>OY754475.1:17544254-20542000 GCA_963575645.1 Xanthostigma xanthostigma
TACATGATCATAATTACTGGTAAAGCTTAATTTATGATCCTCAACCAAAACCTTCCTTCATCTTAATATTCTATTGGATCAATACTACTGTATACTAAAATAATATGCCGAATTTTATTTGCCAGATGTGTCACACTCAGCTGAAGAAAGTTTGCCGATATGCAAATAGTAACGCCAGGCAAAAGTTATTATTTTTGGCAAACAACTTTTGAGCGTTCTAGTCAGAGGCCTTCTGAGGATCTTTTCCATAACACAAACACAGACATCACTGTGAAGAGTGAATCTTTTAAACGTAATTGACACGGATGAGAGTTTGGAAGAAAATTTGTCTGTAATTTTAATATGGAAAACAAAATGGAGGATGAAATATATATAAAATCTGAAATCAAAGACGAACTGGTGGATGATAATTCATTGTTACCAACTGATTATGCTGACGACAGACAATTTAGCTGTGAAGATTCAAAAATTGATATTAGTGACACTAAATTGAGCTTAGATACAAATGAAAACTGGAATGAAAAGAAATCAGTTATTCCAAAAACAACAAACGTAATTTACGAACGAATCTGCAAATTCGAAATCAAGACTGAACCGGTGGATGACAAATCATTAATACTTATCCCAGAATATGTTGATGACACATTAAACTCGTCATCTACGATTGTAAATTCTGATGAAAAATCATATCAGTGTGACATCTGTAAAAAATGCTTTACAAAATCGTCAGCGTTAAATAAACACAAACGCATACATACTGGCAAAAAACCACATCAGTGTGACACTTGTAAAAAGTGTTTTGCTGATCCATCAAAGTTAATGAGCCACAATCGGGTGCATACTGGTGAAAAGCCATATCAGTGTGACGTTTGTAAAAAGCGTTTTTCTAATCCATCAAAGTTAATGATACACAAACGCGTGCATACTGGTGAGAAACCTTACCAATGTGGCAGTTGTGAAATGCGCTGTACTACATTAGGGAATTTAAATAAACACAATCGCATACATACTGGTGAGAAACCATATTCTTGTGAGGTATGTAAAAAGTGTTTTTCTACAACATCAATTTTAAAGAATCACATACGAGTTCATACAGGAGAAAAACCATTTCAGTGTGATGTTTGCAAAATGCGCTTTGCTAAATCAGAAACTTTACTAACTCACAGTCGTGTACATACCGGTGAGAAACGGTATAAGTGTGACGTTTGTGAAAAGTGCTTTGCTTCATCATCAACTTTAAAGAATCACAATCGCATTCATACTGGTGAGAGACCTTACCAATGTGACTTTTGTGAGAAGTGTTTTTCTACGTCAACAGTTTTAAAGAATCACACTCGTGTTCACACAGGTGAGAAACCACATAAGTGTGACATTTGTCAACTGTGCTTTAATACATCATCTGATCTAAAGAGGCACAATCGGGTCCATACTGGTGAGAAACCATATCAGTGTGAAATTTGTAAGAAGTGCTTTTCTCAATTGAATCATTTAACGATACACAATCAGGTTCATACTGGTGAGAAACCGCATCAGTGTGACGTTTGTGAAAAGTACTTTTCTACATCAGGATATTTAAAGGAACATAGTCGCATTCATACTGGTGAGAAACCGTTTCAGTGTGATATTTGTAACAAGTGCTTTTCTAGATCAAAATATTTAAAGACACACCGTGGTGTACATACTGATACTATATTACACTAGAGTGCCGTTTGGTAAAATATTTCAGTTACAGAAACTTTTTTAAAGAATACTTATTAACACGAAGACGATTTGCATCATAACAATATGAAGGATCTTGCTTATAGTGTATTGTGTATTTCGTTAGTACAAACTACTGTGCTCTACGGTGCAGTAGATTACACTTTAAGCCCGAAACTGGAGAATTCGAAATAGAGACCAACGGTGACTGTGGAACTTTAACATATTATGTAGGTTTATTTTCGAAACTGTATCGGTGATTATCTATATACTAATATATAAAGCTGAAGAGTTTGCTTGTTTGGTTGAACGTGCTAACCTCAGGAACTACTGGTTCGAATTGATTTTTTTTTTTATGGATAGCCTATTTATCGAGAAAGGCTATAGGCTATATAATATCACGCTACGAGCGTAGCATCAATGAAAAATGTTGCAAAATGTTACTCAAAATTTGTCCGTCTGACAAAAACTTTTGGACGATAACTCCGATTGGCATGAAGTTATGACACAATATTCATCTCGGTAAACTAAAATGAATGTGCGTACTCATGTGCCTCCACCCCATTCGTTCTTTTGCACCCGGGTGAAACCGGGTGGGAGCGCTAGTAGTTTATAAGAAGCCCTGTAAAAAGGGCGTTTCTACAATTTATATATTTTTGTAAACACAAAACCCATTTCAACAAATAAATTTTTATGTGAAACATCTAATAGGTCATTTGGTTGGGAGTAAAACCGTGCAATTGGCGCGGCTCTTTCATGGGACGACGTTTTATGGAAGGACGTTACGTTTGTGTGCGTTGTATTAAACATGGTTTTAGTTGAAGGCGACATCTAGATAACAGGACGGAATTTAATTACTAGTTTTGTTACAAGTATTTCGATAGATAAAAGAGCGTAATGGTTGCTTTGTGTTTACGTTGAATTATTGACTTTTGTTAAAGACGACAAATAGATGACAGGAAAAAAAATTAGTTACAGGGTGAAATTTAGTTTTTAGAATTTCGTTAGTTGACAGGATGGAATTTAGTTACTAAAATTTCATTAGTTTGCAGGCCGATGTTTAGTAACTAGAATTTTGCTTAAAATGTTCACATAGCTTTACTAACCTGAGTGAAGAACAGTTCACATAATACGTTTGAAAAATTTCACCACTCACTAGTCACTAGTTTTTACTGTGATTAGTGATACCTAGTTGATTTCGAAGTAGGTATGTCGCTAGAAATTATTTTTCTCAATATAAGAGAAAATCTCTAAATACTTATCGCTTAAGTACAATGTTGTATGCTTATCAACCAATATAATGGTGTTACACATTTACAACCAAATTACAAAAGCACTTAGCTGAACAGTTTATGACGTGTGCTCCCGTTTAGGTAAGTACACTAGATATTTTTTTTAATTATTTAATTGTTTTAGTTCATCAGTGTACAAATTATTTAAATTCGAATTAAGTTAAATACTTTATTATCAATTTCCTATTATAAAAAAATCTGTTAAGTGAAAACTATTCCTGTAAGTTTTTTTAACGAAATGAAAGTGAATTCTTAGATGAACTGAAATAATATGCCGAATTTTATTTGCTAGATGTGTCACACTCAACTGGAGGTAGTAACGCCTGACAAAAGTTGTTATTTTTGACAAACAACTTTTGTGCGTTATAGTCAGAGGCCTTAAGAAGATCCTTTCCAAATCACAAATACAGACATCACAATGAAGACGTGTGTGAAGTTAGCATCTCAAGTGTCAGCATCTCACAAATAAACCGCATATAAACTGGCATCCCGCATAGTTCTACAGTTCTTGACAAGTTTTAACAATAGTTCCGTCGATTTTACTATCGAAACCGCATTTTGAAAAAATGAGATGCTAACTTCGCAAATCGAATTTTAGCATCTCATCGGATTTCTCAAATTTGAGGGTACTAGAGGTGAAATTAAGAAAGTCGTACATCCTAAATCTATTCTGCACATAGTTCTACCGAGTTAAAATAATTAGGATCGCTGATAATCATAATAACCAAAATATCCATAGAGAAGTGAGATTCTGGGGTAAAATTGAGGAGCAAACATGCAAAGCCCGACAAATCCAGTTTTACTAGTTTCGAGTAAATCGCTAAAATCTGTCACACAGAATCGTTTAGATAATTAATAAATTTTATTTTACGATATATAGGTCATAGATGAGTTTTTCAATACTAAATAAAATTATTGACCAATTTTTCAGACAATTATATTGACAAAAATATAAATGAGTTTACTGAATTTAAAAAGAAATATTTATTATCTTAAAAAAACAAAAAACATTTGTTTCGATTTATTGGGTTTTGCAAGAAACCAGAATTGTATCGGGGTTTTTTCGCAAATCAAATATATAAGTATTTTAGAAAGCGTTTATTAATATAACACCGAATAAAAAGAAGAAAAAGTACATTTTTAAAAATAACAACTACTTACTATATACCTAAAATTTCTTATTTTTTTTTAAAGTTTTAAAAAATCATAAACAATAAAATACAATAATAGTACCTGCGTAGTAAAAACAAAAACAAAACTTTAACAGCCGTTTTTATAGGATTTATCGGGTTTAGCTTTATTCTGAATACACAGATCGATAAAGCTCACCAAAAGTTATACCACAGCATCTCACGTTTGTATGCATATTTTGTTTACAACAATGATACATAATTACTAAGGATGTTCAAAAGACCAGCACTCTTGCGGAACTTATGTAACAGACCCAAAACATTAATTTATACAAATTAAAAACACTGGTTATACCACAGTATCTCACTCATATATGAACCATCAATTTTGGGATTTTTAAAGAACAGAACTATTTCAAAATTTGTGTAAGGGACTTCCAGTAATCATTTAAGGAAATTGTTACTGCGTAGAAACCTTAGTTATAACACCATCTCATGTTTTTATGGATATTTTATTTATTTCAGTAAACGGTAATTTCTCTGGAAACTCAAAAGACCAGAATCTTCCATAATTATCCGTCGTAATCTCCATACGACTGACAATTATACCCCAGCATCTCACTTCTCTTATTATGATTATCAGCGATCCTAATTATTTTAACTCGGTAGAACTATGTACAGAATAGATTTAGGATGTACAACTTTCTTAATTTCACCTCTAGTACACTCAAATTTGTGAAATTCGATGAGATGCTAAAATTCGATTTGCGAAGTTAGCATCTCATTTTTTTCAAAATACGGTTTCGATAGTAAAATCGACGGAACTATTGTTAAAACTTGTCAAGAACTGTAGAACTAAGCGGGGTGCCAGTTTATATGCAGTTTATTTATGAGATGGTGACACTTGAAAAATCCGATTTGTGAAGTTAGCATCTCATTTTTTTCAAAATGCGGTTTCGATAGTAAAATCGACGGAACTATTGTTAAAACTTGTCAAGAACTGTAGAACTATGCGGGGTGCCAGTTAATATGCAGTTTATTTGTGAGATGCTGACACTTGAAAAATCCTATTTGTGAAGTTAGCATCTCATTTTTTCAAAATGCGGTTTCGATAGTAAAATCGACGGAACTATTGTTAAAACTTGTCAAGAACTGTAGAACTATGCGGGATGCCAGTTTATATGCGGTTTATTTGTGAGATGCTGACACTTGAGATGCTAACTTCACACACGTACAATGAAGAGTGAATCTTTTGAACGTAATTGACACGGATGAGAGTTGGGAAGAAAATTTGTCTGTGGATTTTAATATCGAAAACAAAATGGAGAATGAAATATATATAAAATCTGAAATCAAAGACAAAGTGGTGGATGATAATTCATTGTTACCAACTTATATTGACGAAGGACAACTTAGCTGTGAAGATTCAAAAATTGATATTAGTGACACTAAAGTGAGCTTAGATACAGGTAAAAACTGGAATGAAAATAAATCTGGAATTTCAAATTCAACAAACGCAATTAACGAACGAATCTGCAAATTGCAAATCAAGACTGAACCGGTGAATGACAAATCATTAATACTTTTCCCAGAACATGTTGATGACACATTGAAGTCAACATCAGTGATTGTAAATACTGGTGAAAAATCACATCAGTGTGACATTTGCAAAAAATGTTTTGCTGATCCATCAAAGTTAATGAGCCACAATCGGGTACATACTACTGAAAAGCCATATCAGTGTGACGTTTGTAATATGCGTTTTGCTAATCCATCAAAGTTAATGATACACGAACGCGTACATACTGGTGAGAAACCTTATCAATGTGGCAGCTGTGAAATGCGCTGTACTACATTAGGGAATTTAAATAAACATAAACGCATACATACTGGTGAGAAACCGTATACATGTGAGCTATGTAAAAAGTGTTTTTCTACATCATCGAATTTAAAGTATCACATACGCGTTCATACAGGAGAAAAAACACTTCAGTGTAATGTTTGCAAAATGCGTTTTGCTAAATTAGAAACTTTACAAACCCACAGTCGAATGTCTACCTGTGAGAAACGGTATAAGTGTGAAATTTGTGAAAAGTGCTTTGCTTCAGCATTATCTTTAAAGAATCACAATCGCATTCATACTGGTGAGAGACCATATCAATGTGGCTTTTGTGAAAAGCGTTTTGCTAATCAATCAAATTTAATTACACACAAACGCGTGCATACTGGTGTGAAACCTTATCAATGTGGCAGTTGTGAAATGTGCTTTACCACATTAGGAAATTTAAATAAACACAATCGCATACATACTGGTGAGAAACCATATTCGTGTGAGCTATGTAAAAAGTGTTTTTCTACGTCAACAAATTTAAAGAATCACATACGCGTTCATACAGGAGAAAAACCATTTCAGTGTAATGTTTGCAAAAAGCGCTTTGCTAAATCAGAAACTTTAAAAGCTCACAGTCGCGTGCATACCGGTGAGAAACGGTATAAGTGTGACGTTTGTAAAAAGTGCTTTGCTCAATCATCAACTTTAAAGAATCACAATCGCATTCATACTGGTGAGAGACCTTATCAATGTGACTTTTGTGAAAAGTGTTATTCTACGTCAACAGCTTTAAAGAATCACACTCATATTCACACAGGTGAGAAACCATATCAGTGTGAGATTTGTAAGAAGTGCTTTTCTCGACTGAATCATTTAACGAAACACAATCATGTTCATACTGGTTAGAAACCGCATCAGTGTGATATTTGTAACAAGTGCTTTTCTAGATCAAAATATTTAAAGACACACCGTGGTGTGCATACTGATAATAATCTACACTAGTGTGCCGTTCGTAAAAATAATTCAGTTACACAAACTCGTTAAAAGATCACTTGTTAGCACAAAGATGATTTGCATCATAACTTATGAAAGATCTTGCTTATAGTGTATTGTGTATTTCGTTAGTATATACTAGTTATGTGCTGGATATCCGTATCCGCGGATAACCGAGGGAGAAGAAAGATCCGTATCCGTTAGTTTTTGGCGGATCTTTTACCTTACTAATTTTCAATTCATAGATGAAATTTTATATATATAGGTGATTAGGTAATAATGAAAACCTGTTAAATTCCAGTCAGATTATTTTTTATTTTTTTAAATCGTATTTGGCACCTTCATATTGCAAACATTTATCGTAGTGAGTACCATACTAATAGTACATAACTCAAAGATACTAAATCGACTATCTTAATAATGAGATATTGCACATCGACCTTTGGAAAGAGACAATCTGTTATGAGAGTTAACTCTTAAAGAGGTCAATAACTTTTTCCCATAACAGATAGTCTCTTTCCAAAGGTCGATGTGAAATATTTACCGCCGCGTACTCTATGAAAATTAAGATCCGTATCCGCGGATCTTGAAACCAAAAATCTGTATTCAGATCCGTATCCGCGGATATACATTTTTAACGATCCGGCACATCACTAGTATATACTATGGTGTAGCAGATAACACTTTCAACCCAAAACTGGAAAATTCGACACGAGGCCAACAGTGACTGTGGAACTTTTACATGTTTAGTTTATTTTCGAAACGACATCAGCAATTATAGTTTATAAGAAAGTCTATTTAAATTGCGTTCGTATAATTTATATATTTCTGTAAACGCAAAAACCATTTCAGTAACTAAATTTTTATGTGCAACATCTAATGGCGCGTTCGGTGGGGAGCAAAACCGTAATTGGCGAGACACTTTATGGGAGGACGTTACTTTTGTGTGTGTTGGATTAAACATGGTTTTAGTTGAAGCCAAGATGTAGATTATAAGGCTAAATTTAGTTACAAGTATTTCCTTAGATGACAGCGCGTGACACTCGCTTTGTGTATGCGTTGAATTACAACTTGGCTTTGGAGGCGATAACTAGATGACAGGGCAAAATTTTGTGACAGAGCGATATTTAGTTACTAGAACTATGTTAATTGACAGGCCGAAATTTAGTTTGTGTTAATTTCGATTAAATTTATGTTTCACATGCGCCATGCGTCCCACGATGGCTCACATTTTTTTTTACATGAACAAGTTTATAAAAAGTGCGTTTGTATTATTTATATATTTCTATAAACATAAAAACCATTTCAGTAATGTTTACACCACAAAGGTCGAAAGTTTGATAATGTTGAACTGCGCGTCATAATTCCCTGGGCTTCGCCTCGGGCATCTCGGCGCGCAGTGCAATAATATCAAACTTTTGGCCAGTATGGTATCTTCATACCTCGGTCGTAAGTACGCTTATTAAATAGATTATTTAATTAATTACATAAAAACACAGATAAATTCCAAGCTTTTAGGTTATACTTAAAAACACGAATGACAGATGTTCGCTACTATTTGCTTAAATTTAATGGGGTTGCTATGGAAACGACATCTAAACAACAGTTGATAGGTTATTTTTACTTTACTTCCGCTCGAACGCACGTGTAATCCCACCAATGCGTATATGTTAGACTTTCTGCCTTTGAATTGATGCCGGAAGTATGTACTTTCGATCGAGGTATGAAGAAAATAGATTTTTTGACACTTCAAATTCGCAATCAAAAAATGATAAAACTAAAATAATTACAGTCGAAAGCCAGAGTGTCGTGCTTGTAGCGTAAAAATTACGCAATGTATAAATAATTTCTTCTTTATAATGTAATATTTTGTATAATAATATTAGTATTTCACTTTGTAATTTACTTATATTTTCGATAACTGAAAAGCAAACTACAAATCTTTGATTAACCTCTGAATAGAACTCTTCAAGTAAATAAAATTGTCGACCAATTTTTCTCAGACCATACGATATATTGACAAAAATAATAAAAATACAAATCAATATAACACAAGATGACGTTTCGATCCGGATTTGGATCTTCTTCAGAAATATCTAAAAAAATATAAAAAAAATAATTAATATTAAGTTATTTATTAACTTATCGCTTGTATGTAAAATTGAAAGTTTGAAAGATTCAAAAATAATGAAAAATTAATAACAAACAAAATTTATAAACCGTAGTCATAGATATCAAAGTACCCATAAAGAAAAAATTATTTGAAAAAACAAAAAATTATTTCAAAATAATAGCATAAATATTACTTAAATTTTCCGTATCTAATTGAGCATTAAGAGAGTTTTTATTAGATTTTATATATAACATTTCCGAAATACTTCTTTTAAAATAATTACTTTCATTATCTAAAAATTTTTTTTTTATCCAAAGCCTGCTCATAATATTATATCATTATATCTTGAATAAATGCTCCCATAAAATGAACATTTTTACCACCAGCTGGCGTGAAAATCACGAAGCTGAGTCCCCAAAGAAAACAGTTCGTTAGTTCAATTATCTACCACGCATTGAAGATGACAAAAAATTAATATTATAGAATTTGTAATAGGCCCCACTCACGATCAAACTTCATGCCACAGTTCAGTGTTCAGTGAAGTTGGACAGATTAATCGAAAGACTGACTGGCACCACTCACAGTTCATGCAAACTGCTCAGTTTTTTAAATTTTTTGTGTTCAGTTTGGTTCAGTTGTTGGCATACACTCGTCGAGTATAGATACATAAGATATATTATATTATATACATACTATAATACTATACTATAGAGTATAGTTCATTAATAAGAACTAAATGAGTAATTTAAATGGTGAGGATTGGCTGTTCAGAGCTATGGGATTGTATTTAAAACAGAGAAATAAGAAAAAAAAGAAGAATATGGGTGAAAAATTGGTTAGAAATGCGTGATTCAAGAAGTCGTGTTTATTTGATTAATGAATTACATCTTGAGCCGCTTGATTGCAATAATTATTTACGAATGAATGAATTAACTTACAATTATTTACTGGAATTAGTTACCCTATTTATCAAGAACCAGGACACAAATATGTGAAAATATATTTCTGCACAAGAAAGACAGCAACATTGAGATTTTTGGCTTCTGGTTGTACAAAACACAGAACTCCAAAAACTGAACTGAAAAACACCCACACACACAACAGTTTACTTGAACACTGAACACTGAAGTCGTTCAAAAATCAAGATGAATTTGATGAGTTCATGCTTGACTTCAGTGTTGGTTTCAGTGTTTATTTGTCCCACACACTATCATGCTTCACTGAACTATAAGTTTGAACACTGAACTGTTGCATGAAGTGTGATCGTGAGTGGGGCCTATAAGAAATTATTTTATTAGTAAAATAACCTTCCAAAAATTAACTAAGAAATTTAGATTTTTTCTATTTTTTAAATATACATTTTTGCCCGCTACTATGGTAAGTCCTTACTATTCTTACTTTCTTCAAACCAGAGTGCCTTGTGAGAAACTATTTTTCCCAACGTATCGTTAAATATATGTTTAAAGTACAATATGGGGTATGCGTATCTACCGATGTAACGGCATTACCACATTTGAAACTAAATTACGAAAGCGCCTAGCTAAAGTACTTATGACGTGTGCTCCCGCTTAGGTAAGTTTACTTTATTTATTGAATCGTTTTAGTTTATCAATGTATAACTTACGTAAATTCGAATTAAGTTAAATGTTAAGTAAATATCTTATTTTCAATTTCCTATTATAAATTATCTGTTCAGTGGAAACTATTCATATAAGTTTTTTTAACGAAATGGGAATTAATTCTCAGCTAACTAACTGAAATAATGAACCGGATTTTATTTGCCAGATGTGTTACACTCTACTGGAGAAAGATAATAACCGATATGCAAGTTGTAACGGCTGACAAAACATTGCAAAGTTATTATCAGAAATTACACTTTTCTGACAAACAAACTTCTGAGGATCTTTCCATAACAGAAATGCAGATATCCTTGTGAAGTGAAGTCTTTAGAACGTAATTGACATGAATTCTACTTGGGAACGAAATTTGTCAGTGAATTGTAATATGGAAAACAAAATGAAAAATGAAATTTTTATTAAATCCGAAATCAAAGACGAACTGGTGGATGATAATTCACTGTTACCAGCTGATTATCCTGGTAATGGTGGAATCAGTTATGAAGATTCAAAAATCGATATTCGTGACACTAAAGTGAGCTTAGATACGGATAAAAACTGGAAAGAAAAAAAATCTGTAATTTCTAATTCAGCAAACGTAAAAAACGAACGAATCTGCAAATCCAAAATCAAGAATGAACCGGTGGATGATAATTCATTAATACTTTTTCCAGAATATGTTGATGACCAATCAAACTTAACATCTGAGATTACACATACTGGTGAGAAACCGTATCAGTGTGACGTCTGTAAAAAATGCTTTACTACATCAGGAATGCTAAATAAACACAATCGCATATTATGTACTGGTAAGAGACCTTACCAATGTGATATTTGTAAGCACTGCTTTACCACATTAGAAAATTTAAATAAACACAATCGAATACATACTGGTGTGAAACCATATTCGTGTGACTTGTGTAAAAAGTGCTTTGCTACATCAACAACTTTAAAGAATCACAATCGCCTTCATACTGGAGAGAAGCCTTATCAATGCGACATTTGTAAGAAGTGCTTTACTACATCAACAACATTAAAGAAACACAATCGTGTACATACTGGTGAGAAGCCATATGAGTGTAACATTTGCCAACTGTGCTTTAATACGTCATCTGATCTAAAGAGACACAATCGAGTCCATACTGGTGAGAAACCGTATCAGTGTGAGATTTGCAAGAAGTGCTTTTCTCAACTAAACCATTTAACGAAGCACAATCAGGTTCATACTGGTGAGAAACCGTATCAGTGTGATATTTGCAAAAAGTGCTTTTCTAGATTAGCTTATTTGCAAGCTCACAGTCGCATACATACTGGAGAGAAAGCACACCAGTGTGACGTTTGTGAAAAGTTTTTTTCTACACTAGGAAACCTAAAAGAGCACAGACGCGTTCATAATAGTGAGAAACCGTATCGGTGTGATATTTGTAACAAGTGCTTTTCTAGATTAGGAACTTTAAAGAAACACAATCGTATTCATACTGGTGAAAAACCATATCAGTGCGACGTTTGTAAAAAGTGCTTTTATGTACAAAATCTTCTGAAGAGACACAGTCGCGTACATACAGGTGAAAAACCCTATAAGTGTGATGTTTGTAATAAGTCTTTTAATCAATCATACAGTTTTAGTTGTCACAAACGTACACATACTGGTGAGAAACCATATCAGTGTCAGTTTTGTAAAATGTCTTTCATTAAAGCGGAGAATTTGAAAATGCACAAACGCACACATACTGGTGAGAAACCATATCAGTGTGACGTTTGCAGCAAGTGTTTTGCTACTTCCTCAACATTAAAGACCCACAAACTCATTCATACTACAAAATATTCATAACAGTGAGACGCTTGTAAAGAGTGTTTTAAAAAGTTCCCTGACTTGTAAGAAATTAATGCTGAGTTGCAGAATGAATTGTTAAAAAATTTTATGTAACAATGACCTTAGATTGTGATCATAATTTACAGCTTCCATCACCAGGAACAGTCTAATGTCGTATTCAAACTCCCTGTCATCTAGAATATTAGATTGTACTCACAAAAAAAAATGCTTGTTCTAAAATATTGAAAAAGATAGCTTTTCAAACTAAATTTTGTTAAAAATGCGTAGAGAAACGTTGTTTTGAGGTGGAAACTGTACAAAAAAAATGCTGCTAAATACATGTATACTTACACATTACACAGTTTAAAAAAATATCGTTTCTATCATTCAATTAAATCTAATTAAAACATTCAAATCATATTTGTTGACAATCCTTTCTGCAACCCAGCATAACTTCGGCAATAATAATCAACATTTTGCTGAAAAATTATCTAATGGAAAATAGTCCACGCTATGTTTAATATTATTTATTTTATATTGACTTATCCACACTTTGGTATAATATTAAATTATTATTGAACCAATGAAATTATATTATAGGTATGTTTATACTATAAAAATAAAAAAAAGTGCCCTAAAGACCACACGGTAGATCTGAAACTTCTTGATTATGTTTATTTCAGGAGCTTCTTTAGAAGAACTCTTAAAGAGATGAAAATCGGTAATAAGTACGCACATTCATATTAGTTTAGCGAGATGAATGTTGTCGAATTTCATGATCGGAGTTACCGTTCAAAAGTTTTTGTCGGACGGACAAATTTTGAGTTACATTTTGCAACATTTTTCATTAATGCTCCGCTCCTATTGGTCGTAGCGTGATATTATATAGCCTATAGCCTTCCTCGATAAATGGACTATCCAACAAAAAAAATCAATTCAAACCAGGAGTTCCTGTGATTAGCGCGTTCCACCAACCAAACAAACAAACAAACTCTTCAGTTTTATATACATATTAGTATAGATAAAACAAAGTCCCTCCGCCGCGTCTGTTTGTTTAAACGAGATAATCTTAAAAGCTACGGATTTTCATACGGTTTGCACTATTAGAAAGGACGAGGAAGGTTTCTGTATATATTTTGTAAAAAGTGACGGTGTTTTGTCAAAAAAACTTTTCGTACGCTTACATGGCTAACGCTGGCTAAATCTTTAGAGATACATAAAAACAATGTGCTTTGATAGCTCTGCTGTGTAGATGGGAAGGTCAATATAATATTTCCAGAACAGTTTTGCATCCGGGTGAAACCGGACCGAGCCGCTCATTGTGTATAAATAATATCACCATTTACCCGACTTCCCTCCGTCTTCGCAAACATCAAGTTTATGACAGCTGGTTTCGAAGTACTTCAGTTGTGAAAAATTATTTTTCTCAACTCAAAAAAAAATTGGTAAATATTTTTAGTTTATGTATAATGCGATATGCTTATCAAGTGACATAAAGGTGCTGGCATATTTACAACCAAAATACAAAAGCAAGTAACATATCTATGTATCACGTCTGCTCCCGTTTAGGTAAGTTGATTTATACAGATTATTATGTAGTTTCTTTTTTTTTTGACAACAGTTTTAATTTATTAATGTACAAACACTGGCGGATTTACCAGCAGGCTGAAGCCTAGGGCGGCAAATTTTAAGGGGCGGCAGATTTAGTTCATAAATGTTTTATTTCGATTTACAAAATTAAAAAAAAAATTATTACCTATACACACAAAATACGAATTTCGAAAATTGGAGACAAATAATTAAAATATTTAACAAAAATTGAAATATAGTCCTATATACAGTGCTTAATACTAAATATTTCAACATCTCTACATAAACAATTGCTAAACGCTTTGTAAAATTTACTCTAATGATCATGAATTTTTAGAATATCGCAATAGCGATTCGATATTATAATCGAAATTTAGTTATTTTTACATCTTTTCTTCACTGATAATTACTATAATTTTTCTCCATGTACCTAATTATTATGAGATCTGCTTACACAATTCAATGTTGATATAATTCAATTTCAGAAAAGTATTTCTTTATGCGTAAAAATTACTGACTAAAATAATCAAGGTTCTGACACGGTACCTTAGTTCTCAATGATACTAACCATACTGGAAAAGTTGATGTAACGAGGATGACGGAGCACAAATCATAAAGTTGGAATTTTATTGATAGAAAATGTAATTGATATGATTATGGACTAAGGTATCAAAATTCAGAGGCAGTAAAAAATTCAATAGCCTACTGGCGGCAAATCTGTAAATCCGCCACTGTGTACAAATTAGATAAATTTGAAATGAGTTAAATACTTTATTATTTATTTCATACTCTTTTATAAAAAATCTTTTCCTTGAAATAATTTATTTTAATGAAATGATCTCGGTGATTAAGAAACTTATAGACTTTTTTTGAATTCTCAGATATCAAACTGCGATAATATACCAAAATCTATCTGATAGTTCAACAATATCAACTAGAAATGTCTGGAGAAAAACGACGAAACAATTCTAAGAAATTTAACGTTTCTGACAAACATACCACGTTTGAGTGTTCTGATCAGAGGCTTCCTGAAGATCCTTTCCATAACATTAATGCAGACATAACTGTGAAGTGTGAACCTACCGAGCACGAGGACAAGATGGATGCCAGTTGGGAAGAAAATTTGTCTGCGAATTGTAATGTAGAAAACAAAATGAAAAATGAAATATTTTTAAAATCCGAAATCAAAGAAGAACCAATCGATGATAATACAATCTTACCGGATGATTATCTTGATGATAGTGAAATCACATGTGAATTAGGTACTCGTAAGAATAAGGTAGATTTAGATACAGAAAACAACCTGAAAGACAAAGAATCTTTAATTTTAAATTCAACAAACGTAATAAGTGAACGAATGCCGTTAAAAACTGAAATCAAGAGTGAACCAGTGGACGGTATTCCATTGATACTTTTACCAGAATATGTTGATAACACATTAAATACGTCACCAATGATTCAACACACTAGTGAGAAACCGTTTCAATGTGCCATTTGTAAAAAATGCTTTACCACACTAGGAAATTTAAATCGTCACATAAACATGCATTCTGGTGAGAAACCATATTCGTGTGAAGTTTGTAAAAAGTCCTTTACTACATCATCAAAATTGACATATCATAATCGCGTCCATACTGGAGTAAAACCGTTTCAGTGTGATATTTGCAAAGCGTACTTTTCTAGATCCGACAATCTACTGGCTCACAGACGCGTACATACTGGCGAGAAACCGTATAAGTGTGACGTTTGTAAAAAATGCTTTACTAAATCAACAACTTTAAAGAATCACAGTCGCGTACATTCTGGTGAGAGACCTTATCAGTGTGACTTTTGTAAAAAGTGCTTTACTACATCAACTGCTTTCAAGAAACACAATCGCGTTCATACTGGTGAGAAACCGTATGAATGTGATATTTGTAAAACGTGCTTTTCTAGATCAGAAAGTTTATTGTATCATCGTCGTGTGCATACTGGTGAGAAACCGTATGAATGTGATATTTGTAAAATGTGCTTCACTACATCATCGGATCTAAGCAGGCACAATAGCTCTCACACTGATGAGAAACCGTACCAGTGTGATGTTTGTAACAAGTGCTTTTCTAGAAAAGTATACTTAAAGGAACACACTCGTATGCATACTGGTGAGAAACCGTATAAGTGTGACGTTTGTGATAAGTGTTTTTCTACTTCATCAATATTAACTAATCATAAGAGCGTTCATACTGGGGAGAAACCGTTTCAGTGTGATATTTGCAAAATGTGCTTTTCTAGAGCAGTACATTTACAGACTCACATTCGTGTGCATACTGGTGAGAAACCGTATGAGTGTGACGTTTGCAATAAGTTTTTTGCTAAAACAGAAACTTTAAAGAAACACAAACTCATTCATACTGGTGAGAAACCTTTTCAATGTGACTTTTGTGAAAAGTGCTTTACTACATCAACTGCTTTAAAAAGTCACAATCGCGTCCATACTGGTGAGAAACCATACAAATGCGACATGTGTGAAGTGTGCTTTTCTAGATCAGAAAGTTTATTGTATCACCGTCGCGTTCATACTGGTGAGAAACCGTATAAGTGTGACGTTTGTGAAAAGTGCTTTACAACATCAACAATATTAAAGAAACACAGTATCGTTCATACTGGTGAGAAACCGTATCAATGTGAGATTTGTAAAAAGTGCTTTTCTAGATCAGATGGCTTACAGGCGCACAGTCGCGTCCATACTGGTGAGAAACCATATCAATGTGACATTTGTGAAATGTGCTTTATCACATCGTCTGATCTAAAGAGACATAATCGCTCTCATAGTGGTGAAAAACCGTTTCAGTGTGATGTTTGTAAGAAGTGCTTTTCTAGAGCGGTTTATTTAAAGGAGCACAATCGCATACATACTGGTGAAAAGCCGTACCAGTGTGACATTTGTGAAAAATGCTTTCGTCGATCAGACTCTTTAAAAGCTCACTTGTTGACACACTCGTGAGGTATTAAGCTTGGTAATGAAAATTTAGACATTATACTGAAAAACTATCTTCTAGAAAAGTGCTCATTTTTTTAGTATTATGTATTTTATGTTGACTTGTCCGCAATTTTGTGTATTAATTATTGAATTATTAAAATTACTTTTTGACATTATAATATTATATGTTTACAATAGAAAAATAAATAAGTACAATCTAGAATGTGTTTATGAATGTATGATAGATCTAAAACTTCTTGATAATTAAAAAAAAAACTAAAAATAAGTTGTTCTAAAAAATAAAAAATCTCTTGACAAATATGTGTTAGCTGTCTTATAAAATGACTGTTTTTTTATACATTTATAGCGGTCACATGTGCTGTAAAGTAAGAGAAATCCCATCACCAACATAAATGTGAAAAAAGGAAGCCAAGTTCAATATTAAGAATATTATTTTCATGCTGTGAAAAGAATTGAGATCTAAAAGGGTTCCAAGTTTTCACTAATTGGCAAGTTTTCGTGTTTTATATTACAATTTATACCTAAACTTTGTGTTTATATTTGTGAAAACTTGGCACCCTTTTAGATCTCAATTCTTTTTGTATTGAGGTATGGCCCCATTTTTTACAGTATGACAATAATATTCTTAATATTGAACTTGGCTCCCTTTTTTCACATTTATGTTTTTAATGGGATATCATTACTTTTTGTAAAGAAATTATTATTGTTTATTATGCAAAAGTGATTTGTAAAATTAATAATCTTTTTATTCCATGTATAGTTTTCTTTATCGAAAGGCGCTACGTATTAATGAAAATTTATTGCTTGGAAAACATTTAAAATCTTAAAAATGCATTGTTTTCTGATTTTTTCCTTTGTATATACACATTTACCTGGCTGGACGCTAAATTTCAACTTTCTAGGTCATCTGTAAGTGGGTAAGGGTTTTGATCTATATGTCAGTCAGTCAGTGATAATAATGCCGATTTTTAGACGTTAATATCTCAATAATCGTTTGAGCTGTATTTATGAAATTTGGGGTACTAGTTCATCTAAGGGGCTTTAAAAAATATACAACATTTCATGCGTTTATGGTAAATAGATTTTGAGTTAATAAGGGGTCGAAAGTGGCTCCAAATGGTTCGTGTAATATAACAAACGGCCGCTGCTTCCTTTTCTTTGTTGAAGTTGACTTGACAGGCCGCCGCGTGTTTAGATAAATTTTCATGCATGACTGTTATTTACCATTACCTAAAAGTATCTGAGATCCATAGTAGGCCTAATTTTCATGAACAACCAATTACCAAATGAATCTGAAATTGGAGCTGTCTAAAATATTGATAATTAAGTGAAAATCAGTTATTTTATAGGAGATCCGTGCAAATGATCCATTTGCCAGTCTAAAACTCTCTTCTCAACCCAACTTCAGACTTGTCAAGCAGTGTTGCCAGTCTAGTACAATTGTACTAGATATAGGTAGTACTTTTTGTTATTTTCTGTACGTTAGTACGTTGAAGCAAAAATTTATTACTTTTTAATATCCAATGTCTACACACACACCACACCAAACGAAAAAAGGGAAATTACCCCCCCTCCCAGGATTTATCAGGACCGCAGGCACTCAGCTACAACAAACGAAAAAAGAAAAAAAGACTTTTTTGTTGTGAAAAGGATCTTTTTTTTTGCTCTCCTATTTTGTGCCGGCACACGATAAAATTTGTCAAGGTTGTTAAAAAATTAAAAAAAAGGTCAATCGTTTTTTTTTTGCTCTTTAATTATTGTATACACGACAAAATTTTTTAAGCTAGGTTGTTAAAAAATAGTCTTCGATTTTTTTTGTTTGAAGTTAGGTTTGTAAAAAAATGTCATCGGTTTTTGTTTTTTTTTTGCTCTTCAATTGTGCACACAACAAAATTTTTTGAGCTAGGTGTTAAAAAAGGTCATTTGCGGCTAACAAATCTTAAAAAAATATTGATTTTTTTGCTTTACCCCCCTCAGAAAAAAAATATCTACGCCCTTGGAACGGAGCAGATAATTAGTTTACAGACGTTTTTAAATTTTACCTGTGAAATTTCTAGGTATGTCTATTCTAGTACTTTTTTCAACCCTAATCTAGTACGCAAAACAAAAAAGTTCTGGGAACACTGTGTGTAACCAGTCACGAGATAGCCTAGTTGCTACTTCCGTAATCCGTAAATTTTTTAGGTTTTGTCAGAATTATATCTTTGATTTGGTGTCAGAATGAAAGAAATATCGATAATAGGATCTGGCTTAACTACAATGTGTCGATTGTGCTTATCAAGTGGCATTACACTGTTAGATATGTTTACGTATTCATCCAAAATGAGGAATAGAGTGTCAGGTGTAGTCATGAAACGTGCTGCTGTTCAAGTAAGTTACATTATGTTCAGATAATTCTGGCAGAGCGGATAATTTTTATATGAAATAGCATTTTAGTATCTAAATAAATGATTTGTTTCGTTTTTTTATTTATTTTTAAATCGTAACCTGGGCAAGCAACCTATAGTATTATGTGTAACGAGTGTGAACGATGTAAAATTATTAATATGCATGATCTTTTATTTTATAAAATAATCATGGATAAAACTAAAAAACTTTACTCTGTTGTAAATAAGCAGAAAATGTACGAGAAGATACGTGTCAAATAACAACTTAAATACAGTATTCATTATTAATCATGTTGTTTTATTGCAAAATTATAGTATGACAGTTTGAATTATGCTATCATAAAAGTATATTTAAAAATTAAATTTGATCCTGAAACGTGTTGCTCTGTTATATTTATTTTACATTGTTTCAAATTAGACTCAAAAAGACGTAACCATTTTTTTCTTATTCCTACCGTACCGCTAACGTATGAGGTACCTATTTTACTATAAAAAAAATGTTTATACGATTTGAAAATATAATATGTACCAGGTACCTACTAATTAAGACACATTTTATATTGTAAAGTGATATAAATAATTTGAAAATAATCCAAATTACTCTCGATTGCCAGATAACTAGAGGTGATGGGATGCCGAATTTCATCTGCGAATCATGTTACAATAAACTGCAAAAAACTCACCAGTTTCTAACGCAAATAGAAAATTCTGATAGAGCACTGCGACGCTATTTCCAGCAACTATACGCATCAGACAGTCCAATCAAAACTGAATGTTCTGTTCAGCCTTCTGAAAAGCATTTAATCTCTGACACTAATACAGATATCGTGAAATGTGAATCTTTAGAGCTCCATGATGGGTTTGATATGGATCTTAGTTGGAAAGTGACTGAACCCGCCAATTCAATTCAAGAAAATAAAAATTACGAAGAAATTTCTTTAAAATCTGAAATCAAATTCGAACAGACGGATGATAATTTAACAATTTTAGTAGAGTCAGTTGACCACACAAATCTTGGTTGGAAAGAGAGAGAACCCGCCGATATCATTCAAGAAAATAAAACAGACGAAGACAAGTCTTTAAAATCCGAAATCAAATCCGAAAAGATGGATGATAATTTATTAATTCTAACAGAACCAGTTGATGACACGGTAAGCGCTTCATCTAACGGCGATGGAAATGATATTAGCTGCGAAGATACGAAAATTAATATAGGCCACGCATCGGAGATTTCGTGTTTAAGTTCTGCGAATGTAACTGAAAATTTTAGTAAGTGTGATGACAAAAAAAGAAAAAAAAACATTTCTATTTATCGTCAGAAGCACAAAAAAGCAAATGAATTAAAAGCGTATCACTGCGACGTTTGCAGCAAGTGTTTCTCCAACCGTTCGGCTTTAAATTATCATAAGCGAACACATACTGGTGAGAGACCTTATCAGTGTGACATTTGTAATAAGAGTGTCACTCAATCGTCCGATTTAAATAAACACAAGCGTATACACACTGGTGAGAGACCTTATCAGTGTGATCTTTGTAATAAGTGTTTCTCTCAGTTTTCCAGTTTAAATAGTCACAAGCGTATACACACTGGTGAGAAACCATATCAGTGTGGTCTTTGTAATAAGTGTTTCACACAATTAAGCCATTTTAATAATCACAAGCGTAGACATACTGGTGAGAGACCCTATCAGTGTGATCTTTGTAATAAGTGTTTCTCTCAGTCTTCCAGTTTCAATAGACACAAGCGAATACATACTGGTGAGAAACCCTATCAATGTGATCTGTGTATTAAGAGTTTCTCTCAGTCATCTCAATTAAATGTTCACAAGAAGCGTATACATACTAGTGAAAAACCTTATCAATGTGACCTTTGTGATAAGTGTTTCTCTCTGTCATCCAAATTAAATGAACATAAACTGGCACACTCGTGAAATTAATAAAAATACGCACGACTCAAAGGCTAACCTGAAAAAAATTAGTTAACAGTAGGTACTAATAATTAATTTGTGATGTAACATACTTTGAACTGCTTATGTATGTGAAGAATAAAGTGACTTTAGAGCGAACAGAACGGTTCATAATTTACAACAGTTATAGGGAGAAAAACCGTATTAACAGATACGTTTAATATCTGTGACGAGGTTATTATGTAATTTTTGTAATTATAGTCCCTTCATGTAACTTGTTGACCGACTGACTTTTTTGACATTGAATTTGCTTTTTGTGAACAGTTAGAAAATAATTATCAAGCGAAATATACATATTATTTTTTTTGGGATAGTGATATTGGATGTTTAGTTGGTGTATCTTTACAATCAACAACACAGCACTTCCGATTTGATAGCTTTTCACCCATTTTATTCAACAATTAATTCTTATTAAAATGCACATATAACATATGACACTAAGGTTTTAGCTGAACCAGAATTAAAAAAAAAAAAACACGAGAGGGCCCAAATGTCGCTTGTCAAAATATACTTTCCTAGCGTTATATGTCATGTTAAAGAATTTTTTTGAAAATCGGCCTGGTCGTTTTTTTTACCCAAAAAGTAGATTATACACAATGTCTCGCAAATAACATTTTATATCGACTTCGCCAATCGAAGCGTTTGTCATTTTGATAGAAATTTTATCATAATTTGTTAAAAAATACTGCAGAAAAGTGGACTCTAAACAAAATCTCTTGATTAAAAAACTATATCGACTTTATTATGGTGTGACTCGAATTTTTAACGCTAATATGATCCAGAAGAAATTTTACGAAAAACACCCCAGCTGAATTTTTTTTTTTAGGCCCTACGGTACACTTCTGGGGTCCTCGGGCCCAAAATCTAATTTTGCCATTTGATAGACAGCAAAAAGTTATTAAAAAAAACATTTTAACAGTTTTAGTCCGGCTCAATAAGAAATATTAATAGCCGTTCCGGGACTTTTGAAACATCGGTATAAAAAATATAAAGAATTTTAATTAAATGCACCGATATAATTAAGAAAAAATTCGCAGGTTTGTGGACAAAAGTTATATTTATAAATGTACGACGTTTCGTCTATAAATTTAGACTTTTGGCTATGGTTAGTAATTAATGTTTATTTTCATAATTATTGTTTTAAATAATTTTCAATTTGTACTTGAAAAAGTCTAAATTTATAGACGAAACGTCGTACATTTATAAATATAACTTTTGTCCACAAACCTGCGAATTTTTTCTTAATAATTATTATCGATGGACACTATATCTAATATATATGTTACCGGCCAAACCCGATTTCAGGACAAACTAGTTTGGCCTACTATTGATACTAGGACAAACTAGTTTGGCCTAGGCCAAACTGGTTTGTAGAACTAGTTTGGCCTAGGCCAAACTAGTTTGTCCTGAAATCGGGTTTGGCCGGTAACATATATACCGATATAATTACTGTACGTTTTAAACACAAGAATTAAGGAACCTGAAAATACTCGTGTATAGGACGCCGAACCAGAAAAAGTTAAATGGTTTGTTGAAAAAAGTTTTATAAATTATTATTAATCACGAATTTGACCAGAGTTCTTTACTTGATAAATCATAAATACCGTATTATCCCGAATATAACACGACCCCGAATTTAAAGAGACTCCGAAATTTTCATAAAGATATTTAGAAAAAAAATAATACTCATAAAAGAATTCAAAGAAAGTAAAATTCCATCAGATAAGCATTTTTTTAAGTAATTATAGGTAATAACACAGATTACATTCATGCCAATATAATTAAGTAATGTAAAACAAAATAATATTACGTAAGTAACAATAAAAAACGGAAATGTTTATTCAAAAACTGAACTGTTTTCTGAATGAGAACTCATTGATGCCAGTTCGGTATCGTCAATATTTTCATTCACGCTTTCAGTCTCCCACAAAATATCATCTTGGTCAGACCAGTGTTGCCAGTCTAGTACAAATTGTACCTACTAGATCTAGTACTTTTTTGACATTTTCTGTACGCTAGTACGTTTAAGCAAAAATCTAGTACTTTTTAATATCCAATGTCCACAATACATGAAAAAAAACAACAAAAAAGACAAATTTTTAATTTATACATTGATCTGAAAAAAAGTTTTACATTATGGTACAAATATCGCGATTCAAATATCTTCAATATCTTGATCATTCGACTTCTCTAGGTCATCAAACTTGGCCCCCGCAAAAAAATTTTTTTTTTATTTTTTAATTTTCATTATTGCATATCGTTAGTTCATGGTTTGTTCTTGATTGTTCGCTATAAATATTTGTTTGTTCCTTAATTGTTTATTTAAAAATAATTAATTAAAAACGTACCGTTTGGTTGGCCCCCTCAATCGAAATTATTAATATTCTCTCTTATTATTAGTCCATAAATACAGATTAACGTTTGTTCTTCAATAATTTACGTTTGTTCCGACATTTAATTGCCTTTTTATTGTTTAAATTACAATTTTTATTTACGCGAATAACATTTCTGTCTCGCAGTGAAACGGGAAGGGGCAAATGTGGAGTTTTTAAAAAACCAATTCCGGGGTGAACGATAAACGGGTATGCGAATTGTAATTCCGGGGTGAACGATAAACGGGTATGCGAATTGTAATTCCGGGGTGAACGATAAAGGGGTATGCGAATTGTAATTCCGGGGTGAACGATAAAGGGGTATGCGAATTGTCTCGCAGTGAACGGGAAGGGGCAAATGTGTAGTTTTTAAAAAAAACAATTCCGGGGTGAACGATAAAGGGGTATGCGAATTGTAATTCCGGGGTGAACGAAACGCAGCACGGAGCATGCGCAATGCAACTTTTTTTGAAATGTTATTCGCGTCGCGTAAATAAAAATTGTAATTTAAACAATAAAAAGGCAATTAAATGTCGGAACAAACGTAAATTATTGAAGAACAAACGTTAATCTGTATTTATGGACTAATAATAAGAGAAAATATTAATAATTTCGATTGAGGGGGCCAACCAAACGTTACGTTTTTAATTAATTATTTTTAAATAAACAATTAAGGAACAAACAAATATTTATAGCGAACAATCAAGAACAAACCATGAACTAACGATATGCAATAATGAAAATTAAAAAATAAAAAAAAAAAATTTTTTGCGGGGGCCAAGTTCAGTGACCTGACTTCTCTGTGTATGAGTGTTATATTGAATTATCAGGATATTGCGTGTGCGTAGGTAGCTTTTGGCTTTGCCGCACGCCAAAGATAGGGGATTCCCCGTGTTATGTTTATTTCATCATTTTACTACAATCAGAGATAAAGGATCTACAATATGCATTATCAGTGCACAGGTCAGTCACAGTGTGCAAGCATGCTTAATATTGCTTAGTCGCATTGATAATGATATTTTGATAGTAATAGTTATAGTATTAACACACGATCGAACTTGGTACGGGCCGACAACGGACATGGTACGGCGGATCAAGTTCGCTGGTTGCAACAGACGACCGAATCTGTCAGTCTCCTTGTGTACACAGGTACGTAATCATGTCTCCGATTAAGCGCGTGAAAATTGCGATTGTTCTAGCGGCAACGTTAATGCCGCCACAAACAACAAGGAAGAAAAGAAAGGAGTGGGCAAAATTCTATTTGAAAGATCGCGATGAATTTAGTCATATGAAGTTAATAAAATCGCTTGATAGTGAAGATCATATTTTGAATAACACTCCCGAAGAATTTCTAGAGCGTTGTTACAGACTTCTCTGTTACAATATAACTTATCTGTCAAAATTTTGCACAACGTTTTGAATTACAATGACGTCGTTATACGGTTATATGTATCAAGTTCGTCGTACTGCTATACACACGCACGGATATTAGTACGAACCGGACCAAGTACGATGTGCATCCCTTCGAACCAGGCGGACACGCAGTCTACTGTCCAGACGACCAGATTTGGTACGGAGCGGACCATATCCGCTGTCCGCTCCATACCAAGTTCGATCGTGTGTTAATACTTTTATAAGTGACGGGGAACGGAGCAGATAATTAGTTTGTTTACAAACGTTTTTAAATTTTAAATATTTAGCGACTTTGCTAGCAGATAATAATTAAAATTATGGACAGGTATGTACACATTATTAACAGTAGCCTTGGCTTAATCATTATTTATCATTAATTGATATTTTTGATGAAAAAATCTTTATGTTTTAAGGCTGTGCAATTTGACAAATGAGAATTTTCCCATTTTTATTTTTTCATTTTTGTGTTTTGAAATTTTTGTTTATGTTGGTATTTTTGTGTTTGTTTTTAAAGGTAGCTAAGCATACAGATTTAGGTAGGTATAGTAATAGATACTACACCGTCCTGTGGTAGTATAATGTAATATACTTAGAAAAAACATTTCGAATATGTTTAGATAATTATTTTGGATTTTTTAACAAGAAATACGTTTTATTGACGTGATAACGTCTTATAAATTGATGAATCACCAATCTTATAAATTGATAAAACACCGGCTGCATGTACGAAAAAGTGTAACGTTCCTAACGTAACGTTCGTAACGTTCCGCCTGACCCTGTGCGTGCTTTTCTCGAAAACGGCCCTAACGATTTGGATGAAATTTACTGAAAAGGGATTTTGGGGGGCAAAAAATCGTTTTAGCTAGGTCTCATCTCTCGAAAAAATCGTTTTCTTACAAATTTTATCATTATAAAAATCAATTTTTTGACGTATGAAAATACTTAAATATTGTAAGTAGGTTTTGGAATTTTATATAAACAGTGAAACAATTGTTTTATAAATATTATGACAGCTAATCTTTGAGACTTAAAATAAATACGAAAGAAAGAAAGTTAAAAAAAACAATTATATTATATGGTGAGTAATTTAAATAAATAAAATTAACCTAAATTTGAAGCGAAAGATGCAATATCATAGATTCGAATTATTATAATTATTATATAAATTTAGGTTATGTGTTACGGAATATGTTATCACGTAAAACTATCGTCCGTAAACCGACTTTACAGACAACCAATTTTTTTTTATAATTTATTTAAACACATGCATATTAAGATTTAAAAATAACTAAAGTTGTATGGGGCAGCCAAAATATATAAATAACATTTTCTTTTTTTTTGCACGTTAATAAATGTTTTATTTTATCAATAAGTAATCGTCAAATTATAAATAGTAATATAGACGTTTCGCTATAGTAGCATCATCAGTATATCTAAATATTTATAATTTGACGATTACTCATTGATAAAATAAAACATTTATTAATGTGCAAAAAAAGAAAATGTTATTTATATATTTTGGCTGCCTCATCCAACTTTAATTATTTCTACATACAAATACCAGCCGTACTAACATCAAAAATAAATTAAAATTTAGTACATTTTTATGAAATTATAGTACTTTTTTCAATCTTAATCTAGTACGCAAAACAAAAAAGTTCTGGCAACACTGTTGCCACGTGTACATGTCAAGGTTACAACAGCCGATTTCGAAATACACCAAATATGAAAAATTATTTTTCTCAACATAAAATAAAATCGATTAATATTTATAGCTTCAGTACAATGTGATATGCTTATTAAACGGCATAACGGTGTTGGTATATATCCAACTAAAATACAATAGCAAGTAACTGGCGTATTTCTAACGTGTGCTCCCGTTAGGGTAAGTTTACATTTACACAAAATATTCATATTTTTATAATTGTGTTAGTGTATTAATGTACAATTTGCGTTATTTAGAATTACTTTATGAGGTTATGCTGCAAATGAAAATACCATTTTTTTGTATAAACTACTGCTTTTTTTCTTCAGACAACAAATTGTAGTGTTTTCTATGACAAAAAATTTCAAATTTAGGGCACATCCTTATAGTACACCGGTCCCAATTTATTATATATCCCAAGCCATGTATTTTTTTTAAATGAAATGTCAGTTATTAATAAATAAATCCTTGCATTTCTCAGATAACGGTTTGCGATAATAAACCGAATTTTATCTGCTAGATGTGCCACACTCAACTGGAAAAAGTTTACCAATATACAATGTCTGACAAAACACTGGTAAGCTATTCTCAGAAATTAACCGTTTCTGACAACCAAACCACGTTTGAGTGTTCTAGTCAGATGTCTTCTGAGGGTTCTTTCCAAAATACAAATGCAGAAATCACCGTGAAGTGCGAACCCGAAATTAAAAGCATGTTTGACGTGGATGTTAAATGGGAAGAAAATTTGGATGTTAATAATGCAGAAAACAAAATGAAAAATGAAGTATATATAAAATCCGAAATCAAAGACGAACTGGGGGATGAAAATTCGTTGTTAGTAGCTGATCATGTTGATAAATCTGTAATTTCAAATTCAACAAATAAAATAAACCAACGAATTTCTTTAAAATCCGAAATTAAGAATGAACCAGTGGATGACAATACAATAATACTTTTCCCAGAATATGTTGATGACACACTAAAGACACCTGTGATTGGAAATACTGGTGAGAGATCATATCAGTGTGACATCTGTAAAAAATGCTTTACAAAATCATCAGCGTTAGATAAACACATTCGTATACATACTCGTGAGAAACCTTATAATTGTGACGTTTGTGAGAAGTGCTTTGCTGAGCCATCAAAGTTGATGTTACACAAGCGCGTACATACTGGTGAGAAACCACATCAGTGTGACGTTTGTAAAAAGTGCTTTGCTGAGCCATCAAACTTAATGATACACAGTCGCGTACATACTGGTGAGAAACCATTTTCGTGTGACGTTTGCCAAATGTGTTTTACTACGTCCTCAATTTTAAAGAATCACAAACGCGTCCATACTGGAGAAAAATCATATAAGTGTGACGTTTGCAACAAATGTTTTGCTAGATCAGGAACTTTACTGATTCACAGTAGCGTGCATACTGGTGAGAAACCATATAGGTGTGACGTTTGTGAAAAGTGTTTTTCAAAATCATCAACTTTAAAGAAACATAGTCGCATTCATACGGGTGAGAGACCTTATCACTGTGACATATGCAAAAAGAGTTTTGCTACATTAACAGTTTTAAAGAAACACTCTAGTGTTCATACTGATAGGAAACCGTATCAGTGTGGTATTTGTAACAAGTGCTTTTCTAGATCAGAATATTTAAAGGAGCACAATCGCATCCATACTGGTGAGAAACCATATCAGTGTAACGTTTGTCAAAAGTGCTTTCGTCACTCAAAAACTTTGAAAGTTCACTTGTTAACTCACTCGTGAGATGTTTCACATTCGAACTAATAAAAATTTTAATCCAGTGCTAAGACATTAATAAAGAGTTTGCGTTTAGCGTTCCTATGTTGTGAAGATTAAATAATCATCATATATATTAATACGCTAAGGTTTAAGATGCATGTCTCCCTTTTTGGAAAAAACCACACAATTTCTCCACATAAATTATATATCATTTTGCAGATAATTGCTTGCTCTACTGACATCGACAACTACAAAATTTATTATTGCTATTGTTTTTGTAAATTAATTAAATTCTTCCATCTGACGGCGTAACGTTAACACTTCGATCTGTCATCTGAACTTCATATTGTAAATACTGCATACTGCCATCTGACGGGCAACGCTGAACAACGCTTTTGCTACTTGCGCCTCTATATGACAATTTTAGTAAAATATTTCTTTTACAACAAAAAGAAGAACGTTATAAGCAGTGTGCAAAATTAGAAACGAATTGAATACCTGCAATCATATTTAAAATTTAGTGCGAATAATTCACACAGGTCACGCTAGTTATTTTATAATGTGTTGCCAGCTCAAATCAAAGCCAAGCTCAGCAAAGGAGTAGGCAACACAACGTACAGCTCTGTTCGGCTTTTAACTGCTTATTGTAATTTTTGAAGTTACGTAATTAATTTAATAATATAAATTATTGTGTTCTCAATATGTGTGCAAAATTTCAAATTATTCAGACATCTGGAAATCTGTGAAAATTACATTGAAAGATTCCATTAGATAGATAGATACATTGTTACATACTTACAGGTGAACTTAATAAAGGAGTGTTAAAAGTTACAAGGCTGTTAATATGTCTATCCTTGTCTGTAATGGTAATTTTCATACCAATCCAAAACAGTCGAAAAAATTGAAACAAAAATGAAACCACACAAATTATAATATACAGTGTAAACTCTTTATAACGAAACTCAAGGGATCGAGCATTTTTTATCGTTATAGAGAGTTACCGTTATATGGAGTGAAGAAAGAGAAACAACTAAATTAACAATAATCTTTAATGTACTATATAATCTCTTTATAACGAATTTTAAGGGACCGAACATTTTTTTCGTTATAAAGAATTTTCGTTATATGGAGGGAAGAAAGAAAAATAACCAATTTTCACAAAATTAATTTATTCCAAACACATATACCTATAGTTTGTTAAATTTGCCTGACGTTTTTCGCTATGCCAATATTTGTTTTGTATTTTAAGTATCTTATGCATGCCTTGGGATGTGGTGGAATAATCTTCATTAAATAATAGGAATTTTTCGATAAGTTTGGCGTCATCAAGTGCTTGTTGAATAGATGGTGATTGTTCAGAATGGTCCTCTTTATGTCTGTAAACATTTGCTGACGCCTAAATATGAACATATTTCTTCGTAATAGAGAATGGCTGTTGCGTTATAAAGAGGGTATTAATGTATAGGTTTTAAGGTAAACCAACCAAATCGTAAAAATTTCGACGTTATAGGGAGTTTTTCGTTATAACGAAGGACGTTATAAAGAATTTACACTGTATGTTTAGCGGCCCGTTACGGCGTCGCCCGAATTTGTAGATTTCGTCGTCTTACGTTGCAAAATTGGTCACCACTAAAAACGCTTTTATTTTAACTCGACAATATATAGCCTATGTAATATGTTCATCCTGAAGATCCATTCAAAATATTGGTGAACATTTTTTTTTAAATCGGATGAATAGTTTCGGAGATTACCTCCTACATCCAAACTTTACCTCTTTATAATATTAGTATATATTTATGAGGTTACAGAGCTATTAAGCTTTCAGTTTTGCAGTTTATTTACCATTTCAGTCTTTAACCGCAAAGGTATTACTACTATATAAAACGTCGTATAATCGATTATTTACTGGATAATCAAAAAATGAATCATATTATGATAAATCGAAACTAAATTATCGATTATTTCAGCTGTTCCATTTCATTCATCTCTAAGATTCCCCCCACTCACACAAGTTTGACAGTTGAATGAGGAATAATACATAACTTACGAGAAATTATCTTTCACAACTTGAAAGAAAATCGGTAAATACTTATGGCTTAAGAGCAATGTGATATGTTTATTAACAGACAACAGTGTTGGCATATTTGCAGCTAAACGAAGGCAAACAGGTGAAGAATGTATGACGTGTGCACCCGTTTAGGTAAGTTGAATACACATATATTATATACTTATATTTTGATAATCATGCAGGTTTATTAATGTACAATTTGCGTACGTTTGAATTATTTTATTGTATATTCCATACTTTATTATAAAAATGTAAAATTTTTACTTAATGGGCTTCAAATGTTTTGGCGAATTATGAAACGTACGAAACTGTCCATTGCTATATGACAGTTGAAGAATAAATATTCTTTAATTTTTCAGATAAAGAATTGCTATAATATGCCGAATTAATCTGCTAGGTGCGTTGCACTCAACTAGAGAAAGTTCCCCATTATACGAGTAGAAATGTCTGACCAACAAACCCCGTTTGAGTGTTCTAGTCAGATGTCTTCTGAGGATCCTTTCCAAAACACTAATGTAGGTATCATTTTGAAATGTGAACCTGAAATTGAGAGCATGTTAGACGTGGATGATAATTGGGATGAAAATTCGTCTGAAAATTTTGATGCGGAAAACAAAATGAAAAATGAAATATATATAAAATCAGAAATCCAAGACGAACTGGGCGATGAAAATTCATTGTTACCAGCTAATCATGTTGATAAATCTGTCATTTCAAATTCTACAAATGAAATAAACCAACGAATGTCTTTAAAATCCGAAATCAAGAATGAACCAGTGGATGACAATACAATATTACTTTTTCCAGAATATGTTGATGACACATTAAGCTCATCTGTGGCTGGAAATACTGTTGAGAAATCATATCAGTGTGACATCTGTAAAAAAAACTTTACAAAAGCATCAGAGTTAAATAAACACGTTCGTATACATACTCGTGAGAAACCACATCAGTGTGACGTTTGTAAGAAGTGCTTTGCTATGCCATCAAAGTTGATGGTGCACAAGCGCGTACATACTGGTGAGAAACCATATCAATGTGACGTTTGTAAAAAATTCTTTTCTAGATTAGGAAATTTAAATAAACACAGTCTCATACATACTGGTGAGAAACCATTTTCGTGTGACGTTTGTGAAATGTGTTTTACTACGTCATCAATTTTAAAGAATCACAAACGCGTTCATACTGGAGAAAAATCATACCAGTGTGACGTTTGCAACAAATGTTTTGCTAGATCAGGAACTTTACTGATTCACAGTCGCGTGCATACTGGTGAGAAACCATATAGGTGTGACGTTTGTGAAAAGTGTTTTTCAAAATCATCAACTTTAACGAAACATAGTCGCATACATACGGGTGAGAGACCTTATCAATGTGACGTTTGCAAAAAGAGTTTTGCTACATTAACAATTTTAAAGAAACACTATAGTGTTCATACCGATAGGAAACCGTATCAGTGCGGTATTTGTAACAAGTCTTTTTCTAGATATGAATATTTAAAGGTGCATAATCGCATCCATACTGGTGAGAAACCATATCAGTGTGAAGTTTGTGAAAAGTGCTTTCGTCACTCAAAAACTTTGAAAGTTCACATGTTAACTCACTCGTGAGATGTTTTTACTGTAGATTGTTTAAAAACACGTTCTTTCGACCTAGTAAGGAATTTTAATGCAGTGCTAAAACATTAAGCAAAACTTGCGTTGTAGCGTTGTGTCGTGAAGGTTAAATGGGTTGACAGCTCAAATCAAAACCAAACTCGGTAAAGGAGTTGGCTTTGTACGGCTTTTGACACTAACAGTATTTTTTTAAGTTAATTAATTATTATACATTATTTATAAATATATTTATGAAAATGTTTGAGTTGTCATGGGTCCTTAATACCTGTGCAAAATTTCAAATTATTCAGACATCTGGAAATGTGTGAAAATTACATTGAAAGATTCCATTAGATAGATAGATACATTGTTACATACTTACAGGTGAACTTAATAAAGGGTTGTTAAAAGTTACAAGGCTGTTAATATGTCTATTGTCTGGAATGTTAATTTTCATACCAATACAAAACTGTCGAAAAAATTGAAACAAAAATAAAACAACATAAATACAATATATGTTTTGCGGCCCGTTGCGGCGTCGCCCGAATTTGTAGATTTCGTCGTCCAACGTTGCAAAATTGGTCTCCACGAAAAGCACTTTTATTTTAACGTGATAATATATAGCCTATGTCCATCCTGAATATTTATGAGGTTACAGAGCTATTAAGCTTTCAGTTTTGCATTTATTTAGTCTTTAATCTCAAAGGTATTACTACTATATAAAACGTCGAATAATCGATTATTTACTCGATAATCAAAAAAATGAATCCTATGATAAATCGAAACAAAATTATCGATTATTTCAGCAGTACCATTACATTCATATCCAAGTTTGTGACAGCGAATGAGTAATAATATATCACTTACGAGAAATTATCTTCCACAACATAAAAGAAAATCGGTAAATACTTATATCAATGTGATATGTTTATTAACAGGCAACAGTGTTGGCATATTTGCAGCTAAACGAAGGCAAACAAGTGAAGAATGTATGACGTGTGCACCCGTTTAGGTAAGTCGAATACACATATAAATACTTATAGTTTGATAATCCTGTAGGTTTATTAATGTACAATTTGCGTACATTTAAATTACTTTGTTATATATTTTCTTTATTATAAAAAAGGTGAAAGTTTTACTTAATGGGCTTCAAATATTTTGGCGAATTATGAAACGTACGGGACTGTTTATTGCCATATGACAGTTGAAAAATAAATATTCTTTAATTTTTCAGATTGCTATATGCCGAATTATATCTGCTAGGTGTGTTGCACTCAACTAGAGAAAGTTCCCCAGTATACAAATAGAAATGTCTGACCAACAAACCTCGTTTGAGTGTTCTAATCAGATGTCTTCTGAGGATCCTTTCCAAAACACTAATGTAGGTATCATTGTGAAATGTGAACCTGAAATTGAGAGCATGTTAGACATGGATGATAATTGGGATGAAAATTCGTCTGAGAATTTTGATGCGGAAAACAAAATGAAACATGTAATATATATAAAATCCGAAATCAACGATGAACTGCTGGATGAAAATTCATTGTTACCAGCTGATTATACTGACGAGGGTGAAATCAGTTGTGAAGATTCAAAAATCGATATTAGTGACACAGTAGTGGGTTTAGATATAGATAAAAACGGGAAAGAAAAAGAATCTGTAATTTCTATTTCAACAAATGAAATAAACCAAAAATCTGATATCAAGAACGAACCAGTGGATAACAATTCATTAATACTTTTACCAGAATATGTTGATGACACATTAAATTCATCTGTGATTGCAAATACTGGTAAGAAATATCAGTGTGACATCTGTAAAAAATGCTTTCCAAGATCGTCAGCGTTAAGTAAACACTATCGCATACATACTGGTGAGAAACCATATCAGTGTGACGTTTGTAAAAAGTGCTTTACTACGTCATCAACTTTAAAAAATCATACACTTGTTCACACTGGAGAAAAATCATATCAGTGTGACGTTTGCAACAAATGTTTCGCCAGAGCAGAAACTTTACTGACTCATAGTCGCGTGCATACTGGTGAGAAACCGTATAAATGTAATTTTTGCGAGAAGTGTTTTACAAAGTCGTCAACTTTAAAGAAACACACTCGCATTCATACTGGGGAGCGACCTTATCAGTGTGACTTTTGTGAGAAGTGTTTTTCTACATCAACAGTTTTAAAGAAACACAAAAGCGTTCATACTGACGGGAAACCGTATCAGTGTGATATTTGTAACAAGTGCTTTTCTAGATCGGAATATTTAAAGGTTCACAATCGCATCCATACTGGTGAGAAACCATATCAGTGTGATGTTTGCAAAAAGTGCTTTCGCCACTTAAAAACTTTAAAAGTTCACTCGTTAACACACTCGTGAAATGTTTCACTATGATTTGTTTAAAACAATGTTCTTTCGAACTAGTAATAAATTTTAATGCAGTGGTAAGACTATAAATAAAGCCTGCAGCGTTGCTGTGTCATGAAGATTTATAGTGTGTTGCCAGTTCATGCCAAAGCTAAGCGTGTCAATGCAAAAATGTTTTTATTGCTATGGATTCAGAAATTTGTAATTTGGCACGGAGTTAGATCATTGGGCATATATAAAAGAAACGATGAGAAAACAACCAATTGTGTGTCGAGAATATTCGAAATTGAAAACAAAGTTATTGGTGTTTGTCATAGTTCGAAAGTAGATTACATAATTACTATCTATAATATTTAAGTAGAATATAACTACATTAAACATAGATAAAAAAAATAATTAAAAAAAATTCCCGACTAATTTTTCAGAGTGTTTTATTAATATTTAATTGATGATTCAGTCCGGATTTGTTGCCTCTTCAGAATAATGCTAAAAATAAATTATATAAATTGTATAATTAATAATACTTATAAAAAATGGAAGGAATTATAAAAATTGAAGTTTAAAAAAACTCAAAAAAACACTCTTATCATAACAATGTAGACTAAAAAGTAAAAAATATTTTTTAAATGTAAAGATATTGTTTAACAGCGATAAGAACAAGTTAGGAGACTTCCAATCGCTGATCAACAATATCTTTATATTTAAAAATTATTTTTTACTTTTTAGTCTGCATTGTTATAAAACTGCTAAATAATAACTGAAGGGTCACTTTTAGAAATTTCTGTTGGATTTGTTAAATGTCATTTATGTGTTTTACTCTACAGCAGGACTGTTAGGCCGGTCGTCATTTGGATGCGTTTTCGTCCGAATTATTTTCATCGGAATAATTTGAAATTTTGAAAAATCTCTCGTGAGATTAAAGGGAAGATTGGTCATCGAGCAAAATGTCACGGTAGTAACCAAGCGGGGTCGAAAAATCGCCAAATTTGCCTCACGTAGGTAATTTGTAAACGCCCCCATATGTTGAATGAATGTCTACTATTTTACAGTCTATCGTTGTGAAATTAAATTAGAGGTCACAGAGAGCCCTCCAATTTTAAAGTAACTTAGAACCATTTATCATGCTTATATTGGTCAGATAAAAAAGATGTTGGTCGATGTTCACATCGCTGTACCTTTGATCAAAAGTGCACCGACCTATAAAAAATATATCACTATTCATTACAGAACACACAATCCATACACTAGTTTATATTCGTGACTGTCGCGACATCTATGATCCCTTCCACACACCTCAAAATTGTGACAGCTGAATCAGAAATATAATATATAACTAATGAGAAACTATTGTTCTCAACATAAAAGAAAATCGGTAAATATTTATAACTTAAGGACAATGTGATATTTTGTATTAAACGACATAACAGTGTTAGAATATTTACACCTAAAAAGCGAGTAGCTGATGAATTGTGCTGCCGTTTAGGTAAGTTGACGGTAACATTTTTATTTTGATTATCGTGTCGTGTATATTTATTAATGTACAATTGCGTAAAGAATTACTTTATAATTCACAATTTATTATAAAAGCATGTTCAGTGACGATAATGAGATTATTCATATAATTTTTTAACGAAATGTCATAAATAAAAATTATTCTTTGAATTCCCAGATAACGATTTGCAATAATACGCCGACTATGATCTGCTAGATGTGTTGCACTCAACGGGAAAAAGTTCATCAATATACAAGTAGAAATGTCTGACAAAACACTGCGAAAAAATTCTCATAAATTAACCGTGTCTGACAAACAAACCACGTTTTCTGATCAGAGGCCTTCTGAGGATCCTTTCCATAACACAAATGCAGACATCACTGTGAAGTGTGAACCTGAACTTGAGAGCATGTTTGACATGGATGTTAATTGGGAAGAAAATTTGTCTGTGAATTTTAATGCAGAAAATAAAATCAATAATGAAATATATATAAAATCCGAAATCAAAGACGAATTGATGGATGATAATTCATTATTAGCAGCTGATTGTGCTGACGATGGACAAATCAGCTGTGACGATTCAAAAATCGGTGTTAGTGGCACTAAAGTGGGTTTAGATATAGATAAAGACTGGAAAGAAGAAAAATCTGTAATGTTTAATTCAACAAATGAAATAAACCAACAAATATCTTTAAAATCCGAAATCAAGAATGAACCGGTGGATGACAATACATTAATACTTTTACCAGAATATGTTGATGACACATCAAACGCGTCATCCGAAATTATAAATTCTGGTGAGAAATCATATCAGTGTGACATCTGTAAAAAATGCTTTACAAAATTATCAGCGTTCAATAAACACATTCGCATTCATACTCGTGAGAAACCACATCAGTGTGACGTTTGTAAAAAGCGCTTTGCTGAATCATCCAAGTTAATGATACACAGTCGTGTTCATACTGGTGAGAAACCTTATCAGTGTGATTTTTGTAAAAAGTGTTTTTCTACCTCAACAACTTTAAAGAAACACAATCGCGTTCATACTGGTGAGAAACCATATAAGTGTGACGTTTGTAAAACGCGCTTTAATACTTTGTCCGTTCTAAAGAGGCACAGAATTGTACATACTGGTGAGAAACCATATCAGTGTGAAGTTTGTAAAAAGTGTTTTGCTGCATCATCGGAGTTAAAGAAACACAATACCGTTCATACTGGCGAGAAACCGTATCAATGTGATATTTGTGAAAAGCGGTTTTCTAGGTTGGGATATTTGCAGTCCCACAGTCGTGTACATACGGGGGAGAAAGCACATCAGTGTGACGTTTGCGATAAATGTTTTTCTACTTCATCAAACTTGAAGGAACACAGTCGCGTTCATACTGGTGAGAAACCGTATCAGTGTGATATTTGCAACAAATGTTTTTCTCAACTAAATAATTTAAGTAGACACAAACGCGTACATACTGGTGAAAAGCCATATCAGTGTGGCGTTTGTAAAAAGAGCTTCAATCAATCATCTGGTTTAGGAAGACACAAACACGTACATACTGGTGAAACAATTTATCAGTGTGATGTATGTAAAATGTGCTTTCGTCACTCAAAAACCCTAAAATTTCATTTGTTAACACACTCGTAAGATGTTTTACTGTGTTTTCTCTGAAATAAAGGAATGTATTTTCGAATTTTAATCCCGTTGCAGCGTTGCTTTGTCATAGGCACCGAATGGGGGGGAGGGTTGTTACGGTCAAGGAGTGCTATTTTGACCAATTTCAAAATTGTGAAATCGTCAGTAGAACATCCACCTGCTTATTAACTCATTGCTACCTGAGTAGATAACAAACAAAAGTATCAATTTTTTTAGTTGAGAACAATTTAATTTCTGGAAATTAGATGTAATCACACAATAATGACCCCTCCCCCCTCATCAACGATATCCTGTATCCGCGCCTGCTCTATCGTGAAGATTGATAATGGGTGTCAGTCCAAATCGAAACCAAGCTCGGTAATAAAAATTTCAACGTTATCCTGAAATAGTAGTTTAGTGCGTGATGAATATATTATGATTATTGTGAGGTTATGTTATAAACGAGTGCTAACAATAGCTATAATATCATCACGCACGAAATACATGTAATATTTTTTGCACGGAGCCGCCATAAAACAGCTGTATTTTACACAATTTTCAAATTTTTTGACAGTTCAATTTTGAGCAAGTTCTCTTCTGATTTGTAGATTCCGTTATATATTCGTAGTTTTACTATGGAAATGGTAGTACGACAACGTTTTGTATTTCACACTAGTGCGAAATGGGACATTTTTCTATAGCTTGTTAGTCGTGAAAATCAGCTATTTAAGTGAGTGTGCAAAAAACAAGTTTCTTAAAAAGTGTTCATACCATGTTTAACATTACGCATTTTATGTTATGTATGAATTTTTGTTGAATCAATAAAATATTGTTATTGTTTGTAATACAGTAAAATCTCTTTAAGTCGAAAAACTCCAAAACTAAGTTTTGTTCCCTTCCCTTCAAGCCCCAAAATATCCATTTCTCCAAATCTCAACCCTCTATAAGTCAAAATAATCAGTCCCTATAGGCCATTACGGTACATATTTTCTCTCCATAACTCGAAAAAATAAATTGGACCTCTGTATCTCGAACATAGCAATGTTTGATTTTACAACTTTAAATCAACCTCTAGAAGTCGAATATTTCCATAAAAAACTCTATAACTTGAATTTTTGGCGCCTCCCTTTAAGTTCGACTTACAGAGGTTCTACTGCATAACAATAATTGTGTACAATAGAAAAATAAAACAAAAAGATACATGTACTTATTACTAAAGACCGCACGATAGTGATTATGTTCCACGTAACATTTATTTCAGGTAACAAATTCCACATAATCCATTTCCTAATCTTGAAATAACAAAATCGTCAACAAATGCCAGTACCTAGGAAGTCGATCAGTGATTTGCACCTGGGCGAAGCCGAGCCGGCCAGTTAAGTCCTAAACCATAGTAATCTATCGAACAGCGAAACAAATTTGAAATTGATTGAGCAGTTTCTGAGATTATAAATTTTTCCTCTTTATTAGATACTAGTAGCCCGATGCACCCTCGTCCGAATTTGTAGATTGCCACCGTTTTTACGCCGGCTTATGTTTAAAATTGGTCTCCACGAAAGGCGTCTCGGTGGCTAATACAACTCTTTATTACGAACGTTACTTATTCTTGTGACCTCGCTGCTCGATTTACCTGAGAATCTATCCAGAAATAATCAGTGTTTTACCGTCAGGGGTGTACGAAGGCTTATAGTGAATTGTTTCTTGTGCGTTAAGATATTTAATTAAATTCATATACTTTTATTCCATACTGAACATAGGAATAAAATCGCAATCGAACCATTAGGTTGCAAACGTACACTTCTGTCTTTTTTTACGCCGTAAGCACTGGCGTATCCAGGAGGGCAAAGCAAGCACGGGGGACCCGGCTTAAGAAATTTCTAATTTGCTCCCTCCTGGGCCAAAAGCTGGGTACGCCCATGTTAACGTCATAGAAAAAGACAAAGTTTTTGAAACAGAGATACTTTATTCAGATTGAATGCAAGTACATCAACCAATCCTATCATCGGAGAAATCAGGGAATTACATCGAAGAAAGAGACGCAGGTATATTTTTGATACGCTTTGTTGCCTTCGCTCACAGCACATTGAGTAGATAGACAATGATTCATATAGTAAATTATTAGATATATGATTAAATTAAAACAAAACAGTAGTTCACGAATAGTTAGCTGAATTCGATATTATGATAAATAATATTTCTTAACATAAGAAAATCGGCAAATACTCGTGGCTAGAGTATAATGTCGTACGGTTATTAGGTGCCATAACGCATGTTTACAACTAAAATACAAAAGCAACGCACTAGTTTATTTATGAAGTGTGCTACCGTTTAGGTAAGTTTACATAAACAGATAATATATTTTTATTTTGATAATCGTGTTAGTTTAGAAATATCCAATTTGCGGAAATTTTAATTACTTTATTGTATTTTTCATACTTTATTATAAAAAATCTGGTCATATAATTTATTGTAATGAAATTTTATTTAAATTCTCAGATAACGATTTGCGATAAATTGCCGACTATTGTCTGCTAGTTGTGTTGTCGTTAACGGGAGAAGGCTCACCAATATACAAGTAGTAATGTCTGATAAAACACTGCGAAGCAATTCTCAGAAAGGCGTTTCTGACAAACAAACTACGCTTGAGTGTTCTAGTCAGAGGTCTTTTGAGGATCCTTTCCATACCACTGGTGCAGATATCACTGTAAAGTGTGAACCTGAACTTGAAAGCATGGATGTTAAATGGGAAGAAAATTTGACTTTGAATAGTAATGCAGAAAACAAACTGAAAAATGAAATATATATAAAATCCGAAATCAAAGACGAACTGCTGGATGAAAATTCATTGTTACCAACTGATTATGCTGACGACGGAGAAGTTAGCTGTGAAGATTCAAAAATCGATAATAGAGACACAAAAGTAGATTTAGATATAGATAACTGGAAAGATAAAAAATCTGTAATTTCAAATTCAACGAACGAGAAATCCGAACAAATGTCCATAAAATCGGATATCAAGAATGAACCAGTGGATGACAAGTCATTAATACTTTTTCCAGAATATATTGAAGATACACCAAACGTGACGTCAAGTATTATAAATTCTGGTGAGAAATCATATCAGTGTGACATCTGTAAAAAGTGCTTTACAAAATCATCAGCGCTAAATAAACACAAACGTACACATAATGGTGAGAAACCATATCAGTGTGACGTTTGTAACAAATGCTTTGCTGGATCATCAAAGTTAAAGAGACACAATCGCGTACATACTGGTGAGAAACCATATCAGTGTGACGTTTGTAAAAAGTGCTTTGCTGATTCATCGAAGTTAATGATACACAATCGCGTACATACTGGTGAGAAACCTTATCAATGTGGCAGTTGTGAAATGCGCTTTACTACATTAGGAAATTTAAATAAACACAGCCGCATACATACTGGTGAGAAACCATATTCGTGTGAGGTTTGTAAAAAGTGTTTTTCTACAACATCAATTTTAAAGAATCACATACGCGTTCATACTGGAGAAAAACCATTTCAGTGTGAAGTTTGCAAAATGCGCTTTGCTAAATCAGAAACTTTACTAACTCACAGTCGCGTGCATACTGGTGAGAAACCGTATCAGTGTGACGTTTGTAAAAAGTGCTTTACTACCTCGACAACTTTAAAGAAACACAATCGCATTCATACTGGTGAGAGACCTTATCAATGTGGCTTTTGTGAAAAGTGTTTTTCTACATCAACTGTTTTAAAGAAACACACTCGTATTCATACAGGTGAGAAACCATATAAGTGTGACATTTGTCAGATGTGCTTTAATTCTTTATCTGTTCTAAAGAGGCATAGTCTTGTCCATACTGGTGAGAAACCATATCAGTGTGAAGTTTGTAAGAAGTGCTTTGCTGCATCGGCGGAGTTAAAGAAACACAACACCGTTCATACTGATGTGAAACCGTATCAATGTGATATTTGTAAAAAGTGCTTTTCTAGATCAGGATATTTACAGTCGCATAGCCGTGTACATACGGGAGAGAAGACACACCAGTGTGACATTTGTGAAAAGTACTTTTCTACGTCAGGAAACTTAAAGGAACACAGTCTTGTTCATACTGGTGAGAAGCCGTATCAGTGTACTTATTGTAACAAGTGCTTTTCTAGATCAGTATATTTAAAGGTGCACAACCGAATTCATACTGGTGAGAAACCATATCAGTGCGACGTTTGTAAAAAGTGCTTTCGTCACTCAAAAACTTTCAAATTTCACTTGTTAACACACTCGTCAGATGTTTAACTGTGATTTGTTTTCTCTTAAAAAAAACATGTTCTTTCGAACTAGAAAGAAATTTTAATTCAATGCTAAATTGTCAATTAACCGAAAAGATTTTGGGTGGTCAGGCGTGGACAGAGAGAAATATTGAACCCTGCATTGCTTTTTTGCATATATTTAATAATTTACTATATGAATCATTGTCTATCTACTCAATGTGCGGTGAGCGAAGGCAACAAAGCGTATCAAAAATATATCTGCGTCTCTTTCTTCGATGTAATTCCCTGATTTCTCCGATGATAGGATTGGTTGATGTACTTGCATTCAATCTGAATAAAGTATCTCTGTTTGAAAAACGTCTTTTTCTGCGACATTAACATGGGCGTACTCAGCTTTTGGCCCAGGAGGGAGCAAATTAGAAATTTCTTAAGCCGGGCCCCCCGTGCTTGTTTTGCCCTCCTGGATACGCCAGTGCTTACGGCGTAAAAAAAGACAGAAGTATATGTTTGCAACCTAATGGTTCGATTGCGATTTTATTCCTATGCTCAGTATAGAATAAAAGTATATATGCTTTTTTGACTTTATTCCCTTTTTGTTTATCCGCTATACTTACTAAATTGTAAGTTTTTTTTATTATTCTGTTTTTGTCGAAATAAATGTTTATTGTGTTCGTGTGTAAAACAGTCAATTGTTTTATTCATCTGCAATTTCGATAAGAAAATTAATTATATTTAAAAAAAAAACTCGGGTCGCAGTGCGAAACCCTGCCGACAATATAGTGTATTTGCTTTTATAGGCAGTGTGGCTTTATTATATGAATTTAACTTTGTTTTTGGACAAAATAAAGAAAATTACCCCTTAATACACCCCTTAAAATAACATTTTTTTACTTAATTTCAATACTATATATCAATTCAACATCTGTACCAAATTATATACACCCTTCAGTATGTAAATCCATATCGGTAAACTTGCGTTTTCATAAAATTTGTAAGTCCGGTCCTGTCTGGCCGATTTTTTTTAAATTTTAGCAGTACATTTTAATAATTACTAAAGGGTTAAATTTTAAATTTGAAACGATTCTGATAATTTTTTCGGTATTTTTGGGCCCGAAAACTTTTTTCAACCCCTAAATACCACCCTTAACATGGCCCGATTGGGCCCATTTTAAATAGGCTTCGTGCGGTGATGGATTCCAACGTGTGGACCAAATTTCGTTTAAATCGATTAAGTCTGTCGAGAGTTATCGTGCTAACACATATATATATATATATATATATATAAATATATATATATATATATACATATATATATAAACATTTCCAAAAATGGTGCCAAACTTCTTAGAAAGTTATGAAACGTCGAGAAATTTTGGTCCGACCCCTAGGTCCCGCCATCCGACCGACGCCAATAGTGTAAGTGCCTTATGGCAAATACACTAAAAAGAAGAAAACCTGACTGCACGAAAATGAAACTAATAACAAAAGAAGAAAAACCTACTACTATGGAAATTGTCGTACGGCAATATTTATTGTACTTTAGGTACTAGTGCGAAATTGGTTATTTTACTATCGCTACACAAGCATGAAAAGCAAAAAACAAATTTTCTTTAAAAGTCTTCATTATGTGTTTAACATTATGTATTTTATCATTTTATGGTGATTTGTCCACATTTTGGTGTATTAATTATTGAACCAATCAAATTATTATTTTTATTTGTATTATAATATTATATGTTTACAAAAGAACAATAAAAAACCCTATTTTTTATTTGATTTTCGTTTGCAGGGTTACATTAGGGTGTCCGTTCTTTCCTAAGTTGGTTTTCTTTTCACGCTCGCCCCCTGAAGTTTTAATTTTTGCCCTAAAAAAAGTATTAGACCAAAAAAGCCCTTAATTTTGATATTAAACCGTGCCGAAATCATGATGCATTTCACATTTAAATAAGGGGTTTCTTCACTTTTTACATTTAATATTTTTAGTGTTCGACCGAAACTAATTTTTACGGCCGAAACCGAATTTCGGCCTCAGTCTCAGTTTCGGCCGAAACCGAAACTTCATGTTTTCGTGGGAAAAATAAAGTAAACATCATAATCAGTCTTTTTTTTTTAATTAATCACATATTAATCATTCAGCCTCTGATATTTTAACTAATCATTAACTTATCATATCATATTATTACCCCCCTTATTTCAAAAACACAAATATTATTTTTAAAAAATACTTTTGACGTGATAACGTCTTTTAAATTGATGAAACGCCGGCTGCATGCACGAAAAAGTGTAACGTTCCGAGAGCGCAGTAATGTATTATTAAATATGATATTCGAGCGGAATACGTTATCACGTAAAACTATCGTCCGTAAACCGACTTTACAGACAACCAATTTTTTTTTAATATTATGAAATAAAATAAAAGCTACAAAACAAAATTACTTTTTAGCAAAAAGTATTTACCTAACAAATATGTTTAGGTAGGTACACACACAGCTGTTGTAGCTCTTCAGGCGGTTGTGGCTGTCATGGCTTTTAAGGGCTGTTGAGGCTTTTGTTACATATTAGAGGCTGTTGTGGCTATTGAGACAAAAAGCAAAACAGCCCAAACGCCCAACAGCCATTATAATTATATTCTGTCATCGAATTTTTGAATCTATTTTTTTTCTTAGTTACGAAAACTTTGATATATTTTAATTGAATCATAAGTCCCAACATGGGGGAGGGGGGCGATTGCGGTACTTTGTCAAATCTAGGAACTTTAAATAGAGCGTCACCTCTCTCTAAAACAATGTTTTAGTTCCATCTTTCTCTCACAAGTCGACCATTACTTAGAATTCATATTTGCATTTTATTTCTAGTCATAATTGTAATCAATTTTTATATACAAAAAAGCGTACCAAAAAAAAGGAAATTTTGATACATTAATTCATATAATATGTAGGTATTTTTGAGTATATGTAACCACAAATTTTATGTAAATTATATTATTTATAAAGAGAAAATATACATTTCTTTACAAACAAGCATTAAATATAAAAAGGTTCAATTTAAACTAACACACAAAATTGTATATTATGTAATTCATGGCGTTGTTAGCAAATAGAAAACTTACACATTTTTAAAACAAAGAATATAGTTAACACCAAAAACACGTTTGAAAAAATAAATAAGTGTTACGAGAATGCATTACAGAAGTGAAACTTATTTAAATAGATTTGAAAATTACATAAATGAGTTTTATTTATTTAATTTTAACCACCATGGACACATAAAAAAATAAATAATAATAAACACTTGAAAATTCTACTAAATATTTTTTATTTGTTATTTATCGTGTTCTACCAAGTGCGGAGTGAAAAAGCTGTGCAAATTATAAAAAAAAGAAGCTTTAATTAAAGTAAAACCTGGGAAGTGGGGACTTGTAATAGAAGAATCTAGGAAACCATCATGCCAACAACGGCATCGCGCATTTGGCTAACATCTGAATCCTCCACATGACATCCCAGTTCAAGTAACGCCACGCATAAGTAAAAAGTAGTCTGCGTGCGCAGCATTTCAACTGATATAAACAGAAGTTGGCAAACAAATTCTGTTTACATATTAGTGACGTCACTGCTTCCTGTCAGAATACAAATGTCGAAAACTAACTGATTACTGTAGTAGATGTACATTCAATGAATTACAGAGATCGAGTGTCTTTATTAAATTTTAAAATAATCTTATTACACAGTATTACATAAACAATAATGATAATACAATGTCAGTTACATAGCACAATATACTACATCTCCCTGCAATACATAAATCGAAAATAAATTAATTCTATGAAATGATTTTTTTTTAAAGTAAATTATATATAATTCAATCTATCAGGAAGTCGTATTTGTCGTCCAAATTTTGTAACAATGATGTCATCATCCGAGTCACTGGTATCACTATTTCCATGATTTGACATTGTGGGTGTAAGACTATCTTCTTCAACAATCGTTTCATCATTTGTTACGATTGTTGATGTCGAACTGTCAACTTCAGTGTTATCACTTTTAATAGAATCTAATTCAGAATCATAGTCATCATCGCTTTCATAATAATAATTACAAGGATTAAAATTATCGGTAGTTTGAGAATTTTCAATACTTTTCAAATGAAATCTGTTACGTCTAAGAAGAACATTATTTTTATTTTTAATTAAATAGGAACGTGGTGAATGTATTTTTACCACTTTTCCATCTTCCCATTTTTTGTTATCAAAATTAAAATATTTTATTTTATCATTTTCTTTTAAGTCACTTAAAGGTTTTGAATGTCGATTATAATAATAAGTTTGCAGATTTTGGTTTTTTATTAGATTTTCCTTTATAATTTTATCCGTTATTGTTTTTGGCTTTAACAATGATTTTGAAATAGGAACAATGCCTCTCAACATTCTACTGTTAAGTAATTGCGAGGGCGAACCAATATTTTGAACTGATGTGTTACGGAATTCTAGCATGCATAAATATGGATCTCTTTTATCTTCCAGAGCTTTCTGCAATATTTTTTTAACTGTTTGAATGTGTCTCTCAACCATTCCGTTAGAGCGAGGATATCGTGGACTCGAAGTAACATGTTTAAAGTTCCATTCTTTAGCGAAATTTGCGAAAAGCTCTGAAGAAAATTGTGGACCATTATCCGAGACAACTTGTTCCGGTATACCTTGACGCGAAAAAATGCTTTTTAAATGAGTAATAACTGAACTACTAGTTGTACTAGACAATAAAGCGAGCTCTACAAACTTAGAAAAATAATCTACCAGTATTATGTAATTCTTATTATTTAGTGTGAATAAATCTACGCCAACTTTCAACCAAGGGTATTCCGGTATAGGATGTGACATAAGGGGCTCTTTTGCATTTGAATTAGAATATTTTATACAAACTGAACAATTTTTAATTAATGTTTCTATTTCATTGTTCATATTGGGCCAATAAACTAGCTCTCTAGCCTTAGTTTTAGTCTTTTCAATACCCATGTGATTATAATGAAGGTTATTTAATGTTTCAGATCTAAATTTTTTCGGAATTACTAACCGTTGTAATCTATAAACTATACCGTCTTTTTCAGAAAGTTCGTTTTGTATGTTCCAATAGGGTAATATTATTTTTGGTATTTTTGTTTTATTTTCAGGCCAGCCGTGGCGAATGTGATAAATCAATACTTTTATTTCATCATCTAAAAGCGATTCGTTAGAAATTTCTTTTAATCTTGTATCAGTTACGCGGGTAAAATTTTAGAAACTAAACAAATTTGTGCCTCTATCTCGTTTTCGCTTAAAAAGTCATCATTATAATTATGTATAGGGGCTCTAGATAACGTATCGGCAATAATCATGTCTTTCCCAGGCTTATGGATTAAGTTTATTTTAAATGGTTGCAATTTAATTAGCATTCGCTGTAAACGAGGTGGAGTATCAACTAATGCTTTTTTAAAGATAGCTATTAGAGGCTTATGATCAGATTCAACTGTTATGTCTTTAGCAAATACATACTGATAAAATTTGTAGCAACCAAAAACAATCGCGTACAATTCTTTTTCGATCTGGCTCCAATTCTTTTGGGTGTCAGTAAATGCTTTAGAAGCATAAGCTACCGGGGACTCGTTCTGAAGGAGACAAGCCCCGACGCCATTTTGACTTGCATCTACTGTTAAAGTAACGGGTTTATTAACGTCGTAGAATTTTAAAATAGTTTTCTTAGCAATATTATCTTTTAATTCATCAAAACTTTTTTGATAACAGTCATTCCATTGCCATAAAACATCTTGTTTTAACAACGAACGTAACTGCGCCGTCTTTTCAGAAAGATTAGGAATGAATTTTCCAACAAAATTTACCATTCCAAGAAAACGAGATAGTGACTTTTTATCTGTTGGTATAGGCATTTTAACAATAGCATCTACTTTATCATCGTCCGGTAAGAGACCTTTTTCAGTTATATAATGCCCTAGGTATTTCAGTTTTGTAATGCCAAAGTGGCACTTGTCTTTATTAAATTTTAAATTTATTTTCTTGAATCTTTCAAATAATTTCTTTAATCTGTTATTATGCTCTTCAAATGTCGAGCCGTAAACAATTATATCATCTATATAAGTTTCAATTCCATCAAGACCTTCAAAATATTCTCTAATTCGTTTATGAAAAACTTCGGGAGCGGAACTAATTCCATAAGGCAACCTTAAAAATTTATATCTCCCGTATGGAGAATTAAAAGTACAAAGATCTGAGCTTTGTTTATTTAATTTTATTTGCCAAAAGGCACTACTTACATCAAGAGTCGAAAAAAATTTCGCGTTAGCTAATTTACTTGTAATTTCATCTATTGTGGGAATCTGAAAATGCTCGCGTTTTATTACTTTATTCAGATCTCGCGGATCAATACATAGCCTTAATTGATTATTAGATTTTCTGACAATTACTAAAGAATTAACGTAGTCGGTTGGACCTTGAACTCTCTCAATAATTTGATTTTTCTCTAATCGATCTAATTCACTCTTCAATTGAGGTTGCAAAGCTATTGGAACTTTTCTCGGTGGGTGGACAATTGGACTAGCATTTTCTTTTAATATAATTTTATATTCGTCAGGCAAACACCCTATACCTTCAAAAAGATCCGGATAGTTATGCAACCAATAATCTTTATCAATGACATTAATTCTTTTAACAAATTCAAATTTTTCACAGGCATTTAAACCTAAAATGGGCTTAACATTTTTTGAATTTACAACATAAAAATCCAAATCATAACTGCAATTCAAATATTTGCAATTTAAAACACATTTACCTAGTGTAGGTATTAAATCATTCGTATATGTGACCAATTTAGTCTCGTTAGGCTTTATTTTTTTACTATCATAATTAAGCAACTTTAAATCATTTTTTGAAATTAAATTGGCTTGAGAGCCTGTATCAAGTTTAAAATCTAATTGTACATTATTAATTAATATTTTAGCATTCCAATCATTTGAATTATTATTCGTATTATTAGTACCTATACTGCCTATAAATACAGAATCTACATTTTCGTCATTTGCTTCATTTTCGACTGAATTAACATTGGCTGTTTTGCAACATTTTGCAAAATGTCCTAATTTATTACATTTTAAACACTGCTTTTTAAACGCCGGACATTTGTTACGCTTGTGAGTATAACCGCATCTAATACATAAATTTTCACCAGAGCTAGTCTCTTCCATTTTCTTTCTGATACGGTTTACCTGATTTTCGTCTTGGTTTGACGTCCCTTGACCGCTGATATGTGCCAACTGAACACGAGATTTAGTGATGGGGTACTCGAGTACAAGAATCGATTCAGTACTCGATTCTTCAAAGTACTCGCTGTACTCGAGTACTTGTAACTGGTATTCGAATACTGGAGACCGAGTACAGGAATCGAATTCTTCCTACAGTTGATGCGTTTTTGTACCTGCGTGAATCGACACTGGTATTCGAATACACAGTACACACTGCAGTTAGCAGTGCACTGTGCAGAGATTGAATTCTTTTTACAGTCAATGCGATTCTGTACCTGCACGGCGTGTACTCGAATACCGAATACAACCTATACCTATTTATATTAGGCGTTTTGTCAACATTAATATAAACGTTAAGTTATAAACGCCACCTACTTACATAATGAAAAGGGGCACCTACTTACTTATTTCGATTTAAATATTTTTATTAGGGTAACTGAAAACATTACTTACAATTATTTATTAAAAAATCCAAAAATAAATAAACTTTAAAAAAAATAAAAATCAATAAACTCTTCTTTTGACATATAAACAAATTAACATTTAGATTAAAAAAAATAAAATATATATAGTAAGTTTAACGACAATAAGTATTGAAAAATATTAACATAACTAAATTTTTCGGTTATAACAATTTAACATGCATAAAAATTGCACGGCCAATCATCATTCAGTATTCAGTGTTTCCAGCACAAGCTAATGTGCGATCCAACGGTATTCGATTGGCATCGATTCTAAGCTGCTGACAGACTATCAACTGCATGCAATGAGAAGAAGTACTCGGTACTCGGATAAGTATTCGATTCTTAAAAGTATTCGAGTACCGAGTACTCGATTCTCAAAAAAGACGATTCTCCCCAACACTAACGAGATTGTTCTGCTGCTCTGCAGACGTTGATGGCTCTATCCAGTGTCAGGTCCTGTGTTCGCAGAAGTCTTTCTTTAATAGCAGCGTCTGATATGCCGCATACCAAACGATCTCTGATGAGGCTTTCTTGAATTGTCCCGAATCCACAATCTTTTGCTTTATGCTTCAGTTTGGTGACGTATTGATCAATGCTTTCTTCTGGTTCTTGTGAGCACGTAAAAAATTTGTACCTTTCGTAAGTTTCGTTCTTCTTCGGGAGGAAGTGATTATCAAATTTTTCAATTAGAATTTTATAATCGGTTTTGTTTTCGCTTTCTCCGAATGAAAATGTCTCGTAAATTTCGAGTGCTTGATCACCTATAGCTGACAACAACAATGCGCCTTTCACGTTTTCTGATTTTGAGTCATATTCTATCGCAGCCAAATAAATATCAAATTTCTTCTTGAATTTGATCCACTTTTCATAAGGATCTCCATTTGGATCCAACTGTGGGACATTTATTATTTGTGACATTTTTTTTTTAATTACGAACAATTCCGCAGCGCCATGTAGTAGATGTACATTCAATGAATTACAGAGATCGAGTGTCTTTATTAAATTTTAAAATAATCTTATTACACAGTATTACATAAACAATAATGATAATACAATGTCAGTTACATAGCACAATATACTACAATTACAATGAATTTTGAGTCGTTTTAGTTTTAAAGTAAAATGTTTTTAATTATTTGATATGTTATCCTTGAACACCGTTCACCATTGATTTCAGTTATCAAGGGTATGTTCCGAAATATAGCTCTGTATATTGGCCTGTGCTAATGACGTCATAAATTCGACGCCATAATTGTACAATGTACTGGTATGCCACCATATTGTGCTTGTAAGACAGATGTGAAGTAGCATATTATATATTTAACCGGGCGAGTGTGAATTTTTTTATTTTATTATTTGTTACTTGCAATAATGTCTTCTCACCAAAGTGAACAATTACTTTTGGTGGACGGGGAAAATAATAATACGTCAACGCGCTGGTCAGTATATTTCGGAACGAATCAACAGTATGGCGTCGCTTCATGACGTCATTAGCACCTGGCCAGTATACTGGGTTATATTTCGGAACACACCCTAAGTCTGCCTGTCAGTTGTCACAAGTGTGCAAGCGCTTAACATGTCAACTTAAACTGGATGACCGAGGAAAACATTTATTACAAACAGCACACTGATAAGGTTTCTCCCCGCTATGAATACGTTTGCGTTTAGTTAATGTGTAAAACACAGAACAGTTTTTTTACAAATATTACACTGATAAGGTTTCCCCCCGCTATGAATACGTTTGTGTTTAGTTAATGTGGAAGACTGAGAGAAACATTTTTTACAAATATTACACTGATAAGGTTACTCGCCGGTATGAATACGTTTGTGTTTAGTTAATGTGGCAGACTGAGAGAAACATTTTTTACAAATATTACACCGATAGGGTTTCTCGGCGGTATGAATACGTTTGTGTTTAGTTAATGTGGAAGACTCAGAGAAACATTTTTTACAAATATTACACTGATAGGGTTTCTCCCCGGTATGAATACGTTTGTGTTTAGTTAATGTGGAAGAGTCAAAGAAACATTTTTTACAAATGTCACATTGATACGGTTTCTTCCCGGTATGAATATGTTTGTGTAGAGTTAATGTGGAAGCCCGAGAGAAACACTTATTACAAACGTGACACTGATAAGGTTTCTCACCAGTATGCATCCGTTTGTGAAGCTTCAATTTATATGGTTTTTCCCCAGAATGTATTCGTTTATTATGATCATACAAAGTAGAAGAATCGGAGAAACGCTTACTGCAAATGTCGCATTTTAATTTACTTGCTTTTTTCTGCTCCTTACGATTTACCGAAATATTTTTATTTGTTTCTTCACATTTACTAGAATTTCCAATCACATTCACAGAAAGTAAAGACGACTTTTCTGATCCTTCGCCAATACAAATATTTGTATCTACGCAACTAATTTCATTTATGTCAACGTTGGATAAAGTATTTTCGGTTAGAATTACATAATAAGTTCTTGTTATCCATCTGTTCAGATATTAGAGAGGTTTCCTCTATAAATGTGTTTGTCAAAATATGGGTTTTCTCTTCTTTCACTTCCTTCTTGACTGCCATATCTTCGCCTACTTTAGTTTCGCCAATTTCAATCCATGAATTTTCACAGCTAAATTCTTCGCCATCTATATTAGAAGAAATTTCTTCTGTGATAGCTGCGCATTCTTCTGTTGGTAAATATAAATAGTCGTCAGCCAGGTCGACTTTGATTTCGGATTTCAAAGATATTTCCTCGTTATTTATTTTTTCTTGGTTAAGATTTCCAGATTCGTTTTCTATCCAGTTAAGATCTACATCATTGGGCTCTAAAGATTCACATTTCACAGTTATATCTTTATTAATGTTATGCAGTAAAGGATCCTTAGATGGTTGAACAGAACTTTCAGCTTTGGTTGGTTTGTCTGAAGCGTATAATTGCTGAATATATCGTCGCAATGTTCTGTCAGACTGTTCTACTTGCATCAGGAATTGGTGACATTTCTCGACTTGAGTGAAGCACGATTCACAGATGAAATTAGGCATTTCGTCGCCTCTGGTTATCTGAAAATCAAGAGAAACTTTAATTAATATGGCATTACTGATACCGTTTAAAAAAATACATAAATGCTCCTATAGTAAACACGTATTATACCAGGCCTAGGTAAATGGCGGCCCGCGGCCCGGATCCGACCCGCTGTAGACTTTTGTCCAGCCCGCGAAGCATTTTATAAATGATTATTAAGAGCGAAAATAGTTTACCAATATAATTTGGCGCATAAAATTTTTTTAGAAAAATAGTAAATAGCAAGGGCCACAACAAACCAAAAAGGACCTTTTCGTTGAGGAAATGAAAGGACCTTTTTTTTTGCTGTCCAAATTTTTGGCCCACGGTCAAATTTTCATCAGCAATGTGGCCCGACAATTAAAAGATTTGCCCGCCCCTGTATTATACCGATGCCTCGGCTTAATATTTGTTATTGGTTAAGCCGGGCTAAAAATGATGAAATAGTTTTTTTAATAATTTTTTCTGTCTATCGAATGGCAAAATTAGATTTTGGGCCCGAGAAAAAGGGTCGCGTGGGGCCTAACTTTGAAATTTTAAAAGGGAACCATACTTTTTTTATTTCATATTCGAATTCTGCGGAAAATTTTACACACGAATACGTCTTAGTATTTTTTTTAATCGTCGGGTCTTTTGTAGAGCTCCTAAGAAATACCTAAAAATAGGTCCTGTACAATAAATATCTAAATTTAAAATTACTTAAAATATTTGTTTTGAGGAGATACTTCATAGATCTCTAAAACTCGATTTTGAACCTTAAGGCCACTTTTTAGGGCCCCTAAAAAGTCCAAAAGGGTTCAGAGTTGAATAAATCTTAATTTTAATTTGGTTACAAATTAATACTTCATAGAGCCCTAGGGCCTAATTTAGAACATTGTAAAATTTCATTCCGAAAATAGTATTTAATATAATATTAAGTAATTCAAATTAAGACTAATACTAAGACATTCGTATGCATAATTTTCCACAGAATCCAAATATGAAATAAAAAAATATAGTTCCCATTTAAAACTTTAGTTTTCAAAGTCCTCGGGCCCAAAATCTATTTTTAATTCGATAGGCAGGAAAAAGTTGCTAAAAAAACCATTTTAACATTTTTACTCCGGCTTAAATATTAAGCCGTTCTGGGACTTTTGAAACATCTGTATAATAGTCATGTCATAATCATTTACCGCGAAAAAATAAATCGTCATCCGAGGTTAAATTAAAATTTATTATGTAAAAACCAAGCTGAAATGATGGCATGTTTGTGACAAGTTAGGAATTGAAATTATATATAAGAGAACGATGTGGAATCACTTGGAAACTATATTACTGTTTAAAAGAAGCATAAACTGTTCTACGTAAATAATAGAATTTACCTGAACAGAAGCACGTTTCGTGATTACACCAGCCACTCTATTCTGCATTTTCGATGAATACCAAAATATATCCAACAGTGTAACGCCCCTTGATAAGCACAATCGACACATTAATAATAATAATAATAATAATTTATTTGCATAGCCAAAAAAGTTGGATACAAAAGGTCAATACATAGGTATTACACATTAAAATATGTTACGAAAATTCGTCTAGACTATAAAAATTTCTTTCTATTAAAAAAGTCTTTAATTTATTTTTAAAATGCTTAAGCGATTTAATATTTTTTATATTGTCGGGTATTTTATTAAAAATTGTTATTCCATTGTATAGACAGGCTTTTTTGTATAGAGTCAATCGATGAGTTGGTATCATAAGATTATTTTTTCTAGTTTCATATTGGTGTTGTATAGTGTCACATTTGAAAATATCGATGTTTTTAAAAACGAAAACACATAACTTAAATATATAAACCGAGGTGAAGGTTAATAATTTAAGATTTTTAAAAAGAACTCTGCAGGACTCTCTTCTATCGGTTTTTGCGATAATTCTTACGGCCCTCTTTTGAATTAAGAAAATTCTGTTGGCTTCTCTTACTCCGCCCCATACAATAATGCAATACGACATAATAGAATAAAAATTGGCGTAGTATAACGACATTACCGATTCCAAACTTGCTCCTTTACTCACTTGCCGCAGGGCATAGCAAACCGATGTTAACTTTTTAGCTAGCTTATCTATATGCTGTGTCCATGAAAGATTAGCATCAATTGTAACTCCTAAAAACGGAGTACATTCTGACACAGAAAGAAACATATTACTGTTAAGCTGAATAGATTCTGGAATATTTAGCGATCTTTGCATAGTTCTAAAAAAAACAGTAGTAGTTTTTTCGGCATTAAAAATCAGTTTGTTATTTATAAGCCAGTCGTTTAATATTTTGAAAATTGCCTGCGCTTGATGAATAAGTTGATTCATGTTGGAGCCTTTTAAAAGTATATTTGTGTCATCTGCATACGACACTATTTTTACATTTGACGCTGCAAAGTGAGTTATTAAATCGTTAACGTATATAATATATAAAAGAGGGCCTAAGATGGATCCTTGAGGTACGCCCTTAGTTGTTTCTATTTTTTCAGATACGTATTCTTTCCCCTCTGCTGATATACATACTTTTTGTGAACGATTTATTAAATACGATCTGAACCAGTTGTTAGCTATCCCTCTTATTCCGTATTGTTCTAATTTAAGCAATAGAATGTCGTAGTTGACAGTATCGAAAGCTTTGGATAAATCAATGAAGATACCCAAAACTAGAAATCCGCTATCTATGAAATTTGTTATGCATTGTATAAAATCAAAACAAGCTGTTTCAGTAGATTTGAGTTTGCGAAAGCCATGCTGGAACTCATGCATAATTCCTTTCCGATTTAAAAATTTGTTTAGCCTATTGGCAACTACTATTTCTAAAACTTTTGACACGGATGATAATAAGCTGATCGGGCGATAGTTAGAGACTGTGTGTACGTCACCTTTCTTGTGGAGAGGTTTGATGTGTGCATTTTTTAAACAATCTGGGAAAATCCCACTAGATAATGACATATTACACAAATGGGCGAGTGGTTCAGCGACGAATTCCAGACAATTTTTCAAAATAAAATTAGAAATTTCATCTTCACCACATGATTTTTTGTTTTTTAATTCAATTATTATGTTCTTTATTTCATTATTTGTGCACGGATACATATATATACTATCCTTTTCAGCAGTAATATTGGATACTACATGCGGATTAATACTGTCTGATATATTATTTGAATTCAAAATGCGAGTAACTTCAGAAGTGAAGTACGTATTAAATATTTCGACAGATTCAGCAGGGGAAATTAAATGTCCGAATTCATTTTTGAGAACAGGTTGAATCGATTTTTTCTTTTCACCAACAATCGAATGTACAACAGACCACATGGCTTTAGATTTATTGTCTGAAATTTTTATTAGATTGTCATTATAAGTGCGTTTATTAGCAGCCATAACTTCGCGGTAGTATCTCAGACATTCCTTATACGTATTTTTAAAAATAGGGTACATGCTTTGGAGTTCGTTTAGACCTTTAATTTGATCTTTGAGAGCACTAAGTTCCTTCGAATACCATCTGTGAACAACTGTCTTACAACAAGAATAATTTATTTTCCGAAACGGAAAGGCAATAGCGAAGTGATGTTTAAAAGTTTCCAAAAACAATTCAAAGCTTTTATTCACAGAACTTGACAAGTATACTTCCGGCCACTCTTCATTAAGTAGAAGTTGACGAAAAAAATGAATACTTTCTGTAGACATATTGCGTTTATATAATGTAGTTATATTTGAAGTTATATTTCTAGAAGAATAAGTAAAATATAATATTTGTCCATAATGATCCGATAAACATGTTCTAATCACTTTTGAGTTTAAGTTACTGTCAGAAAGATTTGTAATAAAATTATCCAGGCACGATTTGGTACCATTCGCGATTCTTGTAGGTTCATTAATCATATAAGACGAACCAAACGAATTTAAAATATCAATAAAACTTGCTTTATCTTTTTCGTGTTTCGAGGGTGTTAACATATCAATATTGAAATCACCGCCTATTACAAATTTTGAATTTTCATCACACAATTTATTTAAAATTAAATTTAAAATTACAAAAAAAGTGTCAATAGGGCATCCCGAGGGTCTATACATGACAACTATAACAATAGTACGACCATTACCAATAGTTGTTTCCACACTTGTGCATTCACACAAATTGATAACCGATAGGTCTGAAATGTCTTGCCTAACTTTTATTTTTAAGCCACTTTTTGAGTAGATTGCAACTCCACCATGTTTATTTAAATCACGACAGAAATAAGAACATAATTGGTATCCATTCAATGTAACATATTTAAGCTGGTCATATGTATGCCAATGCTCGGAAAATAAGATTATGTCAGGAAAATCTAAACTATAAAGTTCAGTTTCAACATGGTCAACTTTACTCCCTAATCTTTGTATATTTATATGAAAAATTGAAAATTGAGTTTTCGAATATTTATTGTTTTTGTGTCCACTAATTAACTCATGTTGAGAACGCTCCGGGCTGTCGACGAAAAAAATATCTTTTAACTATAATGTTTTTTGGCCATGTCTGAGGATCATACATAGCATTCTGCAAAGTTTCTGGTGCCGCAATTTTAAAACTATTGAATCGTCCTTTATCAGACAAAAGCTCACAATCAAAATCATCAGCATGAGTTGGGAATTTCTTAATTAGGAAATTTTTCACAGTATCTGCATTCGTTCCATGCTGAACTCTTCCTACAAACAGCCATAACTTTTTTTTGCCACCTTGCAGTTCATCATTTTCATTTTCACTTTTGCCAATGATCGCAACATTTTTATGATTCCGTTTCTTCTGTCTACGCCGAGTGACAGTAGTGAATCCTTCATCATCACCACTTTCATGATCGGTGTCGATTGCTATTAATTTGTCACCGCTAATATTGCTTAATTTGTTAGATTCTTGAGATTTCCTAACTGATTTTAAGTTGTTATTTTCCTCATTATTGCCTTCATTATTCAATTTATCGGCAAGAATTTCCGCATATGTTGTGCCTTTTTTATTAACATTTTTATTTGACTTTTTATTTGACGGTGTATCTTTATCTGAGGTAGAGACACACACCAGTTTTGAACGGATTTCGAGCCGCAGTTCAATGACCTCATTTCTAAGTTCATTAATGGTTGCGTCTTTTTCTTTACTAATGTTTTCCAGAGAATCAATTTTATTAAATAGACTCTGGATTGTACTTAAACCAGACCCAGTCACTGATATTTGCTTCATTATGTTTATTTTAACACTTTAACAATTAGGTCATATTTTGTCATACATATCAGAATTGACCACCACTGATCTCTAAAGTCTGAGTAATAGATAGCGAATTGCAACAATTGTACAAAACGAACGTATGCAGAACCATGTGAATATTTGATGGTGATTTGTTTTTAGGTTCATAACTATTATAAAAGCGTGGGTTGTAAACTCTATGATATTTTAAGAGTTATGTGTTCACGCTTTTATAATTATGAACCAAAATTATTAAAAATTATGTTTTCCTTTTTAGTAAATTTCTATGAAAGCTAATCTTAAAAAAAATGTTTTACTAATAATATTTTATTTTGTTCTTTTTATTCATTAAACTAAAGTAACTTTGTCTGTCTGTCTTTTCACGCCAAAACCGCTCAACAGATTTAGATAAAATTAGACAAGGAAATAGAGGGCATCCTGAGGAAGAACATAGGCTACCTTGTGTCTCAAAAAAAGAACCTGAAAGGGGATGAAATAGGGGATGAAAATTTGTAGGGGTAACCCATAATTTCTCAAGTTAAAGATATGAAAATTCATATTTAGGCTTTCGGTAAGAAATAACGAATCACATGTTTCAGCGTTTTTGCAATTTTTTTGATTTTTACGAATACCGGGATAAAATATTTGGGATGGTCACATTATCTAAATATATAAAAGGAAACCGTGACTGACTGACTGATCTATCGACGCACAGCTCAAAACTCTAGACGGATTAGGCTGAAAATCGGTACACAGGTAGTCATTATGACGTAGGCATCCGCTCAGTACAGATTTTGAAAATTCAATCCCTAAAAGGGATTAACTTGTACAGACGAAATATCTGAACGTGAAACTATCTCGTAACACATTTTACTGCAAATATTAAATAAGAAAACCCAAGCAGACAACAACATTTTCGAAGGTTTACTGCAAATATTGTTTTTTTTTTATCTTCGTAGGTTTACTGTAAATATTGTTTTTTGAGCTAAAGTATTATTCTGAGAAATTAGTCGAACATTTTATATATAATAGAAAAAAAAACAAATTGTTGCGCGCACCTGACGGTAATCGAACCCGAGCCGGCCGCGTGGTATGCCAGCATTCTACCACTGAGCTACCAATGCTTACACAAAATCATTGTTTATATTATAGGGTTACTAACAGCACAATTTCGTGACAAAATCCGTTACATAGGGAAACGAGTTTACCCCCGTTTTTAAAGAAGTATTCACTTCAAAAAAGGTATCGTGATGATTGTAACAATTATCGAGCATTCGTAAAATTTTGAAATAACTTATTATTACATAAATGAGTTTAATTTATTTAATTTTAACCACCATGGACACATAAAAAAGAAATAATAAAACACTTGAAAATTCTACTAAATATTTTTTATTTGTTATTTATCGTGTTCTACCAAGTGCCGAGTGAAAAATCGGGGCAAATTATATGAAAAAAAAGAAGCTTTAATTAAAGTAAAACCTGGGAAGTGGGGACTTGTAATAGAAGAATCTAGGAAACCATCATGCCAACAACGGAATTGCGCATTTGGCTAACATCTGAATCCTCCACATGTAGAGATGTGTCGTTCACGCTGGACCCGTTCACTGTGAACGGGTCCAATAGTGAACGACTACGAACGAATCTGAATTCAGTTCTCAATCGGATCTGGTTCAGTCTGTGCGTCCACGGTTTTAACATTTCTGTATTGCATATTTTTGTAGAATGTAGCGTACCAACTCCGACTGACCGACGAACGATGAACGAAATTGATATTTCAGAAATTCAGAGACATGCGCTTTACACGTGAATATGCAACACAGCACACGCCACACACAGTATATGAGTACACTGTACACACTATCGCCTGACGCTTATCTCTATCAATGTTTTGATTGTTTGCAAATTGCAAACCATTGTTAAATGTTGATTCGATTTTTGAAAGATGCTTTGATTAGGGCTATATAAATAAAGATAACAACCCAATAATATTTTTTAACAATATAAGTATGAGCTGGAGTCTGGATGTTTATATTTTCTAAATAATGAAACAAATTGAAAGCAAGCATTTTTTCATACTAAAGAGTATAGATTGTTAATTATTTATACCTATGTAGTCAAATCAACAATTAAGGGATTTTATCTAGCTTATTATTTATTCAATTGGAAATTTTAAGTTTTGTGTGTGTGTGTTTTTTTTTTTATAAATGGCATTAATGTAGAACTTTACATCGAATTGAAAATTTTGAGTTGTGACATTAATATAATATGTATCGTTATTATTAATAATAAATAAAGTATAAACCCGCGTTAAAATTAATAAAAAAATACGATAATCATCAGTCGCCACATTTAGATCCTGCAACATAGTAAGTACGTAAATGGAATTCGGTAGGTAGCACATATTCACATAGAGATCACGGAGCGACTGGATCACTTGATCCGTTCAATAAGACCCGTTCATTACGCGAACGAGATCCGATTGGAACGAATCTTCGTTGTGACCCGGACCGCCCATCACTATCCACATGACATCCCAGTTCAAGGTACGCCACGCATAAGTAAAAAGTAGTCTGCGTGCGCAGCATTTCAACTGATATAAACAGAAGTTTGCAAACAAATTCTGTTTACCTATTAGTGACGTCACTGTTTCCTGTCAGAATACAAATGTCGAAAACTAACAGATTACAATGAATTTTGAGTCGTTTTTGTTTTAAGGTAAAATGTTTTTTATTATTTGATATGTTATCCTAGAACACCGTTCACCATTGATTTCAGTTATCAAGGGTATGTTCCGAAATATAGCTCTGTATATTGGCCAGTGCTAATGACGTCATAAATTCGACGCCATAATTGTACAATGTACTGGTATGCCACCATATTGTGCTTGTAAGACAGATGTGACGTAGCATATTATATATTTAACCGGGCGAGTGTGAAATTTTTTATTTTATTATTTGTTACTTGCAATAATGTCTTCTCAACAAAATGAACAATTACTTTTGGTGGACGGGGGAAATAATAATACGTCAACGCGCTGGCCAGTATATTTCGGAACGAATCAACAGTATGGCGTCGCTTCATGACGTCATTAGCACTGGCCAGTATACTGGTTTATATTTCGGAACACACCCTAAGTCTGCCTGTCAGTTGTCACAAGTGTGCAAGCGCTTAACATGTCCACTTAAACTGGATGACCGAGGAAAACATTTATTACAAACGTCACACTGATAAGGTTTCTCCCCGGTATGAATACGTTTGTGTTTAGTTAATGTGTAAAACACAGAACAGTTTTTTTACAAATATTACACTGATAAGGTTTCCCCCCGCTATGAATACGTTTGTGTTTAGTTAATGTGGAAGACTAAGAGAAACATTTTTTACAAATATTACACTGATAAGGTTACTCGCCGGTATGAATACGTTTGTGTTTAGTTAATGTGGCAGACTGAGAGAAACATTTTTTACAAATATTACACTGATAGGGTTTCTCCCCGGTATGAATACGTTTGTGTATATTTAATTGGGCTGATCGAGCGAAACATTTTTTACAAATTTTACACTGATAAGGTTTCTCCCCGGTATGAATACGTTTGTGTTTAGTTAATGTGGAAGACTCAGAGAAACATTTTTTACAAATATTACACTGATAGGGTTTCTCCCCGGTATGAATACGTTTGTGTCTAGTTAATGTGGAAGACACAGAGAAACATTTTTTACAAATATTACACTGATAGGGTTTTTCCCCGGTATGAATACGTTTGTGTTTAGTTAATGTGGAAGACTCAGAAAAACATTTTTTACAAATATTACACTGATAGGGTTTCTCCCCGGTATGAATACGTTTGTGTTTAGTTAAAGTGGAAGACTCAGAGAAACATTTTTTACAAATATTACACTGATAGGGTTTCTCCCCGGTATGAATACGTTTGTGTTTAGTTAATGTGGAAGACTCAGGGAAACATTTTTTACAAATATTACACTGATAGGGTTTCTCCCCGGTATGAATACGTTTGTGTTCAGTTAAAGTGGAAGACACAGAGAACCATTTTTTACAAATATTACACTGATAAGGTTTCTCCCCGGTATGAATACGTTTGTGTTTAGTTAATGTGGAAGACTGAGAGAAACACTTGTTACAAACGTGACACTGATAAGGTTTCGCACCGGTATGAATACGTTTGTGTGTATTTAAATGGATTGACAGAGAGAAACATTTTTTACAAATATTACACTGATAAGGTTTCTCCTTGGTATGAATACGTTTGTGTATAGTTAATTGGGAAGAAAATAAGAAGCTCTTATTACAGACGTTACACCGATAAGGTTTCTCACCAGTATGAATCCGTTTGTGAAGCTTCAATTCTCTTATTGTAAAAAACCATTTAATACAACCGTTGCATTTATATGGTTTTTCCCCAGAATGTATTCGTTTTTGATGATAATACAAAATGGAAGAACCGGAGAAACGCTTACTGCAAATATCGCATTTTAATTTACTTGCTTTTTTGTGCTCCTTACGATTTACCGAAATATTTTTATTAGTTTTTTCACATTTACTAGAATTTCCGGTCACATTCACAGAACGTAAATCAGAATTTTCTGACGCTTCACTGCCAATTTCATTTATATCTCCGTTAGATGAATTATTTTCCGTGTCGTCGACTGATTCCGTTAAAATTAATAAATTATCATTCATCGTTTCTTCTTTGATTTTGCATTTTAAAGATATTACCTCGTTAAAGTTATTATCTTGGTCAATATTTGCCGGTTCGGCCTCTCTACAGTTAAGATCCTCATCATCGAGCTCTAAAGATTCACATTTCACAGTTATATCTTTATTAGTGTTATGCAATAAAGGATCATTAGATGGTTGAACAGAACTTTCAGCTTTGATTGGTTTGTCTGAAGCGTATAATTGCTGAATATATCGTCGCAATGTTCTGTCAGAATGTTCCACTTGCATCAGGAACTTGTGAGCTTTCTCGAGTTCAGTGTAACATAATTCGCAGATGAAATTCGGCATTTCATCGCCTCTGGTTATCTGACAATCAAGAGAAACTTTAATCAAGTTCACATTACTAATAACATTTTTAACAAATAATAATGTTCCATAAATAGTAAATACGTATTATATTTGATAATAATCATTTTTCGTAGAAAAAATAGCGGTACGGTAGACATAAAAAATAAGTCTTATTGACTTTACTAGAGAAATAATTTAATAATTATTATTATACATGGGTCGAAACTCCAGTATACCTTCGATCAACATGGGGCTCGAATACGATACTTTGAGACTATGAGTCTAGAGCGTTACATCGTTTCCAGACTGTGATAGACTCACAAAGACAAAAATAAGAAAGTAACTGCACAACACATTTCATGTTAGAAGCTTAAATTTATGAAATAAAAAACCTTGTTAATCTGAAACGATGGCTTGCTTATGACAAGATAGTAATTAAGACAAGACGGAATTAAGATTATATAAGAGAACGATGTGGAATTAATTGGAAACTATGTTACTGTTTAAAATAAGCATAAACTGTTCTGTTCGTAAATAATAGAATTTACCTGAACAGAAGTACGTCTCATGATTACACCAGCCAGTCTATTCTGCATTTTCGATGAATACCAAAATATATCCAACAGTGTAACGCCCCTTGATAAGCACAATCGACACATTGTACTTAAACCAGACCCAGTCACTGATATTTGCTTCATTATGTTTATTTTAACACTTTAACAATTAGGTCATATTTTGTCATACGTGTCAGAGCTGGCCACCACTGATCTCTAAAGTCGAAGTAATAGATAGCGAATTGCAACGATTGTATAAAACGAACGTATGCAGAACCTTGTCAATATTTGATGGTGATTTGTTTTTAGGTTCATAATTATTATAAAAGCGTGGGTTGTAAACTCTATGACAGTTTAAGAGTTATCCATCCACGCTTTTATAATTTTGAACCAAGATTATTAAAAAAATATTTTTTTTCATTTTTAGTACATTTCTATGAAAGCTAATCTTAAAAAAAATGTAACTAATAATATCTTATTTTGTTCTTTTTAGCCATTAAACTATCGTCAAACTTTTATTTTACTTTGTGTACTGATGTGAAAAGGGTCATTTTACTACAGCTATGCAGGCATAAAAAGCAGCTATGATTCAGTTTTTAGTACATAAAGTGTTTCTTCCTACACTGCTCAGCCAAATATTATAAATGCGAAAGTAACTTTGTCTGTCTGTCTTTTCACGCCAAAACCGCTGAACAGATTTAGATAAAATTAGGCAAGGAAATAGAGTGCATCCTGAGGAAGAACATAGGCTACCTTGTGTCTCAAAAAAAAACCTGAAAGGGGGTGAAATAAGGGATGAAAATTTGTATTGTTAACTCATAATTTCTCAAGTTGAAGATATAATATGAAAATTCATATTTAGGCTTTCGGTAAGAAATAACGAATCACATGTTATGATGTTTCAGCGTTTTTGCAATTTTTTGATTTTTACGAATACCGGGATAAAATATTTGGGATGGTCTCATTATCTAAATATATAAAAGGAAACCGTGACTGACTGACTGATCTATCAACGCATAGTTCAAACCACTGGACGGATTGGACAGAAATTTGGCACACAGATAGTTATTATGACGTAGACATCCGCTAAGAACGGGATTTTGGAAATTCAACCCCTAAAAGGGTGTAACGGGGGTTCAAAATCATATAAGATAGATGTATCAATTGATTTATGCGCAGGATTACTCCTGTCAACAAATAAATAAACACGTGTTTCATGCTTTTTCAAAAACAACCCCTTCAGAGGGTGCTAAGAGATAAATAGTCTAAAAATCGACATGGGTGTCAATTTCAAGGTTTCTCAGCTCGTAGATCAAATGAATGTCAATAATTTTGAAATTTATTAGGGGGGGTCTACGTCGAGAAAGGAGTAACTATGCCAAATAATGGGAATGCATCCGTGTTTCGTCTCAATCGCGTGCGAAGCCGCGGGTAACGGCTAGTGCTATTATAACAGGGAGCTGTAACTCTAGGGCAATGGCGGGCAAATAAGAGTATATTCACATTGTATGTTATGAATATTATATTTATTATAAAAAAGTTACCAGAAAATTACAAAGTTTCTTTAACCCTCATGTACTGTCAATTTTTTGCTTCACTCGTGTCTGGTAACTCCGTGTTGCCAAACTTATATTTCTTTGTTTTTATGCGGGATTGCCATTGCTCTCAACAAAGTAGTGCTAACAGTATAGGAGGACAGTAAATCATTACGAAAAAACTAAAGAAAAACCCAGTAAATTTTTCGTGAAAACGTCTAATATTACTGTTTCGGGTTTCCTGTATCGCCTGAACATAATTCGTCGGTTTAGGTCTTTTCGTTCCCATTTCGACGCTGCCATAGCTCTCAATTTCGCTCGTCCCTAGACTTTTTAGGCTTACGTAAAAAGATTATCTACAACCTAATATGAAAATATAAACTTTTTAAAAATTCGTGCACATTTGTCACGGGCTTCTATTTCATATCAGAAATGCGCATCGTAAACCCTAAAATACATTTTCATAATCATTGCGAAGGAAAAAAGTTCACATTAACAAAAAAACATTCATACATTATACTGTATTTTATTTATTTATTTCAACATTTAAATATTTGCTAAACCTACAAATTTTAACAATATTTTTTTAATAATTTATTGTTATTACCAATAAAAATATTGAACCTTACAAAAATTCTCTCAGATAAGGTTACTCACTAGTATGTGTACATTTATGGATATTTAAATGACTCGACTGACTAAAACTCTTACTACACATGTCACACTGATATGGTTTCTCACCAGTATGTATTAACGCGTGTTTATTCAGTTCAGTTGATAGGGCGAAACACTTATCACAAACTTCACAACGATGCGGTTTTTCAGCGGTATGTGTAAGTTTATGAATATTTAAAGTGTAAAGTCGAGCAAAACACTTACTACAAACATCACACTGATACGGTTTTTCACCAGTATGGATAAGTTTATGTGAATTCAAACTATCTAATTGAGAGAACCGTTTACTACAAACATTGCAATGGTACGGTTTTTCGGCATTGTGTTTAAGTTTGTGACTTTTTAAAGTGTGCGATCGACCAAAACACCTAAAACATTCGTCGCATTGATACGGTTTCTCACCGGTATGTGTAATTTTATGAATATTTAAACTGCTCTGTCGGGAGAAACTTTTCTTACAAACTTCACACAGGTATGGTTTCTCGCCAGTATGCATAATCTTGTGCCTGTTGCAATCAACAGCTCGGGCAAAATATTTTTTACAAACGTCACACTGATAAGGTTTCTTACCAGTGTGCGAGCACAAATGAATATTCAGATCGTTTAGTCGTGTGAAACACTTACTGCAAAAACTGCACTGATAAGGTTTCTCACCGGTATGTGTGAGTTTATGCGTGTTTAAATGACCTATCTGAGCAAAATTTTTACTACAAACGTTACACTGATAGAGCTTCTCACCAGTATGTGTAAGATTATGAATACTTAAACTACCTTTTCGGGAGAAACGCTTCTGACAAATGTCACACTGATACGGTTTTTCACCTGTATGAGTAAGATTGTGTTTTTTTAAATTACTAAGTCGAGTGAAGCGGTTATTACAAATTTCGCATTTAAACGGTTTTTCTCCCGTGTGTGTTAACATGTGTCTACTTAAATTTGAACGACCAAAACGTTTTTTACAAATCTCGCACTCATGAAGTCCTTGTTCTAAATTTTTATGCTGTTTTTTCTTGGCAGATAACGCGTGATCACTTTTATAATTGTCATCACTATTATCATTACAAATGTTGAATATTTCAGGTTCTTTGTCTGTAGCCTGATTTTTAAAAGATTCGTTAATACTAGTTCCTAAATCATTTAAATCAGCGCTCGATGAGAGAGTTTCTGGTACACCTTCAAGTTCAGGATTGATATATTCTTGATGAATATTTTCCTCACTATCCAAGTAACTGTCGAGTCTTGGCTCACACTTTATATATTCTATGTCCGCAGAGGAAGATGCACAAAAGCTTTCTTCTGAATTTTCCATATCTTCTTGAGGTTTAGTTTCCAATTTAGTAGCTGTAAGATTTTCCGCTGTCATTTTTTTAACACCAAATTTCGTTTGTTCACTTTTAATGGTGTCTGTAAGACTGAGCTTTGATTCTTCGTAAAAATTATTTTCAATCATTGCCATTTTTTCTTCAATACCAAACCACACTGTGTAAATCTATTTTTTTTTTTTAATTACTAGGCTATATGCGTCGATATTAGTCTATTATTTCATATTTGGGTCAGCTTGATAACGGTAAGTATGGCTTGTACAATATTACACAATATTTTAATTGTTGAATTCTTTTATTCACTTTTATTATTTTTTATGGTTTAGTTTAGGTTTTTAGTTTTCTTAGAGGAAGAAGCCCAGTTCATGAGACGTGTGATGCTATCAGAGAAGAATTTCTTCGAGAGAACCGGGTAAGTTCGAATGTTTTTTTCAATTTAATATTTTCTACTTTGTTTCTTGCATGTGCTTTACCGTTAGTGATGTGTTACACGTGGAGTATTCAGGAGCTTCTTTTTTACTTAGTGCGTGATGTTTGAATGACCAATACGTAATCTGGCCATTTCCTCGACTTCAACCACAGTTGAGAGGAAATCGTGTTTACTCTCTCTGTCAAAGTGTCATACGCACTCTAAACGCATGCGCAGTGCGTACTGTGTTTATACGTCGCATTTTATCTAGTCACGGTAACAAATTCCATATAACCATATCCTAATCCTGAAAGAATAAAATCGTCAACAGATGCTAGAACCAAAGAAGTTTCACTTATAACGCGCGAGTGTCTCACGCACACGTTTATAAACATTGCCACCTTAAGACAACAATCTGAGTTCGTATTTTGACAAAAATAAGTGGTGTTATAAATTATTAATCTGTTTTAAGAACATTCTGTATAGAAAAGCTAAGATTACCATTCTGCTAATATTAGGAATTGGTCTTATTAACTCTCTCTTTTTGATATGAATTTAATGTAAGACATTACTGATTTAATGGTTTGACTTAATTTGAAAAAATAAGCTAGAAAGTTTTTAAATTGATTTCACTTACGTGAACGGAAGAACTTTTCGTGATTACGTCTACAATTATTAAATGTCGTTTTTGGATAAAAACAAAAACAATTCTTTTAATGTAACGCCTAGACTGTGAAAAGACACTGTCGGATTATTTCTTTAAAATTTTGGCGTTCACATTTATCACATCAGGTAAACTATACTAAGTTCATAGGCGTTTAATAAATAGGTGAATCGAAAAAAACAGCAGGCTATACAGAGTGTTTCTTAAGTAAGCCTTAGTTTTGAATCCCATACACGGGATCTCAATCTGATTATGTAATGTGGCGTGACCATAGAGATATTACAATAGAGTACGCGAGTGAGCAGTGAAAGTGTCTGCAATTAAGAGAGAGAACATGGAGAGACCGCCACAACAGTTCCTTAACTTTATGGTAAATGATGATGCAAAAAATACTGATTTAAACGAATGTATGGTTTTCGTTTATAAAATATGATATTATTGAATTAGAATACTATTTTTTTGATATTCGTGCTTAGTATTTCCTTTAAGTGGTTGAAGTTGTGTGTATAGGTGTTATTAGAATACTCATGTCTCCTTGATGGTCTTATTTGGGTATTTTCTATGAGGATGAAATAAGATATGACTAGTAATATTTACATGTAAATAGATTTCCTACAAACCAGCAGTTCAGACAAAAATGGCTCGATGTCTTTAAATTGACAACTGAAATTAATTTCAAAACAGCATAATATATGTTAACCATCAGCCAAAGTAGAAGCCTGAAATTAAATTTGTATAAAATTCTGTATTTCGTATTTATTTGTTCCCAACCATCCCTAACATTTTAAAAAACAGTTAGAAGCTCAGTAGATGTGATTGACGTACTTACATTAATTATGAAATTTTCTTTATCACTAACTAACGTAAAAAAATGCTTAAATTAATATTTTCAAAAAAAGAAATACATTTGAAAATATAAAACACAGTTTTTTTTTTAAATCACTTTTTATTCATTATAATTTATAAATTACTAGCGGTCCCGCCCGGTTTCACCCGGGTGCAAATGAACGAATGGGAAAGGGAGAGACATGAGTACGCACATTCATCTTAGTTTACCGAGATTAATGTTGTGTTCAAATTTCATGATGATCGGAGTTACCGTTCAAAAGTTTTTGTTTATAAAAAGCAGTAATTATACTTTTTATAAGTATAGATAATAAATTTCTTTTAAATCATTAATTACTGGAATTAATAAAATATAATAAATATTTAATTGAAAACAATGTAGGAAAATTATTTTTATATAGGTCCCTATAGTTATAACAGTTTTCAAATGAGCTATTAATTAGATTTATTTATTTTAATTAGTCGTAAATAAAATTAAAATAAATTTAAATGTAAGAAAGTAGTGTAGAAAATAATAAAAAAATTAAAAATATATTCGCCCAACCTGGGGCACGAATCCACGACCCTGATATTAAGAGTCACGTACTCTACCGACTGAGCCAGCTGGGCTTCTGGATTTACAACGCTAATATTGGTATATTTAGTTACGGCATTTCACCTAAATAGAAAGTTATTTTTGAGATACATTTTGCAACATTTTTCATTAATGCTCCGCTCCTAATGGTCGTAGCCTGATTTTATATAGCCTATAGCTTTCCTCGATAAAATTTTTTTTTTCAATTTGAACCAGTACTTCTTGAGATTAGCGCGTTCAAACAAACAAACAAACAAACTCTTCAGCTTTATATATTTTTTAGACACGTCACCACTGATAAAGTTTATTTTGGCAATATATTCGCCAAAATAGATTTTTGCACATTTATTGAAACGCAAAAACGCTTCTTTTACCATTACAGTCATGTGGTTTCTAGTTGGCATGCGTCAGTTTGAGCCTTTCTGGAACGCTTCCTTCAATAATCGCAACGAAATTGTATATCACCATCATGTAAATATTTATGAGCTTGTAAAGTGTGTAGCCGCGCAAAATCTTTATTACAAAGGCCACAGGAATACTGTTTCTTATTTGGTATGCCTATGTGTAGATTTGTGTCGGTTTAATGAAGACGACTGGGAGAAACACTTGTTACAAAAGTTACACTGATAAGGTTTTTCCCCGGTATGCGTAAGTTTGTGGCTCTTTAAAAGGAATGACACACGAAAACACTTATTACAAAGGTCACACTGATATGGTTTCTCACCAGTATGTACTCGTTTGTGAAGATTTAAAGGGTGTAGCTGGAAGAAACTTTTATCACAATAGCCACATCGATAAGGTCTCTCAACAGTATGTATACGCTTATGTCTATTTAAATCGCTTGGCTGAGTGAAACACTTATAACAAACAATGCACTGATATGGTTTTTCACCAGTATGTATACGCTTGTGATTATTTAAATCGTATGCACGATAGAAACACTTGTTACAAACGTCACACTGATATGGTTTTTCACCAGTATGTATACGCTTGTGATTCTTTAAATTGTATGGACGATAGAAACACTTGTTACAAATGTCACACTGATTTGGTTTTTTAGCAGTATGCATACGCTTGTGTATATTAAAATCGTATTGACGAGAGAAAGACTTCTTGCAAACGTCACACTGATATGGTTTCCCACTAGTGTGTATACGTTTGTGAATATTTAAATCGTATCGACGAGAGAAAGACTTACGACAAAGATCACACTGATATTTCTTAGCAGTGTGTAAATGTTTATGACCATTTAAATTGTGCAGACGAATAATTTTTTTGTTACAAACATTCCGATACGGTTTTTTACTGGTATGCACACAGTCGTGAGTCTTCAAGGAGTCTATATAATAAAAGTGCTTACAACAAACATCACACCCATATTGTTCCCCACCAGTATGTACATGTTTATGGTTATTTAAACTGGATTGCCGACTGAAATGTTCGTTACAGATGTCACATGAATACGATTTCTTATGTCTCTTTAAAGGTGAATTGATCGGCTGTTTATTATTAATATCAGGCTGATGTGATTTTTCTATGTTTGCACTATCTCTATCGACTCTTAAATTTTCACAGCTAACCTCACTGTCGTTACAGGAAAACTCTGACTCGTTTATATCGTCTGTAAATTCGTGAAAATGAAGACGCTCAAAGTCTTTCCATTTTCCTTCAGTCACAACAATGCTGCCTTTATCGATTTTCTCATTTTCATAGCTGATTTCATTGTCGTTGAATTTCACAGACGTTAAAAGGCTTTTGCTTTCAGGTTGTAAAAACTCTTTATTACTAATTTCATCGTCATATTTACGATGATGCGCAGAGATTTTACTTGGATTAAGATATTCAATGGTCTCCGATACTCCAAAACCCACTTTGGTGTCACCAATGTCGATTTCTGTGTATTCATGATCGATTTCACTCTCGTCAAAATCAGATAAAGCGTTTTCAGTATATTCTGTAGAAATAAATGAATTATCATCCAGCTGTTCGGATTTTAATGATAATTCCTCGTAAATTTGGTTTCCAATGTTAAAATTTTCAAGTTCTTTCTCTTTCCTGTTCATAGTTTCAAACACGTCAAGAAGTTCTAATGATTCACGCTTCACGACGAAATCTTGATCAGAGTTTTGCATTAATAGTGGTTCCTCCATGACACTATCAGACGGGTTGTGGATTACTGACTCATTGGAAGGCCTTTGCAAAAAACAATTAGGCTCGGCTTGTTTATCAGACGCGTGTAATTGCTGCAGATAGCATTGCAAAGTTTTGTCAGACTGTACAACTTGCATCTGAAAACGGTGAATTTTCTCCAGTTGAGCGTAACATAATCGACAGATGAAATTCGGCTTCCCGTCGCGTTTCTTTATCTGGAACAAAAATACAAGAATACCTAATATGTAAACGTGTAGGTACATCTAAAGAAAATTCACATAATTATATTAAAAATATATCACATTGAACTAGGGTGACCATTTTTATCGTAACATAATGTAGGACAGAGAGCGCCTATTGTGTGCGAAGCATACGTAAATACGTGCACTTTGAATTTTTCTTTTTTTTTTGTAATCCGTTAGTCATTTTAAAGACACGGAGCTTTAATTAGGGACGAATGGTCACACTACATTTAAAAAACTTACCTGAACAGGCGCACACTTCATTATGAGTTCTATTATTTGATATCCCAAGCAGGGCAAAAACGTAAACATGTCGATCATTCTAATGTTATTTGCTAAGCATAATCTGCAAATTCCACTTAATCCATTCCCGGTTATTGATATTTCTTTCATTTTAAAATGGTTATTTTTTGCAAAACTAAAATCATAGTTTATTGACTCTTAACAAATCAATTACGCTCAGGGTTGCCAGCTCTTAAAATTCTTCCCCTGCAACCACGAGTCTAAATATCCCTAAAAAACAATTGTTTTACTTTGAAAAAAATTATATATCTATTAATTTATATTAAAATTTAAGGAGGCCTCGTTCTCCTTATATAACAGAACACTGAATACCGTCGTCAAAACGGAAAATTTTTGTGAGGATAAGTTAACAATAAAATGATTATTCTACAGTTACAATAATCGGAATTCATTATTAACTCATCTTCAACAAAGTGTGCCGCTTTGATGGCGGTATTTTGCTATTGAAGGAAGCCGAGCGCCTCTATAATACTTACTATATTATTAGAACTTAGGTTACTACTTAGTAAACAGATATTAAAACTTGAGCTGGTTTTGTAATTCATCTAATGTCTGATAAAAAATTGTACGTTTTTCGTCTTCCTAAAATTACCTGTAAAAAAATCCCATTCTACATTTTTTTTTTTTTATTAAAAAAACAGTGTGCAGCAACTAAGGCTATTTACACTGAACTAAAAGTAACAAATATGAAGGTAAGTACCTATAATAACAATAAGTACATAATATAATAATTAATTGGATATGAATCACTTATTTGAGAAACCCCATGAGTCGTGATTTCGGCCATTTTGAGTTATATATAAAATAATGCTATTCATAGGTCGATACATCATTTGGCGGAGAAACACAATGAGTATAGTGATTTATATGCTTGCTACGTCATAAAGAATATATCGTTTGATGGAGAAACCCCACGAGTCGCTGACTAATAGGCTTTCTCAAACAAACCAAGTGGATTTGCGTATTGGTTCTTTTACGTCTTAAATCAGCTGTTTAGTTTGTCAGTGTATAAGTTCGTGAGAGGAAGTTTTTGTTTGTTTTTTTTTGTTTTTTTGATTGTGGAAAGTTTTTTTTTTTGTTTAATTTCAGATGTAAGCGAAAGTGTTTTTCAATAATATCGGAAGTTAACAGACTAGAAATTTTTACAAAGTTTATAGATTTTTCCACTAAAAATGAACAGGATGCGTATTTGCAAAGCCTGATTTCAACAATGCCAGATGATCCCGAGGTTCAAAATTTCTGGGACGAAATTTATACATGGCCAACGAAGGAAAATGATACCGAGAATTAATGATTTAATACATTTTATTATTATTGTAATTTAAATAAGAAAAGAGTATGTTTTGTGTTCAAATAAATAGATACTATCCCCGTTTTCAGTCATTTTTTAATGAAAATTATTGTTTATTTGAGAAACCCTATTAGTCGAACATTTTCAAAAATATTTTCTGGCGATCTCGCCGACTCTATATAAGTAAATTTAGCAAAAATCTGTAGGCGCTGCTGAGTTTATTGAAATGTAAACATACAATATGATTATTTTACTTTTCAGACAAGTTATACAGTTTTTTTTACTTTTCTCAAAACTTACTTTTCATGACTTGTAGGGTTTCTCAAATAAGTGATTCATATAGTAGAATAGATATAGGTTAAATTAATTTATATTTTATTTTTCAGATTGGAACGTTCGAGGAAATTCATTATATTTGTAACCGCGTCTTCTTCTTCATTTAGTATCTTGGAGAGTTGGTCAGGTAAGTTGTATCTATATTGTTGATATTTAGTGCAAGTTGTTAAGTATGTGTTCTATTGTAAGCTGTTGATTGCATGTTTCGCAGACTGGTGGCGGTTCTCTATTTAGGATGTGTGAGTGTGTTAATGCTGTATGTCCGATTCGGAGCCTTGTTAAAATAATATCCGTTCTTCTTTGGCTATGTGTTTGTGTCATTCTACATTTTATCCCCTCAAATTTAGAGTGGAAACTCTCAGGTTGGCAACTCTGATTACGATTGACTTTTCTAGTGTGAAAACAGCTTCGAAAGATGGCGTATTGTGTAAAATGTTAGTTTTATCTATATACCTACTTTTATTCTATACTGACCATAGGAATAAAATCGCAATCGAACTATTAGGGTGCAAACACATACTTCTGTCTTTTTTTACGCCGTAAGCACTGGCGTATCCAGGAGGGCAAAACAAGCACGGGGGACCGTGCTTAAGGAATTTCTAATTTTCCCCGTCCTGGGCCAAAAGCTGGGTACGCCCATGTTAACGTCATAGAAAAAGACAAAGTTTTTGAAACAGAGATACTTTATTCAGATTGAATGCAAGTACATCAACCAATCCTATCATCGGAGAAATCAGGGAATTACATCTAAGAAAGAGACGCAGATATATTTTCGATACGCTTTGTTGCGTTCACTCACCCCACATTAAGTAGATAGGCAATGATTCAAATAGTTAATTAATAGATATATGGTTTTATTCAATGAATTCAAATATTACTCAGTATTTAGAGTTCATTGGTTTTATTTCAAATTACTAAAAACAACTGTCATCAAATTGTAAAAGAAGTATTATGGTTTTATTCAATGAATTCAAATATTACTCAGTATTTAGAGTTCATTGGTTTTATTTTAAATTACTAAAAACAACTGTCATCAAATTGTAAAATAAGTATTATGGTTTTATTCAATGAATTCAAATATTATTCAGTATTTAGAGTTCATTGGTTTTATTTTAAATTACTAAAAACAACTGTCATCAAACTGTAAAAGAAGTTATTAAATGTGTCAAAACTTTGTGTTTTTTAATAAATGTATCAGTTAGGTTTTATCTGAAAGACAACTATCTAATGTTATGAAAAAATCGGTCGTTACAGTTTACTTTCGTCTGTGAAAATTAGTTATCGTTATGTTCCCACCTTTCTGCGAACGGTATTCGAATTTGTGACAGTTTGGCGGCGATTTCGAAACTCATTTCGGTATACTTATTGGTTTGTTTATTTACGGGACAAGCCCAATTATTACAAAAATACATACGTATGGCTAACTAATAATAAAAATAATATTGTCATATACAAAATAAATGAATAATTAAGATAACTAGTTAGATAAAATAACAGCAAAATTTTTGATGATTCATCAAACACGGGTTTTCGTGGAACAATAGATTCTAATTCTAATATTTCCCTTGTATTTTTTGTATCTCGTTTTTTCCTGAACAATATTTATGTAAAAATTGTCATATTCAGAGTGTGCTCTGCGTTTATCATATAGTAGGGTGTAGTGGGCAGACACCTTTATTGCCAACATTGTACATTACTATGCATTGAGCGCCAAATTCAAGCGTATATAATATATGAAAAGTTAGCTATAAATTTTTATTATGAATAATTTGTTCAGAATTGCTTTATCTCTGAATTTTTATTATATATAAATTAACGACAATTCGGTTTACTATACTTTTTTATGACAAACTGAAAGATTGTCATGTTTTGTTTTTTATCACGGCTATCTAAAGGCCCCTGTACACGAGGCTAGAAACGCTGCTAGATTCCTTGCTAGATTTGCCTACTAGTTTTCTAGCGCTGGTTTTCTTGATTGCTGTTAAGTGCACGCTTCACACGAGACTATTTTAGATCTGGTGCGTGTGCAGTGACAGAATATAAACACAGAGCAAAACGTGTCTGTTGTCTGGCAGAATGGCGCCATGTGGGCGTTTGTCAAGTGCCCACGTGAAGATACTGCTTCTTGATTGGTTCTTGCTCATACCTAGCCGCAAATATAGCAGGGAAAATAGCCCCTGTTCCGATTTTAAAACCTATCTTCTGAGCTAGCAAGGTAGCCCGCAGTGACGTCATTTCCAGCTTCGTACCCAGTCTACCAGCTAGCAGAACTCCTAGCAGCGTTTCTAGCCTCGTGTGCAGCGGCCTTTATTTACTCTAGTGTTTACATCACCACAGATACACCTTGTGATTTCCAAAAACAGTAAATAAACACAACACATAAAATTACTGGGGAATAAGCGATGTTACTGAATTGTAATTTATAAAAATGCTTGATAAAATTAGTATACAGGTGACCGGTAATTGCTCGTATTCCTCTCGGGAGAAGAAACTATGACTAATTTAGAATTATTTAGCCTCTATCACTCGGGGTCGGAAATGTGTCATTTTCGAAAAAATCTACTTCGGTTTTCTTTTCACAAAAATCTGAATTTTAGCAGTTAAATTTAAAAAAAATATTTTCACTTTTTGGCCTGAATTTTTCCATGATCTTAGCTTACAAATTATGTTGTGTTAAAACTTACAATAAAAAAAATATAATAAAAATTCTTTACAGAAGTTTCATTATCATAAAAAATGACGCATTTTCGACCCCCAAGTGATAGAGGTTAAATCATTCCAAATTACAATGGCTAATAATAATTACGATTAAATTCCAGTACACAGCATATTTTTTCACTGAATAATATTTTTAGAAGGCTTATATCTAAGAAAAATTTTAATGTCCCTTTGGGGACTTGAACCCTAAATAACCAATTTCTTCCTAGCAATTGTAACGCTGGTGCTTTTTTAAATAGCTTAGTCGAGTGAAACATTTCTTACAACCGTTACATTTGAACGGTTTCTCGCCAGTGTGTGATAGTTTATGAGATTTCAACGCACTCGTCTGACTGAAACACTTCTTACAAACGTCACACTGGTACGGTTTCTCACCAGTATGAATACGCTTATGAATCTTCAAGGAGTATGACCCGGCGAACCACTTATTACACACTTCACACTGATATGGTTTATCACCAGTATGTGTACGTTTGTGAGCATTCATTCGCCCTAACATTGTGAAACGCTTATTACACTCGTCACACTTGTACGGTTTATGGCTGCTATGTTTGAATTTGTGTATCTTCAAGATATACGCATGCTTGAAACGCATTTCACAAACGTCACACTGAAACGGTTTCTCCGTACTGTGACTAGCCATGTGGTAATTTAGATTGCCCGCTTGATTGAAGCTCTTACTACAAATGTCACACTTATAAGGTTTCTCACCAGTATGAATAAACCTGTGTCTAATTAAAGAGCTCGCTGTAATAAAGGCTTCATCACAATCTTCACATTTAAACGGTTTCTCGCCGGTATGTGTAAGTTTGTGTTTATTTAAAATACTTAACTGGATGAAACCCATGTCACAAATGTCGCACCGGTACGGTTGTTCACCAGTATGTAGTCGCGTATGTACTCTAAGATAGCTCGATCCGCTGAAGCGTTTATTACAAAATTCACACTCGTACAACTTCGGCAGCTTCATTTTCGGTTGTTTCTCGTTATTAAATATACTGTGATTGTACAAATTAAAGATATTATCCGTATTGTTTCCAAAAAGAGATGTGGAAGCCATTGTATTATCGACACTTTCATTTTCTTGTGCATTCAGGTTGAAGTATTCATCGGTTTTAGCAAAATTCGTGGTGTCCGGAACATTCATATTAGTGCCTTCAAAGCCAACATTTGATTCTTCGCATTCGATTTTCATATATTTGGTGAGATCGAAATTATTTTTTTCACAGTTGCTATCTGCTAATACTCTGTCATCACAAGAATTATCTTGAATTATGTTTTCTTCAATATTAGATGTAAATGAGTTAGCGTCAATGTTATTTAAATCATCAGAAAGGTCTGAGTTCTTATCGACAGAAGACGTTCTTGAAGATCTTTGTCCAGTTTGTTTGTCAGTGACGCGCAACTGTTTTAAATAACGGTGAAGTGTTTTCTCCGATTGCGCTGCTCGCGCTTGAAACTGATGTATTTTCACCAATTCATTATAACACGATTCACAAACATAATTTGGTAGTTCATCGTTCTTTTTTACCTACCAAAAAAAGAGACAATACGTATTAATTAGGGATCGACAAATATGATTTTTTTGCTGATATCGATAATACGTACCATGTGGTACTTTTAGTTTAAGATCCGGTGTTAGAAATATATACCCTCATCTGTTACCTGATGATGACAAAAAGATTATATGTTAGATAATAGATACATTGATAAATCGCAAGTGGTTTGCCTAGCTAAATCGCGTACTGGTGCTGTTAAATTAAATAAAATTTAATAAACTTTTTGGATCAACTTCATCGATTTGTTGATCATAAAAATCAAGCCTAAAATGAGAGAATATGACACAAGGAATTGGAATATACCATTGATTCTACACATAAATATAGATCACCCACATAAACATACCTTGTAAATAGTTGTGTCATGTGTAGTTTGAGTTTGTTTTGTTTACATTTCATTTGTGTCATATTCTCTCATCTTGGGCTCGATTTTTATGATTAACAAATCGGGAAAGTTGATCCAAAAAAGTTAAGTAATACGAATTTATTTAATTTAACAGCATCGGCACGCGATTCAGTTAGGCAACCCATGTGCGATTTATCAATGTATATATTATTTAACATAATATAATCTTCGTCATGATCAAATAACAGATGAGGGTATATATTTCTAATATCGGATCTCGCACTATTACTTTTCATAAAATTTACGAAGTGTAGGTATTGCTGTTGGCAAATTTTGATAAAAGTGAAGAGTTTTTATTGGTAATTGTTATAGATTTAGCTATGAAACTTCAAAAACATGGGTAAGTTATAACAGAAGAAGGTTTGGAAAATGTTGTAATACCGCTTGGGTAGGAAACACGAAGTAATTTCAAAATACTATTGACGTTCTCAAAATAAAGGAATTTGTTTTAGTTCGATGTTTACCGGACAAAACTAAGTGCCAAACAAACAAATGCTCCAGTCGAAAAAATGTTTCTTCTCAATCGCCTCAACACATATTCTTCAGACATTCGTATGTTTTCTTTTACTTATTTAACTTGGTGCAAAGATATATCTTCAATTTTTAAACGTCAAGTTATTGCTATTTTTGATAGAAATCTATTTTCTAGACTTACCTTAACGCAAGCACCCCTCGTGACTACATGAACAATTAATGCTTTCAATTCCGGTGAAAAAGAAAACATTTCAATTAACGAACCGCCGTTAGCTAAGCAAAGCCGACACATTCTACTTATTCCTCGGGTAGATATTGATACTTTTTTCATAATGATCAGTTTGTATTTTAACGTCGTCGATCAGTTTAAAACTTAACTTGTGTATGAAGGTCGTTTTTCTATGTCTATCATAAGCTTCATTTTTCTTTGGAACGAAACATTCTTCAGATTATCAACTATAGCATCGTATGAATGTTTTTCAACTTGTGCAAACGTGAAATTAATATACCTAAATCTCGAAGTCTGCATCACCAGTGCATATTATTAACGCGTCTCATTCTTGCCGATTTACTTTTCATACTCTATTGCCATTAAATACAATCAAAACTTTTGTTTAACATAAGTAAATTTTCGTGTGATCACATGTTCGCAATTTTATTAAGTATTAAATAACACTAGATATATCTATTGTTGCTACAATAGTCAAAAAACACCCATTACATCGCTACATAAGATGTTTTTTTCAAATTTCTCCCACATTTGTATAAGATTTGCTTCACCAACTTCTAGGGACGGAGGTTTTATCAAATTTTGTCCCGTTGTTAATTTTTTGGGCCATGTAATGATTAATTTGGTGTCGTTTTTACTAATAAATCACTTACTAACTAAATACAATACTTTAGAATCAATCAGCCTTACATAATAATTAATACAATTTAGGTAACTTAAATAATCTTTTATTGTAGCTATATCTGTTACATTATCCATTACCCCACACAACTCAATGGGTATTTAGCTATTTTCTTCTATAATATACTACAATAATTGCGCATATCGCTACAGCGGATGTGCTCTATTATCGCTTTCCGCGTCTGAACTGAGTTTTGTTCATACAAGAAGTAAAATCAAAATAATAAAATAAAATTGTTTATAAAAATTAAACTACTGAACACATTTCAGTGAATTTAAATAGGGTTCTAGTACGACAGTAAACAAAATGAATAAACTATAAACTAAGACGATTCATCAAAAATTGCGATCTGTAGAGCTCGGACGTACGTACGTACATACATACAGACATACCAACAAGTGTTGTTCGCGATTTTCAATTATGTAGTAACAGAAAGATAGATTTTTTTACGCTAAATCCAAATATACCTTCATCTAAAAACGGCCGAATTTGTAGATACGACATATGGGCGTAACACAACAGTACTGCCTTCATTGTGCGTACTAAAATATTACGACAACACCTCATTAGTATGTTGTCGTTCGTGTTTTGTTAAATTAGATTTTATGTTAAACGATTTATTACACACGTCGCATTGATACGGTTTTTCTCCAGTGTGTACTAAATTATGTCTATTTAAATGACTGCTCGTTTTGAAGCATTTATTACAAACGTCACACTGATAAGGTTTCTCACCTGTGTGCGTTAACGTGTGTATATTCAAATGACTTAGCGTTGTGAAACACTTGCTACAAACGTCACACTTGTATGGTTTCACGTTAGAATGTATTGCTTTATGAGTTTTTAATCTGGTTGACTGAACGAAGCACTTATTGCAAATATCACACTGATACGGTTTCTCTCCAGTATGTACTGAACGATGGCATTTTAAATAGTATGCCGTAGCGTAGCTCTTGTTACATATGTCACAAATATACGGTTTATTACCAGTATGTACAAGTTTATGAACATTTAAAGCGCCCAACTGTGTAAAACGTCTATTACAAACATCACACTGATATGGTTTCTCATCAGTATGTGTAATTTGGTGAGTTTTCAAATGGCCCAGACGACCGAAATGCTTATTACAGACATCACACTGATACGGTTTCTCGTTTGTATGTGTAATTTGATGAGTTTTTAAATGACTTAAACTATCAAAATACTTATTACAAACGTCACACTGATGCAATTTTGGCTTTGAAATATTACGTTCTACTTTATTAATCGCTTGAGTATGATCATATTCATTGGTAACACTATCCGTACTGATTTCATTCACCATTGTGGATGTCAACGTGGTATCAGATAGTTCATTTTCTTGTTTTAAATTAATTTCACTCCCACAACAACCATCAAATTCTGGTTCACATTTTATATTTACCTCTAGGTTCGATGATAAATCAAAGCTATTGTCATTTATCCACACAGCTTGAGGTTTATAATCTGCCATATCTATTTTACAATTTTCAACGCCTACTTTAGTTTCGTCACTATCTTCAGAATGATTTTTACGATCGTTTTCTGTTTCTTCACATTCTATAATTTTGTTTTTACGAAATTTTGTTTCTGGATGTTCTACAGTCGTATCTGTAAAACCGAATTCCACTTCTTCACACTTAATAGCAACGTTTTCAAAAGGCTCTACAGAAGAATTATCTTGCATTATGTTGTCTTTAAAATTTGAGCTTAACGTAGAATAACTGCTGTCATCAGAATTCTTTGAAAGTACTACTGAACTTTTTGGTTCGGTTTCCTTGTTAAAGTGTTGAAGATAGCGTCGAAGTGTGTTGTCAGATTGTGCAGCCTGCGTCTGGAACTGATGTGTTTTTATCAACTGACTGTAGCAAGATTCGCATATATGTTTTGGTAGAGCATCGTGTTTTTTTACCTGTTAAACAAATTGTGAAGTAGACAATAAACAAAACCATTTATTAATACATTTAAAATGCTTAATAAGCTCGACGAATGTTTTTAATCAATTTATAATGCTTATGTGCTTATTAAGTGGTGAGCTTTATATGTTCTAAGCATCCAGCGTGTTTTACGAAGTGCTTTAATAAGCATTGTAAGTAAATTATTAATTAGCATTTTTATTAACTTCGAGTATTTATGGTGAAACTACGATCTATACTTACTTTTCAACCCTTAAGAAAAACTGCTGTTCAACTCTCACACGTTTACTCAATAAATACATAAATAATTTTCCTAAACTACTTACGTGAATGGAGGCGCACTTTATGACTGCATCTGCTATTAGTACATCCAATTCAGATGAAAAAGAAAAAAGTTCAATTAGTGATGCCTCGTTATTTAAACACAAGCGACACATTCTGCTGAATCCATCAATGGATATTGGTATTCTTTCCATCTTCATGCGCTTCAAATGTATATTGGCAGTTCCTTGTTTTACGTTTTTTTTTAATTTTCACGTTATTGTACCGGTAAGTCAATGTTACTTTGACGTTAAAGCAATTGTTATGATTAATTGCATGTCCCTCAAGCTGGCGAACTTTTGGCGAAAACTAGATAGTTGCAAATTAAGTAATTGCGGAAACCGCAACTTTTTGCTGTAGAATACATAAAACTGCATTTGTTACCCCTTCCCAAATTTATTGCGTAATTTTTCCACCGAAATGCGTACCTACTTTTGGAGATAGCTTACCCTTATCCGCCTTTCTCCTTGTGAAAGTTCGTCGAACCCAGATTAGCAGTTTTTGAGAAAATCCGAAACTGAACATCCAACTCGAAACTTTGCAAAAAAAAAACTTTTATTAGAAATGGTGATTTCATTTATATGTATTAAATATGTTTACATGAAAGATTGCAGAAAAAATATATAATATTATATATACAATTCACATCGATTCATTTTTCCATGCAAGGTAAGTGCCCTTGTATTACCTTGATTCACCTAATCCAGTTAAGTTCTTACAACAATCGCCACACATATAGCTTCTCACAAATTTTTATACGCTCACGATTTTTTAGTCAACAGAGCTGAGACTTATTACATAAGTTATTAAGATTTTACTTCGAACGTACGCCATCTACTCGGCATTTCAGTGAACTATCTTATGCGAAGCGTCTCATATAGTAAAGCAGTACTTGGGTGACCGAGCTTTGCTTGGAAAGTTAAATAAAATACTAATATGCTCATTGTTTGTATAAAATTCCAAAACCTACTTACAATATTTAAGTATTTTCATACGTCAAAAAATTGATTTTTATAATGATAAAATTTGTAAGAAAACGATTTTTTCGAGAGATGAGACCTAGCTCAAACGGTTTTTTGCCCCCCAAAATCCCTTTTCAGTAAATTTCATCCAAATCGTTAGGGCCGTTTTCGAGAAAATATTTAGGGACATAGGTAGATACAAGATTAGCTCGTTTAATAATATAGGGATAGGGATAGCGCGCTATTTATTTTTTACAATTTTTATTGTTTACAATTGTGGCAGTTACACGCGTCATTGAAAAATCGAAGAAGAAGCATACTATGTGTTGTGCAGTACATAGCTGTGCTAGTAGATCAAGTGTAAATGTTGATTACGCTTTCATTCTTTCCTTCGACGTGGCAAGCACAAAGTTTCCCTCAATAATTCCAGATAAATATCGAGATGGCTCCTTATTCAAGGCCATGGCCCATTACCTGCCAAACTCCTATGCTCGAAATCTGCCTAACTTATCCTAATATTTTAAAATCCCTTCATTCGCCCATTGCTATTAATTAAGTGGAAGTTTAAAAATGTAGAAAATAACGGGAAGCGTGATAGATGGAAAATAGTAATGGTGCGAGAAACGGACGTTAAACGCATTATTATTATTATTATTATCCGAGAGTTAATTTTTACGAATTATGATACGAATATACAATAAGGTTCGCGATGTTAAATACTTGAGCACAAAAAAGTTTCAAAAACGGCTGAAAAATAAACAGATTAATTACACTTTCTAGCTACTTCTATAGTCCTGACGTTATTTATACATATTTACACAAAAAAGAATTATTTTTATTTAAGACAAATTACACGACAAAATATCTAGAACTACTCCTCTGCCGTGTGTTTAAGCCTGTGGGGAATGAAATAGCGTGATTGGGAGAAACACTTACTACAAACGTCACACTGGTATGGTTTCTCCCCAGTATGTACGCGCTGGTGTCTCTTCAAATCACTCGATACGTTAAAACTCTTATTACAAACGTCACACCGATATGGCTTCTCACCCGTATGTAGACGCCGGTGTATTCTCAAATTGCTTGAATCGCTGAAACTCTTACCACAAACGTCACACTGATAAGGCTTCTCCCCGGTATGTGTGCGTTGATGCTTTTTAAAATGACCCATCACGTTGAAGCACTTATTACAAACGTCACACTGATACGGCATCTCATCAGTATGTATGCGTTGGTGTTTTCTCAAATCGTTTGACATGGTAAAACTCTTGTTACAAACGTCACACGTATGTGGCTTCTCACCAGTATGTATGCGCTGATGCTTTCTCAAATAACTTATCAAACTGAAAGTCTTGTTACAAACGTCACACTGAAATGACTTATCTCTAGTATGTACACGCTGGTGTTCTCTCAAATAGTTTAATGCTTTGAAACTCCTCTCGCAAACTTCACACTGGTACGACTTCCCTTCGGTATGTATACGGCGCTGATGTTTCTTCAAAGCACCCGATTCGGTGAAATACTTATTACAAATGTCACACCGGTATGGTTTCTCACCGGTATGTATACGTCGATGATTTTTTAAGTTGTTTGAACGGCTAAATTTCTTTTCACATACGTCACACTGGTATTGCTTCTCACCAGTATGTATGCGTTGGTGTTGTCTCAATTGACTTGAATCAGTGAAACACTTACTACAGACGTCACACTGGTACGGCTTTTCACCAGTATGTGTTCTTCTGTGATTATTTAAACCCGACAACTTACTGAAACATTTATTGCAAGTTTCACACTTAAATCTCATTTTGTTTGTTTTTTGGTGCTTATTTGTCCAGGTACTTTTGTTTCCACCTTCACTTTTAGCGAAATTACTTTTTACGTCGATAAAATGAAGGCCTTTGAAGCTTTCCGGCTGCTCTTCGATCTCTGAGTTTTTACACCTCATTTCAACGGCGTCATCACTCTCAGATATAGTGTCCATCAAGTTATCAGTATAATTCGTTGGATAATTATCATCGATCGGTTCTTCTTTAATTTCCGATTTTACACAGACTTCTTCAGTCATTTTGTATGCCGAAGTAGAATTTGTTGGCATATCCTCCTCCAAGTTGGCATTCGAATAAAACACGTCTTGAGGTTCTGAAGATTCACACTTCATATTTGTGTTAGTGTTGCGGATTAAAGGATTTTCAGAATGTCCCAGAATGATACATTCAGCTTTGATTTGTTTGCTAGAAGTTGGTAGTTGCTGAAGATAGCGCTGCAATGTTTTGTCAGACTGCACTATTTGCAACTGGAATTGGTGATTTTTCTCCAGTTGAGTGTAACACAATTGGCAGATGAAATTCGGCATCTTATCGCATTTTGTTATCTGAGGACACGGATCGTATTTATAAATAATTTGTATTAATTTGTATATAGTTTTGCGTGATACGAACAATACTTTTAGTTCACTTTTGAGAACAATGTGTAAAGTTCCACTGTATTTTTTTTTGTTGAAATTAAATATTCCTATAGGTTATGCAACTACTACAGTTGCGTAAACTGAACGTACCTACAAGATTTGCAGGCGACTAGCAAGAGAACGAATTTTGATTTTGATTTAATCAAAAAACGCCAACGAAATTGAAAGCATTAAATATTTCTTTTTATAAAAACGATTTATTATAATTTGAATTATTTTCTTTTTTTTGCTGAATAAAATTTATTTTTTTAAAGTTATCATTAGTTATTAAAAAACCTTTACAAATGTATCATTTATCTCCTAAATTTGAAAAATCTTGACATAGTAAAAACCAAATCTAGGTGTATACTAAAAACTTATGGTTTATTCCAAATAGCCAGAAAACGGAAACAGAACCGTCACCGTCTTGCGCAGTAGCTAAAACGAAACTGTCTATATCGATTTTTGAGCTGCTGTGCACTAGCAAGACTGTAACAGCTCTGTTACCGTTCTCTGGTTGCTTGGAACAAGCCTTTAGTTACCTGGTAATTATTTTGTTGTCATACAAACTATTTGATTTATCTTATACTTACAGGTGGCTTTTTAAAACCCAAGCAACCTTTTATTTCGTAGAAGAACGGTTTTCATAAAAAAGTAGCAGGGAATCAGGAGGGAAGGATATTGGTGTGGTTTTTTTTTTTTTTTTTTGTTTGGTGGAGGCCCCTCCGAGATATTAAGATCACCTCCACTTTATTATTAGATAACTAAGTTATTCCACCATTACAAGTGTCTGAATGTCAGTAATTTGAGTCAAAATTAACTATTTAAAATTTCACAATATTTGTTTTGAGGGGCCCCGAATCCAAAAAAACATTTCTGTAAAAAGTCTGTGCGTCTTTTTGTCTGTGAACATCATACACCTCAAACGGATGAGCGGATTAAAAACCAAATTTTGGGAGGATGTTTGATATGCAAATATGAAGAGCCCCATGGTTGTTGGGTAAAATCGGCGCGTGCGCAGAAGAGATATATGCTATAAAGTTGTTTTTATATAACAATGGTATACTTTAAATCTGTCAAAAAGAACAAAAAGACAAGCATGCTTCGGTTAATTTTTACATGATGCGTTAACATATTATTATTACGTAGGTAACCATGTATATCATAATATTCAATACTAGCCATTACCCGAGAGGTCGCACTCGTTAACAGAAACTTTATTTTCTTTATAATAATGTATCAAATGTTAATATTTTTGAAGTTATTGGAATTTTTATATAAGATAAATAAAAGAATGTATTATAACGAAATACTTACTAGTAAGTCATTTAGTGAGCACATAGATTTGGTTTTTAATACATATTGTAGTAAAAGTTTTCATAGTTTATGCTACTAAGAGTAAGAACGCATTTTTTTACAATACCGTTTAGGTTTATTAATTTTTGTCAAGTGAATACGAAGTTATCTATAATGCCACTGCCTGCGATATTACTTATTTTAAAATGACATAAACAATAGAATCAACTGTACATTAATGAACTATATTCATTTTGTAATAGATTTTAACATTCTGAATCGTTTCCAACTTTATAAAACTTACGTGAACCGGAGCACACTTCATAATTACGTCAGCTACTTGCTCCATCAATTCGCTTGAATAGGCAAATATATCAACCGTCGCAACGCCTATTGATAAGCACAATCTACACATTGCACGTAAACTATTTAGCGATTCTTCTTCCATTGTGTTATGAATTTTACACCTTCACACGACTTATCTGTCAACCAATCAGTGAACTTTTTGTTTTATCCCTATCATGTGGTTCACTGCTTTTGTTCGCACAGTATGTAATGGCCGCTTGGCCCCCATACGTGGCGATATTTAAAAACTCAGTCATTATATTTTTATATAATTCCGTAACACAATAGAGTTTTATTTATAAGAAGGTGCAATTTTTACGAAAAACCTAAATGAAATACGTACCTACCTAAAATATTGACATTCCCTCATGAATCAGCCTGTACAAACAACAAAATAGTTACTAGTAAATAAGGCCTAGCACACATGAAGAGCGTTCAACGCGCGTTTACAATTTCTATACAATTGTATATAACTGTTTATATAACAATGCGCGTTGGCGGCGCGTTGAACGCGCGTTATCATATAAACAGTTATGTATATACAATTGTATAGAAATTGTAAACGCGCGTTGCGCCAACGCGCGTTGAACGCTCTTCATGTGTGCTAGGCCTAAGTAATTTAGTATGCACATAGATTTGGTTTTTACTATATAAAATATTGTACGCAGTATTACCATACATATCATGTCATGTATAAAACAATATATATTTTTACCTGTTTATCTTAATTTTTTCAGAAGTTTGCACATTTTTATCATTATTATTGTCAAAAATTGTTAGGTATATTGTTAATAATTTGTAGTCAGAGATTTTTTAAAAATTCTTTTAATTATTACAATTAAAAACTTCAGACAATGACTTGATTGTAGGGACAAGCATCAAATGAAAAACATTAATGTTAACATCAAATAATATATCGCAACTAACGATCAATGTCTAAGCCCTAAAGGCTGCAGTGTTCCTGATGAATACCGACTCCCGCTCATCGGAATTTAAAAAAACTATCGATGTCAAAAAAATCTAATGAACATCGAAAGAAAAACAAAACATCGATGCCAACATCGAATGATATATCGCATCTAACCGTCTATGTCAAAAATACAGGATAATCGGTTCCAAAACATCGGTTATCATTGTTTTAGAAGTATCGATGTAATTCAACAAAATATGTACTTCTATAATGCACCAGCTGGGCACTATCTTATATTTTAATTAAACAAATGATAGATGAAATTATACTGATTTAAAAACTTATAGCGAGATTTTTTCTACAAAATTAAATCGTATCGATGTTACAAAAACATTGGTTGTAAAACATCGATGTCACAAAAACATTGATTGTAAAACATCAATGAAAAATAACTGATTGTAAAACATCGATGATAAAACACCGACATCGAACATACAAAATCTATGTATTTGAAACATCGATTACCGATGCTCCTCCCTACTTGTTTACAATACAGCACAACGCATTAACTTGAATTTGGTTTTAAATTAAACATCAAAATTAAACATGTTGAGTTCGTTTATGTCTGTTTAAAAGAGATTTTAAATAAAAACTCTTATCGCACATGTCACAGTGATGTGATTTCTCGCCAGTATGTGTTACTTTGTGATCTTTTAAATAGCTCTTTCTTATAAAACACTTACCACAAACGTCACACCCATATGGTTTGTCGCGGGTATGTATTTCTTTGTGAATATTTAATTTTTCTATTTGATTGAAACATTTATTACAGATATCGCACTGATACGGTTTCTTACCAGTATGTATTAATTTGTGTCTAATTAAATTTGTTGATCCGGTGAAACACTTGTTACAAATATCACATTGAAACGGTTTCTCACCAGTATGGACTAACATGTGTGATTTCAAATGATTCAATTGGGTAAAACTTTTATTACAAACGTCACACTGATACGGTTTTTCCCCAACATGAATCAGTGTGTGCATTCGTAAGTTGGCAATAACATTAAAACTTTTATTACAAAATTCACACTGATGCAGTTTTTCTCCAGTATGTACTATTTTGTGTCTGATTAAATTTGTTGGACAAGCAAAACTTTTATCACAGGCGTCACACTGATACGGTTTCTCACCGGTATGCACAAACTTGTGTGATCTTAAATGGTTCCACTGGGTGAAGGATTTATTGCAAACGTCACACTGATATGGTTTTTCCCCAGTATGAATTAAAGTGTGCATTTTCAGGTTGTAAGAGATAGTAAAGTTTTTCTTACAAATATTACACTGATACGGTTTCTCTTCAGAATGCGTCAACTTATGTTTAGATAAATTTGTTGAACCGACAAAACATTTATTACACACGTCGCATTGATACGGTTTCTCTCCAGTGTGTATCAACTTATGGTCATTTAAGTGAGCCGACTGAGTGAAGCTTTTGTTGCAGACGTCACACTGGTACGGTTTTTCTCCTGTATGAATGAGTGTGTGAATTTTTAAGTTCGCAGAAACAGTAAAGCTTTTGTTACAAAAGTTGCACTGATACGGTTTTTCACCAGTGTGTATTAACTTGTGTCTATTTAGACTTGTCAAGCCAGCGAAACACTTATTACAAATGTCGCATTTAAACGGTTTCTCACCGGTATGAACTAACTTGTGCGACTTTAAGTGATTCCACTGGGTGAAAGATTTATTACAAACGGCACATTGGTAAGGTTTCTCCCCAGTATGAATCAAAGTGTGCATTTTTAATTTGCTAGATGAAGTGAAGCTTTTATTACAAACATCACATTGGTTTCGTTTCATGTGAAATAGTTTGTGTTTTTCGAAATTTTCTGAGCGGATGAAACATTTTCCACAAATATTACATTTAAATGGTTTAATGTTAATTGTCTCGTCTTTTTCATCATTCTCTTCATCGTAATTTTGAGAATTTCCTTTTAAATTTTTCAATGTGATTTCATGACTATTACTCCCATCGCCTTTAGATAATGTTTCTAATGTATGATCGAGATATTCAGCTGAAATTAAAAAATTATCATCTGTCGGTTCATTTTTTATTTCGGATAATAATATTTCTTCGTTAATTTCGTTTGGTGAATTTTCAGGTGATTTATCTGCCCAGTTGACCTCAAACATATCATAGAGTTCTAAAGGATCACATTTAATAGTGATATCAACACCAGAGGTTGGGTCTGTGGGATCATCAGACGATTGTTCAATGGCATGTTCCAGTTTAGTTTTCTCTTTGTAACCAAATTCATTGCCATCACCCTTTGATAAACTTTTTACTGTGTCATCATCATGTTCCGTTCGAACAGGCTCTTCCTCGATTTCAGTTTGTATGTCAATTTCATTGCTCATTTTGTTTAATGAATTGGAATTTTCGTGTGAATTTTCTTTCTACTTGATATCCGTATTCAATTACGACATGAAGTTGAAATAAGCACTTTAGTTCAAAGATTGACTCTTTATAGCGAAGTCATCGACGAAATTGTTATTTACGGGATAATCAGAACTTTGAAACTGTGTTCGTTTGTTAGAAGTACGTAATGTTACGTTGTATTGTTTTCTTGAACTGTACGACATATTTGGAACTGGTGATTATTCTTCGGTTAGCTGTAACACGACAGATATCTCATATGCTGACGTTACAGAATGCAATATCAGAAAACTTGATTTAACAATAACTTTTGAGTGTGGCCTGTGGCCATAACAGAATATTTACGTACAAACACTCTAGTATCGTGATTTTTTTATGAACATTAGGGCTAGGTTGCAGAAAGGATAGTAAAAATTTAATTTGACAATGACAGATTGTGATAATTAGTTTCCATACATCAGTATTCAAATTTCCTGTTGTCTAGAACATTAGATTGTACTCACACAAAAACAAATTGTTCTACTAATAAAGTATTTAAGGAAAAAAATGTAGTATTAAATAACGAAAAGGATATGATGCGTGCTGCCCATAAAAAATTCTATTTTAATAAAAATAAGTAGCGATTTTACCTGAACAGGAGCACAGTACATGACCACATCAGACAACTTAATAAATTGATTTAAATTGATTGAAAACCAAATGTCGAACCTCGTAACTCCTTATAAACATAACTGACGCGCTTTTTTTAGCATAATAATAATCTTTCGTGGCTGCACAACGTCGAGCCGCTTGACTGAAGTAGAATATTGCAGACTTTGTTTGTTTTAATAGATTGACAACGCGTACATTATCTGATAGGGATGAGTATGGAGGGTAGAGGGTAAGGAGAACCATCTCTGTGTATGAAGTGTCCGTCAAAAAGAGTGAAATTAAGATGGCACTACCGTAGAAAGAGTGTCAATTTCTCTCTGATGATTCTATAGGTTATAATTTACCAAAAAATGTTTGACTATGTAAGTGATTGATATTTTATTTACTGTGAATAGGTATATTGACTACTCTAGTCGCAAAAATATTAAATATTTCCTTTCAGCGCACTTCACTTCGTCTGCAACTGCTAAGTTTACATTAAACATTTTTTCCACACTAGCGCCATTCTGGTCACTTTTTGAACTGTTATTTAACGCTTTCAGATGGGCACTTTTTCAGTTTTAGCCCCATATAAGATGGTTCTCCTTACTCTACCCTTCATAGGGATGAACATCGGAAATTGATGGTTCGAAAACATAGATGTTCTACTTCTGATGTCGATGTTTTTTCTATCCATGTTTTTACAACCGATGATAATGATTTTTTGTATTATTTAAATTCAATAAAAATAATAACTGATAAATTGTTTAAAAGAATCAAATAACGAACTATAATGAATATTACAGTCATGAAAACATAAATTTGAATAACAAAATATAAATCTTTGCAATATTTAAGAGAAATTAAATTTTACAATTTGATGATTTATCATAGTAGTACTTTTATCATAACTGTTTTTTATCATTGCTACCGCAAATGTATAAAATTCGGTATTCTATAGAATGTCTAAACTTACTACGTAACGCCAAAAATAAAAAGTATGCGTGAGACTCTTGCGTTAGAAGTTAAACTTCTTAGGTTCTAGCAATTGTTGATGATTTTATTATTTCATTATTAGGAAATAGTTATGTGGAATTTGTTACCGTGGGTAGAGAGAAAACTCTATGTATAAACACACTACGCACTGCGCATGCGTGTACACTGTGACGCTTTGACAGAGAGAGTAGAAACGATTCTCCCATTCTTTCCTCTCAACAGGGAAGGGAAGTGTTTCACTTTTCGCCTGATTTAAATTAATTAACCCCTTTCGTGCGCCTAAGGAAGTTTCACTTAAAAAATATACACATGGTGTAAAAAATTGACGGTAGCGACTGTGCGCAATGCATATATTTAATAACTTCTATATTGCTAGTGGCCGTAAGTGGAAGCGTGGCCCATGAAGTGAAACAGCAAATTACTGTTTTCTATCTCTTTCTTTTCACTTGACCCGTTGTGCGCAAGTGTCGCGTCTGTAGTGGGGCAATTAGTAAGTGGAATAGAGCAAGACACCTCCCTTTCACAGCTTAGTTGCATGTGCAAACTGACACTGCAACTGACACGCATCCAGTCACGGACATGAGCATGAGACTTATAGTATAATAAGTGAGACAGACGTAGTGTTTAAGTCTTTCTCCCGATCTTTGCTAGCAATATAGAGGGTATTAAATATATGGTGCAATGCCACAAATCTATAACAAAAATGGACGTAACATAAATACAGTAAATTCTGAAATGACAATTTTTGAAAAGTGTTAAAGTAATTACATAATAATTCTAATTATATCATCTTTAAAAATGTTCTGTACTGAGCTATTGTAAATTTATATCTCATTCTCATTTTTATCGCCGTTAAAAATTTGATCTTTTTTAAATAAAATTATTTAATTATTATTTATCTTGCAAAATAAATTAAATAAATTAACAATAAGTTCTTCGGTCTTCTTATTTTTTCGTAACTATAGTTATTAGCCAATGAAAAATTGACATCACTGTGTTTCGTCGCATCCCGGAAAAAGGCTTCATGACTCTTGTCTAAAACCCTAACACATGCTCTGTCTCTATATCGTTAGGTCTACGATTTAAAGTGAATGGCTGAGAGATATCCTTTTTACCAAGGTCACAGTGGTATGGTTGCTCAGCAGTATGTTTAAGCTTGTGTCTTTTAAAATTGGATGAGTCGGAGAAACACTCACTACAAAAATCACATTGATAAGGTTTCTCACCCGTATGTATACGCTTGTGTCTACTTAGATGAGATGACACGGAAAAACGCTTATTACAAAAACTACACTCATAAGGTTTCTCGCCAGTATGTATTTGTTTGTGTCTATCTAAACTGGCCGATTGACGAAATTTTTTCTCACAAATGTCACACTGATAAACTTTCTCGTTTTTATGTATAAGCTTATGTTCATATAAACTGGATAACTCCGAAAAACGCTTCTTACAAACGTCACACCGATGAGGTTTCTCACTAGTATGTTTTAGTTTGTGTCTATCAAAACGAGACAGATCCGAGAAACATTTATTACATAAGTCGCACCGATAATGTTTCTCACGAGTGTGCACTAACTTGTGTTTGTCTAAACTGGTAGCATGAGAGAAACACCTAATACAAAAGGCACACTGGTAAGGTTTCTCACCAGTATGTATACGTCTGTGTCTCTTTAAATTTGACGATTGAGAGAAACCTGCTTTACAAAACTCGCACTTATACGGTTTCTCACCAGTATGTGTACGTTGGTGACTCTTCAATTTTGCAGCTGTAGCAAAGCATTTAATACAAACATTGCATTTATATGGTTTCTCCTCGGTGTGTGTTCGTTTATGATCACACAATGTATCTTCACAAAAATACTTATTGCAAATGTCGCAATGAAATGATTTCAAGTTATTTGCTTTTTGGTGCTTTTGATGATTTATCGAAATCTTTTTATTTGTTTCTTCACATTTATTAAAATCTCCAGGAACGTTTGCCAAACGTAAACCCGAATTAATCGATGCGTGGGCAATATTAATGTTAGTATCTTCGCTGCCAATTTTATTTCCATTACTATTAAACGAAGCGTTTTCTGTGTTATTGAATGAATCCGTTAGAATTAATAAATTATCGTCACCGATTTCGGATTTTAATGACATTTCGTCCATTATTTTGTTACCATTATCCGATTCTTTTTCTTCCAAACTGACTATAATATTTTTTCTCGCTTTTGTCGCAACAATTTCGATTTTTGAATTTTCACAGCTGAATTCTTCGCGATCTATATCAGAAGAAATTTCATTTGTGCCAGCTGCACATTTTGCTGGTGACAATAAATAAGCGTCGACTATTTCTGTTTTGATTTCAGAGTTATAAGACATTGCTTCGTTATTTTTATCATCAGGATCGGTCACTCTCCAATTGAGATCCATGTCAAACTCACCGTAGAGCTCAGGTTCACATTTCACAGTTATATCTTTATTAGTGTTATGCAATAAAGGATCCTTAGATGGTTGAACAGAACTTTCAGTTTTGATTGGTTTGTTAGAAGCGTATAGCTGTTGAAAATAACGTCGCAGTGTTCTGTCAGTTTTTTCTATTTGCATCAGAAAATTGTGAGTGTTTTCCAGTTGAGTGAAACATGATTGGCAGATGAAATTCGGCAGATCATCGTCTCTGGTAATCTGATAATCGAGAGAAATTTGAAATATTTTCTAATTATTGGGTAAGTATTTTATAAAAACAAGGTTTCTTATTGAATCAATTATATTTTCAATGTAAATGAAGAGCTATTGGTGGCACTGGCGGGACGCTAGGAACAACAAATTAAGAGCTTCGCAAAATATTAAGCTAACTGAACAAGTGGCAGAATTAACTTTTTATGTTAAAAATCATGTTAATTGACCTAAAACTGTGTCTGCTTATGATAAGTTACGAATTAAATCCAATAAGAAAACGCAATACAATCACTTTTAAACTACAATGCTCTTTCATATATAAATATTTTGTTTTGACAATATTGTTGGCAGGAACTTACCTGAACCGCAGTACATTTCATGATTACACCAGCCGCGCTATTCTGCATTTTCGACGAAACCCAAAAGATATCTAACAGTGTAACGCCACTTGAGAAGCACAATCGACACCTTGTACTTAAGTCAAATCCATTTATTGATATTGCTTTCATTATGCTAATTTTAACACTTTATCATCATACCAGAACAAATCAAGAGTTGACAATTTTCATAGTGCCACCACACATCTAGGCCCTAGTGTCTCGCCGTACGCGACAGTCCTACCTTGGCTGCGTTAGTCATGGAGGGTACCCAATCTCTCTGCGAACCATAGATATACCTAGTATTGAACGGTAATATTATCGTCACGCTCATGCGCAGTACCTAAAACGTGTTCCAACAGAGATATGGACGGTTGACGAACCGTCCTCTAAGCGTTCTAACCGAATTTGTGACATCATGTTTCCCGCCAAGTCGATAAACAAAATTACACTATATTTTGAGACCTAATTAACCTTTTCGGACCTGAATTTTATATTTTTGAAACAAAATATTTTTAGGGTGTTAGGCTTATTTAGGGTGTAATTAATGTATATTTACAGAATTTTGGAAAATCGTATGACCATTGAAATGAATAACAGGTAAAAAAAATTTTTTTTTACGGAATCACTATCATAGGATGTTTAATTACTTTTTAAGTATAATAAATTAGTAAAGTTGCATCATAAAATTAAAATAAATATCTGCATAAATAAAATAAATTACATCATGAAAATAGGTACTTATATTAAGTAATGTATAATCAGAATGTAGGTACACTTTTACCAGCTTTGCATGAATCCATGACTGCGGTCAACACTTGACTCAATATTTCTCCTACACATAGTATTTCTTTGTTTTGTTTGGCATGCCTATATCTCAGATCAGCCCCAAGCACAATGAAATGTTTATATTTATGTGCATTGAAATGATCGCCAGGACCATTCATTGACGTAATTTTCGTTAAAACTGTTAACCACTGAAAATATCCTAATTATCAAGTCAGCCTGCGAGTCGTACATATTTTTACTTTACTAAGTTAACATCTTACGAGTCTGCAAGCGCTTACTATTATTTACTAAATTGCAAGATTGGGAGAAACACTTATTACAAAAGTCACACTGATAAAGGTTTCTCACCAGTATGTTTAATTTTACTATCGAATGACAGAAACAATTTTACAAATATTCACTGGAAAGATATCTCACCAATATGAATTAGGACAATTGGGACAAACACTTATTATGACAAAGGTCACAGTGAAGAGGTTACTCAGCAGTATGTATACACTTGTGTCTTTTTAAGTGGGATGACTGCGAAAAACACTTATTACAAACGTCACAGAAATAAGGTTTCTCACCGGTATGTATTAGCTTGTGTGTATCTAGACTGGACGATTGAGAGAAACATTTATTACAAAAATCACACTGATAAGGTTTCTCTCCAGTGTGTATACGCTTGTGTGTATTTAAATGGGATGACCGGGAGAAACACTTATTACAAAAATCACACTGATATGGTTTCTCGCCTGTGTGTATACGTTTATGTTGATGCAAACTGGATGACTGCGAAAAACATTTATTACAAAAGTCACACCGATAAGGTTTCTCACCAGTATGTACTAGCTTGTGTTTATCTAAACTAAACGATTGAGAGAAACACTTATTACAAATGTCACATCGATAAGGTTTCTCACCAGTGTGTAGCAATTTGTGTTTATCTAAACTGGACGATTGAGTGAAACACTTATTACAGAAGTCACACTGATAAGGTTTCTCACCAGTATGTATACGCTTGTGTCTATTTAAATTGGATGACTGAGAAAAATACTCATGACAAAGATCACACTGATAAGGTTTCTCACCAGTATGTATCCGTTGGTGATTTTTCAGTTTTGAAGACGTAGCAAAGCATTTAATGCAATCGTTGCATTTAAACGGTTTTTCACCAGTGTGTATTCGTTTATGATAATGCAAACCAGACCGGTCGCAAAAACACTTTTTGCAAACGTCGCAATGATAAGATTTCAATTTCTGCGCCTTTTTGTGTCTCTTAGAATTTATTGAAATGGTTTTATTTGTTTCTTCACATTTACTAAGATTTCCAATACGTAAACACGAATTCAGTGATGCGTGGTCAATATTAACGTTCGTATTTTCGCGCCAAATTTCATTTTCATGGCAATTTTCGTGATTGATTTCGGATTTTAACGATATTTCGTCCCTTATTTTGTTTTCCGATTCTGTCTCTTTCCAACTGACTGCCACATTTTCGCTTGCTTCTGTGTCTCCAATTTCGATCTTTGAATTTTCACAGCTGAATTCTTCGCAATCTGTATTAAAAGATATTTCTTTTGTGTTAGCTGCACATTTTGTCTGTGAAAATAAATAATCGTCGACAATTTCGTCTTTAATTTCAGATTTAGAAGACAATTCTTCGTTATTTTTAACATCAGGGTCGGTCACTCTCCCATTGAGACACCTGTCAAACACACCATAGAGCTCTAAAGATTCACATTTCACGGTTATATTTGTATTAGAGTTGTGAAATAAACGATCTTCGGATGGTTGAATAGAACATTCAGTTTTGATTGGTTTGTCTGAAGCATATAATTGCTGAAAATAACGTCGCTGTGTTCTGTCAGAATTTTCTACTTGTATTAGAAAATTGTGAATATTTTCCAGTTGAGTGAAACATGATTGACAGATAAAATTCGGCAAATCATCGTCTTTGGTTATCTGATAATCAAGAGAAATAGAAATATATTCAAATTATTGAAACAATATTTTATAAAGAAAAGTTTTTTAATTGAATCAATTATATTTTCACATGCTAATTAATAGTTTTTTTTTCGAGAAAAACAGCTATTTGTGGCACTTGCGGTGCGGTAGGAACAAATAAAGAGCCTTGAAAAATATGATGCTAACTGAGAAAAACACAGAAACTAAATTATATGTTAAAAATCATGTTAATAGATCTTAAACTGTGACTGCTTACGATAAGTTAGGAGTTAAAAACAAAAAAGAAAACTTTTAATTTACAATGCTCGTTAATATATAAATATTTTGTTTTTACACTTGGTTAGAATTTACCTGAACCGCAGTACATTTCATGATAAGTCCAGCCGCACTATTCTTAATTTTCGACGAAAACCAAAAGATATCTAACAGTGTAGTGCCACTTGATAAGCACAATCGACACCTGGTACTTAAGCCAGATTCAGTTATCGATATTTCTTTCATTATGTTAATTTTAACACTTTACCATATGAGAGCAAATCAAAAGTCCCAACTTGGCAGCGTTAAATTATTACGGAGCGGACTGTCATTTTTTCAGACAACCATTTGGATACTATTTTTTATAATACTTGTATAGCTTGCGCGCCTGAAATTTCGAAAACCTTTGTTTTACAGTGGGTACTACAATCAAGAGTAGTAAACACCTGGTAAGATATATATACTGTCAGCATCTGCGACTCTAATTACTCAAAACGGACGAAAATGATGGCCTACATGTAGAGAAACAGCTACTTCACACTTGTGTTCTCCTTTTTCTCTTTTAAACTAGTATAGCTTATGGTACTTTGCGCGTTTCGAGATATCTTTGTAAAATATACTGTTAGAATATTTATCGAATTGCTCGAGATATCGCAAGCAACTTCACGACATAAAAGGGAACCAATCAATATTTCCTTTTTCGACATTAATATTATAGAACCAGTACTATTGTAATTAATATCTGTATATTATGCTCCTGTTATTTTACATTTTTTTGTTCCTAGACGCTGTCTAGTGTCTAAGCTTTATGTCGCACAATCAATTTGACAGATCGCCATTTTTGATATATTATAATATGTGATATTTCTAAACGAATGCTAAAAATAGAAATGAAAGAAATGTCGATAAATGCTTATAACTTAAGTACAATGTGTCGATTGTGTTTATCAAGTGGCGTTACGGTGACAGACATATTTACGTTTTCAAACAAAATGAGAAATCAAATAGCTAATGTAATTATGGATTGTGCTCCCGTCCAGGTAAGGTTCATTCAATCGGAGCATCCGACACATAGAAATGTTTATTTTGTAGACAAATGCTTTAAACTCACGACTGAACCTATCTATCTTTGTTATTATGTAACAAGATGACTTAACTAGACTTTTAAATTTTTCAAAGAGAAAAAATATTTGGGCACAGTTCCGATTAGGAGACACGTCCGATTGGGATGAAACTTTGGGTATTTGTTGACCTTAAGGAAACATGAAAAGCCTCCAAATTATATTTGGCACATTCCCCGTAACATTTTTATGGGGTAAAATCTTTAAACCCCCGGTGGAGTCTTGGGAGAGTAGTCATGGCGGTGGATGCGTCGTGAATTGCCTAAAGATTGGGTTCATAAGGACACTATCGTTGATCATATTTGCGAATTTTTATGGCGATGCCTAAAACTGAACCACAATTCATTCAAAAAGAATTGTTGACGATGATTAAAATTTGTTATCCGGATTGTTCAGATAATGATCAAAGCATTGATGATCGTCAACAAGTTAATACGACGTGAAAACGAAACCCAGATAGAAATGTCATGTTAGTCTATAGCGCGGGTCACACTAGACTGGTTGCCAGCCGCGAGTTGTGGAAGCCGCTACTGTCAGCCATCAATCAGCTTGGTGTGAGCATAAAATTCGCCGCCAGCCGGCGAGTATTTATCAGCGGCTGGTGAAATTGGACATGTTCTATTTTGGTAGTCAGGCAGCGGCGACTAACAGGTCACGTGCTACCCCCAGCGAGCAGCGCAGTCTGACTGAAGCAGTGCATCATAGGCGAGTAAACCATCACGTACCACGTGGTTTATGTTCGATGATGTAGTGACCGGATTGGCAGCCACTACTCGCGGTAGACTAGCGAGTAGCAGCCGTAGTGTGACCGGGCTGCCCGCCGCTGCTTGCTGGTGCTACTGTCCGCCGCTGATCAGCAGCGGCTGACAAGCAGCCTAGTGTGATCCGCGCTTATAGTTAAACCTCCTTTAACGGCTATTTATATGTAGTCAAGGTCCACTTAACCACAAAATTTGGCACCTTGTTGGTGTAATCACTAAAAATAAAGGGCAAAATCATTGAAACTTTAAAAAGAAGAAGAGAAACTATTCAATAACTATTCTCTTGATTTTCAGATAACAAATCACGATGAGATGCCAAATTTCATTTGCCAATTATGTTGCACGCAACTGGAGAATTATCACCAGTTTCGGGGTCAAGTAATAGAGTCTGACAAAACTTTGCGACATTATCTACAGTCTTTTGACAAACAAATCAAGACAGAGTATTCCACTCAGGAACGTTCTGGTGGCATCAATGCGGACATCAATATTAAATGTGAATCTATAGAAATTGATCACGTATTTAACACAGATGTCAAGCCTGGAAGTTCAATTCCAAAGGTTTCTGAGGATCCTTTAATTCGTAACACTGATGCGAATATCGCCAAAAAGTGCGAATCTTTCAAAAACAATGACGAGTGGAAAGGAACTTCACCTCAAAATTTTAATTCGGCTTCCAAGAATAGCAATGAAGTTTGGTTAAAAACCGAAATCAAAGATGAACCAGTGGATAATAATTTGTTATGTCCGATTGAATCTACTGAAGAAACGTTAGGTACCGAATCTAAAGATGATAGGAATATTAAAATGAATGAAGGCACATATAGTGCCAACTTGAAAAACGATGAACTGACAAATTTTAAATTAGATGATCAAATTAATGAGAATACACCTTTCAAAACCGAAATCAAAGACGAACCGATGGATGATAGTGTCTTAATTGAGCATGCTGAAGACACAGACCAAACATTATCTAACACAACAGAAAATGTTGATAAACAAGAAGAAGGAAAACATATTCTCAATTTAAATCGTGAAAAGCACGAAACAGCAAAAACAATAAAGTGTTATAAGTGTATAATTTGTAATAAGAGTTTTACTAATGTTTCAAATTTGAAAAGACACGACCGTATTCATTCTGGTGAGAAATCATATAAGTGTGACATTTGTAACAAGTGTTTCCATGAATCACAGGATTTGAAAATTCACAAACGTACACATACTGGCGAGAAACCGTATAAGTGCGACGTTTGTAATAAGTCTTTCAATCAATCATACAGCTTAAGTTGTCACAAACGTACCCATACCGGCGAGAAACCGTATAAGTGTGACATTTGCGATATGTGTTTCATTAAAGCAGAGAATTTGAAATTGCACAAACGTACACATACTGGTGAGAAACCGTATAAGTGTGACGTTTGTGATATGTCTTTCATTAAATCGCAGTATTTGAAAATTCACAAACGCACACATACTGGTGAGAAACCATATCAGTGTGACGTTTGTAATAAGTGTTTCAATCAATACCAGCATTTGAAAATTCATAAACGTACACACACTGGTGAAAAACCGTATAAGTGCGACGTTTGCGATAAAGGTTTCAATCACCCATACAGTTTAAGCGTTCACAAACGTAAGCACACGGGTTAGAAACCATATTATAAGCGGGCTGTCTGTCCGACCGTCCGTCTGTTTGTCACGGAATACAGTTGAAATTTCATCACAGATGAAAATCCAAAATTGTAAATCGCGTTTAAATTTTGAGAAGTTTATACTGAGAGGAACAGCCCCGGGTGGCAGTTTCAGGGGGCGCCAAAATCATAATATAATATGGTGGGAAACCACACCCAATCTGTCCTTTTTCCGATTTACTCAATCTGCTTGTTTTCTGACGGATTCCCGTTCACGAAAAATGGCAACCATTTTATATTTGTGAGTTTTTTTCAAAATAATTTATCTCAAACGCTGGAGAGAGGGGGCGCCATTATCAAGTTTCTTCTCTGGTTAAAAAAAATCGTAATTCCGAGGCTGAAGAGATTTCATATCTATAAAAAAGAATCGATAACGCTTTTTATCTATCTGTTGTGTATAATACGCGCCACGAATCTAAAAGGCTCGGAATTGAGATGCGAATGCGGGCTTGCGCTTGTACAGGTCTGTTGAAAAACTACAAACTCGCAACTCAACAAAACTAAAATAACAACTTGACAATAGCGTACTCGACTGTACTTTAAAGCAGGAAAGCGACAAGTGACAAAGGCAACGAGCGATCACGTCCAATCACCGACGAGCGCACGTTCCGTGCAGGTAGCTGGGAGTTGGTGGGAGTCACAACGGCACTAAAATGTGCCTTTGCGACGCTGTTTGTGACTAACTTCCGAACCTTTTAGATCCGTGACGCGTATTATATTTTCATATGTATTGACCGGGTGCAGAGTAGAGAGTGGGGATAACTGACTTGATTGCAGCTTGAACCATAATAGTTAGATCAAGTGATTAATTTCGCGTCAATATATTACTTTATCCAAGTTCTACTAGATATTATAGCCCAGTCATATTTTACACTAAAAATCGCTAATCTCGCAAACTAACGTCTAGTTCTGATTTTTTAATATGTTGTTAGGACCACTACCAGTAGCGTATATACACTGGTATAACGATGTACAATTCGTGGTTTCTAAATTAAGAATTTATATTATAAACAAACTCTGGCTTTGAACACTGTATCATTGCCATACGACATTAATCAAGTTTGAAAAGGAATACGCACTACAACATGAGTGCGAGTAAGAAGCCCGGTCGATTGTGATGAGCAAAAGAGAGTACGTTGATGTAAAAAACTATCGCGATCTGGTCTTTTTTTCCACAGGAGGGGAAACCTTTTATATAGGCACCAAGAGGAAAAAAACCGTGGAGGATACTGTTTTTTGTAAACCAATCGATTGTATTTGACGTTTGTAACCAATTTTAATTATTGGATCAGCAATAAATTATTATCTATCTATCTATCTATCTATCACTAAAACCCTTCCTCGATCTCCTCCGTGTGCCCCATCACGGTATCGCTAGGCATGTCATCATGATTGGCGGCATCTCCCAGTTAGCAATGAACTTTCTGCCTCATTATCGCGATCTGGTCTGGAGGGCAGGTAGCTATCGGCTTGCAATGCGAGCAGAGATTAAATTATTGGATAGTTGAGAGGAAATTTTATTTTTTTGGCTCAGCTGGATAGGATATTTTTTGGGAACTTTTTGGGTCACCTTGCTTGGTCTCGACTTTTAAGGATCCTGTCATTTTCTGCACGTACCTGCGATGAAATAGCTGATTTTCACATCATAATAAGTATATTTGCAATATTTTTGAAAGTTCACATTTGGCTATTGGTATTTATATGTACTGTTCAGCGTCTATTCAGATCTCTGTCGCTCAAATGAACTTAAATGGCAACAGACAGATATAACTGGATTAGTAAAATCGCATAACTTTTGTTTTATTTTACTCACTAGTGCGAAAGAGGGTTATTTATTACCGCTATACAGACATGGAAAGCAGCTATTCTATCGTGCAAAAATAGTTTTTATTATAATTTATTATTGTGAAAAATAACTCTAACAATTTAGAGTGATGATGATCTTGTTTAAATGTTGGAAGATTAAAGGATGAATCCTGGTGGCATAGGATCAATGAACTAAGCAAATACTGAAGGTTTTTTTTATTGCATTTTATTGTCTGACGTTTCGGCAAACTTTATGCCATCTTCGGAGAATCAATGCTGTCGTTTACATAACAACAATACTGAGAAAACAGACAGCATTGATTTCCCGAAGATGGCATAAAGTTTGCCGAAACGTCAGACAATAAAATGCAATAAAAAAACCTTCAGTATTTGCTTAGTTCATTGATCCTATGCCACCAGGATTCATCCTTTAATCTTCCAATAATTTATTATTGTATAATCATTTTCGATGTGAATAAACAATACATTTATTGAAGTACGGAAATTAAATAAGTAAATTGTTTCAGTAAATTTAATATCAGTTTCAAAAAAATAAAACTAGTTATGTTATTTTATAAAAGTTTTTTAATAAAATCATCCTTTCATTTGATACCAATGTCAAGTAGCTTGTGAAGGAAAAGGTAATCTGCCATCTTGGGGCATCCGCCATATTGGGTTTTCCGGTACCGGGATGAGAGCTAGCTATCCTAGCCACTAGACTACACCGGAGCTGTTGCTCCAGAGTCTAAACTGATTTAACAGGGATGTAGACAGGTTGTTTGCAAAAAATATTAACAAAATATTTTTTTTATTTCATTGTCACAGATCTGTTTATTTTTTTTTCAATTCAAATAATATAATATTATTAAACAATTATTAATAAAGTGATTTATAATTATAAAAAAATAAAAAAAAAAACTAGTTGCATCGGCCGGGAATCGAACCCGGGCCGCCCGCGTGGCAGGCGAGCATTCTACCACTGAACCACCGATGCTTGTGTAGAGCACCCGCACAAACCTTATGGCATTTGGTTCTCATTTAAATTGTTCCATAATAGTTTTATTTTATAGTTTAAGAGTCACTAAGAAAAAGTGTCCACGGGCGCATAGCCTAAATACCGATACATTTTTAGTTACAGATATGTTTAGCGAGATTTTAGATATCCATTGAATTCACAAACATGTTCAACTTTTGTGCTTTTTTTTTAGAAATAGAAAAATAGTCGAAAACTAGGTAATGTTGGAAGGTGTCACACTGTATAAAATAATAATATCGTATTTGGATTCAGCGCACTTGAAAACATATTTCCAGAGCTTAGGATTTTTTATGATCGTGAATTCAATAGATATCCCTATATCTAAAATCTCGCTAAACATACCTGTAGCTAAAAATCTATTGGGTTTTAGGCCATGGACACTTTTCTTAGTGATCTTTAAACTATAAAATAAAATCATTTGCGATTAATTTAACCGAGAACCAAATCCCATAAGGTTTGTGCGGGGTCCTTTTTTGTTTACATAGCGTTACTAATAAATTAATTAAATAAAAAAACAGTTGTGTGGTTTTAAGAAACCACGACGCAAGTGAAACTTTTATTGGATTGTAGGCGTTGGATTGTAGACACATCCATCACGATTAATTATAAACAATAATATTCACATGAATACACGAATAAAAACATGTAAACACTATGTACAGCACTTGCCCGCATGACAGACTAACTATGTGTTATACATACTACATGGTCAGCTGATGCTAACCATGGGCGCTGGCATATTGGCCTTGGCTGCTCTACCGAGCGCCTACTCCGAACGCCTTTCACTTTACCCCTACTCCGCGGCCGCCTGTAATGCGACATGCAACAGACGGTCAGAAAAATTCGGGGCGATACAATAAAAGTTTCACTTTAATAAAAAACATTTTAATACTCGGAGAGCTTTTATTAAATTCACAAACAATTTGAACAATATACCAAAAAAATATCCAAAATACAAAAACTTTAGTGAAAGTAACGAATTTACAAAAAAAAAATGTGTCGCGCGACAAAACCGAAGTCAAACTTCGTAGTTTTATTTTTGAGTCGATAAGTATGTATGAGGGTTATCTCAAATCAGCGAGAAATGAATGAAATATTGTCAACTTATTTCTTAATATGTACGCAGTAAGTACTCACATTTTCAGAATGGTTTAGAAAATTTGTAATTATGAAATTAACACGAGCTCTTATGGAAAAATCAGGCATTCATACAGGTGAAACACCTAGTAAACAATTTGCAATTTTTAAGATATAGGTTTTTCACCAGTATGTGTATATTTATGTTCATCTAAAGTGGATGATCGAGAGAAACATTTCTTAAGGCTCCTTCACACGATGCTGAATTTCTAGCTCGCTTGCTTGCTTGAAGTCTTGCAGGCTGCCATGAATGACATCCTGCTTGGTTGCTAGTTTCGCTTTACACACAGCTTGCCTGTTATATTTAAAATTTAAATATGGATGTAATGGTTACGCAAGAAATAATTCGTCATAGACGAATTGTTACTATGCCTTTAATAATGATTGAAAAGCTTCGGGAGAGAAGAGAAAAATCAAAGCGAAAACTTATTTCTTGTCGAGTCCATTTACATTTTGATTTTACAACTTTTGGCCAAATCGCTGTTCACTTGACACTTGCTTCAAACAACACCATATTTAACGAATGTCAGACCATATCACGTGATAAAACACGACTCCATAATTGGTCAAATTCTCAAACTAGCAGGCAACGCTGCTTGAAAAATAGCACTGAACCTATCACCGAAATATAGCAAGATAGCGACCAGTGGACCAATCAGTGATGTCACAATCCGGCAAAGCTGCCTGCAAGACTTCAAGCAAGCAAGCGAGCTCGAAATCCAGCATTGTGTGAAGGGTGTTTTACAAAGGTCACACTGAAAAGGTTTCTCATCAGTATGTCTACGTTTATTTTTCATTTAAACTGAATGACTAGGAGATACATTTCTTACAAAGGTCACACTGATAAGGTTAATAACCAGTATGTATAAATCTGTGTTTATATAAATGGGAAGACTGAGAGAAACATTTCTTACAGATGTCACACTCATAAGGTTTCTCACCAGTATGTATACGCTTGTGTTGAGATAAATGGGCTAAGGTGGAGAAACATTTCTCACAGAAGTCACACTGATAAGGTTTCTCACCAGTATGTATCCGTCTATGGCTAGTTAAAGCGAATGACTGGGTGAAACATTTCTTACAAATGTCACACTGATAAGGTTTCTCACCGGTATGTGTACGTTTATGTTCATTTAAAGTGGATGACTGGGAGAAACATTTCTTACAGAAGTCACACTGATAAGGTTTCTCACCTGTATGTATACGCCTGTGTTTATCTAAATTGGATGACTGGGAGAAACATTTCTCACAAAGGTCACACTGGTAAGGTTTAATACCAGTATGTGTACGTTTATGATTATTTAAAGAGGACGACTGGAAGAAACATTTATTACAAACGTCGCACTGATGACGTTTGTCATCAGAATGTATTCGTTTATGATAATACAAACCCGAATAGCCGGAGAAACATTTACTGCACAAGTCGCATTGATACGATTTCAATTTATTTGCATTTTCGTGTTTCTCATGATTAACCGGAATGTTTTTATTACTTTCGTCACACTTATTGAACATTTCAATTACATTTGCAATGTTAATCTTCGTATCTTCGCTGCTAATTTCGTTTCCATCGTCGTTTGATGAAGCAAGTACCGTGCTATCGACTGATTCTGTTATAATTAATAAATTATCATATATCGGTTCATATTCGATTTCGGATTTTACAGTTATATCCATGAATTTGTTCGTTATAATATTATTTTCCTGTGTTTTCTCTTTCCAATTCACTTCGATAGCTTTGTTCACTTTAGTTTCGTCGATGTCGGGCTTTGTGTCTTTATAGCTAAATTCTTTGTCATCTGTATTAGACCAAATGTTTTCAGAATTAATTTCACATTCTGTTGAAATTTTATTCTTGGAGGCTTCACCGTCATATAACGGGTCAGCTTCCCATTCTGTTGTTAAAAATAAATTAGCATCAATTGGTTCGACTTTGAATTCAGTTTTCAAATACAATTCCTCGTTATGTTTATTTTTTTGATTAAAATTATCAGGTTCGGACATTTTACAATCAAGATCCATTTCAAACTCATCATTGAGCTCTAAAGATTCTTTATTAGTTGTATGGAATAAAGGTTTGTTAGATGGTTGAGCAGGACATTCAGCTACGGTGGGCTTGTCAGAAGCTAATAATTGCTGAATGTAACGCCGCAGTGTTCTATCAGACTGTTCTATTTTCATCAGGAAATGCTGGATACTCTCCAGTTGAGTGTAACATGTTTGGCAGATGAAATTCGGCATTCCATCGCTTCTAATTATCTGCCAATCGAAAGAAAGTTTGTTTTCAAAATTATCACTACTGTTTTATAATATAAAAAATCTTCTTGAATTTAGTACGTTCTATTATATGTTCAAATTAAAATAAAGAAAATATTTTATTCAACTCATGCGCGTTATTCATGTTTTATCATGCCTAAAAACCGAACCCTAAATAGCCATTTACCGACTGGTGACAATTACTTGTCATAACTCAATGAAGATTCCTACTAGCTCGGCCATTGTGGAGTAATGAAAATAAACGTAACTATTTTCTGAGTCGTAACGAAATAGTAGGTAACAACAACTCCCTGTTGTTACCCATTGAGGCTAAAATTGAGAGGCCGAATGTTTTCGACATGGAGTTTATTCATAACCGGCTAACCTCAAACCAAAACATTGAATCGTGCTGTTTGGTGCTGTTAGTATTGACAGTTTTTTTTTATAAAGAAATAAATAGATATTTACAACATCTCATTAATAACAATAAATAAAACATGAATAACGCGCAATTGTTGAATAAAATTATGGGCGTAACTTGTAGGCTAAGTCATGACCTGTCAGCGCGATGAATGACTTAGACTACTAGTTACGCCAATAACTATTTTAATGAAATAATGGTACGGTAGATAAGTCTTAGTGTGTTTAATGTGAAATAATATTCAAAAACACAACTGAACAACATTTCACAACATGAATCGCATTTTTATGTAAAAAATCATGTTATGATAGATCTGAAACGATGACTTGCTTGTGACAAGTTACAAATTAAAAATTAATAAGATAGAATCATGCTTAAATTAAAATGCTCTTTCATATAAACATATTAATTTTTTATGGCAAAATTTTTCAAAAATTAAGTGACTTACCTGTACAGCAGCACATTTCATGATTACACCAGCTACACTATTTTCCATTTTGGGTAAAAAACAAAATATGTCCAACACTAAAACATCACTCGATAAACAAAATCGACACATTTTACTTAAGCCAGATCCAATTATCGATATTTCTTTCATTTTGACTCCAAATCAAAGATAAAATAGTAGACAGTTTTGACAGCCACTGTATATCAGTTAAGACTTGCACAAATGTAAGTAGTTAAGCTTCGTGTCCACCTGCTAGTAACTTAGGTTCAGCAAATTCACTGTATTTAAATTTTTTCAAATTTATTCTGGCAAATTACTCTAGCAAGCTTATTAGCTTAAGCTCTTTATTGACACTTGTACACACACTTTCTTTTTTACCGGAAACATGTCCAAATATTTTTGAGGGTAATTTTAGGGACACAAAAAAACTTAAAATTTTATAAAAGACATTAAATGAATGACAAAGTAGGGGAGCTTGAACATTTTTTTGTAACTATTTTTTTTTTACATTTTTGAAAATTCGTACACACTCCCCCCACGACTAAAAAGGCATACCTACATCATATAAACTTCTTCAAAGGGCTGGAGTGACATGGTATTTAGCCCTCTGGGCTCCCCCTACAATCATTTTTTATTGTTAACTTATCTTCATTGTTTTTTCAATTTGTCAGATTAAGAAAATCCCTCCAAATAATCGTCAGATTATGGGTCAGCATGACTTAGGACATCAAGCTGAATCGCCTGTATAAATAATCTGACGCGCTCGAGTATTTCAAAATGGCGATTTTTTTTGCATTTTCAAGAAGCCGCCACGAGCTTGCGTCATGTCCAAATCGTCAGTCTTTTGAATGGGAGCTTTTTTCGGGTTCACTGAACATCCCCTTTGAATATCTGACGCGCTCGAATAAATTTTTTTTCGTTTTCAACCCTTCCGTACAGCCACCCTCACTATGCAAACTGTCAGATTAACATACCTCCAATATCAGAGACACGCGGCGCATATACACTATGAATATCTGACGCGCTCGAGTATTTTCATGTGACCTTTTTTTACATTTTTGAAAGCCTGCAGTCGCTGCCCCCACCGGTGAAAGGATGTACATCATATAACCTTTTTTTTATTTCTACCATCTAATCTTCAAAATCCAATAGGTCCCTACGACGCTCGAGTAACTACCAATTTAGCATCGTGGCCTCTCCTACTAAAAGTGATCGTGTATTTTGGGAAGAGTTTATAAACATTTATCATCTGCATACGTGTCTTTGGAATACAAAAATGTACTTTTAGCTCTTCCAATAAAGCATTTGAATAATGTTTTCTTTCTATAAACCATCTTTTTGACCATTTCCTTTTTCTTTTATGGAGTATAAAGAGTGCCCCAACTACTGCTAATAAAGCTGGTGTTGGCAAAACGTACCTCATTTCAAGCACTGGGTACCTAGAAAATAACTTAACCTACTATTCTTGTGTTGCATGAACATGGATAAGTAAGGAAATTTGTAACTTTAATAAAGTGGATTAAATAAAACATTGTTAAAATCAAGAGAGCTTTTCTTAATTCTCAAAACATAACATACCAGTGACCTCTATTAACAACACACATATTTGAAAAAATCTATTTGATTTTTTTTCAAAAAAATGCTCAATTTTTAAACACGTTTTGAAATTATTTCAGATTAAAGGATATCAAACTAATTTTTTCAAATCAGTTTATAATTGTAATGGTCACCATTTTACATAGCAAGTTATAATTCACACATCTATGGTTTTTAATTACATTAACATTATGGATCACCTATACAGTTACAAAGTTTTATATCTACAGCATGATTAACAATAACACACCCAAATATCTCGTTGAAAATTTCTATGATATAGTTTTGTCTATAAACTTATTTTTTTTAACATGTATAATTTTATTCAATACATAAATATTCAACTGGTTTTAATTTACACAGCTGTTCTTTTGTTACACATACACAATATTTCTATAGTCTTTTGTTTTGAAGCTATATTTACTAGTGTCATAAAAAAAAGTTTTGGTTCTAAGACTGCACACATGGCTTTGAAATATTATACCAAAAATATTTCAGTTTCAATTTGTACTATGTATAATTTACAGAAAATGTAATTATTTTAAGATTTTTTTTAAAGAGAATAGTATATTGTGCGACTAGTGTTGGAAAGAGAAGATTCCATGAGCGTGAAATTTGCCGCACGAGCGTAGCGAGTGCGGTAACACGCTAGTGGAATATTCTCCTTTGATCAATGGTCGCACATAATACTTTATTCAACTAGCACGAGTAATATGTAATCGGGGCCCTGATAAAAGAGGGAAAAATAATAAATCACTTCATTGATTGACATACCCACCGCCCTCGATGCACACAAGATGGCCCTGACTTTCGCTGAATTGCGATGCTGTTTTCATATATACAAATCGCTACCGCGTTCCTATTGGTCCAGAAACTATGCAGTAATAATTCATTACCGTACAGTTTCGGCTCGCTACCGCGTTCCTATTGGTCCAAAAACTATGCAGTAATACATTACCGTACAATTTCGGCTCATTATTAGCACTCTACGCGTCAACATGAAGTAATTTATTTCTCCCGAATTTAGCAGGGCCACGAAATTATATAATACTCACGCGTGTTGAATAAACTTCTTTACGCACGGTAGTGTAAGTTCATGCGATTGAAATTGTAACGAAACGTTGCATCGCTCGGGGTGGGGGACGCCGAGCAATGAGCGCGCCAGCAGGCAGTTTGTGCGTATGAGAATAAGCACGGATATGAGCGTGTGTCTATAGTCACTTGTGTAGTGTGTAGTGTAAAACACAGTCTCATTTTTTTGTGAATGAATTTGTAAAAAAAGGATCAGAACATTTCCAAAAAGAATTCAATAACTTTTCTCTTCGGTTTACAACCACCTTCACTAACCTATTTTCAATTTCGACGGTTAAGAGGTTTTATTTACGCCAATTTTTAATTAACCATAGGCTAGGAAAGGTGAATAAACAGATGATTTTATCGTTTTTAAATGAATTGTGACTGGTTTTTATGAAGCCGTTAAATTATTTTCAACACCCTTTTAAGTGTCCTTTTGTTTTTTTTTTTATTCCGGGTTTGTCAAAGGATTCATTTCAATAAGATTCAAGCGTAACCAACATCAGCTTCGTATTTTTTGGACATTTTGAAAGAAACACTCCTGGGCGGTAACTGAAAAGTGTTGGTATCTGTAGAGTTATGAGAGTACAAGAAAGAAAGAAAGATCTAAATGCAATATGACTTTTTTTTGAAGTTATATAAATACAAAAAAAATAGTGTTTTATCACACCAAACTACACTTGGGGAGCAAAAAATCAACTCTGGCTATCAATAGGTATGCTTCTGAAAACTAATAATTCAGGAGATCGCTTTTTTTTAAATTCAAAAACGATTTTCTGAATTATATTGACAGCTTTGTCAAACTTTTTGCTTGTCTCCGTATTTGAATTAGATTTCTGTAAATTATACTTGTATACCTGAATCTATCATTTACTTGCGTTTACATTTTTTGTAATCCCGCAACAAAATATGTAGTTTTAGATTACTTTTCGAATTCACTGCTTATGTCAAATTTCTGGCAAAATAAGATGACATCTAGATTTATCCACTTCTGTATTTATCATTACAATGACGCCATTATGTGTCAAAAGAGCTTTACGAACTCAATAGTGGCGCAGCGCCACTGGTTAAAGAAGGAAAAAGACAGCAAGAATGTAGGACCAATCTCTATCTCTCTCAAAGTAGTACCGCAAAAGGACAGAGATAGACCATAACCTCATTCATGTGAATCCGAAAAATAACTGTTTGTTGTGGGTCACATGTTATCCCTTCAAACCAGAATATGGACTCGGCCGACAATAAAATGGCGGTGGTCCCTGCTCTAAAAATTGAGAGATCAAGGTAAGCGCATTGATTTATTTTTGTCTCATTAGAAAACGATAGATTATGGTTTCTGTCCCATTTTTATTTTATTTTAACTAAGTTTGACAATATTCAGAGTTCAGACACTGTATCAATGATGTAGCCAGGGAAGGGATTTGTGCATTAAATACACACTCAGCCACCCAGAGTTGAGCCACCTACGAAAGAAAATTCTGGCTACATCAATGACTACTCTGTTATATTAAAAACTAGAAAAAAGTTTATGTTGCTTATTATCTTATATTTAATCGCTAGATATGTCATTATGAGTGCAGAAAATGTAATCATTTCTAAAATTAAGCACATTTTATCATATTTTTAATGTAATATTTAAAGACAGTTTGAACTGCAAATTCACGTCATTATCAAAATTTGGATGGAAACAGAAGATTTACCGACACTATAAGATCTATAATCGGAACTATAGCCTTTTTTTTGGTGACGTATGGCGAAGAATATTTCACTCGCAGAAACACTATCGTCAAAGATTCCTAAATTTTAGTACGTTTCCTTGAATTGTTCAGATAAATTAGAAACTGGTCTCGTAGAAAACTATTCCCATATAATCCTAGATTATTATGAAACCCGGTGTGTTTTTTGCTGCATTCTCGTGAATTCAAGCAAGTTTTTAATTGTATTTCTATGGGCAGTGGCCTAACTAGACCACCTGAGGCCCGTAGCAAATTTATCGGATGAGGCCCTCCCTTAGTTTGCTATCCATGTAATAACCTAAATATTTGGAATATCGTTTGGATTTTTTCAAATGTAAGAACTCTTTTTTACTGATAGTTGACAAACATATCATATACAAACCACTGATGGATTTTTCAAGCACTAAAAACTGCCTTAAAATATTTCTTGCACAAAAATATAACACATAATATATTACCATCCTTTTTAAAAGAAATATTACACATTGGGCATTGATAACAATGAAATTAATTATTAGAAAAAGAAATTAACCTTTCAGAAGAAAACATTCCAAATTATTAGTGATGTGCCCAATATGCAAAATGAATCCGAGTATGATATTTTCTGCAATTATTTCATAGGCAATACATTTATTCTAAATATCTAAATATATACATACATTTCATACATTTAAAATTGTATTCAATACAAAATAAGTCTAGTAGCTAATAGTGACTGTGTATTTATTGAAGCTGGTCTACTTCTTATCATCTTACAGTTTTCTACCACAGTTTGCGAGATCTTAATAAAATTTTTTAGGGTTCCGCATCAAAATGATAAAACGGAACCTTTACGGTCGAACTTTGTTGCAGGTCTGGCACACCTGTTCCACAAGATAGGTTAGATTTCAACGTTGTTACTCCTTTTAGAGTGAGAGGAGTAGGACATTGCCAGTAGCGATGGTCACTACAGACACATAATAGGCAGCAGGTATATAGCAACCTAAGATATTATTGGTTTTCATTTGAAAAAAACAAAACACGCGAGATGGCATTTTTTTGCCTCTGATGCAACCACTTCTATTTCAGTTCTGGATCTTTTTGGAATACAAAACTTCTATGATTTGAACAATCACAATACATCGGCATTGTCAATGATCTATTATTTTAAGTAAACTTATTCTCTGTACAGCAGCCGTATAGCTCGCGAACGGAAGAGTTCAGAACTAGTGAACTGAGCGAAGTACAGTAGAACGCCGATTATCCGAACGCCGATTAACCGAATCGCCAATTATCCGAATCGGTCCTAAGCGTAATATAAAAAATTAAAACCAAGTAATTTTTCAATAAAAACAAGTTTTGTGGGGACGCCAGAATACAAAAATGCGAGTGACAATTGCCGTGTAGACGCTACAATGGTATCAGCACACGTCGAAGTTGGAACTCGCTGGAGTCCAGATATATTTCAACTGTTATGGTTGAAAGCTAGAGGCAAGACACTACATGTCTGATTATCCGAATTTTCGATTATCCGAATCGCCCACGATCCCAATTAATTCAGATAATCGGCGTTCTACTGTAGTTCGCAGTTAATCCAACAATCAAATCGTTAGTTCAATTATCTACCGCGCAGTGAAGATGGCGAACGCCAAAAAATTAATATTGTAGAATCTGGATGACACTTTTTTCTTAGTTAAATATCCTTCTAATAGTACTAAATTAAGACAGTATCTATTTTTTTCACTTGACATTTCTGTCTGCTACTTTGTAAGGTTCGCTATTTCTTTTTTAGTGAGCTAAAACGTGTAGGTAGTACTGTACAATATACAGTGTCTACTCCACTACTGAGAACAACACACTGAGCGAGGTGGTTATATAGCTTACGCCCTAAGGGGTCAAAATTGGCATTGCCCATCTCTAGTATCGCAGTATCAATTGTTTAAACAAAACAGGAACAAAAGTGTAGTTAGGTGATTTTAAATTTGTGAATTGTGAGTTATATTTCATTTTGAACCATCCACTATAAAATAATTGTTTAAATATGCGTGTATACTGTATACTGTATAGCGATCGTAAAATGACCCATTTAATACGAGTGCCTAAAATGTAACAAACGTTAAATAAGTCAATTCAATTTTTTAATTTAAAAAATCTAGTGGATACAGGATTAATACGCCAAAGTCGTCATTAAACACCTCAAATCTCTGTCGTGTGGCAGAAATTCTAGTCAGCTGATTATAATTTCTGTAATAAATACACTAAAATAATTATTTCAGTGTATTTATTACAGAAATCAGCTGATGTACTGCTTCCCGTGTGAAAATCATCGCGTGGCAACAAAGTGGGGTTGCAACAAATAAATGAATTTACTTGTAACCTTGAAATCAGCTGATCAGTCGTGTGAAAATCTTGCAATAATGATTTGATTATAATAAAGAATAGCCATATATCTAATAATTAACTATATCATGCATTGTTTCAATGTGCTGTGAGTGAAGGCAACAAAGCGTATCGAAAATATATCTGCGTCTCTTTTTTCGAAGTAATTCCCTGATTTCTCCGATGATAGGATTGGTTGATGTAGTACTTGTATTCAATCTGAACAAAACGTTGAAATAAAAGATATCTCTATTTCATTCAGACAAAATGTAAACAAAGCCTTTGACAACTTTCAATGCATTGTTAATGTCATAATATAAAATCTGTTCAGTCATGACACATCTTAAATGTCATCATAGACATGTCAAAACAGAGCAGTTAATAGTATCTCTATTTCATGTCTTTTTCTATGACGTTAAGCCAATCAGAGCCAACGAGTTCTTACGACCACGGACGTACCCAGCTTTTGGCGCAGGAGGGGACAAATTAGACATTTCTTAAGCCGGGTCCCCCGTGCTTGTTTTGCCCCCTGGGTACGCCCATGCTTACGACTTAAAAAAAGACAGAAACATATCTTTGCACCTTAATGGTTCCATTGCGGTTTTATTCCTATGCTCGGTATAGAATAAAAGTATATGATTGTAATCTTGAAATCAGCTGACATTGCTAGACGTGAAAATTTTGCAGTGGTGTTGCAATAATGCTTTGATTATAATATTATAGAATAGCAAAGCTGTGGTGTCCGAAGATGATAAGATATTTTAAACACGACATCCGTACAATTTTCTATGGGTATGTTATTGAATAATCCAACTAGAAGATTTTTTTTCGAGTATTACATACACAATATACAATGAACACTGAATAGCACTTACGTAAGTGTCAGTCTAACCAAGCAAGAAGTTTTTTTTATATATTTATATACAAATGCTTATTAAGGTTTTAAGAAAAAACAGTACATTTACAAAATATATAATTTTTAAATTAACATATTTTTCTATGTCTCCGTTTTCACAGTACCAATTAATTCAGCCAGGAGGTAAAAACAATGAATGAAACTTCTTTTATTTTTGTACCGTTGGCACTTATATTCATTGTCTTTTCACCATACCTGCTCATAATGATGTAAAACAGATGAATCCTACATTGTTCACTTACAATACAATTTTTTTTAATTAATTCTTTTAATTATTAATACAAACATTCCAGTTAATAAAAGTCATATTGTTATTTTTTTGAAAAAAATACAAACTATATTTTGAATAAAATGGAAGCTAGTCAATCAGAAGAAATTCACCGTAAAACATTTCTATTATTTAACCATTCGAATTTGTTTATATTTTTAATTTATCTTTTTTGTATTATCAAAAACCACGTTTGGGTAACGCAATAACTCCAATCTTTTCGATGTGTCCGCGCAGAGAACGACAAAACGAGATGTATAACTATATACTTAATACTCCTATATATTGCTAGTTCCCGTAAGCGGAAGTGTTGCCCACGCAGAGAGACAGCAACTGTATACTTCTATCTCACTTATTTGCACTCGATCCGTTATGCGCAAGCGTTTGCTTGCTCCATTCTCGGACTTTTGAGGTCTAAGTGACGGAGACAGACGTATACATGTCTGCACGTCCAGACCCCTACTAGCAATATAGGAGTACTAAATATAGGCCTATTAGTATATATCTTCCTCCGTCTTCATAAATGTTTATTAATGACATTTATATTGATATCCATCTCTTTTTAACAAAGGCCTAAAACAGACAAATGGCGCTGTCTCCTTCTAAAAAAGATTCGAAAGAGACGGCTTTTGTTTCGTTCTTCTGCGCGTACACGTTCATTTGTCTTTTTTCGTCGATTCTAAAAAATCGATTACGATTTTATTTATGTTTTTGATATACAAAAAAGAAGCATGAACAGTAAAGAAACAATTTAAAAATAAACCTGAAACATTTTTTCTTAATAATTGACCCTGCTTATACCAATAACAGTAATATTAGTGGCTCATAATAATTACAAAACACAAAATGCAAGCTAATATTTGATTAATTAATTATTAATTAAACCTTTTGCATGTATGTACGTATTACACAGCGCCTGCGCTTAAGATTTTTCATTAATTTTCTAAAATAGTTTCGTAAATGAGGTTATTAGAATAGAAAAAAATAATACTACCAAAATACGATTTCATTTCATTAGAAAACTATTTTTTACGGCTTTTTCTTAGCAATATTATATTGTCTGAAAAAGATTTTGATAACATTATTTCATTTGCACCGTAAATAATTTTTCGCTGAGGGGTTGTTCTAGGAATTTGACGTCGTTTTAGATTGGTACCTAGTCATTTTCAAGATGGCGCTTTATATAAAAGAAATCATTACGGATTTTTAATTTAAATAAAGTTTAAGAAGAGAAATTAAACTTTTGACAGTATTTTCAATAATATTGCAAAATCGAAAAGAGAACAGATAAAGAATTAATAATAATTAATGGTATATTGCTTATTATTAAGTTGCAGCAAACACAAAATTTCAGAACAAATAAATATAAATTTTTATAATATATTAATAAAAATATCTATTCTAATAAACTCGGTTAAAATATTTTATAATCGAAGCACAGAATTATCTGCTTTCAAAAAAAAAAAAATAAAAACATTTCAACAAAACAATATAATATAACAATACTAAGGTAATTATTGTGACTGAATTCAAAACGCCGATACGGTATCGGACCGATTTTTTGTATTGCTGATGTCACAAAACTTAAAAACAAAAAATTAACAAACTGTAAAACAAATTTCAGTGATTTGTTAAGCTCACAAAAACTGTATTTATTACTCTTTTATACATTGTTTAATAAGAAATGTAATAATTGTTAAAATATTATAAGGTGCCCGCACCTTTTCAATCAAAAACTAAAAACTAACTATCACGAATCACGTTCTTAATCATTTCATCACATAAATAATACTAAAAACAATATAAAAATGTACTTTCAAAATAATACTTACTGTTTATATAACGTATAAGTGGATCGAAAATTGCAGTTTTTACTATAATAGTATATTGTGCGACTAGTGAGAGATTCCATGAGCGTGATATTTGCCGCACGAGCGTAGCGAGTGCGGTAACACGCGAGTGAAATATTCTCCGTCGATCAATGGTCGCACATAATATTTTATTCAACTAGCACGAGTAATATGTAATTGGGGCCCTGATAAAAGAGGGAAAAATAATAAATCACTTCATTGATTGACGTACCCACCGCTCTCGATGTACACAAGACGGTCCTGACTTTCGCTGAATTGCGATGCTGTTTTCATATATACAAATCGCTACCGCGTTCCTATTGGTCCAGAAACTATGCAGTAATACATTATCGTACAGTTTCGGCTCATTATTAGCACTCTACACTTCAACATGAAGTAATTTATTATTTCTCCCGAATTTAGCAGGGCCCCGAAATTATATATTACTCACGCGTGTTGAATAAAAACATTTACTTGCATAATTCGTCGTCAACATCATAAAATGAAGTATATTTTTAAAACAACCAGATTTTGAGATACCTATTACTGGAGAAAGTTTTGGTTAAGAATTCGTGGCAAAGGATCAATTAAAAAGTATTCACTGACGTTTCGGTACACGACGTTTTTCTCCAGAGACTTAAAATCAGGCAGAAATTAAAAAAAAAAAAAACATGGGATATACTTTTTGAAATTGGCGACGAATTACAAGATTTGGATCGATTTATCTGAAAAACTTAAAAATTTCTATTAATAAAATTCAAAAGTTTTAAGAACAATTAAATTGTATTTGTTTTTAGGGGTGCCGACCCCGTGAGTGCTCGGTGTCTCCGGCACCTAGCAAATAATTACTTGTTTAAAATTTAAAAGTACATCTTACATTGATTTTAACATATTTAAAAACAACTTCACTAAATAATCAACAGCTTATGAATAGATAAGTTTATATGATTATTTTATTATTTCTATTTTTATTTAAATATTTTGCTTTACACAAACGGCAAGGCCCAGTAAATAAAGAAACTAATAGCATATTATGGCATTTGAGCTGGATTCCACCAATATATTTAATCATTTCAATAATATTTATTTAAAACAAATATAAACCAATTAAACAATCGACATAAATATTCAACGAACTGTCAAAAGCTGGACGCGTAATCAGCAAGCCACTGATTGGAGCTTTAATCCAGGAAATTTACATGGGAAAAGAATGATTCAAACAGGCTTACAGTAGACCTAAACTCAGGAAAGTGGTTGGGCTCTTAACCGGTCATGCAAAAATTAATTTCGCACAACTGATTTTGGTCTATAAAAGAAAAACAAATGACTCGTGTCAGTTTATAAGAGTAGCTTGGTGAAAAATATAAAAAGGATATAGTTAGCTACTTAAAAAAAGCCGTTTTTAGACAACACGTTAAATACAATTGTTTTTAACAATATCACTGAAATGGTTAAATATAAAATAGTTGAATACACACGAAAATTAAAATATTAAATCGACTAGAATTACTATATACATGCAAAGAAAATATTTATTTATTATGCTATAATTAAATTATATAAAAAAAAAACTACAGCATGTTTGACAAGTAAGTTAAATACAATGTCAGATATTTGTAATGTAAATCGATTGAACCATTTTACATCGCGTATGGCCGGCGCACCGGCTGAGTCACGCTCGACCGGTAGATAACCTAATCGTTCGACGCGAATATTAAGCTTTTACAGAGTTCAGTGACAATTTGTCGGGCGCAGAGTAAAGAGTGAGAACAACTGGATCGATCGCAGCGTGAGCTGTGGACTAAATGTGCAATAAATCATGCAACGGTCACAGAGTATGATTTCATGTGATCGTCAGATGTCTTTTTCAAGCATCTTCGATGTATAATACGCGCCACGGATCTAAAAGGTTCGGAAGTTAGTCACAGCGTCGCAAAGGCACATTTTAGAGCCGTTGTGACTCCCACCAACTCCCAGCTACCTGCACGAAACGTGCGCTCGTCGGTGATTGGCCGTGATCGCTCATTGCCTTTGTCATTTGTCGCTTTCCTGCTTTAAAGTGCAGTCGAGTACGCTATTGTCAAGTTGTTATTGTTATTTTAGTTTTGTTGAGTTGCGAGTTTGTAGTTTTTCAACAGACTGTACAAGCGCAAGCCCGCATTCGCATCTAACTTTCGAGCCTTTTAGATACGTGGCGCGTATTATACTTACCGATTTTAAAATTATTATACATTGAATTGAAATTTTGTAATCTGTATCAATATAGCTCATGAACCCAATTTCAAGTAAATTTGAAATTCAAATAGATTTAATTTAACTGTCGCCTGTAGCCTATTAAATTTTAAGTTACCAGTCAAACATATTCAGTCAAAAGCACTATTTTAATTTGTGTGTCCTAACCTCAATAATTTATGTATATCCGGAATTTATTAATCCTATTACCTAGAACTCAATTTTAAATTTTATTAATACTCTCAGGGTAACATAAATCGTTTTTTTTTTCAATAAATTTTCCGTCTGAAATGTTTCTTACTGTTTCAGTACCTACTTAGGTATATATTTAGATTAGGTATTTAACACAAATTACAATGTTGCCATTTTGACCAGATAAAATTGTAAACAAATAAATACAAAAAGCACAACAAACTCATATCTTTTGTTTTTTGATATTCTATAAAAAAAGCACAGGTCCTTAATGTATTTTTGAAATTCTTAACTATTGTAAATAAAAATGAAACAATAAAGCTGATATTATCATTGTTTCAGTTGGATAACGTAAACTTTTATTATAACAATACTGCATTCGCCCGTTTTTAGATAAAGCATAATCTATCAAATTCCAAAAATATCAGTTTCTAGTTTTATTAGTAAATTTTCTTCGAATGGTTACCGTTAATTGTTTCCAAAAATTATCTAAGTCCAACTCAAGTACGTGAACCACACAAATATTACATTCATTATTTTTGAACCACGAAAGCAAAATATTTCAGTTTAAGTCAGAAGTAAAGTTATATCCGAAATCTTAATTTGTGTCAGTTCCGACAAATTTTAACTGAGACAGTTCTGATCCCAAAATTTAGCAATATTTATTTGCTGCTGACCTTTTACATACAATGATATGATTGGTTCAGTTGAAACGTATCACAAAAACCCATCAATGCTGAACTAGCGAAATAGTAGAACATCATCAGAATACGAGGAAAATGACGACATGCACGAATATTTAAAAACTCTTGCCTATATCTAAAAATTTGGAACAAGAAACGAAGAAATTGTAAATTGAAGATTTACAAAATCAACAAAATTGGAACCTTCGAAAGGGTAGAGCGCGCAAAGAATGAAGTTTAAGAAGGTAAATTCTCCGTGGGTAATTCCAACGTACCAACTTACACAATGATAACTCGCTTCTCAATAATTACACCAGTGTCAGTTAAGAAATATTATATTGAAACATTTTAAAATATCATTAATTTGAAAATAAACTCTAAAACAACATATTTTCAAACTAAAATCGATCTACAAAACTTATTAATAATAAACACTGGTGTATTGTGTCTAGAGAGGAGTATTTTATAGGTTATAATACATTCTGACAGTATCATACCGTCGAGAACATAGCTACAGTATACGAAAGCACAATGTCGGACACAGAAAGAGATAGATAGATAGAGAAAAAGAGAGCTACTCCATTCACCATTGGTAGTACAGTACTTTATATAGTTACAGTAGTAAGTATATTATTATTATTATTATATTATAATATATTATTTATTAATGAGATATTATAGTAACGCTTTGCTACCGTTGGTTTACTGGCGTACTTTCCACCAGAGTTGTACCTTGGCATGCAACTTCCTACATAGTCCCAATAGTCTCCGTCACATTCCCGCGGCGCCATCGTCGCTACCTTCTGTTTCGCCCTCTGTTTCGCCTTCTTCTAATGTTACCTGTTCACAGAGACCAATAGAGAGCTAATATCACGTGTAGGGATCAAACCATGAAGAGTCCCCAAAGAAGCCCGAACAAGCGTCTGCCTTGCATACAAAAGTGGTCCGATTTCGGTTGGTGCCATTTTTTTTTTTCAAAAATAATTTCATATTCTACATCTATTAATTTATAATATATACAGTGTGTCCCCGAATTGAGTTCACAATAGGTGAGATTGACCAAAAATTTTCGAATTGGAATTTCATATTTTGGGATTCCGCCCTGCTTGGTCTGAAACTTATTTTTAGTTTACTTTCAATTTTTTAAAATCAAGTAGGCCTTTACAGTTGAGCAAAACCTCTTTTCGTTTCAGGTAAAGTACCTTTTCCGTTCATAGTACGCGAAAATGTCACTAAGAAAAGTTGTTCACAATGAAAAGTTATGACGTTATGCAAATTTTCAGAATGATCGGCCTACTTTGATAATAGAAGTAGAAAATAGGAGAAAAATATTTATTATTAACGATTACATGATAAATCTTAGATGAGAAAACAGGGTGATTAGAAATGTTCAAATTAAAATTCAAATTTTTACAGTTTATCAAAAAAATAAATTAAACTCCAATTACTCTATTTGGCTTCCTCCGCGCGATTGTTTTTCAAACAAAACAAAACAAAAGCGGATTATATCAAAGTAGGCCGATCATTCTGAAAATTTGCATAACGCCATCATTTTTCTTTGTGAACACCTTTTGTTAGTGACACTTTTGTTAGTACTATGAACGGAAAAGGTACTTTACCTGAAACGAAAAGAGGTTTTGCTCAACTGTAAAGGCCTACTTGATTTAAAAAAATCGAAAGTAAACTAAAAATAAGTTTCAGACCAAGCAGAGCGGAATCCCAAAATATGAAATTCCAATTCGAAAATTTTTGGCCAATCTCACCTATTGTGAACTCAATCCGGGGACACACTGTATATACTAGTGACCCGTCCTGTTTCACCCGGGTGCAAAACTGTAAAATTTATTAATTATATATATTATATTATAATTTATTTATTATTTCTCACTCCCTCTCTCTGGAAATATTATATTGACCTTCCCATCTATTGTTTTGATGTATATTTAGAGACTTGGCCAACGTTAGCTATGTAAGCGTACAAAAACAGTTTATTTTTTTGACAAAACATCGTCATAGTTCGGTCATTTTGTACAAAATATTTATAAATTATATATACACAAACCTTCCTCGTTTGTCGCTCTTTCTATTAGTGTGGTTTAAAAGAAGTAAGCGGAGAAACGGACAGAGGCAAACAGCGACTTTGCTTTATATTTCTTTCTTGTCTTTATATCATTTAATCATACTAATGGTTTTAGAGTTGTTTCTCGCACAAGGGCAGATTTTTTCGCAAGAGGAGTGTTTTTCGCGAGGGCGTGTTAGTGTGATGGCGTTTTTGCGAGGTAAAAATGGGGACGACTTAAAAAAACTACGAGGGTCTGCATCTTCGGGGCTCTTCATGGTTTGACTTTTAAGTTAATATATCTGTGGTGTCAATAGTTAGGCGGAAGCGCTGCACCCGTGGTGTATGGAAAAAATCTCGAATTTAATGGTTAAAGTCAATTTAGAGAAATTCTTTGAAATTTTTGTAATTTTCATCAATGCAGAGATGAAAAATCCAAATTTACACAGGGTTTTCAATAAAATCAATTAAGGAATCATCTTCCGAAGTTTGTTGGCGTCAGTTTTAAATACCTATCCTGTATAGATGGCGTCTCATATTATAGACCTTTTTAAATAATAAAAATAAAAGATAGTTCAAAGATAACCTACTTGAAATCGTATCTTGTCCGGTCTTCGTTCTTCATCTTCCGCCGCTTGTTCCGAAGTTTGTTGTTGAGTAGAGCCAGACGGTGGACTAGGGGGTATCATGGACTGATAATAGTCGCGATTTTCTTCTAACGTATCGAGAATATCTTGAGCGTCTGGATGGACCAAATCGGCCCAAGTCTCCCACAGGGGATGGACAATGTAATCGATGAAACCAACCTGGAAAAATAATGAAAGAATGGCTCAAAAATCAACATAAGACATACTGGAATCAGAGTTCCAGGCAGCAACATGCCACTGCTTTTAATTAAAGTGCCATCCCGAAAGATGACTGAGGAATTACTAGAAACAAACTTCATCTCGTGGCAGACCTCTTAACAAGACATTATCATAGCATTTTTTATGCTCCACAAATAAAATATTTATCTATCTATCTCCTAAAAGGACAGCTCCAAAGAACCAGACTGTTAAATAAGGGCTTAAGATGCAGACAGTCCAATGAGGAGACGGTAACCGCGTGTCATATTCTGTGTTATTGTGAGACTCTGAACAGCAGAAGTCAGGTAATTTAAGGACAATCGAGACTGAATCCAGAAGGCTATATCAACCACCCAGTCCACGGACTGTGCAAGCTAGGACGAGGAACGAGGATACTGAAGGAAGTTGTTATAGCAAGAAAATATTTAACAAAGAAAGACATACATCCGCCTTCTGAAGGCGTCGTTTTCAAAATATTAAATCCATAATGGCCTTAAATGTAACAGAGGTACAACAATTTTAAAAATAAAGAAAAATTAAGTCAGTAAATGGCAAAACTGTAAAAATTATATAATTTTACAACATTTTACATTAATGTAAAACTAATGTAAAAACTTGAATATTAACATCTTACAAATTTTCGATGAAAATGGTTTGTATCACAGATTGCATTTTTATGTACGATATTTCAACGCTAGATGTCTAACGTTGTATAAATAAAAATTTTCGTCTTACGCATTTTCGATCAGGACACGTGACCCTGACGCGAGTTTAACATTTTTCACCCATTACAAAAAAAGTGTACAACGCCGCTAAAGAAGTTTTCACTTCAAAATTTGTCATCGTACAGTCTTAAACGGTGATAAATTGACTCTCGTTTCTATCTTCAAAAATTGGATGAACCCAATAAATTCATCGCTTTACTGTCTGTACTGTGTGATTTATTTGTGGTTGTACCAACGTCTGCGTGATCACAAAACTGTTGTTGGAAAGTGGTCGAGTTCAACCACATTAGGACCACTTTTTTGTGGTCGAAAAGTGGTACGTGTGAGTTAAGCCTAAGTCCTGGAGGCCGTTTGCAATGCTCCAATTGACTAATAAAAAAAACTGGACAAATAAGGTCATGGTCACACTCGGTAGAAGTGAAACTTTTTATTTAATACAATTTATTTACCTATGACATTTTAAGAACGTCAAATCACGAACTTATAAGTTTGTAGATTGGATAAGTTCAGTTTGTGGACCGAGGTTCTAGCTTTATTTTTCAAGTAAATATTTTAAGATTTGTAGATCTGCAAGAAATCTAGAGTAATAATAAATATTATTACAAACCTGTGACTTTTCAATAGTAGCTGAATGCCTGTCGCACATCGGACTGATATCCATATTTTGTTCTCTTTCTCTGTCACCTTGGAGGAAGAACTCTTCCATTAACAAATCTACCCAACGCCGGTATAGCGATAACGGTTTTGTTGGATTACTTAAATCTGCGCAATGTACTAAGTTTTCGAGCACCTGGAAAATTAAAACAACAAAAATCAGTTTCAAACATCGCCCTGGAGTTTAGGGAATCACACAACGTTAATATTCTTTTGTTCAATTATTTCTTTCACCGCATTTAAGGAGGTTGAGGCGTTAAACCAAGATAATGAAATAAATCTGAAATAAAGTTTTTTTAATAGATTTTTTTATAACAAAATTTTCTATAAAAAATCCAAAATCATTAGGAGATTTATAAAGTTAAAAATTAAAAAAAAAAGTTTTACATTTAGTCTTATGGATAATATGTCAACCTAGCATGCAAACGGTATATTTTAATTTTTTGCAAATAACCAAATAATTGCAGCAGTTCCGAAAACTAACTATGTAAAGCATCGATGTCTTACGCATATTTTAATATTTTTTCCAATTTAATTGGGAGACTTTTAATCAATAAAAAAATTATTAAACCTTAGCACTTTTCGATTAGGGACTTTTATTCTTGACAATTTCAACTGAATTTTCAACTTTTTAATGATTTAATTTTAATTTTTATTACATATAATTTCTTTTTTTAATTATTTACTGCAAAAAAAATGTAAAATACAGATATTTATATAAATTTATTTTTTATAACCTAACTTTGTACAAAAAATTCAAAAGTTAGTCCATTCAGTAAAATACTGATAAATTAATTAATATTAAAAAAAATATTTATTTATGTCTTTATGACAATAATTTATTGGTATCATCGACTTATTACCTTTTGTAAAAATTTATTATGGAAAAGTTCCCATTTAGAATTCGACATACTTTTGATTGGGACTGTAGGTAACGCATCAACCTCCTTAATGTGAGAGGTCTTAAGAAAAGAGAAGAATGAGTATAATTATAAACAACGTTGTAGCACATATCGCACAAATCTCTTCTGCTCATGCGCCGATTTCCCCCAAAAACAATAGGGCTCTTCATATTTGCATATCAAACATCCTCACAAAATTTAATTTCAATCCGCTCATCCGTTTGACCTGTATCGTGTTCACAGACAAACAGACCTACAGACTGTTTCCAAAAATATGTGTTTTGGATTCGGAGGACTTCAAAACGAAAAAATATTGTAAAATTTCAAAAAGTAAATTTTGACCTAAATTGATACCAACTTGGGGCGTTGGAATGGTAATAGTGGGCCCGGCCTCATTTGGTATCATTTTGACTGCGATGAAAATAATTATTTCTAGAAAAATTACGCACCTGTATTCTGTCAGTATAATTGTCTAATAATAATACGCCCGACCCCGCAACTTTTTTAGTTTCAACCATTGTCTTTAAGTCTGCCAGTAAACTCATGTGTTTAGACATATCGGTCGACAGAACCTGAAAACAAAAGAGCATTCAAATTAATAAAACTAAACAAAGAAATGTATCGAATTTGCGAGAAAATATCAAGTGATATGGGATCTAGCCTTATGCCAAACAGTTCCAATTATGAAATGACCATGGGACGTTTTGTTAAGGTCCGCTGAACTTTCTACTACTATTTCACTGGCATTTGAAAGAAAGACAGAATTGAAATCTTTCCTAATTTCATGTGCCAAGACACACACATAAGAGGCCATTCAAGTATTACGTAAGCAGAATATTAGTAATTTTGTAAATAACGGACACCCTAATAAATTAAATATTGATTGATCAATTCTTACCATATCTATAACCATTTTACGAAGCGTTTGTCTTTGCTTTTTGCTCATATTACAAAATATATCACAGCCTTCATTTTGCAGCAACTTGAAGGCAACAGCCAAATGATGGTTTTCCAGTACACTTTCGTCATTATACATAAGGGCCAACTCCGAACCTGAAACAATTACAAACCAAATTATTCACACGCTTTCACATATTTTGGGTTAACTCGCATTTATTTTATCACTAGTGGTCGTCTAGTGGCCGAAATACGACCGTAATCAATCAAATTTTTAAATTTGAACGTTATTGAGGTTCTTTTCTATCCGGCCTAAATTTAAAAATCAGCCGGATACTGGATAATAAATGAGTATCCGGCTGGATACCGGATTTGCTTTTCATTTTTATAGCGAGAAATGGCGTCAATGTGCTCATTTTTACATATTACCATTATAATACTCTACAACAGAGATCCTCCAGCAGGCGACACAAAGAATTTCGTGAGACAACAATCGGCTCGTCATTCTAACAATGACACACATATTGTTGTGGGACAACAATCTGCTTGTTGTTCTAACAACGATACACAGATTGTTATGGGGCAACAATCGGCTTGTTATTATAACAATGACACACGGATTGTTGTGTGACAACAATCGGCTTGATAACAATATGCGCAGGTAAAAAAGGATTTGTTGCCAAATTTCAGACAATGAATGCAAGAAAAAGAAAGAACTATCTAGCGCATATATATACCACCGCGATAGCTCAGTGAACAGACAGTCATACATTGTGCTTCATTGAGTTAACAATAGTTGTGACATAAATTGACAGTCAGTACCGTGAACAATGCTGAGGTAACTGCTGAGATACATAGATAAATGAACTGTATATAGTTAATAAATAAGTGAGCTAAATAAACTTTGGTGTGTTCATGTGTCGTAAATATTTTGTGTGCATAAATAGTGGCTTTGTATTCTTTATTACTTATTCTTTTATTTTATTAGTTAGAATTTGCTGTTTTGTTTCTCTTACGTTATAGAGAAGTGCTTTCGGTTTGTTTGTTTATTTGTTTTGTTAACGTTTCACTATTGTAAATAAATATTTTCCACCACGAACTAGAAAACAGTTCTGTTACAGTCCTAAACCTTATACTTACTGGAGTTGATAAGGAACTGATTGGTGAGGCCTGGATGATCGACGTCGTGTACAGTAGCGGCAAACAGTGCGGCTGTGATTTCGAGTGGCGTGAACACAGATTCGAGAGCGGGCGTGTAAAGCAGAACGTGAGTGCTTTGCGTGACGTCGGCTGCGTGGACGCTGTTGTGGAACGGGTTGTCTTTTACGTAGTGGTCCTCGAGCGTCATCATGAAGGTGATGAACACCTTCGGCGGAATCATCAACGCTTTCAAAAGGTCGCGGCTCTGAAATCAAATTTTGGATTGTATATTTGCAACACTTAATATTCGCACTAAATAAGTATAGTAATTATCACTTTACAAAATTATTTTTTAAATATAATTGCAGGTATTCAATTCGTTTCTAATTTTGCACACTGCTTATAACGTTCTTCTTTTTGTTGTATTACATAATTACAATATGAAGCTCAGATGACAGATCGAAGAAATATTTTACTAAAATTGTCAAATAGAGGCGCAAGTAGCGAAAGCGTTGAGCTAAGCCGTCAGATGGCATCATGCAGCATTGCTGTGACGTTGTTCAGCGTTGCTCGCTGTTTCAAAATTAAAGCCGTTAGATGGCAGTATGCAGTATTGTGTCTGTTGTATTGCAATATGAAGGTCAGATGGCAGACGTTGTTCAGCGTTGCTGTATTTTAATTAATTTACAAAAACAAAAGCAATAATAAATTTTTTAGTTGTTGATGTCAGTAGAGCAAGCAATTATCTGTAAAATGATATATAATTTATCTGGAGAAATTGTGAGGTTTTTTCTAAAAAGGGAGGCAAACGTCTTAAACCTTAGCGTATTAATATATATGATACTTACTTGGAAGGCTGTGTATGCCACACAGGTAAGTGGCTTATGATTGGAAAGATCGCCTATTCTAAATATGTCGATACCCCATTTGTCAATTTCAGTTAATGCCTGTAACACAAATCGAAAAATATATAAATAATTATTATATTAAATTGTACGAAAGTGGCGGCTCCTCTATGAGGACTATCGAAATCTTAGATAATTCATAATATTAGTAGAAGTTTTGTTCTAAAATATGTATTGAAGGAGATTTATTTGGTTGAGGAACAATTGAAATAAGCTTTACCAAAGTATCGCTTGTGGCCAACGTTTCGAAAATTATATTTTCATCTTCAACTTGATTTGAGGCCCTGAGGATGAAAATATAATTTTCGAAACGTTGGCCACAAGCGATACTTTGGCAAAGCTTATTTCAATTGTTCCTCAACCAAATAAATCTCCTTCAATACTTCATAATGTTACGCACGCCTCTGACTGCGCGCATTAGTAGAAGCAGGTAGAAGAGTTTTTGTGGAAGAAGGTAGAGAAGGGTTTCGAACATTCGAGAAATGGGTAACCCACGCATATAAATACAGCCGCGCGACAGTGTACAAGGCAGACACAGTTAAGACGGTATAGTGTTAATATACAGTGTTCGGTCGCCTGACATAAATCATTGAGTTCGGATATAAATTTCTAGAGCGCTTAGATAAAGAATTCTTGTATATATTTCTGTTTACCTAGTGACTTTGTATTATTTTTATTACTTAGATGTTGTTGTTTTGTTTGATTATGAAATATTATTTAGCTTTGCAAGTTAAGTAGGTTTACAAAACTTTTTTCTGTCACCCGATAGCGCCACTGGCAAATAAAGTATGTGTCATTCTATTGTAAGTACTGCTTATATTTTCGGCCACCTGATGGCGCCACTAGCCAGTGAAGTATTTGTCATCCAAATCACCGTTCGCGTCAACTTCCGTTCGCCTCGCCCGTCACACTTTTCGTAAACGCTCTCGTCACGCTTTCACAAGCTTACTCCCCAAGTCGAGCGTGCCTAAAGAAGTTTTACTTCAAAAAGTGACACGTTACCTTTCCTAATTCGTCCTCATACGGTGTTTCAACCCCGTGCATCGGCAGTTTTTCCCCGGTGAACGAATTGGTATGGCACAACGGTTTCCTATTAATACCATGTATCTGCGACATGGTAGTTGCAGGTCCGCCATGTTTGTTGGCTCGTTCTTTTTTCTTCGTTGCCGGTCGCGTTCCTTCGGTCGTATCTTCAATTCTTAACGACGGCAAATCTAATTCTTGTTGTTTATCTGTAAATTAAATAAGTTTATTATTAGATTCCGTTGAGGCAGAACACGATGAGAGAAGTTCAGCAGGAACATTGTATATAATCGGGGTTTAGTGGTTGATTTCCAAGGTTCCGTAGCCAAGTGGCAAAAAACGGAACTGTTATAATTTCGTCATGTCCGTCCGTATGTAACTCCGCCATCTTACCACCGATTCGGAAGAACTTTTACCGACAGGTGTCTTATGTGAACCGCCATAACTTTAATATTCTTAAAATGGTTTAATAATACAGGGAATAGAGACATTTCACTGTGGAAAAATTAGGGGAAAGCTGGATTTTTGCAGGGACCTTCTTTTTGTGGTTCTAAACAATATACCAAAAGTCCCAACCGATACATGTGCCGCTAAAAATGTTACGCGGGATGAAAGGAAAAACGGTTTTTCGCAAAAATCTCTTTAACGGCGACTTTTATGAAAAAATAGTGGTTATCAAATTTGTAGCTTAGAAAATTACCTACAAAAAACATGTTGTTATTTTTTCCCGTAAGACTAACGGTTTTCGATAAAATTTGAGTTAAAAAGCTGTAACGTTAAGGTTTCTTGTCGATTCCTTTAATGCGTTTATACGAACGAATACATCATACGACATACATCATGCGGATACGTGAACTGAAATGGTGATACAAGACAATAGGCCTGCACTATGTCTTAGATATAAGAAACGTAACTGCCGCGCCCGATCACACTTTTCGTAACGCTCTCGTCACGCATTCACCAGCTTACTCCCTAAGTAAAGAAGTTTTACTTCAAAAATGTTTCTGTTTTATTACAGTTTTAAATCATTGTTTTATCGTTATCGGCGGGCTCGCAGAATAAAGTTTGAGTGGAAATCACCGGCTATTTTTAGCGGGGTAGTACTGTACTTACTGAGGCAAATCAAATATGATTTTTTTAAACGAACAAGAACATTAAAATTGAAGAAGACGTGGTTAAAAAAAAGTAAAAATGAACTTACCTAAGAAGGTGGAACAAATATATTCTGATATTTGATTTCCAGATTTGCTCGACTCTGAGAAGTGTGACAATTCTTTGTTCAGCATTCGTTTGAACTGAAAAGAAAAAGTATGATATAAGTAAATTAGATTTTACATTTTACTGTAAGATTTTATAAAAAATAAGTGTAAATATAATTGAATTTCTGAAAAGAAGAAAAAGATGTGTTACTCATTCACATAAACCCACGGCTCGTCAACGAAATGAATTTAAATACATACAGAATGTCCAAAAGTCTGGAAATGTTAAAAAATCTCGTAAACTACGCATTGAATGACAAAAAAAACAAATGTCAAATATTTTACAAAAACTATTTACTGACATCACAATGGAAACCACAATTTTTTATTGCAGAATCGGGTTTTCCAGCAAAAATTACTGAAGTTTGTTCGAAACAGTTTTCTTCAATTCTTGACAGATGTCGCTGTAATCGCGATTGTAGTCTAAGATCCCCATTTGGCTCGATCTTCATCCATCGAGTTTTGACGTGATAACGTCTTATAAATTGATGAAACACCAGCTGCACGCACGAAAAAGTGTAACGTTCGTAACGTTCCGCCTGACCCTGTGCGTGCAAGCGAGAGCGCAGTATAAGCGATAGAGAGTCGGTAAAAATATAGTTTGACAGCTACTAAAATTTAGGTTATGTATTATTAAATATGATATTCGAGCGGAATACGTTATCACGTAAAACTATCGTCCGTAAACCGACTTTACAGACAACCAATTTTTTCTAATAAAATTTGTATTTAATAATATAATGTATTAATAAAGAAAAATTGATTTGGTTGACATTTAATTTCTTGGCACAGCTATTTTTAATAAAAAGTTAAAGTTGTTAATTTAATTTGATTCATTTAGTATTAAATATTACGATATTTGTTATTCATTGCCAGGGCTATCTATATATAATATGTTCCACGTGTTCGGAATAAAATTATCTACATTTTCATAATATATGACAATATAGAAAACCCTATACCTGCAAAATACTAATTAGAAGGTGCCTGTCTACCTGTTTTTATGCCGGGAATCAAAATGTCGACCAAACTTTGGCATTTAACATATTCTACTTTCGATTAGTAATTTTATCTGAAAACTCGATAACTACAAGAGTAAAATTAACAACTTTAATTTTTTATTAAAAGTAGCTGTGCCATGAAATTGAATGTCAACCAAATCAATTTTTCTTTATTAATACATTTCATTAGAAAACTCGATGGATGAAGATCAAGCCAAATTGGGATCTTATACTATACGCTAGGAAAGTATCTTTTGACACGCGACTTTTGCGTCCTCTCTTGTTTTCTTTTTTTTTAATTCTGGTTCAGTCAAAGCCTCATATGTTATACGTGCATTTTAATAAGGATTAATTGTTGAATAAAATGTGTAAAAAGCTATCAAATCGGAAGTGCTGTGTTGTTGATTGTAAAGATACGCACCAACTAAACATCCAGAATTACAATTCCACCGTTTTCCTGGATTTTCTTATGAATTAGGAAAAAAAATGGACACCAGCAGTACGTCGTCAAGGGTAATTAAATTTTATTTTACGTCTGTAATCATTATTAAATACATGAAAAATATCATAATTATTGTTATTTTGTTAACAAAAATAAGATTTAAAAAATTTTGAAATAAAAAATGTATATCATTTATGTAGGTTTTTTACTGATATTTTGCGTAAATACTTTTTTATAATTAAGAATAACGCTGGTTTCCATGGGTTTGTAATTTTTGAGTGAACCAGATTTTAAAAAATCAAACACGAGATGGCGCAAAGATCGCATGTCAAACATACTTTCCTAGCGTATTGGCTCTGTGTGCAAATGTGACAATTTTGCAACACCGCGCGTGGGCCGCTTATGTGAAATATAATGACAGTGATTGCACTTGCCCCGGAAATGCACTTGCCCCAGAAATGAACTTGCCCCAACTTACCTTAAGTGAGGCCATGTCAGACACTGATCGGTGAGTTTGGATAGTTTCCAACTGATCCAGACACCAATCTAATTCCTCCATGGTTTCCACAGCCAATTTCATGTAGGCTTCATCTATTAAAACAACAAGGAAACAAATAAAATTACCGGACAAATATTTAATAGCCTGAAAAGTGAGGTTAAAATCAAATAAACCCAAAACATGCTGTATTAATTTCGTATTTGTTTATTACGGCCTTTTTGTATACCTGGTGGACCACTCTCTCAATGCATAAATCTTCGCCAGGTATGTAAAAATAACAATTGTAAGGCAGACGATGATTATAACAAATATTCGACATTTCTAAATGCCAAGTGGTGTCAAGCAGTATACAAGAACTGACAGTAAAAAGATATTTAAAAAAAATCAAATCATGCTCGATTGCCAAAAGTATTTCTCCATATGAAACGCATTGTGGGGTTTTTAATTGATCCTACTCGAAAAATTATTAATTTTAAAACTTTAATTATTTGTTTTGATTCTATCAAGAAGTAATAAATCTTTCTTTAATAAGAATTATCGTTCCTATTTGACAAAGTTGTTTGTCGTCAGTAAAGACATCAAATATTGGACTGATTTAAACAATTAAACAGTATACACCGCACCATATATCGTTCGTGGATGTATTAAAAACTCATAAATAACAAAAATAAAAAGGAAAAAACAAATGAAAACAAAAATACAAACAAATAAAACAAAAAAGGAAACAACAAAATACAAACAAACAAAAACAAAAAGGAAACAATAAATTTAAAACAAAACAAAAAGTAAACAACACACGTTTAAGCGCTCAAAAATGCATTTGGAAAATGTAAAAAATATCATTTAAGATACTGAATAATTAACAAATATGTTCAAAACATATTTTTAAAACTAACTTGAAAAATTTAAAAAAAAAAATTGAAATTATTACTTCCAAAAAATATAATACTCTTTACACCGCTGAGGAATTTTAAAAAGAATAATTTAATAATAACGATTTAAACTTACAGGGTGCCAACTCTATTTACTCGATACGAAACTTAAAACGAAAAAATAAAAATAAAGTAGGATGAATGAGCATTCGAAAACATTAACGCTAATTAAAATCGGTCCAGCGCAAATAGTTTTCAATAATGCCTAAATACACTAGAGATTTATTTCGTGGTAGAAATCTCAACTAGCAGAGAGACATTTTGGTGGTGTGGTATACCTGACTAGAAAGTATGTAAGAAAAATTAATATGGCACTGTTGTTTAAAAGAACTATGCTATGAAGGAAGTTGTTAGAGCAGGAAAATATTAAACAAAGAAAGACATACATCCACCTTCTGAAAGCGTCGTTTTCAAAATACTAAATCCATAATAGCCATAAATGTAACAAACGTACAATTTTAAAAATAAAGAAAAATTAAGTCAGTAAACGTAAAAAAATTATGTAATTTTACATCATCTTACATGGCTGAGGGTTTGATGAAATGCTTGTTGAAAGGTAATAATATTTATACAGTTATGATTACTGTAAAATAATTTAGGTTAAGTATTCTGGAAGCCAACATTCGCCAAGGAACATTGGGTCAAGCTAGGCCAGTGTGTGATCAGCTTGAAGTCATTGGATTAGGGGAAAATGAGATGTGAAGCAAATATTTGCCAAGGAACGTTGGGTCAAGCTGGGCCAGTGTGTGATCAGCTTGAAGTCATTGGATTAGGAGAACACGAGATCTGAAGCTAATATTTGTCAAAGAACATTGGGCCAAGCTATGACAGTGTGTGATCAGCTTGAAGTCATTGGATTAGGGGAAAACGAGATCTGAAGCTAATATTTGCCAAGGAACATTGGGCCAAGGTAGGACAGTGTGTGATCAGCTTGAAGTAATTGGATTAGAGGAAGACGAGATCTGAAGCAAATATTTGCCAAGGAACGTTGGATCAAGCTAGGTTAGTGTATCACCAGTTTGGAGTCACCGAATTAGGGAAAGACGAGCTCTAAAGCTAATATTTGCCAAGGAACATTGGGCCAAGCTAGGCCAGTGTATCGCCAGCTTGGAGTCACTGAATTAGGGAAAGACGAGCTCTAAAGCTAATATTTGCCAAGGAACATTGGGCTAAGCTAGGACAGTGTGTGATCACCTTGAAGTCATTAGATTAGGGCAAGACGAGATCTGAAGCAAATAGTTGCCAATGACTATTGGGCATTTGTCTTACCGTAGCTTAAAATCGGAAGTCAAAAATTCCCCGACTTTCCCCGATCAGTCAACACCCTGAATAATCTAATCGTTCGTCAATATTTTGCTATTACATTTTCCGTTATATAAAAAATATAACACACATTCACAAGCACCTGAACGGTAAGTTGTAAGGATATACATACATATATTGTAGGTACCAATTACATATATTATGTATGTAAACTTACCTCCAGGATTGAGATTGCGGGGTTGGGAAATACCTGATGTAGCTGTACCTGACGATCTTCGTGATCTGAAAGAAAACAATACACCCTGTATAGATATGTACAGTGAATTTAATTTTAAATGCAGTAGACCGAGAGCTACTGAGCTTTCTGGAAGCTGATTTAGGCATGGAAGTGACATACCTATAGTACGCGCCACCATTTAAAATGTCTAACACCTCAAATAGGTCGAACATATTCGAGGTGTCAGACATTTTAATTGGTTCATATTTTTTGTCAGAGAACATTATTTTAGCATTTTGGTTGAAGTTTTTAAGCTATCCAATTAAAAAAACAAACAGTATTTGTAAATTTTTACATGTCGTCAAAACGACATCTTTCGGAAAATTTAGAGGGAAAACGCCCCAAAATCAAAAAAGTCATAGAGGAAATAGGTGTCAGACTAGGCCTAATGTAGCCATATACAAAGTTTGGGGAGAGTATGTTTCAATAAAATTTTTGCCGACGGGCACTCTGACTAAATGTAGACCTGAGTTTTGTTGAAATGGTAGCTATTGAAATAATTCATTCATAAAATATTTTTAACAAAAAAATTGAAACGACTTCAAAAAAGGCACTAAAAAGTAAAAAATAATTGCGTATTGAAATGTTTTGGAGTCGGTGTAGTTCTCGGAATAGATTTCATTTTGGCTGACACCGACTCCAAAACATTTCAATACGCAATTATTTTTTACTTTTTAGTGCCTTTTTTGAAGTCGGTTCAATTTTTTTGTTAAAAATATTTTATTTTTCTCTTTTTAGTGTTGCATGCCTTTGAAATTTGAGAGTTTCCCTCGATTTCTCCGGGATCCACCATCAGATCCTGACTTGGTTCCGATGGGACCACCTCGGAAGTGCACTCTTTCGAATAAAAAAAAAAATTGAAAATCGGTCCATAATTGACGGAGAAATCGGTGAACATACATAAAAAAAAAAAATATACAGACGAACATAGAACCTCCTCCTTTTTGTTGAAGTCGGTTAATTACAGAAAATCATTCTACATAAAATGCACTATAAGTCCGGTCTGGAGCGATTTTCTGTAATGAATTAATTATTTCTCCATGCTACTAAAACTCATATCTGCATTGCATTTTAAATAAAATTCACTGTATATTCATGAATCTCTTAGGAACCTTCAGTGCGAAAGGCTTAAGACGCTGAATATTAAAAAAAAAATCAAGTGCGAGTCGGACTCGCGCACTGAGGGTATCATAAGTACCAGAACTGGACAGTTCTGCAAGTTTGTGCTTCTAAGCATTATTGAGAAATGAAAGCGCTTGTCGCTACAGTAATAGAGCTGTAAAAGTAACGAGAAATTGTGTACCCGTATGTATTCGTTACTTAAAGAACCAGTACCCGTTACTTTCGTATCGTTACGTTACTCGTTACTTTTCATACGACATACAATCGTGTGCTAACAGCATCAAGCATGTACCATCGCATCGTGGCGCGTCGCATACGTGATACGGTATGACTTCGTTCGTATAACGTATAACCGCATCAAACGAGTCGAACTGACATGGATACGACAAATGCGAGTAACGAAATTAATTTGTAAGTAACGATTCGTTACTTCGAGTCAGACGATGTTTCCGTTAACCCAGTAACGAATACATACGGTTTGTTACAGCTCTATTCAGTAAATCTAGCATTTATATGCTCGGCGCTGCACTTATGTTCGGTGTCTTGTCCAGCTATGGTTATTGTCTAAGATGCAGTATAAGAAATATATATCTGTTATTTGATGATGACAAGATGGGTCCAGTTCGATAACACTATGCACCCAAATTTTGAAATTTTTTTTTAAGTCATAGAAAACGCTAAATTTTGACGTTCAAAAAAAAAAAAACTTTGCGGATTATTCACAAATTTCCTCAAAAATACGTGAAAAAAATGGAACTACTTTTCGTCTTTCACTGTCATTTTTTGAATCTAACCAATCAAAAATCACAAATACACGTCATAGCAACTGGTGTAGAATTATTGTATAACTATCTCACTTTGTATGCAGCTTTCGATTGTGTTATGGAAGCAGGGTCGTATTTAGATTCGCATACCCGTTTATCGTTCACCCCGGAATTGTTTTTTTAAAAACTCAACATTTGCCCGTTCCCGTTTCACTGCAAGACAATTCGCATACCCCTTTATCGTTCACCCCAGAATTACAATTCGCATACCCGTTTATCGTTCACCCCGGAATTGTTTTTTTAAAAACTCCACATTTGCCCCTTCCCGTTTCACGGCGAGACAATTCGCATACCCCTTTATCGTTCACCCCAGAATTACAATTCGCATACCCGTTTAGCGTTCACCCCGGAATTGTTTTTTTAAAAACTCCACATTTGCCCCTTCCCGTTTCACTGCGAGACAATTCGCATACCCCTTTATCAAAAAAAGCGGTGGTTTTCAATCTTCATGAAAATGTGAGTTTTAAATTTAAAATTCGTTTTATAAATTAAAATTTCCAAATACGACTCTGCCCTGAACGTTCAATTGTATTTCATTCCAACCAATTGATATTTCTATCTTTGTTTATCATAGATACAGGTATATATAACTTTCTCTTTTCTTATCACTATATGAGACAAGATAGCGATCGCTAATAGTAAATAATATACTCTAAATCAAGTTACTATACCATATTTAATTTTTTTAAATTAATTTTCAAAAATTAATTTTCCGCACTTAAAACGACCAATAACGCTGTTATATGTTATATAAAACAATAATTGTGAATTTCCAGTGGATATTTTGCATAGCAAGTTATCGTACTCTTACCATCAATGTATATATTTTCTAACATATAATCTTTGTGATCATCAAAAAACAGATGACGGTGTATATTTCTAACACCGGATCTCATACTGGTAGGTACTATGGAAAACCCTAAAAAGTTCTAATATTACTAATGACAATTTTATAAAACCAAAATTTCAATTAATAATACCGAACACGAATATGATGGTAAAACAAGTTCTTATTCAGGGAAACCCCCCAATCGAAAAGTAATTGTACTTACTTGTTTGTGGGCACATTGGTAAGAGTTGTGAAATTGTTGCGTATGCTGCGTAGGCTTGCCAATATTTGTGCAAAAGGGGTGACGATGAGGTCTTCTCCATGGCTGAAACAAATAGAAAAACGCCATCAGTACACGTTTCGTTAATTAATTTATTAGCTGGTGTGATCACAAGAGCGTCTTGAAGAAGCATCATATATGGTACTAGTGTGACCTGTGCGAATTATTCGCACTAAATAAGTAATACCTAAGTATAATAATTATCACTTTACAAAATTATTTTTTAAATATGATTGCAGGTATTCAATTCGTTTCTAATTTTGCACACTGCTTATAACGTTCTTCTTTTTGTTGTATTACAACATGAAGCTCAGATGACAGATCGAAGAAATATTTTACTAAAATTGTCATATAGAGGCGCAAGTAGCAAAAGCGTTGAGCTAAGCCAGATGGCATCATGCAGCATTGCTGTGACGTTGTTCAGCGTTGCTCGCTGTTTTAAAATTAAAACCGTCAGATGGCAGTATGCAGTATTGTGTCTGTTGTATTACAATATGAAGGTCAGATGACAGATCGAAGTGTTGACGTTGTTTCAAAATTAAAGCCGTTAGATGGCAGACGTTGTTCAGCGTTGCTGTATTTTAATTAATTTACAAAAACAAAAGCAATAATACATTTTTTAGTTGTCGATGTCAGTAGAGCAAGCAATTATCTGTAAAATGATATATAATTTATGTGGAGAAATTGTGAAGTTTTTTCTAAAAAGGGAGGCAAACATCTTTAATCTTATAGTGTATTATAATATATATGATGTTCCAAGCAACCAGCAAACGGATACGAAACCGTCACAGTCATGCGTAGGTAGCTAAAACGTGTTCCAAAACCGATACAAACCGTTTCATTTTAGTTACTGCACATGCGGGTGACGGTTTTATGGCTGCTTGAAACATACCTATAGAAGGAGAGAATAAAATAATTTGACCTCCCAGTTATAGACATTTAATTCATATCGGCGGTTGATTTTAGGTGTCATGAAGAAATAAACAGAAAATAAGTTTCGTCTTATTCTTCGGGAACTACTGAATAGAGTGCGATAAAAAATAGCTTATGCACTAATCCTGACCATAAATTGCCTTCATGCCAAATTTCATTTAGATCCGTTGCGCCGGGAATGAGAAACAAACATGCACACATATTTTCACTTATATATAATATACTAGCAGTCCCGCCCGGTCTCACCCGGGTGCAAAAGAACAAATGAGAGGAAGGGGCATGAGTACGCACGTTCATTTTAGTTTACCGAGATGAATGTTGTGTCCAAATCTTATGATGATCGGAGTTACCGTTCAAAAGTTTTTGTCGGACGAACTTTTGAGTTATATTTTGAAACATTAATTGTCATTGATGCTCCGCTCCTATTGGTCGTAGCGTGATATTATATAGCCTATAGCCCTTCCTCGATAAATGGACTATCCAACAACAAAAAAATTTAATTCGAACCAGTAGTTTCTGAGATTAGCGCGTTCAACCAAACAAAAAAACTCTTCAGCTTTATATATTAATATAGATATATACCAGCGGTCTGTTCCGATTTCCCCCGAGATCAAATGAACGAATGGGGGGAGGGGGGTAACATGAGTACGCACATTCATCTTAGTTTACATTCAGTGGTTAAAATATAGCGAAATTGTGACTCCCCTGCTTAACATAGAGATATTACAATAGAGTATACGAGAGAGTAGTGTCTGCAGTTAAGAGAGAGAACACGCAGAGATCGCCGTAACAGTTCCTTATCCCTGTGGTAACTAATGATGCAAAACAATGCTGATTTGAGTTAACAAATTTATGGTTTTCGTTTATAAAAGATATTATTGCATTAGAATACTGTCTTCTTGTTATTCGTGCTTAGTATTTCCTTTAATAATTAGAATACTCATGTCTCACTGATGGTCTGGCTTAGGTATTTTCTGTGAAGTAAAGTTGTGTGTGTAAAATATTAATGTTTATTTCGCTTAATTCTTCAATGACTCTTAAAATGCAAAATGGTAAAAAGTTTTCACAGGTTTGTTTTAATTTATCTTAAGTACCCATTATGAATGGCCACGTGAAAGAAGATATGTTTAGTAACATTTACATGTAAATAGGTCTCCTACAGACCAGCAACTCAAACAAAAATGGCTCGATGTCCTTAAATTCACAACCGAAATTAATTTCAAAATAGCATATTTGTCAACCATGCGCTCATGAGAGAGAATGATACGGAACACCTGTAGCGTCCTCTCCCTTAACTGAGGACACTTTCACTTATGGCAAACAACGAGCTAGCGTACTCTTGTTACTTATATCTCTATGGTACAATGATGAACATTTTCATATAGTTGTATAGGTACTAGTGATGTGCCGGATATCCGTATCCGTATCCGTTAGTTTTAGGCGGATCTTTTACGGATCTTTTACCTTATTAATATTCAATTCATAGATGAAATTTTATATATATAGGTGATTAGGTAATAATGAAAAACTGTTAAATTCCATTCAGATTATTATTTATTTTTTAAAATCGTATTTGGCACTTTTATATTGCAAACATTTATCGTAGTGAGCACCATACCAATAGTACATAACTCAAAGGTACTAAAAAACTATCTTTATAATGAGATATTGCACATCGATCTTTGGAAAGAGACAATCTGTTATGAGAGTTAACTCTTAAAGAGGTCAATAACTTTTTCCCATAACAGATAGTCTCTTTCCAAAGGTCGATGTGCAATATTTACCGCCGCGTACTCTAAGAAAGTTAAGATCCCTATCCGTATTCGCGAATCTTGAAACCAAATATCCGTATTCAGATCCGTATCCGCGGATATACATTTTTAACGATCCGGCACATCACTAATAGGTACAGCGAGACTGCAGCGGAATTAAGATGAACTTCTTGACATCAGATTCAGGTGCCATGAACTTAAGTACCTACACGAATTTCAATTGTTATGTGAAACAAAGGAAAGAAAAGGAACACATTTTCTTTCAACGAACAAAAGGGTCACAGACCTCGCAATTATACTAAAGCTGAAAGGAAACGTTACCCGATGGAATATGTAGTTTCTTGAATTTTGATAAGTCATCAGAATTATTTCTGTTTTCACAGTCCACATGAAGAAGTGGCTTTTGTACATTGAAAACGTCTATTCTCTCGTTAAGCTGCTCGAATTTGCTTGAGCGATCAACTATCCTTAGATCTGAATCGCTAATAGTTAATGCAATCTCCCGAGATTGGAGCTCAGTTTATGAATAATAATACCGCGAGATCTCGCCAATTTCGAGATCTCGCGAGATTGGTAGTTTAGTGTGTTTATTCTTGCAAATAATCACAATATTTGAATAAATTAGGAAAATAAGAATTATAGATATTATTTATAGGCGTCAGGTAGCTTTCCAGAAAGTTCTCGGCCTTTCTTACCTACATTCTGCGGTCCATTGTTGCTGTTCTGTTGCGAGAACATTCGACGGAAAGCATAGTCGTCCCAAGGGGGATCGCGCAGCAATATGAAAGTGTGGTACATATTTCATACATTTTACTTACGCCGATATCGGATCGGCGTACGACACCGATATCGGATCGGATAATGAAAAGAACCCGTAGCGAATATTGTGACTGACAAAATCGTCTATCGCTGGTTTGTCTGTTATGTTTCTTACTGCCTCGGTCTTCACATGATTTTTAACCGACTTCAACCAAAAGGAGGAGGTTCTATGTTCGTCTGTATATTTTTTTTTTTATGTATGTTCACCGATTTCTCCGTCAATTATGGACCGATTTTCAAATTTTTTTTATCCGAAAGAGTGCACCTCAGAGGTGGTCCCATCGGAACCAAGTCAGGATCTGATGGTGGAATCCGGAGAAATCGAGGGAAACTCTCAAATTTCAAAGAAACGCATAATGTTTTTTATGTATGTTCACCGATTTTTAGTGTTAGATTAACACTAATGAGAAAAATAAAATATTTTTAACAAAAAAATTGAACCGACTTCACACTAAAAAGAAAAAAATAATTGCGTATTGAAATGTTTTGGAGTCGGTGTAGTTCTCGGAATAGATTTCATTTTGGCTGACACCGACTCCAAAACATTTCAATACGCAATTATTTTTTACTTTTTAGTGTGAAGTCGGTTCAATTTTTTTGTTAAAAATATTTTATTAAGCCTGTCACCGATTGTCGGTCGTCTGTTATAGTCCACTTCGTGTTGTGACCATTAGCTGATGGGTCTATAAAATTATTCCTTGTTTTATTCTTACAAAACTTTTCAAGCTCTCGCTTTAGTTCTTAATAACACGGAAATGTTTCTTCATAATTTCGTCTCTGTATAAAAATTTATTGTGTAGGCGAAATTTGGTTTCTTTCTTATTACAAATCTCAGGAAGGTAATTCCACGTATCGCAATTTTTTCGTGAGTTGTAAAATGATAGAGATATAAGTAACTAGAGTACGCTTGTTCGTATGCTTGCCATAATTGAAAGTGCCCTCAGTTGAGAGAGAAAACGCTGCAGAAAATCCAGAAAACCAGATATTTGTTAACTCAAATCAGCATTGTATTCCATTGTATCAGCAATGTATTCCTTGGAACTGCATGTACCTATATATACGCAAAATTTCAACTCAAAGTCGACTTGCAAGTTTTGTAGCAGACAAACAGTCTATAAAGCAAGTTAGATAGATCATAGAAGCTTATAATAAAATATGTTGAATCGTTAAAAAAAAAATTATGATGACGTATTACGTCAAAGCTGGATGACGTCACATTTTTCCAATATAATTGAAACTTACTAATATGATGCTATTTGACCGATATGACATTGAAAAGTTGCAATAAAAAAGGGAAAAATATATTATGAGCTGAATTTCTAAAGCAAAATAATTTAATAACGTTAATGCGTTTACAAAAGGAAACCTGCATTGGTTTTGCCGCTATTCTGTTATCTGTGGTCAAAATGCAAAGTCGCGCATGCCCGATTTGTGATACATTAAAATTAGATGTATATGACGTCATGACGGATATTTCAAATCAGCGTAAAATATATCTAAAATAAATGCTCAAAATGTTTTTTTTACCATTTAACACCATTTTGAAACAAAATGGCGGATCAAGTTTACACACATATTTAATATCCTCTATATTGCTAGCAAAGATCGGGAGAAAGACTTAAACACTACGGTGCAGACATTTATATGTCTGTCTCACTTATTATACTCTGAGTGTCAGTTGTAGCGTCAGTATGCACATGGAACTAAAGGCCGCTGCACACGAGGCTAGAAACACTGCTAGATTCCTTGCTAGATTTGCCTACTAGTTTTCTAGCGCTAGTTTTCTTGATTGCTGTTAAGTGCTCGCTTCACACGAGACTATTTTTCAAGCTTGTTTTGTGGATAGATCTGGTGCGCACACAGTGACAGTTCGAATATAAACACAAAGCAAAACGTGTCTGTTGTCTGACTCTGTACAGAATGACGCCATTTTGGCGTTTGTTTAAGTGCCCACGTGACAAGATACTGCTAGTTCTTTCTCATACCTAGCAGCAGATCTGGCTGATCTCTTCTAATTTTAAAACCTATCTTGTGAGCTACCAGGTCAGCCCGCAGTGACGTCATTTCTAGCTTCGTACCCAGCCTACCGGCTAGCAGAACTCTTAGCAGCGTTTCTAGTCTCGTGTGGCGAGGTGGCTTATGCTCTATTTCACTTACTAATTGCCACTACATACTGATACGCGACACTTGCGCACAACGGGTCAAGTAAAAAGAAAGAGATAGAAAACAGTCATTTGCTGTCTCACTTCATGGACCACGCTTCCACTTACGGCCACTAGCAATATAGAAGTTATTAAATATATGAGTTTACAACTGCGTACGAATACTCCTTAGGGATTGCTGAAAATTTAGAAGGCACCTTTTTCTAGGTTATGTAGAACATGAATTAACAGGGTACAAGAAAGAAAGAAAGCAAGATCCATATGGCAAACGCATGTTATACAGTTTATTTATGTTGTTATAATGCAAGTCAAAATTCGCGAAATTTCGACATAAGCAATTTTGTTTTTAGGTTATATACATATTTATTTACCTACATTTTTTATGCAAATACAACACAAAAAAACTCGTTTTTCACTGTAAAAAATTTATACAAACGGCAAGAATAATATTTACATTAATAATAGGCGAATTTAAAGAGCCCTTACAAAAACAGGAATGCGGTGAGCTGAAAGAAAAGCAAATCTTTCATAACCTCAACTATCATAATTTTATACTTTTATAAAGGTATTTAAAATTACTAAGTAACAATAACAATGCGTTTAGAAACATATAATTAAGCTTGCCAAAAGGAACTTTAAGTCACAAAGCTCTATGGACACTCTACGGGCACTTTCTAAAGCTCTATGGACACTCTACGCAAACTTACTAAAGCCCTATAGACGCAACTTTAAGTTACTAGCAGCGCCACGTAGCTGACTATTCTTGTAACTAATAAATCTCAGTTAGATATCCCCGTCAACAAAAGCCATGTTGTAATCCAACGCATACACACAGCAAGCGTCACGTGTTGTAATCTAACGAAATATTAGTAACTAAAAAACTACACTAGTAACTAAATTTCACCGTGTTATCTAGTACTCAGGAAAAGTGTAGTTTTTTATTAGTGACAGAGTTTTTGAGAATCGGTTTAGTAGTCCCTATATACAAATCAACAAAAAACTAGCACATTTTATCTGCTTATATAATACTAGCGGCCCGGTCCGGCTTCACCCGAATTTGTAATTTGCCACCATTTTTTCATCGACTTACGTTGCAAAATTCGTCTCCACGAAAAACGCTTTAATTTTACCGCGATAGTATATAGCCTACGTCTATCCTGAGAGTGATTAAATTTTTCAAATCGTAGTTTTGGAGATCAGAAACAAAAATAATTCAATTGTTTCATACTTTTTGAACTATACCGATTAGGTATAATTGTTTAGTGTCGAATTTTATCTTAAATTTTTAAAAATACTGTAACAAAACTGTACTTGTTCGTGGTGGAAAATATTTATTTACAATAGTGAAACGTTAACAAAACAAATAAACAAACACTAAAAGTTCTTCTTTATAACGTAACAGAAACAAAACAACAATTCTAACTAATAAAATAAAAGAATACAAAGTCACTATTTATGTACACAAAATACAAAACAGATAAAAAATCTATTAATAAAACAGTGTATATTCTATTCAATAGAAGATTTTTGGAAAATGGCATCATATTGCAGTCTAAATCGATGTAACCTGACGCATTATACCGCTGTATTGTTTTTTTTAATAAAGAAGTATTATATTTACAACACAGGAACACACCGATATTTATTTAGCACACTTATTTATTGACTATATAAAAGAGATTATTTATGTTAAACCAGATTTATATTTATTTTACACAGTTCATTTATTTATCTTACCTCAGTACTGTTCACGGTACTGACTGTTAATTTATGTCACAACTATTTGTCGATTGCTAACTCGATGAGCTATCGGGCTAATATTTATATGCGCTGGACAGTTTTTCTTTTTCTTGCCTTCATTGCTGTCTGGAATTTGGAAACAAAGCCCTTTTCACCTACGCATATTGTTTGAACAACAAGCCGATTGTTGTTGCCCCACAACAATCTGTGTATCATTGTTAGAACAACAAGCCGATTGTTGTTCCAGAACAATATGTGTGTCATTGTTAGAATGACGAGCCGATTGTTGTCTCACGAAATCTTTTGTCGTCGCAACGGGGAGCCGTGTAACAATACATTACAGTCTTGTTCACATCTAGGATCTTTTATTTTCGATCAGTCAAATCGCATGAAAATCGGTTCGGTTGTTCTTGCGCCGCGCCGGCTCGGAACTGACAGACAGAACTCCACGTTTGTTATGACAGAGAAAACATGTTTTAATCTCAATCATCGTGCAAATATACACACCACTTACGCCATTCTGGAGAATTAACTATGTATAATATAATATATAATTAAAATTTAAGACAATCGCATTGTAAACAATCTCGAGAATAGAATGTTTACAAAAGTACCAACATAAAACAATAAAATAATAATATGTACTCGGCGTAGAACTGTAGAACTTTATTGTCTACAAGAGAAACTTTGATGTATGTATCATTTGAATAATAATAAATGATCCACTTTACGCCCACGCCTACCAAAAACAACTTTTTTTTTATAGTCTGTTATTTACTATTACAACTAGTGCTGGGATCTTTCGAGTGAAAATAGTCGAACTATTATTAAAATAGCTCGAGATGTCTCCAGAGCTTAAAATCATTCATTCATAACGACTTTCACAATATAAGATCTGTCAGAATTAAACAAGTGAAGCATGCTTTTATTAATATTTACATGAACATATTATGTAGGTAACCATGGTAACGAATAGCAAATATCATTATTGAATATTAGTCATTACCCGCGTCACCTCACGCGATATCAGAAATTTTATTTTCTTTATTACATATACTAAATCAAATGTCAACATTTTGAAGTTGGAATGGTCCCGTCGACCAATTGGCTGAAATTTTATTATCAAATATCATCCGAAGGAATCATTTAGAATAAATCAATATGTAAAGTTCCTCCGAGAACACACTGCCGCCCCCTTTTTAAAACACTAAAGATCTTAACATTTCATGACCTTTATACAGATTGTATCAAATCAAAACGGTCCATAGAACATTATGTGTGTAAGACAGAGACGATATTATATAAAGCACTAAAGCAGTAAGTAAGAATGAGATAAATGATCGCTAATAGTTACTGTGGTTATACAATCTGATAGTATCGTCTTTGTTTTTAGACAACAAAAATCACAATTTTATCAAATGTCAGTATTCACTAGTGAAATTATTGATAAAATGGCTATTTATTATAATCGATTAAGATATTGTTTGGCAGAACGTGGAGGTCTTTTTGAACATTTAATAAATTAATTATTAAAAGTATTGTTAAAACTTTTGTACCAGATATAAATAATAATACGAATTAATATTACAGTTTAGTTGTTTTAATTGATAAATTGGTAAAAAGATTTACAGTGTACGTAATTATTTATTTACGTAACCACAGTAACTATTAACGATCATTTATCTCATTCTTACTTACTGCTTTATATATCGTCTCTGTCTTACACACAGAATGTTCTATGGACCGTTTTGATTTGATACAATCTGTATACTAGAATGTGCAAGTTTTGTCAAATTTAATTTTAATCTTTTCTCTAGAAATACTACTAGTCACACATACAGCACAAGAACACGAACAAACTTTAGACTAGACTACACGTCATTAACTACTGTGAACAAAGGTCCTGTTAATGCTATGTTGAAAATTTTCAATAAGTTGCCCCCTGAAATCAAAAATCTACCGGCTACAAAATTTAAACAAAAATTAAAATCTATTTTATTAGAGACAAATTTTTATTCTGTTGAGGAATTTTTTAATCATAAATTTTAATTTTATATATGTAACTGACGCATTCTACACTGTTCTGACAGTATTAACAGAATAAAGTTTCTTATCTATCTTATCTATATATTAAAAACATTCGAATAGCAATCTTTCGATTATTAAACTAATCGATTATTCCCAACTCTAATACGACATTCAAACTGCGAGTCCTATTGTTTACAAATAGTATGAACGTTCAAAGCAAGAAGTTGACCGTGATTGGACAAAAAAACATTAAAAAAAAAACAAGATCAGACTACGGAAAAGAAGAAAACAAAAATCTCAAAGCGCGAGACAGTATTTTATATTTTACAGCAGGAGTCGCGACCTGTTTGTGAATTGATCAAAACATTTCGATTTTCGAGTTCTCGACTATTGATATAAAAAAAACTTCTTCTTCTTTTTCGTATTTACGATAATAATAACAACGAATGGCAATTATTTCATGATAGCTTGCCCGTCTTTGACAATAATACCGTTTGAGCTGCCGAAGGTTGTTTTTATCCAATTAAGTTGATGTGGTTCCTATATAGCGCTTCGGTACGGTAGACTTGATTGAAATAGCTATTACCATAAATAATAAATATCTATTAATTAACTATATAAATCATTGGCTAGCTACTCAATGTGCGGTGAGTGAACGCAACAAGGTATCAAAAATATATCTGCGTCTCTTTCTTCGATGTAATTCCCTGATTTCTCCGATGATAGGATTGGTTGATGTACTTGCATTCAATCTGAATAAAGTATCTCTGTTTCAAAAAGCTTGTCTTTTTCTATGACGTTAACATGGGCGCACCCAGCTTTTGGTCCAGGAGGGGGCAAATTAGAAATTTCTTGCCGGGTTCCCGTGCTTGTTTTGCCAGTGCTTACGGCGTAAAAAAAGACAGAAGTATATGTTTGCATCCTAATAGTTCGATTGAGATTTTGTTCCTATGCTCAGTATATATAATATTATGGATTATTATTCTCTTTGTCAGTAAGTTAATTACAAGCATTATTTAGGTTCTTGATTATACAACAAAGAATTGTTTTTGTCGTTTCGACACATTGACATAATTGCTTTTTAGAAGCGAAACTAAACTGGATTAAGATACACGATGTTTGAAACACTTGAAGCGGTGGAGCGTAACGCCTCATCAATTGATTACTCATAAAATTTCCGTACCGGGCCTTATAACTCAAAATCGTTTCTTAAGGAGTAAACTCCAAAAAACCTGAACGTACACGGATCATGTGCAGGTGATACAGGAAACAGTATTCACGAAAAATTTACGACACGTTTAAAATATCTTACACACAAAAGAAAAAACAAAGGAAAGGCGCATTTCGGGGCTTTCTTTTGTTTTTTCTTTTGTTTGTAAGATATTTTACTAAACGTTCTTGACGAGCTCGGTCTAGTACAAACAAAAATTCATCATTTTTAGAGGGAAACTTTAAAATTAGATTCCGTTTGAACGTTGAGGCCTGAATTGGACCTTTCTAGAGCGTTGCATGTATGCGCCTAAAAATAAAGATTATTACTGTTATTAATTAAAAACAGCGATTAAATTGCGCAAACATTTGGATTATGAAAACATAAAACTTTTATTGATTTAATAGCGTGTAGATTAAACGTTTTTGCATAATATTAAAATAACGAAACAAATCAACTTAATAAATAATTCCTTCAACGTCCGTTGACCGATATCATGATAAAATTCATAGAGCCGTGGCGAATTCGGAATTAATAAGGACAAGAACAGGCCAGCTTATAAACACTTCGATAATCATGTCCGCCATATTGGATCCGTTGTCTTGAAATTCGCAATTCTGAGTTCAGATTCGTAATCAACGACCCCAAAAAACCTTCTCATATCAATTTTGGGTAAAATATGTCCGCCATATTGGATCCGCCATCTTGACTTTCGCAATTCTGAGTGCAGATTCGTAATCAACGACCCCAAAAACCTTCTCATACCAATTTTGGGTAAAATATATACACATTTTAGGAATCATGTCCGCCATATTGGATCCGCCATTTTGAATTTTGCAATTCTGAGTTCAGATTCGTAATCAGCGATCACAGAAATCCCTGAGTCATCAATCTCAAGATGATTGAAAATGATTATTTGTCTTTTGGGACTTTTGTCCGTGTTTTTTCGATTTAGTCCCACTGGACTTGGTGACGCAAAATGTTGTTTGCACTAATTAAGCTATTTTATAAAGTGTGCCGCGTTCATGCCTAAATCACCTTCCAAAAAGTTCAGTAGCTCTTGGACTATAAGTTCATATAGCGAAGATATTTTTTGTTCTTCTGCTTTCTGGTTTTGTAGGACAACATATATTACCGTAATAAAAAAGTAAATTAACTACAAATGGGAAAAAGATAGGTTGTTATATAAACAGAATAATGACACCGTAGAACTTTTTCTCCCTGTTATTTTTTTGTGATCAGAAAGAAAAAAGTTACACATTTATTTTAGTAAAATTGTAATCGATTAAGCTATATTTTCTGGGTGAAACTTCTTTTCCATCATATACCTATATATTTTTTTAGTACCTGACGTGGGTAGTTTATTTGATTACACATCTTGTGAAATAAGTTTTTAGCTAGACGATAAATTAATTTTTATCGTGACTCATTAGCAACAACTATTTATTTAGCTCGCTGTTTTTTTTTTTATAAACTCTTGGCAATTAATTCTTGTCAGTCGACTCTTATTTAACAGCTTTCGTCAATCAACTTTTAATAATCAATTCGTATCAATCAACACGTGTCAATCAATGTATATCAGGCAACTTTTGTAAAATTTCTATTGTCAATCAACTATATTGTCAATTAAAATCTTGTCAATCAATTATTGTTAATTAACCTTTCTAAATCAACTACTGTCAATCTAAATCTGTCAATCAACTTTTCTACTCTTGACAATCAAATTTTGTCAACAAACGCTTGTAAATCAACTAATGAAAATATTGTCAAGTAACTCTTGTCAATCAATATTTTTAAATCAACTATTGTCAAATAAAATCTTGACAATCAACTACCTACTGCCATTCAACTCTTGCAAATCCAATATTGACAATCAAAATCTTGTCAATCGATTGACAGTAGTTCAACGACAAAAGCTGATTGTCAAGATTTGGATTGTTAAGAACGGATTTGCAAGAGTTGAATGGCAGTAGGTAGTTGATTGTCAAGATTTTATATTTGACAATCAAAATCTTGTCAATCGATTGACAGTAGTTCAACGACAAAAGCTGATTGTCAAGATTTTGATTGTCAATAACGGATTTGCAAGAGTTGAATGGCAGTAGGTAGTTGATGGTCAAGATTTTATTTGACACTTATTTGAACTACTGTTAAACATCTATTGTCATTCAAATCTTGTCAATAACTTGTTGTTCGACATTGTATTGTTCATCCATGCTGGTCGCATTGCTGTTTTCGTAAGACAAGATAAACTTTCCAAAGTATACGTTTTATTACAATTTTCAGATATTATCTATATATAAAGTATCTATAAGATTCCTCAGTTTATTTTATATTTTTGTGTTCAAAGAAAACATCTTTCCACTTTACATTTATTTCCCGAGGGTATTTCACTAATGCGCGTGTCATTTTATTATGTATAAAATAAAATAAATCTTAAAGTATTCATCTTGAATTCGAAGAAAAAAAAATGCTATTGAAATACTAATTACGACCGCTTTTATTGACAATCAGTCGGGTTGTCCCATTTTACCTTCTAGAATCTATATCTATCTACAGAATGTTTCCTAAAATGCGGTTCGATCAATAACTTCAGTATCAATAAACAAAATATTAAAAGAAATCATTCCAGAGATACCATAAAAGATTCTAATTAATTTTCTTCCAATATCAGCTTTGTTGTCAGGCGACATTCAACATTTTTATTAAATTTCTTAATTATTCCGTTAGTGAATTTTTTTAATACTTCAGTTACAGGTGTGTAACAAGTTTATTTTGATGCAAATTTTGTTCGAATATCGATTAATAAAGGACCCCGCACAAGCCTTATGAGATTTGGTTCTCGGTTAAATTAATCGAAAATGGTTTTATTTTATAGTTTAAAGATCACTAAGAAAAAGTGTCCATGGGCGCATAGACTAACCACCAATAGATTTTTGGCTACAGATATGTTTATCGAGATTTTAGATATATGTAAGTATATCCATTAAATTCACAAACGTGTTCTATGTTTAACTTTTGTGCTTTTTTTAGAAATAGAAAAATAGTCGAAAACTAGATAATGTTGGAAGGTGTCACCCTGTATAAAATAATAGTATCATATTCGAATTCAGCGCACTCGAAAACATATTTTTAGAGGTTAGGATTTTTAAAGATTGTCAATAGGTCATATGCATGAGACTCCAAATTGGTTAAAATTTGTATTTCGAAATATATTTTAGTTCCTGATCATATCGTAATGGTTATTTTATAAATATAATCACTGAAAAAAATGCAAATAATAAAAAATAACTGTAGAAAATACGCGCTATTTTCGAATTTTCAAAACGCAGCGTGACGTCAGAGTATATATATCAACAACAGTTTCTATGACGACTGTGTCGTCTCACAGTAAGATTATGTCAGTATTTAGAGAAAACAACAAATAAACCTATGTATATGAGAGTGGTTGTATTTCAACAACTTTTCGTGCATATAGCCAAAGTTGCTGAGCACGTAATTTAAGTAAAAAAAAAAAAAACAAATAAACTTCATTTAGAACATTGACAATTTGACATCAAGGTTGACATGCATCATATATCATGACGTCACATAAGCCCGCCAACATGGCCGATTGTTTAAACTCTCAATTTTTGAGTGTGAAATTTAATATTTTTTTTCTTATGATAATATTACATTTTTAAATGATTATCAATTTTTTCCCGTATTATGGTTGACTAAATAATCTATTAAAAATATAAAAAAAATACATGCATATGACCTATTCAATAAGTATCCCTATATCTAAAGTATCGTTAAACATGTTTATAGGTAAAAATCTATTGGTTTTTAGGCTATGCGCCCATGGACACTTTTTCTTAGTGACCTAACTATCAAATAAAACCGCTTTCGATCAATTTAACCGAGAACCAAATCTCATAAGGTTTGTACGGGGTTCTTTCTACTATGATTTTTTTACAATCATAGCCAGGCCACTGTCAAATCAGATTTTCTGACAATGGTTTCTGCAACCCAGCAACCCGAGCAAAAACGAGTAGTCTGCGTACAAATTCTTATAGGGTTAATAAATCCAGAACATTTTTATCTCCGGTCTTCATTTTTTTTTCTCGAAGCGATTTATGTATTCATTCTGTCATTATTTTATAAACAAACCGCAATGTTTAACATTTTTACGCTGCCAACTGTACATAAAATAAATCGGAAAGCTCGTACATAATATATAATGTGTCCGACCTACGCACTTTGTAAGCTTAATGTGCTTCCAGAAGCATAAACCATAAGAGAATATAAAATCTTTGTGCAAATGTTTTCTTAACATATAGGCAACTGTTTTATTTATATTTTACCACCTTTGATCGATCATCTACTGAGTTCATAAACTGAATGAAGATGGCACCACTGAGTTCGTTTTGTACTTTTTAGCGCGCTGGAAATTTCGAAAACCTTTGTTTTACGGTGAGGAGTACAGGTACACTCAAGATTTTTGTAAGTAACTTGTAAGAGATATCCTAGTCTAAAGACCGCTGCACACGAGGCTAGAAACGCTGCTAGGAGTTCTGCTAGCCGGTAGGCTGGCTACGAAGCTGGAAATGACGTCACTGCGGGCTGGCCTGCTAGCTCACAAGATAGGTTTTAAAATTAGAACAGGGGCTATTTTCCCTGCTAGATCTGCTGCTATAGGTATGAGCAAGAACCGATCAGGAGGCAGTATCGTCACGTGGGCACTTCAACAAACGCCCACAATTCAACATGGCGTCATTCTGCTCAGAGTCAGACAACAGACACGTTTTGCTCTGTGTTTATATTAGAACTGTCACTGCGCGCGCATCAAATCTATCCACAAAACCAGTTTGAAAAATAGTTTCGTGTGAAGCGAGCACTTAACAGCAATCAAGAAAACCAGCGCTAGAAAACTAGTAGGCAAATCTAGCAAGGAATCTAGCAGCGTTTCTAGCCTCGTGTATTAAAAATATATACCTTCAACTGTCATTTGGTGATGACAAAGATAGATAATATATACACTGATAAATCGCAAACGGGTTGCTTAGCTAAATCGCGTAGTGATGCTGTTAAATTCTAATAACTTTTTTGGATTAACTTTCCCGCTTTGTTAATCATAAAAATCGAGTCTAGGATGAGAGAATATAACACAAGGAATTGGAATATAACATTGAGTCTATACATAAATATAGATCATCCACATAAACATACCTTGTAAATAGTCAAATGTTTTTTTTTCATGGGTATTTGGATTGACAAAACAGTTATTATTTAAACAATTCTTTAATATCATCGTACGACGTTTCGTCTCTCTCGAGACTTCTTCAGGTACCTGAAGAGGTCTCGAGAGAGACGAAACGTCGTACGATGATATTAAAGAATTGTTTAAATAATAACTGTTTTGTCAATCCAAATACCCATGAACATTTACAGTCATTCAATAACATGGATATGAATAGAATAAACCGTTTTTTTTTTCTTTTATCATACAGTGTAAAACTTGCGGAATGTGCAATTTTGGTTTTGACAAATATTTTTAATGTTTTTTTACCAATCTAAAATAATCAAACTTTAAAAAAAAACTTTAATTTACTTAAGGTGGGCTCAGTATTTCTGAAACCCCTATATTTTATTGTACATAGTAAATAGTATATTATTGTAAACTAGCGGTCCCGCCCGGTTTCACCCGGGTGCAAAAGAACGATAGGGGAAGGAAGGCACATGAGTACGCACATTCATCTTAGTTTACCGAGATGAATGTTGTGTCCAAACTTCATAATGATCGGAGTTACCGTTCAAAAGTTTTTGTCGTTAAAAAGCAATATTTATATTTTTTTTAAGTAATAATTTTTTTTTAATATAATAAATATTTAATTCAAAACACTGTAGGAATTTTTTTTTTATATAGGTACCTACCTATAGTTGTAAATGAGCTATTAATTAGATTTATTTAATTTTAATTAGTCGTAATAAAATTTAAAAAATTGTGAAATGCAAGCTTTAGAAGAAAGCAATGTAGAAAATAAAAAAAAAAAATATATATTCGCCGACGTGGGGCTTGAACCCAAGACCCTGGCATTATGAGTGTTACGCTCTACCAACTGAGCTATCCGGGGTTGTAAACGTAACACGCTTATTTGCAATATTCAGTTAAGGCATTTCACCTGATAATATTTGTCGGACGGACTAATTTTGAGATACATCTTGCAACATTTTTCATTGATGTTCCGCTTCAATTGGTCGTAGCGTGATATTATATAGCCTCCTCGATAAATGAGCTATCCAACAAAAATTCGAACCAGTATTTCTGAGATTAGCGCGTTCAACCAAACAAACAAACAAACAAACTCTTCAGCTTTATATATTAGTATAGATAAAGACTTCTTCCTTTTCTTCGAGTCACTATTAAAAATGAGTGGCTTTCCAAATCTCACTCGGGCGGAGCCAGGTACAACTGGCAGTTATGAATAATTCAACAGACAGTCTGAAAAGGTATAATTCATTAGACGAAAACCAACCGGTATTGTAGCAATAATAAGAAATTTAATTTATTCGATTGAAGAAGCTACGCTAACGATAATTCTCCATCAGGGGAATAAGAATACCGAAATCAATGCTGGAATATAAAAGCCATTGAGAATACATAGTCTACGAAATCCAATAAGATGAATTAATTATTTGATTTTGAAAATAGATTACTAAGAGCAAATCAAACCTCAAGTTTCGCATAATGAAATATTTGAAAATCGAGGAGATAAAGCTGAGTGTAAACTTGAGTTCTCTATGTGAGGTGAAATTTCTACATCTAACAAGCCCTGAGTTGGGTCGTTTATTGGGACTCTGTAAGTGCGACCCTTGAGGTCCAAACATCCAACTTCAACCAAAACGCTAAAATTTAATGTTCTCTGACAAATAACATGAACCATTTAAAATGTCTGACACCTCGAATATGCGAACATATTCGAGGTGTCAGACATTTTAAATGGTTCATGTTATTTGTCAGAGAACATTAAATTTTAGCGTTTTGGTTGAAGTTTTTAAGCTACCCAATTAAAAAAATAAACAGTATTTATAAATTTTTACATGTCGTCAAAACGACATCTTTCGGAAAATTTAGAGAAAAAACGCCCCAAAATCAAGAAAAGTCATAGAGGAAATAGGTGTCAGACTAGGCCTAATGAAGCCATATACAAAATTTGGGGAGAGTATGTGTCAATAAAATTTTTGCCGACGGGCACTCTGACTAATAGTGTATATACACTGTATAAATATTCGCATTTAGAAGCGACCGAGAGCTTGTGAAAACTTTCATGAAAGGTCGAAGTGATTGAGTCATTAAACTCTTAATTAAAATTGCATTGTGCTAATTAGTTCCCATCAATGTGATGTCATTACGGAAGTTCAGAATAGACTATTGAAGGACACTGTAATACAGTATCTTCTATATACGAGGTGCTGGTTTTACCGCTAGAATCACTGCTGGGACTTATGCTGGCTGCCGCGCTGGCTACTACGATGGAAATGACGTCACTGGTGGCTCGCGTGCTTAGTCACAAGATGGATTTCAAAATTAGAACCGGAGCTATTTTGAGTAAGAACCCATCAGGGAACAGTATCTTGTCACGTGGGCGACATGAATAAACGCCCACAAACAAACACGGCGTCATAGTGTGTGTTCTGTTCAGAGACAATCAACGTTCACATTTGTTAACGTCCGAACTCAGGGCTCTTGTTAACGAGCGTTTTAGTCAACTGGTAACGGGCCGACGCGAAACGGTTACCTTTGTACACGATCCGCTAATCATTTAAACCAGAGGTCCCCAAACTTTTTTGTCTCGTGGACCACTTGCCATGTTTTTCGGTTTGGGGTAGACCCCCTGCTTATCTGATATTGATTTTTTGCAAATTCATTAATTTCATATGTATTTTTGACAACCGGTAGAGTGCTACTCACTTTAAACGATTATAACGGTAGTGAAATGTAGTGTGAAATGTTTAGTTTTATACATTTATTAATTAGATTCAAATTAAAATTTACTTTCTGTTACATAAAATAACTAAGCAAAAAATAAATGCTTTTAGTGTGAGGGATGAACCCGATGCTTTAATAATACATTTTCAACATTTGGAATCAATTTAGTTAGATTTAATCTTAAATCTCTTCGGTTAACGATGTCCAGTTTGTTTCTTTTTTTGTTAGGAGATTCACTATCGTTGACCCTCATTTTCATTTCATAGACCCCCAATTTTTTTTCCCGCTGACATGGACCCCTTGCAAGTTGTCGTCGACCCCTGGGGGTCGATATAGACCACTTTGGGAATCACTGATTTAAACAATTTCAACATTTAGAATAATTCCAATTTCCTCTTTAAAAATCACTCGCTTCGCTTTTTGTAACTTACGTCGTTTTATCTTGTTTCTGAAGACGTAAACGGCAGGAAATTTCTCATTATATTTTATAGACGTGTAATTCGAGAAATCGCTGTTGAAAAATCAATTTCATCAATAAATGGTAAAATTCAATATTGTATCTGTTATTGCAATATAAAAAAACCTCTCGACTGCGTTTCAGATAAAATGCATGAGCTAACATGGAGCTTTTGTATTTTTCTGGATACACCAGTGCTTACTGCGTAAAAAACACAGAAGTATGTTTGCACCCTGATAGTTCGATTGCGATTTTATTCCTATCCTCAGTATAGAAAAAAAGTATATGGGTATAATACCTATACTATTTCTTAACTTCAATATTACCTATATACTAGCGGTCCCGCCCGGTTTCACCCGGGTGTAAAAGAATGAATGGGGAAGAGAGAAACACGAGTACACACATTCATCTTAGTTTACCGAGATGAATGTTGTGTCCAAATTTCATGATGATCGGAGTTACCGTTCAAAAGTTTTTGTCGATAAAAAGCAGTATTTATACTTTTTTTAACTAATAATTTTAAAAATTAAATTAATTAAATAAAATTTAAATAAATTTAAATGTAAGCCTTAGAAGAAAGCATTGTAAAAAATAAAAAAATAAATAAAAATACATTCGCTCAACGTCGGGCACGAACCCACGACCCTGATATTGACAGTCGCATGCTCTACCGATTGAGCCAGCTGGTGTTGTGTACTCACAACGCTAATATGAGTATATCTAGTTAGTGCATTTCACATGAATAGAAGCTTATTTTTGAGATACATTTTGCAACATTTTTCATTAATGCTCCGCTCCTAATGGTCGTAGCGTGATATTATATTATAGCCTATAGCCTTCCTCAAGAAATGGGCTATCCAACAAAAAAACATTTCTTTAATTTGAACCAGTAGTTCCTGAGATTAGCGCGTTCAAACAAACAAACAAACTCTTCAGCTTTATATATTAGTATAGATTATCAATCCAATATGTACACCGAATTTATTCTACCCTTCAGTAAATTCGCAAACTAGTGTTTTCATAAAATTTTTGAATCCGGTTCTGTCGGGCCGATTTTACGAAAAAGTTCGTTCGTATGGCAAACTATATATTCGTCGCAAATGTCAATTTTCTGCCCTAGTTACCACAATCTATAATATCTCGCTTACACGACATGCTTAATGCATTGTTAATAGGGTGTAAGTCGCTCTTCTTTGTCATTAGGTCAGACTAGCTACTAATGATTTTTTTGCGGATTTGCTATTAGTCCAAGCGGCGGGCGCAAAAAATTGTTTCGATTTTATAGAGGTTGAAACTTTCAAAAAATATATTACATATATAACCCAATATACTGGTCAGTGCTAATGATGTCATGCATCTGACTGGTGTGCCCATAGAGATATAAGTAACTAGAGTATGCTAGTTCGTATTCTTGCCATAAATGAAAGTGTCCTCAGTTGAGAGAGACAGAACGCTGCAGAAATTCCAGAAAACCAAATATTTGTTTACTCAAATCAGCATTGTTTTGTAGAATTAGTTACCATACTCTCTCTGAATTGTAGACACTTTCACGGCTCACTCACGTACTCTAGTCGAATATCTCTATGGGTGTGTCGTTCATAATGAACGACTACTTTCATGGAGCGGAGCGAGTCGCTCTTTTTTTATGAATGACTCACTCCGAGCGCCATTGCTCTGTGCTGAGCTGTTCTGTACGGTTGCATTTGCACATTTACAGAGCGCACACAGCACAGGCTACAGAGGCACTAGTGAATTTTGCACGTACGGAGTTATCTTTGCTGAGTCATATAATGTCGAATGACACACTGTAAGTGCAATAGTACTAAGCTTACAGTGACTTAAACCATTCACATTGACGTCGTTGACAAAAGATATAATATTGTAACAATAAATTATTGTTAAGCTTGAATTATACTTAATAGTCTATCCGAAATACGAATAATATAAGATTAGAATCATATTAAAATGAGCTCAGAGCTGAGTGTGTGTATTGTGCTGTGTAATGCTACGTGACTCCTGAGCATGCATGATGACAGTTCACACCTCTGCAGTCTGTACTCTTGTGTAGTGCGTACTGTCTAGTGTCGCTCCTTTGAACGACTCGCGCTGAGCGACTCTTTTTAGTGAGCGGAGCGCACGGAACCAGCTCCCAATAAAGAGTCATATGGACCCATTACTAGCCGCTTGGACTATAAATTGTTCCAATGGAATAAACTGCGTAGCTGCATGCAAGAAAAAATTATTACTGAAAATAATGAACCGTTGAAACACGCAACAGCAGTTATAAAGAGAAACTTATATTTCGCAGTATGGCAATATTTAATGGAGCTCTTTGACATCGCATGTGTATTTAAGAAGGCTTTATAATTTAATTTGTCGTATTTTCAGAGCGTTCGATGTTCATGATTCAATTACTTATTTCTATAAATAGACATTTTGCGATTTATAACGTAATTATTATATTATAAACAGTGTCGACAACTTTTCAAAACCTATTATCACTGTCGTGACATGAAATGTTCCCGTTTTTATAAAGCTTTCAGGTATTTAACTTGTTTTTTAAGGCCGCTGCACACGAGGCTGGTTTTTTCGCTGGGCAGGAAATCCGTATTTATAAAATTTGGAACTTTGTAACATGTTTTGAGGATTAAGGAGGTTGAGCCGTTTTACGACGATAATGAAAATATCTGAAATATAGTTTTTTTAATAAATTTTTTTATGACACAATTTTCTGTAAAAAATCCAAAATCATTAGGAGATTTATAAAGTCAAAAATTGAAAAAAAACTTTTACATGTAGTCTTATGGAAAATATGTCAACGGTACATTTTAATTTTTTGCGAATAACCAAATAATGTCAGCAGTTCCGAAAACTAACTATGTAAAGCATCGATGTCTTACGCATATTTTAATATTTTTTCCAACTTAATTAGAAGACTTTTAATCAATAAAAAAAATTATTAAACCTTAGCACTTTTCGATTATGGACTTTTATTCTTGACAATTTTAACTGAATTTTCAACTTTTTAATGATTTAGTTTTGGTTTTTATTACTTCTAATTTGTTTTTAATTATTTACTACAAAAAATATGTAAAATGCAGATATTTACATAAATTTATTTTTTCTAACCTAACTTTGTACAAAAAATTCAAAAGTTAGTCCATTAGGTAAAATACTGAAATAATAAATAATAATTAATAAATTATTTATTTATGCCTTTATGACAATAATTGATTGGTATCATCGACTTATACCCTTTTGTATAAATTTATTATGGAAAAGTTCCCATTTAGAATTCGACTTACTTTTGATTGGGACTGTAACGCATCGACCTCCTTAAATAAATAAAAAATAAAATTTGTACTGGATAGCACGCTAGGTACGAAGATAAAATGACGTCACTGCGAGCTCGTGTGCGTGATTAGAAATTAGAATCGAGGCTACTTTTCGTACTAGTTTGTCTGCTTGTTTTGAGCAAGAACTAATTAGGAGACAGTATCCTGTCACGTGGACGACACGAACAAACGCTCACAAACAAGCATGACGTCATAGCGTGTGTTCTGTTCAGAGACAAAAAACGTCCACTTTTGTTAACAATCGAATGTCACTACGCGCGCACAAAACCCATCTACAAAGCAAGCTTCAATGCACGTATCGCATGAAGCGAACACATAAAAAACATAACCTCAAAGAAATATAAATGAAAATATATGCCATTTAATAATAATGTACAATATACATAATAAATACTTACCATACTTACCTATCTAATATGTAAAATTACCAATACTATTTGTAATTTTTTCAGTTTTGTGATGATAACCATTGTAATCATTTTGTAGTGATAATGGCCACAGCAGCCGATTCACTTGTTTTTTTGTTAAAATAAAAAAAAAAAACATAACCAAAACCAGCAAGGAATCTAGCGGCAAAACCAGCCTCGTGTGCAGCGGCTACATATCTTTCAATTTGCATATAAAGATAATAAAAAGGGTCAATTATCGTGAGCTTGAAGATCCAGACACCTGAGGTCTCTTGTTTTTGATAAGCTCATTGATGTCATGTGTCATATTTGAGGGAGTTATTTTCAGAATAGATTCTGGTCGCGGGCCGTATTAAGATGGCTTTAGGGCTCGGGCCGTATCTTTGACATCACTGTTTTAAAACATTTCCGTGCGTTTCTACATGGCGGAGATTTTATCCGTACCTATTAGTAATGTGTCCACATGACTCTTTATTGGGAGCTGGCTCCGTGCGTTCCGCTCACTAAAAAGAGTCGCTCAGAGCGAGTCGTTCAAAGGAGCGACACTAGGCAGTACGCACTACACAAGAGTGCAGACTGCGGATGTGTGAACTGTCATCATGCATGCTCAGGAGTCACGTAGCATTGCACAGCACAATACACCACACTCAGCTCTGAGCTCATTTTAATATGATTATGATCTTATATTATTCGCATTTCGGATAAACTATAAAGTGTAATAAAAGCTTAACAACAATACTGTTTATTGTTACAATATTATATCTTTGTCAACGACGTCAATGTGAATGGTTTAAGTCACTGTAAGCTTAGTGCTATTACACTTACAGTGTGTCATTCAACATTAAATGACTCAGCAAAGATTACTCCGTACGTGCATTATTCACTAGTGCCTCTGTGGCCTGTGCTGTGTGCGCTCTGTAAATGTGCGAATGCAACAGTACAGAATAGCTCAGCACAGAGCAATGGCGCTCGGAGTGAGTCATTCACAAAAAAAAAGAGCGATTCGCTTTGAGAAAGGAGTCGTTCATTATGAACGACTCGCTCAGGAGCGACACATCACTAGTACCTTTGGCACTTTCTTTTGTTTGTGTGTATAGGCGTTCAGTTGTTATTGAAAACCCTTCGATGTAGGCTGTTTATTATTAATAAATTATAAAGTTAAGGCCGCCAATATCCAATGCTGAATTTCCAGAGGTCAACGTCTTGAAAACATAACAATGTAGTTGATATTTTGATTAACTTCATTTCTCAACCCACGCAAGAAAGTTCGGTTTCTCGCTTCTAAGCACTCTTGACTTCTTTCCTTTTGACGCAAAGTTATCTTAACGAATTACGGTTATTCGATCGTTAGATGTGAATCTAACATGGTTTTCAAGTTATCGATTATAGCGGCCCGGCCCGGTTTCATCCGGGTTCGATAGATATATTTTAGGTTATTAGAAAATTGTACAAAATTCATTTCATTAAGAAACGACTACAGCGTCAAAATGTGTGAACTAATAGCTTTGAGCTGATGTCGCTGGTGGCAGTGCCCGCTAACTCATGTCGCTAGTTCCCGCCTGGTGCGGTGCAGTGACACGCCATTTGACGCAGCCAAATTACAGGAGCTTGCACCCGACTACTTGATGTCGCTACATGATATGGATACAGTTTTTATTGACAAAACGTTGTTATATTGTACAAAATATTTACAAATTATCTATATACAAAGCCCTTCCGCGTTTATCGCTCTTTTTATTAGTGAAAATCGTATGAAAATCCGTTCGGTAGTTTTTGAGTTTATCGCACTCAGACAGACAGACAGAACCGTCTCTGGGACTTTGTTTTATAATATATTACCATTCCAACCCACAAGTCGGGAATGGTACTAGTTTAGGTCAAAAATATTTTTAACAAAAAAATTGAACCGACTTCACACTAAAAAGTAAAAAATAATTGCGTATTGAAATGTTTTGGAGTCGGTGTAGTTCTCGGAATAGATTTCATTTTGGGCTGACTCCGACTCCAAAACATTTCAATTGGCAATTATTTTTTACTTTTTAGTGTGAAGTCTGTTCAATTTTTTTGTTAAAAATATTTTATTTTTCTCTTTTTAGTGTTAGTCTAACACTAAAAATCGGTGAACATACATAAAAAACATTATGCGTTTCTTTGAAATTTGAGAGTTTCCCTCGATTTCTCCGGATTCCACCATCAGATCCCAACTTGGTTTCGATGGGACCACCTCTGAGGTGCACTCTTTCGAATAAAAAAAAAATTTGAAAATCGATCCATAATTGACGGAGAAATCGGTGAACATACATAAAAAAAAAATATATATATACAGACGAACATAGAACCTCCTCCTTTTTGTTGAAGTCGGTTAAAAAATCACTTTTCAAAATTGTACAATATCTCTTTGTTTTGAGATCGCCCGAATCCAAAAAACATATTTTGGAAAAAACTCTGTGCGTCTGTTTGTCTTTGAGCACGATACGGGTCAAACGGATGAGCGGATTGAAACCAAATTTTGGGAGGATGTTTGGTATGCAAATATGAAAAGCCCTATAAGACGATTTATACGAAAGGAAAGAAGCAGTGTTTTCATAACTTTAATCGCGCAACATCTTACTGGTTACGGATCATATAATAGAAGGGGAGTTATATAATATCTACCTAGTACTACTGACAATGGACAGCGTAATTGATCAATTAAAACAGAAACAAAAGGCCAGCGCCACTCAATTAAAACTGTTAATTAAACGGTAAATCTCTATTACCGCCATCTTTTTAGCACACAACGAGGAAGTTTAATAACTGCACTTGATTAGCCCATATTTTCAACTCCACGAAGCGTTGAACTATAGTAAAGAAGGAAAATTTAAGGAGTTAGTACAGTACGGTACGGCAATGAACCAATGTTGAAAGGCTAGAAACGCTGCTAGATTCCTTGCTAGATCTGCCTACTAGTTTTCTAGCGCTGGTTTTCTTGATTACTGTTAAGTGCTCGCTTCACACGAGACTATTTTTCAAGCTAGTTTTGTGAATAAATCTGGAGCGTGACAGTTCAAATATAAACAGAGAAAAACGTGTCTGTTGTCTGACTCTGAGTAGAATGACATCAGGTTGGTTTGTGGGCGTTTGTTCAAGTCGTCCACGCGACAAGATACTGATTCCTGATTGTTCCTGTTCATACCTAGCAGGGAAAATAGCCCCTGTTCTAATTTAAGAGCTAGCAGGTGGGCCCGCAGCGACGTTATTTCCAGCCTCGTACCCAGCCTACCGACCAGCAGAATTCCAAGCAGTGTTTCTAGCAGCGTTTCTAGCCTCGTGTGCAAACTGTCTCCAAATTAAATTTCATCACAATCGGCCCAGCGGTTTATCCGTGAAAGCGTAACAGACAGGGCTACTTTCGCATTTATAATAGTATGGATTACCGAAATAAAATTGCCGCGGGGAAAAGTTATAACACTGTTTCAACTCAATCGCGTGCAAAGTCGCAGGTAGCGGCTAGTAAATAATAATTTTGTATCTACAAAATTTCAAAATCGTCCGAGAACGTGCGCGCAATAAAATTTTTAGTGTAGACCTTTGTGTAAGAAACATTTCTCGCTAACTGGCTTGGCTACGATGTCTTTTTAAAGTCTTTACCAAAAAAAGTTGATGTGGAAAGTCTCTGAACAAAGAAACTAACAACACGCTATTAATGGAATTTTTATGGCTACTTGCATCACTTCAACTGCGCGTTTCGAAACTCCGTTCTCTTTCTAAGCATTTTCTGTTCTCACTGCTTTTGAGAGAACAAATCAAAGACACTGATTTTTTTTCAAAGCTTTCTTGATAAGGGGTTTTTTTGGTATACTTTTCTACGTCTGGTGCTACAGGTAGGTACCACAGTTAAAATCAGATAAGGGTGTGGGTAAGTTATTAAATACCGCTAGAGACCATGAAAATATTCTCTTCTTTCTCTCTCGCAGTATGTCACAAAGTAAAGTCAATTACGTAAAATTTTACTTTTTTTGCACACTTAAAAAATTTGTTAATAATAAAACATATAATTAGTAAATTCAAAACTTTGATTAACGTCTGAATAGAACTCTTCAAATAAATAAAATTGTCGACCAATCCGGATCGAAACGTCATCTTTTGTTATATTGATTTATATTTTTATATTATTTTTTGTCAATACCTATATAGTCTGAATAAAATTGGTCGATAATTTTATTTATTTGAAAACATAATTAGTAATCTACTTTTAAACATAAAATTTACAAATATTAATGCGTTCAACGTCCAATTCTCGACTTTATGGCATAAGAGACGCCATTCGCACCATTACTATTTTCCATCTATCACACTTCCCGTTATTTTCTACATTTTTAAACTTCCACTTAAACAGTAGCAATGGGCAAATGGAGGAATTTTAGGACATCAGGATAAGGTAAGCAATTTTTGAGCACAGGACTTTAACAAGGTAATCGGCCATGGCCTTGAATAAAGAACCATCTCGATATTTATCTGGAATTATTGAGAGAAACCATGGAAAACTTCAACAAGATGACCGATACAGGAATTACCGTTTCTCGGTGAGGGGCAGCAGGAAATAGTTCCAGCCACATCTGCCCCCGCCAGGATTTGAACCCGGTACCTCCCGAATGCGAGTCTAGTGCTCCTATCACTACGCCACCCCGCTCGATCAATTTTACAAATATTTAGAATCATTTTCGTACCTAGCTTTAGTAGTGAGTTGTTGACGATTTTAGCATTATTGAAACAAAATCATAAGAATAAATAAATAACCCGAAGTACAAAGACCGCTGTCGCTAGAATCACTGCTGCACACGAGGCTGGATTTGCCGTTAGATTCCTTGCTAGACTTGACTACTAGTTTTCTAGCGCTGGTTTTCTTGACTGCTTTTATTTGTTTACTTCGCACGAGACGTCTTTTTAAGCTTATTTTGTGGATAGATCTTGCGCGCAAGCAGTGTCCGTTCAAATATAAACACAGAGCAAAACGTGTCTGTTGTCTGACTCTGAGCAGAATGTCGCCATGCTGGTTTGTGTGCGTTTGTTCAAGTCGCCCACTGCTTCATGATTAGTTCTTGCTCAGAGCAAACAGAAGGATCTAGCAAAAAAGTAGCCCCTGTTCTAATTTTAAAACCTATCTTGTGAGCTAGCAGGCCAGCCCGCAGTGACGTCATTTCCAGCTTCGTACCCAGCCTACCGGCCAGCAGAAGTCCAAGCAACCAGCACAAGTCTAGCGGCAAAACCAACCTTGCGTGCAGCGGCTTTTAAATTCAAATCTGATTTGTCGTAGTCAGGAAAAAACAACTGTTTCTGTTCAATGCCAGTTTGAGGGCGTCAAGTCCTTTTTAAGTAACAAGATATTGTCTGGTGGTGAATTATAAATGATCGGAGACGGTGGCCTGACACTAAATCAATTTATTGATAAGGTTAGAGCATCAACTATTGATGCGTGCAAAGGTACTCGACGAAAATACGAAGTCAATTTCAGATTTTTCCGCATTTTAAACTCTCTTCTTGTAGCCAAGGTTAAAATGTTATATGAATGCAGGATTGTACACATCGTTGTCAGAAAAGATTAGCTTTAGGAGAAAGAGGTTATATAAAGTAATAGCTTATGTATCTAGGGCGTAATAAATTATATTATGACATTATGGTAAAACGAACGACAGCGAGTTTTAACAGTCGCACAAGTCAACTAGTTAAGAATGCTTTGATTATTTTTTACATGACGTGGAACGTATTATGTAGGTAACCATGGCAACGAATAGCAAATATAATATTGAATACTAGCCATTACCCGCGTCACCTCACGCGATTTCAAAAATTTTATTTTCTTTATTATACTATAATTATATCAAATGTCAACATTTTAAAGTTGGAATTGTCCCGTCATCCAATTGGCTGGGATTTTTTTTTCATATTACAGCTATAAAATACAAGCAAGTAAAGTGACTTATTACGTACTAGTGCGGTAAAGTAAAACAAAACACGTCGCACTATATCAATTCTTTAGTTTATCACTGTATGTTAGTTGTTTTTTTATGATCTACCATTAGAAGTGATGTTTGCTCAAAAGTGAACTGTCAAGAATTTTAAAAATGAAGTGAAAATCAGCTATTTTATAGGAGGCACGTGTAAAAAAGAAAGAAAGAAAGGTTTTATAGTCAGAGTGCCCGTCGGCAAAAATTTTATTGACACATACTCTCCCCAAACTTTGTATATGGCTTCATTAGGCCTAGTCTGACACCTATTTCCTCTATGACTTTTCTTGATTTTGGGGCGTTTTCCCTCTAAATTTTCCGAAAGATGTCGTTTTGACGACATGTAAAAAATTATAGATACAAATAACATGAACCATTTAAAATGTCTGGCACCTCGAATATGTCGAACATATTCGAGATGTCAGACATTTTAAATGGTTCATGTTATTTGTCAGAGAACATTATTTTAGCGTTTTGGTTGAAGTTTTTAAGCTATCCAATTAAAAAAACAAACAATATCTGTAAATTTTTACATGTCATCAAAACGACATCTTTCGGAAAATTTAGAGGGAAAACTCCCCAAAATCAAGAAAAGTCATAGAGGAAATAGGTAATGAAGCCATATACAAAAGTTTGGGGAGAATATGTGTCAGTAAAATTTTTGCCGACGGGCACGCTGACTATTATAGCACAAAGAAAGAGAAAATTCGAAAATCTGAATTTGTTATTTTATGTAGAACTATCACGAATAATAGTTTTTAGGGTTCTGTCAAAACCCTTTTCCTCACAGCTACAGATATCAAACAGAAATTAATATCAAAATTCGAAGTTTTATTATTCCACAGTCTGGTAAAAAAAAAACTTCTAACTCAACACAATAAAAAGATACGGCCTTTAACTACACAATAAGTTTCTCTAATACAGTAGAACCACTGTAAGTCGAACTTCAAATTATAGAGTTTTCGACTTATATTTCGACTTAGGCGGATTTTGTAAGAAAATGTTCGACTTGTAGAGTTTAAGATATATTCTAACTAATTTTGAGTTGCAATGTTCGAGATAAAGAGGTCCAATTTATTTTTTCGAGCTATGGAGGGAAAATATGTCTCGAAATGGGTTGTAGGGCTGATATTTCGAGTAATGGATGTTTTGGGGCTTAAAGGGAAGTAAACTAAACATTTTTTCGAGTTTTGGAGGTTTTCAAAAGTCGAATGTGTGTAGGAACCATCTTGAATCGGAGGTTCACGAAACACATTTTAAGCATAGCCAATGTCACAGGTTTTCGTAACGGAAATTGACCTAACAACAATGCTAGAAAAAAAACAAAAGAAAAACTATTGTTTTTTCTAACACTGTCGTCAGGCAAATATCCGTTGCGCAAACCGAGACGTTGGCTATGCTTAAAATATGTTTCGTCGACCTCCGCTAGCACTTCGGCCGAACACAAGATTGCTTTGCGCCCGTAGCTATGTTTCTCCTTTCGTTCGAGATGGTTCCTACAAGTAAGCGAAAGTAACGCCATCCTGCGCGTTGATTGTTAACCATATTTAATTCTAATCATTGATTAACGTCTGATTAGAACTCTTCAATAAATAAAACTATCGACCAATTTTTCAGACAATATATTATTTTTTTCAATATTTTGATACTAATTAATTATTTTGAAAGAATTTTACATAAAGCGAATTAGAAATTAATTATTAATTATTTTTTATATTTTTTAGATCCGTTCTGAAGAAGATCCAAATCCGGATCGAAACGTTAATGTATTAATTATATTTTTTGTTAATATATTGTCTGAAAAATTGGTCGATAATTTTATTTATTGAACATATTTAATTCTTATAATGTTTCGGGACCCTCAAGCCACGAGTTCTACTACCAGTTGTCTGCGTCTTATTTTGTACACTATTTTGGCACGAAACTCTAAAAAGTCTGGAGAAAATTTTAAATACAAATTCCGTTTTGGAAACACTGAAAATTGTTTGTAAAATATTTATGTGACGCGTTTGGCAACACTGGAAACATATTTTTAATATACCTTGAATGTAGCATTGGTGACTCAAAGAATCCTCAAGAAAAGATTTACTGAAGCAGAAGTCAATGTTTGAACAAGTATTCCCAATGGAAAAGACGCGGTTTCACTGAAAAAAGTGAGGTTATTATTAGGAAGCGAGAAGAAGAAGAAGATGTGCCAGTGTTGGACTAAAGCTTTGAATAAATTCTTGTTCTTAAAAATTTCAAAAAAGTCTTTATTTTAAATAGAATTTTACGATGTTGTAAGTTATTACAAGTTAAAATAAAATGTTCAGAGACAGTAAACGTTCACTTTTGTTAACAACGCTTGAAATCTAGCATCCAAACCTAACAAGGAATCTAGTGGCAAAACCAGCCGTGTGTACTCTTGATGCCAAAACTTTTAGCGATACGATGTTCCCATGACGGCCAAACTAAGAATTAAAAATTTTAAATATAACAGATTTTCTATGGAAACGCTAGCTAACAACGGTTGGTACTTTTTCACTCGTATGGGCTATGTGCACGATGCGAGCGTTTGTGGTGAGCACTAGGGGAAACTTCGATCTCTAATTTCCGTATGTTAGTGAGCAATGTTTATTAAAAGTGAAAGTAGTTATAATTTTATAAAGTTTTTTAATTACAAAGAAAACATAGGAAAACTAAGCGATCTGGAATTGCTTGTTGTGTTCCAGGCTGTTGCGCTGATGGCGATTTAAGTAAAATAAAGACCATTGGCGCCCTAATTTGACGTTCCGCTGTCAGTATAAACAAATTAACATCAGTTTTCCTTATTACATTTTTTTTTACACATCATGGCCAACTAAAGTTTTTGACTTATCACTATAGAAACATGTCGCGATTTCCATAAAAAGTGAGTTCAATAACTCTCTATTACCCACTAGCGGCGCTAATAGGCTTCGTGCACACAGCCTATTGACAGATAATTTTTTTTATACAATTTTCGGATACCTGTTTTGGAGTATCAATCTTGTAATCAATGCAAATCTCTTTAGTTTTTAATTGGAAATAAAATGATGCGGTGCTATTTTATTAAAAAAATGTATCAAGATATTTTACGTTAAAATGTGAATTTCATGTCTATTTGTAAAAGTATAAGATATTTGAATATATTACTTTTTTGGAACTTAGGATCAAAAAAATTTAAATATGTTTGATTCATGAAGTAATAACCAGGAGAACCAGCTCGAGCGTAGCGGTGGACCGATATCTGTCGCATGAACTAATATGGCGTCAGCTACTGGGTAACGCACACACGTTTATGGCTTACATGTGTGCAGTGTCTGTGGAGTTAAACAACTTTGGTTATTATGGCGAAACCAGGTGGAAAGAACCGAAGTTTTCACAGGTAGTGATAACAGCGCCATCGCATGTGCGCCAGAAAACGGTCCGTCTCGAAACGCAGCAAGCATAGGAAGCTAGGTCTCCTGATTAAAGACTTCGTGGTTTGAATCAATCATTTTACGTTGCTACCATGGAAAAAGGAGGTGTCCATTTCTATAAATCAACTTACAAATTAATTAATATGCTGCTAATTTCAATCAACCAATTTTTTCCGACATAATAATAATAATAATTAACGATATTTTTTACATAAAAAAATAAATCATCAAAATCACTTACAAATCTCGTTTGGTTCTTTCTTCCCAAAATTTGTCCCAGAACGAAGATCTATGTTTAATCCTCAAAACGCTTGTCGAAAGTGTCCTTGGCAATTTGCCGGCATTCAATCCGCCGCCCGGATCTGGCGTTCTTCCATCAGACATGGTTGAGTGTAGGATTGAAGGACTGGAACAATTGCCGGCGGCGCAATGGGACAGAGCAGTCTTTTGTGGTATTCTAGAGTAATAATACTCCCTGCTAGGGCTGCAGGGACTGGACAAGTATTTTAAACTATCAGATGAGGACAGCGGCCAATTGCATGGTCGGTTTGGATTGCAAGAATGACATAATTCCGACGAAGAATATTGTCCACCGGATGGCGATGCTGATAGATGATGATTTGAAAAGGAATGAGGAGGTGATGATATTTGACAGTCTACTGAATATCTTGGTGATAATGGTGATTGACAACAATGAGGACAATAAGGACAGGCTGGTAACGATTGTGGTGAGACTTGGTGACCATCTGGTTGATATTCGGTCGGTTGGAAACAAGATTCATCTATTGATCTTGATATTTGTTGTTCACCAGAAGATTTGGATGATAGTTGAAGACAGTGTGGACATAAAGTTAAGTTGTTTCGTTGTGGTGAACAATGGGAATGATCACAGGATGATGATCTGCAAGAGGAATTGTAACAATGATAAGAATAAGGTGATAGAGAGTAATTGTTCAAGCTGGATGCGTTGGATAAGGAAGAATTCCCGGAGCCGCCGGCGTGGTATCGGTTTTCGGATGGCGGACGTAGATACGAGGAATCAGGTGGCGTACAAGGAGATTTGCAATGAGAAATCGAACAGGAATGATTGGTTATTGTTGGAATATCAATAAAGGTACTGGATTGTTGATGACTAATAAAGGAAGGATCTGGGTCATCAGTTTTGATTGAAGGTACAGGGGAAGGGGTTTTTGAACGATTATGATATCCAGCCAGTTTGCGGTATTCAATTCACAAAACGTGTTTTAATTGTTTGAACTAGATCACTTTTAGTGTTTTGTTTATTTTTATTTAGTGTCACTAATTTTTGCACTTCTACACTTAAAAATTTAAGATTTGTCATTTTTCAGTAAAGCTAGACTTAAAATAAAAAAAAATAATCGATTATATAAAAGTTTTTCTGCACTACCCCCGATAAAACACATGTATGCACGCATACATTACATTGCTAGTGCTGTAAAGCAAAACAAAACTTATCGCGCTATAGGGAGAAAGATTGTAAATTATAGACGCTCAACAGTTAAAGTCATCAGCGTGTATGTGTGTATTAGACAATCTGCTATTCGATTGGTATGACCTCGGGTTTTTGGAAGCGCTAATTCTCAAAAAATATTGGAATGTTTCCTCTAAGTGCCAAATCGATAGTAAATTCCTGTTTGTCTTTTTTTTTAATAAATACTTAAAAGCAAAGTGTCTAAAAAATTTGAAAATGAAGTGAAAATCAGCCATTTCATAGGAGGTACGTGCAAAAAAGTACCATATATTATATCTCGTGCGTAATGAAATTACGACTCGTGTCTTTGTTTAAACTCGTTGGCGCTCATTTTAAATTTGCCACAGCTCGTCGTAATGTAACCCATTACGACACTAGCTATACAATCTACTAAGCTGAATTTTATGGTAATAGTCAGAGTGCCCGTCGGCAAAAATTTTACTGACACATAGGTACTCTCCCCAAACTTTTTATATGGCTTCATTAGGCCTAGACTGATACCTATTTCCTCTATGACTTTTCTTGATTTTGGGGTTGTTTTCTCTCTAAAATTTCCGTTTTGACGACATGTAAAAATTTATATATACCTACTGTTTGTTTTTTTAATTGGATAGCTTAAAAACTTTAACCAAAACGCTAAAATAATGTTCTCTGACAAATAACATGAACCATTTAAAATGTCTGACACCTCGAATATGTCGAACATATTCGAGGTGTCAGACATTTTATTACTGAAGTAGACTTTTCTACTCAGTGTTGTGCTGGTCGTATTGGTCCATGCTTGATAAGTGTGCGCGATCTAAAAATTGTACAGGCGGGAAAAAAAATTGGGGGTTGGCCCTATTTTAAAGTCGCATTGTTTGCAAACAGTAGGTATGCTATTAAAGCCATTGGATTATTGAGAGATGTAATTATGACGAAGTTATTTCATGAAATGAATAATGAAATTATAAATTATAATGCAAAACGCTAAAAGCACCGGTTCAAAGTTTGAGCGAAACTCGAAGTATAATTAATTTCTAATTTAATTTAGCTGGTAATTAAAATAATAATATAGGCATTTCCTAAATATGACTAAACGCGATGAGAAAAGAGCATAGAGACATAAGTTACTAGAGTACGCTAGCGGGTATGCTTGCCATAAGTGAAAGTGTCTGCAGTTCAGAGAGAGAACGCTGCAAACGTTCCGTATCATTATACAGTGTGTCCCCAGATTGAGTTCACAATAGGTGAGATTGACCAAAAATTTTCGAATTGGAATTTCATATTTTGGGATTCCGCCCTACTTGGTCTGAAACTTATTTTTAGTTTACTTTCGATTTTTTTAAATCAAGTAGACCTTTACAGTTGAGCAAAATCTCTTTTCGTTTCAGGTAAAGTACCTTTTCCGTTCATAGTACGCAAAAGTGTCACTAAGAAAAGTTGTTCGCAATGAAAAATTATGGCGTTATGCAAAAAAAAAAATTTGAAAAGAAGTTTGACCCTGCAGGCCATCCCTGTAACTTCCCGCTATTTTCGAGTTCAAAACGCTCAAAAATATATAAAATATAGCAAGAAGTTTATTTTTTAGCTCTTCGAGCTCAAAAAAAAAAACACTTTGTTACGAAATTTTCGTTCACGATATCTCATGAACAAATGAACCGATTTTGATGCGATTTGCGGCAGTCGACGCAATTTTTTAACCTAAAAAAGTAATTTAATACAGAAAAATCGATCTCATAGGAATTTTACAAGCAATTTAAAAAAAAACACTTTTTTAAAAATTTTTCGTTCACGATATCTCGTGAACAAATGAGCCGATTTTCAAGCGGTTTGCTGCAATCGACGCAGTTTTTTTAACCTAAGAAAGTAAATTATTACAAAAAAATCTATTTGATAAGAATTTTACGAGTAATTTTAAAAAATTACTTTTTTCCTAATTTTTCGTTCACGTTATCTCATGAACAAATAAACCAATTTTGATATGGTTTGCGGCGATCAACGCAGTTTTTTTAGCCTAAGAAAGTAATTTATTACAAAAAAAATCAATCTGATAACAATTTTAAGAGTCATTTTATAAAAACACTTTTTTACGATTGTTTCGTTCGCGATATCTCGGAACAAATGAACCGATTTTGATGCGGTTTGCGGAAATCGACGCAGTTTGTTAAGGAGAAGAGCTGATTAGTTTTTGGAATTAATCGGTTTAGTAGTTTAGAAAATTTTTTACAAAAACAAATTTTTAAAAATTTTTGCAACTTGTTTTTTAAAGATTTCTCAAAATTTTTTGGGCCGAATTGTTTCAAATTTTCAGGAAGTCTAAGTTCACCAAGATCACGTTAGATGCCGCAAACCGCGTTTCAGTCAGACACTCCGTTCAAAAGATATAAAAGGTTTACATACATATACACACACACACACACACACACACACACACATACAGCCCTACGGACATCATCGCCAAAATAGTTTCAATAGCTTCCTAGGACCTCAAAACGTCGAGATCTGGCGAAAACTCGATTTTCGAAAATCGGGGTGAAACCAATAACTTCCCGATTTTTGAAAAAATAAAATTTTTTTTTTTTTAAAGCGGGAAGTTAAAAAGTGAACCGTCGGGGGTTGCCTGGCAGCTGTGAAAGCCATTTTTATCTACACTACTGATAAACCAAACGCACCTAATGTTCGGTGTAGGAGCATCCTTTGAATCAAAGTTAATAACAACCCCTTCGGGCTACTTTAGGACGCGTAAAGCGGTCACTGACCGTTGGGAAATACAAATTGCTTATCTTCGTATCACGGTGACTTTATTAAAACAAAATATAGACCTTTTTACACTGTCTCACTTTAATAAAACCAAATTATGTGCAAAGGAAATAGAAAAAAACACTCAGTTAAATTAAACACGTCAAAATAAATCCTCTTATTTTAATGATAAAACATTTTTCATCATTCAAATAATACGTTTTTGAAATTTAAAATATACTATATTATGACGTAATATCAACAGAAGTATAAAAATTTATGTACACAGTGTTCCTAAAGTAAACTGTGATAAAAATCTATACCTACACTAATAAATAAAGCTAAAGAGTTTGTTTGTTTGGTTGAACGCGCTAATCTCAGGAACTACTGGTTCGAATTGAATTTTTTTTGTTGGATAGCCCTATTATCGAGAAAGGCTATAGGCCAGGGGTCGGCAACCTGTGGCTCGCAAGCCGCATGCGGCTCTTTTGATGTAAAGTTGTGGCTCTCCAGTTCCATACGCAAAAATATATATTTTATTTTATAAACCCTTAAAATTCGTCCAATCGATCCATGATTGAGTACCATGTCTATCTCTCAGCCATTTCCACTCGCGTCTCACCCGCACCGCCCCCGTCGCGACGTGTCGTCCTCGGATATACATATAGTATATTATACTTATATAAGCAAATACTATAATACTGAAACGAAAATGTTTAGCGACTCTTTAAAAAATGGGAAATTTTGTAAATTGTAACTTTTGGCTCTTCCGTCTCAAAAAGTTGCCGACCCCTACTATAGGCTATATAATATCACGCTACGACCAATAGGAACGGAGCATCAATGAAAAATGTTGCAAAATATAACTCAAAATTTGTCCGTCCGACAAAAACTTTTGAACGGTAACTCCGATCATCATGAAATTTGGACACAACATTCATCTCGGTAAATGAAGATGAACGTGCGTACTCATGCCCATCCCCCCATTCGTTCTTTTGCACCCGGGTGAAACCGGGCGGGACCGCTATATTATATAAAAATCTGGTGTCCAAATTTTGGCCGCACTAATCTCCGAAACCACTGCACCAATTTTAATAAAATTTTGTAAATGTGTCTTGCTTGGTGCAACTTACGCTATAGGATAGTTTTTATTAAATATTTTGTACAAAATTACGGTGAAAAAAAACTGTTTTAGTAACACGTAACGGCATCTAATAGAATTTATTCAAAGCTATTAGTTCAGAAGCAAACAAAAAAACTGTTTTAGTACAAAGTAGCGTCATCTGATAAAATTCGCTCAAAGTTATTAGTTTAGCAGCGAATCTGGCAGAGTTTGCTCAAAGCTATTAGTTCAGACGCCGAACCGTAAACGAAATACATTTTGCAGAATTATATCTGCTGCACCCGAGTGAAACCGGGACGGACCGCTAGTCAATTATAGAATATTCAGGGCTGGATAAAAAATTCCAGTCAGTTGGGCGACAGGACCATTCCAAATTAAAAAAAATTGAGATTTGTCGTATTATAACAAAGAAAATAAAATTTTTGTTAATGCCTGCAGTGACGCGGGTAAAGACTATTATTAAATATTATATTATGTTATTCATTTGCATGGTTACATAATAGGTTATCACAATATGTAATAAAAATTTTTAACAAAAAAATTGAACAGACTTCACACTAAAAAGTAAAAAATAATTGCGTATTGAAATGTTTTGGAGTCGGTGTCAGCCAAAATGAAATCTATTCCGAGAACTACACCGACTCCAAAACATTTCAATACGCAATTATTTTTTACTTTTTAGTGTGAAGTCGGTTCAATTTTTTTGTTAAAAATATTTTATTTTTCTCTTTTTAGTGTTAATCTAACACTAAAAATCGGTGAACATACATAAAAAACATTATGCGTGCCTTTGAAATTTGAGAGTTTCCCTCGATTTCTCCGGATTCCACCATCAGATCCTGACTTGGTTCCGATGGGACCACCTCTGAGGTGCACTCTTTCGAATAAAAAAAAAATTGAAAATCGGTCCATAATTGACGGAGAAATCGGTGAACATACATAAAAAAAAAAAATAAAAAAAAATATACAGACGAACATAGAACCTCCTCCTTTTTGTTGAAGTCGGTTAAAAATTACATTGATCGCATGCTAATTTCTTTTTGATAGGTTTGCAGAACAAGAGTTTTTTTTTTCAAAATTATTCCGAAACTATAAAGTTCAGAAAACAAAATTTTAACAAATCTTTCTTAGAAAATTAAATTGAATATAAATTAAATAAATAAATAACAAACCGTTATAAAAATTATTATGTAAAAAAACCGTTGTAGCATATATCTCTTCTGCGCATGCGCAGATTTCCACCAAAAACAATAAGGCTCTTCATATTTGCATATCAAACATCCTCCCAAAATTTGGTTTCAATTCGCTCGACCTGTATCGTGTTCACAAACAGACGTATAACGAGTTTTTCAAAAAAAATGTTTTTTGGGTTCGGGGGACCGCAAAATGAAAACATATTGTAAAACTTTGAACAGGGAATTTTGACCTAAATTATTACCATTCACCACTTGTGGAGTTGGAATTGTAAAATTCGACGGAGGATTCCTGTATTGTGATGTTTTTTATTTATTTATTCCTTTCAGGCTAGGACAACCCTCATAATGCTGTTATGTTTTGTTGTGAGATCAAAAGAAACTTTGCGACAAAGTTTCAATAAATAATCTTACGACACGAAAAGAAGGATTTGCAAGTTTACAATGTAGGTACCAGGTTATCAGGAAAAATATGACATTTATTTTAGAAAAGAAATTTAATGTTATATTAAGCGCAATAGCATGTAAATAAAGTATTCTAAATATGTAGCATAGCAACGCAATATATCTAAAAAAATTCCAGCCAATTGGGCGACGGAACCATTCCAACTTCAAAAATGTTGACATTTGATTATAATAAAGAAAGTAAAATTTCTGATATCGCGTGAGGTGACGCAGGTAAGGGCTAGTATTCAATATGATATTTGCTATTCGTTGCCATGGTTATCTACATAATATGTTTCACGTCATGTAAAAATTAATCAAAGCATGCTGAACTAGTTTATTTCTGACAGATCCCTAAAACAAAAGAGCGGCTGATTTTTTTATATTTTTAAAATATTTCCGAAACTAAAAAGTTTAGAAAAAAAAATTTAACGAAACTTTCTTGAAAAAATAAATAGAATAATAAGCCGTTATGAAAAGTATAATATCATTATTATATAAAAAAACATCGTTATAGCATATATCTCTTCTGCGCATGCGCCGATTTTCCCTAAAAACAATAGGGCTCTTCATATTTGCATACCAAACATCCTCCCAAAATTTGGTTTCAATTCGCTCATCCGTTTGACCTGTATCGTGTTCACAGACGAACAGACGCACAGAGTTTTTCCAAAAATATGTTTTTTGGATTCGGAGGGCCACAAAACAAGAAGATAATGTATAATTTTAAAAAGTGACTTTTGACCTAAACTTGAACCATATCCCACTTGTGGGTTGGAAGGGTAAAATGTATAACGTTGGTTGAGGGAAGGTCCCGACCCCGTCCGATAAATTTGCCACGGGCCTTAAACGGTACAGTGACGTCATTGCCTTGCGGAACGCCTATTTAAAATATTCGTGCGCTGCCACTAGCGATACGTGAACAGAGGTAGAGCTTCTAAGCACCGACTACCTCTACTCCTCCCCCCCATTTGTTATATAATGTCGGTTCGGTGTAGAGACACGGCGGTTTAAAGGATTTAAGTTTGTGACATTTCAAGAAAGTTCGTAGTTTCTCCCACATCGTGTAATTTGCATAATATATCGTTATTATTAGAAAGTGATTCTATTATATTCAGCGTAACAGGGTTGCTAACCGTTTTGGTATTGATAATAGTGATGTGCCGGATCGTTAAAAATGTATATCCGCGGATACGGATTTGAATACGGATATTTGGTTTCAAGATCCGTGGATACGGATACGGATCTTAACATTCTTAGAGTACGCGGCGGTAAATATCGCACATCGACCTTTGGAAAGAGACTATCTGTTATGGGAAAAAGTTATTGACCTCTTTAAGAGTTAACTCTCATAACAGATTGTCTCTTTCCAAAGATCGATGTGCAATATCTCATTATAAAGATAGTTGATTTAGTACCTTTGAGTTATGTACTATTAGTATGGTACTCACTACGATAAATGTTTGCAATATAAAGGTGCCAAATATGATTTAAAAAAATAAAAAATAATCTGAATGGAATTTAACAGGTTTTCATTATTACCTAATCACCTATTTATATAAAATTTCATCTATGAATTGAAAATTAATAAGGTAAAAGATACGTAAAAGATCCGCCAAAAACTAACGGATACGGATACGGATCTTTCTTCTCCCTCGGATATTCGCGGATACGGATATCCGGCACATCACTAATTGATAATAGTGTAAGGGAGATAGGGGTTACTTGTAACAGGGGTAAGTAGTAATCAGTAGCGGATTTAACAGTAGGGCAAAGATGCATTTGTCCACTGGGCCTCCGACGGAAGGCCCTAAGGGCCCCTCTTGCCAAAAGTTACTTTCGATTTTTGTCATTTTTTGAAAAATATTTTTGAAAGTCCTTTGTAGACATCATAAGTCAGATGTGCTTTTAGAGGCACCTGTTATCTAAACACTTGCAATAAGTGGAAACTATTGTATAGATAGATAGATAGATAGATAGCATTTATTATCAGTAGAGATACAAATGATCTATGTGATACGTCAAAAAAATTTCGGAAAGCAAAAATATTATTTAAAATAATCTATTAATTCATTTACATTATAAAATGCATTTTCCAGTAAAAAATTCTTTATCTTTTTCTTGAAAACCTTTATTTCATTAATTTTAAAACTCACAGGTAGTTTATTATAAAGAGCTGCTGCGAAATTCAGTGGGCAAAACTTGAAGATATCAATGCTTGCCATAGGTAATTTTATGTAATTTTAAAAACGAGTATCATGATCATGATATGGGCCCCTAGGGAGACTTTGCCCACTGGGCATTTTCGGAAATGCGTCGTTCAAAGGTTTTATAGTTTTCACCATCAGGTAAAAAACTTTGTCCATTTAATCGAAATTGTAGCTTCGACAATAAAAAAAAAAGTTTGCAATGGTTTCCACTAAACGGAGCGCGGAGGCATAAAAAAACACTTCGTCACTCGCAAGGGCTCCGAACTTGTCTGATTTAGAACCCGTTATCTCTAGAAGGCCCCTGCTTTCAAGCTAGTAAATTGGTATACGTTTTTGACTAAATATTGTACATTTACTGATAAAATCTTAGCAGTACTGAAATGACGTAGATCTGGCGGGTCTGGGATCTTTGTCTAAAACAGTGATTCCCAAAGTGGTCTATATCGACCCCCAGGGCTCGACGACACCTTCAAGGGGTCCATGTCAGCGGGAAAAAAAATTGGGGGTCCATGAAATGAAAATGGGGGTCAACGATAGTGAATCTCCTAACAAAAAAAGAAACAAACTGGACATCGTTAACCGAAGAGATTTAGGATTAAATCTAACTAAATTGATGTCAAATGTTGAAAATTTATTATTAAAGCATCAAGTTCAACCCTCACACTAAAAGCATTTATTTTTTGCTTAGTTATTTTATGTAACAGAAAGTAAATTTTAATTTGATTCGTTTAATTTGAATTTAATTAATAAATGTATAAAACTAAACATTTCACTACCGTTATAAATTTAAATCGTTCAAAGTAAGTAGCACTATACCGGTTGTCAAAAATACATTTGAAATTAATGCATTTGCAAAAAATCAATATCAGATAAGCAGGGGGTCTACCCAAAACCGAAAAATATGGCAAGTGGTCTACGAGACAAAAAAGTTTGGGGACCTCTGGTCTAAAATAACAAATGTATTTGCGGAAAAAAGAAGTGAGATGTAGGTGCCAAATTTTCACTTGACCATACAAAACGATGACTCGCTCTCAGTTATTTTCAAACTGCACTATTGTACTGTTATATCGATTTTGTTCAGTATGGCACACGTGTTGTGGTCTATACTACATTATTAAAGAACATTAAAGTTTCAGATACTTGTAGCAAAAAAAAGAAAGCTTTTTCTTTTTTTTTGTGATATGACTGTCACCTTTCAATCAATTTCGCTCGAACTGATTGAAGTGATCGACAAGGTTTATGTACCGTAAATAAATTATAACAGGGGTTCTCAAAAAGACGTTAGCACCATTTGTCCAAATTATTATGCAAAAAGGATTGTCAAAAAAAAAACTGTTTTAGTAACATGTAGCGACATCTGATTTTACTCAAAGCTATAATTAGTTCAGAAGCAAACAAAATAGCTGTTTTAGTACCAAGTAGCGACGTCTGTTAGAATTCGCTCAAAGCTATTAGTTCAGACGCTGAGCCGTAAACGAAATACCATATCTATATACTAATATATAAAACTGAATACTTTGTTTGTTTGGTTAAATACCCTAATCTCAGGAACTACTGGTTCGAATTGAAAAAAAAATTTGTTGGATAGTCTATTTATCGAGGAAGGCTATATAATATCACGCTACGACCAATAAGAACGGAGCATCAATGAAAAATGTTGTTAAATGTAACTCAAAATTTGTCCGTCCGACAAAAACTTTTGAACTCCGATTAACATGAAATTTGGACACAACATTCATCTCTTTAAACTAAGATGAACGTGCGAACTCATGTCCCTCTCCCCATTTGCTCTTTTGCACCCGGGTGAAACCGGGCGGGATCGCTCGTCTAATATATATTTGACACAATGTTATAAGAGCATGAAAAATTGTGGACGGTAGGCGGTGCTGCCGTCACGCACCCAGCTAATACAGACACGAAGACCAGCTATTTTATAGGAGGGTGTACAAAAATAAATTATAAATGCGAACACAATATTTCACCACGAGATGAAACTAATTTCACAAATAAAAACTGCGTTGGCGTCCAAAGTAAAAAGCTGCGCGAGTACTAATTTAAACACATATTGAAAACAAATGAATCGAGCTTCTGTTTGTGACATCTAAGGTAATTGATTTTATACAGGTGGTACTCGTGATTTATTTTAAAATTTATCAATGAAAACAAATTTATAACTTCATCATATTTTAGTAATAAAGATATATACCACGTGATTCACGCGACAATTTGCTTACCTAAACTTTAATTAAATCGTCAATGGAAAATTGTAATGGTTTTGAGTGTAGCCCAGATCGTAGGGATGGGATGATTTATGTGCCGTTCGCTGCTAGAATCTAGAGCTGTAAAAGTAACGAGAAATTGTGTACCCGTATGTATTCGTTACTTAAAGCAGGGGTCGGCAACCCGCGGCCCGTGACTGTTTTATAAATAAAAGTCTTATATACATAAATAAATAATAAAATTAATTTTCACAAATCCTTTTTCTTATGATATTGAGGATGTACTTAGTCATTTACAAATTAACGTGATTGATCTCCAATCTAATGATCACATCAAGAACTCTTTCCTTGAAATCAAAGATCTTGTTAAATTTTATGTCAGTTTGCCATCTAATTTTGACGAATTGAAAAGGTTTGCTCTGCAATTAACTACAATTTTTGGTAGTACTTACTTATGCGAACAAACCTTTTCGATTCTCAATTACAGAAAAAATAAATGTGTTTCTCGTCTCACAGATGAGCATTTGAGAGCTATTCTAACTTCAAAATAGAACTGTTCTTTTACAAAAATTAGTGTGACGTTTGAGATTGTATTTGAGTGGCTATTTGTTGTATGTTAGCTTCCAGGTTTGTAGTTGCAATTCGTAGAATAGCTCTCAAATGCTCATCTGTGAGACGAGAAGCATATTTATTTTTTCTGTAATTGAGAATCGAAAAAGTTTGTTCGCATTAGTAAGTACTACCAAAAATTGTAATTAATTGCAGAGCAAACCTTTTCAATTCGTCAAAATTAGATGACAAACTGACATAAAATTTAATAAGATCTTTAATTTCAAAGAAAGAGTTCTTGAGAGTATCATTAGATTGGAGATCAGTCACGTTCATTTGTAAATGACAAAGTACATACTTAATATCATAAGAAAAAGGATTTGTGAAAATTAATTTAATTATATATTTATGTAGGTAGGTATAGAAGACTTTTATTTAAAAAAAATTTTTAACAAAAAAATTGAACCGACTTCACACTAAAAAGTAAAAAATAATTGCGTATTGAAATGTTTTGGAGTCGGTGTCAGCCAAAATGAAATCTATTCCGAGAACTACACCGACTCCAAAACATTTCAATACGCAATTATTTTTTACTCTTTAGTGTGAAGTCGCTACAATTTTTTTGTTAAAAATATTTTATTTTTCTCTTTTTAGTGTTAATCTAACACTAAAAATCGGTGAACATACATAAAAAACATTATGCGTGCCTTTGAAATTTGAGAGTTCCCTCGATTTCTCCGGATTCCACCATCAGATCCTGACTTAGTTCCGATGGGACCACCTCTGAGGTGCACTCTTTCGAATAAAAAAAAAATATTTGAAAATCGGTCCATAATTGACGGAGAAATCGGAGAAATTACAAAAAAAAAAAAATATTTACAGACGAACATAGAACCTCCTCCTTTTTGTTGAAGTCGGTTAATAAAACAGTCACGGGCCGCGGGTTAAGAGTATGCTCCAGGGCTAGTCTTCTAATACACTCCAAATTTGATGATCTCCAACTACACTTATTCCCTGGTACTCAATACGCTTCAAGATATTCGGTCCCAATTTAATTGTTTCCAAACGTCCCTAGTAGGTCTATAATGCGACAAACTAGGAGAGAATTTAATCAGAGATTAAGTAAACATAGACTAGCATTTAGTTTGTGCGTCATATATATACTGTGAAACGGTTGTCCAAAGCAGTCAACAGAAAATCAATTTCGCGTCCCCTTGTTTACATTTGATCCCAGCCTCTGACACTACCACGGATGAAATTCAAGAATCCTATCGGTGTAGTTGTTAATTACTTGTCTCTGGCAATCAGACATCTTCATCGAATTACGTTACACGTTTAGACTATTGCACCGTAACCACTTGCTAATTTATTGCCATGTTCCAACATTGCCATCCTAATCTAATTTCATTTACAAGCAATAAACGATATTGAGAGAATAAGTTATGTCTCGTCTCGGGCATCATGATTCGCAGTGCAGCAAGAATCTCAAACTTTTAAGCGGCCCATAGATTCTCAATATTATTGTGTAATGTGGGTGGCAGTGGCACAATATTTTCACGGCGGCCCCTAGACGATCAATATTTTGGTTTGTGTAAAAACTTGTACTGTTACTGCGATATTGAAGGTTGTGCAATATATTGCTCAATTGCGAGCCACAGACGGTACAGCCACATTGTGCAAACAGCCCCCACCAGAACTTTAGTGATCATGTTGTCGCGATTACTATAGTCTTTGGATCCCACAGAGCCGGAAGACCACGATACACCTCGATAAATTCAACAATAAATTGTCTTTCGGCTTTCTTGTCACCCATGATGAGGCAAACACTGGGTCGGACGTTACATCGGCGTTGGTCGGCTACTCGGTTGGAGCGATCGTCGTGATTAGGGTGACATGGAACAACATACGTTACTTTGGAACGTAGATATCTCTTGTCAGATCACAGTGATCATTTTAGACGACTGGTCACAGTGATTTTTTCAACATGGACTTATTTATTCCCCAACTCTACAAACTTTCTACCCTTGTGGTGTAATATACTATTATTCAACACGCGTGAGTAATATATAATTTCGGGGCTCTGCTAAATTCGGGAGAAATAATAAATTACTTCATGTTGATGCGTAGAGTGCTAATAATGAGCCGAAACTGTACGATAATGTATTACTGCATAGTTTCTGGACCAATAGGAACGCGGTAGCGATTTGTATATATGAAAACAGTATCGCAATTCAGCGAAAGTCAGGGCCATCTTGTGTGCATCGAGGGCGGTGGGTACGTCAATCAATTAAGTGATTTATTATTTTTCCCTCTTTAATCAGGGCCCCGATTACATATTACTCGTGCTAGTTGAATAAAGTATTATGTGCGACCATTGATCGAAGGAAAATATTCCACTCGCGTGTTACCGCACTCGCTACGCTCGTGCGGCAAATTTCACACTCATGGAATCTTCTCCTTCTCTCCCTAGTCGCACAATATACTATTAAAATGGATTCGACGTCAGTTGTTGAAAAAAAAAGAAATAACAAATTTTAATTCTGAGTATACTCCGCTAGATGTTCATTTTAGTCCCTCATCCATTATTTATCTTGATATATGTGCAGAATATGGATATTTTATACATAAAGCAGATGGCGCCGGTTATTGGTTAGGTTCAAACCGACATTTTGACAGTTTATGTTTTATGGATTCAGAATAGTGATAATAAAATATGACCTTAACAAAATTATATTGTTTTATACAAGCTGTCCATTAAAAATAAAGATATATATATTTTTTAGGTGTGTCATGCAACATCAAATGACTCAGCAAAGATAATTCCGTACGTGCAAAATTCACTAGTGCCTCTGTGCCCAGTGCTGTGTGCACTCTGTAAATGTGCGAATGCAACAGTACAGAACAGCTCAGCACAGAGAAATGGCGCTCGGAGTGAGTCATTCACAAAAAAAGAGCGACTCGCTCCGCTCCGAGTAAGGAGTCGTTCATTATGAACGACTCGCTCAGGAGCGACACATCACTAAATCACTCATCCTCATAATAAAGCGTATTTTGTAACTAAAGTCCACAATTCCGAAAGCTTATTTTTTACATTAGGCATCGCGGAATATAAAGACAGCCTACTATATAAGTATAAATTTTTCCTATTTTTAAGAATTAAGTGTAGATTGAACTACAATTGTCAAAATTGAAAAATTCTTGCGCGATCAATAATTTAGTGCAGCCATAAAAGAAATGGATAAGCTCCTCCTTGAAAAAGTATAGTTAAGAATACGCTGACTTATCGAGCATCGCTACTATACGAACGAATAACGATTATTCTTCAACTTTTATTAATTTTAAGAGAATCGTCTGCGAATATTTGATTAATAGCTCGGGGTTTATTTCCACTGAAGCTTATATTTTCACAAGCATTGTTAGAACTTAACGGTGAAATTACAACGATGTAAAGAAGCTGCTGAATACTAGATGCAGATTTGTGGCAGATTATTAAAATATTGAAGCTGTCTAGAATAATCTACCACTTATTTATCTTTCAGCTTTGAAAGAAATATCTTTCAGCTTTCTGGTGGATTGCAGAACACACTGTTGGAATTCTAAGTTGGCAATCTAAGATTTTAATCATTTAATAACCATTCCAACCCACAAGTGGGGAATGGTACTAGTTTAGATCAAAAATCACTTTTTAAAATCTTTTCGTTTTGTGGTCCTCCGAGTCCAAAAAACATGTTTTTGAAAAAACTCTGTGCGTCTGTTAGTCTGTGAACACGATACAGGTCAAACGGATGAGTGGAATGAAACCAAATTTTGGGAGGATGTTTGGTAATGCAAATATGAAGAGCCCTATTGTTTTTGGGGAAATTCGGCGCATGCGCAGAAGAGTTATTATTCTATTTATTTTTTCAAGAAAGTTTCGTTAAAATTTTTTTTATAAACTTTATAGTTTCGGCAATATTTTGAAAATAAAAAAAATCAGCCGCTCTTTTGTTATATAGATCTGTCAGAACTAGTTCGGCATGCTTTAATTAATTTTTACATGACGTGGAACATATTATGTAGATAACCATGGCAACGAATAGCAAATATCATATTGAATACTACTAGCCATTACCCGCGTCACCTTACACGATATCAGAAATTTTATTTTCTTTATTATAATCAAATGTAAACATTTTTGAAGTTGGAATGGTTCCGTCGCCCAATTGGCTGGAATTTTTTTTATCGTTTGAATCAAGTTATTTTTTTAAGCAGGATCGAGATAAAATTCTGCAAGGCTTTTCTTGTGATTAAATATATTATGTGATCACGATGTAAGGTTATTGTCAACCCAAATTTTCTGACAAAGCTACAGGTATAATGGCGATAGTAAAAGCAGGTGAAATATCCCGAGTTTGTTTTAAATCTTACGTTATAAATAGCCTCATTTGTCACGAAGCATTAATATCTGCATATTTTGTAAGTTTGTGAAAACCCATTCTTTTACTTTAATCCCAATATGTATTATATTATGACATACAATAATTTAGATAAATTGCACTGATTCTGAATGGAGCCCCGTCTCGCTAAATTCCACAGTTCTTACACGAATCATGTCCATATTCACTAGTGATGTGCCGGATCGTTAAAAATGTATTTCTGCGGATACGAATCTAAATACGGATATTTGGTTTCAAGCTCAGCGGATACGGATACGGATCTTAACTTTCTTAGAGTACGCGGCGGTAAATATTGTACATCGATCTTTGGAAAGAGACTATCTGTTATGGGAAAAAGTTATTGACCTCTTTAAGAGTTAACTCTCATAACAGATTGTCTCTTTCCAAAGATCGATGTGCAATATCTCATTATAAAAAATAGTTTTTTAGTACCTTTGAGTTATATACTATTGGTATGATACTCACTACGTTAAATGTTTGTAATATTATAAAGGTCCCAAATACGATTTTAAAAAATAAAAAATAGTCTAATTGGAATTTAACAGTTTTTCATTATTACCTAATCACCTATATATATAAAATTTCAACTATGAATTGAAAATTAATAAGGTCCGCCAAAAACTAACGGATACGGATACGGATCTTTCTTCTCCCTCGGATATCCGCGGATACGGATACGGATATCCGGCACATCACTTATATTCACCAAACGTAAGTAGTTATTTATTCGGTTCATTTGTTCTTCAGGTAGCTATTCCTCCGAATAAATAGCGGTCATTTATTCAGCAAGCTTCATAGTTATGTTTACTGCAGGTATAAATCTATTCTGTCCATTATCCTGGGGATAAATATTTATCCGCCTCATAAAATAATAATGGCCGCCACATAGATCATAATACCTAACCTATATATCTACAGTTGCTCTTGTAAATTTATTTATGTGTTATTTACTAACCTTTTAAACATTAAAGTTAGTGGAAGCTTTGTGTGCAATTGGGTTAGGATAAAACATTATTCTTTTGTGAAACTTTTATTTTGACATTTACACTAACCCGTAGGTCGGATTTTTGGGTGAACGTCAAAATGTTCAACAAAAAGAGCAAATAGTGTATATTTATTCTTTAACTAATTTTTCTACATGATATTTTGCTAGGTGAATTAAAAGTAAATTTTATTCTAAAGAATAAATTTGTTCCAAGACTAGTAACTTCTATCTTTATTGGTGTTCGGTAAATATGGGCATAAGATATTAATAAAATATATATTTACTATTTTAGTAAAAAACCGTTTTAAAGATAAACTTTTATTGAATTTACGAAAAAGGAAAAAATATTTTTTATTAATTTGGGTTCATAATTGCTATAGGTATGTGAAATAGACTTTTATAACCTCAATGTATAAATTACTCCCTTTCATAGAACATTTCTTGATTCAGAGTTATAGAGAGGTTTCACTGTAACAGTGCAAACCACTTATTTACAAACGTAACAATATAAATAGCGTTTTTTTAATGGAATGTGTATAAATAACTGACTGCAGAAACAGAAACAATTATTGTACGAGAACAGAAGATTTCACTTTTCAGTACACATGTCTAATGTATTTTATGAATAAACATCGATTGCATTTGTTTATTATTAGATAGTGTTTTGTTTTACCGACACATTTAATTTGCAATAAAAATAGGTCGTTGTAATTCATTTTGTAGCCGGTGGCCAATTTATATTATAGAAAAGTTTAAAGAAATGTTTCATGTCGAACATTTTATATCGGCTTTTCAATAAATGACCGTCATGTTTTTAGCGGACATCGCAGTTGTAGGGGCAGATTTAAAGTTCTGCGGGCTCTAAGACACATTCGCCTTTTTTACTCGACAAATGAAAGGGCTTGTTATGAGAAAAACAAATACAGAGTGATTTGTAAGTTGATTCTTCTTTTGACGTGATAACGTCTCATAAATTGATGTAACACCAGCTGCACGCACGAAAAAGTGTAACGTTCCGCCTGACCCTGTGCGTGCAAGCGAAAGCGCAGTATGCTTCGGCCCAAGTTTGACAGCTACTAAAATTTAGGTTATGTATTACGGAATACTTTATCACGTAAAACTATCGTCCCTAAACCGACTTTACAGACAACCATTTTTTTTAACAGTGTGTAGAAATCAAACAGACGAACAAATATTTTAAGACTCAAAAATAAGAGAGAAACAGCCTTTCAAAGTTTAATTAAATTTTTTAAATTTTATTTAATTAAATAAATAAAATTATCGACCAATTTTATCAGACTGTATATTGACAAAAAATTACAAAATTAAAATTCAATAGATGACGTTTCGGTCCGGATTTGGAGTTTCTTCAGAAATAATCTAAAAAATATTAAAATGAATTAATATCTAGATACTTATTTTCTGAATTATTTTTGAAATATTAATAAAAATCTTAATTCTATGTAGACATTAATTCATTTTTATATTTTTTAGATTATTTCTGAAGAAAGCCAAATCCGGACCAATACGTCATCTGTTGAATTATAATTTATGATTTGTAACTCAAAATTTGTCCGTCCGACAAAAACTTTTGAACGGTAGGTAACTCCGATCATATGATCATATGAACGTGCGTACTCATGTCCCTCTTCCCCCATTCGTTCAACTTCTTTTGCATCCGGGTGCAACCGAGCGGGACCGCTAGTATTCTATATATCAACATAATACAAAATTCGTATATGTAAAATTTTCATATGGTTACATAAGAAAATATTCGAGAAACACGTTATCAATTTATTAATAATTTATTTATTATTAAGCAGGTGTCAATATAAATAATAATTATTATAATGCATTACAAAAAATCCTTACACATAAAATGATTACGAAACACCTTTGTTGCATTTTATGTGAAACGATTTTCTGTACTGCATTAATGCCTTTCATAGCTACCATATCAACAAAACTTATTGAGTCACATAAACAAATAAAACAGACCAAAACGGGACAAAATACAAAAAATAATTAAAAATGCTCAACTCACGTCATACTTTCTTTATTTTTCATGAAGCGACACTGAAATCGCATTGTCTATAAAAACAAGGAACATGTTTGAAAATGTTTGTTTTTCAGCAAATTAATAGAAGCAATAATAAGAAGAGCACCGGTTGGTCGTCTAAAAATTCACACAAACACTAAAACATGTGTCCGGAGCACTCGAACAGAAGTGTATTACCTACTATTAAAAGGTTTAGATAATGATCCTGGCATAATTGTTTTTGGCTAGCGATAAAAATGATAACTGGTGTTCCGTAATCAGTTCCAGTGGCGTACTGTTCATTTTTTTTGAACGCCGGTCTCGCAACAGGAAGTCAACTGGGAGAAAAAAAAAACGTGGAAAGGACCATAGAAACAAAGCCCTGCACATACGTCGCCGATATTGTATACCTACTCTTGTAGTGTTCAGACCAGTCTATTCTACCTGTCAAGGGGTAGGAGATGTCTGGCTGTCAAAATTAAAAACCGCACTTTATATACCTGTTTCAAGATCGTTATCGGTAGTCTTGGTCGTTGCGTCGGCTGCGTTTATGAATTGTTGTCAACTCTTTCACGCTTAAATTCCAAATCGGCATTTTTTTCTTTTTTTTTAGTCATGCTCCCTCTACGCCACCGCTGTCGACTCTCTTGTGTGCGTGTGTGCACGCGCGCGTTATCCGACTATTTGACTACTTTGTATTATTTAGCTACAGGGTGAAATTTAGTTACAGGGCGATATTTAGTCACTACAATTTCGTTAGTTGACGGGGCGAAATTTAGTGACTAGAATTTCGCTTAAATTTATGTCTCACATTTTCCAGGTGTCCCACTATGGCTATTTTTATTATTTAACTATTTAATATAGTTTTTTGTACAATTTCCACGTCGAAACAATATTTTTATACGCATTTTGATCAAGATTAATCTTGAGAAGTAATCTTTTATTATAGAGATTACTGTAATAAATGCCTACATAGGTAAATAAATATAACGAACATTGTCTGAAATTTCGTTTTTTAGTTATTTTTCATGTTTTAGCTATTTTCATACAATTTCTAGCAAGTAGGCAAGAAAACGTGTTTCCAGTATTTTTGTCTGTCAGCATCACTCTAGAACGGCTTTGCATGAAGCTTAGTACCTAACGCTAAAAAAATCGGTGCGCTACTGGAAATATTCAATGTTGTCAGACGTTATCGTTCAATGATAACATTTACTACAGAAACGTATAATCCACTGATCTCTAATATTTGGATTGTAAATGGCGACAATTATATGTGGCCATGGGTGATTTTCAGGGCAAGCTGTTGGGATTGTCTGACGTCTTAACTGGTGATGTGTCGCTCATGAGCGAGTCGTTCATAATGAACGATTCCTTTTTCGGAGCGGAGCGAGTCGCTCTTTTTTTGTGAATGACCCACACCGAGCGCCATTGCTCTGTGCTGAGCTATTCTGTACTGTTGTATTCGCACATTTACAGAGCGCACACAGCACAGGCCACAGAGACACTAGTGAATTTTGCACGTACGGAGTTATCTTTGCTGAGTCATTGAATGTTGAATAACACACTCAAAAACTCCAAAATATTGATCTAAATTAGATATTCCGATCCTTGTTTTGTATCATTAGTTGCAATATAGAGATAAGGAACTGATCTCTCTCTGAATTGAAGACACTTTCACGGCTCACTCGCGTACTCTAGTCTAACATCTCTGTGACTCCATATTATTCAGCTCATTGGAGCAGATAAGGTAATATTTCCACCATGGCATACGACTCTTCGGGAGTTGTATAAAGGCCCCTTCACACGATGCAGGATTTCCTGCTCGCTAGCTTGCTTGGAGTCTTGCAGGCAGCTTTGCACGCTACGCTGTTGGATGTGACGTCACTGATTGGTCCGCTGTTCGCTACCTTGTTATATCTGGGTGATAGGTTCAGTGCTATTTTTCATGCAGCGCTGCCTGCTAGTTTGAGAATTTGACCAATTATTACTATGAAGTCGTATTTTATCACGTGATATCGTTTAACATTCGTTAAATATGGTGTTGTTTGAAAAAGCTTTCAAGTGAACAGCGATGGGGCCAAAGTTGTAAAATCAAAATGAACTCGACAGGAAATAAGTTTTTGCTTTGATTTTTCTATTTTCTCCCGAAGCTTTTCAATCATTATTAAAGTCATAGTAGCAATTCGTCTACGACGAATTATTTCTTGCAGAACCATTACATACATATTTAAATTTCAAATATAACTGTCAAGTGTCAACCTAGCAAAACAGCGAGCAAACAAGCAAGCTGCGTGTGAAGCGAAACTAGCAGTGCTCCCTCTACCAACCAGTAACCACCAAGCAGGATACCATGCATGGCAGCCTGCAAGACTTCAAGCAAGCTAGCGAGCACGAAATCCTGCATCGTGTGAAAGGGCGAACTAGTCGACTATCCATAATATATAGAATTAGAGATCGGTGGTATATATTTGACAAAATGCGTCTATCTATTAAATTTACGTCACTCGAAACCCAATTTGCTATAAATAATTAAAGCGCATTATAATCCTTAATCCGAGCTAATTTACATGTAAATTGACGGACATTTTAGATACCAAAATATCTATTTTTATTGTCTGCGTTCTTCGTAAATTTGTTTACATGAACAAAAACATTTTGCGAACCTTGCAAATAAAACACTGTTTATTTTCCTTGTAGAAAAAAAAACTTAGAGAAATCAATTTGCAGCGATATTTGTTGCAATGATTGTATAGTAGAGTCAAATGTTGTTTGTATAGAAAAAAAGCGTACAGCGGATTCATATATTTATTAATTTACTATATGAATCAATACCTACCTACTCAATGTGCGGTGATTGAATGCAACAAAGCGTATCGAAAATATATCTGCGTCTCTTTCTTCGATGTAATTCCCTGATTTCTCCGATGATAGGATTGGTTGATGTACTTGCATTCAATCTGAATAAAGTAACTCTGTTTCAAAAACCTTGTCTTTTTCTATGACGTTAACATGAGCGTACCCAGCTTTTGGCCCAGGAAGTAAAGGAAGGATCTCGGTGCTTCTAGAAACTTCGACCAGGCGGGGGACGAAGCTATAAAATGCGAGCAGTCATTCAGTTGGTTAGTTGGAGCGCGTACGTACAGTGGATTACAGATAATTGTGTGACATTAATTGTTCAAAGTCGGTACAGCAAGACCGAGGTAGTTGCTATGATAGAAGATAAATGAGCTGAGTGCAATTATATAAATCTGGTTCTACATAAATACCTTGTGTGTTATAAATAATCGTGGGAATATAGTTAATAGACAAGTGCGAATAAGTGCACTGGATAAACTTCGGTGTGTTTGTGTGTTGTAAATATGTGTGTACATAATTAGGACTTTATATTCTTCTGTTACTTAGTTTTTTATTTTATTATTTAGAACTATTAGTTTTGTTTCTGTTAACGTTATTATTACTGTTTGTTAAAGAAGTACGCTTTCTTTGCGTGTTTAACTGTTTTGTTAAACATTTATTATTGTAAATAAATAATTTTCACCACGGACTAGAACAGTTTTGTTACAATATATCAAATCCCAATACTGTAATTTTTATTCTTGGAATTTTAACATCGCTTCGAAGTTCAAGCTCGGATGATTTAAGTCTTCTGTCAGAGAGACACGTAATACTGTACGGCTTAGAAAGTCTCCAGGGATCGCGTAATCTCCCGTACAACAGAAGTTGTTCACGAAAAATAAGATTTCAAGTTTATTACACGTGTTGACTGCACGACTGAAATTCCGACTTTAGGCGTGCTTGCTATTCGCTATGTGCAACGTCACCATTACGTCAAATGGGACAACTAGGAAAAAGTGGTTTATACAGTAGAACCTCTGCAAGTCGAACTTCAAGGGATAAGTCAAAAATTCGAGTTAAAGAGTTTTCGACTTATAAAGGATTTTGAGCTAGGCGAATTTTGTAAGGAAATATTCGACTTGCTATGTTCGAGATAAAGAGATTCAATTTATTTTTTCGAGTTATTAAGGGACAGTATGTACCGAAATGGCTTGTAGGGATTATTTCGACCTATAGAGGGTTGAGATTTCGAGTAATGGAGGTTTTCGAGCTTGAAGGGAAGGGAACAAAACTTGTATTCGAGTTTCGGAGGTTTTTTACTTATTGAGGTTCTATTTAAAGAGGTTCTACTCTATTTTTACACGCTTTATATTAACTTCACTTGTAAGTTTGTATGTAACCTTCCTTTGGACTACAGCAAGTGGTTTATTACTGTTAGTATGTTATGCCACTACTGTAAGAGCATTCTGTTCAGAGTCAGACAACAGACACGTTTTGCTCTGTGTTTATATTCGAACTGTCACTGCGCGCGCACCAGATCTATCCAAAAATCAAGCTTGAAAAATAGTCTCGTGTGAAGCGAGCACTTAACAGCAATCAAGTGAAGAAAACTAGTAGGCAAATCTAGCAAGGAATCTAGCAGCGTTTCTAGCCTCGTGTGCAGCGGCCTTAATCTCTTGACACAATAATAATACGTTCTTGAATAATTCGAACATCAACTCTAATGCTGGGTTGCATCAAGGACTGTCAAAACATTTGATTTGACAATGACCTTACATTGTGATAATAGTTTCCATACATCAGGAGCAGTCTAATGTCGTATTCAAACTCCTTATCATCTAGAAATATGAAGAACCCTACTGTTTTTGGGGGAAATCGTCACATGCGCAGATGAGATATATGCTATAACGCTGTTTTTAACCGACGAAAAACAAAAACGAAGGAGGTTCTCAATTCGACGCGTATATTTTTTTTTTTATTTTTTTTTTATTTATTTTTTTTTTATTTATGTATGACCACGCATAACTTTTTACAGAGTAGTCCGATTTTGATAATTATTTTTTTGTTTGAAAGGGTATACCCCGAAGTTGGTCCCATATAAATTTGGTAGAAAAATTCCAACCCTAAGGGTAGGAAAACAGGGGATGATTGATTGTTCACTCACTGATTGTAATGTATGACCACACATAACTTTTTACAGAGTGGTCCAATTTTGATAATTATTTTTTTATTGGATAGCCGATAGGGTATACCTCGAGGTTCGTCTAATATAAATTTGGAAAAAAAATTCCTACCCTAAGGGTGGGAAAATAAGGGTGATTTATTGTTCACTCACAGATTTTTACGCTGAGTTGTGTATATTACAATTATAAATTATATAGCCACAAAAAATTATTAAATAAAAACTTTTTAACAAAAAAATTAAACCGCCGAAAAACTGAAAAGCAAAAAATAATAAATCTTTTTATTTAACTAAGATCTATCTAAGTAGTTGAACGTATGTGACAGTCTAGTATATCTAAGTAATTTTGAGTCGGCGTCAAACCATCAATGAACAAAGATCACTAAAAGAAATAACCAAATCAAATTAACAAGCGATAAACATTAACATTCTAAACATGCGCTCTCCACACGACCACTCGCAAAGACGTGTGCCCTCAGTGTGCCCGTTAGGGTTGTTCTGTCGCTGATATTAACTTCGTGAACGCTCAGAGATTTCCGGCGAAGGATTGTTGACGCCGACTCAAAATTACTTAGATATACTAGACTGTCACATACGTTCAACTACTTAGATAGATCTTAGTTAAATAAAAAGATTTATTATTTTTTGCTTTTCAGTTTTTCGGCGGTTTAATTTTTTTGTTAAAAAGTTTTTTTTAATATAATAATGGTATAATTTTCATAACGGTTAATTATTCTATTTATTTTTACTTGAAAGTTTTGTAAACACTTTTTTCTAAACTTTATTATTTCGGAAATATTATATGGAAATAAAAAAAAATCTTTTGTTCTTTTGTTCTGTAGATCTAGTTTAGTAGTTGACAAGCATGCTTTGATTAATTTTTACATGACGTGATAACATATATAGATAACCGAATAACAAATATCATAACGTTCAATACTAGCCATTACCGGCGTCACCGCACGACTTTTGTTTTGTATATCGGTCAGAAATAAACTACTTAAGCGTGCTTTGGTTAATTTTTACATGACGTGGAGCCATAGAGATATTAGACTAGAGTACGCAAGTGAGCCGTGAAAGTGTCTGCAATTCAGACAGAGAACAGTTCCTTATCTCTATGATAACTAATGATACAAAACAATGCTGATTTGAGTAAACAAATAGTTGGTTTTCTGTGTTTTCTGCAGCGTTCTCTCTCTCTCAAATGAGAATATTTTCACTTATGGCAAGCATGCGAACTAGCGTACTCTAGTTACTTATATCGCTATGCGTGGAACATATCATGTAGGTAACCATGGCAATTGGCAATGCATACCAAATATCATATTGAATACTAGCCATTATCCGCGTCACCTCACCAGTTCCGGATTAACCTATAAGCAAATTAAGCAATTGCTTAGGGCATCACGTCTCAGGGGGCACCAAGAAGCACCACTCAAAAATGAAAAGTACCTCAGTAAACAGTCTTTTTCTTTTGTCATGTTCTCAAAAATTTTATTTACTGATATAAAACTGTCTTTAGAAGTATAAAAGTTATAAATAAATAATAATTTATTTTTGAAAATGAAAACGAAATAAACATTTTTTCAATTAGTTCAATTTTTCTAATTTTAAAGTTTTAAAACTTTTTCTATTAATTGTATAAAACATGCCTAAGGTTCGATTTTATAGACAGCCAAATTTTCAATGGGAGCTTTGATTGTAAAATTCAATTTTTCTCTTAAAAATATATGCTTTTTAACTTTTTTTCATCAATTTGAATTTTTTTATAAACTGAACATAGAGATGGGGCTCATAAACAAGAAATGCTTAGGGCATCAAGGCGTCTTAATCCGGCACTGCACCTCACGCGATATCAGAAATTTCTTTTTCGTCAACATTTTGAAGTTGGAATGGTCCCGTCGCCCAAATGGTTGGATTTTTTTTTAATTTCAATAGTGTGGAGCTTTATGCTGATTTTCCCTTCAAAATACACAGAATCTGGCGATGTCGTTTATGACGAACCGCCACTGGCGACGTACACACAACGGTCCCGTACGTGTGTTTGACGTCATGTGTTTCAAATTATGTAGGCATATTATAGTATGTATTTTGATATTTTTATACGTAGCATTATATATAGTACACAGAGATATTTTATCTATCATAATATCACACGATGGAGTACTATTCGACGTGACGTTTCTACGGGGAGAAAGATGCCGAATAAAATCAAAATCGGTAGCAAAGCCAAAAGTGCATACGTCGTATTTGCCAGATTTCTTTAAGTCTCGAATATTTTGTTTACCCCTGTATCTCTGTAACGGTTCAGAATAGAACCCATGTTTATAGGTATTTTTATATTAGGTTGTCCGATAAGTTCTTGCCGTTTTTTTAAATTAAAAAATTAGCGATCGAAATGAAATTTTTTGGTATAATGTTTTGTGTTATTCGAAAGAGAATTTTTCGCTCTACAAGAAAGTCTATTTAGTTTTTTTGTTTGGATTCAGTTTTGTTAATTTTTAGAGCATTTAAATGGAGTGTCAAGTCGACAAAAACGAGCATTTTCGACACCACCTTCTTTTTGCGTTTAACCGAGGTGCCAAAGCCACGGAAGCTGCTAGAGAGATTTGTGCCGTATACGGAGAGGGTGCCATAGCTGAAAGAAAAACAAGCGACCCCGCGAGCGAAGCTAGATCTTCATCCACGGAAGACAATGTTGTGTGTATTAATTTAAAAAAAACGGCAAGAACTTATCGGACAACCCAATATTTATTTTGGGTCCCCGAATACGCACCCAAAATATTGACCGTTCCTCATGAATCACCCTGTATATTTCTAAGTTGATTCTTCTTTTTTAACAGCTTGTAGAAATCAAATAGACGAACAATATAATATTTTAAGTAACTTCTTTCTTAAAACTCAAAAATAAGAGAGAAACAGCCGTTTTATTAAATTTTATTTAATTAATTCAAAAGCCCGGTTAATACACGTGCGAAGAAAGATAGCACGAATCGGAAATGCATCCCAAATAATTCTGTGAATACTTGATAGTGACATAACATATTTCCATAGTGACATAACATAACGCCAATACTGACCTCAAAATTTGATATTTAATGAAACTTTGAAAGGCCGTTTTTCTTTCATTTTTGAGTTTTGATAAAAAAGTTACTTGAAATATTTGCTCGTCCATATTTTGATTTCTACAAAAAAGAAAAATCATCCTGTATATGTAAGCAAGTATTATATCTGTATTAGCACGATATATATAACTCTCGACAGACTCAATCGATTTAAACAAAATTTGATCCATCACTACACGAAGCCTTTTTGAAATGAGCCCAATCAGGGTTTTAGGAGTTGGAAAATATTTTTGGGTCCTAAAATACCGAAATACTTCCAGAATGGTTTCAAACTTAAATTTACTCCTTTAAAAAAAAGGCAACTTTCTCTAGCAAGAGATATAAATCTGAAAAAATGCGTTTACTTAAAAAACTTTCTTTCTGTCGAATCTTGAATAAAAAGAAACCTTTCGAGGAATACTCTAAAATAACAATGGAGGAACACATAGAATTAAAAGAATAGGTTTAAAAAAACGTGAGTGTTGTCAGTGAGTTTCCTGATGAAGATGCCACATTATATTAGTGTCTCCTTCAGAACTTTATAAGGGTTGCTACTTATGTACAAGCACAGTGTGGACTCTGGATAATTACCCTGCTCTATTAATTGCTGTTACTCTAATGTCTACGGCTACATTTTTAAATGTACTGTAAAACCAGTTACGATAAATTTATTTTCAAATGAGAGAAAATCTAAAGAGAAACGTTACAGTCCTAAAGCAAACTAGTAAGGCCGCTGCACACTGGGCTGCCGCTAGATTTCTTGCTAGATTTGACTACTAGTTTTTTAAGCGGGAAAAAGGTTGCATTTTAGTTTCCCACTGTTACCATTCCAACTAGGGTTACTAGATTGGCGGGACTTGGCTGGATTGTCCAGCAATTTTACACGTTGTCCAGTGTCCCGGTTTTAGGCAAAATGTCCAGTTAAAAATAAAAAAAATGCACAGCCAGAGCTAATAATTCGATTAAACTTTGAAGAAAACTGTACTAATTTTAAATCTTTTCTAAATACAGAGAAAGGTTCTAAAATGATAAAGGCGGCTAAGGGAAATACTAAATATATGTGGCAAAAAAGTGACTTGAAAGGTACCACTGACTGTTAGATTAAGCTACCTCTGTGTTTGTACCAATTTCAGCTGTTCAGCTCAATAGTTCATATTTTCGTTTTTCTTATAATAATAATACCTAAGTACATATTACTTAATTATATGTCGTCTTTCGGTTGATTAATGCAGATTTTTATTTTGTTTAGCCTAAAATCCTTTGGTCCAGATATTTTAGAATATTGTCCAGAAATTTTGATTTTCCAATCTGGCAACTCTAATTCCAACCCACAAGTGGGGAATGGTACTAGTTTAGGTCAAAAATCACTTTTTAAAAATTTTACAATATCTTTCCGTTTTGAGGTCCCCCGAATCCAAAAAACATATTTTTGAAAAAACTCTGTGCGTCTGTTAGTCTGTGAACACGATACAGGTCAACTGGATGAGCGAATTGAAACCAAATTTTGGGAGGATGTTTGGTATGCAAATATGAAGAGCCCTATTGTTTTTGGGGAAAATCGGCGCATGCGCAGAAGAGATATATGCTATAACGGTGTTTTTTAATATAATAATGGTATACTTTTCATAACGGCTTATTTTTCTATTTATTTTTGCAAGAAAGTTTCGTTGAACATTTTTTTTCTAAACTTTATAGTTTCGGAAATATTTTGAAAATAAAAAAAACTCAGCCGCTCTTTTGTTTTATGGATCTGTCAGAAATAAACTAGTTACGCATGCTTTGATTAATTTTTACATGACGTAGAACATATTATGTAAAGAGTGCACTTCCGAGGTGGTCCTATCGGAACCAAGTCAGGATCTGATGGTGGAATCCGGAGAAATCGAGGGAAACTCTCAAATTTCAAAGGCACGCATAATGTTTTTTTTATGTTTCACCGATTTCTCCGTCAAATATCTAACACTAAAAAGAGAAAAATAAAATATTTTTAACAAAAAAATTGAACCGATTTCAAAATATACACTAAAAAGTAAAAAATAATTGCGTATTGAAATGTTTTGGAGTCGGTGTCAGCCAAAATGAAATCTATTCTGAGAACTAGAGACATGTAAGATTTAAATTGCTACTTTCGAATTCCGATGTGACACCGACTCCAAAACATTTCAATACGCAATTATTTCTCTCAACTTTAATCAAATAACAATTTGAACACCATGACGAAATAGTGTTAATTTAGTTTCAACAAACAGTTTGAAAACCTTGCACATCAGGAAAATTATTGTAACATTATATATGACAGAGAGGTGGAGTAGAACGTGAAATGAGAGAGATGGTAAACTGATTATTGCGAAACAAATACAGCTTCAAATGTTTCAAAACTCGCTGCCAACATCAGGGTGCCAATTAACAAACTCTGTAGTTAATAACAACATGAAAATAATTAGAGCCCAAAACAAAAACATTACTGAATGTTTGATATGCGATAGAGTTCATTCTGCAATAACCAGTTAGTTAAAAATTTGTAAACACTATTCATTGAAGTGAAATTCGTTACACGGCACCTCCATTGGCGTAGCTAGGAAGTTTTCTCGGGGAGAGTGGGGGGCAACCGGTCAGTTGATCAGCCACCGCAAGGTTTTTATAAAATTTTATTTGAGACAATGAATAAAAAATAATGTTTAACAGCGCACACTATTCTTTGTATATGAACAAATAATAATAATACAAATAATAATAATAATAACAATAATAATAATAATAACGTTTATTTCAGAAATTATTTTATAAAAAAAAAAAACTACAAATACTTTAAACCAAATATTTCGTTCTAAAAATGAGTTAGTATCTACTTATTTTACAATAGAATTAAGAATTATTATTATAATTGAGAAATTGAATTATAATTTTATAAATTTTTGTCAATATACAGTCTGAGAAAATAGGTCGATAATTTTATTTATTTGAAGGTTTCTATTCAGACGTTAATCTAAGATTTGAATGACGTAATCATTTCAAACGGCTCAGTTTGGGCGCCGTATGATGACGTCAAAGCTGGACCTAATCATAGACAAAGAGACGTATATCTATATAGTAGCTATACGCTAGGAAAGTATCTTTTGACACGCGATCTTTTGCGCCCTCTCGTGTTTTTTTTTAATTCTGGTTCCGCCAAAACCTTAGTGTCATATTATGTTATACGTGTATTTTAATAAGGATTAATTGTTGAATAAAATGGGTAAAAAGCTATCAAATCGCAAGTGCTATAATAATAATAATAAATGTTTATTTGTTGCGCCATTATAAAATGGATACAAAACGTCAGTAGGTACACAGTTAAAACATATTAAAAATAATTAATCCGATAAAAAATCGTTTAAAATAGAATATGGAAATACTGAAATACATACTATTACTATTCTCAATTACTGAAAAAAATCCTCAACTGAGTAACTACACTTGTCAAAAAGATTTTCTTTACATTCCATCTTAAAACGTTTGGCACCAGAAATGTTCAAAAATTGTAGAAAATAACGGGAAGTGTGGTAGAAAAAAAATAGTAATGGTGCGTATGGCGCCTGTTATGACATGAAGTCGAGAAACGGACGTTAAGCGCATTATTATTATTATTTTATTTGTAATAGTGTACTTAAGACCTGTACCAGTTTTCAGTTCTATACAAATTATGGTGAACTGAAATATTTATTTTGACTGGACTATAATACAAAACTTCTTTGGGCGAAAAATGTCATTTTCTTCATACCTCGATCGAAAGTACGTACTTTCGTCCCTTATAGCAGGGACGAAAGTTTGACATTTACTCCCTGTTATTTATTATATTAAATGACAGCGGTAAGCCTAGTTACGAGTATAAATACGCATGAGAAATTTTTTCCTCCCGCTGTTCTCACTGGGAGTAAATGTCAATCTTTCGTCCCTGTTGACGAAAGTACGTACTTTCGAGCGGATATGAAGAAAAATCGTATACACCACACGGGCCTTAAAAGTTGAAATCTCAGCCCTGCGCGTCATGATGCCCTCGGCAAAATTCAACTTTCGGCCCTTGTGATGTAATATACTATTTTGTAGGAATAACAGCATTTAGCGATTTTTCGGTGGAGAACTGCTCCATTGAATAAATGTTAATAACCATTTAGCAAGGGAGTTACTGACAACAACTGTTTTAACTCATTTATTAAATCTGAAGTTATGAATTTTTTTGCCATTTGAAAAAATACAGTACGTCCGGGCTTCTTGCTGTACTGTAAAACTTCTAAAATTAACTTGTTTCGATCAATTTCGTTCTTCATTATGTTTTGAAATAGATTTGTGTTGTACAAATCATACAACATTCCCCGGTACAAGTTATGTGGATTATCGTCGATTAAATTCAAAATTTGCACAAAAGTTTGATTGTAAAAATAATCGCGTTCCCGATTATCAATTTTATCCGGCAACAATTTTATTATTTCGGGGAAGAGATGTATGATTTTTGGATTGCGCAGTTGATGTTTAACAAAATTCAAACCGATTCTACCAACCATAGACTTCAATGACAACGTACTTCCATATTTCATTAAAATGTAGTTCAAGTCTTTTGTAACGTGCCTTGGAAGTCGACTGAAAATCTGGCGATTTTTTTTATAAATTCCTTCAAATCTGTTAATATCTTCCGCTGGATTATTACGTAGAATCTCTAATTCTCCCGGAATAGTTTTCGGCGAATAAACGTAAATAATTTCAATTTGGCCGTTGGAAATCTTTAAAGAAAAATCGTACGTTTCGGCAAAAGCTTTCTTGTCGCATTTGTTCCATAAATGTATTATTTTTGCGTCGTCTACGTATAGACAGCTTATCGCGAAATAACATCGGGTTTCGTAGTCCCATCCTTCGTCGTCTACGATGTAGGTTTCAATTGTTTTTCCGTATTCAATTGTTCCGTACATGGACCAACAGACTGGATCACCAACATACATCACATCCTGAAGGTAATCATCTTTCTTGAAAAAGTTCCCGATTTCGTGCATCGTTATGTCTATTAAGAATATTAGGTACGACTTTATACCTTGTGGCAGCCCAAAATCAGGAGAATTTATTATTTCGTTTATTATGCGTCTGAGATAATTCAATTGATCCATATTGATGAAATGATATTTTGAATATGTAGGAATTTGAACACTTTTCTTTCTCACTAATTTCGAGCACCAAATATTTGTAGCCACTGATATCAGGGCCAATGATTTCAACTTTAACATTCTATTAAACACTTTGTTGTGTTCCATTTTGTGAAAATGTAACCTCACTTTTTTATAATATATAAAAACTGTTTTTAAAATTACTGCGTTCTTGATTTATTTTATTTAAAACTCGCGTTCATTTCTATCTTAACAATCAAGTGAAGGTATAATTTTGTTTGTACTAGGTACAATTTTACCCACTTTGATTCTTTGTAATACACTCTGACAGAAATTATTTAACACTGAGAAGTTTTGTCCGTTTTATGGCCTTAACGGTACTTAAGATTTACTTTACAATTTGGAAAATCCCTACTCTTCCACTTAGGAAAGGTTTACACGAGGCTATTATTAAGGCCGCTGCACACGAGATAGTAATAGCACACGGATTTAGTACTAAGGACCATTTTTGTGGGAAATTTAATTCTCTGCAAAATGTTGCTATCAAAAATTTAAAAAAAATCTGCCAGCTACCAGAGTAAAAACGTCGTTTTTTCCTTGTTTATTAAATAGGAAACAAACTAGGTTTGATCTAGGAAATTTTGGTAGAATTTATTTTAGGTCTAATGCTAAAACATTTAGTCAGAGTGCCCGTCGGCAAAAATTTTACTGACAAATACTCTCCCCAAACTTTGTATATGGTTTCATTAGGCCTAGTCTGACACCTATTTCCTCTATGACTTTTCTTGATTTTGGGGCGTTTTCCCTCTAAATTTTCCGTAAGATGTCGTTATGACGACATGTAAAAAATTTATAGATCTGTTTGTTTTTTAATTGGATAGCTTAAAAACTTCAACCAACACGCTAAAATAATGTTCTCTGACAAATAACATGAAAATGTTTGACACCTCGAATATGTCGACATATTCGAGGTGTCAGACATTTTAAATTGTTCATGTATGTGTCAAGTCAAAATTAATAAATTAATTAAAATCATAACCAAGAATTTTTAAAAGCGCGTTTCATGAATTATAGTAATTTTCACTGATAAACACTATATCTCCTTAACTGGGTATAAACATTTCGATAATTAAAGGCTTCGTTTAATTATTATCACAGTTATTTAAAAAAGTGGTCATTTGATACGTTATAAGAGCATGAAAATTTGCGGACGGTAGACGGTGCTGCCGTCACGCACCCAACGAATATACCTAATAAATTCTAAATTATAAATTCGATAGAACGTGGCATCTAGTGATTTAAAATTTTGTATAATATCTCAATGTAAGCGAAGAATATTATTCACTGTAAATATCCCGTTATATGCAAATTGCAAATGTGAAATTTTGAATAATAATGTAATTGTCTATGTAGAATATTTAAATAAAAAAAATTCGCATAATAGCAAGCGCTGTCAGAACGTATTTTTAAATTGGGTCGTTTTATATTCATGTCACGAAAAAAGTGAATGAACGAACAGCTCTACAAACAAAACATGAATGGAAGAATACTATGAATTAAAAAAAGACGTGTATATTTTATTCATGAATGGTTTCCGTGTAGTATTAGCCTCTTATTTCTTGTTCGGTAGCTAAACTTTTAGTTCAATAACTCGGGCACCGAGGATTCCGTAAACCCTAAAGGCCGCTGCACACGAGGCTGGATTTGCAGCCAGATTCTTTGCTAGATTTGCCTACTAGTTTTCTAGCCCTGGTTTTCTAAATTCCCTTTATGTGCTCGCTTCGCACGAGGCGTCTTTTCAAGCTTGCTTTGTGGATAGATCTGGTGCGCGCGCCGTTCAAAAATATATTCTTCAATAATTTATATCAGTGATAAAGTGATAAAGATACAATCAAATGTCAGCGTTTAATGTTTATAAAAAATCTATTTTTTGAACCTTGTCCGATTTCGGACATGCCCGATGTGGCTCGGGCATTGTCGACATTGCCCGGATTCCGGACACTGACCGTAACATATAGATTATAGACAACACATTTGACACACACTTATGCGAAATCATTTACCTACACTAATTTGCACGACTGAAAACTCCCCAAAATTTACAGCTCAAAAGACAAAAAAAATTAAGTAAGTGAAAAAATGTTCGCGTGTAACATTATTATGTATCATACACACGAATAATATGAGTATATCTAGTTAGTGCATTTCACCTGAATAGAAGCTTATTTTTGAGATTTTTGCAACATTTTTCATTAATGCTCCGCTCCTAATGGTCGTAACGTGATAGCCTTCCTCGATAAATGGGCTATCCAACAAACATTTTTTTTTCAATTTGAACCAGTAGTTCCTGAGATTATCGCGTTCAAACAAACAAACAAACTCTTCAGCTTTATATATTAGTATATAGATATACAATCCTGAAAAACACAAACGTAACAAAAAAGAAAATGAAATAAAACAAAGCATATGAACCGTGTATCTTTATAATTATGTACTACCGGCAGGTAATTAAATTCCTACTAAACCACAATTAGGTATCCTTATGAGAACGTTGCTTTCCAAATAATAATAATAATACTCAAACACTGATTAATTTAGGTATATTAAAACACAGGCTGTTCCAATAGAAATACAACTTACGCTGAATCTATACAGTATGTAAACACGTAAGGTGCACATAGGGAAATTAACATTGGGAAAAAATGACTGGATCAGAGTGATCCTTGAAATCTTGTTTTTCAATTTGACAGATAATATTCTTTTGCAAAATGAATGTGTATACTACCGAAGAAAATTTTCAAATGATTACAACATAATCGGACTTTTTTATTAATGGGACATTAAATTCCCAAAAATACTTAAATATGGTGCGAAATCAAATATCTCCGCCTATTGGTGTTGAAACTAAAGATATTGGGTCACTGATTTACCAACGCGCATACGTCATACCAGTCAGACAATTTTTGAAAGAAATGTTTCCAAACAGATAGAGTTGTTTTTTTGTTTTATTTTTGTACAAAAAAAAGATAATTTAATGATTTATAAGAGCTTTTTATTATTAAAAAGCCAAGTAAAATAAAAATAAATCAAAATAAAATAGAAATCCTCAAGATTACCACGAAAATTCAATAGAAATAACAATTAATGCAGTCATGGCTAACTCTGATCCAAGTATTTTTTCCCAATGCTAATTTCCCTATGAAAACGAAACGTAACTCTCTCTCTTTCTACCTTCACTAACTTATATCTCCCTCTCAACTTCCGTTCGTCTCGCCCCATCACAGCGATCACAGTTTCCGTAAATTTTTCGTCACGCTTTTATCAGCTTACTCCGCAAGTCAAGCGTGCGTAAAGAAGTTTTACTTCAAAAAGTTAAATAGGAACCCTTATATTTTTTTGCAGATTCGGATTCCTGGCATCAAAATAAGTAAGTTTTGTCCGAAACAGTTTTTCAAATTTCGTCGCAAATAAAATTGCAAGTTTCCAATTAAGAATTCAAAATTCGAAAAGAAGAATATTTCTACCATGATCTACGTCATCGAATGTTTATTTTTAACGTGTTTTGGGAACACCACTTTTAAAGGTTCGTTGACCTCTACGCATTAAAACAAATGAAAAATGTATAAAAATGTGCGCGAAATATTTTCAGTTTCCAACCTTTTCTTTTTCATTTTATCATTATGAATAATTCATATTTCGCGCCATTAAAACGGATACTCAAAAGCACGATTTTCCAACACCTACTATAAATTCGTATGTGTTTCTGAGGTCACCAGACAAAGTGGCTTATAGCTTAAGAGCCAGGATGACAACACATATTTTAACAAACCTGAAATTTTTATGTTATTTATAGTAATATTATAAGCCTATATTTATGATGGCAGACATTTCCTCCGGTTGTAACATCCCGGTAGACACAATAAAAGGTCCGCTTTATGAGCGCTTTATGCAAACATATAAGAGCGAGTGAGAGCATACGATGGCTTTTTTTTAACAGCTTCATGAAATTACAATTAAGAAAAAAAAATATTTTAAGGGGTGTATTAAGGGTTTACATTTTTTATTTTTACCAAATACTATGTCTTTTTCACATAATAAAGCCACACTCTTTGTAATAACCATATATACTTTTATTATATACCGAGCTAAGAATAAAATCGCAATCGAATCATTAGGGCGCAAAGACATATTTCTGTCTTTTTTTAAGTCGTAAGAACTCGTTGGTTCTGATTGGCTAACGCCATAGATAAAGACAAAGTTTTTGATAAAGAGAGATATACTCCATGCTAATATATATTGTCGGAATAACCGAGGAATTATTTCGAAAAAAGAGACGCAGATATATTTTCGATACGCTTTGTTGCCTTCGCTCACCGCACATTGACAAAATAGACAATGCTTCATATTATAGTAATTATTATATACTAGGGTGTGCCATTTTTAGGCGACTTTTTTTTTCAACAAAAAAACAGGCTGAAAACCTTCGAAAATGTGAAAAAAAAAAGTCACACCAAAGATGAGTTCTTAATATTAATATTAAGAGGTGCCTGTTCCGAATTTTCCATTTTCCATCTAAATAACATAGGAAAAAAAACATATTTTTTGCTTTTTTTGTAGTTTTACAATAAAGCATTGTAAAAATAATCTCGAATATGATTCTCACAGGAAATTGAACGCTCTACAAAAAATCTCCAATATATTTTTTCATAGAGTGAACCCTACTGAAGATATTTAAACTTAAAGTTCGAAATATATGAAATTATTACTTTTATTTTATTAGACTAATACTGATGACTTTTTTTATGTCTTAAAAATTAATTTTATGAAAAAAAATAATTTCGATATAAGTATAATTTCCGGTCTGTGGGAAAATAATTTTTTTTCATAAACTTAATTTTTAAGACATAAAATAGTCATCAGTATTAGTCTAATAAAATAAAAGTAATAATTTCATATATTTCGAACTTTAAGTTTAAATATCTTCAGTAGGGTTCACTCTATGAAAAAATATATTGGAGATTTTTTGTAGAGCGCTCAATTTCCTGTGAGAATCATATTCGAGATTATTTTTACAATGCTTTATTGTAAAACTACAAAAAAAGCAAAAAAAATGATTTTTTCCTATGTTATTTAGATGGAAAATGGAAAATTCGGAACAGGCACCTCTTAATATTAATATTAAGAACTCATCTTTGGTGTGACTTTTTTTTCACATTTTCGAAGGTTTTCAGCCTGTTTATTTGTTGAAAAAAAAAGTCGCCTAAAAATGGCACACCCTATTATATACATGGTAATACAGTAGGTATATTGTCGGCAGGGTTTGGCACTGCGACCCGAGTTTTTTTGTTAAATAATTACAGAAAAATATTTAAAACCTATCGTACTGAAGTAATCTACAAGAATTTAATTTGTTTCTTAATGTATTTTAATATAGTTCAAGCGCCTCTCAATAAAACTCTTCACTCAACTGCAAGCGACTATTCTATTTCATGCTATTTTTAAACGTCCTGTAAATATTCCCAACAAGCTAGTAAACAAGCAAATATAGTGGCGAATTGATGAATGCGCAATTCAGTAAATATTTGATAAAACACAATTAGAATACCACACACGAATACTATACAAGCAAAAAACGTACTGTGTGTTATGAATATTAAATAGATTTATTATATTACATACTCTACCGTTGCGTAACCTAGGCTATACTGTACTGACGTCACATGGATCATGATTGCAACCAAACCATAGAGATATCACAATAGAGTACACTAGAGAGCAGTGAAAGTGTTTGCAATTAAGAGAGAGAACAGTTCCTTATCTCTATGGTAATTAAATAAATTAATAAAATTACGTTGTTATAACAACGTAATTTTATTAATGAAAATATATGAGGGTTAATTTTATTTCTATCAAAATGTCATTAATAATTTTGAATATTTGTCGAATGTAATTATTAAATCATGTTTGAATTTTCAGTATGCCCTTATAACTATATGATGTATAATATATATAATATATATTCTAGTTTTGAATTACACAATAAGTATAGAAATTGCCAGAAGTGCACTGATTTTTCGCAATATTAGCGCCTTCTGGCGGCTCTTTATCTTCCGCCTAGCCTTCTGGCAATTTTTTCCCTACTTACTTGTACTATCTCCTATTATTCTGCAAATTTTCAGCTTTGCACCGAGTGACTCCTACCCCTCCGTAGCCAGCTCTCCGTCTATAAGATCTACTTATAGAATATCGAAAAGAGTTGTGTCTGTGTTATGACGACAATAAAAGCGTCTGTTTTACGAAAAGAGATGGTTTTTAATTAAAAATATTCATACAATTAATTTGAGTAAAATGTATAAATCCACTTACAAATTAATCATCAAATGAAAACATCTGCTATGTGATAGAAAGGCTGTTTTTAATTAAAATGCTGTTTTAATGAGAAAAATGGCAATAATTAATTGCTTTGCTTTAACTGTCGTTATATAAAAGTTCATTGTAATGTATGTAATAATTGAATTTCTAAAATTCAAATTAAAAAAAGTTACGGAAAAGAATACCTACTATTATAATTTACTATGAACTCAGGTCAAATCTAAAAAAAAAAATGCCAGCCAATTGGGCGACAGGACCATTCGAAATTCAAACATACTAGGTAGGGAGCTAGTGACGATTTTACTTACAGTATTTCCTCAAACCTGAACGGAAAAACTGCAGCCTGGCAGCTAAAAGACCGGGGATAATGCGTAAGTGGTAGACCCGGTCAAAGATGTCAAACTAGAGGTGTCACTTAATATATTTTATTATGTTTGAAATTTCCCTGAGTGATAAGTTCAGGCGTCCTTGAGCACAAAAACTCAAGTCTGGCATTTCGTACCCGGGACATCCCTTGTATGGTAAAAGGTTGAACATGTCAAAACTCGTAGCTCCCTCAAAATATTTCATCAAGACTGACTTTTTGAAATCTGACATCATGCCTGTACTAGATTGAAAAAATCAGCTTGATAAAATATTTTGACGGATCTACGAATTTAGACATGTTCAACGCTTTGCCGGATAAGGGTTGTCCCGGGTACGAAATGCCAGACTTGAGTTTTTGTGCTCAAGGGCATCTGAACTTATCGCTCAGGAAATTTCAAACATGTCAAAATATATTAAGTGACACCTATCTTTGATCGGGTCCACCCTCACAATGTCCCAGACTGCGGTTTTTACGTTCAAGGTAGTGCCCTTAATGAATGTACAAAAACTCAGGTTTGAGGAAATACTGTAAGTAAAATTGTCACTAGCTTCCTACCTATTCTGACATTTTATATATTATAATAAAATTTTTGGTTTTGTCGCCGGATTGGCTGTTTGTTTTCGCTGCTAGATTCCAGGCGTGATATTCCGCTGGATGTTAAGATTGTTTGTATGCATGTTGATTTCATGCAATGCGCCTTCTGAAGTTGGATTTGTAGATGGTTTTGTTGAATATCAACTATAATGGACGCCATGTTTCTTTATGACGTTTATCCATATACTTTTATTCTATACTGAGCTTAGGAATAAAATCGCAATCGAACCATTAGGGTGCAAACATATACTTCTGTCTTTTTACGCCGTAAGAACTGGCGTATCCAGAAGAGCAGAACAAGCACGGGGGACCCGGCTTAAGAAATTTCTAATTTGCTCCCTCCTGAGCCAAAAGTTGGGTAACGTCACAGAAAAAGACAAAGTTTTTGAAACAGAGATACTTTATTCAGATTGAATGCAAGTACATCGACCATTCCTATCATCGGAAAAATCAGGGAATTACATCGAAGAAAAAGACGCAGATATATTTTCGATACGCTTTGTTGCGTTCACTCACCGCACATTGAGTAGATAGACAATGATTCATATAGTAAATTATTAAATATATGCGTTTACCCATATCTCCCACGTGACAAGACAAAGTTTTCTGATTGGTTCTTGCTCAAAGTCAGCAGAGTACCCAAGCAAGAAAAATTGCCACTGTTCTAATTTTGAAATCTAGCGGACTCTGCAAGAACATCATTTCCATCTTTGTACCCAACGCGACGAACAGCACAAGTTCGAGAAAAAAATCCAGCGACTTGTGTAGAGGCCTCTACCTAAGATTTGAGCATAAATTTAAAGTTAATAAATAAACTAAAATCCGATTTTAAATAAAAGTTTAAAAAAAATGCCGTCGACAAATGAAGCAAGAATACAAATGAAATCAGGAAACACATATATATAAGATTATTTTTTATCATCCGAACTTTCAAAGTCAATATAACTTTGTTATTAATGGTTGCGTGAGCATGAAATTTTCACAGATTTTACAACTCTCATATAGAATTTTTTATAAGCCGTTGGCAACAATGATATAAATGTCAAATGTTTTCTGTTTTCGACTTCTTCAGTCTAGTAAGTTTAGTTTTTTACAACAAAGTTTTTTAAGGTTAGATTTTCATGTCAAAAAAATTGATTTGACAATGACCTTAAATTGTGATTGCAGTTTCCATACGTCAGGAGCAGTCTTCAAACCATAGAGATATAAGTAACTAGTGTCCGCTAGTTCGTATGCTTGCCCAGTTCAGAGAAAGAACGGCTGCAGAAAACCCAGATATTTGTTTACTCAAATTAGCATTGTTTTGTATCATTAATAATAATAATATTTATTGGTTAAAAGACCAAAAGGCATAAGTTCAGCTATAGAAGCTGTTTTACAACTTAACCTATCATTACATAACTATAACACACATGAGTACATGATTTATAATTTATAAAAATCATTATTGCATAGTGTCTGTGATTAACAAAATACATATCAATTTTATTAACACTTCGTATTAAAAATAGGCGAATTAATATGCATTTTAAGAAATATACATATATAATCTACATATAAAATCCAACGTGGCTAATATTAGCATAGTCATGGCATAATATATGAAATTTTTACTTCAAATTATATAATACTAGCGGTCCCGCCCGGTTTCAGCCGGGTGCAAAAGAATGAATGGGGAAGGAAGGGACATGAGTACACACATTCATCTTAGTTTACCGAGATGAATGTTGTGTCCAAATTTCATGATGATCGGAGTTACCGTTCAAAAGTTTTTGTCGATAAAGAGCAGTATTTAAACTTTTTTTAACTAATATTTTTTTTTAAATGAATTAAATAAAATTAAAATAAATTTAAATGTAAGCCGTAGAAGAAAGCAATGTAAAAAAATAAAAAAAAAATAAAAATATATTCACCCAACGTGGGGCTCGAACCCACGACCATGATATTGACAGTCGCATGCGCTACCGATTGATCTACCTGTGGTTGTGTTCTTTCATCACTAATATGAGTATATCTAGTTAGTGCATTTCACATGAATAGAAGCTTATTTTTGAGATACTTTTTGCAACATTTTTCATTAAAGCTCCGCTCCTAATGGTCGTAGCGTAATATTATATAGCCTATAGCCTTCCTCAGTAAATGGGCTATCCAACAAAAAAAAAAATTTATTCAATTTGAACCAGTAGTTCCTGAGATTAGCGCGTTCAAACAAACAAACAAACTCTTCAGCTTTATATATTAGTATAGATTAGAGACAACCCATTGCTCTATTTTTTTTCTGAAGGGGTTTAATTTTAGAACTGTATATTCCGGTGGTACTTTATTATAGAGATTGGCAGCCAAATACGAAAAACTCCCTTTATATTTAGTTGTTCTATGTCTCGGGATTTCTAGTTGACATTTAGCACGGAGTTTGACAGAGTACAAATTCTCATTACGCCAAGATATGAAATTCGAGAAACGAACGCTAAACGCATTATTATTATCATCAAGTTTCTGCCCCGGTTCGAGAAAATCGTAGATCCGGGGCTGATGCGAACACACAAAAAAAAGAAGAAAAAGACGATCATTATTTGTATGGCAATCGGTACGGTCGGATACCACTAGGTATAACAACACTGCCGCGATTGAGTTTATTTATAGTACTAACAGACTGTCGAACTTGGTTCGAAGCGGACAGCGGATCTGGTCCGCTCCGTACCAAATCTGTTCGTCTGTACGGTAGTCTGCGTGTCCGCCCGGTTCGATGGGAACATATTCGGTCGTCTGTTGCAAGATCCGCCGTACCATGTCCGTTGTCGGACCGGACCAAGTTCGACCGTCTGTTAGCACTATTAGTTGATTAATCAAAAGCAAGCAATTAAAGGAAACGCAATTACAAAATCCGTATTTATATAATCACTTTTAAAATACGATTCCGTTTCAACGTACTCTTTTTAAATATAAGTGGGTTCTAAATACAGTGTAAACTCTTTATAACGAAACTCAAGGGACCGAGCATTTTTTATCGTTATAGAGAGTTACCGTTATATGGAGTGAAGAAAGAAAAACAACCAAATTAACAATAATCTTCAATGTACTGTATAATCTCTTTATAACGAATTTTAAGAGACCGAACATTTTTTTCGTTATAAAGAATTTTCGTTATATGGAGGGAAGAAAGAAAAATAACCAATTTTTCAATGTGGTGGAATAATCTTCATTAAATAATAGGAATTTTTCGATAAGTTTGGCGTTATCAAGTGCTTGTTGAATAGATGGTGATGGTTCAGAATGGTCCTCTTTATGTCTGTAAACATTTGCTGACGCCTAAATATGAACATATTTCTTCGTAATAGAGAATGGCTGTTGCGTTATAAAGAGGGTATTAATGTATAGGTTTTAAGGTAAACCAACCAAATCGTAAAAATTTCGACTTCATAAGTTCATAGGGAGTTTTTCGTTATAACGAAGGACGTTATAAAGAGTTTACACTGTATTTACGATCGCAAGACAAAGTGGCGTATGTGAATTTTCGATGATTTTTAGTTGAGATGTTATAGGATTAGTGTCCGACCGAAACCGAAACTCAAGTCCGTTGCACACGAGGCTGGATTTGCCGCTAGGTTCCTTGCTTTTCACTACTAGTTTTCTAGCGCTGATAGGTGTAGAATAAATTCGACATATCCATTTATAGCGGTAGAATAAAAATAAACACTCGACGCACATGGATCTCCGAAACAGCCAATAGCAAGCTAGAAGGCGGGCGCAATGCATTCACGTCACTATGACGCGGTGGCCTCATCTTTCGCCGCGCGTACTATACACAACACGGTATTAATGCTAACTAACAGTGTTGTTTTGATAAAGCGAGTTTCCAAAACTAAAAATTAAATGCTCAGCCACACAAACGGCAGATTTTTTGAACACACGCTCTTTTATTGTCCCAATGGGACGATGCATGCGTTCATGCAAAGCCGTTAGTGCCAAAATCTGTCCCTAGAGTAATAAGATAAAGCAGCCGTGCAGTCAGTGAGAATGCGTTTTATGCTCATACCACTTCGCGTGTTTGTTATTTTTTGACAGAATATATGTTACGGTCTATACCCGAATTCGGTCAATAACTGAAATAAATGCGCAAAACTAGTTTTGACCAACGAATATTTGCCAAACCAGAAATCTTACATTTAAACGGGTATTGAGTGTTATAAAAACTAGTTTTGCGCATTTTCAGTTGAACAAAACTAGTTCTGTCCATTTTTGAACGGACAGTACTAATTCCGCTTGGTTTATTCAATCAACGTCCGAACCCGAACAAAAGTAGGGTTATGTTCTTGTTTATGTACCTATCTATTGAAATGTTCTCCTGAATGTTATAATTAATATAATTGTGGGATATTCAGTGTGATAATTAAGTAAAAATGCAACATCATATACATGACCAGAATTATATAATTTGTCACCTTTTGAGCTATTCTGTCCATGTACACGAGTATTAATTACAGGTTGAAATGCGTACTTCTTATTTTTTCCATTTTTTCAAATAATTTTCATTGTTTACTATTATAAAATCATCCCATTTACTTCATTAATTAGATACTAGAGACCGCCAACTTCGCCAGTAGTGCTGCCTCTATGTTTCACGCACGGTCCCCATAATAGTTATTGGCGTAACTAGTAGTCTAAGTCATTCATGGCGCTGACAGGTCATGACTTAGCCTACAAGTTACGCCCATAATTTTATTCAACAATTGCGCGTTATTCATGTTTTATTTATTGTTATTAATGAGATGTTGTAAATATCTATTTATTTCTTTATAAAAAAAAACTGTCAATACTAACAGCACCAAACAGCACGATTCAATGTTTTGGTTTGAGGTTAGCCGGTTATGAATAAACTCCATGTGGAAAACATTCGGCCTCTCAATTTTAGCCTCAATGGGTAACAAGGGGGAGTTGTTGTTACCTACTATTTCGTTACGACTCAGAAAAAAACTGTTAATGATTTCTGTTCTAGAACCAAAAATTTCAACCATGTATCATGTTTTCTCCTCTATGTTTCGTGCGCGGAGGACTCGATGCTCGGAATCGACGTTCGGAAATGACGCTCAAAATTTCATACGTCTCTCAGCTATGTGTTGCGCGGAAAAAATTGACGCGCAAAATTGACGCGCAAAATTGACGCTCAAAATTGACGCGCAAAATTGACGCGCAAAAAATGAAATCATGGTTAAATAAAAAAAAATAAAAAAAATTGACGCTAGTACCCCAGGGCTAAAACATGATACATGTTAAAATAAAAAAAATTGACGCTAGTACCCCAGGGCTAAAACATGATACATGTTAAAACTGTTAATGATTTCTGTTCTAGAACCAAAAATTTCAACCATGTATCATGTTTTCTCCTCTATATGTTTCGTGCGCGGAGGACTCGATGCTCGGAATCGACGTTCGGAAATGACGCTCAAAATTTCATACGTCTCTCAGCTATGTGTTGCGCGGAAAAAATTGACGCGCAAAATTGACGCGCAAAAAATGAAATCATGGTTAAATAAAAAAAAATAAAAAAAATTGACGCTAGTACCCCAGGGCTAAAACATGATACATGTTAAAATAGTTACGTTTATTTTCATTACTCCACAATGGCCGAGCTAGTAGGAATCTTCATTGAGTTATGACAAGTAATTGTCACCAGTCGGTAAATGGCTATTTAGGGTTCGGTTTTTAGGCATGATAAAACATGAATAACGCGCATGAGTTGAATAAATAAAATTATCGACCAATTAATTATTTATTGAAGAGTTCTAATCAGACGTTAATCAAAGATTGAATAAAACAAAAGTGCTTCAAATGTCGTTTCTTGCAAAAAAAATGAAGACTCGATGACACTTATAAACAAAAGCATTACGTGAGAGCGACGCCTTGACCGCTGTTGACTATGACTTCACATCAGATCCGTACACTAGGGGTGGGTTGGCATAAAAATAGGTGGGGGTTTCCTATTTGCAACCCTGTCTATGAAACCACCACTACTAGAGTATCTGATGTGTTAATAATAGTCCAGTAAAATACAACAGCTACCTTGCATAAAATGGAGTAGGTACGATTTTTTGAAAAGTTGTATATGACAGAGGGCCTATGAAAAATTAAAGTTTTAGAGCTCGGAAGACCTCAGAATCTTAGTCAGAAATCCAAAAAGTAGCAAATATTTTGACCTTTTTCAAATTTTTGCCAATTTTGATTTCGAAGGACTAATTTTTTTTTTTTAAACGATATTCAGTTTTTTTACATCCTCGATCTAGATATATGGTTGTTAAGTTCGTTGCGCCATCTATTGAATATTCACTCAATCCAGTCAACAGGTATTGCCATCTTATATGGTTGTTAAGTTCGTTGCGCCATCTATTGAATATTCACTCAATCCAGTCAACAGGTATTGCCATCTTATATGGTTGTTAAGTTCGTTGCGCCATCTATTGAATATTCACGCAATCCAGTCAACAGTTATTGCCATCTTATATGGTTGTTAAGTTCGTTGCGCCATCTATTGAATATTCACTCAATCCAGTCAACAGTTATTGCCATCTTATATGGTTGTTTAGTTCGTTGCGCCATCTATTGAATATTCACTCAATACAGTCAACAGGTACTGCCATCTTATATGGTTGTTAAGTTCGTTGCGCCATTTATTGAATATTCACTCAATCCAGTCAACAGGTTCGCCATCTTATATGATTGTATTATGACTGTCAAGGAATAGACAAATAATTTGCAATAAAATAATATTGCGACTATAAATTGAAATGTAAGCTATCCTATCTTTCAAGTTGGGTCGAATTGCACACGGTGTGCAAATCAAATTTAAAATCTGTTCAGTAGTTTAGGAGTTCATCGCGGACAAACATGTGACACGTAATTTTTATATATTAAGATTAATTTATTTACACTGACAGCGGAACGTAAATTATGGCGCCAATGGTCTTTATTTTACTTAATTCGCCATCAGCGCAACAGCCCGGAGCACATCAAGCATTTCCAGATCGCTTAGTTTTGCCCATGTTTTAAGGGTAATTAAAAAACTTCATAAAATTATAATTATTTTCACTTTTAACAAACATTGCTCACTGACATACGGAAAATTTGAGGTTGAAGTTTCCCCTAGTGCTCACCACAAACGCTCGCATCGAAAAATTTGTAACTCCGCCTTCTTGCACATAGCCCATTTTTATTTATGAAGTCTGTAAATTTGTCAAGCAAAACATAGCCGATTTTCAAAAGATAACAGATATTCACTATCATAACACCCGGCAAAAAAATTCATTATATATTGATAATTGCCGCCCTTCTTTGTACAATAGGGGGCCGCTATGCACCTGTACAAAATTATATAATAAGTTGCCTATATAAATAAAAAATATTAACAATTATGACAAATTCAGACAGTCTCTTAAAAAATTTTTAATTGAAAAATGAATGACTTTTTAAACTAACTGTGTTATACTTATTGTATTGACGTATTCTAAGCTGTTTCCAGTATTATAGAATAAAAATATCTATCTATCTATCTATCTAACAATGAACTTAAGATGACAAATTTACTGGACTAAAATCGTTAGGGGTTAGACGATAACTTTGACTTCAAAATTGGATTATCGTGTCGTTATCATAAACGATCACGCAGTACAAAATTATTGTTATCAACATCGAGCCACAAGGTAAAGCAGTATGCGACATTAACCATTCGAAGGAACTTGTATTGTTTTCCAGGAACTTGTATTGTTTTCCAGGAGTTATTTAAGTTCACCCCCGGGAGTAACCTCAAAACATGCGCGCTACATATTTCAACACACACACATAAGGCTGATCAGTTATCGTGTACACTCAGCAGCAAAAAAAATTAACGATTTTCATATTGAACAATTCGGCACCATTTTTACCCGACTGCGGCAAAGCCAAAAGGAAGGGTTATGAGTTTAGCAGTCTATGTATGTTTGTATTTACGGATGTTCCACCGTAGCGCCTAAACTATTCATTCGATTTTGATAAATAAGGTGTCAATCGATTCGTTATTATGGCCCGGGTAATAATGTATTTTTGAATTTTGGTGTCAGGGGTGTGCAAATTGAAAACAAATAAAAAATAAGTTCAAAAACTAAAACCCGACTACTGAAAAGTATGAAACAAGAAAATGTTCTCATCTGAGAATAGCCGTGGTCGTATGGCATATAATTATGAGGCCCCTCTAGATGTATAGCGTGATGAACTTGCCCTCTAGAGCTTATGATCGCTTACTACTGTTAAAATGTAATGTTTTGTTAAAGTAGGTTGCATATGACCACGGCTATCCTCAGATGAGAATATTTCTTTGTTCCATACTTTTCAGTAGTCAGGTTTCAGTTTTTGAACGTATTTTTTTATTTAAAATGTTTATATACAGTGTGAACCATATATGTAACGAATAAATTCATTTTCTCGGTTAATATTTGTAGAATTAAGAAACCCTGGAACAGGTCAAATTTGATTTTTAATTTACCATTATGACCATATTCATCGAATGTAAGTAGTTATTTATTCGGTTCATTTGTTCTTCGGGTAGCTAATCCTCCGAATAAATAGCGACAATTCAATTCACCAAATATAATTATGTTTACTGCAGGTATAAATCTATCATGTCTCACTTCGAGGGTATAAATATTTATTCGCCCGATAAAATAACAGTGGCCGCCACATAGATCATAATACCTAACCTATAAACGTGAAGTATTATATCTACAGTTTGCTCTTGTGAATTTATTTATGTGTTGTTTATTAACCTTTTGTAAAGTGTATAGTTGTAAAACATTAAAGTTAGTGGAAGTTTTCTGTGCAGTTGGGTTAGGATAAAACAATATTATTTTGTGAAAGTTTTTTTTTGACGTTTACTGCACTAACGCCATCGGTCGGATTTTTGGGTGAACGTCAAAATATTCAACAAAAAGAGTAAGGAGTATAGTGCAGTGCATATCTATTCTTTAAATAACTTTTCCACCTGATATTTTGTTTGGTGAATTGAAAGTTAATTTTATTTTAACGAATTTTGTTCCAAGATTTGTAGCTCCTATCTTTAATAATGTTCGGTGAATATGGGCATGAGGTAAATATTAACCCGTCTCCCTCCAAAACAGCTATCATTTACGCCATTTTGTCCGATGACCACAGCTATACGATTTCATTAATACATTTTAATTATTATGTTTGCGTGCGACAGTGGCCATATAATTATTCACCAGCTGTTTTTGGCTGTTTATCAATTAAAACGTTAATTTAAAAAAATGTACGAACAAAACACAGACGCTGTGATGTTACAGCACTAATTCTACTGTCGTTTGTTATTTATAGTTCGCATGTCGCATGTTTCAAAACAAACAAAAACATTGGCGTCTTTTATGTTAAAACCTTAGACTATGTAAAACATTGATCGGTTTTCGGTTTCTTGTTTACGTTTTCACCGGTTTGAATAATTATGTTCAAACACTTCACATCACTTCAGTGTTTATTTAAGATTACAGGCGCACTGAATTGTAAATATAAAACATATACATACAGGGTGTTCACTAATGCCCATATTCATCGAACACCACGGCCAGATTAACCCTGTCCGGGCCCCTAGGCAATGCAATCAGGTCTTTTCAAGTTGATGAAGGGATGTGAGTAGCTTCCAGATGATCGGCTCCAGGCATCCTGTTACTTCAATGTCTTATGTGATACTATGATTACTTTGACTAGATGCTGCAGCATCGCCTTACCTGACTCGTTAGCTTTATTGAAATGGTCTTAATGAATTGATGATCCAGGTTTTTTGATGGGTCAGGAAAGAGAAATGAGACGTGACGTAGTTATTTTAAATTTTATCTTGTTAAATACAATAAATTATAATAAACAACGAAAGAAAATAATATTATGTTGGGAAATTTCATACAAATTTTCAAATAAAATTTTCGTTCAATAAAAAGTTTTTTTTTCTTGGTGCGTGCACGGGCCCCTAGTCGTTGCGGGGTCCCTAGGCAGTTGCCTACTCTGCCTAATGATTAATCCAGCACTGTTGAACACAATTAAAGATAGAAGTTACCCCTTGGGACAAATGTATTCCTTCGAATAAAATTTACTTTCAATTCACCAAGCAATATATCTGTTAAAATATTAGTTAGTGTTAACGTCAAAAAAAAGTTTAAAAAAATAATGTTTTATCCTAGCCCAATTGCACACAAAACTTTCACAAAATTTAATGTTTTACAACTATACACTTCACAAACGGTTAATAATTCACAAGAGCAAACTGTAGACATAATACTCCACGTTTATAGGTTAGATATAATGCTCTATGTGGCAGCCATTATTATTTTATCAGGCGAATAAATATTTATACCCGTGAATTTGGACAGAATGAATTTATAACTGCAGTAAACATATGCTTGGTAAATTGAATTATCGCTATTTATTCAGAAGAATAGCTGCCTGAAGAACTAATGAACCGAATAAATAACTACTTACTACTAAAGTGATTTTTGACCTAAACTATAGTACCATTCTCCACTTGTGGATTGAATTGGTAAAATGAGTATAGTAAACAGTTTTTATCGATCATACCTCGTCTACTGAGCGTGTGTCATAACAAAAAACACGCGAAGTGTTCGCAGGTATCCAAATATAGTGTTTTGTATAATTTATGAGCCATAATAATTAATTTGCGATGTAAACACACTGTATACTATTTAATTGCAGTTGTAGAGTAGGCTGTGTTTAATTATGTTCGTTGGCGCACGTCACTTGTTAAACAAAACACGACCGCCGCCTTACTCCATATTTAGAATCGCTGTCGGTCGATCTTCTTATTAAAATCAATTAGTAACTATACACAGAACAGAACAACAACAATTAAAAATTTACAAGCGCCATTAACAAAACGCGATCGTCGAACTGCGGTCAAGTCAACAAAATAATCTTTGTGTTATGTTCATAGATATATAAGTACGCTAGTTCCTAGGGATGTGAAAAAATAATCGATTTTTATTTTAATCGATTATTTTTTTCTTATAATCGATTTTTTGTAATCGATTTTATTTATGACAATAATCGATTTTTAATGAATCGATTATAAAAATTACACATTTTAATCGATTTTTGTAAATGGTGTCATCTGGGCGACAGACGATTCTTTTTAGTTTTTTGATTCTTTAAATTCAAAGTTTAAAGCATGATTTGTTTTGTATTTTAATTTTCATATCAAAAACTTGTCGTTTTGCTTTTGATTCTTATAGTTTGATTTTATTTTTATTGTAAATGACAATTTGTAATAAAATGTCAAATTGTACTAGAAATTGTTTCAACAATTCTAATCTGTATCAATAACCATAAGGTTGTCATTTTGGTTATTATTATTATACTTACCATTTTAAATGATTTTCATACTTATAAATTGTTAATATTTTTCTCTTAGTTTTGTTATTATACAGAAAAAATCGATTTTTCTACAAAAATCGATTATTTCTTTTAAAATCGATTTTTTAAAAATCGATTTATATTCAAATTAAAAAAATCGATTATTAAGTAATCAATTTTTTTCATTCAATGTCACATCCCTACTAGTTCCTATGCTTGCCATAAGTGAAAGTGTCCTCAGTTGAGAGAGAGAACGCTGCAGAAAACCAAATATTTGTTTATTCAAATCAGCATTGTTTTGTATCATTAGTTACCATATAGAGATAAGAAACTTGTTCTCTCTCTTAATTGCAGACACTTTCACTGCTCTCTCGCGTACTCTAAAGTGAAAGTGTCCTCAGTTAAGAGAGAGGACGCTGCTAAAAACCAGAAATTTGTTTACTCAAATCAGTCTTGTTTTGCATCATTAGTTACCATAGAGATAAGGAACTGTTCTCTGTCTGAATTGCAGACACTTTCACGGCTCACTCGCGTACTCTAGTCTAATATCTCTATGGCTATGTCACACGGTAGCGCATTTTAATTTTAGTGTTGCCTCGGGCTAATCTGAATTCGACGCCTCTGGCGCCAGCATTTAATATTAGCCTACAAGCAGCCAAAGAAATTTAGTTTTCAAAAAAATGAATCAAACACGGATGAAAAGAAAAATTTCGATAATGCACTGAGCACTATGAAACTTTTTCGTATTTGGTATTTAGTGATAGTCAATTGTTTTCGACATCCAGCATATTTTTAACTAGCCGTTACCCGAGCTTTGCACGCGATTGAGACGAAACACGGATACATTCCCATTATTTGGCATAGTTACTTTTTTCTCGACGTAGACCCGTCTAATAAATTTCAAAATTGATGACATTCACGTGATCAACGTCCTAAATAATCTTGAAAATGAGACCCATGTTGATTCTAAGACTATTTACCTCTTTTCACCCTCTGAAGAAGTTGTTTTTGAAAAAGCATGAAACACGTGTTTATTTATTTGTTGACAGGAGTAATCCTGCGAATTTTCGAATTAATACATCAATCATATATGATGTCTTCATGCAAATTTTGAACCCACGTTACAATACGCGTCACGGATCTAAAGGTTCGGAAGTTAGTCACAAACAGCGTCGCAAAGGCACATTTTAGAGCCGTTGACACTCCCACCACCTCCCAGCTACCTGCACGGAACGTGCGCTCGTCGATGATTGGCCGTGATCACTCGTTACCTTTGTCACTTGTCGCTTTCCTGCTTTAAAGTACAGTCGAGTACGCTACTGTCAAGTTGTTATTGCTATTTTAGTTTTGTTGAGTTGCGAGTTTGCAGTTTTTCAACAGACTGTACAAGCGCAAGCCCGCATTCGCATCTAACTTTCGAGTCTTTTAGATTTGTGGCGCATATTTATACACCCTTTTATGAGTTGAATTTTCAAAAATCCGTTCTTAGCGGATGCCTACGTCATAATCTGTGTGCCAAATTTCAGCCCAATCCGTCCAGTGGTTTGAGCTGTGTGTTGATAGATCAGTCAGTCAATTAATCAGTCACGGTTTCCTTTTATATATTTAGATTATTTCGATTTTGCACATCAATTGTAACGATTCAAAACTTGTAGATTACATTGTACGTAGTTTAGAGGTAATAATTAGAATTGGGTATTTACTGTACTTGTCTATTTGTTTTGTCACGGCGCGTGTCAATTTTGGTTTTGGCATGTTGAACGACGCCGTGAAATAAAGAAAAAAAATATGTTTTTTGTCTGAAAAAAGGCAGTCGGTTTTAAAAGGTTGAAATAGAATGTAGTAAAATAAGCTGTGAAAAAGTGCTGAAATATTTCCTTTAAGCCACATCAAGGAGAATCTGGAGTACTTGGTGATCTACCGATCCAAATTTCTTTTTGCATGTGTCGTTTAATTGATTATTTTTCACTTTGTCAATTCCAATCACATTAAGATATCAGAAATTTTCTGTGTGTACATTCTAAGATATCTTGTTCACAACAATTTTATAATAAAACATTCAAAATAAATATTTTAAATTGTTTATTAATTTTATTAAAATTTATATATTACGAGACGATTACGTGAGCTTATCCGAAAAAGTCCAAAGCTAATCAGGGCCCTCGTAAGGCATCACGCCGCCCGCGTGCGGATTCATAATTGACGCCCCTTATTGGGGATTAACTCACTAGACGATATTTCAAATTGAAAAACGTTAAAAATCCTAAATAACTAATACTGTAAGTGCAAATACTTCTTCATAGAATCAGACATTTTGTTTTTTTCTTCTTGCCTAATTTTCTTAAGTTGCCGAAATTGTGCACCCGAAGGTTTTTTCTCTTTTATTACTTTCCTGAAATGCAACAATGCTTCACTTCACATCGTCATTACAAAACGATTTGGACAGGTAAAAATACTAATAAGATAATTAATTTTTGAAAACAGTGAAAGATACTTTACAAATGATAGGCTAAAAGTAAAAACGAGTCAAATTTTTAATCAGGACAAAAGCGGGATGAAATAATTTTTAAGCAAAAATGATTTTAAAAAAGTCGAGCACAAAAACGAAACACAATCATTGAAACATGGAGCTAAATTTGATTATATAAATTTGAATATATTCAATTAAAATGAAACACATTAAACAGTGAATTTTGAAAATTCACTCCGTACAGAGTGAACTTCAAAAATTCTCTCACGTTAAAAAAATCACTCCGCGCAGTAAACTGTTCTCTACAAAAACAGTTTACTCCGTGCGATTTTTCACGGCGTTCTTCTCCTGTCGTACTTATGAATGAGAGAAAAATTTAGTTTCACCGCTGAGCTGAGAGAATTCTTTAAGTCAAAATAATCATTAGTTTATCAATTAGGAAAAAGTATTTGTTGATTGAAAAATACTTTACTTCACTCGCACTCTTGCAGGAATCCACAGGAAAATTCAAGATATGAACATACGCGGGAGTCTCCCGATAGGGGCGCCCTGTCTATACGCGCTGATGTGAACTAACTATCGAATCGAAAACTGCGCGCGAAATATTTCGAATTCGAATTTCATTAAAAAATAAATAACTACTCGTAAGAGTTTTCACGCAGGCTTGAGTATGCAAATAAAATTGATATAATATCAGTTATATATTTTTTTCTATACAGTACAAAAAACATAACACAACTAGACCATTTGCCGCCCCTTGAATGTGCCGCCCGCGTGCATCGCACACATCGCACTATAGGGCGCGAGGGCCCTGAAGCTAATCGTTTCACAATTAATGCCGCGCCAACAATAATCTGTCGCGTGCCTTCTGTGGCACGCGTGCCATAGTTTCGCCACCTCTAGTCTATAATATTGTTGTGTTCAGTTAAAACTGAAGGCAATCAATACTGTATCAACAAAGTCTCATTGAATAATGAACATCAATATTGTCTATATTCTATACTCCATATAAAAATTCTATATAAGCAGTGTGAACGAATTAAACTTAAAAACTGTTTGACGACTTTTTAATGAAATTTTTTTTGAAATGTTTCTTATAACTCCAGACGTGCTGTAGGCTATGTTTAACTGCATTATTTTATCGCAAAGTTAATTAATTAAATTTATTTTTTGGCGTAATATACTTCCACACAAAAACTTGTATAAAATCGTTGTAGGTTGTAAACGCAGACCCGTATTAACCTTTTTCTCTCACGCCAGCGTTAAGGCTGTACACGAGGCTAGAAACGCTGCTAGATTTGCCTACTAGTTTTCTAGAGCTTGTTTTCTTAATTGCTTTAATGTGCTCGCTTCACACGAGACGTCTTTTCAAGCTTGTATTGTGAATGGATCTGGTGCGCGCACAGTGACAGTTCAAATATAAACACAGAGCAAAACGTGTCTGTTGTCTGACTCTGAGCAGAATGACGCCATGTTGGTTTGTGGTCGTTTGTTCATGTCGTCCGAGTGACAACATACTGCTTCCTGATTGGTTTTTGCTCAGGGCAAGGACCTAGCAAGAAAAATAGCCCCTGTTCTAATTACAAAATCCATCTTGAGAGCCCGCAGTGACGTCATTTCAAGCCTGCCGGCCAGCAGAAGTCCCAGCAGTGTTTCCTGCCTCGTGTGCAGCGACCTTTACATGATGGTACTAGTTTAGGTCAAAAATCACTTTTTAAAAATTTTACAATATCTTTCCGTTTTGAGGTCCCCCGAATCCAAAAAACATATTTTTGGAAAAACTCTGTGCGTCTGTTAGTCTGTTTGTCTGTTAGTCTGTTTGTCTGTTTATCTGTTTGTCTGTGAACACGATACAGGTCAAACGGATGAGCGGATTGAAACCAAATTTTGGGAGGATGTTTGGTATGCAAATATGAAGAGCCCTATTGTTTTTGGGCCGGTTACAAAACTGTCTATTATACGTGAGTGCGGATAAGACGCCACGGGAAGGTCGAAGTGTGAGACAGAGCGTATATCGACTGAGCTGAAGTGTGCTGCGGTGCGATATATGTCAATTGACGCTCTCTCTCCCGTGACGTCTTACACGCACTCACGTATAATAAACAGTTTAACTGCCTGGTATTTCTCGGTACTGGATCTCCTCCAGTACCGGGAAATACAAATTCGATTTCAGTACCGGTACGCATGCAAACCCTAATCTAGTCGATGGCTTGCTGCTTGAATATTTTGTGGTAGATCGTCGCCACTGTAAGTCTGAGCACTTCTGTTCTACAAGGTGAGATTATGTGCCCGAACTTTACACAATATTCGACCCTAATTTATTGTAATCTGAGAGAGACATCAGTGTTGTAGGAAGGAGCAATTGTTACAAACGGAGGTTATAAATATCGCATGTTTGCGTCTATTAAACGAGTCGCAATTGTTATGCAATTTTGTATTTAAATACGTTATAAAGGCACATGTCCACGGGCCGAACGGCTGTCGACTAGAGGTTGGGAACCAGGGATGTCGATAATTATCGAAGTTTCTTATACCATCGACAGTTTTCGATATTTTTTAATTGAAGTAAATTGTCTTCAGTGAGAGTAAAAAGTTTGTGGGGCGACGAAAGGAACACGCGACACCTTAAGAAAAAAACAGATAGAAAATAATGATGTAGCCTGCATTTTTTCCAGTATCTCTACTATGCCCATACAAATTTTCAAGCAAAACCATACACTAGTAATAGTCTAAGAGCCGGTATTTGAAATATATACCCTCATCTGTTATTTGATGATATGTTAGATAGTGATGTGCCGGATCGTTAAAAATGTATATCCGCGGATACGCATCTGAATACGGATATTTGGTGTCAAGTTCCGCGGATATGGATACGGATCTTAACTTTCTTAGAGTACGCGGCGGTAATTATTGCACACGACCTTTGGAAAGAGACTATCTGTTATGGGAAAAAATTATTGACCTCTTTAAGAGTTAACTCTCATAATAGATTGTCTCTTTCCAAAGATCGATGTGCAATATCTCATATAAAGATAGTTTTTTAGTACCTTTCAGTTATGTACTATTGGTATGGTACTCACTACGATAAATGTTTGCAATATAAAGGTGCCAAATACGATTTTAAAAAATAATCTGAATGGAATTTAACAGTTTTTCATTATTACCTAATCACCTATATATATGTAACATTTCATCTATGAATTGAAAATTAATAAGGTAAAATATCCGCCATAAAACTAACGGATACGGATCTTTCTTCTCCCTCGGATACGGATATCCGACACATCACTAATGTTAGATAATATATACATTGATAAATCGCACATGGGTTGCCGAGCTAAATCGCGTACCAGTGCTGTTAAATGAAATAAATTCTAATTAACTTTTTTGGATCAACTTCCCCGATTTGTTAATCATAAAAATCGAGCCTAAGATGAAAGAACACGGAACCCTAAAAAAGAACAAGAAAAATACATGTAAATTTAAAAGTTGTTCGTAGAAATCAGTGGAAACATACCTAGCTTAAAGTTTTTTGGCTCCCTTCAAAAAATGTTTTTCTGATTGCACTACTGGTTAAAACTGTTATTATGGGGAAATAAGTAGCTTCATAAAATTTAATAAAGGGAAGCCCAGTGATGAGATCTTGTCCAGGGCCCCAAAAAAGCTAGTTACGGCCCTGTCAAATGGTGCTGTTCAAGTCGATAGGTGGAAACGCGTCTTTACCTTAACAATGATCATTATACACGCTACACTGAACAATAATCTGTTATTAAATCCAAATTGTTACTACAAATTATTATACCGATAAAAAATACTAATACACCGCTCAACGAATTGAAACCTTTTAAACTTTGAATTTTTTAGGGGATTCATCAAGAAGATTGTTCTTATTTTATCCGTACTCCCCTAAATAAGGGTAGTTTACTGATGAACAAATATAGAAAATTGCGAGATTGATGCATATACCGGGTGATCCATTTTAATCTATCTGGGAGACTGGGCAACGTTTTCGGAAAGAAGTTTTAGACAAAAGTTGTTTAGTTTGAAGGGGGACATCGTTTGGAGATAAATATCACCTTCCACTCTCCACTCCTGCGCAGGGATGAGGGTGATTTTGACATTTTTTAATAGGAACACCTAGTTTTTATCACAAATTATGATTTATCAAGAAATAATGCAACATTTTTCGGAAACATTTTTTTACCCGATGCCCCTTCAACCTCTAAAATGCATGTCTAAAATCGGTTTCCAAAACTCCATTTCAGTCACCCCTGCGCATGGGGCGGTGATTTTTTTATGTTTAAGGGATGACCTTTGCTAAACCAAACAACTTTTACCTCTCGTAATTTTCTGCGCAAAGGCGTTGTTTAGGCATACAAATTTAATGAAGTTTCGGGAAATGAATTTTAGGGGTTGAGGGTGGCATCGGGTAAAAAAAACGTTTCAGACAAATGTTGCATATTTTTTCTTGAAAAATCATAATTTGTGATAAAAAATAGGTGTTCCTATTAAAAATGTCAGTCACTCTCATCCTTGCGCAGGGGTTGGGGGTGGTATTTGTCTCCAAACGATGTCCCTCTTCAAACTAAACAAATTTTGTCTGAAACTTGTTTTCCGAAAATGTTGCCCTGCCTCAATAATTTCCCATATAGATTAAAATGGATTAGGTACTCGGTATTTCGTTCCTAAGCACAAGTACAATGGAAAATTATATTGTTTTGATTAAAAAAATTATAACAAATTCAAATAATCAATATAATATAGAATAGAAGAAGTTTCACTTTGTCTGTGTTTGCAGAGACACAACTTTTTAAAATGTCTTTAAAAATTAGACTAAAGAAATGATTAGTAGAAGTTTTGTTCCAAAATATGTATTGAAGGAGATTTATTTGGTTGAGGAACAATAGAAAAATAAGCTTTATCAAAGTATCGCTTGTTTCGAAAATTATATTTTCATCCTCAGGGCCTATGAACATGTAGTATTGAATTACATTAATATTATTTTGATTTTTAAATTACAAATAAATGCATTACAAATCAGATAAACCAAACATTATTACATACCTCAATGCAAGTTGAGATGGTAAATTGTGAAGATTATTGTAGTATACATGATCATTTAAAATTATGAATTTCAACAAAATTTATTGTTTTACGATATTTTTAAATTAAAAATTTTTTGTTGAAATTCATAATTTTAAATGATCATGTATACTACAATAATCTTCACAATTTACCATCTCAACTTGCATTGAGGTATGTCATAATGTTTGGTTTATCTGATTTGTAATGTATTTAATTATTACTATTAATATAATTTTAAACAAGTTACATTAGACACATTTATACAATTTTTAGTAAAAATCAGTGTTTTTTTTTTCAAGAAAAATAATAATTTTAATACCCGTTGATGACATTTTTTATTTTAATTTATTTTATACATAACAACAATACTGAGAAAACAGACAGCATTGATTCTCCGAAGATGGCATAGAGATTGCCGAAACGTCGGACAATAAAATGCAATAAAAAAACCTTCAGTATATGTTTAGTTCATCGATCCTATGCCACCAGGATTCATCCTTTAATCTTACAATTATTATTAATGTAATTGAATACTATACATGTTCATAGGCCCTGACGATGAAAATATAATTTTCGAAACGTTAGCCACAAGCGATACTTTGGTAAAGCTTATTTTTCTATTGTTCATCAACCAAATAAATCTCCTTCAACTAAAGAAATGATAAATGATATTGTATTTAATCGCTGACAACGACTGTCATACTAATAATATACCATAATTTTTCAAAAAGCGCAAATAATTAAATGACACATAAATAATAACAAAAGAACCGATCATTATTTCAATTTATTTTGCAGCTATTATAAACAGCTAAATCGTGACGAATGATCACACAAAACAGTTACAACACGGTTGAAAAAAAAACCGTTTGTGAAACGTTCAATCAACTTTCGCAACATGACAAATTGACATAACGTATCAAACCTTAAATCATTTGTTAAACACCTAGAGAGAGGGAGTCACTCACTCACACAAAAAACAAAACACACAAACGCGCGCATTTTGTTTCAAACACTGTCAATTGTCGCGGGAGAATAACCGAGACTATTTTCGTACGTTCACGACGGTCAGAACGATCAACGTCAAGTTGAGATCTGAGCGCGTTTTGGAGTGTACTGAGCCGTGTCGTAATTTCGATATGTGTCGATTCGTCGGGCAGAACGCGCGCGCCACTCAACAACGTACATAGAACGACTGCTAGTATCAGGCGAGCAGCAGATGCGAGAGGAGTATAAGCCGACACACAGGCACCTACATTGTACAGCAGCCCAGCTCCGCCGGTTAGAACATAAGAGAAATACAGTGCCTGCTTTTACGCACGTACGGACGGCACAGTGGGACGAAAAAACAAAGGAACGCGATCGAGAATGGTAATTTTCAAATCTCAGAAATTCGTCAAATATATAGTGATGTGTCGCTCCTGAGCGAGTCGTTCATAATGAATGACTCCTTTCACGGAGCGGAGTGAGTCGCTCTTTTTTGTGAATGACTCCATTGTTCTGTGCTGAGCTGTCTTGTACTGTTGCAGTCGCACATTTACAGAGCGCACACAGCACAGGCCACAGAGACACGTACGGAGTTATCTTTGCTGAGTCATTTAATGTTGAATGACTGTAAGTGCAATAGTACTAAGCTTACAGTGACTTAAGCCATTCACATTGACGTCGTTGACAAAGATATAATATTGTAACAATAAACAATATTGTTATTAAGCTTTTATTATACTTTATAGTTTATCTGAAATGCGAATAATATAAGATCAGAATCATATTAAAATGGCTCAGAGCTGAGTGTGTGTATTGTGCTGTGCAATGCTACGTGACTCCTGATCATGCATGATGACAGTTCACTGACTTCTGCAGTCTGCACTCTTGTGTAGTGCGTACTGTCTAGTGTCGCTCCTTTGAACGACTCGCTTTGAGCGACTCGTTTTAGTGAGCGGAGCGCACGGAGCCAGCGCCCAATAAAGAGTCATGTGGAGTCATATGAACGAACCGCAATTAAAAATATTCGAATAAAAAGGTATGTGCACTGAACATAAGAACAAAAAAATTTGAAAAGAAGTTTGACCCTGCAGGCCATCCCTGAAATTTCCCGCTATTTTCGAGTTCAAAACATTCAAAAAATATAAAATATAGCAAGAAGTTTATTTTTTAGCTCTTTGAGCTCAAAAAAAAAACACTTTCTTACGAATTTTTCGTTCACGATATCTCGTGAACAAATGAACCGATTTTGATGCTGTTTGCGGAAATCGACGCAGTTTTTAAGCAGAAGAGCTGATTAGATTTTGAAATTAATCGTTTTAATAATTTAGAAAATATTTTTAAAAAAACAAATTTCTAAAAATATTTGATACTTGTATTTTTGATATTTCTCGAAACTTATTGGGCCGAATCATTCCAAATTTTCAGGAAATGTAAGTTTAGCAAGGTCACATCAGATTCCGCAAACCGCGTTTCAATCGGACATTCCGTTCAAAAGTAATAAGAGGTTTACAATTATACATACACACACACACACTCAGTCCTATGGACATCATTGCCAAAATAGACAGAATAGCTTCCCAGGACCTCAAAACTTAGTAACTCAGCTAGCTACGTATCTGGCACATGCAATACAATCTACGTATTTTGAGTTATTCTTTTCTTAATAAAAATTCATAAAATAACAAAAAGATTTTTACGCAGTAGACGTCCCGCCCTGACAAAAAGAATAAAATGGTCACATTATGGCCCCACCGTGTGTTGCGGCTGTTAGCCTGGTATCAGGCGAGCATACATACCAGGAGAGGACCGGGCATCACGCGCTCTCAACATTGTACGTGGGCCGACCTAACCTATATATACATATTATACGCATGCACACGGCGCAAAACCATTCTCTCCGTTCAAGCTTCATTCATTCATTAACATTTCGGTTGCAAAGTTCAGCCCCCGTTTTCAAGCACGTTTAAAAAAAGAGAGGAGCCGTCGTGGGAACCCTGGCAGAGGTGAAACATAAAGTTAAGCTTGCCAAATGCAACATGAAGTTACAAGCAACGCCACTTAAAGGACTATTCTAGTAGCTAATAAATGTCGCCATCAACAAACGTCGTATGCAACTTTAAGTTACAAGCAACGCCACTTGAATGAGTGTTCCAGTAACTAATAAATCTAGGTTAGGTGTCGCCATCAACGAACGCCATGTTCGCCGTATGCAAATTTAAGTTACACGCAGCGCCACTCGACTGGATGTCTAGTAACTAATAAATGTAAGTTAGATATGTAGCCTTCAACAAACGCCGTGTTCACCGTATGCAACTTTAAGTTACAAGCAGCGCCACCTGAATGACTATTCTAGTAACTAATAAATGTAGGTTAGATAACAAAAGCCATATTATAATCCAACGCATACACACAGCAAGCGCTAACACACATTTTCACGAAATTATAGTTACTAAATTAAACGTAACGCGTGTCATGAATACATTAACTCAAATACAGGCGATTTTTAAGTTGATTCTTATTTTTTAACAGCGTGTAGAAATCAAATAGACGAACAAACATTTTAAGTAACTTTTTTATTAAAACTCAAACATAAGAGAGAAACAGTCTTTCAAAGTTTGATTAAATTTTTTTTAAAGTTTATTTAATTAATTCATAAGCCCGGTTAACACACGCGAGGAAATGATAGCACTAATCAGAAATAAATCCCAAATAATTCTCGGAAGGCCCTTATCGCTACGACACAACAAAAACGGGCACAACTTCGAACAATTTTTGTGAATACTTGATAATGACATAACATATTTCCATAGTGACATAACATAACGCCAGGATCGACCTTAAAATTTGATAATTCTTAATAAAATTTAAAACCCGTTCTTCTTTCATTTTTGAGTTTTGATAAAAAAGTTACTTGAAATATTTGTTCGTCTATTTCTACACGCTGGTAAAAAACTACTAACATAGGAGACGAAGAACATCGACGAGAAAAACCTGTTTTTATTCTATTACATCATCGTAAACAGAAAGACAATTGGAAAGCACTGTCCAATTCAGCTAGGCAAAGTACAAAGTAAAGCCGTCAAAAAGCGATTCTTAACGAAAACTATTTGTATAGGAACTGAGTATCTGTCGTGGTTTGTAGTAGTTGCGCCTTTTTGTAGTGATTAAAGAACTGTCCAAGTCAGCTAAACAGGCCAACATTTTAGTTGGAACTCTGTAAGTACATATCGCACTTGTGTGAAGAACTGTCCAATCGCAAACAAAGTACAATGTACATTTGCCGCCAAGGACTGCCAAAGAACTGTCCAATTTAGGTATGTAAAGTACAAAGTAAATATCTTTAATGAAACTAACAATCACTATTTTTAGTTGGAACTAAGTAATGGCCTGTACCACTTATGTACGTCTCTTTGTAGACTATATTGAATAGTCTCTTTGTAGACTATATTGGATAAAGAACTGTCCAATTCTAAACAAAGTGCAATATATATATATATATATATATATATCTTCCGTCAAAAAGAGATCTTTAACCAGAACAAAAGAACCATTATTTTTAGTTAAAACTAATAATCTCTTCAACTTGCATATCTTTGTAGTGATTACAGAACTGTCCAATTAAAAGTTAAAACCTTTGTCACCAAGAATCGATCTTTAACGAAAACAACAACCACAATTTTAGAACTATATACCTATCCCACTCTCTGTGTAGTGCTCAAAGAACTGTCCAACGAAAAATCGCTAATAAAAAGACCAACATCAACTCAAGCTGTTAGAACAAACAATTTTGTCCTAACGACTTGAGTTTGATGTTGAAAAGCGATTCGTTAATTTACCTACCAACTGAAAACAACACAGAAGGTGAAGTCTTTCAGTTTAGTGTGTTTCGTGTTGGAGGGAAAATTTGCGGTGTAACCTTCCCCAACTGGAAACGTTTTAAACAAATCCTCTTTCTCTTCATGTAAAAGGTACGTTTGACGTCTGTCAGTGACACTAACCGGGATGTATTGATTCTGGACCCTGAAAGGTTGTTGTACATAAATATACATGCTATAACAGCAGAGGCGGATCTAGCTTTTTTGGGGCCTAGGGCTTATTGAAGTTTAATGCAGCTCCATTTTTTGTTAGGGTCGTATTTATAAAGAGCCAATAACTAATTTAACAGGTAGATTGTACTATTATTAGACGATTTAACAAGGACAAAAATTTGTTGTATTCCATTTCTTTTCGGCGTTTGACATTTAATCCAATATGGCTGCTGTGTTATTGATCACATGTAAATTTGGTTAGTAAGTATTATTCCAGATAATTACTTTGCGTTCGAATAATGTTTTATTTGGAGTTTCATTATTTTTAGGATCAAATATTGTTTTGAACTAATTTTTCAGACAATCTTTATTATGAACAACTTAAGTTTTTGACAAGGAAAGAAATATATTCTATTCCATTTCTTTTCGGTTTTTGACAATTAATTCAATATGGCTGCGTTATTGATCACGTCATAGAGGAATCTCTACCCTCCGTAGATCACATATTAATTTGGTTAGTACGAAAGATTATCTGAAAATTAGTCAGAAATCTTATATATTATATAATATAATTATATGTTAACAAAGATTTGATTATTGTTTTGTTTTCATCAGCGTGAAAAAGATAAGATATTTAGGGATATTTCATTTTACCTGATATCCACTGAACAACTTACAATTTATAATAAGGACACACATCTTAACGAGTCAATAGTTATATATTTGACAATTCTGCTTTATGAATACCAACTTTCCTTATTGGTTCAATAACAGTTACCGATTCAATAACTATTGAGAGATTTAACAAGTCTTTATGAATACGGCCATTTGAATCTTTAAATTGGAGTTCAATTTATTTTTAATATCATCAAAATTAGAGTTAAAATTTGGTGACCTGGTGAAACAAAATATAATACTATAAAATAAGTCAAAACATTGTTAACATTTACCCAAAAAATTGTCAAAAATTCACCCAAAAAAATGCCAAAATTCACCCAAAAATGGTCAAAATTTATGATGATAATAATAATTAATCATTAATAGTATTAAATATTTTTTACTATATGATAAGTGTTCATTGTCAATGAAAAACTAAGTTTTATGATAATAATTCAATTCAATTCAATTCATGGAGGCCCAGGAGCTAAGCCCTAATAGTTCTTGTGCAGATCCGTCCCTGTATAACAATATACACTGTGTCCAGGAATACAGTAGAAACTCATGTACATTCAGTCTATCGCTACAGATCATATACTTTTATTCTATACTGAGCGTAGGAATAAAATCGCAATCGAACCATTAGGGTGTAAACATATAGTTCTATCTTTTTTTACGCCGTAAGCACTGGCGTATCCAGGAAGACAAAACAAGCACGGGGGACCCGGCTTAAGAAATTTCTAATTTGTCCCCCCTTGGGCCAAAAGCTGGGTACGCCCATGTTAACGTCATAGAAAAAGATAAAGTTTTTGAAACAGAGATACTTTATTCAGATTGAATGCAAGTACATTAAACAATCCTATCAACGGATATCTACAACATAATAACTATCTGTGTGCGAAATTTCAGCCCAATCCGTCCAGTGGTTTCAGCTGTGCGTTGATAGATCAGTCGGTCAGTCACGGTTTCCTTTTATATATTTAGATAGGTAATGAGACCATCCCAAATAGTTCATCCCGGTATTCGTAAAAATCAAAAAAATTGCAAAAACGCGGAAACATGTGATTCGTTATTTCTTACCGAAAGCCTAAATATGAATTTTCATATCTTTAACTTGAGAAATTATGGGTTAATCCTACAAATTTTCATCCCCTATTTCACCCCCTTTCAGGTTCTTTTTTTGAGACACAAGGTAGCCTATGTTCTTCCTCAGGATGCACTCTATTTCCTTGTCTAATTTAATCTAAATCTGTTCAGCGGTTTTGGCGTGAAAAGAAAGACAGACAAAGTTACTTTAGTTTAATGACTAAAAAGAACAAAATAAAATATTGTTAGTAAAACATTTTTTTTAACATTAGCTTTCATAGAAATTTATTAAAAAGGAAAACATAATTTTTAATAATTTTGGTTCATAATTATAAAAGCGTGGACACTTAACTCTTAAAATATCATAGAGTTTACAACCCACGCTTTTATAATAGTTATGAACATAAAAACAAATCACCATCAAATATTCACATGCATACGTTCGTTTTATACAAATCGTTGCAATTCGCTATCTATTACTTAGACTTTAGAGATCAGTGGTGGCCAGCACTGACACGTATGACAAAATATGACCTAATTGTTAAAGTGTTAAAATAAACATAATGAAGCAAATATCAGTGACTGGGTCTGGTTTAAGTACAATGTGTCGATTGTGCTTATCAAGGAGCGTTACACTGTTGGATATATTTTGGTATTCATCGAAAATGCAGAATAGACTGGCTGGTGTAATCATGAAACGTGCTTCTGTTCAGGTAAATTCTATTATTTCCGAAGAACAGAATATGCTTATTTTAAACAGTAATATAGTTTCCAATTGATTCCACATATATAATTTTAATTCCGTCTTGTCTTAATTACTAATCTGTCATAAGCAAGCCATCGTTTCAGATTAACAAGGTTCTAGACTCATAGTCTCGAAGTATTGGATTCGAGCCCCATGTTGATCGAAGGTATACTGGAGTTTCGACCCATGTATAATAATAATTATTAAATTATTTCTCTAGTAAAGTCACTAAGACTTACTTTTATGTCTACCGTACCGCTATTTTTTCTAAGAAAAATAATAATTATCAAATATAATATGTAATTACTATTTATGGAGCATTATTATTTGTTAAAAATGTTATTAGTAATGTGAACTTGATTAAAGTTTCTCTTGATTGTCAGATAACCAGAGGCGATGAAATGCCGAATTTCATCTGCGAATTATGTTACACTGAACTCGAGAAAGTTCACAAGTTCCTGATGCAAGTGGAACATTCTGACAGAACATTGCGACGATATATTCAGCAATTATACGCTTCAGACAAACCAATCAAAGCTGAAAGTTCTGTTCAACTATCTAAAGATCCTTTATTGCATAACACTAATAAAGATATAACTGTGAAATGTGAATCTTTAGAGCTCGATGATGAGGATCTTAACTGTAGAGAGGCCGAACCTGCAAATATCGACCAAGAAAATAACTTTAACGAAGTAATATCTCTAAAATCCAAAATCAAAGAAGAAACGATCAATGACAATTTATTAATTTTAACGGAATCAGTCGACGACACGGAAAATAATTCATCTAACGGAGATATAAATGAAATTGGCAGCAAAGCGTCAGAAAATTCTGGTTTACGTTCTGTGAATGTGACCGGAAATTCTAGTAAATGTGAAAAAACTAATAAAAATATTTCGGTAAATCGTAAGGAGCACAAAAAAGCAAGTAAATTAAAATGCGATATTTGCAGTAAGCGTTTCTCCGGTTCTTCTACTTTGTATTATCATAATAAACGAGTACATTCTGGGGAAAAACCATATAAATGCAACGATTGTATTAAATGGTTTTTTACAATAAGAGAATTGAAGCTTCACAAACTGATTCATACTGGTGTGAAACCTTATCGGTGTAACATTTGTAAAAAACGTTTCTCTCTGTCTTCCAGACTAACTAGACACAAACGTATTCATACCGGGGAGAAACCTTATCAGTGTAATATTTGTAAAAAATGTTTCTCTGACACTTCCACACTAATTAAACACAAACGTATTCATACCGGGGAGAAACCTTATCAGTGTAATATTTGTAAAAAATGTTTCTCTCTGTCTTGCAGTTTAAATAAACACAAACGTATTCATACCAGGGAGAAACCTTATCAATGTAATATTTGTAAAAAATGTTTCTCTGACTCTTCCACATTAACTAAACATAAACGTATTCATAACGGGGAGAAACCTTATCAGTGTAATATTTGTAAAAAATGTTTCTGTCAGTCTTCCAATTTAACTCAACACAAACGTATTCATACCGGGGAGAAACCTTATCAGTGTAATATTTGTAAAAAATGTTTCTTTCTGTCTTCCACATTAACTCAACACAAACGTATTCATACCGGGCCTTATCAGTGTAACATTTGTAAAAAACGTTTCTCTCTGTCTTCCACACTAACTAGACACAAACGTATTCATACCGGGGAGAAACCTTATCAGTGTAATATTTGTAAAAAATGTTTCTCTGAAACTTCCACACTAATTAAACACAAACGTTTTCATACCGGGGAGAAACCTTATCAGTGTAATATTTGTAAAAAATGTTTCCGTGAGTCTTCCAATTTAACTCAACACAAACGTATTCATACCGGGGAGAAACCTTATCTTTGTAATATTTGTAAAAAATGTTTCTCTGAAACTTCCACACTAATTAAACACAAACATATTCATACCGGGGAGAAACCTTATCAGTGTAATATTTGTAAAAAATGTTTCTCTCTGTCTTTCAATTTAAATAGTCACAAACGTATTCATACCGGGGAGAAACCTTATCAATGTAATATTTGTAAAAAATGTTTCTCTGAATCTTCCACATTAACTAAACATAAACGTATTCATACCGGGGAGAAACCTTATCAGTGTAATATTTGTAAAAAATGTTTCTCTGAAACTTCCACACTAATTAGACACAAACGTATTCATACCGGGGAGAAACCTTATCAGTGTAATATTTGTAAAAAATGTTTCCGTGACTCTTCCAATTTAACTCAACACAAACGTATTCATACCGGGGAGAAACCTTATCAGTGTAATATTTGTAAAAAATGTTTCTCTCTGTCTTGCAATTTAAATAGTCACAAACGTATTCATACCGGGGAGAAACCTTATCAGTGTAACATTTGTAAAAAACGTTTCTCTCGGTCTTCCACACTAACTACACACAAACGTATTCATACCGGGGAGAAACCTTATCAGTGTGACGCTTGTAATAAATGTTTTTCTCATTCATCCGATTTAAGTAGCCATTTTAAGCGCTTGCACACTTGTGACAACTAACAAGCAAACTCATGACCGATTTCTTCACTCTTATATATCTGCTAGATAAAGTTATCTGGAAGATAAACCTAAGGAAACAACAAATTCGGTTTTCTTCACAACTAAAAACTTCCTGATAAACTTATCTACCAGATAGATCTATCTGGTGGTCCAAATACCAGATAAATTGTATCTGCCAGATATGGCCGTGCGCGCGCAGCTCATAACTATCTCTGCGCAGGTGCCTCATCAGTCAAAAGTTTAGTCTTATCTCTGGTGTGGTCCATGTTCAAATCTTCCTACGGGGAACGTGCGTGAAACCAGTGGCGGATTTACAAGCAGACTGAGTAGGCTTGAGCTTAGGGCGGCAGAGTTTAGGGGCGGCAAATAAAGATTATCTAATTACATTTACTGCATGTACATTATTGTGTAAGTAGCATACAATGATACATTACCCCGCCATATTAATCTTTAAGCTTTGATTAACTCAGAAATACAGTGTCCCCGGATTGAGTTCACAATAGGTGAGATTGACCAACATTTTTCGAATTGGAATTTCATATTTTGCGATTCCAATTCGAAAAATTTTGGTCAATGTTAAATTCTTGGGAATATATTTAGATAAATCTCTCAGATGGAAAGCACATATATCCCAACTTTGTCGAAAACTGAATTCTGCAATATATGTTACTAGCAGTCCCGCCCGGTTTCACCCGGGTGCAAAAAAACGAATGGGGAAGAGAGGGACATGAGTACGCACATTCATCTTAGTTTACCGAGATTAATGTTGTGTCCACATTTTTTTTTTTCAGTTTTTGGCAGTTCCCTGCTTTGTTACTTATTTTAACCTGCATTTTTGATGAAAATATTTACATGTATGTGGCATCTAGTGTCGAATAGATAGAATAAACAACACAACTTAACCGTCCATAGATGGCTCTAAATACTTTCATGTTTTTCTAAAAAAATATAATGATAGAAAGCTGTATTTATACTTTTTTTAAGTAATAAATTTCTTTTAAATCAATAATTACTGTAATTAATAAAATATAATAAATATTTAATTGAAAACAAGGAAAATTTTTGTATAGGTACCTATAGTTGTAGCAGTTTTCAAATGAGCTAATCATTAGATTTATTTAATTTTAATTAGTCGTAAATAAAATAAAATTAAATGTAAGCCTTAGTAGAAAGCAATGTAAGAAATTAAAAAAAAAAAAAAATTAAATATATTCACCCAACGTGGAGCTCGAACCCACGACTCTTATATAAATTCATGATTATAAAAGCGTGGACACTTAACTCTTAAGATGTCATATATTCACAAGGTTCTGCATACGTTCGTTTTATACAAATCGTTGCAATTCGCTATCTATTACTTAGACTTTCGAGATCAGTGGTGGCCAACTCTGACACGTATGGCAAAAATATGACCTAATTGTTAAAGTGTTAAAATAAACATAATGAAGCAAATATCAGTGACTGGGTCTGGTTTAAGTACAATGTGTCGATTGTGCTTATCAAGGGGCGTTACACTGTTGGATATATTTTGGTATTCATCGAAAATGCAGAATAGACTGGCTGGTGTAATCATGAAACGTGCTTCTGTTCAGGTAAATTCTATTATTTCCGAAGAACAGAATATGCTTATTTTCCAAGTGATTCCACATCGTTCACTTATATAATTTTAATTCCGTCTTGTCTTAATTACTAACCTGTAAGTAAGCCATCGTTTCAGATTAACAAGGTTTTTTACTCAACAAAAAGCTTGTAACAAGAAATGTATAGTGCAGTTACTCAGTTACTATCATATTTTTGTCTTTGTGAGTCTGTCACGTTTTTTGGTGTCTCGCGTACAGCGTAAACGGCTAAATCGATTTAAAAAACTCTTTTGTGTTCGATATGTATCCAGGTTTACTTGATTGAATCAATTCATATTTTGGGAGAGTGGAAACGATGTAACGCTCTAGACTCATAGTCTTGAAGTATTGGGTTCGAGCCCCATGTGGATCGAAGGTATACTGGAGTTTCGACCGATGTATAATAATAATTATTGAATTATTTCTCTAGTAATATCAATAAAACTTATTTTTTATGTCTACCGTACCGCTATTTTTTCTACGAAAAATGATTATTATCAAATATAATACGTATTTACTATTTATGGAACATTATTATTTGTTAAAAATGGTATTAGTAATGTGAACTTGATTAAAGTTTCTCTTGATTGTCAGATAACCAGAGGCGATGAAATGCCGAATTTCATCTGCGAATTATGTTACACCCAACTGGAAAATGCTCACAAGTTCCTGATGCAAGTGGAACAGTCTGACAGAACATTGCGACGATATATTCAGCAATTATACGCTTCAGACAAACCAATCAAAGCTGAAAGTTCTGTTCAACCATCTAAAGATCCTTTCTTGCATAACACTAATAAAGATATAACTGTGAAATGTGAATCTTTAGAGCCCAATGATGTAGATCTTAACTGGATAGAAAACGAATCTGGAAATCTTAACCAAGAAAAAATAAATAACGAAGAAATATCTTTAAAATCCGAAATCAAAGAAGAAACGATGAATGACAATTTATTAATTTTAACGGAATCAGTCGACGACACGGAAAATAATTCATCTAACGGAGATATATATGAAATTAGCTGCGAAGCGTCAGAAAATTCTAGTTTACGTTCTGTGAATGTGACCGGAAATTCTAGTAAATGTGAAGAAACAAATAAAAATATTTCGGTAAATCGTAATGAGCAGAAAAAAGCCAGTAAATTAAAATGCGACATTTGTAGTAAGCGTTTCTCCAGTTCTTCTACTTTGCATTATCATAATAAGCGAGTACATTCTAGAGAAAAACCATATAAATGCAACGGTTGTATTAAATGGTTTTTTACAAGAAGAGAATTAAAGCTTCACAAACGGATGCATACTGGGGAGAAACCTTATCAATGTAATATTTGCAAAAAAAAATTCTCTCATTCTTTCGTATTAATTAAACACAAACGTATCCATACCGGGGAGAAACCTTATCAGTGTAATATTTGTAAAAAATGTTTTTCTGTGTCTTTCAATTTAAATAGACACAAACGTATTCATACCGGGGAGAAACCTTATCAGTGTAATATTTGTAAAAAAAGTTTCTCTCTGCCTTTCACATTAACTAAACACGAACGTATTCATACAGGGGAGAAACCTTATAAGTGTAATATTTGTAAAAAATGTTTCTCTCTGTCTTCCACATTAACTCAACACAAACGTATCCATACCGGGGAGAAACCTTATCGGTGTAATATTTGTAAAAAATGTTTCTCTCTGTCTTCCACATTAACTAAACACAAACGTATTCATACAGGGGAGAAACCTTATCAGTGTAATATTTGTAAAAAATGTTTCTGTCAGTCTTCCAATTTAACTCAACACAAACGTATTCATACCGCCGAGAAACCTTATCAGTGTAATATTTGTAAAAAATGTTTCTGTAAGTCTTCCAATTTAACTCAACACAAACGTATTCATACCGCCGAGAAACCTTATCAGTGTAATATTTGTAAAATATGTTTCTGTCAGTCTTCCAATTTAACTCAACACAAACGTATTCATACCGGGGAGAAACCTTATCAGTGTAATATTTGTAAAAAATGTTTCTCTCTGTCTTCCACATTAACTCAACACAAACGTATTCATACCGCCGAGAAACCTTATCAGTGTAATATTTGTAAAATATGTTTCTGTCAGTCTTCCAATTTAACTCAACACAAACGTATTCATACCGGGGAGAAACCTTATCAGTGTAATATTTGTAAAAAATGTTTCTCTCAGTCTTCCACATTAACTAAACACAAACGTATTCATACCGGCGAGTAACCTTATCAGTGTGCTGTTTGTAATAAATATTTTTCTCGGTCATCCGATTTAAGTGGACATGTTAAGCGCTTGCACACTTGTGACAACTGACAGGCAGACTTAGGGTGTGTTCCGAAATATTAGCACTGGCCAGTATACGCCAGTGCTAATGACGTCATAAATCGACGCCATACTGTTGATTCGTTCCGTAATATACTGGCCAGCGCGTCCCCCCGTCCGTTGAGAAGAGATTATTGCAAATAACATAATATCTATACTAATATTATAAAGAGTGAGAGCAAATTTTGTGAGTTTGTGTGTATGTGGAGGGTAATCTCCGGAACCACTGCACCTATTTGAAAAATTCTGTCATCGTTTGAAAGGTACATTACTCCTGACCAGCATAGGGTATGTATATTATGCTTTATTGTAAAGAAATGTATATTTGAACGGGCAGAGAGTAACATTTTGAAACACGTCAAAACTTTAAACAGCGAACAACGACAGCCACGTGTGGGTACAACAGAGATGCAGTGTACAGTATAGCGGAGATGAACGTCTTGTAATGAGTGGGAGCGACAGGTCTCAGAGATGCTGCACACACATGCAGAAGAGAGACGCGAATAGCGACGCAGATTTTTGGAGTAGACGAGACAGTTTTTGTGAACGCGCGATGATTAGGCTGTGAGACTGGGCCAGGAATGCGTCAGCATCTAGCTAATGCAGCGGAGATGAATTTTAAGATATTAGGCGTTGATTGTTAGATTTGCGTTTGATAATATCTTGGCTTGGAATTGCTAATGTTGATTGTAAATAAATATCGGTGCTGGCTGGATTGTTTATTTTTTGGTTTAGTTGGAATCACTATTGTGATATAGCGTGTTTCTTGATTGATTGAGAACAGATTCTAGGATGACTTGATATTTTAGAATTGACGTTTTGTTGGGTGCGTTTTGAGTCCATTAGCTGTCGTTGTTTTGGCGTAATTTCTCATGCCTTGTTCTTATTAGATTAGTTAGATCAAATTGGTGTTTTTTTATTCTCTTCTCCGAGTGTTTGTTATAGTCCAAGCTCCCATGACAGAAAAAGTTACCCCATCGAACACCTCAAAATTATAAAGTGAAAATGGCTGAAAAACATGTTACGCCCGCCAGACTAGTAAAAATTTGTTAATTGTGATTTTTTATGAATTTTTGAATTTAAAAAAAAGACATGATTTTTTTTTCAAAACACCTGCTTAAAATTGTCAGTCAGACAAGTTGTATTAGATAGAAGAGATCTTAAACTTCATTTTTGAAAAAAAATTCAAGGAGGTGTTATGAAGTGCATTTTCATAAAAAAAATAATTTAGAACAAATGAAGTCTGACAAATTTATTAACAAAAATTGTCAGTCAGACAATTTTTTTCAAAAATGGTACATTATAGGTATTTACTACAAATTGTATAAATTTCAAGCAGGTGTTTTGGAAAAAAAATCATGTTTTTTTTTAATTCAAAAATTCATAAAAAATAACAATTAACAAATTTTTACTAGTCTGGCGGGCGTAACATGTTTCTTACATGTTTTTCAGCCATTTTCACTTAATAATTTTGAGGTGTTCGATGGGGTAACTTTTTCTGTCACGGGAGCTTGGACTATTATGATTCATTTAGTTTGCGACGTGGTTCTATGCCACCCGCTGTTATGATTTGTGTTTGTTCCGTGTAGATTTGTTCCTGCGCGGTTATCGGTGGCTGGGAATATTGTTAGTTTTTAGGTTTCGATTTTTTTATTGTTCATCGGGTCGGAAGCGCAATACTGTGTGTCCTCAGCTTGGACCAACTGAGAGTCGCTTCGTACGGTCGAAGTGTCTTGGCACCCTTCACCTTACCTGTCGTACGTTTTTATTATAGTTATATCCAAAATTGACTTCCGACTCTTCTTTTATGTAACTGTAGTGTCCTTTATGTCATTGTGGTAGGTGGTCGGGTTTTTATTACAGGCCTTGGCCTGTTTCTGTTTTGAGGTTCTGGGTTGTTACGAATTTTAAGGAAGAAGGTTGTATTTTGTGTCGTTCGGATTTATTAGGGCCCAACTTACCCATCCCCAGCGGCGCTGTGAAGCTAGTCGGTAGCCAAGTAAAGACGGGTTGGTCTCGCCGTTAATTTTATATTTAACTGCACAAATCGGGTTTACCGGCATAAAATATAAAAATTATTAAAATATTACTTAAAACTACTCACTGAAAATATATTATTTCCCTTTTTTACTTTCAAATCAAAGAATTTACAGTTTAAATTGATGATTTAAAGTGAACCATTATTTTTGACATATCTAATATTAATTGTTTTTCTATCTATTTTGGTTAAAAATAGATTTTTTAAATATCAATTTTCAATCCTTAAAATCCACCTATCACAGTTCTGACACCCTGTCACACATCTGTACTGTTTCTATTCTATTATATTTCTATTATTAACGTCATTTATATTATAATTTTGTGTTAACTATAATTTTTTATTCAACACGCGTGAGTAATATATAATTTCGGGGCCCTGCTAAATTCAAGAGAAATAATAAATTACTTCATGTTGAGAGTGTAGAGTTGTAGAGTGCTAATAATGAGCCGAACCTGTACGATAATGTATTACTGCATAGTTTTTGGACCAATAGGAACGCGGTAGCGATTTGTATATATGAAAACAGCATCGCAATTCAGCGAAAGTCAGGGCCATCTTGTGTGCATCGAGGGCGGTGGGTACGTCGATCAATGAAGTGATTTATTATTTTTCCCTCTTTTATCAGGGCCCCGATTACACATATTACTCGTGCTAGTTGAATAAAGTATTATGTGCGATCATTGATCGAAGGAGAATATTCCACTCGCGTGTTACCGCACTCGCTACGCTCATGGAATCTTCTCCTTCTCTCACTAGTCGCACAATATACTATTGTTTGAAAAAATGTGTAAGTTTTCTATTTGCTACAAACGCCATTACATATACAATTTTGTGTGCTATTTTAATTGAAACTTTAATACTTAATGCTTTATTGTAAAGAAAATATGTATATTTTGTCTTTATAAATAATATAACTCACATACAATTTTGTGGTTACATATATTCAAAAATACCTACACATTATATGAATAAATGTATCAAAATTTACTTTTTTTTTGCTACGCCTTTTTGTATATAAAAATTGATTACATTTATTACTAGAAATAAAATGCAAATATGAATTCTAAGTAATGGTCATATTCAAATTTCCCGGAACTTCAACACCAGTTGACTTGTGAGATAAAAATGTGGAACTAAAACATTGTTTTAGAGAGAGATGCGTCTCTAATGACGCTATATTTAAAGTTTCTAGATTTGACAAAGTACCGCAATCGCTCCCCCCATGTTGAGACTTATAATCCAATTAAAATATATCATAGTTTCGTAACAAAGGAAAAAAAATTAAAAAATTCGATGATGGAATCTAATCATCTACGAAGGTGTCAAGTTCTTATAAATGATCAGTGTATGGAAATTGGCCAGATAAGAACTAGGCACCTTCTTTGATACCACTTATTATTTTCTACAAAACCTCTTATTTTTGTATCGAACTTGGCTCTTTTTCACGTTAACGTTTTTGTTGGGATATAGAACATTATCATAAATAACGTGTTCTCTTTATGTTCAGCAGTCGTAAACGCATAATAGTTGGCAAAACCAAAAGTGCACATCCGGTAAGTTTTCCACTGTATGATAAAAAAATAACAATTAAAAAATATTTTTAATAAATTTAAAAAGATTTAAAAATTTAAAGAAATAAATAATTAAAAATTGAAAAAATATTTTTTTTAAGTTTGCAAAAATAAAAAAAAATTAAGAATTATACATAATATAATATATAATTAATATCAAGTGGAATAAAATAAAACAAAATAAAAAGAAAAAAAAAGAAAAAAATAGTTGGCAAAACCAAAAGTGCACATCCCGCAAGTTTTCCACTGTATGATAAAAAAATAAGAATTAAAAAATATTTTTAATAAATTTAAAAAGATTTAAAAATTTAAAGAAATAAATAATTAAAAATTGAAAAAATATTTTTTTTAAGTTTGCAAAAATAAAAAAAATTAAGAACTATACATACTTAATATAATATATAATTAATAGCAAGTGGAATAAAATAAAACAAAATAAAAAGAAAAAAAAAAGAAAAAAAAAGAAAATTCTCAATGATTTCGTAAGGAATCGAACCCAGGACCTTGCCCTTGGGGATCCAACGGCATAACCATTACGCCACGGCGGCCTAATACGTGTAGTGGTGTTATCATGGTATAGAAGTGTAGCACTTGTTTTATGGATTACACTATATTTACACAGCATTATTATATTGTTTTTTTAAACTATTAGCTGTCAAAAATAATAAAATAAAACTGTTTATAAAAATTAAACTACTGAACACATTTTAGTGAATTTAAATAGGGTTCTGGTCTGATAGTAAACAAAGTGAATAAAATATAACCCAAGGCAATCCGACCAAAATTGCGATCTGTAGAGTCGTGACGTACGTACATACGTACGTACATACGTACAGACCAACCGACAACTGCTGTTTGTGATTTTCAATTACAATTTTAATAGTATTTATGAACTCGAATTGATTTGAAAATGGTTCTATTTTATAGATTAGAATCTCCTCTTTTCAAAAAGCTTCAATTTGAATGGATTTCGTGTGAAATTAACTTAGATATAACTAATTATATGAACGAAAGTCAGCTCTGACGCACAAAGCGATAATAAAGCACATACCGCTAGTTTAGCGGTATGTGCAATAAGTAATACCACTAACAGCGTAACTATACCACCTGAGGCCCGTGGCAAATTCATCGAATGGGGGCCCCCCCTTAATATAAAACAACTTCACGTTATAGTTTCGTCTTTATAAATCACGAAGTGTAGATATTTGTATAATTAGTGTGTTGAGTTACCTAACTTAAATTGATTAAATACAAAATCAATATTTTTTTATCAAATGTTGTTATAAATGTTAGATTCCTTCTGTCTTAATATCCTCTCGGGCCGGGGGCTTCCTCAGGCCAGGGACCCGTGACATTTTGCCAATTCTGCCATCCTATTGTTACGCCACTGACCACTAATTATTATATTCGAAATGTTAACTACAGCATTTACATGAACGGGAGATCAGTAGTACCAACTGACAGTTGTATGAAACTGCAGTGAAGTTGGTGAGCGTTATTAAAAAATTATATATTGTTTACTACACTTAATATAATGGAAGAAATATCGATAACTGAATCTAGTTTAAGTACAATGTGTCGATTGTGCTTAACAAGTGGCGTTACTTTGTTAGATATATTTGTGTTTTCATCCAAAATGAACAATATCGTGGCTGATTTTATAATGGAACATGCTCCTGTTCAGGTAAGTTATATTTTTTTTCATAATACGAGCGTAATAGATTATGGTTATTTGAAATAGCAATATAATTTTTAGGTGCATCAACATCGTTCTGTATGTTAAATTTAATTCCTAACATGTCACCAACAAGTCATCGTTACAGATAATATTATAACATGTTTTAAAGAAACTTTTATTGAAGTAGTTTCTTAACGCAGGCATGGGGACGACACTTGTGTATATTACAAATTTCAAGCCTATACACCATGCTATTGATGAAAATAATTCATAAAAAACAAAGATAAAGCTCGAAGGTTTATTTAAAAAAGATGTACTAGCGATTCTTGCATTATAGAAGTTTGAGTGGAGCGATTTTTCAAAAAGACCCTCGACCTAGTTAAACTCAAAAAGACTAAGTTTTTTTCATCTACCGTCCCACTATCACTCAAATGAAATATTTTTTCAAAGAAAATTATTATTATCATATGAATATTATATAATACGTATTTACTATAGGAACAATTTCATTTTTTGACGTGATAACGTCTTATAAATTGATGAATCATCAATCTTATAAATTGATAAAACACCGGCTGCATGCACGAAAAAGTGTAACGTACCTAACGTAACGTTCCTAACGCGTAATGTTCGGCCTGACCCTGTGCGTGCTTTTTGCTAATTTCTCGCTCAATTTAAATCAGATCGGTTTGAAACAAGTCTTAAACGAAAGAGGAGAACATTTTACATAGATTTCGTATAACAGAATTTGCCTAAACAGTTTTTGACGTGATAACGTCTTATAAATTGATGAATCACCAATCTGATAAATTGATAAAACACCGGCTGCATGCACGAAAAAGTGTAACGTTCCTAAATCCGTAACGCGTAACGTTCCGCCTGACCCTGTGCGTGCTTTTTGCTAATTTCTCGCTCAATTTAAATCAGATCGGTTTGAAACCAGTCTTAAACGAAAGAGGAGAACATTTTACATATATTTCGTATAACAGAATTTGCCTAAACAGTTTTTATACAAATTTATATAGAAAAATAGCTGTATAAATGCAATGTTGTCTAATGCATGGCGCGACGCGGTCGGTCGTCTTTGTTTGCCGTACATGGAAATTAGAAGATAACGTATGTCTTGTCTTAACATGAAAACGGCTGCATTTCTAATGTTATATTCAATTTTTTGACATTAGTATTTTGTGAAATGCAACGCCTTCTAAGTTAAGTATTGGAATAACTAATTATTATTAGAACATAATACTTTGACAGTTGCAAACGTCACTTTTGACATTTCTTATCATTCCGACACCAAGGATAAGCGGATTGAAACCAAATTTTGGGAGGATGTATTACGGAATACGTTATCACGTAAAACTATCGTCCGTAAACCGACTTTACAGACAACCAATTTTTTTAAATAGTATCAGCTATGTGATATTAATTAAAGTTTCTCTTGATTCTCAGATAACCAGAGGCGACAAAATTTCTAATTTCATCTGCCAATCATGTTACACTCAACTGGAGAAATGTTACCAGTTCCTGACGCAAATAGAACAGTCTGACAGAACATTGCGACGATATATTCAGCAATTATACGCTTCAAACAAACCAATCAAAGCTGAAAGTTCTGTTCAACCATCTAAGGATCCTTTATTGCGTAACACTAATAAAGATATAATTGTGAAATGTGAATCTTTAGAGCCCAATGATGTAGATCTTAACTGGATAGAAAACGAATCTGGAAATCTTAACCAAGGAAAAATAAATAACGAGGAAATATCTTTAAAATCCGAAATCAAAGTCGAACTGACCGACGACAATTTATTTTTACCAACAGAAGAATGCGCAACTACCACAGAAGTAGTTGCTTCTAGTATAGATGGCGAAGAATTTAGCTGTGAAAACTCATGGATTGAAATTGGCGAAACTAAAGTAGGCGAAGATATGGCAGTCAAGAGGGAAGTGAGAGAAGAGAAAACCCATATTTTGACAAACACATTTATAAAGGAAACCTCTCTAATATCTGAACAAATGGGTAACAAGAACTTATTAATTCTAACCGATAATACTTCATCCAACGTTGACATAAATGAAATTAGTTGCAAAGATACAAAGATTTGTATTGGCGAAGCATCAAAAAAGTCATGTTTATTTTCAGTGAATGTGACTGGAAATTCTAGTAAATGTGAAGAAACAAATGAAAATATGTCGATTGATCATGAGGCGCATACACATGCAAAAACATTCAAATGCGACGCTTGTCATAAGTGTTTCTCTGGTCCCTCTGGTTTGTACTATCATAAACGAACACGTAAAGATAAACTCCCATGTAACGTATTAAATGTACGCAACCTTATACATGCCGGTGAGAAACCTTATCAATGTAACGTTTGTAATCGGAGTTTCTCACGGTCTGACTGTTTAAATTCTCACAAACGCGTACATACTGGTGACAAACCTCATCAGTGTGATGTTTGCAACAAGTGTTTTTCCCAAATAACACATTTAAATTATCACAAGCTTACACATTCCGGCCAGAAGCCTTATCAGTGCAACATTTGTAATAAGTGTTTCTCTCTGTCCACTTATTTAAATACACACATGCGTGTACATACTGGAGAGAAACCGTATTGGTGTCACTTTTGCAATAAGCGTTTTTCCCAGTTAACAAATTTAAATTATCATAAACTTTTACATACCGGCGAGAAGCCTTATCAATGTGACATTTGTAATAAGCGCTTCTTTCAGTCAAACCGTTTAAATGAACACAGACGTATACATACTGGTGAGAAACCTTACCGTTGTGATGTTTGTACCAAGTGTTTCTCTCAATCGACAAGTTTAAAGTATCATAAGCGTATACATACCAGAGAGAAACCTTATCAGTGTGACTTTTGTTATAAGTGTTTTTCGAGTTCCTCTAATTTAAATAAACACAAGCTTATACATACGCGTGAGAAATCACATCGTTGTGGTTTTTGCAATAAGTGTTTCTACGACTCATCCGGTTTAAAAAGACACAATCGTATACATACAGGTGAGAAACCTTATCGATGTGACGTTTGTAATAAGTGCTTCTCTCAGTCACCCTATTTAAATAAACACAAACGTATACATACTGATGAGAAACCTTATCAGTGTGACCTATGCAATAAGTGTTTCTCTCAGTCTTCCAACTTAAACGAACACAAACTTGCGATTCACATGCTGACTCCACAGGTTGACAATTTAAAAGAAGAACACGTCTTATCACAGAATTAAAGACATTACCTTAAAAAAATGTTGTGTTCAGTTGTTTTTTAACATTTGTCGTGTAATTGGAAACAATAATAGGGGTCCCTTTAGATGTCACGTAGTTTTATATCTTAAATGAATAAATACCATTTTAATATTTTTGGAAAAAAAATTAAATAACAACAGGTTACAGTCAGGACTCAAACCTGAATTTACCAATTTCGCGTTGGTTGATTTTAGTGATGTGCCGGATATCCGTATCCGCGGATATCCGAGGGAGAAGAAAGATCCGTATCCGTTAGTTTTTGGCGGATCTTTTACCTTATTAATTTTCAATTCATAGATGAAATTTTATATATATACCTATAGGTGATTAGATAATAATGAAAAACTGTTAATTTCCATTCAGATTATTTTTTATTTTTTAAAATCGTATTTGGCACCTTTATATTGCAAACATTTATTGTAGTGAGTACCATACCAATAGTACATAACTTAAAGGTACTAAAAAACTATCTTTATAATGAGATATTGCACATCGATCTTTGGAAAGAGACGATCTGTTATGAGAGTTAACTCTTAAAGAGGTCAATAACTTTTTCCCATAACAGATAGTCTCTTTCCAAAGGTCGATGTGCAGTATTTACCGCCGCGTACTCTAAGAAAGTTAAGATCCATATCCGTATCCGCCGATCTTGAAACCAAATATCCGTATTCAGATCCGTATCCGCGGATATACATTTTTTGCGATCCGGCACATCACTAGTTGATTTTTAATATTTTTGGAAAAATATTAAAATGGTATTTATTCATTTGAGGTATAAAACTACGTGACAGCTAAAGGGACCCCTATTATTATGTATTTCACGTGTACTAAATTCAATCTTATATTGGAAACAATGTGACGTCACTACTCACTAATAAGTAAAGCGAATTATTTTCAGTTGAAAATGTGGTTGCAGACAAACATTGCTCCCAAATGACTGGTTCGACCGACTATCGACTAATCGGCCGAGTCGACAATTTTTAAATAAGCGCGTCAAACATGACGTTTTTGCAGCCTCTGTCGCGAGGCCAGCGCGCGGTTCTCGTTTCTCATTGGTCGTTAACCGCCCCAAACGTGTGGATGTAACTCGCATGAAAAAGAAAGTTACGAAATTTTTAATCATGGTACAGCACTGGTAGAAAAATGGATGGCACGTACACACTACTACTCATATCGCGCACATAGTTTGATAGAACACGATTTTTTTAACCCCTTTGCCTCCATACCCGCATCGGTATGTCTCGTGGCTCCTAATCGAGAAATCGTTATAAAAATTTTCAATTTTAAATGTGAATCACCTTAGCTATTAGTTAAAAATAAAAATAAAATAAAAGTAAAGGGACATTTTCGCACGTGTTTTAATTTAAAATAATAATTAATATATAATTAATAAATAAATTTAAATAATTTATTACAAATAATTTTAAGCGGAAAAATGAGAATGAATGTATTATATTGCAAGTTGTGTGTATTTTGAAAATGTGTGTTTTTTAAATATGAAGATTTTTTAATTTTCAAGTTTGTATCAACTGTAACGATTGTAATAAAAATAAATTATTATAAACACTATAACTAGTGTATTATTTAACGTCCTTTTTTTACACCTACCCACTTTCGTAATGACGTCATCACATTTAATTAGAAGCGAACGGTTGTGAATAGCCGGTTCCCATATTAAAAATAAAATTTACATTAATTAAATGTTTGGAATCAGTGAATCACAGGGTTGAGAACAAAAAGAAATCAATGTACTGTTGCATTCGCACATTTACAGAGCGCACAGGCCACAGAGGCACTAGTGAATTTTTCACGTACGGAGTTATCTTTGCTGCGTCATTTAATGTTGAATGACACACTGTAAGTGTTATAGTACTAAGCTTACAGTGACTTAAACCATTCACATTGACGTCGTTGACAAAGATATAATATTGTGACAATAATAGTATATTGTGCGACTAGTGAGAGAAGGAGAAGATTCCATGAGCGTGAAAGCCGCACGAGCGCAGCGAGTGCGGTAAAACGCACGCGAGTGGAATATTCTCCTTCGATCAATAGTCGCACATAATACTTTATTCAACTAGCAGGAGTAATATGTAATCGGGGCCCTGATAAAAGAGGGAAAAATAATAAATCACTTCATTGATTGACGTACCACCGTCAGTGTATACACAAGTTTGCCATGACTTCGCTGAATTGCGATGCTGTTTTCATATAAGTATACAATACCGCCTACCACGTTCCTATTGGTCCAGAAGCTACTTGCAGTTTTTTTTCATTATTTAGCGCTTGGGCTTGCTACTGAGTTTCTATTGGTCCAGAAAATTCATTATTACACTAGTGAAGTAATATATTATTTCTCCCACGCCAGAAAATTCATTATTACACTAGTGAAGTAATATATTATTTCTCCCACGCTTAGCAGGGCCCCGAAATTACATATTACTCACGCGTGTTGAATAAACATTATTATTATTAAGCTTTTATTATACTTTATAGTTTATCCGCAATGCGAATAATATAAGATCAGAATCATATTAAAATGAGCTGAGACCTGAGTGTGTGTATTGTGCTGTGCAGTGCTACGTAACTCCTGAGCATGCATGATGACAGTTCTGCAGTCTGCACTCTTGTGCAGTGTGTACTGTCTTGAGTCGCTCCTTTTTACGACTCGCTCTGAGCGACTCTTTTTAGTGAGCGGAGCGCACGGAGCCAGCTCCCAATAAAGAGTCATGTGGGCACATCACTAATATCTACTGTTTGTATATGCTACGCCTTGATTGTATTAACTGCTAGAAATAAAAGATCATGGATAAAGATAAATATTGTTATTCTAACCAATGATCATATTCAAATATACGACTGCTTCATACCAATCGTGGGTTGTGAGAGAAAGCTAGAACATAAGCATTGTTTTAAAGTGAAACGGAGAAATGCCACTCTAATGGCGCTGTCGTGGATGGTCAAAGTTAGATTAACAATGTTGTTTAATTTCTTTATCGAGCGCCTTGAAAATATTTCGAAAAGTATTTTTTTAGTTGTTTTTGATATTTCTGTACGGTTTGGAAAAAATCTAAACAAACAGCTCAGCAAACAAAATCATTCATCAAAATATATCAATATGGTTGCCTTGATTTTATACCAGAGGTTCCCAAACTTTTTTGTCACGTAGACCACTTGCCATGTTTTTCGGTTTTGGGTAGACCCCCTGCTTATCTGATATTGATTTTTTGCAAATTCATTAATTTCAAATGTATTTTTGACAACCGGTACAGTGCTACTCACTTTGAACGATTTAAATTTATAACGGTAGTGAAATGTAGTGTGAAATGTTTAGTTTTATACATTTATTAATTAGATTCAAATTAAACGAATCAAATTAAAATTTACTTTCTGTTACATAAAATAACTAAGCAAAAAATAAATGCTTTTAGTGTGAGGGTTGATTAATAATAAATTTTCAACATTTGGCATCAATTTAGTTAGATTTAATCTTAAATCTCTTCGGTTAACGATGTCCAGTTTGTTTCTTTTTTTGTTAGGAGATTCACTATCGTTGACCCCCATTTTCATTTCATGGACTCCCAATTTTTTTTCCCGCTGACATGAACCCCCAATTTTTTTCCCGCTGACATGGACCCCTTGCAAGTTGTCGTCGACCCCTGGGGGTCGATATAGACCACTTTTGGAATCACTGTTTTACACAATCGTTGCAATTCACTATCCACTACTTCGACATTAGAGATCAGTGGTAGACAACTCTCACACTTAATGACAAAATACCGTAATTGTTAAAGTGTTAAAATAAACATAATGAAGCAAATATCAGTGACTGGGTCTGGTTTAAGTACAATGTGTCGATTGTGCTTATCAAGGGGCGTTACACTGTTAGATATATTTGGGTATTCATCGAAAATGCAGAATAGAGTGGCTGGTATAATCATGAAACGTGCTTCTGTTCAGGTAAATTCTATTATTTACGTAGAACAGTTTATGCTTCTTTTAAACAGTAATATAGTTTCCAAGTGATTCCACATCGTTCTCTTATATATAATTTCAATTCCTAATTTGTCACAAACATGCCATCATTTCAGCTTGGTTTTTACATAATAAATTTTAATTTAACCTCTGAAGACGATTTATTTTTTCGAAGTAAATGATTATGACATGACTATTATACAGAGCGTGTTTCAAAAGTCCCGGAAGGCCGGACTAAAAATCTTAAAGTGGTTTTTTTAATAACTTTTTCTTGCCTATTGAATGGAAAAATTAGATTTTGGGTCTAAGGACTTTGAAAACTAAAGTTTTAAATGGGAACTATATTTTTTAATTTCATATTCGGATTCTGTGCAAAAATTATGCATACCAATGTCTTAGTATTAGTCTTAATTTGAATTACTTAATATTATATTAAATACTATTTTCGGAATGAAATTTTACAATGTTCTAAATTGGGACCTAGGGCTCTATAAAGTATTAAATTGTAAAATTTCATCCCTAAAAATGTATTTACGATAATATTAAGTAACCAAATTAAAATTAAGATTTATTCAACTCAGAACCCTTTTGAACTTTTTAGGGGCCCTAAAAAGGGCCCTTAAGGGTCAAAATCGAGCTTTAGAGATCTATGAAGTATCTCCTCAAAATGCATATTTTAGGTCATTTTAAATTTTTATATTTATTGTACAGGACCTATTTTTAGGTATTTCTTAGGAGCTCTACAAAAGACCCGAGGATTAAAAAAATACTAAGACGTATTCGTGTGTAAAATTTTCCGCACAATTCGAATATGAAATAAAAAAAGTATGGTTCCCTTTTAAAATTTCAAAGCTAGGCCCCACGAGACCGTTTTACTCGGGCCCAAAATCTATTTTGATAGACAGGAAAAATTATTAAAAAAACTATTTTAACTTTTTTAGCCCGGTTTACCCGATAACAAATATTAAGCCAAGGCATCGGTATAATACAGGGGCGGACAAATCTTTTGATCGTCGGGCCACATTGCTGATGAAAATTTGACCGTGGGCCAAAAATTTGGAGAGCAAAAAAAAGATCCTTTCAATTCCGCAACAAAACAGTCTTTTTTCGTTTGTTGTGGCCCTTGCTATTTACAATTTTTCTAAAAATTTTTTATGCGCCAAATTATATTGGCAAACTATTTTCGCTCTTAATAATCATTTATAAAATGCTTCGCGGGCCGGACAAAAGTCTACAGCGGGTCGGATCCGGGCCGCGGGCCGCCATTTACCTAGGCCTGGTATAATACGTGTTTACTATAGGAGCATTTATGTATTTTTTTAAACGGTATCAGTAATGCGATATTAATTAAAATTTCTCTTGATTTTCAGATAACCAGAGGCGACGAAATGCCTAATTTCATCTGTGAATCGTGCTTCACTCAAGTCGAGAAATGTCACCAATTCCTGATGCAAGTAGAACAGTCTGACAGAACATTGCGACGATATATTCAACAATTATACGCTTCAGATAAACCAATCAAAGCTGAAAGTTCTGTTCAACCATCTAAGGATCCTTTACTGCATAACACTAATAAAGATATAACTGTGAAATGTGAATCTTTAGAGCCCAATGATGTAGATCTTAACTGGATAGAAAACAAATCTGGAAATCTTAACCAAGAAAAGATAAATAACGAGGAAATATCTTTAAAATCCGAAATCAAAGTCGAACTGACCGACGACAATTTATTTTTACCAACAGAAGACTGCGCAGCTATCACAGAAGAAATTTCTTCTAATATAGATGGCGAAGAATTTAGCTGTGAAAACTCATGGATTGAAATTGGCGAAACTAAAGTAGGCGAAGATATGGCAGTCAAGAAGGAAGTGAAAGAAGAGAAAACCCATATTTTGACAAACACATTTATAGAGGAAACCTCTCTAATATCTGAACAGATGGATAACAAGAACTTATTAATTCTAACCGAAAATACTTTATCCAACGTTGACATAAATGAAATTAGTTGCGAAGATACAAATATTTGTATTGGCGAAGGATCAGAGAAGTCCTCTTTACTTTCTGTGAATGTGACTGGAAATTCTAGTAAATGTGAAGAGACAATTAAAAATAATTGTACAAATCGTAAAATCAAAGATGAGAAGATGGATGATAATTTATTAATTTTTACGGAATCAGTCGACGACATGGAAAATACTTCATCTAACGGTGATATAAATGTAATTAGCTGCGAAGCATCAGAGAATTCTGGTTTACGTTCTGTGAATTTGACCGGAAATTCTAGTAAATGTGAAGAAACAATCAAAAATAATTCTACAAATCGTAAAAAGCACAAAAAAGCAAATACATTTAAATGTGAAATTTGTACAAAATGCTTTATTACAGCAAGCCAATTGAAGAGTCACAAGTGCATACATACCGGTGAGAAACCTTATCGATGTGATGTTTGTAATAAGTGTTTCTCTCGCTCATCCAATTTTAAAGAGCACAAGCGTATACATACCGGTGAGAAACCTTATCGATGTGATGTTTGTAAAAAATATTTCTCTAAGTCTTCCACATTAACTCTACACAAACGTATTCATACCGGGGAGAAACCCTATCAGTGTAATATTTGTAAAAAATGTTTCTCTGACACTTCCTCATCAACTAAACACAAACGTATTCATACCGGGGAGAAACCCTATCAGTGTAATATTTGTAAAAAATGTTTCTCTGACACTTCCTCATTAATTAAACACAAACGTATTCATACCGGGGAGAAACCCTATCAGTGTAATATTTGTAAAAAATGTTTCTCTGACACTTCCACATTAACTAATCACAAACGTATTCATACCGGGGAGAAACCTTATCAGTGTAATATTTGTAAAAAACGGTTCTCTGTGTCTTACACATTAACTAAACACAAACGTATTCATACCGGGGAGAAACCCTATCAGTGTAATATTTGTAAAAAATGTTTCTGTCAGTCTTCCAATTTAACTCAACACAAACGTATTCATACCGGGGAGAAACCCTATCAGTGTAATATTTGTAAAAAATGTTTCTCTAACACTTCCTCATTAACTAGACACAAACGTATTCATACCGGGGAAAACCCTATCAGTGTAATATTTGTAAAAAATGTTTCTTAGTCTGCCGCATTAAACACAAACGTATTCATACCGGGGAGAAACCTTATCAGTGTAATATTTGTAAAAAATGTTTCTCTCGGTCATTCCATTTAAATACACACAAACGTATTCATAGCGGGGATAAACCTTATCAGTGTGACGTTTGTAATAAATGTTTTCCTCGGTCATCCAGTTTAAGTGGACATGTTAAGCGCTTGCACACTTGTGACAACTGACAGGCAGACTTAGGGTGTGTTCCGAAATATAACCCAGTATACTGGCCAGTGCTAATGACGTCATGAATCGACGCCATACTGTTGATTCGTTCCGAAATATACTGGCCAGCGCGTTGATGTGTTATTATTTCCCCCGTCCACCAAAAGTAATTGTTCACTTTGTTGAGAAGACATTATTGCAAGTAACAAATAATAAAATAAAAAATTTCACACTCGCCCGGTTAAATATATATGCTACGTCACATCTGTCTTACAAGCACAATATGGTGGCATACCAGTACATTGTACAATTATGGCGTCGGATTTATGACGTCATTAGCACTGGCCAATATACTGGGTTATATTTCGGAACATACCCTTGATAATAATTGAAATCAATGGTGAACGGTGTTCAAGGATAACATATCAAATATTTAAAAACATTTTACTTTATATTAAAACTAAAACGACTCAAAATTCATTGTAATTAGTTAGTTTTCGACATTTGTATTCTGACAGGAAACAGTGACGTCACTAATATATAAACAGAATTTGTTTGCAAACTTCTGTTTATATCAGTTGAAATAAGGCTTGATTTAGAGAGTTTTTGCTTTATAAAAATATATACTTTGAATTTGAATGAATTTTGTTTGAATTTTAATAGGCTTTCAGATTGTAAACGAACTTTTTTGTTCTGAAACTAACCGTTCTCCATTAATTTCCAAATGACTGTTTTCTGGACACTTTATGACTCCCTACAGATTTGATTACTCCCCCCTCCCGGAGAAAACTGAAGTCGTGTTTCTCAATTATCAATCTAACTTTAAGCAAGAAAATGTAATTCTAAACATAATATTCTGTCGACTGAACTAATATTATTAAACTCAATATATGATTCAAATTTCCTGGAACTTCAACACCGGTCGTGTGCTGTGACTTGTGAGAGAAAACTAAAACATTGTTTACAGAGAGATGCTTCTCTAATGGCATTATATTAATTAAAGTTTCTAGTATGGAGGGTAGAGGATAAGAAGAACCATCTTATATGGGGGTAAAACTGAATCTGAAAGCGTCAATTAACAGTCCAAAAAGTGACCAGAATGGCGCTAGTGTAGAAAAACTGTTTAATGTTAACTTAGCAGTTGTAAGGTCGTATTCATAAAGAGCCAATAACTAATTTAACAGGTAGATTGTACTAATAAACAAATTAATAGACTGATTTGGTATTCACAAAGAACATTTAGTGTTATTGGATGTTTAAATCGATAAATAATTTAATAGGTAGAAGACCCACCTATTAAACTATTTATTAGACTAGCCATACTCAAAGTGTGCTCCGCGGAACCCTAGGGTTCCGCGAAACCTCTGTGGGGGCTCCGCAAAAATTTAGAAAAATATTTAAAACACCTCTCTGTTTGAGGCGGTGTTATCACGAGGCGCAGCCAAACTTAGTCGCCACCACAGTACAATTATAGTACTATGCCGCCGCCGACAGGTATCTACTTGTGTGCGCGCAGTCCCTTTGATAGAACCCGCCTCTGAGATTAGGCGCTATACTTAATTATGAACAAAACATAAAGTCGAGAATTGTTTGCACTGTCAATTTGTATTTCTATTTTTTTTTTCGGATTATACTTAATAATATTAATAAGTAACTGTTACATTGTACTCGTATTATGCTTATTAATAAAGAATGCACATAAAGACATTTTTGTTTTATTGTAGGGTTCCGTCAAGTATTTCGCTTTCCAAAAAGGTTCCGTCACCAAAAAAGTTTAAGAACCGATGTTAAATTAGACAATTAAACAAGGACAGAAATATATTCTATTTCATTTCTTTTTGGTTTTTCTGTTATTGATCACATGTAAATTTGGTTAGTAGGTATTTTTTTTTTAATATAGAACGCTCAGCAACTAAGGCTAATATGCGTAAACATAAGCTCAATTAACGGTAAGTATGATATGAATATCAAGAACACTAAGGTCGTTAGTAGGTATTATTCCAGATAATTAGAAAGTTCGGATAATGTTTTTGAAGTTTCTTTTTTTTAGAATCAAATATTGTTTTGAACTAATTTTTCAGACAATCTTTATTAAAATCATGAACAACTTAAGTTTTTGACAAGGAAAGAAATATATTCTATTCCATTTCTTTTGACACTTAATCCAATATGGCTGTGTTATCGATCACATCATGGAGGCATCTCTACCCTCCATAGATCACATGTTAATTTGGTTAGTACGAAAGATTATCTGAAAATTAGTCAGAAATCTTATTTATAGTATATAATATAATCAGATGTTAACAAAGATTTGGTTATTGTTTTGTTTTCATCAGCGTAAAAAAGATAAGATATTTAGGGATATTTCATTTTACCTGATATCCACTGAACAACTTACAATTTATAATAAGGACACAAATCTTAACGAGTCAATAGTTATATATTTGACAGTTCTGCTTCATGAGTACCAACTTTCCTTATTGGTTCAATAAAATTTAACGATTCTATAACTATTGAGAGATTAACAAGTCTTTATGAACACGGCCCTTAAAGTTTTTGGCGACTAGAGTTGTGAATATATTCACAGTAAATAAAACCTCAATCACTTATGCCTGCATTACACGAAGCAAATATTTGCTTAAAATTAACGCAAATATTTGTTTGTTCGTGTAATAATGAAATATTTGCTTTAAGTATTTTACTCAACAAAAAATTAAGCAAATATTTGCTTCGTGTAATGTTGTGTTTTGCTAGTGGCTCCACCACTGAGCAAATATTTGCTTTGATATTTTCTTTGCTGATACCAAAATTCGGTATGAGCAAATAGTAGCAAATAATTGTCATTTATATGTATTGCCATGCCCGGGGGATTTCCAAAATATTCTAATAGCTTTACAACTAGCCTATATTTATACGACTGGGTATTTTCCATAGATATATATGTATATTTAATAGATTGCGGATACACTAGCGCCCCCTGTACCTTTTAGAAGCCATTTTGTACGTGGAAAACGCCGTAAAAAGCGCACGAGATTCAAAAATATTAATTATTGTATAATATGATTTTATTGAGAAAAACGACAAAACTCACAGTAAACAGTGATATTTCGCTCCAAAACCTATTTTTATACTGAAACGTTTCAAAAATTACAAAATTGAGCATAAATATAATGCAAAAGCTTAGAACATTTTACGTTGTCAATTTGGCATCAAGGTAGACAAGCATTGATGCCAATCTGACAATGTAAAAGCTTTTATATTATATTTATGCTCAGTTTTGTAATTTTTGAAACGTTTCAATATAAAAATAGGTTTTGGAGAGAATATCACTGTTTACTGCGAGTTTTATTGTTTGTCTATTAACATCATATTATAGAATATTTAATCTTTTTGAATCCCGCGCGCTTTTTACGACGTTTTCCACGAACAAAATTGCTTCCATATGGCTTCTAATTGGAACCATTCCGCACAATGCTCAAGGATAGGCATCTGCTATCTATTAATATATATATATCTATGGTATTTTCAAATTTCTAAATAATATAATGAACGACACATAAATATATACTATTTTATTCAAATACGACTATAAACACTGGTGTCCATGAACAAAAACAAAGAATAAATGATTTTCGGATGACAGCTGCAGTACAGCAAATAAAATGTAGGTTTGCAATATTTGCAACAATTACACAATATTTATTTTCTGAAAATTATTTAGGTACTTCGTGTAATGACATAGCAAATATATTTGCTTAAAACAAAAATATGCACAAATAAATTTCGTAGCAAATATAGCAAGTATTTGCTTTGTGTAATGCCTGCTTTACGTAGTCAAACATTATTTGGTAAATATAACCTATAGAATCATCAGAGAGAAATTGACACTCTTCCTATGGTAGCGCCATCTTAATTTCACTCTTTTTTACGGACACTTTTATACACAGAGAATGTTCTCCTTATTCTCTACTCTCCATAATTTCTAGATTTGACAAAGTATAATATAACAAAATTTTCCTAACATAGGAAAAAATAATAAGTTCAAAAATTCGACGACAAAATATAATCATATAAGAAGGTGGCAAGTTTTTAGAAATGACTCGTGTATGTAAATTTGCCAAGTGAAAACTTGGCACCTTCTTAGGTTCAGTGTTAGGTCCGGTGTTATTTATTATTTATATTAATGATTTATTCGATAATATGAAGCCATTTTCAACAATTTTGTATGCAGACGATTCGACTTTCCTTTCTAAGCTGAGACACTATTGAGGGCTACTGATTGGTTCTCGGCTAATAAACTTAGTTTAAATGGTAATAAAAGAGAAATTTTGACTTTTAATCATTTGAGTAGATATAATGATTACACCACCAATGTTAAATTTTTAGATAAATCTCTCAGATGGAAAGCACATATATCCCAACTTTGTCGAAAACTGAATTCTGCAATATATGCTACTAGCAGTCCCGCCCGGTTTCACCCGGGTGCAAAAGAACGAATGGTAAAGAGAGGGACATGAGTACGCACATTCATCTTAGTTTACCGAGATGAATGTTGCGTCCACATTTTTTTTTCAGTTTTTGGCAGTTCCCTGCTTTGTTACTTATCTAACCTACATTTTTTATGAAAATATTTACATGTATATGTCATCTAGTGTCGAATAGATAGCAGAATAAACAACACAACTTAACCGTCCATAGATGGCTCTAAGTACTTTCACGTTTTTCTAAAAAAATATAATGATCGAAAGCAGTATTTATAGTTTTTTTAAGTAATAAATTTCCTTTAAATCAATAATTACTGTAATTAATAAAATATAATAAACATTTAATTAAAAACACTGTAGGAAAATTTTTGTATAGGTACCTATAGTTGTAACAGTTTTCAAATGAGCTAATAATAATTAGATTTATTTAATTTTAATAAGTCGTAAATAAAATTAAATAAATTTAAATGTAAGCCTTAGAAGAAAGTAATGTAGAAAATTAAAAATATATTCGCCCAACGTGGAGCTCGAACCCACGACCCTTATATAAAGAGTCGCATGCTCTACCGACTGAGCTAGCCGGGCTTGTGAATGTACGACGCTATATTGAAATATTTAGTTGGCCATTTCACATGAATAAAAGTTTCAAATTTGGTATACGTTTTGCAACATTTTTCATTGATGATCCGCTCCTATTAGTCGTAGCGTGATATTATATAGCCTATAGCCTTCCTCGATACATGGGCTATCCAACAAAAAAACATTTTTTCAATTCGAACCAGTAGATCCTGAGATTAGCGCGTTCAGCCAAACAAACTATTCAGCTTTATATATTAGCATATAGATATAGATAAGAAGGGCACGAACAGCATATTGCCCTAGAATTACAGCTTCCTGTTATAATAGCACTAGCCGTTACCCGCGGCTTCGCACGCGATTAAGACGAAACACGGATGCATTCCCATTATTTGGCATGGTTAATCCTTTCTCGACGTAGACCCCCCCTAATAAATTTTAAAATTATTGACATTCACGTGAGATCCCATGTCAATTTTTAGACTATTTACGTCTTTTCACCCTCTGGAGGGGTTGTTTTTGAAAAAGCACGAAAATCATGTTTATTTGTTGACAGAAGTAATTCTACGCATTTTCGAATTGATGCATCTATCTTATATGATTCCTCCATGCAAATTTTGAACCTTCGTTACGCCCTTTTAGGGGTTGAATTTTCAAAAATCCGTTCTTAACGGATGTCTACGTCATAATAACTATCTGTGTGCCGAATTTCAGCCCAATCCGTCCAGAGGTTTGAGCTGTGCGTCGATAAATCAGTCAATCAGTCACGGTTTCCTTTTATATATTTAGATAATGAAACCATCCCAAATATTTTATCCCGGTATTCGTAAAAATAAAAAAAAAAATATGCAAAAACGCTGAAACATGTGATTCGTTATTTCTTACCGAAAGCCTAAATATGAATTTTCATATCTTTAACTTGAGAAATGATGGGTTAACCCTACAAATTTTCATCTCCTACTTCACCCCCTTTCAGGTTTTTTTTTTGAGACACAAGGTAGCCTGTGTTCTTCCACAGGATGCACTCTATTTCCTTGTCTAATTTAATCTAAATGTGTTCAGCGGTTTTGGCGTGAAAAGACAGACAGACAAAGTTACTTTAGTTTAATGACTAAAAAGAACAAAATAAAATATTATTAGTAAAACCATTTTTCTAAGATTAGCTTTCATAGAAAGCTGAAAAGGAAAACATAATTTTTAATAATTTTGGTACATAATTATTATAAAAGCGTGGACACTTAACTCTTAAACTGTCATAGTTTACAACCCACGCTTTTATAATAGTTATGAACCTAAAAACAAATCACCATCAAATATTCGCATGGTTCTGCATACGTTCGTTTTATACAATCGTTGCAATTCGCTATCTATTACTCAGACTTTAGAGATCAGTGGTGGTCAATTCTGACGTATGACAAAATACGACCTAATTGTTAAAGTGTTAAAATAAACATAATGAAGCAAATATCAGTGACTGGGTCTGGTTTAAGTACAATGTGTCGATTGTGCTTATCAAGGGGCGTTACACTGTTGGATATATTTGGGTATTCATCGAAAATGCAGAATAGAGTGGCTGGTGTAATCATGAAACGTTCTTCTGTTCAGGTAAATTCTATTATTTACGTAGAACAAGTTTATGCTTCTTTTAAACAGTAATATAGTTTCCAAGTGATTCCACACCGTTCTCTTATAATATAATTTCAATTCCTAATTTGTCACAAACAAGCCCTCATTTCAGCATGGTTTTTTACATAATAAATTTTAATTTATCCTCTGAAGACGATTTATTTTTTCGAAGTAAATGATTATGACATGACTATTATACAGAGAGTGTTTCAAAAGTCCCGGAAGGCCGGACTAAAAATCTTAAAGTGGTTTTTTTATAACTTTTTCTTGCCTATTGAATGGAAAAATTAGATTTTGGGTCTAGAGGACTTTGAAAACTAAAGTTTTAAATGGGAACCATATTTTTTAATTTCATATTCGGATTCTGTGCAAAAATTATGCATACGAATGTGTTAGTATTAGTCTTAATATTATATTAAATACTATTTTCGGAATGAAATTTTACAATGTTCTAAATTGGGCTCAATGAAATATTAATTTGTAAAATTTCATCCCTAAAAAAGTATTTACGATAATATTAAGTAACCAAATTAAAATTAAGATTTATTCAACTCAGAACCCTTTTGAACTTTTTAGGGGCCCTAAAAAGGGCCCTTAAGGGTCAAAATCGAGCTTTAGAGATCTATGAAGTATCTCCTCAAAATGCATATTTTAGGTCATTTTAAATTTTTATATTTATTGTACAGGACCTATTTTTAGGTATTTCTTAGGAGCTCTACAAAAGACCCGAGGATTAAAAAAATACTAAGACGTATTCGTGTGTAAAATTTTCCGCACAATTCGAATATGAAATAAAAAAAGTATGGTTCCCTTTTAAAATTTCAAAGCTAGGCCCCACGAGACCGTTTTACTCGGGCCCAAAATCTATTTTGATAGACAGGAAAAATTATTAAAAAAACTATTTTAACTTTTTTAGCCCGGTTTACCCGATAACAAATATTAAGCCAAGGCATCGGTATAATACAGGGGCGGACAAATCTTTTGATCGTCGGGCCACATTGCTGATGAAAATTTGACCGTGGGCCAAAAATTTGGAGAGCAAAAAAAAGATCCTTTCAATTCCGCAACAAAACAGTCTTTTTTCGTTTGTTGTGGCCCTTGCTATTTACAATTTTTCTAAAAATTTTTTATGCGCCAAATTATATTGGCAAACTATTTTCGCTCTTAATAATCATTTATAAAATGCTTCGCGGGCCGGACAAAAGTCTACAGCGGGTCGGATCCGGGCCGCGGGCCGCCATTTACCTAGGCCTGGTATAATACGTGTTTACTATAGGAGCATTTATGTATTTTTTTAAACGGTATCAGTAATGCGATATTAATTAAAATTTCTCTTGATTTTCAGATAACCAGAGGCGACGAAATGCCTAATTTCATCTGTGAATCGTGCTTCACTCAAGTCGAGAAATGTCACCAATTCCTGATGCAAGTAGAACAGTCTGACAGAACATTGCGACGATATATTCAACAATTATACGCTTCAGATAAACCAATCAAAGCTGAAAGTTCTGTTCAACCATCTAAGGATCCTTTACTGCATAACACTAATAAAGATATAACTGTGAAATGTGAATCTTTAGAGCCCAATGATGTAGATCTTAACTGGATAGAAAACAAATCTGGAAATCTTAACCAAGAAAAGATAAATAACGAGGAAATATCTTTAAAATCCGAAATCAAAGTCGAACTGACCGACGACAATTTATTTTTACCAACAGAAGACTGCGCAGCTATCACAGAAGAAATTTCTTCTAATATAGATGGCGAAGAATTTAGCTGTGAAAACTCATGGATTGAAATTGGCGAAACTAAAGTAGGCGAAGATATGGCAGTCAAGAAGGAAGTGAAAGAAGAGAAAACCCATATTTTGACAAACACATTTATAGAGGAAACCTCTCTAATATCTGAACAGATGGATAACAAGAACTTATTAATTCTAACCGAAAATACTTTATCCAACGTTGACATAAATGAAATTAGTTGCGAAGATACAAATATTTGTATTGGCGAAGGATCAGAGAAGTCCTCTTTACTTTCTGTGAATGTGACTGGAAATTCTAGTAAATGTGAAGAGACAATTAAAAATAATTGTACAAATCGTAAAATCAAAGATGAGAAGATGGATGATAATTTATTAATTTTTACGGAATCAGTCGACGACATGGAAAATACTTCATCTAACGGTGATATAAATGTAATTAGCTGCGAAGCATCAGAGAATTCTGGTTTACGTTCTGTGAATTTGACCGGAAATTCTAGTAAATGTGAAGAAACAATCAAAAATAATTCTACAAATCGTAAAAAGCACAAAAAAGCAAATACATTTAAATGTGAAATTTGTACAAAATGCTTTATTACAGCAAGCCAATTGAAGAGTCACAAGTGCATACATACCGGTGAGAAACCTTATCGATGTGATGTTTGTAATAAGTGTTTCTCTCGCTCATCCAATTTTAAAGAGCACAAGCGTATACATACCGGTGAGAAACCTTATCGATGTGATGTTTGTAAAAAATATTTCTCTAAGTCTTCCACATTAACTCTACACAAACGTATTCATACCGGGGAGAAACCCTATCAGTGTAATATTTGTAAAAAATGTTTCTCTGACACTTCCTCATCAACTAAACACAAACGTATTCATACCGGGGAGAAACCCTATCAGTGTAATATTTGTAAAAAATGTTTCTCTGACACTTCCTCATTAATTAAACACAAACGTATTCATACCGGGGAGAAACCCTATCAGTGTAATATTTGTAAAAAATGTTTCTCTGACACTTCCACATTAACTAATCACAAACGTATTCATACCGGGGAGAAACCTTATCAGTGTAATATTTGTAAAAAACGGTTCTCTGTGTCTTACACATTAACTAAACACAAACGTATTCATACCGGGGAGAAACCCTATCAGTGTAATATTTGTAAAAAATGTTTCTGTCAGTCTTCCAATTTAACTCAACACAAACGTATTCATACCGGGGAGAAACCCTATCAGTGTAATATTTGTAAAAAATGTTTCTCTAACACTTCCTCATTAACTAGACACAAACGTATTCATACCGGGGAAAACCCTATCAGTGTAATATTTGTAAAAAATGTTTCTTAGTCTGCCGCATTAAACACAAACGTATTCATACCGGGGAGAAACCTTATCAGTGTAATATTTGTAAAAAATGTTTCTCTCGGTCATTCCATTTAAATACACACAAACGTATTCATAGCGGGGATAAACCTTATCAGTGTGACGTTTGTAATAAATGTTTTCCTCGGTCATCCAGTTTAAGTGGACATGTTAAGCGCTTGCACACTTGTGACAACTGACAGGCAGACTTAGGGTGTGTTCCGAAATATAACCCAGTATACTGGCCAGTGCTAATGACGTCATGAATCGACGCCATACTGTTGATTCGTTCCGAAATATACTGGCCAGCGCGTTGATGTGTTATTATTTCCCCCGTCCACCAAAAGTAATTGTTCACTTTGTTGAGAAGACATTATTGCAAGTAACAAATAATAAAATAAAAAATTTCACACTCGCCCGGTTAAATATATATGCTACGTCACATCTGTCTTACAAGCACAATATGGTGGCATACCAGTACATTGTACAATTATGGCGTCGGATTTATGACGTCATTAGCACTGGCCAATATACTGGGTTATATTTCGGAACATACCCTTGATAATAATTGAAATCAATGGTGAACGGTGTTCAAGGATAACATATCAAATATTTAAAAACATTTTACTTTATATTAAAACTAAAACGACTCAAAATTCATTGTAATTAGTTAGTTTTCGACATTTGTATTCTGACAGGAAACAGTGACGTCACTAATATATAAACAGAATTTGTTTGCAAACTTCTGTTTATATCAGTTGAAATAAGGCTTGATTTAGAGAGTTTTTGCTTTATAAAAATATATACTTTGAATTTGAATGAATTTTGTTTGAATTTTAATAGGCTTTCAGATTGTAAACGAACTTTTTTGTTCTGAAACTAACCGTTCTCCATTAATTTCCAAATGACTGTTTTCTGGACACTTTATGACTCCCTACAGATTTGATTACTCCCCCCTCCCGGAGAAAACTGAAGTCGTGTTTCTCAATTATCAATCTAACTTTAAGCAAGAAAATGTAATTCTAAACATAATATTCTGTCGACTGAACTAATATTATTAAACTCAATATATGATTCAAATTTCCTGGAACTTCAACACCGGTCGTGTGCTGTGACTTGTGAGAGAAAACTAAAACATTGTTTACAGAGAGATGCTTCTCTAATGGCATTATATTAATTAAAGTTTCTAGTATGGAGGGTAGAGGATAAGAAGAACCATCTTATATGGGGGTAAAACTGAATCTGAAAGCGTCAATTAACAGTCCAAAAAGTGACCAGAATGGCGCTAGTGTAGAAAAACTGTTTAATGTTAACTTAGCAGTTGTAAGGTCGTATTCATAAAGAGCCAATAACTAATTTAACAGGTAGATTGTACTAATAAACAAATTAATAGACTGATTTGGTATTCACAAAGAACATTTAGTGTTATTGGATGTTTAAATCGATAAATAATTTAATAGGTAGAAGACCCACCTATTAAACTATTTATTAGACTAGCCATACTCAAAGTGTGCTCCGCGGAACCCTAGGGTTCCGCGAAACCTCTGTGGGGGCTCCGCAAGAATTTAGAAAAATATTTAAAACACCTCTCTGTTTGAGGCGGTGTTATCACGAGGCGCAGCCAAACTTAGTCGCCACCACAGTACAATTATAGTACTATGCCGCCGCCGACAGGTATCTACTTGTGTGCGCGCAGTCCCTTTGATAGAACCCGCCTCTGAGATTAGGCGCTATACTTAATTATGAACAAAACATAAAGTCGAGAATTGTTTGCACTGTCAATTTGTATTTCTATTTTTTTTTTTCGGATTATACTTAATAATATTAATAAGTAACTGTTACATTGTACTCGTATTATGCTTATTAATAAAGAATGCACATAAAGACATTTTTGTTTTATTGTAGGGTTCCGTCAAGTATTTCGCTTTCCAAAAAGGTTCCGTCACCAAAAAAGTTTAAGAACCGATGTTAAATTAGACAATTAAACAAGGACAGAAATATATTCTATTTCATTTCTTTTTGGTTTTTCTGTTATTGATCACATGTAAATTTGGTTAGTAGGTATTTTTTTTTTAATATAGAACGCTCAGCAACTAAGGCTAATATGCGTAAACATAAGCTCAATTAACGGTAAGTATGATATGAATATCAAGAACACTAAGGTCGTTAGTAGGTATTATTCCAGATAATTAGAAAGTTCGGATAATGTTTTTGAAGTTTCTTTTTTTTAGAATCAAATATTGTTTTGAACTAATTTTTCAGACAATCTTTATTAAAATCATGAACAACTTAAGTTTTTGACAAGGAAAGAAATATATTCTATTCCATTTCTTTTGACACTTAATCCAATATGGCTGTGTTATCGATCACATCATGGAGGCATCTCTACCCTCCATAGATCACATGTTAATTTGGTTAGTACGAAAGATTATCTGAAAATTAGTCAGAAATCTTATTTATAGTATATAATATAATCAGATGTTAACAAAGATTTGGTTATTGTTTTGTTTTCATCAGCGTAAAAAAGATAAGATATTTAGGGATATTTCATTTTACCTGATATCCACTGAACAACTTACAATTTATAATAAGGACACAAATCTTAACGAGTCAATAGTTATATATTTGACAGTTCTGCTTCATGAGTACCAACTTTCCTTATTGGTTCAATAAAATTTAACGATTCTATAACTATTGAGAGATTAACAAGTCTTTATGAACACGGCCCTTAAAGTTTTTGGCGACTAGAGTTGTGAATATATTCACAGTAAATAAAACCTCAATCACTTATGCCTGCATTACACGAAGCAAATATTTGCTTAAAATTAACGCAAATATTTGTTTGTTCGTGTAATAATGAAATATTTGCTTTAAGTATTTTACTCAACAAAAAATTAAGCAAATATTTGCTTCGTGTAATGTTGTGTTTTGCTAGTGGCTCCACCACTGAGCAAATATTTGCTTTGATATTTTCTTTGCTGATACCAAAATTCGGTATGAGCAAATAGTAGCAAATAATTGTCATTTATATGTATTGCCATGCCCGGGGGATTTCCAAAATATTCTAATAGCTTTACAACTAGCCTATATTTATACGACTGGGTATTTTCCATAGATATATATGTATATTTAATAGATTGCGGATACACTAGCGCCCCCTGTACCTTTTAGAAGCCATTTTGTACGTGGAAAACGCCGTAAAAAGCGCACGAGATTCAAAAATATTAATTATTGTATAATATGATTTTATTGAGAAAAACGACAAAACTCACAGTAAACAGTGATATTTCGCTCCAAAACCTATTTTTATACTGAAACGTTTCAAAAATTACAAAATTGAGCATAAATATAATGCAAAAGCTTAGAACATTTTACGTTGTCAATTTGGCATCAAGGTAGACAAGCATTGATGCCAATCTGACAATGTAAAAGCTTTTATATTATATTTATGCTCAGTTTTGTAATTTTTGAAACGTTTCAATATAAAAATAGGTTTTGGAGAGAATATCACTGTTTACTGCGAGTTTTATTGTTTGTCTATTAACATCATATTATAGAATATTTAATCTTTTTGAATCCCGCGCGCTTTTTACGACGTTTTCCACGAACAAAATTGCTTCCATATGGCTTCTAATTGGAACCATTCCGCACAATGCTCAAGGATAGGCATCTGCTATCTATTAATATATATATATCTATGGTATTTTCAAATTTCTAAATAATATAATGAACGACACATAAATATATACTATTTTATTCAAATACGACTATAAACACTGGTGTCCATGAACAAAAACAAAGAATAAATGATTTTCGGATGACAGCTGCAGTACAGCAAATAAAATGTAGGTTTGCAATATTTGCAACAATTACACAATATTTATTTTCTGAAAATTATTTAGGTACTTCGTGTAATGACATAGCAAATATATTTGCTTAAAACAAAAATATGCACAAATAAATTTCGTAGCAAATATAGCAAGTATTTGCTTTGTGTAATGCCTGCTTTACGTAGTCAAACATTATTTGGTAAATATAACCTATAGAATCATCAGAGAGAAATTGACACTCTTCCTATGGTAGCGCCATCTTAATTTCACTCTTTTTTACGGACACTTTTATACACAGAGAATGTTTTCCTTATTCTCTACTCTCCATAATTTCTAGATTTGACAAAGTATAATATAACAAAATTTTCCTAACATAGGAAAAAATAATAAGTTCAAAAATTCGACGACAAAATATAATCATATAAGAAGGTGGCAAGTTTTTAGAAATGACTCGTGTATGTAAATTTGCCAAGTGAAAACTTGGCACCTTCTTAGGTTCAGTGTTAGGTCCGGTGTTATTTATTATTTATATTAATGATTTATTCGATAATATGAAGCCATTTTCAACAATTTTGTATGCAGACGATTCGACTTTCCTTTCTAAGCTGAGACACTATTGAGGGCTACTGATTGGTTCTCGGCTAATAAACTTAGTTTAAATGGTAATAAAAGAGAAATTTTGACTTTTAATCATTTGAGTAGATATAATGATTACACCACCAATGTTAAATTTTTAGATAAATCTCTCAGATGGAAAGCACATATATCCCAACTTTGTCGAAAACTGAATTCTGCAATATATGCTACTAGCAGTCCCGCCCGGTTTCACCCGGGTGCAAAAGAACGAATGGTAAAGAGAGGGACATGAGTACGCACATTCATCTTAGTTTACCGAGATGAATGTTGCGTCCACATTTTTTTTTCAGTTTTTGGCAGTTCCCTGCTTTGTTACTTATCTAACCTACATTTTTTATGAAAATATTTACATGTATATGTCATCTAGTGTCGAATAGATAGCAGAATAAACAACACAACTTAACCGTCCATAGATGGCTCTAAGTACTTTCACGTTTTTCTAAAAAAATATAATGATCGAAAGCAGTATTTATAGTTTTTTTAAGTAATAAATTTCCTTTAAATCAATAATTACTGTAATTAATAAAATATAATAAACATTTAATTAAAAACACTGTAGGAAAATTTTTGTATAGGTACCTATAGTTGTAACAGTTTTCAAATGAGCTAATAATAATTAGATTTATTTAATTTTAATAAGTCGTAAATAAAATTAAATAAATTTAAATGTAAGCTTTAGAAGAAAGCAATGTAGAAAATTAAAAATATATTCGCCCAACGTGGAGCTCGAACCCACGACCCTTATATAAAGAGTCGCATGCTCTACCGACTGAGCTAGCCGGGCTTGTGAATGTACGACGCTATATTGAAATATTTAGTTGGCCATTTCACATGAATAAAAGTTTCAAATTTTGATATACGTTTTGCAACATTTTTCATTGATGATCCGCTCCTATTAGTCGTAGCGTGATATTATATAGCCTATAGCCTTCCTCGATACATGGGCTATCCAACAAAAAAACATTTTTTCAATTCGAACCAGTAGATCCTGAGATTAGCGCGTTCAACCAAACAAACTCTTCAGCTTTATATATTAGCATATAGATATAGATAAGAAGGGCACGAACAGCATATTGCCCTAGAATTACAGCTTCCTGTTATAATAGCACTAGCTGTTACCCGCGGCTTCGCACGCGATTAAGACGAAACACGGATGCATTCCCATTATTTGGCATGGTTACTCCTTTCTCGACGTAGACCCCCCCTAATAAATTTCAAAATTATTGACATTCACGTGAGATCCCATGTCAATTTTTAGACTATTTAAGTCTTTTCACCCTCTGGAGGGGTTGTTTTTGAAAAAGCACGAAAATCATGTTTATTTGTTGACAGAAGTAATCCTAGGCATTTTCGAATTGATGCATCTATCTTATATGATTCCTCCATGCAAATTTTGAACCTTCGTTACGCCCTTTTAGGGGTTGAATTTTCAAAAATCCGTTCTTAACGGATGTCTACGTCATAATAACTATCTGTGTGCCGAATTTCAGCCCAATCCGTCCAGAGGTTTGAGCTGTGCGTCGATAGATCAGTCAGTCAGTCACGGTTTCCTTTTATATATTTAGATAATGAAACCATCCCAAATATTTTATCCCGGTTGTCGTAAAAATAAAAAAAAAATGCAAAAACGCTGAAACATGTGATTCGTTATTTCTTACCGAAAGCCTAAATATGAATTTTCATATCTTTAACTTGAGAAATGATGGGTTAACCCTACAAATTTTCATCTCCTACTTCACCCCCTTTCAGGTTTTTTTTTTGAGACACAAGGTAGCCTGTGTTCTTCCACAGGATGCACTCTATTTCCTTGTCTAATTTAATCTAAATGTGTTCAGCGGTTTTGGCGTGAAAAGACATACAGACAAAGTTACTTTAGTTTAATGACTAAAAAGAACAAAATAAAATATTATTAGTAAAACCATTTTTCTAAGATTAGCTTTCATAGAAAGCTGAAAAGGAAAACATAATTTTTAATAATTTTGGTACATAATTATTATAAAAGCGTGGACACTTAACTCTTAAAATGTCATAGTTTACAACCCACGCTTTTATAATAGTTATGAACCTAAAAACAAATCACCATCAAATATTCACATGGTTCTGCATACGTTCGTTTTGTACAATCGTTGCAATTCGCTATCTATTACTTAGACTTTAGAGATCAGTGGTGGTCAATTCTGACGTATGACAAAATATGACCTAATTGTTAAAGTGTTAAAATAAACATAATGAAGCAAATATCAGTGACTGGGACTGGTTTAAGTACAATGTGTCGATTGTGCTTATCAAGGGGCGTTACACTGTTGGATATATTTGGGTATTCATCGAAAATGCAGAATAGAGTGGCTGGTATAATCATGAAACGTTCTTCTGTTCAGGTAAATTCTATTATTTACGTAGAACAGTTTATGCTTCTTTTAAACAGTAATATAGTTTCCAAGTGATTCCACATCGTTCTCTTATATATAATTTCAATTCCTAATTTGTCACAAACAAGCCCTCATTTCAGCATGGTTTTTTACATAATAAATTTTAATTTATCCTCTGAAGACGATTTATTTTTTCTAAGTAAATGATTATGACATGACTATTATACAGAGAGTGTTTCAAAAGTCCCGGAAGGCCGGACTAAAAATCTTAAAGTGGTTTTGACGTGATAACGTCTTATAAATTGATGAATCACCAATATTATAAATTGATAAAACACCGGCTGCATGTTCGAAAAAGTGTAACGTAACGTTCCTAACGCGTAACGTTCCTAACGCGTAACGTTCCTAACGCGTAACGTTCCGCCTGAAAAGCACGCACAGGGCTTTTTGCTAATTTCTCGCTCAATTTAAATCAGATCGGTTTGAAACCAGTCTTAAACGAAAGAGGAGAACATTTTACATAGATTTCGTATAACAGAATTTGCCTAAACAGTTTTTTTATACAAATTTGTATAGAAAAATATTTTATACAAATTTATATAGAAAAATATTTTATACAAATTTATATAAGAAAATAGCTGTATAAATGCAATGTTGTGTAATGCATGACGCGACGCGGTCGGTTGTCTTTGTTTGCCGTACATGAAAATTAGAAGCAAACGTATGTCTTGTCTTAACATGAAAACAGCTGCATTTCTAATGTTTAATTCAATTTTTTGACATTAGTATATTGTGAAATGCAAAGCCTGCTAAGTTAAGTATTGGAATAACTAATTATTATTAGAACATAATACTTTGTAAGTTGCAAACGTCACTTTTGACATTTCTTATCATTCCGACACCAAGGATAAGCGGATTGAAACCAAATTTTGGGAGGTTTAGGTTATGTATTACGGAATACGTTATCACGTAAAACTATCGTCCGTAAACCGACTTTACAGACAACCATTTTTTTTTTAATAACTTTTTCTTGCCTATTGAATGGAAAAATTAGATTTTGGGTCTAAGGACTTTGAAAACTAAAGTTTTAAATGGAAACCATATTTTTTAATTTCATATTCGGATTCTGTGCAAAAATTATGCATACGAATGTCTTAGTATTAGTCTTAATTTAAATTACTTAATATTATATTAAATACTATTTTCGGAATGAAATTTTACAATGTTCTAAAGTGGGCTCTAGGGCTCTATGAAGTATTAATTTGTAAAATTTCATCCCTAAAAAAGTATTTACGATAATTATAAGTAACCAAATTAAAATTAAGATTTATTCAACTACGAACCCTTTTGAACTTTTTAGGGGCCCTAAAAAGGGCCCTTAAGGTTCAAAATCGAGCTTTAGAGATCTATGAAGTATCTCCTCAAAATGCATATTTTAGGTCATTTTAAATTTATATATTTATTGTACAGGACCTATTTTTAGGTATTTCTTAGGAGCTCTACAAAAGACCCGAGGATTAAAAAAATACTAAGACGTATTCGTGTGTAAAATTTTCCGCACAATTCGAATATGAAATAAAAAAAGTATGGTTCCCTTTTAAAATTTCAAAGCTAGGCCCCACGAGACCGTTTTACTCGGGCCCAAAATCTATTTTGATAGACAGGAAAAATTATTAAAAAAACTATTTTAACATTTTTAGCCCGGTTTACCCGATAACAAATATTAAGCCAAGGCATCGGTATAATACAGGGGCGGACAAATCTTTTGATCGTCGGGCCACATTGCTGATGAAAATTTGACCGTGGGCCAAAAATTTGGAGAGCAAAAAAAAGATCCTTTCAATTCCGCAACAAAACAGTCTTTTTTCGTTTGTTGTGGCCCTTGCTATTTACAATTTTTCTAAAAATTTTTTATGCGCCAAATTATACTGGCAAACTATTTTCGCTCTTAATAATCATTTATAAAATGCTTCGCGGGCCGGACAAAAGTCTACTGCGGGCCGGATCTGGCCCGCGGGCCGCCATTTGCCCGGGCCTGGTATAATACGTGTTTACTATAGGAGCATTTATGTATTTTTTTAAACGGTATCAGTAATGCCATATTAATTAAAATTTCTCTTGATTTTCAGATAACCAGAGGCGACGAAATGCCTAATTTCATCTGTGAATCGTGCTTCACTCAAGTCGAGAAATGTCACCAATTCCTGATGCAAGTAGAACAGTCTGACAGAACATTGCGACGATATATTCAGCAATTATACGCTTCAGATAAACCAATCAAAGCTGAAAGTTCTGTTCAACCATCTAAGGATCCTTTATTGCATAACACTAATAAAGATATAACTGTGAAATGTGAATCTTTAGAGCCCAATGATGTAGATCTTAACTGGATAGAAAACGAATCTGGAAATCTTAACCAAGAAAAGATAAATAACGAGGAAATATCTTTAAAATCCGAAATCAAAGTCGAACTGACCGACGACAATTTATTTTTACCAACAGAAGACTGCGCAGCTATCACAGAAGAAATTTCTTCTAATATAGATGGCGAAGAATTTAGCTGTGAAAACTCATGGATTGAAATTGGCGAAACTAAAGTAGGCGAAGATATGGCAGTCAAGAAGGAAGTGAAAGAAGAGAAAACCCATATTTTGACAAACACATTTATAGAGGAAACCTCTCTAATATCTGTACAGATGGATAACAAGAACTTATTAATTCTAACCGAAAATATTTTATCCAACGTTGACATAAATGAAATTAGTTGCGAAGATACAAATATTTGTATTGGCGAAGGATCAGAGAAGTCCTCTTTACTTTCTGTGAATGTGACTGGAAATTCTAGTAAATGTGAAGAGACAATTAAAAATAATTGTACAAATCGTAAAATCAAAGATGAGAAGATGGATGATAATTTATTAATTTTTACGGAATCAGTCGACGACATGGAAAATACTTCATCTAACGGTGATATAAATGTAATTAGCTGCGAAGCATCAGAGAATTCTGGTTTACGTTCTGTGAATTTGACCGGAAATTCTAGTAAATGTGAAGAAACAATCAAAAATAATTCTACAAATCGTAAAAAGCACAAAAAAGCAAATACATTTAAATGTGAAATTTGTACAAAATGCTTTATTACAGCAAGCCAATTGAAGAGTCACAAGTGCATACATACCGGTGAGAAACCTTATCGATGTGATGTTTGTAATAAGTGTTTCTCTCGCTCATCCAATTTTAAAGAGCACAAGCGTATACATACCGGTGAGAAACCTTATCGATGTGATGTTTGTAAAAAATATTTCTCTAAGTCTTCCACATTAACTCTACACAAACGTATTCATACCGGGGAGAAACCCTATCAGTGTAATATTTGTAAAAAATGTTTCTCTGACACTTCCTCATTAACTAAACACAAACGTATTCATACCGGGGAGAAACCCTATCAGTGTAATATTTGTAAAAAATGTTTCTCTGACACTTCCTCATTAATTAAACACAAACGTATTCATACCGGGGAGAAACCCTATCAGTGTAATATTTGTAAAAAATGTTTCTCTGACACTTCCACATTAACTAATCACAAACGTATTCATACCGGGGAGAAACCTTATCAGTGTAATATTTGTAAAAAACGGTTCTCTGTGTCTTACACATTAACTAAACACAAACGTATTCATACCGGGGAGAAACCCTATCAGTGTAATATTTGTAAAAAATGTTTCTGTCAGTCTTCCAATTTAACTCAACACAAACGTATTCATACCGGGGAGAAACCCTATCAGTGTAATATTTGTAAAAAATGTTTCTCTAACACTTCCTCATTAACTAGACACAAACGTATTCATACCGGGGAAAACCCTATCAGTGTAATATTTGTAAAAAGTGTTTCTTAGTCTGCCGCATTAAACACAAACGTATTCATACCGGGGAGAAACCTTATCAGTGTAATATTTGTAAAAAATGTTTCTCTCGGTCATTCCATTTAAATACACACAAACGTATTCATAGCGGGGATAAACCTTATCAGTGTGACGTTTGTAATAAATGTTTTCCTCGGTCATCCAGTTTAAGTGGACATGTTAAGCGCTTGCACACTTGTGACAACTGACAGGCAGACTTAGGGTGTGTTCCGAAATATAACCCAGTATACTGGCCAGTGCTAATGACGTCATGAATCGACGCCATACTGTTGATTCGTTCCGAAATATACTGGCCAGCGCGTTGATGTGTTATTATTTCCCCCGTCCACCAAAAGTAATTGTTCACTTTGTTGAGAAGACATTATTGCAAGTAACAAATAATAAAATAAAAAATTTCACACTCGCCCGGTTAAATATATATGCTACGTCACATCTGTCTTACAAGCACAATATGGTGGCATACCAGTACATTGTACAATTATGGCGTCGGATTTATGACGTCATTAGCACTGGCCAATATACTGGGTTATATTTCGGAACATACCCTTGATAATAATTGAAATCAATGGTGAACGGTGTTCAAGGATAACATATCAAATATTTAAAAACATTTTACTTTAAAACTAAAACGACTCAAAATTCATTGTAATTAGTTACTTTTCGACATTTGTATTCTGACAGGAAACAGTGACGTCACTAATATGTAAACAGAATTTGTTTGCAAACTTCTGTTTATATCAGTTGAAATAAGGCTTGATTTAGAGAGTTTTTGCTTTATAAAAATATATACTTTGAATTTGAATGAATTTTGTTTGAATTTTAATAGGCTTTCAGATTGTAAACGAACTTTTTTGTTCTGAAACTAACCGTTCTCCATTAATTTCCAAATGACTGTTTTCTGGACACTTTATGACTCCCTACAGATTTGATTACTCCCCCCTCCCGGAGAAAACTGAAGTCGTGTTTCTCAATTATCAATCTAACTTTAAGCAAGAAAATGTAATTCTAAACATAATATTCTGTCGACTGAACTAATATTATTAAACTCAATATATGATTCAAATTTCCTGGAACTTCAACACCGGTCGTGTGCTGTGACTTGTGAGAGAAAACTAAAACATTGTTTACAGAGAGATGCTTCTCTAATGGCACTATATTAATTAAAGTTTCTAGTATGGAGGGTAGAGGATAAGAAGAACCATCTTATATGGGGGTAAAACTGAATCTGAAAGCGTCAATTAACAGTCCAAAAAGTGACCAGAATGGCGCTAGTGTAGAAAAACTGTTTAATGTTAACTTAGCAGTTGTAAGGTCGTATTCATAAAGAGCCAATAACTAATTTAACAGGTAGATTGTACTAATAAACAAATTAATAGACTGATTTGGTATTCACAAAGAACATTTAGTGTTATTGGATGTTTAAATCGATAAATAATTTAATAGGTAGAAGACCCACCTATTAAACTATTTATTAGACTAGCCATACTCAAAGTGTGCTCCGCGGAACCCTAGGGTTCCGCGAAACCTCTGTGGGGGCTCCGCAAGAATTTAGAAAAATATTTAAAACACCTCTCTGTTTGAGGCGGTGTTATCACGAGGCGCAGCCAAACTTAGTCGCCACCACAGTACAATTATAGTACTATGCCGCCGCCGACAGGTATCTACTTGTGTGCGCGCAGTCCCTTTGATAGAACCCGCCTCTGAGATTAGGCGCTATACTTAATTATGAACAAAACAAAAAGTCGAGAATTGTTTGCACTGTCAATTTGTATTTCTATTTTTTTTTCGGATTATAATAATATTAATAAGTAACTGTTACATTGTACTCGTATTATACTTATTAATAAAGAATGCACATAAAGACATTTTTGTTTTATTGTAGGGTTCCGTCAAGTATTTCGCTTTCCAAAAAGGTTCCGTCACCAAAAAAGTTTAAGAACCGATGTTAAATTAGACAATTAAACAAGGACAGAAATATATTCTATTTCATTTCTTTTTGGTTTTTCTGTTATTGATCACATGTAAATTTGGTTAGTAGGTATTTTTTTTTTAATATAGAACGCTCAGCAACTAAGGCTAATATGCGTAAACATAAGCTCAATTAACGGTAAGTATGATATGAATATCAAGAACACTAAGGTCGTTAGTAGGTATTATTCCAGATAATTAGAAAGTTCGGATAATGTTTTTGAAGTTTCTTTTTTTTAGAATCAAATATTGTTTTGAACTAATTTTTCAGACAATCTTTATTAAAATCATGAACAACTTAAGTTTTTGACAAGGAAAGAAATATATTCTATTCCATTTCTTTTGACACTTAATCCAATATGGCTGTGTTATCGATCACATCATGGAGGCATCTCTACCCTCCATAGATCACATGTTAATTTGGTTAGTACGAAAGATTATCTGAAAATTAGTCAGAAATCTTATTTATTATATAATATAATCAGATGTTAACAAAGATTTGGTTATTGTTTTGTTTTCATCAGCGTAAAAAAGATAAGATATTTAGGGATATTTCATTTTACCTGATATCCACTGAACAACTTACAATTTATAATAAGGACACAAATCTTAACGAGTCAATAGTTATATATTTGACAGTTCTGCTTCATGAATACCAACTTTCCTTATTGGTTCAATAAAATTTAACGATTCTATAACTATTGAGAGATTTAACAAGTCTTTATGAACACGGCCCTTAAAGTTTTTGGCGACTAGAGTTGTGAATATATTCACAGTAAATAAAACCTCAATCACTTATGCCTGCATTACACGAAGCAAATATTTGCTTAAAATTAACGCAAATATTTGTTTGTTCGTGTAATAATGAAATATTTGCTTTAAGTATTTTACTCAACAAAAAATTAAGCAAATATTTGCTTCGTGTAATGTTGTGTTTTGCTAGTGGCTCCACCACTGAGCAAATATTTGCTTTGATATTTTCTTTGCTGATACCAAAATTCGGTATGAGCAAATAGTAGCAAATAATTGTCATTTATATGTATTGCCATGCCCGGGGGATTTCCAAAATATTCTAATAGCTTTACAACTAGCCTATATTTATACGACTGGGTATTTTCCATAGATATATATGTATATTTAATAGATTGCGGATACACTAGCGCCCCCTGTACCTTTTAGAAGCCATTTTGTACGTGGAAAACGCCGTAAAAAGCGCACGAGATTCAAAAATATTAATTATTGTATAATATGATTTTATTGAGAAAAACGACAAAACTCACAGTAAACAGTGATATTTCGCTCCAAAACCTATTTTTATACTGAAACGTTTCAAAAATTACAAAATTGAGCATAAATATAATGCAAAAGCTTAGAACATTTTACGTTGTCAATTTGGCATCAAGGTAGACAAGCATTGATGCCAATCTGACAATGTAAAAGCTTTTATATTATATTTATGCTCAGTTTTGTAATTTTTGAAACGTTTCAATATAAAAATAGGTTTTGGAGCGAAATATCACTGTTTACTGCGAGTTTTATTGTTTTTCCATTAACATCATATTATAGAATATTTAATCTTTTTGAATCCCGCGCGCTTTTTACGACGTTTTCCACGTACAAATTTGCTTCCATATGGCTTCTAATTGGAACCATTCCGCACAATGCTCAAGGATAGGCATCTGCTATCTATTAATATATATATATCTATGGTATATACGATTCCTCCATGCAAATTTTGTACCTTCGTTACGCCCTTTTATGGATTAAATTTTCAAAATCCGTTCTTAACGGATGTCTACGTCATAATAACTATCTGTGTGCCGAATTTCAGCCCAATCCGTCCAGAGGTTTGAGCTGTGCGTCGATAGATCGGTCAGTCAGTCACGGTTTCCTTTTATATATTTAGATAATAAGACCATCCCAAATATTTTATCCCGGTATTCGTAAAAATAAAAAAAAATGCAAAAACGCTGAAACATGTGATTCGTTATTTCTTACCGAAAGCCTAAATATGAATTTTCATATCTTTAACTTGAGAAATGATGGGTTAACCCTACAAATTTTCATCCCCTACTTCACCCCCTTTCAGGTTTTTTTTTGAGACACAAGGTAGCCTGTGTTCTTCCACAGGATGCACTCTATTTCCTTGTCTAATTTAATCTAAATGTGTTCAGCGGTTTTGGCGTGAAAAGACAGACAGACAAAGTTACTTTAGTTTAATGACTAAAAAGAACAAAATAAAATATTATTAGTAAAACAATTTTTCTAAGATTAGCTTTCATAGAAATTTGCTAAAAAGGAAAACATAATTTTTAATAATTTTGGTACATAATTATTATAAAAGCGTGGACACTTAACTCTTAAAATTCATAGTTTACAACCCACGCTTTTATAATAGTAATGAACCTAAAAACAAATCACCATCAAATATTCGCATGGTTCTGCATACGTTCATTTTATACAATCGTTGCAATTCGCTATCTATTACTTAGACTTTAGAGATCAGTGGTGGTCAATTCTGACGTATGACAAAATATGACCTAATTGTTAAAGTGTTAAAATAAACATAATGAAGCAAATATCAGTGACTGGGTCTGGTTTAAGTACAATGTGTCGATTGTGCTTATCAAGGGGCGTTACACTGTTGGATATATTTTGGTATTCATCGAAAATGCAGAATAGACTGGCTGGTGTAATCATGAAACGTGCTTCTGTTCAGGTAAATTCTATTATTTACGTAGAACAGTTTATGCTTCTTTTAAACAGTAATATAGTTACCAAGTGATTCCACACCGTTCTCTTATAATATAATTTCAATTCCTAACTTGTCACAAACATGCCATCATTTCAGCTTGGTTTTTACATAATAAATTTTAATTTAACCTCTGAAGACGATTTATTTTTTCGAAGTAAATGATTATGACATGACTATTATACAGAGAGTGTTTCAAAAGTCCCGGAAGGCCGGACTAAAAATCTTAAAGTGGTTTTTTTAATAACTTTTTCTTGCCTATTCAATGGAAAAATTAGATTTTGGGTCTAAGGACTTTGAAAACTAAAGTTTTAAATGGGAACCATATTTTTTAATTTCATATTCGGATTCTGTGGAAAATTATACATACGAATGTCTTAGTATTAGTCTTAATTTGAATTACTTAATATTATATTAAATACTATTTTCGGAATAAAATTTTACAATGTTCTAAATTGGGACCTAGGGCTCTATAAAGTATTAAATTGTAAAATTTCATCCCTAAAAATGTATTTAAGATAATATTAAGTATCCAAATTAAAATTAAGATTTATTAAACTCTGAACCCTTTTGGACTTTTTAAGGGCCTTAAAAAGGTGCCTTAAGGTTCAAAATCGAGCTTTAGAGATCTATGAAGTATCTCCTTAAACGAATATTTTAGGTCATTTTAAATTTAGATATTTATTGTACAGGACCTATTTTCAGATATTTCTTAGGAGCTCTACAAAAGACCCGAGGATTAAAAAAATACTAAGACGTATTCGTGTGTAAAATTTTCCGCAGAATTCGAATATGAAATAAAAAAAGTATGGTTCCCATTTAAAATTTCAAAGTTAGGCCCCACGAGACCGTTTTACTCGGGCCCAAAATCTATTTTGATAGACAGGAAAAATTATTAAAAAAACTATTTTAACATTTTTAGCCCGGCTTACCCGATAACAAATATTAAGCCAAGGCATCGGTATAATACAGGGGAGGACAAATCTTTTGATCGTCGGACCACATTGCTGATGAAAATTTGACCGTGGGCCAAAAATTTGGAGAGCAAAAAAAAAGGTCCTTCCTCAACAAAAAGGTCTTTTTTCGTTTGTTGTGGCCCTTACTATTTACAATTTTTCTAAAAATTTTTTATGTGCCAAATTATATTGGCAAACTATTTTCGCTCTTAATAATCATTTATAAAATGCTTCGCGGGCCGGACAAAAGTCTACTGCGGGCCGGATCCGGCCCGCGGGCCGCCATTTGCCCGGGCCTGGTATAATACGTGTTTACTATAGGAGCATTTATGTATTTTTTTAAACGGTATCAGTAATGCGATATTAATTAAAGTTTCTCTTGATTTTCAGATAACCAGAGGCGACGAAATGCCGAATTTCATCTGTGAATCGTGCTTCACTCAAGTCGAGAAATGTCACCAATTCCTGATGCAAGTAGAACAGTCTGACAGAACATTGCGACGATATATTCAGCAATTATACGCTTCAGACAAACCACTCAAAGCTGAAAGTTCTGTTCAACCATCTAAGGATCCTTTATTGCATAACACTAATAAAGATATAACTGTGAAATGTGAATCTTTAGAGCCCAATGATGTAGATCTTAACTGGATAGAAAACGAATCTGGAAATCTTAACCAAGAAAATATAAATAACGAGGAAATATCTTTAAAATCCGAAATCAAAGTCGAATTGACCGATGACAATTTATTTTTACCAACAGAAGAATGCGCAGCTATCACAGAAGAAATTTCTTCTAATATAGATGGCGAAGAATTTAGCTGTGAAAACTCATGGATTGAAATTGGCGAAACTAAAGTAGGCGAAGACATGGCAGTCAAGAGGGAAGTGAAAGAAGAGAAAACCCATATTTTGACGAACACATTTATAAAGGAAACGTCTCTAATATCTGAACAAATGGATAACAAGAACTTATTAATTCTAACCGAAAATACTTCATCCAACGTTGACATAAATGAAATTAGTTGCGAAGATACAAATATTTGTATTGGCGAAGGATCAGACAAGTCGTCTTTACTTTCTGTGAATGTGACTGGAAATTCTAGTAAATGTGAAGAAACAATCAAAAATAATTCTACAAATCGTAAAAAGCATAAAAAAGCAAATACATTTAAATGTGAAACTTGTAGTAAATGTTTCTACAGTCGTGCTGCTTTGCATTATCATAAACAAACACATACGGGTGAAAAAAAGTATAAATGCGATGTTTGTACAAAATGCTTTATTACAGCAAGCCAACTGAAGAGTCACAAGCGCATACATACTAGGGAAAAACCTTATCAGTGTGATCTTTGCAACGAACGTTTCTCCCATTTATCCAATTTAAAATCTCACAAGTTACAACATACCGGTGAGAAACCTTATCTATGTGAAATTTGTAATAAGTGTTTCTCTTACTCATCCAATTTTAATATCCACAAGCGTATACATACAGGTGAGAAACCTTACCGATGTGACCTTTGTAATAAGTGTTTCTCTCAATCTGGCTATTTAATTAAACACAAGCGTATACATACAGGTGAGAAACCTTATCGATGTGACCTTTGTAATAAGTGTTTCTCTCACTCTGACACTTTAATTAAACACAAGCGTTTACATACAGGTGAGAAACCTTACCAGTGTGACCTTTGTAATAAGTGTTTCTCTCACTCTGACACTTTAATTAAACACAAGTGTATACATACTGGTGAGAAACCTTATCGGTGTGACCTTTGTAATAAATGTTTCTCTCAGAAATCCAATTTTAATACTCACAAGCGTTTACATACAGGTGAGAAACCTTATCAATGTGACCTTTGTAATAAGTGTTTCTCTCACTCTCTCACTTTATTTAAACACAAGCGTATACATACTGGTGAGAAACCTTATCGATGTGATGTTTGTAATAAGTGTTTCTCTTGGCCATCCAATTTGAATGATCACAAGCGTTTACATACAGGTGAGAAACCTTATCAATGTGACCTTTGTAATAAGTGTTTCTCTCACTCTCACACTTTAATTAAACACAAGCGTATACATACTGGTGAGAAACCTTATCGATGTGATGTTTGTAATAAGTGTTTCTCTTGGCCATCCAATTTGAATGATCACAAGCGTTTACATACAGGTGAGAAACCTTATCAATGTGACCTTTGTAATAAGTGTTTCTCTCACTCTCTCACTTTATTTAAACACAAGCGTATACATACTGGTGAGAAACCTTATCGATGTGATGTTTGTAATAAGTGTTTCTCTTGGTCATCCAATTTAATTGAACATAAACGGACACATACTAGTGAGAAACCTTATCAGTGTGACCTTTGTAATAAGCGTTTCTCTCGGTCTTTCGGTTTAAATCGACATAAGCGGTCGCACACTAAGTAGTGAGATGTTTACTTTGTAAAAACCGATCAAGTACGAGTCGATCTCGCACAGGAAGAGATCCGTACCATCGTACAAGGTTTAACACTACATGGCGTAAGAACAATTAATTATTATTTGTTGTTTTACTTAAGAGTATATTGTCTAATATAGCATTAAGTAGTTATATTTTTTTAGACATTTGTATGTATTGCAGTCATTAAATTCGCTTAAAAACGCAAAAAAAACACGCCTCTTGTATGGGAACCTCCTTTAATTTTCATATTTATTATAATTCTATTATTTGTTATTATAGCGACTATAAAAACACACTCTTCTTTCGAAATTTGCCGTCTTGGTTTTAGCAGGGAAGTAGTACGAATGCAAGGAGGTAGCACAAAGAAATTTTTCTTTAATTAGTATGGCGGCCATTTTGAAATTCGCCATCTTGTTTTTCTATCATTTACGTATATTTGTTAACAGGACTGAACACGAATGCCTAATATCAGCTTAAACGGATTTTTTTAAAGGCCATAACGGAATAAGCATGGGTAAGGTGCCCCCGCACGGATTGGGTTAGTTTTTTTTTCATTTATAGCGATTGATAAATATAAGATTTGGAAAATTTCAGCCCTAAAAAATCAACCCCTGGGGAGTGAGAATTAATTTTCGAAAAATCATAAAAAAAATCATAACTTTTGAATAGCTGAACTGATTTTGATGAAAATTTAATATGATTTAGATATTACTACAGCGCATCTTAAGAAAAATTATCAGCTCGAAAAAAATATATAACCTCAAAAAAAAAATTTCAGTTTTTATTTTTTTTTTTAATTATTTGCAATTTTGGTACAATCACCAAAATTTTTGTAAACATTTCTGAAACTACTCTACGTAACGCATAATTTTTTCATAGCGAGATTCCGGGTGCGTCATGGTTAAAAAAATAAAAAAGTTTGAAAATATTTTTTTTTATATGTGTTATCATGGTACAATTATAACAATTTTTGACGTGATAACGTCTTATAAATTGATGAAACACCAGCTGCACGCACCAAAAAGTGTAACGTTCCGAAAAGTGTAACGTTCCGATTGATGAAACACCAGCTGCACGCACGAAAAAGTGTAACGTTCTGAAAAGTGTAACGTTCCGCCTGACCCTGTGCGTGCAAGCGAGAGCGCAGTAATGTATTATTAAATATGATATTCGAGCGGAATACGTTATCACGTAAAACTATCGTCCGTAAACCGACTTTACAAACAACCAATTTTTTTGTAGGTTCGGGAATCTTTTTAACATAACATATTATTTTTTTCGGAATTTAAAAACACTAAAATGACTAATAGCAGTTAATTCGCCTCTTTACTTTTTTTTCCTTCAACTCATTCGTTGTTTCAGTTCTGTTCTTTTGACCTGAAGCGAATAAGAATAGAATAATCACTAGTATCAGAAAGAAGTAATAAGAAAGTTTTTGTACATAACGTTATCAGTTCATGCATGTTAAAAAGAAGCTATAAAAAAATATTTTCAAACATTTTTATTTTTTTGACCATGACGCACCCGGAAACTCGTTATGAAAAAATTATATGTTATGTTAAACAGATTCCCGAACCTACAAAAAAATTGTTGTAATTGTATCATGATCATAACCTATAAAAAAAATATTTTCAAACTTTTTTATTTTTTTGACCATGACGCACCCTGAAACTCGTTATGAAAAAATTATATGTTACGTAGAGTAGTTTCATAAATTTTTACAAAAATTTTGGTGATTGTACCAAAATCGCAAATAATTAAAAAAAAAAATTAAAAACTTGAATTATTTTTTTTTTGAGGTTATATATTTTTTTTCGAGCTGATAATTTTTCTTATGATGCGCTGTAGTAATATCTAAATCATATTAAATTTTCATCGAAATCAGTTCAGCTATTCAAAAGTTATGATTTTTTTAAGATTTTTCAAAAATTAATTCTCACTCCCCAGGGGTTGATTTTTTAGGGCTGAAATTTTCCAAATATTAATCATTTATCAATCGCTATAAATGAAAAAAAAACTAACCCAATTCGTGCGGGACCATCTTACCCATACTTATTCCGCTATGGCCTTTGTGTGGCGGCCATTTTGAAATTCGCCATCTTATTTTCATTCATTTTCGTATATTTGTTAATAGGACTGAACACGAATGCCTAATATCAGCTTAAGCGGATTTTTTTAATTTGTGTGGCGACCATTTTGAAATTCGCGAACTTGGTTATCATTATATAATGTTGTTATAGCGGCAATTGAAATACTCCGAAAATTTCAACTCTCTACCTATTACTGTTCATGAGATATAGCCCGCTGACAGACAGACAGACGGACGGACGGACAGCGGAGGCTTAGTAATAGTAATAGGGTACGGAACCCTAAAGAGAGACAGGACTTACAGCGAGCGGGGTGGCGTAGCGGTGAGGGCACTAGACTCGCATTCGGGAGGTACCGGGTTCGAATCCCGGCGGGGGCAGATGTGACTGGGACTTTTTCCTACTGCCTCTCGCCGAGAAACGGTAATTCCTGTACCGGCCATTTTGTTGAGGTTTTCCATGGTTTCCCCCAATAATTCCAGATAAATATCGAGATGGTTCCTTATATATACAAGGCCATGGCCGATTACCTGTCAAACTCCCAAACTCAAAATTTGCCTACCTTATCCTAATTTCCTAAAAATTTCTCCATTCGCCCATTGCTATTAAATAAGTTGAAGTTTAAAAATTGTAGAAAATAACGGGAAGTGTGGTAGAAAAAAAATAGTAATGGTGCGAATGGCGTCTGTTATGACAAAGTCGAGAAACGGACCTTAAACGCATTATTATTATATTATATTTCTGTCGCCATTCTCTAACATCAATTCCGTGCCAACAAAAATCTGTTGTGTGCCATAGATTCGCCATCCCTGGTCTATGGGCCTATACACGACTTAATCCGGCCCTGCATCCGATCTGGCAACGCCGACAACGGCAGCTAATGTCAATTCTCGTATGCCTCTGTGAATGACTTTAAGGACGTAATCCTATGTTCAGGCTCGTTTTCAACCGTTATTTCAGAATTTTTTTTTAATATCAAAATAATGTACGATGTTTTCAATTTTGTTACATGTTTTTACTGACATCGTAAACTAAGAAAAAAAATTTTTTTTTGCTTAATTTTACGCCATTTTATAATTGTTTTTTTAACCTAAAGTAGACAACTTTAAATGGAGGTGGGTGAGTAGCGCGGGTGATAACGTCACTTGGAGTCATCTGAATTATAAAAATTAAATTGGTTATTGTTTCGTAGGCTTGCGGCTCTATCCCGTACTAGAAATAAACATTTTTATTGATAAATAACAAAATGGCGGGTTTTAGAAAAAAAACAACGAGAAAATCGTGATTTTTTCGTTGAAAATCGGTTAAAAAAAATAGAAATAATTTTTATAATTAAGTAATTCTAGTACCGGACGGAGCTATTGTTGTGTAGAATACCCTGTGCAAAACTGAAAGCAATCGGTTGTATACAATTGTTTCAATCACCCGCGCCGCTTAGAAAAACGTAGTTTTGAGAAAAACGCGTTTAAAGTTTTAATTTCAGATATCTTACAAAAAAATAAAAATGAATATTTACACTAATCAGCTATGCCTGGTGTATAATAGTAAACCTTCCGTTTCTTCAAAGGCATCATTTTCTGCTAATTTGTTTGCTCTACTCTGCGAAAGTATAAGGGTAACGTGATAACAATTGAGGTAAGAGTCTTACCGTAAGACCGTTGCTGCTCTCGACTATATGCTGTAGCTTTGTAAATATTTAATATTTCGGTCTAAAATTTTTACAGTATTTTCTCAATATAATACTTACTAAAAATGTAAAAAAAAATTGTTTTTACAAAACCCGAACACCAGACTACGTCCTTAAGGGTCAATGACGAACGATCTTGCGCAATGCTTCGGAACTGTATCAATGGAAGTTGCGCCTACTCCTGCGCTTTAGCGTTGCCAATCGGCGTGTACCAATGAAGGCCGATTCACACACACGCGCTTTCCGCTATATTATTAAATTTTCACATTTGATTTATAACGACTAAATTAAGGTAAAAGCCGCTGCACGCGAGGCTAGAAACGCTATTAGACTCCTTGCTAGATTTGCCTACTAGTTTTCTAGAGTAGGCGACTGCCTAGGGGCCCCGCATCGACCAGGGGCCCGTGCGCGCACCAAGAAAAAAAACTTTTCATTGAACGAAAATTTTAATTGAAAATTTGTATGAAATTTCCCAACAACAATATTATTTTTCTTTCGTTGTTTATTGTAATTTATTGCATTTAACGAGATAAAATTTAAAATAACTACGTCACGTCTCATTTCTCTTTCCTGACCCATCAAAAAATCTGGATCATCAATTATCTATAACCTATTCATTAAGACCATTTCAATAAAGCTAACGAGTCAGGTAAGGCGATGCTGCAGCATCTATACTACTCAAAGTAATCATGTTGTTACAATATCACATAAGACATTAAAAGTAGCAGGATGCCTGGAGCCGATCATCTGGAAGTTACTCACATCCCTACATCAACTTGAAAAGACCTAGGGGCCCGGACATGGTTAATCCGGTCCTGCACGCGAGACGTCTTTCAAGTTACTTTGTGAATAAATCCGGTGAGCGTAATGACAGTTCAAATATAAACACGGAGCAAAATATATCTGTTGTCTGACTCTGAGCAGAATGACGCCATGTTGGTTTGTGGACGCTTGTTCAAGTCGCTCACGTGACAAGATTCTGCTTCTTGCTCATACCTAGTAGCGGACCTAGCAAGGAAAATAGCCCCTGTTCTAATTTTAAAACCTATCTTGTGAGCTGGCAGGCGAGCCCGCAGTGACGTCATTTTCAGCTTCGTACCCAGCCTACCGGCCAGCAGAACTCCAAGCAGTGTTTCTAGCCTCGTGTGCAGCGGTCTTAAGAGAAACATTATGTTAAAACGAGATACAGCGAATTTTAACAGTCACACGACTCATAAAATCATTGCGTACAAGAAGCATAGATACTACATTTTTTCAAATATTTGAAGAATTCTATTTAGACGTTAATCAAAGATTTGAATACTACATTTTTACCTCCTATAAAAATGATAATTTCACATCGCAATAAGTATGTATATAATAAATGTTACAATGTTCAATTTATACCAAAAGAATTTATTTCATATCAAAATTAAATATCAAGTTTACTGTTCGAAATCTGTATCTTTATTAACTCAAAAATTATTCTCTTTTACATTAGAAATCGTATTACATAATATAATTTATAAATTGTATAACTAAAACTAATTATAAAGACGGATACACAACATCTCCCTCCTTAAGTAAATAAAACAAAATTATATTCTGAAAATACACCAACTATTCCAACGTAATAATTTTTTTTTTATTACAAAATATAAATTTATTATATTGGCCTAAACCAATTAGGTTGCTTACGCGGCCTTGTAGATCGTCTGGGAATATCTATTTCCTGTGCTGGAAGTAGATGTTCTGAATGATCGTTTAGCAAACTACCATAAACATCAGGTTTGTTATAGTATTTTCTTAGCTGATTTGTGTGAGCTAATTTAATAAAATTATTAACGTTTATTAAATATACATGTTTACTTTTCTTTTTTATAATTAATGCTTTAATCCATTTAATATAATTATTGAAATTACTTTTATACCAAACCGTCTCATTTTCATTGTAACCTATGATGTCTTTATCATTATTAATATCATCATTTTTATTTGGTTTAACTATAGGTAGTGGTTTTGTTTTTTCTTTAAATTTTACTGGATTAGCACTTACTTTTTTTTGTTTATTAATTTTAATCAAATCAAGAGATATCCTAGGTTTAAATGAAAACATTTGATGAGATGGAATGATATTATTTTCTGTATGTGGTAAATTTCTGTAATTATAAAGAAACTTATTTATTTCCTCAGTTAAATTAAATCTTTTGTTTTTATTATCAATTATAATTTTTTTTAAAACCGACTTAGTTGTTTGAACAGCTCTTTCGACAATTCCGTTACTTGGTGCGTGATAAGGCGGACTGTGCGTAAGACGTATTCCTTTTTTACGGCAATACTCTTGGAATAAATAACTCCCAAAAGGTGGACCATTATCACACACACATTCGTTACAGTAACCGAATATTTGAAATATAGCTTCCAATTCATAAATTAAATTATATGCGTTTGAAGATTTAATTTCCTTTATTTCTAACCATCGAGTAAAACAATCAATCATTATTAAGAATTGTTTACCGTTAAAATAAAAGAAATCCAAATGCACTCGTTCAAATGGGTAGCTTACTTTAGACCAAGAACCATAATGTTTTTTTGTTGAATCTTTGTGAGTAGTTTGACAACTTTCACACGCTTTAACATATAGTTCAATATCTTTATTAATATTTTCCCAATAAACATATTGTCGTGCTATTTGTTTCATTTTAACAGTTCCAACATGATTCATGTGTAACAAATTTAAAACTTCAGGTATTAATTTATCTGGTATTATCACTCTGGAAATATAAAGAATACAACCCTGTTCTATGCTCAGATCTTAACTTTTTGAATAATAATTTTTATAAATTTTAGGAATGTTTACCTGCCACCCTTTTAAAATAAAATTATATAATTCTTTTAAATATAAATCATTTTGAGTTTCTATACTAATTAAGGATGTGTATAAGGTCAAATTGTGTAGTACATCTAATTAAATTTTCAAAATCATAAATATATAAAAATTTTCATTTGCGAAGACTTTGTGTTAATTTTAATCATTTTTTATGGTAGATTTTCTAAAAATTTTCCTATAATTAAATATTATGAACAAATATTTAACATTTAATTTGACTACTGTGACTTTAGTCAAAAACAATCAGGCAACATGGCTGTTCACGTGGTCTTCTGACACTCGGAAACATAACGTGGAGATAGAATTTCTGACCTCAAAAATTTGAAGCTATGGATACTATAAAAATAATAATAAATAAAAATGTCAAATCAAAATTCAAAGAAAGTTTTTTTATTATGAATTATTATCAAGCAATCAAAGTGGTGATTAAGAAATCAATTATCATTACGCAAAGTAATAAACTGATACATAAAGTCAGTAATTAAAGTTTACTTTTGGCAGATTTTTGTTAAAGCAAAGTTTTTTTCAAATTAATTGCAGATAATCTGTACGAACATTTTAGTTTTCCAAACAAAAATAAATATCTCAAATCTTTTACATACTTTTGTTACATTACAGCGTTTATCCGACATATAAACGCATTTTGTGTTCTAAATGCACATAAATCTCAAAAATGACAGGTCCAGAATAATATTGACAGTTGGTTCACGTGATATGACATTTCATAAATGCGATTTTTATTATCAACATGCAGGAACGCGACGTTGCCTCATTGTCTCATTACATCCGCCATTAATTAAGATTAAGATTCGGAGAATTGATTTCATCACTTTCAAAATAAAATATTTCCGTGAAATTGCCGGTAACCCCACGTTTTTTTGGGCTTGAAAAATCGCAAATTGTACAAAGAAACTGATAATAAGTTTTTGAATCATAAATCATTGAAATAAAATGATAAATGTTTTAATCTTCTCAAAATTTTCAACACTTCCGGTAGAAATAACATTGAGTGAATGGTGATTTTAAAATGAATTTTTTCATAAATAAGGTCGGTAAGGTATCTATTTTTTGGTTTTAATCGATGCAGGAGGTCTAATTCTATAACACATTTTAAATTTAGGCAAAAATCTTTGAATTCAAAAATGTTATATACATCCTTAAATCCAAATTTAATATTAAATCTGATTCTACCGTGTTAACAGAATTAATTGTACTCAATCTTTCTTCCATAATGTCATCATCTGAATGTTGAGCTGATATAGGCAAACGCGACAAACAGTCTACATGACTAATACATGTACCCTTGCGATATTTTAAAGTATAATCAAAGATTGATAAGCGAATTAAATATCTTTGCAGTCTGTTCGCAATAACAGGTGGTTCCCCTTTCTTCAAGTTAAGTATGCCTTCTAAAGGCTTATGATCGCTGTATATAGTAACGTGGTGCCCAAATACGTATTTATAGAATTTTTCCATAGCAAAAACTATAGCTAACGCCTCGCGATGTAAAATAGGGTATTTCTGTTCTGTTTGAGAAAGAGTACGCGAAATAAAAAATACTGGCTTTTCTACATTATCTATAATGTGACATAAAATTCCCGCAATACCTTCATTACTAGCGTCACAAATTACAACTATTGGCTTTTTCGGATCGAAATGTTCTAACATTTTATTTTGTAAGATTTCTTTTTTGCATTTTTCAAATGACTGTTTACAATTCTCATCCCAATTCCAAATCGCGTCTTTTCTTAAAAGTTTATAAAATGGCTGTAATTTAGAATTCAAATAGGGTATGAATTTAGAATAGTAATTAATTAAACCGACAAATGATTTTAATTGTGTTGGGTTTTTCGGTTGGGGCGCTTCTACAATTGCTTTTATTTTCTCTTGGTTAGGAGAAATCCCCTTTTATGAAATTTCATGTCCTAAATATGTGACTTTTTCAACAAAAAATTTGCATTTATCCCAATTTACTTTTACATTATAGGTACTTTAACAACCTGTCCAGTACTGTACATAATTTATCATTTAATTTTTCTAATGAAATATCTCCTATTAAGATATCGTCAATATAACAAAAAACTTTATCCATTCCTTTTAAGATGATATCCATAATTGATTGAAAGATTGACGCTGCTGATTTAACACCAAATGGCAATCTACAATATGAAAACAAACCCTTATGCGTATTTATCGTTAACAACTCTTTAGCACTCTTTGATAATTGCAACTGCTGATAAGCTCCCTTGAGATCCAAAACGCAAAAATATTTAACACCTACTAGACTTGCAAGAACTTCGTCAATAACAGGTAACGGATAGTGTTCCATTTTTATAAATTTATTGATTGTAACCGAACAATCCACACAAATACGAATTCCCGTTTGACCTTTTGGTACAACTACAATGGGAGACGCCCAATCTGATCTCGAAATAGGTTCAAGTATACCTTCAGTGCACAAATTTTCAATTTCTAATGCTACTTTATTTCTTAAATAAAATGGTAGTGTGTAAGCTTTATAAAATACAGGTTTTGCATTCTCATTTAAATGAATATCGATTGTAAACTCTTTAATAGGGCATTTTAAATTGTTACCAAACAAAGATTTATAATTATTTTTAATTTTATTCAAAAACGCTTGTGTAGTGACTTCAACAGAATTTAAATTATTGATCAAACATAATTTACGCCAATTAGGATACAATACGTCCAGCCAATCACGTCCCAATAACGGATAAAACATTTTCGCAGTTTGAATTATTATCAAATTTAAAATGTAAATCTTATTTTTATGGAAACTTTTACTTCAATTTGACCCACTATATTTATGGTTTGTCCCGTAATAACTGATAATGGCAAGTTTGCCTTTTCAAGTTTTAAATAATAAAAATATTTGTTATAATATTCAATTGAACAAATCGTAACACAAGATCCCGTATCGCATTCCATTTTAATCATTTTATTTTCAATCATAATTTCTATAAAAAGAGATTTGAACTCCTTATGTAACGCATTACTGTTATTTAATATTTCCCTTCCAATTGATTTAATATTGTTCGCTGAACATTCTGGCATATTTAAATTATCAAAATTTGTATTATCCAAAGATTCATCTGTATTATTTACCAATCCCACTCTATTTCTAGCATAATTAAATGTATTATTATTCCCATATCTGTCATATCTCTCATACCAATTTCTCCTATCCTGTCGATTTTCTCCGTTGTTCCTATCAGACCTATCATTCTTACCAAAAGCGGTTCCCTCGTTTCCTTGATGATTGCTTCTGTTGACTTTCTTCGATGGACATTGACGCTGAAAATGTCCTTTTCCTCCGCAATTGAAACACAGTATTTCCTTATTTGTCCTGCCTTCCTGACGCCTTGAATTGTATGAATTCTCAGAACTTCTTCCTGTTCTTTCGTAATTTCTGTTTCTTTCTTCTCTTCTTCCCTGCTCTTTGAAACGATGTACTGCGTTGACCTCTTGACCTCGAGCGTGGCTCTGCATAGCTCCGACTTCTTTTCTCACCATTTCTAAGCTCAATGCTATTTTTAGTAAATTTTCAAACGTAGCTTTTTTGTCTTCATTCAATAACCTCGACTTTATCTCCTTGTTCCTCAAACCCGCAACGAATCTATCCCTTAACGCCATGTCCAGAAAACTCTCATTGAATTCGCAATGCTCAGCCAGAGCTTGTAATTCAATTGCAAACTCCGAAACGCTTTCTCCTTCTTGCTGGCTCCTATTATTTTTATAGTGTTCCGCTATACCAATGTGGCCACCGCAAAATATTACTTTGCATTTGGTAATGATTTGATCATATGTATAGTCCTTCGGTTTTTTTGGTTTGCAAGCTTTGGACAACTTAATGCTCGCTGCTGGCCCAATCAAGTTTAGCAGTAGTAAAATTTTAAATTTATTATCAGATATATTATTTAATTCAAAGTAATTGTCTAGCCGCTCAAGATAATCTTCAAAATTTTCCCCCAAAATGTATGGCTCCATCACTCCAATCAAATTCGTCCTCGCTGTCGTTTGTTCTTCCGTTGCAGGCATCCTCGTCGCCAAATTGTTACAATGTTCAATTTATACCAAAAGAATTTATTTCATATTAAAATTAAATATCAAGTTTACTGTTCGAAATCTGTATCTTTATTAACTCAAAAATTATTCTCTTTTACATTAGAAATCGTATTACATAATATAATTTATAAATTGTATAACTAAAACTAATTATAAAGACGGATACACAACAATAAAGAGGTAAAGTTTGTAAGTTTGGATGTAGGATGTAATCTGCGAAACTACTCATCCGATTTAAAAAAAAATTCACCAATATTTAGAATGGACCTTCAGGATGGACATAGGCTAGTACCGCGTTAAAATAAAAGCGCTTTTCGTGGAGACCGGGCCGCTAGTTTTTAAATATTTTGGACAGCTGCATACCTATGTAGCCATTTGGATTATTTACGAAAAGTACGCCTGCTTAGCTATCTCTGTTCCTCTTATAGTGTTAAATGGTAACTGACATGTTTTTGAAATATTTACTGTCGGATTCGTCAGATAGAATTTCTTTGTTTTAACTCACAACACTAGTGTTAAATGAGCCGTTTTACTATCGCTACACAAAGTTAAGAAAAGCAGGTATTTTATATGGAGGTGTGAAAATAGTATATTATAATACGCGCCACGGATCTAAAAGGTTCCGAAGTTAGTCACAAACAGCGTCGCAAAGGCACATTTTAGAGTCGTTGAGACTCCCACCACCTCCCAGCTACCTGCACGGAACGTGCGCTCGACGGTGATTGGCCGTGATCGCTCGCTGCCTTTGTCACTTGTCGCTTTCCTGCTTTAAAGTACAGTCGAGTACGCTATTGTCAAGTTGTTATTGCTATTTTAGTTTTGTTAAGTTGCGAGTTTGTAGTTTTTTAACAGACTGTACAAGCGCCAGCCCGCATTCGCATCTAACTTCCGAGCCTTTTAAATTCGTGGCGCGTACTATACACCACATCATGGGCACGGATATCAAACTTTACCTCGGTCGTAAGTACGCTTATCAAATACATTAATAAATTAATTACTTAAAAGCACAGCTTTGAGGTTATATACGTAAAAACACGAATGACAGCTGTTCGCGACTATTAGCTAAAATGTAATACGGTTGCTATGGAAACGACATCTAAACAACAGTTAATAGGTTATTTTTTCTTTACTGCCGCCCGAACATATGTACTTCCCGCATCAGTGTGTAATCCCACCAATGCGTAAGTGTTATGCCGGCACTTCACATGGCTATTTGTATTTGTGTATTTGGTATATTTGACAAACAATTACCATGTGTGGACAGTCTATTTGACAAAGTGTTGGCCTTATCTGCCTATTTGACAAATAAGACCAATACCAAATACGCGTTACCGTGCGCTCGTCGGTTTTTCGAGACACATCAAAGGAGCCAAATAGGCAAATACGCAAATAAACAACACACAATGGCCATATTCAAAAGCGCACGCGCCGTGAACCTGTACGGACGTGCAGTATTTTTGTGTCTGTGCTGTGAGCGAGAACTGGAACAATTACTATTGAAAATGAATTGGGACAATGAAACAGTGCTAAAATTCCTGGAATTTTGAACCTTGCGTTCTGCTGCCAAATGTTTGTGTGTTTGTTATTTGACTGCCATGTGTGGATGGTCGTATTTGCCTCTATTTGCATGTTTGCCTTGAACGTCATATTTTGCCAAATACTACAAACACCCAATAGTGAACACAAATAGCCATGTGAAGTGCCACCTTTAGATTTTCTGCCTTACAATTGATGTCGAAAGTATGTACTTTCGATCGAGGTATGAAGAAAAAACATTTTAATAATACGAATTTGAAATATTATATTATACCAAGAAAACGTAAAAAGCTGAAATGAAAAATTTTTCAAATGAAAGAAAAATACGTCAAATTATACATTCGCAAACTTTTTATATGAAGCCAGGAAATTGAATATAACATAAATAATAAAAAAAAGTAAAATGCTTATATTAAAATGTCAGTCAAAAGGCATTCGCCAGTCGCAATAGAAACAGCTGTTATCCAAGAAAATATGTTTTCTTTAATAGAACATTAATTTTGTTTACTTTATCATAGTGTTTGCGTTCAAGGTTTAAATATAGTAGACTAGCGGTTCCGTCCGGTTTCACCCGGGTGTAAAAGAACGAATGGGGAAGGGAGGAACATGAGTACACACATTTTACCGAGATGAATGTTGTGTCCAAATTTCATGATGATCGGAGTTACCGTTCAAAATTTTTTGTCGATAAAAAACAGTATGTATACTTTTTTTAACTAAAAATTTTTTTTTAATTAATTAAAATTAAAATAAATTTAAATGTAAGCCTTAGAAGAAAGCAATGTAGAAAATAAAAAAAATAATAAAACTATATTCGCCCAACGTAGGGCTCGAACCCACGACCCTGGTATTGACAGTCGTGTGCTCTACCGATTGAGCTAGCCGGCGTTGTATTCCGACAACGCTAATATGAATATATTTAGTTAGTGCATTTCACCTGAATAGAAGCTTATTTTTGAGATACATTTTGCAACATTTTTCATTAATGCTCCGCTCCTAATGGTAGTAACCTGATTTTATATAGCCTATAGCCTTCCTCGATAAATGGGCTATCCAAAAAAAAAATTTTTTTTCAATTTGAACCAGTAGTTCCTGAGATAAGCGCGTTCAAACAAACAAACAAACAAACAAACTCTTCAGCTTTATATATTAGTTTAGAAAACTTTAGATTACTAACGGTCCGTCCCGGTTTCACCCGGGTGCGATAGATATAATATGCAAAATGTATTTCGTTAGCGGTCCGGCATCTGAATTAATAGCTTTGAGCAAATTCTACCAGATTTGTTTCTAAACTAATAGCTTTGAGCGAATTCCAGCAGATGTCGCTATTTGGTACTAAAACAGTTTTTTTTTGTTTGCTTCTGAACTAAAACCTTTGAGCAAATTCTGTCAGATGTCGTTACATGTTTCTAAACAGTTTTTTTGAACAAAATATTTAATAAAAACTAAGTAAATAAGTTGCACCAAGCAAGACACATTTACAAAATTTCGTTAAAATCGGTTGTGGTTTCGGAGATTAGCGCGGCAAAATTGTGCCACGAGAATTTTATATATTATGTGATATAGATATATCTAGCTACGTAATTGGGCTTGTTACTAAGTCAAATAGTTCAGCGGATCGCATACCAAATTTGGGTTAGATGTTCGACATGCCAATATGAGGAGGTTTATTATTATTATTATTTGGAGAAAATCGGCACAGACGCAAAAAAAGCGCAATAACGTTGTTTTCTCTTTTATAAAAGTATACTTTTGGTTTATTAATTAAATTATAATTTTTCCAAGACAGTTTTGTAAAAAATTTCTTTTCTGAAGATATGAAAAAAAGACACGCACGCTTTCGTTAAGTTTACAAGTGATACCATATTACGTAACCATGATGCAAACGAATAGCAAATATCAAATTATTTAATACTAGCCGTTACCCGCGTCGCCGCAAGTGTTAACACTGTTAACAGACTTGTACTATTCCAACATCACGTCATGGTACTAATTTTGGTCAAATTTCACTTATCAAAATTTTTTCGTTATGAGGATCTCTGAATCCAAAAAACATACTTTTGGAAAAAGTCTGTTTGTGATTGAAACCTTTTGGAAGGATGTTTGATATGCAAATATGAATAGCCATGGTTTTTTTTTGGAGGGGGGGATCTGCACATGCGCAGAAGAGATATATATGCTATAACGTTGTTTTTTTTATATCATAATAGTATACTTTTCATAACGGTTATTATTCGATCTATTTTTACAAGAAAGTTTCGTTTTCGTTTTATCCAAACTTTATAGTTTCGGAAATATTTTGAAAATAAAAAATACTGTTGTTCTTTTATTCTCTAGATCTGTTAGTTAGTTGACAAGCATGCTTTGATTAATTTTTACATGACGTGTTAATCATAATATATAATAATACGCTAAGGTTAAAGATGTTTGCCTCCTTTTTTAGAAAAAACCTCACAATTTCTCCACATAAATTATATATCATTTTACAGTTAATTGCTTGCTCTACTGACATCGACAACTAAAAAAATTATTATTGCTTTTGTTTTTGTAAATTAATTAAAATACAGCAACGCTGACTAACGTCTGCCATCTGACGGCTTTAATTTTGAAACAACGTCAACACTTCGATCTGTCATCTGACCTTCATATTGTAAATACTGCATACTGCCATCTGACGGCTTTAATTTTGAAACAGCGAGCAACGCTGAACAACGTCACAGCAATGCTGCATGATGCCATCTGACGGCTTAGCTCAACGCTTTTGCTACTTGCGCCTCTATATGACAATTTTAGTAAAATATTTCTTCGATCTGTCATCTGAGCTTCATATTGTAATACAACAAAAAGAAGAACGTTATAAGCAGTGTGCAAAATTAGAAACGAATTGAATACCTGCAATCATATTTAAAAAATAATTTTGTAATGTGATAATTACTATACTTATTTAGTGCGAATAATTCGCACAGGTCACACTAGTATATTATATAGATGTTACCATGCAAAAGAGTAGCAAATATCATAACATTTCATACTAGCCATTACCAGCGTCACCGCACGTCTTAACAGAAATTTTATTTTCTTTAATATACTATATCAAATGTCCTGTCGCCCAATTGGCTGGAATTTTTTTAATATAATATATTATCCAAATATCGGTTTCTACTCGGGTTTGAGTCGTCAATTTAGTGATGTGCCGGATATCCGTATCCGTATCCGCGGATATCCGAGGGAGAAGAAAGATCCGTATCCGTTAGTTTTTGGCAGATCTTTTACGGATCTTTTATACCTTATTCATTTTCAATTCATAGATGAAATTTTATATAAATAGGTGATTAGGTAATAATGAAAAACTGTTAAATTCCATTCAGATTATTTTTTATTTCTTAAAATCGTATTTGGCACCTTTATATTGCAAACATTTATCGTAGTGAGTACCATACCAATAGTACATAACTCAAAGGTTCTAAAAAACTATTTTTATAATGAGATATTGCACATCGATCTTTGGAAAGAGACAATCTGTTATGAGAGTTAACTCTTAAAGAGGTCAATAACTTTTTCCCATAACAGATAGTCTCTTTCCAAAGGTCGATGTGCAATATTTACCGCCGCGTACTCTAAGAAAGTTAAGATCCGTATCCGTATCCGCGGATCTTGAAACCAAATATCCGTATTCAGATCCGTATCCGCGGATATACATTTTTAACGATCCGGCACATCACTAGTCGTCATATCTGTAGTTTTTTTCCATTGTCATGCGTCTGCGATTTACGAAGATGCATTCGGCTGAATTCAATATTTTAACTTTATGCTAATACTCGACGATTTTATTGGCTATAAATATATTATTATTGTAAAAACGCCCGACCAGATTACGTAAACATTTGAAACTGTCAGCAGAACAAAAAATTCTGTTTTTCCTCTGTCAATCGATATCCTTGTTTCGTTTAAGAGCCATATACAGGGTCCTCCAAAAAAAACTTTTAACACAAATCCACATTCCGGCGATTTCGAGCGAGTTATGGTATCTATAAACACCGAGAATGTTCTATTAGCCGGGTGTGTGGGGACAATTGGGTCCAGTACGATAACACTATGCACCCAAATTTTGAAATTTTTTTTTTTAAGTCATAGAAAACGCTAAATTTTGACGTTCAAAAAAAAAACTTTGCGGATTATTAACAAATTTCCTCAAAAATACGTGAAAAAAATAGATCTACTTTTCGTCTTTCACTGTCATTTTTTGAATCTAACCAATCAAAAATCACAAATACACGTCATAGCAACTGGTGTACAATTATTGTATAACTATCTCACTTTGTATGCAGCTTTCGATTGTGTTATGGAAGCAGGGTCGTATTTAGATTCCAATACCCGTTTATCGTTCACCCCGGAATTGTTTTTTTAAAAACTCAACATTTGCCCCTTCCCGTTTCACTGCGAGACAATTCGCATACCCCTTTATCGTTCACCCCAGAATTACAATTCGCATACCCGTTTTTCGTTCACCCCGGAATTGTTTTTTTAAAAACTCCACATTTGCCCCTTCCCGTTTCACTGCGAGACAATTCGCATACCCCTTTATCAAAAAAAGCGGTGATTTTCAATCTTCATGAAAATGTGAGTTTTAAATTTAAAATTCGTTTTATAAATTAAAATTTCCAAATACGACTCTGCCCTGAACGTTCAATTGTATTTCATTCCAACCAATTGATATTTCTATCTTTGTTTATCATAGATACAGGTATATATAACTTTCTCTTTTCTTATCACTATATGAGACAAGATAGCGATCGCTATAGTAAATAATATACTCTCAACGTACTATACCACAATTATTTATTTTTTTTAAATTAATTTTTATAAATTAATTTTCCGCACTTAAAACGACCAATAACGCTGTTATATGTTATATAAAACAATAATTGTGAATTTCCAGTGGATATTTTGCATAGCAAGTTATCGTACTCTTACCGGGACAATTAAATCGATCGCTACGTGAGCTATGGACTAAAAGAGGAATAAATCACGCAACGGTTATAGAGTATGATTTCATGTAGCCGTCAAATGTTTTCGTCGCGCTCTTTGCCGTATAGATTACTAAGCAGCTTCGTGGTTTAAAATAATAATGATAAGGCAGTTCAACCCCGCGGCTATAGTAGTCTTGATTTTTCAAATAATAATAATAATTATCTATACTAATATATAAAGCTGAAGAGTTTGTTTCTTTGTTTGGTTGAACGCGCTAATCTCAGGAACTACTGGTTCAAATTGAATTTTTTTTTGTTGGATAGCCCATTTATCGAGGAAGGCTATAGGCTATATATAATATCACGCTACGACCAATAAGAGCGGAGCATCAATGAAAAATGTATCTCAAAAATAACTTTCTATTTAGGTGAAATGCCGTAACTAAATATACCAATATTAGCGTTGCACATCCAGAAGCCCGGCTGGCTCAGTCGGTAGAGTACGTGACTCTAAATATCAGGGTCGTGGGTACGAGCTCCACGTTGGGCGAATATATTTTAATTTTTTTTATTTTCTACATTACTTTCTTACATTTAAATTTATTTTAATTTTATTTACGACTAATTAAAATTAAATAAATCTAATTAATAGCTCATTTGAAAACTGTTACAACTATAGATACATAATATATAAAAATAATGTTCCTACAGTGTTTCAATTAAATATTTATTATATTTTATTAATTCCAGTAAATATTGATTTAAAAGAAATTTATTATCTATAATAATAAATTATAAAAAGTATAATTAATGCTTTTTTTCGACAAAAACTTTTGAACGGTAACTCCAATCATCATGAAATTTGGACACCACATTCATCTCGGTAAACTAAGATGAACGCTCGTACTCATGTCCCTCCCTTTTACATTCGTTCTTTTGTAAATTGTAAATACTGCATACTGCCATCTGACGGCTTTAATTTTGAAACAGCGAGCAACGCTGAACAACGTCACAGCAATGCTGAATGATGCCATCTAACGGCTTAGCTCAATGCTTTTGCTACTTGCGCCTCTATATGACAATTTTAGTAAAATATTTCTTCGATCTGTCATCTGAGCTTCATATTGTAATACAACAAAGAGAAGAACGTTATAAGCAGTGTGCAAAATTAGAAACGAATTGAATACCTGCAATCATATTTAAGAAATAATTTTGTAAAGTGATAATGATTATACTTATTTAGTGCGAATAATTCGCACAGGTCACACTAGTAAATAAAAATTCGCTATAAACGATTTCGCAAATTTGCGTCGTGATATAGGTCAACGTGCTTACGACAGGGAGAATCAATAAAACAGTTGAATGGCGGAGTTCAATTAGCGCAATGGCCATTAGAGCAGAATAGTTTACTCGAGAGAATGTCAATCGTACAGATAGACAGACAGAACGAAAGTGTAATTAATTCAATAGGCTGTCTAATTTCGATTGTACCTAATATACACAAATTAGCTGGAAAGGCTCACATTCATCATGCAGGGTTGACAACGTTAGATTCCCAAATCCAATTAAACGGTTTTGTTTGTTTGTTTCAAATCTTGCAACCGATTTTTCACCTAGTTCCTGATATCCGTTTAGGTTGAAATTTTGCACACATGTATAGTTCCGATGACAATACAATATTATGGAACTAGCTGACCCGCCCGGCTTCGTCCGGGTCTGAATCGCGTTTACAAATTTTCACCCACACCTCATTTACCGATTGAGTTGAAATTTTGCATACATGTCTAGTTCCGATGACAATACAATATTATGGAACTAGCTTACCGGTCCGGCTTCGTCCGGGTCCAAATCGCATTTTTAAATTTTCACCCACTTCCCGTTCACCGATTGAATGGAAATTTTACACACTAGCTTCGATGACAAATACTTCAACATAAGTAGGGAATGGTACTAAATTAGGTCAAAATTCACTTTTCTAAAGTTTACATTACTTTTTCGTTATGAGGTCACCCGAATCGAAAAAACATATTTTTGGAAAAATTCTGTGCCTCTGTTATTCTGTCTGTGACCACTATACAGGTCAAACGGATGAACAGATTAAAACAAAATCTTGATAGTGTCTGAAGAGCCTTATTGTTTTTTGGAGAAAAATCGGCGCATGCGCAAAAAGATATATGCTATAACGTTGTTTTTATACAGGGTGTCCCACGACATGACTGCCATAGCCTGGGATTGTGTTGCTGGAGTGATTTCGAGTCAAAAATGTCTAATGAACAAATATCCGGAACGCTATCCTAACTGAGCTAGAAACAATTGAAATTTTAGATTTTAGTTGTAGAAATTCCCTACTAATTTAAAAACCATTTAAAAAGAAATCGCTTTATTGCATTAGTTGCTCAAAATGTCCACCCAGTTGCTGTATACATAGTCTAGCTCTTCTTAGAATTGAAGTGGTAGCTCTGCGAAGAGTCTCAGGATCAGCTCGAATAAAAACTAATGGTGATTCACAGCCATCTGGTCGTTTTAATAATAACAAAACCAACAGCCGAACCTAATACCTGCATTATAGGGCTTGCTTATATTTAAAATTTCGAATGCTTCTAGCTCAGTTAGGACAGCGTTCCGGGTATATGTTCATTAGACATTTTTGACTTGAAATCGCCCCAGCAACAAAGTCCCAGGCTATGGCAGTCATATCTTGGAACACTTTGTATAATTATGGTATACTTTTCATAAAGGACGGATCGCTCCCCTAAAAATGTCGTTCTGCCTCCAATATGCATCAAAGGCAAGCGATTGGCAACTAAATTAAAAAAAATGATTAACTTTTCATGGTATGTAATTAATTACACTAGATATTTACATTTCTGGGAATTGTTTATTTGTAAAAGTTTTCGAGTACCTATTTAATTCGGTAAAAGTATTTCGTCTTAAATTTAAACTTTCTTATTTAACTTCAGTTAACTGGATTTAATACAAATGCTGATAATGCATAAGTATCAAAAGAAATTATTTGCGAATTTACAATTTACTTCAACTGTTTTAATAAAATAAAGCAGCAGAGTCACAAATAAATAAGTTTATTGTCATTCTTATAATAGTCCAAGCACTGATCGTAAAAAGTCTACGAGACAACACAACCAAAATCTAAAATTTAATTATTAGGGGGTCACCCTATGTGATAGGTTGAAAAAATCGATTTTTTCTGACTTAAATTGATTCCAAAACATGTTTAGAATATGTTGGTAAAATCATATATATTAATACGCTATAAGGTTTAAGATGTTTGCCTTCCTTCTTAGAAAAAACCTCACAATTTCTCCACATAAATTATATATCATTTTACAGATAATGGATTGCTCTACTGACATCGACAACTAAAAAATGTATTATTGCTTTTGTTTTTGTAAATTAATTAAAATACAGCAACGCTGAACAACGTCTGCCATCTGACGGCTGTAATTTTGAAACAACGTCAACACTTCGATCTGTCATCTGACCTTCATATTGTAATACAACACACAATACTGCATACTGCCATCTGACGGCTTTAATTTTGAAACAGCGAGCAACGCTAAACAACGCCACAGCGATGCTGCATGATTCCATCTGACGGCTTAGCTCAACGCTTTTGCTACTTGCGCCTCTATATGACAATTTTAGTAAAATATTTCTTCGATCTGTCATCTGAGCTTCATATTGTAATACAACAAAAAGAAGAACGTTATAAGCAGTGTGCAAAATTAGAAACGAATTGAATACCTGCAATCATATTTAAAAAATAATTTTGTAAAGTGATAATTATTATACTTATTTAGTGCGAATAATTCGCACAGGTCACTCTAGTGATTTTATAATATTCGAAATTGTTGGAAAGATACAGCTGTTAGAAGAGGAGGTGTTCGGAGCGCTCGCTTGAGCGGTTGGGCACCAAGCCTATTGAGACCTTCTAAAACACGGGTCGGCAATCTTTTGAGACGGAAGAGCCAAAAGTTACAATTTACAAAATTTCCCAGTTTTTAAAGAGCCACTAACATGTTCGTTTCAGTATTATAGTATTTGCTTATATAGGTATAATATATATATCCGAGGACGAAACGTCGCGACGGGGGCGGTGCGGGTGAGACGCGAGTAGAAATGGCTGAGAGATAGACATGGTACTCAATCATGGATCAATTGAACGATTTTTAAGGGTTTATATAATAAAATAATTAATTTCTGCGTATGGAACAGGAGAGCCGCAGGCTAAAACGAAACGATTCCAACAATAATCTCGCCTGTGCCCGAAAAATACACCCAAAACTCCTCGCCGTCTTGCCTATTTCGTGGAAACCAATTTTGCAACATAAGGTCACAAATTCACGCGAAGCCGAACCGGGTCGCCAGAAATGTATACCTAAAGGTGTCTTCTTTTATCGTATTTGAATGAAATTTAAATCTACAAGAAATCAGAAGCATGTTAATCTTAATTAAATTAGTGTTGGCCTTTCTATTATACTTAATATTAGTCTTGTATTTTGCAATATCTATTTACGAAGTAAGTAGTGGGCGTTGCCGTAAGGCAAATCAAAATAATCAAATTATTGCGTCACTTTGATTTTAACGTGCATATTGCATTAGCCATTGTAGATACAGCGACCCAATTAATTCTTCGACAGAACATCAAAGTATTCTGTTATGTAAAAAAATATAGGTACGGTGTACTTAAAAACTCCGATAATTGACATTTTTAGCATTCCATTAACGGTGCCACGTGCCTTGATTTGCTATGCCAGTGGCGCCGGTCAACCTTAAAGTAAAGGGCGCTGCACAAGAGGCTAGAAACACAACTGGGACTTCTGTTGGCCGACAGGATTGGTACGAGGCTGGAAATGACGTCACCGCTAGCTCACAAGATACTTTTTAAAAATTAGAAACAGTATCTTGTCACGTGGGCGACATGAACAAACGCCCACAAACAAACACTGTGCTATAGTGTGTGTTCTGTTCAGAGACAATAAACGTTCATTTTTGGTACCGTTCTATCACTGCGCGCGCACCGAATCTACCTGCAGAGCAAGCTAGTAAAGACGTCTCGTGTGAAGCGAGCACGTTTTGCTCTATGTTTATATTCGAACTGTCACTGCGCGCGCACCAGATCTATCCACAAATCAAGCTTGAAAAATAGTCTCATGTGAAGCTTCAACCACATACAAAAAATCTATTAGAAAGATTGTTTACACATGCAAAAAAAATGAGTTGCATATAAATTCTAGAAATATATTATTGACATAGTAAAAACTAAATCTATGTGCACATAAAAAAATTGGGGGTTCATGAAATGAAAATGGGGGTCAACGTCCAACGATAGTGGATCTCCTAGCAAATTAACTGAGGAGATTTAAGATTAAATCTAACTAAATTGATGCCAAATGTTGAAAATTTATTATTAAAACATCAGGTTCATCCCTCACACTAAAAGCATTTATTTTTTGCTTAGTGATTTTATGTAACAGAAAGTAAATTTCAATTTGGTTCGTTTTAATTTGAATCTAATTAATAAATGTACAAAACTAAACATTTCACACTACATTTCACTACCGTTATAAAATGTAAATCTTTCAAAGTGAGTAGCGCTATAGCGGTTGTCAAAAATACATTTGAAGGTAATGAATTTGCAAAAAAAATCAATATCAGGTAAGCAGGGGGTCTATCGAAAACCGATAAACATAGCAAGCGGTCTACGCGACAAAAAAGTTTGAGGACCTCTGTACTAGACGGTAATTGCCCCTTGCAAGAACATGTATATAAAAATAAAATGCTATTTCACGGTTCATTAAATACTAACTAACCAATTTATGATATTTCTAAACGATAGTAACAATTATAGCTTTAAGTAATTTGAAACCGCATGAAGTGAAAATAACATTGAAAGTGGAAAATGATTCATGTCGGTGCTACCATCTGTGGACAATTTCTACACTAACGTCGGAAAATTTTCTCGAGTTACAAACCAGTTTTTCGCGTAATGTAAATTTACCGACATGGAACGTTAGTTTAACAAGCGACTACCCTACAAGATGGCAACTGTGTACCGTACCATTTTATAGTCTACTGACCTGGAAAGCAAGGATTTTATCGAACCGGAAGGATGTAATATTTAAAAAGATAATACGAATAGAAAATTTATACAGAAAAGTAGACGTCATGTTTTTACATTGTTAATTTTCTTCAAATTTGTTATAATGTCTACTACTCCGTCTAATTTAGAATTTCGTTGGTTTTTCTCGAAATAGAAATGACAGTTTTTTTCCACTAAAGTCTTTTAAGACACTTTACATGGCCGCCATTTTTAAAATTCTGAAAATTTAAAACTAATGCAAGTTCTAAGACATTTTTGTTTTATCATTGCGAATTAATTCAGGTTGTTTGGTGTATTCATATACAGTATGTAAACGCGTAAGGTGCACATAGGGAAATTAGCATAGCGAAAAAATACTTGGATCAAAGTTAGCCATGACTGCGTTAATTGTTATTTCTATTGAATTATCGTGGTAATCTTGAGGATTTCTATTTTATTTTTATTTTATTTGGATTTTTGACGTGATAACGTCTTATAAATTGATGAATCACCAATCTTATAAATTGATAAAACACCGGCAGCATGCACGAAAAAGTGTAACGTTCCTAACGTAACGTTCCTAACGTTCGTAACGTTCCGCCTGACCCTGTGCGTGCTTTTCTCGAAAACGGCCCTAACGATTTGGATGAAATTTACTGAAAAGGGATTTTGGGGGGCAAAAAATCGTTTTAGCTAGGTCTCATCTCTCGAAAAAATCGTTTTCTTACAAATTTTATCATTATAAAAATCAATTTTTTGACGTATGAAAATACTTAAATATTGTAAGTAGGTTTTGGAATTTTATATAAACAGTGAAACAATTGTTTTATAAATAGTATGACAGTTAATCTTTGAGACTTAAATAAATACGAAAGAAAGAAAGTTAATAAAAAAAATTATTTTTATAGGTGGTGAGTAGTTTAATAAATAAAATTTACCTAAATTTGAAGCGAAATATGCAATATCATAGATTCGAATTATTATAATTATTATATAAATTTAGGTTATGTATTACGGAATACGTTATCACGTAAAACTATCGTCCGTAAACCGACTTTACAGACAACCAATTTTTTAATAATGAAAAGCTCTTATAAATCATTATTTTAATTTTTTTGTACAAAAATAAAACACAAAAATAACTCCATCTGTTTGGAAACATTTCATTCAAAAGTTGTCTGACTGGTATGACGTATGCGCGTTGGTAAATCAGTGACCCAATGTCTTTAGGTTCAACACGAATATGCGGAGATATTTGATCTCGCACCATATTTAAGTATTTTTGGAAAATTTAATGTCCCATTAATAAAAAAAATCCGATTATATTGTAATCATTTGAATATTTTCTTCGGTAGTATACACATTCATTTTGCAAAAGAATATTATCTGTCAAATTGAAAAACAAGATTTCAAGGCTTACTCTGATCCAGTCATTTTTTCCTAATGTTAATTTCCCTATGTGCACTTTACGTGTATACATACTGTATATAGTTTTATTCTGTACTGAGCAAAGGAATAAAATCGGAATCGAACCATTAGGGTGCAACCATATACTTCTGTTTTTTTTTTAAGCCGTAAGCACTGGCGTATCTAGGAGGGTAAAACAAGCACGGAGGACCCGGCTTAAGAAATTTCTAATTTGCCCCCTCCTGGGCCAAAAGCTGGGTAACGTCATAGAAAAAGACAAAGTTTTTGAAACAGAGATACTTTATTCAGATTGAATGCAAGCGCATCAACCAATCTCATCATTGGAAAAATCAGGGAATTACATCGAAGAAAGAGACGCAGATATATTTTCGATACGCATTGTTGCTTTCACTCACAGCACATTGAGTAGATAGAGTAAATTATTAAATATATGAGTGTAATTATGTAAGTTGTAACAAAAAAATTTAAATATCAAGTAATCAAGATTAATTATAATATTTCATTGAAAATCTCAATTGGAATATCGATTTAGCACTTTTGAAAACTATTAAAAAATCATTGTTCTTTATTGGGAAAAGTTCTTGCTCCAGAGACACGAAAACACTAATGTATTTTGCATGGTGGGAGAACCGGAACATTTGTGGTGGAAGTAACGGTAAAGTTACAGTTTCACTGATGAACCCAATGGACACGAAACATAGTCCGCGAGCCCACAACCTTTTTTGATCAGGCCGATTTGTATTATTATATTACTAGCCGTTACCCGCGGCTTCGTGCGCGATTGAGACGTAACACGGACGCATTCTCATTTCTCCTTTTTCGACGTAGACCCCCCCTAAAATTCATGACATTCACGTGATCAACCCATATTGATTTTTAGACTATTTGCCTCTTTTCCTCCTCTGAAGGGGTTGTTTTTGAAAAAGCATGAAACACGTGTTTTTTTATTTCAGGAGTAATCCTACGCATTTTCGAATTGATACATCTATCTTATATGATTTCTCCATGCAAATTTTGAACCTCCGTGATAAACCGCGCCACGGATCTAAAAGGTTCGGAAGTTAGTCACAAACAGCGTCGCAAAGGCACATTTTAGAGCCGTTGAGACTCCCACCACCTCCCAGCTACCTGCACGGAACGTTCTCTGGTCGGTGATTAGCCGTGATCGCTCGTTGCCTTTGTTACTTGTCGCTTTCCTGCTTTAAATTACAGTCGAATACACTATTGTCAAGTTGTTATTGTTATTTTAGTTTTGTTGAGTTGCGAGTTTGTAGTTTTTCAACAGACTGTACAAGCGCAAGCCCGCATTCGCATCTAACTTCCGAGCCTTTTAGATTCGTGGCGCATATTATACACCCTCTACAAATTTCTGATCTTAGTGCATGCCTATACGTCATAATAACTATCTGTGTGCCAAATTTCAGCACAATCCGTCCAATGGTTTGAGCTGTGCGTTGGTAGATCGGTCAGGCAGTCACGGTTTCCTTTTATATATTTAGATTAAAATTGAAATGTGGTGCACAGCTGCAATAGTAGAGCGGTGGATTGGGCTACGATAGCATCCCAAGCTTGTAAATTAATAGTAATAAAAAAAAAACATTATTGAAACCGCCAAAGCTGGAGATGTATGTCAATTTAGAACAGTGATTCCCAAAGTGGTCTATATCGACCCCCAGGGGTCGACGACAACTTGCAAGGGGTCCATGTCAGAGGGGAACAAAATTGGGGGTTCATGAAATGAAAATGGGGGTCAACGATAGTGAATCTCCTAACAAAAAAAAGAAACAAACTGGACATCGTTAACCGAAGACCTTTAAGATTAAATCTAACTAAATTGATGCCAAATGTTGAAAATTTATTATTAAAACATCAGGTTCATCCCTCACACTAAAAGCATTTATTTTTTGCTTAGTTATTTTATGTAACAGAAAGTAAATTTTAATTTGATTCGTTTAATTTGAATCTAATTAATAAATGTATAAAACTAATCATTTCACACTACATTTCACTACCGTTATAAATTTAAATCGTTCAAAGTGAGTAGCACTATACCGGTTGTCAAAAATACATTTCAAATTAATGAATTTGCAAAAAATCAATATCAGATAACCGAAAAACATGCCAAGTGGTCTACGAGACAAAAAGTTTGGGGATCTCTGTTGTAGACATTCTTTACCGTATACAGTGTGTTCACTAAAAGTGGTAACACTGAATAATTCGTGTATCCTACTAGACACAAAAAGTAGTTTTTTGTTCAACTCGATTACTCAATAAACCATTCATTTAGTTGTTGTTACCAATCAATTACACTTATCTTCATAGTAACGGTACTTTAAATGGCCTGCAATAACGTTGATAAACGAGGTTTTCCTGTACTTGCAATATCGTTTAAATAAGTTACATTATAGTTTGTTTAGAGTGCCCGAACCAAGCTTTACAAAAAGTTTAAGTATACCAAATACGTACTTATATCTGATATTTTCATTACACAAAAATAAAAACAATAACAATATATTCTACGAGGTGCATTAAAAATTGTCTAAGATGTGCTACTTCATTGACCGACACAATATCGATAATTATATGGCACTATTAGTAAAATCAAAGATGTAGAAAATACTTCAAAAAAATTTCAGTCCATTGAGCCACCATTCCATACTCAAAAATATTGACATATAAAAATTAAAATTAAATTTCTTTTGAAATTCGATATATAGAGTTTTCTACTTTATCGGCAACGACTTATCGATACCGAGTCGATCATAGAAAAATAATGAGTGCGAGGCACTCGCCGGTTATTATGTGTAAATATCTTTATTAATCGCAGTTATTACAGGACTTTAAACAAAGAAAGTCGCTAAAAGGCGTAAAACAACAAAGTTTTCAGGTCAGCGCCGATATAAGTGATGTGTCCACATGACTCTTTATTGGGAGTTGGCTGAACAAACATAAAAAAGTTAGTTTTTCAGTAAATAAAATATCGACCAATTTTTCAGACAATTCATTAACAAAAAATATAATTAATACATTAACGTTTCGATCCGGATTTGGATCTTCTTCAGAACTGACTATTTAATTTCTAATTCGCTTTTTATAAAATTCTTTCAAAATTATTAATTAGTATCAAAATATTGAAAAAACAATTTTATTTATTGAAGAGTTCTAATCAGACGTTAATCAAAGATTTGAATAAAAAAGTTAGACATGAATTGAATAACCTCTTTTGTTTTTTCATGTCTCACGGTGTAAAAACTTACGAATTCGCGTTAGCCCTTTTTAAATCGGGAGGAGGTCGTGCTTAAAGATGTTTACACATAAAAAACACTAGTGTTAGTAAAGTGCAATTAAGAAATCTCTACGTGAGCGAAGTCTGCAAACAAAACAGACAATAATAATTTAAAAAAAAAATATGGGTACATACGATCTGTCGAAAACAGTTTCCGGTTCCTTGAATCTGTAAAATGTTATACAATAACTTTATTATAATATGTACATTAGACCAAGAACAACATAATCATGCTTACAGAACAGTCAGAAAAAATGATTTAAAAATGACCTTAGATATCTATACATATAAAAAAATAATTTAAATAAAAAAAATACGTGTGGCACTCGGGGACTGCCGCGGTAAAGCTATTGCATATTCTTTTTAGGTCTTTAAGTTTTTCTTCTCTATAAAACGAAAATAGCTAGGTATAAATAATAATGTATAAATAGTGTAATTACACACCAAAACAATTATTCATTCAAAAAATTTGAACAAAAAGAACGATATTAAGAGTTTGATCATAGAATTTCGCGCGGTATACATTTATATAGATATAATATCATATATACTTTCTCTGCACATAACCTAAATAATTTAGGTTATTTTTATAGCAGTATTATATATAAATTCATTTATACACAAATAAAGATAGAATCAGTTATGAGCAGTTATGCAGTTATGAGCACACAAACACCGTGCCGAAGTCTGCCGAACTGAAACGACGTTAGACGATGCACGGCTGTCAACGCCGCACAGCTGTGCCGGTCGAAGTGGGGGTTGTTAGGTTTTTTTTCGTTACGGAATTTCTTGATTCGGTCGCCGTGCTCAAAGCCCGCGATAGAAGCTATGCAATAGCTTAAAAATAAGTTCAATAAACTAAAACCCGACTACCGAAAAGTATGAAACAAGAAAATTTTCTCATCTGAGGATAGCCGTGGTCATATGCCATCCACCCTAACAAAACATTACATTTTATGAGTTAGTAAGCGATCATAAGCTCTAGGGCAAAGTGCATCACGCTATACATCTATAGACGGGCCTCAGATATATGAGATGGCGCATAAGACTACGGCAGTACGGCTGTCTTCTGATGAAAATATTTTCTTGTTTCATAGTTTTCAGAAGTCGGATGTTGGTTTTTGAACTTACTTTTTATTTGTTTTCAATTTGCTCCCCTCTGGGACCAAAATTCAAAAATAAATGAAGCCTATGTTACCCGGGCCATAATAACGAATCGATTGACACCTTATTTATCAAAATCGGATGAATAGTTTAGGCGCTATGTACTTTTTATGTTATGCTATTTATATAATGGTTTACAATCAGAATTTTATAGTATATAAAGAAGTTTTCCTTACTATTTTTTTTGACACATCATGGCCAACTAAAATTTTTGACTTAGGAACATGTCGCGATTCCCACAAAAATTGAGTTCAATAATATCTCTATTAGCCACTAGCAGCGCCAGTAGGCTTCGTGCACACAGCCTATAGAAATCTGCGCCCTCCATTTTTAGGGATTGGGAGGAGAAAATCACACATTTTTTTTTAATTTTCTAGTTAATCCAGCCTGCATTCCCAATTTTCTAGGACTATGGGAAGTACCCAAACATTTTAATGATCATAATGAAATTTGCGTATTAATAAAATCTAAACTAGCACGGCAATACAATTGAAATTTGGTACGTCACATAAACTTCGTAACTCCACCGTATCCTGAAAATTTGACACCGGAAGTGTTACCCAGGCCGGAACTTACGGGGGTTCAAAAATAGGCCGAATCGCTTCGAGAAAAAGTATGTCAGGCAGTGCCCGACTTGGCGGGTGCACTGCCATGTGCCCAAATAAAAACTAATTGTACGATTACAGTCTAAACTCTTAAGGTCATTGTCCAACCAGAATTTCTGACAATACGCTCTGAAATCCAAAATCAGTGTTGCCAAACAGCATGTAATTTTTCTGAGACAAGGTGACCCGCCGTTATGGGTTTGGAAAAAATTATTTCATTTTTTACTGGTTATAGTAAAACCAAGCTAGAAGAGAGAGAGGGGGGAGGGAGAGAGAAAGAAGGAGGGAGAGAGAAAGAAGGAGGGAGAGAGAAAGAGGGAGGGAGAGAGAAAGAGGGAGCTGTTACGGGTTTGGAAATAATTATTTCACTTTTTACTGGTTATAGTCAAACCAAGCCAGAAGAGAGAAATAGGGGAGGGAGAAAGAGAGGAAAAGGAAGAGAGAGAAAGAGGGAGAAAGAGAGAAAGAGGGAGGGAAAGACAAAGAGGAAGAGGGAGAGAGAGAAAGAGGGAGAAAGAGAGAAAGAGGGAGGGAAAGACAAAGAGGAAGAAGGAGAGAGAGAAAGAGGGAGAAAGAGAGAAAGAGGGAGGGAAAGACAAAGAGGAAGAGTGGCGGTACAAGGGTGATGGCTTCCGGATTTGAACTTTTTTAAGCACCCATGCTGTCAGACCACATATTGCTTTTGAAATTTAATTTTTTTTTTAATTTTTGTTTGTACAGGATTTTGCTACAAAATTATTTTTTTTAATTTCTGTTTAGCAACACTGACGTAATACACAATAATTTGTTAAATTCACCAAAGTGCCATTTCTGCCATATCGATATCAATTGATGTTATATTGCATTAAAATACGATGAAGGGAAAACATTGATTATCGATATACCAAAAATTAATAAACAATAAATTATATTATAAGACACACAAAATCTTAAAAAGCTTTTCTATAAAGAAAGAGAAGAGAAAACTTCCAATTTAAAAGCTTAGCAGCTGAAAACATGCACAAATACATTAGGAGCTTAATTTCAAAAATGATTTCAAATTATAAGCAAAATAACTCATTTCATAACTTCCATTTTTGAAATTAATCACCTCAACTGATAGCTTGCCAGTTCTTTAAAAATTGTTATAAACAAAACACGCATGCGCAGTAATGAACAGCGCTCATAAAACATAACCTAAAATCGATTTTCTTTGATGAAGGCTGGAGGTAAGGAAGACAATCTCTTATAGGTGTTAAACTAAAAAATGGGTCACTTAAAAACATGTGGTTTAAGTGGCACTAGTGAACCAATGGCGTTTGAACTTGTCTTTTTTTCAATACATTACTGTGTGCGTTTTTTTTTTTAAATAAGCTACCAATAATATTGAAAATTCAACTGTGTCAGTTCATTGTCATAAATTCTCTAGCCCTAAATATGTTATTAAGGTAGTTTGGTAGCCAAATGACGTAAACTTGACCTTACATTTTTTTATATTTATTCAAAAGATTATAATAAAAGACACCTACAGAAAACAAATCAGATTTTTTTACCACACCGTTTAAGAGATATAATTAATTAAAGTTATGTAAACATACACGAGCCGTTATGAGTGTCCTTGTTCAATAACTCTGGAAATTGACGGTTTGTAAAAAATTGAGAAACTTGACCCCACAAAAAAACTTTTTAATGGATAGAACGATGTCTGAAATACACACTGCAAAAATTTCAGAATAATTTACCACGTACTTTTGATTTTATTATTTTTTTAATACTGACATGTAGCCTCTATCTCTGTTGTTTATCTCTACTGTTGTAGTGACAGTGACTAGTGACAGCTGAGTACTAATCAATTAATATTTTATTAATTACATTACTATAATTATTTAATTATAATTCGCATTAAATTAAATCAAACACACTTTTATGTGAATTTCTATTAATAATTATAGCATCATTTGGGTAATTATTTGAGGAAAAAAAGTCATTTATTTGAATTGGAATTATGGCTCCCAAATTACCTTAAAATAGTTATGGATACCAAAAGTAGTGATTTTGCGATAAATTCCTGTTGCGAGGAATTGTTGCGATAAACTATCGTAGCGATAAATTGTCGGCTATGAGTTGCCATGCGACGTATTATCGCGCGATTAATTGGCGTAGAATCCTATTAAAACCTTTTCAATTCCGATGCTCTATAATACTATTTTGAAAGGCGGTAATCCTTTGAGGAAATGAATATTTTGTAACGAAAGTTTAAAACAAGAGATTTAAGTATAATAAATTAAGTAGACAAGAATTTATTAATAAAGCTGAAGAAAGTAAAGCTCAACAGCTGCAAGCGGTTTTAATATAACAAAAAAAAATTAACATCGACTTATAACACACCACAACGTTAAGAAAGCTCTGCGAACTTGTTCGTGTATTTGTACCTACCAAAATAATTTGCGTTAATTACTTTAATTTGATAAATTGTCGGCTATGAGTTGCCATGCGACGTATTATCGCGCGATTAATTGGCGTAGAATCCTATTAAAACCTTTTCAATTCCGATGCTCTATAATACTATTTTGAAAGGCGGTAATCCTTTGAGGAAATGAATATTTTGTAACGAAAGTTTAAAACAAGAGATTTAAGTATAATAAATTAAGTAGACAAGAATTTATTAATAAAGCTGAAGAAAGTAAAGCTCAACAGCTGCAAGCGGTTTTAATATAACAAAAAAAAATTAACATCGACTTATAACACACCACAACGTTAAGAAAGCTCTGCGAACTTGTTCGTGTATTTGTACCTACCAAAATAATTTGCGTTAATTACTTTAATTTAATAGTCAGAGTGCCCGTCGGCAAAAATTTTACTGATACATTCTCTCCCCAAACTTTGTATATGGCTTCATTAGACCTAGTCTGACACCTATTTCCTCTATGACTTTTCTTGATTTTGGGGCGTTTTCCCCCTAAATTTTCCGAAACATGTCGTTTAAAATGTCTGACACCTCGAATATGTTCGACATATTTGAGGTGTCAGACATTTTAAATGGTTCATGTTATTTGTCACAGAACATTATTTTAGTGTTTTGGTTAAAGTTTTTAAGCTATACAATTAAAAAAACAAACAGTATCTATTTTTTACATGTCGTCAAAACGCCATCTTTCGGAAAATTTAGAGGGAAAACGCCCCAAAATCAAGAAAAGTCATAGAGGAAATAGGTGTCAGACTAGGCCTAATGAAGCCATATACAAAGTTTGGGGAGAGTATGTGTCAATAAAATTTTTGCCGACGGGCACTCTGACTAATAGTATAAAGGCCACTGAACGTTTTCATAAACAAAATTAAAAATTTGCTGCAGAATATGTGCTTATACACTAATTTTTTACGTACTTAGTAGTTTGTAAAAATTAATACCTAATTGCTTTCTAAAATGAATTTTTTGTATTCTTTTTGACGTTTTTATACCAATATGGTTACTAAATATATCTATCTATCTATCTTTAATAGTGCACGGTAAATATGAGCATAAAAAGAACGAAATTGAAATATTAGTTAAGAAACGTTTTAAAGGTATTTTTTTATTGAAATGTGCAAATAAGGAAATTCATTTAAAAAAAATGTAAGTTCATAATTATAAAAGCATGGGTCGTGATTATTGTACTATCATAAAGTTTACAACCCACGCTTTTATAATTATATACATACTTATGTTATTTACAAATGATGTTTTCCTTTTAAGCTTATCTTAAAAAAGTTGTTCTTTTCTAATATTTTTTTTTACACAGCTCATAATGCAGTAAAAAAATTATAATATTATGTTTTAATAGTCTCTAGTCTCGTATTTTACAGCGCATTAATTTAATAAAATCTGAATAAACTTTAAAAGAAATCATGTGATTACAAATATCGTGTGACGTCACGAGTTTATATGGAGTGTTCGTTTTCATAGATTCATAGCTTATAGATAGAGATAATGATGTAATGACGAAAAGACTTCCCTATTTTTTAAAATTTTTTTACAGCCTAAGTTACTCCTTATAACGTCAGCTATCTGCCAGTGAAAGTCCCGTCAAAATCGGTCCAGTCGTTTCGGAGATTAGCCGGAACAAACAGACAGCCAAAGTGTATTCCAACTTTCTTGTTATTGCATCGTGAGTCCTCTGAATAGGTCATATGCATGATTTTTTTTTATATTTTTAGATTATTTAGTCAACCATAATACGGAAAAAAATTGATAATCATTTAAAAATGTAATATTATCAAAAGAAAAAAAATATTAAATTCCACATTCAAAAATAGACAGTTTAAACAATCGGCCACGTTCGCGGGCTTATGTGACGTCATGATATACGATGCATGCCAACCTTGATGTCAAATTGTCAATGTTCTAAATGAAGTTTATTTGTTGTTTTCTCTAAATACTGACATAATCTTACTGTGAGACGACACAGTCGTCATGAAAACTGTTGTTGATATATACTCTGACGTCACGATGCGTTTTGAAAATTCGAAAATAGCGCTTATTTTCTACATTTCTTTTTTTATTATTTGTATTTTTTTCAGTGATTAGATTAATAAAATAACCATTACGTTATGATCAAGAACTAAAATATATTTCGAAATAAAAATTTTAACCAATTTGGAGTTTTATGCATATGACCTATTGATCCAGTGTTTCAAACCTTCTAAAAAATCGATTCTTAAAGCCTAAATAATCGATTTTTCGATCACCGATCTCAAAATATCCACTTGAAGTTTATCCTACAAGATACACGTTTGTTCCATGGAACGTTTATCGACGAACACATTGTATGCGTCTGAATACAATCGCGCTAAATTAAATTTTGTTATGACGTATACCCTGCGAGCTGCTTTTAATATGATTTTTACGGCTCATAATAAATTCAGTTATTAAAATATAGTTTATAATTTGAATACATAATTAAAACTGGAAAATTATTGACACTTTAAATTTAATAACTTTCATCTTTTCATCAATTATAGGCACCTTCTTTTCTCAAAGTAGTATGAAACTTTGCGCCTGTAAACAAAGCCCTTTTGCAATATTGCGAAGATTAAATATATTTCGCTTTGAGTAATGGCCATAATCACTGAACGTAAGTACTTATTTATTCGGTTCATTTGTTCTTCAGGTAGCTATTCCTCCGAATAAAGAGCGATAATTCAATTCACCAAACATAATTATGTTTATCGCAGGTATTCATCTTCGAGGGTATAAATATTTATTCACCTGATAAAATAATAACGACCGGGCCATAGATCATAATACCTAACCTATAAATGTAGAGTATTATATCAACAGTTTGCTCTTGTGAATTTATTTATGTGTTGTTTATTAACCTGTTATGAAGTGTATAGTTGTAAAACATTAAAGTTAATAGAAGTTTTGTGTACCATTGGGTTAGGATAAAACATTATTAATTTGTGAATGTTTTTTTTTTGACGTTTACACTAACGTCAAAATATTCAACGAAAAGAGCAAGTAGTATAGTGCAGTGTATATTTATTCTATTTAACTAACTTTTCTACCTAATATTATACTCGGTGAATTGAAAGTAAATTTTATTCTAACGAATTTTGTTTCAAGATTAGTAACTTCTATCTTTAATAGTGTTCAATGCAAGAAATATAAATCGCATGGATTTCCAAGCAAACTTTCAGAAAATAGTAATAGGGTACTTATACGGAAGTTTTATATTATGCAGAAAGAAACTAAACGTTAATATGAACAAAACTATAAAATCTGAGAAAAATGATTCGTTGAAACGTCATAATTTATAAAGTTTCCATGCTATTTAAAATATTACGATGTCTGAATAACCAATAAGTGCAGAAATTTACTACAGTTGTTATTAATAAAGTCAACAAATCATTTTGGATGTTATTACTGATCGATATCGTCACATATATATTTAAATAGCACAGAAATATTAATAAAATTTGGTTAAAATTAACGTAGATTTTCATTCTGCGAGTCGAAGTCGTGTGGAGAGGGGGTTCCGTACCATTCCGCTTTCCTTGATAACTTTTGAGAGTTACGATTTTCGTATAGGTTTTCTTGTTAAGAGTATTCGTCCCTGCAAACACCCCCTACACCCTTCATCTCAAATCTTTTCCCCTCGCCTAAAAACGGTTCGCGCTCTCCCGACTCTATTTTTAAAGCTAGAGGGTTCTGGTAAACGCCAAATGAAAGACAAAGAATCAGACTACAGATCCTTCAGGCGAATTTTTTGAAAAAAAGTTTCGTCTACGTGTGAAATATTACGTAACTTATTATTTTTTTCAAAATGTTGTAAGTTTTTTCAGGAAATTTTTTTTCAAAAAATTCGCCTGAAGGATCTGTAGTCTGATTCTTTGTCTTTCATTTGGCGTTTACCAGAACCCTCTAGCTTTAAAAATAGCGTCGGGAGAGCGCGAACCGTTTTCAGGCGAGGGGAAAAGATTTGAGATGAAGGGTGCAGGGGGTGTTTGCAGGGACGAATACTCTTAACTATGAGTGAACTCCTATATATTTCCTATTTTTTCAAAATTTTAGACTTTTTTTAGCTTCGGAGAAAAGGAAGGAATGCTTCTTTTTCGTATATTTTCTTTAATATCTTTTAAACCAGGTCTGGGCAAATGGCGACCCGCGGGCCGGATCCGGCCCTCAGCGCAATTTTATCTGGCCCGCGGAGCATTTTAGAAAATTTTAGAAAAATAGTAGCGGAAATAGAATGCGGGGATCTTTTTTTTTTTGCTCTCCACATGCGGAATAGAATGTGAGGAGCTTTTTATCTGCAAATTTTTGGCCCGCGGTGAAATTTTCGTTAGCCATCCGGCCCGCGGTCAAATTTTCATCAGCTATGTGGCCCGCCGATCAAAAGATTTGCCCGCTCCTGTTTTAAAGTATTCATATTAAAATTATAAAAAAATATGAAGATTGACTCTATTCAATAAATAGAGTAACTGTGATCCATTGAAGTTAATATGAGTATTTGGAAAGAATTCCGTGGCATAAGGATCGAAAATGAAGCAATACTGAGATTTTTTTTAAACTTCCATTTAATACTAACGTTTCGATACGTTTTATATCATCTTCAGAGTGTTCTGTAATTATATTTTCTTAGTTATAAAATTGTTAGTATTAAATGCAAGTTTAAAAAAAATCTCAGTATTGCTTCATTTTCGATCCTTATGCCACGGAATTCTTTCCAAAGACTCATATAAAAAAAATATGTTTGTATTTCTCATAACGAACTCTTCCATTTGATACGTCACATGATGTACTTGAAATTTTTTTTTAAAAATCCAAAAAATGTTTGACTGCTCTTGGACTATAACTATATGTCGTTCGCGCTTGAAAATAATCCTCGCAAAAAAAAGACGTAAGGACTGTAAGAATAAATCAGAATTTGAAATACTTAAAGATCGCGAGGATTCATCCATTCACAGCCAATAATTTCAAAACTGCATTGTAGAATAAAAAAAAAACTCATATCACTAAATACCCATGCATATTGTAATCATGTTCAAAACAAAATATGCACGCCTCCAAAAAATCACACATAAAAATATTCTTCAGAAAAAATAAACGTGCATTGCAATTTCAAACATTTCTTATCCGTAATATAAACATATTGCCCGTGGAATATTTAAAATCAGCAGCGAAACCGTATTTAAGAAAAATTGATGCTTTTTGGTATTGCTAATTGGTCAAATGTTTAGTTCCACCCCACTTTGAAATTTATTGCACGGGCATGTTTTTAAACGGCTTTACCACAGTTCAAGGCCATGGAATCAGTATTGTCTTAAATGCTATGAGCGAAGCTGTGCAGAGATACCGCTAACGGAACTAATCTTTTATTCATAATACATAGATATTGTCCCAAATAGAGATGAAACTTAGCTCAGATTTAATGATAGTCAAAATTTCTACGTGTATCAAACACTTCATGAATAATGGATCATGAGCTCTCCAACTATACTAATATTTGTGCAATGTGCGGTATGGTCAAGGGCGGATCCAGTTTTTTCGAGGTCTAGGCCTTATTGAAATTCAATGGGGTCTCATTTTTTTGTTTAAATTTCGATTTAAAATTCATTTTTATAACATCAAAATCACAGTTGAAACTTGGTGACCCGGCCAAACAAATAAGACTATAAATTCATCAAAAAAGTTGTCAAAATTCTACCAAAAAATTGTCAAAATTCACCCAAAAAATTTGTCAAAATTCAACCGAGAAATTGTCAAAATTTACACAAAATGTAGTCAAAATTCACCCAAAATATTGTCAAAATGCCTCAAAAAAATTGTCAGAACTAACCCAAAAAAATTGTGAATCAAAATAATGGCTCATTAGCTCTTGGGCTAGTACACCAGTTGTAAGACTTCGGTTTCAGAGATCGACACCGTTTCCATGGCCATTAACTGTGGCTGCAGAGCCGACTAGAATATTTACATATATTTGAAAATAAATAAATTATCGGTTACTGACCTTTCGCTAGCGATGGACGAGTTCCTCGACATGCTTTTGGGCGACATCTCGAAATCGCTATCGGATCGGTAGAGGAAGCTCTCGCGACGCTGCGGCAAATTCTGAAGCACGAGGCCGGCCGACGGTGACGCCGCACCACCGCCGTCCAGCGGTGACCGTGACGGACTGGCGCCATTTTCCACGTCGAAACTGAAACAATAACGAATCTATTAGTTTCAATCAATATTCAATGCCAAGGTGAGAAATTAGCCTTTAAAAGCTTTACCAAAACACTGTAGAATTTTCAGCAGAGAAGAGATACTGTATAGAAGTTTATTTCAAACGGAAATTTTAGTTTGTCTCGTTTCTGTTAGATGACAGAACGATCGAGGTTTAGTATCGGTGTACAGAGGTGGGGGTCGTATATTTCTATCTCTCTTCTTCAGAAGTAATTTTGAACGTTTCTCTAAGCCCCGTAGAAAATAAATATAAGAAAGTCATCAATTTTTGTCGATTTTTTTAAAGGTAGTTTGGGGGCCCAATCCCAAGTCAAATAAATGACTTTTTTTTTCCTCAAATAATTACCCAAATCATGCTATAATAGAAATTCACATAAAAATTTATTTGATTTAATTTAATGCGAATTATAAATAAATAATTATTAATAAATTATTAATTGATTAGTACTCAGCTGTCACTAGTCACTGTCACTACAACAACAGAGATAGAGGCCACATGTCAGTATTAAAAAATTAATAAAATCAAAAGTACGTGGTAAATTATTCTGAAATTTTTGCAGTACGTATTTCAGACATCGTTCTATCCATTAAAAAGTTTTTTTTGTGGGGTCAAGTTTGTCAATTTTTTACAAACCCTCAATTTCCGGAGTTATTGAACAAGGACACTCATAACGGCTCGTGTATTTTTGCATAACTTTAATTAATTATATCTCTTAAACGGTGTGGTGAAAAAACCTGATTCTTTTTCTGTAGGTGTCTTTAATTATAATCTTTTGAATAAATATAAAAATGTAGAGTCAAGTTTAGGTCATTTGGCTACCAAACTACCTTAACTAATAAAAAATTATGAAAAGTACAATGATTAAGGTGTGAAGCTGAAATTATTAATTATCGCCACCTGGCGTTGCGGTTCCGAAACTTGAGTGCGGCGCATCCCCATCTGACAGGATTAAACTTCTATACAGTCCCTCTTCTCTGATTTTAAGTATGCGCAGTTCTGTCCTAAAATTGACAAGAAGCTTTCGCTGATATAGTAGCTATGGAAATCATTAGTGCATTGAAAAAAAAAAAAACGTTCCACATAAAATGCAACGTCCACGGGAGATTTGTATACATTTTATGTGTAATTATTTTCTGTAATGCATTAATGATAAGCAAAACTCAGCAGACAGATGATGGTTATTTTTTTATTAATATTCAGGCCTATTCTACTAACAATATTCACAGTGATTACCAAAATAGTCCAAGAGCCAGTATCACTCAAACTCGATGTATAGCAGAAAAAGCCAGTTCGCGGATATTTGGGAAATTTAAGCCTTGCTAAGAAAAATACAATGGTTGGCAGGCTGGAGTGGGCGGGACCGTGTAAAAGGGATAACTTCCGGTTCCCCAAAGAACCGGTCATCCTATGTTTTTTCGAATAGGTTGAAATAACATTTAAGTGAAAGGTTTTCATCTTTAAAATTACAAAAAAAAATCTGTGGACACGTTAATGATTCACATTTAAACGCTTAATTTTTCATGTCGTTTGTCTTATAAAAGTATTTTGCAGTACTAAATCTCAGAGAAAATGGCCAACTTCGCTAAAAGGAACGCGTTGTAAAGTTGAAAAGTTGATTCGCTATCATTTTATCGTCGCGTCATCAACACTGAATAAAAATACAAACATGTCCGAATAGACAATCTTTGATTAACGTCTGATTAGAACTCTTATATAAATATATAAATGAAATTATCGACCAATTTTTCAGATAAATATTTTAACAAAAAAATATAATTAATACATCTTCTACAGAACTGATCTAAAAATATAAAAAAGTGGGTCCAGTACGATAACACTATGCACCCAAATTTTGAAAATTTTTTTTTTAAGTCATAGAAAACGCTAAATTTTGACGTTCAAAAAAAAAAACTTTGCGGATTATTCACAAATTTCCTCAAAAATACGTGAAAAAAATGGAACTACTTTTCGTCTTTCACTGTCATTTTTTTAATCTAACCAATCAAAAATCACAAATACACGTCATAGCAACTGGTGTAGAATTATTGTATAACTATCTCACTTTGAATGCAGCTTTCGATTGTGTTATGGAAGCAGGGTCGTATTTAGATTCGCATACCCGTTTATCGTTCACCCCGGAATTGTTTTTTTAAAAACTCAACATTTGCCCCTTCCCGTTTCACTGCGAGACAATTCGCATACCCCTTTATCGTTCACCCCAGAATTACAATTCGCATACCCGTTTATCGTTCACCCCGGAATTGTTTTTTTAAAAACTCCACATTTGCCCCTTCCCGTTTCACTGCGAGACAATTCGCATACCCCTTTATCGTTCACCCCAGAATTACAATTCGCATACCCGTTTATCGTTCACCCCGGAATTGTTTTTTTAAAAACTCCACATTTGCCCCTTCCCGTTTCACTGCGAGACAATTCGCATACCCCTTTATCAAAAAAAGCGGTGGTTTTCAATCTTCATGAAAATGTGAGTTTTAAATTTAAAATTCGTTTTATAAATTAAAATTTCCAAATACGACTCTGCCCTGAACGTTCAATTGTATTTCATTCCAACCAATTGATATTTCTATCTTTGTTTATCATAGGTACAGGTATATATAACTTTCTCTTTTCTTATCACTATATAAGACAAGATAGCGATCGCTATAGTAAATAATATATTTACTATACCATATTTAATTTTTTTAAATTAATTTATAAAAATTAATTTTCCGCACTTAAAACGACCAATAACGCTGTTATATGTTATATAAAACAATAATTGTGAATTTCCAGTGGATATTTTGCATAGCAAGTTATCGTACTCTTACCTAAAAAAGTAATTAATATTTAGTTTCTATTTATTTTTAATGAAATTCGTAAAGATTTTTTAAATAGAAACTAATTTTTTAGTAGTTTTGGGGATTACCTCCTACATCCAAATTTCCCAAATTTTGATTTTTTTGTTTTTAAATCATAGAAGACGCTAAATTTTGACGTTCCAAAATAAAAACTTGACGGATTATTCACAAATTTCCTCAAAAATACGTAAAAACTTTTCGTCTTTCACTGTCATTTTTTTAATCTAGCCAATCAGAAATCACATATACACGTCATAGCAACCAGTTACTGTATTATTATTTTAATTTGTATATGTCACCGGGATATTGTCAAACCCGTGATATTATAATTTCACTTAGTGAAATTACAATATAACGACTCTTTGTCAATCGTGATATTGTAATTTCACTAGTGATATTACAATATCACGGATTTGACAATATCCCGGTGACATATACACGACCCCTAATATGTTTTTTAAAGAACTCCCCCAAGCGCCCTCCCCTTTTCACTGCACAAAAAAAAAACTCATTGCATCGACACGACTCCGTAATTGTTTTTTAAAGAACTCCCCCCAAACGCCCTCTTCTTTTCACTGCGCAAAAAAACGCCAACGCATCGATACGATCCCGTAATTTTTTTAAAGATCTGCGTCCTAAAGCCCCCCCTTTTTACTGTGCAAAAAAATAATTTTTAAAAATCAATTTTCTGCACTTTAAACGGCTAATAATACTGTTATATTATGTAGTTTAAAATAAAAATTGTGTATTTCCAATGGATATTTGCACATCCAATTATCGTACTACTCTAATCAAAATTTTATATGAATTTATATACAGTGTAAACTCTTTATAACGAAACTCAAGGAACCGAGCATTTTTTATCGTTATAGAGAGTTACCGTTATATGGAGTGAAGAAAGAAAAACAACCAAATTAACAATAATCTTCAATGTACTGTATAATCTCTTTATAACGAATTTTAAGGGACCGAACATTTTTTTCGTTATAAAGAATTTTCGTTATATGGAGGGAAGAAAGAAAAATAACCAATTTTCACAAAATTAATTTATTCCAAACACATATACCTATAGTTTGTTAAATTTGCCTGACGTTTTTCGCTATGCCAATATTTGTTTTGTATTTTAAGTATCTTATGCATGCCTTGGGATGTGGTGGAATAATCTTCATTAAATAATAGAAATTTTTCGATAAGTTTGGCGTCATCAAGTGCTTGTTGAATAGATGGTGATTGTTCAGAATGGTCCTCTTTATGTCTGTAAACATTTGCTGACGCCTAAATATGAACATATTTCTTCGTAATAGAGAATGGCTGTTGCGTTATAAAGAGGGTAATAATGTATAGGTTTTAAGGTAAACCAACCAAATCGTAAAAATTTCGACGTTATATGGAGTTTTTCGTTATAACGAAGGACGGTATAAAGAGTTTACACTGTATTACTAACACTAGTAGATCTTTATATTCTAAATTATGCAAATTCTTTACAAAACTATCCATCTTTGTTTAATGAAAATCACAATAAACACGAATATACTACAAGAAATAAAAATAAATAATTTAAAAACTACTAATTGTACATTAGCAGTGACTCATAAAGGTGTCCACAAAGCTATGATAAGAATACATAATAATGTACCTACTGAAATAACTGTTGCACATTCCAAACAAAATATTAGGAAGAATTTAAAAAATTACTCATTACTACAGATTGGACGAGTTTTTATAATTAATTATTTTGTGCTGACGTTATATTTCATGTAGATTTGAACCAACAAAATAAAGATCTTTATCTATCTATCTATCTAGAGAAACAACTAGAGATTTTGAAAATGTAAAAATTACCTAGTCATTTGAAAAAAAAATGGATGTAGGTACAATTTCGGCTGAGTTTGAAGTACAAAAAATATACCTCTGCAGTTTCCGATAGTAAATCTCGAGTCGAACAAAAAACTATTCTAACTTTCTTTTAGTATACACGAATTATTCACTGTTACAACTTTCGGTGAACGCACTGTACACGATTTATTAAAAAAATATTCTATATTGAATTAAAAAGAGCAAAAAAAAAAAATTATCAGGATTGTAAATTTCTATCGCGATCAATTGTTATGAATAATTTAATTGTTTATTTCTTTTTAACCGCAGCACAAAAATTGGCAATAACACACAAGTGGCAGGCTGATGGCTCGGAACACTAATGGTATACAAGTGTATAGCTTGCACTTGGCCGATTTTTTATGTATCTTGTATAGCCACGAATTTTGGAGAAAAGTATCAGAAATTAATTAATTATTATTAATATTGATAATGTAGTTCAGATATTCCAATGTTTTCTATTTAAAATATGAGTAAAAACTAAACGCATTTTAGGACGATAGCGTTTGAATTTTTGTTATGACCTTGGCAAGGTCGCAAATGAAACATGTTTAAATAATTTATTGAATGTCAGATAATCTGCAACGGAGATTCTCGATTTTAATATTTTACTGAATTTTTAAATTGAAAATTTAAGCACAGTAGAACCTCTTTAAGTCGAACCTCGATATGTTGACAACCTCCAAAACTCGAAAGAATATTTTGCCCCAAAACATTCATTACTCGAAATCTCAACCCTCGGCTGTGTGCACAAAGCTACAAGCGCCGCTAGTGGGTAATAGAGAATTATTGAACTCACTTTTTACGGAAATTGCGACATGTTTTTATGGTGATACGTCAAAAACTTTAGTTGACCATGATGTGCCAGAAAAAATGTAATAAGGAAAACTGGTGTTAATTTGTTTACACTGACAACGGAACGTGAAATTAGGGCGCCAATGGTCTTTATTTAACTTAAATCGCCATCAGCGCAACAGCCCGGAACACAAAAAGCATTTCCAGATCGCTTAGTTTTGTCCATGTTTTGTTTGTAATTAAAAAACTTCAAAAAATTATAACTATTTTCACTTTTAATAAACATTGATCACTGACATACGGAAAATTTGAGTTTGAAGTTTCCCCTAGTGCTCACCACAAACGCTCGCATCGAACAATTTGTAACTCCACCTCCTTGCACATATAGCCCATTGGGCGAAATAATCAGTGAGTCCTTACAAGCTATTTCGGTACATATTTCCCTTCCATAACTCGAATAAATAAATTGCACCTCTGTATCTCGAACATAGCAACTCAAAATTAGTTAGAATTGTAGCGATACGGAATGTACGCTACAGTAATTTTGAAATATTATTTTTTTTTATTTTAAAAGAGCAGATATCTATTTTAGTTTTGTAATTATTTAAAAAAAAAAAATTAAATAATGCCATTCTTTAACTTTTTTTAATTATTAGGTAATAATTGATGAGATATAAAAGTGTTCTGTGCCGGATGAGAGAGTCAGTCATCGTTAGCATTTTGAAGCGCAATCATATTTTTGTTTTGGAATTTTTTTAAGTGTTTTCTTTAATTTGTTTTTTTTACTCAAATTTCTTTTTATTTTGTGTTATTATAGTGCCTGGTTTGTATTTTTACACACACACACATACGCATACAGTTACTCGTCTTGTCGACAGTAACTTATCCTGAATACTTTACCAATACCTGCAACGACAGTTTCTCTACGGAATTGATCCTACAGGCTGTCGTCTCCCGTTTTTCCGTCTAAACTTCGGATTCTTTCGAGTTTAGACTTCCCATTCCCCGACACACACACACAAATACCTGTTTTCTTTATTTTTATTTTTTTTGATGTCTGATACATTAAGTTTGTTTTTTTTTTTTTGATTCTATACTATTTTGTAAAATAAAAAATAAACTGTGAAATTTGATAAAAATTAAATAAACGCTCAACGAGCAATATTTCAAATTGTGTTCTTTTTTATAATCACAAACAAGTGAAGATTCTTTGTGCGGCCCGTTTCCCCCTAGACAAACGACGAGCTACGTATATAGATTTTTTTTCTGTGGAACGGGATCGTTACAATTGGGGGCTCAGCCGAGATCATTTTGGACCAAATACCTATTATATAATGCGAAATGTCCGAGGGTGGCAAAAATATGGATGACGACAGCACATTTTTCGAAAATAAAGTGGAAAATAATACTAATGACGGAGAAGAAATAATGGAAACGGCTTCTACTCCGCTCAAAAATGACGACACGGCAAATAAATCAATGGATTTGAACAGTACCTTAATGCGCGCATTAGAAGATATTCAAACAAATATAAGCAGAACTTCAGGAGATTTGCGTTTAGAATTATTAAACATTCGGGAAGATTTAGATAAAGGCTTCAAAAATTTATCAAGCAGGATGAATAAAATGGAGGACCGCATGGACAAACAATACGACGAATTAAAATCAGACGTGGAAACACCGGAAAAAAATTTACTAACCACAAAGGCGGATATCGGTAGAGATCTTGAAAAAATAAATGATGATATTTCGATAATAAATAATATGACAATAAATAATAAAAATCAACACGACACACTAGCTCACTATACAGAAACGAATATTCGGCATTGCACGGAGCAAATCGAAAGACATGATGAAAAGTTTTTTGAAAAATTGGATACAAAAAAATATCCTATTCTACCCTTTAAAGGAATACAAATAAAAACGGCTGATGGTAAAATGATTAAAAATATAAAGTTTCAAATTGTGTTAAATTTTAAATTAAATGAATCGGAAATGAGTTATATTTTTGTAGTGATACCAAATTTAAATGTAGATATTATATTGGGAAGCGATTTTTTAAGTGAAGTTAAAGCTAAATTGGATTTAGAATATAAAAAAATGTATTTTTATTCAAATAAAGAGATCAGTGAAATTTCTTTGGGTAAAACGAACAAATATGTATCAAGCTTAAGTTGTAATCATTTTTTAAAATTTGCGATGACTGATTCAATGATTAAAACAAATAGACATAGTTCGGATACTACCAACTATGCGGTAAATGCTGAGTTAGAAAATTTAATAGAAAGTTACACAGATGTTTTTCAAGATAAACCGGGGTTAATGAAGAATTATAAATGTAAGATTAATGTAAGAAAACGAAGAAATAAAATAAAAAAAAAAAAAAAATAAGAAAAAAATCCGGACAAAAAAAATGTGAAAAATTTGTGGTAGTAGAATAAGATAAACATTTTGCTAATATAAAACGATTAAGGGCTAATTTTGAGTTTGTTTTATGTTTATGTTATATGTTATTTCTCTTTATAATGATTTTTTTTTTCTCTCAGGAGGTATATAGTTATTTTCTTGTCATGACTGATTTCATATGGCTTGACGAAATGGTTGTTTTTGAGCCGTCAACACCGCCTAGAACTGTAAACAGACAGCCTGATTGTTCCGAGTCACCTCCTACTATAAGTATTCCGACACCACCACATTGGCCGCCGGTGATCAAGCTGAGTAGGGAGTTTCCTGGCGTTGAGACCGGCATAGCGAGCGTTAACGACAAGACTCCTCGACTCTCTATCACTGAGCGCTTAGAAATTTTCCAGAACAAACGGCCCGGTGAATACGTGGAGGTGGATGACCCACAATTGCTGTCCTGGTTGGTGCAGAAGAAGGACCACAGTAAAGGTCGGGTCCGTTATTTAGTGAAATGTGGCGGTGGCAAGGCATTGACTGTCAGAGTGGCGGACAAAAAAGTGTTTATAAAATTTAAAAATAAAAATAACAGATTCTAATTTTTTTTATCTTAAATGAAGTTTTTTTTTCTCTTTTTTTTTTGAGGGTTGTAACTGTAGCGATACGGAATGTACGCTACAGTAATTTTGAAATATTATTTTTTTTTATTTTAAAAGAGCAGATATCTATTTTAGTTTTGTAATTATTTAAAAAAAAAAAAAATTATGTAATGCCATTCTTTAACTTTTTTTAATTATTAGGTAATAATTGATGAGATATAAAAGTGTTCTGTGCCGGATGAGAGAGTCAGTCATCGTTAGCATTTTGAAGCGCAATCATATTTTTGTTTTGGAATTTTTTTAAGTGTTTTCTTTAATTTGTTTTTTTTACTCAAATTTCTTTTTATTTTGTGTTATTATAGTGCCTGGTTTGTATTTTTACACACACACACATACGCATACAGTTACTCGTCTTGTCGACAGTAACTTATCCTGAATACTTTACCAATACCTGCAACGACAGTTTCTCTACGGAATTGATCCTACAGGCTGTCGTCTCCCGTTTTTCCGTCTAAACTTCGGATTCTTTCGAGTTTAGACTTCCCATTCCCCGACACACACACACAAATACCTGTTTTCTTTATTTTTATTTTTTTTGATGTCTGATACATTAAGTTTGTTTTTTTTTTTGATTCTATACTATTTTGTAAAATAAAAAATAAACTGTGAAATTTGATAAAAATTAAATAAACGCTCAACGAGCAATATTTCAAATTGTGTTCTTTTTTATAATCATAAACAAGTGAAGATTCTTTGTGCGGCCCGTTTCCCCCTAGACAAACGACGAGCTACGTATATAGATTTTTTTTCTGTGGAACGGGATCGTTACAGAATGAACCTCTACAAGTCGAATATTTCCTTACAAAATCCCTTAAAGTCGAAATCCTTCATAAGTCGAAAACTCTATAACTCTTGAAGTTGGACTTACAGAGGTTTTACTGTATTGTGTCAAAATAATACGATATTATTTTGTATATAAAGTTGTACCATAGAAGTTTCACTTCAAAACAACTTTAACAGAAAAACTAAAAAGTGCAATAGTAGATACATTGTATAAGTATCTATAGTGTCGTAATTGGTTATATTACGACGAGTTGTGATATTATGTTTAAAACGAACGCCAGCGAGTTTTAACAGTCACACGAGTCGTAATACCATACGCGCGAGGTATTACGCGAAGGTGGCCGAAGTTGAAGCCAGTAGAGATGTCAGAAAGCACAATAGATGAACCGACTATATATAAGTACATCATATCTGATATAAGTGAGTGAAGTTTGTATGAGTTTCAAGTGGTGATTAAATTGAAGTTAGTTTGGTTTAAGTAATGGTCTAGGCTAGATACGAAACACACACTGACAGACACATGTGGAGAACACTATGCAGTAGTGACGTAACGAATATTCGCATTCACAAAATCCATAATGAAAAAATAATAAATAATAATAATAAATATAATAATAAAAATAATAAATAATAAATAATTAATAATAATGTGTTTAACGTCCGTTTCTCGACGTTATGTCATAACAGACGCCATTCGCACCATTAGTATTTTCCATCTATCACACTGCCCGTTATTCCCTAAATTTTTAAACTTCCATTTAATTAATAGCAATGGGCGAATGGAGGATTTTTAGGAAATTAGGATAAATTTTGAGCATAGGAGTTTGACAGGTAATCGGCCATGACCTTGAATAAAGAACCATCTCGATATTTATCTGGAATTGTTGTGGGAAACTATGGAAAACCTCAACAAGATGACCGGTACAATTACCGTTTCTCGGAGAGAGGCGATGTTGGCCAGGCCATCACCGCCAATGTCGACCGCTATAGATCGATGATTACCAACTTATTTTGGGCTGAATTCGTTGATATGGAGACCGACGACATGTGGTTTCAACAGGAAGGCCCTACGTGCCACACAGCCCATGCACGAGTGATTTGAGGGCATAGTCATTTCACCACCGAGATCATGCTATTTGACTCCATTAGACTTTTTCTTGTGGGGTTTTCTTAATTAGACTTTTTCTTCTGGCGTTTTCTTAAGTCGCAGGTCTATGCGAGTAAGCTACAAACCACAGCGGCCCTCAAAGCCATAACATTAGCTATGCCATCGGTCAAATTCAGCCGGATTTATGCGCCAGAGTCATGGAAAATTGGACATTTCGGATGCGCGCCATCCAGAGAAGCCGCGGCGGACATTTGGACGATGTTATGTTCCACACATAATGGCATCGATAGGCGTTTCAAACGAATATAAAATTTCAATGATATCTCAGACACACTTTGTTTTATCTTATAGTTTCTGCCTTTACTTGATGAAAATCCATTATAAAATAAAATAAATAAAACGATTAAGTTTAAAAAGATTTTCACTTTAATTATAAAAATATAACATATGTTTCGCTGTCACAGCAGCTTCTCATCAGATATACAGTATTAGAGTTTACAAAAATAATCTATATAGGTCTAAATTATGTAGATTTTATACAACTAGGGGGGAGGATGGTGGGGTGGGAAATCCAAACTCATAGAAAAAGAACAAAGAAAGAACAATATATTCATTAAAAATTAAACTTTAGGTTTAGTAAAGGTGATGTGGAGATGTCTTTTTGATCATTTAATAGATTGGATGAATTTTTGCGTTTGTTAATTTCCAAAGCTTCCAATAGATTTAATTTTAAACATTTCTGTTCTATATGTAAAATATCAAAATTATTATTAAAAATAGGTATGTTTTTCTAACTTTAAATGATCGGCATAAGTAGAGTGTTTATTATTTTTAGTAAATGAATCTTGGTGGTCTTTTATTCTTGTTTTAAATGTCCGACCAGTTTGGCCAATATAAGTTTTTGAACACGAACCGCAATTTAATTGGTAAACTCCACTTTTATTATCTTTGATAGTTTTATCCTTATTGTTTTTAATGATTGAGCCTAGATTATTGTTAGTTTTATAAGCTATTTTAATTGTATGTCTATTAAGAAACTGTTTAATATTATCACTAGCTCTTCCTAAAAATGTTAAAGATTTGTAACTAAATTGTTCTTTAGATATGGGCATGTCTTCTTTTAACGCACACTTTGTTTTATTTAAATTTAAAGATAGGAAGCGCTTAATGAAAAACCCTATATAACACAGGATTGAACTTCTATACAGTCTCTCTTCGCTGACTGAACAGTCGTCCAAAAATTGACATTCATTACATCACTAACGTGCAATCACTTGGATGACATTTTACATGATGTATCGATGTTTTAAACTTGTAGTACATGGCAGATACTGATCGTGTAAAAATATCGTTATAAAAGTGCAGTGTACTTCATTGCGTTGTTTCTAAGGTGGCTGTTCACCCAACTGTTTAATATGACCACTTCTACCCTGCATAGGGGTCACTCATATATTACTTCACACGATTATTAAGATTTCTAGACCCCTCCCTCTCTCTAAGACACATTTCCGTTGAACTCTTCCTTGTCAAGTGACGTCACACTATGGCAGTCCTACCCTTTAACTTAATAATTTTTAGCAAATTAAATAAAATAAATAAATAATAACAAAATTAAAAATCCGAATTTTGTTACGAAACTCGGTATATGGGATTAGAATAACATTCTGAACAATTTTTTCTAATAATTTTTTTTTGATATCTCTAACGCTACGCAAACAATCGAGAAGGGGTATGATGACAGATTTTGAAATTCCGTTCTATAATGTAGATACAAGTCTATTTCAAAAAAAAAAAAAATAAAAATTGAAATATATTTGTTCCCATAACATATAACCTAATACAAAACTGCTGTACTGTGCGATCGGCGAAAGAAGACCGGTGGGGAAAGGGCAAGAAGTCGTTGATGTGTTCCCAAATTATCGGAATTCATAGGCGGCGCATAGCAAGGCATGCAAACAATGTATAGCTTTAAATTTTAAGGCATTATTTTGAGCCTCTAACTCGCACATTTTAATTACATTCGCTATGACCTCCCTAGCGCCACTTCTAACTGTTTTTCCCTTTTTACTTTCCATTTTGATGATATTCAGACAACACCCCTCAACTTAGTCCGTGAACGCACACCTATGTACTGTCTGGTGTATGATTTTTTTGTACTGTTAGTAAGTGTCGCTGTGTAGTCGTACAGCTATAGCAATAGTACAATTATCGCGAGACGACAATTGCGACACGTTTGGTCGACTGGACTCCCTTATTGCATAGAAGCGGTTCCAGGATCATTACCTTTTACCAATATAAAATACATGTGCGCTCTTCTGCAATAAGGTCATAGGACTACATACCATAGACCGGTCTTCTTTTAAAAATCCAACAGTACATATTTGTAATAAAAATACATACAATAAAAATAAACGAAACATAAATTACTGTATGGGAGCTATAGGTACATCCATAATGCATGCACCGTTACAAAAACATTTTTTCCCCCTAGCCGAATGTTATGCAACATTATTCCAGCAATAATTTAAATATAAACGCATATGATTGCATTTTTATCTTTCAATTTTTAATTAAGCGCGAAAACGCTCGTAGGTGTCATGGCGTCCGCTTGTGACGTCACGCCTAAGTGACAACTGGTATGTTGTATTTATGTGTGTATAGCTGTGGTCCTGAGGTATTTCGTAGATCGGTATGTAAATTTACTTAATGATATGATTTATATTAAATATTAGCAGGTAGTAAAAATATCGTATAGCTTTCTGTAGCTGCGAGTTAACTAATATCAAAGATAGTCTAAGAAATAAGTAAAATAAAATATCACAAAACTACGAATAAACAACAAAATTAAATAATGCCGAAGTGAATGATCGCAACAAAAATTTAAGAGACACGGTGATTACTTCAAGTGTTTATGTTCTCTTTGATTTACGAAGACGTGACGTCATTCGGTGTTTCACTCAACATGGCCGACTGCAGTATTTTATACTTTTTTCCAATTTAATTAGGAGACTTTTAATCAATAAAAAAATATATTAAACCTTAGCACTTTTCGATCATGGACTTTTATTCTTGACAATTTTAACAATTTTAACAATTTTAACTGAAGTTTCAACTTTTTAATGATTTAATTTTAAGTTTTATTATTTCTGATTTCTTTTTTTAATATTATATACTGCAAAAAATATGTAAAATACAGATATTTACACACATTTATTTTTTCTAACCTAACTTTGTACAAAAAATTCAAAAGTTAGTTCATTAAGTAAAATACTGACATAATAATTAATATTAAAAAAATTATTTATATACGCCTTTATGACAATAATTTATTAGTATCATCGTCTTATAACCTTTTGTAAAAATTTATTATGGAAGTTCCGATTTAGAATTCGACTTACTTTTGATTGGTACTGTAACGCATCAACCTCCTTAAGGAGGTTGAGCCGTTTTACGAAGATAATGAAAAAAATCTGAAATAAAGTTTATTTAATAGATTTTTTTATGACAAAATTTTCTGTAAAAAATCCAAAATCATTAGGAGATTTATAAAGTTAAAAATTAAAAAAAAAACTTTTACATGTAGTCTTATGGAAAATATGTCAAGCTAGCATGCAAACTGTTCATTTTAATTTTTTGCAAATAACCAAATAATGTCAGCAGTTCCAAAAACTATCTATGTAAAGCATCGATGTCTTACGCATATTTTAATATTTTTTCCAATTTAATTAGGAGACTTTTAATCAATAAAAAAAATTATTAAACCTTAGCACTTTTCGATTATGGACTTTTATTCTTGACAGATTTAACAATTTTAACTGAATTTTCAACTTTTTAATGATTTAATTTTAATTTTTATTACTTCTAATTTCTTTTTGTCAATTATTTACTGCAAAAAATATGTAAAATACAGATATTTACATAAATGTATTTTTTTTAACCTAACTTTGTACAAAAAATACAAAAGTTAGTCCATTAAGTATAAAGTACTGAAATAATTAATTAATATTAAAAAAAAATATTTATTTATGCCTTTATGACAATAATTTATTGTTATCATCGACTTATAAACTATAAAAGTTCCCATTTAGAATTCGACTTACTTTTGATTGGGACTGTAACGCATCAACCTCCTTAAATTCAAATCTGCGTTCCTTCAACTAGCGAAACTATGGGAGTGTCGTCATCTTAAATACAGCACACTGTACGATAATTATATTACTAATTTAAATTATTATCATTTGAAGTGTATTTAAAATCTATGAGAACACTTAAAATGAAAAAAAAATAATGGCATTTTGATATACTTTCGACAAGATAATGCAGATACAATTATAGTGATTATAGAATCACATTTTATTATCGCTAATTGATGTTACGCTGCAATAAACAATAATTAATTTTACCTTTGATCGTCCAATGTTTTATTTTCTTGTAATGAAAGCAATAGGTACATGTAGGTATATTATAATTGATTGTTTTTTACCTTCAATATTTTTTATCTGTAACTATAGATGTGAGACCCGGCTTTGTCCGGGTGCAAATTTAATACAGTAGAAGCCTTAAAACCCCTTTCAAGGTAGACGCTAAAAAATTCGAGTTATAAAGTTTTCGACTTATGAAGGAAATATTCGAACTGTAGAGGTTAAGATTAATTCTAACTAATTTTGACTTGCTATGTTCGAGATACAGAGATCCTATTTATTTTTTCGAATCATGGAAGGAAAATATGTACCGAAATGACTTTGATTATTTCGACCTATAGCGAGGGTTGAGATTTCGAGTAATAGAGGTTTTGGGGCTTGAAGGGAAGGGATCAAAACATTTTTTCGAGTTTTGGGGGTTTTCGACTGAAAGAGGTTCTACTGTATATAGATATTAGATATAAAGACCGCTACAGACGATCTTGACGGCGGATAAAAAATAGATATTGGGCATTCCTAAATGCTGTCATATCTTTAAAGTTATAATCAAATAATAGACAACGAAACAACATTCAGAACTGTAATATAAAAACGTCATCGCATCGACACTACCCCCTAATTGTTTTTTTTAAAGAACTTCCCTCGAACGACCTCCTCTTTTCACTGCGTAAAAAACCACCATCGCATCGACACGACCCCGTAATTGGTTTTTAAAAGAATTCCCCCCGAACGCCCTCTCCTTTTCACTAGTTGTTATAATACAATCTTTGTCAACCCACTGTTAATATGTCATTATTTATAGTACCTCGCCTATGATTTCAATTGATTTGTTTAATATGTTCGCCACCTTAAAGTAGCAGCCATTATTTACGTGTTATAATACCTTGCGTTTGAAGCTCATCTATACTAATATATAAAACTGAAGAGTTTGTTTGTTTGGTTGAACGCGCTAATCGCCGAAAATACTGGTTCGAATTAAAAAAAATGTATTTGTTGAATAGCTCATTTATCGAGGAAGGCTATAGGCTATATAATATCACGCTACGACCAATTGGAGCGGAACACCAATGAAAAATGTTGCAAAATGTATCTCAAAATTAGTCCGTCCGACAAATATTATCAGGTGAAATGCCTTATGCCGTAACTAATTATTGCAATATTAGCGCGTTACGTTTACAAGCCCGGATAGCTCAGTCGGTAGACCGTAAGACTCTTAATGCCAGGGTCTTGGGTTCAAGCCCCACGTCGGCGAATATATTTTTATTTATTTTTTTTTATTTTCTACATTGCTTTCTTCTAAGGTTTACATTTTATTTTTTTTAAATTTTATTACGTTTAATTAAAATTAAATAAATCTAATTAATAGCTCATTTGAAAACTGTTACAACTATAGGTACCTATCTATATAAAAATAATTTTCCTACAGTGTTTTCAATTAAATATTTATTATATTTTATTAATTACAGTAATTATTGTTTTAAAAGAAATTTATTAAATACTGCTTTTAACGACAAAAACTTTTGAACGGTAACTCCGGTCATTATGAAGTTTGGACACAACATTCATCTCAGTAAACTAAGATGAATGTGCGTAATCATGTCCCTCCCTTCCCCATTCGTTCTTTTGCACCCGGGTGAAACCGGGCGGGACCGCTAGTCTAGTATAATTATTGCCAAAATTTTAATCGTTGTCAAGTTATTTTTTTAGTAGCAAAGTATATTGTGCAACTAGTGCGACAATGCCGCACGAGTTGCACATACTATTTTTTATTACGAATTAAATAAAATTGAAATTAAAATTTTATTACGAATTAAAAAAAGAAATTAGAAGTGATAAAAATTAAAATTAAATAATTAAAAAGTTAACAATTCAGTTAAAATTGTTATTGTATTGGTAACTATGGTAACTCTGAATTTGCGTGCGGCAAACAATAATTTCAGTGCGACAAATAAAGTTTCCGCACGCAAATGAAAATAGCTACTTTTCAACCTTAACAGCGTGCGTAAACATATCTCTTTTCCCGCATGAGTAATAAAAAATTATTTTTTGCTCGACGGGCAGAAAGCGTCCACTTTCGTCCCGCTGCGCTAAACGAAGTTGCCTCTTCCTGCCAACGTCGAGCAAAAAAAAAGTATACACACCACGGGAAGTAAAATAAGAAAGCCTAAGATCACATATTTGTTGACCTCGGCTTCGCCTCGGCCAACAATTATATTATGTGATCTCAGACATTTCTTACTTTACTTCCCTAGGTTTGTAATATACTATTCCCTTTCCCTTTATACTATGCATAGATTTGGCAACACTGCCGCTGTACTGACAAAATATGCAACGGGCCTGACAGATTGACAACACTGTACTATAGTTGAGTATCCGAGGAACTCGCGTAAACACAACACCGACCGTTTCGAATCGGGTTCTAATCGGATAAGAGCAGCTCCGGAGGAATTGTTTGTTCATCTGCAACCGCAAGTAATCAAGTGAACAGAACACGCGTCGCCATCCCTCCGACATAATCAGCTCAAAACAAACATGGATCACATTATATCTTGTATTAACACAGGTAGAACCATTGACGTAGGACACATTCAACACCGTATATGTTTAATAACTAGCGGTCCCGCCCGGTTTCACCCGGGTGCAAAAGAACGAATGGGGAAGGAAGGGGCATGAGTACGCACATTCATCTTAGTTTACCGAGATGAATGTTGTGTCCAAACTTCATGATGATCGGAGTTACCGTTCAAAAGTTTTTGTCGTTAAAAAGCAGTATTTATACTTTATTTAAGTAATAAATTTCTTTTAATATAATACATATTTAATTGAAAACACTGTAGGAAAATTATTTTTATATAGCTACCTATAGTTGTAACAGTTTTCAAATGAACTATTAATTAGATTTATTTAATTTCAATTATTCGGAATAAAATTTTAACAAATTAAAATGTAAGCCTTAGAAGAAAGCAATGTAGAAAATAAAAAAATAAAAATATGTTCGCCGACGTGGGGCTTGAACATAATACCCTGGCATTAAGAGTCTTACGCTCTACCGACTGAGCTATCCGGGCTTGTGAACGTGACGCGCTAATATTGCAATATTTAGTTAAGGCATTTCACCTGATAATATTCGTCGGACGGACTAATTTTGAGATACATCTTGCAACATTTTCCATTGATGTTCCGCTCCAATTGGTCGTAGCGTGATATTATATAGTCTTCCTCGATAAATGGGCTATTCAACAATTTTTTTTTCAATTCGAACCAGTAGTTTCTGAGATTAGCGCATTCAACCAAACAAACAAACTCTTCAGCTTTATATATTAGTATAGATTTACTATATGAATCATTGTCTATCTACTCAATGTGCCGTGAACGAAGGCAACAAAGCGTATCGAAAATATATCGGCGTCTCTTTCTTCGATGTAATTCCCTGACTTCTCCGATGATAGGATTGGTTTATGTACTTGCATTCAATCTGAATAAAGTATCTCTGTTTCAAAAACTTTGTCTTTTTCTATGACGTTAACATGGGCGTACCCAGCTTTTGGCTCAGGAGGGAGCTAATTAGAAATGTCTTAAGCCGGGTCTCCCGTGCTTGATTTTGGTCCGAACCCTAGGTCCTGCTGTCCGACCAACGCTAACAGTGTATGCGCCATACGGCAAAGAGTAGTTCTTAGGAAGAGTTGACTGTACTTTTCAATATTGTAGTGAGTTTTCCCAAACGCCATTGTCGACCGGTTTAATACGATAGACACAGCGAACTTTTCAGTATTAAAACTCCGTGACGTCATAGCGGTTAAATTCTTGGCCGACCGTCCGTGGAGTGTAGCCAGCACGATGGACCATTATTCAGTCTCTTTTGCAAGGGTTCTTCTTCTTCCTCTAACGAAATAAACCTATTTTATTATTCTCTAGTGGCAATTCATTCCGGACAGGCAAGGAAAATACTATCCTATGCAGGATACAGTTTATTGTCTTTACATTTATCAGGGTTGGGAGAATGTTTGTTACTTCTGATTGGTACAACTCGAGTATTGCTGATATGCGACATTTATTAATCACTTGCGGTCCCGCCCGGCTTCACCCGAGTACAAAAGATAGAATAGGGAAGGGAGGGACATTCATATTAGTTTACCGAGATGAATGTTGTGTCCAAATTTCATGATGATCGGAGTTAGCGTTCAAAAGTTTTTGTCGATAAAAAGCAGTATTTATACTTTTTATAAGTATAGATAATAATTTTTTTTTACTGGAATTAATAAAATATAATCAATATTTAATTGTAAACACTGTAGGAAAATTATTTTTATATAGGTACCTATAGTTGTAACAGTTTTCAAATGAGCTATTAATTAGATTTATTTAATTTTAATTAGCCGTATTAAAATTAAAATAAATTTAAATGTAAGCTTTAAGAGAAAGCAATGTAGAAAATAAAAATATATTCGCCCAACGTGGGGCTCGAATCCACGGCCCTGATATTAAGAGTCGCGTGCTCTACCGACTGAGCTAGCCGGGCTTGTGAATGTACGACGTTAATATTGGAATATTTAGTTAGGACATTTCATCTGAATAGACGCTAATTTTGAGGTACATTTTGCAACATTTTTCATTGATGCTCTGCTATTGGTCGTAGCGTGATGTTATATAGCCTATCCTATTCCTCGATAAATGGGCTATCCAACAATTTTTCAATTCGAACCAGTAGTTCCTGAGATTAGCGCGTTCAACCAAACAAACCAACTCTTCAGCTTTATATATTAGTATAGAGCAGGGGCGGGCAAATCTTTTAATCGACGGGCCACATAGCTGATGAAAATTTGACCGCGGCCCGGATGCAGAAAAAAAGATCGTTACATTCTATTTCCGCATTCGGAGAGCAAAAAAAAAAGGTCCTCACATTCTATTTCCGCATGTGGAGAGCAAAAAAACAGAAAAAGTGTCCGCATTTTTTCCGCTACTATTTTTCTAAAATTTTCTAAAATGCTTCGCGGGCCGGATAAAATTGCGCTGCGGGCCGGATCCGGCCCGTGGGCCGCCATTTGCCCAGACCTGGTATAGAGTATAGATAAGAAAATTAGGCATTTGAATTTTTCACAACCCTGTTATTTATACAAATGTCCTGATGCCGGTACAATCAATTGTCCTGCTAATTGTCCTCGGTGATGTACAGATAACCCATATATAAAGGATAATTAGGGATTGTCTAGGTAGGTATACCTATTAGGCTACTACTTAGAACTCAACCAATTCTATAGAGTATACACAAAACTGATTAATTGATGTATTTCACTGTTTTCTTCAATGTGACTGTTCATCAGCTCCTTATTCACTCGCATTTACGAAGATTTAAAATTGTCCAAGTCTTAAAAAGCCACGCCGCCACTGGTGTACTCTGGTGGTCATGTAGAGAAACAGAGGCAAGATGGCAGCGGAGCGTATGAACTAGGAAGTAGTGTTCATGTTAAAAAACTTGAATTAATAAATGTATTGAATTAAATAGTATTCAAGTTACAAACTTACGTTAATAAATATGTTGAATAAAATAATATTCATGTTATAAATGGACTAAAAGCTGGCTACAGAGAAAATGGGTGACTCGGTGCAGAGCTGAAAATTTGCAGAATAATAGGAGATAGTACAAGTAAGTAGGAAAAAAATAGCCAGAAGGCTAGGCGGAAGATAAAGAGCCGCCAGAAGGCGCTAATGTTGCGAAAAATCAGTGCACTTCTGGCAATTTCTATACTTATTCTGTAATTCAAAACTAGATTATATATTATATATATTATACATTATATAGTTACTAGCGTGACCTGTGCGAATTATTCGCACTAAATAAGTATAATAAATATCACTTTACAAAATTATTTTTTAAATATGATTGCAGATATTCAATTCGTTTCTGATTTTGCACACTGCTTATAACGTTCTTCTTTTTGTTGTAAAAGAAATATTTTACTAAAATTGTCATATAGAGGCGCAAGTAGCAAAAGCGTTGTTCAGCGTTGCCCGTCAGATGGCAGTATGCAGTATTTACAATATGAAGGTCAGATGACAGATCGAAGTGTTAACGTTACGCCGTCAGATGGCAGACGTTGTTCAGAGTTTAATTAATTTGCAAAAACAATAGCAATAATAAATTTTTTAGTTGTCGATGTCAGTAGAGCAAGCAATTATCTGTAAAATGATATATAATTTATGTGGAGAAATTGTGTGGTTTTTTCTAAAAAGGGAGGCAAACATCTTAAATCTTAGCGTATTAATATATATGAGGGCATACTGAAAATTCAAACATGATATAATAATTACATTCGACAAATATTCAAAATTATTAATGTCATTTTGATAGAAATAAAATTAATCGTCATATATTTTCATTAATAAAATTACGTTGTTATAACAACGTAATTTTAGTAATTTATTTAATTTTATTTCTATCAAAATGACATTAATAATTTTGAATATTTGTCGAATGTAATTATTATATCATGTTTGAATTTTCAGTATGCCCTTATAACTATATAATATATACAATATATAATCTAGTTTTGAATTACAGAATAAGTATAGAAATTGCCAGAAGTGCACTGATTTTTCGCAACATTAGCGCCTTCTGGCGGCTCTTTATCTTCCGCTTAGTCTTCTGGCAATTTTTTCCCTACTTACTTGTACTATCTCCTATCATAAATGGTTGTTTTCAAAGTGGAAAATTTCCAGACAAATTAAAAATTGCGAAAGTATGTGCTATACATAAAAAAGGGGATACAGAAAATGTTGAAAATTACAGACCCGTGTCTTTATTGTCAGTATTTTCTAAAGTAATTGAGAAAATCATTTATAATCGTATTTATACATTTCTTAATAAACATAATATTCTGGATGATTCTCAGTATGGATTCAGGGCGGGTTTTTCTACTGTGAATGCGTGCTTTGAATTGCATGAATACGTTGCATCAAATCTTGACAACGGTAAAATTGTTTTAGGATTATTCTTTGATCTTTCGGCAGCTTTCGATACTGTCAACCACAAATTTTTGATTCAAAAACTGTTCAAAATGGGAATTAGAGGGAAATGTCAAGATCTGCTAACTAATTATTTAAGTTATCGTAAATTTTATGTTGAAATAGCAGGATGTAAATCAGAATGCAAAGAAATTACAACGGGTGTACCGCAAGGAAGTAACCTAGGCCCATTATTATTTATATGCTTTGTCAATGATATGCCACAATATGTTCCTGGGGATAAAATAATCATGTATGCGGACGACATGACAATATTAATTTCTGCATCGTCGATGTACGAAATAAAAAGAAAAAGCACAAACGTTTTAAATAAATTTACTGAGTGGTGTCAAAAAAACCAGTTAATTGTTAATATTAGCAAAACCAAATGTTTGCAATTTAAATTAAAAGAAACAATTGATCTGGACAAAAAGATTTTACATATAAATAATGAAATAAAAATTAGCGCTACTGTAAAGTATCTAGGAATACAGGTCGACGACAATTTAAAGTGGATTGATCAAATTAAAATAGTTTGTAAAAAGGTTTGTGGTTATTATTATCAAATAAAACAAGCAAGGGACTATTTTAGCACAAAAAATTTATTACTTATATACAATGCCTTCATCTATTCAAGTCTCAAATACGGAATCATAAATTGGGGTAGATCTACAGATATTAACAGATTGTTTGTTATTCAAAAGAGAGTAATTCGATGTATATTCAATATGAAAGCAAGAGATACTTGTAGAAATATTTTTAAAACTAATAACTTACTCACACTGTATGCAATATATGCCTACGAAATTTTAATATATATGAATAAACAAGGCTTCTTTGAATCAAATATTAAAAAAACGTACAATACAAGAACAACTGATGCTAGCATTAAACATAGTACAGCTTTTTTTTATGAAAAGTGTCCTGTATATACGGGTTTTAAAATGTATTATAAATTGCCAAATGAAATAAAAAACTGCGTAAATAAAAATAAATTTAAAATAAATTTAAAAAAATGGCTTATAGAGGTGGAACCATATAGTTTGAAAGAACTTTTATAACTATTTTAACTGTTTTATGTGATTGTTTTTAGTGTTTACTATTTATTGGATTGCTTATGCTTTTAATGATTGTTTTTTATGTAATGACTTGTTGTATCCAAATTAGGTCAAACAATAAATTTGTATTCTATTCTATTCTATTCTATTATTCTGCAAATTTTCAGCTCTGCACCGAGTCACCCATTTTCTCCGTAGCCAGCTCTCCCTCTATTATATTTCACAGAGGAATTATTTAATACTAGCCGCTACCCGCGGCTACGCCCGCGATTGAGATGGAAATCGACTTTTGACATGCATATCAGGGGTTGAGGTATTGCACATATTTTGACAAACAATTTTCTTATTTTTCGTAAAAAATTTTTATTTTTTTTTAATAAAAAGTATCCTATGTTACTTCTAATACCTTCAAGAGTGTATGTGCAAAGTTTCATGATGATCGGTTAAGTAGTTTTTGCGTGAAAGCGTAACAAACAAACTTACATTCGCATTTATAATATTTCGTTTTCATAAAATTTGTAAGTCCGGTCCTGTCGGGCCGATTTTAATGAAATTTTAATAGCACATTTTAATCATTACTAAAGGGTTAAATTTCAATTTTGAAACGATTCGGAGAAATTTTTCGGTATTTTTGGGCCCAAAAAATGTTTTCAACCCTTTCTTATTTTTCGTAAAAAAATTTTATTTTTTTTTAATAAAAAGTATCCTATGTTACTTCTAATACCTTCAAGAGTGTATGTGCAAAGTTTCATGATGATCGGTTAAGTAGTTTTTGCGTGAAAGCGTAACAAACAAACTTACATTCGCATTTATAATATTAATAATATGATTAATTTTAACAAATTTTAACTATTGTATTTCATGATGTATTTATTTTAGATTTTAATACTGTATTTTATGTACCTACCTATTTCTTGACTTTATCTTTGTGGGCTTGCCCACCGATGATACAATAAATTTACTTAACTTATAGTATTTTCTGTCCAACCCAAAAAAAATAAATTAAATAAATAAAAAAAAATGTTCTTACTTAGTAACAATAATCTCAAGACACGGCTGATTAAGTCCGATCGTATCCGATCTTCTCCTTCGGTTTAAATAGTTGGCGTCGGTGCATTTTTGGAAGCGCACCGACATTGCGCCCGCATTACGTCTCATCAATCGCGGACTCACTTTATACAAAACGTCACCGTCCGCTTCACTCACCGACAACATTTTGAAGACCACTGTAATAATCTACCGCACAAAAAAAAACAACAGCATGAGTTATTTTTAGACTTATTATATTTAATTGTAAACTTTGCAAACTTCAGATTGGTTAGTGATTTCTTCTTTCGTCATTATTCTGTCAAAAAATAATGATCAAAAAGAAGCTAATCGAGAGTTCTAGTAGGAGTATTATTAAAAAACCAAAATCACGACAGCAGTTTCTGCGCGCACATTTGAAACTAAGTTTAGTTTATTGTAATTAAAAATAAATTTGATAAACTGATAAAGATAACAAAATCAAGTGCCTAATTAGCATGGAACAATAATAGAAATTTTAATATGATTCAAAACTGTTCTGCTGATTCTCTACAAGCGCTGCTTTTCCACACACGAATTTCGACTGGAAGGTAGGTCGCCGGATGATTTTTAAACGCTTTCATTAGTGTATTGGCGTCGGTCGGATGGCGGGACCTAGGGATCGGACCAAAATTTCCCGTTATGCTGCTTTAACGCACAGTCTATACTAATATATAAAGCTGAAGAGTTTGTTTGTTTGGTTGGTTGAACGCGCTAATCTCAGGAGCTACTGGTTCGAATTGAAATTTTTTTTTGTTGGATAGCCCATTTATCGAGGAAGGCTATAGGCTATATAATATCACGCTACGACCAATAGGAGCGGAGCATCAATGAAAAATGTTGCTAAATGTAACTTAAAATTTGTCTGTCCGACAAAAACTTTTGAACGGTAACTCCGATCATCATGAAATTTGGATACAACATTCACTTTGGCAAACTAAGATGAATGTGTGTACTCGTGTCCCCCCATTCGTTCTTTTGCACCCGGGTGAAATCGGCCGGGACCGCTAATAATCTATATAATAATCTTCGTTTTGAGTTGAAAATAACAATAATAGGATGGCAAACTTTTAAGGATAAATTTCCAGATGGTTGCACATACCGCTAAATTAGCGGTATGTGCTTTATTATCGCTTTGTGCGTCAGAGCGGACTTTCGTTCATATAAGAAGTTATATCTAAGTTAATTTCACACGAAATCCATTCAAATTGAAGCTTTCTGAAAAGAGGAGATTCTGATCTATAAAACAGAACCATTTTTAAATCAATTCGAGTTCATAAATACTATTAAAATTGTAATTGAAAATTACAAACAGCAGTTGTCGGTTGGTCTGTACGTATGTACGTATGTACGGATGTACGTATGCACGTATGTACGTCACGACTCTACAGATCGCAATTTTGGTCGGATTGCCTTGGGTTATATTTTATTCACTTTGTTTAGTATCAGACCAGAACCCTATTTAAATTCACATAAATGTGTTCAGTAGTTTTATTTTTATAAACAGTTTTATTTTATTATTTTTGACAGCTAATAGTTAAAATAAAAAACCTTAAAAAAACAAAAAAATACCTATTACTGTTATTGTAATGTAGTGTATTACGTAGAATAACTGCTCCACTTCTATACCACAATAACAACGCAAGCTGGGATATCAGAATGGCCAAGCGGTTAAACGCGTAGTCCAGTAATAGCAAGGTGCCGAGATCGAATCCCGCTGACACAAGTTATATATTTTTTTTTCTATTCCATTTTATTTTTATTTTTTTTCTATTTTTTTAATTGTTTTTTTTTTTAATCTATTTTCTCAATTTTTTTTCATTATAATATGTACAGTGGAAAACTTGCGGGATGTGCACTTTTGGTTTTGCCAACTATTTTTTTTTGTTAGAAAAAAATAAGTCTATAAGATATTGTGAGTCGCAATACTATACTTTAAAATATTTTTTTTCTTTTTGAGCAAGCTCTCTTTGTTGGTTTATTTATAAACGTCATTGTCATTTTTAAATCAGAATTTTTACAATGTATTTCAAAACATTTATGAATTATTGGACAGCAAAGCAAGGAATGAGTTCTATAATTTAAGATTTGTGGTACAGAAAACTTTTAAAGTAATTAGAAAATTTATATAGTACTAACGGTCCTGCCCGGTTTCACCCTGGTGCAAAAGAACGAATGGGGAAGGAATGGACATAAGTACGCACATTCATCTTAGCTTACCGAGATGAATGTTGTGTTCAAACTTCATAATGATCGGAGTTACCGTTCAAAAGTTTTTGTCGTTAAAAAGCAGTATTTATACTAATATTTAATTGAAAACTCTGTAGGAAAATTATTTTTAAATAGGTACCTATAGTTATAACAGTTTTCAAATGAGCTATTAATTAGATTTATTTAATTTTAATTAGTCGTAAATAAAATTAAAATAAATTTAAATGTAAGCCTTAGAAGAAATCAATGTGGAAAATAAAAAAAAAAAAAAAAAAATAAAAATATATTCGCCCAACGTGGAGTCGATCCCACGACCCAAGAGTCTCGTGCTCTACCGACTGAGCTAACCGGGCTTGTGAATGTACGACCTAATATTGATATATGTAGTTACGGCATTTCACCTGAATAGAAGCTATTTTTTTTGAGATACATTTTACAACATTTTTCATTTATTTTGTCGTAGCGTGATATTATATAGCCTATAGCTCTCCTCGATAAATGGGCTATCCAATAAAAAATATAGTTTAAAAAAAACTAAAAAACACGCTTTATATCGAACTAAAAAGTAAAAAATAATTTTTTTAAAATAAGCTTAAAAAGCGTTGGGCGCTCGATGTACGAAAATGTGGAACAAAGCGCCCAACGCTTTTTAAGCTTATTTTAAAAAAATTATTTTTTACTTTTTAGTTCGATATAAAGCGTGTTTTTTAGTTTTTTTTAAACTATATTTTATTTTTCACTTTTTAGTTTGAGGATCTATAAAAGAATTTATTAATCCTGGGGGTCCTAATAAGGATAATGGGAAACTGTTATCAAATTATTGCATTGTCATCGGTCCTTGATACGTATGCAAAGTTTCAAATTAATCAGACTTCGGGAAATTGGTGAAAATAAAGCGTTTACTACAGAGGATCTATAAAAGAATTTATTAATCCTGGGGGTCCTAATAAGGATAATGGGAAACTGTTATCAAATTATTGCATTGTCATCGGTCCTTGATACGTATGCAAAGTTTCAAATTAATCAGACTTCGGGAAATTGGTGAAAATTATGCTCAAAGATTCCGTTACATGCATACATACATACATAATACATACATACATACATACATAGTTAGTTACAACCCAAACTAATATAAAGCGTTTAAAAAAAAATTCAATTTAAACCAGTAGTTCCTGAGATTAGCGCGTTCAACCAAACAAACAAACAAACTTTTCAGCTTTATATATTAGTATATTATAATATGTATTGGTTAAATATGGAAAATATATAGTTAATTCAAAAATTGTGAAGTACCTAAGATTTTGGTTGGTCTGAAGCACTCACAGAAGAATCGCCGCTGATATTATATAAACATCCAAATCCGAAAGTAACTTTTGGATATTCTTCAAATCTCTCTGATCTTAGTTTTCGAGCGTAATAATCTACAATCTCTCTACAATCTTTCTGTACCAGCAAACAGAAAGGCAACATGTTTCAAGCGATTATAAGCAGTACGAATGTATAAAATAATTTCAAGATCGGTAAGAATTGTTATAAAAAAACAAACATGGTACATATCACATTAATACTATAATTAAGTATAAACACCTAAAACATTGATATTTTGAAGTGGAAATTTGTAAGCATTTGTTTATTCTTTAAAATCTTGTGATTACAATCTAATCGCAAAGTAATAAATATTTATAATCCCACTGAAGAGGATGACGACGAGTACCCGCGTAAAATCGGGTACTTGATTCTAAAAATGAAAACTGATAACTCGAATAGGTTATTTGACTCTTGTTTTTAAGGAGGTTGAGCCGTTTTACGAAGATAATGAAAAAAATCTGAAATAAAGTTTTTTAATAGATTTTTTTATGACAAAATTTTCTATAAAAAATCCAAAATCATTTAGGAGATTTATAAAGCTGAAAATTAAAAAAAACTTTTACTTGTAGTCTTATGGAAAATATATCAACCTAGCATGCAAACGGTACATTTTAAGTTTTTGCAAATAACCAAATAATGTCAGCAGTTCCGAAAACTAACTATGTAAAGCATCGATGTCTTACGCATATTTTAATATTTTTTCCAATTTAATTAGGAGATTTTTAATCAATAAAAAAAATTATTAAACCTTAGTACTTTTCGATTATGGACTTTTATTCTTGACAATTTTAACTGAATTTTCAACTTTTTAATGATTTAATTTTAATTTTTATTACTTCTAAATTCTTTTTTTAATTATTTACTGCAAAAATAATATTAAAAAAATATATTTATTTATTCCTTTATGACAATAATTTATTGGTATCATCGACTTATAACCTTTTGTAAAAATGTATTTTGGAAAAGTTCCCATTTAGAATTCGACTTACTGTAGATGTTCATATCATAGTACAGTAAAACATCTTTAAGTCGAACCTCGATAAGTCGAAAACTTCCAAAACTCGAAAAAATGTTTATATTCCTTCCCTTCAAGCTCAAAAAGCTCCATTATTCGAAATCTCAACTTTCTATAGGTCGAAATAATACATTTTTAATTCAATGTTTCGGTCTCCTTTCCGCAATCGCCTTCAAAAATTCTTAACCAATCCACGACAAGTAGCGGTAAAAAGTAATTTTGTGATTAAATATAATAAACACCAAAAAACACTTTGCGATCTTAAGCTTTACAAAAATTATTGTACATAACACCTAAAAAATTAAACATGTACCAAACAAAGAAATATAAGCCATTTTATTAAGAAAATGTTATATTAAACTTTTATTATATTATAGTAGACTCTAGGTACAATCTTTCGATAGGTTAATAAATTAAAATTTTAGGGTGAGTTCAGTTTTGTCTTTATGATGCCGCAACGTAAAAAATGCATAGGTAAATAGTAAAAGTATCTTAGCATTTACAAAATACTAAGATACCAAAATAATGTATCTAAATACAAGATACAAAATGCTAGATTAAAAAAGAATTTCAGATACATGATGAAAATACTGTTGCGTGCCCCCTGTTGGGACGATAATGTGTTCCATAGAATGTTCCAGACCACGACAACAACAACAATTGAAAGCATTCATAGAATTTCCTGGAGAAGGCAACACATGTAAAAAAAGGTTGAGATTCTTCTAAAACATTCACAGGCGGGGGACGAAGCTATAAAATGCGAGCGGAGTGGTTGGCAAGTCAGTCAGTCAGTTGGCTAGTTGCAGCGCGTACGTACAGTGGATTACAGACAACTGTGAAATAAATTGTTCAGTCGGTACAGCAAGGCCGAAGTAACTGCTAAGATAGAAGATAAATGAGCTGTGTAAACCATTGAGTGCAATTATATAAATCTGGTTTTACATCAATAGCTTCTGTGTTGTAAATATTTTGTGTACATAATTAGTGACTCTATACTCTTCATTACTTGTTCATTTAGTTTATTAGTCAGAATTTCATTACTGTTTCGCTTGAGAAGTACGCTTCCGTTGTGTGTTTAACTGTTTTGTTAAATGTTTCTTATTGTAAATAAGTAATTTCCATCACGAACTAGAACTGTTTTGTTACAATACGTATTTTGTATCTTGCATTTGTATTTCAAATACTTGTATCTAATGCCGACACTTCACATGGCTATTTGTATTTGTGTATTTGGCAAACAATAACCAAGTGTGGACAGTCTATTTCACAAAGTGTTGGCCTTATTTGCCTATTTGACAAATAAGGCCCAATACCAAATACGCGTTACCGTGCTCTTGTGGGTTTTTCGAGGCACATCAAATGTGTCGAATAGGCAAATACGCAAATAAATCGTCCACACAATGGCCATATTCAGAAGCGCACGCGCCGTAAACCTGTACGGACGTGCAGTATTTTTGTGAACGAGAACTGGAACAATTATTATTGAAAATGAATTGGGACAATGAAACAGTGCTAAAATTCCTGGAATTTTGAACCTTGCGTTCTGCTGCTAAATGTTTGTGTGTTTGCTATTTGACTGTCATGTGTGGATGGTCGTATTTGCCTCTATTTGCATGTTTGTCTTGAACGTCATATATTTTGCCAAATACAACAAACACCCAATAGTAAACACAAATAGCCATGTGAAGTGCCACCTTTAGATAAGTCACATCTATGTCAGTATAGCCGTTATGCTGTTAGCAAAAATAATTGACAATGCAATTCACGTACGCTAGTTAAATAACAATAAAAAAATTAGCGGCGCGACGTGGTAAAACAAATTGACTATTATTTGGACTTACAGTTATATGTCGAACACTGATATCCAATTATCATTCGTTAGAGTATCGTCTATAATTAGGTAAAATTATTGCCTAGATTTTCGATACGCTCGGTCGAAGTCAGCCTTCGTGTATCAGTTCTATTGGCCGTGCAAACGTGCCGAACGTGCTCCTGTCGTAGGGCTGTGCAATAGTGATGTGTCCACATGACTCCTTATTGGGAGCTGACAACGTACGCTCCGCTCACTAAAAAGAGTCGCTCAGAGGGAGTCGTTCAAAGGAGCGACACTAGACAGTACGCACTACACAAGAGTGCAGACTGCAGATGTGTGAACTGTCATCTTGCATGCTCAGGAGTCACGTAGCATTGCACAGCACAATACACACACTCAGCTCTGCGCTCATTTTAATATGATTCTGATTTTATACTATTCGCATTTCGGATAAACTATAAAATATAATAAAAGCTTAACAATAATAATGTTTGTTATTACAATATTATATCTTTGTCAACGACGTCAATGTGAATGGTTTAAGTCACTGTAAATTTAGTACTCTTACACTTACAGTGTGTCATTCAACATTAAATGACTCAGCAAAGATAACTCCGTACGTGCAAAATTCACTATAGTGTCTCTGTGGCCTGTGCTGTTGTGCGCTCTGTAAATGTGCGAATGCAACAGTACCTACAAAAAAGCTCAGCACAGAGCTATAGCGCTTGGAGTGAGTCATTCACAAAAAAAAGAGCGACTCGCTCCGCTCCGAGAAAGGAGTCGTTCATTATGAACGACTCGCTCATGAGCGACACATCACTAGCGCGCAAACTGCACGTCGAAAAGTTCACACTATAGGGATTTTACCTCTGGAGACGTAGTCCGTTTCAAAATACTCAATATGAAAAGTGTACGTTAGGTTTCTCAAAAGTATCGATTTATTCCAGCAATTGTCGAATTCAGACATCCAACACGTGATCTACACTGTACTACGTTCAACTGTTCAAAAGTCGGAACTTTAGACAGACACTAAAATATCAAACAGGCCAATGTATAACAAACGCAATATAGTTCACTTATTTATTGTATATTTTTAATAAATGAATAACGCCTGATTTTTCTATAGTGCAACAAAAAAGTAGTTCAAAAACTAAAACCCGACTACTGAAAAGTATGAAACAAGAAAATATTCTCATCTGAGGATAGCCGTGGTCATATGCCACTTACCCTAACAAAACATTACATTTTAATAGTAGTAAGCGATCATAAGCTCAGGGCAAATTGCATGGGCCTCATATATATTAGAGTGTCCGTCGGCAAAAAATTTATTGACACATACTGTCCCCAAACTTTGTCTTTGGCTTCATTAGGCCTAGTCTGACACCTATTTCCTCTATGACTTTTCTTGATTTTGGAGCGTTGTCCCTCTAAACATGTAAAAATTTATAGATACTGTTTGTTTTTTTAATTGGATACCTTAAAAACTTCAACCAAAACGCTAAAATAATATTCTCTGACAAATAACATGAACCGTTTAAAATGTCTGACACCTCGAATATGTTCGACATATTCGAGGTGTCAGACATTTTAAATGGTACATGTTTACATGTCGTCAAAACGACATCTTTCGGAAAGTTTAGAGGGAAAACGCCCCAAAATCCAGAAAAGTCGTAGAGGAAATAGGTGTCAGACTAGGCCTAATGAAGCCATATACAAAGTTTGGGGAGAGTATGTATCAATAAAATTTTTGCCGACGGGCACTCTGACTATATGGAACACAATAGAAAACATACCTATTATTTGCGCAAAGCGAGGTCAATATTAAGCAAGTTTCACGAAATCTTTTAGTTCAATTAATAGTTTAACGTGTGATAAACAGTGTTGACTTTCATTTCCGAAGTTTGTACAGCCCCAGTTCATCGAGCACGTGACATGAACGTTTAGGGTGACTTTTACATTTTAATTAAAGTGTAATAAACGATTGCAAAATTTTATGCATGTAAAATCGTTAGCGCCGTTAATTTAGATTTCGCAATATGACGTCACGTCGCGTCGTAACCCTGCCAGTGCGAACAACGCTTTGTAATGCCGGCACTTCACATGGCTATTTGTATTAGTGTATTTGGCATATTTGGCAAACAACTACCAAGTGTGGACAGTTTATTTGACAATGTGTTGGCCTTATTTGCCTATTTGACAAATAAGGCCAATACCAAATACGCGTTACCGTGCGCTTATCGGTTTTTCGAGGCACATCAAAGGAGTCAAATAGGCAAATACGCAAATATACCGTCCACACAATGGCCATATTCAGAAGCGCACTCGTCGTGAACCTGTACGAACGTGCAGTATTTTTGTGTCTGTGCTGTGAGCGAGAACTGGAACAATTATTATTGAAAATGAATTGGGACAATGAAACAGTGCTAAAATTCCTGGAATTTTGAACCTTGCGTTCTGCTGCTAAATGTTTGTGTGTTTGCTATTTGACTGCACGTGTGGATGGTCGTATTTGCCTCTATTTGCATGTTTGTCTTGAACGTCATATATTTTGGCAAATACAACAGACACCCAATAGCGAACACAAATAGCCATGTGAAGTACCACCTTAATAAATAAATAACGCCCTAATAACGCCCAATAAATTGCGGATAATTAATTAGCAAAAAATTCATTTTCGTACAGCAAATTTTTTGGTGTACTATTGCACATACCGCTAAACTAGCGGTATGTGCTCTATTATCGTTTCTCGCGTCAGACCTGACTTTCGTACATACAAGAAGTTATATCTAAGTTAATTTCACACGAAATCCATTCAAATTGTAGATTTTTGAAAATAGGAGATTCTGTTCTATAAACCAGAACCATTTTAGATCAATTCGAGTTCATAATAAGGTACTACTAAAATTGTAATTGAAAATAGCTGTTCCAAGAAACTAAATGTCAACCAAATCATTTTTTCTTTGTTAATACATTATAATTATATTATCAAACCTCTTGTTACGAGCAAAATTTCACTCTCGGGTATTTTTGCAACTGAAAAATAAATAGTTTGTTTGAGTTTTTAATTACCAATTTAGATAAAGAAAAAAAAATGACGAACGGTATAAAACAAACAAAATAAATGAACTTTTTAATAAATTATATATTTTTTTCTTTATTGTACAGACAAAAATATGGGTATTTAGTTAAAAATCATACATTTATTTTGCAAAAAATATCGTATATTATATTTACAGGAGCCCCATTCGGAACACTCGGGAAGACTGCTTTGAAGGGGTGAGATAAGCGATGTTCAAAGCAGTCTGCCGGGATGTTACGACCGGAATTTTGGTCTGCCTTTTTAAATACAGTTTAGAAAAGGTATATTTGAAATACTGTGTAAATTTCAGCCTTGCCAAAACGAGTTGACGTTTTCAACCCTACTAGTGCATATTTAAGGGTTGATTATCATTTACCCCCAAAAACAACTGGACGCAAAATGTCATTGTCGTTCTTTGCACTGATTAAGGAGGTTGAGGCGTTAAACGAAGATAATCAAAAAATCTGAAATAAAGTTTAAGTAATAGATTTTTCTATGAAAAAACTTTCCGTAAAAAATCCAAAATCATTAGGAGATTTATAAAGTTAAAAATTAAAAAAAAACTTTTACTTGTAGTCTTATGGAAAATATGTCAACCTAGCATGCAAACGGTACATTTTAATTTTTTGCAAATAACCAAATAATGTCAGCAGTTCCGAAAACTAACTATGTAAAGCATCGATGTCTTACGCATATTTTAATATTTTTTCCAATTTAATTAGGAGACTTTTAAGCAATGAAAAAAATTATTAAACACTTTTCGATTAATGACTTTTATTCTTGACAATTTTAACTGAAATTTCAACTTTTTAATGATTCAATTTTAATTCTTATTACTTCTAATTTCTTTTTTTAAATTATTTACTGCAAAAAATACGTAAAATACAGATTATATAAATTTATTTTTCTAACCTAACTTTGTACAAAAAATTCAAAAGTTAGTCCATTAAGTAAAATACTGAAATAATTAGTTAATATTAAAAAAATTATTTATTTATGCCTTTATGACAATAATTCATTGGTATCATCGACTTATAACCTTTTGTAAAAATTTATTATGGAAAAGTTCCCATTTAGAATTCGACTTACTTTTGATTGGGACTGTTACGCATCAACCTCCTTAAACTACATTATAAACTAAATCAGCTTTCAAAAAGTTCAATGGCTTCCGATCTCTAAGTGCCGAAGTTTAAATCCGTCCTGTGAGAAGGTGTAAAAAACATTCTGATACTCTCCTGAATGTCTCTCAAGTCACAAGTTATAATTTCATCGGTTAAACAATTTAAAATGGTGTTAGTTTCGAGATTGCCCGTCAACAAAACTTCTCTATGAAAAGTATTTCGGAAATGTGAGTTCCTCATCATCGTTTCAAATAATTTCGTATTGCAAAGATCATACAGTATTCCTCTGTAGCAATTATATGGATTGTCATCAACTTGATGTAAAACTTTTAAAAACACAGAATTATTTATATAATAATAAAAGTGATTTTTCAGCTTGTCTGGTAGTGTCTTGATTAATTCAGGGAACAGATGTATTACTTTTAAATTAAGTATATCACGTTTAATAAAGTTCAAACCAGTCATATTTAGGATATGTTTGAAAGTCGACCGATTTCCATATTTGAACAAAATATTAAAATCTATTTGTTCCAAAGGAAAAGTATTGCATCGGTTAACAATGTTACATTTATCTTCCCACGAGAAAGCTGCGTAAGTTCGTTCAAAAACGTCGAAATCTAAGAACGGATTAAGTGGCGTTCTTTCTAAACCTGGATCTTTCCAAATGGTGTATCTGTTGCCGGTTACTTTTAAAGAAAACCCACATTGTTCACTGAACTTTTTTGCATTGCAATTCTTCCACAAATTTATCACTGTTTCATCATTTACGTAAAAACTTCGCACGGCAATAAAACAGCGGGTTTCGTAACTCAATGATTGGTTATTTACGATGTACGTTTCAATTGTTTTTCCGTGTTCAATTGTTCCGTACATGGACCAGCAGAGTGGATCAGTAACGTTAGTTCCTGCGTCCAGTTCTAGCGGAGGATACTTCATGAAGAATTTCAATATTTCATAACCCAGTAGTTTTGTAAAATGTGTTATTTGTAATTTTAAACATCCTGGTAGCACCAAATCATCTGAATTAATAGTTTTTTCAATTACCTTATTGAAAAGGTTAATTGTTTTGATATTTACAAATTTGCACTTTATTGCTGGTTCACTTTCAATGTATTTCTTTTTCATTAGCTTTGAACACCAAATTTGACTAGCAATCTTTATTCTAGCCAAAGATTTTAAATCTAACACTTTATTCAAAGCTATGTTTTGCTGCTCCATTTTGTGAATGGATAAACAATAATAAGCTTAGTTATCTATAATCCACAATCAATCAATCAATAAAAAGTCACTACTCGACACAGTATCACATAAATTCAACGTAAATACGTTTTTGAATATTATTATTTCTTAAACACAGATGTTGACATGTCAATCTTCAGTTAAGGAAGTCTTTCAGAATCTAAATAAATATTATTCAGTACGACTGCTTAAATGTAATTAATTTTGAAAAGATAAGTTATTTGAAAATATTTTATGACCCTAATGGTATTAGGATTTAGTTAGAAATTTGTAAAAATTGATTTTAAATTCTGAAGATCGGCTTAAAGTAATAAAATTTAGTCTCTGCAGGTTTAAAAATTAAGTATAGGTATACCTGCAGATCATGGGTGAAATTATGGAGGGTAGAGGTACCTAAAGAGAACCGTCTCTGTAGGAAGAGTGTCAATTTCTCTCTGATGATTCTATAGGTTATATTTACCAAATAATGTTTGACTATACGTAAGTGATTGAGGCTTCTTTTACTGTGAATATAAACTACTCTAGTCGCCAAAAATATTCAATTTTCCTTTCGGCACACTTCACTTCGTCTACAACTGCTAAGTTTTCATTAAACACTTTTTCTACACTAGCGCCAGTCTGGTCACTTTTGGAACTGTTAATTGACGCTTTCAGATGGACATATTTTCAGTTTTACCCCCATATAAGAATTAAGATGGTTCTTCCATATGATATACATATATACTAATAGATAGTGGATGCCTATCCTTGAGCATTGTGCGGAATGGTATACCAATTAGAAGCCATTTTGAATGTGGAAAACGCCGTAAAAACGCGCGAGATTCAAAAAGATTAAATATTCCTTAATATTATGTTAATGGGAAAAACAACAAAACTCATAGTAAACAGTGATATTTCGCTCCAAAACCTATTTTTATATTGAAACGTTTCAAAAATTACAAAACTGAGCATAAATATCACGAAAAAGCTTAGAACATTGACATTTTGATATCAAGGTTGGCATGCATCGTATATCATGACGTCACATAAGCCCGTCAACATGGCCGATTATTTAAACTGTCTAGTTTTGTATGTGAAATTTAATATTTTCTTTCCTGTGATAATATTACATTTTTAAATGATTATCATTTTTTTTCCGCATTATGGTTGAATAGATAATCTATTAAAAATATTAAAAAAAATCCAGCCAATTGGGCGACGGGACCATTCCAACTTCAAAAATGTTGACATTTGATGATATTAAAGAAAATAAAATTCTGATATCGCGTGAGGTGACGCGGGTAATGGCTAGTATTCAATATGATATTAACTATTCGTTGCCATGGTTACCTACATAGTATGTTCCACCGAAAAATTTCTCCAAATCGTTTAAAAATTTAAATTTAACCTTTTAGTAATGATTGAAATGTTTTATTACAATTTTAATAAAATCGACCCGACAGGACCGGACATACAAATTTTAGGAAAACACTAGTTTGCGGTATTCGTTGCCATGGTTACCTACATAGTATGTTCCACCGAAAAATTTCTCCAAATCGTTTAAAAATTTAAATTTAACCTTTTAGTAATGATTGAAATGTTTTATTACAATTTTAATAAAATCGACCCGACAGGACCGGACATACAAATTTTAGGAAAACACTAGTTTGCGGTATTCGTTGCCATGGTTACCTACATAGTATGTTCCACCGAAAAATTTCTCCAAATCGTTTAAAAATTTAAATTTAACCTTTTAGTAATGATTGAAATGTTTTATTACAATTTTAATAAAATCGACCCGACAGGACCGGACATACAAATTTTAGGAAAACACTAGTTTGCGGATAGAGATTCACCTACTGAAAGGTGAATTTAATTTGATGCAGATGGTAGATTGATTTTATTATTGAAATTAAGTAAAAAAATTATATTTCAAGGGATGTATAAAGGGGTTAAAATTTTTAATTTGTCCGAAAAGAAAGTTTATAAGTTCACAAAATAAAGCCACACTGCCTGTATTAGCAAATAGGTACACTATATTGTCGGCAGGGTTTGGCACTGCGACTCGAGTTTTTTTTTTTGTAGAGCATCATCGATTGTACATAAAAACCGTTTAATTTGAAGGTTTTTTTAGCTATTTTATTCTCATTAATGTTATATTTGTTTGTGGGAGGTGGACGAATCTTGCTGGGCTCGCTATGCCTACATTAAAATATAAGCGCATAATCAAATCTTTGATTAACGTCTGATTAATCAATAAATAAAATTATCGACCAATTTTTCAGACAATATATTAACAAAAAATATAATTAATACATTAACGTTTCGATCCGGATTTGGATCTTCTTCAGAACGGAACTAAAAATATAAAAAAATAATTAATATTTAGTTTTTCATTACGTAGTCATGGAAATAATTGTGAGCACCTAAGAAGAAAATATTAAAAACAAAATATTATTTCAAAATAATATTTTATGTGAATTTTAATACGGTATAGTGCGTACTACTATTAATAACTTTAAAGAATAGCTTCTGTTGCTACATTGTTGAAACACCCATTGTTACATGTCTATATTAGAAAAATTTATTTCTCAAACAATGGCTATATATTGGAATGATGAATTGACCTTACTGTGTCACTGTGGAGTAATGTAACTCAGTCCGCCGCGATAGTGGAAAGATTCGGGGTTCGTATCCCGATGGTGACATTGTTTGAGAAATAAATTTTTCTAATATAGACATGTAACAATGGGTGTTTCAACAATGTAGCAACAGAAGCTATTCTTTAAAATAATATTTTATATATTATTACCTATATTACTTAAATTTTCCGTATCGAATTGAGCATTGAGAGAATTTTTATTTGATTTTATATGCAACATTTCCGAAATATTTCTTTTATTATCTAAAATTTTTATATTATCCCAATTAATTTTGTGGTCAAGTTCTAATTTGTGTTTAGTAATTACATTATGTTTGTCAGGGATTAATTTATGATTATTTTGGTGTTCTCTTATTCTTGTTTTAAGAGCTCTTTTTGTTTGACCAATATAATTCTTATTACAATTTTCACAATCAATTTTATATACAACATTATGCTTTTGTAATTTATTAATTTTATCTTTTCCCTTTTTAATAATTTTATCAAGTTTATTTCGAACATTAAAAACAGTTTTTATATTTAAATTTTTAAGAAATTTTTGTTAATATATTGTCTGAAAAATTGGTCAATAATTTTATTTATTGATAAGCGAATAATACCTAAATCATCTGTTGATTGAACATTTCTTCAAACTCGAGTATTTTTGCAACTGAAAAATACATAGTTTGTTTGATTTTTTAATTACCAATTTAGATAAAGAAAAAAAAATTGACGTACGGTATAAAAAAAGCAAAATAAATAAACTTCTTAATAAATTATATATTTTTTTGTTTATTGTACAGACAAAAACATGGGTATTAGTTGAAAATCATACATTTTTATAACATAAATTTTGCAAAAAATATCATTTATTATATTTTACAGGAGCCCCATTTGGAACACCCCGGCAGACTGCATTGAAGGGATGAGATAAGCGATGTTCAAAGCAGTCTGCCGGTTTTTTTAGACCAGAATTTTGTTCTGCCTTTTTAAATACAGTTTAGATAAGGTGTATTTGAAATATTGTGAAAAATTTCAGTCTTTCCAAAATGGGTTAACGTTTTCAACTTTACTAGTGCATATTATTAAGGGTTCATTACCATTTACCCCTAAAAACGACTGGACTTGATAACGTAAAATGTCATTGTCGCTCTTTGCACTGTTTAAACTAAATTATAAACTAAATCAGCTTTCAAAAAGTTCAATAGCTCCCGATAAGTTTTCCATCCTAAGAAGGTGAAAAATCATTCTGATATTCTCCTGAATGTCTCTCGAGTCAGAAGTTACCATTTCAATGTTACCTTTTTCTTTTCCCGGTTAAAAAAAATTAAATATAATACTTAATAAAAAATAGTGCTAAGATAAAATAAACGTTTAAAATATAAATTTAAATAATATAAAAAAAATGGTGACATTTTAATATTTACAGTTGGTACGAAATAAAATTTTATATGCAATGTCTCGATTAATTTTGCTGTAATTCAGTTCGTTGCTCGTCGCCTGACACAACACACCATACCGATTGGGTTTGTAGAAAAGTGTTAATTTATATTACCTATAATTATATTTGTTCGAATTAAACAATTCGTTTTTTTCCTATCATTTAATCTTATTTTACGTAGGTAAGAGGTAGCGAACAGATTTTTTTTCTTTTTGCGTGTTCAGTCGACGAGCAGCGAAAACTTTTTAAAATGTATTTCTAGGTTATACCTATATATTTATTCTTTTCACGTGCACGTGTAATTTTAAATCTTTTCAATATAAATTTAATTAATGCTTATCATCGCAATGTTAATAAATCTTGTGATATAAATGCTATTCTATGTGTTGATAAATAACGTTGCAGTATTGTTTAATATTCTTTTTGGAAAATATAAAGTAAATCTTTTGGTAATCGTAAATTTGTAATTTATAAAATCTTTTGCTATAAACAATATTCAGTTGTTCATAACCAATGCTGCAGAATTTATCAAAATGTTTTTTCGATATACATAAGTTAATCTTTAGTAATTGCTGATGTTGTAATATTCTTTTTTAAAAAATTGTTTTGATATAAATAATCTATTTTGCTTATACTGTAAATTTTTTATCAGGCATTGAAGGTTGTACAAGTTGGTATTTCTTCGTATAATTGTTTTTTTTTTTAGTTTTTCTGCCTTCTACTGCCGCTATGGGACCCGGCAGGCTTCCACCAATGGAATAGGCTATTTAGAGCGTACTCACCGACACCAAGATTTAACGTCGACATTTCTCTATGAACAGTATTTCGGAAATGTGGGTTCATCATCATCGTTTCAAATAATTTCGTATTGCAAAGATCATCCAGTATTCCTCTGTAGCAATTATATGGATTGTCATCAATTTGCTCTAAAACTTTGAAAACAGACAGAACTAATTGTAGAATATACTACCCGGTGACCCAAGTAATCTATGTAACTGTCCTGAATGTTTGGTAGTGCTTTGGTTAATTCAGGGAACAGATGTATTACTTTTAAATTAAATATTTTAAAGTTTAAACCAGTCTCATTTAGGATATGTTTGAAAGTCGACCGATTTCCATATTTGAATAAAATATTAAAATCTATTTGTTCCAAAGGAAAAGTATTGCATCGGTTAACAATGTTACATTTATCTTCCCACGAGAAAGCTCCGTAAGTTCGTTCGAAAACGTCGAAGTCTAAGAACGGATCAATTGACGACGTTTCTTCTAAACCTGAAGGATATTTCCAAATGGTGTATCTGTTGCCGGTTACTTTTAAAGAAAACCCACATTGTTCACTGAACTTTTTTGCATTGCAATTCTTCCACAAATTTATAACTGTTTCATCATTTACGTAATAACTTCGCACAGCAAAAAAACACCGGGTTTCGTAACTCAATGATTGGTTATTTACGACGCACGTTTCAATTGTTTTTCCGTGTTCAATTGTTCCGTACATGGACCAACACAATGGATCAGTAACAATAATCATATTGTATAGTCCTAGCATAGGATGCTTTAGAAAGAATTCAAATATTTCATTTCCCAGTAATTTTGTAAAATGTGTTATTTGCAATTTTAGACATCGTGGTAGAACCCAATTATCTGAATTGATATTTTTTTCAATTACTTTACTGAAAAGCTTAATTGTTTTATTAACTGCAAACAAATTGCAGTTTATTTCATATTCACATTCAATGTATTTCTCTTTTATTAACTTTGAACGCCAAATTTGACTAGCAATCTTTATTTTAGCCAAAGATTTTAAATCTAACACTTTATTCAAAGTTATGTTTTGCTGCTCCATTTTGTAAGCGGAAAAACAATAAAAATCTTAGTTATCTGTAATCCACAATCAATCAATCAATAAACATTCACTACTCGACACAGTATCACATAAACTCAGCGTAGAAAGTTTTATATTCAAAAATACGTTTTTGAATATTATTATTTTTTAAACACCGATCACACGTCACTCTTCACTTTTGGAAGTCTTTCAGAGTCTAAATAAATGTTATTCAGTACGACTGCTTAAAAGCAATGAATGTTGAAAAGATAAGTTATTTGAAAATATTTTATGACCCTAATGGTATCAGGATTTGTAAAATTGATTTTAAATTCTGAAGAACGGATTAAAATAGTAAAATTTAGTCTCAGGTTAAAAACTAAGTAGGTACATCTGCCAAGGTCGTAGATATTTTTTTCTGGGAGGGGTAAAGCAAAAAAAATCTATTTTCTTTTTAAGTTTTATTAGATAATATCGCACAAGAATACTCACGAAGGAAGGTGTCAAGCAAAATATTAATTCCCAAACTAATTTTACAAATTTTTTCTAAAAAGTATTTTTAATTTTTATTTTTTAGTTAGGTAAGTAGTATTCATAATATTTTCAGTTTTACTTATTATTATTATGTTCCTGAGGGAGGGGGTGTAATTACCCCTTTTATCCCCCATATCTACGCCCTTGATACCTGCAGAGTGCAGACCATGGTGTGTTCATTAGGCAGGTTTCTCTGTCTCTTTCTCTGGAAATCGTTTAAAAGTGCAAATAATATCCAGAGCTGACAACTTGAAAACAAGAAAAACGTTCCACGAAAGTTCTCACATCGCTCGCCTTTGTTGCATCCATTGTATGCGAACTTTATTTTTTTTTAATTGCAAATTGACAGTTATATGTACAATATTTTGGGAGTTTCATTTTTATTCAAATATTCTTTACAAATTGTTTTTGGATATTTTATTTAGTTTATTAACTTATTCACGTTACTAAATAAGGTTATCTATTTTAAAATAAAATATCAGTTCATTTCATAGTTACAAGTCAGTTGCATAATACAGAAAATTGTGTAAAGATTTCAAAATACAGGGATGTATCTAAATATCACAACACGAAAATTAAAAAGTTCAAAAATTTAATTTGTGCGTTTTTTACATAATTATATTTACTATCGGCCCGGTCTGTGGGTGAAATTCGACAGTATCTTACTCCGCATTTACTTCGCTAATTTTTTACAGTGAATGAACGTAAACAATGAATGTTTAATTTAATTTAATGTATTTGTAAAACATATCTATATATATAAAATTCCCGTGTCACAATTTTGGCCGCGCTAATCTCCGAAACCACTGGACAGATTCTAATGAAATTTTGTAAATGTGACTTGCTTGGTGCAACTTACGCTATAGGATAGTTTTTATTAAATAATTTGTACAAAATTACGGTATTTTCTCAGAAAACCTGTTTGTGTAGTACATAAATAGTGACATTATATTCTTCATTACTTATTCTTCTATTTTATCAGTTAGAATTGTTGTTTTGTTTCTGCTACGTTGTAGAGAAGTACTTTTTAGTTTGTTTATTTGTTTTGATAACGTTTTACTATTGTAAATAAATATTTTCCACCACGAACAAGAACAGTTTTGTTACATTATTATTACCTGAACTATTTTAGATTATTAGGGGCCATTAAAGTATTACGTCTAAGCACCAAAGGGGAGGAAGTCTTTGCTTAGCTTATTTTGCTTACTTACAATGCTTACTTTTGCTGACAAAATCTTGAGGATTTCTATTTTATTTTGATTTATTTTTATTTTACTTGGCTTTTTTAATAATAAAAAGCTCTTATAAATCATTGTTTTATTTTTTTTGTACAAAAATAAAACAAAAAAACAACTCCATCTGTTTGGAAACATTTCTTTCAAAAATTGTCTGACTGGTATGACGTATGCGCGTTGGTAAATCAGTGACCCAATGTCTTTAGGTTCAACACGAATAGGCGAAGATATTTGATCTCGCACCATATGTAAGTATTTTTTGGGAATTTAATGTCCCATTAATAAAAAAAGTCCGATTATGTTGTAATCCTTTGAATATTTTCTTCGGTAGTATACATATTTATTTTGCAAAAGAATACTATCTGTCAAATTGAAAAACAAGATTTCAAGGCTCACTCTGATCCAGTCATTTTTTCCCAATGTTAATTTCCCTATGTGCACTTTACGTGTTTACATACTGTATTATACCACAAGAGTCGAAAGCTTGATATTGTTGCACTGTGCGCCATGATACCCAAGGCGAAGCCGAGGGCACCATGACGCGCAGTGCAAGATTATCAAACTTTCGGCCAGTGTGGTGTATACTATTTTCTTCATACCCGGTCGAAAGTATGCGTATTAAATACATTAATTAATTAATTACTTATTAGTTACATAAAAGCACACATAAATTCCAAGCAATCAGCTTTGAGGTTATACGTAAAAACACGAATGAGAGCTATTAGCTAAAATGTAATTATAATAGGGTTGCTATGGAAACGACATTTAAACAACAGTTGATAGGTTATTTTTTTCATTACTGCCGCCCGAACGCACGTACTTCCTGCATCAGTGCGTGTAATTCTACCAATGCGTAAATGTTAGACTTTCTTTAAAGAAAATACAATATATCCTTCCTTCCGCAGTCAAATAAGAAGTTGCCAATCATTCAAATGCTTTTATCAAATTAATACAAACCAATTTTATAACATTGAAATTTATTTACTTCGTTTGCAGAAAACAGAATTAATTCTGGATCTGTTGTGTTTTTGGTAACAATGGATACTTAATTAATATAATTTAATGTATAAGCGAGTTGGAATACCAAGAAATACGAAATAAATAAAATTCAGTGGCGTCTCTTATAGGCCCCACTCACGATCACACTTCATGCCACAGTTCAGTGTTCAAACTTATAGTTCAGTGAAGCATGATAATGTGTGGGACAAATAAACACTGAAACCAACACTGAAGTCAAGCATGAACTCATCAAATGCATCTTGATTTTTGAACGACTTCAGTGTTCAGTGTTCAAGTAAACTGTTGTGTGTGTGGGTGTTTTTCAGTTCAGTTTTTGGAGTTCTGTGTTTTGTACAACCAGAAGCCAAAAATCTCAATGTTGCTGCCTTTCTTGTGCAGAAATAGATTTTCACATATTTGTGTCCTGGTTCTTAATAAATAGGGTAACTAATTCCAGTAAATAATTGTAAGTTAATTCATCCATTCGTAAATAATTATTGCAATCAAGCGGCTCAAGATGTAATTCATTAATCAAATAAACATGACTTCTTGAATCACGCATTTCTAACCAATTTTTCACCCATATTCTTCTTTTTTTCTTATTTCTCTGTTTTAAATACAATCCCATAGCTCTGAACAGCCAATCCTCACCATTTAAATTACTCATTTAGTTCTTATTAATGAACTATACTCTATAGTATAATATTATAGTGTGTATATAATATAATATATCATATGTATCTATACTCGACGAGTGTATGCCAACAACTGAAGCAAACTGAACACAAAAAATTTAAAAAAATGAGCAGTTTGCATGACTGTGTGTGGTGCCAGTCAGTCTTTCGATTCATCGGTCCAACTTCACTGAACACTGAACTGTGGCATGAAGTTTGATCGTGAGTGGGGCCTATTACGATTATAGCAAACATAATTTAAAAATTCCAGCCAATTGGGCGACGGGGCCATTTCAACTTTATAAATATTGATATTTGATATGAAAGTATGATATCGTCGTTGGTTCTGTAATAGCTCTTATGTGCATAATTGGCAGATTTTACGTTTTTTAGATCAAAAGATTCAGGAAACGGAGCTCTATACACTAGTAATACCTTCAAACTAATTTTACAGTAACCAACAAGGAGAAATAACTCTTATGTGACAATTTGTATCAAATAATTCTTCCCATGTGCCAATAAATCCGAAATTAACATTAAATATTTTTTAAGAAAATACTTCGTCTTAATTAAACATGTATAGTGAATATAAGTATGAATTTTTAATATACCTCTGAAATTGCTAGTTCTTACCATCCATTGCTGAAATTACCACTTTTTGGCCTTTCCTGAAAATTTTACTTTTTACACATTAGAGGTATTACAGAACCAACGACGATATGATAATATGAAGATGAAAGTTTGCCTCTAAGTAAAACCTGAATACCAGCACTGTGCAATACCAACCCACTGAATGGAACGACCAATCACAGAAGAGCATACTACGACCGAGTAGAGAACAGGAGCACGTTGACTATAAAAGACGGAAGTACCACACTAGTCGACACTAGAGATGAGATAAACGGGTCTTTTTAGTGATCTGCATCTTTGCATCTGGATCCCGTATGCGAGCCGGCTCCCTGAACCGGTTCAAAAAGAGCCGAGTTCTGAATATGTTATTCGAGTCAACTGAGCCAACTGAGTTAGTTGAGTCAAGTCAATCATATCACCTAATATTATGCCAGACTGACTCACATATTATAAGGCGGGGTTTTACAGGTTGCTACTTGCTATGTTACAGAAAACATATTACAATATGCAATACAATACCTTAAATAGTTGTGACTTAAGTAAAACATTGTACCGCCTGTGCGTATAGTATGTACCATAGCCAGACATATTATGATGCATGAGTCATTTGAGCTGACAGTGCTTCTGTGTATTAAGTGTTTCACTGAGTTATGCGGATCCCTTGAGCCGTCGGCTCATAAAAAAGTGAGCCTGCTCTCACGGATCTTCTGTCGGAGCCGGCTCTTTGAACCGGTTCAGATCTGAGTTACCCAAGCCTAGTCGACACACTTACCTGTGAGCAGCCTAGAAGGAAACTTCGCCCGCTACCACATCGCCTTTGATAATGTCTACCGCAGGTGTAGACGAAACGTCAGGTAGTAATACCAATGGACCACGGCATACAAGCCCGGAAACCAAGATGATTTGGATAAAGAGGTTATACTGTATTTGTATCTTTCAGTTATTCAGCTATTGGTAATATTATTTCCAAAAGAACGGTAACAATTTAATATAAAAAAATAACAGTTTCGCCTGTCACTGTTACAGTTTGGTGTGCAGAATAGATCCACCGAGTGGGGAGAATCGAATTGTTTCAAGACAATGTGTTTTTTAAGCTGCGCCAATGACACCGAGTTGGCGTTGAATTTAGTCCCAGTGTGACAATAAACAAAGAAGACGAGAAAAGAAGATGTGTTTAATTATTTTGTAAGAGAGAGACGAGGCGACGAGTGGAAGGCAGATGGTGTTACAACACCAACGAGTGATAATGAAGCTAAACTTTTGTGCTAACAAGAGAACAACAATGGCAAACTTACCTTCCTTAACTGACTGTACACAAAATAACTACCTCAGTGGTGTCCCGTTCGTAAAAATGTGAAAAACGGATGACCTACAAAGTTTCCCGCTATGTTCAGTACGTTAACGCACAGGAGGCTGGACTTCCCGCTAGATTTAAATACTAGTTTTCTAGCGCTGGTATTCTTAGCTGCTTTTACGTGCTCGCTTCACTAAGACGTCTTTTCAAGCTTGTTTTGTGGATAGATCTGGTGCGCGCGCAGTGACAGTTCAAATATAAACACAGAGCAAAACGTGTCTGTTGTCTGACTCTGAGCAGAATAACGCCATGTTGGTTTGTGGGCGTTTGATCAAGTCGCCCACGTGACAAGATACTGCTTCATGATCCTTGCTCAGAGCAAACAGAAGGACCTAGCAAGAAAAGTAGCCCCTGTTCTAATTTTAAAGTCTATCTTGTGAGCTAGCAGGCGAGCCCGCAGTTACGGCATTTCCAGCCTCGTACCCAGCCTGTCGGCCAGCAGAAGTCCGAGCAGTGTTTTCAGCCTCGGGTGCACCGGCCTTTACAAAAAATTGATATTATTGTGTCCGAAATCCAATAGCGTTCCGAATTGCCACCGTTGTTTCGTCGACTTATATAATATCAGGGGTGATCTCACGTGCGGTTAAGAAAACTTTGTAAATCGGCAATTCTAAATTCCCTACAGACAGAATAAGTCATTAAGTCATCTATTCTAAACAATTCCGAATGGAATCTAACAAATTTTTCCAAACATAAAAATAATATGGCAGAACTAATTTTAATTATTATTACTAAAGCCAATACTGCCCTAAAAAGGCAAAGGGCAGTAAGTGACATTTGTTGAAAAATGAGTTAATACTGAAACCAACGACAGCAGTAAGTGCTGCAGCAATAATTTTATTGTCTTTAAAAAAAATGTTTCCCCCATGTTTTGGTTTCCATAATCTAAAATTCTGGACGGTCAATACATTTTTAGTAAATCTTGATTTACTCAAATTCATAAGTTGGTCACTTACTGCCTTTTGCCTTTTTACGGCAGAATATTTGTCTTCATTTTTTATTTAATTCAACATCGTTGATGCGATGGTGTTTTTGTTGCGTAGTGAAGAGCGAAGAGGTATGAAGGATTTCCTTAAAAAAACGATTACGGGGTGCTGTTGATACGATTAGAAATTATCAAATTCTCACACCTGACATTATTTTCTTTTAATAATATCGATTGACCGCAAGTGGGTAGATAATTGTTCTGACGGCAATTGGCAAGCGCACAACCTGGCAGCGATGACGTAACGAGCTGCTACTGATATTTAAGTGCGAGTGTAATGTCTTGAAAACATTGTTATCGTATAAATGAAAAGAGAATGTAGATACTACCTGAAGTACTTACAAGAAACACGAAGTCTGTTCCCTGTTTCGTCCTCGAGAGCAAAAACTGAGACTGTGAGATAGGAAAATAATAAAAAAACACAGACGGTTAAATGCACAACTGTATAGACTTCGGGAGACAGAATGTTACATGTTTCGTAAACGACCTGAGAGTAGGGTCGTCCCAAATTTAATATTTTTTCGTTATTCCTCATTCGATAACAAATAATGTAAAAACCAACTTGCCGACTTTTACGAAAATACTAGCGATCCCGCCCGGTTTCACCCGGGTGCAAAAGAACGAATGGGGAAGGGAGTACGCACATTCATCTTATTTTACCGAGATGAATGTTGTGTCCAAATTTCATAATGATCGGAGTTACCGTTCCAAAGTTTTTGTCATTAAAAAGCAATATTTATACTTTTTTAAGTAATAAATTTCTTTTAATATAATAAATATTAAATTGAAAACATCGTAGGAAAATTATTTTTATATCGGTACCTATAGTTGTAACAGTTTTCAAATGAGCTATTAATTACATTTATTTAATTTTAATTAGTCGTAATAAAATTTAAAAAAATTGAAATGTAAGCCTTAGAAGAAAGTAATGTAGAAAATAAAAAAACAAATTAAAAATATATTCGCCGACGTGGGGCTTGAACCTACGATCCTGGCATTAAGAATCTCATGCTCTACCGACTGAGCTAGCCGGGCTTGTGAATTGGTGGCGCTAATATTGCATTATTTAGTTAGGGCATTTCACCTGATAATATTTGTCGGACGGACAAATTTTGAGATACATCATGCAACATTTTTCATTAATGCTTCGCTCCAATTGGCCGTAGCGTGATATTATATAGCCTATAGCCCGACGATGACAGTTTTCGAAAAATATGTTTTTCTAATATAGTGATGCAATGGGTGTTTCTTACCAATTGCAGCAATCTAGTGTTATTAATGGTAGTTAAAAATAATGTCTTAAATCAAGTAGAGTTCATCAGGTAATTTAAATTTCTAAAGCCACTCCAATATTTGTTGTGGATTGCTCATAGGTACTGCAAGTGACTTGATCTTATGAAACAACTGACAGGAGCTGTCAAGAGTGACTTAAACAATTTAATCTTATCAACTTAAACGTTATAAGTAGTGAATCTAAAATATATATAAAATGAAACCGTGACTGACTGATTGACTGACTGACTGATCTATCTGATCTGTGTGCGCTCTGTAAATGTGCGAATGCAACAGTACAGAACAGCTCAGCACAGAGCAATGGCACTCAGAGTGAGTCATTCACAAAAAAAGAGCGACTCGCTCCGCTCCGAGAGAGGAGTCGTTCACATCACTAGTTCACAATAATAATGCGCACATATTACATTATCAGAGTATGTTCTGAGGTCAATCGCGGAACTAAAAATTCCCACGTTCTACTTTCACAGACTAAAACATCAGATAAGTAAACAGTGTGTTCTATAATCACGACCAAACAATTTACAAGCTCAAAAATTAACTGCGCAGTTCGTATTCGTGTCGAAGTTTTTTTTTTGTGAAAAACATAACAAGTACTTAATGCCTTTTAAAGACGACTGCACATGATACGTAGATATTTTGTTATAATTAAGTACTACACATCACAAGTTGCATTACAGAATTAGTATTGATGGATTTTTGACAATCTTTGACACAACTTAACGTACAAAATTAAAGTAATATAATCATGAAATACTTCCATAATGGTGCGTGCCCTGCAGACAATTGCTTGGAGAGATGCCAACACATGTAAAGGAATGGATCTAGATGCATGGAGAACATTCTAGGGCATGGACCGAAAACTATAAAAAGGCGAGCAGAGTGAGCAAGTCAGTCAGTCAGTTATTGTAGCTGTTCGTGAGTTGTGTTGACACAGTGCTCTGGCATTACTACATAAATTATTCAGTTTTACTGTGAAAATAAATAACCTTAGTGAGTGCAATTTATATTTATAAATCTGTTTAAATAACTTTTTGTAAATACAAGTGTGAATCAGCTACTGTACTAGCTAAACTTTGTGTTGTGTTACTGTGTTGTAAACATTTTGTGTATATAATTTAGTGACTCTATATTCTCTGTTACTTAGTCTTTCATTTTTATAATTTAGAACTATTAGTTTTGTTTCTGTTAACGTTATTATTTCTGTTAAGTTAAAGAAGTACGTTTACGTTTGCGTGTTTAACCGTTTTGTTAAACATTTATTATTGCAAATAAATAATTTCCGCCACGGACTACAGCAGTTTTGTTACAATATTTAATTGTTTCGATTTTTTTTGGTAATAAAATTAAAGAACCTTATAGAAATTTAAAAGAGCCAAACAATAATTCTCTTTTTCTTCCAATAATAAAAAAAAAAAAATCTTTTCAAATGTCTATCAACTCTTGATAAAAAATTATTTAATAGTCATTTTAAAATCCGAACTGTAAACAAAACCCCGCCCGGACGCCCTTAAAAAGAGGACAAATCCGGGGAAATCGGACGGATAGCAACCCTACCTACAAGGCCCTGATAAACCTCGTAGTTGGTGACCTTAAATATTAAAAATAATAACCAATCTGTGTTTGCAAAGAAAATAGTTTTCAATTTTAAATAAAGTTGCAATGAATATTGTATATTCCACACTATAAACCGAATTATCAAATGCCGAAAACTATGTATATTTATTTGAATATTTTTACCATAACGTCGTTGGTTCTGTAATACCTCTAATGTGCAAAAAGTAAAATTTGCAGAAAAGGCCAAAAAGTGGTTATTTCAGCAATGGATGGTAAAAACTAGCAATTTCAGAGGTATATTATTAATTCATACTTATCTTCACTAAACATGTTTAATTAACAGGAAGTATTTTCTTAAAAAATCTTTAACGTTAATTTCGGATTTATTGGCACATGGAAGGAATTATTTGATACAACTTTTCACATAAGAGTTACTTCCCCTTGTTGGTTACTGTAAAATTAATTTGGATGTATTACTAGTGTATCGAGCTCCGTTTCCTGAATCTTTTCAACTAAAAAACGTAAAATCTGCCAACTATGCACATAAGAGCTATTACAGAACCAACGACGATAAGTACCTCTTACTTTTGACAAGTTAGTAGCCAACGAAACTGACAGATTTAATTATTTATTAAATGAGACGTTGTCACGATATCTTCCATGCTACTTATGGTCATATTCACCGAACGTAAGTAGGTAGTTATTTAAAAAACAAATCTTTAATTAACGTCTGAATAGAACTCTTCAAGTAAATAAAATTGTCGACCAATTTTTCTCAGACCATACGATATATTGACAAAAATGATAAAAATACAAATCAATATAACAAAAGATGACGTTTCGATCCGGATTTGGATCTTCTTCAGAAAAATCTAAAAATATAAAAATTAATTAGTATTAAATTATTAATTATTTATTTACACGAATGATGGAAGTTTGAAAGAATCAAACAAATTAATGAAAAATTAATAACAAACAATTTTTTAATACGTAGTCATGGATATCAAAGTACCTATAAAGAAAAAGTTATTTAAAAACAAAAATTTATTTCAAAATAATATCATAAATTTTACTTAAATTTTCGGTATCTAATTGAGCATTAAGAGAGTTTTGGTTAGATTTTATGTATAACATTTCCGAAATACTTCTTTTAAAATAATTACTTTCATTATCTAAAATTTTAACATTATTCCAATTAATTTTGTGGTCATAGTCAATTTTATGCTTAGTAACGACATTATGCTTATCAGGGTTTAATTTTAGATTGCTACGATGTTCTCTGATTCGCGTTTTAAGCGCTCTTTTTGTTTGCCCAATATAATTCATATCACAATCTTCACAACTAATTTTGTAAACAACATTATGTTTTTGTAATTTGTTTAGTTTATCTTTTCCCTTTTTAATAATTTTGTCTAGTTTGTTATTAACATTATAAACTGTTTTTATATTTAAATTTTTAAGAAATGAATTAAATTTCTGAGAAATATTTTTGTAAAAAGGAATCACAATAAAGGGACAATCAACATTATTCGTGTAAATAAATAATTAATAATTTAATACTAATTAATTTTTATATTTTTAGATTTTTCTGAAGAAGATCCAAATCCGGATCGAAACGTCATCTTTTGTTATATTGATTTGTATTTTTATCATTTTTGTCAATATATCGTATGGTCTGAGAAAAATTGGTCGACAATTTTATTTACTTGAAGTAGGTAGTTATTTATTCGGTTCATTCCTCCGGATAAATAGCGATAACACAAGAATTATTCTTGTGGCGATAATTCAATTCACCAAACATAATTATGTTTATTGCAGGTATAAATCTATTCTCTCTTACTTCAATGGTATAAATATTTATTCGCCTGATAAAATAATAATGACCGTAACATAGATCATAATACCTAACCTATAAACGTGGAGTATTATATCTACAGTTTGCTCTTGTGACTTTATTTATGTGTTGTTTATTAACTTTTCGTGAAATGTATAGTTGTAAAACATCAAAGTTAGAAAAAGTTCTGTGTGCAATTGGGTTAGGATGTAACATTATTATTTTATCGGTCGGATTTTTAGGTGAACGTCAAAATATTCGACAAAAAGAGCAAGGAGTATAGTGCAGTGTATATTCTTTAACTGTACTACCTGGTAATTTGTTTGGTGAATTGAAAGTAAATTTTATTCTAACGAATAGATTTGTTCCAAGATTTAATAGTCTTCGGTGAATATGGGCACCGAAACATTTTTTTTGGTACAGTTTGACGTTGTTTCTACTTATAATATGCGGTACTAAACATGTTTTTCTAGGACTGTATACCTTATACGTCTTCAAATTAAATTCGGCTCATTATTAGTGGCAAAATTTTCGGTACTGCAAGGATAGTAAAAACCTCGCCGAATAGCAGAATAATATTCGTTGCAACTTGAAATTTAAATAAATTAATTAAAAATTACCTGAATTTTTAAATTCGTTCACAATAATATCACAAGATTTAAATCATCACAAAAAATTTGAACTTAAATTTATTACACTTATCCACACTTGCAATTTTATCAGTTTTAACACACATTAAATTTTCGAATAACATTTTTGCGTACACTGATTCACATATTAATTTAATACTGTAACAGATTAGATTTTAGACGATAGACGCTCGACAATTAATATTTGTATGTAGGCAAAATTTATTAACGTATTGTTTGTTTTTTTTTAACTTTTTCCCAAAATTAAAAAAAAAGGCCAGAATCAATTTATGTTAAATTCTATTTAATTTTTTTTATAAGCAGCTGGGCAAATGATGGAGCGCTGCAACAGATGTTTGATATGCACATAATTGTACATTTATTTTGAAATAAAACTATTTATTCTTTTAAATATTTTTTATACTGTTACGTGCCCCTTGATGGGACGACTATGAATTCTGTAGAAACTACTAGAAACAGCAACAATGGAAAACAGGAAAAAACACCCGGCCTTCAGACAATCGCTTGGAGAAACCAATACATGTAAAGGAAGGAATCTCGAGAACATTCTAGAAGCGTGAGACGAAACTATAAAAGGCGAGCAGAGTGGTTCAGTCAGGTCAGTCAGTTATACGTGTTGTTCATATTGTGTTGACAAGTGCTCTGGCATTACGACATCAATTATACTGTGAAAATAAATAAACTTTAGTGAGTGCAATTATATATGAATCTGGTTTTACATAAATGACTTATAGTTAATAGACAAGTGTGCTGATAAACTTTGTGTTGTGTTCCTGTGTTGTAAATATTTTGTGTACATAATTTAGTGACTCTATATTCTCTGCTATTAAGATCGAAAAAGGAGTACGACAAGGGTGCGTTCTTTCTCCGATATTGTTTAATATTTATGCTGAGACGATTATGAAAGAAGCTTTACACGATCTTAATACAGGAATTAAAGTAAACGGCATCTGTATAAACAATTTAAAATACGCAGATGATACGGTGTTAATAGCTTCATGCGAATCAGATTTACAAACTATGATAGATCGTGTGGCTAGTGTTAGTGAAAAATACGGACTTAAAATAAATGCAAAAAAGACTGTGAGTATGGTTTTTAGTAAAGAAGCTGTTCAACCATTAATTAATATCACGTGTAAAACTCAAAAGATAAAGCAAGTAAATCAAATTAATTATTTGGGTAAACTATTCACTTCTAACAACGATCAGCTACTCGAGATTAAGAAACGAATCGCAATTGCTAAAGCTAATTTTGAAAAACTCAAAACATATTTGACAAATAGGAAGCTGTGTTTTCAAAATAGATTTAAAATGCTAAAAACATATGTGTGGTCTGCACTGTTATATTCTTGCGAAACATGGGTGCTAAAGAGAGTCAGTGAATCTAGATTAAATGCTTTTGAAACTTGGTGTATAAGAAAAATGCTAAAAATAAAATGGACTGAAAAATTAAAAAATGAAGTAGTTTTCCAAAAAGTTAATTATAAACACGGTGCTTAGTGAACACAATAAAAAAAAGAATTACGGGATATTTTGGTCATATGTGTAGAGGGCCTAGCTATGAATTGCAAAGATTTATTTTATGTGGAAAATTAAAAGGTTGTGTTTCAAGAGGCAGAAAAAGAATTACCTGGATCTCTAATATTAAAAACTGGCTAAATATTAGCACATTTAATGACTTAAAATCACTGGCTATGGACAGAATAAAATGGAAACAAGTGGTCTCCAACATCCTGTAAAGGATATGGAACTTCATGATGATGATGATATTCTCTGCTACTTAGTCTTTTATTTTATAATTTAGAGCTATTAGTTTTGTTTCTGTTAACGTTATTATTTCTGTTAAGTTAAAGAAGTGCGCTTTCGTTTGTGCGTTTTACTGTTTTGTTAAACATTTATTATTGTAAATAAATAATTTCCGCCACGGACTACAACAGTTTTGTTACAATATTAACGCATCCTTAACATTTTGTTTAACCTTTGTCCCAGGAGCCGGGTTTTACTCTGAGAACTGGTGAAAGTAGCATATTTTAGTTTTTCAAATTATTATTTTCGAGGACATTCATTTGGAGGTGCAGGAAAGCTTCAGATAAAAAAGAATTTCGGAAAAACTGGTCAGCAACGATCGTCAGGCGGTCGCCTGCAATTTAAACCAATTGTGTGTCGAGAATAGACGAAATTGAAGACAAAGTTACCTAGCATTTTGTATGTTGACTTGTCATATTCAAACTATGTTTTGACGCTATGACGAATAAACTATCTATCTATCTATTGGTGCGGTTACGTCATATGAAGTTTGAAACTAGGCGACGTAACTATATCATATCTAAGAAGATGTAACTTTACAAACCGTGTATTGATATATTCCACCAAATACATAAATGTGGAAAAAGAAGTCAAGTTCGATACAAAAAATAAATTGAGATCTAAAAGAGGGTCAAAGGAGGTGGGTCGTCAAAGCCCGGCTGTACTTCCGGATATCGTCTATGCTCGATTTGACTGAAAATTGGTATACTTATGTTTTTTGGTGTGCTGATGACGAATCTGACAGTGGAAATTTCCGCAAATGCTTAGTTTTCGAGATATCGCGTCTCGAAAGTCGAAAAATCGAATTTTTAGTTTCATCGATTATCGTAAAGTAAAAGTGATTTCTTACGGACTTGACCACGAGAAACACGAAAAAAATATTTAAAAAATTCCTATTTGCGTGCTTAGCGAGATATCGAACTGGTCTATACTTCCGATTTGACTGAAATTTGGTATACAAGTGTTTTTTTAGAACACACCTGTCTTTTTATATACTTGAATAAGATTAAGGGTAAATTGTAATTCCGTGGTGAATAATAAAGGGGTATGCGAATTGTCTCGCAGTGAAACGGGAAAGGGCAAAGGGAGAGTTTTTAAAAAATCAATTCCGGGGTGAACGATAACGGGGTATGTGAATTAATTAGTTAATTGTTTGAATTGATTTTCGTGTTTCTCGTGGTCAAATCCATAAGTTACTTAATCACTTTTACTTTACGAAAATCGTTGAAACACAAAACTAGATTTTTCGACTTTCGAGACGCGATATCTAGAAAACTAATCATTTGCGGTAATTTTTACTGTCAGATTCGTCATCAGCACACCAAAAAACATAAGTATACCAATTTTCAGTCAAATCGGACATAGACGGTATTCGGAAGTATATCCCAAAGCCCATTTGCTTTGACCGACTGGCTCTGAGCGACTCTTTTTAGTGAGCGGAGCGCACGGAGCCAGCTCCCAATAAAAAGTCATGTGGACACATCACTCAGGCTTTAGTCTAATGCCAAAAGCAATAATAGAATTTCCAATTCACTATTTAAACAAATAAAAAATTGGAATAACCTTGGATGCTGGTGGCCTTCAAAAAAGAAAATATGAATCGGCACTTGGTTTAAAAAAAACTTGAAAGTCGGTGGCCTTGATAAAACGATTTCAAAAATTAACTTTTCATAGAAAAATATTAATTTCGCACAATAAATTTTTTAATTTTATAGCGCCTGTTTTTAATTTATTAATAATTAATTTACTATCACTTTGTTATAATTCAAAGGCACTAAAAACTTACACCAAATCAATGTTTTTACTTTTTTTAAATTAAACGAGTCATAGATAACCTACTAATCCAAAATTCGTGCATGCTGTAAAATCATCACTTTATAATATTAATAATCACTGATTTAAATATTCAATATTATATTTTATTTCATTAAAAAAACCACGTCTCCGCACAATACGAACAATTATGAATTATGCACAATTAATTTGCAGTTTTAACATTTTATTACATCGAAAACATTTATAATTAAAAAACGAAGGATTTACGTAACATAAAACTCGTGTCAAACATTTTTTGCCGATTTATCAGTAAAAAAACTGTTCCAAGTAGGCACTTAAATGTCACACTTTGCATGCACAATTATTTACTAGTAGTTACATAGTAAAAACGCATACATATTACAATAATAATATGATAACTGTTTACTTTAGTCACAGATACCTACTTATAATACTATCGCTAAATAACTGATTGATAATAATACAATATTTAAGCAAATAACTCTGCTAAAAGTCGCAATTTGTTGCGGTTTCTGATATTTATCCCCACCCAACGCCAAATATGTTACGGGAAACGTGCGTATTTTAAACAATTTCGTTGTAAGTAATTGTAAAATAATATACAGTGTAAACTCCATTTAACGTCACTCGATATAACGACAAACTCCTTAAAACGTCGAAATTAATTAACTCTAGTTCAGGGCTCGGCAACCTGCGGCTCGCGAACCGCATGCGGTTCTTATGTTCCAAAACCAAATAAATCTCTGTTCCAGAGATATTTCCTTTTTACCGGCCCCTATATCTATAATAATATGTTGCCACTTCAATACAAGAATATTTACAGCCTAAACTTGTTTCTAATGTAATTAAAAAATGGCTTTTACAAAGGAATGATATTAACGATCTTTTTTATGTAGTTGCATAATATTCGGTAAGGAAAAAAAATGCGTTTGAAACGGTGCATCCAACACAGGCTTTCCTATGGATGTACCTATAGCTCCCATACAGTAATTTATGTTTCGTTTTATTTTTATTTTTTTGTATTTTTACTGAAAAAGTGTACATCAGTTTTGTATAAAGTTGTATGTTATGGGACATCAAGCATGTACCATCGCATCGAGGCGCGTCGCATAAGTGATACGGTATGACTTCGTTCGTCCGCCTCAAACGAGTCAAACTGACATGGATACGACAAATTCGAGTAACGAAATGAATTTGTAAGTAACGATTCGTTACTTCGAGTCAGACGATGTACCCGTTACTCAGTAACAAATACATACGGTTTGTTACAGCTCTATATATTACACATTTGAACGAAAGGCTTTTCGATTCAAAACAGACGGAGCATTCCTTGAAAATATTCAGTCCCACTTTTAAGACATCCTATGTAATTAACGAAGATAAGTCCGAACCGAATTAAAATCAGGATTTTTTTTATCCACAACATATATAGCACATATTAATTTACGTTTAAAATAATTTCTGTTATTAACAGCTAATAGGAAAACCTGAGTGTAAAGGTGAGTTCACATTTATTAATATAAACTTCCTTGCAGGTAGCGTAATCAATACATTTAACATACGGCGGAGTAAAGTCCGCTGCAAAGCGGCTTGTTTTGCTGCTAGATTGCTTAATGGAACTTGTGCTGGTAGCCGCGCTGGCTGCGAAAATGGAAATGACGTCACTGCGGACTTTGCTGCATGATCACAAGCCGGATTTCAAAAATTAAGAACCGGGACTATTTTTCGTGCTTGATTCTCAGCTGGCTTTGAGGAAGGACCAATCAGAAAACAGTATCTTGTCGCGGGGCAAAACTGGTAAACGTCATATACAGACATAGCAATTTGTGCCATTCGTGACAGTTTATCTAAAGTTCGCTGCACACGTTCCTTGCTAGATTTCACGACTAGTTTTCTAGCACTGGTTTTATTGATTGCTATTATGTGCTCGCTTCACACGAGACGTGTTTACAAGCTTGCTCTGCAGGCAGATTCGGTGCGCGCGCAGTGATAGAGCGGTAACAAAAGTGCATGTTTATTGTCTCTGAACAGAACACACACTATGATATAGTGTTTGTTTGTGGGCGTTTGTTCAAGTCGCCCACGTGACAAGATACTGCTTCCTGATTGGTTCTTGCTCATACTTAACAGCGGACCTAGCAAGAAAAATAGCCCCTGTTCTAATTTTAAAACTTATCTTATGAGCTACTGACGTCATTTCCAGCTTCGTACCCAGTCTACCGGGCAGCAGAAGTCCAAACAGTGTTTCTAGCCTCGTGTGCAGCGGCCTTTAGATATGAACGTTTCAACATGTTTAAAGTTATTCGATCATTAGAACAATTGGTTTTATTCTGTAGAGACAACGTTAGAAACTGCAGTGCTGTTTATAAGTTTTTGTCACTTTCTAACAAATTCGACATTGCATAAGGTAAAGTGACAAAAAAATTACAGTGCTGCGTGAATTCTATTGACTATAGAGAACAGCAGCAAAAGTTTAGAAATGATCTGAAATATGATTGCTATGAATATATCTCATACATCCAACTAAATTTTAAAAAACATGTTTCAGGTTTAGTTTTCAAGTAATTCACTGTTAATAGGTCATATGCATGCATTTTTTTTATATTTTTAATAGATTATTTAGTCAACCATAATACGGAAAAAAATTGATAATCATTTAAAAATGTAATATTATCATAAGAAAAAAAATATTAAATTTCACATTCAAAAATAGACAGTTTAAACAATCGGCCATGTTCGCGGGCTTATGTGACGTCATGATATACGATGCATGTCAACCTTGATGTCGAATTGTAAATGTTCTAAATGAAGTTTATTTGTTGTTTTCTCTAAATACTGACATAATCTTACTGTGAGACGACATCGTCGTCATGGAAACTGTTGTTGATATATACTCTGACGTCACGATGCGTTTTGAGAATTCGAAAATAGCGCTTATTTTCTACATTTCTTTTTTATTATTTGTATTTTTTTAGTGATTAGATTAATAAAATAACCATTACACTATGATCAGAAACTAAAATATATTTCGAAATAAAAATTTAAACCAATTTGGAGTCTTATGCATATGACCTATTATCAGATTTTTAAAACATGTTAAATGAGACTTATCCATACTCTAGAAATTGGCAAATTCGATTTTTGTGCACACTGAAATTGAGTCCTACTGTACTTGACATTATGGTATCAAGGTCAAACGCAAAGGCTAGGTCTGAGAATTTGATTATGGGTTTAATATTAAGAACTAATTAATCGTTTAGCGATATTCGTTCTATGATTTATGTTTAAAAAAAAACAATATTGGTCGTTATCTCAATATAATCATCGCTTAGTTGTTATTTATTGTAATACAATAATTATTAGGTACCTGCAATCTAAACGTTTTTGACCCACATAACAGCGTCCAATATTAATGCAACATTTTTATTTTAAATTAGTTTTTGAAGGTTTAACTCCGATGTCCTACCCTAAACTTAAAATAATATTATTAGTGTATTTGCCATAAGGCACTTACACTATTGGCGTCGGTGGGATGGCGGGACCAGAATTTCTCAACGTTTCATAGCCTCCTAAGAAGTTTGGCATCATTTTTGGAAAAGTCTAATTATATATGTGCAATAGATTTCGAAGGAGTCAATTGATTTTAACGAAATTTGGATCACATGTTGAAATCCATCACCGCACGAAGTCTATTTAAAATAGGCCCAGTCGGACCATTTTAAGGGTGGTTTTTAGAGGTTGAAAAATGTTTTTGGGCCCAAAAATACCGAAAAAATTTTCCGAATCGTTTCACAATTGAAATTTAATCCTTTAATAATGATTAAAATGTGCTACCGAAATTTTAATAAAATCGGCCCGACAGGACCGGACTTTTTATTAAAATACCAGTTTGCAGATAGGGATTCACTTACTGAAAGGTGTATTTAATTTGATGCAGATAATTGATATTAATATTGAAATTAAGTAAAAAAATATTATTTTAAGGGATGTATTAAGGGGTTAAATTTTTTATTTTGTTCAAAAAGAAAGTTTAAGTTCGCATAATAAAGCCACACTGCCTGTATTAGCAAATACACTATATTGTCGGCAGGGTTTCGCACTGCGACCCGAGTTTTTTTTAGTTTTTTTAATCGTTTTAATATAATATTACAAACTCGTATAATATAATTTTTCAAAAGTAAATTTTCACCTAAATTATTACCATTTTAGGTTATCAAAAAAAGTGAATGCGTCGATTGAGATAGAACCGATTTTATAAAGATTCGGATTCGTGATTATGCAATACATGTTTTTTGGACAGTATTTTTAATGTAAGCTTTGGTATAAAAGCGAATATATCTTGTTTATGTTACGCTTTTACCCAAATCTTCCCTACATGATCATGACCGTTGTTTAATGTCTCTGTTGTACTACAAAAAAAAAAAACAATTCCCCAGACAAATTCGCTTGTCATAAATCAAAAATGGTCTATGTCAGATTTTTCGAAAAATGTATTAGGTAATCCGATGGGCCAGGGTACGATAACTCGATGTGCAAAATATGTATCAGTTGAAAATACACAATTATTATTATTTTAAATAGTATAATATATAACACTGTTATTAGTCGTTTTAAGTGCGGAAAATTGATTTTAACAAATTATTTTTTTTTGCGCAGTCAAAAGGGGAAGAAGACGTTTGGAGGGAGTTCTTTAAAAAACAATTCGGAGTCGTGTCGATGCGATGGCATTTTTTGCGCAGTGAAAAGGGATAGACGTCTGGGTGGAGTTCTTTTAAAACCGATTACGGGGACCTGCGATGGCGTTTTTTTTTGCGTAGTGAAAAGGGCAGGGCGCTTGGGGAGAGTTCTTTAAAAACAATTACGGGGTCGTGTTATTTTTGAGGAAATTTGTGAATAATCCGCAAAGTTTTTTTTTTTTTTGGAACGTCAAAATTTAGCGTGTTCTGACTTAAAAATGGTCAACATGTGGGCACATCGAGTTATCGTACTGAACCCAATCCGATGCTCCATTTTTGAAGTAAAACTTCTTTGGTATCAAAAACGCGCAAATTGGCATCTGCATTTCGACTTGACGGTTACGCTGCTACATGAAATTAGACGTCCGATCGCGCGATGTAGACTTGATCGAAGCACATCTGCGCGTGAAAAGGAAACTTGCAATTAAATGTCAACAATCGCGCGCTCGTGATACATCGGTTGTCTATTTGGACGAATAGTGTGGCGATGGTAAGTGCATCCGATACAAGCGACTTAATCGCACAATCGTGATACAAAAAATAATACGTGTGTCGTAGCCCTTACTAATAATAATAGGTAGGATCGATTTTGTGTTTTAACTGTGAGATGCGATCGTCCGGCTTTTAAAATGACCAATTTGAAAATGCAATGCTAATTTTGAATTTACTTAAAACATTTTTCAAGAAGAATTTTTGACAAACGTATCAAGTCGTCACAATCGCAAGACAATATTACATAATCTAATCTTCTAAATATATAAAAGGATACCGTGACTGATTGACTGACTGACTGACTGATCTATCCACGCACAGCTCCAATCCAACCACTGGACGGATTGGACTGAAATTTGGTACACAGCTAGTTATTATGACGTAGGCATCCGCTAAGAACGGATTTTTGAAATTTCAATCCCTAACAGGGTGCAACGGGGGTTCAAAATGTGCATGAAGAAATCATATAAGATAGATGTATCAATTCGAAAATGCGCAGGATTACTACTGTCAACAAATAAATAAACATGTTTCGTGCTTTTTCAAAAACAACACCTTCAGAGGGTGAAAAGAAGTAAACAGTCTAAAAATCAATATGCCGGTGTCATTTTCAAGGCTTTTTAGGACGTTGATCACGTGAATGTCATCAATTTTGAAATTTATTAGAGGAATCTACGTCGAGAAAGGAGTAACACTATGCCAAATTATGGGAATGCATTCGCGTTTCGTTTCAATCGCGTGCGAAGCCGCGGTTAACGGCTAGTACATAATAAGTTCCGTAATAATATAGTATATTAAAGTATAAGTGGATAAAAAAGTCTTTAAAACACGCGTGATTTTTCGAGCACGACGGCGCAGCCGGAGTGCTCGAAATAGAGCAAGTGTTTTAAAGACCAGTTATCCACGAATACTTTAAGCTAAGTGTCCACTTGAGATAAAATCTCGAGAGAAAATCTCGAGATTGGTCTCAGGGTGTTGTCCATTTGAGATCACTTGCGGTCTCGAGATAGGTGTGAAAGACTCGACAGTGACTTTAGTCTCGAGACCAAGACAATTCCGTGTCGACTTGAGAGTCAACACGCAGTCTGCTGTGTGACTTGATCGCACATAAGTACATGTGTTTATATCAAAATGGATTCGCGTCAGGCCCTAGCATTTTTAATTGCATATAAGATTGTGCAAAAACGGAAAATTAAAAAAAAGAAGTGTTGGGTAAGGAAATGGGTGGATCGTCGAATTGACTTGGGAGCCGGTTCAACTCTCGTAAATGAGTTGAAGTTGGAGGACGCACAGCAATTTAAAAATTTTATTCGGATAAAGATTTATTAATTGAAAAATTTCCTCATCTGTCCATTGTCGTACACTCATTTTAATAAATTAATTTAAACACGAAAAAAAATAATATAATTATTTTGAAAATAGTCAAAGTACAGATTAAATAAATACACGCTGTTTGAGAGTGCTCTCAGCTTTTCTGAATTGGTCGGAAGACTGGAGACTAGATCTCGATTGCAGAAATGAACATGTCCATTTGCGACACGCGTTGTCTCGGCGAGCAGTAACAACTTGTCTCCGAGAGTGGTCTCAGGCCCATATACATTTGTGAGTCTAGTCTCGAGACTGCTCTCGAGACTCTTTTGTCTCAAATGGACACTTACCTTTACGCTATTTTTTTTTTATTGGTGCACTTTGAAATCATAAATACTGGTATTATTACTACAAAAAAATGGAAATAAAAACTAATAATGTAAAATGGTTGAATTCATGATGTGACATCAGTATACCTTTCGTTGTCATGGAAATGAGAAAAACAGAAATTTATTTGCAATTTGTCATAAAGATTAATTGTTTAATAATGTTTGAATAAATAACTTTTTGTCCACAATCCTGCGATTTTTATTAATAGTTTGAATAAAGGTTTTGCATTTGTTAGTAATATTTTATTTGACGTTACACGCTACTCCTGTCAAATCAATAATCAAAAAATGCTCGAGTTGTTGAGGTGTTCCCATGGTAACTTTAAAAAACGCGCGTTTTTGAAAGTTCGATTTAAACACTCTGAAGCGTACTTTAAATAGGTAAAATAGGGCACCAATAAAAAAAAATAATTTATAGTTTAGACCAGAGGCGACGAATAAAGAAATAATTATTCAATAGTAAGTATTGAAAATATGGCAAAAAATTCGACATAGACATTTTTTCCTTGTGGCAAGAGAATTTTATTACGAAATATTTTAGACGGAAGGATGTTTTTTTCCTTCTGTAGCTTTGATGCTTTTATCGGCCTACACTTTGCAGTTCTATAAAAGAAAATGCCGTATACAAAAATAAACATTTCTCTGTACAGTCAATGCGTATTTTGTTCATTTGAGATCTTCAAATCCAGCAGAAAAAAAATCTTAAATAAAACTAGAGTGGACCCGTCGAAATAATGACAGTTTTATACGATATTTCATTGCGCAACGCCACGTAAGTACGGCTAGTTGACAATAAAAATCGATCATCATATATATTAATATACGCTAAGGTTAAAGATGTTTGCCTCCCTTTTTAGAAAAAACCTCACAATTTCTCCACATAAATTATATATCATTTCACAGATAATTGCTTGCTCTACTGACACCGACAACTAAAAAATTTATTATTGCTTTTGTTTTTGTAAATTAATTAAAACACAGCAACGCTGAACAACGACTTTAATTTTGAAACAACGCCAACACTTCGATCTGTCATCTGACCTTCATATTGTAATACAACAGACACAATACTGCCATCTGACGACTTTAATTTTGAAACAGCGAGCAACGCTGAACAACGTCACAGCAATGCTGCATGATGCCATCTGACGGCTTAGCTCAACGCTTTTGCTACTTGCGCCTCTATCTGACAATTTTAGTAAAATATTTCTTCGATCTATCATCTGAGCTTCATATTGTAATACAACAAAAAGAAGAACGTTATAAGCAGTGTGCAAAATTAGAAACGAATTGAATACCTGCAATCATATTTAAAAAATAATTTTGTAAAGTGATAATTATTATACTTATTTAGTGCGAATAATTCGCACAGGTCACTCTCCTTAAAATATTAGAGTCAGAAAAGAAGATTTTAGAATGTAAATAAAAAATCCAGCCAATTGGGCGACGGGACCATTCCAACTTAATGTTGACATTTGACATAGTATAATAAAGAAAATAAAATTTCTGATGTCGCGTGAGGTGAAGCGGATATGGATAGTCATAATATATCTATTAATTAACTATATGAATTATTGCCTATCTACTCAATGTGCGGTGAGTGAACGCAACAAAGCGTATCGAAAATATATCTGCGTCTCTTTCTTCGATGTAATTCCCTGATTTCTCCGATGATAGGATTGGTTGATGTACTTGCATTCAATCTGAATAAAGTATCTCTGTTTCAAAAACTTTGTCTTTTTCTATGACGTTAACATGGGCGTCCCTAGCTTTTGGCCCAGGAGGGTGCAAATTAGAAATTTCTTAAGCCGAGTCCCCCGTGCTTGTTTTGCCCTCCTGGATACGCCAGTGCTTACGGCGTAAAAAAAGACAAAAGTATATGTTTGCACTTTAATGTTTCGATTGCGATTTTATTTCTATGCTCAGTATAGAATAAACGTTATGTGGATAGTATTCAATATGACATTTGCTATTCGTTGCCATGGTTATCTACATATGTTCATGTCATGTAAAAATTAATCAAAGCATGCTTATGTAAAGCATGTTTATTTCTGACAAATCTACAAAACAAAAGAGCAGCTGATTTTTTTTTATTTTCAAAATATTTCCAAAACTTTAGTTTAGAAAAAACATTTTTTAACGAAACTTTCTTGAAAAAATAAACAGAATAATAATCAGTTATGAAAAGTATACCGTTATTATATAAAAAACAACGCCAATTTTCGCTAAAAACAATAGGGCTCTTCATATTATATATAATAACTAGCGGCCCTGTACGTGCTTCGCTACGTATAAAGTTATATAATAAAACAATTTAATTGGAACATCTATCTATCTATCTATCTATCTATCTATCTATTTTATTAATTGCTAGCTATTTTAAAATATACATGGGCGTATATGTGTGTATGTCGAGCACGACGGCGCAGCCGGAGTGCTCGAAAAAGAATAGCGTAAAGTGTTCGTGGATAACTGGTCTTTAAAACACTTGCTCTATTTCGAGCGCTCCGGCTGCGCCGTCGTGCTCGAAAAAAAAGCGTAAAGTATTCGTGGATAACTGGTCTTTAAAACACTTGCTCTATTTTGAGCACTCCGGCTGGGCCGTCGTGCTTGAAAAAGAATAGCGTAAAGTATTCGTGGATAACTGGTCTTTAAAACACTTGCTCTATTTCGAGGGTTCACTCCGGCTGCGCCGTCGTCTTATATGAAACGTTGCGCCATCTATTGAATATTCACTCAATCCAGTCAACAGGTATCGCCATCTGTTAGAATCCTTTGGAGCTAACAGATAATTATGACTGTCAAGGAATAGACAAATAATTTGCAATAAAATAATATTGCGACTATAAATTGAAATGTAAGCTATCCTATCTTTCAAGTTGGGTCGAATTGCACACGGTTGTGCAAATCAAATTTAAAATCGGTTCAGTAGTTTAGGAGTTCATCGCGGACAAACAACGTGACACGTAATTTTTATATATAAAGATAATTTCTTTATGCCAGATCTACAAAACAAAATAACAGCTGCGTTTTTTAATTTTCAAATTATATCCGAAACTATAAAATGTAAAAAAAACATTTTTTAAGAAAACTTTCTTGTAAAAATAAATCAAATAATAAACCGCTATGAAAAGTATATAGTTATTATATTAAAAATAACGGTATAGCATATATTTCTTTTACGCATGCGCCGATTTCCTCCAAAAACAATAGCGCTCTTCATATTTGCATATCAAACATCCTCTCAAAATTTGGCGTCAATCCGCTCATCCGTTTGACCTGTATCGTGTTCACAGACAAACAGACGCACAGACTTTATCCATAAATATGTTTTCTGGATTCGAGGGACCTCAAAGTATGATTATCAAATAACAAATCGTCACACGCCGTGACGCTTTAGTCGCTCATTTTTTTCCCAGTTAACTGTCCATCTATACTATCTATAGCTTGAGTTGACCGTCTGCGTCTATACGTTAAGAAGCAGAGCTCCAGCAATTTAAATTTTTTATTCGCATCGCATAACACAAAATGCCATAAATCTTTCGAAAACCATTATGTAAACAGTGGTTGGCTGTTTTGGTAAATGGTTTGAACGGTTTGTTACCCTCTTAATACCAGATTTCACATTCACAGATTTCTTGCCGTCGCCTTTTTTACCGACATTCCTGCATTCCTGAGAAGCTGGCGTCGCGGCGCGCTGTGGAAAGGTGGCAAGGAAGGATGTTTGCCGACAAGGGAAATTCGAATATGCTCTTCATAAAATATTCGGCGCGTATAAAAACGAAACGTGAGGTGATGATAAAAATATTATACAGGCATGTTTTTTACACGGCATAGGCCACTATGCCGTGTAAAAAACATGCCTGTATAATATTTTTATCATCACCTCACGTTTCGTTTTTATACGCGCCGAATATTTTATGAAGAGCATATTCGAATTTCCCTTGTCGGCAAACATCCTTCCTGCAGATTATCGGGTGACCAGTAATTGCTCGTATTTCTCTCGGGAGAAGAAACCATGACTAATTTGGAATGATTTAACCTAATCACTCGGGGGAAGCAACGTTAAAAAAATGCGCCAAGTACACTATCTCATAGGTGGTGCGGATATGTGTGCATATTATGTGGAATACGACTTCTTCAACTTTTGGAATCGCGATATCTCAGGAATAGTGATTCGTAGAAAAAGAAGTGTAAGAACAGTTTTTGTAGATAATTTCACGATCTATAACTTTTGTCTGACCTATTTTGACGTGATAACGTCTTATAAATTGATGAATCACCAATATTATAAATTGATAAAACACCGGCTGCATGTTCGAAAAAGTGTAACGTAACGTTCCTAACGTTCCTAACGCGTAACGTTCCGCCTGACCCTGTGCGTGCTTTTTGCTAATTTCTCGCTCAATTTAAATCAGATCGGTTTGAAAGCAGTCTTAAACGAAAGAGGAGAACATTTTACATAGATTTCGTATAACAGAATTTGCCTAAACAGTTTTTTTATACAAATTTATATAGAAAAATATTTTATACAAATTTATATAGAAAAATAGCTGTATAAATGCAATGTTGTGTAATGCATGGCGCGACGCGGTCGGTTGTCTTTGTTTGCCGTACATGGAAATTAGAAGCAAACGTATGTCTTGTCTTAACATGAAAACAGCTGCATTTCTAATGTTTAATTCAATTTTTTGACATTAGTATATTGTGAAATGCAAAGCCTTCTAAGTTAAGTATTGGAATAACTAATTATTATTAGAACATAATACTTTGTAAGTTGCAAACGTCACTTTTGACATTTCTTATCATTCCGACACCAAGGATAAGCGGATTGAAACCAAATTTTGGGAGGTTTAGGTTATGTATTACGGAATACGTTATCACGTAAAACTATCGTCCGTAAACCGACTTTACAGACAACCAATTTTTTTTAGATAACATTTACAAAAAAGTGATGTGTTTGACCTTTGACCCTGAATACATTTTGAAGCAGATGTAGGATCGGTGGGAACTTTTGATATTTTATTTGTAACTAGCGGTCCCGTCCGGTTTCACCCGGGTGTAAAAGAACGAATGGGGAAGGGAGGAACATGAGTACACACATTCATCTTAGTTTACCGAGATGAATGTTATGTCCAAATTTCATGATGATCGGAGTTACCGTTCAAAATTTCTTGTCGATAAAAAGCAGTACTTTTTTTAACTAATAATTTTTTTTTTAATTAATTAAATAAAATTAAAATAAATTTAAATGTAAGCCTTAGAAGAAAGCAATGTAGAAAATAAAAAAAAAAATAAAAATATATTCGCCGAGCGTTGGGCTCGAACCCACGACCCTGGTAATGACAGTCGTGTGCTCTACCGGTTGAGCTAGCCGGCGCTGTATTCTGTCAGCGCTAATATGAGTATATTTAGTTAGTGCATTTCACCTGAATACAAGCTTATTTTTGAGATACATTTTGCACCATTTTTCATTAATGCACCGCTCCTAATGGTCGTAGTCTGATTTTATATAGCCTATAGCCTTCCTCGATAAATAGGCTATCCAACAAAAAAATTTTTTTTTCAATTTGAACCAGTAGTTCCTGAGATTAGCGCGTTCAAACAAACAAACAAACAAACAAACTCTTCAGCTTTATATATTAGTATAATATAATAGTATAGATAGTGTACTTAAGACCTGTACCAATTTTCAGCTCTATGCGAATTGTAGTAAACTGAAATATTAATTTTGACTGGACTATGTAATAGATTTTTATTCACAGACGTCATTCTTAAATATTGCCGCTCCCGAAATTAAGACGAATCTAACGACGCATCATATGTTAAAATCCATCAAGCCGTTTAGGCTACAGAGCGTGCCAAAGAACTAGACATACACTCGAAAAACATTACCCTCCTTCTGGGGCAGTCGGGTAAAAAGGCACCTCCTCACGCAACATACTATTTAGTATCAGAAATCAAACGAAATTGAAACTTGAAACAACATAACGAAGATTAAACCAAATCCATTAGTTAATGAAAATGTTGACGATTGTAAAACTCGAAACAGGGAGTGAGGAAAGATCGCTACAATCAAAACGATAGACGAAAACGTGCCATTGCGCAGGCGCGTAAGAAACAATAGAATGCGAAGAGACAATAATTTTACTACAAATAATTTTAATCAATGTACAGACCGTCCTAGATGTAACAGCATACTTAGAGTGATAGTCTGTTTTCAGAAGCAGATTTTAAGACTTATGTTCAGTGAGAAGCTGAAAAAGAAGGGATTTTTGAACTGATTAAAAAAAAACTGGCCAAGTGCGAGTCGGACTCGAGCACTGAGGGTTTCGTACTCTGGAAAATCCTATAAAGTTGTATAAAAGGTAAAAACAATATTATGAACAAGCAACGTTTGCATTCAACTTAGGCGCTCTTATCCTATCGACAATAGAACGGACTTGCTTTACATCTGTTATTCTGGTGCTGAATTATACTCAATTATAATATGATACCATAGCGACTGGTCTCCTGTGCGGCTCGAAGCTTGATGAATTTTTGGGTTCGTAAATTACTTACAACTTTCTTTCTATTGTGTAAATGAACTTCTTTTATTATTTGTTGTTTAAAAGTAAGGCAAACTGGACCCACATATTATAGTCCAAAAGCTATCAAACACTTTTGGGTAGGCCGCGAATTTTTAACTTTGCGAAATATTCTTTGCAAAAAAATTCCTTGGGGCATTGGAAATTTTAATAACTTCAAATTTAGTATTTAATAAAATAAAAAATAAATCAGGCGACCATTTTGTTGGGTCTAAGGGCTAGCTCACATGAAGAGCGTTAATCGCGCGTTTAACGCGCGTTGACATTTATACCACTGTTCACATGGTTACCGATTTTACGCGTTAAGAGCGCGTTTATTTTATAGTTTATACGCTAGTCGAGTGTTGTCTGTCGAAGATGGCCGTTGCAGATGCAATCTGTTTATGGATGCTATATCGAAGAAGACAGCGTCATAGAAAAAATCGAAAATATTGGGTTCATCCTATTTTACAAAATAGAGTTACCTCAAGCTTGTACATTACACTTTATCAGAGTCTCAGGAATTATGAACCTAAATTTTTCAACTACTATTTCGTCGATGAATATATCATAATCAAATTCTTCTCCATTCATTTTTTATTTTAAAGAAAACTTTTTAGAAAAAATAATCGAAAATATTGGACAGCAGGAACCTATCGCTTCAAATCTCGCGTTGCATCTGAACACACAATCAATGATTAGTTATATAGACATGACCTAAGCGCGCGTTGACGCGCGTAGACAGGGTATTTGCGTTATCGTGGCGTTGAACGCGCGTCGCCCACCAACGCGCGTTATCATATAAACAGTTGTATGCAATTGTATTGAAATTGTAAACGCGCGTTTGGCTAACGCGCGTTTAACGCCTCTCATGTAAACCTAGCAATGTCTTCCAAGTGGTTACAAAACTGCCTATTATACATAATTTAATGGTTTTTGTACGAAATCAGAAAAGTTCATTTAACCTTAAATAAGCTTAAATATAAAAGCATAAGTATGCATAACTTTAAAATAATCTTTAAAAAAATCAACAATTTTTTCTTCTTAATGACAACTATTTTTTTAATAACCGTCTTTAATGTATATTATAAACACAATAGTATTATTCAAAGCAATGGCGCGTCAATCCGGTGTCGGAGAGGCAACCGGATGGCGAGTGGTAATCTGGGCCTATGAGTGGTGCAGAACCCCCTGGTAGCGGCCAAAGTGACCCCAAATGGACGGGGGCGGCGATATGGGGGTGGGGCAAAATCAAAAAATGTTTGAAAAGGCAACCGGATAAAAATGCGGTTGCATTGAAGGAAATACCCTAATTATATAATAATTTTTTTTTGCCATCCGAACCACGCGGGCCGTTTTTGCACTAGCGAATAAAAAAAAAATAAAAAAAAAACTGAAAAGGCAACCGCTTCAAAATTAGTGAGCATACTTATTGACACCACCAAACGTTGGAAAAAAATTGCCATCCGATCCTGATGGGCAGTTTCGGAGAAACAACCCCTCAAAGTCGCCGAAAAACCCTTTTTTTCGATTTTTTCAACAATAAGTAAAAAAACCACACTAAAAATTGTTCAAATCGGATGGCATTCGAAATTTATACTGTCCTAAGTACAGATAATAGTGTGTATCAATTCCATCCGATTTCGATTAAATTTACCCCTATTTAGCCAACCCCCAAAACTCAATAACTATAAAAATAATGCCATACGCTGCATAAAATTGTTGTTTTCATGAGTTTTGGGGGATGGCTAAATAGGGGTAAATTTAATCGAAATCGGATGGCATTGATACACACTATGATTTGTACTTAGGACAGTATAAATTTCGAATGCCATCCGATTTGAACAATTTTTAGTGTGTTTTTTTTACTTATTGTTGAAAAAATCGAAAAAAAGGGTTTTTCGGCGACTTTGAGGGGTTGTTTCTCCGAAACTGCCCATCAGGATCGGATGGCAATTTTTTTCCAACGTTTGGTGGTGTCAATAAGTATGCTCACTAATTTTGAAGCGGTTGCCTTTTCAGTTTTTTTTTTATTTTTTTTTTATTCGCTAGTGCAAAAACGGCCCGCGTGGTTCGGATGGCAAAAAAAAATTATTATATAATTAGGGTATTTCCTTCAATGCAACCGCATTTTTATCCGGTTGCCTTTTCAAACATTTTTCGATTTTGCCCCACCCCCATATCGCCGCCCCCGTCCATTTGGGGTCACTTTGGCCGCTACCAGGGGGTTCTGAACCACTCATAGGCCCAGATTACCACTCGCCATCCGGTTGCCTCTCCGACACCGGATTGACGTGCCATTGCTTTGAATATATCAATTTATTGTAACTTATTTAACACATAGCGCGAAAGTTTTAGGTTTGGCCCTCAGGTCAACCGGTTTCCACATTTTTTTTCTAACTAGTAACCAAATATCAAAGAAAAAGTTGCTTATTAATAATAGTCTATAGCCTATATATCAGGTCTGGGCAAATGGCGACCCGCAGTAGAATTTTCTCCGGCCCGCGAAGCATTTTATAAGTGATTATTAAAAACAAAACTATTACTGTTTGCCAATACAAATTGGCACATAAAAAGAATTTTAGAAAAATAGTAAATAGTGTTTAAAGACTTGAAATTGTTGTTTCAAAAAAAACTATATTTAAAGTTAGAAAAAGAAATTGTTTGGCCCACGGTCAAATTTTTATCCGCAATGTGGCCCGACGATCAAAACATTTGCCCAACCCCTGCTAAACATATTGCATAAAAACTGTGCGGCTTATTAGTGAGAAGTACAAGTGAAATAGTCAATACTGTAACGATTCAAAACTTTTAGATTATATTGTACGTGTCTTAGGAGTAGGTAATAATTAGAATTGGGTATTTACTGTATAGTTTAGTCAATGAGTGCTCATACGGGGCATCTAGATGGAAAAGTCGAAAGCAGAACATTTGACTTAGGAACTTTGTTTGGACTAGTTAGGAGATAAACATACTAAAAGTCCTTGCCCCTCTGAGGTACGCCCGAAGGGGGGGAGCACAAAGAAGTTCCCGTTTTTTGGTTTTTTGCTTTCATCTCGAAAACGGTACGTCGTACGAAATTTTGTTGTAATACATAATGAAAGCTGATAAAATTCTCTACAACTTTAGCTTTCACACTTTTTATCTATCTCCAATCTTTGCCTAGCTATGAGCTCCGAAAAATGGTCGATTTTCAAAAATGTGTTAAATTCTCTGTAGCACATTGTAACAATACGAATTTGTCAAAATCATTTCGTATCGCTCATCCAAACTATTAAAAACACCCACACACTATTAAAAAATAACATAAGCTTTAACCTATTGAAGGCCCTGGGCACATTAGGATTATGGGGCCCCTATGACCTTAACAGAGCACTATTTTGTTAGAATAGACAAAGAAAATAGATAAACAAGGTTCTAGATTCTAAGTCGAGGAATGTGATATAAAATGCATATATTTAAAAGGATCACGTTCCCAATTTTAACATGAAGGACACAAAAAAAATAAGTATATGAAAAATAGTTCACTGATGATTTTTGTTTAAAACAGTTTAGGTACTTAGTATACCATTAAACTAGGGGGTCCCTATCGATCGCGGGGCCCTGGGCACGTGCCAGAGTGCCCAGTGGGGAAGAGGGCCCTGTGTGGAGGTACTCCCAGCTTATGTTATTTTTTAATAGTGTGTGGGTGTTTTTAATAGTGTGGATGAGCGATACGAAATGAATTGACAAATTCGTATTGTTACAATGTGCTACAGAGAATTTAACACATTTTTGAAAATCGACCATTTTTCGGAGTTCATAGCTAGGCAAAGATTGGAGATAGATAAAAAGTGTGAAAACTAAAGTTGTAGAGAATTTTATCAGCTTTCATTATGTATTCCAACAAAATTTCGTACGACGTACCGTTTTCGAGATGAAAGCAAAATACCAAAAAACGGGGCCTTCTTTGTGCTCCCCCCCTTCGGGCGTACCTCGGAGGGGCAAGGACTTTTAGTATGTTTATCTCCTAACTAGTCCAAACAAAGTTCCTAAGTCAAATGTTCTGCTTTCGACTTTTCCATCTAGAATTATTCGTTGCTTAAGCTAGTACTTGTTTATTTGTTTTGTCACGGCGCGTGTCAATTTTGGTTTTGGCATGTTGAACAACGCAGTGAAATAAAGAAAAAAAATATGTTTTTTGTCTGAAAAAAGGCAGTAGGTTTTAAAAGTTTGAAATAGAATGTATTAAAATAAGCTGTGAAAAAGTGCTGAAATATTTCCTTTAAATCACATCAGGGAGAATCTGGAGTACTTGGTGATCTACCGATCCAAATTTCTTTTTGCATGTGTCGTTTAATTGATTATTTTTCACTTTGTCAATTCCAATCACATTAAGATATCAGAAATTTTCTGTGTGTACATTCTAAGATATCTTGTTCACAACAATTTTATAATAAAACATTCAAAATACATATTTTAAATTGTTTATTAATTTTATTAAATTTATTTATTTAATTGTCTCAATACTGAGCACAAATAGTTTAAATTATATTACGAGACGATTACGTGAGCTTATCCGAAAAAGTCCAAAGTCAATACCTAGAATTTCCAAACCGAACTACAGGACACAGATAGATAAATAATAATATTATGATATCTACATAATGCAAATGAATATAAAATAAGTATATCATAATTTTATTATGATGACATAATAGTTGTATCCAGTTACGACCTTGGTTAATATTCCGTTGTCAGCCGGTTGTAGGAGACCCGATCAACTACCTACTACTACTATTATTATTATTATTATAATAACAAAATAAGACAAGACAATAAATGTACATAGAAGGAGAGAGGAACTAACTCTTGACATCATCCTCATCAACCTCTACTATATCGATATACCCGCAAGTATGATGTGTTCATTTATTATTGCTTCAGATATTAGGTGTGTTTGTTATTGTCATATACTTTTATTCTATACTGAGCATGGGAATAAAATCGCAATCGAACTATTAGAGTGCAAACATATACTTCTGTCTTTTTTTAAGCCGTAAGCACTGGCGTATCCAGGAGGGCAAAACAAGCACGGGGGACCCGGCTTAAGAAATTTCTAATTTGCCCCCTCCTGGGCCAAAAGTTGGGTACGCCCATGTTAACGTCATAGAAAAAGACAAAGTTTTTGAAACAGAGATACTTTATTCAGATTGAATGCAAGTACATCAACCAATCCTATCATCGGAGAAATCAGGGAATTACATCGAAGAAAGAGACGCAGATATATATTTTCGCTACGCTTTGTTGCGTTCACTCACCGCACATTGAGTAGAAAGGCAATGATTCATATAGTTAATTAATAGATTGATGGTTATTGTGCTCCAGTGGAAAAAGTATTAACACTTTTAATACTAAAGTCTATTTACTTATTGTAGAATAGCGGCCCTGTCCGGCTTCGCCCGAATTTGTAGATTGCCACCGTTTTGTCGTCGACTAGTTAGAAAATTGGTCTCCAATGAAACGCGCTTTTATTGTACCGCGATAATATAATACCCTATGTCGATCCTGAAGGTCCATTCTGGATTGTTTAAGCATAATAAACAGATCTATTTAGTACACGGATTCGCGAGGTACTGGGTTTGAATCCCACCGGGGAAGATGTGGCTAGGACTTTTTCCTATTACCTCTCTTCGAGAAATGGTAATTCCTGCACCGGCCATCTTCTTGAGGTTTTCCATGGTTTCCCTTAATAATTCCAGATATCCAGATGGTTCCTTATTCTAGGCCATGGCCGATTAACTGTCAAACTCTTATGTTCAAAAGTTGCCAACCTTATCCTAATTTCCTAAAACTCCTTCATTCGTCCATTGCTATCAATTAGTTGAAGTTGAAAAAATGTAGAAAATAACGTAAAGTGTATAATAGATGGAAATAGTAATTGTTTGAATGGCGTCTGTTATGACATAAAGTCGAGAAACGGACGTTAAACGCATTATTATTATTATTGTTTATTATATTTATTTATTTAAAAACAATAGACACAACGGAACAGAAAGTTCCAAATAGTGTACAAAATAAACAAAAACAAAATCAAAATAATAATCCAAATTGAAAGACGACAATTACAGTAAATGATTCATATATTATTATAGGACACACTGTATAATGTGTTTACGTTAACAAATAAAAGCATACTATATTATTAAAACTGGTTTGTAGTAATCAACAATTAATTATTATTGTTATAGATGAGAACATTCCAAACAATGTATGCCTTGTTTCATAGCGGGTGACGCGCGAACCATAATTCTAGGGTTGTGGAACATCTGAGAATTGGCAATTTATTACCTTAAACTGTAACCATATATATTTATTTATAACTAGCTGCTTCCCGCGGCTCCGCACGCGATTATGATGAAACACGGTAGCGACAAAAGTAGTGGAGCTCTTGGCTGTATATATTATACTAACGGTCCCGCCCGGTTTCACCCGGGTGGAAAAGAGAATGGGGGGGGACATGAGTACACACATTCATATTAGTTTACCGAGATGAATGTTGTGTTCAAATTTCATGATGATCGAAGTTACCCTTCAAAAGTAGTGGTCGGACGGAAAAATTTTGAGTCACATTTTGCAATATTTTTCATTGATGCTCCGCTCCTATTGGTCGTAGCGTGATATTATATAGCCTATATAAATGGGCTATCCGACAAAAAAAGTTTTTTTTTCAATTCGAACCAGTAGTTCCTGAGATTAGCGCGTTCAACCTAACAAACAAACTCTTCAGCTTTATATATTAGTATAGATATAGATTTTCGCAGTGCATGCGATGTACGAAGTTTTATGTGTAAATTTTTTGCACCTTGGAATTTTCGTAGGGATCCCTAATTTAATTCGATTAACAATTTAGCCTATACTCAGTGATAATGTAGCATTCTATTTGTGAAAGAATTTTTAAAATCGGTCCAGTAGTTTTTGAGTTTATTCATTTCAAACAAAAAAAATTGGTTGTCTGTAAAGTCGGTTTACGGACGATAGTTTTACGTGATAACGTATTCCGTAATACATAACCTAAATTCTACATATAATAATTATAATAATTCGAATCTATGATATTGCATTTTTCGCTTCAAATTTAGGTTAGTTTTATGTATTAAAATACTCACCACCTATTTAATAATAATTGTTTTTTTTAACTTTCTTTCTTTCGTATTTATTTTAAGTCTCAAAGATTAATTGTCATAATATTTTGAAAACAATTGTTTCACTGTTTATATAAAATTCCAAAACCTACTTACAATATTTAAGTATTTTCATACGTCAAAAAATTGATTTTTATAATGATAAAATTTGTATGAAAACGATTTTTTCGAAAGATGAGACCTAGCTAAAACGATTTTTTGCCCCCCAAAATACCTTTTCAGTAAATTTCATCCAAATCATTAGGGCCGTTTTCGAGAAAAGAACGCACAGGGCCAGGCGGAACGTTACGAACGTTACACTTTTTCGTGCATGCAGCCGGTGTTTCATCAATTTATAAGATTGGTGATTCATCAATTTATAAGACGTTATCACGTCAATACAAATCATTTCTGTTTATAATATTAGTATAGAGTATAGACTATAGCTAGTATAGATAGACACATATTGCAAACTAGAGGTCCCGCCCGGTTTCACCCGGGTGCAAAAGTACGAATGGGGAAGGAAGGGACATGAGTACGCACATTCATCTTAGTTTACCAAGATGAATGTTGCGTCCAAACTTCATAATGATCGGCGCTACCGTTCAAAAGTTTTTGTCGTTAAAAAGCAGTATTTATACTTTTTTTAAGTAATTTAAATTTCTTTAATATAATAAATATTTAATTGAAAACACTGTAGGAAAATTATTTTTATATACAGGTGCCTATAGTTGTAACAGTTTTCAAATGAACTATTAATTAGATTTATTTAATTTTAATTAGTTGTAATAAAATTTTAAAAAATCGAAATGTAAACCTAAGAAGAAAGCAATGTAGAAAATAAAAAAAAAATAAAAATATATTCGCCGACGTGGGGCTTGAACCCTAGACCCTAGCACTAAGAGTCTTACACTCTACCGACTGAGCTATCCGGGCTTGTACCTTGACGCGCTAATATTGCAGTATTTAGTTAAGGCATTTCACCTGATAATATTTGTCGGACGGACTAATTTTGAGACACATGTTGCAACATTTTTCATTTATGTTACGCTCCTATTAGTCGTAGCGTAATATTATATAGCCTATAGCGAGTCGGAGAGGATAATAATGATAAAATTAGACACTTATCCAGTACGCACAAACGTAATTCAAGTATACGCCCCTACATCCAATAGCACAGAGGAAGAATGTAACGATTTTTACAGCCGATTAGAAAATATCCTCTTGATAACAAAAAATCATGAATGCACAATTCTGATAGGAGATTTTAATGCCAAGTTGGGTAAAAAGGAAGATAAGCCTGCAATTGGACCTTTCGGTTTAGGATGTAGGAATGCAAGAGGCTATGTACTAGCAGAATTTGCTATAAGCAAAGAATTAATTGTAGCTAATACTTGGTATAATCAGCACCCAAGAAGATTGTATACATGGAAAGCACCCGGGGATACGCATACTAACAGAGTAAGAAATCAAATAGACTACATACTTATTAATGAACGTTTTAAAAATTCTATCAAAAGTGTCAAAACATATCCCTGAGCTGATATAAACTCGGATCATGTTGTATTAATTGCAAATATACAACTTAAACTTAAAAAGATTGAAAAAAAGTACAATAAAGCTGATAATCTCGATATAGAAAAGCTGAATAATGATTCAATAAAGAAAGAATTTCAGGAAAAAATTGAAGAAACCTTTCAAACGGTGGGGGAAGTAATGACAGAAAGTCTGGAAAAGAAAACAGAAATATTTATAAATAATGTTAGAACGGCAGCACTTGAGACACTAAAAAGTGACAATTTAAATCGGGATAGTAAAGAGTGGATGACGGAAAAAATATTATCATTAATGAAAGAAAGAAAATTGGTTAAGAACGATCATGACAGGTATAAAGGAATAGATAGACAAATAAAACAGGAAATTAAGCTAGCGAAACAAAAATGGATGGACCAAAAATGTAAAAACGTCGAAAAATATGAAAGGCTAAATAACCCACAGAAGCTGCATCAGGAAATAAAAAATATGTGCGGTATTTATAGGAAAAGGAGCAAAGGAAACATAAAAGACAAAGACGGTAAGGTGTTGGTGGAGAATTCAGAAATCCTAGAAAGGTGGCAGAATTACATCGAAGAATTATTCAGTGACACCAAACGTAAACCGGCTGAGTTAGACGGGAGTCAATTGTATAGTAACGATATTTTATTAAGTGAGGTTGAACGGGCTATAGAGGAAACTGCAAATCGAAAAGCAACTGGTGAAGATATGATATTTGCTGAATATCTGAAGAACCTTGACACAAAAAGCGTACATAGACTTTGTGATATATTCAATGAAATGTACGCCAAAGAAAAAATTCCAAGTATATTATGTAGATCGAATTTTATATTACTACCAAAAAAAGTTAACGCCAGTGAGTGCTCTGATTACCGCACAATCAGCTTGATGAGCCATGTTACCAAAGTTTTCCTCAGAATTATACTAAAAAGAATAGAAAAACCAATGTTAGCTGAAATAGGAACAACACAAATGGGTTTTAAAAAAGGAGTTGGTACAAGAGAAGCTATCTTTTGCTTAAACACACTTGTGGAGAGATCAATTGAAAATAATTTAAGAATGTACACCTGTTTTATTGACTATGAAAAGGCTTTCGATAATGTACTCCATGACAAGCTTTTCAACATTATTGAGCGTTTAGATGTCGATAAAAAAATAATCAATATTTTGAAAGACTTATACTGGAATCAAACAGTGAAAGTGACTACTAGTTACGGAAGTACTAGGAGCATTAATATACAAAAAGGCGTCAGGCAAGGCTGTGTTCTGTCACCAATTATGTTTAACATTTACGCCGAAAATATTATGCAAGAAGCTCTAGAGAATACGAATGTTGGAATGAAAGTTAATGGAGTGCTAATCAATTGTTTAAAATATGCCGATGATACAATTTTAATAGCTTCAAGGGAACAAGAACTCCAATATTTAATTGACAAAGTTGTATCCGTGAGTGAGCAATATGGCTTAAAAATTAATTCTCGGAAAACTGTATGTATGGTCTTTAGTAAAGAGCCCATTCAGCCAACAATTAATATAAAATGTAAAAATCAAATATTAAACCAGGTGGACAAAGTAAAGTATCTCGGGAAAATATTTACACCCAATAATGACCAATTAATCGAAATTAATAAGCGCATTGCAATCGCAAAAAATAATTTTCATAAATTAAAAAAAATATTTAACAAATCGCAATTTAAATTTTAATAGCCGGCTGAGAATGTTAAAATCGTATGTTTGGTCTACGTTACTGTATTCGTGCGAAACGTGGGTTTTAAAAAGTGCGAGCATCACGAAACTATTAGCATTCGAATCGTGGTGTGTAAGAAGGATGCTAAAGATAAAATGGACTGATCGTCTGACTAACAACGAAGTGTTTCGGCGAGTGAATTATCAAACTCAGTTAATAAATAATATAAAAAATATTGTCTGAAGACACAAGTAATTCAAGAATTACAAGGCGCGAATTTTACATAATATACCCCAACGTTATGTTCGAAAATTGATGTATATTTTTAACGACACTTTGAGCTTAATAATATAATTTAATTAACTTAATCTAATAAAAAAATAACAGTTGAAAGTATTGAAACACAGAAAGGAAAAAATCATTTTAATAATTTATTAATAATTAATTTAGGTTCATAAATATAAAAGCGTTAGCTGTAAACTCTATGATCGTTTATTAGTCACAATTAATAATATAATTGTGACCCTAAATTATAAAAATTATATTTTCTTTTTGGTACATTTCAATAAAAACTTTCTTTTTATTAGTATTTTATTTTTCTTGTTTTTATAGTCTTTCAAAATTTTAACTATTATGACAATAAATTATAAAAATTATTTGATTATTTTATTCAAGATGGTTGAGAAGGAAAAGGTATTCCGTCATCTTAGGGCATCCGCCGTATTGGATATATACATTGTCACCAGACTTGCATGTGTGTGAAATTTCAAAGCTTTAGTTAATTTAATCTAGTCGAACAAATTGCAGCAATTAGATTATGGGGCCTTTCCAACTAATAAATTATAATATTGACATTTGACATATAATAACAAAGAAAATAAAATTTCCGTTAACGCGTATAGTAACGCGTATAGTTACCACTAAACATTATAAAATTTGCTGTTCGTGTTCATGGTTTTCTATATGTTATCACGTTATGATGTTAAAAATAAACAAAGAATGCTTGTCAAATACCTAACTAACATCTACGGAACAAACTAACATTAGATTTTTTTTATTTTCAAAATATTTCTGAAACTAAGTACAAATTTAGAAAAACACATTTTTTCATGACTATCTTGTAAAAATATACAGGCTAATAAACTGTTATGACATGTAAGTATATCATAATTATAAAAAAACAACATTGAAAGGTAGGTACTTCTTTCTCTGTTGCGCATGCGCCCATTTTCCCGAAAAATAAATTACAAAACTTTCTTGTAAAACATATAGAATAATAATCATTTATGAAAAGTTTACTATTATTATATAAAAAACATCATAGCATATAATATCTTTTGCGCATGCGCCGATTATCCCCAAAAAAAATTACAAAAATTTCTAGTAAAATATGCAGAATAATAAGCCGTTATAAAAAATTGGTTGTCTGTAAAGTCGGTTTACGGACGATAGTTTTACGTGATAACGTATTCCGCTCAATATCATATTTAATAATACATTACTGCGCTCTCGCTTGCACGCACAGGGTCAGGCGGAATGTTACGGAACGTTACACTTTTTCGTGCGTGCAGCTGGTGTTTCATCAATTTATAAGACGTTATCACGTCAAAAACTTTTTTTTTTAAACCCCTCTTGACGTCAAAAACTTAGTCCGCCATCTTTAGAAGTCCGTCATATTGGATTTAAACTAAAGTCACTTTATTTTTCGAGTTATTCTCAGCAAGCCCTTTCATTTGATACCCATATTGTAGGAAAGCATAATAAAATTAGTCCGCCATCTTTAGAAGTCCGCCATATTGGATTAAGAGTGACGTCACTTTATTTTTCGAGTTATTCTCAGCAAGCCCTTTCATTTGATACCCATATTATAGGAAAGCATAATAAAATTAGTCCGCCATCTTTAGAAGTCCGCCATATTGGAATTAGAGTGACGTCACTATATTTTTCGAGTTATTCCCAGCAAGCCCTTTCATTTGATACCCATATTGTAAGAAAGCATAATAAAATTAGTCCGCCATCTTTAGAAGTCCGCCATATTGGATTTAGTGTAACGTCACTTTATTTTTCGAGTTATTCTCAGCAAGCCCTTTCATTTGATACCCATATTGTAGGAAAGCATAATAAAATTAGTCCGCCATCTTTAAAAGTCCGCCATATTGGATTTAGAGTGACGTCACTTTATTTTTCGGGCTATTCTCAGCAAGCCCTTTCATTTGATACTCATATTGTAGGAAAGCATAATAAAATTAGTCCGCCATCTTTAGAAGTCCGCCATATTGGATTTAGAGTGACGTCACTATATTTTTCGAGTTATTCTCAGCAAGCCCTTTCATTTGATACCCATATTGTAGGAAAGCATAATAAAATTAGTCCGCCATCTTTAGAAGTCCGCCATATTGGATTTAGAGTGACGTCACTATATTTTTCGAGTTATTCTCAGCAAGCCCTTTCATTTGATACCCATATTGTAGGAAAGCATAATAAAATTAGTCCGCCATCTTTAGAAGTCCGCCATATTGGATTTAGAGTGACGTCACTTTATTTTTCGAGTTATTCTCAGCAAGCCCTTTCATTTGATACCCATATTGTAGGAAAGCATAATAAAATTAGTCCGCCATCTTTAGAAGTTCGCCATATTTGATTTAGAGTGACGTCACACAGCTAACAATGCATTGTCATTCAAACTAAACCTGTATACAAATTTTCATCTCAATCGGTTGATGATATCTGCTTCAAAATTACCGAAGGCATTTCCGCCATCTTTAGAAGTCCGCCATATTGGATTTAGAGTGACGTCATACAGCTAACCATGCATTGTCATTCAAACTAAACGTGTATACAAATTTTCATCTCAATCGGTTGATGATATCTGCCGCTCGAATATCATATTTAAGTCAGGCGGAACGTGACACATTTCGGAACGGGACAGATTTCGGAACGTGACACTTTTTCGTACATGCAGCCGGTGTTTTATCAATTTATAAGATTGGTGTTTCATCAATTTATAAGACGTTATCACGTCAAAAACTATATTATTATTTTATAAAACAACATTATAAAAGATATACTCTTTTGCGCATGCGCCGATGTTCCCCAAAAAAACAATAAATCACTTTATATTTGCATATCAAACATCCTCCCAAAATTTGGTTACAATCCGATCATCCGTTGTGTCGGAATGGTAAGAAATGTCAAAAATGACGTTTGCAACTGTCAAAGTTTTATGTTCTAAATTAGTTATTCAAATTGTTAACTCAGAAGGCGTTGCATTTTACCAATATTTATAATGGCATTCGTTTTTGAACAAATGCAAACTTTTTATTTTAGTACTACCAAGGCAATTTTAAATGAAAGGCTTGCCTTTTTTAGGCGCGAATAGCGTAAGCTAAAGCGCCTATATGTACTCGCTTTGTCTGTGAATCTGTGAATCTGTGAATCTGTATGTCACGCTTTTTTGTGGATTGTGTACAGCTCAAACGCCTTAACCGATTTTAAAAAACTTTTTTTTGTTCGATTCGTCTCCGGGTAACTTAGATCCTAACGTCGCCCGATTTTTGAATTTTTGCTCCAGAGGGGAGCAATTTAGAAAAAACGAAGTTTTTCGCTTATAACTCGCTCAATTTAAATCAGATCGGTTCGAAACATGTCTTAAACGAAAGAGGAGAAAATTTTACATAAATTTCGTACAACAGAATTCGCCCAATCACTTTTCTTATACACATTTATATAGAAATAAATTCAATCTGATATAACCGATAGCAAACATCTTTCGGTTATCTCTCTCTGTTGCACGGTATAACATGGTAATTTAATTATTGCGTATGTTCTGTCTTAAAATAAAATTGGTCGATAATTTTATTTATGACAATAATAAAACAAAGGAGATAGCATTTGTTCAAAAACGGATGCCATTTGAAATATTTATGCAACGCCTTCTAAGTTAACAATTTGAATAACTAATTATTATTAGAACATAATACTTTGCAGATGCAAACGTCACTTTTGACATTTCTTACCATTCCGACACCACGGATGAGCGGATTGAAACCAAATTTTGGGAGGATGTTTGATATGCAAATATGAAGTGGCCTATTGTTTTTTGGGAACATCGGCGCATGCGTAAAAGAATATATCTCTTATAATGTTGTTTTATATAATAATAATAGTGGAATTATAAAACGGTCGAATAAAAAAAAAAAACTTGGTGACTGATGATGAGATACTGTTTTAATAACTTGAATATTAAAATAATAGTTGTGTGACTAAATTAATAAGTGAGCGACTAAATTACTAATTGAACAACTGAATTACTAAGTGAGCGGTAAGAATGCCTTCGGTAATTTTAAAGCAGATATCTTCAACCGATTGAGATGAAAATTTGTATACACGTTAAGTTTGGATGACAATGCATGGTTAGCTGTGTGACGTCACTCTAAATCCAATATGGCGAACTTCTAAATATAGCGGATTTTATTATGCTTTCCTACAATATGGGTATCAAATGAAAGGGCTTGCTGAGAATAACTCGAAAAATAAAGTGACGTCACTCTAAATCCAATATGGCGAACTTCTAAAAATGGCGGACTAATTTTATTTACTTTCCTACAATATGGGTACCAAATGAAAGAGCTTGCTGTAAATAACTCGAAAAATAAAGTGACGTCACTCTAAATCCAATATGGCGGACTTCTAAAGATGGCGGACTAAGTTTTTTATGCTTTCCTACAATATGGGTATCAAATGAAAGGGCTTGCTGAAAATAACTCGAAAAATAAAGTGACGTCACTCTAAATCCAATATGGCGGACTTCTAAAGATGGCGGACTAAGTTTATTATGCTTTCCTACAATATGGGTATCAAATGAAAGGGCTTGCTGTAAATAACTCGAAAAATAAAGTGACGTCACTCTAAATCCAATATGGCGGACTTCTAAAGATGGCGGACTAAGTTTATTATGCTTTCCTACAATATGGGTATCAAATGAAAGGGCTTGTTGAGAATAACTCGAAAAATAAAGTGACGTCACTCTAAATCCAATATGGCGGACTTCTAAAAAAGGCGGACTAATTTTATTTACTTTCCTACAATATGGGTATCAAATGAAAGAGCTTGTTGTAAATAACTCGAAAAATAAAGTGACGTCACTCTAAATCCAATATGGCGGACTTCTAAAGATAGCGGACTAATTTTATTATGCTTTCCTACAATATGGGTATCAAATGAAAGAGCTTGCTGAGAATAACTCGAAAAATGAAGTGACGTTACTTTAAATCCAATATGGCGGACTTCTAAAAATGGCGGACTAATTTTATTATGCTTTCCTACAATATGGGTATCAAATGAAAGGGCTTGCTGTAAATAACTCGAAAAATAAAGTGACGTCACTCTAAATCCAATATGGCGGACTTCTAAAAATGGCGGACTAATATTATTATGCTTTCCTACAATATGGGTATCAAATGAAAGGGCTTGCTTAAAATAACTCGAAAAATAAAGTGACGTCACTCAAAGTCCAATATGGCGGACTTCTAAAAATGGCGGACTAATATTATTATGCTTTCCTACAATATGGGTATCAAATGAAAGGGCTTGCTGTAAATAACTCGCAAAATAAAGTGACGTCACTCTAAATCCAATATGGCGGACTTCTAAAGATAGCGGACTAATTTTATTATGCTTTCCTACAATATGGGTATCAAATGAAAGGGCTTACTGAGAATAACTCGAAAAATGAAGTGACGTTACTCTAAATCCAATATGGCGGACTTCTAAAAATGGCGGACTAATTTTATTATGCTTTCCTACAATATGGGTATCAAATGAAAGGGCTTGCTGTAAATAACTCGAAAAATAAAGTGACGTCACTCTAAATTCAATATGGCGGACTTCTAAAAATGGCGGACTAATATTATTATGCTTTCCTACAATATGGGTATCAAATGAAAGGGCTTGCTTAAAATAACTCTAAAAATAAAGTGACGTCACTCAAAATCCAATATGGCGGACTTCTAAAAATGGCTGACTAATTTTATTATGCTTTCCTACAATATGGGTATCAAATGAAAGAGCCTGCTGTAAATAACTCGAAAAATAAAGTGATGTCACTCTAAATCCAATATGGCGGACTTCTAAAGATGGCAAACTAATTTTATTATGCTTTCCTACAATATGGGTATCAAATGAAAGGGCTTGCTGTAAATAATTCGAAAAATAAAGTGACGTCACTCTAAATCCAATATGGCGGACTTCTAAAGATGGCGGACTAATATTATTATGCTTTCCTACAATATGAAACAAGAAGGGGCTAATGTGGAGTTTTTAAAAAAACAATTCCGTGCTAAACGTTAAATATACACCGATTTTCAAACAAAACACCGGGGTAAAATTTCGCGCCTTGTAATTCTTGAATTACTTGGGCATATACTCCCACTGGTTTAATATTTATTTATAATTAAAAAGATATTTATTTAATTAAATATCTTTTTAATTAGTCGGGCACAACGGGTTTTTTTGTTTTCAATAATTTATTAAAGTTTTAATTTTAATTTAAATAGTTTTTTTTTTAATTTCCACCGACTAGTTTTGGAGAAATCAATGAAAACATATCATCCATCTACCGTTTTACCATAAAGCCAATGTTAAATATGCCTACTTTTGAAGTCATTTATTTATATAAATAATCGGGCAACCCCCCCTAAAATTTTCAGAATTGGTTTAGACTTAGTCCAACTTAAAAAAAAATCAATCCTTTCTATTTCAAATTACCTTGGTGCTCGTATTTTAAATTGTCATGTTAAACCGTGCAACAATTAAATTGAATTCATTTCTATATAATTATGTATAAAATGAATTTATTTCTATATAAATCGGGATAAAAAAACTGTTTGGGCAAATTCTGTTACACGAAATATATGTAAAATGTTCTCCTCTTTCGTTTAAGACTGGTTTCAAACCGATCTGATTTAAATTGAGCGAGAAATAAGCAAAAAACTTTTTTTTTCCTAATTTTCTCCCCTCTGGGACAAAAATTCAAAAATCGGGCGACGTTAGGATTTAAGTTACCCGGAGACGAATCGAACAAAAAAAAGTTTTTTAAAATCGGTTAAGGCGTTTGGGCTGTACGCTGGATACAAAAAGCGTGACTCACAGATTCACAGATTCACAGATTCACAGACAAAGCGAGTACATATAGGCGCTTTAGCTTACGCTATTCGCGCCTAAAAAGCGATGCGTCGGATATTTTGGACACATAATGCGAGGCGATAAATACGAACTGTTAAAACTTATTATATGTGGTAAATTGGAAGGATGGGTCTCAAGAGGCAGGAAAAGAACAACTTGGATATCCAACATAAAAAAATGGACGGGTTTTAATACGTTTGCTTCAATGAAGAACGCAATTGTGATCAGAGATCATTGGAAAAATGTGGTCGCCAACATCCTGTAAAGGATACGGCACGTCATCATCATCATCATCATAGCCTTCCTCGATAAATGTGCTATCCAACAAAAAAAAAATTTCAATTCGAACCAGTAGTTTCTGAGATTAGCGCGTTCAAACAAACAAACAAACAAACAATCTCTTCAGCTTTATATATTAGTATAGATTATAGAGTTTTAAACTATTGCAGAGTCAGCCTGTATAAAATGTGAACAATCCGAATTTGGTTACAGTAGAAGGAAGTAGCAGGTGGCTGAACATTTCTCTATATATTCAAGAAAACGATTTTCGCTTGACGTTTTATCAACCGTATCGTTCGTTACATACATTTAATTCGGATTACGTGAAAACTGCTATCCAATGTTATCCATTATACCGAGAAAACAGGGTCGACCAGCATCTATTCGGGCTTAAAATATTTAGTACCCGGGCTCTAGACCCTGGTTGCGTCGAAAGGGGCGTCCCAATGGAGATGGGCACATGAGAAACGTATAATATAGATGGCAACAGGTATATAGCTACCTAAGTTATGACTGGAAAACGCGCGATATAGGAAAACGCGCTTTTTCCCTTCTGATAGCATGCAACATTGCAACCACTTCTTTTTCAGTTCCAACTCTTTTGGAAATACAAAATCTTTATACTTTGAACATTGATAAACACAACACATCGGCATTGTCGATGATTTATTATTTTAAATAATACTATATTATATCTCAAGCGAGCCGAGGGCATCATGACAAAACTAGTTCTGTCCATTTCTGAACGGACAATACTAGTATGGCATCGGAATTCGGAATCTTCTTTGCGTTTCTTAATTAACTTTTCCACACCAACGATACTTATTATATCAAAGTGATTTATTCTTCTGTATTGTTTAGCAGACAGAGGTTTTAATTCAGCTTTCAACCAATTTGCTTTCTTAACCTCACTTAGTGTAGTAAGGTAATTATGTTTCGTCATAAAATTATGTTTCAGAAGACTCCAATAGCCAAACTAGTTGAGACTCGAATTCACCTTGCATTTTTACTTAATTATTACACTAAATATCCCACCATTATATAAATTACTAGCGGTCCCGCCCGGTTTCACCCGGGTGTAAAAGAACGAATGGGGAAGGGAGGAACATGAGTACTACACACATTCATCTTAGTTTACCGAGATGAATGTTGTGTCCAAATTTCATGATGATCGGAGTTACCGTTCAAAAGTTTTTGTCGATAAAAAGCAGTATTTACACTTTTTTTAACTAATAATTTTTTTTTTAATTAATTAAATAAAATTAAATAAATTTAAATGTAACCCTTAGAAGAAAGCAATGTAGAAAATAAAAAACAAAATAAAAATGTATTCGCCCAACGTAGGGCTCGAACCCACGACCCTGATATTGACAGTCGTGTGCTCTACCGATTGAGCTAGCTGCATTCTTACAACGCTAATATGAGTTTATTTACTTAGTGCATTTCACCTGAATAGAAGCTTATTTTTGAGATACATTTTGCAACATTTTTCATTAATGCTCCGCTCCTAATGGTCGAAGCCTGATTTTATATAGCCTATAGCCTTCCTCTATAAATGGGCTATCCAACAAAAAAAATTTTTTTCAATTTGAACCAGTAATTCCTGAGATTAGCGCGTTCAAACAAACAAACAAACAAACTCTTCAGCTTTATACATTAGTATAGATACCATTCAAGAGAACAATTCAATAGGTAAACAAGAACATAACCCTACTTTTATTCGGGTTCGAACGTTGAATGAATGAAACAAGCAGAACTAGTATTGTCCGTTCAGAAATAGACAGAACTAGTTTTGGCCAATTGAAAATGCGCAAACCTATAGTATTGCTCATTTTATAACACTCAATACCCGTTTAAATGTAAGATTTCGGGTTTGGGCCATATTCGTTGGTCAAAACTAGTTTTGCGCATTTATTTCGGTCATTGACCTCAACATATACATGCATTTCCAGTTGCTAAATACAAATCAAGATTAAGATTATCATTTCTTGATTAAAAACTAGTAAGAAACAACACGGATGGTAAAATTTAAAAGTTTGTAATTTATTGTCAGAATTGAATCATTTTCGGTCGGTACACGTAAATAAAGTTGCTGAGCACTATTTTTAATTCAAACCAAAATATATGTGAGTTTAATTGCCTATATTACTGAAAAAAAAAATTAAAAATGTCAAAACTCGATGACACTTGTTTCAACACGTCACTTATTCTCCGAGAAATAGCCCACATTACATCCTAGATACAAAAACTACAGTAAGGTTCATTCCTGCTTACTAATATTTTTCACAGACTCTTTAAATCTGTGTAGGAAGTAGACCCCAAAGCTTTCAATGTATGGGGCCTCGAAATTTTTTTCTCATCATTAACGCCAAGTCCTGTTCGTCTTAAAATACGGCCCTGAAGTCAGACTAGCGTCTACAGAAGAGAAAAGCCAGTTATCACTGATGGGGCTTAAGTCTCTAATGAGATTACTTAAATGCAGCAAATGCGTTAAAATAACAGACGATTCTACGAGGAGAGCTGCATTAATTTCTAATAAGGTTGCACAATACCACGACGAAGGCTTAACTCACGCGCACAAAAAAGTGGTCCTAATGTGGTTGAACTCGACCACTTTCCAACAACAGTTTTGTGGTCACGCGGACGTCGATATAACCACAAATGAACCACACAGAACAGACAGTAAAGCGATGGATTTATTAATAGAATTTATTGGGTTCATCCAATTTTTGAAGATAGAAACAAGAGTCAATTTCAACAACTTTATCATCGTTTAAGCCTGTACGATGACAAACATCGCATTAATTAAGTAATGTTCATGATTAATCAATTTAATTAAATAAAGTAAGCAATAAGTTTATTTATTCAAAACGCGTGAGTAATATGTAATTTCGGGGCCCTGCTAAATTCGGGAGAAATAATAGATTATTTCATGTTGACGCGTAGAGTGCTAATAATGAGCCGTACAGTGTGATAATGAATTTTCTGTACCAATAGAAACGCAGTAGCAAGCCCGAGCGTGCAATAATGAAAAAAAAACTGCACGCAGCTTCTGGACCAATAGGAACGTGGTAGGCGGTATTGTATATATGAAAACAGCATCGCAATTCAGCGAAAGTCATGGCCATCTTGTGTGCATCGAGGGCGCCGGGTACGTCAATCAATGAATTGATTTATTATTTTTCCCTCTTTTATCAGGGCCCCGATTACATATTACTCCTGCTAGTTGAATAAAGTATTATGTGCGACCATTGATCGAAGGAGAATATTCCACTCGCGTGCGTTTTACGCTCATGGAATCTTCTCCTTCTCTCACTAGTCGCACAATATACTATTATTGGGTTCATCCAATTTTTGAACATAGAAACGAGAGTCAATTTCAACAACTTTATCGCATCGTTTAAGCCTGTACGATGACAAACATCGCATTAATTAAGTAATGTTCATGATTAATCATTTTAATTAAATAAAGTAAGGTATAAGTTTATTTTTTCATGTTGTAATTATATTGTAATATTTCATTTTATAACACTACACTAAAATTCATTCCTTTAATAAACGAATCTTTTCTATAGTTTGTATGTTTCGAATATTATTTTTCAACAGACTGCGACTCCTTTTAATAACAAACGCGACCCCCCCGAGGGCCGCGACCCCCCGGTTGAGAAACGATGCATTAGAATAATAAATTTCCCAATATACTGGAAGGTTATAATAAAAAACGTAGTCGATGCAACAGTGGTGCTTTTGAGGAACATTCAGTACGTTTGTCAAGTGACTTGTAACTAGTGATGTGTCGAATCGTTAAAAATGCATATCCGCGGATACGGACCTGAATACGGATATTTGGTTTCAAGATCCGCGGATACGGATCTTAACTTTCTTAGAGTACGCGGCGGTAAATATTGCACATCAATCTTTGGAAAGAGACTATCTGTTATGGGAAAAAGTTATTGACCTCTTTAAGAGTTAACACTCATAACAGATTGTCTCTTTCCAAAGATCGATGTGCAATATCTCATTATAAAGATAGTTTTTTATTAGTACCTTTAAGTTATGTACTATTGGTATGGTACTCACTACGATGTTTGCAATATAAAGGTGCCAAATACGATTTAAAAAAATAAAAAATAATCTGAATGGAATTTAACAGGTTTTCATTATTACCTAATCACCTATATATATAATTTCATCTATGAATTGAAAATTAATAAGGTAAAAGATCCGTAAAAGATCCGCCATAAAACTAACGGATACGGATCTTTCTTCTCCCTCGGATATCCGCGGGTACGGATACGGATATCCGGCACATCACTACTTGTAACACAAGAAAGCCTCAGGTGCACGAAAGCTTTTAAGTTTAATAAAACGGTATCCAATGAAGATGTTATCAACCATGTCATTAGATTAAGTGGCAATTATAACAAAGAGTCCTTTAAATGTCGCCGGAGAATGGAAAACATCAAATAACTGCACACAAAGTTTTATTTGACGGAAATAATAAATATTATTTATTCTCCAATACCACGCCGCGTGGTGAAAACTAGAGCTGTAACAAACCGTATGTATTCATTACTGAGTAACGGGTACATCGTCTGACTCGAAGTAACGAATCGTTACTTACAAATTCATTTCGTTACTCGCATCTGTCGTATCCATGTCAGTTCGACTCGTTTGATGCGGTTATACGTTATACGAACGAAGTCATACCGTATCACGTATGCGACGCGCCTCGATGCGATGGTACATGCTTGATGCTGTTAGTACACGATTGTATATCGTATGAAAAGTACCGAGTAACGTAACGATACGAAAGTAACTGGTACTGGTTCTTTAAGTAACGAATACATACGGGTTCACAATTTCTCGTTACTTTTACAGCTCTAGTGAAAACAAATAAATAGGTACCTGTAAATAATGTCAGCAGTTTTGAAACTAGAAGACTTTATCTAGATTCTAGGGCACTGTCAGACAACTTGGTAAATCTCAACAAGCCGTGAGATGGGTCGTCATGAGTATATTCTAAGTGCGACCTTTGAGGTTCACACGACCAACTTCCCTAATAAATATGTAGGTATTTAACAAGAAATGGCTGAACCGATTTTTATTCCTTTCGTATCACACTGGCGCTAATAAGCTTCGATTGGCAATAAAATCGATATCGTTTTTTTAGTCGCGCGATTTCGTGTAAACTCTACCTTTTCGCAGTATTTTTAGTTAAACAAAAAAAAATCGCTTGGATCGATTTTTATAAAACTTCTTTTGGCGCGTTTTGTGAATTTCATGAAGGGGCAACTCCTTAAATTGCCGTCACATAGTATTGTCTTTTCAGGATGAGAGTCGGACTAAAAGCCAAAAATAACCGATTTTTTTTTTCGAAAAAAATACTTACCAATAGCAATTTCATTAAAATATGGTTGGAAGACGTGTGAGTACACTTACCTGAAACAAAACAAAATGGCGTTAATGATATAAAAAATTCAATATGCCTTTTTAACAGCAGACAATAAAGATAATATTTTCTCGTGTTTTATAACACGCTTGTATTTAGCATAATTTGTATTTTGTATGTAAAAAAGTCTTATAACTCATTTTCCCTGTTTCAAATGTCCAGCTGACGTGAAACTTTCCAGCTGTATGCAGTTTTGTTGACAATATTTTGGCTCTAATAGCATTTGCATAAAAATTTAAAAAAAATACAAATAATAATAGGAGTGGTGACGGTGTTGATGGTGGGAGTGACGGCGTTGATAGTGATGTTCCCTCCGTTTAAAATTTAAAATAAAGGCCGCTTTAAAAAATTGAACTGCTGCAGCAATTAGTATTCCTTGTAATTCGTTTTTTTTTTCAACATCGACAATTAAAACATTTTAAATTAAACAAAACACAGATTGTTAGTTTATTTTCACTTTATTTTTAAACGGTTTTATTTAACTTCACGTTCAGTAGATTTGTTTGTTTCAATTTTTGCAAAAACAAATATTGAGAGGTGCTGGGAGGTTAAAAATTTGGGACTATATATGCTTTTTATGAGAGAAATAAAAAAAAAAATGTTGGTAAAAAAAAATCTGAATCTCGACAACAGCGTCACCTACTAGAGCTTAGACCCCATAAGGACAAAAAAATGTTCATCAAAATCGGTCAAGCCGTTTAGGAGAACAAAAATAAGGACATACTACGTATACTGGAATTATATTATTAGATACATTTTAAAAAACTTTAGACGTTTTTTATCGGTGTTTTTTGAAAAAGTTTGGACGTTTTGTTATTACCGAATTTTTTTAAAATATAGTTTGTAGTTTTTTTGCAAAACGCTAATAATAATTTTTTAAATGAGCGTTTTGGTAAAAAACTACGAGTCGAATTGAAGAAAAGTTCAGATAAAACATGTTTTTTTGACGTGATAACGTCTTATAAATTGATGAATCACCAATCTTATAAATTGATAAAACACCGGCTGCATGCACGAAAAAGTGTAACGTTCCTAACGTAACGTTCCTAACGTTAGTAACGCGTAACGCGTAACGTTCCGCCTGACCCTGTGCGTGCTTTTCTCGAAAACGGCCCTAACGATTTGGATGAAATTTACTGAAAAGGGATTTTGGGGGGCAAAAAATCGTTTTAGCTAGGTCTCATCTCTCGAAAAAATCGTTTTCTTACAAATTTTATCATTATAAAAATCAATTTTTTGACGTATGAAAATACTTAAATATTGTAAGTAGGTTTTGGAATTTTATATTATAAACAGTGAAACAATTGTTTTATAAATATTATGACAGCTAATCTTTGAGACTTAAAATAAATACGAAAGAAAGAAAGTTAAAAAAAACAATTATATGGTGAGTAATTTAAATAAATAAAATTAACCTAAATTTGAAGCGAAAGATGCAATATCATAGATTCGAATTATTATAATTATTATATAAATTTAGGTTATGTTATTACGGAATACGTTATCACGTAAAACTATCGTCCGTAAACCGACTTTACAGACAACCAATTTTTTTTCACAAAAAACAATGTCCAACCATAAAAAATGGGGGTTCCTATTTAAAAAACAAAGGTCGTCTCCCTCTGCTAAAGGGTGGGGTGGTGGTTATCGTGTCCAAACGATTTCCCCCAACAACTTTCGTTAGAACTTTTTTGAAGTAAATCTTCTTTAGGCACGCTTGACTTGGGGAGTAAGCTGGTGAATGGTTGACGCAAGCGTTTACGGAAGGTGCGTGATCGGGCGAGGCGAACGGAAGTTGAGAGGGAGATATAAGTTAGTGAAGATAGAAAGAGAGAGTTACGTTTCGTATATTACTGCAGGGGCAAGAGAGAGAGGTGCGCGCGCACTTTATCGTTCTCTCTTCCTCAACAAATACTTCACTGGCTAGTGGCGCCATCAGGTGGCCGAAAATATAAGCCGTACTAACAATAGAATGACACATACTTGGCGCCATCAGGTGGCCGAAAATATAAGCAGTACTACTCTTTACTTGCCAGTGGCGCTATCGGGTGACTAAAATCCAACGAGAGCTAAGTAATTGCAATGTATTACTTTTGTTAATATTCTACTTTTAAAGTGAATAAAATTGTAAATTCATTTTAAAGCTCATATTTTGTGAATTTTCGGGTGAATAATAACAAATTATGGCAGGAAGAAGTGGTCTGAAGCACACTCGTTTTTTTTTTATTCAGCACGTTATTTTTTTAATAAAAACGCCCAAAGAAAAAAAAACCCAGTACAAAGATAAAGATTAATAATATGGAAATATCATTTCGAAGACAAAATGGTAAAGAAATTTTCGATTTGAAATTTCGCAATCTGCATCCTGTTTTCTAAAAAAAAATCACAAAGAAAACAGTGATATCCATTTAAACTTTCAAAAGTTACCTTCCAGTCGTTCGCCTCGTCAGGGGAAATCTCCTGTGTCGCCGTAGCGAAGACCGTGACGAAGATCTCCGACTGCGCGCGACAATATCCGAATAGCGTCGATTAGCCGACGCATCCGAGGAAACGACACTTCCGACCGACGCGTACGAACCCGACGATTCCACTTCATCTTCGGGAATCGCTTCGGAATCTCTTCGAGACACGTCGGACGAATATATACTCGTTATCGACGCTCTCGAATCGATAGATCTTTGTCCGATCATTTCGTATCTTCGCAACGACACTGACGATGAAATCGATGTTATCGATGCCCTCGAGCCATCACTTTTGTCTATCGAACTTGCACGAGAACTGAAACTGTTTCTCGATAAACTCGTTCTCGAGCTGACCAGTTCGGAATATCGACGCGAATCGAAAGAAGATGCTAGACTTATTATCGAAGATCGAGACAAGTCGCTGTTCTTTTGGTTTTCCTGTGCTTCATTCGAATTGTCGGGACTTGGAGGTAGTGGAATGTTGGCTGGTTCAATTTCATTTGGGGCACAAACTTGGGGCTGGGAGGGTTTTCTTCCGCGAACAAGCGACCATAGTAAAAATAGTATTGTTAACATCCTTTTACTTAAGGACGCCTTCTACGAATCATTTAATGTCCTTCATTTTAAACAATCCTTGGTGACAATTTTTCGAAAAATCGACAACGTCATTTTTGATTGTTGAATAATTTATTCACTCAATATTTTCACGTTTTACCCAAACATTTGCTTGGAAATAAATTTTTTAATAAAAATGTTATTTTTTAAATTTCATATTTTATACAGTCTAACATTTGCTTCGAGTAAATGTTCTTATAAAAAAGTTGTTATTTATTAATGCCGCCATTTCTGACTGCTCAAAATAAATCACTGAGTGTTCATGGTTGCACAATATACCTAAATATGTCTTCATTGGTGTCGAAAAAATAATTTTTTTAATAAAAAATGTTATATTTTTAATTCCGCTGAATAATTATTCACTCAGTGTTTGGAGTTCCACATTTTACCCAAATATATTTCTATATTCGCTATATTTGACTGAAAATTTATTGTCACAATAATTTCGTCAATTATGGCCACAAAAAATTGTTTATCGTTTGGTTTTTTTAATCAATTTTACGGCTTTCATTATTCATTTTGTATTTTTGGTCCACATTTTAATCAAAGATGACCGAAATCACTTCTTATTCAATAAAAATAAATACTTTTAAGTTTTTAATAATTGAGTAATTTATTGAGACATTTACTCAAATATTTAACAGTCTTCGAATTAAAACGCTTTTGCAAGTCAAACCCTATCTAATTTTGAGTATTATTTAACACAAATTATTAACTTTCTTTTTAATAGTTTTTTTCAATTTAATTTTTAAGTTTAAAAAAATGTTACATTCTCATTGAAGCTCATCATTTTTTAATTATTAAAAATGTCTCTGAATATCAATTTTTAGAGCACGTTTTTTGAGAATTTTTCAGTTTAGCGAAATAGTCTTTATTACTTTTTGAGAGATTATATAACTTTCATCGACAACAAAACTCATTATATTTATTATTTTGCAATCATTTGTCATTTATTACTGTATAAAAAAAGTTTTGGAAAATTTTACTAAATATATTGTTAAAAAAATCACCACAAAAATTGTGAGCACAAAAGTTATTTAGGATATGTAAAATTATTATTGTATTATATTTTATTATTGTTATCATTACTTTATCACATTCTTTTCAAATTCATAAGATGTTTGCGTTATTGATCACTTTTTGTTTTCATTTTGTTTTTGTTTTTTAATCTTTGGTTACGCCATTTTATAAACACAAAACGGACGACACTGTAATATTAAAAAATACATATTTATTGTAAAATTTCAACTATTTAAAAGGAAAAAGTGCGAATCTCAATTCTCCAATTCGCAATTTTAATCAACAAATTTGGATACAAAATTCATTTCGGTAAACTAAGATGAACGTGCGTACTCATGTCCCTCCCCCTATTCGCTCTTTTGCACCCGGGTGAAACCGGGCGGGACCGCTAGTAAGATATAAGATTTAAAAATCGTATCATATTAGTTAAATTAATTAGTCGCAGAAAAGTTTCATCTCCATCGCGTGCGGAACCGCGGGTAGCGGCTAGTATTCTATACAGATCAGGCTTTCGCAATTAATATAAGTGGCCTTTGGGTCTACTTTAATTTTACAGTCATTTGGGAACCCGGAGGCCAAGATTTAATTAATCAGCAATCAAAATCAAATTGTTGAAATCACAAAGGGAAATAGAAATCAAATTAATAATGTCAATCAATTGAATATAATACAGGATTCGAACGTAAAAGAACGTTCTCGTATTTAGACATGGGAAAAGTCGTTACTATGTGATCACAGTGACTGTTATTCCAGTTACACAAAAATCACAGTGAAAAATCATCGTGACTTTGTCACGCCGATCCTGCAAACACTCGATCGGACGTTACGTCAGCTACTCGGTTGGAGCGACCGTCTTGATTGCGGTGACATGGAACAACATACGTTACATTGGAACGTGGTCCTCTCTTGTCAGATCACAGTGATCATTTTATGCCGGCACTTCAAATGACTATTTGTATTTGTGTATTTGGCATATTGTGTGGACAGTCTATTTGACAAAGTGTTGGCCTTATTTGTCTATTTGATAAATAAGGCCAATACCAAATACGCGTCACTGTGCGCTTGTCGGTTTTTCGAGGCACATTAAAGGAGTCAAAAAGGCAAATACGCAAATAAACCGTCCACACAATGGCCATATTAAGAAGCGCACGCGCCGTGAACCTATGTACGGACGTGCAGTATTTTTGTGTCTGTGCTGTGAGCGAGAACTGGAACAATTACTATTGAAAATGAGTTGGGACAATTAAACAGTACTAAAAAATTCCTGGAATTTTGAACCTTGCGTTCTGCTGCCAAATGTTTGTGTGTTTGTTATTTGACTGTTATGTGTGGATGGTCGTATTTGCCTCTATTTGCATGTTTGCCTTGAACGTCATATATTTTGCCAAATACAACAAACACCCAATAGCGAACACAAATAGCCATGTGAAGTGCCACCTTTAGACGGCTGCTGATCACGTCGGACGTTACATCGGCGCTGGTCGGCTATTCAGTTGGAGCGACCGTCGTGATTGCGGTGACATGGAACAACATACGTTACTTTGGAACGTAGATATCTCTTGTCAGATCACAGTGACGGCTGGTCACAGTGATTTTTTCATCGTGAAGTTATTTATTCCCCAACTCTACCCGTATTACGCGTCACATTTTGCCGATGCTCATTTATTTATTATCGTTTTCAATCAATGACAATAATAGCTTCGTTCGCACAAGCAAATTGCCAACTGATTGCTAATTTTTCTCGGCGCATGCGTGCTTTTTGACGGATTGCAATATCTGGTTGGACATATCGTGCTCTTCGAACACGTTTTATAAAGTCAAGGTCAACTGATTACAGAGGTTACCTCGTTCCATGTATGATGTCAGCTGACGGACCCAACCACGCAATAACAATTGACGGATCCGCCGGATGACGTCATCCCCCACCACTATCCTGCGGAACGAGGTGATCTCTGTAATTTACTGACCTTGCTATGAATTGACAGATGACGGAAACATAACCAGTAAAATAAATTATTTTTCAAAACATTAAAAAATAATAATTGTGTAAAAAATACAACAAAAACTTTTTTTACTAAGATTATTATAGTTTTAAAAAAAAACAGCGATATAGGTGGACATTCTATCACTGTTGAACAAAATCTTTATATTTAAAAAAAAAATTACTTTTTAGTCTATAAAAGAGTGTGTTTTTTAGTTTTTTTAAACTCCAATTTTAATTACCTATAACTCCAAAAATGAACACTCAAATGACTATGTTTATCTATATATCTATCTATATACAGTGTAATAGATAAACATGGAATTTTATATGTGTATATTATACACATATAAAATTCCAGTGTCACAATTTTGGCCGCGCTAATCTATATGAAACCACTGAACCGATTTTAATGAAAACGGTTTTAGTAATATGTAAATACATCTGATAGAATTTACTCAGAAGCAAATCTGGTAAAATTTGCTCAAAGCTATTAGTTCAGACGCCGGGCCGCAAACAAAATACATTTTGAAGAATTATATCTATTGCACCCGGGTGAAACCAGAACGGACCGCTAATCTATATATATAAAATTCTCGTGTCACAATTTTGGCCGCGCTAATCTCCGAAATCACTGAACCGATTTCAATGAAATTTTGTAAACGTATCTTGTTTAGTACAACTTACGCTATAGGATATAGTTTTTATCAAATATTTTGTACAAAATAACGGTGTTTTCTCAAAAAAACTGTTTTTAGTAACATGTTACGACATCTGATAGAATTTACTCCAAGCTATTAGTTCAGAATCAAACAAAAAAAACTGTTTTAGTGCCAACTAGCGACATCTGTTAGAATTCGCTCAAAGCTATTAGTTCAGACGCCGAGCCGCAAACGAAATACATTTTGCAGAATTATATCTATCGCACCCGGGTGAATCCGGGACGGACCGCTAGTATTTGCTCTCATCTTCAGCATACACTATGTTTGCTGAAGATGAGAGCATAGCTCCCGAAATGTACATCCGCTAATAAAACTGGAGTGGTAAGAACTATTCTATATTTTTTATTTTTGTTCCAACCACAGTGCTCTTAATATTTGTATACATACAAGTGAAGTTAATAAAAGAGGGTTCAAAAGAGACTGTTTCCGGTTAGTGTCATCAAAATATAACAATGCTGGGTCTAACCGACATCATAGAATATCCAAGTGGGAGAGGAGGGACTTGAACCCACGACAGTCTGATCCAAAGACCAGCAAGTCCAAGGATGTACTCTTAATTAAGCCGATTTACTAGTACCAGCCAGGGTACATCTAGTTGTACGTGTCGATGGCCGCAATGATCTTTAGCAGAGCTGCAAGTGTTGGGTAATGTCAGTTGGTAATAGTTTCCACCCAGCGAGTATAATAGCTCCTATATAACTGACATTTGAGCTATTCATGCGTATGTGCCATATATTGCAAGCGGTCCTTAAACACAGGACATTTAAAGTTGGTATACGTGTAATGGAACGGTGTTAAATTAAAAAAAGCCCAGCCAATTGGGAGACGGGACCATTCCAACTTCAATATTGATATAGTATAATTGAGAAAACAAAATTTCTGATATCGCGTGAAGTGACGCAGGTAGTGGCTAGTATTCAATATGATATTTGCTATTCGTTGCCATGGTTATCTATGTTCCACGTCATGTAAAAATTAATCAAAGCATGTGCTTAACTAGTTTATTTCGGACAGATCTACAAAACGAAAGAACAGCTGATTTGTTTTATTTTCAAAATATTTCCGAAACTATAAAGTTTAGACAAAAAATGTTTTTTTGCTCGACGGGCAGAAAGCGTCAACTTTCGTCCCACTGCGCTAAACTAAGTTGCCTCTTCCTGCTTACGTCGAGCAAAAAAATAGTATACACACCACGGGAAGTAAAGTAAGAAAGCTTAAGATCACATCTTTTTTGACCTCGGCTTCGCCTCGGCCAACAATTATATGTGATCTCAGACATTTCTTACTTTACTTCCCTAGATGTGTAATATACTATTAACGAAAGTTTCTTGAAAAAATAAATAGAATAATAATCCGTTATGAAAAGTTTACAGTTATGGTATAAAAAACATATATCTTCTGAGCATGCGCCGATTTTCCCCAAAAACAATAAGGCTCTTCATATTTGCATACCAAACATCCTCCCAAAATTTGGTTTCAATCCGCTCATCCGTTTTACCTGTATCGTGCTCACAGACAAACAGACGCACAGAGTTTTCCCAAAAATATGTTTCTTGGATTCGGGGGACCTCTAAAACGAAAAAATATTGTAAAATTTTGAAAAGTGAATTTTGACCTAAACTAGTACCATTTACCCATATATCTATTACTATATTATGAATCATTGCCTATCTACTCAGTGTGCGGTGGTGAACGCAACAAAGCGTATCGAAAATATATCTGCGTCTCTTTCTTCGATGTAATTCCCTGATTTCTCCGATGATAGGATTGGTTGATGTACTTGCATTCAATCTGAATAAAGTATCTCTGTTTCAAAAACTTTGCCTTTTTCTATAACGTTAATATGGGCGTACCCAGATCTTGGCCCGGGAGAGGGCAAATTAGACATTTCTTAAGCCGGGTCCCCCGTGCTTGTTTGGCCCTCCTGGATACGCCAGTGCTTACGGCGTAAAAAATGACAGAAGTAGGTATATGTTTGCACCCTAATAGTTCGATTGCGATTTTCTCATAGACATATATATTAATAGATAGCGGATGCCTATCCTTGAGCATTGTGCGGAATAGTTCCAATTAGAAGCCATTTTGTACGTGGAAAACGCCGTAAAAAGCGCGCGAGATTCAAAAATATTAATTATTTTATATTATGATTTTATTGAGAAAAACAACAAAACTCACAGTAAACAATGATATTTCGCTCCAAAACCTATTTTTATACTGAAACGTTTCAAAAATTACAAAATTGAGCATAAATATAATGTAAAAGCTCAGAACATTTTACATTGTCAATTTGGCATCAAGGTTGACAAGCATTGATGCCAATCTGACAATGTAAAATGTTCTAAGCTTTTACATTATATTCATGCTCAATTTTGTAATTTTTGGTTTCAGTATAAAAATAGGTTTGGAGCGAAATATCATTGTTTACTGTGAGTTTTGTTGTTTTTCTCAATACATTCATATTATAAAATAAATAATATTTTTGAATCTCGCGCGCTTTTTACGGCGTTTTCCACGTACAAAATGGCTTCTAAAAGGTACAGGAGGCGCTAATGTATCCGCAATCTATTATATATATATATTCCTATGCTCAGTATAGAATAAAAGTATATGCATTTATCAATGGTAAAAAGAATCAACTTAAAAATCACCAGCTGTATGTACAATATCAGTGATCGTAAAAAAACACAGATTTTGAAAAGGTTAGAAGCCGCTGCATCACAACGCTTCACATAACCATTATCATTTATAAAAACAAAGAGAGCGCTATGCGTCGTACAGATAAACAGAGCAGAACAAAACCAGAACAATCTCCGCCTTTTCATCATCATTATAGGGTAATGAGTCTCTTTCTACTCTCTACTCCATGCTGTGATATATAAACACAGCTGGTGACACGTTGGCTTTTGTAAACCGCCTTTCAGAGTGAACCTTTGCCATTCAAATCAAGCCGAGAGCTTCGGAGTTTGGCATCCAAAACACATTATTTTTAAGGTCTAACTTGTAACTGAAATACAACTTTTCCTGCCAGGTAAAATTCCGTACATAGTTTTTCGCTTTGACCATCTATGGACTACTGAAGCCAGCGTTGCCAGACGTCCCGATTTTGGCGGGACGTCCCGATTTTTAAATCAAAATTAAATGTCCCGCGCGGGACAGGCTCAGTCCCGCTTTTCGGGGATAACTCGGGGATAACTTTAAAAGAAGTTAAATCTTCACAGAAATATCATGAATAAGTAATTCTTATAAATAATTATTCTCATATGGTAAGTTGCAATTTGTAACACTCACTCAACAGACTATTGTTTGAAACGCCATATTTTTCTAATGAATAAAACTTTTTTGGTTTTGATTTCTGTTTTTTTTTTTTTTTTTTATTCTGAAGACGAATAAGACTCAACTATTGAAAGATAGGGTAAATCTGATTTAAAACATTATATTTTTATTAAAATACATTTTCTATGGCTATTTTTGCTATCTATAGTCACGTAAACGTAATTTTAATTCAAATAAAAAGATAAATAGGTATTTGAAAACTTCTGATTATAGTATACGTTTTTTTACTATGTCCCGACGAAAGAATCCCGCTGTTTTCACTCAAAGAGTTCCAAAATCCCGACTTGGCAAAAAAAAAACTGGCAACGCTGACTGAATCTTAAGGAGACATCCATTAGTTACGCGAGCTAAAAATAGGTGGGAGGGGTTCGAAAAAATCTCACCAAATCTCGTTTAAAGATAGTTGGGATCAATGAAAATCTCTAGTAAACTTTTTAATTCAGAGAATATAGGTAGTAGGTATAGTGCCCGCAGTGAGAGATGAAGCCAGGCACGTCATCAATAATCTGCTAGTGAACGCCTACTTGCCCGCAGACAGTGGCGTGTGATATAAATTCTACATATCCATTTATAGCGGTGGAATAAAAATAAACACTCGACGCACATGGATCTCCGAAACAGCCAATAGCAAGCTAGAAGGCGGGCGCAATGCATTCACGTCACTATGACGCGGTGGCTTCATCTTTCGCCGCGCGTAGTATACGTTAATATGACAGATAATATTTAAAAAATATAATAATATGGTAAATCTCACGTGAAGGGGAGGGGAGGGGTCCATCTATCAATCTTATGGCCATATTCACCGAACGCAAGTAGTTATTTATTTGGTTCATTTGTTCTTCAGGTAACTATTCCTCCGAATACTTATTGTATATAAATATATAATTATATTTCAATTCACCAAACATAATTATATTTACTGCAGGTATAAATCTATTCTGTCGTACTTCCTGGGTATAAATATTTATTCGCCTGATAAAATAATAATGGACGCCACATAGATCATAATACCTAAACTATAAACGTGGAGTATTATATCCACAGTTTGCTCTTGTGAATTTATTTATGTGCCGTTTATTAACCTTTTATGAAGTATATAGTTGTAAACCATTAAAGTCAGTGGAAGTTTTGTGTGCAATTGGGTTAGGATAAAACATTATTTTGTGAAACTTTGTGTTTTGGCGTTTACACGAACGCCATCGGTCGGATTTTTGGGTGAACGTCAAAATATTCAACAAAAAGAGTAAGAAGTATAGTGCAGTGTATGTTTATTCTTTAACTAACTTTTCTACCTGATATTTTGCTTGGTGAATCGAAACTAAATTTTATTCTAACGAATAAATTTATTCCAAGATTAGTAACTTCTATCTTTAATAGTGTTTGGTGAATATGAGCTACAATACAATGCTGTGACCGGATTAGCCTTAACAATCAGATATATATTTTTCTTTTCAGTTAAATTTTTTATGTATAGAAATAATTAATTTTTATTCACGCTGAAAATGTAAAGCTTTTATTATAAAAATTCTTTAAATAAACACTTAACTTTTGCTTTTAGAATTTATTTACGCTTTGATAATATGTTAAAAAAGCGTTTTATTACGTTCACTTTTTGTTATATATTCTTTTGAAGAACGTTACATTGGTTCTATTATGTTTGTTCAAACGTTCAACTTTTTCGTTATTATAGTTTTCTTTGTCTTTCTTTTATTCTTATTTGTAAATAAATTGAAATCTGACAAGGATGAGACGCTGTGATGTGTGAATTCCACCGTCTAATCTATCTTACAAGCTTTCGTTTGCCAGTTAGTCTGCTAGGTATGTGTCAAAACTTGCAATCAAAATTTAGACTAGATCTAATTAAACTAGAGCTTTGAAATTTTGCAGACGTGTGTAAGTCCCGTGACAATGCATAAATTCAATACGGCGATGTAAAAAAATCTTTTTTCCTGTAGGGTAAACCGGGGGAACTGTAAACGATTTTGATAAAGGAAAGTTTGATCGGCTGAAAAAAACAAAGTATTTTATCATATATATTAATACGCTAAGGTTAAAGATGTTTGCCTCCCTTTTTAGAAAAAACCACACAATTTCTCCACATAAATTATATATCATTTTACAGATAATTGCTTGCTCTACTGACATAGACAGCTAAAAAATTTATTATTGCTTTTGTTTTTGTAAATTAATTAAAATACAGCAACGCTGAACAACGTCTGCCATCTGACGGTTTTGATTTTGAAACAACGTCAACACTTCGATCTGTCATCTGACCTTCATATTGTAATACAACAGACACAATACTGCATAGGTACTGCCATCTAACGGCTTTAATTTTGAAACAGCGAGCAACGCTGAACAACGTCACAGCAATGTTGCGTGATGCCATCTGACGGCTTAGCTCAACGCTTTTGCTACTTGCGCATCTATATGACAATTTTAGTAAAATATTTCTTCGATCGGTCATCTGAGCTTCATATTGTAATACAACAAAAAGAAGAACGTTATAAGCAGTGTGCAAAATTAGAAACTAATTGAATACCTGCAATCATATTTAAAAAATAATTTTGTAAAGTGATAATTATTATACTTATTTAGTGCGAATAATTCGCAAAGATCACACTAGTATACAATATTTTTCTTAAGGCTGGTTATTTTGTAGGGGAAATGAAGACATAAGGTTCCACAGGGAAAAAAATAGTGTTTACATTTCCCCGGACAGATTCAATTTATTTGTCTTTTTCGGGGTAAATATAAACGAACAAATTATCTGGCATTCATACACATGGATAATGGAGTATTAACGAATAAACCATAATACTAGTACAAATGGATTTTAGCACTCAAAAAATTTGTATCTTTCGACGGTAAATATAATTTTTGGAAAAAATACGAACAAAACGTATCAATGAACACGAGACTGTTTTTTTATTTTTGTTTCCTTTAAATACACACAATTACAAAGCTGGACGCCAAATTTCAACTTTCTAGGTCATCTAGAAGTGGGTTAGGTTTTTGATCTATATGTCTGTGAGTCAGTCAGTCAGTGCTACACAAATACCGATTTTTAGACGTTAATATTTCAATAACCGTTTGAGCTGTATTTATGAAATCTGAACTAATAGCTTTGAGCAAATTCTACCAGATTTACTTCTGAACTAATAGCTTTGAGCGAATTCTATCAAATGTCGCTACTTGGTACTAAAACAGTTTTTTTTGTTTGCTTCTGAACTAATAACTCTGAGTACATTCTATGAACATGTTACTAAAACAGTTTTTTTTTACAAAACACCGTATTTTTGTACAAAAATATTTAATAAAAACTATACTATGGCGTAAGTTGCGCCAAGTAAGACACATTTACAAAATTTCATCAAAATCGGTTCAGTGGTTTCGGAGATTAGCGCGGCGAACATCATGACACGAGATTTTTATATATACAGTATGGCTTTTTAAAAACCGAACACCCTTTTATTTCTTAGAGGAAGGATTTTCGAAAAAAAGTTTCGGACAAAAGTTACAGGGAATCAAGGGGGAAGAACAGTGATGTAGTTTTTTTTTCGTTTGGTGGAGGTGTATCCAAAATATCAAGGTCACCTACACTTTCTTAAATACGACCCTGTATTTTTTATCTAGGATTATTGTTCTTTGGGTCAAAGAGATCAACTCTTGTACCAAACATTTTTGGATTTGATCATTGATGCCATCGTGAACCGCTGTTTGATTCTCAATTCATCCCGTTTCCTATTTTAGTGCACTGTGTGAGTCGGAAAAACTTTTTCAGGGGTTTTTCCGACTCACACAACCCACTAAAATAGGAAACGGGATGAATTTTAGTGGATTGTGTGAGTCGGAAAAACCCCTGAAAAAGTTTTTCCGACTCACACAGTGCACTAAAATAGGAAACGGGATGAATTTTAGTGGATTGTGTGAGTAGGAAAAACCCCTGAAAAAGTTTTTCCGACTCACACAATCCACTTAAATAGGAAACGGGATGAATTGAGAATCAAACAGCGGTTCACGATGGCATCAAATCCAAAAATGTTTGGTACAAGAGTTGATCTCTTTGACCCAAAGAACAATAATCCTAGATAAAAAATACAGGGTCGTATTTAAGAAAGTGTAGGTGACCTTGATATTTTGGAGACACCTCCACCAAACGAAAAAAAAAACTACATCACTGTTCTTCCCCCTTGATTCCCTGTAACTTTTGTCCGAAACTTTTTTTTCGAAAACCCTTCCTCTAAGAAATAAAAGGGTGTTTGGTTTTTAAAAAACCATACTGTATATAGATTTTTTTTTAACTTTTTAGTGCACATTGCTAGGTATAGAAGCGTGCTTTTTTTTACTGCATATTTCTAATTTTGAATCACCCAGAGTTAATTGATTTGGTTCAGCCACTGGTTCAACTGGAGAGTATAGTTGAATATTGATTTCCACACGTAATGTTTGTGCATTAGGCAGAAGTAACATATATAGGTTATATCCACATATGTAGTAGTAGAACTACCTAATAGTCCAAGAGGTCGTGGTAAAAAAAATTGCAAAATTTTTGTAAAGGCTAATAGTTTGAGATTAGCTAGTATGATCTTTGGATGACAAGCTTCTTCGTAGCATAGGATCAAAAACAATAACATAGCTATGGTAGAAATAGCATTCATTACGCTGACGTTTCGACAATTATTTTTGTCGAAACGTCAGGTAGGCGAACGCAAGCTCCTGCAACCGGTTGCACTTAGCGCGTCATTGCGACATATTCGAGGTGTCAGACATTTTAAATGGTTCATGTTATTTGTCAGAGAACATTATTTTAGCGTTTTGGTTGAAGTTTTTAAGCTATCCAATTAAAAAAAACAAACAGTACCTATCTATAAATTTTTACATGTCGTCAAAACGATATCTTTCGGAAAATTTAGAGGGAAAACGCCCCAAAATCAAGAAAAGCCATAGAGGAAATAGGTGTCAGACTAGGCCTAATGAAGCCATATACAAAGTTTGGGGAGAGTAGTATGTGTCAATAAAATTTTTGCCGACGGGCACTCTGGCTAAAAGATTTGATTATTGTTTTGGTTTCATCAACGATAAAATATTTAGGGATATTTTATGTTATCTGATATCCACTGAACAATTTACAGTTTATAATAAGGACTCAAATCTTAATGATTCAATAGTTATATATTTGACAATTCTGCTTCATGAATACCAACTCTTCTTATTGGTTCAATAACAGTTAACGGTTCAATAATTATTGAGAGATTTAACAAGTCTTTATGAATACGGCCCAAAATTAATATATTGCACCCGGGTGAAACCGGGCCGGAACGCTAGTATCATATATAGTAATACGCTAAGGTTTAAGATGTTTGCATCCTTTTTTAGAAAAAACCAGACAATTTTTCCACATAAATTATATATCATTTTACAGAAGTTTGCTTGCTCTACTGACATCGACAATTAAAAAATTTATTATTGCTATTGTTTTTGTAAATTAATTAAACTCTGAACAACGTCTGCCATCTGACGGCGTAACGTTAACACATCGATCTGTCATCTGACCTTCATATTGTAAATACTGCATACTGCCATCTGACGGGCAACGCTGAACAACGCTTTTGCTACTTGCGCCTCTATATAACAATTTTAGTAAAATATTTCTTTTACAACAAAAAGAAGAACGTTATAAGCAGTGTGCAAAATTAGAAACGAATTGAATACCTGCAATAATATTTAAAAAATAATTTTGTAAAGTGATAATTATTATACTTATTTAGTGCGAATAATTCGCACAGGTCACGCTAGTTTATTAAAAAAATACCATAAATTCTTCCAATTATTTACCACGTGCTCTTGGACTATTATACCTATACGCTCGTTTTATATATTATATTGCGTCAGTGTTGGTATCCCTGTGTATGTCCGTAAACCGCAAGTGTGGCATTACGGTAGTTGGTAACACTGGTTGCTAGTAGTTACATGCTTCACACTGTGTACGCACAATGGTGTCAACGGACTATGTACCACCGCAACTAAGACAATATTATGAAACAGGTTATATCTAATATCATCAATACTAATAGTGGCCTCGACAAGAAAGCTGTGTCTACCCGAGCAGAAGCTAGCTGCTAGAGACCGGGATGGTCCCCTTTTGAAGCGCTACAGGGTTATTTAAGAAAAAAAATTACAAGATTTTATTTAGTTTTACCTGTCCGGTGGCTGTTTGTTTGAAATCAAATGTTGCAAGTTAAATTTGACCCACTTCCTGGTTTCCGATTAAGCTGAAATTTTGCATACGTATATAATTCCGATGACAATATAATATTATAATACCTGACTGACCGATCCGGCTTTCGTGCGAATGCAAATCGCGTTTCAATTACTTCCCGTTATCCGATTGAGCTGAAATTTTGCATACGTATGTAGTTCCGATGACAATACAATATTATAATAACTAACTGACCGGTCCAGCTTTCGTCCGAATGCAAATCGCATTTTAACTACTTCCCGTTATCCGATTGACCTGAAATTTTGCATACGTATGTCGTTCCGATAACAATACAACATTATAATAACTAAAATATACTTATTGTGATGTGAAACTTTTATAGAAGGTACGTGCAAAAAATGTAGCATGTACTATCTCTAAAAAAGTTACACTATCGACTGCAAAAAAAAACTAAAAACATTTTTGAAAATTTTTGAGGGCAAACGCAGTGATATATTTTTGAAGTAAAACTTCTTTACGCACGCTTGACTTGGGGAGTAAGCGGTTAATGCGTGACGAGAGATTAACGGAAACTGTGATCGGGCGAGGCGAACGGAAGTTGAGAGGGAGATATAATTTAGTGAAGATAGAAAGAGGATGACAAATACTTCACTGGCTAGTGGCGCCATCAGGTAGCCGAAACAAATACTTCACTGGCTAGCAGCGCCATCAGGTGGCTGAAAATATAAGCAGTACCAACAATAGAATGACACATACTTTACTTGCCAGTGGCGCTATCGGGTAACAGAAAAAAGTAATATTTTGTTCAATACATTTTATACATTAAATATTCTACGTTTAGAGTGAATAAAATTGTAAATTCATTTTAAACTTCATATTTTGTGAATTTTCGGGTGAATAATAACAAATCATGGCAGGAAGAAGTTTTACTTCAGTCGTGTGGTCTAAAGCACACTCGTTTTTTTTGCAGACGTCTGTAGATTTTATTCCCCGTTTCCAGTTCTGTGTTCTGATAAAATCCATTATAAAAAATGCAATCTCGGTTTTTAAATTTAGTTTATATTCCAGTCGCGTCCGAATCGATTTTAGTGGCTTTCGTGAGGATTTGAGTTAAGGTTAGGATTTGTGATTTATTTGCCGAGGCTTGTTTTTAAGAGTATATAATACGATACTCCTTGAGAACATACCGCAATTCGTGTGTATTAGAGCCGCACAGTGGTTCGAAAGTGCAATTTTCTGAATATAAACCGATTTAAGTAAAATTTATCAAAAATAAATTTATTAGTGACTTCTTAGAATCGGTTCAGTAGTTCCAGAGATTAATAAACACACAAACAAATTTTATTATAATAGTATTGATGCTTACTAGTCATATCCGATTTTATAACGATTTCTTTAGCGATACCAATTTTAGACAAACGTATATAAAACCATATAACTTTTCCAATATTCAATCGTTATAAAATCGGTTAGAAATAATGTTTTCCAAAAATTCCAACGGGATACTAAAGTTGAATGGATTTGTGATTTTTCTGGCTTGGTCCGACCAGCGAAACCCGTTTGTAAAAAAAATGGCGCAATTTGCAATTAAGGAAACAAAAAAAATTGGTTGTCTGTAAAGTCGGTTTACGGACGATAGTTTTACGTGATAACGTCATAAAGAAACATTGATGAACTCTCTGACGTCACGCGAGAAGAGAGAGAAATGCGTACAAGCCGACGCTTGGGCCGATCGTGCCTCTCCATCGCTTATACCGCGCTTTCGCTTGCACGCTCAGGCTCAGGCGGAACGTGACACTTTTTCGTGCGTGCAGCAGGTGTTTCATCAATTTATAAGACGTTATCACGTCAAAAAAAAGTGATCGTTAATTACTCGAGAAGTAATTGACCGATGACGCTAAAATTATTCATGCATGTTTGGGTTAACATAGACATCATTTTTGAAAATTTTCAGCCATCTATGTGCGGTCATTTTTTAGTAAAAAAATAGTGTTATTTTAACATTCGGGGCTATTTGCAAGTTAACAATTGCACTTAGCGACCTCTGTCAGTGCCCATTTTTTATGAAATTTCATAAGGAACAACTTTCTCAATGCATATGCTATACTAAAAGTCAAGAGGAACGAAGGAAATAGAGAAAAAAAGCACTATTTTCGTCACTAATTGTCAATTATAAAATCAAGCACACCAACAATTTGTAAGCAAACTTAGGGGGTTGAATTACACCCTAAAACAATAATCTCGCCTGTGCCCGAAAAATACACCCAAAACTCCTCGCCGTCTTGCCTAATTATAATTACTGGCAAATCTAAAGGAGACAATGTTTTAATACCAAAAGGTGGTAAAACAAAAAACATTATAGGGCCGTTTTCCTTGACTTTATGAATTTTTTAATCAATTCTAATTTCACGTGAACGAAGTCGCAGGTAAAAGCTAGTAAAAAAATAAGTTCTGATTTTTTCACCCGATTATTTCTTTTATTTTCTTATAAATAATGCAAAATATAAGATTACCCAATTAATAAAAGATTTTCAATTTAAGAAAAGCATTGAAAAAAAATGTTATTAAATTATTTGACATTTGATATTTTTTATGATAATTGCTTTCAGTTTTCTTCTTTGTCTTTGCTTTGTGGGTTATTCGTAATACATTCTACACAGCTAACTGCAGCTTTTTGCTACACCATCTGACGTCATACTCGGTTACTTCGAGAACTTTCTACTTTTGATCCGTGAAATGCTCACCAAAATCGGTTGTTACAAACAACAGGCTAATACTACAGATTTACATATAGAAGTAAAAAATATAAGAAATTAGAATAAACAAAGAGCACTAAGAAACATTGTGCTTTGCACAATTTTGCCATCGTGTCAAATTAAATCGATTACAGTCGAACCTGAATAAGCAAGAGGTCAAGGGATCGCGATTTCTTTAATCGCTTTTTATTTTTTTGACTTTGTTTTCCGTTTTTTTTGAAAGGATTTTGAAAGTCTCTGCAGGGAGTAAATTGACAGAAAATATTTTTTCTGCAATTTGCGGTTTTGTAGGACATTTTTTGACGTGATAACGTCTTATAAATTGATGAATCACCAATCTTATAAATTGATGAAACACCGGCTGCATGCACGAAAAAGTGTAACGTTCCTAACGTTCCGCCTGACCCTGTGCGTGCTTTTCTAGAAAACGGCCCTAACGATTTGGATGAAATTTACTGAAAAGGGATTTTGGGGGGCAAAAAATCGTTTTAGCTAGGTTTCATCTCTCGAAAAAATCGTTTTCATACAAATTTTATCATTATAAAAATCAATTTTTTGACGTATGAAAATACTTAAATATTGTAAGTAGGTTTTGGAATTGTATATAAACAATGAAACAATTGTTTTTAAATATTATGACAGTTAATCTTTGAGACTTAAAATAAATACGAAAGAAAGAAAGTTAAAAAACAATTATTATTATAGGTGGTAAGTAATTTTAATAAATAAAATTACCCTAAATTTGAAGCGAAAGATGCAATATCATAGATTCGAATTATTATAATTATTATATGTAGAATAGAACATAAATTATTTTGTTGTTAGGTAGTTCATAATTTCATTTGCTTTCGTTCAAACAATCTATTAATTTTGTGAAAAAATATATGCAGGCAACCCAAATTACGTAAAATTAACCTAAATTTGAAGCGAAAGATGCAGATTATCAAATCTGATATTCGAGCGGAATACGTTATCACGTAAAACTATCGTCCGTAAACCGACTTTAGAGACAACCAATTTTTTTTTGACTTTGTTTTTTCGGTTTTTTTGAAAGGATTTTGAAAGTCTCTGCAGGGAGTAAATTGACAAAAAATATTTTTTCTGCAATTTGCAGTTTTGTAGGACATTTTTTTTTTGTTACTGCCACTCCTGTTAAGTAATATTCATTTAAAATTATTAAATTGAAATGTCATAATAACGAACTTAATTTGAAAGTTGGCATTCAAAATCAAGTTACCTAATTAAACAATGTCACAATAAGTTTTCAATAATTGCCATTGTTTTTTTTTATCAGAAAATACAGTAGAACGCCGATTAACCGAATTAATTGGGACCGAGGTCGATTCAGATAATCGGACATGTAGTGTCTTGCCTCTAGCTTTCAACCATAGCAGTTGAAATATATCTGGACTCCAGCGAGTTCCAACTTCAACGTGTGCTGATACCATTGTAGCGTCTACACGGCAATTGTCACTCGCATTTTTGTATTCCTGCGTCTCCACAAAACTTGTTTTTATTGAAAAATTACTTGTTTTTATATTACGCTTAGGACCGATTCGGATAATCGGCGATTCGGTTAATCGGCGTTCTACTGTACTTAGAGGTAAATGGCAGACAGTGTAAACATTTGTGACATTGTTTAATTAGGTAACTAGATTTTAAAATGCCGACATTTAAAAAAGTTCGTTATTATGACATGTTAATTTAATTTTTCCAACGAATATTACTTAACAGAGGTGGCAGTAACAAAAAAAAAAATGTCCTGCAAAACTTGCTTATTTTTTAAAGATCTTTTCAATAATACCACTTTCGACCTATCGTGCCATTTAAAATTCCAGAGTTCTGAACATTCCGGAGCAAACTAATAGGGGAGCCGACCTTTCCGGGGGATAAAAATATCACCATTCGATTCTTCATTAGAGCTTTTATAATACAGATTGTTGACACAACTCTCTACGACTAACCGTTTTCGAAAAAAACGACCGGTACGGGTGGTCTGACTCACCCTGTATATTGTTTTCTACTTCAATCACACTACGATATATTTTCGTTCGAGATGCAAGTTTCTTACTCTTTCTGCTTTTACCATTCAACAACTAAGCAAATCGATATAACATTTTTCAGAATAAAAGTAAATAAAAAAAACGCCGCCTAGGTTTATAACTAAGTCAAGGAAAACCCATCTTTTTTTTCTTCTTTCAACTTCAACCACCTGTGAGAGAAATCGCGCGCTCATAAAGATCATCTGAATATTCATCCCGATATGAAAATAGACCTTATCCGCATCGACGTTTATTCCAGACGCGTTAACGAAGGCGTCGCGACGGTTGGTCTTATAACGATGTCAGCTTTTATCGACTGGTTTTCGACGCTACGCTATTCTACTTTGACTACCGTATACACTGCGTCAAGCTGTTATATTTTAAAACCGCTCATTGCGCATGCTCCGTTACCGATACACATTATATAATATCTGAGCCCACAAGACAACATTGCTTATGTTGATTTTTTATTTTTTGTCAAACCTATATACTTTTATTTTATACTGAGCATAGGAATAAAATCGCAATCGAACCGATAGGGTGCAAACATATACTTCTGTCTTTTTTTACGCCGTAAGCACGGGCGTATCCAGGAGGGTAAAACAAGCACGGGGGACCCGGCTTAAGAAATTTCTAATTTTCAAAGCTCAAAAACAATTTTTAATATTAGTAAATAAAGTTTTTGAGCTTTGAAAAAGTCAGAAGTACTGACGAAACGTAAGCAATAAAAAGATAAGAAATTTATATGTCCGCATTCCCATTATTTATAATTATTTAAAATAAATATTACGGACGTTAAAATAAAAAAAAATATTAATAATATTATTTTACTAAAAATTTGACTTAAACCATTTTGCCTTATAACAACAGGTATGTGTATATCTGCTCACGAGGCAAATTGGCATAGGTCATAATTTTGGTTTGACGGGGTTAATGACTTGTAACTGAAACAACCTTTCCTCCCACGCCATGGCATCTCGTCAGAAAGCCCTGAAAGGTTATTTTAACGAAGAATCTTTTAGAGCATTCGGATTTTTGGACTATAAGACGTGCCGGACGATAAGACCCACCTCAATTTATATAAGACTAGCGGTCCCGTCCGGTTCCACCCGGGTACAAAAGAACGAATGGGGAAGGGAGGGACATGAGTACGCACATTCATCTTAGTTTACCGAGATGAATGTTGTGTTCAAATTTCATGATGATCGGAGATACCGTTCTAAAGTTTTTGTCGATAAAAAGCAGTAATTATACTTTTTATAAGTATAGATAATAAATTTCTTTTAAATCAATAATTCCTGGAATTAATAAAATATATTAAATATTTAATTGAAAACACTGTAGGAAAATTATTTTTTTATAGGTCCCAATAGTTATAACAGTTTTCAAATGAGCTATTAATTAGATTTATTTAATGTTAATTAGTCGTAAATAAAATTAAAATAAATTTAAATGTTAGAAAGTAATGTAGAAAATAAAAATATATTCGCCCAACGTGGGGCTCGCACCCACGACCCTTATATGTATTAAGAGTCACGTACTCTACCGACTGAGCCAGCCGAGCTTCTGATGTGGAACTCTAATATTGGTATATTTAGTTACGGCATTTCATCTAAATAGAAGCTTATTTTTGAGATACATTAACAACATTTTTCATTGATGCTCCGCTCTTATTGGTCGTAGCGTGATATTATACAGCCTATAGCCTTCCTCGATAAATGGGCTATTCAACAAAAAAAAATTTCAATTCGAACCAGTAGTTCCCGAGATTAGCGCGTTCAGCCAAACAAACAAACAAACTCTTCAGCTTTATATATTAGTATCGATTCACCTTTATATATTAGTATAGATATAATATACAATTTATGAAAATATCGTGTCAATCGATTAATTTATTATTTTTGGATCAAAATCGATTTAAAAAGTACTTCAATGCTTTTCGCATGGAGAAATATGTACCTATGTTCACAATCTAAGGTGATTGTCATTTCCGATTTTTTGACAATCGTTTCTGCAATCCAGCACTAGAATGTCATACAATATCTAAATACACATTGGGTGTTTCAAGGTCATTGAACTTCTATGCTAAACATCAAAGAAACCTTTCAAGATGTTCTAGATTGATCTTTTCACAGTGTGATAATATTTTCAATACACTAACAATTCAGAGGGAGTGAACGTTTCAAGGCCACTGAAAATGCGTGACAAAGATTTAAAGAACCGCAGAGAAAGTTTCGATGACTTGCAGAAGGTACATAAAGTAGATTGTATATTTAGTGTTATCATCTATCTTAATATATAAAAATTACGTGTCACGTTGTTTGTCCGCGATGAACTCCTAAACTACTGAACCGATTTTAAATTTGATTTGCACACCGTGTGCAATTCGACCCAACTTGAAAGATAGGATAGCTTACATTTCAATTTATAGTCGCAATATTATTTTATTGCAAATTATTTGTCTATTCCTTGACAGTCAATACAACCATATAAGATGGCGAACCTGTTGACTGGATTGAGTGAATATTCAATAGATGGCGCAACGAACTTAACAACCATATAAGATGGCAATACCTGTTGACTGGATTGAGTGAATATTCAATAGATGGCGCAACGAACTTAACAACCATATATCTAGATCGAGGATGTAAAAAAACTGAATATCGTTTAAAACTGCTCGGCACGACGGCGCAGCCGGAGTGCTCGAAAGAGAGCAAGTGTTTTAAAGACCAGTTATCCACGAATACTTTACGCTATTTTTTTTCGAGCACGACGGCGCAGCCGGAGTGCTCGACATACACACATATACGCCCATGTATATTTTAAAATAGCTAGCAATTAATAAAATAGATAGATAGATGTTCCAATCAAATTGTTTTATTATTTCACTTTATACGTAGCGAAGCACGTACAGGGCCGCTAGTACTAATATATAAAGCTGAAGAGTATGTTTGTTTGTTTGGTTGAACGCGCTAATCTCAGGAACTACTGGTTCAAATTGAAAAAAAAAAAATTTTGTTGGATAGCCTATTTATCGAGGAAGGCCATAGGCTATATAATATCATGCTACGACCATTAGGAGCGGAGCATTAATAAAAAATGTTGCAAAATGTATTGTAGTGGATACATCAGTAAGTAGGATATAGTTACAGTATCTCAAAAATAAGCTTCTATTCAGGTGAAATGCACTAACTAAATATACTCCTCTTAGCGTTGTGAAAACACAACCCCGGATGGCTCAATCGGTAGAGCATGCGACTGTCAATATCAGGGTCGTGGGTTCGAGCCCCACGTTGGGCGAATATATTTTATTTTTTTTTTCTATTTTCTACATTGCTTTTTTCTAAGGCTTACATTTAAATTTATTTTAATTTTATTTAATTGAAAAAAAATATATTAGTTAAAAAAAGTATAAATACTGCTTTTTATCGACAAAAACTTTTGAACGGTAACTCCGATCATCATTAAATTTGGACACAACATTAATCTCGGTAAACTAAGATGAATGTGTGTACTCATGTTCCTCCCTTCCCCATTCGTTCTTTTACACCCGGGTGAAACCGGACGGGACCGCTAGTGGGTTATATTTCGACAAGCTGTAAAATTTTGTTTAAATCGATTGCCAGTGCATCACATTGGCAAAATTTTACAGTCCAGGCCCGTCTTTCCCACTGTGCAATCTGGGCACGTGCCCAGAGCATCGCGATCAGAAAAATACATAGGCCATTTTGTTTTGTCACCACTGTATATTTTTTTTCTCACTCTCACCTTTAATTAACGATATATATAATGTAATACTCTTTTGTATATTGACGCCATCTTGATTTTAAAACGTTCATTGCCGTATTTTGTATAGTCTGGTTTGAATCTGTTTTTTACGCGCTTTTCTTTGCCTAAGGACCTATATTTATATGTAAATATTGTCGCCGCTTTCTCTCTTACACATATGCCGGTCTCTTTTTAAAAGAACAGCGATGCTGCAGAACGCCGAACTGTACAGATGTTATCTCGTGATGAAAGCTTATTACATTTTTACAAGCTTTTATTCAACTCGAGTCAGTTTTGTTCAAATCTTGCAAGCCGATATTGAACCACTGATACTTGATTTATTACTTCGAAATGTTGCGTACTTAAGTCCGCTGCCCACGAGGCTGGATTTGCCGCTAGATTTGACTACTAGTTTTTTAACGCTGGTTTTCTTGACTGCTGTTGTAAACTCGATTCACACGAGACGTCTTTTCAAGCTAGGTTTGTGAATAATTCTAGTGCGCGCGCAGTTATAATATAAACACAGAGCAAAACGTGTCTGTTGTCTAAGCAGAATGACGCCATGATGGTTTGTGGACGTTTGTTCACGTCGCCCACGTGACAAGATACTGTTTCCTGATTAGTTCTTGCTCAGAGCAAGCATAGGACCTAACAAGAAAATAGCTCCTGATATAATTTTAAAATCTATCTTGTGAGCTAGCAGGCGAGCCCGCAGTGACGTCATTTCCATCTTCGTAGTCAGTACAGCAGAAGTCCCAGCAGCGTTTCCAGCTTCGTGTGCAGCGGCCTTAAAGCATGCTTGTAATCTCTGACTCATTTCTTTTTGATTGATGAAATACTTCACAAGAAAAGAACAGCTGACTTTTTTTATATTTCCAAATATTTACGCAACTGCAAAGTTTATAGGAAAAAAACTTTTACACAAAACTTTCTTGTCAAAGTGAGTAGAATAATAAATCGTTATGAAAAGTATACTGTTGTAACAGAAAAAACAAGTTGTAGTATATATATATATATATATATATATATATATATATATATATATATATATATATATATATATATATATATATATATCTCTCCTGCGCATGCGCCGATTTTTCGGTTTCGTGCCGGTCAGCCATTCTGTATTCTGCTTATGTTTTTTGACGTGATAACGTCTTATAAATTGATGAAACACCGGCTGCATGCACGAAAAAGTGTAACGTTCCGAAAAGTGTAACTCATAAAAGTATGCAATTTTTCATCAATGTTTCTTTATGACGTTATCACGTAAAACTATCGTCCGTAAACCGACTTTACAAACAACCAATTTTTTACATTACAAGAACCTCTAAGTAAAGGAAAAGTATTTTGTAACATTGTAGAAATTTTTTTCGCACACCCCTCTATTAGCTGTACAGCCATAGTAAAATGGCTCATTTCGCACTAGTGCCTAAAGTAAAACAAAACGTTGTAGTACCACAATTTAAATAGTAAAAGTATAAAAATCTAACGCAGCTTATAAAAAGACATTGCTCAATATTTCAACAGAATTCATGAATAAGTAATTAGAGCGCATTCAACGGTTACATTTTGTTTGAAAAACACTGGTACGAGTATTCAAGTAACACTGCGCGATCTATTGTGAGCAATTTGCGATAATTACTTAACGTCAGAAAGTGTAATTATTATAAGAAATGAATTATTGATAAATGCGAATAAAATTGTCAAAAAAATAAACAAACTATGAATTGTGTTTAAAGAGTGACGTCATAATGATAAATATAATGGAGTTTTCATCCAGTTCGAGATATTATGTAGCTGACGTAGCTCGAAGTGTGCTCCCATTCAGGTAAATACATATCTACATTTAAATCATACTGTTTTAGATTGATTGTTTTTTCATTTATTTTGTATTAAATTTGTCCCTACAAAATAAATACTATATCGTATGATTTTTATAAGTGTTTTGTTACCAAGTATATGTTGCATTAGTAGAATTATTGAACGCTAATTGTTTATTTTACAAAACTCTTTGAAGTGATCCCAAATTAAGATATGATTTATTTATGTTGTAACGAAATACATTTTACGCTGGGTTTCACAACGCAATGTCAGAAAATTTAGATCGAAAATGAACTTAGCTTGTTCATATAATCTGTAGTTTTTTTTTGACTTGTCTAAGTTCGTTGTGTCAAAATTTTACAATTTCCACCCACAAGTGGGAGATCAAAAATCATTTTTCAAAATTTTACAATATCTTTTCGTTTTGAAGTCCCCCGAATCCAAAAAACATATATTTGGAAAAACTCTGTGCGTCTGTTAGTCCGTGAGCATGATAACAGTCAAACGGATTGAAACCCAATTTTGGGTGGATGTTTGGAATGCAAATAAGAAGAGCCTTATTGTTTTTGGGGAAAATCGGCGCATGCGCAGAAGAGATATATGCTATAACGGTGTTTTTTATATAATAATGGTATACTTTTCATAACGGCTTATTATTCTCTTTATTTTTTCAAGAAAGTTTTGTTAAGAAATTTTTTTTCTAAGCATTACAATTTCGGAAATATTTTGAAAATAAAAAAAAATCAACTGTTCTTTTGTTTTGTAGATCTGTCAGAAATAAACTAGCATGCTTTGATTAACTTTTACATGACGTGGAACATATTATGTAGTTAGTCCTGGCAACAAATAGCAAATATATTGAATACTAGCCATTACTCGCGTCACTTCACGCGATATCGGAAATTTTATTTATATCAAACGTCAACATTTTGAACCTGGAATGGTCCCGTCGCCCAATTGGCTGGAATTTTTTTTATCAGTAAGTTTCAGATGCCAAATTTCATTTGTCTGTTACAGGTAACCGAAGAAGATGGAAGAAAACTGAAGTATTACTGTGAAAATATCTACGCTTCTTAGAAACAAGTTTGATGGTGCCATTGGAAAACCTTTTTGATGATCTTGTAAACCAACATCTCATTAGTGAATATTTAAAACTTCTTGACGAACTTATGGACACCACCTTCAATCCAGCACGCAAAATGAACAATGAAAATTTTATAAAATTAGAAATCAAAGACGAATTTATGGATGAATGTAAATCAGAAACTTTATCAAACGGCGAGGGCATTGAAATTAATTGTGATGAAGAAATCGAACAACCTTCAAATGATCCAGGAGATATCAATTCTGAGATCGGTATTACAGTGAGCTGCGATCCTTTAGAGATTCTTGAAATATATGACACTGATGCCAACTGGACAGAAAAATCATGTGCGATTGCAAATACTTTAGAAATTCCAACAAAATTTGTGAATGCCAAAGTAGAAACTTTTTCAAAAAGTGATGATAGTGAAAATGACGACATTTCTGCAGGAAACTTCGGGCGTTTCTTTAGAGAAGATTTTCACGATGAGAAGAGCAAAGAGACTTCTCAGGAGACAGATGAAATGAAGACGTTCCTATGCAACATTTGTGGCGAAAGTTTCTTTTTCCGTTTGGAAGATTTTAGAAAACACAGACGAATGCACAAGACGCGGTACCGATGTGACGTTTGTAGCAAAAAATTCACCGTTCCCGGCAAATTAACAGTACACATGTTGATACATGCCGGAGAGAAACCGTACCGATGTGAAATTTGTAACAAAAATTTTAAAAATGTGCGATGTTTAACAAAACACAAACGTATACATACCGGAGAGAAACCGTACGAGTGCGACGTTTGTAACAAATGTTTTACTCAATGGAATCATTTAAAGTCACACAGACTGGTCCATACCGGTGAGAAACCGTACAAATGCAACGTTTGTAGCATATCTTTCGCGAGCTCATCAAATTTAGCTAGACACAAATTAATACATACTGGAGAGAAACCGTATCAGTGTAACATTTGTGGAAAAAGTTTTTCTGTGTCTGCCAAGTTGAAAAACCACATTTTGATTCATACCGGAGAGAAACCGTATCAGTGTGCTGTTTGCAGTAAATGCTTCACTCAGTCGGGTCATTTAGATAAACACAAATTAATACATACAGGTGAGAAACCGTTTCATTGTGACGCTTGTACTATGCGCTTCACCAGCGGATCGAATTTAAAAAGACACAAGTTAAAACATACCGGAGTAAAACCGTATCACTGTGAATATTGTGGCAAAGGATATACAGCTTCTGTCAAGTTAAAAAAACATACTTTAATTCATACCGACGAGAACCCGTACCGGTGTGACGTTTGCAACAAGACTTTTACAGGTTTGGTTGCTTTGAAAACACATAAACGTATGCATGCTAGTGAGAAACCATACAAATGTGACGTTTGTAATATGTACTTTGCACAATCAAATCATTTAGATGACCACAAGTTACTACACACTGAGGAGAAACCGGATCAGAGTGACCTAGGAAATGAGAAATCAGAAAGAACTCACAAGTCTAAGCACACTGGTGAGAAATTGTACCCGTGTGACGTTTGTAATAAGACTTTCACCAGGAAAAGTTATTTAAATTATCATAAAATTATACATACTGGAGAGAAACCGCACCAGTGCGATATTTGTAATAAGTGTTTTACCCAGTGGAATCATTTAAAGTCGCACATGTTAGTACATACCGGTGAGAAACCGTACCAGTGTGACGTTTGTGATAAGTCTTTCACTGGTTCAACAAATTTAATTAAACATAAGTTAATACACACTGGTGAGAAACCATATCAGTGTGACATTTGCAATAAGTGTTTCGATAAAGAAGAAAGTTTAAATAGTCACAAAGATGTACATACTCGTGAGAAACCGTACCGGTGTGACGTTTGTAATAAGTGTTTCATAAAAAAGTGTTATTTGAATGATCATAAGATAATACATACTGGAGAAAAACCGCATCAGTGTGATACCTGTGATAAAAGTTTTTACTTAAAATCACTTTTAAACAGACATGTGCGAACTCATCAAATTTAATATATTTTGTAGTTGAATAAATGTAATTAACGAAAATATTTCAATACTATTCTTTATTTCATAATTCCAATCAGATTGTTCTTATCTGAGGTCCGTTGACTCCGATCACATCAGGTTCAAGGTCATTTGGGATCATCGACCCCAAAAACTTATATACAGTGTAAACTCTTTATAACGAAACTCAAGGGACCGAGCATTTTTTATCGTTATAGAGAGTTACCGTTATATGGAGTGAAGAAAGAAAAACAACCAAATTAACAATAATCTTCAATGTACTGTATAATCTCTTTATAACGAATTTTAAGGGACCGAACATTTTTTTCGTTATAAAGAATTTTCGTTATATGGAGGGAAGAAAGAAAAATAACAAATTTTCACAAAATTAATTTATTCCAAACACATATACCTATAGTTTGTTGAATTTGCCTGACGTTTTTCGCTATGCCAATATTTGTTTTGTATTTTTGTATCTTATGCATGCCTTGGGATGTGGTGGAATAATCTTCATTAAATAATAGGAATTTTTTGATAAGTTTGGCGTCATCAAGTGCTTGTTGAATAGATGGTGATGGTTCAGAATGGTCCTCTTTATGTCTGTAAACATTTGCTGACGCCTAAATACCTATGAACATATTTCTTCGTAATAGAGAATGGCTGTTGCGTTATAAAGAGGGTATTAATGTATAGGTTTTAAGGTAAACCAACCAAATCGTAAAAATTTCGACGTTATAGGGAGTTTTTCGTTATAACGAAGGACGTTATAAAGAGTTTACACTGTATTTTAAATAATTATGGCAGGAAGAAGTTTTACTTCAGTCGTGTGGTCTAAAGCACACTCGCTTTTGTTAAGTGAATCCTAAGTCAGCTCTGTTATCCTTAGGTCTGGTCCTGAGTAAACGTCTGTCAGAGCCGTCAAATTAAAAATGTGCAGTTTCGATTTTACACTCTACAATACATACATCGTTTGCTCGGTATTTTTCAATAAAACGTAAGTATTGTATGTACATTCAACCGAACAATTTTACTGACAGCTGACAAATGCAAACTTTAAGGGACGCGAATGCACTTCGAATTTACAATTTCTTGAAAAAAATTGTCATAAGGCAACGCATAAACAGCTGTTATAACAAAACAATTTTGCTCCGCTCACTAAAAAGAGTCGCTCAGAGGGAGTCGTTCAAAGAAGCGACACTAGACAATACGCACTACACAAGAGTGCAGACTGAAGAGGTGTGACTCATCATGCATGCTCAGGAGTCACGCAGCATTGCACAGCACAATACACACACTCAGCCCTGAGCTCATTTTAATATGATTCTGATCTTATATTATTCGCATTTCGGATAAACTATAAAGTATAATAAAAGTTTAACAATAATAATGTTTATTGTTACAACATGATATCTTTGTGAACGACGTCAATGTGAATGGTTTAAGTCACTGTAAGCTTAGTACTATTACACTTACAGTTTGTCATTCAACATTAAATGACTCAGCAAAGATAACTCCGTACGTGCAAAATTCACTAGTGCCTCTGTGGCCTGCGCTGTGTGCTCTCTGTAAATGTGCGAATGCAACAGTACAGAACAGCTCAGCACAGAGCAATGGCGCTCAGAGTGAGTCATTCACAAAAAAAGAGCGACTCGCTCCGTTCCGAGAAATGAGTCGTTTTCATTATGAACGACTCGCTCAGGAGCGACACACCACTAAAATAAATAAATAAAATAGTAAGCGCGGTAATGAAAATATGAGGGAATCGATTTGTTACAAAAACAAACATGAGTCCCTAACCATTTAAATGTCATATCGTCTTCTTTAGCCTTAAAGCCTTGTCATAATTGTATAGCGTAAAAATAATATTACCATATTTTGTGTATAAACAGTGTACGTACTAACCCCAATTTAAAAATAAACAGGGTGTGTCAGTAAGATGTGATTCAAATTTTTGGAGTTATCAACAACTCAAGATAAATTCGAAAATCTTGCACAAAGCATTGTCAAAAACATTGATTTGTGATAATGACGTTAGATTGTGATCATTTAATTGCAGTTTTTATACACGCAGAACAGTCTAATGTCGTTGTCCCTGTCGTGTAGAACATTATAATTAATCCAAGAGCTATCAAACATTTTTTCTTTAAACATTGGTCGAAAGTACGTAGTTCCGGCATCAATTGTAAGGCAGAAAATCTAACATTTATGCATTGGTGGGATTACACTCAAGCTATACTTTCTTCCTTAAAATTAATGTCAGAAGTACGTACTTTCGACCGAGGTATAAAGAAAATACGTACTTTCGACCTAGGTATAAAGAAATATAGTATACACCACACGGGCAGAAAGTTCGAGAGCCTTGATTCGCCACAGGCATCATGATTAGGGATGCAAAATGATTTTTTTTTAATTTAAACGCTCAGCATCTAAGGCTATTGCGTGGATATATCGTTATCAGGTAAGATATTACAATAATAATTTTATTTATTTAATAATTCTGTTCTTTTTAGAAATTTTAGGACGCAAAATGATTTTAATATTGATATTTATATCGACACCGGACCGACATCGATAATCAATAACATCGACCCTTTCAATATCGATATATTTTGATTAATCTTCCACCAACACAAGAAAATAATCGCGAAATTCGAAATTCTTTAAGTCACATTTACTCTCTGATATTTTGATACCGATATATTTACATTCCCGATGTGATATTATCGATATTATGCCAACAAAATATCAGAGAGTAAATGTGACTTAAAGAATTTCGAATATAAATATCGATATTATCGATAATTTCGGTTGACCGACATATCTTTGCAACCCTAATAATGACGCGCAGTGCAAGAATCTTAAACTTCCTGCCCTTGTGATGTAATATACTATAAGGGTAGTGGGACTTAGCCAAGCTGAGAATTTTTAACTTTGCGAAATTGTATTTGCAAAAAAAGAGCCTTGAGAAATTTTGAAATTTTTTTACCCTGGAATTAAGTATTTAAAAAAAGGCAGATCATTGAGTCGGGTCTAAATTAGTGATGTGCCGGATCGTTAAAAATGTATATCCGCGGATACGGATCTGAATACGGATTTTTGGTTTCAAGATCCGCGGATACAGATACGGATCTTAACTTTCTGAGAGTACGCGGCGGTAAATATTGCACATCGACCTTTGGAAAGAGACTATCTGTTATAAGAAAAAAGTTATTGACCTCTTTAAGAGTTAAATCTCATAACAGATTGTCTCTTTCCAAAGATCGATGTGCAATATCTCATTATAAAGATAGTGGATTTAGTACCTTTGAGTTATGTACTATTAGTATGGTACTCACTACGATAAATGTTTGCAATATAAAGGTGCCAAATACGATTTAAAAAAATAAAAAATAATCTGAATGGAATTTAATAGGTTTTCATTACTACCTAATCACCTATAAATATATAAAATTCCATCTATGAATTGAAAATTAATAAGGTAAAAGATCCGTAACAGATCCGCCAAAAACTAACGGATACGGATACGAACCTTTCTTCTCCCTCGGATATCCGGCACATCACTAGTCTAAATATCTGCCAGACGGTTACAAAACTATCAGACGCGTGTGCGAGTAAGACGCTACGGGTAGGTTGAAGATGGAGAGAACGTATATCGGCATATATCGTACTGCAGCACACTTCAACTCAACCCATATGCGCTGTTGAATTGCTTTCGTGTTATCTTATGCGCGGACGCTTTTTAATTCATCACTGACACATCCTGTATATATAAGATATTATTTTAAATTAATTTTATAATTTACATTTCATGAATTTTTAATTTTTGTAATAGAATTGCTACAGGCCATATTTTGTATTAAAAACGATTCTCATTTGTTTATTAAATTGATTTTTTTTTCAATTTAATGTTGAAAGTGACACAAAAACAACATGTTTTCGTCCCTTGCAGGGTTATCAAAGCAGAGGTTGGCTCGTTTTGTTGGATAGTAGTGGTGGACTGACGTCATTCGGCGGATCTGTCAAATGATTGCAAAGCGAGGGATGTTGATATAATATACACTTTATAAGCCAGTAAAATAAAGATGATTGATTGACCCTAAACATTTCCACAAAATCGCAAAAGGGTGCAAATTTGAGGGAACATTTATATAAAATCAGGGCCAGATTTCCCATAAGGCAATGTTCGCGCCTAATAGTACTAACAGACGGTCGAACTTGGTTCGAAGCGGACAGCGGATCTGGTCCGCTCCGTACCAAATCTGTTCGTCTGTACAGTAGTCTGCGTGTCCGCCCGGTTCGATGGGAACAGATTCGGTCGTCTGTTGCAAGATCCGCCGTACCATGTCCGTTGTCGGACCGGACCAAGTTCGACCGTGTGTTAGCACTATAAGACGGCAAATTTTTTAGGGGCGGCAAAAAAAGTTGAAAAAAATATATGTGTATAAAGTCAATTCAAAATTTTTTTTGCGTACACGTAATTTCATTAACTAAATTTTTTCAAGCAAATACTGATTTTTTTCCATTTTTTAATTTGAATTTTGCTGAGAATTAGCTTAATACCAACCTCCATGTAACTGACATGAAAAAAAGCTCAGTGAGACCTCAATTAGAGGGGCGGCACAATTTACTCTGCCTAGGGACGGCCAAATTGTAAATCCGGCCCTGATAACTATGATACACAATCTATCAAAATTTCACCTTCGTGCGTTAAAAAATCAGTTTTTTCTCCTTATTCGTTCTTCTAACTTTCGACTTAGTGAAAACTGTGTTCATCATTAATTTACTGGCCTATTTAATGGCAGTATTTATTTATTTCTTTTTGATTTCCTTGACATTTGGTAAACACTGTCAGTAAAGTGTACAAAACAACAGCCATTGCCTATAGCAATCATTTAACAGGTCCATGGGAGACGTTAGGTCGTTAGCCCCCCACTGTCATCCAACGCAATCACACAACCTCTGATCTAGTGTAAGCACTAATAAGTTCTTACTTTAAAAAAATTAAACGCTTTGGTTGAATTAATAACAATTCGTAAAATGGTGTTTTCTCAATAGAAGTAATCAATCAATTACATTTTTCCAAAAATAACAACATTCATTTTTCCAGCGTAGCTAAGGAAAACTAATTTTGACAATATTAAAAAAGAGAGAGTTAATGTAACAATGCTTGCTACATTAGCACCCCCCTACGCGTGGGAAAAATTGAAATTGAAGGAATATTTTCCAAACCAACTGCAAAAACCCACGCGCAGGAAACAAGTTGTGAGATATTTCAACTACGTATACTAGTAACCTTGGTCCCTTGGAGAATGCTTTCAAGGTTGACAGTAAGCGAAAGTGGCGACATCCTACGCAATGCTTGTAAACTATATCCGACAGTTCCGTCTAACCTACAATATCTACGTTCCAATCTCTCTGCGAACGGTAATACTATCGTCACGGTCATGCGCAATAGCTAAAACGCGGTCCAACCGAGATATGCAAAAGATTGTAAAACAAAAAACAATTGTTTATAGGGCCGACTTAAATCAGAATCTTGCTAGAATTCATAAATTTTTTAATCAGTTATATCAATATTGTACACACTGATTCCACACGGACGAAGTCGCAGGTAAAAGCTAGTATTTTATACGACAGACATTAGACCGATGCTGTATGTATAAAAACTGCAATTTATGATCACAATCTAAGGTCAATGTCAAATGAAATTTTCTGGCACTGCTCTCCGTAACCCAGCTTTAGTATATTAAGCTAGCCGTTACCCGCGGCTTCGCACACGATTGAGACGAAACGCGGATGTGTTCCCATTATTTGGCATATAGTTACTCCTTTCTCGACGTAGATCTCCCTAATAAATTTTCAAATTGATGATATTCACGTAATCAACGTCCTGAAAAGCCTTGAAAATGACACCCATGTTGATTTTTAGACTATTTACTTCTTTTCACCCTCTGAATGGGTTGTTTTTGAAAAAGCATGAAACACGTGTTCATTTATTTGTTGACAGGAGTAACCCTGCGCATTTTCGAATTGATACATCTTATATGATTTCTCCATGCAAATTTTGAACCCCCGTTACACCCTTTCAGAGGTTGAATTTTCTAAAATCCGTTCTTAGCGGATTCCTACGTCATAATAACTATCCGTGTGCCAAATTTCAGCCCAATCCGTTCAGTGGTTGGAGCTGTGCGTGGAGAGATCAGTCAGTCAGTCAGTCACGGTTTCCTTTTATATATATTTAGATTACATTATAATAAACCTTATCCAATAATAACGCAGAAATTAATGGAGATTTGAGATATCTTTAAGGTAGTTTGGGAGCCGCTATCCCAAGTCAAATAAATGATTTTTTTTTGTTCCTCAAATAATTACCCAAATCATGCTATAATAATTAATAGAAATTCACATAAAAATTTATTTGATTTAATTTAATGCGAATTAAAATTAGTTATAGTAATGTAATTAATAAAATATTACTTGATTAGTACTCAGCTGTCACTAGTCACTGTCACTATGGTCGCGCGCATTTGTAAACATAACCTCAAGCTGTCAACTTGATGTTATATCATCAAATCTTTGAGGTTATTTTTTAAAAAATTGATTTTTATGAATTAAAATCAAGAGAGCAATATTATCTGGAAGATTTGTAAAAAAATCTAAATTACAAAAGGTACAGAGGCCATTTTTCCCCTAGCAAATATGGAGGAGAGAGTGTCTCCGATAAACAACAGAGATAGAGGCCACATGTCAGTATTAAAAAATTAATAAAATCAAAAGTACGTGGTAAATTATTCTGAAATTTTTGCAGTATTTCAGACATCGTTCTATCCACTAAAAAGTTTTTTTTGTGGGGTCAAGTTTGTCAATTTTTTACAAATTTCCGGAGTTATTGAACAAGGACACTCATAACGGCTCGTGTATTTTTGCATAACTTTAATTAATTATATCTCTTAAACGGTGTGGTAAAAAAAGCTGATTCTTTTTCTGTAGGTGTCTTTAATTATAATCTTTTGAATTAATATACAAAAATGTAGGGTCAAGTTTAAGTCATCTGGCTACCAAACTACCTTAATTATCAGTTTTTCCAACTTAACTATGTAGGTAATGATAAAAAAAAGTGTGGAAAAGTTCCAGTAATGATTTTTATCAGTCAAATTTAAGCTATAAATTATTATTGATGAAGTACGTAGGTAGATTACGTACATGATAAAACAAGCATGACCTGCCTCAACGCGAATAAGTTAAAAATAATTCGACGCATTTTGTGTTCATTAGTTTCAAGGTTACCTTCATTACGTTTCACTTTGTTGCAATTTATCATTATTATTCATTTGTTAAAACTCACAACATTTTAAAATCATAATTCCACTATTTTTACATGTTTACAAAACTGAACCTGTACAAAAAAACTACCACGTAACTAGTACCAACTTAAAAAAACAATACTAAAAATCTTAGCACGTTTCCCCTGTTCACATTTTCAAAACAAAACACTGACCATTACACATTTGTTTTAAATAACGTTACATGTTCAACATTTTTAGGTTAAGATGCACAAGTAAACAAAATTAATCGATATTAAAACATCTGACAAACGTCCGTACACGCGACAATTCCATATTTCTCGATTCTCGATTGTAATACACCCTTCACCGCACTTAGAAATAACCTAACCAACATTCATTTTCTGTTATTAGCTGCGTGCCGTTGTTTTGCAGCTGTCAACAAACGACACTCGAATAAAATTGACTGTCGATTACTGCAAAAATCTTTAACGACGCGTGCATTGTACAGCAAAAATGTGACACTAGCGCGGTAAACTAGACGATATAGCTACGTTTTTCTCGTTGTGTTTGTGTGTACGAATTTGTGTGTGTGTGTCGTAGGGGGCCACCGGGCTGGGACCATTATAGTGTATCGAAAGAGGCCGCTGTAGCCTCACCGTGTACAGGCCTCCGGCAATCTCAGAGAGCGGATCGACAACGACGCCAACCGTGCCTTATTACTGTACTAACACTGCCGACGACGCGCGTCGTCTGTGTGTGTGTGTTTGTCTGCCTGCCGTCCAGCTCTAGTTCGGAGCGTCGCCGCCGTTACACTAGCGACACGTAATCTCTATCTATATAGCTATCTCTGTCGCGCTTGTGCTACCTGCTTTTAACCTGCATCAAAAGAATATCTGGTGACGCACGCCAAAATAGTTTAGGTTGAATTTTTTAATTGCGAAACTATTATAGCAGAGGCGGCTCGTAGTTTGCAAGATTTTGTGAAGTGCTAGGAGTAGATTTGTTCTTATACTCGGGGATGCAAAAATTTTGTTAACCCTTTGCACTCCGTTGGCGCCACCACGGCGACATAGGAAACATTTTAACAACTCCAATGGCACCGCAGCGGCGACATAAACAATGGGCTTATATTTTATTGTTAAAGGGTTCTTTTACAAGTAATAATAGTATTCAGTGGATTAACAATCTTCTATGATAATAAATATATACTAGTGTGACCTGTGCAAATTATTCGCACTAAATAAGTATAATAATTATCAGTTTACAAAATTATTTTTTAAATATGATTGCAGGTATTCAATTCGTTCCTAACTTTGCACACTGCTTATAACGTTCTTCTTTTTGTTGTATTACAATATGAAGCTCAGATGACAGAACGAAGAAATATTTTACTAAAATTGTCATATAGAGGCACAAGTAGCAAAAGCGTTGAGCTAAGCCGTCAGATGGCATCATGCAGCATTGCTGTGACGTTCTTCAGCGTTGCTCGCTGTTTCAAAATTAAAGCCGTCAGATGGCAGTATGCAGTATTGTGTCTGTTGTATTACAATATGAAGGTCAGATGACAGATCGAAGTGTAGACGTTGTTTCAAAATTAAAGCCGTCAGATGGCAGACGTTGTTGAGCGTTGCTGTATTTTAATTAATTTACAAAAGCAAAAGCAATAATAAATTTTTTAGTTGTCGATGTCAGTAGAGCAAGCAATTATTTGTAAAATGATATATAATTTATGTGGAGAAATTGTGAGGTTTTTTCTAAAAAGGGAGGCAAACATCTTTAACCTTAGCGTATTAATATATATGATTAATTTGTTTACACTGACAGCGGAACGTTAAATTATGGCGCCAAATGCCAATGGTCTTTATTTTACTTAGCTCGCCATCAGTGCAACAGCCCGGAACACATCAAGCAAGTCCAGATCGCTTAGTTTTGCCCATGTTTTCTTTGTAATTAAAAAACTTCATAAAATTATAACTATTTTCACTTTTAATAAACTGACATACAGAAAATTTGAGGTTAAAGTTTCCCCTAGTGCTCACCACAAACGCTCGCATCGAAAAATTTGTAACTCCGCCTCCTTGCACATATAGCCCATAAGCCAACTTGTTTTGTGACCGCGGATATAAACTCAACAGTGATTTGTTAAAAGGATTCTCACTGTCGTATACTTAAAATATGAAATGGCTTAGTTTTTAGGCGCAATTAAAAATATGTTATGTTTTAATTAGATGTACTCGACAAGACTGCAAATGTTTTTTTTTCTGAAAAAAAAATAATTAATTGTTTTCAGCTCTGAAGTGTTGTTGAACTCTACACTGAAAATGGCGAACAACACTTTTTATGTCCAATGCTAGTGAAAAGTGTAGACCAGGGGTGCCCAACCAGTCGATCGCGATCTACCGCTCGATCGCGGCGTAATTTTAAAAAGATCTTTATACTTTATCTATTCTAACATCCAAAATTCAATTTTCAAACTAAATCGATTAACTCTTTCATCGTATACTCCCGCCTTTGAAAATATTGCCAAATCTGGACAGTGTCAGCGATCTCATTAAAATTACTTCACTATATTCCTAATTTTGTTTCTTTATTTTTTTGTATGACTATACTCGATATTGTATAATTTTTGTTCCCACTTAAATGTTTAATAAACTTTCTATACTTGCAACGTTATAAAAGCGATTTTTGTTTTTTGACACTATTTAAAAAAAGTAGATCGCACCTACTAATAGGTTGGGCAGCTCTGGTGTAGACAGTTCATGCATAATAAATTTTTGTTTTACGAATTCTTCTTTTTTACTGATTGAATGCTGCACTCAATTCACATTCAGAAGATACTGGGTTCAAATCCCGCCCGGTTAAAATTAAAATAGTTGGGCACGAAAAGATGAAAATTTTAAGAAATGCATCCAGAGTCGGATTACGCCAATGGCGTAGAGACGGAAGGGTTCAAGAGGGGCGGAAATCATGTACAAATATCTATATAAAGTCAAACCTGAGGAAGTGAGAACTGGGTAAGCGAGAAAACTCTCTAATGGCCATATTCACCGACCCTAAGTAGTTATATATTCATCGACATGAACAAACGCCCGAAAACCAACATGGCGTCACACAACAGACACGTTTTGCTCTGAGTTTATATTTGAACTGTCACTGCGCGCGCACCAGATATATCCACAAAACAAGCTGGAAAAGACGTCTCGTGTAAAGCGAGCACATAAAAGCAATTAAGAAAATCAGCGCTAGAAAACTAGTAGGCAAATCTAGTAAGGAATCTAGCGGCAAATCCAGCCTCGTGTGCAGGGGCTCTTAATCTAAAAATTATTTTTTAAAGAATAGGATCGCTATAAAACTGACTTTTCCATTTATGTCAAAAAAAAATTGAAATGCGAAATTGAATACAAAACGTATTTACATGAACAATTCAACACCCTGTATAGCGTATACAAAACATAATTAAATTAAATCATCAGAAAACAGTGTGTTTGTTCTGCTTCAAAACATAACCTAAAAGACATTACACAAACAATATAACGGCCATTGTTTAAACATAAATAGGATATTATCTTTTTATTTTCTGGGAAAACAACGTATCGCTGAAAAACCAATACGAAAAAGAATAATACTGAATGGTTTTCTGAATAGATTTTTTTTAAATCGGCTTTTCTTCAAGCTGTTATATTCAAAGATTTTATAGTAACAAAAGAAAACATAAGTAGAGTATTGTAGACTTTTGTGTATAATATACTTTTTGCCAATTTCCAATAAAATTCAACATTAAAATAATAAAATAAGCAATCTAATCTAAAAAAAAAATTGGTTGTCTGTAAAGTCGGTTTACGGACGATAGTTTTACGTGATAACGTATTCCGCTCGAATATCATATTTAGTAATCACGCACAGGGTCAGGCGGAACGTTAGGAACGTTAACTTTTTCGTGCATGCAGTCGGTGTTTCATCTTTTTATATTGACGTGATTCATCAATTTATAAGACGTTATCACGTCAATAATCTTCTACATATAATAATTATAATAATTCGAATCTATGATATTGCATCTTTCGCTTCAAAGGTTAATTTTATTTATTAAAATTACTCACCACCTATAAATATAATTGTTTTTTTTAACTTTCTTTCTTTCGTATTTATTTTAAGTCTCAAAGATTAACTGTCATAATATTTGGAAACAATTGTTTCATTGTTTATATAAAATTCCAAAACCTACTTACAATATTTAAGTATTTTTATACGTCAAAAAATTGATTTTTATAATGATAAAATTTGTAAGAAAACGATTTTTTCGAGAGATGAGACCCAGCTAAAACGATTTTTAGCCCCCCAAAATCCCTTTTCAGTAAATTTCATCCAAATCGTTAGGGCCGTTTTCGAGAAAAGCACGCACAGGGTCAGGCGGAACGTTAGGAACGTTACACTTTTTCGTGCATGCAGCCGGTGTTTCATCAATTTATAAGACTGGTGATTCATCAATTTATAAGACGTTATCACGTCAATAACAATTTATTTTTATTGATAAATAACGACATAGTTATATTATTTATACTTAAGAAGTTTCACTTCGATCGTGTACTACGACACACGCTTTTTATAAACGTATAAACAGAGTACAATTAAATAAAATCCACCCTCGAAAAAACAGAAAAATCACTTACATTAAGAATCGTATTTACGGCAGGATCCTACAATACGACTTATACCTACATAGTTATATAGGCGAAAGTTTTTTAACACAAAAAGTACATTTTCACGAAAAACACAGCAAAACTAATTATATACACGTAAAAAACAAATGTTGACAAACGTTTTTCAACAATAACATTATTTAAATCAACAAAGTTTAACATTCAATCAATAATTATTAACACAACTGGTTTTGCATCATATTTATTTCACTGACAGCTCGATGCTCAGATATATCATATTTATATTCTAATCAGTGTTACCAACGGTCAAAAGACACTATTTTTTTACAGTTATAAAGTTATATTAAATAAATAGGGATTTATTAACGTGTTTTCTTATCTGTTCGGTATACATTTTGCAATTGATTTAAACCAACTTCCCGTTATCCGATTGAGTTGAAATTTTGCACACGTGTGTAGTTCGGATGAAAATACAATATTATGGTAAGGAGCTTACCGGCCCGTCTTCGTCCGAGTTTGGATCGCTCTTTTAAGATTGCACACTCTTCCCGTTAACAAACAGAGTTGAAATTTTGGACATATATGCAGTTCTGATGGCAATACAATATAATGGTTGACCGGCCCGGTTCGTCCGGGTGCGAACCGAACTTTTGAAATTTCCCACTCTTTCCGTTAACCGACAGAGTTGAAATTTTTGACATAGGTACCTATATGTAGTTATGATGGCAATACAATATTATGGTTAACCGGCCCGGATGTGTCCGGGTGCGAACCGAACTTATAAAATTTCCCACTCTTTCTGTTAACTAATAGAGTTGAAATTTTGGACATATATGCAGTTCTGATGGCAATACAATATTTTATGGTTCAACGGCCCGAATTCGTCCGGGTGCAAAATATTAACTATTACCTTTCAGCACACTTTACTTCGTCTACACTAGCGCCATTCTGGTCACTTTTTGAACTGTTATTTGACGCTTTCAGATGGACACTTTTTCAGTTTTACCCCCATATAAGATTTAATGACGTACCTTTAAACCTCAAAAAACTACATTGTAGCGCCATCTAGCCAGAGCTGTACCTACGAAAAAATCTGTCATAAAAATTAAAGCAACTTTAGGTATGTTTCAAGCAGCCAACAAACGAACACGAAACCGTCACCTTCATGGGCAGGGAGCTAAAACGTGTTTCAAAACCGATACAGTTTCATTTTAGCTACTGCGCATGCGGGTGACGGTTACGTGTCCGTTTGCTGGTAGCTTGAAACATACCTTTCATTAACATTGGGTTCGGACTTCTTCCTATCTGTACTATTGGAAAATGGAAATCAGGTTTCAATACTATGAATTAAATAACACTTTTATTCTTCAAATAATTATTCTTTTTATTTAAAAAGACGCACTAAGGAAGGCAGTGTTAACTGTATGAATATCTGTATGAGACTATATCCTATAATATACTTAAAAACCATATGAGGGATCTTTTCTATACTTATCTTAAAACTATCGCATAAACATAAGTACTTGAAACCCTTATATTCTTGACAGAATATTTTCTCTGTGTATTTACTTTTTATCACTTAAAGAAAAATAATCATTCATCACTTAATATATATAATAGATAAACGAGTATATTTGTTTTAAAACTATTACTAAAATAGGAAAGATTAATTTTTGTATCCTTGTAATATTCCAACATGTACAATATGCGCCACGGATCTAAAAGGTTCGGAAGTTAGTCACAAACAGCATCGAAAAGGCACATTTTAGAGCCGTTGAAACTCCCACTGCCTTCCAGCTACCTGCACGGAACGTGCGCTCGTCGGTGATTGGCCGTGATCGCTCGTTGACTTTGTCATTTGTTGCTTTCTTGCTTTAAAGTACAGTCGAGTACGCGATTGTCAAGTTGTTATTTTAGTTTTGTTGAGTTGCGAGTTTGTAGTTTTTCAACAGACTGTACAAGCGCATTAAGCCCGCATTCGCATCTAACTTCCGAGCCTTTTAGATTCGTGGCGCGTATACTTCGTGGTCTTAATAAAAAAAAGTAAAAACCATTTTGCCCATCCCTCTTTTATAGTATTTGCTTTTCTTTCAGCACAAAAAGACGTATCAAAAAATAAACTAGAATTGAAATATGCTCCTATATCTTATATCATAAAGCCATATCGATTTCTGTGAGATATAGTACACGTTCCTTTATTGTGACGACTCGGTTGAGAAGGATTATGATAGGTGAGATGACGTAATATATAGGACGCAAGTTGAGATTATATTTAAATAAGGTGAAAAGGGCACGCCCGTAGCGCAATAATACTATTTAGGTTGTGTTCAGTGAACTTCCTAGGTTCCATATTCTATTCATTGAAATTCGATGACGGTTTAAGAAATTACTATATACATGGTGTTCCAAGCAGGACACTTCAGGTCTGTATCTCAATTGTATTTGAATATAACCCTAATCTTTGATTAACGTCTGATTAGAACTCTTCAATAAATAAAATCATATATATTAATACGTTAAGGTTAAAATGTTTGCCTCCCTTTTTAGAAAAAACCACACAAATTCTGCACATAAATTAGATATCATTTTACAGATAATTGCTTGCTCTACTGACATCGACAACTAAAAAATTTATTATTGCTTTTGTTTTTGTAAATTAATTAATTAACAGCAACGCTGAACAACGTCTGCCATCTGACGGCTTTAATTTTGAAACAGCGAGCAACGCTGAACAACGTCACAGCAATGCTGCATGATGCCATCTGACGGCTTAGCTCAACGCTTTTTCTACTTGCGCCTCTATAATATGACAATTTTAGTAAAATATTTCTTCGATCTATCATCTGAGCTTCATATTGTAATACAACAAAAATAAGAACGTTATAAGCAGTGTGCAAAATTGGAAACGAATTGAATACCTGCAATCAAACTTAAAAAATAATTTTGTAACGTGATAATTATTATACTTATTTAGTGCGAATAATTCGCACAGGTCACTCTAGTTAATTAAAATTAATATATTTGTCTGAAAAATTGGTCGATAATTTTATTTATTGATGAATAAAACTTTCAATAAAAAATAGAGAATAGTTACTTCTTACCACAACAAGTTTATTAGTGGATGTACATTTCAGTTTAGTGTATTGCTGAAGATGAGAGCATAGCTCTCGAAATGTACATCCACTAATAAACTTGTTGTGGTAAGAAGTAACTATTCTCTATTTTTTATTAGATTCAAACCACAGTGCTCTTAATATATTTTTGTTAATAAAACTTTATTTGAGCTTATACAGTGTGACCGGTAATTGCTCGTATTTCTCTCGGGAAAAGAAACTATGACTAAATTGGAATGATTTAACCTCTATCGCTTGGGAGTCGGAAATGCGTCATTTTCGAGAAAAATTACTCCGGTTTTTTTTTTACAAAAATCAGAATTTTGGAAGTTAAAAATTAAAAAATATATATATATTCTCACTTTTTGGCCTGAATTTTTCCATGATCTGATAGCTTACTAATTGGCCAACCTTCCTAAAGCTATAAACCACGAAATTGACTGTTAGATTTTATGTTGTGTGTTAAAACTTACAATAAATAAAAAAGTCAGTTTGCACATGGAACTAAGCTATGAAAGGGAGATGGCTTGCTCTATTCCACTTACTAATTGCCCCACTACAGACGCGACACTTGCGCACAACGGGTCAAGTAAAAAGAAAGAGATAGAAAACAGTAATTTGCCGTCTCATTTCATTTGCCACGTTTGCATTTACGGCCACTAGCAATATAGAAGTTATTAAATATATAGCATGGAGTATATCTCTCTTTACCAAAAGTTTTATGTCTTTATCTATGGCGTTAGCCAATCAGAACCAACGAGCTCTTACGACTTAAAACAGACAAAAGTATATGTTTGCACCCTAATGGTTCGATTGCAATTTTATTCCTATGCCTCGATACAATATAATAAAAGTATACGGGTAGGCCTAATTTTAAATAAGTTCCGTACAGTGATAGATTCCAACATGTGTACCAAATATCGTTTAAATCGATCCAGTTCTTCGCGACAAAATGTTCTACACACACACAAACGCATACATTTTTTGACGTGATAACGTCTTATAAATTTATGAAACACCGGCTGCACGCACGAAAAAGTGTCACGTTCCGCCTGAGCCTGAGCGTACAAGCGGGAGCGCGGTATAAGCGATAGAGAGGCACGATCAGCCCAAGCGTCGGCTTGTACGCATTTCAAAGTTTCTTTATGACGTTATCACGTAAAACTATCGTCCGTAAACCGACTTTACAGACAACCAATTTTTTTTATCTTGATTGTACCTCATAATTCTTGCAACGTCACGTTAGAATTGTTGCCAGTTACCTCGGCACATATAACTTCTTGCCTCCCGCGCCTTACTGTTTTCAACCATTACAGATCCCCACTCTCGCCCGTATTGAGATGGATCTCATGATATTATTTGGCTTGAATTCAGAAGAAAATATAAAGAGAAATGGGCTCCCGTTAAGGCAGCGTTTTTTTCCCGCAGCCAAGTAGTAAACTTTTAATGTAATACGAAATTTTCTTGTCGAAACCAACGATTAGAACTGCGAGTAAAAGCTAGTAGGCAGGTATATTATGTAAAAGGAATGTTAAAAATAATTATAAAAATTGGCAAGTTTAATTAAAGAAAAGCTGAAACAGTAAAAAAGTAACAATTTAGAATCGCTGTTGGACTATCATTTGTTTCACACAAAGACCAGTACTAATTACACCGTTGGTAAATTACTACTTCTACAGTTAATGAGAAAATAACGTTTTATGTGTGTACTGGAAAAATAAAATGCTGGGTTGCAGAAAAGATTGTCAAAAAATTTGATTTGACAGTGACCTTCGATGTGATTATATATTTACTCTCTAAACATGAATTAGTGACATTTTCACTAATTGCGTAAGTGAAGCTGTATTCACTTGATAATCAGTGATTTTCACAACAAATTAGTGAATTTTCACTAATTTTACTCTCTAAAACTGAAATAGTAAAAATGTCACTATTTCAAATAGTAACTTCTGATTCACTTCCGGAATAGTAAATTCAAGTAAAATTTACTGTCAGAATAGTGATACTCCTGTTTTAATGTGTGTCGCTTGTGGCCGTTCCATACAGTTACTATAGATACTTATTATTATTCATGTAGATTGTAGAATGTTCTATAGCAATTTAATGGTCACTTATATAATTAGTGAATTTTTATATTCACTAATTAATATTGTGAGTATTCACTAGTTGTGGTACGATTCTAGCATTGACAAATAGTGAATATGCATTGTTATTAGTGAAAAATCACTGATTCATGTTTAGAGAGTACTGTTTTCATACATTAGAGCAGTTTAATGTCGTATTCGAACTACATGTCGTCTAGAACAGTGATGTCAAAGATATGGCCCTCGGGCCGCATCCGGCCCTCAAACCATCTCAATACGGCCCGCGACCACAATCTATCCAGTGACTATAACTACCTCTAATATGACACCTGACTTCAATGAGCTTATCAAAAACAAGAGACCTCAGGTATCTGGATCCTCAAACTCAAGATAATTTACCCTTTTTATTACCTTTATATGAAAATCGATTTAAACTAATTAAATAAAGATTTTAATTTAGTTTTTAATTTAGAGTCTGGCCCGCTAACACACCCCAAACCTTATAAATGGCCAAATCTTTGATTAACGTCTGAATTTTTTGATCTTTCTACTGCTTTTTATTTGATTGACCACAATATTTTAATCGACAAATTGGAACTATATGGAGTTATAGGTGTCTCTTTAAACTTTATCAAATCATATCTATCGAATAGGAGACAAGTGACAAACTACACACGCCCAATGGTGTACGTCTCATCGACAGCAAAAGTATGCAATATTGGAGTACCACAAGGATCGATTCTAGGCCCTTTACTCTTCATCGTTTTTAGAAATGACCTATCTTTGCAGTTTACTAATAATGTCAAAACAGTGATATATGCGTACGATACTAGTATCTCACTTTCACGTACTGCGGAAGCGGTTTCCGGAGGGATGAGTTTAGTGAAAGGGGGTGGAGGTTTTAGTCAGTAGGAGTCTGACACTACCTGTTAGAGGACTAGCAGGTGTCCATGATGGATTTCCCCACCTCCACAAAAAAAAAAAGTATCTCACTTTCACATATAAATTAATATTTCGATAATTCTCCATTCTATTAGAAAATAAGTAGATATACTAATTAATTTTTATATTTTTTAGATTATTTCTGAAGAAGATCCAAATCCGGATGGATAATTTTATGAATTTTGTCAATATATAGTCTGAAAAAAATTGGTCGATAATTTTATTTATTTGATGACTTATAAATGGCCCTTTAGAAAAATCAGTCTGACACCCCTCGTCTAGAACATCAGATTGTACTCACACAAAAACAAAATTATTGTTCTACACAGAAAAAGTAAGCTTTTCAAGTTAAATTTTGATCGAAATGCGTAGAAAAACGTTGTTTCGAAGTAGAAACTGTACAAAAAAACTATGCTAATTTACATTAATACACAGTTTAAGAAAAGTATCGTTTCAATCTATCAATTATTTTTCGAGCAGGATCGATTTAAAACTCTACTATGCTTATCATAAGAAGAAATTTGTATAAATAAAATTATCGACCAAAATTTCAGACAATATATTAACAAAATATAATTAATACATTAACGTTTCGATCCCGATTTGGATCTTCTTCAGAATGGATCTAAAAATATAAAAAATAATTAATACTTATTTAGTTTCTATTTATTTTTAACGAAATTCGTGAAAGATTTTTGAAAAAATAATAACAAACAATTTTTTATTATGTAGTCATGGAAATAATTGTGAGCACCTAAAAAGACATTTGTATGTTCACAATCTAATGCAAATGATTAGACGTTACCCGCGGCAACAAAAACTTTATTTATATTATATTGTAACATCACGTCTTAAAAAGCCACGCCGCCACTGGTGTACCCTGGTGGTCATGTGGAGAAACAGAGGCAAGATGGCAGCGGAGCGTATGAACTAGGAAGTAGTGTTCATGTTAAAAAAGTTAAATTAATAAATGTATTGAATTAAATAATATTCATGTAACAAAGTTAAATTAATAAATATGTTGAATAAAATAATAATAATTGTTACAACGTCAAATCTATGTCTGCCCAAAATTACAAAAACTGACTAAGTAAATGTTTATTTCTAAACAAACGAAATAATAAGTTTATTCTTATTTATTTATAATATTATGATGTTATTAATTTAATTTCTCCCCTTGCATTTTCTTTAAATCCGCCATTGCAGAAATATCTTTTGATTTGATATGAAATTCATCTACAATTTGATCAGTCAAGTATGATAAAAAATGTAAAGTTCTAATAAGTCTCGGCAAAGAAAAGGTAAAATCTTAACATCTCTCAGAATGCAAAAGAAACGTCAAGAAGAAGCACTTGAAACCATAACCTCACTTTGTAGAGAACGAAGAAAAAAGGGGATGTAAAAATTATGAATTACTTCAGACAAATAAGAGGGAAGTTTGACGTGTATTACACAAGTTCGTCGTATGAGAAGTTCTTAACTTGTTATACGTCTTATTTCAAAAAGAATTTTAATAAAGATCTGACATATGACATCTGATGACAGGAAATGTACTCGAATATGTCGAGCGTCTATAATTTACAATGCTAAAATAGTATATTACATTACAAGGGCCGAAAGTTGAATTTTCGGCCCTGCACGTCATGAGCCCGAGGCGAAATCTTTTAAGGCCCGTGTGGTGTATACGATTTTTCTTCATATCCGCTCGAAAGTACGTACTTTCGTCAGCAGGGACGAAATATTGACATTTACTCCTAGTGAGAACGTATTTTTACTCGTAACTAGAGTTACCGCTGTCATTTAATATAATAAATAACAGGGAGGAAATGTCAAACTTTCGATTGAGGTATGAAGAAAAACTATTTATAGTAATTACCAACAGGGTCCGATCCAGCTATTTCGCCGCTCCGGGCAAAATAATATTTGCCGCTTTTTACCCATGCGTTGTTCCATATTCCACATTTTATTTTTGTAATCTACTAAAATATGATGTGAAATTTCAGTGATGTCAATAGTAATATATTCTAACAACTTTTGTGTAGGGTGTGTTTTTTTTTTGTTTAACCATCTTTCAAATTTTTGCCGCCGACGCCGTGCCGCCCTAAATTTTGACGCAATTGCCCGGTTTGCCCCTCCTAGATCAGGCCCTGATTACCAAAGAATCTTCCGATACTGCGTTATGTCTTTTAAAAATCACCGAATATCGTGCTATTTGGGCGGGTGCAGAGTATAGAGTGGGGACAACTGAATCGATCGCAGTGGGAGCTGTGGACTAAATGAGCAATAAATCATGCAACGGTTATAGAGTATGATTTCATGTGGTCGTCAGATGTCGTTTTCGTCGCGCTCCCTGCCATATCGGTTATCGAGAAGCTGCGCGGTTTAAAACAATAATAACAAGGCAGTTAAATCACGCTCTATTGCCCGCTAGCGGCGCTAGTAGTCTTCGTGGAACTAAACGTCGTATAATACAGGGGTCGGAAATCCGCGGCCCGCAGAACTATACCTTGCGGCCTGTACTGTTTTATAAATAAAAGTTTTATATACCTACCTATGTAAATAAATAATTAAAATAATTTTCACATATACCCTTTTTCTTGTGATATTGAGGATGTACCCAGTCATTTACAAATGAACGTGGTTGAGGTCCAATCTAATGATACTCTCAAAAACTCTTCCTTTGAAATCAAAGATCTTGTTAAATTTTATGGCAGTTTGCTATCTAATTTTGACGAGTTGAAAAGGTTTGCTCTGCAATTAATTAACATTTTTGGTAGTACTTACTTATACGCACAAACCTTATCGATTCTCAATTACAGAAATAATAAATATGCTTCTCGTCTCACAGATGATTATTTAAGAGCTATTTAACAAATTGCAACTACCAACCTGGAAGCTGACATATATACAACAAATAGCCACTCAAATACTACCTCAACGTCACACTAATTTTTGGAAAAGAAGTGTTCTCGTTTAAATTTTTAATAAAATTAAAAAAAAAAAATGTTTTCGAATTTTTAATATCACAAATACTTATTATTAAAATTAGGAACAAGTGCGGCCCGCCTTTATTTCAATTTACCACTATGTGGCCCTTGCCTGCCAAAAGGTTGCCGACCGCTGGACTTATACATTGTTTTTTCTAAATAATAATTCTACTCAATATATTTTTTCGGTGCAACAAAATAAACACTATATCTTCTTAACTGGGTACAAAAATTTCGATAATTAAAGGTTTCATTTAATTACTATCACAATTATTTGAAAAATGCTCATTTGGCACAACGTTATAAGAGCATAAAAATTGCGAACGGTAGGCGGTGCTGCCGTCACGCGCCCAGCAAGTAGCGATACAACAATGAATGAACGACGTTAGAGAGATGGATTTTCATTGTTGCATTTCTTATGCAAATTCAACGCAATATTTTTGCATTGAAAACCGGTACATGAAATTACCATTCATACAGTGTTACATGTTAATATAGCCTGTGTGACCATATGACAGTTAATAACCTGAAATGAATTCGGAAGCATTTTATGCACCATTATTACAGGGCGCTCAAATGTTTTGAATTGTACTACTCTCAATTCGCCATGGAGACTGATTCTAGAGCTCCCTGGCAGCCCCGGATCTAGGGAAAGCTACCATTAATAAATGGGTAGTATTTAAACGAGTGACTGTAAATTACAATTTTGAGTGACAAAAATAATCAATTTGGGTTACTGTATTACTAAGTGAGCGACTGACTGCGCGTGACGAGAAAATAATAGTTGGGTGACTAAATTACTAAGTGAGCGACTGAATAGAACTGCGTTTTCTAAAAAATATATATTTAATTGACTGTCAATTAAATATACATTTTTTAGAAAACGCAGTTCTATTCAAACAATTAACTATTTAATTCGCATACCCCGTTATCGTTCACCCCGGAATTGTTTTTTTAAAAACTCAACATTTGCCCCTTCCCGTTTCACTGCGAAACAATTCGCATACCCCTTTATCGTTCACCCCGGAATTATTTTTTTAAAAACTCCACCTTTGCTCCATCGCGTTTCACTGCGAGACAATTCGCATACCCCTTTATCAAAAAAGCAGTGGTTTTCAATCTTCATGAAAATGTGAGTTTTAAGTTGTAGTCTCAAAGTGAAAAAAAAGTAAAAACAAAAGATATCTGCTTCAAAATTACCTAAGGCATTCGCTCAGTTAGTAATTTAGTCGCTCACTTAGTAATTTAGTCACCCAACTATTATTTTAATATCTCAAGTTATTAAAACAGTATCTCATCATCAGTCACCAAATTTTTTTTTTATTCGACCGTTTTATAATTCCCCTTAATAAATTTGCTTTCAATCCAATTACAACTTCTATAAATTTATTCCAATGCCACAAAACATAAGTTGTATCTCGTATGTAAGTGCAACGATCATTCGAACGATTTTGAATAGCCGCTCGAGACATTTCAACAATCGATTATTTTCACTCGAAATACTCCATTATTAGTTAACACAACAGAAATGTGTTTCCAACTAAAGGCTGCTTCACACGAGTCTGGATTTGCCACTAGATTCCTTGCTAAATTTGACTACTACTTTTCTAGCGCTGGTTTTCTTAATTGCTGTTATGTGCTCTGTGACGTCTTTTCAAGCTTGTTTTGTGGATGGATTTGATGCACGCGCAGTGACAGTTCAAATAAACACAGAGCAAAACGTGTCTGTTGTCTGAGCAGAATGACGCCATGTTGGTTTGTGGGCGTTTGTTCATGTCGCCCACATGACAAGATACTGTCTCCTGATTGACTCTTGCTCAGAGCAAGCAGAGGATCTAGAAAGAAAAATAGCACCTCCTCTAATTTTTAAATCTATTTTGTAAGCTAGCAGACGAGCCCGCAGTGACGTCACTACTCAGTCTACCGGCTAGCAGAAGTCCAAGCAGTGTTTCTAGCCTCGTGTGCAGTGGCCTTTAAACCTTCCACAGAATGGGTTCTTGAACGACCTGTAGATGACAGCACCATTCAAATGAAACAAATGACTGACAGGATGCATTTCAGCGCAATATGAGGGGAAATCCTTTGTCCTGCTTTTACATTCATGATATCAATTTACGCTGTACAGAACGGACGAGGATTGTAAACGTCAATTTTCTCATATTCGATTATATCAGCTCGCGTTCACACTTTAGTAATAAAATAACGAAATCATTTTCAAATTTGTAATGCAAAATTACTTAGTAATTGGAATCTGTCAAATAAGAGTAGCATAAAAACATGGCGGGGTTATATGCTAGGATAGTATCTTTGACATGCGATCTTTGCGCTATCTCGTGTTTAATTTTTTAAAATCTGGTTCACTCAAAACTTACAAACCCATGGAAAACAGCGTTATTCTTATTTTAAAAAAATATTTACGAAAAATGTCAGTAAAAAACTACATAAATGATATACATTTTTTATTTCAAAATTTTTTAAATCTTATTTTTGACGTGATAACGTCTTATAAATTGATGAAACACCAGCTGCACGCCCGAAAAAGTGTAACGTTCCTAGCGTTCCGCCTGACCCTGTGCGTGCAAGCGAGAGCGCAGTATGCTTCGGCCCAAGTTTGACAGCTACTAAAATTTAGGTTATGTACTACGGAATACGTTATCACGTAAAACTATCGTCCGTAAACCGACTTTACAGAAAAGATGTTGATTGAATGAGATAGATTCAGTAAACACTTTTGTCATATTATGACTTATTTGTACTAATGAGTCTAAATTATTAATTCTAAAATAATGAAGTACCTAAGATTTTGGCTGTTCTGTAGCTTTGCAGCGCTCTTGTTAAAACTATTTCGAAGAAAAATTAGATTTGGTACCACTGTTTACGGCTGTACTGTCTATAGTTGCTGCGTTATAAATTCTTGTCAACATTTAAGAATGCTTTCAATTTGAAACATATGAAACGAAAAAGGGGTTGACGCAAGGAAAAAAACAAAGGAGGAAGAGACAAAAGGGGGAGAATATTTTAAAAGAATTTTATTAAATTTTCTGGAAGTATAACTGTTTTACCTAAATGTAAATTAGTGAACGATAAACAATACTATACACAGGTTGATTATTTTACAAGTTTTTATTCACTAAGTTAAATATTGGGTGTACATTTTGAATCATTTCCACACATCCGATTGATTTAAAATTTAGTATATACAACTGTGTGGGAACTATGGTCAAAACTAAGATAGATAGATAGATAGATATATATATTTATTTCGAAAATAGCATAAAAGCTGTGAAATATGTCAATATACATTACATAAATAATAAATAAAATACAGATAAAATTAGAATTCGTCAATACAATAGAGACATTTTTCTATTAAATATTTTTTCAATTGTCTTTTAAAAGGTGATAGAGGTAGATCTTTAATTTCACTTGGAACTTTATTAAAAATGTCAACTAAATTAAAATTTACATTATTTCGATACATAGAGGATTTTGGCAGTGGAGTACGCAGGTTGCCAGCTCGTCTCGTGTTCTTATTGTGTATCGAAATATTTGTATTAAAATAATTTGAATGTGATTTCACAAACACAGACACTTCATAAACATATATTGAATAAAAAGTTAAAATTTTATAATTTTTAAAATAAGGTTTACATGAGGTTCGTGGACTGAGCTTAAACAATGCTCTGATAGTCTTTTTTTGTAATATGAATAGACCACTGCACTCACTTGCGGCTCCCCATAAAATAATGCCGTAATTGATCGAAGAAAACACAAAAGCATAGTAAATGGACATTAAAACGTGATAGTTAGTTACACTGGAGAGATTTCTTATCATATAAACATAACGAGCAAGCTTAACCTTGAGGAAATCTATATGAGTTTTCCATGAAAAATTAAAATCCATAAAAATACCCAAAAATTTTATATTAGAATGTAAAGCCATTGTTTTACCGAGAAATTCCACATTATTTGACCTGAATGATTTAGCCGCACTATAGCACATTAATTGAGTCTTTTTGACATTGAGTTGCAATGTATTAAAATTAAACCATTCACTGAGATGTGCAGCGACGCTATTAAGATGCACTTGAAGATTGTCAAATACAGGATCTTGTATGATGATCGTCGTGTCGTCAGCATAAAGCACAACATCTGCCGGAGTTGAAGATGGCAAATCATTTATGTAGAGAAGAAACATAAGAGGGCCTAGAATGGATCCCTGAGGAACTCCACAGGAAACGGGCTTCCAATCGGATAGACAGTGATTTAGTTGGACTTGCTGACTTCTGTCACATAAATATGAAGAAAACCAGGAATTGGCGTGCCCTCGTATACCATATGATTGGAGCTTCAGAAGCAAGAGTTCGTGGTTTACTGAATCAAAGGCTTTACTTAAGTCTAATGACGCTGACATAGTATACTTATGCTGATTGACATTTTCTAAAATTTTTGATATAGCTTCGTAGGCTGCAAGAATAGTGTCTTTCCCTCGTAGAAAGCCGAATTGCTGCTTGGAGAGTATATTGTTTTGATTGAGGAAAGTCAACAATTGTTTATGCACAATGCGCTCAATGATTTTAGAAATGTTGGGAAGCAACGCGATGGGACGATAATTATTTAAACATTCCGTATCACCACTTTTAAATAATGGTTTGATCACTGCCCATTTTAAAAATTGTGGAAAAACCGCACTTTCGAAACTTAAATTTATTATATAGGTTAAACATTTTGAAATTAAAATAGCATTGCTCTTTAATAGTATGACAGGAATCTCATCCCAACCAACCGAGTTAGTATTTTTAAGATTTGAGATTTCGTTTTTTACTTCAACATCTGTTACAGGGAATAATACAAAGCTGTTCAGGCAGTTTGAAACTTTAAAATATTCGAGGTTAGGTGCGCTTAAGTTCATATTGCTAGAGATGTCCACGTAGAATTCATTAAATTTGTTGGCAATAATTTTGGAATCTGTAAAAAGTTCATTATCCACTTTTATCTGTTTCAGAGCTACAGCGCTTTTTTGAGTTTTACCAATGGATTTATTTATTATATTCCATGCTGCTTTAACACGATTTTTAGAATTCAAAATAAAGTTATCATTCGCTTGTTTTTTAGCAGCATTAACATGGTTTTTTACAAATGAACAAATATGTTTATATTGATCCTTTAAAAAAATGTCACCCGGAAAAGATTTTGTTAATTCAAAGTAATGTCTTTTAATTTCAATAATTTCTAAAATCTGCGGTGTAATCCAGCTTTTAATATTTTTATTGTATGATTTCTTTATCCGTTTTTTTGGAAAACATACATTCATGTAAAAAACAAAAGTGTCATGAAAATACAAATAGGCATCATCACTATTAGTTAATTCATAAAAGTCACGCCAGTCATGTTTAGAAATATAATAATTAAACTGCTCTATCGCTGAGGGTGTAAAATATCGTCTATAGATAATATTGGATTCACATTTGCTAGTAGCAGTGTCACAGCACAATAATTGCGCTGTATGGTCAGACAGGTACGAACTTATTATTTGTGAATATTATTTGTAATTATGTATACTTCCTCTATTTATTGCTATAATATTTCGGTGGAATTTTAAATAAAGAAATTATTATTATTATCATTATAGAGCACGGAGTGCGCCGACCAATTTCTCGCAAGGCACTCTGCAATATATTTAGTATTTACACAAACCATTTCGACTCCTCTATCTCCGAGGCTGGTAACGTTACAGAACTGAATTTTTTCAACTGTGTTAAGGCTACCATAAAAAGTTAATTCCAAATTTCTTACGTCTAGTGACCATATTCAACGAACGTATGTAGTTATTTATTCGGTTTATTTGTTCTTCAGGCAACTATTTCTCCGAATAAATAGTGATAATTTTATTCACCAACCATAAAACTATGTTTACTGCATATAGAAATCTATTCTGTCTTACTACCACGGTATAAATATTTATTCGCCTGATAAAATAATAATGGCCGCCACATAGATCATAATACCTAACCTATAAAAGTGAAGTATTATATCTACAGTTGCTCTTGTGAATTTATTTATGTGTTCTTTATTAACCGTTTGTATAGTTGGAACACATTAAAGTTAGTGGAACTTGTGTGTTAGGATAAATCTAATATTTTGTGAAACTTTTTTTGACGTTTACACTAACGCCGTCGGTCGGATTTTTGGGTTAACGACAAAATATTCAACAAAAAGAACAAGGAGTATAGTGCAGTATATATTTATTCTTTAACTAACTTTTCTACCTGACAATTTGCTTGGTGAATTGAAAATAAATTTTATTCTAACGAACAAATTTGTTCCAAGAATTAGTTCAGTAAATATGGACATAAGAATAGCAATTTTTTCAAATTTTACACTCTTATGACTTCTTACCAGTATGCGTACGTTTGTGCTTTAACAAATTGCTTGACTGAATGAAACTTTTATTACAAACGTCACACTGATGCGGTTTCTCGCCGGTGTGTGTACGTTTATGAATAATTAAATTACTAGAGTATGAGAAAAACTTTCCGCAAACATCACATTGATGCGGTTTTTCACCAGTATGTATACGTTTGTGACCATTTAAATTGCCTAAGTCGGAGAAGAGTTTATCACAAACGTCACATTGGTACGGCGTATCACCAGTGTGAATTCGTTTGTGTCTTCTTAAATGGCTTGCCTCGTTAAAACCCTTTTTACAAACGTCACACTGATGTGGTTTATCACCCGTATGTATACGTTTATGAGCAGTTAAAGTGCTCGAGGTGGAGAAAAACTTTTCACAAACGTCACACCGATACGGTTTCTCACCGGTATGCACACGATGGTGTTCCCTTAAAATTTCCGCCCGAGCAAAGCTTTTCTTGCAAACGTCACACTGATATGGTTTCTCACCGGTATGGACACGTCTGTGAATCTTTAAATTTGAAGATGTAAGATAACACTTTTTACAAACGTCACACTCATACGGTTTCTCGCCAGTATGTCCGAGAGCATGTCCCTTTAATTCAGAAGCTTGAGAAAAACGCTTCTTACAAACGTCACACTCATATGGTTTCTCACCAGTATGAATACGTTTGTGTATTATTACAGAGCTTGCTTGTCTGAAACACTTATTACAAACGTCACATTGATACGGTTTCTCACCAGTATGCATGCGAATGTGATCCTTTAAACAGCCCGGTGTAGAAAAACACTTCTTACAAACGTCACACTCATACGGCTTCTCACCAGTATGAATACGTTTGTGTGTTACTAAAGTGCTTAACTGTATGAAACTCTTTTTACAAACGTCACATTGAAACGGTTTATCACCAGAATGTATACGTTTGTGAACATTTAAGTAACCCGAGCTAGAGAAAGATTTTTCACAAATGTCACAACGATACTTCTTTTCTGCTCTTTTTTTATTCATTTCAGAATTTGTCTCGAAACTTTTATTTCTCTCCTCGCATTTATCAAAATATTCGGTTAACTCGGGAGAACGAAAATTCGCGAAGGTCCCCGATGTGGAATCAATATCCATCTCTATCTTTTCGCAGTTAATGTCACTGCCTTCGCCTTTAGACGTAGCGCTTACGGTATGATCGACATATTCCGGTAAAAATACGAATGAATTATCCGTTGGCTCAGTTTTTATATCAGTTTTGAAAGACGTTTCTTCATTGCCTTCGTGTGTGTGATCGAAAACGGCATGTCCCGTTTCTTTCCAATTGAAATCAGCGTCTAGACCCACTTTAGTGTCGCCTACATCGATTTTTGTGTCTTTAAAAGAAATTTCAGGAGCAGGAAACGAAGAATTATCATCCGGCGGTTCACTTTTTATTTCTGTTTTCAAAGACATTCGTTGGTTGATTTCGTTTGTTGAATTAAATGTAGCGGATTCTGCCTCTTTCCAGTTGATATCCGTGTTTAGACCTAATTTACTATCGCCCACGTCGAATTTTGAGTTTTCACAGCTGACCCCATCATCTACGGTATCACTAGCATCCATGGGTTCGTCTTTGATTTCGGATTTTATAAATATTTTATTTTCTGCATTAAAATGCACCGAACATTTTTCTTCACGATTGACCTCCATGTCTTAAATGCACTGGAGTTTCACTAAAGGGTAGTTTGTGTGTCAGAAACGAGTGATTTCTAAAGATAGCTTCGCAGTGTTTTGTCAAACTCTACTAGTTGCAATTGGAAGAGATGAATTTTCTTCAGTTGAGTATAATATAACTGGCAGGTGAAATTCAGCATATTATCTAAGAAATCAAAGAATAAGCTTAGTATATCATGTGGTAATGACATAAGATTGCCTAAACTTAGATTGGAATTGAGTAGTAGAGGACCGAATTATATGAGTCTACAATATTATTCAATCACCTAAATAATAAAACATTTCTGGTCCCAAACGTTTAAGATGGCGTGTAAAAAATTTCTTATTGACAAGTGCTGTTAATCAGTTGAGGATTTTTTTTGTGATAGGTGACTACTCATCTAGAGAATAGTATTTCAGAGACTCTATATGGCATATTTTAATGTACTTTCTATATATTGACATGTCTCATACGACATTGAGTTATTATTATTATTATTTCATCCAACATCTTGACTTTACCTACATTACATGTTAAAGTTAGGTATCAATTTTATTTTCACTGAATTCGAGTTAGTTATATCAAATAGCAGTATCTATTCATAAAAACCGCGGGGACATTATTTTTGACACTAATATTTACGAAACAGAGAAATAATGTGTATTATAAAGCTGGATATTTATTTCCAATCTGTCAAATCAATGGCGCTTTTGAAATGAATAAATATAAATAGTTTACGTTTTAGATCAATTTTTATAATAACTCACGAAATGTAAATAATATAACGGATTTGAATTTACGTAACCGAATTAGCTGTGCATTCACAAACTTTAATACTTTTTTAATCAACTTACCAGAACGGGAGCACAATTCATTATTAACCAGTCACTTGAACATTCACTACAGTCAAAAATCAAGATATTTTTAAAAGCGCAACGGCATATCTTAAGCATAATCAACACACTGTTATAAACTGACAATTATTTAACATGATTTGAGTTAATTTATTTATATTTGAAATTGTCTCTTTTTGTATGTACGGCCCCTGGTCTTTGATAGGCGAGGTTTTGCAAACTTTGCAGTTGTTTTTTTTCAGAATAGTTCTGAAGTTTCATCTCATGAAGTGATCTTATATTCAGGAAACGTCAACATGACAATTGAATAAAGAATTTCTAAAAGTTTCCAATCTATCATATTTCCAGACGAGCACCAGTCGATAAGCGATTTTGATGGAACATGGTAGGACCCTGTTTATACGGCTCCGCTTGGGCTAAGATAGGGCTCTTGTTTAAATTAACACTAGTGAAAGTCTAGGAAAGAGTAAAAACTGATATAATTTTTATTCATTGATTTATTAAGCTGCAATTGTGTCTCACGAAGTATAACATACCTTCAAAAGTCTTAAAAAATACAATTCGCTTCTATTCTGAGATGAAATTAAAACGGTAAAATCTTTTTATGTTAATATGTTTTATGTTAACTACGAAGTGTAAGGTTTAATAATATTATTATTAATTTATAGCATAGTGTTTGCTATTGTTGTTGTATGAAACACATAGTCATCGTTAGTTGCGATGCTACATAAGAAAAATTTATTTTCCAACAGTGTCACTGTCGGGACTAAACTTCGACTATCGCGGCGATTGACTTAATCGGTTAGTTTACTATGACATTCCAGAATAATCAATCATCTCTCATAATAAAGTGTATATCTGCAACTGTATCCAATAATCCACACACTTCGAGAACAATTTTTTTACATTACGCAGCGCAGAATATGAAAAAAGCTACTATATAAGAGTGAATCAGAATCAGTGGCGGATCCACGGGGGGGGGGGGGGGGTTCGGGTCCAACCCCCCCCCCCCCTTCCAGAGAATAAAAAGCCTCGGAAATTGCAGAATACATCAAACTCAATGTAGCTTTGGATCACTTCATTTTTTTTTTATTTTATTGAACATGTTGCTCTTATTGTAAAGATAGAATTCATTTTATTGTATTTCATAAACGGGTGTGTTGGTAGAATTGACTTGAACTTCGCATGTGCATTACACTATGGAATAATTTATATATACAAAATTATCTCAAAAAACTGATTATCAGTTGGAAAAACATTTTTCGCAAAAGGAGTAAAAATTTTTCAAGACCCCCCCCTTGCCGTAATCCTGGATCCGCCACTGATCAGAATTGTCATATTAGAAGCTTGTATTGTATATTTAGCGTAGTAAAGTTTTTTTTTTGTAGATTCTGTTAACTTTTTTATATAGTAAAGCACCGTATAAGATTGTGTCCCTTAAAATCTCATGGTCAGAAAACCCCTTTTTACGAGCGTCACACTGATATGATTTATCACGAATATGCACGCAATCGTGTCTCTTTAATTTTAATGATTTTCACCAACGTTTCAATCTTATGGTTTCTCCTTAGTATGAGTAAGTTTGTGTTTCACTAAATTGCCTGCTTGACCGAAACTTTTTTCGCAAACGTCACATTGATGCAGTTTCTCACCAGTGTGTGTACGTTTGTGAACATTTAAACTGCTAGAGTGCGAGAACAACTTTTTACAAACGTCACACTGATGCGGTTTTTCACCTGTATGTGTACGTTTATGGACATTTAAATTTCCCGACATAGAGAAAGACCGTTCGCAAACGTCACACTGATACGGCGTATCACCAGTATGAGTACGTTTGTGTCTCTTTAAATGACTTGCCTCGTTGAAACTCTTTTTGCAAACGTCACACTGATGCGGTTTTTCACCGGTATGTATACGTTTGTGAGTATTTAGATTTCCCGACGTGAAGAAAAACTTTTTACAAACGTCACACTGATGCGGTTTTTTACGGGTATGAACACGACTGTGCTCCTTTAAGCATCCTGATGTAAAAAAACACTTGTTACAAATGTCACACTTGTACGGTTTCTCACCGGTATGTACGCGATTGTGTTCCTTTAGTTTTGTAGATGTAAAAAAACACTTGTCACAAACGTCACACTGATACGGTTTCAGACCGGTATGTACGAGATTATGTCCCTTCAACTCAGATGATTGAGAAAAACGCTTTTTACAAACGTCACACTCGTACGGTTTCTCACCAGTATGAATACGTTTGTGTATTATTACAGAGCTTGCCTGCCTGAATCGCTTTTCACAAACGTCGCATTGATACGGCTTTTCTCCAGTATGTATACGTTTGTGAGCAATTAAACTACCTGAAGTGGAGAAGGACTTTTGACAAACGTCGCACCTATACGGTTTCTCACCTGTATGTACACGACTGTGATCCTTTAAACATCCGGGTGTAGAAAAGCACTTCTTACAAACGTCACACTCATACGGCTTCTCACCAGTATGGATGCGTTTGTGTGTTATTAAGGTGCTTGCCTGACTGAATCTCTTTTCACAAACGTCGCATTGATACGGTTTATCGCCAGAATGTGTACGTTTGTGAACATTTAAATTGGCTAAGTTTATGAAAGACTTGTTACAAACTTCACAATTATACTTTTTTTCAGTTGGGTCTTCATTATTCTGATATTGTGACCAGACACTTTTGTTTTTCTCTTCACATTTATTAAAATATTCTGTTAGCTCAGCAGAACAAAAATTCGAGACGCTTTCCGATTTGGGACCAATTGTTTTTTCACAATTTATTTCACTGCAGTCGCCATTAGTCGAAAAGTTTATAGAGTCATCGATGTATTCTGGTAAAAATATGGATGAATTATCATCCATAGGTTCATTTTTTATTTCAGATTTTAAAGGCATTGCTTCATTAATTTCATTTGTTGAATGAAAAGTGGCGGTTCCTGTCCCTTTCCAGTTTACATCTAATTTACTATCTCTCACATCGAATTTTGTGTCTTCACAACTTATTTCACTCCCATCAACTCCTGTATCACCAGCATTTCCAGCTGGACACAATGATTTATCATCCATTGATTCGTGTTTGACTTCCAACTCTAAAGATAGTTCATTTTTAATTTTGCTTTCAGCATTTAAATTTGCCGAAAAATTTTCTTCACAATTGACGTCCATGTTTAAAGACGCGCGGAAGTTCCAAAGCTTTACAGTGATATCTGCATCAGTGTTCTGGATAGGATGCTCAAAAGCCGTTTACCAGAACTCTAAAGATTGGTTTGTGTGTCAGAAACGAGTAATTTCTAAAGATAGCTTCGGGATGTTTTTCAGACTTTGCTACTTGATAAATTTTCTTCAGTTGAGTGTAATATAACCGGCAGATGAAAGTCAGCATATTATCTGAGAATTCAAAGAATACTTATTGGTTTGGCACATCATTTTACCCAACATGACTTTACATATTAAATTCCTCCAATTTTTGCACTGATTTTAAATTAGATACATCAAATAGTAGATTCTCACCATTGGTAAACAAACAAAATTAGTTTTTGATGTCATTCATATATAATAACATTTGCAAAACCTTTAAATTTTTTTTTTTTTTTTTTTTTAAAGGTATATCCAATTGTATATATCCACATATATAGAGCATATGCACATATACAAGAGAATATCACTTGGGGATGGCACTACCTCTTAGTATCTGGCCAGTATTATTAAATATATCAAGCTGGGTCTAAACGACAAACACAAAATATCCATGAGCAGAGGTGGGATTCGAACCCACGACAGTGCGATCCAAAGGCCAGCACGCTGACCATTACACCACGCTGTCCCCAACCTTTAAATTAAATAACATTCTAAATATAGTTTTGAGAAAAGTCATGGAATATAAATTATATTACCGATTTGAATTTACGTAACAGAACTTCTATTCTATTAATTATTTAACTCCGATGATATTTTAGATAACTTACCAGAATGGGAGCACACTTCATTATAAACTACGTTGTTTGATCATTTAGTACTGTTACACCTTAATCACAATCAATACAATATTCTAATTAATTCACAATTACTCAATAATATTTCTTTCATGATGCAAAAGGCATCAAATCAATTTTCAATTTGGATGATGGATATGGGACAAATCTATTATTTTGAACTTGATAGATGGATCCGAGCAAGCAGATTTTTGATCACGTGAGCCTTTGGAGGAAGTTTCCATTTGCTTTGTTGATTTAAAAGACATTTCAAAAATTATTTTGCTAATGAAATTGGCTAACCTTGGATTAAAATAAAGTATTATCGGGAGTGAACACACGGATAAAAATTAAGCGATATTAATAATTTATATTCATAGATTTATTCAACTGCAATGATCGCTTAATTATAAGTTTAAAAAGTTTTACACACTAAGGTTTTTTTTGTTGTTTTATTGTTAATTTAGTTGTTTTTCTGTTTGAAGTATAAATAATTTTTATTATAACAAAATTTTAACGGTTTTGTATATTAATATACAAGAATAAAATAATTAGATATTGATTAGTTTTTTGTAGATAACATAAAATATCTATTTAACATAGTCTGACGAATCTTTAGAACCAATTTGTTACATTATTGAAAAAAAAACTAAGTTCGTTTTTGGCGTTAAAAGTCAGTAAGCGAAACAGTTTTGACAAACGTCACACTATGGTTTCTCACCGGTATGTACGCGATTGTGTCTCTTTAAATTTGATGCTCGAGAAAAACTCTTGTTACAAACGTCACACTCATACCCTTTCTCACCAGTATGCGTACGTTTATGAGCACTCAAATCGCACAGCTTGCAGAAACACATTTCACATACGTCACACTGATACGGCGTATCCTCGGTATGCGTACGTTTGTGTCTTGACAAACTGCTTCGTTGATTGAAACACATATTACAAACGTCACATTGATGCGGTTTCTCCCCAGTATGCGTACGTTCATGAACTTTTAAACTGTGCAATTTTGTAAAACACTTTTTACAAACGTCACACTTATACGGTTTCTCACCAGTATGTGTACGTTTGTGACCGTTTAAACTGGTAGGATCTGAGAAAGACTTGTCGCAAACGTCACAGCGATGCGGCTTATCACCAGTATGCGTACGTTTGTGCAAATTAAAAGTGTTTGGGCGACTGAAACTTTTTTCACAAATGTCACATTGAAATGGTTTTACGCCCGCATGTTTAAGTTTATGAATTTTTAAATTGCCAGAGTCGGCGTAAAACTTTTCACAAACATCGCATTGATACGGTTTCTCACCAGTATGTGTACGTTTGTGTCTTATGAGATTGCCCAGGTGACAAAAACGCACATCACAAACGTCGCATTGATGCGGTTTCTCGCCTGTATGTGTACGTTTATGAATTTTTAACCTGTTTGAAATTGAGAAAGACTTTTTACAAACGTCACACTCATACTTTTTTATAGTTGGTTTTTCATGTTTTTCATAATTTGCTGAGATTCTAGTTTTATTTTTTTCTCCACAATCATCAAAACATTCTGTTACTTCATCAGAACGAAAATTCGAGGTCCCCGATGTGTAAACAAAATCTAATTTTGAGTCTTCGCAGTTGATTTTACTGACATCACCCTGAGATGAAACTGTTTTATCTTTACATTCTGTTAAAATTAAGGAATTGTCATTCATAGGTTCACTTTTTATTTCGATTTTTAAAGGCATTCCTTTGTTTATTTCGTTTATTGAATTAAAAGTGGTCGATTTTGTGTTTTTCAAGTAGAAATCCACATTTAAACTGACTTCCGTCTGGTCCACACCGATTTTTGTGTCTTCACAGCTGATTTCCTCAGCATCATCTATTGTATAATCAGAATAGTTAACTGGAAACAACGCATTATCATTTATCGGTTCGTCTTTGATTTCGGATTTTAAAAACATATCTTTAGTCATTTTGTTGTCTGTATTAAAATTCGCAGATCAATTTTCTTCCCAGTTGAGGTCCATCTTTTAAAGATTGACACTTCACAGTGTTAGCATTGCTGTATTTTGTCAGACTAATATATCCAGCTGTGATAAATTCAGTGGGATCTTTACTGTCAGATGAATTTCGGTATATTATCTAAGAATTTAAAGAATACATATTCATGTAGTATTTATTTTTAATCTGCCTATATTAGAACATAACTTTCGATAAAGAAAGCATTCCAAAACATTAAATATTAATCACAGATGCGTGTGGATATAATATCCGTAACGTAAATAAAAAAAAATCAAATATAGTTTATTTTTTGCACTTTATTGAACAGAATTTTATAATAAAGTACGAAATTGATACAACCGATTTGAAATTACGAAATGACTTACTAGGACGGGAGCACATGTCTTCTTAATACACTCTTTACATGATCTTTCAGCAACAAATTCAATATAGTTGAAAACTATAATGATCTAACGTCACTATTTAAACACAATCAACACAATATTGCCATTAATCGACAATTATTTTTACTAATATTTCATTCCACGAAAATATCAATATTATAAATAGCATTCCATAGGCAGGGCTGCCAGCTACTTGAAAATTTTTCGCCTACAATCAATTCAAATATTCCAAAAAATTCCTAATCATGATTTTAAATATCCATACAAGATCCAGAACCCTATTACGAATATATTTTAAAATATACAGTACAATGTTAATTATATAATTGCAGTTAAAAGCGATCAAAACCCGCAAAATCATGACTCAACATTTAAAAAGCCGTAAAAGTTCCAAATCTATCGTCTTTCTAGGATCTTTGTCTGTCGATTTTGATAAGCACCACTCGAGAACATCTGAAGCAAATTTGACGAAATTAGCAATCAAGAAAGTAAAGGCAATTTTAATCTGAAGCAAAAAGTTAACGCCAAATGCTAATGAAACTGAAGATAGTAACTACGAGGTATATTATAATTTTTAATAAATTTATTATGCAAGTGTCTGATTTACAATATAACATTATAACGTAAGTTTTCAAAAATACAATTCGTCAACTCAAATGCTTCTATTCTGAGATGACACTTAAACGTAAAAATATGTTCATATTACAAGCTTGTTTTGTACATTTAGTATGGTTTCTTCATAATATATTATTTAATAATTTACTATATGAATCATTGTCTATCTACTTAATGTGCGGTGAGTAAAGGCAACAAAGCGTATCGAAAATATATCTGCGTCTCTTTCTTCGATGTAATTCTCTGATTTCTCCGATGATAGGATTGGTTGATGTACTTGCATACTTTGTCTTTTTCTATGACGTTAACACGGGCGTACCTAGCTTTTGGCCCAGGAGGGGGCAAATTAGAAATTTCTTAAGCCGGGTTCACCGTGTTTCTTTTGCCCTCCTGGATACGCCAGTGCTTACGGCTTAAAAAATACAGAAGTATATGTTTGCACTCTAATGGTTCGATGGCGATTTTATTCCTATGCTCAGTATAGAATAAAAGTATATGGTTTTCTTGTTGTGTATTTTTTTGTTTTTCTGTTGGAATCATGCTTATAACAAATTTTTGAAGTTCATGCAGCAACAAAATGTAATTACCAAGTATTTACTGATTTTTTTTGATTGGTCCGTAAAATGAAGATGATTTGACCCTAAACATTCCAAAAAATCGCAAAAGGGTGCAAATTTGAGGGAACATATAAGTCAAAATGGCACCTTCGTGCGATGATTGTGTTTCATCTGTTTTTTACTTGTATCTTGTCAAAACTCAATTTTGTAATCATGGAAAAGTGCTTCTAATTTTCGAATTAGTGGAAACTGAATTCCTCATTTTACTGGCCTAAGTAGTCTTATGTATTTTGTTCGTAAAAATGAAAACAGCACCCAGTCATAATATCATTACAAACAAGATACATATTTTATTATTTATGTTTATCGTCAGCATGAACATGGTGGTGTGTTTTTAAATCCGATGATGTAATAAAGCACCTTTTACAGACGTCACACTGATAACGCTTTTCTCCAGTATGCACGCGTTTATGACTTTTTAAATTTGATGACTGGGCAAAACATTTTTCACAAACGTCACACTTATATGGTTTCTCACCAGTATGAACGCGGTTGTGTTTCATTAAGTCCCCTGATGTAGTAAAGCACTCTTTGCAAACGTCGCATTGATAAGGTTTCTCCCCAGTATGAACTCGATAATGTGTCTTTAAATTTGATGATCGAGAAAAACACTTTTTACAAACGTCACACTCATATAGTTTCTCACCAGTATGCACTTTATTGTGTCGTGTAAGCGCACCTGACTGAGCAAAACACTGATTACAAACGTCACACTCATAGAGTTTCTCACCGGTATGAATGCGTTTGTGTCTTGTTAAACTGTTTGATCGGTTGAAACACATATTACAAACGTCACATTTGTACGGTTTCTCTCCGGTATGCGTACGTTTGTGAATATTTAAATTTCCACGATCGAAGAATGACTTCTCACATAAATCGCACTGATATGGCGTATCTCCGGTATGTATGCGTTTGTGTACAATGAAAATGTTTAAGCGACCAAAACGTTTGTCACAAATGTCACAATGATACGGTTTCTCGCCGGAATGCGTAAGTTTGTGTCTTTTTAAGCTGCTCGATTGGCTGAAACGCATATTACAAATGTCACACTGGTATGGATTTTCACCCGTATGTATACGTTTGTGAGTATTTAAGTTGTTAGAAGAAGAGAAAAACTTTTCACAAACATCGCATTGATACGGTTTCTCACCAGTATGTGTGCGTTTGTGCTGTCTTAAATGGCCAGAGTCCGCATAAAACTTTTCACAAACATCACATTGATACGGTTTTTCACCAGTATGTGTACGTTTGTGTATCACTAAACTTCTTAGGCGACCGAAACTCCTTTTACAAATGTCACATTCATACGGTTTCTCACCAGTATGCGTACGTTTGTGAATATTTAAACTGCTAGAGTCGGCATAAAACTTTTCGCAAACTTCACATTGATACGGTTTCTCTCCAGTATGTATACGCTTGTGTCTCTTGAGGCCAGCCCGGCGACAAAAACTCACTCCACAAACGTCACATCGATGCGGTTTTTCTCCGGTATGCGTGCGTTTATGAATTTTCAAGTTGCCGGAAATCGAAAATGACTTTTCACACATATCGCATTGATACGGTTTCTCTCCAGTATGTGTACGCTTGTGACTAGATAAACTGCCAGAGTCAGTATAAAACTTTTCACACACGTCGCATTTATACGGCTTCTCTCCAGTATGTACACGTTTATGAACATTAAAGTTGCCTGAATTTGAAAAAGTCTTTTCACAAACGTCGCACTGATATTTTTTTTCAGTTGGCTTTTCATGTTTTTCATTATTTGCTGAGATTCTAGCTTTATTTTCTTCGTTACATTTATCAAAATATTCTGTTACATCAGCAGAATGAAAATTCGAGAAGTCCTTCGATGTGTGACCAAAATCTGCTTTTGAGTCTTCACAACTGATTTTACTGACTTCGTCGTTAGATGAAAACGCTTTATCATTATATTCTGTTAAAAATACTGAATTATCATCGATCGGTTCACTTTTTATTTCGGTTTTTAAAGGCATTCCTTCGTTATTTTCGTTTGTTGAATTCAAAGTGGTCGATTCTGTGTTTTTCAAGTTGAAATGCATGTCTAAACTTAATTTTGAGTCGCCTACAACGAATTTTGAGTCTTCACAGCTGGTATAATCAGTACAGTCAGATGAAAACAATGCATCGATCGGTTCGTCTTTGATTTCGGATTTTAAAAGTATTTCGTCGTTCATTTTGTTTTCAGCATTAAAATCCACAGAAAATTTTTCTTCCTCGTTGAGGTCCATCTTTAAGAAGAGCTGAAGTTTAAAAGATTTACTCTTCACGTGATAGAGTCGTAGAATTTTTTCAGACTAATATTTGCATCTGTAATTGATAAATTCGGTATATTTTTCTGATTTATAAAATATCTTTTCAAAACACTAAACATTAATCATAGAAGTATCTGGATGCAATATTCATAACGTAAAATTTGCATTTTTAAAATAAAATTGTAAGTATAGTTGACATTTTTTTAATTCCACTTTAATGAACCGATTTCTATAATACAGCACGGTATATAATTGGTAAACCAATTTGAAATTACGAAACAAAATTAATTGGACATTAACCCTGACATGTTTCCAAAAATTAACTTACCAAGACGGGAGCACACGTCTTCTTAATTTCACTAGTTACGTTATCTTTCAGCACCAAATACAATACAGTTGAAAACCAAAATATGTCGAATAGTGTAGCGTCAGTACTTAAACACAATCAACACATTGGTAATTAATTCACAATTATTTACCAATATTTCCTTCCACGAAAAGCATTATACCAATAATAACCATTCAATGAGAGCTACCGTTTTTGTAAATTCGTATCGGTCAGATAGTGTTAGTTGAAGCACAATCGTGATCATCTTAATTATTCAAACAGGCTGTACCTACTAGTTCAGTGGTACCATAGAAAAAATATCTAGTTTTCTCTTAAATCATTCCCAAATCCAGGTAAAGACTTAATAACAAATAAATTTCTGAAGGTTATTCTTTACATTTTATATACCTAAATACTAATATTATAAAGAGGTAAATTTCGTAATTTTAGATGTAGGAGGTAATCTCCGAAACTACTCATCCGATTTCAAACATTTTTTCAACAATATTTGGAATTGACTTTCAGAATGGACAATTATCGCGTTAAAATAAAAGCGCTTTTCTTGGAGACCAATTTTGCAACGTAAGTCGACGAAAAAATGTCAGTAAGTTTATTGTATCATCAAGCCGACATAGATTTAGTCAAGAAATAGGTACATAAAATAAAGTATTAAAATCTGAAACACAAAGTTTCATTGTTAATTAAGTCTAGGAAATATTTAAAAGAAGACTAGGTACTTACTTTACGGTGCCACTGTAATTTCAGGATAGACAAAAAAAATGCCACAGCAATATTTTTTTATTTTTAGCTCACAAGGACACGTTTTTATGATCAACATGACCCAACAATTTGTCAATAGTAAATATCTCACCAGTACAAAATTAGCAGTGTTTACGTAACAAATAGTTGTCACGAGCGCTTCTCACTAGTATGTATGCGATTGTGTCTCTTCAAATTTGATAATATTGAGAAAAGCACTTTTTACAAACGTAACACTGATATGGCTTCTCACTAGTATGCACGCGATTAAGTTCTTTTAGCTTATGTAATAATATTGAGAAAAGCACTTACTACAAACGTCACATTTATGCGGTCTCTCACCAGTAGGATTATGTTTATATGACTGAAATTATGTTTAAAAACATCACATTGATGCGGTTTTTCTCAGGTATGCGTACGTTTGTGTCTTTTTAATGTACTCGCCGCTTTGAAACGTTTTTTACAAACGCCACACTGGTACGGATTTTCACCCGTATGTATACGTTTGTGCGTATTTAAATTGCCAAGATCTGAGAAAGGCTTGTTACAAACATCACATCGATATGGTTTTTCACCAGTATGTGTTCGTTTGTGTCTAATAAAGCTGCTTAGGTGACTGAATCTTTTTTCGCAATTATCACATTGGTATGGTTTTTCTCCTGTATGTGTACGTTTGTGTATAATTAAACCGTTTAGGGGACCGAAGCTTTTTTTACAAACGTCACACTGGTGCGGTTTTTCACCTGTATGCGTACGTTTGTGAAATTTTAAACTGCTTGAGTCAACATAAAACTTTTGACAAATTTCACACTGATATGTCTTTTTGCAAGTATGGATACGTTTATGACTACATAAACTACCAGAAGACTTTTCACAAATTTCACATTTTTTGGCAGTATGGATACGTTTGTGACTTTTGAGACCACCCAGGCGACAAAAATGCATTTTACAAACATCACATTTAAAGGGTTTCTCGCCAGAATGTATACGTTTATGAACATTAAGGTTGCCCGTATTTGAGAAACACTTTTTACAAACGTCACACTGATACTTTTTTTCAGTTGGTTTTTCATTTGCTGAAATTCTATTTTTATTTCTATCTTTACAATTGACAATAAATTCTGTTGCTTCAGCAGAACGAAAAAAGTTCCAGGATGTGTAACCAAACTCTTCTTTTGGGTCTTTGTTGCTGATCTCATTGACATCACCGTTAGATGAGACTGTTTTATCATTATACTCTGTTAACATTAATGAATTATCGTTCATTGGTTCACTTTTCAATTCGTTTTTTAAAGGTATTCCTTCGTTAATTGCGTTTGTTGAATTAAAAGTGGTTGATTCTGTCGTTTTCCAGTTGAAATTCATGTCTAGACCCACTTTTTTGTCGCCTACAACCATTTTTGAGTTATCACAGCTGATTTTATTATCAGCATCTAAAGTGTCATTAGCATAGTCAACTGGAATCAATGCAGTATCATCCATTGGTTCACTTTTTATTTGGGTTTTTAAAGACATTCCTTCTTTAATTTCGTTTGTTGAATTTAGAATGGCCAATTCCGTCTCTTTCCAATTGAAATTTATGTCTAGACCCACTTTTCTGTCACCTACATCGATTTTTGAGCCATCAAAGCTGATTTCATTATCAGTGGCATCAGCATAGTCTGAGTCAGCTGGAATCAATGCAGTATCATCCATTGGTTCACTTTTTATTTGGGTTGTTATAGACATTCCCTCTTTAATTTCGTTTGTTGAATTAAGAATGGCCGATTCAGTCTCTTTCCAGTTGAAATTCATATCTAAACCGACTTTTGAGTCGCCTACGTCGAATTTTGAATCTTCAAAGCTGTTTTTCTTAGCGTCAACTCTATCAGCATAGTCAGTCGGAAACAGTGCATTATTATCCATCTGTTCGTTTTAGATTTTGTACTTTAAAATTATTTCATTATTCATTTTATTCTGAGCATTAAAATCCACAACAAAAATTTCTTCACAATTGATATCCAACTCTTAAGACAAACTGATTATTCAAAGATTTACCACTTCTCTGTGATAGCGTCGTTGTGTTTTAAGGTTAACATTTTCGTCTGTGTTATAATAAAGCACGAAATATAAATGAAATAACCGATTTACAAAACAAAATTAATTGGGCATTAACCGCGCCATGCATCCAAAAATAGCTTACCAGGTCGGGAGCATACGTCTTCTTAATTACACTAGTTACGATCTTTCAACACCAAATTCAATACTTCAAAACAGTTGAATACCATAATGTCATAGCGTAACGTCATTACCTAAGTATAGTCAACACATCCGCAATTATTTACCGATATTTCTTTTCACGAAAAGCGTACCCCAAAAACAATCTTTCAAATACGGTTGCCATTTTCGTATCTGTCAGATAGGTTCAAGACATTCTTGATTAAATTGTCAAGTAAGAAACTAAACTAGGTTTTGATTGTGCATAAATTTAATATCTTGCAGATTTAGTTAACGAATAATTTTTTTTGTTGTTTATATATATTTATTTATTTATACCCTACAAACAGGCCAAGGCCTAATTATATGTAGGTTTATATTATTGAATCATCTTGATACAAAATTTTTATGGTTTAAACAGAAACAAAATTAAATTAACAAATATTTATTGATTTTTTGGTTAAACATGACCCAACAAAATGTCAATGCTAAATATCACGGGCGTCACGCTAATTTGGTTTATCACTCGTATGCACACGATTATGTCTCTTCAAATTTGACGAATGAGAAAAGCACTTCTTACAAACGTCACACTGATATGGTTTCTCACCAGTATGCACGCGTTTATGTTCTTTCAGCTCGTACGATCGAGAAAAACACTTATTACAAACGTCACACTTATGTGATTTCTCACCAGTATGAATACGTTTATGCATTATGAGACTACCTGCCTGGCTGAAACTCCTATCGCAAACGTCACACTGGCACGATCTGTCAGCAGTATGTGTGCGTCTGTGTTTTATCAACGTGCTTCTTCGGCTAAAATTCTTTTCACAAACATCGCATTGATGCGGTCTTTCTCCAGTATGTGTACGTTTATGAACATTTAAATTGTTAGAGTAAGAGAAAAACTTTTCGCACACATCGCACTGATAAGGTTTTTCACCAGTATGTGTACGTTTGTGAGCATTCAAATTGCCAGGATCAGAGAAACACTTCTTACAAACGTCACACTGATACGGCGTATCACCAGTATGCGTACGTTTGTGTCTAATGAAATTGTCTGGGCGACTGAAACTCTTATCGCAAACGTCACATTGGTACGGTTTCTCACCAGTGTGAGTACGTTTGTGAATGTTTAAGCTGCTGGAGTCAGCGAAAAACTTTTCACAAAATTCACATCGATGTGGTTTCTCACCAGTATGTGTACGCTTGTGTCTTATTAGATTGCCCAGGTGACAAAAATTCATTTCACAAACGTCACACTGATGCGGTTTTTCACCAGTATGTATACGTTTATGAACATTAAAGTTGCCGGAATTTGAAAAAGTCTTTTCACAAACGTGACACTGGTACTTTTTTTCAGTTGGTTTTTCATAATTTACTGAAAGTCTGCTGTTATTTTCTTCTGTACAATTATCAAAATATTCAGTGACGTCAGCAGAACTAAAATTCGAGCAGGTCCCCGACGTGTGATTAAAATCTGCTTTTGAATATAAAACTGAATTATAACTATATCCTGTTAAAATTAATGAATCATCATCCTTTGGTTCAACTTTTATTTCGGTTTTTAAAGGTGTCCCTTCGTTAATTTCGTTAGTTGACATAAAAGTGGTGGATCCTGTCCCTTTCCAGTTTACTTTCATGTCTATACTTAATTTACTATCGCCCACATCAAATTTTGAGTCTTCACAGCTGTTTTTCTTAGGATTATTTATTGTATTATCATAGTCAGTTGGAAATAATGCAATATCATCGTTCGGCTCGTCTTTGATTTCGCATTTTAAAAATATTTCATTAGTCATTTTGTTCTCGGCATTAAAATTCACAGACAAATTTTCTTCCCAGTTGAGGTCCATCGCTAAAATGAGGTTCGAAGATTTACACCTCAAGGTGATAGAGCATTGTGGTATTTTGTCGTATTATAAGATTTGCAACTGTAAGTGATAAATTTTCTATTGAAACATTACCGGCAGATGAAATATATATATAAAGTATATTATCTAAGAATTATATATTTTTAAGCTACCTTATTCACTCGCAGTTAAAACATATTTCCTGATTTAAAAAAACGTTTGGGTATAATATTCAAAATGTAAAATGTGCAACCATTATAATAAACAAAGTAGGGTTGTATCATTTAAAATAAATTTAAATAATTATTAAAAAAAATCGGGAAAATATTTTCTGCACAAAGTTATAAGTAGGTATCTATATAGAAGTCAATAAAAAACAGATGAAACAGTTCTATTCTAAATATAGTTCACTTTTTGAACCGATTTTTATGACAACGCACAGAATACAAATGATATAACCCATTTGAAAGTAGCTGAACATTAATACCACCCATTTATCTTACAATGACTTACCAGAATAGGAGCACATTTCTTTTTAGTGACACTAGCTATTGGATCTTTCAGTACAATTGAAATTCAAAATATGTCGAATAATGTAACGGTACTACTTAAGCACAATCAGTGACTAAGTCTATAATCATTTAAGAATATTTCTTTCATGGTGTCATGAATAATCGTACCGCAAGCAATCTTTATATTAATACAATTAACAATACAATACAATTCTTCGAATACATTTCTGTTTATTGAAAAGTTAGCTCAAACAATTTGATATTGAAATGGTCACGTTTTTACAAATATATAACCATAAAATGGACAATCGGGTCCAGTACGATAACTCGATGTGCCCAAGTCATAGAAAACTTTAAATTTCGAAGTTCCAAAAAGAAAAAAGAAACTTTGCGGATTATTCACAAATTTCCTCAAAAATACGTAAAAAAATGGAAGCACGTTTCGTCTTTCACTGTCATTTTTTTTTATTCTAACCAGTCAGAAATCACAAATACACGTCATACAAACTGGCGTAGAATTACTGTATTACTATCTCACTTTGTATACACGACCCCGTACGTAATTCTTTTTTTTAAAAAGCTCCCTCTAAACGCCATCCCCTTTTTACTGCGCATAAAAAAACGCCATCGCATCGACACGACCCCGTAATTGTTTTTTAAAGAAGTCCCCCCAAACGCCTCCCCCTTTTCACTGCGCATAAAAAAACTAATTTATAAAAATCAACTTTCCGCACATAAAACGTTATTAGGCGTTTTATAAATTAGTTTTTTTTGCGCAGTGAAAAGGGGGAGGCGTTTGGGGGGAGTTCTTTAAAAAACAATTACGTGGTTTTGTCGATGCGATGGCGTTTTTTTAGGTTATATAAAAATAATAACTGTGTATAATATGCACCACGAATCTAAAAGGCTAGGAAGTTAGATGCGAATGCGGGCTTGCGCTTGTACAGTCTGTTGAAAAACTACAAACTCGCAACTCAACAAAACTAAAATAGCAATAGCTTGACAATAGCGTACTCGACTGTACTTTAAAGCAGGAAAGCGACAAGTGACAAAGGCAACGAGTGATCACGGTCAATCACTGACGAGCGCACGTTCCGTGCAGGTAGCTGGCAGGTGGTGGGAGTCTCAACGGCTCTAAAATATGCCTTTGCGACGCTGTTTGTGACTAGCTTCCGAAACTTTTAGATCCATGGCGAGTATTATATTTCCAGTGGATATTTTGCACATCGAGTTATCGTACTCTAACCATGTACAGAGATATGACACCCCACCACAGGTAAAATCGACTGGTCGAAACACAAATGCATTTTGTACGCATGATGACGTCTATAAAGTTTTTTACTTCTGTAGTGTGTAGTAGTACACAGTCTATGTTCACAAACGTCACTAATATTGTTTTTCCCCAGTATGAACGCGATTATGGCGTTTTAGCTGAGTTGATTGAGAAAAGCACATTCCACAAACGTCACACTTGTATGGTTTCTCACCGGTATGCGTACGATTATGTCTATTTAAATCATCGGATCGTGAAAAGGACTTTTTACAAACGTCACACTGATATGGTTTCTCACCGGTATGCGCACGATTATGCTTTTTTAAATTTGATGAATGTGAAAAGTACTTCTTACAAACGGTGCACTGATACGGTCTTTTACCGATATGTTTACGTTTGTGCTTTATCAAACCGCTTTTCGTAATGAAACACATTTCGCAAATGTCACATTTATACGGTTTCTCACCAGTATGCGTACGTTTGTGAGTATTCAAATCGCACGAGTAGGAGAAAAATTTTCCACAGACGTCACACTGATACGGCGTATCTCCTGTATGAGTACGTTTGTGTCTTATTAGACTGCTCGATTGGCTGAAAGTCTTCTGACAAACGTCACACTGGAGCGGTTTTTCACCAGTATGTGTACGTTTGTGAACATTTAAATTGCAGAAATGCGAGAAAGACTGTTCGCAGACGTCACACTCATATGGTTTCTCACCAGTATGTGTACGTTTGTGAACTTTTAATTTGAACGAGTTAAAGAAAGACTTTCCACAGACGTCGCAATGATACGGTGTATCACCCGTATGCGTACGTTTGTGGACTAATAAACTGCTTGATTGACTGAAACACTTGTTACAAACGTCACACTGAAATGGTTTCTCACCGGTATGTGTACGTTTGTGAGCGTTTAAATCGCTTGAGTTTGTGAAAAATTTTCCACATACGTCACACTGATACGAAGTATCACCGGTATGCGTACGTTTATGTCTCGTTAAGCTACCCGTTTGGGTGAAACGTTTATTACAAACGTCACACTGAAGCGGTTTCTCCCCAGTATGCGTACGTTTGTGGGTATTTAAATCGCTCGTGCCGGAAAAAAAATTCTCGCATACGTCACACTGATACGGCGTATCATCAGTATGCGTACGTTTATGTCTTGTTAAGCTGCCTGCTTGGGTGAAACGCTTTTTACAAACGTCACACTGATACGGTTTCTCACCGGTGTGTATACGTTTGCGAACAATTAAATTGGCTGAAGACTTTTCACAAACGTATTCCTGATTCTTTTTTTCATGTTTCTCACAATTTACTATAATACTTTTATATTCTTCTTTACATTTATCAAAATTATTTGTTACTTCAACAGAGCGAAGAATGGAGAAGTTTCCGGATTTTTTATCTGCTTTTGCGTCTTCGAAACTGGTTTCACTGACTTTGCTGTTAGACGTAGTGTTTTCGTTATCAACATATTTTGGTATAAATACGAATGAATTATCAACCGTCGGTTCAATCTTGATTTCGGATTTTATAGAAATTCGTTCGTTTGTTGAACTAAAAGTGGAAGTTGTTTCGTGCCACTTGAAATCTACATTTAAGCTGACTTTCGTGTCACCCACGTCGATTTTAGTGTCTTCATAGCTCATTTCCCCAGCATCACGTACTATATAATCAGCACAGTTAGCTGGAAACAATGCGTTATCATCGATCGGCTCGTCTTTGATTTCAGATTTCAAAAATATTTCGTTATTCATTTTGTTTCCAGTATTAAAATTCACAGAAAATGTTCCTTCCCTGTTATCGTCCATGTCTAAGACGCGCAGAAGTTCCAGAGATTTACTTACACTACGCGGTGATAGCGTTTGTCAGATTTTACTATTAATTGCATTTGGAAATGACGAAGTCTTTTCAGTTGAAACATTACTGGCAGATGAAATTCGACACATTATCTATGAATTCAAAGAACTCAGTAAGTCACCTATATTATTACAACATAGTTTATAATCTCAAAAAAATCTCCAAAAATACGAAATAAAAATGACTGAAATGTTTGGATATAATATATTAGATATTGTGTCCATCCAGATAATAATTAATAAGAAAAATCGCAGGATTGTGGACAAAAAGTTAGATTTAATAATTGTACGACGTTTCGTCTATAGATTTAAATTTTTTCATAATTATTGTTTCGAATTTTCACATTTGTACTTTAAAAAGTCTAAATCTATAGACGAAACGTCGTACAATTAATAAATCTAACTTTTTGTCCACAATCCTGCGATTTTTCGTATTAATTAGTTTGGATATAATGTTCGTAACGCAAAATTTTCTAAACCAATTCAATTTTACGTTATTGAATCGATTTCTATAATACCGCATGAAATATGAATTATACAACCGATTTGAAATTACAAAGAAAATTTGATTTTACATTTTATACTTCTTAAAAAGACTTACCGAAACGGGAGCACACTTCTTTTTATTAACACTACGATCTTCCGTTGAAAACCAACATATCTCGAAGAGCATGGAGCCACTACTTAATCTCAATCTACACATTGTTAGTGAACTAGAATTTCTGATATTTCTTTCATGGTGCGAAGCATTTCTAACGAAAAGCGCACATCGAAACAATCTTTAAATTAGTAATCTAGGATCGTCATTCGTCCCATCATAGAGCATAGGTCATGGGATGGGTACGATTTAGCCATATACTTTTATTCTATACTGAGCATAGGAATAAAATCGCAATAGACCCATTAGGGTGCAAACATATACTTCTGTCTTTTTTTACGCCGTACGCACTGGCGTATCCAGGAGGGCAAAACAAGCACGGGGGACCTGGCTTAAGAAATTTCTAATTTGCCCCCTACTGGGCCAAAAGCTGGGTACGCCCATGTTAACATCATAGAAAAAGACAAGGTTTTTGAAACAGAGATACTTTATTCAGATTGAATGCAAGTACATCAACCAATCCTATCATCGGAGAAATCAGGGAATTACATCGAAGAAAGAGACGCAGATATATTTTCGATACGCTTTGTTGTGTTCACTCACCGCACATTGAATAGATAGGCAATGATTCATATAGTTAATTAATAGATATATTTAATAAAGAAGATGTTATTTTCAAATTTAAAAAATATATATCATAGAACAAATAATAGTATCAGATTTTTTTCATCATTGCGTTAAATACCACAAAATAAAATTAATTGATTTTGTATTTTGTCATATTTAAAACAAATTCATTAAACTGTAATGAGCTATTTTATTTTTAAAATTATGTTTATTTTTTGGAAATTTATTGGGAGTTTCTCCCAAGATAATATTACGAAGATTTTATGGCCGGACAGGAATACAAAAAATCGAGCGCGAATAGAATGCTTAGATTTTTACTAATTTTATGTTTGATAACATACATATATATATTATAATTAACATAGTCTATGACACTTGAGAAAGTCTTGAAGGTCATTTTGGTATGTCTTTTTAGAGAATTCGGGCGTTAGAACACTACAGAAAGTGGTTTTACCTTTAAATTGAACTTAGATACTATATAATAATATATTATAATACAAGACAAAACGAATAAATAGAAAGTCTGACCAACTGAAACACTTTTCTCGAAGGTCACGCTAAAATAGTTTATCACCAGTATGCATGCGTTTGTGTACCTTCAAATATGATGAACGAGAAAAACACTTTTTACAAATGTCACACTCAAATGGCTTCTCACCAGTATGTATGCGTTTGTGTCTGTCGAGGTTTGACGACTGAGGAAAGCACATTTTACAAACGTCGCACTGATATGGTTTCTCGCCAGTATGTACACGTTTATGTCTGTCGAGGTTTGACGACTGAGGAAAGCACTTTTTACAAACGTCACACTGATATGGTTTCTCACCAGTATGCACGGTTTTGTGTCTGTCGAAACTTGATGTTTGAGGAAAGCATTTTTTACACACGTCACATTCGTACGGTTTCTCACCAGTATGCAAGCGACTGTGAACCTTTAAATAGGATGATCTAGAAAAGCACTTTTCACAAATGTCGCATTTATACGGCTTTTCCCCTCTGTGTGAACGACTGTGTCTCTTCAAATCCACCGATCGAGCAAAACATTTCTTACAATCGTCACACTCATATGGTTTCTCACCAGTATGTATACGTTTGTGAATGATGACGTCGCCAGCTTGATTGAAACATTTTTGGCAAACGTCACACTGATGCGGTTTTTCCCCGGTATGTGTCCGTTTGTGAACATTCAAATTGCCCGAGTCCGAGAAAGACTTTTCACAAATGTTACACTGATACGGCGTAACACCAGTATGCATACGTTTGTGTCTTAAGAAATTGCTTGCTTGACTGAAAGTCTTTTGACAAACTTCACATTGATGCGGTTTCTCGCCAGTATGTGTACGTTTGTGAACATTTAAATTTCCTGAGTCGGAAAACGATCTTTCACAAAACTCACACTGATATGGTGTATCGCCAGTATGTACACGTTTATGTCTTACGAAGTTACTCGTACGACTGAAAGTCTTTTGGCAAACGTCACACTGAAATAGTTTCTCACCAGTATGTGTACGTTTGTGAACATTTAAATTGCCTAACTCGGAGAAAGACTTTTCACAAATGTCACATTGGTGCGGTTTCTCACCAGTATGTGTACGTCTATGGACAATCAAATTACATGACTTTGAAAACGACTTGTTACAAAATTCACAATGATACTTTTGTTTAGTTGGTTTTTGATGCGTCTCATAATTTACTGAGATACCACTTTTGGTCTGCTCTTTATATTCATCAAAATATTCTGTCAGCCCATCAGAGCTAAGATTTGAGAAGTTTCTCGATGTGTGATCAAAATCTGAAATTGTTTCTTTCGAAGTGATTTTAGTTTGTTCCCCATCAGAAGGATCGTTTATTGTGCATTCAAGATATTCAGTTAAAAATATGGAATTATCATCGACCGGTTCTTCCTTTATTTCAGATTTTAAAGACATTCCATTGTCGATTTCGTTTGTTGAATTAAAAGTGGCAGATTCGGTCTCTTTCCAGGTGAAATCCGTTTCTACACCTACTTTCGTGTCGCTCACATCGATTTTTGTGTCTTCGCAACTGTTTTTCTTAGCATAGTCAGTTGGAAATAATGCATTATCATCGATCGGTTCGTCTTTGATTTCGGATTTTAAAAATATCACATTATTCATTTTGTTTCCAGCATTCAAATGCACAGACAAATTTTCTTCCAGCTTGTCGTCCATGTCTGAAGTTCCAAAGATTTACATTAACGGCGAGATGTGCAGACACTAATTATTAAATTTGTAATATAAATAGTTTACTTTATTGCACCGATTTTACAATAAAACAAAGAATATAAATAATATATTCAGTTTGAGATTTAGCAGTACATTAATAAGCTATCAAGCTTACCAGAACGGATGCACACTTCATAATTAAACCAGCTTCTTAATCTTGCAAAACAGTTAAAAACCAAAATATATTGAATAGCGTAAACCCACTACTTAAGCACAATCAAAACATTGTAATTAATACACAATTATTTAACAATATTTTTTTCAAGTTGAGAAGAAAATTCCATACATTAGGTACGTCGAGTTTTCATAGGGATTCGTCCCATAAACTATAAAGTATATTATATCGGTTTTGCATATAGAGTCAAGCAAGCAGATTTTTGGTCACATGGGCACTTTGAGTCATCTGAGCTATTACGAACATTATATAACATTTTTTGCACAAACATCAGAAAAATAATGGCGCCGAGATATTTCATTTTCAGTATTCAAAACGTTTATCTGGATTTTATCCATTACCCATCAATTCAGTACATTAATTCATAAGCTATCAGGTCAGGTAAATACCTTACCAGAACGGGTGCACACTTCATAATTAAACGAGCTTCTTAATCTTCCAAAACAGTTAAAAATCACAATATGTTGGATGGCGTATGCTCACTACTTAAGCACAAACAATACATTCTAATTAATATACAATTATTTAACAATATTTCTTTCAAGTTGAGAAAAAAATTCCCCGGATATTTCGTAGTTCCGTACAGTACGTCGTTTTTTCATTCGGATTCGTTCCATAGAGTATATATATGTTACGGTTAATACAAGAAAGTAGTTTATTCGCGAACTAACCGGCTAATACCCGAATTAATCAACGTCAAGGATTGGTTAATTCTGGTAATTAACCGATTAATTCGCGAATTTAACTACTTTCTTGTATTAACCGTAACATATACACTCGGTTTTGCACAAGCAGATTTTTGGTTACACGGGCAATTCAGGTCATCTGAGCTATTACGAACATTTTATAACATTTTTTGGTAACATTCTACAGAATGGACACCTACGATTTATAAAAAATTATTTATTGTAAAGAAAATTATATTCTTTTCGCATGAACAGCACTTTGGAACTGTTTTTGGTGTATGGCAACTCCGCCTTACCCCCTTTCGCTGCGAAACAAAAAGCATTCCCCGTTATCGTTTTCGCATGTGCAGCAGAATTTTACCCATTTTTTGCCAAAACATCAGAAAAATAATGGCACCGGGATATTTAATTTTCACTATTTAAAACGTTTATCTGAATTTCGATAAATGGGCTATCCAACAATTTTTTTTTAGAATTCGAACTAATTAGTAGTTCCTGAGATTAGCGCGTTCAACCAAACAAACAAACAAACAAACTCTTCAACTTTATATATTAGTATATAGATTCCACCACAAGGGCCGAAAGTTTGATATCATTGCACTGCGCGCCATAATGCATTTTTATCAGAAATATGTACGCATGCATGTGGGTCTATTTCTTTAGCACGATCTGTAGCCTAGCCCTAAACAGCTTGATGGATTTTAATATACGAATTCGTCTTAAATTGTGAGAGTATATATTTAAAAATGGCTTCTGCGTTTCAAAAGAGAAAGGGAATAAAAACAATTGACACTCAATGCTTAGACTCTTCATTAGTATGTGCCCGCGGTGAGAGATGAAGCCAGGCACGTCATCAATAATATGCTAGTGAACGCCTACTTGCCCGCAGACAGTGGCGTGTGGAATAAATTCGATATATCCATTTATAGCGGTAGATATAGCGGTAGAATGAAAATAAACACTCGACGCACGTGGATCTCCGAAACATCCAATAGCAAGCTAGAAGGCGGGCGCAATGCATTCAAGTCACTATGACGCGGTGGATTCATCTTTCGCCGTAGTATATCTCAATAACTGTCGGGCGCGGCTTCGCCAGGATACAAATCAAGGGCGTAGATATGGGGGGTACAGGGGGTAATTCCTCCCCAGGATTCATCAGGACTGCAGGTAGCCAGCCACAACAAACGAAAAAGGGGTACAGGACCGCAGGCACCCATCCACAACAGACGAAAAAAGATCTTTTTGTTGCGGAAATGAAAGGACTTTTTTTTAATTTTTCAAGTTGTTAAAAAAGAGGACATTCGTATTAATTAATCTTAAAAAAAAATATTGATTGATCAGAAAAAAAAAATATCTACGCCGTTGGTACAAATCGAACTGATTCAATTTTATCGAAAACTTTATGTGGAAAGCGGTTTGAAATGTTATATTATATTCAATAACAAGTCCCGAGCAGTTATTTATAAATTCGAAAGATAAATTAGCAGAGATAAATCTCAGCTACCCCTGGATTCAAGCAGAGCGTAAATAACACAATTGAAAGCGAAACTGTCTGTTGTCAACTAGAAACAATTAAAAAAGAAAATACCTGTTCGTTAAGACCATCACGAGAAAAGCGTCAGTTTATTTTAACCAATTATTTTTCCCGAGTTTCTTTTTATTGCTTTTCCTTTGTAAATACGTTTTTAACTCATTATGTAATGTACAAAGTTTTTAGCTAGAATAAATTGTTTTTTGTACACAGCTGTTCCAAAATACTGTTACATTCTCTCCGTTTGCACAACAAAGAATTTCGAGAGACGACAAACAGTTCGTTAATCTAACAACGAGACACGTATTGTTGTGGGAGACAACAATCGACTTGATTGTTGTTCTAACAATATGCGTAGGTAAAAGGGGCTTTGTTTCCAAATTCCAGACAACAATGAAAGCAACAAAGGAAAGAATGATCCAGCGCTTATATATAAACCACGAGATAGCTCACAATCGAGACAGTCATCATACGGCAGTCATGATACGACAGTGATACATTGTGTGAACAATTGACATAAATTAACAGTCAGTGAACAATACTGAGGTAACTGCTTAGATAAATAAATGAACTGTGTAAAATATAATAAGTGTGTTAAATAAATTTTGGTGTGTTCCTGTCTTTTAAATAATCTTGTGTATATAGTTGTATGTGTTTTTGTGTACATAATTAGTGACTTATATTCTTCGTTAATTATTCTTCTATTTTATTATTTAGAACTGTTGTTTTGTATCCGATTCTGATTTCTCATTACTTTTAAAAGTGCCTACCCAACCACCTTAACAAACGCACCATCGGTCGTACATTTTTTGCGCTAATATTAATGCAAGTGAAGTATTTAGGTAGCAGTCATCTATCTATAATTTTTTTACAGGCTCATTGTAAATATTTATATTATTATAATGTTAAAATGTTCACGATTGCGTGATCTGACATTAGTAAAACATAAAATATGCATAAAGCCGCATGCTTAAAAATATTTACTCCGCTCGACATTCGCTGGATTTAAAAACATTTACTTTGCAGATTTCCTGCGGTTTTTAAAATATGCACATAAAATTAACAGATTAAAATAAGTTTTAATAATTTATCCACCGTTTTTTAATATCGCCAACCACGACACAAAATTGCTTATGAAGAATTTTTGGTTTTTTTTTGTTAATTTTCCGCTATTGAAAGTTTTTCACTAAAGGGAAGTTATTGATTTTGATCTGATTTTTGAAAATCGAGTTGTCACCAAATCTCGATGTTATGGGGGTCTAGGAAACTATTCTAACTATATTTGGATGAATTTGTATATAAACAGATTGGGTTTGCAGAATTCGAAAGAATTTATTGAGATTTAGATCTGGTTCTAGATTTTGGAGTCAATCGGCTAAGTAGATTTAAAGTTATTCGAAGAAAAATAACATTTGTTCACATTTTTGTGCATACCTCCTAATCTATTTGATTAGAAAAGTCTAGTACGAAATTAATTACAATGAATTTTTGAAATAAAACTTCTTAACGCACGCTTGACTTCGGGAGTAAGCTGGTCAATGCCTGACGAGAGATTTACGGAAGTGTGATCGGGCGACGCGAACGGAAGTTAAGAGCGAGATATAAGTTAGTGAAGATAGAAAGAGGATGACAAATACTTCACTGGCTAGTGGCGCCATCAGGTGGCCGAAACAAATACTTCACTGGCTAGTGACGCCGTCAGGTGGCCGAAAATATAAGCAGTACTAACAATAGAATGACACATACTTTATTTGCCAGTGGCGCTATCGGGTGACAGAAAAAAGTTTTGCAAACCTACTTTAAATAATATTTCATAAATATTTACGCTTAAAATCCAACGAGAGCTAAGTAATTGCAATGTTTTACTTTTGTTTTCATTATCTTTATGTTTATATTTCTTTCTTCTTACATTAGATTGTTCATTTCGTTCTTGAACAATTTTATAAATTAATATTTTGTTCAATACATTAAATATTTTACGTTTAAAGTGAATAAAATTGTGAAATCATTTTAAAGTTCATATTTTGTGAATTTTCGGGTGAATAATAACAAATTATGGCAGGAAGAAGTTTTACTTCAGTCGTGTGGTCTAAAGCACACTCGTTTTTTTTCTTAGAGTTGGCAGTAGTCAAGGAAACTACCATAATATTATATATTGCTAATTTAATATTAGAGGTCGAAATGAAAACAAATAAAATAACATTGACTTACCAACGAACGTTTCAAGAAATAAAATGGCGGCCAAAATACACTTACCTGGAAGAAAAGAAAAAACTAAATTAATAAAGTATTCATTTAAAATTACATATCAATATCAAGGTAGTGAGCAGGGGGAGGGGTCAAAACCCTTCCGAAAAACCAGAGTCTATTTTTCTTGCTAGGTCAGCTTCTAGGTATGAGCAAGAACCAATCAGGAAGTAGTATCTTGTCACGTGGGCGATTTGAACAAACGTCCACAAACCAACATGTCGTCATTCTGCTCAGAGTCAGACAACAGGCACGTTTTGCTCTGTGTTTATATTTGAACTGTCACTGCGCGCGCACCAGATTTATTCACAAAACTAGCTTGAAAATAAGTCTCGTGTGAAGCGAGCACATATCAGCAATCAAGAAAACCAGCACAAGAAAACTAGTAGGCAAATCTAGCAAGTAATCTAGCAGCGGTTCGAGCCTCGTGTGCAGCGGCCTTAACGCACTTTAAATCAGGGGTCGGCAACCCGCGGCCCGCATGCGGCCCGCAGCCCTATACTTTGCGGCCCGTGACTGTTTTATAAATAAAAGTCTGATATACCTACCTACATATATAAATAATTAAAATAATTTTCACAAACCCTTTTTCTTGTGATATTGAGGATGTACCCAGTCATTTACAAATGAACGTGATTGATCTCTAATCTAATGGTAGTTTCAAAAACTCTTCCTTTGAAATTAAAGATCTTGTTAAATTTTATGTCAGTTTGCCATCTAATTTTGACGACTTCAAAAGGTTTTCTCTGCAATTAACTACAATTTTTGGTAGTACTTACTTATGCGAACAAACCTTTTCGATTCTCAATTACAGAAAAAATAAGTATGCTTCTCGTCTCACAGATGAGCATTTGAGAGCTATTCTACGAATTGCAACTACAAACCTGGAAGCTAACATACAACAAATAGCCACTCAAATACAGCCACAAACGTCACACTAATTTTTTGTAAAAGAACAGTTAAATTTTTAATAAAATTCAAATAAAATATTTTCAAATTTTTAATATCACAATTACCTATTATTAAAATTATGAACAAGTGCGGCCCACCTTTATTTCAATTTGCCACTATGTGGCCCTTGCTTGCCAAAAGGTTGCCGACCGCTGCTTTAGATGACGAAGATTATAGTTAAATAGGGCCACTTTTATTTTTGTTTAAAAATTGACATCTCTCAACAGCTTTTATCTTCTATCACCAAAGAACACAAGAATCACTTCCCATTGCGAATAATAGGTTATACTGACATGAAAATTCGATGCAGTGACGTCAGATTACGCGACATGGCATTTTAGCGCGAATTTTAAAAACTCGTATTTTAACATGCGCTTATTTAAAATGAGTGTTGCGCATTTTTAATTTTTCGTAATAAATATTTTTGTGAAGCTTGAATCTTTCTTTACCCTGAAAAAAACATGACGTGCAAATTCTTCATTCATGTTCGAAATTATTTTACTCAGCCCCGAATCTACGATTTTTTCAAACCGGTGCAGAAACTTGATAATGGCGCCCCCTCACTCCAGCGTTTGAGATAAATTACTTAAATAAACTCAAATATACAGGGTGAGTCAGACCACCCGTAGCGGTCGTTTTTTTCGAAAACGGTTAGTCGTAGAGAGTTGTGTCAAAAATCTGTATCATAAAAGCCCTAATGAAGAATCGAATGGTGATACTTTTTTTTCCCGGAAAGGTCGGCTTTCCTATCAGTGTGCTCCAGAAAGTTCAGAACTCCGGAGTATTAAATGGCACGATAGGTCGAAAGTGGTATTGTTGAAAAGATCTTTAAAAAATAAGCAAGTTTTGTTCGTTTGAAATTATTACATTAACGTCATAATAAGGAACTTAATTTTAAAAGTTGGCATTTAAAATCTAGTTACCTAATTAAACAATAATAAATGTCACAATAAGTTTTCAATAATTGCAATTGTTTTTTTTTTCGGAAAATACTTAGAAGTACCCATAGCATATCTAGAAGAGCTCATCTGTGTTTAGAAGTAAATGGAAAACAGTTTAAACATTTATGGCATTGTTTAGTTAGGTAACTAGATTTTAAATGCCGACTTTTAAAATTAAGTTCGTTATTATGACATGTTAATTTAATAATTTCAAACGAATATTACTTAACAGGGGTGGCAGTAACAAAAAAAAATGTCCCCTAGATCCGGGGCTGATTTTACTGCTTAACTTTATTGGAATCGATCTGCGCGAAACTCCGCGCCCTATAACTCTATTTTAAAGTTAATGATTACTTGTTTATACGAACTAAACTTTTAATAAATCTATCGAAAGCACCCACACATTTCTGACAGAATAATTTCGTAAGAGCGAAGTTCAAAATGATTTACATAATGACTGTTCTATAAATAAAATAGTCAAGGTGCGTTTTTACACACTTGGCAACATTACAAATAACTCGCGTGTTAATATACAGATATAGTGTTTGTGAAATTAACTTCTTTTTGTGTTTATAAATAACACAATGCGGACAATATTACAGAACAAAACGTTCTAAAAATAGATTCGTCGTTAAACAGGTAGCCGCATTATCCTTGCGATAATAAATCATAATATTAAGTTCGCTGCACACGAGGCTGGAATTGCCGCTAGTTTCCTTGCTAGATTTCAGTACTAGTATTTTAGCGCTGGTTTTCTTAAAGCCGTTGCACACGAAGCTACAAACGCTGCTAGCTTGCTAGATTTGCCTACTAGTTTTCTTGCGCTGATTTTTTTAATTGCAATTCACACGGGACGTCTTTCAAGCTAGTTTTGTGGATAGATCTGGTGCGCGCGCAGTGACAGTTCAAATATAAACGCAGAGCAAAACGCGTCTGTTGTCTGATTCTGAGCAGAATGATGCCATGTTAGTTTGTGGGAGTTTGTTATTCCGAAGCTGAGCTGTGGGCTCGACGAATTAAACTGAAGGGTCGTGCGAAACATGTTGGAGGTCATTTTCGAGGACACTGGAGTGCATATTCTGATGTGCAGACCGGAGCCTCAGACTCGTTCAGACAAGAGCGTGGACTGCTATTTTTTTACCAACGACAAATGTAGCCGAGGCGAGGGATGCCGCTACCGACATAACCCATTCCTACGTGCTAGAAACCTGCCCTGGGACAGGGCAGGTCTAAAAGGGGGGCAGTGTTGCGCACGCCACTGCTTTCTGTCGAATGCTCTAAAAGACAACAATGAACGCAGGTATAAGGGTTTTTGTGGCGGCCTGACGCCAAATCCCAAACTTGTAACAACAATAAATGCAGGTATAGAAGGGACCAGAAGATTCTAGAAAACGCTGGAAAGCCTACCCAGCGCCTATAAATACGCTGAGCTCGGTGAGTCGGACAGTCAGTCAGATTTCGTGTGTGAGTGAGTTCATACGGCAAACGTACAGCGGGTTACAAATAGCTGTGACATAAATTGTTCAGTCGGTGCAGTAATACCGAGGTAACTGTAAAGATAGAAGATAAATGAACTGTCTTAATAAACCATTGACTGAAATTATATAAATCTGGTTTAACATAAATAACTTCTTGTAAATAATCGTAAAATTTTGAAAAGTGATTTTTGACTGAACTAGTACCAATCCCCACTTGTGTGTTAGAATGGTAAAATAAAATTTTGGCAGTGTAGTTTAGTAGACTTTTGTACGGTTAGCGCTTGGACTAGATGAATACATTTGGTCGTCAGTGAGGGAGCCCTTTCAACAGATAGATACATTCAATTTGAAAGATAAAGGAAGTGTTGAACACGTTTAATTCATAAAATCAATTTAAAAATCATTAAAAGTATATTAAAGTTGTAAAAGATAGAGATGAAAGCATCGCTGAGAAAATTAAATTTAAAAATAATCTGAATTATCGAGAGAGAAAACTTATAGAAAACTTCTTCTTGATGGAAAGTATTAAATTATAAAGTAAAGTTTTCTTTGACGTTCAACTGAGTCTTTGGTAAAACTTCAATGCTTCAGTCTTATTTATCTTAATAAAGTTCTTATATAACAAAAAACTTGCGTAAATAGCATCCACTGTGCATATTGGTCGGATGCAGAAGATAGAGTGGGGACAACTGTATCGATCGCAGCGTGAGCTGTGGACTAAATTAGAAATAATTGTCCGCTAGCGGCGCTAGTAGTCTTCGTGTAAGCAAACGTCGAATAATATATTGTTTTTTACTTTTTTCCAAATAATAATTATACTCAGTATGTTTTTTCAGTGCAACAGTATAAATACTACCTATATTTCCTTAACTGGGCATAAAAATTTAAATAATTAAAGGTTTCGTTTAATTATAATTACATTTATTTGAAAAATGCTCATTCGACACAATGTCATAAGAGCATGCAAAATTGCGGACGGTAGGCGGTGTTGCCGTCACGCACACAGCGAATACACGGTTTAAATACCGAGTGTATGACCCTAGTGATAAAAGCACCGAGTTTGAATCCCGACAAGGGCGCAAATGTGGTGGGAATTTTTGAAGCTTCGTTTCTTAACGCAAGAATAGAGGAGCCATGAAACGCCACATAAACAACGGTGGCGCTACATGCTCGGCTATTCTCAGATCTTGACAAAGTTAAGACTAGTGATGTGCCGGATATCCGTATCCGTATTCGCGGATATCCGAGGGAGAAGAAAGATCTGTAACCGTATCCGCTAGTTTTTGGCGGATCTTTTACGGATCTTTTACCTTATGAATTTTCAATTTATAGATGAAATTTTATATACAGTATGTAAACGCGTAAGGTGCACATAAGGAAATTAGCATTGGGAAAAAATACTTGGATCAGAGTTAGCCATGACTGCATTAATTCTATTGAATTATCGTGGTAATCTTGAGGATTTCTATTTTATTTTGATTTATTTTTATTTTACTTTGCTTTTTTAATAACAAAAAGCTCTTATAAATCTTTACATATTTTAATTTTTTTGTACAAAAATAAAACAAAAAAACAACTCCATCTGTTTGGAAACATTTCATTCAAAAATTGTCTGACTGGTATGACGTATGCGTGTTGGTAAATCAGTGACTCAATATCTTTAGGTTCAACACGAATAGGCGGAGACATTAATTGATCTCGCACCGTATTTAAGTATTTTTGAGAATTTAATGTCCCATTAATAAAAAAGTCCGATTATGTTGTAATCATTTGAATATTTTTTTCGGTAGTATACACATTTATTTTGCAAAAGAATATTATCTGTCAAATTGAAAAACAAGATTTCAAGGCTCACTCTAATCCAGTCATTTTTTCCCAATGTTAATTTCCCTATGTGCACCTTACGTGTTTACATACTGTATATAGGTGATTAGGTAATAATGAAAAACTGTTAAATTCCATTCAGATTATTTTTTATTTTTTAAAATCGTATTTGGCACTTTTATATTGTAAACATTTATCGTAATGAGTACCATACCAATAGTACATAACTCAAAGGTACTAAATCAACTATCTTTATAATGAGATATTGCACATCGATCTTTGGACAGAGACAATCTGTTATGAGAGTTAACTCTTAAAGAGGTCAATAACTTTCTCCCATAACAGATAGTCTCTTTCCAAAGGTCGATGTGCAATATTTACCGCCGCGTACTCTAAGAAAGTTAAGATCCGTATCCGTATCCGCGGAGCTTGAAACCAAATATCCGTATTCAGATCCGTATATACATTTTTAACGAACCGGCACATCACTAGTTTAAGACATAGGTTGACATTGATTTACCGTGATGGGAATATTCTCGGCTTGAGCGTTGCACCGCACGGACAACAGCTGCTTCCGGTCCTTTTGCGTTTCCGCTTGAAGCACCAATCCTGTCCCATGCCAGCGTTAATGGCTGCCACACTTCTGACCCACCGCCTCCACCAACACTTGTATTCTGCACGTCCACCACCACAATAACAACAACAACAACACCGGTTGCACCACAAACACCTGTCGAACGTGTTGTCACCCTGTCATTGTTGTTGAAAACACTGTCGTTAGAAGTGCGCACAACATCGTTAATTTCACTGTATTTTAGCATCGAAACGAACTACTTTCGTCTTTCTTTTGTTTTACTTGAAATTAACACGTGATCAGTTAGATGGCGCTTGTTTAGGTAATTAGGTTATAATAATAATAATAATAATAATAATAATAATAATAATAATAATAATAATAATAATAATAATAATTTAGATGAGTTTAAGTTACAGTTAGTAATTATAATAATATTTTACAGAGTAGCTACTGTTTTTTCTATGTTGATAGCGTTGTAACAATGGGTGTTTCTTAACAATTGTAGCAAACAGTAGCTACTCTGTAAAATAATAATAATAATAATAATAATAATAATAATAATAATAATAATAAGAATAATAATAATAATAATAATAATAGTAAGAATAATAATAATAATAATAATAATAATAATAATGCGTTTAACGTCTGTTTGTCGACTTTATGTCATAAATGACGCCATTCGCACCATTACTATTCTCCATCTATCACACTTCCCGTTGTTTTCTACATTTTTAAAGTACCATCTAATTAATAGCAATGGGCGAATGAAGGAATTTTTAGCAAATTACGATAAGGTAGGCAAATTTTGAGCATAGGAGTTCGACAGGTAATCGGCCATGGCCTTGAATGAGGAACCATCTCGATATTTATCTGAAATTGTTGAGGGAAACCATGGAAAACCTCAACAAGATGGCCTGTACAGGAATTACTGTTTCTCGGCGAGAGGAAGTGGGAAAAACTCCCAGGCACATCTGCCGCCGCCGGATTTTGAATCCGGTACCTCTCGAATGCGAGTCTAGTGCTCTCACCGCTACGCCATCCCGCTCGGTGTTTATAGGTTATGTACCTGTGTGGTATCGCATTTAAAAGAAATTTTCTTCATACCTCGATCGAAAGTATATACTTTCGGCATTAATTGTAAGGCAGCAAGTCTAAAATTTACGCATTGGTGGGATTACACGCACTGATGCGGGAAGTAGTACGTACGTTCGGGCGACAGTAAAGAAAAATAACCTATCAACTGTTTTTTAGATGTCGTTTTCATAGCAATCATATTGCATTTTAGCTAATAGTCGCGAAAAGCTGTCATTCGTGTTTTTACGTATCACCTCAAAGCTGCTAGCTTGAAACTTGTGTTTTTATGTAGTTAATAAGTAATTAATTAAGAGTATTCGTCCCGGCAAATACCCCCTGCACCCTTCATCTCAAATCTTTTCCCCTCGCCTAAAAACGGTTCGCGCTCTTCCGACGCTATTTTTAAAGCTAGAGGGTTCTGGTAAACGCCAAATGAAAGACAAAGGATCAGACTACAGATCCTTCAGGCGAATTTTTTGAAAAACAGTGTCGCCTACGTGTGAAATATTACGTAACTTATTATTTTTTTCAAAAGGTTGTAAGTTTTTTCAGGATTTTTTTTTTCAAAAAATTCGCCTGAAGGATCTGCAGTCTGATTCTTTGTCTTTCATTTGGCGTTTATCAGAACCCTCTAGCTCTAAAAATAGCGTCGGGAGAGCGCGAACTGTTTTTAGACGAGGGGAAAAGATTTGATATGAAGGGTGCAGAGGGTATTTGCAGGGACGAATACTATTAATGTATTTAATAAGCGTACTTACTACATGCCCCCCCCTTGCTACGCCAATGTCTTTGACATCACTGAGCTAGCGAAGTCCATTTCTCATTCCTATTGAATGAGTTCTATGGTAATGCAGGCTGCCCTCCTGTGCCGTCGCATCAGCGGATCGGGAGAGTTGGGCTGGAGAGGTAGAAGAGAGGACCGGGAGTGTGAGGAGAACTTGAGGAGACGCCGCGTTATGAATCGCGACGCGCCTGCACTCTGTGAGATGCCGACGATAACTAAACTGGAACCAACAACTCAATCGCAAGCTACGATACCTGGTTTCTCTTCCAATGCCGTTTGATACCGGCGTCGTTAACTAGGTAGCTCTCACGTGATAATAACTAATAACTTTTTAGTGTATTTGTTATGGAGGGTAGAGGTAAGGAGAACCATCTTGTATGGGGGTACAACTGAAAAAGTGTCCATCTGAAAGCGTCAAATAACAGTTCAAAAAGTGACCAAATGGCGCTAGTGTAGAAAAAGTGTTTAATGTAAATTTAGCAGTTGTAGACGAAATGAAAAGTGCTGAAAAGAAATCTATATGTAGTATGTAAACACGTAAGGTGCACATAGGGAAATTAACATTGGGAAAAAATGACTGGATCAGAGTGAGTCTTGAAATCTTGTTTTTCAATTTGACAGATAATATTCTTTTGCAAAATGAATGTGTATACTACCGAAGAAAATATTCAAATGATTACAACATAATGGGACTTTTTTTATAATGGGACATTAAATTCCCAAAAATACTTAAATATGGTGCGAGATCAAATATCTCCGCCTATTCGTGTTGAGCCTAAAGACCTTGGGTCACTGATTTACCAGCGCGCATACGTCATACCAGTCAGGCAATTTTTGAATGAAATGTTTCCAAACAGGTGGAGTTGTTTTTTTGTTTTATTTTTGTACAAAAAAAAATAAAACAATGATTTATAAGAGCTTTTTATTATTAAAAAAGCCAAGTAAAATAAAAATAAATCAAAATAATAAAGAAATCCTCAAGATTACCACGATAATTCAACAGAAATAACACAGAGATGGTTCTCCTTATCCTCTACCCTCCATAGTATTTTTTCATAAGGCACTTACACTATTGGCGTCGGTCGGATGGCAGAACCTACGGGCCGGACCAAAATTTGGCAACATTTTTGGAAATGTTTATTATACCTATATTACATCTATATTATGTGAACACGATAACTATCGACAACCTTAAACGATTTAAACGAAATTTGGTCCACAAATTGGAATCCATCACCGCACGAAGCCTATTTAAAATGGGTCATTTTAAGGGTAGTATTAAGGGGTTCAAAAATTTTTTTCCTGTTCAAAAATACCTAAAAAATTCTCATAATCGTTTCAAATTTGAAATTTAATCTTATTAAGTTTGTATAATACGCACCACGGATCTAAAAGGTTCGGAAGCTAGTCACAAACAGCGTCGCAAAGCCACAATGTAGAGCCGTTGAAGTCCCACCACCTCCCAGCTACCTGCACGGAACGTGCGCTCGTCGGTGATTGGCCGTGATCGCTCGTTGCCTTTGTCACTTGTCGCTTTCCTGCTTTAAAGTACAGTCGAGTATGCTATTGCCAAGTGTTTATTGTTATGTTAGTTTTGTTGAGTTGCGAGTTTGTAGTTTTTCAACAGACTGTACAAGCGCAAGCCCGTATTCGAGTCTAACTTCCGAGCCTTTTAGATTCGTGGCGCGTATTATAAATTTGGATGTAGGAAATAATCTCCGAAACGGTGAAACCACTCATCCGATTTCAACATTTTTATTTCACCAATATTTAGAATGGACCTTTAGGATAGATATAGGCTGTATATTATCGCGTTAAAATAAAATCGCTTTTTGTGGAGACCAATTTGTCAACATAAGTCAACGAAAAAACGAAATTTGGGCGACGCCGAACCGGGTCGCTAGTAAAAAAATGTTTCTATTCTGTTCTTATCATTATATCGATTCCCCCAGCCCTTAAAATTGTTGAATATTATAAAATGACCGTTGGGGTACACAATAAACTTACTGGGACAAAGAAAATTGTGTTGAATTCAAGAAAAATTAATGAATAAAAATTTAGGTCAGCCGTACCATTCGACGTCTGGTTATCGCTATCACATGCAGAGCTTTTCAAAAGCTAATAAATTTAAAATTATCACATGCCAACATCTGCAAATACAGTAAAGTCTCGTAGATTAACTCCGCTAATGTGAACCATCGAATTTTTATATCTTAAGTCCGCTGTACACGAGGCTGGTTTTGCTGCCTTATTGTTTTTGGAAAAAATCAACGCATGCTCAGAAGAGATATACAGGGTGAGTTTTAAGTTGATGCTTTTTTTACAGCGTGTAAAAATCAAATAGACGAGCAAATATTTTAAATAGTTTTTTTATCAAAACTCAAAAATAAGAGAAAAACAGCCTTTCGAAGTTTAAATAAATTTTATTAAATTTTCTTTAATTTTGAGGTCGGTCCTGGGGTTATATTATGTCACTATGGAAATATGTTATCATTAAGTATCAAAAATAATTGAGGCACACACAATTCTCTCAAAAACAGAACAATGCACATACTTGATAATAACAACTTATTTCCATAGTGACATATATAACCCCACGACCGATCTCAAAATTAAAGAAAATTTAATAAAATTTATTTAAACTTCGAAAGGCTGTTTCTATCTTATCTTTGAGTTTTGATAAAAAAACTATTTGAAATATTTGCTCGTCTATTTGATTTTTACACGCTGTAAAAAAAGCATCAACTTAAAACTCACCCTGTATAATATACAATAGGCGAAGTTAATAGTATATTGTGCGACTAGTGAGAGAAGGAGAAGATTCCATGAGCGTGAAATTTGCTGCACGAGCGTAGCGAGTGCGCTAACACGCGAGTAAAATATTCTCCTTCGATCAATGGTCGCACATGATACTTTATTCAACTAGCACGAGTAATATGTAATCGGGGCCCTGATAAAAGAGGGAAAAATAATAAATCACTTCGTTGATTGACGTACCCACCGCCCTCGATGCACACAAGATAGCCCTGGATTTCGCTGAATTGCGATGCTGTTTTCATATATACAAATCGCTACCGCGTTCCTATTGGTTCAGAAACTATGCAGTAATAATTCATTACCGTACAGTTTCGGCTCGATACCGCGTTCCTATTGGTCCAGAAACTATGCAGTAATACATTATCGTACAGTTTCGGCTCATTATTAGCACTCTACGCGTCAACATGAAGTAATTTATTATTTCTCCCGAATTTAGCAGGGCCCCGAAATTATATATTACTCACGCGTGTTGAATAATAGTATATTACACCACAGTGTGGTACTTATATACTATTTTTCTTCATACCTCGATCGTAAGCAGGCTTATTAAATACAATACTTAATTAATTACTTATTAATTACATAAAAAACAGATCAATTCCAAAAAGCAGCTTTGAGGTCATACGTAAAAACACGAATGAGAGCTGTTCGCGACAATTAGCTAAAATGTAATCGGGTTGCTATGGAAACGACACCTAAACAACAGTTGGTAAGTTGTTTTTTCTTTACTGCCGCCCGAATGTACGTACTTCCCTCATCAGTGCGTGTAATCCCACCAATGCCTTACAATTGATGCCGAAAGTATGTACTTTCGATCGAGATATAAATAAAAATTTTTGTTCTCTTCTGTTAGATACGAAAACAAAATTCTCTACTCGAGTCCTAGATCCCTTTCTTCGATGAAAGAAAAGTTCGTGTGCGTGTCAAAGTTTTATTACAATTATTGAAGAAACTCCACAGCCAACTGGGACATATAAATTTTGTCGCGTTTATCAGAAGATGGACGTTCGCAGCTAACATGTGTAATTGAAAATACGATATCCAGAGCGTCTTCATTTATGAAGCAAAATACAACGTGTTTAAGACGATTTAAAAAAATAAGACTCAAACAGTTTTAACCTATCAACTGTTGTTTAGATGTCGATTCCATAGCAACCCTATTACATATTAGCTAATAGTCGCAAACAGCTGTCATTCGTGTGTTTACTTATAACCTCAAAGCTGCTTGCTTGGAATTTATCTGTGTTTTTATTAATTAATAGGTATTTAATTGATGTATTCAATAAGCGTATTTACGACCGAGGTATAAAGAAAAATAGTATACACCTAGAGAATACAATCCCGGGATCCCGGCCGTTTTCTGGTCCCGAAAATCCCAGGATCGTACTTGTCAAATCCCGGGATTTTCGGGATTGCCACAAACAGATCTAGCTTGCATTCCGTAATCTGTTGTGCCTTTACAATTACCTTGCCTAGATTATATTAATATTATTAATTACATAACGACAAAAACAATCCTTAAATACGCGGTACGATACGTAAGAATATAAAATCTCCAGATCCTGACGTACGTACAAAATGAATCGGGGTTGACAAATAGTATTAGACGTGAAATAAGCCTGTTCGAAAATGGAGGAGTTCGTGGATATCACTTAGAAACAGCATATAAGTTCTATTGTCTATTCCTCCAACCAGGGTAGAACCTGAGCGAGCGTTTTCAGCTGCTGCTGCTTATATTGGCAATAAACTACGAAGCAGGCTTGTAAGCCAAACATTGGATGCTTTGATATTTCTGCGATTGTATTTTCGAAATACTAAATAGTTTTTTTGTGTTGTCTTTTTGATTTCTTGCAAAAGTAAAGTTTTTTTTGGTTTTGTCTATTTTCTTTTCTTACTATATTGTGATTTGTGTTGTGCAACGATATTAAAAACATTTTTTAAGTAATTACTCAAGTTTTTTTTTTATTTCAGCTCAATTAGAAACTACATAGTCTAATCCCGGGATAGCCCCGGTATCCCGGGATTACGAATCTATAATCCCGTAATCCCGGGATTGAAAAACATGCTCGGGATTGTATTCTCTATATACACCACACTATGGCCGAAAGTTTGATACTTGCACTGCGCTCCATGGTGCCCGAGGCGAAGCTGAGGATATCATGGCGCGCAGTGCAAGAATATCAAACTTTCGGCACTTGTGGTGTAATATAATATTTTTAACAGTCTATTGTCGTTAGCGGTTTAAAAATTAAAAATATGTAACTCGGTTGAGTAGGAATAGCTGGGGGACTGCAGCAAAAAGTTGTGTTTTAAATATTGTTTAGAAACACGAAACCTTCTAAAGATATACCGATTAGCTACGAAGAATGCAACAAAACGAATTTCAAATAAATTCGCGGAATTCTAAGGCCGCGATTGTAACAAAAACTCATAACACGTGAAAATTATCGAAAACTAAATCTATTGTCTGACAACACGTCATATTTTAAACATCGAAGCTTTATATTATACAGGATGTCCCACTGAGCGACTCTTTTTAGTAAGCGGAGCGCACGAAGCCTGCTCCCAATAAAGAGTCATGTGGACACATCACTGTATGTGAATTCTTTTACAATAGTGTGTTACGGAGACAGAACTGACATGACTGTGAATGAGCCTTTATAAGAACTGAGAAATGTGCCGCTGCTGTTTTGTTTTATTGATATCGATACGCGGCTAGGGTTGCATGCGAGCGAGCATTTAGTGTACCATAAAGACTGGGTGCCACATAACTGACGCGTGTGCATGTAGGTTTATGTGTCGGAATACCTTCGACCATACACTCGTGGACTCAAGAGTAGAGCTGTAAAAGTTACGAGAAATTGTGTACCCGTATGTATTCGTTACTTAAAGAACCAGTACCTGTTACTTTCGTATCGTTACGTTAGGTACTCGTTACTTTTCATACGACATACAATCGTGTACTAACAGCATCAAGCATGTACCATCGCATAGAGGCGCGTCGCATACGTGATACGGTATGACTTCGCTCGTATAACGTATAACCGCATCAAACGAGTCGAACTGACATGGATGCGAAAGATGCGAGTAACGAAATGAATTTGTAAGTAACGATTCGTTACTTCGAGTCAGACGATGTACCCGTTACTCAGTAACGAATACATACGGTTTGTTACAGCTCTACTTAAGAGTTAAGCCATGCGATTACTACGTGACTTTACATCACCCGACAAAAGATACCCCGACAAAAATCCGCGACAAAATATCCCCCGGCAAAATATCCCCGATAAAATATCTTTCGGACAAAATATCCTTCGACAAAATATCCCACACCGTCGTAAACACTAAAATGGACATGAATACAGTGGACCCCCGGTAATCCGGCACCTCCTGTAATCCGACATGGTCTATTATTTATTATTGAATATTTTTTTGACAATCTTCGCTAATGCATGATTGAACAAGTTATAATTTGTACGCACCACCACTATTGTGCTCGACGCGTAGGGTATTGTTTTGATTCTGATGTAATATCGTCACAAGCTCGAAAACACTGACAATTAAAGAAAAATGTGATATTTTAGACCGCCTAAATCTTAGGCAGTACTCTATAATCCGACAAATTCGATAGCCCGACACTGCCCTGCAAAATGTTTGTCGGATTACCGGGGGTCCACTGTATTTAAAAACATCATACCCCGTTATCGTTCACCCCGGAATTGTTTTTTTAGAAACTCTCCCTTTCCCCCTTCCCGTTTCACTGCGAAACAATTCGCATCCCCGTTATCGTTTTCGCATGTGCTCATTTAGTAAAATTTTACCAAATACTCCTTAGCATCGACACGACCCTAATTGCTTTTTAAAAAAAAGTGTGTTTCAAAGGAGAATCACTTCTTCAACTGTCCTATAGTAATAGATAGTTGCGTGCGTTTCAAAATTCGCCATAATCGAAAGCGTCAAATCAGTAAAATTTTAACAAATTATTTATATATATTAGAAATCGTGTCCATCGAGACAATTATTAATAAGAATCGCCGGATTCTGGACAAAAAGTTCTTTATTCAGTGTACGACGTTTCGTCTATAAATTTAGACTTTTTCAAGTAGGTACAATTAATGTGAAAATTTTCACATTAATTGTACTTGAAAAAGACTAAATTTATAGACGAAACGTCGTACACTGAATAAAGAACTTTTTGTCCACAATCCTGCGATTCTTATTAACAAATTATTTATAATTTGTTAAAATTTTACTGAATGGACAGTTTCAATTATGGCGAATTTTGAAACGCACGCAACTATCTATTACTATAGGACAGTTGAAGAAGTGATTCTCCTTTGAAATTCAGTAAAATTTTAACAATTTATAATATAATTTGTTAAAATTTTACTGAATGGACTGGTCTGCAAGCTAGATATTATCTAGCTTGCAGACCAGTTCAAATGTTTTAGCCGTTAACAAAAGGCCAAATGCGTATATTGAAATGCGTAAAAAAACTACGAAACACCAGTCAGGGATGCATCAGGCGATTGACGGTTACACATGTTTTTATCAGACGAAATACGGAGTCCATGAGTTCATTGTCAAAGGTATGTAGGTGTCGGAATATCCAACTTAATGCTAAAGGAACGTCTATGAATATTAAAATACCGACAAGTCGGTGGCCGGTTTAGTGCGGCTTATCGGTTGTACTGCCGCCCTGACGGCCGCCGCACGTACTATTGCTTGATCTAAATAACACGCTCTTTTACGTGTTAACCGGATTCAATCCTGGCGATATGACTTACTGCTCTGGAGTGGTGAACCAGCTATAGAAGGACATAACTCGAATCATCATATATATTAATACGTTATAAGGTTAAAGATGTTTGCCTCCCTTTTTAGAAAAAAACACACAATTTCTCCACATAAATTATATATCATTTTACAGATAATTGCTTGCTCTACTGACATCGACAACTAAAAAATTTATTATTGCTTTTTTTTTGTAAATTAATTAAAATACAGCAACGCTGAACAACGTCGGCCATTTAACGGTTTAATTTTGAAACAGCGAGCAACGCTGGACAACGTCACAGCAATGCTGCATGATGACATCTTAGCTCAACGCTTTTGCTACTTGCGCCTCTATATGACAATTTTAGTAAAATATTTCTTCGATCTGTCATCTGAGCTTCATATTGTAATACAACAAAAAGAAGAACGTTATATTAAGCACTGTGCAAAATTAGAAACGAATTGAATGCCTGCAATCATATTTAAAAAATAATTTTGTAAAGTAATAATTATTATACTTATTTAGTGCGAATAATTCGCACAGTTCACCTAGTAGTTATTTCATATTTTGACGTTGGTTCGTAAAATAGGGAACCTGCCTGTATTTCAAATTATTAAAGAAAGGTATCGCAAGGTTAATTAAGGCAACTTCCAAATTACAAATGCCGTGAGTAAAATCCATCAATGTTTCAACAACAAATAGCTAACTTAATCAATTAAAATATCAAAGTTGAGATTCGTACGTCAATAGACAAATTATACTAAAATCTATCAACAAATTTACATCTAAGTTCCGAACACTGATAGGTCTCTTTCGTCTATACCAGGGGTCGGCAACCTGCGGCTCGCGAGCCGCATGCGGCTCTTTTGATGTAAAGTTGCGGCTCTCCAGTTCCATACGCAAAAAATAATTATTTTATTATATAAACCCTTAAGAACCATCCAAATCGATCCATGATTGAGTACCATGTCTACCTTTCAGCCATTTCCACTTGCGTCTCACCCGCACCGCCTCCGTCACAACGTGTCGTCCTTGGATATATATATTATATCTATATAAGCAAATACTATAATACTGAAACGAAAATGTTTAGTGGCTCTTTAAAAACTGGGAAATTTTGTAAATTGTAACTTTTGGCTCTTCGGTTTCAAAAGGTTGCCGACCCCTGGTCTATACCGCAACAGTCACGGGCCGCAAAGTATAGGTTTGCGGGCCGCATGCGGCCCGCGGGTTACCGACCCCTGCTTTACAATATTTTGATGTCCCCCGAATTCAGAAGACATATTTTTGGAAAAACTCTGTGCGTTTGTTTGTCTGTTAGTCTGTGAACACGATACAGGTCAAACGGATGAGCGGATTGAAACAAAATTTTGGGAGGATGTTTGGTATGCATATAAAGAGACCTATTGTTAGTGTTTGGGGAAAATCGGCGCATGCGCAGAAGACATATATGCTAAAATGGTGTTTTTTTTATATAGTATAGTATACTTTTCATAACGGCTTATTATTCTATTTATTTTTTCAAGAAAGTTTCGTAACAAAAATTTTCTTGTAAGCTTTATAGTTTTGGAAATATTTTGAAAATAAAAAATTATAATCAGCGGTTCTTTTGTTCTGTAGATCTGTCAGAAATAAGCTAGTTAATTCTTACATGACGTGGAACATATTATGTAGGTAGCCATGGCAGTAGCAAATATCATATTGAATACTAGCCATTCCCCGCGTCACCTAAGGCGATATCAGAAATTTTATTTTCTTTATTATACGATATCAAATGTCAATAGTTTTGAATTTGGAACGGTTCCGTCGCCCAATTGGCTGGATTTTCTTGTAAACAAAGGTAGACCGTATACTACGGAATATCCGAATCTGATTGTACTTCCGGTTCCGATACTATCAAAACGGGGATTTAGCGGAACTTGAAGACAAACCGCAAATAATAAAAAAGTCCTCGGATTTCGTTGGCAATTAAAACATGATAAAATATGCAAATTTATACATGTTTTCAACAACTGCAATAATTAAAATTAACAACGGGAGATATGCTAATTCGTCGATGCGTATGTTGCGTCGCCGCTATTATTCTAAACACTACGGTAGAAGCTATAAAGGCTTCCGAGGATAAAAATAACTTTTAATTACCTGTAATTAGCGCAATGAATGTATGCTGAAAACGTTTTATTATTGTTTTTTGTGCCGCATTCTTAAAATCTGTACTAATATATAAAACTGAAGAGTTTGTTTGTTTGTTTGGTTGAACGCGCTAATCTCAGAAACTACTGGTTTGAATTGCAAAATATTTTTTTTTGTTGGATATATAGCCCATTTATCGAGGAAGGCTATAGGCTATATAATATTACACTACGACCAATTGGAGCGGAACATCAATGAAAAATGTTGCAAGATGTATCTCAAAATTAGTCCGTCCGACAAAGATTATCGAGTGAAATGCCTTAACTAAATATTGCAATATTAGCGCGTGAAGATTACAAGCCCGGATAGCTCAGTCGGTAGAGTGTAAGACTCATAATGCCAGGGTCCAAGGTTCAAGACCCACGTCAACGAATATATTTTTATTTTTTTTTTTATTTTCTACATTGCTTTCTTCTAAGACTTACAATTAAATTTATATTAATTTTATTTACGACTAATTAAAATTAAATAAATCTAATTAATAGCTCATTTGAAAACTGTTATAACTATAGGTAGGTACCTATATAAATATAATTTTCCTACAGTGTTTTCAATTAAATATTTATTATATTAATAGTTATTGGCGTAACTAGTAGTCTAAGTCATTCATGGCGTGTCAGGCGCGATGTTTTCAGCACTCGTCTCCGGTGCGCAGTATGCACTCGCTTCGCTCGTGCCTGCTCACCTACGACTCGTGCTGAAAACATCGCGCTGACAGGTCATGACTTAGCCTACAAGTTACGCCCATAATTTTATTCAACAATTGCGCGTTATTCATGTTTTATTTATTGTTATTAATGAGATGTTGTAAATATCTATTTATTTCTTTATAAAAAAAACTGTCAATACTAACAGCACTTTAACAGCACGATTCAATGTTTTGGTTTGAGGTTAGCCGGTTATGAATAAACTCCATGTCGAAAACATTCGGCCTCTCAATTTTAGCCTCAATGGGTAACAACGGAGTTGTTGTTACCGACTATTTCGTTACGACTCAGAAAATAGTTACGTTTATTTTCATTACTCCACAATGGCCGAGCTAGTAGGAATCTTCATTGAGTTATGACAAGTAATTGTCACCAGTCGGTAAATGGCTATTTAGGGTTCGGTTTTTAGGCATGATAAAACATGAATAACGCGCATGAGTTGAATAAAAGAAATTTATTACTTAAAAAAATATAAATACTGCTTTTTAACGACAAAAACTTTTGAACGGTAACGTCGATCATTATGAAGTTTGAACTCAACAATCAACATTCATCTCGGTAAACTAAAATGAATGTGCGTACTCATGTTCCTTACTTCCCCATTCGTTCTTTTGCACCCGGGTGAAACCGGGCGGGACCGCTAGTATTTATATGTAGTATAATCCATACTAATATTATAAATGCGAAAGTCTGTCTGTTACGCTATCACGGTCAAACCGCTGAACCGATTGTGATGAAATTTAAAATGAAGATAGTTTAAAACAGTGGTTCCCAAAGTCGTTCCTACGAATCCCAAGGAGTCCCTGGGATCATTCAGGAGGTCTTTGGAAAATTAAAATCGATTTTGGGGTCTCTGAACAACGGCAGTTGCTCGCGTGTATCGAATCCACAAAATCTTCATGTAAAACAAAGAAACATTCTTTATAGAGCCGTCTTAAAGGTCTTGCTTGAATTGGTGAATTTTTTAATCAATTGTATCAATTGTACATACTGATTCCACGCGGACGAAGTCGCGGGTAAAAGCTAGTAATTTCTAATAATTTATTAAATTAAGGTAACATTTAGATACTATGATTTCGTTAAAAAGTTTTTAGAATGTTTCTGTTAAACAAAAAGTACACTATCGAGTCGCAACAGTGTGTCATCGCCTTTACTTACAAAATACGTGATAGGACGAGGGGGATGAGATGTAAGTGAAGAAGTAACAAGAAACGTTCGTGTTTTCATTCAATCTGTATAGCAGATTGGGTTGTTTTATCTCTGGAAACCAAGACAGAATGTTAATAAGTTTCATTCGATATGGCAATACAATATGTAGACACATACACACATATATTGCGTATATTGCGTAGAATAAAGATGGCGGCAAATAGTGCGTCGATGCGTCATAATACCAAACATTGATATTATATCTTCTTATATAGTAAAATAGACAGAGAGCTCACCGACATATTTAAAATGTCTGACACCTCGAATAAGGTCGACATATTCGAGGTGTCAGACATTTTAAATAGTTCATGTTATTTGTCAGAGAAAATTATTTTAGCGTTTTGGTTGAAGTTTTTAAGCTATCCAATTAAAAAAACAAACAGTATCTATAAATTTTTACATGTGTCAAAACGACATCTTTCGGAAAGTTTAGAGGGAAAACGCCCCAAAATCAAGAAAAGTCATAGAAGAAATAGGTGTCAGATTAGGCCTAATGAAGCCATATACAAAGTTTGGGGAGAGTATGTTTCAATAAAATTTTTGCCGACGGGCACTCTGGCTAATACGTTTGTTGCTAATGACGGTAGCGACAGATAAAGTAAAATAAAGAACATAAAATTTCTGACATCGCGTGAGGTGACACGGGTAATGGCTAGTATTCAATATGATATTTGCTATTCGTTGCCATGGTTACCTACATAATATGTTCACGTCATGTAAAAATTAATCACAGCATGCTTAATTAGTTTATTTCTGACAGATCTACAAAACAAAAGAACAGCTGATTTTTTTTATTTTCAAAATATTTCCAAAACTATAAAGCTTAGAAGAAAAATTTTGCAACGAAACTTTCTTAAAAAAAATTGGTTGTCTGTAAAGTCGGTTTACGGACGATAGTTTTACGTGATAACGTATTCCGTAATACATAACCTAAACCTCCCAAAATTTGGTTTCAATCCGCTTATCCTTGGTGTCGGAATGATAAGAAATGTCAAAAGTGACGTTTGCAACTTACAAAGTATTATGTTCTAATAATAATTAGTTATTCCAATACTTAACTTAGAAGGCTTTGCATTTCACAATATACCTACTAATGTCAAAAAATTGAATTAAACATTAGAAATGCAGCCGTTTTCATGTTAAGACAAGACATACGTTTGCTTCTAATTTCCATGTACGGGAAACAAAGACAACCGACCGCGTCGCGCCATGCATTACACAACATTGCATTTATACAGCTATTTTTCTATATAAATATGTATAAAATATTTTTCTATATAAATTTGTATAAAAAAACTGTTTAGGCAAATTCTGTTATACGAAATCTATGTAAAATGTTCTCCTCTTTCGTTTAAGACTGGTTTCAAACTGATCTGATTTAAATTGAGCGAGAAATTAGCAAAAAGCACGCACAGGGTCAGGCGGAACGTTACGCGTTATGCGTTACACTTTTTCGTACATGCAGCCGGTGTTTTATCAATTTATAATATTGGTGATTCATCAATTTATAAGACGTTATCACGTCAAAATAAATAAAATAATAAGCCGTTATGAAAAGTGTACCATTATTATATAGAAAGCACCGTTATAGTATATAACTCTTCTGCGCATGCGCCGATTTTTTCCAAAAACAATAGGGCTTCTCATATTTGCGTACCAAACGTCATCCCAAAATTTGGTTTCAAAGCGTTCATCCGTTTGACCTGTATCGTGCTCACAGACAAACAAACAGACGCACAGTTTTTCTAAAAATATGTTGCTTTGGATTCGGGCGACCTCAAAACGAAAAGATATTGTAAAATTTTTGAAATGTGAATTTTGACCTAAACTCGTAGGTACCTGTGGAGTGGTACCTACTAGTTTAGGTCAATGGTAAAAGGACGGTATAAATACCTATACTAAAATGTTTTTCCGGATCGACCCAACTGTATCTATCAGTACAGTTCTATGCCGAAGTATAATATGACGTTTTATAGAAGTAGAGAAAGTTTTTAGTTCAAATCATGACAAAATTATCGATAAATTGCTCCGGCTTAAGTACAATGTGTCGATTGTGCTTAAGGAGAGGTGTTACGCTCTTAGATATATTTCATTTTTCAAGCATAATGCAAAATAAAGTGGCAGATGTAATCATGACATGTGCTCCAGTTCAGGTAAGAGGTTTCTTTTAATTGAAAATTCAAAAACATGTTCACATGTAAAAATCTCATTGCTTTTACAATCATATATTGTCATCATTTAAATGTGTGTATACTGTCTTAGTTACAGTTGATTTTGTTCGTATTTTTTTGATTTGAAAAAAATGTTGTAGTACCTACGCCATTTTATTTAACCGCTGACAACGTATTTCGATGGATATTGGAGTAAAAAAATGTTTTTTTTTTAATAAAAAATTATGGCATTTAGACTGCTAGCCTCGAACTACTATACGAAATCGACAATCTCGTTTAAGCTGCTTTAGAGTCACCATTTTGTATTTAATATAATGAAATCATATATTAATTAATACCCTCTATATTGATAGCACAGATCGGGAGAAAGACTTAAACACTACGGTGCAGACATTTATACGTCTGTGTCACTTATTATAACCTGAGCCTCGTGCGCATGTCCGTGAATGGATGCGCGTCAGTAATAAAATTTTAAAAAATTGAAATGTAAGCCTTAGAAGAAAGCAATGGAGAAAATAAAAAAAAAATAAAAATATATTCGTCGACGTGTTGAACCCTAGACCCTGACATTAAGAGTCTTACACTCTACCGACTGAGCTATCCGGGCTTGTACTCTTGACGCGCTAATATTCCAATATTTAGTTAAGGCGTTTCACCTGATAATATTTGTCGGACGGACTAATTTTGAGATACATCTTGCAACATTTTTCATTTATGTTCCGCTCCAATTGGTTGTAGCGTAATATTATATAGCCTATAGCCTTCCTCGATAAATGGGCTATCCAAAAAAAATTTTTTATTCAATTCGAACCTGTAGTTTCTGAGATTATCGCGTTCAACCAAACAAACAAACAAACTCTTCAGCTTTATATATTAGTATAGATATAACTTAGACTAGCTGTCCGGTTCAACTTCGCCCGGATTTGTCTATTAAAAATAGACATATTATGCTGCATCGAACTTTCTTATAGAATACTAGCCGTAGTTGCAGGACGCTGGACGTTGTCATATATTCATTAATAATAGCCATAGAGATATAAGTAACTAGAGTACGCTAGTGCGTATTCTTTCCATAAGTGAAAGTGTCCTCAGTTAAGAGAGAGAACGCTGCAGAAAACCATACTCACATCAGCATTGTTTTGCATCATTAGTTACCATAGAGATAAGGAACTGTTCTCTCTCTTAATTGCGGACAATTTCACTGTCGGACTCTAGTGTGATATCTCTATGATAATAGCACGCAACTGAGACAAAACACGGCAGCGACAACAAAATGGCAGCCAATTCACAATATGACATTACTTGTCCCACCTTGTATATTCCCGTTTCTTATATTATTTTTTTTTCGTCTCAGATAACAAAACACGATGAGATGCCGAATGTCATTTGTCAGCTATGTTACAATCAAGTGAAGAAAATTCAGCGATTTCAGATGCAAGTAGTAGAGTCCGATAAAACATTGCGCCGCTATTTACTGCAATTAAACACTTGCGATAGACAAATCAACCGAAAGAGTTCCTTCGAAAGACTTTCTGAAAATCCCTTGATCGATATTTCTAATACAAATATCCCTGTAAAGTGTGAATCTTCAGAACTTCAGGGCATGTTTGACTCGGAAGAAAAGTCGCCTATGAATTTCAATTCATCAATCAAAACTAATAATGAAATATCATCAAAATCTGAAATCCAAGAAGGGACAACGGATAATAATTCCCAACTTCTAACAGACTGTGTTGATGAGACATCGGAAACTTTTTCCGAATGTGATGATAGTGAAAACAAAGACTCAAAGATTGATATAAATGACACTAAAATAGGTTTCGAAGTGGGCACCAATTGCAAAGAGACAGGAATTTCAAACGCAGTTAACGAAGGAATATCATTAAAATTAGAAATTAAACAAGAACCGACCAATGATAACTCTTCTATTTTGAGAGATGATGGAGAAATCAGTTGGGAAGACTCAAAGATGGATATAAGTGACACTAAAGTAGGTTTTGAGACGGGTATCAACTGGAAGGAGACAGCAAACTCAACGCTTATTTCAACAAACGCACTTAACGAAGGAATGTCATTAAAACTAAATATTAAACAGGAACCGACAAATGACAATTCTTCTATTTTGACAGATGATGAGGAAATCACTTGGGAAGACTCAAATATCGATATAAGTGACACCAAAGTAGGTTTTGAGACGGGTATCAACTGGAAGGAGACATCAAACTCAACGCTTATTTCAACAAACGCATTTAACGAAGGAGTGTCGATAAAATCAGAAATAAAACACGAACCGACAAATGATAATTTTTCAATTTTAACAGAATGTGTTAATGACGCAGTAAACGCTTCATCTAAGGACGATGGTACAGAAATGATTTGTGATAAGTCATCAATATTGAGTGAACACAAACGTATACATCCTGGTGGAAAACCACATCAGTGTGACGTTTGTAATAAACATTATTCGCATTTAAGCGCGTTATATAGGCACAAACGTACGATAAAGCATTTGAACCTCCACAAACAGCTACATACTGACGAGAAACTGTATAAATGCGAAGTTTGTAGTAAGCGTTTTACTTTGCTAGACACTTTAAACAAACACAAGTATACACACAAAGTAGAGAAACTCTTTCAGTGTAACGTTTGTAATAAGAATTTCAGTCAGGCAGTCCATTTAAATAATCACAAGCGACAACATACTGGTGAGAAACCGTATACGTGTGACGTTTGTAATAAACCTTTTTCGTCCTTAAGCGCTTTAAATAGGCACAAACTTACGCATGCGAATGATAAACAGTATCGGTGTGATGTTTGCGATAAGCATTTTAGTCAAATAGGCCACTTTAACAGACACAAGCAGCTACATACTGGTGAGAAACCGTATCAATGCGAAGTTTGCAGTAAGCGTTTTACTCTGTTAGACACTTTAAACAGGCACAAGTGGATACACAAAGTAAAGACACCGTTTAAGTGTGACGTTTGTAATAAGCATTTCAGTCAGGCAGCCCATTTAAATAGTCACAAACGACAACATACTGGTGAGAAACCGTATACGTGTAACGTTTGTAATAAAGGCTTTACTGCGCTTTGCAGTTTAAAGAATCACAAAAGAATACATATTGGTGAGAAACCGTACAAATGTGACTTTTGTAATAAGCTTTTTACCGAGCTTGGCAGTTTAAAGAAACATGAACGAATCCATACTGGGGAGAAACCGTATCAGTGTGACGCTTGTAAGAAGTGTTTCACTCGATCAGACAGCCTAAATGTCCACAAACTTACACACATATAAGGTATTTACTGTGGTAAAGTTTTGTTAGTTAGAAAATCGAGTTATTTTACACTGGCCGAAAATTACGATATCAGTGAATGAGAAGAGTGTTTAGTTACGTTCGACAAAAGATTGTGTTTTTTTACAAACACTATTTTTAAATCGTATTTAACCCTTTTGGTCCTGGCGGTCATTTCAATGGATATACTATTCTAATGCGTGTAATTTAAGTCAGCCTGATTAAATATCAAATATAAACATTTCATTGTACTTGGGGCATGTAGCAAAGAAATACTATGTGTGTAGGTAGAAATATCGAGTCAAGTGTTGATCACAGTCATGGATTCACGCAAAGCTGGTAAATTTGTACATTCTGATTATGTATTACTTAGTACAACTTGCGTATTTTTATGATGCAATCTAATTTTCTTGTGCCGATATTTATTTTAATTTTGTGATGTTAACTTTACTAATTATACTTAAAAAGTAATTAAACATTCTATGCTAATGATTACCGTAGAAATATTTTTTTTCCTGTTATTCATTTATAGTATTTTCCAAAATTCTGTAAATGTTAAATTTAGTTTTTCACGTTAATTGCACCCTAAATAAGCCCAACACCCTAAAAAATATTTTGTGTTTAAAAAATATAAAATTCAGGTCCGAAGGGGTTAAACAAACAAGAGTCCATTGTGTTACAAGGGCGGAAAATTTTCGATTGCGAGTTGCGACAAGTGTTAAGTTGGTGGCGGGAGCAAAATGATGATAGCGATTACTTGAGTGACCAACAATATTTTTCACACGATACTCTTTTTTTTATTTTTAGGCCCGAATACCGTAAGCTAAAGCGCCTATATGTATTTAATCCTGATATGCAATTGTAAAATTTTGTCTTTGAAAAAATACATAAATAAATGTAGATGAAATATGGAATATTTCTAAAAAAATTGGTTGTCTGTAAAGTCGGTTTACGGACGATAGTTTTACGTAATACATGACCTAAACCTCCCAAAATTTGGTTTCAATCCGCTTATCCTTGGTGTCGGAATGATAAGAAATGTCAAAAGTGACGTTTGCAACTGTCAAAGTATTATGTTCTAATAATAATTAGTTATTCCAATACTTAACTTAGAAGGCGTTACATTTCACAAAATACTAATGTCAAAAAATTGAATTAAACATTAGAAATGCAGCCGTTTTCATGTTAAGACAAGACATACGTTATCTTCTAATTTCCATGTACGGCAAACAAAGACGACCGACCGCGTCGCGCCATGCATTAGACAACATTGCATTTATACAGCTATTTTTCTATATAAATTTGTATAAAAAAAACTGTTTAGGCAAATTCTGTTATACGAAATCTATGTGAAATGTTCTCCTCTTTCGTTTAAGACTGGTTTCAAACCGATCTGATTTAAATTGAGCGAGAAATTAGCAAAAAGCACGCACAGGGTCAGGCGGAACGTTACGCGTTACGAACGTTAGGATTTAGGAACGTTACACTTTTTCGTGCATGCAGCCGGTGTTTTATCAATTTATAAGATTGGTGATTCATCAATTTATAAGACGTTAAAAACAAAAAAAAAAGTATAGACAGACATCCGGACATACATTAAGAAATTATATTTGTTGATTCCTTATTTGATTATACAGTAGAACGTCTTTAATCCTTCAAGCCTCAAAATCTCGGTAGCTCTAAATCTCAACCCTGTAAAGGTCGAAATAATCAGTGATTGCCTTCAAGTCATTTTGGTAGATATTTTCTCTCAATAACTCGAAAAAATAAAATGTATCTCCGTATCTCGAACATAGCAACTCAAAAATTAGTTAGAATGAATCCTAACAAATCGAATATTTCCTTACAAAATCCGCCTAAGTCGGAATCGTTGATAACTCGATTTTTTTTACGTCTCCCTTGAAGTTCGACTCACAGAGGTTCTACTGTACTTCCTTAATTATAATAATAAAAAAATACCTATCCTAAAAATAATATTTTGCACGCCCCTATAGGCTGTGTGCACGAAGCCTATTAGCGCCGCTAGTGGGTAATAGAGAATTATTGAACTCACTTTTTATAGAAATCGCGACATATTTCTAAGATGATAAGTCAAAAACTTTAGGTGGCCATGATGTGTCCAAAAAAAAAAATAAAATAAGGAAAACTGATGTTAATTTGTTTACACTGACAGCGGAACGTCAAATTAGGGCGCCAATGGTCTTTATTTTACTTAAATCGCCATCAGCGCAACAGCTCGGAACACAACAAGCATTTACAGATCGCTTAGTTTTCCTATGTTTTCTTTGTAATTAAAAAACTTCATAAAATTATAACTATTTTCACTTTTAATAAACATTGCTCACTGACATACGGAAAATTTGAGCTTGACCTGCATCCAATTTGGGGTTATACTCGTATTCGCACTGTTAAGGTAGGCCATTTGTGATTTGTACTGAAAACGTGCACTCAACGCGTTGTCGCCTGATCTCTAATTATTTTCTGAAAATATTTTTCATTATTTTCTGAAAATAATACGCAATGTACGTGAAAACATTATCTGCGATGCGGATACAGACCGCGGTCCGCCATTTGGTGACCGCTGGTCTAGAGACGACGGAAATACGTCGATATAACACGTTATTTAGATGTAAGATGGATAAAGTTTGTTAAATACGAATTTGTGACGTAATCCGATCGATTGTCAAAGAATAGAAGATGCCATTTTGAGTACATAGAGATATTTAAATATTAATTATACTCGGCCGATTTGATGTCACACGCACAGAGAGAGGAATTAAATATTGGCGGTCATGTTCCAAAGTCGCTCAAGTTAAGTTTTTTTTTTAAAGTGAAACTTATTCTATCGCCCCGAATTTTTCTGGCCGTCTGTTGCATGTCGCATTACAGGCGGCCGCGGAGTAAGGGTAAAGTGAAAGGCGCTCGGAGTAGGCGCTCGGTAGAGCAGCCAAGGCCAATATGGCGGCGCCCATGGTTAGCATCAGCTGACCGTGTACTATGTATAACACATAGTCAGTCTGTCATGCGGGCAAGTGCTGTACAGTGTTTACATGTTTTTATTCGTGTATTCATGTGAATATTGTTGTTTATAATTAATCGTGATGGATAAGTGTCTACAATCCAACGCCTACAATCCAATAAAAGTTTCACTTGCGTCGTGGTTTCTTAAAACCACACAACTGTTTTTGAAGTGAAAACTTCTTTAGCGGCGTTGTACACTTTTTTTGTAATGGGTAAAAAATGTTAAACTCGCGTCAGGAAAAGTAAGAACTGGGTGAGACTTTCTAAGTGATAGTAATTGCCAGATACTTTTTATACAACGTTAGACATCTAGCGTTGAAATATTGTACATAAAAATGCAATCTATGATACAAACCATTTCATTTTTTCTACAGCGTTAGACATCTAGCGTTGAAATATCGTACATAAAAATGCAATCTATGATACAAACCATTTTATTTACAAGTGTTGCCAAATAAACAATGCTTCTAAATGCAAAAAATTAAGACGTTAATATTCAAGTTTTCACTTCTGCCGGCACTCCCGAAGTGCAACCCGTCTTTTTTTACCATTCCAACCCACAAATGGTGGTCAAAAATCACGTTTCACAATTTTACAATATCTTTTCCGTTTGAGGTATCCCGAATCCAAAAAACATTTCTGGAAAAACTCGTTGCGTCTGTTAGACTGTGAACACGATACAGGTCAAACAGATGAGCGGATTAAAATCAAATTTTGGGAGGATGTTTGGTATGCATATATGAAGAGCCCTACTGTTTTTGGAGAATATCGGCGCATGCTATAAATGTGTTTTTTATAGGTATAAGAATCGTAATTTTTATTTTGCTTCTGAACTAATATTAGTTCAGAAGCAAACAAACAAGACTGTTGCACTAAGAAAACTTATTTACACAATTTCATTAAAATCTGTTCGGTGGTTTCAGAGATTAGCGCGGCCAAAATTGTGACACGTGAATTTTATATACAGTATGTAAACGCGTAAAGTGCACATAGAGAAATTAGCATTGGGAAAAAAAATACTTGGATCATAGTTAACCATGACTGCATTAATTGTTATTTCTATTTAATTATCGTGGTAATCTTCAGGATTTCTATTTTATTTTGATTCATTTTTATTTTACTTGGCTTTTTTAATAATAAAAAGTTCTTATAAATCATTATTTTAATTTTTTGTACAAAAATAAAACAAAAAAACAACTCCATCTGTTTGGAAACATTTCATTCAAAAATTGTCTGACTGGTATGACGTATGCGCGTTGGTAAATCAGTGACCTAATGTCTTTAGGTTCAACACGAATAGGCGGAGATATTTGATCTCGCACCATATTTAAGTATTTTTGAGAATTTAATGTCCCATTAATAAAAAAATTCCGATTATGTTGTAATCATTTGAATATTTTCTTCGGTAGTATACACATCCATATTGCAAAAGAATATTATCTATCAAAATGAAAAATAAGATTTCAAGGCTCACTCTGATCCTGTCATTTTTTCCCAATGTTAATTTCCCTATGTGCACCTTACGTGTTTACATACTGTATATAGATATCAGCTAACGTCAACATTTTTGAAGTTGGAATGATCCCGTGGTTTATTTGGCTGGAATTTTTATTTTGTTCTCTTTAAATAAAAAAATCTTGGGTTTTGAATACATAGATAATAAATTGAAAATATGAATTGTAACTCGGCCCACATAGTTTTGACGGTTAGTGACCTTAAAAATAAATAATTAAATCTATCTGGTCACAGAAAAATTCACCATAGACGATTTTGTCACACGAGAATAGAAATAACGCCGTAAGGCACAGTGGAGCAGAACACAGAAGGGTTATTGAACGGTGGAGGCGGTGCCTTGTGGAGCGCCGCATCTCTTCTGGGTCATGGCTCTTCGCTTTGCCACACATTGACGTCATAACAGACACTTTAGAATAAGGTCTTATTCTAAACTATATTGATGAGCAAAATTATTACTAAAGTACAGGGGCGTAGCTACCGCCGTATCTGTCGTATCAATTATACGCACGGGGGCCCCCAACGTGCGTAAGCAAAAATTAATAAAAACTTCCCAATTTTTTTTTTATTTCGGAAATGACAAAAGTCAAAAATAGTTGGCAAAACCAAAAGTGCACATCCCGCAAGTTTTCCACTGTACATATTATAATGAAAAAAATTGAGAAAATAGATTAAAAAAAAAAAACAATTAAAAAAATAGAAAAAAAAATAAAAATAAAATGGAATAGAAAAAAAAATATTACTTGGTGTCAGCGGGAATCGAACTCGGCACCTTGCTATTACTGGACTACGCGTTTAACCACTCGGCCATTCTGATATCCCAGCTTGCGTTGTTATTATGGTATAGAAGTGGAGCAGTTATTCTACGTAATACACTACATTACAATAACAGTAATAGGTATTTTTTTGTTTTTTTAAGGTTTTTTATTTTAACTATTAGCTGTCAAAAATAATAAAATAAAACTGTTTATAAAAATTAAACTACTAACACATTTATGTGAATTTAAATAGGGTTCTGGTCTGATACTAAACAAAGTGAATAAAATATAACCCAAGGCAATCCGACCAAAATTGCGATCTGTAGAGTCGTGACGTACATACGTACATCCGTACATACGTACAGACCAACCGACAACTGCTGTTTGTAACTTTCAATTACAATTTTAATAGTATTTATGAACTCGAATTGATTTAAAAATGGTTCTGTTTTATAGATCAGAATCTCCTCTTTTCAAAAAGCTCCAATTTGAATGGATTTCGTGTGAAATTAACTTAGATATAACTTCTTATATGAACGAAAGTCAGCTCTGACGCTCAAAGCGATAATAAAGCACATACCGCTAATTTAGCGGTATGTGCAAAAGCAATTTCTTTTTTTCACGCGTAAAGCGTGCGTTCAGAGTTGGCAACACCCTACATCGGTTATCGGGGGCTGCGGGATTTCCCCGTTTAAGTCATTTACTTCAACGGAGGAATCTCACAATAATTAATCGATGTACATACGATACGATGATGAATTGTTTGTAAAAATTTTGGAAAAAGTGACAGATAGATAATTATGATGAATAAATATTTCTTTTAATTTTATGAAAACATTTTTTTTTCTTTTGTGAAAAATCTTTACCCTTCCTAAGGGCCCCCAAACAAATTTTTATACGGGGCCCCGCCAAGGCACGCTACGCTTCTGCTAAAGTAACACTAATTCTTTTAGCGCGGTAGGGGGGGCGTATATTAATTACATGAGCTCAGAATGGAGGGGCGGGGGCAAAATCTCATCAAATCTCGTTGAAGGGGAGGGAGGATCAATGAAAATCTCTAATTCTGACTATGTACATTATTAAAACAGATAACATTTTATATCATTTTTGTCCTCTTATTTCACAGAAAAAATTCCAGCCAATTGGGCGACGGGACTATTCCAACTTCAGAGTTTTGACATCTGATATAGTATAATAGAGAAAATAGAATTTCTGATATCGCGTGAGGTAACGCGGGTAATGGCTAGTATTCAATATATTTGCTATCCGTTGCCATAGTTACCTGCATAATATGTTCCACGTCATGTAAAAATTAATCATGTTGTGCGTCGAGTGTTTATTTTTATTCTACCGCTACATCTACCGCTATAAATGGACATGTCTAATTTATTCCCCACGCCACTGTCTGCGGGCTAGTAGGCGGTTCACTAGCATATTATTGATGACGTGCTTGGCTTCAACTCTCACCGCGGGCACTATAACTGTTACTAAATGTAAAACTTCAAGAATAAGTCACAAATACCTATACGTGATAAGAACGCGGAGTCGAACGAGAGACACGCGGTATTTAAATTTAATTTTATTCAATAAGTTAAAGAAAAAAAATGTTTTCAAAAGCATTTCGTGTTCCTGAGCTTCAGAGACAATTTTAAAAGCAGCTTTTCAGAACTTTACATTTCCAGCCCCGTGTCTAAGATAACAATTTTTCTTTGGCTAAAAGGTTTTCTTTCAGACATGATTTATGATTCTAAAACTACGTATAAATGTGTTTAGCCTACAAGAATTACCGAATGGAGACGATATTTTGCCAAAAGTAAGGCAGGTATAGTCAGGGGCGTCGACTATCCGTGGCTGCTCGGGGGCTCTAGCAGCCACGAGAAATAAATAGTAATTAAAAATCGTAATTCAAGAAATGAAGAACGCCACGAAGCCGAGAGGATTAATGAAACAATACCGAGCCGCCATTGTTAAGTATCGCGTCTAGTGCAGGGGTCGGCAACCTTTTGAGACGGAAGAGCCAAAAAATTTACAAAATTTCCTAGTTTTTAAAGAGCCACTAAACATTTTCGTTTCAGTATTATAGTACAGTGTAACCTCTTTATAACGTCCTTCGTTATAACGAAAAAATTGGTTGTCTGTAAAGTCTGTTTACGGACGATAGTTTTACGTGATAACGTATTCCGTAATACATAACCTAAATTTATATAATAATTATAATAATTCGAATCTATGATATTGCATCTTTTGCTTCAAATTTAGGTTAATTTTATTTATTAAAATTACTCACCACCTATAATATAATTGTTTTTTTTAACTTTCTTTCTTTCGTATTTATTTTAAGTCTCAAAGATTAGCTGTCATAATATTTTGAAAACAATTGTTTCATTGCTTATATAAAATTCCAAAACCTACTTACAATATTTAAGTATTTTCATACGTCAAAAAATTGATTTTTATAATGATAAAATTTGTATGAAAACGATTTTTTCGAGAGATGAGACCTAGCTAAAACGATTTTTTGCCCCCCAAAAACCCTTTTCAGTAAATTTCATCCAAATCGTTAGGGCCGTTTTCGAGAAAAGCACGCACAGGGTCAGGCGGAACGTTAGGGACGCTAGGAACGTTACACTTTTTCGTGCATGCAGCCGGTGTTTTATCAATTTATAAGATTGGTGATTCATTAATTTATAAAACGTTATCACGTCAAAAACTCCCTATAACGTATAAAGTTTTACAATTTGATTGGTTTACCTTAAAATCCATACATTAATACCCTCTTTATAGCGCAACAGTCATTCTCTATTACGAAGAAATATGTTCATATTTAGGCGTCAGCAAATATTTACATACGTAAAGAGGACGATTCTGAATCATCACTAACTATTCAACAAGCACTTGATGCCGCTAAACTTATCGAAAAATTCCTATTATTTAATGAAGATTATTCCACCACATCCCAAGGCATGCATAAGATACTTAAAATACAAAACAAATATTGGCATAGCAAAAAACGTCAGGCAAAGTAAACAGACTATATTATGTATTTAGAATAAATTAATTAGGTGAAATTTATTTTTTTTTCTTCCCTCCATATAACGAAAACTCTTTATAACGAAAAAAAATGCTCGGTCCCTTGAGATTCGTTATAAAGAGGTTACACTGTATTTGCTTATATAGGTATAATATAGTATATATATCCGAGGACGACACGTCGCGACGGGGGCGGTGCGGGTGAGACGCGAGTGGAAATGGCTTAGAGTTAAACATAGTACTCAATCATGGATCGATTGGACGATTTTTAAGGGTTTATATAATAAAATATTTATTTGGAACTGGAGAATACGCAACTTTACATCAAAAGAGCCGCATATTGCCGACCGCTGGTCTAGTACAATACTCTACCCGCACTTGTAGACATGGTTATTACTTAATCAACTGGGAGACGCTACTGATTCTACTTGTTTTACGCAATTTCGATCTGTTTGCAGTCAGGCAATTTATCATTCAATTTGCTGTGTTTTTTACACTGTTTGCTGTAGTCTGTATTGAAAATTTGTACAATTATAATTAATAGATGTTCGAACTTTATTTATGTAGTTTTTTATGCCGGCACTTCACATGGCTATTTGTATTTGTGTATTTGGCAAACAATTACCAAGTGTGGACAGTCTATATGACAAAGTGTTGGCCTTATTTGCCTATTTGACAAATAAGGCCAATACCAAATACGCGTTACCGTGCGCTTGTCGGTTTTTCGATGCACATCAAAGGAGTCAAATAGGCAAATACGCAAATAAACCGTCCACACAATGGCCATATTCAGAAGCGCACGCGTAAAATGTGCCGGAGAATGTGTACATTAAATGTAGATATTGCGGCAAATGTACACATTCTCCGGCACATTTTACGGTAAATGTGTACATTTCCCAAGAGTTTACATTTACCGTAACATACGCATTGCTCTATCGGGTGTATAAACTTAAGTAATTTATTTAGATCAAACCTGTATATGTATACAGAGTGACCGGTAATTGCTCGTATTCCTCTCGGGAGAAGAAACTATGGTTAATTTGGAATGATTTAACCTTATCACTTGGAGGTCGGAAATGCGTCATTTTTTTATGATAGTGACACTTGTGTGAAGAAGTTTTATTTTATTTTTTTAATTTATTGTAAGTTTTAAAACAACATAAAATCTAACAGTAAATTTCGTAGTTTTTAGCTTTAGGACGGTTGGCCAATTAGTAAGCTATCAGATCATTCAGGCCAAAAAGTGAGAATATCTTTTTTTTAATTTTTAACTCCCAAAATTCGAATTATTGTAAAAAGAAAAGCGAAGTAGATTTTCTCGAAAATGACGTGATAGAAGTTAAATAATTCCAAATTAGTCATAGTTTCTTCCCCCGAGATGAATACGAGCAATTACTGGTCACCTGTATAAAAATACGTTCCCACGCCGCGTTGTCTGTCTAAACGCGATAAATTCAAAAACTACCGAACGGATTTTCATACGGTTTTCACTAGTAGAAAGAGCGATAAACGAGGAAAGTTTCTGTATAATAATATAATTTGTAAATATTTTCTACAAAATGGCTGAACTGTGACGGTGTTTTGTTAAAAAAAAAACTGTTTAATGAATTACGATCGAATTTCGACCACTGAACGACCACTACTACGTACAAAGGGTCGTGATTAGAGAATACAATCCCGAGTATGTTTTTCAATCCAGGGATTACGGGATTTTTGATGCGTAATCCCGGGATTGGACTATGTGGTTTCTAATTGGGCTGAAATGAAAAAAAACTTGAGTAATTACTTAAAAAATGTTTAAATATCGTTGCACAACACAAATCACAATATAGTAAGAAAAGAAAATAGACAAAACAAAAAAAAACTTTACTTTTACAAGAAATCAAAAAGACAACACAAAAAAACTATTTAGAATTTCGAAAATACAATTGCAGAAATATCAAAGCATCCGTTTGACTTCCAAGCCTGCTTCGTAGTTTATTGCCAACATAAGGTGGTTGGAGGAATAGACAATAGAACTTATATGCTGTTTCTAAGTGATATCCACGAACTCCTCCATTTTCGAATAGGTTTATTTCACGTCTAATACTATTTGCCAACCCCGATTCATTTTGTACTTGTACTTGACCTGAAGATTTCATATTCTTACGTATCGTACCTACCGCGTATTTAAGGATTGGTTTTTGTCGTCATGTAATAAATAATAGTAATATAATCTAGGCAAGGTAATTGTCAAGGCGCAACGGATTACGGAATGCAAACTAGATCTGTTTGTGGCAATCCCGAAAATCTCGAGATTAGCCAAGTACGGTCCCGGGATTTTCGGGGCCAGAAAACGGCCGGGATCCTGAGATTCGATTTCCCGGGATTGTATTCTCTAGTCGTGATATAGATCTGTGCGGATGAATAAGAAGGTATATTGAACGAAGTCATTTTGAACGAATACTAATTATGAAGTGTGAACGCTTCGTTAGTACAGTTGACTGAATGTATTACGTAATTAAAGAAAACCAATTACAGATTCTATTCCTTGAAACGAAATATAAACTGACATTGTATAGTAAACGTACATAGAAGCCAACGTTTGCAGACTAGATGTTACCTCGTTCCGTTGGATGACGTCATCCAACGGACCGGTCAAATTTTTGCGAGGCATCGGCTGTTGCTTCAAAAGACAGAATGGTATTAATTTCAAAAAATTTCTCACATTTTTTGAAAATAATACCATTTTGTCTTTTAACGAAAAATAAGTCCCGGTTCGAATTTTGAAATCCGTCATGTGGCCACGCCGATGAGCTCATAGTGACATCATTTTCATCCTCGTAGCTAGCGCGCCAGTCAGCACAAGTTTCAGTGGCTAAGCCAGCATCGTGGGCAGCGACGTAAAGATAGTAGATATTCAGTATGCGTAATGAAAAAGTAGTTACGCCACTCCAATTCTTCTCGGTTTCCGGACTTGTATGCCGTGGTCCATTGGTATTACTACCTGACGTTTCGTCTACAACTGCGGTAGACATTATCAAAGGCGATGTGGTAGCGGGCGAAGTGTCCTTCTAGGCTGCTCACAGGTAAGTGTGTCGACACTCGACAAGTGTGGTACTTCCGTTTTTAAGCTATTGCATAGCTTCTGTCGCGAGCTTTGAGCGCGGCGACCGAATCAAGAAATTCCGTAACGAAAAAAAACCTAACACCCATTCCGTAACGAAAAAAAACCTAACACCCCCCACTCCGACCGGCACAGCGGTGCGGCGTTGACAGCCGTGCATCGTCTAACGTCGTTTCAGTTCGGCAGACTTCGGCACGGTGTTTGTGTGCTCATAACTGCATAACTGCTCATAACTGATTCTATCTTTATTTGTGTATAAATGAATTTATATTTAATACTGCTATAAAAATAACCTAAATTATTTAGGTTATGTGCAGAGAAAGTATATATGATATTATATCTATATAAATGTACATCGCGCGAAATTCTATGATCAAACTCTTAATATCGTTCTTTTTGTTCAAATTTTTTGAATGAATAATTGTTTTGGTGTGTAATTACACTATTAATACCTTATTATTTATACCTAGCTATTTTCGTTTTATAGAGAAGACAAACTTAAAGACCTAAAAAGAATATGCAATAGCTTTACCGCGGCAGTCCCCGAGTGCCACACGTATTATGTATTGTCAGCGTGCTCGTGTTCTCTACTCGGTCGTAGTTGAAGAAACCAAAGTTATAGACAAAACATCGAGTTACTACCCACGCATATACAGAGAGGCCATAGAAATACACAAACACACAAATAATTATTTCAACCGCAAAGATGAAGGCTTGGATCTAAGTAAAACATGGACACCAGCACTGTGCAATACCAACTCACTGAAAGGAACGACCAATCACAGAAGAGCATACTACGACCGAGTGGAGAACATGGGCACGCTGACTATAAAAGACGGAAGTACCACACTTACCTGTGAGCAGCTTAGAAGGACACTTCGCTCGCTACCACATCGCCTTTGATAATGTCAACCGCAGTTATAGACGAAACGTCAGGTAGTAATACCAATGGACCACGGCATACGAGCCCGGAACCCAAGAAGATTTGGATCAACACCGGCCGTGAAAGCCTACACACTTGGATAACTTATTATAATCAAAGAATAAAGACGTTTTGAACACACGGTATACTTTTTCCAATGTAGTTATTATATTACTAGTTAAAAATAGAAAAAAAACTAGCATTTGTTGCAGCTAGTCTAGGAGCTGCTAGACAACGGACAGGCGATTAACTACTTTATATAGAAACTCTTTCACATCAATTATTCCTCAAGGAGATCGATGTATTAAACTGTTGGATTTAGTTCCGCGTGGCGAACATGCAATCATATACAGGGTGTCCCATTAAGAATGGGACATAGAACAACTGCAGATTCTCCAATTCAAAATAAAACGATTAAGCGAAATATGCTTAGATAAAATGTTACTCGTTTCCGAAATATGCGGTGTTGAAGTTGAAAACTGAAAAATTATTATTAATGTCCATAATTTTTTTAATACACCGTATAATTTTACTCAAATCGGCACACTTGTTAAATATCATAAAATGCACCTAACAATAAAAAAAATAGTTCAGTACGCTCTACCAGTGGCGTACGGCAGGAGTAAGTAATGCTTGTACCCCTTCTAAATGTTACGCCGCTGTCTAAATTTTAACTTTGACTATAATTTTATTTTTTTTGATATTTTCTAAGTCAATAATGTACACTTGTTAGTTTGTTGTAAAGTCATTGATTTTCGAGATATTCGCGGTTTTTTTAAGACAAAATTGTAAAAATGAATATTATTAATAATAATACAAATAAAAAGTACATGTCTATCTATCTTTAACTGCGAATATCTCGAAAACCAATGACTTTACAACAAACTAACAAGTGTAAATTATTGACTTATAAAATATCAAAAAAATTAAAATTATAGTCAAAATTAAAATTTAGACAGCGGCGTAACATTTAGAAGGGGTACAAGCATTACTTACACCTGCCGTACGCCACTGGTAGAGCGAGTAACATTTTATCTAAGCATATTTCGCTTAATCGTTTTATTTTGAATTGGAGAATCTGCGGTTGTTCTGTGTCCCATTCTTAATGGGACACCCTGTATATGTTACGGTCAATGTCGACAATGCCCGGTCAATGTCGACAATGCCCGAGCCACATCGGGCTAATTCTCTTCTATTTTTGAATTTTGATAAAAAAGTTACTTAAAATATTTTGTTCGTCTATTTGATTTCTACACGCTGTTAAAAAAGAATAATCAACTTAAAAATTACCTGTATACACAGTTTTCCATAAGATTATATAAAATTGCGTAAAATTAAAATCATTATAATTTTTTATTTATCTAGTGCATGGGTTGGCAACCTGCGGCTCGCGAGCCGCATGCGGCTTTTTTGATGTAAAGTTGCGGCTCTCCAGTTCCATACGCAAAAAGTAATTATTTTATTATATAAACCCTTAAAAATCGTCCAATCGATCCATGATAGAGTAACATGTCTATCTCTCAGCCATTTCCACTCGCTTCTCACCCGCACCGCCCCCGTCGCGACGTGTCGTCCTCGGATATATATATTATACCTATATAAGCAAATGCTATAATACTGAAACGAAAATGTTTAGTGGCTCTTTAAAAACTGGGAAATTTTGTAAATTGTAACTTTTGGCTCTTCCGTCTCAAAAGGTTGCCGACCCCTGATCTGGTGAATCGATTTGAATTTTTTTTTTTTCAAAATTTATAGATAAACAGTCAGATAGTGACTTTTTTTCGGTTGAGACCATTTTTAAATATCTCCAGGACATCCTTATAAACAAGAAGGGGCGGATTTATTGTTCACAGAATCACAGATATTGATATGATTAAAACTGGATGTCAGTTTGTGTGACGTTTCCAGTGCTGGATTAACCTACGTATAAGCAAATTAAGCAATTGCTTAAGGCATCACGTCTCAGGGGGCACCAAAAACTCAGAAATGAAAAGCCTCACCAGACCATGTCAACATTTTTTTTTCTTTTTGTCATGTCCTTAAAAATTTTATCTACCTACTGTTATAAAACTGTCTTAGGAAGTAGAGAAGTTAAAAATAATAATTTGTTTTGGAAAATGAAAGCGATTTCTTTTAACTTTGAAGTTTTGTAACTTTTTTCAATTAATTATATAAAAATGCCTATAAGGACCGATTTTGTAGACAATAAAATTTTCAATGAGAGCATTGTTTGTAAAATTCATTGTTTTTTTACTTTTTTCTATCAATTTTAAGCTTTTAACATTCACAATTTGAAAAAAAAAATTAAACACTTAACATGATACATATATTAGAAGTACCTGGGTGATCTAGCTTTGCTCGGAAAGCTAAATAAAATACTAATATGCTGTGGTAAGCTTTTATCGGACTTGTTAAAAACAATTATCATTATAGGTGAGTAATTTTAATAAATAAATTTTTAACCTAATTAAAGATTAACTCTCATAATATTTTGAAAACAATTGTTTCATATTGTTTGTATAAAATTCCAAAACCTACTTACAATATTTAAGTATTTTCATACGTCAAAAAATTGATTTTTATAATGATAAAATTTGTAAGAAAACGATTTTTTCGAGAGATGAGACCTAGCTAAAACGATTTTTTGCCCCCCAAAATCCCTTTTCAGTAAATTTAATCCAAATCGTTAGGTCCGTTTTCGAGAAAATATTTAGAGACATAGGTAGGTACATAGGTAGATACAAGATTAGCTCGTTTAATAATATTAGATTAGATTAGATAGATAGATAGAATTAGACAGCTGTTAGAGATGAGGGCCCATAGACAAGAAATGCTTAGGGCATCAAGGAGTCTTAATCCGACACTGGACGTTTCACATAAATTTAGTAATCCTGTTTGCCAAAATAGGATACCAATTTATAGGACGTCGGTAAGTAGACTTACGAAATACTGTTATCTACGTTAAAATTTCTCAATTTTAAACCAAGTGGAAAGCAAAGTCCAGAACTAACTATAGTTTACCTATGCGATTAAGAAGTTAACGATTTCATCGATATCGATAAACCCAGTTTCGTTTCGTTATCATCATTGATAAAATTATACGGGATACAAGGCTAAATATAAAAACAATTTTTATTCACTTAAACATCATTTATTAGTCAACGTTTCGGCAGAAATGCTTGCCTTCTTCAGGACCTTAAAATCTCTAGTAAAAAGTCACAAAATTAAAAACTAGAGATTTTAAGATCCTGAAGAATTTCTGCCGAAACGTTGACTAATAAGTGATGTTCCAGTGAATAAAAAAATTGGTTGTCTGTAAAGTCGGTTTACGGACGATAGTTTTACGTGATAACGTATTCCGTAATACATAACCTAAATTTATATAATAATTATAATAATTCGAATCTATGATATTGCATCTTTTGCTTCAAATTTAGGTTAATTTTATTTATTAAAATTACTCACCACCTATAATATAATTGTTTTTTTTTTAACTTTCTTTCTTTCGTATTTATTTTAAGTCTCAAAGATTAACTGTCATAATATATTGTAAACAATTGTTTCATTGTTTATATAAAATTCCAAAACCTACTTACAAGATTAAGGTATTTTCATACGTCAAAAAATTGATTTTTATAATGATAAAATTTGTATGAAAACGAAATTTTCGAGAGATGAGACCTAGCTAAAACGATATTTTGCCCCCCAAAATCCCTTTTCAGTAAATTTCATCCAAATCGTTAGGGCCGTTTTCGAAAAAAGCACGCACAGGGTCAGGCGGAACGTTAGGAACGTTACACTTTTTCGTGCATGCAGCCGGTGTTTTATCAATTTATAAGATTGGTGATTCATCAATTTATAAGACGTTATCACGTCAAAATTGTTTTTATATTTAGCCTTGTATCCCGTATAATTTTATCATACCATAATACCAAGGTGTCTTATTTTATTTTATCATCATTCTGACGAAGAAACACATCCTTGTACATAAAACAAGTCGCCACCATCTAACCAATCCCTTATCGAACACCTCTCAATCATTTGCATTTCCAATTAAAATTTAAATTAAGTTTTTATACACAGCAAAACACAATTCATTTTCGCACAATACAAGAAATTAATTTCCACTTCTTTTAAAATGTGTCGTTCACACTTTTAAATTAAATTCCAGAGAAAAAAGTCACGCACTTTGCATTTTCAACGAAGAAATCAAAATCTGTCAAATCAAGTTGTCACAACACATGTGAAAAAAACTAACCTCACACACACACATAAAACACATTGACAAACGCGCGCGCGCTATACAACGTCTAAAACAAAAGCCGCCCGGTCAAAACAAATGAACAGCGAAACAGTTGAACATATAAACGTCATCGTTCGTTTGTCTCTCACGCAAACTGTCAACTGTTTCATGTGACTGCATATATACATAATATTATGATCCTTTCGGCGATATAAAAAAGATGAACATAACCTCACTAATGATCGCCAGAGAGAGATGGAAAGCACGAGACGACATTTGTTTGTTATGAACGACGACCGCGACGGTAAGTACTAGCAAACGTGGAGACGCAAGCTCGGAGCAGCGTGCCGTTTCAACCGTTATCCGGTGTGTAAGAGAGAAGACGCGGTCACGCGCGACGACGGTGCTGCCGCCGCTCTATTTCGTGCGAACTACTGCGTCATTTACGCCATACAATGTGTTCCGAACGTAGTAAAACCGGCCAAGTGAGAGTCGGACTCGCGCACCGAGGGTTCCATACGAACTTGTGGGTATGTAAATAGTTCGTCTATCGCGGGAATCGAGTCTCTAAGATTTTTCCCGCTTAGCCGTTGGAAAACTGTCTCATACATCGACAAACGTCGCGGCCAGTTTGCTAACTAAGCGTGTAATTGCAATGAGTTCAGATGGACTACTGAACTGTACTGTAACTCGTGGCTATATCTGATAGCCTAGTTGTCGTACCGTGTTGTATGCGAGAGTTCTTATTTGTTGGTAGCGGATGCTTGTTTTGTAGTAGAACTGTTGTACGTGCGTAGCATGTTGTTGCGGTTTAAAAAACATTATTTTTTTTGTGATGTAACTACAAAATTCGGATTTTTTGTGCTATAAGACATTGCTTCTTGCCAAATTTCATGATTCTAGGTCAACGGGAAGTACCCTATAAGTTTTTATTCCCAAGAGTCTTGACAGACAGACAGACGGACAACAAAGTGATCCTATAAGGTTTCCTTTTTGCCCTTTTGAGGTACGAAACCCTAAAAATGAGGTGTTAAAAATTTACACTACTTTTTTACATTCCGTCTCGACCTCATAATAATATTAAGTCCAGTTTTCCTAAATTTCAAATTAAATTTATTGTTTTTACGTGAGAAAAATGATAAATTTGACACTAACAAAAACTGCTAGATCTTTTGCATTCAACTTGATTTGTGAAATAAATAATGATACTGTTTAAATTGATTTTATTGTCAATCTTTCGTTGTTGCATAACATCTCTAGAGTCTAGACTATACTTCTGTTACTACTACTACTTCTTGCTGGTTATACAAATACTAGCCGTTACCCGCGGCTTCGCATGCGATTGAGACGAAACACGGATGCATTTCCATTATTTGGCATAGTTACTCCTTTCTCGGCGTAGACCAGCCTAATAAATTTCAAAATTGATGACATTCACATGATCAACGTCTTGACAAACCTTGAAAATGACACCCGTGTTGGTTTTTAGACTATTTGCCTCTTTTCACCCTCTGAAGAGGTTGTTTTTGAAAAAACATGAAAACGTGTTTATTTATTTGTTGACAGGAGTAATCCTGCGCATTTTCATATTGATACATCTATCTTATATGATGTCTTCATGCAAATTTTGAATCCCCGTTACACTCTTTTTGGGATTGAATTTTCAAAAATCCGTTCTTGGCGGATGCTTACGTCATAATAACTATCTGTGTGCCAAATTTCAACCCAATCCGTCCAGTGGTTTGAGCTGCGAATTGATTCTCCATTCAAATTTTGAACCCCCGTTACACCGTTTTAGGGATTTATTTTTCAAAAATTCGTTCTTGGCGGATGCTTACGTCATAATAACTATCTGTGTGCCAAATTTCAGCCCAATCTGTCCAGTCGTTTGAGCTGTGCGTTGATAGATCAGCCAGTCGCGGTTCCTTTTTATATATTTCGAAAAAGGCACTCTATGCCTACTCTTGCCATCTGGTGGTAGAAATTTTAATATTTACATTATATTATATTCAAACCGTAATGTTTGAAACTGAGCACAAGATTTTCAAATAATGCGTTCTGCAGCACACAAGTAACTAACAGTCAATTGTGATTTTGCATCATTTAAGGAGGTTGAGCCGTTTTACGAAGATAATGAAAAAAATCTGAAAGAATATTTTTTAATAGATTTTTTTATGACAAAATTTTCTGTAAAAAATCCAAAATCATTAGGAGATTTATAAAGTTAAAAACTAAAAAAAACTTTTATATGTATAATCTTATGGAAAATATGTCAAGCTAGCATGCAAACTGTTCATTTTAATTTTTTGCAAATAACCAAATAATGTCAGCAGTTCCAAAAACTATCTATGTAAAGCATCGATGTCTTACGCATATATTAATATTTTTTCCAATTTAATTAGGAGACTTTTAATCAATAAAAAAAATTATTAAACCTTAGCACTTTTCGATTATGGACTTTTATTCTTGACAGATTTAACAATTTTAACTGAATTTTCAACTTTTTAATGATTTAATTTTAATTTTTATTACTTCTAATTTCTTTTTTCAATTATTTACTGCAAAAAATATGTAAAATACAGATATTTACATAAATGTTTTTTTTTAACCTAACTTTGTACAAAAAATACAAAACTTAGTCCATTAAGTATAAAGTACTGAAATAATTAATTAATATTAAAAAAAAATATTTATTTATGCCTTTATGACAATAATTTATTGGTATCATCGACTTATAAACTATAAAAGTTCCCATTTAGAATTCGACTTACTTTTGATTGGGACTGTAACGGATCAACCTCCTTAAAATTAATTTCATTAGTACATTTTTGATCTAGAATAATTTTCACAATAGTGGTGGGGCGCACTGTAACTTTGTTCAATGTCTACACAGCACATTCAAATACAATTCACAATCATTTTGATAGAATCGCAATTTTACACGAGGTAATCACCATGGATCTGGGTTGGGGTTGAGCTTGAAAATTGCTTAAGTTTTGTAATTATTAAAATTTGCTTGTTTAAGAATAATTTTCTGAATTTATGAACTTGAATGAGAAAGATGCTGGAAAACATCTTGTATATACTATTTGAAATTTAGATGAAACGTTTTAGTATTTGTTATTTGGTGATAGTCATTTTTTATTCCTAGCATAATATTTTTAATTATTTCGGTTTCGACACGTTCTTCCACCACCAACACCGGACTTCCACCACAATTAATTTTTTCCATTATTTCAAGTACGCCCATGAATCTTGCGCAATTTGTGTATAAACCAAAATAATAAAAAAAGTAAAAATGCGTATTATGTCATGAAACTCGGTACCTCTATGTTGTTAGAATAATATTCTGAACAACTTTTCTATTATTTTTTTTCGATATCTTTGAACTCTTGTTAACGACCATTTTAGTCAACGGATAACGAGCCGACGCGAAACGGTTACCTTTGTACACGATCCGCTTATATACGTAAGCACGTCCGTTGTTATCGATATCAGTTCTATACTTGAAGGGCGAAGAAGTGCAAGTGTGTTATATCTTGCTTGTTTATTTTTGTAATTTTCTAAAGTCTTGCCCCAACACTGGTCTATTATGAACAAGGCTAATTAATAAATCCATATTAATATCAATTTTAAACTCCATATTCACAATGAGCAGCACAAGGTAGGTAGGTAGGTATGGGTAAAAACGTGCGCGCACATATGTCGTCGTCCACAGATTTCTATGAAATTACGTGGTCCACTGCATCGGACCGACCGCCGTCGAGCCGAGGGGCGACGTGCGGGTATCCGTTGAGTTTTGTTGCAACGGTTACATGCCCGTCGCGTTAACAAACACCCACACTAACCTACTGAACACTGCGCGTCGGCCCGTCGCCTAACGCTACGCAAAATATCAAGACATTACCCTGTTTGTGAATTCGTACTTGGCTGTTGTTAAAGTTCAGATTTCGGTTGAGTGTCTTAAAAAATGTGAGCCCTCAAATTCAAATCTGTATTCCTTCAAACAACGAAAATATGGGGGTGTCTTCATCTCACTGGATCACGCTATATGCTATATTTAAACTTTTGGTTTTAAAGAAGACTTACCAATATTCAGCTATTAACTTGTTAGAAAAACAGGAACTTACCTGAAACAAATAAACATAAATTAACAATAAGTGAATTTTCATACGGCTATTGTTTGTACAATTGTTAAGAAACACCAATTGTTGCATCGCTATATTAGAAAATGTCATATTCGGATTCAGCGCACTCGAAAACATATTTCTAGAGCTTAGGATTGTTTAAGATTGTGAATTCGATGGAAAATCTCGCTAAACATATCTGTAGCTAAAAATCTATTGGTGTTTAGGGCCCGCATGGACATTAGACACTTTTTATACGCTTTATATTAATTTCAGTTGTAAGTTTGTATGTATGTATGTTTGTAAACTCGTTTGGACTACAGCAAGTGGTTTATACAGGGTGAGTCAGACCACCCGTATCAGTCGTTTTTTTCGAAAACGGTTAGTCGTAGAGAGTTGTGTCAAAAATCTGTATTATAAAAGCCCTAATGAAGAATCGAATGGTGATATATTTCCCCCCCGGAAAGGTCGGCTTTCCTGTTAGTTTGCTCCGAAATGTTCAGAACTCCGGAATGTTAAATGGCACGATAGGTCGAAAGTGGAATTGTTGAAAAGATCTTTAAAAAATAAGCAAGTTTTGTAGGACATTTTTTTTTGTTACTGCCACCCCTGTTAAGTAATATTCGTTTGAAATTATTAAATTAACATGTAAGAATAACAAACTTAATTTTAAAAGTTGGCATTTAAAATCTAGTTACCTAATTTAACAATGTCACAAATGTTCGAACTGTTTTCAATTTACTTCTAAACACTGCAGAGCTCTTCTAGATATGTTATGAGTACCTGGAAGTATTTTCCGACAAAAAAACAATTGCAATTATTGAAAACTTATTGTGACATTGTTTAATTAGGTAACTAGATATTAAATGCCGACTTTTTTGTTATTCTGACATGTTAATTTAATAATTTCAAACGAATATTACTTAACAGGGGTGGCAGTAACAAAAAAAAATGTCCTACAAAACTTGCTTATTTTTTAAAGATCTTTTCAACAATACCACTTTCGACCTATCGTGCCATTTAACATTCCGGAGTTCTGAACATTCCGGAGCAAACTAACAGGGAAGCCGACCTTTCCGGGGGGAAAAAATATCACCATTCGATTCTTCATTAGGGCTTTTATAATACAGATTTTTGAGACAACTCTCTACGACTAACCGTTTTCGAAAAAAACGACTGATACGGGTGGTCTGACTCACCCTGTATAGTGGTATAATATGCCAGCACTGTAAGTACACTGGCTAGCCGTGCGGTCTAAGGCACGGGTCTTCGCTGACGTCAAATCTCGGAATCACGTGTCGTGGGTTCTAATCCCGTCCACGCCGAAAAAAAAATTGTTTTTTTTTCGGCAAATTTTTGACAATAAATCGAACTAAAAAGTGGAAAATAAATATAGTTTTAAAAAAACTAAAAAACACGCTATTACGATAAATCTGACCCTGATAAACGCCCAACAGTTATTTTAAAAATCACTCGGTATAGTTGAAAAAAATACAAAATTAAAACAGATATGGGGTAGTAGGCATTTGAATATGTCTGTCAGCTTGTTTATCTCCCTAAGCATCCCTCTGTCAAAAAATAATACTCTCGTATTACGATAAAAAAAAATGTAAATTCGCTTTGAAGTATAAAGTTTTTTATTTATATCAAAAATGTGTACTAAAAATACAGGTTATACATTTTAAACGTGCCAAAACGCCGAAGAAGGTTCACATGTAGTCTTTTAATTTTGAAAAAAATTGGTGTCTGAGTTAAGACCGCAACACACGAGGCTGGAAACACTGCTGGGACTTCTACTGGGACTTCTGATGGCCGGCAGTGAGGCTACGAAGCTGGAAATGCCGTCACTGCGGGCTTGCCTGCTAGCTCACAAGATGTATTTTAAAATTAGAACAGGGGCTATTTTTTTGCTTGGTCCCCTGCTTGCTCTGAGAAAGAACCAATCAGGAAACAGTATCTTGTCACGTGGGCGACATGAACAAACGCCTACAAACAAGCACTGTGTTCTGTTCACAGACAATAAACGTCCACTTTTGTTACCGTTGTATCACTGCGCGGGCGCCGAACCTACCTACAAAACAAGCTTGAAATGATGTCTCGAGTGAAGCTAGCGCATAAGAGCAATCAAGAAATCCAGCGCTAGAAAACTAGTAGTCAAATCTAGCGGCAAATCCTGCCTCGTGTGCAGCGGCCTTTCCCTGGAGCTATTATTACTATTATTATTATTTCTCACATATTTGTATTTTTTTATTGTTATGGTTTGGATTGAAAACCAGCTTTAAGCTAAATTCACGCCTTTTAATAAAATTTCTGTTTTTTCATCAATAAAGACATTATTATTATTATTATTACTATTATTATTATTATTATTATTATTATTATTATTATTATTATTATTATTATTATTATTATTATTATTATTATTATTATTATTATTATTATTAATAATAGTTGTTTATAATACGCGCCACGAATCTAAAAGTCTCGGAAGTTAGATGAGAATGCGGGCCTGCGCTTGTACAGTCTGTTGAAAAACTACAAACTCGCAACTCAATAAAACTAAAATAACAATAACAACTTGACAATAGCGTACTCGACTGTACTTTAAAGCAGGAAAGCGACAAGTGACAAAGGCAACGAGCGATCACGGCCAATCACCGACGAGCGCACGTTCCGTACAGGTAGCTGGGAGGTGGTGGGAGTCTCAACGGCTCTAAAATGTGCCTTTGCGACGCTGTTTGTGACTAAGTTCCGAATTTTTTAGATCCGTGGCGCGTATTATAGACAGATAGTAAACTATAGACGCTTAACAGCTGAGGTCATCAGCGTCTATGTGTGTAACAGACAATCTGCCAGTCGGAATAGACCGGGGGCGGGCAAATATTTTGATCGTCGGGCCACATTGCTGATGAAAATTTGACCATGGGCCAAATGTAGTGTTGGTGGTTGATCAGGTTCCTTTAAATTAGTAATACTCTTGAATTTGATTTAATAATGATTTATTTACAACACTAAAGTGAACGTATGCCAGCATTGCGCTGTCCTCTTGTCCACTACCAGCCCTTCTCTTCCTTCCAAATAGGTATACATATATTTATATCAATTTGAAATGCAAACCCATGCGCATTTAATTAGACCACTTAAGTAAGTGTTATAGTGAAACACTACGTTTGCAGTTTACATTGCAACTGATATACGTAGCTTAACCTACATACTGTATAATGTATATACAGTATAGACGAGAATAATACATAATGTAGTAATTATTATAATATATTACAGAGTAACTACTGTTTGCTACAATTGTTAAGAAAACTTAGTCCGCCGCGATAGTGGAAAGATTCGGGGTTCGTATCCCGACGGTGACATTGTTTGTAAATTAAACTAATTTTTCTATGTTGATAGCGTTGTAACAATGGGTGTGTCTTAACAATTGTAACAAACAGTAGTTACTCTGTAATGTATATACAGTATTTGGAGATCAAAAAAAAGGTCCTTTCATTTCCGCAACAAAAAGGTCTTTTTTCGTCTCTTATGGCCCTAAAAATTTTTTTATGCGCCAAATTATGTTGGAGAACTATTTTCGCTCTTAATAATCATTTATAAAATGCTTCGCGGGCCGGACAAAATTCTACTGCGGACCGCCATTTGCCCAGGCCTGGCATAGACAAATCGACTAGAGCTCGGGTTCCAGGGAGTACTAAATACCAAAAAATCTTTAAATGCAAACTACATTCCAATGTTTCCCCTGAGAGATACATGTTATAGTATATTGTGCAACTAGTGCGACAATGCCGCACGAGTTGCACATACTATTTTTTATTACGAATTAAATTAAATTAAAAATAAAATTTTATTACGAATTAAAAAAAGAAATTAGAAGTAATAAAAATTAAAATTAAATCATTAAAAAGTTGAAAATTCAGTTAAAATTGTCAAGAATAAAAGTCCATAATCGAAAATTTTAACCTCAAATCTGCTTCAACTGACAGTTTGTTTCGTTGACATTAACACCGTTATTATTTTGTTTTTTTCTTTGAATTTGCGTGCGGCAAACAATAATTTCAGTGCGACAAATAAAGTTTCCGCACGCAAATGAAAATAGCTACTTTTCAACCGTAACAGCGTGCGTAAACATACCACTTTTCCCGCATGAGTAATAAAAAATAATTAATCTGTCAACTATGAATATAAAAGTGGTCGACCCGAGGTGGTTGACCGGGAATTGGTGCATTTACCCTACGTGATTATAACCTAACTTTAAATAAAAATTTTAAATTCATTGCAACAAGCAAGTGAATGTCGTGTGTTGTCAAATGTCAAAGGAAAGATGTTAAGTTTTTGGGGTATAAAGGCCGCTGCACACGAGCGGGATTTGCCGCCAGATACCTTACTAAATTGACTACTACTTTTTTAGCGCTGGTTTTCTTGATTGCTGTTATGTGCTCGCTTCACACGAGACGTCTTTTCAAACTTGTTTTATGGATAAATCTGGTGCGCACGCAGTGACAGTTCAAATATAAACACAGAGCAAAATGTATCTGAGCAGAATGACGCCATGTTGGTTTGTGGGCGTTTGTTTATGTCGCCCACGTGACAAGATACTGTTCCCTGATTGGTTCTTGGTCAGAGCAAGCAGAGAACCTAGCAATAAAAATACCCCCTGTTCTAGAGATGTGTCGCTCCTGAGCGAGTCGTTCATAATGAACGACTTCCTTCTCGGAGCAGAACGAGTCGCTCTTTTTTTGTGAATGACTCACTCCAAGCGCCATTGCTCTGTGCTGAGCTGTTCTGTACTGTTGCAGTCGCACATTTACAGAGCGCACACAGTACAGGCCACATAGGCACTAGTGAATTTTGCACGTATAGAGTTATCTTTTCTGAGTCATTTAATGATGAATGACACACTGTAAGTGTGATAGTAGTGACTTAAACCATTCACATTGATCTCGTTGACAAAGATATAATAGTGTAACAGTAAACATTATTATTGTTAAGCTTTAATTATACTTTATAGTTTAACCGAAATGCGAATAATATAAGATCAGAATCATATTAAAATGAGCTCAGAGCTGAGTGTGTGCATTGTGCTGTGCAATGCTACGTGACTCCTGAGCATACATGATGACAGTTCACACCTCTGCAGTCTGCACTCTTATGTAGTGCATACTGTCTAGTGTCGCTCCTTTGAACGACTCGCTTTGAGCGACTGTTTTTAGTGAGCGGAGCGCACGGAGTCAGCTCCCAATAAAGAGTCATGTGGACACATCACTACCCTGTTCTATTTTTAAAATCTATCTTTTGAGCTAGCAGGCGAGCTCGCACTGACGGCATTTCCAGTCTCGTACCAAGTCTGCCGGCCAGCAGAAGTCCAAGCAGTGTTTCCAGTCTCGTGTGCAGCGGCCTTAACTCTGTAGTAAATAAGCCGCCTGCAGGAAGACGGGCAGGAGGGAGTGAACACTCTCTCTCTTTCTTTCTCTCTCTCTCTTCTGAATGGAACGTAACCTTAGCCCCGATGCCTCCCCTACTGTAGGTCAAAACCAGCCAAATAGAGAGTCAGAGGAAAAATTGGGAGGAATACGAAACTGCTTCACATATCACAGGGTTGACACAAACATTTTAGAATTACTAGAAACTTCGTTACTTAAATTTCCACTACCGATTGAAAATTCAGGATGATATTATGCTAGGTTAGTAGAGTAGAGGTTGCCTCCTTCTGTAGTGGATACATACATTAAGTAGGTTAAGTTACGTATATTAATTGAAATGTAAACTGCAAAGGTAGTATTGAACTATAACACTTACTTAATTGTTCTAGTTAAATACGCATGGCTTTGCATTTCAATGTGATATAATGTATATTGGAAGGAAGAAGGGAGTGATGTAGGGGACAGGTGGTCACTATGCCAGCGCGAGCTGGCATATGTCGACGTTTGAAATTATTAAATTTATATGTCATAATGATGAACTTAAATTTAGTTAAATTAAACAATGCCATAAATGCTTAAACTGTTTTCCATTTACTTCTAAACACTGATGAGCTCTTCTAGATATGTTATGGGTACTTCTAAGTATTTTCCGACAAAAAAAAATTGCAATTATTAAAAAACTATTGTGACATTTATTATTGTTTAATTAGGAAACTAGATTTTTAACGCCAATTAACTTTTAAAATTAAGTTCGTTATTATGACATGTAAATTTAATAATTTCAAACGAATATTACTTAACAAAAAAAAAATTGGTTGTCTGTAAAGTCGGTTTACGGACGATAGTTTTACGTGATAACGTATTCCGTAATACATAACCTAAATTTATATAATAATTATAATAATTCGAATCTATGATATTGCATCTTTCGCTTCAAATTTAGGTAAATTTTATTAATTAGAATATTAAAACACTATAAAAAGTACACTATTATTATATAAAAAACAACTATGGCATGTATCTCTTTTGCGCATGCGACGATTTTCCCCAAAAAATTTACAAAAATTTCTAGTAAAAATAGATAGAGTAAAAACCGTTTTAAAAACTATATTATTATTATATAAAACATCATTATAAGAGATATATTCTTTTACGCATGCGCCGATGTTCCCCAAAAACAATAGGCCACTTCATATTTGCATATCAAACATCCTCCCAAAATTTGGTTTCAATCCGCTTATCCTTGGTGTCGGAATGATAAGAAATGTCAAAAGTGACGTTTGCAGCTGTCAAAGTATTATGTTCTAATAATAATTAGTTATTCCAATAGTTAACTTAGAAGGCGTTGCATTTCACAAAATACTAATGTCAAAAAATTGAATTAAACATTAGAAATGCAGCCGTTTTCATGTTAAGACAAGACATACGTTATTTTCTAATTTCCATGTACGGCAAACAAAGACGACCGCGTCGCGTCGCGTCATGCATTAGACAACATTGCATTTATACAGCTATTTTTCTATATAAATTTGTATAAAAAAACTGTTTAGGCAAATTCTGTTATACGAAATCTATGTAAAATGTCCTCCTCTTTCGTTTAAGACTGGTTTCAAACCGATCTGATTTAAATTGAGCGAGAAATTAGCAAAAAGCACGCACAGGGTCAGGCGGAACGTTACGCGTTAGGAACGTTACGTTACACTTTTTCGTGCATGCAGTCGGTGTTTTATCAATTTATAAGATTGGTGATTCATCAAGTTATAAGACGTTATCACGTCAAAAAAATGTCCTACGAAACTTGCGTATTTTTTAAAGATATTTTCAACAATACCACTTTCGACCTACCGTTCAATTTAAAATTCCGGAGTTCTGAACATTCCGGAGCAAACTAATAGGGAAGCCGACCTTTCCGAGAAAAAAAATCACCATTAGATTCTTCATTAGGGCTTTTATGATACAGATTTTTGACACAACTCTCTACGACTAACTGTTTTCGAAAAAAACGACCACTACGGGTGGTCTGACTCACTCTGTATATAAAAGGAAACTGACTGACTGACTGATCTATCAACATCAAACTTGTGTCCAAATTTCATGATGATCGTAGTTACCGTTCAAAAGTTTTTGTCGATAAAAAGCAGTATTTAAATTTTTTTTAACTAATAATTTTTTTTTAAATTAAATAAAATTAATTTAAATGTAAGCCTTAGAAGAAAGCAATGTAGAAAATAAAAAAAAAAATAAATAAAAATATATTCGCGTAACGTGGGGCTCGAACCCACGACCCTGATATTGACAGTCGCATGCTCTACCGATTGAGCCACCTGAGATTGTGTTCTCACAACGCTAATATGAGTATATCTAGTTAGTGCATTTCACATGAATAGAAGCTTATTTTTGAGATACATTTTTCATTAAAGCTTCGCTCCTAATGGTCGTAGCGTAATATTATATAGCCAATAGCCTTCCTCGATAAATGGGATATCCAACAAAAATTTTTTTTTCAATTTGAACCAGTAGTTCCTAAGATTAGCGCGTTCAAACAAACAAACAAACAAACAAACTCTTCAGCTTTATATATTAGTATAGATATGTGTTACAAATACATTTAGTAAATAAAAAAAAACTCATTGTTTACGTTTATACACTGTAAAAAATTAGCGGAGTAACTACGGATTCATACACTGTAAAAAATGAACGGATTAAATTTCGAGCACTAGAATTTTATAGTTGATAAAAAATTTAACATAAATCATTTTTCCTTATGACCATAGCTGATATTTTTGACAGTTCTGTCGTTTTTCCAGTCCACAAAACATAAATACAAAAGCTTTTAAAAGCTTCGAGTTCCCGTTGTCTGAACGCGGGAAACACACTGGTAAACCTGTTAGAACTTCAAAGAATATACTTATGTGGATTATCTATTTCATTTTGTTCCATTTCAATGGAAGATTAGGTAAGCAGGGGTCGTTCCAAAGGTTTCGAAATATCACTAAATTGACTAAAGACATTTTATGAGGCTTTTTCCTTCTAAAATGTCACAAATATTCTAAAATCATTAATAGTTAATATAATTACCATTCTAACCTACAAGTGGGGAATGGTACTAGTTTAGGTTAAAAATCACTTTTCAAAATTTTATAATATCTTTTCGTCTTGAGATCCCCCGAATCCAAAAAAACATATTTTTGGAAAAACTCTGTGCGTCTGTTAATCTGTGAGCACGATACAGGTCAAACGGATGAGATTGAATCCAAATTTTGGGAAGATGTTTGATACGTAAATATGAAGAGCCCTATTGCTTTTTAGATAACAAACTCTATCTATTTGACATAAAAAAATCAGTGACGTCATTTTGTACAGCACTAAATTCTCTACAAAAAAAAGTGTATAATTAGGTATATATTTCGTATTTTTAATATTTTTCAATATATTGAGTAATTAAAAAAAAAAATTATTATTTTCTTACAATTGTTTCATCTTTTTTGCAAGTAAAATAATGAATTAATTATTTTTATAGCAACTTCTGAAGTACAGTACGTTATAACGTCTCGTTTGTTTTTCATAAGAAGAAAGTTTGGTTACGAGTAGGCTTTGGTAAAAAAACAAAAAAACCTTGAATCCAAGGCATTCTTATTAGATAAAACATTTTATTTAAAGCATTGCAAAACTTTAAGCTACGTTTATACTAGAGATTTATTTCGCTACATTTCTCTCTGTAATAAGTATATTTAAGTGTAAATCTTGCTGACATAAGCTATCGGAGATTTATTCACAAAGCTGAGATTTGACATAAAATGTAGTAAATGTAAACGTTGCTGAAACAAGAATCAATTAGTCTCGGACATAAATATCAAAAGTTGAACAGCCGTCTACTTTTTCTAGGATCTATCGAGATATTTTGTGATTGTATGTATGCAAATACTGCAAATACGTGAACGAAATGTCGGAAAAAAAAGGGTGGACCCGTACAGAAGTTCAATCAATGGCCCAACTAGATTTACTAATTCGTCGAGATCCTTTGAAGACATTCTTGCAAAATTTTGTAATTGTATTGGGTCTTCAATTTTCAATTCATTGCATAACTGTGAGTAAGCAGTTCTTCTCAACAACCAATTTCGCACCCAAACTTTCCTTTTCTTTCTTTTTTTTCCATGCAATAATAAAATTATTATTGCAGCCGCCTGGTGTTTAGTGCAAGGCATGATGATCAAAACTGTGGACATGTGGAGAGTAAAGTGTCGACATATTGTTCTACCTCTGGTCTAAACACAATGCTACACTTATATCGACATTTTTTCTCAACCGACTGCCAAGCAATTTATTCATTCACATTTATGTCATAGTATAAACACATCAAGAAAAATATCTCCGATGGTTGAGATTTCTATCAGGAAATAAATCTCTAGTATAAACGTAGCTTAACAATACAAATTTCACTGATGTTGAACAATTTAGCCGCTGGTCTGCAATAAACGCTGTAGGTCGCATACAGCGTCACGCCATACGCTGCGTCTGTATGCTTACTATGGAAATGTATACATACGGTCTCTTTTTCACGTTAAACGCAGCGTCCAAATGCCATCCGTCGTACCTAAATGTTGTAGGCAGCGTCTTTAGTTATTTTCGAGCATTGTAGAGTCACGGACGCTGTGAAATACGCCGCGCAATGAGTAGATTTGATAAAGACAAGGACGAGTTGTATTGATATGTCATTTTTAACTAGTTTCAACACGCTCATGAACTGTTCCCTTGACAAACGAAGATATTCCACAAACTTGATATTATTGTTATTTATGTGTTTCAGCAACATGTTAAAACACCCTTCAGTATCCCTCCTCACAAATAATTCGTGTTTTCTTCGTCTCTTTTTCGGCAGTGACATTCTTAGGAGGTCATCGTCATCCTCATCTTCCTCGAGTAAAAGAAGCGTTAAAATTGTTTTAGCATCCATTTTTTAACAAAACTAGTTGAAAGATCGAACTATACCTACTGACGACGAGCGATCTCCGCGCATGACGTTCTCTTTTTATATAGTGACCATTTAAGTCGCGAGTGACGTACTAACGTTGTACGCTACGTCAGCGAACGCTGGACGCAGCGCATGGCGTAAAAATTGCAGACCAGCGGCTAGACAGTCTGATCGAGAGAAACACTTATTACAATGATCACACTGACGCGTTTTCTCACCAGTATGTATCCGTTTATGTCTGTTTAAACTGCTATGTTTAGTAATTTGCTTATTAAAAACGTCACACTTAACATGTCATGAAGAAAAGTACAAAATGCATCATAAAATTATGTAACAGTTTAAAATCATAAATATTAAACGGTGTCTTTCCTTTGTGTGTTCACTTGCATCTATTTAAGAGTATTCGTCCCAGCAAACACCCCCTGCACCCTTCATCTCAAATCTTTTCCCCTCGCCTAAAAACGGTTCGCGCTCTCCCGACGCTATTTTTAAAGCTAGAGGGTTCTGGTAAACGCCAAATGAAAGACAAAGAATCAGACTACAGATCCTTCAGGCGAATTTTTTGAAAAAAAAATCCTGAAAAAACTTATAACCTTTTGAAAAAATAATAAGTTACGTAATATTTCACACGTAGGCGAAACTGTTTTTAAAAAAATTCGCCTGAAGGATCTGTAGTCTGATTCTTTGTCTTTCATTTGGCGTTTACCAGAACCCTCTAGCTTTAAAAATAGCGTCGGGAGAGCGCGAACCGTTTTTAGGCGAGGGGAAAAGATTTGAGATGAAGGGTGCAGGGGGCATTTGCAGGAATGAATACTCTTAAAGTGTCTAACAGAGTAAAATAGTTATTACAAACTTCGCATTAATACTGTTTCTCACCAGTATGTATCCGTTTGTGCTTCTTTAAACTGCTATGATCAGTAAATTGCTTATTACAAACGTCACACTTATACGGTTTCTCACCAGTATGTATCCGCTTGTGTCTTTTTAAACTGCTATGTAGAGTAAAGTTCTTATTACAAACGTCACACTTATATGGTTTCTCACCAGTATGTATCCGCTTGTGTATCGTTAAAGCACCACTCTCAGTAAAATGCTTATTACAAACGTCACACTTATATGGTTTCTCACCAGTATGTATCCGCTTGTGTATCTTTAAAGCGCCAGTAACAGCAAAATGTTTATTACAAACGTCACACTCATACGGTTTCTCGCCAGTATGATTTCGTTTGTGTAGGTTTAAATGGTCTAATCGAGTAAAATTCTTATTACAAAAACCGCACTTGTACGGTTTCTCACCAGTATGTATTCTTTTGTGCGTGCTTAAATGGTTTAATCTAGTAAAATGCTTATTACAAACGTCACACCTATAAGGTCTCTCTCCAGTATGTATTCGATTGTGTGTTTTTAAATTACTTAAACGATAAAATTGCTTATTACAAACGTTACACTTATGCGGTTTATCACCAGTATGTAGTGGTTTGTGACTATTTAAATGTGCTGCTTGACTAAAATTCTTATTACAAACTTCACACTTAAACGGTGTCTTTACTTTGTGTGTCCACTTATGCCTGTTTAAAGTGTATAACAGAGTAAAACGTTTACTACAAACTTCGCATTGATACGGTTTCTCACCAGTATGTATCTTCCTGTGTCTGTTCAAATGGCCTATTTGAGTAAAATACTTATCACAAACTGCACACCGATACTGTTTATCATTCATATGCGTACGTTTGTGGTTAGATAAACTGCTTGAGTGCGAAAAACGTTTATTGCAAACGTCACACTGATTTGGTTTCTCACCGGGATGTATCTGTTTACGTTCACGTAATACTGATGATTTATTACCGATCTTAGACAAAGTTTTCACCGTGCCACCAGCAAATTTGTGACTTACATCCGCTTTTAAGTTCTCGCAGCTGATTTTACTGACTTTGCCATTAGATGAAGCATTTACTGCGTCATTAACAAACTCAGTTAAAATTAAAGAATTGTCATTTGTCGGTTCGTGTTTTATTTCTGATTTTAAGAGCACTCCTTCGTTAAATGCGTTTGTGGAAGTAAGAGTTGAGTTTGATGTCTCCTTCCAGTTGATACCCGTCTCAAAACCTACTTTAGTGTCACTTATATCGATATTTGAGTCTTCCCAACTGATTTCCTCATCATCTGTCAAAATAGAAGAATTGTCATTTGTCGGTTCCTGTTTAATATCTAGTTTTAAAGACATTCCTTCGTTAAAGGCGTTTGTTGAAATAAGCGTTGAGTTGAGTGTCTCTTTCCAGTTGATACCCGTCTCAAAACCTACTTTGGTATCACTTATATCCATCTTTGAGTCTTCACAACTGATTTCCAGTACATCACATCCAGCTTCCAATGTCTCATCAGCATAGTCTGTTAGAAATTGAGAATTATCATCCGTCGTTTCATCTTTGATTTCGGATTCTAGAGATAATTCATTATTAGTTTTGATTGACGAATTGAAATTCACAGGCGACTTTTCTCTACAATTGACATCCAAGTCAAGCATGGTTTGAAGTTTCGAAGATTCATACTTTACAGTAATATCATCCACGGGACTTTCAGAAAGTCTTTCGAAGGAACTCTTACGGTTGATTTGTCTATCACAAATATTTAACTGCAGTAAATAGCGACGCAATGTTTTATCAGACTCTGCGACTTGCATTTGAAACTGGCTAATTTTCTCCACTTGATTGTAACATAGCTGACAAATTAGGTTCGGCATCTTATCGTTTTTCGTTATCTAAGGCAAAGTAACAGATTTGTAATGAAATGAATTTAATACGTAAAATAATTAACAACACCAAGAACTTCTTTGGTTTAAAATACAGCGTAAACTCCATTTAACGTCACTCAACGACAAACTCCTTAAAGCGTCGAAATTACTTAACTCTAGTTGGTTCACCTTGTTGCTCATACAGTGATACACTCTAAATAACGACAACAATACGTCATTATTAAGCAACAAATAGTACTTGTTTGTAATGAGGCGTTTTTCAAAGCATCCAATATTAATTACTATTTAAATCTTTGATTAACGTCTGATTAGAACTCTTCAATAAATAAAATTATCGACTATTTTTTCAGACAATATATTAACAAAAATTATTATCGAAACGTTAATGTATTACAGTAAACCCTCGTTAACACGAACACGGTTAACACGAATTTCGGTTTAACGCGAACAAAAATTTGCTCTCGACAATGGTCACATAAGCTTTAATGTAATTATATTCGGTTAACACGAACCCTCGTTAATACGAACTTCGAACAACTTTTTCGTCCCTTCACGGTTAATTATCGGATAATACGAACTACAAAAATTCTCAAATCATATATTTTGATCATTTTGGTCAATGAATATACAATACAACTAAAAGAAAAGATTCGCTTAAGGGATTACAAAAGTAATTAACTCACATTCTAAAAATAGACAAAGGACTGAGAGATTAAAAATTCACTCGAAATCCTATAAATAGAAACATACCTCAAAATTTTTCCCCTCTTATTTATTGAAATGTATTTTGTAAACAAATAAAAACAAACTTTCAAACTCAGATAATATTTAAGAACAATTAATGTTATTAGATAATTTATAATAAATAATTATTCAATGTTTACATAAAATAAATCATGATTTGACACTTAAAAAATGACTGTATTTCATGCCATACTCGGTTTACACGAACTCCCACATAACACGAACTTTTTGCCTGATTTTTACGAGTTCGTGTTAACGAGGTTTTACTGTATTAATAATTTTTGTTAATATATTGTCTGAAAAATTGGTCGATAATTTTATTTATTGATTAATTACTATTTTTACAATATAAATAACTGTTTTTTTTAACGGTAGTGTATTTTGTTCGCAAGCAACTCACTTCAACTTTTAAAAAAATGTATTTTTGGTATTATTACTTAATTAACTTGACTCATTATATAATCTCCATTTTTACAGATTTTAGTCTAAAATTTCTAAATTTATAAAATTACTTCTTGAACTGAATTACAATAGACCGGTCTCTTCACGAATTGCTTGTAACAGAATACATTATTTTCTATTATTTAAAATCATCAGTAATTCGTATATAATATCTTTATCTACTTTCTTTTGGAACGAGAAATTGGCTTATTAATTATTTTTAAAACCTGCTTTGCAAAGAACGAACAAAATTACTGTCAGAATTCTTTTCCAACGGGGTGTGGTGTTTTTTTGGTAATTAGCTTCCTGTTTTTTCAGAGTCAAGCGAGGCTTCACCTCGCCTGGCTCCTTGAAAGTTCCAGGAACTATTATTTTGTACCTCGTGTATCTTTATTTTTTGTGTACCACAGTAATTAAATATATTGTTCAAAATATTAAATCGATTTTATATTATTTTGTTTAAACTAACCCACTAGTGAAACTGGGTGGGCCCAGCGGTTTCAACTTAAACGAATAATAAATTAAAATATAAAAAAAAAATTGTGGGTTTAGTTATTGTTGCTTTGTTGTCGGCGTCATGCGTACCGAAGATTCTAATAAATTCGTTCTTTTGTTTATTGGGATTATCTTTCAATGTTTAGCTCAGTTGCTTATCGATTCATACTTATTCTTAGTTGCCCACAAATTTTCGAACTGTGAACATGGCGAGTAAAAGAAAATCTTTGTGTATTAACGACAAAGTTTTATTAAAAATAGTAAATTTTATATATTATGAGTAAATACATATTATAGTAAAGAAATATTAATGGATTATTTCTTCTCTCCGTTTCAATAACACCACAAAGTGTACAGTCCCTTGAGTGTCGCTATATAGAGTTTACACTGTACTTATGGACTATTTTAGTAATTTGGACAGCTTTAAAAACAATTCATTAGTGTATTTGCCATAAGGCACTTACACTATTGGCGTCGGTCGGATGGCGGGACCTAGGGGTCGGACCAAAATTTCTCGACGTTTCATAAGTTTCTAAGAAGTTTGGCACCATTTTTGGAAAAGTATGTTTATATATGTATATATATATATATATATATATATATATTTATATATATATTTATATATATATATATATATATAGGTGCGGGCAATAACTTTCGAAGGAGTTAATTGATTTTCACGAAATTTGGACCACATGTTAAAATCCATCACCGCACGAAGCCTATTTAAAATGGGCCCGATCGGGCCACTTTAAGGGGGGCATTTAGGGGTTGAAAAATGTTTTTGGGCCCAAAAATACCGAAAAAATTCTCAGAATCGTTTCAAATTTGAAATTTAACCCTTTAGTAATTATTGAAATGTGCTGCTAAAATTTTAATAAAATCGGCCCGACAGGACCGGACTTACAAATTTTATGAAAACGCAAGTTTATTGATATGGATTTGCATACTGAAGGGTGTATATAATTTGATACAGATGTTGAATTGGTATATAGTATTGAAATTAAGAAAAAAATGTTGTTTTAAGGGGTGTATTAAGGGATAATTTTTTTCTTTTGTCCAAAAACAAAGTTAAGTTCATACAATAGAGCCACACTGCTTATAAAAGCAAATACACTATATTGTCGGCAGGGTTTCGCACTGCGACCCGAGTTTTTTTTACTTGTTACATGTTTTTAGAATTATCAATCAAAGGAATGTTCTTACCTTAACTGAAGCACATGTCATGATTACATCCGCCACTTCGTTTTTCATTTTGCTTGAAAAATGAAATATATCTAACAATGTAACACCTCTCCTTAAGCACAATCGACACATTGTACTTAAGCCATAGCACTTTATCGATACTTCCTTCATGACGCGAATTTAAAACTTTCCGTTGATGACCCCAGTTGTTGAGCGTCTATAATCTACGATCTATCTGTTTTTAAAGCTTTCTCTGTTCTAATGAAACGTATTCGTTACAGTCACAGTGTTCTGTGGTTACAGTTCACCCAATGCTTTAGACCAGAGGTTCCCAAACTTTTTTTGTCTCGTAGACCACTTGCCATGTTTTTCGGTTTTGGGTAGACCCCCTGCTTGTCTGATATAGATTTTTTGCAAATTCAATAATTTCAAATGTATTTTTGACAACCGGTATAGTGCTACTCACTTTGAACGATTTAAATTTATAACGGTAGTGAAATATATTGTGAAACGTTTAGTTTTATACATTTATTAATTAGATTCAAATTAAAACGAACCAAATTAAAATTGAATTTCTGTTACATAAAATAGCTAAGCAAAAAATAAATGCTTTTGGTGTGAGGGATGAACCTGATGCTTTAATAATAAATTTTCGACATTTGGCATCAATTTAGTTAGATTTAATCTTAAATCTCTTCGGTTAACGATGTCCAGTTTGTTTCTTTTTTTGTTAGGAGATTCACTATCGTTGACCCCCATTTTCATTTCATGGACCCCCAATTTTTTTCCCCCTGACATGGACCCCTTGCAAGTTGTCGTCGACCCCTGGGGATCGATATAGACCACTTTGGGAATCACTGCTTTAGACTTTAGAGATGTGTCGATCATGAGTGAGTCGTCCAACTTGATATATGTCGGAGACAGTGGCGGCTCGTGGATTTTTCATTTAAGGAGGCTAACCATATAGTGTACAGTGGCCCAGGGTTAGTATAGCTTGGGGGAGGGGCGGTCGCCAGACAAAATCTTTGAATTTTTCAAGGTCAACTTTAGAAAAATAAAATATGATAGGATTTTCGACCAAACCGTATATTGTGTTGTTGAAAACAGTAAACACGGCCAACAAAATCATTTTTCCCTTTTATGAGAGCCAGTTAACCATTCTCATTTGTCATACCAGGCATTATTAAACCCACGAGATTGCCTTTTATCATATTTTAATGTAATCAAACGTGGTCTAGGTTTTGGCATTGATTTGGCGAGGTAAAATTTATAGCTATGATTCAATAAATTAAAAGAATAATTACTTAACAACCAATCCAGAATATCATCACACTGCTTAATTTCTTTTAATTTATTCATACTTAGTTATTGTTAAAAATGCACTCAAGATTCAAGAGTTAACACTTAACAATCTTACCAATAAATTTTGTAGAGGGGGCAAACTAGGCTACAACTTATTGTATAGTGATACAGACAGAGCGCTACTGAGTTTTTATGTGTAACAGAAATAGACATGTTTAGGCAAGCCTCAAATGAACGTTAGTCGGGTACATTATCACAGCAAGACATTGCTAACTGCATTATGTTCTTCAGATAAAATCGCCATGTCAGCGTAAAATCCGCACAGTATTCGTGCAGGTGATTCATAATGATATGAATATGACTGCAGAGGCTAAAACAGCCTAGCCTCCGTCTGCAAGACGTGTGGCTGGAACATGGACATAGGAATATATAGGGACGGAGCATGAACTGAGGTTTTAGACGAGGGGGGTGAAGCCGATTTGCGGGACGCGACGAGGTAACGGGTGCCAGCTTTTGATTGGCCGACGCACTGCGTACGCTCAGCGCGGGTAAACATCAAATAGTAAAAGAAGTTTTTTTTTTATTTGTTGTAAACATTCATTAAAATACATTTTTTATTAAAGTAAAGCACCGATGAATGTAGTTATAGTACTGTAACATTAAAAATTTTTATTAATTAATATTAGAAAATATGATTTTTAGCATCGAATGCATGGAGCCAAATGGGGAATTTGATTTTTGATAAATAATAATTATTTATAATTATCCTTGTGAAAAAATGCAGTAATCTTTTTTGTGCGGAATGAAACACAATGAGTACGGTTTGCGCTAAACTTAGTTGTTAAAAAATGTTTTTGAAAAATTATGGTTTATGTTTCATCAATCATCAAGTTTCAAAAAGGTTACTAATATTTGTCACAATGTGATAATGGACCTAACCTTTTGAGAAGTTTGTTTATGGCAGAGGTCTCCAAACTTTTTAACATTTGGCAACAATTTAGTTAGGTTTAATCTCAAGTCTCCTTGGTTAACGATGTCCAGTTTGTTTCTTTTTTTGTTAGGAGATTCACTATCGTTGACCCCCATTTTCATTTCATGGACCCCCAATTTTTTTCCCGCTGACAAGGAGCCCTTGCAAGTTGTCGTCGACCCCTGGGAATCGATATAGACCACTTTGGGAATCACTGGTTTATGGCCATGGACATGTTTATGACATGGAATTTGGTGTACTGAGCATGCGCAAACTTATAACGCACGCGCAGAACCATCAGCCAATAGAAAACTGGTACCAATTTTACCTCGTCCCCGTCCCTGAGTGGCTTCCCCCCCGCAGCATCATGCTCTGTCCCTATATTCCTATGTCCATGGGCTGGAACACAATCATAATACGTAATAATATAATTGTGATAGCTAGTGTTGGGCATAATCGATACATTTCAATAGTCGAATGAATCGAAATAATCGGTTTTTATAATCGAATGATCATTCGAATTATCGATTATGAATGATAAATCGAATGATCATTCGAATTATTGATTATGAATGATCATCGAATGATCATTCGAATTATCGATTATGAATGATGCGCAAACCTGGCAGTTTATAATTTCGTTTTATATACTTTTACAGTGTAAGCGAATGATCATTCAAAACATCGATTATGTTATGTGCTAACTTTGCAATTTCGATTTGTTAATATTACTTAACACAATATTAATAATGGAATCACTGATATGATCGAATAGAAATATATTTTTAATCCCTAGATGGATACATCGTCAATTTAAAATTGAAATTTAATGCAGAAACCGAATGATATATCAAATATATCATATTATAATCGACAGTCGACATAGCAATAGTACTGTGTCGGGATTAGTATTCATTTCATATTATTTCATAATCGATTAAAGCGAATGATATCTCGGTTGCCATAATCGAATGATCCAACAAACTACAAAGTATGTACAATCGAAACACCCCCACTATCCAGTGCTAGCAAAGCCTTCCCATCCCAGTGCATCTAGATGCAGATACCGAATGATATATCGATATAATATAATAGTAGTTACTGTGTCGGGGATTGAATATTCATTTCATATTTCATAATCGATTCAAGCGAATGATATCTCGGTTGCCATAGTCGAATGATCGATTATTCGGCCATAATCGAAATATTTCGATTATATCATTCATAATCGCCCAACACTAGTGATAGCCGATAGAACTCTATGTAGTATATAATAAATAATTGATGCAAATACCCTTATATTTGACAGGAAACGTATAAAATAACAAGTTCTTTCACAAAATAATGAAAGAAAAATATGACAAAAAATTTCAAAATAAAATTTAAACAAAATAAATAATATGTTGCCTCCTCTGACGAGCCGCCACTGGTCAGAGATAGACGCATGTCTAAATATTTTAATTATTGTGTACTTAATAATTTGTTTGATTTCTGTAAATGTTCAAGCATTAATACCGTTTAATTTTACGAGCTGACAATGTGTGCCTTCTTTAATAAAGACTGATTTTATGACATGGCTTAAATCGAATTTTAATTTAATAAAGACGGTATTCCCAAATTACCATAAGTTTTATGACCTGACTATATGAAATGATGTTTACTTAAGATAATAGCTTTGGTTTGGGCAGAGAATGTAGCCTGAGTCTTCGATGTCTTTGATTGGTTTTCACGGAGATGCCTGATAAAAACCGAAACTACGTTGTCGCTGCAACTGAGTTTTAGTTAATGAAGTGAAACCACTGCTATCGAAATTTGATAAGTTTCAAAATGTTGATCAGACATGAATAATGTCCGGCGCATCGGCAATATATTTTGAATTAGCTGTTCACACCAGCTTTTATTTGATACTCATATTGTTATAATAATCAAAGGGGAATTATAAAACGGTCGAATAAAAAAAAATATTTGGTGACTGATGATGAGATACTGTTTTAATAACTTGAGATATTAAAATAAATTACTAAGTGAGCGACTAGAATGCATTCGGTAATTTTGAAGCAGATATCTTCTTTTGTTTTTACTTTTTATTTTTTTTTTTACTTTGAGACTACAACTTAAAACTCACATTTTTATGAAGATTGAAAACCACCGCTTTTTTTGATAAAGGGGTATGCCAATTGTCTCGCAGTGAAACGCGATGGGACAAAGGTGGAGTTTTTAAAAAAATAATTCCGGGGTGAACGATAAAGGGGTATGCGAATTGTTTTGCAGTGAAACGAGAAGGGGCAAATGTAGAGTTTTTAAAAAAACAATTCCGGGGTGAACGATAACGGTGTATGCGAATTAAATAGTTAATTGTTTGAATAGAACTGCGTTTTCTAAAAAATGTATATTTAATTGACAATCAATTAAATAATATATATTTTTTAGAAAACGCAGTTCTATTCAAACAATTAACTATTAACAACTTAGTAATTTAGTCGCTCACTTAGTAATTTAGTCGATCACTTAGTACTTTAGTCACCCAACTATTATTTTCTCGTCACGCGCAGTCAGTCGCTCACTTAGTAATACAGTAACCCAAATTGATTATTTTTGTCACCCAAAATTGTAATTTACAGTCACTCGTTTAAATACTACCCTTAAGAAAATCAGCGCTAGAAAACTAGTAGTCAAATCTAGCGGCAAATCCAGGTTCGTGTGCAGCGACACTTCGTGTGTCAAAATCCATCAAGCTGGTTAGGTCTAGAGTGTGCCAAAGAAATAGACATGCACTCGAAAAACATTACCCCATGTCTGGACAGTCGTGTAAAAAATACGGAATGGCTTTATTCCCTATTTCCTAAATTTAAGCAACATAATGTAGCTAACGTAAACATTTCAAACGCATGAAATATCTAACCTTGGAGACATTCTTTTATAAAATCAATTTCCCTTTCATTTTTCCCACAATAAAGTGATTTGCGACGACCGTTCAGGATTTACTGTCTTCGCATCAAAGTGGAGAAAAAAACAACACGTGTCTTTATTCTTTTTTACCAGAACACAATCTTTAACAGCAATCTTCTGTGGTCGTGTATTCGGCAAAATAAATCATTTTCATAGAGCGACTACCTTCTCTGAAATTGATTTGGTAGTCAGGGCTTGCGTTTGGTCTGCAGTGTTGCCGGTTCGTTTCGGAGATAATAAATGCATGCTAATTTTCCTGACAAGCTGATCTTTTTTATTATAAGTATCTATACGTATTATCTTTTAATCTAGTCGGGCACCACGGTTTTTAATTTTTTAAATTTCTTTGTTAATCTCTAAACTTTGAATTAGATAGTCTTACCATTCCAGCCCACAAGTGGGTCAATAAAATTTTACCATATCTTTTCGTTTTGAATCCAATAAAACATATTTTTGTTTGTCTGTGAGCACGACACAAGCCAAACGGACGGACGAATTGAATCCAAATTTTGGGAGGATGTTTGGTATGCAAATATGAAGAGCCCTTTTGTTTTTGTGGAAAATCGGCGCATGCGCAAAAGAGATATATGCTATAACGGTATTTTTTATATAATAATGGTATACTTATCATAACGGCTTATTATTGAATTTATTTATTCAAGAAAGATTTGTTAAATTTTATTTTTTGAACTTTATAGTTTCGTAAATATTTAGAAAATAAAAAAAATCAGCTGTTCTTTTGTTTTGTAGATCTGTCAGAAATAAACTAGTTAAGCACGCTTTGATTAATTTTTACATGACGTGGAACATAGTTAAACATGGCAACGAATATCAAATATCATATTGAATACTAGCCATTACCCGTGTCACCTCACACGTTATCAGAAATTTGAATTTCTTTATTATACTATATCAAATGTCAACATTTTGAAGTTGGAATGGTCTCGTCGCCCAATTGACTAGAATTTTTTTTTTCATTTTCTTCGACAAATTTGGATGAAAATTATTAAAAAATTGTCAACGATCCGTCGCTTTGTCATAAGACCAATGTTGAAAATGCTTACTTTTGAAATCAAATATTTATTTAAATAATCGGTTAACGCCCCTCAAATTTTCAGAATTTGTTTGGAAGTATTTAAACTTCATATAAAAAAAATCAAGTTTTTTTCCAAATTGCTATCGTGCTCGTACTTCCTTAGTCGCGTCTGTTTATAATATTGACGCAAAAATTGATTAAATCTAATTATTATTGCGGGTGCATGTATGCGCCATTGCACCGACATAGAGCTATGTGGGCATGCAACATAGCTCTCGGAGCTATAAACAAAACGTCACGAAAAGGTTAATCTTGAATTACAATGTGTTGTGATTGAATTATGGTGTTAGCTCAATACAGTGAAACCTCTTTAAAAAAACTAAAAAACCCGCTTTAATAGCAAACGGAACTAAAAAAAAGAAAATAATTATTAACAAAATTATTTAATTACAGTAAAAAAGCGTGGGGTGCTTGATATTAAATGTTACAGTTATTTAATTGGTATAGCTATTTATAAAATTAGAGATATAATGAAAATATAATATAGATAGTAATTGGCACCCCACGCTTTTTTACTATAATTGAATTATTTTGCTAATAATTATTTTCTACTTTTTAGTTCGATTTGCTATTAAAGTGTTTTTTTTTAGATTTTTAAAACTATAATTTTTTTTTTTATTTAACACACAAATACAACAAAAAAGGTGCATCGACCATGTGATCATTAGCACTGTACTATAATTTATTTTCTTAATTTTTAGTCTCAAAAACGACATCAAATGCAATTTTTTTTTCAAAAATTTTTAAATTCAACTTTATTTTTATGAAATAATTGTATTGTCATCGGCCCTTGACACGTGTGCAAATTTTCAAGTTAACCAAACTTCTTGAAATTGGTGAAAAATACACTGAAATATTCCTTTACATACGACTTACATACACACATATATACATTATACATACATACATTATTACATAGATGGATAGATATTATATTATAGATAGATTTTATTTACACATAATAGCACAGATTGTACATGTGACGTCAAAAACATAAAAAATATAAAAATTCCAAGTAAATTATAGAATATTGCTTTTTTAAAATTGATAGTTAAAAAATTCATCAATGTTATAAAAACAGTTTGCAGTTAAAGATGATTTCAATTTTTCGATCTTTAAAATTTTGAAATCAAGAGGTAATTTATTATAAAGCATAAGGGAAACATAATGTAAAATGTTTTTGTACGGTGGCTAATTTATGCAGTGGTAATGTTAACGAATTTTTATTTCTCGTTTCATAGTGATGAAAATCAGATTTTTTTTCCAAATCTTTTATTTCTTTTTTAACATACACCAAGCAATGATATATATACGTAGCTGAAAGTGTCATTATTACATACATGCATGCATACATACAAACATACATACAGATCAAGCTTGGCAGATAGCCAAACTCCTATGCTCAAAATTTGCCTACCTTATCCTAATGTCCTAAAATTCCTTTATTCCCCCATAGCTATTAATTAGTTGAAGTTGAAAAAATGTAGAAAATAACGTGAAGTGATGATATAATTATTTTATTTGTTTGATTGTTTGTTACTTTTTTCGTTTTAATAAATATTAACTAATGTATTAATTATATTTTTTGTTAATATATTGTCAAAAAAATTGGTCGATAATTTTATTTATTGAATATTAAAAAATGCTTGCAGTGTTTAAACGGTTTTTTTAATTTATGTGTTTATTATTTTTTACTGAATTTTCGTAGCCGGAAATCTGTTCGCCTATTAGTCAAAGATTTAACATTGTTAGCAAATTCCTGAAAATCCTTTTATCGCTCCAGTGAAAGGACGCAGGCCGAGGTCAATGTCCTGCAGATGCGTGGACACGCGCCGGCCCCTGGGAGTCCGGCATGTATGGTTCATAAAATAAGCCCTAGTTAACTTGAAACGTATGTCAACTAAGTGCACAGGACCGGCTTGAAAACGCTTAACACTTTTCAAAAAATCCATTTTATTTTTATTTTATCAAATCTATACTAATATATAAAGCTGAAGAGTTTGTTTGTTTGGTTGAACGCGCTAATCTCAGGAACTACCGGTTCGAATTGAAAAAAAAATTTTTGTTGGATAGCCCATTTATCGAGGAAGGCTATAGGCTATATAATATCACGCTACGACCAATATAGAAGCGGAGCATTAATAAAAAATGTTGCAAAATGTAACTCAATATTTGTTCGTTCGACAATTTTATTAATTACAGTAATTATTGATTTAAAAGAAATTTATTACTTAAAAAAAGTGTAAATACTGCTTTTTATCGACAAATACTTTTGAACGGTAACTCCGATCATCATGAAATTTGGACACAACATTCATCTCGGTAAACTAAGATGAATGTGCGTACCACTCATGTCCCTTCCCCCCTTCGTTCTTTTGCACCCGGGTGAAACCGGGCGGGACCGCTGGTAGTATAATATATTTAAAATATTTTTCCAAAGTTTTAAGTCAATCAGAGTGAAAGTCTAGGAGAGACAGCCTTTGGAAATTCCCTCTATTATAGTTGGTGAGCTAGTGACGATTTTACTTATAGTATTTCACTCAGTGCTGTCCTGATCGAGTGGGTGTCCAACTACGCGATATAATATTATATAAGCCAATGGATTCAAATTGTGTGCAATTTAAGCCCCTATATACTAAAATGCAAATCAGTATCATATTTGCTTTTGTTTTCAGGCCGATTCATACTTCAAATTAGCTCAGTAACCTCAGAATATCGCTTCAGAATAAATTTCAACTAGTTTAAATTGACTTTAAAATTTGTTTTCCTAGTTTTCTTATATAATTTTTTAATAACAAGGAGTGTCTTTTTAAAAACTACGAAATAATTAATTATTAAATGCCAGAGCGACTAGCACAGCACAAATAATAGTAATATATTGTGCGACTAGTGAGAGAAGGAGAAGATTCCATGAGCCTGAAACTTGCCGCACGAGCGTAGCGAGTACGGTAACACGCGAGTGGAATATTCTTCTTAGATCAATGGTCGCACATAATATTTTATTCAACTAGCACGAGTAATATGTGTAATCGGGGCCCTGATAAAAAAGGGAAAAATAATAAATCACTTCATTGATTGACGTACCCACCGCCCTCGATGCACACAAGATGGCCCTGACTTTCGCTGAATTGCGATGCTGTTTTTATATTATATACAAATCGCTACCGCGTTCCTATTGGTCCAGAAACTATGCAGTAATACATTATCGTACAGTTTCGGCTCATTATTAGCACTCTACGCGTCAACATGAAGTAATTTATTATTTCTCTCGAATTTAGCAGGACCTCGAAATTATATATTACTCACGCGTGTTGAATAATAGTATATTGTGCGACTAGTGAGAGAAGGAGAAGATTCCATGAGCGTGAAATTTGCCGCACGAGCGCAGCGAGTGCGGTAAAACGCACGCGAGTGGAATATTCTCCTTCGATCAATAGTCGCACATAATACTTTATTCAACTAGCAGGAGTAATATGTAATCGGGACCCTGATAAAAAAGGGAAAAATAATAAATCACTTCATTGATTGACGTACCCAACGTCAGTGTATAAACACAAGATTGCCTTGACTTTCGCTGAATTGCGATGCTGTTTTCATATACAGATTGTATCAAATCAAAACGGTCCATAGGACATTCTGTGTGTAAGACAGAGACGATATATAAAGATCTAAAGCAATAAGTAAGAATGAGATAAGTAAATGATCGCTAATATATAGTTACTGTGGTTACGTAAATAAATAATTACGTACACTGTAAATCTTTTTACCAATTTATCAATTAAAACAACTACTTACAAATAAATTTATTATGTTGCCGGTTGAATTACCACCATAAAACCATTTAATTATTTGGATTTTTTCCCGAACAGTATAAATAGCCATTTTATCAATAATTTCACTAGTGAATATTGACATTTGATAAAATTGTGATTTTTACTGTAGAAAACAAAGACGATACTATCAGATTGTATAACCATAGTAACTATTAGCGATCATTTATCTCATTCTTACTTACTGCTTTAGTGCTTTATATAATATCGTCTCTGTCCTACACACAGAATGTTCTATGGACTGTTTTGATTTGATACAATCTGTATACAATACCGCCTACCACGTTCCTATTGGTCCAGAAGCTACTTGCAGTTTTTTTTCATTATTTAGCGCTTGGGCTTGCTACTGAGTTTCTATTGGTCCAGAAAATTCATTATTACACTAGTGAAGTAATATATTATTTCTCCCACGCTTAGCAGGGCCCCGAAATTACATATTACTCACGCGTGTTGAATAAAGAATATTATTATTATTATTATTATTACATGTTTGCTAATGATCATATTCACCGAACATAAGCAGTTATTTATTTCTTATTAAATAGCGATAATTCAAGTCACCAACCATAATTTTGTTTACTGCAGGTGTAAATTTATTCTGTCTTACTTCGAGGGTATAAATATTTATTCGCCTGATAAAATAATAATGGCCGCCACATAGATTATAATACCTAACCTATAAACGTGGAGTTATCATATCTATAGTTTGCTCTTATGAATTTATTTATATCGTTTATTAACCTTTTGTGAAGTGTATATAGTTGTAAAACATTAAAGTTAGTGAAAGTTTTGTGTGCAATTGGGGTAGGATAAAGCATTATTATTTTTTTTGACGTTTACACTAACACTATCGGTCGGATTTTTGGGTGAACGTCAAAATATTCAACAAAAAGAGCAAGGAGTATAGTGCAGTGTATATTTATTCTTTAACTAACTTTTCTACCTGTTAATTAGCTTGGTGAATTGAAACTAAATTTTATTTTAGCGAATAAATTTGCTCCAAGATTAGTAACTTCTATCTTTAATAGTGTTCAGTGCATATGGGCATTATTTTTTCATCTGCCTTTGTGCTACGAAGCGATAATATATAATAATATACCGAATGCATAGACAGATCGAATGAATTGTGTCTTTGCTCGCTAAAGTACTTAACCACTTAGATACTAATGTATTGCACGAATACGATTGCTTACGTGTTTTATCTGCGCCAGTTCTTTGGAGCACTTTGTATGCAGGTGACTCTCTCAAGACTGACAATCGAAATCGAGAGCGAAATTCATTCGAGTGTTGAAACATTCATTCATTCATCGCACAATACCAAAGACGTAAAATATATAAATGGACTTAGCATTACCTATATTAGCTAATACAATATAGTGACGACAACATCCAATATGAGAGAAGAGTGCGTCTTTTTCTAAATACCGATAACATATAGATGTGCAGTTTTTTAACCGACTTCAAAAAAGGAAGAGGTTCTATGTTTGACTGTATATGTTTTTTTCTTTTTTTTATGTATGTTCACCGATTTCTCCGTCAATTATAGACCGATTTTCAAAATTTTTTTATTCGAAAGAGTGCACTTCCGAGGTAGTCCCATCGGAACCAAGTCAGGATCTGAGAATCCGGAGAAATCGAGGGAAACTCAAATTTTACCCATTGCAATACTTCATAAAATAACTGCATAATTTAGTACATATCTAACACTAAAAAGAGAAAAATAAAATATTTTTAACAAAAAAATTGAACCGACTTCAAAATATGCACTAAAAAGTAAAAAATAATTGCGTATTGAAATGTTTTGGAGTCGGTGTCAGCCAAAATGAAATCTATTCCGAGAACTAGAGACATGTAAGATTTAAATTGCTACTTTCAAATTCCGATGTGACACCGACTCCAAAACATTTCAATACGCAATTATTTTTTACTTTTTAGTGCATATTTTGAAGTCGGTTCAATTTTTTTGTTAAAAATATTTTATAAGGATATAAAAACGACAATTAATGAGGTTTATAAATCTTATATTGTTGATAAAAATATATTTTAGATTTGTTTAACAAACATATATTACAACTAAGGTAAAATGGCGTAACTATTACAGGTGAAATGATAGGTTGGAATAATTATTTCGTGATTTCTTACATGCATAGCACTATTTAACCATCTTTAAATGTTCTTAAAAATCGTGAACGGTTTGAAATTAAAGAAAAACAAACATTTATTTATTAACAGCACAATCGCAAAAAAAGAGAGTGTGCTTTAGACCACACGACTGAAGTAAAACTTCTTCGAGCGATAATTTGTTATTATTCACCCGAACATTTACAAAATATGAACTTTAAAATTAGTTTACAATTTTATTCACTTTAAACGTAGAACATTTAATGTATTGAACAAAATATTACTTTTTTCTGTCACCTGATAGCGCCACTAGCAAGTAAAGTATGTGTCGATCTAATGTTATTACTGCTTATATTTTCGGCCACCTGATGGCGCCACTAGCCAGTGACCAGTGAAGTATTTGTTTCATCCCTCTAATGACGCCACTATCCAGTGAAGTATTTGTCATCCTCTTTCTATCTTCACTAACTTATATCTCCCTCTCAACTTCCGTTCGCCTCGCCCGATCACAGTTTCCGTAAATCTCTCGTCACGCATTTACCAGCTTACTCCCCAAGTCAAGCGTGCGTAAACAAGTTTTACTTCAAAAAAATGTCACTTTCTAAAAAATATTGCAAAGGTAATTTGGCTGCTACGGATTGACGAATTGCAACGTTACTAAATGTCGGTTCAGAGAAAAAGGAAAGTAATAAGGTGTTGGGTACAAACTGCTTCTGCTCATTTCAAATTTTATTTTATCTATATCTCTGACAGCATCAATTAGAACTGACTTGAACGTGTCATTTCTATTAATCTACGCCAGAGGTCCCCAAACTTTTTTGTCTCGTAGACCACTTGTCATGTTTTTCGGATTTGGGTAGACCCCATGCGTATCTGCTATTGATTATTTGCAAATTCATTAATTTCAAATGTATTTTTGACAACCGGTATAGTGCTACTCACTTTGAACGATTTAAATTTATAACGGTAGTGAAATGTAGTGTGAAATGTTTAGTTTTATACATTTATTAATTAGATTCAAATTAAACGAATCAAATTAAAATTTACTTTCTGTTACATAAAATAACTAAGCAAAAAATAAACGCTTTTAGTGTGAGGGATGAACCTGATGCTTTAATAATAAATTTTCAACATTTGGCATCAATTTAGATAGATTTAATCTTAAATCTCTTCGGTTAACGATGTCCAGTTTGTTTCTTTTTTTTTTAGGAGATTCATTATCGTTGACTCCCATTTTCGTTTCATGGACCCCCAATTTTTTTTCCCGCTGACATGGACTCCTTGCAAGTTGTCGTTGATATAGACCACTTTGGGAATCACTGATCTACGCTTTATCATAGGAAGGAATAATTTCGAATGAATCGTTCGATTATGAAAGTCATTCGAATAGTAACCTTTCGATTATCAGAATCATGCCATTATTCCATATACTTTTTTTCTATACTGAGCATAGGAATAAAATAGCAATCGAACTATTAGGGTGCAAACATATAATTCTGTCTTTTTTACGCCGAAAGCACTGGCGTATCCAAGCGGGCAAAACAAGCACGGGCGACCCGGCTTAAGAAATTCCTAATTTGCCCCCTCCTGGGCCAAAAGCTGGGTACGCCCATGTTAACGTCATAGAAAAATACAAAGTTTTTGAAACAGAGATACCTATACTTTATTCAGATTGAATGCAAGTACATCAACCAATCCTATCATCGGAGAAATCAGGGAATTACATCGAAGAAAGAGACGCAGATATATTTTCGATACGCTTTGTTGCGTTCACTCACCGCGCATTGAGTAGATAGACAATGATTCATATAGTTAATTGATAGATATATGCATTATTCTCATACGGCATCAATCCATCTAGATACCTTTAAGATATCAATGGAACGTGGCGCACGTACACAAAGACGGAAGGATGGGGGAGAATGGAAGTGGAAGAGGAAGATGCGCTCCACTGCTGACGTCATCATCTACACATTACGCTACTCCACAAAACCGATGTTGGTGTTTCGTATCTTGAAAATCCTTTTCCTTGTTCGCAGGACGACGAGAACGTTACTATTATTATATAGCCTTATTGATTGATCATTTTAACCACCGAATTTTCACCAAGTAACTTAGGTCCACAGCTAGTAATAAACGATAAAGAAGTGGAATAATTTTGCTAGCTATACACATAGATATATACAGGGTGTTTCATAAACATTGCGCCAAATTTGTAGAGGTTATAGAAGGCATCAAAATAAGCAATTTTGGTCAATAAACCCCTGTCCGAAAATGTACCATTTTGGCTCTAAAGTTTGGTGTATGAGACACCCGTTCCCAACGCTGAAGAACTGCTGGGCAGGGTGATGGCCTCTTGCGCACATGTTCAAGATATGCCTAGGATATTTCACAGGGTTCGGACATCAATGAACAACCGTGCCCAGCTGTGCATGGAGCAAAATGGACGCCATATTGAGCCGTTGATGTTGTAGTTTGCATTAATAAATTAATAGAACCTTAAATTTATCATTTAACCTACCGCCAAAACGGTACATTTCCGGACGGGGGTTTATTGACCAAAATTGCTTATTTTTCTGCCCTCTGAAACCTCTATAAGTTTGGCGCAATGTTTATGAAACACCCTGTATATTTAATAGATTGCGGATACACTAGCGCCTCCTGCACCTTTTAGAAGCCATTTTGTACGTGGAAAACGCCGTAAAAAGCGCGCGAGATTCAAAAATATTAATTATTTTATAATATGATTTTATTGAGAAAAACGACAAAACTCACAGTAAACAGTGATATTTCGCTCCAAAACGTATTTTTATATTGAAACGTTTCAAAAATTCCAAACTGAGCATAAATATAATATAAAAGCTTAGAACATTTTACATTGTCAGATTGGCATCAATGTTTGTCAACTTTGATGTCAAATTGACAATGTAAAATGTTTTAAGCTTTTACATATTATTTATGCTCAATTTTGTAATTTTTTAAACGTTTCAGTATAAATATAGGTTTTGGAGCGATATATCACTGTTTACTGTGAGTTTTGTTGTTTTTCTGAATAAAATCATATTATAAAATAATTAATATTTTTGAATCTCGCGCGTTTTTTACGGCGTTTTCCGCGTACAAAATGGCTTCTAATTGGAACCATTCCGCCAATGCTCAAGGATAGGCATCCGCTATCTATTAATATATACAGTGTAACCTCTTTATAACGTCCTTCGTTATAACGAAAAACTCCCTATAACGTAGACATTTTTACAATTTGGTTGGTTTACCTTAAAACTCATACATTAATTCTCTCTTTATAGCATAACGGCCATTCTCTATTACGAAGAAATATGTTCATATTTAGGCGTTAGCAGACGTAAAGAGGACGATTCTGAACCATCACCAACTATTCAACAAGCACTTGATGCCGCCAAAATTATCGAAAAATTTCTATTGTTTAATGAAGATGATTCCACCACATCCCAAACAAAAAGTATGCATAAGATACCTACCTAATAACATACAAAACTTTATTGGTATAGCAAAAAACGTCAGGCAAAGTTAACAGACTATATGTGTTTGGAATAAATTAATTAGGTGAAAGGTTATTTTTCTTTTTTCCCTCCATATAACGAAAACTCTTTATAACGAAAAAAAATGATCGGTCCCTTGAGATTCGTTATAAAGAGGTTACACTGTATATCTATTTCTATACAGTATAATCAGCAATGATGGAGGGGCAGAAGCGGATATAGAGAGCAAAATAAAAAAATCGAATTCGGGCAGATATAAACCGTAACACACATAATAATAATATCAAAGGAAACGCACAGTGTCGCCTCTTGTAGAACATATCTATACTGTTCGTTTTTATCACGTTCACCAAATTATAGAAAAGAGTCCGAGCTTCGACAAAATAAAAAAAAATCTCTATCCTTCGACAAGAAGGAAAAAGAGACACAGATGGTGAAAATAACTGACCTCACATTAACCAGGTCATTGGCCTACAAACCGTTTTTTTTCTCTCTCTTTCAATCCCTTGTTTAAGCACTGCCACGTTCCTTAGTGGATTGGTTATAGTCCCGGAGTCGGCCGTCGGATTTCTTACGTATAAAATAATATTGTAATACAACAAAAAAAAGAACGTTATAAGCAGTGTGCAAAATTAGAAACGAATTGAATAAACAAAACGGTATCAATGATGTTCTGCATGAAGCAAGCCAGAGTTACCACTGAACCAGCAGTTGTTATTAACGACCACCTCATCGATAACACTGACTCATTCCGATTTCTTGGTGTAACCATTAATTCGAACCTTGACTGGATTAGCCATATCAACGAGTAGGGATGTGACATTGAATGAAAAAAATCGATTAATTAATAATCGATTTTTTTAGTTTGAATATAAATCGATTTTTAAAAAATCGATTTTAAAAGAAATAATCGATTTTTGTAGAAAAATCGATTTTTTCTATACATATAACAGAACTAAGAGAATAATATTAAAAATTTATTAGATTGAAAATAGTTAAAAATGGTAAGTATAATAATAATAACCAAAATGCCAACCTTATGGTTATTGATACAGATTAGAATTGTTGAAACAATTTCTAGTACAAATTGACATTTTATTACAAATTGTAATTTACAAGAAAAATAAAACCAAACGATAAGAATCAAAAATAAACCGACAAGTTTTTGGTATGAAAACTAAAATACAAAACAAATCATGCTTTAAACTTTGAATTTAAAGAATCAAAAAACTAAAAAATATCGTCTGTCGTACAGATGGCACCATTTACAAAAATCGATTAAAATGTGTAATTTTTATAATCGATTAATTAAAAATCGATTATTGTCATAAATAAAATCGATTACAAGAAATCGATTATAAGAACAAAATAATCGATTAAAATAAAAATCGATTATTTTTTCACATCCCTATCAACGAGTGCTGCACAAAAATATCAAAAGCTATCTTTCTTCTCCGTAGACTTTCGTCCATAGTCGACAGACAAACACTTTTAATATATTATTTTGCTTCCATTTATTCACATATTAATATTATGGAATACTTGTATGGGGCAACTCTCTATATTCAGATCGAATTTTTATTCTGCAGAAGAAGGCCTTAAGAATCATTTTTAAAATTAAGTCGCGTGATACCTGCCGAAATATTTTCATTAATCAACAGCTATTGACAGTTCCATCTGTGTACATATATAAATCCGCCATATATGTTTGGAACAATTATAACAGTTTTGTTACGCTTGGTCATCAATACAATACTAGAAATAGGGACAATTTGACCAGCATCAGACCTAATTTATCATTATATCAAAAAAGTCCATTAAACTGCAGTACTAAAATATACAATCTTCTCCCCGAAGAAATAAAAAATGTAAATAATTGTCGACAGTTTAAGAAAAGACTTAAGGCCTTCTTAGCTGCTAAATGTTTTTATAATATTAATGAATTTTTTAACTTGTAACTAATATGTATTTTGACTTCTCCTATACAATTTTTTTTGTCTTTGGAGCAATAAAGAATTATTATTATTATTATTATTATTATTACCTGCAATCATATTTAAAAAATAATTTTGTAAAGTGATAATTATTATACTTATTTAGTGCGAATAATTCGCACAGGTCACACTAGTTATTATTATAATTATTATGTTGGTGTTCTGTATTATTATTGTGAATTATCAGTGAGCTTAAAATATTTGCCGGAACTACGGTCAGAGTTCGGCTCGTTGCTTGTTGCTTACGTTCGTAGTCGTGTTTCGATCAATACAACGGTACAAAATATATAACAAATAATAATGGACATCTGCCGCTCAACCGTGGGACCACTCCACGTAAAGATTCGCAAAAAACATTAACGCATGCGATAATCAAATTTTTAATTTCGTTTCTATTTTGAGGTTATTATTCTCTTATGCCCATATTCACCGAACACTATTAAAGATAGTAGTTACTAATCTTTGAACAAATTTATTCGTTAGAATAAAATCTACTTTCAATTCACCAAGCAAATTATCAGGTAGAAAAGTTAGTTAAAAAATACATATACACTGCACTATACTCCTTGCTCTTTTTGTTGAATATTTTGACGTTCACCCAAAAATCCGACCGATGGCGTTAGTGTAAACGTAAAAAAAAAGTTTCACAAAATAATAATGTTTTCTTCTCACCCATTTGCCACTAACTTTAATGCTGTATACAACTGTACACTCAAAGTTTAATAAATAACGCATAAATAAATTCACAAGAACAACTGTAGATATAATACTCCGTGTTTATAGGCTAGCTATTATGATCTATGTGGCGGCCATTATTATTGTTAAGATGTAAAATGCTAACATAAGAAAAGTAAACACGCATATTTTGGTTTATTAATGTGACAATTGGCCCTGACAATATATTATGTTCTGTTTTAATTACTAACTAATAATCACGTATAGTGTATTGTTTATGTATCATTCAAATTTGTTTATGTATCTTATGTATCGTTCAAATGTATGTAGGTAATTGTATTTTTTTAATAAAGAAATCAACAATTATTTTATCAGGCGAATAAATATTTATACCCGGGAATTTGGACAGAGTAAACATCCAAGGTTGCTGTCAAATCGAATTTCCCGAAATTGTATACTGCGCAGCTCCTGACCCACAAGGGATATTTAGATCGGCTTTGAGCTGCATTTACCGTCAGCACATTAGCACAAATAAGCATCTATCACTGTCATATGGTAGAAGTGGACACTGAATCTATCTCATTCAGTCAAAACCTTTGACTGCTTTGACTCGGCGGAACGTATGTCGTACATACATATGAAACACGGCTTATGGCAGTAGTGACTAGTGTCACAGAGTATATTGCAGTTGGCTGTCCTTAAAACCTTGTTACGAATGTTAAATTAAAGATATTAAACATTGAGATTTGCCCTAAACTTTTTATTAATGTACATTAATTAATACTTTAATATTCTTGTTTATAATAATTATACGCGTATACTGTTAGCCGAGACGCACGTTCGCTTGTAGTGTTGTTAATACCCTATAGCTGTCATTGTCGCTCGAACGTTTGCAGTTATCTGGGCGCGCTGCGTATAGATGGCCATAGCTTAGTTCGCGTTTAATTAACTTTTAATTAATAAAATCAAAACCGTTCGCGATGTATGCGATACGACATTCTTTGACCCTCGGACCGTTTTCAATGCAAATTCAGTCTTTTCAGACCACAGTCATTTAGACATTTACATTAGTAGGGTGTGATAGTGAATTCGTCTATACCTGAAAACACACACACACCTACACTCTTATGCAAGTACTGTATGATAGTTCAATTCGTCTACGGGGAAAGCATGTATAATAATTTAACTAACCCTCCCCCCCTCATTTCTAGCCTGTGTCAGAGAAGAGAGACTGTATAGAAGTTCAATCCTGTGTTATATTTGGAGATCACCCCAAAGCGCCATTCCCATCCCGATTGTCAAGATGGCGATGCGGCGCACTCAAGCTTCGGAACCGCAACGCCAGGTGGCGATAATTAATAATTCAAGCTTCACACCTTAATTGTTGCATTTTTCAATTTTTTTTTATTAATTCAAAAGAAAAAATTTCAGCCAATTGAGCGACGGGACCATTCCAACTTCAAAAATGTTGACATTTGATTATAATAAAGAAAATAAAATTTCTGATATCGCGTGAGGTGACGCGGGTAATGGCTAGTATTCAATATGATATTAACTATTCGTTGCCATGGTTACCTACATAGTATGTTCCACGTCATATAAAAATTAATCAAAGCATGCCTAACTAGTTTATTTCTGATAGATCCATAAAACAAAAGAGCGGATGATTTTTTTTTATTTTCAAAATATTTCCGAAACTATAAAGTTTAGAAAAAAATTTTTTAACAAAACTTTCTTGAAAAAATAAATAGAATAATAAGCCGTTATGAAAAGTATACCATTATTATATAAAAAATACCGTTTTAGCATATATCTTTTCTGCGCATGCGCCGATTTTCCCCAAAAACAATAGGGCTCTTCATATTTGCATACCAAACATCCTTCCAAAATTTGGTTTCAATCCGTTTGACCTGTATCGTGTTCACAGACAAACAGACTAACAGACGCACAGAGATTTTTCAAAAATATGTTTTTTGGATTCGGGGGACCTCAAAACGGAAAGATATTGTAAAATTTTTGAAAAGTGATTTTTGACCTAAACTAGTACCATTCCCCACTTGTGGGTTGGAATGGTAAAATCGACAGAAATTAATGAATTTCTTATATTTATTGTCTACGGTGTGTAGATAAACGCTCAAATTTACTTCTGAAGATGAGAGATGGAAATATACGCCCCCCCACCTCTCTACACCGACACTAAACCTCGATCGTTCTGTCATCTAACAGAAACAAGACAAACTAAAATTTCCAGCCACACTGTTCCATTAGAAATAAACTTCTATACAGTATCTCTTCTCTGCCTATGTTAGGAGGTTCCTCCGATTGATTCTGTAGAACTCCCATTTAAAATCTTCAGGGCGCCGGCACTGATTAACAACGTTGTGTATCTTGTATCTGGATACATTTTCAATTTACAAAATTGAGAGTCCACTGTAACGCGTTCTCTCGTTCAATAAAATAAAACATTATCAATAATTAATAGGATAACCCCGCAGTGTCGACATCGTCCGTTCTTCAAGTGAACTAAGAGTCGATGGTAGTGCGATCACACCGTGCCGTTGGGAACTGCCAAAAGCTAACGAGCGCCGACAGCGCCGCCGTTGGGAATTTAGACATCGTTGTAACAACGGGACTTTGACGGACGTCGACGCAAATAGAAAACGACGTGAGCGTCGGTAGGAGCGCGTTTGAATGGCACTGCGGCACGGGATCTTGCTTAAAATGTAGGTTCAGAGCTTGAATTATAGATGGACCTAGTTATACTATTTTAGGCTCGAATATCTACTATAAAAAGTGTTGGAGGACGTCATATAGTTCCCTCCATATATCAAAACTAGCCATTATCCGCGGCTTCGCACGGGATTGAGGCAAAACACGGACGGATTCCCATTATTTGGCATAGTTACTCGTTTCTCGACGCAGACCCCCCTAATAAATTTAAAAATTGATGACATTCACGTGATCAACGTCCCGACAAACTTTGAAAATGACATCCATGTTGATTTTTAGACTATTTACCTATTTTCACCCTCTGAAGGGGTTGTTTTTGAAAAATCACGAAACACGTGTTTATTTATTTGTTGATAGGAGTAATCCTGCGCATTTTCGAATTGATTTATTCATGCAAATTTTGAATCTCCGTTACACCCTTTTAGTGGTTGAATTTTCAAAAAATAGTTCTTAGTGAATGCCTACGTCATTATAACTATCTGTATGTCAAATTTCAGCCCAATCCGTCCAGTGGTTTCAGATGTGCGTTGATAGATCAGTCAGTCAGTCAGTGAAATAAAGTTTATACATGTTACAAATATTAATCAAAACACGTCATTCAAAATATTGCGAATATTCGGACCTTACTTACGGAGAAATTGGAATTTATATTTACATGGGCTATTGGTGTAGCAAAAGGGGAGGCCAGCTGGTCCTAGAGCCCTCGTGGCCCATCCTAGAATATTGATTGTCGAGGTACAAATAACAAGATAAATCTACATATTTTCTTTGTCGTGAAATTTCTCCAAAAAGTAATGCGCCATCTTGACGCATCCGCCATATTGGATTTAGATTTTAGAACTCTATTAAATATAGTACTACTTGATATACCTACTATTATGCACTGTCACAAAACTTTTACGTGTGCAAAATTTCGAAACTCTGGTTCACTTAGAACTAGTTCAAATTTTGACTGCAATATTTGTGAAGTTAAAGAATCGTTTTCAGGCGCGGTCCGAAGGGGGGGTCACAGGGGACATGACCCCCCCCAAAATCTAAGGTCATATTGAAAAATCTCAAAAATTTGCCAAATAATAAAAGGAAATTTTTAGCTATCCCCTAACAGCGATAAATTTATAGTTTCCATTTGTTTTATAGGTAATGTATAAAATAAAATATGTGTCTTGTGCAATAATGTTTATTTTATTCCAGATACCTATTTTTTATTAGTGTAGTGAGTGACCCCATCCAAAATTTCAGGCTGCGACCGCGCCTGATCGTTTTATAATAATTTGACAGTAAAAAAAAACATTAATACGGTATAAAGTTTACCTACTCCATAAAAAGTATAAATAATTATAATTTTGACTTGAATCTTTCAGCTAAAAAATAAACATGCAATCTAACCTCAAAGTTCTACATTATTTACTTAAGTGTTTAACTTACCAAAAAGGTGTACAGAAGTTGAAAAAAGACACTTACCTGTAACAAAAAAAGCATTATTAATACGGTATATTATTCCGTAAGTAGGCTGTCGTTTGCATAAATATTTTATGAACAAAATTATGAAAAATATTGTTAACAAACTCGCATTCATTAAATTCTCTTGGTCTGTTGAATTCTATTTCGATATTTTCATATACACGGCTTTGAGATTCAATTACAACGTTGTACAGTTCTGGAAATTAAATGTGGCGATAATGACTAACAGGGCCGGTTCAGCGGTTTGGCCGTGAAAACGTAACAGACAGACTGAGAGTCAGAATTACTTTCGCATTTATAATTTTAGTATAAATCGGTTCCAAGTAGAAAGGCTACTTTGGAAGACAAATTATTTAATTTGGTTACAGATATCAAAACACGATGAGATGGGTACTGCGCGTTTTCAACCCCCGACAAAATATCCCCGACAAAATATCTCCCGACAAAATATCCTATAGACAAAATATCCTCTGACAAAATATCTCCGCGACAAAATATCCCCCGACAAAAGAACGTCTGAATTGAATAAGAGAAATAAAAACATAAAATTTTCATGAAAAACACGGTCATCAAATTAAATCGTTTACTTAATTATTCAAATTATTTTTTAATTATTGAAATCTTTTCCTAAACTATTCCCGGTACCGGAATGAGTTTTGTTTTTACTTTTTATTTTTTTTTCACTTTGAGACCAACTTAAAATTCACATTTTCATGAAGATTGAAAACCATCGCTTTTTTGTTAAAGGGGTACGCGAATTGCCTCGCACTGAAACGGGAAGGGGCAAATGTGGAGTTTTTAAAAAAACAATTCCGGGGTGAACGATAAACGGGTATGCGAATTGTAATTCCGGGGTGAACGATAAAGGGGTATGCGAATTGTCTCGCAGTGAAACGGGAAGGGGCAAATGTTGAGTTAAAAAAAAAAATTAATTCCGGGGTGAACGATAAAGGGGTATGCAAATTGTCTCGCAGTGAAACGCGATAGGGCAAATGTGGAGTTTTTATAAAAACAATTCCGGGGTGAACGATAAACGGGTATGCGAATTGTAATTCCGGGGTGAACGATAAACGGGTATGCGAATTGTAATTCCGGGGTGAACGATAAAGGGGTATGCGAATTGTCTCGCAGTGAAACGGGAAGGGGCAAATGTTGAGTTTAAAAAAAAAAAACAATTCCGGGGTGAACGATAACGGGGTATGCGAATTAGATAAGAGACGGGAGGCTTTCAATAGTTGTGGTTTTTTTGTCTAGAGATATTTTGTAGGGGGATATTTTGTCGGGGAGATATTTTGTCGGGGAGATATTTTATCGGGGGATATTTTGTCGCGGAGATATTTTGTCGGGGGATATTTTGTCGGGGATATTTTGTCGGAGGATGAAAAGTCGCGGAATCGATGAGATGCCCACTTACATTTGTCAGTTATGTTTGTCTCACCTGGAGAAATTCCACCAATTCCAGATGTAAGTGGTGCAATCCGATCAAACACTCCGACGCTATATTTACAACAGTCAAACCCGTTACGCCAACGAACCGAGCTTGAATCTGTCAGTGAAAACTTGATTGATCAATTCGCATCTCAAATTCATGATGCTGATATCGCAGTAAAATGCGAATCCTTAGAAAATAATCGTGAATTTAATGCGGCTTCAACCGTGAACGAGAAGCCATATGGAAATGCAGCGGAAGCATCTACAAAATCCGCAGATTTATATTCAAACGAGAAAACGCATGAAAATCATAATCCATATATTGAAATTCCTGTTAAATCCGAAACTGAACTTCAGGGAGAAAACTCGTCTGTGACTTGTAATTCAGCAAACAAAGCAAATAATGAAGTATTTTTAAAATCCGAAATCAAAACGAACCATCAGTCCCAGCAGAATATGCTCGCGATGCTGTGCCACTTCTATCTGAAGATAATGATAAGCTGTTCAATAAGTCAAACGATTTTAATTATTATGAAGTTAACCATACCGGCGAGAAACCGTATCAATGTGAAGACTCATCGAGTTTAAATACTCACAAACTTATACATACCGATGAGAAACCATATCTGTGTAACGTTTTTAATAAGCGCTTCGTTACATGGATAGCCTTCTCACATGGAAGCAACACGTAGCCAATGTTTGTTCCAAATTATCGAGACTTAAGTACTTATTTTTTCGTCTCTGCAGTATTTGCGACACTTCTACCTGTTTAACGGCGTACTATGCATACGTTTATCCACTGCTCAACTACGGTATTCTGTGTTGGGGTAAATCCACCGCTCTAACAAGCGCGTTTATATTACAAAAAAAATATTAAGAATTATATTCCATCTTAAGTTTGCTGAGTCATGTAAGCCAGCTTTCATCAGGAACAGAATCTTGACAATATACGCCATTTACATACTAAGGTCTGTTTGCTTTCTTTTCAAAAACAAGCCGTTATTTTACCAGCATTTGCCGGATCATGATTACAATACAAGGGGACGTCTTAATCACGGTGTACCGGAGCACCGCCTCACCCTGTATACCAAAGGACCTCGTTACTCTGCCATTAAATTTTATGAAATTCTTCCACCAGAGGTTACGAACGTGGGAAGTTACAATATGTTTAAGAAAAAAGTCACAGAGTACCTAATAGAAAAATGCCCGTATGACCTTTCTTTTATTTAATTATTGTACTATGTAATTTACTGACGCTTTCTTTGTCATAATGGCAATTTCGAATAAAGAATTATTATTATTATTATTACATCGTCAAGTTTAAATACTCACAAACGTGTACATACTGACGAGAAAAATTATTGGTGTGACGTTTGCGACAAACGTTTTACTAAGTCAGTTAGTCTAAGTGTTCATAAGCGTACACATACCGGGGAAGAACCGTATCAATGTGAAGTTTGTAATAAACGATTTAATCAGCTAAGCGGGTTTAATTATCATAAACATACGCATACGGGCGAGAAACCGTTTAAATGTGACATTTGTAATAGATGCTTCATTACGTCGTCGAGTTTAAATACTCACAAAGTTATACATACCGGTGAGAAACCGCATCTGTGTGACGTTTGCAGTAAGAGCTTTAATTCTTTATATAATCTAAATAAACATAAACGTATACATTCCTATGAGAAACCGTATCGGTGTGACGTTTGTAAGAAGTGTTTTAGTGAATCGAACAGTTTAAACGTTCATATACGCTTACATACGGGTGAGCAACCGTATCAATGTGACGTATGTGACAAACGGTTTACGCAGTTGAATCATTTTAATAAACAAAAACTTTTACATACTGGAGAGAAACCGTATCAGTGTGACGTTTGTAATAAGCGTTTCAGAGAATCTAGCACTTTGAAAAGTCACAAGTTAGCACATACTGGTGAGAAATCTTATCAGTGTGACGTTTGCAACAAGTTTTATACGCGATCATACTATTTGAATCATCACAAGTGTAAACAATCATAGATAGCTTATGGATGTTTTGTGATGTTTAATTATTTAATTTGATTTGAATTCATGTAATGTGTTTAGACAGAGAAATATATACGTATATTGTTTATAGCAATGACCTTAGTAATGTCGGTTGTCAGTATTCGACAATAAATAAATAGGTACTCAATAAAGCCTGTTTGTTTAAATTTATTTTTAAGGTAGTTTGTATGCCGCAATCCCAAGTCAAATAAATGACTTTTTTTTCCTCAAATAATTACCCAAATCATGCTATAATAATTAATAGAAATTCACATAAAAATTTATTTGACTTAATTTAATGCGAATTATAATTAAATAATTATAGTAATGTAATTAATAAAATATTAATTGATTAGTACTCAGCTGTCACTAGTTACTGTCATACGGTCGCGCGCATTTGTAAACATAACCTCAAGCTGTCAACTTGATGTTATATCGTCAAATCTTTGAGCTTATTTTTTTAAAAATTGATGTCATATAAATTAAAGTGAAGCGGGCAAGAATATCTGGAAGATTTGTAAAAAAATCTAAATTACAAAAGGTACAGAGGTCATTTTTCCCTTAGCAAATATCGAGGAGAGAGTGTCTCCGATAAACAATAGAGATAGAGGCCACATGTCAGTATTAAAAAATTAATAAAATCAAAAGTACGTGATAAATTATTCTGAAAATTTTGCAGTGTGTATTTCAGACATCGTTCTATCCATTAAAAAGTTTTTTTTTTTGTGGGGTCAAGTTTGTCAATTTTTTACAAACCCTCAATTTCCGGAGTTATTGAACAAGGACACTCATAACGGCTCGTGTATTTTTGCATAACTTTAACTAATTATATCTCTTAAACGGTGTGGTAAAAAAATCTGATAATTTTTTTGTAGGTGTCTTTAATTATAATCTTTTGAATAAACATAAAAAATGTAGGGTCAAGTTTAAGTCATTTGGCTACCAAACTACCTTAAGTTTTTAATTTGAAGTGTTTAGTTTCTTATACGCAGAATCTGTATATTCCTTACATTTTATTGTTTTATCTATTTGCAAATATATACGCTATTCGTTCGAAATTGTATAGTTTTGAAATCTAGAAGGCTGAAAATATTAATAATTTCGTCGATGGATACTTGATTGAAATCTATAAAAAATTATTAAATCATCAGCCATATTAGATCTGTGGTAACGTAATAATAAGCACGTCATCAAGGTAACTTGATAGGTACACATTATTTGTCAAAATCGGTTCAGCAGTTCAGAAGCTACGAAGGAATACACCTATTTACATACATAGACTGTTCAAATAACCAAGAGCGTATCCGGAGGGCAGCTTCCCCCCTTACAAACTAAGGCCTCAGTACATGAGACTGATTTTGCCACTGGAATCACTGCTGGGGCTTGTACTGGCTGTGAAGATGGAAATGACGTCACTGCGGGCTCGAGTGCGTGGTCACAAGATGGATTTCAAAATTAGAACCGTGGCTATTTTTCGTGCTTGTTTATCTGCTTGTTTTGAGCAAAAACCAATCAGGAAACAGTTTCTTGTCACGTGAGCGACATGGACAAACGCCCGTAAACAAACACGGCGTCATAGTGTCTGTTCAGATACAACAAACATACACTTTTGTTAATTGTCACCAAACTCATCTACAAAACTAGCTTCAAAACAAGCATCGTGTGAATAAAAACATATGCCATCGCGAAAACAGCGCCATAGCACGCTTCAAACCTAGCAAGGAATCTAGCGGCAAAATCAACCTCGTATGTAGCGGACTTAAGAAGCACTATTGAGAAAAATAGTTTAAATATATTCATCGTCAGTGGGTTTTTGAAAAGACCAATTAGTGGAACTGTAGTTAGAAGATTTGGAACTAATTCTCGCAAACTATTGTTTGAGAAAACATATTTTTATTATATACTGTTCTTCCTTCCCTCGCCCCATGAGAGAGGTTGAATTCAGAAAGCGAAACCTACTTCCGTTTTAAGTTGGATACGCCCTTTCGATTTCGCTATATAGTCGGGAACAAGCAAAATAAAAATAAAAACTTACGATAAGTCGTGGTCGAGGAACACTTCGCTGATCTCCGAATCACTTCTGGGTAGAACCAACCTCGGTAAGACGATTGCCTTCTTCCGTCTCGTCCTGAGCGTTTGCAGCGACGAGTGCGAGAACTGCAGTAGATCCGGCGTATGGTGAGGACTATGCGGAGACAAGATGGTGATCCTTCGATCACCAGGTGACAAAAGCGAATACGGTGCACCACCAGGCGGTGGCAACGAAAGATGTTGAGGTGTTACGTTACTCCTTCTATCAATTCCAGCAAACAATCCGCGTCTCTTCTCAGCTGTTATTATTTCCTCGTTGCTGATTCCCAAGGTCAACTCTTCACCGGATACGGCGCGTCTTTTCATTCGAATTTCACGCTCTAAACTTTCCAGTGATTTAGCTTCGACACTGGATTGCATCACGCGTCTCATATCTCTTTCGCTGGATGTCAGGAATGAACCTCTCGTCGCCGTGTGACCAGGAGTTGGTGAAATCGAGGTACGTAAACTCTCCATCGATTTCGCGGTTTCGACATGACTCGATGCCGACAAATATTGACCGGATATTTGCTTGCCGTATAATTGTTTAATTTCTGGTTCGTAATCTTCTTGTGAACTACTGGAATTCGGAGATTTTTGTAGCAGACCGTAGCGTTGGGTAACAACCTTCTGTTTGATGGCTCCAGCCGTTAGTTTGGTGTCACTTTTGGAAGATTCGTTGCTATCGCAACTATCACCGGATGCTTGGTGTGTTATTATTTGACATTGGGGCACAATGTCACCGTCGTCTTCTTCGGCGATTGAGCTTTGATTGGATTGTTGACTCAAGTATTGTTTTGATGATGTTTTGAATGAACGTATCTGTGATTGGACCCGAATTTTTTGAACGACGCTCACGTTTGATGTCATTCGAGTGGCAGAAGTTGTAGATGACTGCTGCATTTCTTGCAAAATTTGAGATGTAGTTTCGTCTGCGTCCTCCTCCTCCATTTTTAAAACGGTTTTAGTTAAATTACAAAAACTAAACGATGAATTATTTGTTGGTCAATATTTTTGAACACTCTATCAAATTTTATGCATTATCTGTTTACCTTGGAGATTATCACATTCAATTATTTTATATCACAATTTTTATCACTCTTTTAATATCAACTTATTGCTGGTAAGTTTGCGAAGTAATGGCTTGGGTTTGCGCACATTATAAAAAATATTGTCACTTCTTCATTTTTACGTTGACTGATTCAAACCTGTCAAGATTATAAAATTATCTACAGGTAGTTTTAAGATCAGTTGCAGAAAGCGTTGTCAGAAAATCTGATTTGACAATGACCTTAGCTTGTATGAAAAAGTCCTAGTCACATCTGGCCCCGCCGAGATTCAAACCCGGTACCTCCCGAATGCGAGTCTAGTGCTCTCACCACTACGCCACCCCGCTTGGTGACGTATTTATATATGTAATTATATGATCACATCTACGATCATTGTCAAATCAAATTTTTTGAAATCCTTTCTGCAACTAAGAAAAAAACGTGTGAGTTCACCCTTTAACGTTTCAGAAAATTTCAAAGAGATACGTTGCTAAAAGTGTTCTTCAAAAAATTCCTTGAATTTATAAAAAACAACCACCAATCAACTAATATGTGTTTATTAACACACTATTGTTTTCATAAGAGGGGTTTTAATCATCTCTTGATGATGCTAACATGACTTGCGAAACGTGCATTGGTGTTTTGTCGTCACTTTATTGGTATTCAGCGTCTTCACTTCAAAGGCTCCACCTCTTCAAGATATTAAGGCCGCTGCACACGAGGCTAGAAACGCTGCCAGGAGTTCTGCTAGCCGGCAGGCTGGGTACGAAGCTGGAAATGACGTCACTGCGGGCTGCCTTGCTAGCTCAGAAGATAGGTTTTAAAATTAGAACAGGGGCTATTTTCCCTGCTAGATTTGTTGCTAGGTATGAGCAAGAACCAATCAGGAAGCAGTATCTTCACGTGGGCACTTGAACAAACGCCCACATGGCGTCATTCTGCCAGACAACAGACACGTTTTGCTCTGTGTTTATATTCGAACTGTCACTGCGCGCGCACCAGATCTATCCACAAAACACGCTTGAAAAATAGTCTAGTGTGAAGCGAGCACTTAACAGCAATCAAGAAAACCAGCGCTAGAAAACTAGTAGGCAAATCTAACAAGGAAACTAGCAGCGTTTCGAGCCTCGTGTGCAGCGGCTTTTAATATGTCCATTGTAGATCAATGAATTTCTTGAAGAGGAACGGAATCTTTGGTCTGAAAACATTGAATACTAAAAAAGTGATCACAAAACACTTGATTCGTGTATTAATACCGCTTAAAGCACTTCACTATACAATTACATTCTCGGGTTCATTCGGGGGCTATGTCAGAGCTGATTGTGTGCAAGGGGGAGGGGGCGCCGGCGCACCACCTGCTGCTTCGTTAATCCTCGGCTCCGTTCGGCGGTAAAAAATATTGCAAATCCCATGTAAACTAGAGAAAATTTTGTTTGGGGTATAGACTGCTTTTAATTGTGCGAGGGGTGGCAATTTCAGGGGGCCCATGGCGCAAAACACTCACAAAAAAAAACTGGAATGGAGTTTTAGTTTTTTTCCAGATAAAACATAGTACTGTAATATTTTTTCCCAAATGCCAGTTTTGTTTGCCGTTTTGCCGTCCTTAAAAATTTGCCGCTATGGACCCGGGCCCACAATGGCTCCATGCTAAATCCGGCCCTGGCTATAGTTAACTAGACAAACTCCGTATATAAAAATAATGTACCTCACAGAAATGGTGCTATTAGTCGAAGATCTGAGTCAAAAAACAATATTGTGATAAAAAAACATTCAGCGGTGAACGTTCAAGCTAATAATTTTACACAGACGGCGACCCCGTTTTATTTACAAGGGCCGCAGTATTTTCACTTCATGTAATTTATTTATATAATAAATCCTGTGAACAGGGCCGGTCTGACTTTTTACCGTCCCAAATAAAACGATCATCGACTATGACGTAGATAGAAATTCAGGACTCTTTTTAAGGTTGTTGGGGTCAAAAATTCAAAATGATTAAAATCATATATATTAATACACTAAGGTTAAGATGTTTGCCTCCCTTTTTAGAAAAAACCTCACAATTTCTACACATAAATTATATATCATTTTACAGATAATTGCTTGCTCTACTGACATCGACAACTAAAAAATGTATTATTGCTTTTGTTTTTGTAAATTAATTAAAATACAGCAACGCTGAACAACGTCTGCCATCTGATGGCTTAAATTTTGAAACAACGTCAACACTTCGATCTGTCATCTGACCTTCATATTGTAATACAACAGACACAATACTGCATACTGCCCTCTGACGGCTTTAATTTTGAAACAGCGAGCAACGCTGAACAACGTCACAGCAATGCTGCATGATGCCATCTGACGGCTTAGTTCAACGCTTTTGCTACTTGCGCCTCTATATGACAATTTTAGTAAAATATTTCTTCGATCTGTCATCTGAGCTTCATATTGTAATACAACAAAAAGAAGAACGTTATAAGCAGTGTGCAAAATTAGAAACGAATTGAATACCTGCAATCATATTTAAAAAATAATTTTGTAAAATGATAATTATTATACTTATTTAGTGCGAATAATTCGCACAGGTCACTCTAGTTTATTCAAATATCTGTGTGCCCAAGCCACTCCTAAGAAAGTGGATTTATGATCTTAGGAGTGGCGTGGGGATGGTGCAATTGGCCAAATATTTCAGCCACTGGTATTTCCCGGTCATTTGGCTCTAACAGAACTAAAAACGAAGAGGCAATTTTTTTTTATAATTTTAACCATTTTTTACCATCTGAAATTTTTTTTCCTCCGTACCTTAAAATGGGTCCAGATTCCGCCTATATATCATATAAGAAAAATTGCTCTAAATTACATAGCTTATGTACCAAGCGGCAGAAGGTTGGGACGACATGGTTTTTTTGCGCGTTCTAAATCAGTAAAATTTGATTTATCGAGTTTTGCATGAGTGCTCCTCAATTATAAAGGACCCCGCATCAAATACATGGGAAAATGGCTTTCGATGAAATTCTTTCTAACTGGGGGGAATAAATCAGTCATTTGAAGCTGCAAAAAGTTTCCATTGCAACTTGGGTCTGAAAATCCCATTATATCTATACTTCTATAATCTATATGGTTCGTTCCTTCAGCACAGGTTTTCCTTGGAAGGAACCTATTTCATTTATGTGTATTTTGTTTGTTTATAAATCACTGTATTTTCATGGAAGTATAAATTATTATTATTATTATACTAATATATATATAGAGTTTGTTTGTTTGGTTAAACGCGCTAAATTCAGGAACTACTGGTTCGAATTGATTTTTTTTTTGTTGGATAGTCCATTTATCGAGGAAGACTATAGGCTATATTAGTTATTGGCGTAACTAGTAGTCTAAGTCATTCATGGCGTGTCATCGCGCTGACAGGTCATGACTTAGCCTACAAGTTGCGCCCATAATTTTATTCAACAATTGCGCGTTATTCATGTTTTAATTATAATGAGATGTTGTAAATATCTATTTATTTCTTTATAAAAAAAACTGTCAATACTAACAGCACCAAACAGTCCGATTCAATGTTTTGGTTTGAGGTTAGCCGGTTATGAATAAACTCCATGTCGAAAACATTCGGCCTCTCAATTTTAGCCTCAATGGGTAACAACGGAGTTGTTGTTACCTACTATTTCGTTACGACTCAGAAAATAGTTACGTTTATTTTCATTACTCCACAATAGCCGAGCTAGTAGGAATCTTTATTGAGTTATGACAAGTAATTGTCACCAGTCGGTAAATGGCTATTTAGAGTTCGGTTTTTAGGCATGATAAAACATGAATAACGCGCATGAGTTGAATAAAATATCATGCTACGACTAATAGGAGCGGAGCATCAATGAAAAATGTTGCAAAATATAACTCAAAATTTGTCCGTCCGACAAAAACTTTTGAACGGTAACTCCGATCATCATAAAATTTGAACACAACATTCTTCTCGGTAAACTAAGATGAATGTGCGTACTCCTGTCCCTCCCCCCCATTCGTTCTTTTGCATCCGGGTGAAATCGGGCGGGAACGGGGCGCCTACATATTTTATGTTGTTCATTAATTGCCATCGATAAGCTAGTAACTTTGGACAACGGAATTTTCAGACCCAAGATGTATTGGAAACTTTTTTCAGCATCTAATGACTGATTCATTCCTCCCAGTTAGAAAGAATTACACCAAAAGCCATTTTCCCATATATTTGGTGCTTTCTTAAAATTCGACACAAGCTTTATTTAAAAATACACTACCGTTTATGTTCAAAGCCGAGCCTGCATGCGGGATAAAAAAGAGGGAAAAAAAGAAGTTGACATCAGGAATGAGGAGATTAATGGTGGTCTAGAATCACCTGCAAAGTTACCTTTTGTTGTCGTTAGTTCTTACGATCCGTGCTGAACAAACAAAGAACTCTGTCAACAAAATCGACATGAAGCGAGTAGACTGAGCATTTTTCATTCACGGATTAACCGTATTTATTTGTTACCATGGGCTATGTGCATGGAGGCGGAGTTACTGTTGGATTTTTAAAAGAAGACCGGTCTATGGAATGTAGTCCTATGACCTTATTGCAGAAGAGCGCACATGTATTTTATATTAGTAAAAGGTAATGATCCTGGAACCGCTTCTATGCAATAAGGGAGTCCAGTCGACCAAACGATTCACAATTGTCGTATTGCGATAATTGTACTATTGCCATAGCTGTACAACTATACAGCGACACTTGCTAACAGCACAAAAAAATCATACGCCAGACAGTACATAGGTGTGCGTTCACGGACTAAGTTGAGGGGTGTTGTCTGAATATCATCAAAATGGAATGTAAAAATGGAAAAACAGTTAGAAGTGGCGCTAGGGAGAGGTCATAGCGAATGTAATTAAAATATGCGCGTTAGAGGCTCAAAATAATGCCTTAAAATTTAAAGCTATACATTGTTTGCATGCCTTGCTATGCGCCGCCTATGAATTCCGATAATTTGGGAACACATCAGCGACTTCTTGCACTTTCCCCACCGGTCTTCTTTCGCCGATCGCACAGTACAAATGTTTCGATGCGAGTGTTTTTGGTGAGCACTAGGGGAAACTTCAAGCTCAAATTTTCCGTATGTCAGTGAGCAATGTTTATTAAAAGTGAAAATATTTATAATTTTATGAAGTTTTTTAATTACAAAGAAAACATAGGAAAACTAAGCGATCTGGAAATGCCTGTTGTGTTCCGGGCTGTTGCGCTGATGGCGATTTAAGTAAAATAAAGACCATTGGCGCCCTAATTTGACGTTCCGCTGTCAGTGTAAACAAATTAACATCAGCTTTTCTTATTACATTTTTTTTAAGACACATCATGGCCAACTAAAGTTTTTGACTTATAGAAACATGTCGCGATTTCCATAAAAAGTGAGTTCAATAATTCTCTATTACCCACTAGCGGCGCTAGTAGGCTCGTGCACACAGCCTATACCTAGTTTTCCGAGCGCCAATGTGGCCTAACCCCACGCCCAACAGATGGCGTTCCCGTTGCATTAAAATATTTAGTATAGCGAGTGCTGTTTTGACGTCCAACAGATGGCACTGTTTAAAAAATAAAACATGTTTTCACCTGTCACAGGTGTGATATAATAGGTATGTTACCGGCCAAACCCGATTTCAGGACAAACTAGTTTTGCCTATATGCGATAGGATAAACCGGTATAGCCTAGGCCAAACTAGTCTGGCCTAAGCTCGACAGGACAAACCAGTTTAACCTAGGCTGAACTAGTTTGTCCTAGTATGAATATGTACACTACAGGATAAATTGGTGTAGAAACAATTTTCTAATAAAAATTTCTTTACGTTTCCTTTAAAATTTCTTGATTCTAAAATTCTTGTTTCGAGTGGCAATTTATTAATAAACTTTATATCATAAAAATTAGTAAAAGAATTTTTTAAATCGGTCCAGTAGTTTTTGAGTTTACTCATTACAAACAAAAATACAAATCTATTTCTCTTTATATATTATACGTATATTAGAAATCGTGTCCATCGAGACAATTATTAATAAAAATCGCAGGATTGTGGACAAAAAGTTCTTTATTCAGTGTACGACGTTTCGTCTATAAATTTAGACTTTTTCAAGTACAAATGTGAAAATTTAAAACAATAATTATGAAAATAAACATTAATTACTAACCATAGCAATTAACAAAAGTTAAGGTACATAAGACAAAAACATGGCAACAAGTTTATGTATACATTTTAAACAATAAAAATAAATAAAATAAATAAAAATACGAAAGTTAGTTCAATTCCATTACATAGTTATACTGACTACTTAAATTTTGAGTATCTGTTCTGTAATATTAGTATAGATGTTAAAAGTTGTGCTTATCGCAAAAATCCATTTTACAATGCAAAAAATAATATTTAAAATATTTATGCTAAAAATCTCACATTTTAAAATTTTATCAAATAAAAAAAATATTTATTAATTAATAAAAATAAGCATTATCATCAATAAATTACAAGATTAGGTACTTATGTCCGTTTTTCAATTTGACATGACATACAGCAGTGTTTCCCAAATTTTTACCATGACCTTTTTGACTAAATATGGTTTCTTTGTGCTAACTCTTACTAGAGAAACTCTATGTTAGTCTATTTAAACTATATCTACTGGCCTTCTTTCATTTTGCCACGACCCCTATTACTTTTGAGAGTTGGTATGTCATAATACATAAATATATTATAAAAGTTCCATCTCCCTTCGTCTATCTAATTCCTTTGATATAAAAGTAAAGAAAATTTATTTAGATTTAAAAAATATTTGCAACATTTCGTTTTTCTCTTTTATGTGAAGTAAGTACAAGAATACAGAGTGTTCAGTTAATTATATTTTTGTCTGAAAATTTTAGAAAGAAAATGAAATGCAAAAAATGTGAGCTAAACTATATCCCTTTCATGTATTTACTATTTAGTTTGATTCCTCAAGCAGTATGGGAGATATGTAGTCATTTTTTATATCGCTACTCGCTAGAACTAGGGTACGTCCAGTCGATGATTGCAGTGAAGCTAGCTACATTTGTCAAAACTTTGTTGGTTTGTCATATTTTGATAAAGTGTTAAAATGAGCGTAATGAAAGAAATATCAATAACAGGATCCAGCTTAAGGACAATGTGTCGATTGTGCTTATCAAGTGACGTTATACTGTTGGATATTTTTTTGTATTCATCGAAAATGAAGAATAGAGTGGCTGGTGTAATCATGAAAAGTGCTGCAGTTCAGGTAAATAATAATACGGACAGTACAGATTCTGGTTACCTATATTCTAATTGATTCTACATCTTTACTGAATAAACGCTTTCGATTTCGGTGAATTTTAAAACGCACGATCATGACAGTTGAAGTCATTTTCCTTAGAAACACTTTTCTTTTGAAGAAAAAAACTGTACACAGAATACCTTACTTACAAGTCATTTTTAATACCATATAGCCATCTTGTAAGTTACTTTCAGTATGCACAATATCTATAAAATTCCCAACATTTCAGATTCCAGGGTCGTGTCGACGCGATGGCGTTTTTTAGCGCAGTGAAAAGAGGAGGGCGTTTGGGGGGTTTTCTTAAAAAAACAATTCCACATTATTAGTGTGGTCACACTGTTCAGTGAAATTCAATATGGTGTCCAGATATTGATTATTTTGACGTTTGTGTGTGAATTTTTTTAATTTCTGGCGTTTGTACAGTTTTTTCTCCTTGAAAAAAGTGCGTTTCAATAGCAATGGACAGTTTCATTCGTTTTAAAATTCGCATAGATCGAAAGCTCAATACAGTAAAAAGTTACCTCTTTATCTTATGCTATTTTAATTCCTACAAACATGCCATCTTTTCAGTTTGGTTTTAATTTTAATTTATTTTCCGACGTTGTGTTGCTCAGTTCTGAATACATATTGTTTTACAATCAATTCAAAAAGACTAAGTACAAGTTTTTCAAATTTACCGTACCGCTAGCGCCACGAATTTTGTCTGAAATTTTGTTATCACTTAATAAATCTATAATACGTCTGCACAAGTTCAAAAACATTTTTATTTTCAAACTTCCTATCAACTGGAGAATAATTATAGCTTTTCCCGATCGTTAGATAACCAGGGGCGATGAAATGCCGAATTTCATATGTGAATCGTGCTACACTCAACTGGAGAAAACTCACTACTTCGTGGTGCAAATAGAACATTCTGACAGAACGTTGCGACGCTATCTTCAGCAATTATATGGTTCTGTTCAACCATCTAAGGATCCTTTGTTGCATAACACTAATAAAGATATAACTGTGAAATGTGAATCTTTGAAGCTCGATGATGTGGATCGTAATTGGACAGAGACCGAACCTGCAAATTTTCTTCAAGAAAATAAATCCAACGAGGAAGTATCTTTAAAATCCGAAATCAAAGATGAAAGGATGGATGATAATTTATTTTTAACCACAGACTGTGAAAGTGGCCCAGAAGATATTTCGTCTAATATAGATTTCAACGAAGATTTCTGTGAAGACTCAAAAATTGACATCGGAGAAACTAAAGTAGATGAAGCTATGTTAATAAATTGGAAAGAGAAAGAAGAGGGAAATCATTCTTTAACGAACAAAGTTATGCGTGATAAATTCGAAATGAAAGTCGAACAGACAGATGATATTTTAACAATTCCAACAAGACCAGTCGATGACACGGAACATGCTTCTACTAGCGATGATATAAATGATATTAGTTGCGAAGATACGAAGATTGGTATTAATCACGCCTCGGAGACTGCTTGTTTACGATCTGCGAATGTGTCCGGTACTTTCAGTAAACTTGAAGAAACAAATAAAAACCTTTCGAAAAATCAGAAGAATCACAAAAAAGTAAATAAATTGAAATCGTATCAATGCGACGTTTGCGATAAGACTTTTGTATTTTTATCCGATTTTAATTTACACAAGCTTAAACATACCGGTGAGAAACCTTACCAATGTGAGCTTTGTGAAAAATGTTACTCTCAGCAATCCGATTTAAATATTCACAAACGTATACATACTGGAGAAGAACCTTTTCGGTGTGACCGTTGCAATAAGTATTTCTCCAACTCCAGCAATTTAAAAAAACACGAACGTATACATACAGGTGAGAAACGTTACCGGTGTGACCGTTGTAAAAAGTGTTTCACTCAGTTATCCCATTTAAATGATCACAAACGTATACATACTGGAGCAAAACCTTATCAATGTGACCTTTGTAATAAATGTTTTTCCCGGTCATTCAATTTAAGTGAACATAAACGGATACATACTGGTGAGAAACCTTATCAGTGTGATATTTGTAAAAAGTGTTTCGTTCAAACAAGTCAGTTAAATATTCACAAGCGGATACATACTGGAGAAAAATCTTATCGCTGTGACATCTGTAATAAGTGTTTCTCCTACTTGTCCGTTCTAAATAATCACAAGCGTATGCATTCCGGAGAGAAACCTTATCAGTGTGACCTTTGTAAAATGTGTTTCACTCAGTCAGGCTACTTAAATATTCACAAACGTATACATACTGGAGAAAAGCCTTATCGCTGTGACCTCTGTAATAAGTGTTTCTCCCACTCGTCCGTTCTAAATAAACATAAGCGTATGCATACCGGAGAGAAACCTTATAAGTGCGACCTTTGTAAAAAGTGTTTCACTCAGTCAGACCACTTAAAGCTTCATAAACGTATACATACTGGAGAAAAACCTTATCGCTGTGACCTCTGTAATAAGTGTTTCTCCCGCTCGTTCGTTCTAAATAAACATAAGCGTGTGCATACCGGAGAGAAACCTTATCAGTGTGACATTTGTAAAAAGTGTTTCACTCAGTCAGGCCACTTAAATATTCATAAACGTATACATACTGGAGAAAAACCTTATTGATGTGACGTTTGTAATAAATGTTTTACCTGGTTATCCATTTTAAGTAAACACAAGCGTATACATATAATCAGTGTGACCTCTGTAAAAAGCGTTTCGCACTGTTATCTAAATTGAATTATCACCTTTTTAAACATACCAGCGAGTAACCTTATTAGTGTGGTCTTTGTAATAAGTGTTTCTTCAACTCATCCAGTTTCAAAAGACTGAGCTTATACATACTGGTGAGAAACCGTATCGTTGTGACACTTCTAATTAGTATTTCTTTCATAATCCAAACTAACTGAACACACTGGTGAGATGTTTGCATAGTAAAAATATGCACGCCTCACAGGCTTACTAGATAATTAGGATCAATGTTTGGTAGTATTAATGAAAATCGCGTCTAGTCAAAGGTAAATTGGATGCATTTAATCTAAAAAAAAAAAAACAAAAATTAGATTTAATGTAGACTAAATTGTAATCAATTGTTTTTTCAACACGCGTCATGTAACAGGAACTTAAATATAAAAGTCTATAAAAAATCAACATTTTTTTCTTATTTTTTACGAGATATACCTATTATTAACTATTTTTTAAAAATAATTTTTAATGTATTATAAATACAATAACGTGTTTAACACATTGTGGGAAGTGTTAGTATTAGCCCACGGGTCAATCGGCTTCCAGATTACATTTATGGTAGTAAAATAAAGAGACTTGTCTGACTTGTGAATATATCAATAAATATTAGTTGTTAACAATCAATGATTTTAACTCCAGCCCACAGCGAACTTTCCTTTCATTGAAAGTGACATTTTCCAGACAACAATGTTGCCATGAATACATGGCTATTTGTACAAGACAGATTTTACTTGTCAAAACCGGTATCCGAAACTTCTAGATTAGCGCTGCTGACTGAGTTATCAGTTTTCTCTACAAAAACCTTACGTAGCCATTCATTTCTTTCCTATTATAGAGCAATGCGAGGGGTATCCCCCTCCTAATGTTGCTTATAGGAGATCTATAACTATTATCTATACTGATATATAAAGCTGAAGAGTTTGTTTGGTTGAATGCGCTAGTATCAGGAACTACTGGTTCGAATTGATTTTTTTTTTTTGTTGGATAGCCCATTTATCGAGGAAGGTTATAGGCTATATAATATCACGCTACGACCAATAGGAGCGGAGCATCAATGAAAAATGTTGCAAAATGTAACTCAAAATTTGTCCGTCCGACAAAAACTTTTGAACGGTAACTCTAATCATCATGAAATTTGGACACAACATTCATCTTGGTAAACTATGATGAATGTGCGTACTCACGTACCTCCCCCTCCCTATTCGTTCTGTTGCACCCGGGTGAGACCGGGCGGGACCGCTAGTCAGTCATGAAAACTAAAAGCTTTAAAATTTTTAGAAGAAGTACTGTACGATAAAAGGTATAAGTATTTACTAATCAATATTGTGTTTAGACATGGGAAAAGTCGTTACTATGTGATCACAGTGACTGTTACTCCAGTTACACAAAAATCACAGTGAAAATTCATCGTGACTTTGTCACGTCGATCCCGACCGAGCCAATACTCGGTTACGTTGGTACTTGGTTGGAGCGACCGTCGTGATTGCGGTGGCATGGAACAACATACGTTACTTTGGAACGTAGTTACATCTTGTCAGATCACATTTCAGACGGCTGGTCACAGTGATTTTTCATCGTGAAGTTATTTATTCTCCAACTCTAATAATTTGTATTGCGTACTACTGTTACTATTATGATAACGTGGTATATTGATTATATATTTTTTCCTTTTCAAATAAATCTGAAGAAGTTAAAACCGGTAAACCTATACTAATAGGACAGGGGGGGGGGGGGGGGGGGGCACGCCCTCACCCGTCTCAAAAAAAGAGCAAAAAAAACACGTAAATTAAAATGTTTTCTAGCTCCCTCCAAAATTTGTTTTTCTGGTTGTGCTATTTGTTAAAACTATTATTATTTTTCTCTCTCTCTCACACACACTCACAAAAAAAAAACTGGAATGGAATTTTTGTTTTGTTCCAGATAAAACATAGTACTGTAATATTATTTCCCAAAAGCCAGTTTTGTTTGCCGTTTTGCCGCCCCTAAAAAAATATATCCCTTTCATGTATTTAATTTGACTCCTCAAGCAGTATCGGAGATAGGTAGTCATTTTTTTTATATCGCTATTTGCTAGAACTAGGGTACCACCAGTCGATGATTGCAGTGAAGCTAGCTACATTTGTCAAAACTTTGTTGGTTTGTCATATTTTGATAAAGTGTTAAAATGAGCGTAATGAGAGAAATATCGATAACTGGATCCGGCTTAAGGACAATGTGTCGATTGTGCTTATCCAGTGACTTTACACTGTTGGATATATTTTGCTATTCATCGAAAATGAAGAATAGAGTGGCTGGTGTAATCATGAAAAGTGCTGCGGTACAGGTAAATTATATTCTTTTCAAATAATACGGACAGTACAGATTCTGGTTACCTATATTAAAGTTTCTAATTGATTCTACATCTTTATCGGTAAACTTTTACTGAATTTACGCTTTCGATTTTGGCGAATTTTGAAACACACGATTATGACAGTTGTAAAAGTCATTGTCATTTGAAACACTTTTTTTTTTCAAAAAAAAAAACTGTCCACTGAATACCGTACTTATAAGTCATTTTTAATACCGTATAGCCATCTTATTAGTTACTTTCAGTATGCCCAATATCTATAAAATTCCCAACATTTAAGATTTCAGGGTCGTGTCGATGCGATGACGTTTTTAGCGCAGTGAAAATGGCAGGGCGTTTGGAGGAAGTTCTTAAAAAAACAATTCCGGGGTCGTGTAGTTTAATAAAACATTCTTAGTGTAGTCACACTGTTCAGTGAAATTCAATATTATGGTGTCCAGATATCCATTATTTTGACGTTTGTGTGTAAATTAATATTTTAATTTCTGGCGTTCGTACAGTTTTTTCTCCTCGAAAAAAGTGCGTTTCAATAGCAATGGACAGTTTCGTTCGTTTCAAAATTCGCCACAATCGAAAACTTAATTCAGTAAAAAGTTACCTCTTTATCTTATGCTATATTAATTCCTACTAACATGCAATCTTTTCAGTTTTGTTTTAATTTTAATTTATTTTCCGACTTTGTGTTGTTCATTTAATTTAACATTTTCTGGATATTGTTTTACAATCAATTCAAAAAGACTAAATACATGTTTTTCAAATTTACCGTACGGCTAGCGCCACGAATTTTGTCTGAAATTTTATTATCACTTAATAAATTTATAATACGTCTGTACAAATTCAGAAACATTTTTATTTTCAAACTTTGTATCAACTGGAGAATAATTATAGCTTTTCCCGATCGTTAGATAACCAGGGGCGATGAAATGCCGAATTTCATCTGTGAATCGTGCTACACTCAACTGGAGAAAACTCACTACTTCGTGATGCAAATAGAACATTCTGACAGAAAGTTGCGACGCTATCTTCAGCAATTATATGGTTCTGACAAACCAATCGAAGCCGAAAGTTCTGTTCAACCATCTAAGGATCCTTTACTCCATAACACTAATAAAGATATAACTGTGAAATGTGAAGCTTTAGAGCTCGATGATGTGGATCGTAATTGGACAGAGACCGAACCTGCAATTGTTCTTCAAGAAAATAAATCCAACGAGGAAGTATCTTTAAAATCCGAAATCAAAGATGAAAGGATGGATGATAATTTATTTTTAACCACAGACTGTGAAAGTGACCCAGAAGATATTTCGTCTAATACAGATTTCAACGAAGATTTCTGTGAAGACTCAAAAATTGACATCGGAGAAACTAAAGTAGGTGAAGCTATGTTAATAAATTGGAAAGAGAAAGAAGATGGAAATCATCCTTTAACGGACAAGGTTATGTGTAATAAATTCGAAATGAAAGTCGAACAGACGGATAATATTTTAACAATTCCAACAAGAGCAGTCGATGACACGGAACATGCTTCTACAAGCGATTATATAAATGATATTAGTTGCGAAGATACGAAGATTGGCATTAATCACGCCTCGGAGACTGCTTGTTTCCGATCTGCGAATTTGTCCGGTACTTTCAGTAAACTTGAAGAAACAAATAAAAACCTTTCGAAAAATCAGAAGAATCACAAAAAAGTAAATAAATTGAAACCTTACCAATGCGACCTTTGTGAAAAATGTTACTCTCAGCAATCCGATTTATATAAACACAAACGTATACATACTGGAGAAGAACCTTTTCGGTGTGACCGTTGCAATAAGTATTTCTCCAAATCCAGCAATTTCAAAAAACACGAACGTATACATACAGGTGAGAAACGTTACCGGTGTGACCGTTGTAAAAAGTGTTTCAAACAGTTATCCCATTTAAATGATCACAAACGTATACATACTGGAGAAAAACCTTATCAATGTGACCTTTGTAATAAATGTTTTTCCCGGTCATTCAATTTAAGTGAACATAAACGGACACATACTGGTGAGAAACCTTATCAGTGTGACCTTTGTAAAAAGTGTTTCACTCAGTCAGACCACTTAAATAATCACAAACGTATACATACTGGAGAAAAACCTTATCGCTGTGACCTTTGTAATAAGTGTTTCTCCCAATCGTCCTGTCTAAATAGACATAAGCGTATGCATACCGGAGAGAAACCTTATCAGTGTGACCTTTGTAAAAAGTATTTCACTCAGTTATCCAATTTAAATATTCACAAACGTATACATATTGGAGAAAAACCTTATCACTGTGACCTCTGTAATAAGTGTTTCTCCCAATCGTCCGGTCTAAATAGACATAAGCGTATGCATACCGGAGAGAAACCTTATTAGTGTGATCTATGTAAAAAGTGTTTCACCCAATTATCTCATTTTATTAGACACAAACGTATACATATTGGGAAGAAACCTTTTCGATGTGACCTTTGTAATAAATGTTTTTCCCGGTCATCCAATTTAATTGAACATAAACGGACACATACTGGTGAGAAACCTTATCAATGTGATATTTGTAAAAAGTGTTTCGTTCAAAAAAGTCAGTTAAATAGTCACAAGCGGATACATACTGGAGAAAAACCTTATCGCTGTGACCTCTGTAATAAGTGTTTCTCCCGCTCGTCTCTTCTAAATAATCACAAACTTATGCATACCGGAGAAAAACCTTATCAGTGCGACCTTTGTAAAAAGTGTTTCACTAAGTCAGACCACTTAAATCGTCACAAACGTATACATACTGGAGAAAAACCTTATCGCTGTGACCTCTGTGATAAGTGTTTCTCCCGCTCGTTCGTTCTAAATAAACATAAGCGTATGCATACCGGAGAGAAACCTTATCAGTGTGACCTTTGTAAAAAGTGTTTCACTCAGTCAGACCACTTAAATAATCACAAACGTATACATACTGGAGAAAAACCTTATCGCTGTGACCTCTGTAATAAGTGTTTCTCCTACTCGTTCGTTCTAAATAAACATAAGCGTATGCATACCGGAGAGAAACCTTATCAGTGTGACATTTGTAAAAAGTGTTTCACTCAGTCAGGCCACTTAAATATTCACAAACGTATACATACTGGAGAAAAACCTTATTGATGTGACGTTTGTAATAAATGTTTTTCCTGGTTATCCATTTTAAGTAAACACAAGCGTATACATATAATCAGTGTGACCTCTGTAAAAAGCGTTTCGCACTGTTATCTAAATTGAATTATCACCTTTTTAAACATACCAGCGAGTAACCTTATTAGTGTGGTCTTTGTAATAAGTGTTTCTTCAACTCATCCAGTTTCAAAAGACTGAGCTTATACATACTGGTGAGAAACCGTATCGTTGTGACACTTCTAATTAGTATTTCTTTCATAATCCAAACTAACTGAACACACTGGTGAGATGTTTGCATAGTAAAAATATGCACGACTAACAGGCTGACTTGATTATTAGGATCAATGCTTGATAGTATTAATGAAAATCGCGTCTAATCAAAGATAAATTGGATGCATTTAATAAAAAAAAAAAAAATAGATTTAATGTAGACTAAATTTATTGTAATCAATTGTTTTTCAACATGCGTCATGTAACAGGAACTTAAATATAAAAGTCTATAAAAAATCAACAATTTTTTCTTATTTTTTATGATTCTGAGAGTATTAACTATCTTTTTAAAATAGGTAATTTTTAATGTATTATAAATACAATAACGTGTTTAACACATTGTGGGAAGTGTTAGTATTAGCCCACGGGTCAATCGGCTTCCAGATTACATTTATGGTAGTAAAATAAAGAGACTTGGCTGACTTGTGAATGTATCAATAAATATTAGTTGTTAATATGGAGGGTAGAGGTTTAAGGAGAACCATCTCTGTGTACGAAAAAGTGTCCGTCAAAAAGCCATAAATTAGGGGACCGCCACTGTTGCAAAAGGGTAAATCTTAAAGTATGGAGGATATTTTAAGGCAAGCGTATGGAGCATATAATGGAGGGCAAAAATGATTAGAATAGGATAGAAAAGTAAACGAAGAAAGAAGAATTTTTGTTTTCTCATGGCGCACTTTTCGAAAGTAAAGTAAACAATACGATATAAAATTAATTTTTGATTTAAATGTCATTTTTAAACGTGCTATTATGCATTTAGTAATAAATAAACGATTATACCGATATGAACAAACGTCAGATAATTTATACAATTTGTTTTTAATAAATAGATTTATGAAAGTGACAAATATAATCGGTTGCTTTCAATTATATGCCTAAAGCCATTTTCCAGTTTTCTAATCTTTCTGGTGTCTGTAAATTTATATACCTTAACAAAAAAATGTTGATTTTTTAATTTATTAAAAAAAATTATATAAGTTTAAAAGCGTTAATTGAATAAATATTTTGTTAAAAGTTATTTTACATACTGTTGGCTGGAAAAAAGACACAGACTGGGGTGTATTATTTTTCATTTTACGCCCACTTGGGCAACTTTTCACAGCACAAATTTTTCCCATTATTGTTCTAGTATTTTAAAAAGTTTTATAAGAGTAAAAACTATAAAATGACTAAAAAATTCTCACAGCGATGCTATAAGCGCCTCTAATCATTACAAATACCAGAGATACAAATACTAAATTTTTCAACTCAGCGCATTTCAAATCGTTTATAACAGCCAAGGCGGGTAAACAACTGCAAAATTCATTTCATACGCGGGTGCCGCGCTAGCGCTATTCCGGACGATTTTTGAACTGTTATTTAGTCCATTTTGATGGACACTTTTTCAACTTTTCTCCCATATAAGATTGTCCTCTTTACCTTTACCCTCCATAACCTAGGGTACGTCCAGTCGATGATTGCAATGAAGTTAGCTACATCTGTCAAAACTTTGTTGGTTTGTCATATTATTTTGATAAAGTGTTAAAATGAGCGTAATGAAAGAAATATCGATAACTGGATCCGGCTTAAGGACAATGTGTCGATTGTGCTTATCAAGTGACGTTACACTGCTGGATATATTTTGGTATTCATCGAAAATGAAGAATAGAGTGGCGGGTGTAATCATGAAAAGTGCTGCAGTTCAGGTAAATTATATTCTTCTCAAATAATACGGACAGTACAGATTCTGATTACCTATATTAAAGTTTCTAATTTATTCTATATCTTTATCGGTAAACTTTTACTGAACTAACGCTTTCGATTTTGGCGAATTTTGAAACACACGATTATGACAGTTGAAAAGGTCATTGTCTTTTGTCCACAGAATACCGTACTTATAAGTCATTTTTAATACCGTATAGCCATCTTATTAGTTACTTTCAGTATACCCAATATCTATAAAATTCCCAACATTTAAGATTACAGGGTCGTGTCGATGCGATGACGTTTTTTAGCGCAGTGAAAAGGAGAGGGCGTTTGGAGGAAGTTCTTTAAAAAACAATTCCGGGGTCGTGTAGTTTAATAAACCATTATTAGTGAGGTCACACTGTACACTAAAATTCATTATGGTGTCCAGATATTCATTATTTTGACGTTTGTGTGTGAATTTTTTTTAATTTCTGGCGTTCGTACAGTTTTTTCTCCTTGATAAAAGTGCGTTTCAATAGCAATGGACAGTTTCGTTCGTTTCAAAATTCGCCAAAATCGAAAGCTTAACTCAGTAAAAAGTACGTGTGTGAAGTTAGCATCTCAAGTGTCAGCATCTCACAAATAAACCGCATATAAACTGGCATCCCGCATAGTTCTACAGTTCTTGACAAGATTTAACAATAGTTCCGTCGATTTTACTATCGAAACCGCATTTTAAAAAAATGAGATGCTAACTTCGCAAATCGAATTTTAGCATCTCATCGGATTTCACAAATTTGAGGTACTAGAGGTTGAAACGATTAGCCTTGGACTTTTTCGGATAAGCTCACGTAATCGTCTCGTAATAGAATTTAAAATAAATTTTAATAAAATTAATAAACAATTTAAAATATTTATTTTCAATGTTTTATTATAAAATTGTTGTTAACAAGATATCTTAGAATGTACACACAGAAAATTTCTGATATCTTAATGTGATTGGGATTGACAAAGTGAAAAATAATCAATTAAACGACACATGCAAAAAGAAATTTGGATCGGTAGATCACCAAGTACTCCAGATTCTCCCTGATGTGGTTTAAAGGAAATATTTCAACACTTTTTCACAGCTTATTTTTAATACATCCTATTTCAACCTTTTAAAACCTACTGCCTTTTTTCAGACCAAAAACATATTTTTTTCTTTATTTCACTGCGTCGTTCAACATGCCAAAACCAAAATTGACACGCGCCGTGACAAAACAAATAGACAAGTACAGTAAATACCCAATTCTAATTATTACCTCTAAACTACGTACAATGTAATATAAAAGTTTTGAATCGTTACAAGGTGAAATTAAGAAAGTTGTACATCCTAAATCTATTCTGCACATAGTTCTACCGAGTTAAAATAATTAGGATCGCTGATAATCATAATAACCAAAATATCCGAAGAGCAGTGAGATTCTGGGGTAAAATTGAGGAGCAAACATGCAAAACCCGACAAATCCAGTTTTACTAGTTTCGAGTAAATCGCTAAAATCTGTCACACAGAATCGTTTAGATAATTAATAAATCTTATTTTACGATATATAGGTCATAGATGAGTTTTTCAATACTAAATAAAATTATTGACCAATTTTTCAGACATTTATATTGACAAAAATATAAATGAGTTTACTGAATTTAAAAAGAAATATTTATTATCTTAAAAAAACAAAAAAACATTTGTTTCGATTTATTGGGTTTTGCATGAAACCAGAATTGTGTTTTGGGATTTTTAAAGAACAGAACTATTTCAAAATTTGTGTAAGGGACTTCCAGTTATCATTTAAGGAAATTGTTACTGCGTAGAAACTTTAGTTATAATACACCATCTCACGTTTTAATGGATATTTTATTTATTTCAGTAAACGGTAATTTCTCTGGAAACTCAAAAGACCAGAATCTTCCATAATTATCCACCGTAATCTTTATACGACTGACAATTATACCCCAGCATCTCACTTCTCTTATTATGATTATCAGCGATCCTAATTATTTTAACTCGGTAGAACTATGTGCAGAATAGATTTAGGATGTACAACTTTCTTAATTTCACCTCTAGTACACTTAAATTTGTGAAATTCGATGAGATGCTAAAATTAGATTTGCGAAGTTAGCATCTCATTTTTTCAAAATGCGGTTTCGATAGTAAAATCGACGGAACTATTGTTAAAACTTGTCAAGAACTGTAGAACTCTATGCGAGGTGCCAGTTTATATGCAGTTTATTTGTGAGATGCTGACACTTGAAAAATCCGATTTGTGAAGTTAGCATCTCATTTTTTCAAAATGCGGTTTCGATAGTAAAATCGACGGAACTATTGTTAAATCTAGTCAAGAACTGTAGAACTATGCGGGATGCCAGTTTATATGCGGTTTATTTGTGAGATGCTGACACTTGAGATGCTAACTTCACACACGTGTAAAAAGTTACCTCTTTATCTTATGCCATTTTAATTCCTACTAACATGTAATCTTTTCAGTTTTGTTTTAATTTTGATTTATTTTCCGACTTTGTGTTGTTCATTTAATTTAACATTTTCTGGATATTGTTTTACAATCAATTCAAAAAGACTAAATACATGTTTTTCAAATTTACCGTACGGCTAGCGCCACGAATTTTGTCTGAAATTTTATTATCACTTAATAAATTCATAATACGTCTGTACAAGTTCAGAAACCTTTTTTATTTTCAAACTTCGTATCAATAACTGGAGAATAATTATAGCTTTTCCCGATCGTTAGATAACCAGGGGCGATGAAATGCCGAATTTCATCTGTGAATCGTGCTACACTCAACTGGAGAAAACTCACTACTTCGTGATGCAAATAGAACATTCTGACAGAACGTTGCGACGCTATCTTCAGCAATTATATGGTTCTGACAAACCAATCAAAGCCGAAAGTTCTGTTCAACCATCTAAGGATCCTTTATTGCATAACACTAATAAAGATATAACTGTGAAATGTGAATCTTTAGAGCTTGATGATGTGGATCGTAATTGGACAGAGACCGAACCTGCAATTGTTCTTCAAGAAAATAAATCCAACGAGCAAGTATCTTTAAAATCCGAAATCAAAGATGAAAGGATGGATGATAATTTATTTTTAACCACAGACTGTGCAAGTGACCCAGAACACATTTCGTCTAATATAGATTTCAACGAAGATTTCTGTGAAGACTCAAAAATTGACATCGGAGAAACTAAAGTAGGTGAAGCTATGTTAATAAATTGGAAAGAGAAAGAAGAGGGAAATCATCCTTTAACGAACAAAGTTGTGTGTGATAAATTCGAAATGAAAGTCGAACAGACGGATGATATTTTAACAATTCCAACAAGAGCAATGGATGACACGGAACATGCTTCTACTAGCGACGATATAAATGATATTAGTTGCGAAGATACGAAGATTGGTATTAATCACGCCTCGGAGACTGCTTGTTTACGATCTGCGAATGTGTCCGGTACTTTCAGTAAACTTGAAGAAACAAATAAAAACCTTTCGAAAACTCAGAAGAAGCACAAAGAAGTAAATAAATTGAAATCGCATGAATGCGACGTTTGCAGTAAATGTTTCTCTAGCTATTCTATGATGTATTCCCACAAACGTGCACACACTGGTAAAGCATATAATTGCAACGATTGCGATAAGACTTTTGTCTTTTTATCCGATTTTAATTTACACAAGCTTAAACATACCAGTGAGAAACCTTACCAATGCGACCTTTGTGAAAAATGTTACTCTCAGCAATCCGATTTAAATATTCACAAACGTATACATACTGGAGAAGAACCTTTTCGGTGTGACCGTTGCAAAAAGTATTTCTCCAACTCCAAAAATTTCAAAAAACACGAACGTATACATACAGGTGAGAAACGTGACCGTTGTAAAAAGTGTTTCACTCAGTTATCCCATTTGAATGATCACAAACGTATACATACTGGAGAGAAACCTTATCAGTGTGACCTTTGTAATAAATGTTTCACTCAGTCAGGCCATTTAAATATTCACAAACGTATACATACTGGAGAAAAACCTTATCGCTGTGACCTCTGTAATAAGTCTTTCTCCCAATTGTTCGGTCTAAATAGACATAAGCGTATGCATACCGGAGAGAAACCTTATCAGTGTGACCTTTGTAAAAAGTGTTTCACTCAGCTATCCAATTTAAATAATCACAAACGTATACATACTGGAGAAAAACCTTATCGCTGTGACCTCTGTAATAAGTGTTTCTCCCAATTGTTCGCTCTAAATAGACATAAGCGTATGCATACCGGAGAGAAACCTTATCAGTGTGACCTTTGTAAAAAGTGTTTCACTCAGTCATCCAGTTTAAATGATCACAAACGTATACATACTGGAGAAAAACCTTATCGCTGTGACCTCTGTAATAAGTGTTTCTCCCAATCGTGCGGTCTAAATAAACATAAGCGTATGCATACCGAAGAGAAACCTTATCAGTGTGACCTTTGTAAAAAGTGTTTCACTCAGTTATCCAATTTAAATGATCACAAACGTATACATACCGGAGAGAAACCTTATCAGTGTGACCTTTGTAAATGGTGTTTCACTCGGTTAGATCACTTAAATCGTCACAAACGTATACATACTGGAGAAAAACCTTATCGCTGTGATCTCTGTAATAAGTGTTTCTCCTACTCGTCCGTTCTGAATAAACACAAGCGTATGCATACCGGAGAGAAACCTTATCAGTGTGACCTTTGTAAATGGTGTTTCACTCGGTTAGATCACTTAAATCGTCACAAACGTATACATACTGGAGAAAAACCTTATTGATCTGACGTTTGTAATAAATTTTTTTTTCCGGTTATCCATTTTAAGTAAACACAAGCGTATACATATATCAGTGTGACCTTTGTAATAAGCGTTTCGCACTGTTATCTAAATTGAATTATCACAATTTTAAACATACCAGCGAGTAACCTTATTAGCGTGGTCTTCGTAATAAAAGTTACTTCAACTCATCCAGTTTCAAAAGGCTGAGCTTATACATACCGGTGAGAAACCGTATCGCTGTGACCATTCTAATTAGTATTTCTTTCATCACTCAAACTAACTGAACATAAACTGGCACACTGGTGAGATGTTTGCTTAGTAAAAATATGCACGACTCACAGGCTGACTTAATAATTAGGATCAATGCTTGATAGTATTAATGAAAATCGCGTCTAATCAAAGATAAACTGGAGGCATTTAATCTAAAAAACAAAAATTAGATTTAATGTAGACTAAATTTATTGTAATCAATTGTTTTTCAACATGCGTCATGTAACAGGAACTTAAATATAAAAGTCTATAAAAAATCAACAATATTTTTCTTATTTTTTATGTTTCAGAGAGATATTATTAACTCTTTTTTTAAAATAATTTTTAATGTATTATAAATACAATAACGTGTTTAACACATTGTGGGAAGTGTTAGCATTAGCCCACGGGTCAATCGGCTTCCAGATTACATTTATGGTAGTAAAATAAAAAGACTTGTCTCACTTGTGAATGTATCAATAAATACTAGTTGTTAATATGGAGGGTAGAGGTTTAAGGAGAACCATCTCTGTGTACGAAAAAGTGTCCGTCAAAAAGCTATAAATTAGGGGACTCTGCCACTGTTGCAAAGGGTAAATCTGAAAGTATGGAGGATATTTTAAGGCAAGCGTATGGAGCATACAATGGAGGGCAAAAATGATTAGAGTAGGATAGAAAAGTAAACGAAGAAAGAAGAATTTTCGCTTTTTCATGGCGCACTTTTCGAAAGTAAAGTAAACAATATGATATAAAATCAATTTTTGATTTAAATGTCATTTTTAAACGTGCTATTATGCATTTAGTAATAAATAAACGATTATACCGATATGAACAAACGTCAGATAATTTATACAATTTATTTTTAATAAATAGATTTATGAAAGTGACAATTATTATAATCGTTTGCTTTGAATTGTATGCCTAAAGACATTTTCCAATTTTCTAATCTTGCTGGTGTCTGTAAATTTATATACCTTAACAAGAAAATGTTGATTTTTTAATTTATTAAAAAAAATAATATAAGTTTAAAAGCGTTAATTGAATAAATATTTTGTAAAAAGTTATTTTACATACTGTTGGCTGGAAAAAAAAACAGACTGAGGTGTATTATTTTTCATTTTACGCCCACTTGGGCAACTTTTCACAGCACAAATTTTTCCCATTATTGTTCTAGTATTTTAAAAAGTTTTATAAGAGTAAAAACTATAAAATGACTAAAAAATTCTCAGAGCGATGCTATAAGGGCCTCTAATCATTACAAATACCAGAGATACAAATACTAAATTTTTCAACTCAGCGCGTTTCAAATCGTTTATATCTGCCAAGGAGGGTAAACAACTGCAAAATTCAATTCATACGCGGGTGCCGCGCTAGCGCTATTCCGGACGATTTTTGAATTGTTATTTAGTCCATTTTGATGGACACTTTTTCAACTTTTCTCCTATATAAGATTGTCCTCCTTACCTTTACCCTCCATAACCTAGGGTACGTCCAGTCGATGATTGCAATGAAGTTAGCTACATCTGTCAAAACTTTGTTGGTTTGTCATATTATTTTGATAAAGTGTTAAAATGAGCGTAATGAAAGAAATATCGATAACTGGATCCGGCTTAAGGACAATGTGTCGATTGTGCTTATCAAGTGACGTTACACTGCTGGATATATTTTGGTATTCATCGAAAATGAAGAATAGAGTGGCGGGTGTAATCATGAAAAGTGCTGCAGTTCAGGTAAATTATATTCTCAAATAATACGGACAGTACAGATTCTGATTACCTATATTAAAGTTTCTAATTGATTCTACATCTTTATCGGTAAACTTTTACTGAACTAACGCTTTCGATTTTGGCGAATTTTGAAACACACGATTATGACAGTTGAAAAGGTCATTGTCTTTTGAAACACTTTTTTTTTTCAAGAAAAAAAACTGTCCTCAGAATACCGTACTTATAAGTCATTTTTAATACCGTATAGCCATCTTATTAGTTACTTTCAGTATGTCCAATATCTATAAAATTCCCAACATTTAAGATTACAGGGTCGTGTCGATGCGATGACGTTTTTTAGCGCAGTGAAAAGGAGAGGGCGTTTGGAGGAAGTTCTTTAAAAAACAATTCAGGGGTCGTGTAGTTTAATAAACCATTATTAGTGAGGTCACACTGTTCAGTGAAATTCAATATGATGTCCAGATATTCATTATTTTGACGTTTGTGTGTGAATTTTTTTAATTTCTGACGTTCGTACAGTTTTTTCTCCTTGAAAAAAGTGCGTTTCAATAGCAATGGACAGTTTCGTTCGTTTCAAAATTCGCCAAAATCGAAAGCTTCATTCAGTAAAATGTTACCTCTTTATCTTATGTCATTTAAATTCCTACAAACATGCTATCTTTTCAGTTTGGTTTTAATTTTAATTTATTTTCCGACTTTGTGTCGTTCAGTTAACTTAGTATTTTCTGGATATTGTTTTACAATCAATTCAAAAAGACTAAATACATGTTTTTCAAATTTACCGTACGGCTAGCGCCACGAATTTTGTCTGAAATTTTATTATCACTTAATAAATTTATAATACGTCTGTACAAATTCAGAAACATTTTTATTTTCAAACTTTGTATCAACTGGAGAATAATTATAGCTTTTCCCGATCGTTAGATAACCAGGGGCGATGAAATGCCGAATTTCATCTGTGAATCGTGCTACACTCAACTGGAGAAAACTCACCATTTCGTGATGCAAATAGAACATTCTGACAGAACGTTGCAACGCTATCTTCAGCAATTATATGGTTCTGACAAACCAATCGAAGCCGAAAGTTCTGTTCAACCATCTAAGGATCCTTTATTGCATAACACTAATAAAGATATAACTGTGAAATGTGAAGCTTTAGAGCTCGATGATGTGGATCGTAATTGGACAGAGACCGAACCTGCAATTGTTCTTCAAGAAAATAAATCCAACGAGCAAGTATCTTTAAAATCCGAAATCAAAGATGAAAGGATGGATGATAATTTATTTTTAACCACAGACTGTGCAAGTGACCCAGAACACATTTCGTCTAATATAGATTTCAACGAAGATTTCTGTGAAGACTCAAAAATTGACATCGGAGAAACTAAAGTAGGTGAAGCTATGTTAATAAATTGGAAAGAGAAAGAAGAGGGAAATCATCCTTTAACGAACAAAGTTGTGTGTGATAAATTCGAAATGAAAGTCGAACAGACGGATGATATTTTAACAATTCCAACAAGAGCAATGGATGACACGGAACATGCTTCTACTAGCGACGATATAAATGATATTAGTTGCGAAGATACGAAGATTGGTATTAATCACGCCTCGGAGACTGCTTGTTTACGATCTGCGAATGTGTCCGGTACTTTCAGTAAACTTGAAGAAACAAATAAAAACCTTTCGAAAACTCAGAAGAAGCACAAAGAAGTAAATAAATTGAAATCGCATGAATGCGACGTTTGCAGTAAATGTTTCTCTAGCTATTCTATGATGTATTCCCACAAACGTGCACACACTGGTAAAGCATATAATTGCAACGATTGCGATAAGACTTTTGTCTTTTTATCCGATTTTAATTTACACAAGCTTAAACATACCGGACAGAAACCTTATCAGTGTGACCTTTGTAAAAAGTGTTTCACTCAGCTATCCAATTTAAATAATCACAAACGCATACATACTGGAGAAAAACCTTATCGCTGTGACCTCTGTAATAAGTGTTTCTCCCAATTGTTCGGTCTAAATAGACATAAGCGTATGCATACCGGAGAGAAACCTTATCAGTGTGACCTTTGTAAAAAGTGTTTCACTCAGTCATCCAATTTAAATGATCACAAACGTATACATACTGGAGAAAAACCTTATCGCTGTGACCTCTGTAATAAGTGTTTCTCCCAATCGTGCGGTCTAAATAAACATAAGCGTATGCATACCGGAGAGAAACCTTACCAATGTGACCTTTGTAAAAAGTGTTTCACTCGGTCAGGCGACTTAAATGTTCACAAACGTATACATACTGGAGAAAAACCTTATCGCTGTGACCTCTGTAATAAGTGTTTCTCCAACTCGTCCATTCTAAATAAACACAAACGTATGCATACCGGAGAGAAACCTTATCAGTGTGACCTTTGTAAAAAGTGTTTCACTCGGTCAGGCGACTTAAATGTTCACAAACGTATACATACTGGAGAAAAACCTTATCGCTGTGACCTCTGTAATAAGTGTTTCTCCAACTCGTCCATTCTAAATAAACACAAACGTATGCATACCGGAGAGAAACCTTATCAGTGTGACCTTTGTAAAAAGTGTTTCACTCGGTTAGCCCACTTAAATGTTCACAAACGTATACATACTGGAGAAAAACCTTATCGCTGTGACCTCTGTAATAAGTGTTTCTCCCACTCGTCCATTCTAAATAAACACACTCGTATGCATACCGGAGAGAAACCTTATCAGTGTGACCTTTGTAAATGGTGTTTCACTCGGTTAGACCACTTAAATCGTCACAAACGTATACATACTGGAGAAAAACCTTATCGCTGTGACCTCTGTAATAAGTGTTTCTCCGACTCGTCCGTTCTAAATAAACACAAGCGTATGCATACCGGAGAGAAACCTTATCAGTGTGACCTTTGTAAAAAGTGTTTCACTCAGTCAGGCCACTTAAATCGTCACAAACGTATACATACTGGAAAAAAACCTTTTTGCTGTGACCTCTGTAATAAGTATTTCTCCGACTCGTCCGTTCTAAATAAACATAAGCGTATGCATACCGGAGAGAAACCTTATCAGTGTGACCTTTGTAAAAAGTGTTTCACTCAGTCAGGCTACTTAAATATTCACAAACGTATACATACTGGAGAAAAACCGTATCGCTGTGACCTATGTAATAAGCGTTTCTCCCAATCGTCCGCTCTAAATACACATAAGCGTATGCATACCGGAGAATAACCTTATCAGTGTGACCTTTGTTAAAAGTGTTTCACTCGGTCAGGCCACTTAAATATTCACAAACGTATACATACTGGAGAAAAACCTAATCAGTGTGACATTTGTAAAAAGTGTTTCACTCAGTCAGGCCACTTAAATATTCACAAACGTATACATACTGGAGAAAAACCTTATAGATGTGACCTTTGTAATAAATGTTTATCCCGGTTATCCTTTTTAAGTAAACAAAAGCGTATACATATATCAGTGTGACCTTGGTAATAAGCGTTTCGCACTGTTATCTAAATTGAATTATCACAATTTTAAACATACCAGCGAGTAACCTTATAAGTGTGGTCTTTGTAATAAGTGTTTCTTCAAATCATCCAGTTTCAAAAGCCTGAGCTTATACATACCGGTGAGAAACCGTATCGCTATGACATTTCTAATTAGTATTTCTTTCATCACTCAAACTAATTGAACATAAACTGGCACACTGGTGAGATGGGTGCTTAGTAAAAATATGCACGACTCACAGGCTGACTTGATAATTAGGATCAATGCTTGATAGTATTAATGAAAATCGCGTCTAATCAAAGATAAATTGGATGCATTTAATCTAAAAAAAAATTAGATTTAATATAGACTAAATTTATTGTAATCAATTGTTTTTCAACATGCGTCATGTAACAGGAACTTAAATATAAAAGTCTATAAAAAATCAAAAATTTTTTTCTTATTTTTTATGATTCTGTGAGTATTAACTATTTTTTTAAAAATAATTTTTAAAATAATTATAAATACAATAACGTGTTTAACACATTGTGGGAAGTGTTAGTATTAGCCCACGGGTCAATCGGCTTCCAGATTACATTTATGGTAGTAAAATAAAGAAACTTGACTGACTTGTGAATATATCAATAAATATTAGCTGTTAACAACCAATGATTTTAACTCCAGTATATGGAGGGTAGAGGTTAAGGAGAATCATCTGTGTATACGAAAAAGTGTCCATCAAAATCGTTAAATTAGGGGACCGCCACTGTCGCAAAAGGGTAAATTTTAAAGCAAGCGTATGGAGGGCAAACATTTTTAGAGTAGGTTAGAAAAGTAAACGAGGAAAGTAGAATTTCCACTCTTTTATGGCGCACTTTTCGAAAGTAAAATAAAAAATAAAAAACAATATGATATAAAATAAATTTTTTATTTAAATTTCATTTTTAATAGTGCTATTATGTATTTAGTAGTAAATAAACGATTACACTGATATGAATAAACTATAAAATGACTAAAAAATATTAGTAAAAGCTAACAAAAATTAAATCACTCTCGATACTATCTCACAGCAGGTTTTTAGGTTATATTTATTAAATTATTTTGGACCACGTAAACAGTTGAAATTTTATATACTGCAGTGGTATTCGCCATGGGAACTGATTCTAGTGCTGCCTGGTGGCAGAAAATAAAAGCTGTATATGCTTTAATCAAGTTTAAAGTAAACGTCACATAATTTATTTATAATGGATAATAAATTCTAAATAAATATTACTGATATTATTAAGTACTTGGGTAATTCTAAAAGACATCTAGTAGAAGAAGAACAGTTGTTTAAAGCGAATCACATTATAGTCAGGAGTAAGTACATTTTTAGAACTTTGATTTTTCTTCACGGATTATTTCTTTTCTTTTCTGTTTATATACCTACATCAATTTATTTTTTCTTTTTTTTCATTAAATAAAAAAGTTCTTTTCCATATTCCATAATGATGAAAAGTTAACTGTCATTATGAAATCCTTTTTAATCTAACTAAATCCTAAATTTCTATCCTTTTCTTTAATTTATTTGTAGCAATGATATAAATGCATTAAAAACCATAACATGCACAGATCTCAGACAAGAATCAATTCTTTTTCTTTAGTTCACTCATTACACAATAAACTGTCAGATGAAATATATAAATGTAATTAAAGCATATACAGCTTTTATTTTCTGCTACCAGAGAGCACTAGAATCAGTTCCCATGACGAATTAACGACTTTAATTATTAAAAATACTAAATTTTCCAACAAATTTTCGATCCGTATGCCACGGAATTCTTTCCAAATACTCATCACTACTATGGAGAGTAAACACCTGCTAAATTCGTTTTATACTCGGATGCAGCGCTAGCGCCATTCCGCACGATTTTTGAACTGTTATTTACAGCATTTAGATGGACACTTTTTCATCTTATCTCTCGTATAAGGTAGTCCTCCTTATCTCTACCCTCCATTCTCCAGTACACAAACGATCTTCCTTGCAATAAAAATGACATTTTCCAGACAACACTGCTGCCATGAATGTTAACGCCACTGCACACAAGGCTAGAAACGCTGCTAGATTCCTTGCTAGATTTGCCTACTAGTTTTCTAGCGCTGGTTTTCTTGATTGCTGTTAAGTGCTCGCTTCACACGAGATTATTTTTCAAGCGTGTTTTGTGGATAGATCTGGTGCGCGCGCAGTGACAGTTCGAATATAAACACAGAGCAAAACGTGTCTGTTTTTTGACAGAATGACGCCATGTGGGTGTTTAAGTGCCCACGTGAAGATACTGCTTCCTGATTGGTTCTTGCTCACACCTAGCAACAAATCTAGTAGGGAAAATAGCCCCTGTTCTAATTTTAAAACCTATCTTCTGAGCTAGCAAGGCAGCCCGCAGTGACGTCATTTCCAGCTTCGTAACCAACCTACCGGCTAGCAGAACTCCTAGCAACGTTTCTAGCCTCGTGTACATTATATGGGTATTTGAGTCTGTTTGCGAATTTCTGGAGCTTTTGGTTTAAAATTGTCTCCAACGACTGGACTAATACACAATACAAATTTTACTTGTCAAAACCGGTATACGACGCTTTTCTACCCGATAATTTTCTTGGGGAATTGAAAGTAAATTTTATTATAACGATAAATTTGTTCCAAGATTAGTAACTTCTATCTTTAATAGTGTTCGGTGAATGTGGGCATTAGCAATATAATAAATATTTTATGTGTTTCGGTGTTTATTTTTTTTGTACAATACTACAAACATCGACTGTATATTTTCCGTAAATGCGAGTATATACAAGAACAATTTCTTCAACTCCAGTAAGCACTTATTTTGACTGACGTTTGGGAGAATAATTCCCATCGTGGAAATTGTTCAACGTCTATCATCAATCATTGTTGTCATGAACAGCGTTACTCAATATATTTAACGTTTTTTTTTTTTTTTGAAGTCGCACTGCGACTCATTTGTTTGCTTTTTTATGTTGTAAAAAAATTCTTCAGTTACGTTAAAAAAATAAGTACAAAAATAAAATACATTTTTAACAAAGAAATACTAAAAACTTAACAAATACAAATTATAATCAATGGTTAGAGTTAGAGTTTTATTTATATTACAAGAGGATAATGATATTTATGTCTGACTGTTTGCAATACGCCGTGTCTCTTTATAGACGGAGAGCTGGCTACGGAGAGGTAGGGGTCACTCGGTGCAGAGCTGAAAATTTGCAGAATAATAGGAGATAGTACAAGTAAGTAGAGAAAAAATTGCCAGAAGGCTAGGCGGAAGATAAAGAGCCGCCAGAAGGTGCTAATGTTGCGTAAAGTTCGCGAAAAACGGCCGAGCGCGTGCTCGCAGTCGAGTGGTGGTGGAAGGAACAGCGGCGGAGAAGCGTATATATAGTAATAGCGCGCGCGGCGCGCACGTTATTATATTCCCCCACCACTCGACTGAGAGGGCGCGCTCGGCCGTTTTTCACGAACTTTACGAGTGTTTTTAGCATGCTTCCAGGCATCTGATCGAAAAACTGAAATCTACGTTTTGTAGTGCACGATGTCAACTTTTCAAAACTTTTTTAAAATTATTATCGGACTTACGGTAACGCATGCCGGAAAAAAGCGCACTGCAAACTTTCAGTCGCGATTTCGCGAAAACTAATAATCCGACAGCACCCACCTTTGGCACATATAAAGAACATTATAATCCCTACTTTCTCTCAAAATTTTAGCGCTCCAGCTCAAAAAATGACGGAGCTATAAATTTTCGAAAAAACGCCTAATTTTCTGGTTTTTCCTACATTTTTCAGGACCTAATTATCCGATTAAGGCATTCGACCTCTCATTCTGTAGATATTTCAATTCTCTACAAACCATTTCATTGGGGCATTCCGATTGCTCCATTAGTTTCAAAGTTACAAGCAAAAGAAGACAAAAATCGCGTTTTTTTTTGCAATAAACTGTTGATAACTAACAAATGGACCGGAAACTCGAGTGAAAAACACATACCTATTCATCTGCTTATTATCTTTTATATCATCGCACAATCGGTTTGCTACTAGTCTTTATGTCACGAGAACCCTGTTTTAAATCTCTATAGCTTGGCCTATATGGTCATATTCATTGAACATAAAGATAGAAATTACTAATCTTGGAACATATTTATTCGTTACAATAAAATTTACTTTCAATTCACCAACCAAATTATCAGGTAAAATAGTTAGTTAAAGAATAAATACACACTGCACTATACTCCTTAGTATTTTTGTTGAAGATTGTGACGTTCACACAAAAATCCGACCGATGGCGTTAGTGTAAACGTCAAAAAAAATAGTTTCATTAAAATAATAATGTTTTATCCTAACCCAATGCACAAGAAAACTTCCACAAACTTTAATGTTTTACAACTATACACTTCACAAAAGGTTAATAAACAACACACAAGAGTAAACTGTAGATATAATACTCCTCGTTTATAGGCTAGGTATTATGGCGTATGTGGCGGCCATTATTATTTTCTCAGCCGAATAAATATTTATACCCTGGATGTAAAACAGAATAGATTTATACCTGCAGTAAACATAATTATAGTTGGTGAATTGAATTATCGCTATTTATTCGGATGATAGGTACTTAAGTTCGGTGAATATGGCCATTAAATGTTGGATAAGAAATTCTTGGTTTGTTTGAGGAACGGAAAGGTTAAGCTCGTAGCTAAGTTTGTAGGGGAAAAAAAGCAATGAAATGCTAGCGTTGCACCTCGTGCACTGGTGCAGGAGGAAGAAATAACGATCAATTAATCGCTAGGGAACTGTAAAGTTGAACAGTTTCAACTGCGACCTATCGATCTTTGACAAGCCATTAAACGTTCAACTCTACGCTTTTCTAAAATAATGCTGGTTTTTTTATAAAACATTTCAGTAACAAGCGCTGTTTTTTAACTTTCCAGTATATACAGGTATTGTTAATATTAGGGTTGGGTAACTCAGATCTGAACCGGTTCAAAGAGCCGACTCACTTTTTTATGAGCCGACGGATCAACGGATCCGCATAACTCAGTGAAACACTTAACACACAGAAGCAATAAGTATCTGTCAGCTCAAATGACTCATGCATCATATGTTTGGTTATGCATTCTATACAGGTATACATTATACAATCAACAACTATACAGTGTACACACTACGCACAGGCGATACAGTTATTACAGTGTTTCACTTAAGTCACAACTATTTAAGGTATTGTATTGCATATTGCAATATGCTTTCTGTAACAACCTGTAAAACCCCGCCTTGTGAATCAGTCACTGGCATAATATTACGTGATATGATTGACTCAACTAACTCAGTGGCTCAGTTGACTCGAATAACATATTCAGAACTCGGCTCTTTTTGAACCGGTTCAGGGAGCCGGCTCACATACGGGATCCAGATGCAATGATGCAGATCACTAAAAAGACCCGTTTGTCTCATCTCTAGTTAATATTGTAGTGGATCCACCGAGCAGGGTGGCGTAGCGGTGGGAGCACTAGAATCGCATTCGGGAGGTGCCAGGTTCGAATTCCGGCGGGGGCAGATGTCGCTGGAAGTTTTTCCAGCTGCCTCTCGCCAAGAAACGGTAATTCCTGTACCGGCCATCTTGTTATGCCTTTCCATGGTTTCCCTTAATCTAAATATATAAAAGGAAACTGTGACTGACTAACTAATTTATCCTCAAACCACTGGGCGGATTGGGCTGAAATTTGGCACAAAGACAGTTATTATGACGTAGACAACCGCTAAGAAGGGATTTTTAAAAATTCAACCTCTAAAAGGGTGTAACGGAGATTCAAAATTTGCATAAAGAAATCATATAAGGTAGATGTATTAATTCGAAAATGCGCAGGATTACTCTTGTCAACAAATAAATAAACACGTGTTTCATGCTTTTTCAAAAACAACCCCTCAGAGGGTGAAAAGAGGTAAATAGTTTAAAAATCAACATAAGGTCATTTTCAAGGTTTGTCAGGATGTTAATCACGTAAACGTTATCAATTTTTAAATTTATTAGGGGGGTCTACGTCGAGAAAGGAGTAACTATATGCCAAATAATAGGAACGCATCCGTGTTTCGTCTTAATCGCGTGCGAAGCCGCGGGCTACGGTTAGTTCCAGATAAATATCGAGATGATTCCTTATTCAAGGCCATATCAAACTCCTGCGCTCAAAATTTGCTTACCTTATCCTTATGTCCTAAAATTCCTTCATTCACCCATTGCTAAGTTTTGATTTGTTTATCTCTTTTTTTTCGAGGATCGATTTTCAGATGACTCTATATATATGTTACGGTCTAAACCCGAATTCGGTCAATGACCGAAATAAATGCGTAAAACTAGTTTTGACGAACGAATATTGTCCAAACCCGAAATCTTACATTTAAACAGGTATTGAGTGTTATAAAATGAGGAAAACTAGTTTTGCGCATTTTCAATTGGACAAAACTAGTTCTGTCCATTTTTTCCACATCAATTATAGGTACTTATTATATCAAAGCGATTTATTCTTCTGTATTGTTTAGCAGACAGAGGTTTTAATTCAACTTTCAATAAATTTGCTTTCTTAACCTCACTTAGTGTAGTAAGGTAATTATGTTTCGTCATAAAATTATGTTTCAGAAGCCTCCAATAGGCGAACTAGTTGAGACTCGAATTCATCTTGCATTTTTACTTAATTATTACACTTATCCCACAATTATATTATTTATAACATTCAGGAGAACAATTCAATAAATAGGTACATAAACAAGAACATAACCCTACTTTTGCTCGGGTTCGGACGTTGATTGAATGGAACAAGCAGAACTAATACTGTCCGTTCAAAATAGACACAACTAGTTTTGACTAATTGAAAATGCGCAAAACTAGTTTTGCTCATTTTATAACACTCAATTCCCGTTTAAATGTAAGATTTCGGGTTTGGGCAATATTCGTTGGTCAAAACTAGTTTGTCGCATTTATTTCGGTCATTGACTGAATTCGGGTATAGACCGTAACATATACAATTCCGTTTTACAAACAGACTAAATATCATCGCCAATGTCGTAATTACTATACAAAGCTAGCCGTAACGTAAATAAACAAGGTGGTTGGTTTGTTTATCCCTGTTAAACATGTCGGCTTACGTTTGACAAATACGGGATAAACTTGGCTTCTCCAATAACGAGCTTTAAGGCCGCTGCACACGAGGCTGGAAACACTGCTTGGACTTCTGCTGGCCCGCAGACTGGGTACGAGGCTGGAATTGACGTCACTGCGGGCTCGCCCGCTAGCTCACAAAATGAATTTTAAAATTAGAACAGGGGCTATTTTTCTTGCTAAGTCATCTGCTTGCTCTGAGCAAGAACCAATCAGGAAACAGTATCTTGTCAAGTGGGCGACATGAACAAACGCCCACAAACCAACATGGCATCATTCTACTCTGAGTCAGGCAACAGACACGTTTTGCTCTGTGTTTATATTTGAACTGTCACTGCGCGCGCACCAGATCTATCCACAAAACAAGATTGAAAGACGTCTCGTGTGAAGCGAGCACATAAAAGCAATCAAGAAAACCAGCGCTAGAAGACTAGTAGTGAAATTTAGCAAGGAACCTAGCAGCAAATCTAGTCTTGTGTGCAGCGGCCTTTACCCTAGACTCTAGAGCAGAGGTTCCCAAACTTTTTTGTCTCGTAGACCACTTGCCATGTTTTTCGGTTTTGGGTAGACCCCCTGCTTATCTGATATTGATTTTTTGCAAATTCATTAATTTCAAATGTATTTTTGACAACCGGTATTAAGTGCTACTCACTTTGAACGATTTAAATTTATAACGGTATTGAAATGTAGTGTGAAATGTTTAGTTTTATACATTTATTAATTAGATTCAAATTAAACGAATCAAATTAAAATTTACTTTCTGTTACATAAAATAACTAAGCAAAAAATAAATGCTTTTAGTGTGAGGGATGAACCTGATGCTTTAATAATAAATTTTCAACATTTGGCATCAATTTAGTTAGATCTAATCTTAAATCTCTTCGGTTTTCGATGACCAGTTTGTTTCTTTTTTTTTTAGGAGATTCACTATCGTTGACCCCCATTTTCATTTCATGGACCTCCCAATTTTTTTTCCCGCTGACATGGACCCCTTGCAAGTTGTCGTCGACCCCTGGGGGTCGATATAGACCACTTTGGGAATCACTTCTCTAGAGTATACTTCTATCATTTATCAGTGACTCGGCACAGTATTAGATACGTCTTTTTGGCTTAGGACGGCACAATTATTCCCCTACTGTATCGACCAATTATACGCCAAACATACGGGTAGCGGGAAATAAAAAAAACAATTCAATTTGCATAGCTGTAATCATGATCCGCACAAAATTGAACGGGCTTAATTGGAAACTGTTCGCTCTGAAATCAATACCAACTTAATAGCTTTTATTAAAATTTTAATAACCCTGAATAAACGAGCAAAGCGCGTTAGATCACATATTTTTTAACTCGAACTTTGGTTATGTTTATTTGTCCGTTTGTTTTACGGCCATATATGTCAAACAATGTTGACGAAATTTGGTGGGGATATTCTTATCCAAAAGATTTCTCCCTCAAACTTTAGTTCGAACGTTTTTTTCATTCAACCCGTTGTTTGTTAAAGAAAAACGTTCAAAATTTTCAAAAAAACATCCTGTATATTGATATTGTTATTTAACAATGTGAAAAACCTGCGATGATTCTAATTCAATAAAAAAATATACCTAACTAACAAGAAGTTTTAAAGAAGGTAAAAATAACTTTTAATAATTAATCTTACCAATTATTCTAGCCTGAGATATATTCTTCTTGACACGAGGTGAGAGTACGATATTAAAATTAGTGCCGGATATCCGTATCCGTATCCGCGGATATCCGAGGGAGAAGAAAGATCCGTATCCGTTAGTTTTTGGCGGATCTTTTACCTTATTAATTTTCAATTCATAGATGAAATTTTAAATATATAGGTGATTAGGTAATAATGAAAACCTGTTAAATTCTATTCAGATTATGTTTTATTTTTTTAAATAGTATTTGGCACCTTTATATTGCAAACATTTATCGTAGTGAGTACCATACTAATAGTACATAACTCAAAGGTACTAAATCAACTATCTTTATAATGAGATATTGCACATCGATCTTTGGAAAGAGACAATCTGTTATGAGAGTTAACTTTTAAAGAGGTCAATAACTTTTTCCCATAACAGATAGTCTCTTTCCAAAGGTCGATGTGCAATATTTACCGCCGCGTACTCTAAGAAAGTTAAGATCCGTATCTGTATCCGTATCCGCGGATCTAAAAACCAAAAATCCGTATTCAGATCCGTATCCGTGGATATATATTTTTAACGGTCCGGCACATCACTACTTAAAATTTTTACGTATCAAAAATTTCGTACATATTCCTCGCTATCGTAGCAAAAATTATGATTTGCGCTAACAAGAGATACACTGTTTCTTCATCATTAACTAATACATTAGCTGTGAGGGTTTTGTGGCAACAAGAAGATTATAATAATTATAACGGAACGTTTTGTGTTGTCAGTTGATCCTTTCCCTTGGTAAGATAATAAAAGCGGACACACTACCGTAACATTATACACGATGTTTGCTTTATCAATAAACATCCAGGAAACCAAGCAGCTTACCAAAATCTCTACAGTACAAGATCCCAGATCTTAAATCCCATCCCAGATCCCAAAAATGTCGAAAACTTTTAGTCAAAAACACACAGCGTTCCTTGGTCCAAAACTATACAACAGCATACCGGTTGAATTCAAACAAATTAGAACTTTTAATAAAAAAATATTCAGGTGGTTATGCCACAGAAAAGAGTCTGAAGTCATTTATAATATCTTGAACTAATCCTCAACTAACCGCAATAACTTCTTAAATAAAAATACGTGTGGCACTCGGGGACTGCCGCGGTAAAGCTATTGCATATTCTTTTTAGGTCTTTAAGTTTTTCTTCTCTATAAAACGAAAATAGCTAGGTATAAATAATAAGATATAAATAGTGTAATTACACACCAAAACAATTATTCATTCAAAAAATTGAACAAAAAGAACGATATTAAGAGTTTGATCATAGAATTTCGCGCGATGTACATTTATATAGATATAATATCATATATACTTTCTCTGCACATAACCTAAATAATTTAGGTTATTTTTATAGCAGTATTATATATAAATTCATTTATACACAAATAAAGATAGAATCAGTTATGAGCAGCTAGTCTACACGCATACGTCTAGTCGCACGCACACAAACACCGTGCCGAAGTCTGCCGAACTGAAACGACGATGCACGGCTTTCAACGCCGCACCGGTGTGCCGGTCGGAGTGGGGGGTGTTAGGTTTTTTTTTTCGTTACGGAATTTCTTGATTCGGTCGCCGCGCTCAAAGCCCGCGATAGAAGCTATGCAATAGCTTAAAAAAATATCGTATCATTTGCTTGCTATTATAATTATTTTTATATTCTTTTTTTTACTTTTATCTTTAATTTTAAGTATATACTCACTCTCGCGTACGTCCATAATAATCTAACCCTAACACTGGCAATAGCCAAGTAGAGTTGGAAAATTCCAAATCGATTTTTTGTATATGATTTTTTCTTTACGTGGAATAAATTATTATTATTATTAATGTCGACGTATGCCTGATCGGCAAGACATTTATATGTTTATCTGGTTCAGTAAAGACTTAAGGCCGCTGCACACGAGGCTAGAAACGCTGCTAGATTCCTTGTTAGATTTGCCTACTAGTTTTCTAGCGCTGGTTTTCTTGATTGCTGTTATCACACGAGACTTGTTTCCAAGCTTGTTTTGTAAATAGATCTGATGCGCGCAATGACAGTTCGAATATAAACACAGAGCAAAACGTGTCTGTTGTCTGACTCTGAGCATAATGACGCCATGTTGGTTGTTGGGCGTTTGTTCAAGTGCCCACGTGACAAGATACTGCTTCCTGATTGGTTCTTGCTCATACGTCGCAGCAGATCTAGCAGGGAAAATAGCTCCTGTTCTAATTTTAAAACCTATCTTGTGAGCTAGCAGGCTAGCCTGCAGTGACATTATTTCCAGCTTCGTACCCAGCCTACCGGCCAGCAGAATTCCTAGCAGCGTTTCTAGCCTCGTGTGCAGCGGCCTTTAGATTTGACTATTAGTTTTCTAGCGCTGGTTTTCTTGATTGCTCAAATCTTTGATTAACGTCTGATTAGAACTCTTCACTAAATAAAATTATCGACCAATTTTTCAGACAATATATTAACAAAATAATATATAATTAATACAATAATGATTGGATCCGGATTTGGACCTTCTTCAGAACTGATCTAAAAAATATAAAAGATAATTAATATTTAGGTAATTTCTAATTCGCTTTTAATAAAATTCCTCCAAAATTATTAATAATATCAAAATATTGAAAAAATAATTAATTATATATTTTGTTAATATATTAATAATAAAAATAATAATAAATTAATCCTCACAATTAATATGTTTACAAAACAAAAACAAATTATAAATCTAAAATTACGGAATTTTCCTACCCAACTTGACTTAAGTCAGTGCTAGGGTAGGAGTGAAATTGAAAAATAAAAATAATCGTAAAACAGTGTGTGGCGTAGCGTGTGTTAGTATTTGAAAGTGTATGTTAGTGTCTGTGAATCGTGTTTTTATTTGTATGTAAATTGTTCTAATTTTAAAATCCGTCTTTTGAACTAGCAGTGACGTCATTTTTAGCCTCGTCGCCAGCCTGCCGGTCAGCAGAAGTCCCGGCTGTCGAAATGCCGTGGATCGTTCATGAAGGTCACGCGCCGACTGACGACCAATCAAAGCGAGCCATTTGACACTTTGCATGGGATTTCATACGAGCCGCATGAGGAATTCCCCACTATGCCCCCCTCTCCCCTATACAAATTTTAAAAATATTAGTCAGTTCCAAATCTCAAAAGCTCGCGCTTGAAGTGTCGCAACAATGGCGTCTGTTAATCCTATAAAGTTTTTATTCAAACTAAAGTAGGTATTCACCTTCAACTGTCACAAAATGTACATTTAGAATATAAAAAATACAGGTGAAAAAATACGTATTCATGCATTCTATGAATAAAAAATAAAATATATAGGTGGAAGCATTTTTTTTTCACTATTCACTAGCTTTATTTAAATCTGTTAGCAGAAACGTACAACGCCTGCTTTCCTGCTGTGTCGATGTACTTCTATAGAATAAAATATACATTTGTATGGAAGTGTTGCCAGATCTGTGAATCTGCACTATACTTTTATTCTATACTGAGCATAGGAATAAAATCGCAATCGAACTATTAGGGTGCAAACATATATTTCTGTCTTTCTTTACGCCGTAAGCACTGGCGTATCCAGGAGGGCAAAACAAGCACGGGGAACCCGGCTTAAGAAATTTCTAATTTGCCCCCTCCTGACAACGCTTTTGAAACAGAGATATTTTATTCAGATTTAATGCAAGTACATCAACCAATACTAACATCGGAGAAATCAGGGAATTATATCGAAGAACGAAACGCAGATATATTTTCGATACGCTTTGTTGCGTTCACTCACCGCACATTGAGTAAATAGGCAATGATTCATATAGTTCATTAATAGATAATATGACCATACTGTAAAATACAAGACTAGCGGCTCGGTCCGGCTTCGCCCGAATTTGTAAACTGCCACCGTTTTTTCGTCGACTTACGTTGCAAAATTGGTATCCATGAAAAGCGCTTTTTAACGCGATAACATGTACCCTATGTTCATTCTAAACATTGTTGAAAAATGTTTTTAAATCGGATGAGTAGTTTCGGAGATTACCACCTACATCGAAACTTAACCTCTTTATAATATTAGTATAGAAGAAAAAGAAATATCCATCAGTTTATTACCTACACAAAATTTAAAAAAAATATAACTAAAGAGAGAAAGAATACAGTGCTACAAGTAATAATTGGCATTGTTACATAAGAAAAATAATTTGACATTCAGTTAGGTCAAAAAAATTAAATGATTATTTCTGTCACAGTTTGTTTTTAAACTCGTCAGTAGATTTTCGTGTACCAGTGCGGTATTAATAATAAAAAAATCCTGTGCATCTCCTAGGCTACTCCATACTCTTACGCAGGCCTGGGCAAATGGCGGCCCGCGGGCCGGATTCGTCCCGCAGGACAATTTTGTCCGACCCGCGAGGCATTTTATAAATTTTAGAAAAATAGATAGCAAGAGCCACAACAGACGAAAAAAGACCTTTTTGTTGCGGAAATGAAAGGACCTTTTTATTATTTTTTTTGGCTCTGCAAATTTTTGTTGCGTAAATGAAAGAACCTTTTTTTTTGCTCTCTAAATTTATTGTTGCGGAAGAACCTTTTTTTTGCTCTCCAAATTTTCATCAGAAATGTGGCCCGACGATCAAAAGATTTGGCCGGCCCTGCTCTTACGTATGCGCGTATCTTGTACGTGCGAAAGTGAACAACTGTCAGTTTTCGGCCTCGCGTCTCTTGAATATGTAATTTTGTTTTGTTAAACCTTCTAATAGTGTATGATTAACTTTAATTTAGATACTAATGATCTTAGTTGTCGAGTGTCTATAAACAACTAATTAAATTTCATTATGTGACTCGTGATTGGTGCGTGTTAAAGTGTCGTTTTGAGTTTTTGACGCTAATATAACCTGTCAAACGTGGATAATCTGCAATTTCTCTCTCTCTCTCTTTGAGTTGGAAATTGCTGCTGTCATGGAAGGCTAGGTAAGCATAATCTTTTGTCGTTTTATCCATGGTTCGTGCTGAAATGTTGTTTTCGATTGCACAGAAAACATTTGAAGGTTAAATAAAATTAGCACCAAAAAACTTTAGTTTGGTATTTGATAGGTTTGTCCTAAAACCGATGAGTATAAAAATTGAACCAGTGAGCTCTCAAGAGGCACGACTTTTTCCGACTTAGTTGGCGAAAATTATCATAACTTTAGTTAATTTGCACATATACAGTATGTAAACGCGTAAGGTGCACATAGGGAAATTAGCATTGGGAAAAATACTGGGATCAGAGTTAGCCATGACTGCATTATTTGTTATTTCTATTGAATTATCGTGGTAATCTTGAGGGTTTTTATTTTATTTTGATTTATTTTTATTTCACTTGGCTTTTTTAATAATAAAAAGCTCTTATAAATCATTATTTTAATTTTTTTGTACAAAAATAAAACAAAAAAACAACTCCATCTGTTTGGAAACATTTCATTCAAAAATTGTCTGACTGGTATGACGTATGCGCGTTGGTAAATCAGTGACCCAATGTCTTTAGATTCAACACGAATAGGCGGAGATATTTGATCTCGCACCATGTTTAAGTATTTTTGGGAATTTAATGTCCCGTTAATAAAAAAAGTCCGATTATGTTGTAATCATTTGAATATTTTCTTCGGTAGTATACACATTCATTTTACAAAAGAATAATATTATCTGTCAAATTGAAAACATAATTTCAAGGCTCACTCTGATCCAGTCATTTTTCTCAATGTTAATTTCCCTATGTGCACCTTACGTGTTTACATACTGTATAATAACTAGCGGTCCCGCTCGGTTTCCCCCGGCTGCAAAAAACGAATGGGAGGAGGGACATGAGTACGCACATTCATGAATGTTGTGTCCAAATTTCATGATGATCGGAGTTAAATGTTAAATAGATTTATATATACATTTTTAGAACAAATATTGTTTCAATCGATCAATTATTTTCCGTGTAGAATCGACTAGAATTTCTACACTTTTTTTATTCTGTGCGCCAACAATTTAAGACAATCGTCAAAGATAAGAATTTCTAACAATGCTTTCTGCAACTCAGCGTTAGTATTTTGTGATTACTTTTTTAGTAATCGGTGTCGTAACACAAACCAAAATTTCCAATAATTAAACTTGAGTGCAAAGAGAATTTGTTCGAAGCATTCGTGAAATGTCTGTCATTGTGGTCGACAACTTTACCCATCACACCGTTCAGAATTTCAACTATGTCTAAAGCTGGACCTATTCAAAATTCATAGAAACCTAGGCAAGTGGAAGATAAATTTACTATATCATATTTATATCGCGTGTCCCTGAGCGCTATATATTTAAAAATAACTAGTGTTCGGCTGTAACTAGACTTTAAAAACGAAACCGAATCAGTTTCAGAACGGAACTGAAACTTAGTTCGAGAGCAATTTTTTTTTATTTATTTATTTCCTCAATAAAAAATATACAATTTATAATGATATATTGTTACATAGAGGATATCCTGCCCAACTTGGGTGACCAGTGCTAGGGCAGGAGTCCAAAAATATTACTGTAGACGTGCTTATTAAATAAATGAAAATGAAAATAAAAGAAAATATTTATAATAATAAATTAAACATTCTAGTTTATATTTTGTAAACTTTTGTTTATTTTAGCAATTATTTGATAAATTAATAGTTTAGTTTCTGTAAAAAAAAACTAAATTTTATTCTATTTGATATGGGATGAGGTTATGTATGTATTTCACTCAGTTAATAAACCTTTCAGAAATCAAGTTTTATAATATCAATCAATAATCCAGTCTCTCTGACATTCAAAGTAGGAGCTCACAAGTTTGTAACAATAATTAATCAACTTATCAATATAATAATAATAACTGACTGACTGACTGACTGATCTATCAACGCACGGCTCAAACCACTAGACGGATTGAGCTGAAATTTGGCACACAATGATAGTTATTATGACATTGACGTAGGCATCCGCTAATAACGGATTTTTGAAAATTCAACCCCTAAAAGGGTGTTAGAAAGGTTCAAAATTTGAATGGAGAATCAACGCACAGCTCAAAACACTAGACGGATTGAGCTGAAATTTGGCACACAATGATAGTTATTATGACGTAGGCATCTGCTAATAACGGATTTTTGAAAATCCAACCCCTAAAATGGTGTAACGGGGGTTCAAAATTTGCATGGAAAAATCATATAAGATAGAGATGTATCAATTCGAAAATGCGCAGGATTACTCCTGTCAACAAATAAATAAATATTTCATGTTTTTTCAAAAAGAGTCACTTCAGAGGGTGACAAGAGGTAAATAGTCTAAAATAGTCAACATGCGGGTGTCATTTTCAAGGTTTTTTAGGACGTTGATCACGTGAATGTCATCAATTTTGAAATTTATTAAGGAACCCTACGTCGAGAAAAGAGTAGATTAGATTAGATTAGATTAGATATTTTATTCATCATAACGTCAAACATAGTTTGAATATGACAAGTCAGTATACATACAAAAGTACAAGATTTAAAGCAGTACAAGATTTAAAGCAGAATAGAAATAAAAACGTACCATAAATACAACTTATGAGTTATAAAAATCGTCTAGGGAATAAAAACATTGCTCAATTAAAAATTTTTTTAAAATACGCTTGAAGCTGTTAAAGTCGTTGATGCGCCGGATTGATTCAGGTAATTTATTATAAATAGCACTGCCAGCACACACAGGACTTTTTTTATAAAAACTGAGCCGGTAATTGCCTATATAAACATTTTTGTTTTGACGCGTATTATAATCATGTACTTCATTATTATGAATAAAGGAAGTAATATTCTGTTTCAAGTAAGTATATGCCAAATAATGGGAACGCATCCGTGTTTCGTCTCAATCGTATGCGAAGCCGCGGGTAACGGCTAGTAATATAATAATCAAAAGACAACAAACAAGTAATAATGCACGACGCGAGGGGAACCCGTCATTGAATAGATTTTTGAGTGAATTTTGACAAATTATTTATAAATGTTGGCAATTTTCTGGACGAATTTTGACAACAATTTTGACAAAATGGTGTTCAATTAGACTGCAATAAGCCCTAGGCATTGAAAAACCTAAAGCCACCTCTGTCTGCAAACCAGCATTATTGTACATCTTTAGCGTAAGACACCATTCTATATGGAATACCACGTTTTAAATACAAAATGTTCGTATAAAATCCGTATTCTATTCTAAAAGTTCAAATTTCGTTTTTCGGCAACATTTTAAAGAACACCTGGTATGTAAACGCGATATGACGTACTGCGTCTGTTCTGACGTCATTTGATCGATTGAGCTTGAATAAAGGCTATAAGGGATGTTCTATGATTTTTGCTTTCTCGGTATTGAACACGGCAAAACAAAAGCAGTAAGCTCACGAGAACAAAAGAGCGTTGATTGAATAAACAAAAAACAAGTTTTTGTTTTAATACACGCCTAAGAAAATGTTACCAGATTCTGCACGCGACATATGCTAGAGAGTTTGTCTTATTCTCTATACATTTGTGCATAAAAAAAACAACAAAAAAGAGAAACAATGAGGACATAAGGTGGTGTATATGTTACGCTCAAAGATCGAAAACGCTCAGTGAGCGGAAAAATAGCTCACAACGCGTTGTGGTCACAGTAAAACATCCACATGGCGAAATTCGTGTTATGGCTCTAATGAAAACGCGCACGACGCGTTGTGGCAATCACAGAAAGACCAAATAGCGAAATTCGTGTCGTGGCTGACATGCTATTCGATCTCAACGCGTTGTGGCAATGAAGAAAAGCCATGACGCGTTCTGAGCATTCATTTGTTTTAACCATATCACATTTAGTAGTGAAACCTATTCTATCCGACTGCATGAATTCTAGATGTCAAGTTGATTTAATCGATATGCAGTCTGAACCAGATAAAGATTATAAATTTATTATGAATTATCAAGATCACTTGACTAAATTTACTATTCTAAGACCAAAATGAAATGATGTTCAAAACAACGAGAAGAATAGAGAAAATGACGAACAGTTAAACAAATTACAGAATTTAAACGTGAAAGTTATTACTGACGTTATAGAAGAATCAAGTAACATGGGCAATGATGAAAAAATACAGGAAAGTAATGTGCGTCGTAATCAAATAATATTCCATACGCGTCATGGCTTTTCTTCATTGCCACAACGCGTTGAGATCGAATAGCATGTCAGCCACGACACGAATTTCGCTATTTGGTCTTTCTGTGATTGCCACAACGCGTCGTGCGCGTTTTCATTAGAGCCATAACACGAATTTCGCCATATGGATGTTTTACTGTGACCACAACGCGTTGTGAGCTATTTTTCCGCTCACTGAGCGTTTTCGATCTTTGAGCGTAACATATACAAGAAAAACAAGATATTGAATGCCAATAATAAAAAAATATTTATTCTTTATGTCAGTTGTAAACACACAACAAAGAACATAACAAAATAAAAAAATCCAGCCAATTGGGTGATGGGGCCATTTCAACTACGAAAATATTGACATTTGACGTAGTATAATAAAGAAAAAAAAGTTTCTGATATTGCGTGAGTTGACGCGGGTAATGGCTAGTATTCAATATGATATTTGCTATTCGTTGCCATGGTTACCTACATAAGTAAAGAAATTTGGATTCAAGTTTATTTTAAATTAATCAAAGCATGCTTAACTAGTTTATTTCTGACAGATCTACAAAACAAAAGAACAGCTGATTTTGTTTTAAATTACAAAATATTTTCGAAACAAAGTGTAGAAAAAACATTTTTAGCGAAACTTTCTTGAAAAAAATAAATAGAATAACAAGCCGTTATGAAAAGTATACCATTATTATATAAAAGAAAACACCGTTATTGCATATATCTGTTCTGGGCATGCGCCAATTTTCCCCCAAAAACAATAGGGCTCTTCATATTTACGTATCAAACATCCTTCCAAAATTTGGTTTCAATCCGTTCATCCGTTTGACCTGTATCGTGCTCACAGACTAACAGACGCAGAGTTTTTCTAAAAATATGTTTTTTTTAATTCGGGGAACCTCAAAACGAAAAGATATTATAACAATCTGAAAAGTGAATTTTGACCTAAACTAGTACCATTACCCATTTGGAATGGTATAGTACGCGCCACGAATCTAAAAGGCTCGGAAGTTAGATGCGAATGCAGGCTTGCGCGTGTCATTCAACATAAAACGACTCAGCAAAGATACCTCCGTACGTGCAAAGTTCACTAGTGCCTCTGTGCCCTATGCTGTGTGCGCTCTGCAAATATGCGAATGCAACAGTACTGAATAGCTCAGCACAGAGCAATGGCGCTCGGAGTGAGTCATTCACAAAAAAAAGAACGACTCGCTCCGCTCCGAGAAAGGAGTTGCTCATTATGAACGACACATCACTAGTTCGGGTGAATACGGGTCTTTGGCTTTTAATCTAATTCCGCCGTCATTAATAGATGGCTGCAAGGGTTTTCTTTTGTAGGAATAATGTTGATTAACTATAAAACTTGTAAAAATAAAACTTTTTTGTATTTCATCTTTGTGTCATTCAACTGTACCTTTGTAAGGTTTCTCTATCTGCAGCAAAAAACGTCGAAGCAATTTCAGTGCTTATCTTCAAATCGCAGATATCCCTCGTTCGAGTGTTTTTCATTCGATATTGACATAACCTATCTCTCTCTTTCCTGCGTCACATACAGTACACTTTGATAGGGGAGACAGGGGAGGTTGATATCAGAGTCTCAAATCATTTAATTGGTTCGTATCACTGCACACGTCACAATTTGATAACCAGACAGACCAATAATAATGCGTTTAATGTCCGTTTCTCGACTGTATGTCATATCAGACGCGAAACGGTTACCTTTGTACACGATCCGCTAATATACGTGAGCGCGTCCGTTGTTATCGATATCAGTTCTATACTTGAAAGGCGAAGAAGTGCAAGTATGTTATGTCTTGCTTGTTTATTTTTGTAATTTTCTAATTATTAGCCTATTATGAACAAGGCTAATTAATAAATCAATATCAATTTTAAACTCTATATTCACCATGAGCAGCACAAGGTAGGTATAGGTGAAAACGTGCGCGCACATCTGTCGTCGTCAACAGACTTCTATGAAATTACGTGGTCCACTGCATCGGACCGACCGCCGTCGCGCCGAGGGGCGACGTGCGGGTATCCGTTGAGTTTTGTTGCAACGGTTACATGCCCGTCGCGTTAAAAAACACCCGCACTAACCTATTGAACACTGCGCGTCGGCGCGTCGCCCGTTATAAAAATCGGGCCGTTAACAAAAGGCCTTCAAGACCCCCATTCTTTACTGAACGCGTCTAAAGCAGTTCAACGTCAATAAAAGCTCAGTTGTTTTACCACATACGCGGATTTACCCCAGTTTCCTCTACGTAACACGTATAGCTGGATAGCTGCAAAATATCTTAGACGACATTCAGGAAGAAAATCCACAGATTCAATATTGGTATGCATTCTGAGATGGGAGACTGTAATCCGCTATTAACCTTAAAAAGGATGCAGTTCTATTCTCAGGGACACTGTTTAGAGATGGCTTGCACACATGCATAGCTGCACAACGTACACCAGACAATTTCAGGTTATGACCATAATTAAGATAATAATATTTGCGACGTGTATTCATTTTGCACCTGCAGTGCGATTTTCAAATGCATTTGCTCCGGTTTTTTTGCTTAAGGCCGGTCCACACGCTACGTTTTGCACAACCTTTTGTCTGCGCAGTTCAACACGTTGCAGTAGGTAATAAATATAATAAATGTAATAAATGTATAAATGTAATAAATATAATCGCCATAAATTCCTTGCCCACAATCTGAATGTAATTTTTGACGGTAAAACTCTGCCATTCTCTTCTTGCGTAAAAAGCCTTGGAATATATATTGATGAAGAGCTAAATTTCACTGAGCATGTCAATAAAAAATTAAAATGTGCCTACAGTCGTTTGAAATCTATCTTTCCTTTCAGATCTGGTTTGTATAATTCAATCAAACTCAAACTTTGTAGGTCTTTAGTTCTTTCTATTATTGAATACTGTGATACCGTATATGTCCCTAATCTCAGAATGATTGATCTAAATAGACTGCGTCTGCTACAAAATTCCTGCCTTAGGTTTTCTTACGGGATACGGAAATTTGACCATATTTCACAACATAGATTAATGTGTAATATGAATAGTGTATATAATAATATGCTGGCACATTTTCTCATTTTACTTCATAAAGTTGTGTTAACTGGCGAACCTGATTATTTATTTGAGAAACTGCTCTGGAGACACACATCAATTGGTCATTTAAATCTTCGCAATCACGATCAAATTTCAATACCAAGGCATCGCACTAACAAATTTAAAAGTATCTTCTCATACATGGCGGCAAAGTGATACAATAAATTACCAGTTGCATTCAAGTCCCTCAATTTGAATTCATTTAAAAGTAAAATCAAAGGGTGGATTGATTCAACTGAGTTTTTGCTGTGGTAATTGAATCAAAGTCATCCATTCTTTTAAGTATGAATCTATATTATATATTTTATTGTTTGTATTTTATTTACACGTGTTGCTGTATTTTCTGTTTTTAATGTGTATTTTATGTAAAGGTTAGGTTGTAAAGCAGCCGATGGCTGAACCTCGCCTATTGGTGCCAGTGGCATTAATAAAGATGTATTACTATTTAACGTTGCGTGTGGATCGGAAAACTGTGCAGTTTTGAGTCCGGCGGGAAGACTGTACATTTGCAGCGATAACTGAGCAAATTAGCTTTGAAATCCATGAACTGTGCGGACAAGTCGGTGCATGTGGACGCTTGCTCCATTTTCCGATTCGTTTTGTTCCTCAGTTTTTCCTAATCACGCGACGATGGCTGACCTTCCGAAATGTTCTCGGGAGTTTCTAACCGATTTTATTGCACTTTACGAAAGTTTCCCATGCATTTGGCATGTTAAATCGAAGGAGTACAGTAACAGGGAGAAAAAGGGGGAAGCTTACAAGGGATTAGTAGAAAAATTCAAAGAAATCGATGCAACCGCGAGCAGAGATACAGTTTAAAAAAAGTTAATTTTATGAGAAGTGTTTATCGTAAATAATTGGCAAAAGTTAACAAATCGATTCGACTTGGGGCTGGAGAAGACGAAATCTACAAGCCATCTCTGTGGTATTTTGATTTCCTCCATGACGATATCACACAAGACTGAGCGAAAAATACAAATATGACTGCACCGTCTGGACGCTCAAAATTGCAACGTTTTCATTCCGCTTTAAGACTGCGCAGACTTAAAAGGTTATGCAAAATGTAGCATGTGGACCGGCCTTTACATAACACGTGCCGACCAGAACTAACTCACTGACTGACTCATCACGAGATCTCCTAAACTCATATACTTTTATTTTATACTGAGCATAGGAATAAAATCGCAATCGAACTATTAGGGTGCAAACATATACTTTTTTTACGCCGTAAGAACTGCCGTATCCAGGAGAGCAAAACAAGCACGGGGGACCCGGCTTAAGAAATTTCTAATTTGCCCCCTCCTGGGCCAAAAGCTGGGTACGCCCATGTTAACGTCATAGAAATAGACAATGTTTTTGAAACAGAGATACTTTATTCAGATTGAATGCAAGTACATCAACCAACCCTATCATCGGATAAATCAGGGAATTACATTGAAAAAAGAGACGCAGATATATTTTCAATACGCTTTGTTGCGTTCACTCATCGCACATTAGTAGATAGGCAATGATTCATATAGCTAATTAATAGATATATGCCAAAATTATACTTGACTTCAAGTTTGCCATAGTTACGCCTTTCTCGACATTGTCATCCACTAAGAACGAATTTTATACAAATCGTAATTAAAACGGAATTTTCTTTCTCTCTCTGCCTTCCTCCTTCCCTCTCTTTCTCTGGAATATTATATTGACCTTCCCATCTACGCAATCATCCACACCCAGCCACGAGGCAAGAAACACTGCGCTAGGAGCTCTGCTGGCCGGTAGGCTGGACACGAATCTGGAAATGACGTCACTGCGGGCTCGCCTGCTAGCTCACAAGAGAGGTTTTAAAATTAGAACAGGGGTTATTTTCCTTGCTAGGTCCGCTGCTATCTATGAGCAATAATCAATCAGGAAGCAGTATCTTGTCTCGTGGGCGACTTGAACAAACGCCTACAAACCAACACGGCGTCATTCTGTTCAGAGTCAGACAACGGACACGTTTTGCTCTGTGTTTATATTTGAACTGTCACTGCGCGCGCACCAGATCTATCCACAAATCAAGCTTGAAAAATAGTCTCGTGTGAAGCGAGCTCATAACAGCAATCAAGAAAATCAACGCTAGAAAACTAGTAGGCAAATCTAGCAAGGAATCTAGTAGCGTTTCTAGTCTCGTGTGCAGCGGTCTTTAGTGTTTGACAATTCCGCCAGAGGCGTAACAACATGTACCAGTTACCAACATCGCAAAAGTAAATTCCTCTATGCCAACATAACAGTTTAAATTGCAAATATTATCATAAAGTTATGTGCATAGTTTCATTCTGTAATCTTCACTGCTAATACCAACAGGCAACAACTGAAATATTATGTAAGTTTCTATCCAAAATAGGTCATATGAGTTGCTACATATGGAGATAGTAAAGTGAACTTTGCAATGAAAACACAAGATAACTACTGTTTTAGAAGTGTTTCATGCATGTGACTTGAAATGAAGTGTACCTCCCGCGGTGAGAAAAGATCAAAACGCTTCCTTCTGTAAATGACTGACACATGATTGGTTCAATAATACAATTTCAAGGCAGTGAAATCCTTCTTTATTGTAGCGACATCGTTTCTTAAACAGGGCCGCCAGATAAACGGATTTTTCCGTTCCAAACGGATTTTTCGAGTAGAAATAAATTTGAACGGATAATGGAACGGATTTCATGATCTGAACGGATTTAACGGATTTTCTAACTTTTCCGAATTTTTTACCTTTTTTACTACATATAAATTCAAACTTCACTCGATAATCGATAATTTGGGGACATTCGGGTATTTTTAGCACATTCGAGCATATCTGAGCACGTTTCTTTCACTACCTCTGTCCTACTCCTCTCTCTATTTGGGTAGAAAAAGATAAGAGAGTGTATGAAACTGATGGTAATTGAAGTGAAGATACATTATTGATAAGATTTGCAATGTTCAATTTGAATGTATATGTAAGCCAAATCGCAGTTTTTGTAATAAAAAATCCAGTACACTTGCAATAATTGTATTTCATTTTTGACAGCATGGAAACCTGGTTTTTTTATGTTGTAGCGAATAAAAAAATGTGAAAAATCTACAAAATAATCGATTTATTGGATGTGAAAAAATGAATCATTTCTATTCAATTTAAAGTCTGTTTGTAAGTAAAAGTAAATTCAACGTCTTATACGAAATTCATTTAATAATGTTAATAATAAAGCCATAATGAAGGTGGAAACACGTCGATGTGTCGTTTATGGTACCGCATACTTCACTTTACTCTCTATCTCTCTCACACTCATTGCATTAATGGGTGAACCGGGCGAACGGATGGAAACGGATTTTTCAGACCACTTTACCCACCACTTTTCGCCTTACCGACGGATTTCTGAGGAGAGAAATCTGGCAGCCCTGTTCTTAAAGCCGCTGCACACAAGGCTAAAAACGCTGCTAGATTCCTTGCTAGATTTGCCTACTAGTTTTCTAGCGCTGGTTTTCTTGATTGATGTTATGAGCTAGTTCATTATAAATAAACTAGCGGTCCCGTCCGGTTTCACCCGGGTGTAAAAGAACGAATGGAGAAGGAAGGAACATGAGTACACACATTCAGTCTTAGTTTACCGTGATGAATGTTGTGTCCAAATTTCATGATGATCGGACTTACCGTTCAAAATTTTTTGTCGATAAAAAGCAGTATTAATTACTTTTTTTAACTAATAATTTTTTTTTATTTAATTAAATAAAATTAAAATAAATTTAAATGTAAGCCTTAGAAGAAAGCAATGTAGAAAGTAAAAAAAAATAAAAATATATTCGCCCAACGTAGGGCTCGAACCCACGACCCTGGTATTGACAGTCGTGTGCTCTACCGATTGAGCTAGCCGGTGTTGTATTGTGACCACGCTAATATGAGTATATTTAGTTAGTTCATTTCACCTGAATAGAAGCTTATTTTTTATACATTTTGCAACATTTTTCATTAATGCTCCGCTCCTAATGGTCGTAGCCTGATTTTATATAGCCTATAGCCTTCCTCGATAAATGGAAATTTTTTTTCAATTTGAACCAGTAGTTCCTGAGATTAGCGCGTATAAACAAACTCTTCAGCTTTATATATTAGTATAGATTATGTGACATTTACTTTAAAATTGTTTAAAGCAAATACACTTTTCATTTTCTGCCACCAGGGAGCTTTAGAATCATTTCCCATGGCGAAAACAGAAAAAAAAAACAACACGAACTCCAAATTGGAATATATCAATGAACGTGTTTGTTTTAAACGACAGCCGGTTAATGAAACCTTGCAGCTAGAGTAATGTAAAGTTTTTGCAGTTGTAGGTAAAATTATGTTAGCTGTCAGTTAGTGGTAAATACTTCTCTTTAAACGATGTTTTTCATTTGGCAAAATCATTAAAAGCAACTAAAGCTTAACAAGTTTACCAACTTTTCGCAGTTAAAATACAACCAACATGTTTGCACCATAGATATATATATTAATAGATAGCGGATGCCTATCCTTGGGCATTGTGCGGAATGGTTCCAATTAGAAGCCATATGCAAGCCATTTTGTACGTGGAAAACGCCGTAAAAAGCGCGCGGGATTCAAAAAGATTGAATGTTCTATAATATGATGGAAAAACAATAAAACTCGCAGTAAACAGTGATATTTCGCTCCAAAACCTATTTTTATATTGAAACATTTCAAAAATTACAAAATTGACTATAAATATAATATAAAAGCTTAGAACATTTTACATTGTCAGATTGGCATCAATGCTTGTCAACCTTGATGCCAAATTGACAATGTAAAATGTTCTAAGCTTTTACATTATATTTATGCTCAATTTTGTAATTTTTGAAACGCTTCAGTATAAAAATAGGTTTTGGAGCGAAATATCACTGTTTACTGTGAGTTTTGTCGTTTTTCTCAATAAAATCATATTATAAAATAATTAATATTTTTGAATCTCGCGCACTTTTTACGGCGTTTTCCACGTACAAAATGGCTTCTAAAAGGTACAGGAGGCGCTAGTGTATCCGCAATCTATTAAATATATATATATCTATGGTTTGCACATTTCAAACCACATACTGCACTGAAACTAACTGTACTTGCAATCTGCAAGCAAACATTATTTTGATACTGAAAATTAGAAATCACTGGCCTTGCGTTTGGACAATGTATAGAAAAACCCGGTCAAGTGCGAGTCGGACTCGCACACCGAGGATTCCGTACAAACTTGTAGGTATGTAAATAGTTCGTCCATCACAGGAATCGAGTCTCGAAGATTTTTCCCGCCAGCCAATTGGAGAACTGTTGTCCTCATACATCGACAAACGTCACGGTCGATTTGCCAACTAAGCGTGTAATTGCAATGAGTTCAGATAGATTACTGAACTGTATTGTAACACGTGGCTATACCTGATGGCCTAGTTGTCGTACCGTGTTGTATGCGAGAGTTCTCATATTGTGCTGTATAAACGCACCGGTAGCGGACGCTTGTTTTGTATTAGAACTATAACCGTGTACGTGCGTAGCATGTTGTTGCGGTTTAAAAACATTATTTTATTTTCGGGTGTAGTCATTACACATTTACGGTTTTAGGATTTTTCCCTTTACTTGTGCTATAAAATATTGCTTCTTGCCAAATTTCATGATTCTAGGTCAACGGGAAGTACCATATAGGCTTTGATTCCCAAGAGTCTTGACAGACAGACGGACGAACAACAAAGTGATCCTATAAGTGTTCCTTTTTTCCTTTTGAGGTACGGAACTCTAAAATTGATTCAAATTTGGGAACTCTGTTAAGGAATTGTTAAGGCTTTTAATACGACACGTGTTTCTTGTAGCAAACATCAGGCCGTAAAATTTCTATTAATAAAATATTTTTAACAAAAAAATTGAACCGACTTCAAAAAATATGCACTAAAAAGTAAAAAATAATAATTACTTATTGTTATTTTTGAAGTCGGTGTCACATCGGATTTCGAAAGTAGCAATTTAAATCTTACATGTCTCTAGTTCTCGGAGTAGATTTCATTTTGGTTGACACCGACTCCAAAAATAACAATAATAATTATTTTTTACTTTTTAGTGCATATTTTTTGAAGTCGGTTCAATTTTTTTGTTAAAAATATTTTATTTTTCTCTTTTTAGTGTTAGATAAAGTATTGCAATGGGTAGGCCAAGTATGCGTGCCTTTGAAATTTGAGAGTTTCCCTCGATTTCCCCGGATTCCACCATCAAATCCTGACTTGGTTTCGAATAAAAAAAAATTTTTGAAAATCGGTCCATAATTGACGGAGAAATCGGTGAACATACATAAAAAAAGAAAAAAATATATACAGTCGAACATAGAACCTTCTCCTTTTTTGAAGTCTGTTAAAAATGCATGACGCTGAAATTCTCGCAAGTGAGTTGAATTATTGAGTCAGTCCATAGGCGTGTTTGTTTGATAAGTTCATTTATATCATTACAATGCTGGTAACATTGATTTAATGCATTCTCCCGAATGTCGCCACTACAATTTGATAAATTCCCCATACCACAATGAACCTGTTAACGATTTTTTTTATTAATGCCCATATTCACTGAACACTGTTAAAGATAGAAATTACTAATCTTGGAACAAATTTATTCGTTAGAATAAAATGTAGTTTCAATTCACCGAGCAAAAACAGGTAGAAAAGTTAGTTAAATAATAAATATACACCGCACTATACTCGGGAAAATCTTCTAAACTCGGTTCTCGTGATGGATGAACTATTTACATACCTAAAAACGGTGGCAAACTACAAATTCGGGCGAAGCCGGACTGAGCTATTAGTTTAGAAAATTTTGTCTCGATAATCTCTAAACAAAGGTCGCTCGAGCAGGAATAATATAACATGTTTTCCTTAAAATTGAATTCTTCAGACGTGAATTATATTTTTCTTCATACCTTCGGCACCAAATGTAAGGTAGAAAGTCTAACATTTACTCCTTCGCGGGATTACACGCCCAAATACGGAAAGTTCCGTTCAGGCGATCGTAAAGCAAAAACAACCAATCAACTGTTGTTTAGATGTTGTTTCCATAGCTGTCATTTGTGTATCTATACTAATATATAAAGCTGAAGAGTTTGTTTGTTTTTTTGTTTGTTTGAACGCGCTAATCTCAGAAACTACTGGTTCGAATTGAAAATTTTTTTTTTGTTGGATAGTTTATTTATCGAGGAATGCTATAGGCTATATAATATCACGCTACGACCATTTGGAGCGGAACATCAATGATGTTGCAAGATGTATCTCAAAATTAGTCCGTCCGACATATATTATCAGGTGAAATGCCTTAACTAAACATTGCAATACGCATGACGATCACAAGCCCGGATAGCTCACTCGGTAGAACGTAAGACACTTAATGCCAGGGTGTTGGGTTCAAGCCCTACGTCGGCGAATATGTTTTTATTTTTTTTATTTTCTACATTGCTTTCTTCTGAGGCTTACATTTCAATTTTTTTAAATTTTATTACGACTAATTAAAATTAAATAAATCTAATTAATAGCTCATTTGAAAACTGTTACAACTATAGGTAGGTACCTATATAAAAATAATTTTCCTACAGGGTTTTCAATTAAATATTTATTATATTAAAAGAAATTTCTTACTTAAAAAAAGTATAAATACTGCTTTTTAACGACAAAAACTGTTGAACGGTAACTCCGATCATTATGAAGTTTGGATACAACATTCATCTCGGTAAGCTAAGATTTTAGATTAATGTGGGTACTCATGTCCCTTCCTTCCCCATTCGTTCTTTTGCACCCGGGTGAAACCGGGCGGGACCGCTAGTTTATGTATAAATTCAAAGCTTGCTTGGAATGTATCTGTGTTTTTATGTAATTAATACGTAATTAATTAATTAGTGTATTTAATAAGCGTGCTTACGACCGAGATATGAAGAAAAATAGTATACACCACACTGGCCGAAGGTGTGATAACCTTCATCATGACGCGCAGGGCAAGATATCACACTTTCGGCCCTTGTGGTGTATGATATCACCCTGTGTTATCGAATGATATAAACAAAAAATAAATTTTTGATTGACGACGTCAAGTTTCCATAAGTAAGATTTAACTTAAAAAGTTTTTCTGTTTGCCAGTGATTCTACAAGAAAACTTGGACACATGTCACAACACAAAAACTTGAAAACAAAAAAAAACTCCGTTTTGCCTTTGTTAACAAGAAATGAAAACTTAATAACAATAAACTTTCCACGATTTTTCTTAAAACTGTTTACTAATTTAAAAAGTTATAAAAGAAAGGAAAGCTTTTGTAGAGAAAAACGAATGTTATATAATATTTTGTACCCACCTAATAAAACTTCACTTGGTAAAAAAGTTTAACAAACTTAAAGCAGTGGAAGAAGTTGATTGAAATTGCAAATAAATAACCAGCTACCAGAAAACAGTGATGCCATATTACGGAGTTTTTCCCTAGTTTTTAGGATATAAATATGGATAGAGAAAAGAAGATTATTCAATAAATAAAAGTATCGACCAATTTTTCAGACAAATATATTAACAAAAAATATAAAAATTTCGGTCCGGATTTGGACCTGCTTCAGAAATATGTAATCTAAAAAATATCAAAATGAATTAGTATTTACTTATTAAAAAATTCAGTCTTAATTCTGTTATAAAACAAGTAGAAACTAATTCATTTATATATTTTTTAGATTACATATTTCTGAAGAAGATCCAAATCCGGACCAAAATATCAATGTATTAATTTTTATATTTTTTGTTAATATATTTGTCTGAAAAATTGGTCGATAGTTTTGTTTATTGTAGAGTTCTAATCAGACGTTAATCAAAGATGATTATAACCGGTGGGAATGGGACTTGTGTATTTTCAACACTATCCATTTTACAACTGATTTTACTCATGTGTTTTCAAGCTGTCTTTTGTTAACGTATCTCTTTGTAAATAATAGTATATTGTGCGACTAGTGAGAGAAGGAGAAGATTCCATGAGCGTGAAATTTGCCGCACGAGCTTAGCGAGTGCGGTAACACGCGAGTGGAATATTCTCCTTCGATCAATGGTCGCACATAATATTTTATTCAACTAGCACAAGTAATATGTAATCGGGGCCCTGATAAAAGAGGTAAAAATAATAAATCACTTCATTGATTGACGTACCCACCGCCCTCGATGCACACAAGATGGCCCTGACTTTCGCTGAATTGCGATGTTGTTTTCATATATACAAACAACTCGATACAAGCAAACTTACCTCAGTACAAAGTTGCTTAGTCTGGGCGCTAGACGGCTCTTAAGTTACAATTTTCAAATCGTTTTTGCTTTATAACTTTGAAACGGCTCATGAGATTTTACTCAAATTTGGTACGTTGGCATAGCTTTATTGGACAATAAAACCCATATCATAATAATGATGAATATCATTCCATGGGCGTAGAACTTGATTTTTTCGATAATTAAACATCTAAAACTTCTACGCCAATGGAAAAAATCAGTTTGAGTATGAAATCTGGATCACGCGACTCATTTACTACAAAAAAGGTACTCTTGATAAAATTCGATTACTCTCATAGTTTCGACAAAATTTTAATTTTAGTAATTTAAAGCATAATTAAATATTAAAACTCAACTGCAGCAAAGGTTGGGTGGCTGGGTACGCGACAATGATATTCATACCCAGCACTAAAAAGTAGCAAAATAATTTGGATTAAAATAATTTTCAATATTTTTAAAATGAAACCCATCGTGCTTTTAAAGACAGCAGAAGAAACATTATATGAGCACGCAATAGTATTAATTTTAGAAATGTTGAAAATTATTCTGATCAAAAGTATTTTGCCATTTTTGACGTGATAACGTCTTATAAATTGATTGAATCACCAATCTTATAAATTGATGAAACACCGGCTGCATGCACGAAAAAGTGTAACGTTCCTAACGTTCCGCCTGACCCTGTGCGTGCTTTTCTCGAAAACGGCCCTAACGATTTGGATGAAATTTACTGAAAAGGGATTTTGGGGGGCAAAAAATCGTTTTAGCTAGGTCTCATCTCTCGAAAAAATCGTTTTCTTACAAATTTTATCATTATAAAAATCAATTTTTTGACGTATGAAAATACTTAAATATTGTAAGTAGGTTTTGGAATTTTATATAAACAATGAAACAATTGTTTTCAAAATATTATGACAGTTAATCTTTGAGACTTAAAATAAATACGAAAGAAAGAAAGTTAAAAAAACAACTATTTTAATAGGTGGTGAGTAATTTTAAAAAATAAAATTAACCTAAATTTGAAGCGAAAGATGCAATATCATAGATTCGAATTATTATAATTATTATATGTAGAAGATAGGAGAAATAGAACATAAATTATTGACGTGATAACGTCTTATAAATTGATGAATCACGTCAATATAAAACGATGAAACACCGGCTGGATGCACGAAAAAGTGTAACGTACCTAACGTTCCGCCTGACCCTGTGCGTGATTATTAAATATGATATTCGAGCGGAATACGTTATCACGTAAAAGTATCGTCCGTAAACCGACTTTACAGACAACCAATTTTTTTTAGTGAAAAGGAAAACTACCTTTTTTTAAACTGTTTTTTTTTTTTTAATTTCATTTTATGTTCTTTCTCTTAACACATATTTTTTCATGGAAAATATCTAGACACGCGGCAGCGTGTCAAGCCAAGTTCAACAAAGAAAAAGGAAGCAGCAGCCGTGTGTTTATTACACGAACCATTAGTAGCCACTTGATCTGTTAATAACTCATAATCTATTAAACAGTAACACATGAAATTTGGTTTATTTATTAAAACTCCTTAGATTAACTAGAACCCCAAATTTCATAAATACAGCTCAAACGGTTATTGAGATATTAACGTCTAAAATCGACATTTATATCACTGACCGACTTACTGACATATAGATCAAAAACTTTTTAACAAAAAAATTAAACCTCCGAAAAACTGAAAAGCAAAAAATAATAAATCTTTTTATTTAACTAAGATCTATCTAAGTAGTTGAACGTATGTGACAGTCTAGTATATCTAAGTAATTTTGAGTCGGCGTCAACAATCCTTCGCCGGAAATCTCTGACGTTCACGAAGTTAATGTCAGCGACAGAGCAACCCGAACGGGCACACACTGAGGGCACACGTCTTTGCGAGTGGTCGTGTGGAGAGCGCAATGTTAATGTTTATCGCTGGAGATTTCACGTATCATTGTTAATTAGATTTGGTTATTTTTTTAGTGATCTTTGTTCATTGATTGTTTGACGCCGACTCAATATTACTTAGATATACTAGACTGTCACATACGTTCAACTACTTAGATAGAACTTAGTTAAATAAAAAGATTTATTATTTTTTGCTTTTCAGTTTTTCGGCGGTTTAATTTTTTTGTTAAAAAGTTTTTATTTTATAATTTTTTGTGGCTATATAATTTATAATTGTAATACACAACTCAGCATAAAAATCTGTGAGTAAACAATAAATCACCCCTATTTTCCCACCCTTAGGGTAGGAATTATTTTTCCAAATTTATATGAGACCAACTTCGGGGTATACCCTTTCCAATAAAAAAAGAATTATCAAAATTGGACTACTCTGTAAAAAGTTATGTGTGGTCATACATTACAATCAGTGAGTGAACAATCAATCATCCCGTTTTCCTACCCTTAGGGTTGGAATTTTTTTACCAAAGGACCCCGCACGGAACATATGGGAATCGGCCCTCGGTTAAAATCTTCCATACTCGGGGATATTATCCAAAAATCAACGCTGATCAAAAGTCTCCATGGGCACGAAGTCCGGAAATGCGATCCCGGGGAGTTATTATTATTTTGATTGCAATAAAAGTATACTTTTATTGCAATCAAAATAGGGAAAATGAGCAAATGCACCCGTCTCCTTGTGATATTCTATTATAGACATATCTACATCACATAGATATATCATATACAGTATATATGTCGCCGGGATATTGTCAAATCCGTGATTTTGTAATTTCACTAGTGAAATTACAATATCACGATTGACAAAGATTCGTGATATTATAATTTCACTAAGTAATGAAATTTTTAAAAAAATTTTAAAAATTTCATTACATTAGTTTCTACTTTGTTTGGTTTTAAGACAAAATTGTAAAAATGAATATTATTAATAATAATACACATAAAAAGTACATGTCTATCTATCTTTAACTGCGAATATCTCGAAAACCAATGACTTTACAACAAACTAACAAGTGTACATTATTGACTTAGAAAATATCAAAAAAATTAAAATTATAGTCAAAATTAAAATTTAGACAGCGGCGTAACATTTAGAAGGGGCACAAGCATTACTTACTCCTGCCGTACGCCACTGGTAGAGCGTACTGAACTAATTTTTTTATTGTTAGGTGCATTTTATGATATTTAACAAGTGTGCCGATTTGAGTAAAATTATACGGTGTATTAACAAAATTATGGACATTAATAATTTTTCAGTTTTCAACTTCAACACCCTGTATTTCGGAAACGAGCAACATTTTATCTAAGCATATTTCGCTTAATCGTTTTATTTTGAATTGGAGAATCTGCGGTTGTTCTATGTCCCATTCTTAATGGGACACCCTGTATATCTATGATTGCAATATGTATAATATAATTCTGCAATATGTATGGGAGCATTTAATTTCGCAATAGGGCATTTAAATAGCCTTTAATGAGCCTTAATTAAACAGTGCTAGAAAAAGTTGTTCTGCTAGAACTGCTCTGCTAACTTTACGGACATAACGAATGTTGTCTCACTAGATCCGATAGGTCACTCGAGCGAATAACGCATCGTGCGCAGTGCGGGAATGAAGTTAGAAGACGTTGCATTTCACAAAGTACTAATGTTAAACAAACTGACTGATATTGGAAATGGCATCCGTCTTTGAACAAATGCGATCTTTTTATTTTAAGACAGAAACATAATCTTTAAATGTCCATAACACACGTGTAACAGAAAAGGATAACCGATCCGCGTGTGTGATGTATTACTACCTAGGCAAAATCGAATTTATACAGTGTTTATTTCCGTTATTTTATGTATTAAAAACTATTTGCGCGAATTATGTTATATCAAATCTACGTAAAACTTGTAAAATCTGATTTAAATTGAGCGAATTATAAACGAAAAACTTTTTTGTTTTCAATTTGCTCCCCTTTGGGACCAAAATTCAACAATCCGGCTCCGTAAGGATCTGTCCCATGCCCTATATTATAAGCGTGCCAAATTTCAACTTTCTATGTCTACGGACAGCCATACAATAGGTAATTATATATGTAGATTTTCGTTACAGATTTTCTAGCACTTTTTGTTTACGCTTTTTCTTACGTTTTTTTGTCCTAGCCCTCTCCATTATAACGTCCCATAAGGAACTTCGTTCCAGAAAAACAATTGAAACAAATGTTTTTCGCACTAAAAAGTAGCAAAATAGTTATCAACATTTGTAAATTGAATACCACCATAACACCTTCATAAAATAATCAAAAGTAATATTTTATGAGCGGACAATGATTTACATTTATAAAATATTGAAAATTATCCTGATCAAAATAATTTTGCTATTTTTTAGTGCAAAGGAAATCTACTCTTTTTGTTATTTATTTTATATTGTGAATATTGTCTTTTAACAGATATTCTTTCATGGAATAAACATACATTATATAACGTGTTTTTTACAATCAAACATTACACTGATATGACTTATCACCAGTATGTACGCGTTGATGACTTAAAAAATCACTTGAAACTCTAAAACTATTATTACAAACGCCACACTGATATGGATTCTCACCAGTATGTACGCGTTGATGGTTTTTCAAATGAGATGTAGCGCCAAAACCCTTACCACAAACGTCACACTGAAATGGCTACTCTTTATCATCGGTATACAAGAGCCTGTGTAATTTCAGACCAATCGATTGACTAAACCTCTTCTTACAAACGTCACACTGAGATGGCTTCTCACCAGTATGTACGCGTTGATGTCTTATCAAATCACTTGGATAATTTAATTGTTTTTTACAAACATCACAGTGCTCTGGCTTCTCACTAGCATGTACACGTTGATGTCTTCTGAAATTAGCTGAATCGCTAAAACACTTTTTACAAACGTCACACTGATATGGCTTCTCATCAGTATGTATGCGTTTATGGTTTTTCAAATAAGATGAATAGCCAAAACGCTTACTACAAACGTCACACTGATATGGCTTCTGACCAGTATGTACGCGGTTATGTCTTTTCAAAGTACTTGAATGACTAAATCGTCTATTACAAACATCACATTGATATGGCTTATCACCAGTATGTACGCGTTGATGTCTTATCAAATCATTTGGATAATTAAATTGTTTATTACAAACATCACAGTGCTCTGGCTTCTCACTAGCATGTACACGTTGATGTCTTATGAAATTAGCTGAATCGCTAAAACACTTTTTACAAACGTCACACTGATATGGCTTCTCATCAGTATGTATGCGTTGATGGTTTTTCAAATGAGATGAATAGCCAAAACGCTTTCTACAAACGTCACACTGATATGGCTTCTCACCAGTATGTACGCGGTTATGTCTTTTCAAAGCATTTGAATGACTAAATCGTCTATTACAAACGTCACACTGAAATGGCTTCTCACCAGTATGTACGCGTTGATGTCTTATCAAATCACTTGGATAATTAAATTGTTTATTACAAACATTACAATGCTCTGGTTTCTCACTAGTATGTGCACGTTGATGTCTTATGAAATTAGCAGAATTGCTAAAACACTTTTTACAAACGTCACACTTATATCTCATTTTATTTGATTTGTTGTACTTCTTCTGATTTTCACGAGTGTTTTGGGCTCCATTTTCCCGTTGTGTCAAATATTCTTTCAAATCAGCACGAGGAAGATGCTTGAGGTTACCCGATTCTTCTCCAATTTCTGGGTATTTTAATTCGATATCGTCATCAACCGTGGATAAAGTGTTTACTAAGTTGTCAGTATTTTCCGTTGGAATTGAAAAATTATCACTTATCGGTTCGTCTTTAATTTCAATTTTTAAAGACATTTCCTCGCTGATTTTCTCTAGCGAAGTGTTATTTGAAAGTGCCTTATCTTTCAAGTCGACATCCATATCAAATACTTCCTCCTCAGATAAAGTTTCATTTAAATGATCAGTACATTCCGTTGGAATTGATGAATTATTGTCAGTTGGTTCTTCTTCAATTTCAGATTTCAAAGACATTTCCTCGCTAATTTTCTCAACTGGACTATAATTTGAATATGCCTCCTCTCGTAAGCCCATATCGGACACGTCGTGAAGTTCTAAAGATTCACATTTCACAGCGATATTAGTGTTAGTGTTCCGTGTTAAATGATTCTCAGAAGGCTCCTCAGCGGAGCACTCAGTCGTGATTTGTTTTTCAGTCCCGCGAAGTTGCTGTACATAGCGTCGCAGTGTATTATCAGACTGCACTATTTGCATCTGGAAATGGTGACTTTTCTCCAGTTGAGTGTTGCATGATTGGCAGATGAAATTGGGCATCTCATCGTATCTCGTTATCTGAGAATTGGGAATATATTTTTAAAATAGTTCATTTATTTATACACAGAAATCGAAAATCACAAATTCTTTAAAAGTAAATTTACCTGAACCGGAGCACACTTCATAATTACATTCGCAACTCGATCCACAAACTCGGTGGAAAAAGTAAAAATATTTAACAACGTAACATCTCTTGCTAAGCACAATCGGCACATTGTACTTAAGCCGAAGCCATTTACCGATAGTTCTTTCATTATGTCAATTTTACATTCACAGGAACAAAGAGTAAATCTCTTAATGCGATTTTAATAGTGTTGCCAAAACTTTCATTTTTTTCCCTAACAGTGATTTAGAAAGCCCATAAAATGAAGATATAACCACCTAAGCTGAAATATTATGAACAGTCAGGCATGTCGAAAATGTATAAACATTATAACCTTTAGGCCATAGTTTTGTTTATATTTCAACGGACATGACCAGCGAGGTGGGGACCATGCCAACTCACGTACCATATGCGAACGAATGTTGTCTCACTAGATCTGATAGGTCACTCGAGCGAATAACGCATCGTGCGCAGTGCGGGAATGAAGTTAGAAGACGTTGCATTTCACAAAGTACTAATGTTAAACAAACTGACTGATATTGCAAATGGCATCCGTTTTTGAACAAATGCGATCTTTTTATTTTAAGACAGAAACATAATCTTTAAATATCCATAACACACGTGTAACAGAAAAGGATAACCGATCCGCGTGTGTGATGTATTACCTAGGCAAAATCGAATTTATACAGTGTTTATTTCTGTTTTTTTATGTATTAAAAAGTATTTGCGCGAATTATGTTATATAAATTCTACGTAAAACTTGTAAAATCTTATTTAAATTGAGCGAATTATAAGCGAAAAACTTTTTTGTTTTCAATTTCTCTCCTTTGGGACCAAAATTCTACAATCCGGCTCTGTAAGGATCTGTCCCATGCTCTATATTATAAGCGTGCCAAATTTCAACTTTCTATGTCTACGGACAGCCATACAATAGGTAATTATATATGTAGATTTTCGTTACAGATTTTCTAGCACTTTTTGTTTACGCTTTTTCTTACGTTTTTTTGTCCTAGCCCTCTCCATTATAACGTCCCATAAGGAACTTCGTTCCAAAAAAACAATTGAAAACAAATGTTTCTTGCACTAAAAAGTAGCAAAATAGTTATCAACATTTGTAAATTGAATACCACCATAACACCTTCATAAAATAATCAAAAGTAATATTTTATGAGCGGGCAATGATTTACATTTATAAAATATTGAAAATTATTCTGATCAAAATAATTTTGCTATTTTTTAGTGCAAAGGAAATCTACTACTTTTTTTATATTTATTTTATATTGTCAATCCTTTCTTTTAACACATATTCTTTCATGGAATTAACATACATTATATAACGTGTCTTTTACAATCAAACATTACACTGATATGACTTATCACCAGTATGTACGCGTTGATGACTTAAAAAATCACTTGAAACTCTAAAACTCTTATTACAAACGCCACACTGATATGGATTCTCACCAGTATGTACGCGTTGATGGTTTTTCAAATGAGATGTAGCGCCAAAACCCTTACCACAAACGTCACACTGAAATGGCTTCTCTTTAACATCGGTATGCAAGAGCATGTGTGATTTCAGACCAGTCGAAAGACTAAAACTCTTCTTACAAACGTCACACTGATATGACTTCTCACTAGTATGTATGCGTTGATGGTTTTTCAAATGAGTTGAATAGCCAAAACGCTTACTACAAACGTCACACTGAAATGGCTTCTCTTTATCATCAGTATGCAAGAGCTTGTGTGATTTCAGACTAGTCGATTGACTAAAACTCTTCTTACAAACGTCACACTGAAATGGCTTCTCACCAGTATGTACGCGTTGATGTCTTATCAAATCACTTGGATAATTAAATTGTTTATTACAAACATTACAATGCTCTGGTTTCTCACTAGTATGTGCACGTTGATGTCTTATGAAATTAGCAGAATTGCTAAAACACTTTTTACAAACGTCACACTTATATCTCATTTTATTTGATTTTTTGTACTTCTGATTTTCACGAGTGTTTTGGGCTCCATTTACCCGTTGTGCAAAATATTCTTTCAAATCAGCACGAGGAAGATGCTTGAGGTTACCCGATTCTTCTGCGATTTCTGGGTATTTTAATTCGATATCGTCATCAACCGTGGATAAAGTGTTTACTAAGTTGTCAGTATTTTCCGTTGGAATTGAAAAATTATCACTTATCGGTTCGTCTTTAATTTCAATTTTTAAAGACATTTCCTCGCTGATTTCCTCTGGCGAAGTGTTATTTGAAAGTGCCTCATCTTTCAAGTCGACATCCATATAAAATACTTCCTCCTCAGATAAAGTTTCATTTAAATTATCAGTACATTCCGTTGGAATTGATGAATTATTGTCAGTTGGTTCTTCTTCAATTTCAGATTTCAAAGACATTTCCGCGCTAATTTTCTCAACTGAACTATAATTTGAATATGCCTCCTCTCTTAAGCCCATATCGGACACGTCGTGAAGTTCTAAAGATTCACATTTCACAGCGATATTAGTGTTAGTGTTCCGTGTTAAATGATTCTCAGAAGGCTCCTCAGCGGAGCACTCAGTCGTGATTTGTTTTTCAGTCCCGCGAAGTTGCTGTAGATAGCGTCGCAGTGTATTGTCAGACTGCACTATTTGCATCTGGAACTGGTGACTTTTCTCTAGCTGTGTATAGCATGATTGACAGATGAAATTGGGCATCTCATCGTATCTCGTTATCTGAGAATTGGGAATATATTTTTAAAATAGTTCATATTCATTTATTGTGCGAAAAACAATATACATTGAAGTATACAGTCGTCAAGAGAGAAGAAAAAAAATAAAAAGTTTTACATATTAAAATTAGTATAATCACTTATCGAATAAAAATAATTTGATATTAGAAACTGCTTCAAAACTTTTTTAAATGTCGGCATTAGAGATACATTTTTTATTTCATTTGGCAAATTATTATACAAAGTGATGGCATTCAAATGCGGACTTTTTCTATAGATATTAAAGTTAGCTCTTGGTACAATTAAAAGATTTTTGCCCCCTGTGCACTGTTTTTGATCATGAGTGCTAAATAGGTGTAGATTTCTACGCGCAAAGATAGTATTATAAATATAAATAGATGGCAGAGTCATAATCTTATAGTTTAAAAAAATGTTACGGCAAGTTTCAGGTTATGCGTAATGCTATTTCTGCAGAATGAATAGACGCTTAGACTCAGTTCATTTATTTATATACAGAAATTGAAAATCACAAATTCTTTAAAAGTAAATTTACCTGAACCGGAGCACACTTCATAATTACATTCGCAACTCGATCCACAAACTCGGTCGAAAAAGTAAAAATATTTAACACCGTAACATCTCTTGCTAAGCACAATCGGCACATTGTACTTAAGCCGAAACCATTTACCAATATTTCTTTCATTATGTCAATTTTACATTCACACCGGAACAAAGAGTTAACCTCTGAATGCTATTTTAATGCCGTGTTGCCAACACTTTGATTTTTTTCCCTAACAGTGATTAGAAAGCCCCTAAAATGAAAAGAAATCACCTAAACTGAAATATTATGAACAGTCAGGCACGTCGAAAATGTATAAACATCATACATTTATGCCATAGTTTTGTTTATATTTCAACGGACATGTACAGCGAGGTAGGGACCTTGCCAACTCACGGACCATATCACTAGATCTGATAGGTCACTCGAGCGAATGTTAAAAAAACTGACTGATATTGAAAATGGCATCCGTTTTTGAACAAATGCGATCTTTTTATTTTAAGACAGAACATGCATAATCTTTAAATGTCCATAACACACAGTGTAACAGAAAAGGATAACCGATCCGCGTGTGTGACGTATTACCTAGGCAAAATCGAATTTATACAGTGTTTATTTCCGTTTTTTTATGTATTAAAAACTATTTGCGCGAATTATGTTATATAAAATCTACGTAAAACTTGTAAAATCTTATTTAAATTGAGCGAATTATAAGCGAAAAACTTTTTTGTTTTCAATTTCTCTCCTTTTGGACCAAAATTCTACAATCCGGCTCCGTAAGGATCTGTCCCATGCCCTATATTATAAGTGTGCTAAATTTCAACATTCTATGTCTACGGACAGACATGTCATAGGTAATTATATTTGTAGATTTTCGTTACAGATTATCTTACTTTTTGTTTACGCTTTTTCTTACGTTTTTTTTGTTCTAGCTTTCTCCATTTATATCTATAACGTCCCATCATAAGGAACTTCGTTCCAAAAAAACAATTGAAAACATAGTTGTTTTTTGCACTAAAAAGTAGCAAAATATTTATCAACATTTGTAAATTGAATACCACCATACACCTTCATACAATAATCAAAAGTAATATTTTATGAGCGGGCAATGATTTACATTTTTCAAATACTGAAAATTATTCTGATCAAAATAATTTTGCTATTTTTTAGTGCAAAGGAAATCTACTATTTTTTTATATTTATTTTATATTGTCAATCTTTTCTTTTAACACATATTCTTTCATGGAATTAACATACAGAATATAACGTGTCTTTTACGTTCAAACATTACATTGATATTACTTATCGTCAGTATGCAAGAGCCTGTGTGATTTCAAAATAGACGATTGATTAAAACTCTTCTTACAAACGTCACACTGAAATGGCTTCTCACCAGTATGTACGCGGTGATGTCTTAACAAATTAGTTGAAACTCTAAAACTCTTATTACAAACGTCACACTGATATGGCTTCTCACCAGTATGTACGCGGTTATGTTTTTTCAAATGTGATGAATCGCCAAAACGCTTACTACAAACGTCACACTGAAATGGCTTCTCACCAGTATGTACGCGGTTATGTCTTTTCAAAGTACTTGAATGACTAAATCGTCTATTACAAACATCACAATGATATGGCTTCTCCCCAGTATGCATCCGCCGATGTCTGCTTAAACCACCTGTGTCGCGGAAACTCTTGTTACAAACGTCACACTGATATGGCTTCTCACCAGTATGTATAAGCTTGTGATAGTTTAAATGTTTAATTTCTTTAAAACTCTTATTGCAAATACCACACGGATATGGCTTCTCGTCAGTATGAACGCGATTATGTTTTATCAAAGCACTTGGATAATTAAATTCTTTATTACAAACATCACAATGATATGGCCTCTCACTAGTATGTACACGTTGATGACTTATGAAATTAGCTGAATTGCTAAAACATTTTTCACAAACGTCACACTTATATCTCATTTTATTTGATTTTTTGTACTTCTTTTGATTTTCACGAGTGTTTTGGGCTCCATTTTCCCGTTGTGCAAAATATTCTTTCAAATCAGCGTGAGGAATAATCTTGAAGTTACCCGATTCTTCTTCGATTTCTGGGTGTTTTAATTCGATATCGTCATCAACCGCAGATAAAGTGTTTACTAAGTTATCAGTACATTCCGTTGGAACTGAAGAATTACCATATATCGGTTCGTCTTTAATTTCAATTTTTAAAGACATTTCCTCGCTGATTTCCTCTGGCGAAGTGTTATTTGAAAGTGCCTCATCTTTCAAGTCGACATCCATATCAAATACGTCATCCTCAGATAAAGTTTCATTTAAATGATCAGTACATTCCGTTGGAATTGATGAATTATTGTCAGTTGGTTCTTCTTCAATTTCAGATTTAAAAGACATTTCCTCGCTAATTTTCTCAACTGGGCTATAATTTGAATATGCCTCCTCTCTTAAGCCCATATCGGACACGTCGTGAAGTTCTAAAGATTCACATTTGACAGCGATATTAGTGTTAGTGTTCCGTGTTAAATGATTCTCAGAAGGCTCCTCAGCGGAGCACTCAGTCGTGATTTGTTTTTCAGTCCCGCGAAGTTGCTGTAGATAGCGTCGCAGTGTATTGTCAGACTGCACTATTTGCATCTGGAACTGGTGACTTTTCTCTAGCTGTGTATAGCATGATTGACAGATGAAATTGGGCATCTCATCGTATCTCGTTATCTGAGAATTGGGAATATATTTTTAAAATAGTTCATATTCATTTATTGTGCGAAAAACAATATACATTGAAGTATACAGTCGTCAAGAGAGAAGAAAAAAAATAAAAAGTTTTACATATTAAAATTAGTATAATCACTTATCGAATAAAAATAATTTGATATTAGAAACTGCTTCAAAACTTTTTTAAATGTCGGCATTAGAGATACATTTTTTATTTCATTTGGCAAATTATTATACAGAGTGATGGCATTCAAATGCGGACTTTTTCTATAGATATTTAAGTTAGCTCTTGGTACAATTAAAAGATTTTTGCCCCCTGTGCACTGTTTTTGATCATGAGTGCTAAATAGGTGTAGATTTCTACGCGCAAAGATAGTATTATAAATATAAATAGATGGCAGAATCATAATATTATAGTTTAAAAAAATGTTACGGCAAGTTTCAGGTTATGCGTAATGCCATTTCTGCAGAATGAATAGACGCTTAGACTCAGTTCGTTTATTTATATACAGAAATTGAAAATCACAAATTCTTTAAAAGTAAATTTACCTGAACTGGAGCACACTTCATAATTACATTCGCAACTCGATCCACAAACTCGGTCGAAAAAGTAAAAATATTTAACAACGTAACATCTCTTGCTAAGCACAATCGGCACATTGTACTTAAGCCGAAGCCATTTACCGATAGTTCTTTCATTATGTCAATTTTACATTCACAGGAACAAAGAGTAAATCTCTAAATGCGATTTTAATACAGTGTTGCCAAAACTTTCATTTTTTTCCCTAACAGTGATTTAGAAAGCCTCTAAAATGAAGATATAACCAACTAAGCTGAAATATTATGAACAGTTAGGCATGTCGAAAATGTATAAAATCATAACCTTTATGCCATAGTTTTGTTTATATTTCAACGGACATGACCAGCGAGGTGGGGACCATGCCAACTCACGAACCAGATGCGAACGAATGTTGTCTCACTAATGACGCGTCGTGCGCAGTGCAGGTATGTGTCCAGACTGTAAGAGGTGCCTAACTAGACAGGGACCCGAATGCCTAACGAGAGCGTTTACGGAAGGTGCGTGGTCGGGCGAGGCGAACGGAAGTTGAGAGGGAGATATAAGTTAGTGAAGATAGAAAGAGAGAGAGTTACGTTTCGTATATTGGAAGTTGAGAGGGAGATATAAGTTAGTGAAGATAGAAAGAGAGAATTACGTTTCGTATATTACTGTAGGGGCAAGAGAGGTGCGCGCGCACATTTTCTTTCTCTCTTCCTCAACAAATACTTCACTGGCTAGTGGCGTCATCAGGTGGCCGAAAATATAAGCAGTACTCTGTACTTGCCAGTGGCGCTATCGGGTGACTAATATCCAACGAGAGCTAAGTAATTGCAATGTATTACTTTTGTTTTCATTATCTTATGTAATATTCTACGTTTAAAGTGAATAAAATTATAAATTCATTTTAAAGTTCATATTTTGTGAATTTTCGGATGAATAATAACAAATTATGGCAGGAAGAAGTTTTACTTCAGTTGTGTGGTCTAAGGTACAATCGTTTTTTTTTTCAATAGTGTTTTTATTTGCAAATTTAAAAAATAAAATTCTATATTGTTCAATTGTATGAAATTAATATTCGTTTTTTTCTTATAATTTTATACTTAAAAAATTATTTTTTTTTTACGTTTCAAATGATGCTGGGTTGCACAAAGCATTGTCAAAAGATTTGATTTGACAATGACCTTAGACTGTGGTCTTATAAATACAGTTTTCGCCAGTGCCGGATTAAGACTCCTTGATGCCTTAAGCATTTCTTGCCTATGGGCACTCATCTCTAACAGCAGCCTAAATATTTTTTTTTTTGCACTAAAAAGTAGCAAAATATTTATCAACATTTGTAAATTGAATACCATTTCACCGCCCTAAAAACATCAAAAGTAATATTTTGTGAGCGCACAATGATTTACATCTTTCAAATATTGAAAATTATTCTGATCAAATTTTTTTGCTATTTTTTACGTCAAAGGAAATCTACTGTTTTAAAACTTTTTTTATTTATTTTATATTGTGAATTGTTTCTCTTAAGGGGTCCGCCATCTTGAGACTTTCAAAAAAAGGTTTTTTTTAGGGTATACATGAATTGTTTATATACCTTTAAGAATATTTTAAGGGTTTAGCTATTCCAAAATTCAAACAATTACCGAAGTTATAGCAATAATTAGTTCGTATCAATTATAGTGCATTCAATCAGTTAGTTATTTCTTTCGCGTTTTTCTCGAAACTACATTTTTCAAAACGATATCTGAAGATCTTCTCAATCGATTTGATTAAAATTTACAGCACTTATTTTTTATAATTTATTTACAATGTGACGTAGGATTTTTTTGATCGGGTACCGTGTTCAAATATTATAAATTTTTCAAACTCAAAATTTCGATGAAAATACGAGTTTTTTTTTTAAACAACTGTCATTTCTACAAGAAAATTTTTATCCTACGTCACATTGTAGGTATTTTACTGTTAAACAAGGAAAAAACATTTTTTATGTTTCTGACAATGCCTAATAGAGAAATCGTGTACACCATCAGCAAGGATTTTCAAAAGAGAGTCCTACTTATCGGCTCATATCTCCGCCATTTTTTTATTTTATTTTAATTGCCAATATTTCAAATTGTTCACAAAACTACTATATATATGTGTAAAATAAGGATCACTTTAAACACTTAGCGGCTGCGTCAAAAAAAGTTTCTTTTTATACCTAGTTTTTCGCACGACTAACCCCTTAACACATATTCTTTCATGGAAGTAACGTAGAGAATATAGCTTGTCTTTTACGATCAAACATTTCACTGATAAGAGTTATCGTCGGTATGCAAGAGCCTCCTGTGTGATTTCAGATAAGTCGATCGACTAAAACACTTGTTACAAACGTCACACCGATATGGCTTCTCACCAGTATGTACGCGTTGATGTCTTAACAAATTACTTGGCTGACTAAAACTCTTATTACAAACGTCACACTGATATGGCTTCTCACCAGTATGTACGCTGTTATGTTCTTTCAAATGAGATGAACAGCCAAATCGCTTACTACAAACGTCACACTTAAATGGCTTCTCACCAGTATGTACGCGGTTATGTTCTTTCAAATGAGATAAATAGCTAAAACGCTTACTACACACGTCACACTGAAATGGCTTCTCTTTATCATCGGCATGCAAGAGCCTGTGTGATTTCAGACTAATCGATTGACTAAAACTCTTCTTACAAACGTCACACTGAAATGGCTTCTCTTTATCATCGGTATGCAAAAGCCTGTGTGATTTCACACTAGTCGATTGACTAAAACTCTTCTTACAAACGTCACACTGATATGGTTTCTCACCAGTATGTACGCGAAGATGTCTTATGAAATTACCTGAATCACTAAATCGTCTATTACAAACATCACACTGATATGGCTTATCACCAGTATGTATGCGCTGATGTTTTTTCAAATGAGATGAATCGCCAAAACGCTTACCACAAACATCACACTGAAATGGCTTCTCAGCAGTATGTACGCGCTGATGTCTTATGAAATTACCTAAATTACTATATCGTTTATTACAAATATCACACTGATATGGCTTCTCACCAGTATGTACGCGCTGATGTTTAATCAAATCATATGAATCTCTAAAACTCTTATTACAAACGTCACACTTATATCTCATTTTATTTGATTTTTTGTACTTCTTCTGATTTTTACGAGTGTTTTGGGCTGAATTTTCCTGTTGTGCCAAATATTCTTTCAAATCAGCACGAGGAAGATGCTTGAGGTTACCCGATTCTTCTCCAATTTCTGGGTGTTTTAATTCGATATCGTCATCAACCGCGGATAAAGTGTTTACTAAGTTATCAGTACATTCCGTTGGAATTAAAGAATTACCATTTATCGGTTCGTCTTTAATTTCAATTTTTAAAGACATTTCCTCGCTGATTTTCTCTGCCGAAGTGTTATTTGAAAGTGCCTCATCTTTCAAGTCGACGTCCATATCAAATACGTGATCCTCAGATAAAGTTTCATTTAAATTATCAGTACATTCCGTTGGAATTGATGAATTATTGTCAGTTGGTTCTTCTTCAATTTCAGATTTCAAAGACATTTCGTCGCTAATTTTTTCAAATGGACTATCATTTGAAAATTCCTCCTCTTTTAAGCCCATATCGGACACGTCGTGAAGTTCTAAAGATTCACATTTCACACTGGTATTAGTGTTAGTGTTCCGTGTTAAAGGATCCTCAGATGTCTCCTCAGCGGAACACTCAGTCGTGATTTGTTTTTCAGTCCCGCGAAGTTGCTGTAGATAGCGTCGCAGTGTATTGTCAGACTGCACTATTTGCATCTGGAACTGGTGACTTTTCTCTAGTTGTGTGTAACATGATTGGCAGATGAAATTGGGCATCTCATCGTATCTCGTTATCTGAGAATTGGGAATATATTTTTAAAATAGTACATTTATTTATATACAGACACTGAAAATCACAAATTCTTTGAAGTGAATTTACCTGAACCGGAGCACACTTCATAATTACATTCGCTACTTGGTCTTCAAATCCGGTCGTAAAAGCAAATATATGTAACACCGTAACGCCTCTTGTTAAGCACAATCGGCACATTGTACTTAAGCCGGAGCCATTTACTGATATTTCTTTCATTATGTCAATTTTACATTCACACAACAACAAAGAGTAAATTTCTGAATGAGCTGAATGTTAGAGATGTCAGTAATGTAACTACCTGTTACTAAGTACCGGGTACTTACCAAGATCCGAAGTACCGGGTATTCAATTGAAAAAGTACCCGTTACTTCGTGTATGAATAGGTACAAATACCGGGAGAGATCCGGCTCTATGTGTACACATTACACAAACACATGCACTGGCGTCTGCCGTCTGGCACTGCTATATGAAACTTACAAATACATATAAAATATGATATCTGTATTCTGTTATTGTCTGTACTTAATTAATAATTTTCGAATTATCATAAAATTCTTTCACGGATGTCTGTATAAATTGTCTGTAAAGAAAACGTTATAGAGAAACTCGACATTCAACAATCCGAAATTGACATTGGTTAATGGTTAATACCTATTATACAATATGCAAATTATATTATTTAAATACTACAAAAAATAATTCGCTTTACTCACAAAAAATGATAAAGTTTCAACTTAATTATTTGCATAACTTTCAATTAGATAACATTGTTTTCATTGTTGTATGAAAGGAGGTTGCATATTGTACCTAAACGACGTGCTATAATGTACCTACCAGTACGTTAATACCAATACGTATGCAGTATGCAATCGGTACAAGTAACGAATACCGGCTGGCGGCTATAATACAGTATTAGTTATACCTAGATCCGGTTCTCAGCGTATTAAAGTACCGGGTAAAAGTAACGGGTAAAAAGTAACGGGTACTCGATATAAAAGTACCGGGTACCCTAAATACTTAAAAGTACCGAGATTTGACAACACTACTGAATGTCCGTGATTATGTGATACGTTTCAATTTGCGCGACGGTGTTCATGGAACGTGTTACGTTTCATTTGCGCTTGCTGTGTGTATGCGTTGGACAGCTGTGTGTTAGCGCTTATTATGTTTGTCCGTTGAAGTGGCGGACGTAGCGTTTGTTGATACGTTTAATAATTTAGTTACTAAAATTTTGTTAAATGACGGGCGAAATTAAGTTAGTAGAATTTCGCTTAAATTTGTGTTTCACATGCCAGGCGGCCCGCGACGGCACACATTTTGTTTTTACAAAATTTAAGCGATTTGGTTTGTCTCATAAAAAGTTTTGCGTAAATCAGTCGAAGTGCTGTATATGATGATATACATAATACCGCAAACATAAGATGTAGTGATACGTCTAAAGTGGTCCTTACATCTGTACATAGAGCGTACTGTAAATGTTGAATGCAATACTAAACCTTATTTACCCATTAATTTCCACAAGACAAGGGGCTAAATGTACTCTTTGATCTTTGTAAATGTAAACATACATGGCCGTTAGCTATTAAAGAAGGAACCCCCTCGCGTATAATGCTATACGTACACTCAAAATTAAATTAACAATTAAAAAATGTTAAAAGCTTTTATTTCTGTCCACCAGTGGCGTAACTACACCGTTTGAGACCCGTGGGCCGTGTCAAATACTAAATATTGTAATCTATACTAATATATAAAGCTGAAGAGTTTGTTTGTTGGTTTGGTTGAACGCGCTAATCTCAGGAACTACTGGTTCGAATTGTAATTTTTTTTGTTGGATAACCCATTTATCGAGGAAGGCTATAGGCTATTATAACATCACGCTACGATCAATAGGAGCGGAGCATCAATGAAAAATGTTGCAGAATGAATCTCAAAACTTTCCGTCATATGATTCTATTCAGATGAAATGCCCTAGCTAAATATTTCAATATTAGCGTCGTACTTTCACAAGCCCGGCTAGCTCAGTCGGTAGAGCATGCGACTTTTTATCTCAGAGTCGTGGGTTCGAGCCCCACGTTGGGCGAATACATTTTTATTTTTTCTACATTACTTTCTTTTAAGGCTTACAATTAAATTTATTTTAATATGATTTACGACTAATTAAAATTAAATAAATCTAATTAATAGCTCATTTAAAATTTAAAATAATTTTCCTACAGTGTTTTCAATTAAATATTTATTATATTTTATTAATTACAGTAATTATTGAATTAAAAGAAATTTATTACTTAAAAAAAGTATAAATACTGCTTTTTATCATTGTATTTTTTTAGCAAAACGTGAAAGTACTTAGAGCCATCTATGGACGGTTAAGTTGAGTTGTTAATTTTGCTTGCAGTATACATCTCTTTACATTTATATTTATTCGACAATAGATGACAATAGGTACATGTAAATATTTTCATCAAAAATGGAGGTTTGAGTTTAAAATAAGTAACAAAGCAGGAAACTGCCGAAAACTGAAAAAATTTGGACACAACATTCATCTCGGTAAACTGAGATGAATGTACGTACTCATGTTTCTCCCTTCCTCATTCATTCTTTTGTACCCGGGTGAAACCGGGCGGGACCGCTAGTAACAAATATTAAGATCCTTATGTTCTTACGGCCTAAGGGCTCCAGCCGGGGCCCGTGACATTTTGCCTGTTTTGCCATCCTATTGTTACGCCACTGTTATGTATACTGATCTACACAGGTATATAATTAATAATTCAAAACGAACATACAAGGTTACAACAAATTCATAGTTACAAAAAGAACATGAGAGATATCTAGTGTTTTAGATGTACCAAGTACCGCAATCCATACCATAAATATGTGAAAATACAAGTACCATTTTTATTTTTACGGACTTAACCAAAGTATAACGTAGGTTAGGCGTCGACAACCTGCGGCTCTTTTGATGTCAAGTTGCGGCTCTCCAGTTCCATACGCAAAAAACAATTATTTTATTATATAAACCCTTAAAAATCGTCCTTTCGATCCATGATTGAGTACCATGTCTATCTCTCACCCATTTCCACTCGCGTCTCACCCGCACCGCCCCCGTCGCGACGTGTCGTCCTCGGATATATATATTATACCTATATAAGCAAATACTATAATACTAATGAGAAAATGTTTAGTGGCTCTTTAACAACTGGGAAATTTTGTAAATTGTAACTTTTGGCTCTTTCGTCTCAAAACGTTGTCTCACCTCTGACGTAGGTGAATGTTTATGTCGAAATTTTTATAAGCAAATCTTCACGTAAGCGAAGCCCCTGGCAAAAGTTACATAACGGTGGCGTAGCGGTGAGAGCACTAGACTCGCATTCGGGAGGTACCGGGTTCGAATCCCGGCGGGGGCAGATGTGACTGGGACATTTTTCTACTGCCTCTCGCCGAGAAACGGTAATTCCTGTACCGGCCATCTTGTTGAGGTTTTCCATGGTTTCCCCCAATAATTCCAGATAAATATCGAGATGGTTCCTTATTCAAGGCCATTGCCGATTACCTGTCAAACTCCTATACCCAAAATTTGCCTACCTTATCCTAATTTCCTAAAAATTCCTTCATTCGCCCATTGCTATTAATTAAGTTGAAGATTAAAAATTGTAGGAAATAACGGGAAGTGCGATAAAAAAAATAGTAATGGTACGAATGGCGTCTGTTATGACATAAAGTCGAGAAATGGACGTTAAACGCATTATTATTATTATATTTTATTTACTGAAGAAATAAAAAACAATATCATACTATACTTTTTTATTATTTTAATCATTCTGATACATAAGAGCTTAGGTTATAGAAATGTATAAAAGCCACACTGACGGTTTCTCACAAGTATGTCTACTAAGGTGTTTTTGTTTTATTTTTCGTTCCCATTGGCTGTTTTAGCATTAAATCTACAAAAAATTCTCCCAAAATTTCAGTTGATCAAACCTTTTAACGACGCAAACCGAGTTTTTTTCCAATTCAATTTACATGGGAAAAACGACGTTTTTTAATTCAAACATGGATAGCTGGTAGAAACATTTTTTTAAATTTTTGATAGCAGCATTTTGTAGAGAATTAAATTTCCCACAAGAAAGGTCCTTAGTGCTAAATCCGTGAATTCATTATTTTCAAAGATAGGTGTATATTCGTATATTCTCATAAAAATCAGATTTCAATTAATTAATATTTAAACGAGCATATCTTTGAAAATAATGAATTCACGGATTTAGTACTAAAGACCTTTTTTGTGGAAAATTTAATTCTCAACAAAATGCTGCTATCAAAAAAATTTTCTACCAGCCGCCTATGTTTGAGTAGTCATTTTTCCCATGTTAATTAAATTAGAAACAAAATCGGTTTGCGTCGTTCACAAGTTTGATCAGTCCAGAATTTTGGGAGAACTTTTTTAGTCTAATGCTAAAACATTAGCCAATGGGGCTGAAAACAAAAAAATACAAAAAAAAAAACACCTCAATGTTTACTTTTATGCTTTCTTAAAGTTCCTGCCTCAGTGAACCGTTTATAGCAAACGTCACACTGGTATGGTTTCTCACCGGTATGTGTACGATTGTGAAGATTCAAGCTCGATTTAGCTGTAAAACACTTGCCACAAACGTCACAGCGATAGGGTTTTTCCCCCGTATGCGTTCTTCTATGCAGACGCAAATATGCTGTGGTGGCAAAACACTTGTCGCAAAAATCACACGCATACGGTTTTTCACCAGTATGCGTTCTTATATGGAGACGCAAATATGCTGTGGTGGTAAAACACTTGTCGCAAAAATCACACTCATACGGTTTCTCATCTGTATGGCCGCGTCTATGATTTGATAGAAAAAACGAATTCCTGAAACGTTTATCACAAATGTCACACTGATATTTCTCACCAGCATGATGATTAAGCTTGTGTTCGTATAAATTGCTAATTTGACTAAAGCGCCTGTAACAAATATCGCACTGATGCGGTTTTTCTCCAGTATGCATAAATCTGTGATTTCTCAAAGAGACCGACGCACGAAACGTCTTATCGCAAACGTCACACCGATACGGTTTCTCACCCGTATGTTTCCTCTCATGTTCAGTCAAAGCTCCTGAATTTGTAAACCCTTCGTCGCAAAGATTACACCGATATGGCCTATCCCCAGTATGTAGACGTATGTGAATTCTTAAGCTCGACGTCTGACTAAATTTCTTGTCACAGATGTTACACCGATATCGTTTCTCTCCGGTATGCGTAGTTTTGTGGCTTCTAAGGGTATTCGCTTGAGCAAAACGCTTACCGCAAATGTCACACTGGTGCGGTTTTTCGTCACCATGACTCCGTTTATGATTTCTTAAGCGACCCGGTTTCTTGAAGCACATATCACAAACGTCGCATTTATATACGATCTGATCGTTATGAATGAGTTTGTGTGTTTTTAAGCTGTACTTATGTAATAAAAACTTGCCACAAACGTCACACTGGTACGGCGTTCTCATAGAAGTTACATCTTTTACATCAACTGAACGAGAATTGTCGATCTTTTCCGATGCGTTTTCTTTGTTTTGACTATTATCACCCTCAAATAAAGTTTCTACTGTACCGCCAGCACGGTCATCCAAAACCAATGAATTATTTTCGATTGATTCGACATTGATTACGAAATTTGAATTGTTATTGTGTGATTCGTTTACTGAATTTGTATTTGCAGGTGAGCTGGCATCCAATATGTGATATACAGAAATGTCGGAAGGTTCTTCTTCAGTGGTAAGTTCAGTTTTGATTTGTTTGTTGGAGGCGTGTAATTGTTGCACATAGCACTGCAATGTTTTGTCGGACTGTACAACTCGCGTCTGGAAACGGTGTATTGTCTCCAATTCATTGTAGCATAATCGACAGATAAATTTCGGCAATTCATCGTGATTCGATATCTAAAATTACAGTAAAAGGTTACATTAAACCGAGAAATCAAGGTTGTATGAGGTATACAGTCGCAGACAAAATCCATACTTAAATATTATAAAGGCGAAAGTAATCTTTCTGTCATGCTTTCACGGTCAAACCGCTGAGCCGATTGTGTTGAAATTTAATATGGAGATAGTTTAAACTCTGGGGAAGGACATAAACTACTTTTTTCAAAAATTAATCCCTAAAGAGGTTAAATGCCATCCCAAAAAATAAGGTTAAAAGTAGGAGTTCCAGTTTCTCATCTGGGTCGAAATATTGTTAGGGCTATTATAATTACTGGCAAATCTAAATGAGACGAATACAAATTATACCAACGGACTTGTATTTTTAATTTAAAAGCTTACAGTTTCCATTAAAAACTGTTTTCGGAATAACTATAAAGCTACGAGGTAAACACTTAAGATAGCTGGCATAAATTTAGAAAAAACATGTTTTTCGCACGGCCAGCTGTATGTGGCTTGCTCACTTGTATCGAATCTACAAAATCTTTTTGTTTTTGCAAAAGATGGTAAAACAAAAAAAAATGTTTATAGGGCCGTCCTAAATTAGAAATTTGATTGAATTTAGAAATATTGAAATCAATTATATCAATTGTATCTATACCGAAGTCGCGAGTAAAAGCTAGTATGTCCATAAACGCATGTTATAATATAGTAGCAACAACGTCAAATTGTAACAAAATTTCTATTAATGATAGCGTCGTAGTTGGACAGTAATTATCTCTTTCAATTTGATGGGTTATTTGTCAAAAGTAAGCGCTAGTTATGGTAATAATGTTTATAAACTGTACACTCCATAAGTGCATTGTTTTTTAGTGTGAACACGCATTTTATAAAACACGCTGTTTGATAATTTTCAGCAATAATTATTTCTCGTTATTTTCAACGGTGACAATAGATTAGATATTATGTGACTAGCTATTCCAAAAATTACGAAATTTTTAGACGAGTTGGTTAGACCGGATAAATTACAAAGGATTAAGTACTCGTTTTAAAGAAGAAAATAACAGAATGAAAAAGAAACTAAGATACAACTAAAGCACTGTTATCTTATTAAGATGGAACATCGATTTTACCTGAACAGGAGCACACTTCATAACTACATCAGATAGTTTATTGTTAAACTTGGTTGAAAACCAAAATATGTCCCTCAACGGAACGCCACTTTTTAAGCACAATCGACACATTTTATTCAAACTGTAAACGTTAGGCGACATTTCTTTTATTACGTAATTTTAACAACTTTCTGACAGAAAAATATGTCAATAGGTACATTTGAACTGCGCAATACGCATGCGTCAGTACGTTGTTTCTATTAGATCACAAGGTTGTAGATTGCTTATATTAGACATTTTTATAAGCAATTCTTCACGTAAGCGAAGCCCCTGGCAAAAGTTACATAACGCAAACTTTTTTTAGTTATAATATAAATTAACACATTCGAATTTATATTTTATTTACTGAATAAAAAAAAAACAATATCATACTTATATACTATTTTATTATTTTAATCATTCTGATACATAAGAGCTTGGGTTATAGAAATGTATAAAAGTCACACTGACGGTTTCTCACAAGTATGTCTACTAGGGTGTTTTTGTTTTATTTTTCGTTCCCATTGGCTGTTTTAGCATTAAATCTACAAAAAATTCTCCCAAAATTTCATCTGATCAAAGCTGTGAACGACGCAAACCGAGTTTGTTTCCAATTTAATTTACATGGGAAAAACGACGTTTTTTAATTCAAACATGGATAGCTGGTAGAAACATTTATTAAAATTTTTGATAGCAGCACTTTGTAGAGAATTAAATTTCCCACAAAAAAGATCCTTAGTACTAAATCCGTGAATTCATTATTTTCAAAGATAGGTGTATATTTGTATATTCTCATAAAAATCGGATTTCATTTAATTAATATTTAAACGAGCATATCTTTGAAAATAATGAATTCACGGATTTAGTACTAAGGACCTTTTTTGTGGGAAATTTAATTCTCAACAAAATGCTGCTATCAAAAAAATTTTTTACCAGCCGCCTATGTTTGAGGTAGTCATTTTTCCCATGTTCATTAAATTGGAAACAAACTCGGTTTGCGTCGTTCACAGGTTTAATCAGCTGAAATTTTGGGAGAATTTTTTTAGTCATTAGCCAATGGGGCTGAAAATAAAAAAAAACACCTTAATGTCTACTCTTATGCTTTCTTAAAGTTCCTGCCTCAGTGAACCGTTTATAACAAACGTCACACTGGTATGGTTTCTCACCGGTATGTGTACGTTTGTGGAGATTCAAGCTCGATTTAGCTGAAAAACACTTGCCACAAACGTCACAGCGATACGGTTTTTCCCCCGTATGCGTTCTTCTATGAAGACGCAAATATGCTGTGGTAGCAAAACACTTGTCGCAAAAATCACACGCATACGGTTTCTCACCTGTATGGCCGCGTCTATGATTTGATAGAAAAAACGAATTCCTGAAACTTTTATCACAAATGTCACACTGATACGATTTCTCACCAGTATGATTTTGCTTGTGTGCGTATAAATTGCTAATTTGACTAAAGCGCCTATAACAAATATCGCACTGATGCGGTTTTTCTCCAGTATGTGTAAATCTGTGAGTTCTCAAAGAGACCGACACACGAAACGTCTTATCGCAAACGTCACACCGATACGGTTTCTCACCCGTATGTTTCCTCTTATGTGCAGTCAGATCTCCTGAATTTGTAAACCCCTTGTCGCAAAGATTACACCGATATGGCCTTTCTCCCGTATGTAGACGTTTGTGAATTCTTAAGCTCGACGTCTGACTAAATTTCTTGTCACAGATGTTACACCGATATCGTTTCTCTCCGGTATGCGTAGTTTTGTGACTTCTAAGAGTATGCGCTTGAGCAAAACGCTTACCGCAAGTGTCACACTGGTGCGGTTTCTCGTCACCATGACTCCGTTTATGATTTCTTAAGCGACCCGGTTTCTTGAAGCACATATCGCAAACGTCGCATTTATAAACGATCTGATCGTTATGAATGAGTTTGTGTGTTTTTAAGCTCGATTTATGTAATAAAAACTTGCCACAAACGTCACACTGGTACGGCGTTCTCATAGAAGTTACATCTTTTACATCAACGGAACGAGAATTGTCGATCTTTTCCGATGCGTCTTCGTTGTTTTGACTATTATCACCCTCAAATAAAGTTTCTACTGTACCGCCAGCACGGTCGTCCAAAACCAATGAATTATTTTCGATTGATTCGACTTTGATTACAAAATTTGAAATGTTATTGTGTGAGTCGTTTACTGAACTTGAATTTGCAGGTGAGCTGGCATCCAACATGTGATATACAGAAATGTCGGAAGGTTCTTCTTCAGTGGTAAGTTCAGTTTTGATTTGTTTGTTGGAGGCGTGTAATTGTTGCACATAGCACTGCAATGTTTTGTCGGACTGTACAACTCGCGTCTGGAAACGGTGTATTGTCTCCAATTCATTGTAGCATAATCGACAGATAAATTTCGGTAATTCATCGTGATTCGATATCTAAAATTACAGTAAAAGGTTTCATTAAACCGAGAAATTAAGGTTGTATGAAAACTGGAGTTCCACAAGGCAGTAATTTAGGCCCAATATTATTCTTACTTTACATAAATGATTTACCAAACTACATAAGCTGTGGAAAGGTCACAGTGTATGCAGATGATACAAGTATACTAGTAACTGCAAAAACATTTCAAAATTTAGAGTTTTATGTTAACAAATCACTTGAAGAGTTCTACACCTGGTGTAAAACAAATAATTATTTCTTGTTATTTTCAACGATGACAAGTTAGTACACCGGATAAATTACAAAGGATTATGTATTCGTTTTAAAGAAGAAAATAACAGAATGAAAAAAACTAAGATACAACTAAAGCACTGTTATCTTATTAAGATGGAATATCGATTTTACCTGAACAGGAGCACACTTCATAACTACATCAGATAATTTATTGTTAAACTTGGTTGAAAACCAAAATATGTCCCTCAACGGAACACTACTTTTTAAGCACAATCGACACATTTTATTCAAACTGTAAATGTTGGGCGACATTTCTTTTATTACGTAATTTTAACAACTTTCTGACAGTAGAAAATATCAATACATTTGAACAACGCAATACGCATGCGTCAGTACCTTGTTTCTATTAGATCATACGGTTTTAGATTGTTTATATTAGATCATATGGTTTTAGTATTAGATTAGACCAGGGACGAACCTTTTTACATCTACGTGTCAATTTTTGTCAAAAATAAATAAAATTATCGACCAATTTTTCAGACAAATATATTAACAAAAAATATAAAAAAATAATACATTAACGTTAATGTATTAATTTTATATATTTTTTGTTAATATATTTGTCTGAAAAGTTGGTCGATAATTTTATTTATTAAAGAGTTCTAATCAGACGTTAATCAAAGATTTGAATTTTTTCAAAAATGTTTAATATAACGATGACGTACCGACAAGCAGACAAAAAAAATGTTGTCAAAAGATTTAATCAAACATAGATAAAAAATAGTTGGCAAAACCAAAAGTGCACATCCCGCAAGTTTTCCACTGTAGGTATGATAAAAAAAAACAAAATTGAAAAGATATTTTTAAGAAATTTAAAGAAATAAATAATTCAAAATTAAAAAAATATTTTTTTAAATTTGAAAAAAAAAAATAAGAACTATGTAGGTATACATAATATAATATATAATTAATATCAAGTGGAATAAAATGGAATAGAAAAAAAAAATAAAATCCAATTATTTCGGAAGGAATCGAACCCAGGACCTTACTGTTGTGGGTCTGATGACATACCCATTACGTTACGAAACTTGCTAAGCATTCTACTGTTATTACGGTATACAAGTGTAGCACTTGTTTTATGGACATTTACACAGTAATTATTATATTGTTTTTTCAAACTATTGACTGTCAAAAAATAATAAAATAAAACTGTTTATAAAAATTAAACTACTGAACACATTTTAGTGAATTTAAATAGGGTTCTGGTCTGATAGTAAATAAAGTGAATAAAATATAACCCAAGGCAATCTGACCAAAATTGCGATCTGTAGAGTCGTGACGTACATACGTACGTACATACGTACGTACATACGTACGTACATACGTACAGACCAACCGACGACTGCTGTTCGTGATTTTCAATTACAATTTTAGTAGTATTTATGAACTCGAATGGATTTAAAAATGGTTCTGTTTTATAGATCAGAATCTCCTCTTTTCAAAAAGCTTCAATTTGAATGGATTTCTTGCGAAATTAACTTAGATACAACTTCTTATGTGAACGAAAGTCAGCTCTGACGCGCAAAGCGATAATAAAGCACATACCGCTAGTTTAGCGGTATGTGCAAAAGAATAATTTCGATAATACATCAAGCGCCAATTTTTTTGGACATCTAGCATATTTTTAATTATTTCGATGTTGCACTTCAACAATGTCGTGCCCACAATAATCTGTCGCGTGCCATCTGGAATCCATCACCGCATGAAGCCTATTTAAAAATCGGACCATTTTAAGGGCGATATTTAGGGGTTGAAAAAAGATTAGTATAGATAAAACAAAATCTTCTGACTGAAGGGGTGTATTTAATTTGGTGCAGATGTTGGATTAACAATAATATTAAACTTATTATTTTAAGGGGTATATTAGGGGTTAATTTTTTTTGACTACAAACATAGTCAAGTTCATATAATAACGCCACACTGTCTTTGTTAGCAAATACTTACACTATATTATCGGCAGGGTTTGGCACTGCGACCCGAGTTTTTTTTTTTTTTATTTTGTGAGAATAAAATGTGAAGCATGTTGTATAAATCATTGGGGAACGTTATTAAGCTACTTAAATCTCAATTTCCAAGTTGGAAGTTTCCAACTTGCGCTTTAGTAACACCCAGATGATTTCAGCTTGTAACTTCTTTGTTCGAAAGTTATACCAGCGTTATGGAACCGGCTAGTATTGAGTTTTTATTTTCTTTTTAAACTTAACTTAAAAACAGTGTCCCTCGAGCAGCGAGCTACACATACAAGGTGTGTTCAAAATGTGTTGACAGTTTTGCATTAATTGTTATACGAAAGTGTAAGATATAGTACTAAGCGTGTTCCAAGCAGCCATAGCAAACGGTAACGAAACCGTCACCCGCATGCGCAGTAGCTAAAACGAAGCTGTACAAAAATACATCATACCTATTTGTTACGATGAAGGAAGGTTTTGGTTGTGGATCATAAATAAGCTTTAGCAATGTTACGCTAGTGGCCAACGTTTCAAAAAATGTATTTTCATCTTCAGGGCCTTTTGACCAGCTTGAGGCCCTGAAGATGAAAATAAATTTTTCGAAACGTTGGCCAATATAGCGTAACATTGCTAAAGCTTATTAATGCCCGGTTTACATTATTCCAGTCCAGCGATCCAGTCCAGTGCTGGATTGCAACTGGAATAATGTAAACCCTCACTGGAGTGCACTGGATCCAGTAAGCATTCCAGTCCAGTAACTGGATTCGCGGTCTACTTTTGAATCCAGTGCGATCAATCCAGTGCAACTGGAATAATGTAGACGGCCAATCCAGTACCATTCCAATTTCTCACCCACATCCGTTCCTTTTTTCTTAGTTCATTATCAACCTCATTAATAACTTCTTGTAGCAAGAGTGATTGAGCACGTTTGAAACATTTTCGAAACTGATCTCTTTTTGAAATCATTGTCACTGTAGTGTTCACAATGAAAACGGCTTCTAATGACTGGAATAATGTAGACAACGAATCCAGTCCAGCACTGGACTGGATCGCTGGACTGGAATAATGTAAACCGGGCATTATGATCCTCAACCAAAATCTTCCTTCATCGTAACAAATAGGTATGATGTATTTTTGTACAAGTTTGGGGAATTATGTCTAGGACATCCTGTAATTATTACTCATTTATTAGGGTGTATCGCAGGTCGTATGCATAATATATAGGTCACGTCAAATTATATTTCCGCATCCAACAAATTACTTCAGTATCGATTCAATAAGTGCATTTTCTGGTTCAATTTGTCTTGCAGTGATTTGATTCGGTAATATCGCCTATTGCAGGGGTGGCGACCCTTTTTACATCTACGTGCCAATTTTTTTCAAAAAAATGTTAATGTAACCATGACGTGCCGATAAGCAGCCAAAGAAATTTAGTTGTCAAAAAAATGAATAAAACTTTGATAATTAGGGTCCTTCAAATGGGTGGAGCTTTAAAAACATGGCGACGATGGGGTATCATTTCCCATAGTTACTATGGTTACTATACAGTATACAGTGAATTTTTGAAATGCAATAAAATGATAAGTATCAGCACAATATGTAATTGGGCTGATACAAATCACCGAAAAAGAAATTTCCTTGAAGGGGAACGTATATTGAATGTCGGCCATATCATAAAATTAGGCAAAAATTCAACTGAAACAGAACCTTCAAGTGAGGAAAATTTTAATGCTTTCTGTTTACAAACTTCCGACTTAAAGAGTAATCCACAAGAAATAAAACTGGTAAATAGAGATATTATATCAATGCAGTGTTGAAGAACGTTGCAACCATATTATTGAAACATTACTTAATTGCAACAGTTAAGTTCCCAACCAAAATAGTCATCTGTCACAATGTCTTTTCAGTTAACTTTATTTTTTTCTATCAAAATTTTTAATGTTATTTAATAATAATAACTATTCAATTAATAAATTAAGTTTTCAATACTAAGACTAAGTATAATACCTACTTACTTGGTAAAATAACTAACCATATCTGCATTGAAATGACGTGGTACTATTATAACCTATTACTTACTTTTTATTAGTGTATTTGCCATAAGGCACTTACACTATTGGCGTCGGTCGGATGGCGGGATCTAGGGGTCGGACCAAAATTTCTCGACGTTTCATAACCTCCTAAGAAGTTTGGCACCATTTTTGGAAAAGTCTATTTATATATGTATATATATATATATATATATATATATATATATATATATATATATATATATATATATATATATATATATATATATATATATATATATATATATATATATATATATATATATATATATATATATATTTATATATATATATATATACGTATATATGTGTACGGGCTATAACTTTCGAAGGAGTTAATTGATTTTAACGAAATTTGGACCACATGTTGAAATCCATCACCGCACGAAGCCTATTTAAAATGGGCCTAATCGGGCCACTTTAAGGGTGGGTTTTAGGGGTTGAAATATATTTTTGGGCCCAAAAATACCGAAAAATTTCACCGAATCGTTTCAAAATTGAAATTTAACCCTTTAGTAATGATTAAAATGTGCTACCAAAATTTGATTAAAATCGGCCGGACAGGACCGGACTTAAATATTTTATGAAAACGTTAGTTACTAGATATGGATTTATTTAGTGAAGGGTGAATTTAATTTGTTGTATTGATAGTAATATTAAAATTAAGAAAAAAATATTATTTTAAGGGGTGTATTAAGGGGTTAAATTTTGCATTTTGTCCAAAAATTAAGTTAAGTTTACATAAGGAAGCTACACTGCCTATTATAGCAAATACACTATATTGTCGGCAGGGTTTCGCACTGCGACCCGAGTTTTTTTGTGTTTGCACGAGGTGAAAACTTCGCAGGTTCCATAATAAGTCATTTATTAATTTATTCAACGCTTTTTATTATTATTATAAAAAAATCACAATGATCAGTACCGATTCACAGTACGATTCATAATCATGTTTCTCTAATTATAGTTGTAAGTTTCGCCGCCAGATAGAGTAGTCCATATAAAGAATCCCCATACGCTATGAAACTTTTTCGTATTTGTTATTCGGTGATAGTCAATTTTTTTTGACATCTAGCATATTTTTAATTATTTCGATTTTGCACCTCAATCAATGCCGTGCCAACAATAATAGGTTCGCCACCCCGGGCCCATTGGAACTATGACCTATATACACCGATACTACAGGTTTTATAAAAAGGTCGAAAATTACTCTCTTTCACTGCTCTTTAACAGATTGGTTGCGAATGGCGGCCATTGTGTGAAATCACCATATACAGGCGGTCCAATAAACTTTTTTTTTAAACTTTTCAAAATAAAAAAACATCTCGGTTTTTAATGGGGAATTATAAAACGGTCGAATAAAAAAGAAAATTTAGTGATTGATGATGAGATACTGTTTTAATAACTTGAGATATTAAAATAATAGTTGGGTGACTAAATTACTAAGTGAGCGACTAAATTACTAAGTGAGCGACTAGAATGCCTTCGGTAATTTTGCAGCAGATATCTTCTTTTGTTTTTACTTTTTATTTGTTTTTTTCACTTTGAGATTACAACTTAAAACTCACATTTTCATGAAGATTGAAAACCACCGCTTTTTTATAAAGGGATATGCGAATTGTCTGGCAGTGAAATGCGATGGGGCAAAGGTGGAGTTTTTAAAAAAATAATTCCGGGGTGAACGAAAACGGGTATGCGAATTGTCTCGCAGTGAAACGGGAAGGGGCAAATGTGGAGTTTTTAAAAACACAATTCCGGGGTGAACGATAACGGGGTATGCGAATTAAATAGTTAATTGTTTGAATAGAACTGCGTTTTCTAAAAAATATATATTTAATTGACTGTAAATTAAATACCTATACATTTTTTAGAAAACGCAGTTCTATTCAAACAATTAACTATTAACAAAATGCCGCTCAGAATAAATAAATCATTTGAAAATTTTGAAAAAAATGCAGGACGTAACGTTGACACTCAAACAAATATTAGGTCGCTCAAATATTATGAAGTTTCCCATTTTGTATTTTGTATTTTAAGTAAATGGATATTTGTAAGTTGCTGTTCTGTTGATTTCTCGTCACGCGCAGTCAGTCGCTCACTTAGTAATACAGTAACAAGTAAAAACTGGTATCCCGTCAATTGATAGCACGACACCCATAGTCGTCAATTCGTCGTACGACAATTCATCGATATGGGCTATATGCAGGGGGCGGAGTTACAAATTTTTCGATGCGAGCGTTTGTGGTGAGCACTAGGGGAAACTTCAACCTCAAATTTTCCGTATGTCAGTGAACAATGTTTATTAAAAGTGGAAATAGTTATCTATACTAATATTATATAAAGCTGAAGAGTTTGTTTGTTTGTTTGGTTGAACGCGCTAATCTCAGAAACTAGTGGTTCGAATTGAAAAAAAGTTTTTTTTGTTGGATAGCCCATTTATCGAGGAAGGCTATAGGCTATATAATATTACGCTACGACCAATTGGAACGGAACATCAATGAAAAATGTTGCAAGATGTATCTCAAAATTAGTCCGTCCGACAAATATTATGAGGCGAAATGCCTTAACTAAATATTGCAATATTAGCGCGTGAAGTTTACAGGCCCGGATAGCTCAGTCGGTAGAGTGTAAGACTCTTAATGCCATTGTCTAGGGTTCAAGCCCCACGTCGGCGAATATATTTTTTTTTATTTTCTACATTGCTTTCTTCTAAGGCTTACATTTCAATTTTTTTAAATTTTATTACGACTAATTAAAATTAAATAAATTTAATTAATAACTCATTTGAAAACTGTTACAACTATAAGCCCCTATATAAAAATAATTTTCCTACAGTGTTTTCAATTAAATATTTATTATATTAAAAGAAATTTATTACTTAAAAAAAGTATAAATACTGCTTTTTAACGACAAAAACTTTTGAACGGTAACGTCGATCATTATGAAGTTTGAACACAACATTCATCTCGGTAAACTAAGATGAATGTGCGTACTCATGTCCCTTCCTTCCACATTCGTTCTTTTGCACCCGGGCGAAACCGGGCGGGGCCGTTAGTAATTTTATAAAGTTTTTTAGTTACAAAGAAAATATGGGCGATCTGGAAATGCTTTCGCTGCTCCTGCCTAATAAGGTTTCACTTAAAAAAATTATAAATTTCACACAATCAAGATGTTTTAACGAAACGAGACAGTTTGTCTACGCAAGAATTTATTCAAGTCAGGCGCGGTCCGAAGGGGGGGGGGGTCACAGGGGACATGACCCCCCCCCAAAATCTAAGGTCAAATTGAAAAATCTCAAAAATTTGCCAAATAATAAAAGGAAATTTTTAGCTATCCCCTAACAGCGATAAATTTAGTTTCCGCATTTGTTTTATAGGTAATGTATAAAATAAAATGTGTCTTGTGCAATAATGTTTATTTTATTCCTGTGGTATATTTAAATGTAATTTTGTAAAGCCCTGTTAATTTTATATATTATGCAATTTAATCAGTTACGTTAGCCATAGAATGATTTTGATTTTTTTCAATTTGATTGCATTCCAAGATTAGACTTTTCTAGATTAACATTAAATTAATTTGTACAATAATTGTAATTTGTTTAAATAAAAATATTTTTGAGTTCAATAAAAAATAACTTTCTTTTATTACAAAAATATTACAATTCCAGATATCTATTTTTTATTAGTGTAGTGAGTGACCCCCTCCAAAGTTTCAGGCTGCGACCGCGCCTGATTCAAGTCAACATGAAAACGGTCTACTGTAGTTTGTACTGATGCGGTGAGTGTGTACGTATTTTTAGAACCAACAGCGGGCGCTCTGCCATCGCTCTAAAATTACCTGCAGTTAATTAATTAGTGCGAGATATACACATGACAAATTTAATAATTCTCTCTGCTGTTCTACTTTATGTAATTTACCGACAGCAGCACATGTACGGTCACAAGACAAAGCGACTTATGTACAGCAAATCTGCAATCTCGCGTAACGTTCTTATTATTTAGTGTAGACATCGCGAATATGGCCGTTCTACGCGGTAGAAGTGAAGGCCGCTGCACACGAGGCTGGAAACATTGCTGGGACTTCTGCTGGCCGGCGACGAGACTCGAAATGACGTCACTGCGGGCTCACCTGCTAGCTCACAAGATGAATTTTAAAATTAGAACAAGGGCTATTTTTCTTGCTCTGAGCAGGAGCAGTATCTTGTCAAGTGGGCGACATGAACAACCGCCCACAAACAAGCACGGCGTCATTCTGTTCAGAGACAATAAATGTCCACTTTTGTTACCGCTCTATAACTGCGCGCGCACGAAATCTACCTACAAAGCAAGCTTGAAAAGACGTCTCTAGTAATACATAACAGCAATTAAGTAAACCAGCGCTAGAAAACTAGTAGTCAAATCTAGCAAGAAATCTAGCAGCAAATCCAACTTGAAAATGTTGATATAGTATTTATATATGTTAGATTGATATATTATTAGAAAATAAAATTTGATATCGCGTGAGGTGACGCGGGTATTGGCTAGTATTCAACATGTTATTTCCTGTTCGTTGTCATGGTTACCTACATAATATGTTCCACGTCATGTAAAAATTAATCAAAGTCTGCTTAAGTAGTTTATTACTGACAGATCTACAAAACAAAAGAACATAGCTGATTTTTTTTTATTTTCAAAATAGTTCCCAAACTATGAAGTTTAGAGAAAACAATTTTTAACGAAACTTTCTCGAAAAAATAAATGGAATAATAAGCCGTTATGAAAAGTATACCTATATAAAAAACATCGTTATAGCATATATGTCTTCTACGTATGCGCCGATTTTCCCCAAAAACAATAGGGCACTTCATATTTGCATACCAAACATCCTCCTTAAATATGGTTTCAACCCGCTCATCCGTTTGACCTGTATCGTGCTCACAGACAAAAAGAACTACAGAGTTTTTCAAAATATATGTTTTTTGGATTCGGGAACCTCAAAAAAACAAGATATTGTAAAAAGAAAAGTGATTTTTGACCTAAACTAGTACCATTCCCTCACTTGTGGGTTGGAATGGTAAAACAATAGTTGGATCCAATTCTGAATAGCCATATGCCACTTAGTGTTGTGACCGCAGATATTTCCGTATACATGTTTCATAGTCGAGTGAAGTCACTAGCAATGTCAAACGTGCTCTGATTCAGGAATAATGTCAAATTGCATGCTTTAATTGGGTCGTTTGTTAACAATTGACAGACGTCGAATAATATGCAGTTGTAATTTATTCTCATCTAGACTGTATATATACTAACACTAGCCGTTACCCGCGGCTGAGACGAAATACGGATGCGTTCTCGTTATTTCTAGACGTACATACCTATAATAAGCGCCACGAATTTAAAAGGCTCGGAAGTTAGATGCGAATGCGGGTTTGCGCTTGTACAGTCCATTGAAAAACTACAAACTCGCAACTCAACACAACTAAAATAACAATAACAACTTGACAATAGCGTACTCGACTGTACTTTAAAGCAGGAAAGCGACAACTGACAAAAGCAACGAGCGATCACGGCCAATCACCGACGAGCGCACGTTCCATGCAGGTAGCTGGGAGGTGGTGGGAGTCTCAACGGCTCTAAAATGTGCCTTTGCGACGCTGTTTGTGACTAACGTCCGAACCTTTTAGATCCGTGGCGCGTATTATACTAAGAACGGAATTTATGCTAATTTTATCCAAAACGGATTTTTCACCCACCAAATTTCGTGGAACAATTAATACGTTCGACTATCGCTTATCGAGGTACAGGCAAGTAGTAGTCTTAGTTATAGAGGTCCATGAGTGTAAAACGCCTTTCTCTGATAGAGGTTTCTGTTTCTCACTTATAGAGGTTTTAGAGGGTTAAATAGTAGAGCTGTAAAAGTAACGAGAAATTGTGTACCCATATGTATTCGTTACTTAAAGAACCAGTACCCGTTACTGTCGTATCGTTACGTTACTTGGTACTTTTCATACGATATACAATAGTGTACTTAATAGCATCAAGCAATAATAATAATAATAATATATTTTTCGTTACAATTGACAAAAGTTTGTAACAAGTCATTTAAAATTGTTTACACTATAAAATCACTTAGTTTGTAAAATTCTTTGTTTACCAGTTCATTCCCTAGAACTTCCTTGAAACGAGGCAGCGACTCAATAAGCATGTAGCTTCGCACAAAGCGCGTCGCATACGTGATACGACATGAGTCATGACTTCGTACTTTATGAATACTTATAAGTAACACATTGTGTTCGTATAACCGTATCAAACGAGTCGAACTGACATGGATACGAAGCATGCGAGTAACGAAATGAATTTGTAAGTAACGATTCGTTACTTCGAGTCAGACGATGTACCCGTTACTCAGTAACGAATACATACGGTTTGTTACAGCTCTATTAAATAGACGGTGCCTGACTATTACTCAGACTTAGAGAGTCCGCTCGCTTACCCAGTTCTCACTCAGTCAGGTTTGACTAACATTTCTTAACATTAAATATTGGTTGCATATTGAAAATGTATTTTTTTCTAAAATTCCGAAGATTTCAGTTGATCTGCAGCGCTCATAAAAGAGCCGTCACTAAAAATTTGTAGGTATATTTTTGATTAGGAGTAACGTATAAAAATGATCTGAATAAAACGATATTAAATTCTAGGAAAATATCCGATATTTAAAAGTGTTGGTTGTCGAATTAAACACACGTTAAGATATCAAATTCTTTTTTTTTTCATTTCAAAATAATTCCATACATTTTTATACATTAATTAAATTTCACATCTTTTTAATAAACACGTCTTATTAGCTTGCTAAATATTTGCACTGACAAAAATATATTATCAATTGTTTTTAGGAAGTATGTCATATTTCGAACATGTTTAAGGTGTTTAAAACATAGAGATATTACAATAGAGTACGTATGAGAATATTAAAAGTGTCTGCAATTAAGAGAGAGAGAGCAGTTCCTTATCTCTATGGTAACTAATGATGCAAAACAATGCTGATGTGAGTAAACAAATTTCTGGTTTTCTGCAGCGTTCTTTCTCTTAACTGAGTACACTTTCACTTATGATAAGCGTACACAGTAGCGTACTCTAGTTACTTACATCTCTATGGATTAAACACACTGATATTGTTCCTCACCGGTATGCATACGTTTGTGACTTATCAAATTCCTTTTATCGCTGAAACTGTTTACACAAACGTCACACTTGTATGGTTTCTCCCCAGTATGTACGCGATTGTGAACCATTAAGGCCCGATTCACACTATAGTGCCGGTCACGGTTCGGTAAAATCTTACTGTATTCACACTATCATTCTGGGTTCGATCACGGTTCAATCTCGATTTGCAAGAAGTCTAATATACTTCCTTTGCAATACATTTAACTTTATTTCATAAGTACAATTTTTCTAGTTGTCTGACAATGTCGTTCGATTTTTCAATTGAAGAATTAGCTGTTCTAGCTATTCTTCTTGATGAAGACACGGCAAATAAGAAAAGAGTGAAACGCAAGGCAACGAATAGAAGAATGTGGGTGCATCCAAGCTTATTAGCGAGGAAAACGGAAGGCAAATGCTACATCCTGTACAATCATTTAATAGACGAAAACTGCATTTGAAACAAAAACCTATTCATAAGTCAGGCAAAGTCCGATCACGCTCCAGCAAAATATTCTTCTAAACGGATCGGTGCCGGAGCGTGATTGGATCCGAACTTGAGCGGTGCTGATAAAGTATGAATACGCTCATTGCTTCTTGTGTAAGAATCGTTTACCGAACCGAGACTGAACCGAGAGCGAACCGTGACCGGCACTATAGTGTGAATCGGGTCTAAATATGAAGATGTTTGAAAGCACTTTTCTCAAACTGGTACGGTTTCTCACCAGTAGCAACTGTGCGTTTTAGGACAACGATTTACGAAAGCATTTTTTTACACACGTCGCACTAATTAGTCACGTGTATGCTTAGCTTTATGTAATTTCAAACGAGTCGATTGAATAAAACTCTTATCGCAAACGTCACACCGATAAGGTTTCTCACCAGTATGTACAAGTTTGTGTGATTTCAGATGAGTCGCTTGATTAAAACTCTTATTGCAGACGTCACACTTAAATGGTTTCTCACCAGTATGCAACCGACAGTGTACTTTTAATGCGTCCGGTGTGCCAAAGTCTTTTTTACAAACATCGCACTTATACGGTTTCTCACCAGTGTGTATACGTTTGTGGACTGCCAAATAACTGTTCTGAGTGAAGTTTTTATTACAAACGTCACACTGATACGGTTTATCACCGGTATGTAAAAGTTTGTGAGACTTGAGAGTACCCGTTTGTTTAAAACGCTTATTACAAACGTCACACTGATATGGGGTCTCTCCCGTATGCGAACGACAGTGAACTTTCAAAGCGTCTGACGACCCAAAGCATTTGTTACAAACGTCACATTGGTACGGTTTTTCACCAGTATGAATACGTTTATGGATTGTTAAGTGACCCATTTTATTGAAACTCTTATTACAAACGTCACACTGATACGGTCTCTCGCCTGTATGGACCCGATAGTGTATTTTTAGATAAACATATTTACAAAAGCATTTTCTACAAACGTCACATTTATAGGGTTTCTCAACAGCATGTATACGTTTGTGAATCGTTAATGAACTCTTTTGAGTGAAACTCTTATTACAAACTTCGCATTGGTATAGTTTCTCTTTGGTATGTACACGATTATGTTCGCCCGACTTGCAACCAATATCTGTTTTTAAGTCTTCTTTGTCGTCCGCGTTTGAAGAGTCATCGACATATTCTGGTAAAAATATGGAGGAACTATCATCCGACGGTTCTTTCTTGATTTCGGTTTTTAAAAACACTTCTTCTTTAATTTGGTTTATTGAATTAAAAGTGTCAGATTCCGTTTCTTTCCAGTCGATGGCTACATCTATTTTAGTGTCCTGAAGTTCAACTTTTGAACACTTCCCATCATATTCGGATAAAGTTTCTATTGTCTCATCAACATAGCCCGTTGGAAACGGTGTTTTTTCATCCTGCGGTTCGTCTTTGATTTCAGCTTTTAATAATATTTCAGTATTCATTTTTATTTTGCTGATTTCAAATTCACAGTCAAGTTTTCTTCCCTTTTGACTTTAATCTGGAAACACGCTTTGAAGCTCTGAATATTCACGAGTCCCAGCGGTCCTCAGAAAATTTCTAAATAGTACCTACATTTATACTTGATTTAATTGTTAGAAGCATTGTTGCTGTGGAAAGTGGCGTAGTGTTTTGTTTTTTTCTTTCTAATTGCGTCTTGTCGTTATCTGAGAAAGAATATCTATTGATTTTCATTAATATTTATAACATTGTTTTTTTATTAAAAACTTACAGTGCGAGATCCGGTATTAGAAATATATATATCCGCATCTATTATTTGATAATGACAAAGATTATGTTAGATAATAATATACATTGATATATCGCACATGTATTGCCTAGCTAAATCGCGTATCGATGCTGTTAAATTAAATAAATTCTAATTAACTTTTTTGGATCAACTTCCGCGATTTGTTAATTATAAAAATCGAGCCTAAGATGAGATAATATGACACAAGAAATATACCATTGATTCTATACATAAATATAAAACATCCAGATAAACATATCTTGTAAATAGTTTTGTTCTGTGTACTTTGAGTTTATTTGATTTGTTAACACCTTATTTGTGTCATATTCTCTCATTTATGGCTCGATTTTTATGATTAACAAATCGGGAAAGTTGATTCAAAAAAGTCATTTATAATTTATTTAATTTGACAGCATCGGTACGCGATTTAGCTAGGAAACCCATGTGCCAAAAATTTATCAATCTATATATTACCTGACATATAATCTTTGTCATCATCAAATACCAGATGGGGGTATATATTTCTAATGCCGGATCTTAGACTATTATTGGTAAAACATAAAAAATATAACAATGGTAAAAGTGATTTTATGCGCAAAATTTTTATATTTTCAATTGCAATATCTTTTTGTAAAATAAAATTACAAATTCTCGATATCAAACAAGCGGGACGATCTAATGAGATTTTGCTCGATTTGATATTCAGTAATATAATTAATTGTATCTATATTAATAAACTTTTGAAATAAGCTATACTTCAAATGTCTGACTTTACCTGAACGGGATCACACTTTATAATTATATCTCCTAAACTGTTTTTCCGTATTGTTTAAAAATTATAACATATTTATCAAAGTATCGGCACTCCTTTAGCACAATGATAGACTTAACACATTTTACTTAAGGCACAACAATTTACCGATATTTATATAATAAAATGAAAAATTACTAACGAGATGAATTCGAGCGAGCTGTTATCTTCGACTACAGGCTACCCAAAACAGTGTGGCCAGCCTTGTCAGTATTCGATAAAGTGAAAATATTAGTGTTTGCAAAAATACTTATTGTTTAGGTACCGTTTAAATTTTAATTTAATATTTGCCGCCTTTTTTAGAAAAGAAAAATGGAAAGCAACTTGAAAAATTTGCTTTACAAAACTACGTTTTTACAATCACTATTGTCATTTTGGAAAAGGGTCTTACCTTCTGTAATTAATCTACATTTTTTTGTTTATTATCTGTGTACTTGGTTTAATTGCTTTCGTAATATTTTAGGAAGTTTTCTTATTAAGCTTGTGAGAAACATGTTTGCCGTGTGTTTAAACAAATTATTATGCTGGCACTTCACATGGCTATTTGTGTATTTGGCATATTTGGCCAACAATTACCATGTGTGGACAGTCTATTTGACAAAATGTTGGCCTTATTTGACAAATAAGGCCAATACCAAATACGCGTTACCGTGCGCTTGTCGGTTTTTCGAGGCACATCAAAGGAGTCAAATAGGCAAATACGCAAATAAACCGTCCACACAATGGCCATATTCAGAAGCGCACGCGCCGTGAACCTGTACGGACGTGCACTATTTTTGTGTCTGTGCTGTGAGCGAGAACTGGAACAATTACTATTGAAAATGAATTGGAACAATGAAACAGTGCTAAAATTCCTGGAATTTTGAACCTTGCGTTTTGCTGCCAAATGTGTGTGTGTTTGCTATTTGACTGTCATGTGTGTATGGTCATATTTGCCTGTATTTGCATGTTTGTCTTGAACGTCATATATTTTGCCAAAAACAACAAACACCCAATAGCGAACACAATTAGCCATGTGAAGTGCCATCATTAAACATAACTGTGAACTTTTACAAAAGGAAATATCCTACAGATTTTGGGATCGCCCACTCCATAAACTCAATACTCCTATATTACTAGTACCCGTAAGTGGAAGTGATGCCCACCAAGTGAGACAACAACTGCATACTTCTATCTCACCTATTTATACTCGATCCGTTCTGCGCAAGCGTTGCGACTGTAGTGAGGAAATGGGCAAGTGCATGCTCCATTCTCGAACAAGCGCATAACATTTGCGGTCTAAATAACGGAGACAGATGTATATGTATGTCTGCATCCTTTGCCAGACCTTACTAGCAATATAGGAGTATATGGTCTACCCCATAGGAAAGGACATTATCATATATATTAATACGCTAAGGTTAAAGATGTTTGCCTCCATTTTTAGAAAAAACCTCACAATTTCTCCACATAAATTATATATCATTTTACAGATAATTGCTTGCTCTACTGACATCGACAACTAAAAAATTTATTATTGCTTTTGTTTTTGTAAATTAATTAAAATACAGCAACGCTGAACAACGTCTGCCATCTGACGGATTTAATTTTGAAACAACGTCAACACTTCGATCTGTCATCTGACCTTCATATTGTAACACAACATACACAATACTGCATACTGCATCTGGCGGCTTTAATTTTGAAACAGCGAGCAACGCTGAACAACGTCACAGCAATGCTGCATGATACCATCTGACGGCTTAGTTCAACGCTTTTGCTACTTGCGTCTCTGTATGACAATTTTAGTAAAATATTTCTTCGATCTGTCATCTGAGCTGCATATTGTAATACAACAAAAAGAAGAACGTTATAAGCAGTATGCAAAATTAGAAACGAATTGAATACCTGCATTATTTAAAAAATAATTTTGTAAAGTGATAATTATTATACTTATTTAGTGCGAATAGTTCGCACAGGTCACACTAGTATTAAAATAATTGACTATGACCTCACCCCCTCCCAATGGAGAGTCAGTGCGTTTAAACCCAGCAATTTGTTTAGAATAAACATACACTTCATACACTGGTATTAGTTATTTTATTAAAATTTCCCACTCATCAAAACAAGATACAAACATAGATATAAAACGTTTTTTTAGTCTAAACAACAAAACAATTCCGCGTATGATTGAATTCTTACGCGACGTCACTTATAAAAGATAATTATAAATAGATTTTTTTTAAAACAAAACACTTATATAACAAAAACAATTGAAATAATTACTGACAGTGCGGTACTTCAATATAATAATTGAATTTTAAAGTCTGTATGACCAGTTGATAATATATTTTTGAGACAATGCAAATAGTTAGCAAGAAAATAAGACGTGTTTATTAATAAACTATAGTTTAAAAAACTAAAAAAAAAAACACGCTTTAATAGCAAAGCGAACTAAGAAAGTAGAAAATAATTACAGTAGAACGCCGATTAACCGAATCGCCAATTATCCGAATCGGTCCTAAGCGTAATATGAAAAATTAAAACTAAGTAATTTTTCAATAAAAACAAGTTTTGTGGGGATGCAAGAATACAATAAACGCGAGTGACAATTGCCGTGTAGACGCTACAATGGTATCAGCACACGTTGAAGTTGGAACTCGTTGGAGTCCAGATATATTTCAACTGTTATGATTGAAAGCTAGAGGCAAGACACTACAATCGGCGTTCTACTGTATTAACAAAATAATTCAATTGTAGTAAAAAGCGTAGGGTGCTTGATATTAAATGTTACAATTATTTCATTGGTAGCTATTTATAAAATTAGAGTTTTAATAAAAATATAGTAATTGGCACCCCACGCTTTTTTACTATAATTGAATTATATTGTTTATAATTATTTTCTACCGTTTTAGTTCGCTTTGCTATTAAGGCGTGCTTTTTTAGTTTCTTTAAACTATAACTTTTTATTAATAAACACGTTTTATTTGCTTGCTAACTATTTGGTTTGTCTCAATAATATATTATCAACTGTTTTTGTGAAATATCATTAGTGCACAGCATTAATATTATGTGTTATTCCGAGAATGTGTCCGACTGTGTTTCTTTAAGTTTGATGACATACTAAAGCACTTTTTACAAACATCACATTGGTAGGGTTTCTCACCAGTATGTATACGGTTATGATATGTTAAATTTTGTAACTGAATAAAGCGTTTATTGCAAACGCCACACTGAAATGGTTTCTCACCAGTATGTATACGTTTGTGAGTTTTTAAATGTTGTGACTGAACAAAGCGTTTACTGCAAACGTCACACTGATATGGTTTTTTACCACTATGTATACGATTGTGGTTTGTTAAACCTTGCGGCTGACCAAAGCGTTTATTGCAAACAACACACTGATATGGTTTCTCTCTAGTATGTATACGCATGTGGTTTGTTAATGAATACTTTAAAGTAAAACTTTTACGGCAAACGTCACAATGATATGGTTTTTCCCCAGTATGTATACGTTTGTGAACTTTTAATGAGCTCTTTAAGTTCTTACCACAAACGTCACACATATTTGGTTTCTCATCAGTATGCACGTGATTCTGTATCCCCGATGCGTGACCGCTAGCTGTAATTGTATTTTCACTACTGATTTCACTGCCGACATATTCTGGTAAAAGTTCGAATGAATTATCATCCGCCGGTTCATTCTTGATTTCGGATTTTAAAAGCATTACTTCTTTAATTTCATTTGTTGAGACAGATCCTGTCGCATTCCACTTGACGTCTGTGTCTACACCTATTTTAGAGTCCTCAATTTCAATTTTTGAGTCATCACCATCATATTCGAATAAAGTTTCTCCTCTTTCATCAACATAGCCCGTTGTAAACAGCGATTCATCCATTGGTTCATCTTTGATTTCAGATTTTAAAAACATTCCTTCGTTAATTTCCTTTGTTAAATTAAGAGTGGCAAATCCTGTCAGTTTCCAGTTGTCACCTATTTTAGTGTCGTCAGTTCCAATTTTTGAGTCATCACCATCATATTCGAATAAAGTTTCTCCGCTTTCATCAATATAGCCCGTTGGAAACAACGGTTCATCTATCGGTTCATCTTTGATTACAGATTTTAAAAATATTTCATCATTTATATTGTTTGATGAATTCAAATTCAAAGTCAAGCTTTCGTCCGTGTTGGCATTTATATCAAACATGGTATCAACGTCTGAAGAAACACGATTCACAATTATTTCGTATTATAAGATCTTAAGTAAACTTTTGAATAAAATATTTAAACTTGATTTGACCGCCAGAAGCGTGTATTATGTTATTTTTTGACGAACCTTCCTACTATTGTAGCCCTTTTTAAGGTTAAATATATTATTATTGTTAGTAGAAGCGTGTATTTGATATAAATAGCGTCGTACTATTTTTTTTTTTCACTTAAATTTATAGCATATTCTTTTATTTGAAAACATTTTGGTAAGACATTAAAATTATAATAATGATAACACTGTTTTTGTAGGAAAAATTTTGATACTTTCAATTGCAATATTTTTTTGTAAAATAAAATTATAATAAATTGTTTGAACCTCAAAATAACGAAACATAAGCTAAGAGAATTTACCTCGATTTTGAATTCGGTAATAAAATTGCTGGACATTACGTATTTCGTATTTGTAATGTCATTATAAAGTAAATTAGGTAACTATTTTGTGCACTGATTGTATTTTATTTCATGTTTTAAAACCAATATTTGATTGATCATCTTGTGTTAATAATGAAAATATTACGATATTTACAAAAAAATACTAATTATTGTTACAAAAACGGTTAAATATTTTTAAAGCAGAAATGATTTAATACATATTTGCCGCTTTTTTACAGAAGTAAAATGTAAAGTAACTAAAGAAATTTGCTTTGCAAAACTGAACATTTTTACAATCACTGTTATAATTTTGGAAAAGGATCTCACCTTTTTTATTAGTGTACATTTTTTTAGTGTATTTGCCATAAGGTATATAATTTGGTACATATGTTGAATTGATATGTAGTATTGAAATTAAGTAGAAAAATGTTATTTTAAGGGGTGTATTAGAGTTTTTTTTTTTTAATTTTGTCCAAAATCAAAGTTAATTTCATACAATAGAGCCGCACTGCCTATAAAAGCAAATACACTTCTTCTGAATCGATTTGATCTGTGTTAATTCGAAGATATCTTGATGAAACATGTATTGCGCACTTCCCTTCATTAAAACGAAGAGAACTATGTATGCTTCATCACAATGTGTGCGAATTAATACACTTAAATCGGTACTACAACTTTTTTCTTTCCCTTATTTATATATAACTAGCGGTCCCGCCCGGTTTCACCCGGGTGCAAATAAACGATTGGTGGGGGGGTACATCAGTACGCACGTTCATCTTAGTTTACCGAGATGAATGTTGTGTTCAAATTTCATGATGATCGGTGTTACCATTCAAGTTTTGTCGGACGGACAAATTTTGAGTTATATTTTGCAACATCTTTCATTGTTGCTCCGCTCCTATTGGCCGTAGCGTGATATTGTATAGCCTATAGCCTTCCTCTATAAATGGATTATCCAACAAAAAAAAACATTTCAATTCGAATCAGTAGTTCCTGAAATTAGCGCGTTCAACTAAACAAACTCTTCAACTTTATATATTAGTATAGATTTATGAATTTTAGCAACAGCAATATCCTGCATATTTTGAGACAGCCTACCCATAAGGAAAGGGCATTATTTTTAATTGGCTAAGACCTAACCGGCAATGTATGTAGATTGAGTGCGTTTAAGAACAAAAAATGTAAAATAAGGTAGTAACCAATACTTCGTAACATAAACATACCTAGCAATTTGTTTAGAATAAATATACACTTCATACACGGATATTAGCTATTTTATTAAAATTTCCTACTCATCAACAAAATACAAACATAAATATAAAACGTTTTTTAGTCTAAACAACAAAATAATTTCACGTACGATTCAAATCTTACGCGACGTCGCTTATAAAAGATAAATATAAATTTTTTTATTTAAAACATAACACTAATATAACAAAAACAATGAGAATAAATACTGACAGTGCATTACTTCAATATAATAATCAAATTTTAAACTTTGTATAGTGAACCAAGTAAATTATATATTTTCAATATTTTAATGCGTGAGATATTGTCGTTTGTAGATGAAAAGTATAGTTCCAAGAAAACATTGTCTCACGTTTGTGTAGTGTATAAAACGACTTTTTAATTCCCAAAAATAACAAAATGCTTACCGCATTCATAACAAATTATAAAAAAGATTTCATGACTGTTCTATCAACAAAAATTGAATTCATACAAGCACAAAGATAATATTTTTTATTACTCATGCGGGAAAAGTGGTATGTTTACGCACGCTGTTACGGTTGAAAAGTAGCTATTTTCATTTGCGTACGGAAACTTTATTTGTCGCACTGAAATTATTGTTTGCCGCACGCAAATTCAGAGTTACCATAGTTACCAATACAATAACAATTTTAACTGAATTTTCAACTTTTTAATGATTTAACTTTAATTTTTATTACTTCTAATTTCTTTTTTTAATTCGTAATAAAATTTGAATTTTATTTTAATTTAATTCGTAATAAAAAAATAGTATGTGCAACTCATGCGGCATTGCCGATTGCCCCCTCAAGCGTTTTCGTGGGCAATCGACAACTTGCCGCACTAGTTGCACAATATACTAATATTGGGACCCTGGGTGCATGAAGTCTTCTGTTTGATTTTTTTTCTTGATAACAAGTTTCAGTAAAAAAAGAATTCAATTCAAAATATGCACAAGATTAATTTTACACTAATTAAATTTTACATATTTTTGAAACACGTTTTATTTGCTTGCTGACTATTTGTATTGTCTTAAAAATACCTATATAACCAACTGTTTTTATGAAACATCATATTTCGAATATGTACAAATGTGTTTAAGAGTATTCGTCCCGACAAATACCCCCTGCACCCTTCATCTCAAATCTTTTCCCCTCGCCTAAAAACGGTTCGCGCTCTCCCGACGCTATTTTTAAAGCTAGAGGGTTCTGGTAAACGCCAAATGAAAGAAAAAGAATCAGACTACAGATCTTGCAGGCGGATTTTTTGAAAAACAGTTTCGCCTACGTGTGAAATATTACATAACTTATTATTTTTTTCAAAAAACTGTAAGTTTTTTCAGGAATTTTTTTTCGAAAAATTCGCCTGAAGGATCTGTAGTCTGATTCTTTGTTCTTTCATTTGGCGTTTACTAGAACCCTCTAGCTTTAAAAATAGCGTCGGGAGAGCGCGAACCGTTTTTAGACGAGGGGAAAAGATTTGAGATGAAGGGTGCAGGGGGTATTTGCAGGGACGAACACTCTTAAAGTATTTTAACACCGCACTAATCTGTGTTATTACGAGAATGTCTACGGCTGTGTGCCTTTAAGTTTGATGATGTTCTAAAATACCGACAACAAACGTCACACCGATATGGCTTCTCACCAGTATGTATACGATTGTGTTTTGTTAATGAGCCATTTAGAGAAAAGTTTCTGTTGCAAATGTCGCAGTGATATGGTTTCTCACCAGTATGTATACGATTGTGCATTGTTAATGAAAATTTTCTAGAAAAACTTTCATGACAAACGTTACATTGATATGGTTTCTCGCCAGTATGTATACTTTTGTGGTTTGTTAATGCATCCTTTCTAGAAAATCTTTTACTGCATACGTCACACTCATATTTTTTCTCACCAGTATGTATGCGCTTGTGTTCAGATAATGAGTCCTTTCGAGAAAAGCACTGGTTGCAAACGTCGCACTGATATGACTTCTCACCAGTATGTATACGCTTGTGTTTTGTTAATGAGCCATTTAGAGAAAAGTTTCTGTTGCAAATGTCGCAGTGATATGGTTTCTCACCAGTATGTATACGCTTGTGTTTTGTTAATGAGACAAGTTGAGAAAATTGTTTGTTGCAAACGTCGCACTGATATGGTTTCTCACCAGTATGTATGCGCTTGTGTTTTCTTAATGAGTCATTTCGAGAAAAGTTTCTGTTGCAAACGTCGCAGTAATATGGTTTCTCACCCGTATGTATACGTTTGTGTGAATTCAGATAACTCCCTCGCTTAAAAGTCTTATTACAATCGTCACACCGATAGGGTTTCTGTATCCCTGATGTGCCAGCACTAGCTGTAATTGTGTTTTCACTAATGATTTCACTGACGTCGGCATTAGACGAAGCGACATATTCTGGTAAAAGCTCGGATGAATTATCATCCGTCAGCTCATTCTCGATTTCGGATCTTAAAAACATTCCTTCGTTAATTTCCTTTGTTGAATTAATAGTGGCAGATCCTGTCAGTTTCGAGTTGTCATCTATTTTAGTGTCGTCAGTTCTAATTTTTGGGTCCTCACCATCATTATCGGATAAAGTTTCTGCTGTTTCATGAACATTGTCTGTTGGCGATGATTCTTCATCCTTGGGTTCGTCTTTGAATTCAGATTTTAATAATATTTCTTTACTCATTTTGTTTGCTGAATTCAATTAAGGAGGTTGAGCCGTTTTACGAAGATAATGAAAAAAATCTGAAATAAAGTTTTTTTAATAGATATTTTTATGACAAAATTTTCTGTAAAAAATCCAAAATCATTAGGAGATTTATAAAGTTAAAAATTAAAAAAAACTTTTACATGTAGTCTTATGGAAAATATGTCAACCTAGCATCCAAACGGTACATTTTAATTTTTTGCAAATAACCAAATAATGTCAGCAGTTCCGAAAACTAACTATGTAAAGCATCGATGTCTTACGCATATTTTAATATTTTTTCCAATTTAATTAGAAGACTTTTAACCAATAAAAAAAATGATTAAGCCTTAGCAGTTTTCGATTATGGACTTTTATTCTTGACAATTTTAACAATTTTAACTGAATTTTCAACTTTTTAATGATTTAATTAAAAATTATTAGTTCTAATTTCTCTTTTTAATTATTTACTGTAAAAAAATATGTAAAATACAGATATTTACATAAATTTATTTTTTTTTAACCTAACTTTGTACAAAACATTTAAAAGTTAGAAATAATTAATAAATATTTAAAAAAAAATTTATTTATGCTTTCATGGCAATAATATTATTGGTATCATCGACTTATAACCTTTTGTAAAAATTTATTATGGAAAAGTTCCCATTTAGAATTCAACTTACTTTTGAATGGGACTGTAACGGATCAACCTCCTTAACAGTCAAGTTTTCTTCTCTGTTGGCATGCATGTCAAACATGGTCTGAAATTCTGAAGATACACGATTCACAATGATTGTGCATTATAATTTCAAAAATCCTCAGTAAAATTTTGAATAAAATATTAATACTTGATTTGTCGGTTAAAAGCGCGTATTTGTTACAAATAGCGTCGTATTGTTTATGTTTTCTTTTTTCAAATTGTCGTTATCTAGTAATCCAAAAATGCCTATTTATTTTCACTAAGATTCATAACGTATTCTTTTTATTTGAAAACATATTTGTAAGACATTAAAATTATAACAATGATCACACTGATTTTGTAGGAAAAATTTTGATGTTTGATTGCAATATTTTTTGTAAAATAAAATTAGAATTCACTGTTTGAACGCCATAATAAAACAAAATATAAGCTAAAAGAATTTACTTCGATTTGGAATTCTATAATAAAATTGCTGTATATTACGTATTTTTAATGTCATTATAAGGTAAATTATGTAACTATTTTATGCACTGATTGCATTTTATTTCATGTTTTAAAACCAATTTCTGACTGATGGTCTTGTGTTGATAATGAAAATATTACGATATATTCACAAAAATACTAATTATAGTTAAAATCGTGTAAATATTTTCAGAGCAAAAATTTTGATTCAATACATATTTGCCGCTTTTTTACAGAAGTAAAATGTAAAGTAACTAAAGAAATTTGCTCTGCAAAACTGAACGTTTTTACAATCACTGTTGTAATTTTAGAAAAATAATCTTACCTTTTTTATTAGTGTACATTTTTATTGTTTATTAACAGCTGTAGACTTGGTTCAATTGCTTTCGTAATATTTTGGAAAGTTTTCTTAAGCTTGCTAGAAACAGATGCTCGTCACGTGTTAAGAGTATTCGTCCCTGCAAATACCCCCTGCACCCTTCATCTCAAATCTTTTCCCCTCGCCTAAAAACGGTTTGCGCTCTCCCGACGCTATTTTTAAAGATAGAGGGTTCTGGTAAACGCCAAATGAAAGACAAAGAATCAGACTACAGATCCTTCAGGCGAATTTTTTGAAAAAAATTCCTGAAAAAACTTACAACCTTTTGAAAAAAATAATAAGTTACGTAATATTTCACACGTAGGCGAAGCTGTTTTTCAAAAAATTCGCCTGAAGGATCTGTAGTCTGATTCTTTGTCTTGGCGTTTACCAGAACCCTCTAGCTTTAAAAATAGCGTCGGGAGAGCGCGAATCGTTTTTAGGCGAGGGGAAAAGATTTGAGATGAAGGGTGCAGGGGGTATTTGCAGGGACGAATACTCTTAAAACAAATTAAAAGAACTAATAATCGCCAAGTGGTCGAAATTCGACCGTAATTCTTTAAATTTCTAAAATTGAACGATATTGAGACTCTTTTATCATGATAATGATTTCTTCTGAATCAATTTGATCTGTGTTAATTCGTAGACATCGTGATGAAACATATATTGTGCACTTCCCTTCATTAAAACGAAGAGAGAACTATGTATGTTTCATCACAATGTGTGCGAATTAATACGCTTAAATCGGTACTACAACTTTTTTCCTTCCCTTATTTATATATGACTAGCGGTCCCGCCCGGTTTCACCCAGGTGCAAAAGAACGATTGAGGGGGAGGGACATCAGTACGCACGATCATCTTAGTTTACCGAGATGAATGTTGTGTCCAAATTTCATGATGATCGGAGTTACCATTCAAAAGTTTTTGTCGGACGAACAAATTTTGAGTTATATTTTGCAACATTTTTCATTAATAAATAAAATTATCGACCAATTTTTCAGACAATATATTAACAAAAAATATAATTAATACATTAACGTTTCGATCCGGATTTGGATTTTCTTCAGAACGGATCTAAAAAATATAATAAATAATTCATATTTAATTTCTAATTCGCTTTATATAAAATTCTTTCAAAATAATTAATTAGTATCAAAATATTGAAATAATAATAATAATAATAATTTTAATAATAAATTATTTTTTCAATATTTTGATACTAAGTAATTAATTATTATGAAAGAATTTTATATAAAGCGAATTAGAAATTAAATATTAATTATTTTTTATATTTTTTAGATCCGTTCTGAAGAAGATCCAAATCCGGATCGCAACGTTGATGTATTATTTATATTTTTTGTTAATATATCGTCTGAAAAATTGGTCGATAATTTTATTTATTCAAGAGTTCTAATCAGACGTTAATCAAAGATTTGAACATTTTTCATTGTTGCTCCGTTCCTATTGGCCGTAGCGTGATAATATATTATAGACTATAGCCTGCCTCGATAAATGAACTATCCAACAAAAAAAATTTCAATTCGAACCAGTAGTTCCTGAGATTAGCGCGTACAACCAAAAAAACTCTTCAACTTTTTATGTTAGTATAGATTTATGAATTTTAGCAAGGTAATATCCCACATATTTTGGCTAAGACCTGGCCTGAAATGTATGTAGAGTGAGTGCGTTTAAGAACAAAATATGTAAAACAAGGTAGTAACCAATACTTCGTAACATAAACATACCCAGCAATTTGTTTAGAATAAACATACACTTCATACACGGATATTAGCTATTTTATTAAAATTTCCTATTCATCAAAACCAGATACAAACATAGATATAAAATGTTTTTTTAGTCTAAACAACAAAACAATTCCGCGTATGATTGAATTCTTACGCGACGTCGCTTATAAAAGATAAATGAAAATTTTTTTATTTAAAACATACCACTAATATAACAAAAACAATGGGAATAAATACTGACAGTGCGGTACTTCAATATAATAATCAAATTTTAAACTTCGTATAGTGAACCAAGTAAATTATACATTTTCAATATTCTAATCCTATTTTAATGCGTGAGATGTTTTCGTTTGTAGATGAAAAGTAGGTATAGTTCCAAGAAAACATAACTGTCTCACGTTTGTGTAAACCATTTAATAATGTAGTGCATTAAACGACTTTTCATTTCCCAAAAACTGTATAGATATTATTCCCAAAAATAACAAAGTGTGGACCACATTCCTAAAAATTAACAAAAAAAGTTTCAATGACTGTTCATCAACAAAAATTGAATTCATACGGACAAAAAGATAATATTTTATACAAGCAAACGAATATAAATACAGTAGAACCTCGATTATCCGACTCGCAATTATCCGAGCTCTGGATTAACCGAGCCAATCTAATGCGTGGTACGCGCGTCTATGATCCGGATTCATCGAGCCACTAAAGACCCAATATCCGTATTAACCGAGCTTCTAAAATATAGTATGCAATGTAGGTACATATTTCCATTTAAAATCATCGGGGCGAAAAAATAATTTATTAATAAAAATATTTACATGGTAAAAACGTTTATAAACCGATTAAAGTACATTTGTGTTTATTTTTTTAATGAAAAAATAAATCCGGATTATCCGAGTTTTCAGTATTCCGAGTAGGGTGTTCCCCATGTTACCTCGGATAATCGAGGTTCTACTGTATATTAATAATGGGACCGTGGGTGCATGAAGATTTCTGTTTGATTTTTTTGCAGACCTAATAAAAAAGAGAACGCAACAAGACTAATTTTACATCAATTAAATTTTACATATTTTTAATAAGCATGTTTTATTTGCTTGCGAACTATCTGCATTGTCTCAAAAATACCTATATTATCAATTGTTTTTATGAAACGTCATATTTCGAATATGTACAAATGTATTTTAACGCCGCACTAACAAGTTATTAGGATAATGTGTCCAACTGTGTCTCGTTGAGTTTGAAAAGTCGCTAAAGCGCTTACAACAAATGTCACACTGGTATGGTTTCTCACCAGTATGCACACGATTATGTCTCTTTAACTGGGTTAATGTGCTAAAGCAGTTTCCGCAAATGTCGCACTGATATGGTTTCTCTCCAGTATGTATACGCATGTGAGTTGTTAATGTGTCCTTTCTAGATAATATTTTATTGCATAAGTCACACTGATATCGATTCTCACCGATATGTACACGTTTGTGGTTTATTAATGCATCCTTTTTAGTAAAAGTTTTACAGCAAAAGTCACACTGATATCGATTCTCACCGGTATGTACACGTTTGTGGTTTGTTAATGCACCCTCTTTAGTAAAAGTTTTACTGCAAAAGTCACACTGATATGGTTTCTCTCCGGTATGTATACGCTTATGTTTTGTTAATGAATACTTTTGAGTAAAGTTCGTATAACAAACGTCACACTGATATGGTGTCTCTCCGGTATGTATACGCTTAATATGTTTTGTTAATGAATACTTTCTAGTAAAGTTCGTATAACAAGCGTCACACTGATATGGTTTCTGATTAATATGCACGCGATTTTGCTTCTCCGTTGTGTGAGCACTAGCTGTAATTGTGTTCTCACTAATGATTTCACTGACGTCGGCTTCAGACGAAGCGACAAATTCTGGTAAAAGCTCGGATGAATTATCGTCAGTTCCGATTATTGGGTCCTCATCATCATTATCGGATAAAGTTTCTGCTGTTTCATAAACATTGTCTGTTGGCGATGATTTTTCATCCTTCGACTCGTCTTTGATTTCAGATTTTAATAATATTTCATTACTCATGTTGTTTGCTGAATTTAAATTAACAGTCAATTTTTCTTCTCTGTTGGCATGCATGTCAAACATGGTCTGAAATTCTGAAGATACACGATTCACAGTGATTGCGCATTATAATTTCAAAAATCCTCAGTAAAATTTTGAATAAAATATTAATACTTGATTTGTCCGTTAGAAGCGCTTATTTGTTATAAATAGCGTCGTAGTGTTTATGTTTTCTTTTTTCAAATTGTCGTTATCTGGTGATCCAAAAATGCCTATTTACTTTCACTAAAATTTATAACGTATTCTTTTTATTTGAAAACATATTGGCAAGACATTAAAATTATGACAATGATAACACTGATTTTGTAGGAAAAATTTTGATGTTTTCAATTGCAATATCTTTTTGTAAATTATAATATACACTGTTTAAACGGCATAATAACGAAACATAAACTAAAGGAATTTATCTCGATTTGGAATTCGGTAATAAAATCGCTGTATATTACGCATTTCGTATTTGTAATGTCATTATAAGGTTAATTATGTAACTTTTTTGTGCACTAATTGTATTTTATTTCATGTTTTAAAACCAATCTCTGCCTTGTGTTGATAAAAAATAGTTTAAAATAACTCATTTTGTATTTAGTACACAACAATAATTAAATTAATGAAGTGTACATCAATTTTGAAATAAAATACATTTCATGTGCACGACCTTACCTGATGGGAACCACTTTTTTTTATAATTACACCACTTAATGATTTCTCAGTATATAGCTGAAATTCAGGGGCGGATCTGCATATAGTTAGGGGGTTGAAACCATGTCGTCCCAACCTTCTGCCACTTGGTACATGAGCTATTAAGTAATTTAGGGCATTTTTTCTTATATGATATATTATAGACGAATCCGGACCCATTTTAAGATAGGGGGGGATAAAAAACTTGAAAGGTGGTAAAAAAAGGGTTAAAGTTTTTAAAAATGTTTGCTGCTTCGTTTTTAGGCTGTTAAAGCCAAATGACCCGGAAATACCAGCGGCAGAAATTTTCGACCTATTGCACCCTCCCCAAGCTAACCCTAAAAAAGTGTATTTATTAGACGATTTGACAAGGACAAAAATATGTTCTATTCCATTTCTTTTCGGCGTTTGACATTTAATCCAATATGGCTGCTGTGTTATTGATCACATGTTTTGGTTAGTATAGGTATTATTCCAGACAATTACAAATTTGTGTTCGAATAATGTTTTATTTGGAGCATCATTATTTTTAGGATTGAATATTGTTTTGAACGAAGTTTTCAGACAATCTTTATTAAAATCATTAACAACTTAAGTTTTTAACAAGGAAAGAAATATATTCTATTCCATTTCTTTTCGGGTTTTGACAATTAATTCAATATGGCTGCTGCGTTATTGATCACATCAAGGAGGAATCTTTACCCTCCATAGATCACATGTTAATTTGGTTAGTACAAAAGATTATCTGAAAATAAGTCAGAAATCTTATTTATTATATAATATAATCAGATGTTAACAAAGACTTGATTATTGTTTTGTTTTCATCAGCGTGAAAAAGATATGATATTTAGGGATTTTTCATTTTAACTGTTATCCACTGAACAACTTACAATTTATAATAAGGGCACAAATCTTAACGAGTCATTAGTTATATATTTGACAGTTCTGCTTCATGAACTAACTTTCCTTATTGGTTCAATAAAATTTAACGATTCTATAACTGTTGAGAGATTTTGACAAGTCTTTATGAATACCACGAAAATAGTATTTTAAAGTAAAAAATAGTCCACAAACATTTTTTCTTTTCCATGTAATAACTTGAACATCGGTGACATGGTTTTGAATAGATTTCAGAGTTAGTCTATTTTGTTTAAATCTTTGATTAACTTCTGATTAGAACTCTTCAATAAGTTCATTGTAAATTAAATGGAAATATTATGTACCTACTAGCCTACTATTTGGTATAACTTAAATTCAATAATTGAAATCAAACATGATTCTCAACTCTGTTTATAAAATAATATATGTACAGTAGAACCTCATAAGATAAAGTTCAAGGGAAATGTTGAAAAATTTAAGTTATCAAGTTTTTTACTTATCGAGAGTTGAAGTTAGAGAGGTTTTGGAAGTTTAATTTTTAACTAAACGAGGTTCAACTGTTCCAATAAATTGCTAATAAATTTTGTATCTATTTATTTATTCAATTAGATTCAATTACATATTTATTTTTAAACGAAAAAGTCAGTAGTTTTTTTCTGTTTCATGCACTTCTCATTCTATACGTAAAGCATTTAGTGAAAAACTGAAGTGAAAATTAACAAAGTTCTTGGCGAAACCTTTTGTTTGTATACTTATTTACGATGACTCATTGTAATACTTTAAGTTATGGAGGTCACCAACACATTTGTTTAAGTTACAGAGGTTTTTAACTTATCGAGGTTCTACCGTATTATAAAATATGCACGTGTTCTTTTCATCAGTGAATCTCTTTACACAAACAGTACAGTTTCTCTCTAGTATGCATACACCATAAAAAAATCTGACGAACGCACTTTTTAACCGGTCCGGTTAAACACCAGTATTCACGCAATTGTGTTTTCTTAAAAGTTTTGTCTTAGCGAAGCGTTTTTCGCAAACATCACACTGATATGGTTTCTCTCCCGTATGTATACGCTTGTGAATTGTTAATGAACCCCTTTGAGTAAAGCTCTTATTACAAACGTCACACTGATAAGGTTTGTCCCCTGTATGTAGAAGTTTGTGTGACTTTAGAGTACTCACTTGATTAAAACTCTTGCCACAAACGTCACACCGATACGGTTTCTCACCAGTATGCACCCGATGGTGTATTTTTAAACAGTCTGACGAACCGAAGCACTTTTTACAAACGTCACACTGATACGGTTTCTCGCCTGTATGTACACGTTTATGAATCGTTAAATGACCCATTTGATTAAAACTCTTACCGCAAACGTCGCACTGCAATTGATACGGTTTCTCGGCAGTATGTAAAAGTTTGTGTGACTTTAGAGAACTTGTTTGATTAAAACTTTTATTGCAAACGTCACACTGATACGGCCTCTCTCCTGTATGCACACGATAGTGTCTTTTTAAAAAGTCCGATGTACCGAAGCATTTTTTACAAACGTCACACTTATACGGTTTCTCACCAGTATGTATTCGTTTATGTTTTGTTAATGAACACTTTTGAGTAAAGTTTTTGTTACAAACGTCACACTGGTACGGTTTCTCATTACTATGTACAAGTGTGTGCCGTTTCAAATCACTCGTAAACCTAAAACACTTATTACAAACGTCACACTTATACGGTTTCTCATCAGTATGGACACGATTCTGTATTCCTGACGTCTGACCGATGTCGGTTTTTGCATCTTCGCCGTTAGACGAAGCAACTGGAGTGTCTTCGACATATTCCGGTAAAAATACAAATGAACTATCGTCTAACGGTTCATTCTTGATTTCGGATTTTAAAAATACCGCATCGTTAAATTCTTTTGTTGATTTTAAAGTGGCAGATTCAGTCTCTCTCCAATTATTGATATCAGCGTCTATTTTAGTGTCCTTAATCGCAATTTTAGTGTCTTCGTCACCACAACTGGATAAAGTTTCTACTGTTTCATTATCATCTATCGTCTCGTCTTTGATTTCGGATTTTATAAATATTTCATTGTTCATTTTGTTTGCAGAAAAGTAACGACTCACTATGATATCGTGTTAAAAATTCAAATATTTTCAGAAAACTTCTAAATAGATTATTTATACTTGATTTGTCAGAAGCGCGTAGATAATTTCGTATAATCCTTTTTTTCTGAAATTGCCATGTTGTAAATTATAATAACTGAACATAGGCTAGTTACAATTTGCCTCCGTTGAAATTCGCTAATACATTAGCTAAAACGCGTTTAAAAAAATATATTTCACATGTATGACCTTACATGAACGGAACTACACTTTATAACTACATCAACGAAATTGATTATCAGTCTAATTGAAAATTAAAATATATTATAGAAGTAGCAACATTCCTTCAGTATGGTGATAGATTCAACACATTTTACTTAAAACACAACAATTTACAGACATTTATGTAATAATATGAACAAATTCTAACAAGGTGATTATTAAGCGTCACCTTCGTCTCAGCCCAACAGTGTTGCCAACTTGCCAGCCTTGCAAGTAGTAATACGGTGCCAATGGCATAAATTGCATTACCATTGAAAGTCTTATATTATATCCAGATAATACGCGCCACGGATCTAAAAGGTTTGGAAGTTAGTCACAAACAGCGTCGCAAAGGCACATTTTAGAGCCATTGAGACTCCCACCACAACTCCCAGCTTCCTGCACGGAACGTGCGCTCATTGGTTATTGGCCGTGATCGCTTGTTGCCTTTGTCACTTGTCGCTTTCCTGCTTTAAAGTACAGTCGAGTACGCTATTGTCAAGTTGTTATTGTTATTTTAGTTTTGTTGAGTTGTGAGTTTGTAGTTTTTCAACAGACTGTACAAGCGAAAGCCCGCATTCGCATCTAACTTCCGAGCCTTTGGATTCGTGGCGCGTATTATATATTACATTATTCCCAAAGATAATTAATCAATTGCTTACGCAATCATAAAAATTAATGAAAATGTTCGTCGACAAGAAGATAATATTTTATACAATTTATAGAAAACATGTTAATTATAGCGGTTAAAGTACAAAATCCTTGGCGCATGAAGTCCTTAGTTCATTTTTTTCCTTCTCAATAATAGGCATGAATAAAAAGAGAGTGCATTTCAAATTGAACATAAAATATATTTTTATTACTTAAATTTTACATATATAGTTTAATGAATTCGTCTTCTTTGATTGCTAAACATACCTACGCATTGACAAAAGCTGTTTTTATGAAATAACATTGATTGCATGCGTTATATAGTGTTTAAACACAGAACTAATAAGTTTTATTGTTTTATAACCAGAATATCTCTTTTCTGATAGTGCAATAAAGCACTCATTGCAAACGTCACACTATGGATTCTCACCGGTATGTATACATTTGTGACTTATCAAATGCCTTTTATTGATGAAACTCTTCACACAAACGTCACACTTATATGGTTTCTATCCAGTATGCACACGACTGTGAACCCCCAAATTTAATGATGTTTGGAAACACTTTTTACAAACTTCACACTGGTACGGTTTCTCACTAGTATGCAAAGTACTGTGCGTATTTAAATATTGTGATTTACGAAAGCATTTTTTACAAACGTCACACTGGTTTATCACCGGTATGTACACGTTTGTGTATTGTTAAAAGATCCATTTTTTTGAAGATCTCATTACAGATATCACACTGATATTGTTTCTCATCGGTGTGTATACGTTTGTGTCTTGTCAAACTTATAATATGAGCGAAACTTTTTTCACAAGTGTCGCATTGATACGGTCTATCACCAGTATGCATAAACTTGTGTGATTTCAGATGACTTGGTTGAATAAAACTCTTACTACAAACGTCACACTGAAAAGGTTTGTCACCGGTATGGATAAACTTGTGCGATGTAAGGTGGCTCGCTTGAATAAAACTTTTATCGCAAACGTCACACTGGTAAGGTTTATCCCCAGTATGCATAAGTTTGTGTGATTTCAGATGACTCGCTTGAATAAAACTCTTATCGCAAACGTCACACTGATAGGGTTTATCCCCAGTATGCATAAGTTTGTGTGATTTCAGATGAGTTGCTTGAACAAAACTCTTATTACAAACGTCACACTGATACGGTCTCTCTCCTGTGTGTACACGATAGTGTCTTTTTAAAAACTCTGATGTACCGAAACATTTATTACAAACATCACACTTATACGGTTTCTCGCTGGTGTGTATACGTTTGTGTCTTGTCAAACTTATTGCATGAGTGAAACTTTTTTCACAAGTGTCGCATTGATACGGTTTATCACCAGTATGCATAAACTTGTGTGATTTCAGATGACTTGCTTGAACAAAACTCTTACTACAAACGTCACACTGAAAAGGTTTGTCACCGGTATGCATAAACTTGTGCGATGTAAGATGGCTCGCTTGAATAAAACTCTTATCGCAAACGTCACACTGGTATGGTTTATCCCCAGTATGCATAAGTTTATGTGATTTCAGATGACTCGCTTGAATAAAACTCTTATCGCAAACGTCACACTGATAGGGTTTGTCACCAGTATGCATAAGTTTGTGTGATTTCAGATGAGTTGCTTGAACAAAACTCTTATTACAAACGTCACACTGATACGGTCTCTCTCCTGTGTGTACACGATAGTGTCTTTTTAAAAAGTCTGATGTACCAAAACATTTATTACAGACATCACACTTATACGGTTTCTCACCGGTATGTGTACGTTTGTGGATTGTTAATGAACCTTTTTGAGTAAAGTTCTTATTGCAAACGTCGCACTGATATGGTTTATCACCAGTATGTATACGTTTATGTGACCTCAGATAATTCGCGTGATTAAAACTCCTGTTACAAATGTCACACTTGTAAGGTTTCTCATCAGTATGTATTCCTGGCGTGTGACTAATAGTTGGCTTTGTGTCTTCGGAATAGATTTCGCTGGCGTCGAAGTTAGACGAAGCGTTCACAGTAGTATCGACATACTCTGGTAAAAATATGCACGAACTGTCATCCGGCGGTTCTTCCTTGATTTCTGATTTTATAAACACTCCTTCGTTTATCTCCCTTGTTGAATCAAAAGAGGCAGATCCTATCTCTTCCCAGTTGACATCTTTGTTTATACTTATTTTAGTGTCTCCGATTTCAATCTTTGGCTCCTTACTATCATATTTGGATAGATTTTCTACTGTTTCATCAGCATTATTTGTTGGGAACAGTGCATTATCGTCCATCGGTTCATCTTTGATTTCAGATTTTAAAATAATTTCATTATTCATTTTATATGCTGAATTCAAATGCGCAGTCAAGTTTTTTTCTCTGTTGAGTTGTGGAGTTCTGATATATTATGCGTGTTATGAATTAAAAGATTCTCAGAAAATGCCAGAATATTTATACTTGACTTGATTAACAGAAGCGCCTAGGTAGTTGATGTAGATAGTTCGTAGTGTTCTTTTTTTCAAATTGTGTCGATATCTAAGAATCCAAAGAAAATCTAGTTATTTTTATATTTATGAAGTATTTTTTTCTAGTTTTAAAAACATTAATAAAATATGAGAAATATAACAGTGATAAACTACTTTTTAGACAAAAAGTTTTGAATATTTTCAACTGCAATATCCATTTTGTAAAACAAATTCTCTATGAACGCAGTGATTGAATCGCTTATTATAATTGCAGAACAAAATCTAGAAAGAATTCTCATTGAATTTAAATTAGGTAAAATAATTAGTTGTAATAAACCACAATGCTTTTTGAAATAAAATAAAACTTTGTTTTGTAGTTGGCTATAAATATAACAAGCACAATATTTCATAATATATGCGACCTTACCTGAACGGGACCACACTTTATAACTACTACGTCAGCAGAACGATTTTTCAGTCTAGTTTAAAATAAAAATATATCTATTGTAGTATTCCTTCAGCCAGTGATAGACTTAAACACGTTTTACTTAAGACACAACAATTTACCGATATTTATGTAATAATATGAAAACTTTCTAACAAGGCGTTTTTGAGCGAGCTGTCACAATTCGTCTAGTGTGAGTATCCAAAACAGTGTTGCCAGCCTTGGCAGTAAGTAATAAGATGCCATCAGTGACAAATTGTAGTATAATTAAAAATATTACGGTATTTGCAAAAACATCGATATTAAAATTAAAAATATAAAATAAATTGGTTTGAGAGTGCGATATTTGATTATAAAAAATATATTTTTAAGTATGTATTATGTGGCGAACCTATGGCACGCGTGCCACAGGTGGCACGCGACAGATTATTGTTGGCACCGCACTGATTCGGTGTTTTAGTCAACATGGCCGATTGCAGTATATTGTACTTTGATTTTATTAAAAATCTTATTAATCTCAATCTATATATTAACACTTGGCCATTTTACCATTCCAACCCACAAGTGGGGAATGGTACTAGTTTAGGTCAAAAATCACTTTTAAAAAATTTTACGATATCTTTCCGTTTTGAAGTCCCCCGAATCTAAAAAAACATATTTTTGGAAAAACTCTGTGAACACGATACAGGTCAAACGGATGAGGGGATTGAAACCAAATTTTGGGAGGATGTTTGGTATGCAAATATGAAGAGCCCTATTATTTTTGGGAAAAATCGGCGCATGCGCAAAAGAGATATATGCTATAACGGTGTTGTTTATATAATAATGGTATACTTTTCATAACAACTTATTATTCTATTTATTTTTTCAAGAAGGTTTCGTTAAAATTTTTTTTCTAAACTTTATAATTTCGGAAATATTTTTAAAATAAAAAAAAATCAGCCGTTCTTTTGTTTTATGCATCTGTCAGAAATAAACTAGTTAGGCATGCTTTGATTAATTTTTACATGACGTGGAACATATTATGTAGGTAACTATGGCAACGAATAGCAAATAACATATTGAATACTAGCCATTACCCGCGTCACCTCAGGCGATATCAGAAATTTTCTTTATTATAATCAAATGTCAACATTTTTGAAGTTGGAACATAGATATACATATATTTATTAATAGATAGCGGATACCTATCCTTGAGCATTGTGCGGAATGGTTCCAATTAGAAACCATTTTGTAAGTGAAAAGCGCCGTAAAAAGCGCGCGGGATTCAAAAAGATTAAATATTCTATAATATGATGTTAATGGAAAAACAATAAAACTCGCAGTAAACAGTGATATTTCGCTCCAAAACCTATTTTTATATTGAAACGTTTCAAAAATTACAAAACTGAGCATAAATGTAACGTAAAAGCTTAGAACATTTTACATTGTCAGATTGGCATCAATGCTTGTCAACCTTGATGCCAAATTGACAATGTAAAATGCTCTAAGCTATTACATTATATTTATGCTCAATTTTGTAATTTTTGAAATGTTTCAGTATAAAAACAGGTTTTGGAGCGAAATATCACTGTTTACTGCGAATTTTGTTGTTTTTCTCAATAAAATCATATTATAAAATAATGAATATTTTTGAATCTCGCGCGCTTTTTACGGCGTTTTCCACATACAAAATGGCTTCTAAAAGGTACAGGAGGCGCTAGTGTATCCGCAATCTATTAAATATATATATCTATGAGTTGGAATGGTCCCGTCGCCCAATTGGTTGGCATTTTTTAGAATCCATTCAACATATACTTTTCTCTTAAACCATTTATTCTTTGATTCTTTTACACTGTTATTACTAGTGATGCCACGAATAGTGATTTTGCCGAATACCGAATATTCGGCCATGTTGTCGGCCGAAGCGCCGGATATTCGGCGGCCGAATGTTCGGCAAATTGTGTACATTTCGCGGGTGACAGGTTACGACTTGTCCCATTACGGAGCGTGCGGTAGCGACGCTGCGGGCGTATTTGTTTCATTTGCGAAACTAGACCGTGTCACGACACGCATTATTTGTTCATTGTTACATCAAATTGTGTTATTAACAGTCCTTATTACTAAAAAATATCACTGTTTGTTCACCAAAAGCTTTACAAAATAATACTATTTAAGAAAAAAATCGCATATTTTTGAGTAATATGTGCGTTTTTCCTCATGATTTGATATTCGGTATTCGGCCGAATACCGAATATTAAAAAAAGTAGCCGAATAGGCCGAATACCGAATAGTAGCTGAATATTCGTGGCATCTCTAGTTATTACGCCTAGTGGTCGCTGGAATGACCCGGTTGATATAAATCCCTATGACAAACGTCACACGTAGTATGCATGCGCTTATGCCTTTTCAATTGAGAAGAATAATTGTAACGTCACAGTGATGCGTTTTGCTAGCAGCGTGTAGAAGTTTGTGTACCTCCAGATCAGGCAAGTGTTTAAAAAGCTTATAGCATAGGTCACACTGATATGGTTTCTCATGTGCCAGAATGTGTCTACTTAGAAAGCTCGGTGTATCAAAGCACTCTGTACAAATGCCGCACTTAAACGGTTTCTCATTAGGATCCGCGCGATTCTGTATCCCTGATGTGTCCTCGCAACGTATATCACTGCCGTCGTCGTTAGATGAGACGTTTGTAGTGTCGTCGACACATTCTGGTAAGAATTTGAATGATTTATCATCCATCGGTTCCTTCTTGATTTTGGATTTGAAAAACATTCCTTCGTTAATTTCCTCTGTTGAATCAAAAGTGGCAGATTCTATCTCTTTCCAGTTAATACCTATTTTAGTGTCTCCGATTTCAATCTTTGGCTCCTTACTATCATATTTGGATAGAGTTTCTACTGTTTCATCAGCATTATTTGTTGGGAGCAGTGGATTATCATCCATCGGTTCATCTTTGATTTCAGATTTTAAAATAATTTCGTTATTCATTTTATATGCTGAATTTAAATGCACAGTCAAGTTTTCTTCTCTGCTGATTTGTGGAGTTCTGATATATGCGTGTTATGAATTAAGATTCTCAGAAAATGCCAGAATAATGATACTTGATTTGTTCTTTTTTTTCAAACTGATTTGTCCATATCTAAGAATCCAAAGAAAAACTGTTTATTTTTATATTTATGAAGTATTTTTTCTGGTTTTAAAAACATGAGAAATATAACAGTAATAGTCTACTTTTTATACGAAAAGTTTTGAATATTTTCAACTGCAATATCTATTTTGTAAAACAAATTTATAAATTCAGTGTTTGAATCGGTTATTATAATTACAGAACAAAGTCTAGATAGAATTTTCCTTGATTTTAAATTAACTAAAATAATTAGTTGTACATTAATAAACCACAACGCGTTTTGAAATAAAATAAAACTTAAAGACATAATTGAAATAAAAATGTGAAAAGAGAATAAAATAAATACAAAAAGTATAAGTATAAAAAGGAGGAAGTAAAATGATATATTAAATAAATTTAATTATATATTTAGTTTGTAAGGGCCATCCTATGTACATTGTACGGGCAACATAGCCCCCTATAGGTCCTATATTATTATGTATAATGTATATGGCAAAAATGGAATATATTATTATTATTATCATATACGCGACCTTACCTGAACGGGACCACACTTTATAATTACTACATCGTTGACTTTTCAGTCTAGTTTAAAATCCTATCGTAGTAGTTCCTCCAGCACGGTGATAGATTTGAACACGTTTTACTTAAAAACAAAACAGTTTACCGATATTTATGTAATAATAATATGAACACGTTCTAACGAGGCGTTTTTGAGCGAGCTGTCAAAATTTTTCTAGTGTGTCTATCCAAAACAGTGTTGCCAGCCTTGGCAGTAAGTAATCAAGTGCCATCAGTGATAAATTGTAGTATAATTAAAAATATTACGGTATTTGCAAAAACATCGATATTAAAAAATTAAAAATAATAATTTGATTATAAAGTATGTTTTGTGGACTAAATCAGGAGTGGCGAACCTATGGCATGCGACAGATTATTGTTCGCACGGCATTGATTCGATGTTTCAGTCAACATGGCCGATTGCAGTATATTATACTTTGATTTTATACCGAGGGGGGTGGCTTAGCGGTGAGAGCACTAGACTCGCATTGGGGAGGTATCGGGTTCGAATCCCAGCGTGGGCAGATGTGGCTGGGACTTTTTCCTGCTGCCTCTCGCCGAGAAACGGTAATTCCTGTACCGGCCATCTTGTTGAGGTTTTCCATGATTTCTCTCAATTAATCCAGATATTATTATTATATTTATTATATTATATTTATGCAGATTGTTACGTTTATAGAATAAATTGTTGACTACATTCAAATTTCCACCTTATACCCTCGACTAAAACGCATGCTTTGCTTCTGAAGACATTATTTGAACGCAATTTTCTCATTTATGTGTTCAACGATAACTTTTTTACTCTGCGCTTACAATGTACAACACTATTGCAATTTAGAAGTTAAGTTTATGTATGCGACCTTAAACTGACACATAAAAAAGTGCCAGAAGATAGATAAGAAATGTATAGCCGAACGTAACTACCTTAAGCCGCGTTCAAACTTCACAGCAGAACAGTGCAGAAAGCGACAACAGCCCTAGCAGGTCTAACGCCTAAGGCCTCTTGTTAAAGACAACGGATAACGGCCCGATTTTTAGCCTTTAGGACGGGCGACGGGCCGACGCGCAGTGTTCAATAGGTTAGTGTGAGTGTTTGTTAATGCGACTGGCATGTAACCGTTGTAACAAAATTCAACGGATACCCACGACCACGTAATTTCATAGAAGTCTGTTGACGACGACAGATGTGCACGCACGTTTTTACCTATACCTACCTACCTACCTCGTGCTGCTCATTGTGAATATGGAGTTTAAAATTGATATTGATATGGATTTATTAATTAGCCTTGTTCATAATAGGCCAGTGTTGGAACAAGACTTTAGAAAATTACAAAAATAAACAAGCAAGACATAATGTACTTGCACTTCTTCGCCCTTCGAGTATAGAACTGATATCGATAACAACGGACGCGCTCACGTATATTAGCGGATCGTGTACAAAGGTAACCGTTTCGCGTCGGCCCGTTACCCGTTTACTAAAACAAGAGCCCTAAAGATGGGAGGACCTAGAGCGTCAAAAAAACGAATCTTGCCGAGTGTAGTACACTCGCAACTTCTCTCTGGAACTCCGATCTGGCACAAAGCGATGACAATGAAACAGAAACTGACAAGAGTTCAGAAGACAGTCACTATCAGGGTGAGCAGCGATCATAGAAAAGACGCAAGGAAAGACCTTATGGCAGAAAACTGGAGGATGGATGCTTCTGACTGGTCGGTGCGATCGCGACTGCTCGGGCGGTCTTGTGTCGTCAGTGGAATATTTTCTGCAGAGCTCTGTTGTTCGTCAGGCAGGCGATGCTTAAAGCAATCAGTTCCGACAGCTTGAAAGTGCCCGTGTACGGCCGGATTTAGTTTTTTCTCTCTATATGATCACGTTTTATGGACACTTTACATCTAGTCTAAAGTTGCGTAAGTAGGAGCAGTTCGTTGTCTTTATCAACCTTTAAAATGGCACTGACGTCATCGACGTTACATAATTCTGTGATAAAGCTACGATATCACGCATTTTAAAGGTCACAATCATAAATTTTAATGCATCGTCTTTGAACAAACATAAAAAACCATACGCGCCGAATTGATAACCCCGTTTTTTGAAGTCACTTAATAACTACAATTTAATTATTATAATTAATATAGAGATACTAGTTACCCGCGACTTCGCGCGTGACTGAGACGAAACACGGACGCATTCCCATAATTTGGCATAGTTACTCCTTTCTCGACGTAGACCCCCATAATAAATTTCAAAATTGATGACATTCACGTCCCGACAAACCTTGAAAATGACAGTCATGTTGATTTTTCGACTATTTACCTCTTTTCATCCTCTGAAGGGGTTGTTTTTGAAAAAGTATGAAACACGTGTTTATTTATTTGTTGGCAGGAGTAATTCTGCGCATTTTCAAATTAATACATCTATCTTATATGATTTCTCCATAAAAATTTTGAACCCCCGTTACACCTTTTTAAAACCTGTTCTTAGCGGATGCCTACGTCATAATAACTATCTGTGTGCCAAATTTCAGTCCAATCCGTCCAGTGGTTTGAGCTGTACGTTGATAGATCAGTCAATCAGTCACGGTTTCCTTATATATATATTTAGATTTTACGTTGTAACGATAATATTTATCCTTACAATTTAATTATTATTTTTTATGTATGTTTTATTTTACTTTAATTTAAAATTTTGTCAAATAGTGTACATTTATACCAATTACTAATTACGTAAGTTTATAGGTTGAATTGACATTTATGTTACGTCTATTATAACTAAATTGATTTGCATTCTCGCTTTAAATTTTGAAAGTTAATAGTTTCTAAAAAACAGAAATATTTTAACTGGCGTCCGAACCAGTAATATCGCAGTGCAATATTGAAGATCGTCTATTAACATTAAATTATTCAATACGATACGCAATTGTAATAAAAATTGTTAAGTCGTTCGCGCTACGAGCCGGCAAGACGGAATTTTTAAAATTTAAATTTTTCACCATTGTAAACCATAAGGTCAAGTCAACCTATAAACTTACAATTATTAAAATATTATTTAAATAAAAGGTAACCTTAAACCAATTCTTCTCGTACACAATTATTAAATATCACCTCCACTGCGCATACTCATAACGAAATTAAAGAGAAGAAAAGTTGAAGTTACAACGTGTGAAGTTATAAAATGGCGGATAAAATCAAGTACCCCTGTATTCTTCGTATTCGCCGGGTGCGTGACAACAGCACCGCTCACCGTCCACAATGTTTCATGCTCTTATAACATTAATAATAATAATACTTTATTGCTCCAGAATTGTATATTATATCAAATGAGCATTAGTTGTAATAATAATATTAAACGAAATCTTTAATTATCGAATTTTTTATACCCAGTTAAGGAGATATAGTGTTTATGTTGTTGCAATATGAAAATAACGTATTGAGTGTAATTTTTATTTGGAAAAATGTGAACAAAGTTTATATTATTCGACGTCTACTTCCACGAAGACTACTAGCGCCGCTAGCGAGCTATAGAGCGGGATTGAACTGCCTTGTTATTATTGTTTGAAACCGCGAAGCTTCTCAATAAACGACATGGCAGGGGAAGTGCGGCGAAAACGACATCTAACGGCCACATGAAATCATACTCTATAACCGTTGCATGAGTTATTGCTCTCATTTAGTCCACAGCTAACGCTGCGGTCGATTCACTTGTCTCTACTTTATATACTTTGCACCCGGCTAATATGGAAAAGCAAAAATAAACGTAAATTGTGCAGTTTAATGACACTTATCCTTAAAATATTGCACTTGTTCCATATAAAATGTATAAAATTATGTCGACGTCAAAATAGGAATGTCAAATCATTTTGGATCACATCAAGTGTGCCAACATTAGGAAACAAAGACAACGTTCATCTGTCGTTTACTATTTTTAGTTGGGGATATTTAACAGCCAATAAACGATTACCATCTTCTGACCACGCTAATCGACTTTATTTTTAGGTTTTTAGTACTGTTCGGTTTAAAATGGATTTGAATGGAAAACTAGAAATAAAAAAAATCCCGTATCTATTAGTGATGTGCCGGATCGTTAAAAATGTATATCCGCGGATACGGATCTGAATACGGATATTTGGTTTCAAGTTCCGCGGATACGGATACGGAACTTAACTTTCTTAGAGTACGCGGCGGTAAATATTGCACATCGATCTTTGGAAAGAGACTATCTGTTATGGGAAAAAGTTATTGACCTCTTTAAGAGTTAACTCTCATAACAGATTGTCTCTTTCGAAAGATAGATGTGCAATATCTCATTATAAAGATAGTTTTTTAGTAATTTTGAGTTATGTACTATTGGTATGGTACTCACTACGATAAATGTTTGCAATATAAAGATGCCAAATACTATTTAAAAAAAAAATATATTCTGAATGGAATTTAACAGTTTTTCATTATTACCTAATCACCTATATAATATATAAAATTTCATCTATGAATTGAAAATTAATAAGGTAAAAGATCCGCCAAAAACTAACTGATACGGATCTTTCTTCTCCCTCGGATATCCGCGGATACGGATACGGATATCCGGCACATTACTAGTATCTATACCAATATTACAAAGAGGTAAGTTTGTAAGTTTAGATGTAGGAGGTATTCTCCGAAATTACTGATTTCAAATTTTTTGAAGTAAAACTTCTTTACGTACGCTTGACTTGGGGAGTAGCTGGTATTTTTTATTTGTTCCTCTATATATCTACGCTAATATATAAAGCTGAAGAGTTTGTTTGTTTGGTTGAACGCGTTAATCTTAGGAACTACTGGTTCGAATTGAAAAAACATTTATCGATGAAGGCTATAGGCTATATAATATCACGCTACGACCAATAGGAGCGGAGCATCAATGAAAAATGTTGCAAAATATAACTCAAAATTTGTCCGTCCGGCAAAAACTTTTGAACGGTACCTCCGATCATCATAAAATTTGGACACTACATTAATCTCGATAAACCAAGATGAACGTTCGTATTCATGTCCCTCCCCCCCATTCGTTCCTTTGCACCCGGGTGAAACCAGGCGGGACCGCTAGTAATATATATATAGCCAAAAGCTCCACTACTTTTGTTGCTACCGTGTTTTATCACAATCGTGTGCGCAGCCGCGAGGAGAGTAGCACATACCAGCATTTGCAGACTCTCTTTTGTTATTTCATTGCATCCTTTTTATATGTGTGCAGACTGTACAACAGATATTATTATATTGCGTTACGTTAGTCTGTAACAATTTTCCTACTTTAGTATTTTAAACAGCTGTTTATTTGCTTTGTAGGACAAGCTTCAACTAGTTAAAATAAACGCTCCACATAACTAGTTCCCAGTTTAAACGGCGCATCGTTGCCCTTGTTTACAGGGTTGCCAGACGTATACGTACGAGATTTCTCATATAATATGAGAAATCTCGTACCATTACGAGATTTACAGTTTTTGTACGAGATACAAGAATAACAAAATTCTCGTACAATTTTGTACGAGATTTTAACAATGATGACTGCCTTCGCTAGGTATCAGCCAAAAAGTGTAAGAATTTGCATCTTTACCTTACTATTTTCCATCTATCACACTTCTCGTTATTTTCTAAAATTTTTGAACTTCAACTTAATTAATAGCAATGGGCGAATGAAGCATAGGAGTTTGACAGGTAATCGGCCATGGCCTTGAATAAGGAATCATCTCGATATTTATCTGGAATTGTTGAGGGAAACCATGGAAAACCTCAACAAGATGGCCGGTACACGAACTACCGTTTCTCGGCATGAGGCAGTGGAAAAAAGTCCCAGCCACATCTGCCCCCGTCGGGATTCGAACCCGGTACCTGTCAAATGCGAGTTTAGTGACTGCTCTCACCGCTACGCCACCCCGCTCGGTAGTATCATAGGTATTAATAATAATAGGTAGGTAGAACTGTTTGTTGAATGTTGTTAATTTTATAACAAAACAGTGATTCACTTTTAAATAATCTATATTCTATACTAATATATAAAGCTGAAGAGTTTGTTTGTTTGAACGCGCTAATCTCAGGAACTACTGGTTCAAATTGAAAAAATTTTTTTTTGTTGAATAGCCCATTAATCGAGGAAGGCTATAGCCTATAGGCTATATAATATTACGCTATGACCATTAGGAGCGGAGCTTTAATGAAAAATGTTGCAAAATGTATCTCAAAAATAAGCTTCTATTCATGTGAAATGCACTAACCAGATATACTCATATTAGCGTTGTGAGAACACAACTTCAGGTGACTCAATCGTTAGAGCATACGACTGTCAACATCAGGGTCGTGGGTTCGAGCCCCACGTTGGGCGAATATATTTTTATTTTTTTGACGTGATAACGTCTTATAAATTGATGAATCACGTCAATATAAAAAGATGCAACACCGGCTGCATGCACGAAAAAGTGTAACGTTCCGCCTGACCCTGTGCGTGATTATTAAATATGATATTCGAGCGGAATACGTTATCACGTAAAACTATCGTCCGTAAACCGACTTTACAGACAACCAATCTTTTTTTTTATTTACTACATTGCTTTCTTCTATGGCTTACATTTAAATTTATTTTAATTTTATTTAATTAATTTAAAAAAAATTATTAGTTAAAAAAAGTTTAAATACTGCTTTTTATCGACAAAAACTTTTGAACGGTAACTCCGATCATCATGAAATTTGGACACAACATTCATCTCGGTAAACTAAGATGAATGTGTGTACTCGTGTTCCTCCCTTCCCCATTCGTTCATTTACACCTGGGTGAAACCAGACGGGACCGCTAGTAATTAATAAACAACTTTATTACGAACCTAATAGAGTTTTTTTTAATTATAAATTTGATGTCCGTCTTTAAAAATGTATGCTTGGCTTTTAAAAAAGATATGTCCGGCTTTTAGGGCAAAATGTCCGGTCTAATACAGCGCCGAGTCCGGATTTTGTATTTTAAGGCCTTGGAACCTTAGGTACGGAACCCTAGAAAATTAGTTGATTTTTATCGGAACATTGTTCTAATTAATTGTTAAACACTGAGACAGTGAATGTCAAAAGGATATATTTACATAAATTATTCGCATGTAGTAGGTATATTAGTAGTATATTTTATTCATATAATAAATAGATTAATCTAACATTAAATTAACATATTGCATTCTTGCAACAAATATAATAGCGAAACATTAGTCGTGTTAGCAAGCGCCAAACAATAATTTATCGTCAAGATTTGTGGCGACAGGAGACTCTTTTACATATTCATAAAGTGCAGTATACGCTGCCGATGTCGTTTGGAGCAGTGGAAAGCAAACTTTTTCAGTTGCGAAACTTTAACAAGGGCCTGATAAACAGGCTTGTTGAGCGTCCATAACTTACAATTCATTTGTTCAATAAATACGCTATTTGATACGAATTTTTAAACTGCCAAATATATACGAGTCGCCATGTTTATCTACTATGACGTCATTTTTGTATAGTATAAAAACAAATGCCAGTAAGCCTCGGTGTTGTTTAAACACTTTAAATCAGGGGCGGGCAAATCTTTTGAACGCCGGGCCGCATAGCTGATGAAAATTTGACCGCGGGTCACATAGATAGATAGATAGATAGATAGATATATATTTTGTCAGTCGAGATATACAAAATCTGTTTGACACGTCAACAAAATATTAAACATTATAAATTACGTATAAATTACACAATATAAAATATTAAAGAATAAAATTATTGGCAACATAAAAATTCATCTATGCTATAAAAGACCCGTTCTAATAAAAATGTTTTTACATTCCTTTTAAAAATGGAATATGTATTATTTTTACACCTTTCAGGTAGTCTATTGTATATATAGGCTGCGTAATTTTCTGGGCAATACTTAAAAACGTCTTTCGTCGCTACGGGAATTTTAATTGATTTTTGACGTGATAACGTCTTATAAATTGATGAATCACCAATCTTATAAATTGATAAAACACCGGCTGCATGCACGAAAAAGTGTAACGTTCCTAAAATCCTAACGTTCCTAACGTTCGTAACGCGTAACGTTCCGCCTGACCCTGTGCGTGCTTTTTGCTAATTTCTCGCTCAATTTAAATCAGATCGGTTTGAAACCAGTCTTAAACGAAAGAGGAGAACATTTTACATAGATTTCGTATAACAGAATTTGCCTAAACAGTTTTTTTATACAAATTTATATAGAAAAATAGCTGTATAAATGCAATGTTGTCTAATGCATGGCGCGACGCGGTCGGTCGTCTTTATTTGTCGTACATGGAAATTAGAAGATAACGTATGTCTTGTCTTAACATGAAAACGGCTGCATTTCTAATGTTTAATTCAATTTTTTGACATTAGTATTTTGTGAAATGCAACGCCTTCTAAGTTAAGTATTGGAATAACTAATTATTATTAGAACATAATACTTTGACAGTTGCAAACGTCACTTTTGACATTTCTTATCATTCCGACACCAAGGATAAGCGGATTGAAACTAAATTTTGGGAGGTTTAGGTTATGTATTACGGAATACGTTATCACGTAAAACTATCGTCCGTAAACCGACTTTACAGACAACCAATTTTTTTCCTCGAGTATTATGACCATGTCCATCCTCTGCCAAGGCAGAGTTTGCCATATTTTTGTGAGCGTAAAGCAACAAGCAAAAGATATAAATGCATGGAACTGTCATGATTTTTTTTTCGAGAAAAATGGCCCTACAAGATTGGTTTCTTTTCAGTTTGAACATTGCGCGTACTATACTCTTTTGCTTGATGAAAACACTCACAAAAGAGGCATTATGACCCCAGGCTACAATACCATACCTTAACACAGGATAGACATGGCCATAATAAATTGTTTTTACTATGTCTGGACTCGCTAAAACATTGGCCCTTTTCATCACATACACAAACTTTGACAAGCTTTTACATAAATTACAGATGTGCTGATCCCATTTTAAATTATTTTGTAAAAATATGCCCAGAAATATACTCACCTCAGTCTCTTTTATTTTTATATTATTGACTACAATATCTATGTTATAGTCTATCCTGGACTGAACATTCCTGAAAAACATTAATTTAGTTTTATTTTAATTAAGCACAAGTTTGTTAAATAGACACCATTCTCTTATTTCACTTAATGCTAAAGCTGTTTTTATTTTGAGTTGTTCGATACTAGATGCTGCAGTTATGAGATAGCTGATGACCGCAGCTCAAAAATTTGCATAGCAAAAAAAAAAGGTCCTCACATTCTATTTCCGCATTTGAAGAGCATAAAAAAAATCCTTAGGTCCTTTTTTCGTCCGTTCTGGCCCTTGCTATTTCTTTACTATTTTTATAAAATGCTTCGCGGGCCGGACAAAATTGTGCTACGGGCCAGATCCGGCCCGCGCACCGCCATTTGCCCAGGCCTGCTTTAAACGATGCTCGTTTAGTGTTTACTCACGTGTGTATATCGTGTGCATGTGTGTGTTTACTGCAAGTCTGACGTCACACTTCAAATCATCATGGCGGGCATCATTTTATACCGAGCATAGGAATAAAATCGCAACCGAACCATTAGGGTGCAAATATATACTTCTGTCTTTTTTTACGCCGTAAGCACTGGCGTACTTAGAAGGACAAAACAAGCACGGAGAACCCAGCTTAAAAATTTCTAATTTGCCCCCTTTTGATCCAAAATCTGGGTACGCCCATGTTAACGTCATAGAAAAAGACAGTTTTTGAAACAGAGATACTTTATTCAGATTGAATGCAAGTACACCAACCAATCCTATCATCGGAGAAATCAGGGATTACATCGAAGAAAGAGACGCAGATATATTCTCGATACGCTTTGTTGCGTACACTCACCGCACATTGAGTCAATAGGCAATGATTCATATAGGTTATTATTAAATATATGGTTTTATGACTTGTCAAAAAATTGCAACTTTAAAATTGCACTGTACTGTTCACACTAAAGAAGTAGTCAATGGACACATTTTTTTAATCGTGTTATTTAAATAGCATATTTTCAAATATTCATATTTTTAGATTTAGATTTATTTGGGGTGATAAGACAATTGTATATCTCACAAACACTGCAACCTAGAAGATCTTTTGTGCATCCCCTGATAGTATTATTCCCAGTCTGGTAGAATGCTTTTTAATATTCATATAACGCGGTGCCACTGTATATCCTTTTAGAATGATAGTGTGCATTTTCAAGAAGGAGACGGGGGGGAGGGGCGGGAAACGAAAGGATGAAATGTATTTTCGCGCCGAACTACACAGATAAAATAGAGAGAATGTCTTTGACACGATATCCGCAGTATGGTAATTTTCAAATAAAATTTGCTTTGAATTAAATTTCCCTTTGAGAGGTTTCTTTATAAAATGTCAAGAGTCTCTGCTGAATTAATAAAGTGCAAGCAAATAGGTTCTACAGTATTCATAGTTCTGATGGCAGATTATATTTTCTTCATCTTGAAACAATAAAGTATTTCATATTTTATTTCAAACTAAATGTGATTATTCAGCGTTATTCCAGGGAATTACAGCTCCTTTATTTCAACGAGCTACTTAAATTTAATCGTTCGACAACGAATCAAATGTTTCTGATTTTATAAAACTGGGGGTCCGTCCCGGTTTCACCCGGCTGCGAAAAAATTCAAAATGTATTTCGTTTGCGGCTCGGCGTCTGAACTAATAACTTTGAACAAATTCTACCAGATTTGCTTCTGAACTAATAGCTTTGAGCGAATTCTATCAGATGTTGCTTTACTTGATACAAAAATAGTTTTTTTGTTTGCTTCTGAACTAATGGCTTTGAGTAAATTCAATCATCATCAGATGTCGCTACAGCTCAACAACCAACAGCCCAACAGCCAAAAGCACAACAGCCCAACAGATCAACAGTCAACATTAAAATTAAATAGATCTAATTAACAGGTCATTTGAAAACTGTTATAACTATAGGTACCTATATAAAAATAATTATCCTACAGTGTTTTCAATTAAATATTTATTATATGTTATTAATTACAGTAATTATTGATTTAAAAAAATTTATTACCTAAAAAAAGTATAAAAACTTTTGAACGGTAACTCCGATCATCATGACATTTGGACACAACATTCATCTCGGTAAACTAAGATGAATGTGCGTACTCGTGTCCCTCCCTTCCCCATTCGTTCTTTTCCACCGGGGTGAAATCGGACGGGACCGCTAGTTCTAAATATTGATGAAGAAATTTTTGAAATCGAATGAGTAGAGTTTCGGTGATTACCTCCTACATCCAAACTTTACCGCTTTATAATATTAGTATATTTATTTGAAGTATAGATATTAGATAGATTTTACCGGTCCCCTCCCCCCATTTCGGGCTTACGAAATTAATGGACGCCCCGTTACGACGTAGCAGTTTCGTCTAGAGATGGAATAAACGGGTCTTTTTGGTGATCTGCATCTTTGCATCTGGATCCCGTATGTGAGCCGGCTCCCTGAGCCTGTTCAAAAAGAGCCGAGTTCTGAATATGTTATTCGAGTCAACTGAGCCACTGAGTTAGTTGAGTCAATCATATCACGTAATATTATGCCAGTTACTGACTCACATATTATAAGGCGGGGTTTTGCAGGTCGTTACTTGCTATGTTACAGAAAGCATATTACAATTTATGCAATATACAATATCTTAAATAGTTGTGACTTAGTCAAACACTGTAATAGCTGTACCGCCTGTGTGTAGTGTGTACACTGTATAGTGGATTGTATAATGTATATCTGTATAGAATGCATAGCCAACCATGTGCTGAATGAGTCATTTGAGCTGACAGATACACTTATTGCTTCTGTGTGTTAAGTGTTTCACTGAGTTATGCGGATCCGTTGATCCGTCGGCTCATAAAAAAGTGAGTCGGCTCTCACGGATCTTCTGTCGGAGCCGGCTCTTTGAACCGGTTCAGATCTAAGTTACCCAACCCTAGTTTCGTCGCGTATACTGTATTTGCCAATACACCGCCGATTGAACACCACTGACGCAGAACTTACACATATTGTTAGTAGAATAACAAGCCGCTGCATTGCTACAGTCTAAGTGAGTAAACAATAGTGAGAGAACTTCAAACAAAGCCATTTGACCTTCTCTCTAAAATAACTAGAACAACGGCCGCACATAAAGCATGAGTTAACACTGTGTCAGAGAGTCGTTACGTGGCGAATTGACAAGTTAACGACGCCGCTCAAAATAACGACGACATATTCAATAACACGTCGACACAGAAAATCGATTAAATAAAACGAGTCGTTTTGTTTCGACGTGAAACAGTAGCGTAACTACGTCAAAAATACTTGTGTTCGGTGGGAGTGCCTCCCCCCCCCCATAATATTAGAAAGTTTACATACCGAGCACTTTCTAATATTCAGGGTCCCATCACAAGCGACTGCGATGTTGAGTCTTTTATTATTACACAGTATACTTACCTCGGATCTCTCTGTCACACACTTCCACGCGCGTCAAAATTAAAATCTTTAAAATTCGCAAACCCCTAATAGAACCGAATTTTTCGCAGACAACCTTATATCAACGTGTTCGCAATAAAACAGCGCTTATGATGATATAAAATTTTTTCTATTATCCAATCAAGTGAAAGTTACTTGCATCGACATACCTGTTTATACCTGACAACCCAGTAGTTCGCCCAGGTAAATAATAGACAACCCAACATTCAAGTCAGGACAAAATTTTCTTATTATCTTCATGATGCAACATTTAATAAAAAATATTTTTTTTTAAATAGTCTGTCCAGGATTTTTTTAGCAACCCATTTTTACTAAAATCATGATAAAATATGTTTCATTCTATTATCAGCTCGGTGAAGGTCGATTTAGGTTCGGATCTTAGACTATTACGTTTGTGTGCGTTGGATGAAATTAGTTGAGGCGACATCCAAATAACAGGGCGAAATTATTTACTGGTATTTCGTTAGATGACAGCGCGTGACGTTGCTTTATAACTTGGATTTTGTTAAAGGTAACCACTAGATGAAAGGGATGTGAGACATCTAATGGTGCGTTTGGTTGGGAGTAAAACTGTGCACTTGGCGCGACACTTTTATGGGAGGACGTTGGACTAAACATGGCTTTGGTTGAAGGCGACATCTAGATAACAAATAATATTACAAATACCTACCCAAAAATGTTTGATAGCTCTCCTAATATTATGTCACCTCTCGTGATAGTACCTTTTATTACAAACGATATACAGTGGACCCCCGGTAATCCGGCCCCTGTCTAATCCGGCACCCCCTGTAATCCGACATGATCTATTATTTATTATTGAATATTTTTTTGACAATCTTCGCTAATGCATGATTGAACAAGTTATAACTTGTACGCACCACCACTATTGTGCTCGACGCATAGGGTATTCTATAGCATTAATGACATTAATTTTATAATAAAACGTAAGCTCTCTATTGTGTTGTTTAATTTACTAAATTTGACATACATAATGAAGTATGATTTGTACTTCAGTGTAGGCAGTACTCTATAATCCGACAAATTCGATAGTCCGACACTGCCCTGCAAAATGTTTGTCGGATTACCGGGGGTCCACTGTACATAAACTGCATACTATTACTACTAGATCTGCGTACATATTTTATATATTTCTCTTGTTCTCGGTAATCTTCTTATTCGTGGCTTGTGACGTAGAAATATAGTTTAATTTAAAAAATATCGCTTGCCTGAACTTTCATACAAACATTAGTTAATCTACCACATCTCATTTATTTCTGACAGGACAAAGCTACAGTAGACCCTCATTCGTATAACATAATTCGAGCCGTTCGCGTCGTTGTCGGAAGTGAAATCTTTATTTTTCACTAGCGATCCCGCCCGATTTCACCCGGGTGCAAAAGAACGAATGGGAAAGAAAGGGACATGAGTACGCACATTCATTTTAGTTTACCGAGATGAATGTTGTGTCCAAACTTCATAATGATCGGAGTAATTACCGTTCAAAAGTTTTTGTCGTTATACTTTTTTAAGTAATACATTTCTTTTAATATAATAAATATTTAATTGAAAACACTGTAGGAAAATTATTTTTATATAGGTATACCTGTAACAGTTTTCAAATGAGCTATTAATTAGATTTATTTAATTTTAATTAGTCGTAAATAAATTTTAAAAATTGAAATCTAAGCCTCAGAAGAAAGCAATGTAGAAAATAAAAAAAATAAAAACATATTCGCCGACGTAGGGCTTGAACCCAAGACCCTGGCATTAAGAGTCTTACGCTCTACCGAGTGAGCTATCCGGGATTGTGATCGTCACGCGCTAATATTGCAATATTTAGTTAAAGCATTTCACCTGATAATATTTGTCGGACGGACTAATTTTGAGATACATCTTGCAACATTTTTCATTGATGTTCCGCTCCAATTGGTCGTAGCGTGAAATTATATAGCCTATAGCCTTCCTCGATAAATGGGCTATCTAACAATTTTTTTTTTGTATTCGAACCAGTAGTTCCTGATATTAGCGTGTTCAACTTAACTTTTGTTAATAAATTGTCTGAAAAATTGGTCGATAAGTCTATTTATTGAAGAGCAATCAGACGTTAATCAAAGATTTGAATAAAACATAATTTCTCAAACTTGGGAAGTTCTCAATAAAATTGGGACATCTTGTATAATGTATATGGTAAAAAAAGAAACGAATAATAAAATGCTAATTCGAAGAAGCAGAGGTAATTTAATTTTTTTGAAATAAAAAAAATATATATATTTCTTTCCTGTGTAAATTCAGACATCATTAGTATTAGCGTCGTAACAATGCTAGGTAAATTATTCAGCTTTCAATTCTCCACAGCCAACTACAATGGCACAGTAATGGAGAGATCGTGACATCAGACTTTAATGAGTTTTGCTCCAACATTTCGGAAACAAGACTAACGACTTTCATTCAACTCGTAATAATCATATGAATACTGCCTTGAAGCCAGTTGAAATAATCACATTAGCTGAGGGATGTAAAAATTTCATTTTACAAGATTTTATTTACTGCACAGGAAAAACTAAAAACGGTCAATTTTTAGAGTTCCGTACCTTAAAAGGAAAAAAGAAACCCTTACAACAGGGGTCGGCAACCCGCGGCCCCACGAGCCTATACCTTGCGGCCCGTGACTGTTTTTTAAATAAAAGTCTTATAAATTGCACAGAAAAAAATTAGGAAAAACTAAAAACGGTCCACTTTTAGAGTTCCGTACCTTAAAAGGAAAAAAGAAACCCTTACAGCAGGTGTCGACAACCCGCGGCCCGCGAGCCTATACCTTGCAGCCCGTGACTGTTTCATAAATAAAAGTCTTATATACCTACCTACATAAATAAATAATTAAATTAATTTTCACAAATCCTTTTTCTTATGATATTGATGATATGTACTTAGTCATTAACAAATGAACCTGATTAATCTCCAATCTAATGATATTCTCAAGAACTCTTTCTTTGAAATCAAAGATCTTGTTAAATTTTATGTCAGTTTGTCATTTAATTTTGACGAATTGAAAAGGTTTGCTCTGCAATTAATTACAATTTTTGGTAGTACTTACTTATACGAACAAACATTTTCGATTCTCAATTACAGAAAAAATAAATATGTTTCTCGTCTCACAGATGAGCATTTGAGAGCTATTTTACGAATTGCAACTACAAACCTGGGGACAACATACAACAAATAGTCACTCAAATACAATCTCAAACGTCACACTAATTTTTGTAAAACAGTTATATTTGAAGATCTCAGTTAAATATTTAATAAAATTCAAATGAAATGTTTTCGAATTTTTAATATCACAAATACCTATTATTAAAATTACGAACAAGTGAGGTCCGCCTTTATTTCAATTTGCCGCTATGTGGCCCTTGCTTGCCAAAAGGTTGCCGACCGCTGCCTTACAGGATCACTTTGTTGTCCGTCTGTCTGTCAAGACTCTTGGGAATCAAAACCTATAGGGTACTTCTCGTTGACCTAGAATCATGAAATTTAGCAAGAAGCAATGTCTTATAGCACAAGTAAAGGGAAAAATCCGAAAACCGTACGTTTGTAGTTACACCACAAAAAAAATAATGTTTTTAAACACCAGCAACGTGCTACCCTCGTACGCAGTAACAGCTCTTAGTAATGCAGTGTAAGCAACAACTCTCCAACAGCCACCGTTGAACAGGAAATGCTCGTCTGCCACGCGGGAGCCCCGTGTTCGATTCCCGGCCGATGCAAATTATCGTTTTTTGTTTTTAGAATTGCAAATCACTTGATTATTTTTCTTTTATACTGACTCACTTATCGAAACCTTTAAAGTTTCCCGTTAACCTAGAATCTTGTCCATTCAATCTGAATAAAGTATCTCTGTTTCAAAAACTTCGTCTTTTTCTATGACGTTAGCATGGGCGTACCCAGCTTTTGGTCAAGGAGGGGGCAAATTAGAAATTTTTTAAGCCGGGTCCCCCGAGCTTGTTTTGCCTTCCTGGATACGCCAGTGCTTACGGCGTAAAAAAAGACAGAAGTATATGTTTGCACCCTAATAGTTCGATTGCGATTTTATTCCTACGCTCAGGATAGAATAAAAGTAGATACAACACCGAAACTGTCAACTTAAGTTGTAAGGAACATTATACTCGAGGGGTAATGGAGAAACAAAACACAGTAGAAGATAAATTCGTTCTTTTAATCTTGTAATAAATTGGTTGGGAAAATTAAACTCTAAAATCTCTCAATCTTTGTGTCAGTGTCACACGTGATTAACTATCGCTATTACTTTGTTTCGACGGAAAGCGAAATCACTCCTTGTTTAATAGTACATCCGAAACGACTTACGGTCAAAAGCTGATATAAAGCGTGTATTATACAGACATGACCGAGCTAGTAGTCTAGTGGTGAGAACGCTAAATAAAAAGTAAAACAGTTTACTTTCGAATTCTGTTTTGACCACGCTTTGGTACGGTTTGCGTATTTTGGAAATTTAATGCATTGAACTGTCAACATAATATAAATTTTATATTCACAATAAAATATGTCATTACGATAAAGCGAGTAAGTAACGTACTAATTCATAATAGATTCGAACGAACGAGGGGTCAGGGGTGTCAGGATGTTTTTTCTAAAGGGCCATTTAAAAGATTTAGGGTGTCTTAGCGGGCCAGACTCTAAATTAAAAACTAAATCACATTCTAAATTAAAATCTTTACTTATTGCTTGAGCTTGAGGATCCAGACACCTTGGATCTCTTGTTTTTGATAGGCTCATTGATGTCAGGTGTCTAAAATCTTTGACATCACTGTATTAAGTCGATTATCAATTCAATAAAGAATAGGTTTAAAATAATATAAACATAGTATAGTGGCCGCGGTGAAGCCAGGCACGTCATTAATAATATGGTAGTGAAAGCCTACTTGCCCGCAGCAGTGGCGTGTGGAATAAATTCGACATATCCATTTATAGCGGTAGAATAAAAATAAACACTCGACGCACATGGATTTCCGAAACAGCCAATAGCAAGCTAGAAGGCGGGCGCAATGCGTTCACGTCGCTATGACGCGGTGGCTTCATCTTTCGCCGCAGCTATTCTATGTCAAGCTGAGCGAAAGACCTGCTTGACTTTAAAAATAATTGGTTGTCTGTAAAGTCGGTTTACGGACGATAGTTTTACGTGATAACGTATTCCGTAATACATAACCTAAACCTCCCAAAATTTGGTTTCAATCCGCTTATCCTTGGTGTCGGAATGATAAGAAATGTCAAAAGTGACGTTTGCAACTGTCAAAGTATTATGTTCTAATAATAATTAGTTATTCCAATACTTAACTTAGAAGGCGTTGCATTTCACAAAATACTAATGTCAAAAAATTGAATTAAACATTAGAAATGCAGCCGTTTTCATGTTAAGACAAGACATACGTTATTTTCTAATTTCCATGTACGGCAAACAAAGAGGACCGACCGCGTCGCGCCATGCATTAGACAACATTGCATTTATACAGCTATTTTTCTATATAAATTTGTATAAAAAAACTGTTTAGGCAAATTCTGCTATACGAAATCTATGTAAAATGTTCTCCTCTTTCGTTTAAGACTGATTTCAAACCGATCTGATTTAAATTGAGCGAGAAATTAGCAAAAAGCACGCACAGGGTCAGGCGGAACGTTACGCGTTACGCGTTACGAACGTTAGGATTTAGGAACGTTACACTTTTTCGTGCATGCAGCCGGTGTTTTATCAATTTATAAGATTGGTGATTCATCAATTTATAAGACGTTATCACGTCAAAATGTATATATTTCGTTGTCGACTTGGGCGCATCACCGCGAGGCAAGACTGTAAATGCAGTGGAGCCATAAGCAACGTTATCTAAGTTTTTGAGTTATTTACAAAAATACTTTTTTGTAATGAAACTCTTGTAGAGATTTTCATTTCTTGAAAAAAAGGAAGAAATCCTGAACATAAAAGTATACCAATGTTGAAAATAACTACTTCTTTACTGACATTATTTTGATCTAAAATCTTAATAACAGTAAAAACAATTCTTTTTATTGAATATGAATACACGACTCGTATTATTTTCATTATGCATCGGTAGGTTATTAAAGTTTTTTATCACTGTATAGATACTGTTTTGTTATTCATATCACCTGATCACGCAACGTAAACAAATGATAATCGATTTTCTTCATAGTTTCTGTTTTTTATAATTACCGTTTAGGAGCACGCAAGCCCAAGGGATGGAGAGTTTATCTTAGCACGCTACGATAGCTCTGCCTATCTGTTTTTTTCGGACATGTGTTCTTTAGGACGCGTTTCGTATCCTTCCCTAAAACATACTTTAGCATGTCTTTACTCTCGCCTATTAATAATCTGATGAAAGTTTTCATTCGCTCCCGAATGAGAGTGCATGCATGCCTAATTCGCGGGTATACTCGGCGTTTTAGCCTCTAAAATGTACGGAATACCCGCCAAAAAAGATGTGAATTCTATGAAGGTGTCAAGTTTTCACTTGCCAAGTTCTTGCAAAGCCACCTGTTCTTTGTATAGAATTTGGCCCATTTTTCACATTTTGTGATTTTGGTAGGATTGATGTAAACTAAATAATTTAATTTAGTACGTGATTTAGTTTTTAATTGAGAGTCTGGCCGCCTGAATCTTATAAATGGTCCCTTAAAAAAATCAGTGGCACCCTTGTTCTGTAGGATATATTTCAAACTAGCGGCCCCGCCCGGTTTCACCCAGGTGCAAAAGAACGATTGGGGGGAGGGACATGAATACGCACATTCATCTTAGTTTACCGAGATGAATATTGTGTCCAAATTTCATGATGATCGGAGTTACCGTTCAAAAGTTTTTGTCGGACTGACAAATTTTGAGTTACACTTTATAGCCTATAGCCTTCCTCGATAAATGGGCTATCTAACAAAAAAATTTTTTTTCTATTCGAACCAGTAGTTCCTGAGATTAGCGTGTTCAACCAGACAAACAAACAAACTCTTCAGCTTTATATATTTATAGATAGAAATAATAATTTATATTAGTCATTTTTTTATTACAACAAAATACAGTCACAATTACTACAAACGGTAATGGATGAATAACATTAAGTAGTGGACATTGAAACAGAAACACTTATTACAAACGTCACACTAATTTGGCTTATCACCAGTATGTACGCGTTTATATCTTTTTAATAAAGTGGATACGTTTTATGAAGGTAACACTTATTGTTTAATTTCTGTATGTGCTGCAATATGCTTCTTTCGATCTTCTAATCGAGAAAAACACTCATTACAAACGTCACACCGATATGGTCTCTCACCAGTATGAAGACGATAGTGTCTCCTTAGGTCTGACGACGTAACAAAATGTTTATCACAAACATCACACTGATATGGTTTTTCACCAGTATGTATAAGTTTATGCGTTTTTAGATGACTCGCTTGATTAAAACTTTTTTGACAAGCGTCACACTGGTATGGTTTCCCATCAGTATGTATACGTTTATGTATAGTCAAACGTCTTGTATAAGTGAAACTCTTTTCACATACGTCACAGTGATGTTTCTCACCAGTATGAATGTGACTGTGTTTTTCCAGCTCTGATGACGTAAAAAAACACTTCTTGCAAACGTCACACTGGTATGGTTTCTCATCAGTATGCACTCGACTGTGTTTCTTTAACTGTGATGATGTACCAAAGCATTTGCTACAGACGTCACACTGGTAGGGTTTCTCACCAGTATGTACGAGATTGTGTCTCTTTAGACTTGACGATTTAACAAAGCGCAATTTACAAATATCGCATTCATGCGGTTTCTCACCGGTATGTGAAAGTTTATGATAATTTAAATGACTCAGTTGCTTAAAACTCTTAATACAAACATCACACTGATATGGTTTCTCACCAGTATGGACGCGAATATGTTTCTTTAACTGTGATGACGTAGGAAAACATTTAACACAAAAATCACATTGGTATGGTTTCTCGCCAGTATGTATAAGTTTGTGACAATTTAGATGACCCATTTGACTAAAACACTTATTACAAACTTCGCACTGATATGGTTTCTCTTCTGTGTGCATACGTGTATGTATTATCAAAGTTCTTGAATCATTAAAACTTTTTTGACATACGTCACACTGATGTGGTTTCTCACCAGTATGCACCCGATTGTGTCTCTTTAACTCTGATGGTATACCAAAGCATTTTTTACAAACGTCGCACTGGTATGGTTTCTCACCGGAATGTATACGATTGTGAGTCGTCAAATGACCTAATTGATTGAAGCTCTTATTACAAACGTCACACCGGTATGGTTTCTCACCAGTATGTATAAGTTTGTGATAGTTTAAATGATTCTTTTGTTTAAAACTCTTATTACAAGCGCCGCACTGATATGGTTTCTCACCCGTATGGACGCGATTGTGTTTCTTTAAGTGTAATGATGTGACAAAACATTTTTTACAAACGTCACACTGGTGCGGTTTCTCTCCAGTATGTTGAAACTTGTGTGTATTCAAATGATTCAACTGGTTGAAACACTTGTTACAAGCGTCACACTGATACGGTTTCTCGCCAGTGTGGACGCGGTTGTGTCTTTTTAAATCTGACGATCTAATAAAACTCTTTTTGCACGTGCCACACTTATATGGTTTCTCACCGGTATGTATAAGTTTGTGAGTATTTAAATGGCCGCCGTGCGCAAAGCTCTTAAAACAAACGCCACACTGATATGGTTTCTCAACAGTATTCTTTGTAGAATGTGAATTTTTCGATGTTTTAATGTCATCGCAGTTGATTTCACTATTAACGTTAGACGTTGGATTTACTGATACGTCAACATATTCTGGTAAAAATATGAAAGAATTGTCGTCCAATGGTTCAATTTTTATTTCAGACTTTATGGACATAGCCTCAGGAATTTCGTTTATCGAATTAACCGTGGCAGTTTCTGTCTCTTTCCAGTTGTTATCTAGTTCTACACTTTTTTTAATGTCCCTAATATTGATCTGTGAAACATCGCATTGAGATAAAGTTTCTACTGTGTCATCAGCATCATCCAGCGGTTCGTCCTTGATTTCCGTTTTTAAAAATATTTCATTATTCATTTTCTTTGCTGAATAAACAAACACAGGCGGCTTTTTTCAGTTGGCATCTATATCAACATTCTCACTTATATCTGCATATTATAAATACAAAGACCTCAGAACTTTTGAATGAAACATTTATAATTGATTTGATTGTTAGAAGTTTGTAGTTGCTGTACATATTGTCGCATTGTTTTAGTACAGTACCACTTGCATCTCAAACCAGTCAATTTTCTTCAGTTAAGTGCAACGTAACAGATGACTGACGAAATCCGGAAAATGATTGCGTGTCGTGTCGTTATCTGACAACCAAAGAAAACTCATTAGTTTGCTTGAAATATTTGTTGGTTTTATTAATTTTACTTTAGTTCATAATTAGTTTATTTGGCTACCAATATTAAGAGCACTGTGGTGGAAACAAAAATAAAGAATAGTTACTTCTTACCACAACAGTTTTATTAGCGGATGTACATTTTGGGAGCTATGCTCTCATCTTCAGCAAACACTATTTGCTGAAGATGAGAGCATAGCTCCCGAAATGTACATCCGCTAATAAAACTGTTGTGGTAAGAAGTAACTATTCTTTATTTTTTATTTAAATTTATTTGGGTGTAGTTCCGAACATAGGTCATCTTCGATCAGGATGAAACTTTGGGTATTCTTAACCTTGCTAGGACATAAAAAATTGGGTGTCTGTAAAGTCGGTTTACGGATGATAGTTTTACGTGATAACGTATTCCGCTCGAATATCATATTTAATAATACATAACCTAAATTTTAGTAGCTGTCAAACTATATTTTTACCGACTAATAATTTGATCAACCAAAGCAAAATACATATTTTTAAGCAATTATAAATACATTTAAAAGAATGTATATATATATATTATATATTTGTTAACAAACCGTATAATTTATCTGCTGTTATGAAATGCAGATATCTCCCAAGATTTGTTTTTGATACAAAATGTAGCTGCGTTTGTGTACAAACTATCAATTGACAAATAACGAAAAATTGCTTTAAAAATTCGATAATTTATGGCATTTTTATTAGATATCTTGATTTTAAGTCTTAATTTCCACGGTCTATAAAACAAAGGCCATCTGTCAGATGTAGCTTTCGCTGGAACAGCCGAAAAAAATGTTGAACGCACACTACTCTCTGACGTCACGCGAGAAGAGGGAGAAATGCGCACAAGACGCTTGGATCGATCGTGCATCTCTATCGCTTATATCGCGCTCTCGCTTGCGGAACGTTACTCTTTTTCGTGTGTGCTGGCGGTGTTTCATGAATTTATAAGACGTTATCACGTCAAAAAATCCTCAAGAGATTTTTGGCACAAGTGTCTCAGAGCAATTTTATAGGAGTTTTAAGTTTTTACTGTCTTAGACATTTATTCATACAAATTTTGCTTTAACGGCGTGTGGGTATAAACTACTATAAAAATGTTATGCGGCACGTGCGTCAAAATTCCTTTGGGGTTATTTTATGTCTCACTAAGTTCAACAAATGCCCAAAATTTCATTCCGCTCGGAGATAAAAACACCATTATAGAAAAATTTCTATGAATAAATGGTTTTAAATGGTAAAAAGTTTTAACCTCCATAAAAATTTTATGGGTGGTTGGCGCCCAAAATTCCTTTCATGTCCCACCAACGTCAACAAATGCCCAGTTTCATTCCGATCGAAGATTACAGGTATTCGCAACTATATACGTTTACTTTTTAAAAACATTTTTAAAAATTATTTAAATAAAAAAGCGATGAATTATTTGTCAACGTACTTAAAATTCTCGCAAAACGTTAAAATAAAATGTCTAATTTATGAATAATATACCGTCAACTACGTCGATGTGATTGTTATAAGGCATGTAAATACAGTATTATATCAATTAAACATTAGGTTAATAGAGCTAGTTGTACATTATTAAACTATAATGCTATTATAAATATAAAAATAAACAGTCTGTATACGTGAACTTACCCGAACGGGAGTACACTTTATAATTACAATATTTACTTAAACTTCCAGGACTAGTTGAAAAACTATTTGTTTCATCAGCGTGACGTCACAACGTAAGCACAATGAACATATTTTACTTATGTCGTAAGCTTTTACAGAAATCAATTCAATGATGTGAACAATTTATAACAGGAGGTGTTTACGATCTATCTGTCACTTTGTTGTCTATAAAATGTATGTAATAATGTAAGCAGTACTGCCAACCTTGTATGTAGCATTTAGGTGCGAACATTGCGGGTGTGTTCCGAAATATAACCCAGTATACTGCCCACTGCTAATGACGTCATGAATCGACGCCATACTGTTGATTCGTTCCGAAATATACTAGTCAGCGCGTTGACGCAATATTATTTCCCACGTCCACCAAAAATAATTGTTTACTTGCTGAGAAGAAGTTGCAAATAACAAATAATAAAATCAAAAATTCCACAAAGTCTGATGCACATATTATTTCCGGTTAAATATTTATGCTACGTGACACCTGTCTCACCAGTACAATATGGCGTTGAATTTATGACGTCAATTAGCACAGGCCAGTATACTGGATTATATTTCGGAACAATTTCTGAATAAATTATTTATATAGAATTGATTGGTAGTTATTAAATAACCGTTTATTAAAATTTTAAAAATTGTTGTTTTACAAAATGGTTAGCTAATACAATACACATTTTTCTATGTTGAATGAAGTTATGAACTATCTAGGTCAGGGGTCGGCAACCTTTTGAGACGGAAGAGCCAAAAGTTACAATTTACAAAATTTCCCAGTTTTTAAAGAGTCACTAAACATTTTCGTTTCATTATTATAGTATTTGCTTATATAGGTATAATATATATATCCGAGGACGACACGGTGCGGGTGAGACGCGAGTGGAAATGGCTGAGAGATAGACATGGTGCTCAATCATGGATCGATTGGACGATTTTTAAGGGTTTATATAATAAAATAATAGTTTTTTGCGTATGGAACTGGAGAGCCGCAACTTTACATAAAAAAAGCCGCATGCGGCTCGCGAGCCACAGGTTGGCGACTCCTGACCTAGGTCAATTTATTTTGAAGTTACTCTTCTTTTACATAACATACATACTACAAAATCGGTTGTAGAACATTAAGCTAAGCTGGACGCGGTAAAGCACTTGCCTCGTAACCTAGTGGTGGCACGTTAGATCGCGGCGGTCGATGCCATTATGTTCTTTTCACTACAAGTCTATCGGTTTTACTTCTATAATGTGTAGTGTAAAACTATTTTTTTAAACTGTTTCTGAATTTCGTTGAAATACGTCTTATTACAAACGTCACACTTTATGGTTTCTCACTCGTATGCGCACGTCTTTTGTGTTTACTCAAACAGCCTGACTGATTGAAACACTTATTACAAGCATCACATTGATATGGTTTCTCACCGGTATGTGTACGTTTGTGAATTTTCATGTGCTGTGATTTATTGAAACGCTTATTACAAACGTCACACTGATACGGTTTCTCATCGGTGTGAGTACGTTTGTGAACTATTAAATTGCTTATAGCACTAAAACTACTTTTACAAACGTCACACTGATACGGTTTCTCACCCGTATGCACCCGATTGTGAGTGTTTAAGTCAGATGATCTACCAAAGCATTTCTCACAAACGTCACACTTATACGGTTTCTCAGCAGTATGCGTCCGTTTATGAACTATCAAATGGCTTATGGCAGTGAAACTCTTTTTACAAACGTCACACTGATGTGGTTTCTCACCGGTATGTACGCGATTGTGTATCTTTAAGTCCGACGATCTACTAAAGCGCTTTTTACAAACTTCACACTCATACGGTTTCTCCGCAGTGTGCATACGTTTATGAACTGACAAATTGCTTGTATTACTGAAAGTCTTTTTGCAAACGTCACACTTATATGGTTTCTCGCCTGAATGTACGCGATTGTGTTTCTTTAACTGTGATAATGTACCAAAGCATTTTTCGCAAATGTCGCACCGATACGGTTTCTCACCGGTATGTATACGCAAGTGTCGATTTAAAGTGCCCACTTGATTAAAACGCTTATTACAAATGTCACACTGAAACGGTTTCTCACCAGTATGTATAAGTTTGTGACCGTTTAAATGGCCCGCATGGCCAAAACTTTTATTACAAACGTTACACTGATATGGTTTTTCAACAATTTCTTGAGTAGATGTATTCTGCGTTGCAATATCATTATCTGCTTTTGTGGCTTCGCACTTCACTTCGACGTCTTCAACATTTGTTGAAGCAGTGTCATCAACATATTCAGGTAAAAATATAAACGATCTATCATCCACCGATTCAGTCTTGATTTCGGATTTTATGGGAATTCCTTCGCTGATTTCGATTTTTGAATTAAAAGGCGCTATCCCTGTCTCTTTCCAAGTGGGACCTATCTCTAAACCTATTTTTGTGTCACCAATTTCAAGCTTTGAATCTCCACAGCTGATTTCAACTGTGTTATCAAGACAGTCCGATGGAAACGGTGAATCATCATCTATCGGTTCATTTTTGATTTCGGTTTTTAAATATATTTCATTGTTCATTTTGCTTGCTGAAGAAACAATCGCAGGCGACTTTCCTTTTCAGTTGATATCTATGCCAACATTGATATTTGCGTAATATAAACCAGTAGCCCGGTTCAGCTTTGCCCCAATTTGTAGTTTGCCACCATTTTTTCGTCGACATATGTTGCGAAATTGGCTTCCACTAAAAGCGATTTTACTTTATATAACCTATGCCCATCCTGAAGGTCCATTCTTATTGGTGAAAACATTTTTGTAATCGGATGAGTAGTTTCGGAGATAACATCTTGCATCCAAACTTACAGGCTTCACCTCTTTTATAATATTAACATAAATTCAAAGATCCTGAGAGCATTTTAGAATGAAACATTTATTATTTGTTTTGATTGTCAGAAGCGAGTAGATGCCGTGGATAGCGACGCAGTGTTACGTTAGACTGTACTATTTGCATTTGGTATTGGTGAAATTTCTCCATCTAAATTAACAGCAGACCGATGAAGCTCGGAATACTAGCGCGTGTTTTCTTATCTGAGAATCTTAAAGAATACTACTTTAATTGCTAATCTTAAAGTTCAAAAAATCTTTTTTCTGTGTTTAGAAACATTTTCATAAAGTATGAAAAATATTAACCACCTTTTTTAAGTAATTTTTTTCATTTCGTTTGCAAACCCTTTTTTGTTAAACAAAATATAGCAATTCTCTGTATGAAAAAAGAACCGCTTATTAAAATGACATAAGCTACAACGTGTTTATTAAAATGACATAAGCTATAACGTGTTTACCTCGGTTTAAAACTACATATCTGAATTAAATAACAGAACTATAATGCTATGTATGAGGCCTTACCTGAACGGTAGTACACTTCTTAATTACATCAGTTATTCAATCTTCCAGTACAGTTGAAAATCAAAATATACGTTTTATCGCCACATCTTAAGTACAGTCAACATGTTTTATTCAAATATTTATTGATATTCAATACATTATATACTATTTTTAGTGAGAGGAAATTTCGACTGTATCTGTCAGTCTACTCTATTAAAAACATGGTTGCCAATATTCGTAATAATCGGTCATGTATCAGAGATCATATGTAATTTTCTAATTATAATGAAAGTAATAAAATATTGAAGTTCCAAGTTTGTATATGAATCAAGAGTAAACTATAAAATTTTCAATGTTCTCACCATGTTTAAATGTGGTATTCAGATTATCTGGGATGTTATTATCATTTATATAATTATAATTAATTATATTAATCAACTCCTATAGGCTGTGTGCACAAAGCCTACTAGCGCCGATAGTGGGTAATAGAGAACTATTGAACTCACTTTTTATGGAAATCGCGACATGTTTCTATAGTGATGTCAAAAACTTTAGTTGGCCATGATGTGTTAAAAAAAATGTAATAAAAAAAACTGATGTTAATTTGTTTACACTGACAGAAATAATTTTTATTTTTCAAATCATGTATAAAACAAATCGTTATAATAAATTTATTGCTACAATATGTGCGCTTAAAGAGTAGTCTTGAACGTATTTTTCGGTCAGTAATATTGACCATGGTTCCCAAAACTTTTTTGCTTACATATCTCTCTATAAAATAGCTAATTTACACGACTGTAATATATCACTTTGCAAGCCTTTTTTAAAGTAAAACTGTACTTGACACGGTAGGGTAAAACCGATCAATGAGATTGAAAGTGTAACGAAACGTTGCAAAGCACAACATAACAACCGTGAAAATACACATTTCGAAGCGTATACTTATTAGTGTAATAAAGTATTTTTCACAAACGTCACACTAAGATGGTTTCTCATCAGTGTGCGTACGTTTGTGAACTATAAAATTGCTTATAGCACTGAAACTTCTTTTACAGACGTCACACCGATATGGTTTCTCACCAGTATGCACCCGAATGTGCGTCTTTAAGAGTGATGATCGGCCAAAACATTTTTTACAAACGTCACACCGAAATGGTTTCTCGTCTGTGTGCACACGTTTGTGAACTATCAAATTGCTTATATCACGAAAATTCTTCTTACAAACGTCGCACTGATACGGTTTTTCTCCAGTATGTACACGATTGTGTTTCTTTAACTCTGACGATCTACTAAAGCATTTTTTACAAACGTCACATTGGTATGGTTTCTCTTCAGTGTGTATACGTTTGTGAACTATTAAATTGCTTATATCCTTGTAACTTTTTTTACAAAAATCACACTGATACGGTTTCTCCCCAGTGTGCAAACGATAGTGTGTCTTTAAGTCTGACGATCTACTGAAGCATTTTTTACAAACGTCACACTGATATGGTTTCACGCCGGTATGTATAAGTTTGTGTCTTGTTAAATGACCGGCTTGATTAAAACTTTTAGTACAAACGTCACACTGATATGGTTTCACCTCATTATGAGTACGTTTGTGAACTGTCAATTTATGCGCATGACTAAAACTCTTTTTACAAACGTCACACTGATAGTTTGTTTCAATTTGTTTTTTAGATTTCTCAGTATTTACTGAAGGATTTTTGAATTCCTCTTCAGATTTATCAAAACACTTTGTCTCCTCAGAAGAACGGCAATTCACGAAGCTGTCCGATGTCTGCTCAATATCTGTTTTTATGTCCTTGTAGCTGATTTCAACGCTGTCAACGTCAGACGAGGGGTCTGATGTGTTATCAACATATTCTGGTAAAAATATACACGAATAATCATCAATCGGTTCACTCTTGATTTCAGATTTTATTGATATTCCTTCGTCAATTTGGTTTTCTGTCTGTTTCCTATTGATACCGATCTCTAAACTTTTTTTAGTGTCCCCACTCACACTACAGTTGACTTCACTATCATCACATTTGGAGTCTACTGTGTCATCAGTATGATCGGTTGGAAACAAAGAATTGTCATTCATCGGCTCGTCTTTGATTTCGGATTTTAAAAATACGTCATTATTCATTTTGTTTGCTGAATAAATATTCACACGCGACTGTTCCTTCCAGTTGAAATCTATGCCAAAATTGATTTTTTGCGTATTATAAGTACAAGATTGTCAGACAGTTTTAAAATTGATTTGTCAGAAGCGAGTAGTTTCTGTAGACTGGTGAAGTTTGGAGTATTATCTTATGTTTTGTTGTCTGAGAATCCAAAAAAATACTTATTTAATTTCAAATCTTTATATCTCACTTATATTTTAAAACCTCTTTTTTCTGAATTTAGAAACAGTTCGGTAAAACATGTTCTTTACATTTGCAGAGGCTTCACTCTAAAAAATTGCAAATTTTAAGATTGAAAAATTTACTTTTTACTTAATTGAACCGCTTGTTATAACAAAGTAATATAAACTATAAAGTGAACCCTGACGAAATTATCTATTAGAACTAATCGTAAAATACTGTAACACTATTTTAAACATACGGTAACTGAATATTTCATTACCTGAGCGGAAGCACACTTTATAATTACATTAGTTCATTCAATTTTCAGTATAGTTGAAAATCAAAATATAATTATCAACGTAACGCCACGCCGTAAGCAAAATCAATATACTTAACTTAGGCATGTATACCGATAATTATTATTATGATGTGCACAATTTCAAACGTGAAGCGGTTTCGATGGATGTCACTTTCGTCTACTAAAAACAGGGCTGCTGATTTTCACATTTAAGAATTCTCGTTGACAACACTATGATGGAAAAAATACCATATTTATGTTTTATTGCCTTAAAATGTTACTAATAATTATTATTGAGAGTACGGTATTTGATTATAACAATTAAATTTGCTCAAAATTTATAATTAAAACAATGTGAGCCGTCGTGTACGTAGAATTTTTGAACCCAAACTTCGCCCTGTTACTGAATTTCAGCTTGTCAAACGATGATATGGTTTCGCGCCAGTGTGTATACGTTTACGAATTATCGAATTGATTACATATACTTCACACTAGTGTCATTTCTCGTCAGTGTGGAGGCGAGAATGTCTCCTCAAGTCTGACGATGTAAAAAAACGTTTTTCACAAATGTCACACTGATATGGTTTTTCACTAGTATGTGTAAGTTTATGAGATTTTAGATGACGCACTTCGTTAAAACTTTTATTACAAATGTCACACTGATATACTTTTCCCTCAGTATGTATACGTTTGTGTATTATCAAACTTCTTGTACCATTGAAACTTTTCTCACAAACGTCACACTGATGTTTTTCACCAGTATGTATACAATTGTGTCTTTTTAACTTTGACGACGTAATAAAACACTTGTCGCAAACGTCACACTGGTATGGTTTCTCACCATGAACTGCAATGTGTTTTTTTCGATCTTCAGATCGAGAAAAACACTCTTTACAAATGTCACACTGGTATGATTTTTCACCCGCATGTGTGCTTTTTGCTGACGTAATGAAGCCATCTCTACTAACGTCACCCTCATATGGTTTCTTACTAGTATGAACCCGTTCATGTCTCTTTAACTCTGATGGTATACCAAAGCATTTATTACAAATGTCGCACTGGTACGCTTTTGCATCCGTATGGACCCGATAATGTCTTTTTAAATACACTGATGTAATAAATCCCTCTCTACAAACGTCACACTGATATGGTTTCTCACCAGTATGTACCCGATTGTGTCTCTTTAGCTCTGATGGTATACCGAAGCACTTTTTACAAACGTTGCACTGGTACGGTTTTTCACCCGTATGTATACGATTGTGAGTCGTTAAATGACCTATTTGATTAAAACGCTTATTACAAACGTCACACTGATACGGCTTCTCACCAGTATGTATAAGCTTGTGATGGTTTAAATGATTCATTTGTTTAAAACTCTTATTACAAACGTCGCATTTATATAATTTCACACTCGTATGAATGCGATTATGTTTCCTAAATAGTGCTGATGTTACAAAGAATTTTTTACAAACGTCGCACTGATGCGGTTTTTCCCCAGTATGTACAAACTTGTCAGTATGCAGATGACTCAATTGCTGGAAGCATTTGCTACAAGCGTCACACTGATAAGGTTTCTCACCTGTATGGACGAGGCTGTGCCTTTTTAAATCTGATGATCTAGTATAACTGTTGTCACAAATGTCACACTTATATCGTTTCTCTCCAGCATGTATAAGTTTATGAGTATTTGAATGACTGTCAACGCTAGACGGAGCGTTTACTGGTACGTCAACATATTCTGGTAAAAATATGGACGAATTGTCGTCCAACGGTTCATTTTTTATTTCGGATTTTATGGACATACCTTCCGTAATTTCGTTAATTGAATTAAAAGTGACAGTTTCTGTCTCTTTCCAGTTGCTATCTAGTCCCACACTTTGTTTAGTGTCAATATTGATCTGTGAGACATCACATTTAGATAAAGTTTCTACTGTGTCATCACCATCATCCACCAGTTCGTCCTTGATTTCCGTTTTTAAAAATATTTCATTATTCATTTTGTTTGCTGAATAAACAAACACAGGCGGCCTTTTTTCAGTTGACATCATGTATTATAAATTCCAAGATTTCAGAACTATATAAGAGCTGGATTATCAAAGTCGGAGTATTTTCGCATGTCTTGCTCTCTTAGAATCCAAAATAAATCTATTTCAAATATTTAATTTTGATTTTTCATTAATAGAGTACAAAACAATCATGCTATTTTAAATATACGGTAATATTGCGTATATTCTAATACCTGAACAGAAGCGCACTTTAAAATTACATCGATTTTTCCAGACTTCAGTTTGCTTGAAAATCAAAATATAATTATGAACGTGACGCCAAGCCGTAATCATAATCAACTTTAGGCATATATACCGATAATTATTTTTATGATGTGCACAATTTGTAACGAGAAGCTATTTCGATCGATCTGTTACTTTCGTCTATTAAAAACAGGGCTGCCAGTTTTGACATTAAAAATAATATGGTGTTGCAATAAATACCATATTTGTTTCAATACCGTAAAATGTTAGTAATAACAATAATTACTGAGAGTACGGTTTTTGACTATATAGTTAAAGTCCATATATTATAATTAAATAATTAAACATGGACGTTTGTATGTGAACCATAGAGATATAAGTAAATAGAGTTCGTTAGTTCATATGCTTGCCATAAGTGAAAGTGAAAGGTGAGAGAGAGAACGCTGCAGCGGGTTGAGAAAACCAGATTTACTCAAATCAGCATTGTTTTGTATCATTAGTTACCATATCTCTATGATCTCTATGATGTGAACTAAGTAAATTTTAATTTGTTAATATTCTGATCATATTTTAATTTAGTATGCAGGAGACATGTGATGTTATTTTAATTTATAGGTAAAAATAACTGTAGACTGTTTCTCCAAAAAAGTAAAATTGATTATAGCAACAAAAATCTATAATTTTACACACTAATATGGTTTATAATCACTATGAAACGAGTTAACAAACATGATAATATGCTAAAGTTATGCAATTGATAGTGTTTCTTGAATTTTGATGAATGAGAATAACATTTTATGTCACACCCATAAACTTCACACTAATGTCATTTCTCGTCAGTATGTACACGATTGTGTCTCTTGAGCTCTGATGATGTAAAAAAACACTTTTTACAAACGTCACACTGATATGGTTTCTTACCAGTATGAACTGCAATGTGTTTCTTTCGATCTTCTGACCGAGAAAAGCATTCTTTACAAAAATCACACTGATATGGTTTTTCACCAGTATGGAGGCGATAATGTCTCTTCAAGTCCGATGGTGTCAAATAATGCTTTTCACAAACGTCACACGTATATGGTTTCTCACCAGTATGTACCCGATTGTGTCTCTTTAGCTCTGATGATATACCGAAGCACTTTTTACAAACGTTGCACTGGTACGGTTTTTCACCCGTATGTATACGATTGTGAGTCGTTAAATTACCTATCTGATTAAAACGCTTATCGCAAACGTCACACTGATACGGCTTCTCACCAGTATGTATAAGCTTGTGATGGTTTAAATGATTTATTTGTTTAAAACTCTTATTGCAAACGTCGCATTTATATAATTTCACACTCGTATGAATGCGATTATGTTTCCTTAATAGTGCTGATGTTACAAAGAATTTTTTACAAACGTCGCACTGATGCGGTTTTTCCCCAGTATGTACAAACTTGTGAGTATGCAAATGGCTCAATTGCTGGAAGCATTCGCTACAAGCGTCACACTGATAAGGTTTCTCACCTGTATGGACGCGGTTGTGCCTTTTTAAATCTGATGATCTAGTATAACTGTTGTCACAAATGTCACACTTATATCGTTTTACTCCAGTATGTTTAAGTTTATGAGTATTTGAATGACTGTCATACGAAAAACTCTTGAAACAAACGTCATTTTTATCTGGTTTCTCATCAGTTATAACTAAATTGATAGAATGTGAGTTCTCCGATACTTTAATGTCTTTGCAGTTACTCTTACTGTCGTCAATGTTTACTGGTACGTCAACATATTCTGGTAAAAATACGGACGAATTTACGTCCAACGGTTCATTTTTTATTTCGGATTTTATGAACATACCTTCCGTAATTTCGTTAATTGAATTAAAAGTGACAGTTTCTGTCTCTTTCCAGTTGCTATCTAGTTCTACACTTCGTTTAGTGTCCTCAATATCGATCTGTGAAACATCGCATTGAGATAAAGTTTCTACTGTGTCATCACAATCATCCACCGGTTCGTCCTTGATTTCCGTTTTTAAAAATATTTCATTATTCATTTTGTTTGCTGAATAAACAAACACAGGCGGCTTTTTTTCAGTTGACATCACGTATTATAAATTCCAAGAGATTTCAGATCTACATAAGCGCTTGATTACCAATGTCAGAGTATTTTCGCATGTCTTGCTCTCTTAGAATCCAAAATAAATCTATTTATTTTCAAATCTTTAATTTTGATTTTTCAATAATAGCGTACAAAACAATCATGCAATTTTAAAAATACGATAATATTGCGTATATTCTAATACCTGAACGGAAGCGCACTTTATAATTACATCGTTTTTCCAAACTTCAGTTTAGTTAAAAATCAAAAGATAATTAGCAACGTGACGCCAAGCCGTATGCATAATTAACTTTAGGCATATATAACGATAATTATTTTTATGATGTGTACAATAATTTCTAACGAGAAGCTATTTCGATCGATCTGTCACTTTCGTCTATTAAAAACAGGGCTGCCAGTTTTGACATTGAAAATAATATGGTGTTGAAATAAATACCGTATTTGTTTCATTACCGTAAAATGTTAATAATAACAATAATTACTGACAGTACGGTTATTGAGTATATTGTTAAATTCGTCCATATATTATAATTAAATAATTAAACATCGACGTTTGTATGTGAACCATAGAGATATAAGTAACTAAAGTTCGTTAGTTCATATGCTTGCCATAAGTGAAAGTGCCCTCAGTTGAGAGAGAGAACGCTGCAGCGTTCCAGAAAACCAGATATATGTTTACTCAAATCAGCATTGTTTTGTATTATTAGTTACCATAGAGATAAGGAACTTTTCTCTCTCTGTATTGCAGACACTTTCACTGCTCACTCGCGTACTCTCGTCTAATATCTCTATGATGTGAACTAAGTAAATTTTAATTTGTTAATATTCTGATCATATTTTAATTTAGTATGCAGGAGACAAGTGGTGTTATTTTAATTTATAGGTAAAAATAACTGTAACCTGTTTCTCAAAAAAAGTAAAATTGATTATAGCAACAAAAATCTATAATTTTACAACACTAATATGGTTTATAATCACTATGAAACGAGTTAACAAACATGATATTGCAAAAAAAAGGTTTCTAACCTTTATGCAAATGATAGTTTTTTTTGAATTTTGATGAATGAGAATAACATTTTATGTCACACCCATAAACTTCACACTAATGTCATTTCTCGCCAGTATGTACACGATTGTGTCTCTTGAGCTCTGATGATGTAAAAAAACACTTTTTACAAACGTCACACTGATATGGTTTCTTACCAGTATGAACTGCAATGTGTTTCTTTCGATCTTCTGACCGAGAAAAGCATTCTTTACAAAAATCACACTGATATGGTTTCTCACCAGTATGGAGGCGATAGTGTCTCCTCAAGTCCGATGGTGTCAAATAATGCTTTTCACAAACGTCACACTTATATGGTTTCTCACCAGAATGTGTAAGCTTGTGAGATTTTAGATGACGCACTTGATTAAAACTTTTATTACAAATGTCACACTGATATGGCTTTCCATCAGTATGTATACGTTTGTGTATTACCAAAGTCCTTGTATCATTGAAACTCTTTTCGCAAATGTCACACTGATGTTTCTCACCAGTATGCACGTGATTGTGTCTCTTTAAGTTTGATGACGTGAAAAAACACTTTTTACAAACGTCACATTGGTATGGTTTCTCACCAGTATGAACTGCACTGTGTTTTTTTCTATCTTCTGAACGAGAAAAACACTCTTTACAAACGTCACACTGGTACACTTTTTCACCTGTATGGACACGATAGTGTCTTTTTAAATTTGATGATGTAATAAAGCTCTCTGTGCAAACGTCACACTGATATGGTTTCTCGCCAGTATGTACAAGCATGTGACAATTTAGATGAGTAGCTTGATAAAAACTCTTATTACAAACGTCACAATGATACGGTTTCTCACCACTGTGTATACGTTTGTGCCTGTTCAAACTACTTCCATCACTTAAAGTCTTTTCACAAACGTCGCACTGATGTAGTTTCTCACCAGTATGTAAGCGATTGTGTTTTATTAGCTCTGATAATGTGAAAAAACCTTTATTGCAAACGTCACACCGATATGGTATCTCACTAGTGTGCACCCGGTTGTGTTTTTTTAGCTGTGACGATGTAGCAAAACTTTTTTTACAAACCTTGCAATGATGTGGTTTCTCACCGGTATGTATACGCTTGTGACAATTTAGATGACCTACTTGATTAAAACTCTTATCACAAATGTCACACTGATATGGTTTCTCATTAGTATGTGTACGTTTGTGTACAATCAAATTGCTTGCATCACCGAAACACTTTTTACAAACGTCACACTCATATGGTTTCCCACCAGTATGTACTAGCTTATGGTAATTTAAATTAGTCACTTGCTTAAAACGCTTCTTACAAACGTCACACTGATATGGTTTCTGACTAGTATGCACAAGATTGTGTTTCTTTAACTGCAACGAGGTTGCAAATGTTATATTACAAACGGTACACTGAGATGCTCTCTCACCAGTATGTATAGTTTTGGTAGACACATTTAAAGGCTGATCCACATATTCTGGTAAATATATGGATGATCTACCATCTACCGGTTCATTTTTTATTTCAGATTTTAATATTCCTTCGTTAAAATTGTCTGTGGATTCTAAAGTTGGAATTCCTATTTTTGTGTCCTCAATTTCGATCTTTGAGTCCTCAGTGTTGAATTCACTATTATCATATTTGAGTAAAGGTTCTACTGTTTTATCAGCATAGTCTGAAGGAAACAGTGAAATATCATCGGTCGGTTCATCTTTGATTTCAGATTTTAAAAATATTTCATTATTCATTTTGTTTGTTGAATTCAAAATCACAGGCGAGTTTTCTGTCCTTTTGACATTCATATTAAGCACGCCCTCAAATTCTGAAGATTCACTATTCATAGTGATATCTCCGTGTTATAAATTCGAATATCTCCAGAAAACATCCGAACAGAATATTTATGCTTGATTTGATTGTCAAAAGCGTGTAGTGGCTTTAGAGACCACCGCAGTGGTTTGTTAGACTCCATTATTTGCATTTGGTACTGATGGAAGGGCACGTAAGTACTATAACTTCATAGCTGGAGTGTTACATAATTATTGTCTGACGTGTCGTTATCTGAGAATAAAAAAATACTTTTTAATTTTTAAACTTCTAAACATTTTATAAATTCTTTAATGTGAAACATCTAATGGTGTGTTTGGTTGGGAATAAAACCGTGCAATTAGCGCTATATTTGTGTGGGAGGACGTTACGTTAGTGTAACCATGACTTTAGGTGAACTCGACTTGAAGATAACAGGGCAAAATTTATTCACTAGTATTTCAATAGATGACAATATGTGATGCTTACTTTGTGTATGCGTTGGATTATCACCTGGCTTTTGTTAAAAGTGACAATTAGATGACAGGGATGTGAGACATCTAATGGCGCGTTGGTTGGGAGTAAAACCGTGCAATTGGCGCAACACTTTTATGAGACGACGTTACTTCGTCCAAATAAAAACATTTAAATATAAAAAATATACATTAATACATTTAGATGTTTCACATCTGCTAGGCGTTCCACGACGGCTCACATATTTTTTATTTAATTAATAATTTTAAAAAGATCTTGGAAAAACACAAAAACTACAAAAAAGATTACATATAACGAAACAGTGTTAATACTTTCATTTATTTTCATGTGCCCAGTGTTTTCCATAAAATAAAACGGTGCCTAACAAATCTTAAATTACGTTCAAGAATTAGTTATACATTAATATATAAACGTTCTATTAGGGAACTTACCGGAATGGGAGCACACTTCATAAATACACCGCCCCTTTGGTTTTAGGATACTTGAAATTCAAAATATATTCATGAGCACACCGTTCCTTGTGCACAATAACGGAATCGTTACAAAGTACATACACCACAAGCATTTATCAATATTAATTTAAAGATCAAACAATTTTTAACGAAATGTTATGACCAATCTGTCAGTTTCGCCTACTAAAAACAGGGTTATCAACCTTCACCTTGGCAAAATTCGAAATTAAATTTCATACTATAATTTTGGTATTTTCACTGGGTGCGGAGAGTATGGTAGGGATAACGAAATCAAAGTGGGTAATGTGGGCAAGTGGGGCTAACTGTAGGTTGTTTTTTAACGTAAAATAAATATGGGTAAGGCCTTATTGTCTGCAATTTCCATATTCGGCTGTGACAGATCAGTAAGTGCAAATATTACAAAAACGATTAATTTTTGTAAAACTTAAATATATTGATAGATAAAGTAAGTGCAAGTTCTACAGATTTTTATTCCAAACACAAATAAGAAAAAATTTACATTCTTTAAATTTTCCATACTAATAATCATAGTTATGCTTTTAAATCAGTGTGGATGCTATAATGTCGCTTTAAAACTGACGGTGCAACAAAAAACTTTTTACAAACGTCACACTGATATGGCTTCTCACCAGTATGAATACGTTTGTGATATATCAAAGTCCTTTTATCACTGAAACTCTTTTCACAAATGTCACACTGATGTTGTTTCTCACCGGTATGTATTCGATTATGAGCCTTTAAATTCGATGATGTACAAAAGCACTTTTTACAAACGCCGCACTGATATGGTTTCTCACCAGTATGCACGCGACTATGTTTTTTTAAAAGTTCGGGTCTACGAAAGCATTTACTACAAACGTCACAATGATACGGTTTCTCACCAGTATGTATACGTGTGTGACTTGTTAATTGACCTTTTGTAACAAAGCACCTATTACAAACGTCACATTGATATGGTTTTTCACCAGTATGTATACGTTTGTGAGCTATCAAACTCGTATTGTCACCGAAACTTTTCTCACAAATGTCACACTGATATAATTTATCATCAGTATGGAGTTGATAGTGTCTAGCGAAAACAGTTTTTGTACTTAAATGCTTTCCACAAACGTCACACTGATATGGTTTCACGCCAGCATGCACACGATTATGTTTCTTTAACAGTTCCAATGAACTAAAGAATTTTCTGCATACCTCACACTGATATGGCTTCTCACCGCTATCTGTATGTACACGTTTGTGACGGTATAAATTACTAACTTGATTAAAACTCTTAGTGCAGACGTCACAGTGATATGGTTTCTCACCACTATGTATACGTTTGTGTTTTTTCAAAAGTTCTGAAGTACCATAGCATTGTTTACAAACATCGCATTGATATGGTTTTTCAGCAGAATGTATACGTTTGTGTCTCTTTAGCTCTGACGGGATACCAAAAGATTTTTTACAAACGTCGCACTGGTGTGGTCTCTCACCAGTATGTCTACGCTTATGACTTGTTAAATGACCCACTTGATTAAAGCATTTATTACAAACGTCGCACTGATATGGTTTCTCGTCAGTATGTATAAGTTTGTGTCTTGTCAGTCTACCTGTATCCCTGAAAGTCTTTTCACAAATGTTACACTGATATTGTTTATTGCCAGAATGTACGCGTTTGTGTCTATTTAAATCATTTATATTCTGAATCGCTGACTTCTGACCAATATCTGATTGTGTGTCTTCGCGACTGTTCTCAATGACGTCACCGTTTGGTGAAGCGTTTCCTGTATTATCAACATATTCTGGTAAAAATATGGAATTATCATCTATCGGTTCTTCCTTGATTTCGGATTTTATAAACATTCCTTCCCTAATTTGATTTGTTGAATTAAAGGCAGCAGATCCTGTCTCTTTCCAGTTGATGTCTACACCTATTTTAGAGTCCCCGATTCCAGTCTTTGAATCCTCGTCATCGTATTTGGATAGAGTTTCTACTGTTTCAACAGCAAACAGTGGATCCATCGGTTCATCTTTGATTTCAGATTTTAAAATGATTTCATTAGTCATTTCGTTCAAATTCACAGGCGAATTTTCTTCCCTGTTGACATTCATGACGAACACAATTTTCTAGGATATGTTATAAATTCAAAGATGTTCAGAAAACTTCTGAAGAGAGTATTTATACTAGATGTGATGGTCAGAAGCCCGTAGATACTTTCGTAGTGCTCTTAAAGAGTATTATTTACATCTGGAACCGTTGGCTGACGAAACTCATTAATATTTCCGCCTTTATCTGAGAATTCAAAGAATACTTATTTATATTCTAATAATAAATAGCAGGCACTATCCGGTTACTAAAGTATTTTAAATACAGTTTATGTTTTTATTGTTCATACCTATTTTTCTTAATTTAAAAACATCTTGATAAAGTCAAAAATATCAAAGTTATAAACGTTTAGAGATATGTCTTAACATATTTGCAGCTTTTTCAAAAAATAAAATCACAAATATTCAGTAAGGAAAATTTAAATAAATTGATTTTTATAAAAACAAAACTATTTAAAGTGGAAAATAGACTTAGTTTTTATTATTAAACTAGAAAGCAATTTTGAATTCACAACAAACATATCCTGGGAGTGAACTTACCGGAAAGGAAGCACACTTTATAATAAAACCCTTTTTAATATAGTTCAAATTCAAAATATCTCCACAAGTACTTCAGTTTTTATGCATAAAACTACATTCGGCACATTGTGCATAAGCGAGAAGCATTTATGGATATTTATTTATAAAATGCGAGAAATTTCTAACAAAAGGTGATACCAAAGATTTGTCACTTTCGTCTACTTGAAACAGGGCTGTCAACTTTGATAAACGTCAGAACTGAATAAAATAAAAAGGTGCGGTGATTGTAATCATTGCTAGTATATATGTTACGGTTAATACAAGAAAGTAGTTTATTCGCGAATTAACCGGCGAATACCCGAATTAACCAACGTCAAGGATTGGTTAATTCGGGTAATTAGCCGATCAATTCGCGAATTAACCACTTTCTTGTATTAACCGTAACATATATATTTTCAAAGGGTATTTTATAGTGTAGGTGGACCTATTTCAAACTTCTGGTTTTGTTTTATTAAATATCAGGTGCTACCTGAGGTTAGTCCGTTCATAGGAAAAAAATATGATTCCAAACCAATGATGCGGTTTGTGCTAGAATAATGGAGAGCAGACCATAATTATTTTTAAACGATTTATTGAACTTCACGATCCATACATTTTTACCCAAGAACTGTATAGATAGTTTTCTACATTCACAAAAAATATATATTATACTACATGTCCTGATAAACACATTAATAATATAAAGCCAGACAACAGGAAAACTAATATAATGATTATATATAATATAAAAGGAAATAAAGTACGGAACCTTCGGCGCATAAAATCCTTTATTTTATCTTCTTTTTCACAATAACAGTCCTTAGTAAAAAGAAAATGCATTTAAGAATATATATTAATAACATTTTACTTATCTTTAATGATCACGTTTAAATGCTTTGACAAAAATTAATTATTATCGACTGTTTTTATGAAATAAAATATTTAGTATTTACTTTTTAAATTTTTCATCATTTATTGCTCTATGGCTCGTTTATCTACCCAAAGGATCTTTAAAAAACAAATCATTAATTTTAAAATTAATGCATTTATAACAACTAAGGCAGCTTTTTACTCCGTTTTTGAGAGTGTACGCGACTGTGCCTCTTCAAATTAAATTGTGAAATAAACCACTTCTCGCAAACGTCACACTGATATGGTTTCTCACCGGTATGTGTACGTTTATGACTTATCAAATTCCTTTTATCGGTGAAACTCTTTACACAAACGTCACACTTAAATGGTTTCTCTCCAGTGTGCACGCGATTGTGAACCCTCAAATCAGATGATGTTTGAAAGCAGCCTTTACAAATCTCGCACTGGTACGGTTTCTCACCAGTATGCACACGAATGTGTTTTTTTAAAGATTCTGATATGCGAAAGCACTTTTTACAAACATCACACTGATATGGTTTCTCACCAGTATGGATACGCTTATGATTTGTTAACTGGATCTTTCGAGTGAAGTTCTCATTGCATACGTCACACTGATATGGTTTCTCGCCCGTATGTATACGTTTGTGAATCGTCAAACGTGTTGTATCTAAGAAACTCTTTTCACAAAAGTCACACTGAAAAGGTTTGTCACCAGTATGCATATTAAGTATGTGTGATTTCAAATAACCCGTTTGAGTAAAACTCTTATTACAAAAGTCACACTTATACGGTCTCTCACCAGTATGCACACGATAGTGAAAAGCAAGAGTTGAGCTTGTAGCAAAGGACATTCCACAAACATCACACAGAAATGGTTTCTCACCAGTATGCACACGATTATGTTTCATTAACATTACTGATGTGCCAAAGTATTTTTTACAAACGTCACACTGATACGGTTTCTCACCAGTGTGCATAAGCGTGTGTGATTTCAGAATACTCGCTTGATAAAAACTCTTATTACAAACGTCACACTGATAAGGTTTCTCACCAGTATGTATAAGTTTGTGTAACTTCAGAGTCCTTGTTTGATTAAAACACTTATTACAAACGTCACACTGATAAGGTTTGTGATCGGTATGCAAGAGCTTGTGAGACTTCAGAGAACTCGACTGAACAAAACACTTATTACAAACGTCACACTGATAAGGTTTCTCACCAGTGTGCATAAGTTTGTGTGACTTCAGATGACACGCTTGATTAAATCTCTTGTTACAAACGTCACACTGATATGGTCTCTCTCCGGTATGCACGCGATAGTGTCTCTTTAAACGTTCTGATTGACTAAAGCATTTTTTACAAACAAGACACTGATATGGTTTCTCACCAGTATGTATACGCTTGTGAATTGATAAACGAGCCATTGTATTGAAGATTTTATTACAAATGTCACACTGATGATGTTTCTCATCGGTGTGTACGCGTTTGTGCCTTGTCAAACTTATTGTATAAGCAAAGCTTTTGTTACAAACGTCGCATTGATACGGTTTGTCACCGGTATGTATACGTTTGTGTGTTGTTAACGAACCTTTATGAGTGAAGCTCTTATTACAAACGTCACACTTGTATTGCTTTTCACTACTGTGTATAAGCGTGTGCCTCAACAAATCACTTGTATATCTGAAACTTTTTTTACAAAAGTTACACTGCCATCTTTTTTTGCCAGAATGCAGGCGCCGGTGTTTCTTCAAGTCACGCATATTGTTGAAGCACTTTTTACAAACGCCGCACTTGAATGGTTTCTCACTAGTAGGCACTCGATTCTGTATCCCTGATGTGGGACCACAAGCCATTTCGCTGCCTTCGACGTTAAACGAAGCGGAGGAATCGAAATGTTCCGGTAAAAATATGAATGATTTATCATCCGACGGTTCATTCTTGATTTCGGATTTTATGAACATTACTTCGTTAATTTGGTTTGTTGAACTAAATGTGGCAGATTCTGCCTCTTCCACATCTAGTTTAGTGTTCCCAATTCCAATCTTGGAATCGCAGCTGAAACTATTCCCGTATTTGGATAGAGCAACTGTTTCACCAGTACAGTCTGTTGGGTACAGTGATTTGTCATCCATTGGTTCGTCTTTGATTTCAGTTTTTATAAAAATTTCATTGTTCATTGTAATTGGTGAATTCATAGATGAGTTCTCTTCCATGTTAACATTCATGTCAAACACGATTTTGAGTGTAACAATTTCAAAGATGAAGAGAATAATATTTAATAATTTATTTATGCAGATGCTGTGGATAGCGTCGTTTTGTTTTTTATCTGGAACTTCACTCCAGGACGATGAAATTCAGACTATTATTGTATGTCTTGTCGTTATCTGAGATTTCAAAGAAAATTTATTTACTTTCAAAGAATTGACGCTACTAATTTGGTAATATGCGTTTTATGGTTTATTTACTTTTTAAATTTTATTGTTGACAAAATATTTATAACATTCTTTCTGAATTCAAAAACCTCTAGTCAAAAACAAAATTATAAGTACGAAAAATAAAAAAAAAGGTTTTTTTATAAAAAAAAAACTAAAATTATTCAAACTTGAAAATACACAATGGAATTAGTTTTACATTAATGAATTATAAAGCTAATTAAATATAAACCAGAATATATCCTATAAGTGAACTTACCGGAATGGAAGCACGCTTTATAATAAACTTAAAAGTTTTAGTATAGCTGAAATCCAAAATACGTTCCCCAGTACATTGCTCATTATGCAAAAAACAATATTCGGCACATAGTATATAAACAAGAAGCAATTACCGATATTTAATTTCAGATGTGAGCAATTTCTAACGGAAGATACGTTGACTTGTCATTTCGTCTACTAAAAACAGGGCTCCCAATCTTAGAAAACCGCTTTAATAGAGTACAATTTTAATAAATAAATATAGTGTGTGGTAGTTTCCAATAATTAAATTTGATCGTTCAAAATTTCATAGATATTTTAGTCTTTTATTGGAGAAAATTTATAAATTTTTAAACTTCCAAGATAGTTCAGTGTTCAGGTGTTATCTCACGTAAAGCCTGCTGCACACGACGCTGGTTTTGCCGCTAGATGCCTTGCTAGGGACAGCTAGGATTCAAGCGTGCTGTGACGCTGAGTTTCGTGATGGTTTTTATGTGTTCGCTTGAAACTTGCTTTGTAGATGGGTTTGGTGCGCAAGCAGTGACAGTCTGAACAGAACACACTATGACGCCATGTTTGTTTATGGGCGTTTGTCCATGTCGCCCACGTGACACGATAAATACTACGACCGAGCAGAGAACAGGAGCACCCTGACCATAAAAGAAGGAAGTACCGTACTTGTGAGCAGCCTAGAAAGACACTTCGCTCGCTACCACATCGCCTTTGATAATGTTTACCGCAGTTGTGTCGGGTAGAAATACCAATGGACCACGGCTTACAAGCCCGGAAACCAAGAAGATTTGGATCAACACCGGCCTACACACTTTGACAAGATACTGTTTCCTGATTGATTCTTACTCAAAACAAGCAAACAAACAAGCACGAAAAATGGTCTCAGTTCTAATTTTAAAATTCAACTTACGCCTACGCACGCACAGAAGTCCCAGCAGTGATTCCAGCGGTAAAACTAGCCTAGAGGGCAGCGGCCTTCAATCCGATAGAAGGTAAAAATTATGGTTTGAAGTCAACAATAATGAAGAGCACAAAACAATTATTTTTAAACGGTTTTATTGAACTTATTCCGTATATTAATTAATTTATTTTGTACCTACAGACATATTATATTCACAAAAAATATAGATATTATACTTTTTCTGATAAATCCAACAAAAAAAAAACTATTGATTCATACATTAATAATATAATATATACAGATTACAAAAAAATATAATAATATTAACGTAATAGAGGAACCATCGACGCATGAAATCCTTTACTTGATCGTGAGAAAATTAATTTAAAAATATATATAAAATACATTTTATATTAATTAAATTTTACATATCTTTAACGACCAAGTTTAAATACATGCTTTAACAAAAAAAAATGTTAATTAACTGTTTTTATGAAATAATATATTTACAATTTACTTTTCCAAAGTTTAATGACTTATTTATTTGCCCAGAAGAACTTATAATAAATGCTTAATTTTAAGGTGGATGACTTTATAACTAGGGCAGCGTTTTATTCCGTTTTTGAGAGTGCACGCGACTGTGCCTCTTCAAATTAAATTGTGAAATAAACCACTTTTTGCAAACGTCACACTGATATGGTTTCTCACCGGTATGTATACGTCTATGACTAACCAAATTTCTTTTATCAGTGAAACTTTTTTCACAAATGTCACACTTAAACGGTTTCTCTCCAGTATGCACTCGAGTGTGAACAATTAAATTCGATAACGTTTGAAAGCAGTTTTTACAATAGTCACACTGGTACGGTTTCTCACCCGTATGTACGCGAGTGTGTTTCTTCAAAGATTCTGACATACGAAAGCATTTTTTACAAATCTCACACTGATATGGTTTCTCGCCAGTATGTAAACGCTTATGATTTGTCAACTGAACCTTTTGAATAAATCTCTTATTACATACGTCACACTGATATGGTTTTTCACCAGTGTGTATACGTTTGTGACTTATCAAACGCGATGTATCTAAGAAACTCTTCTCGCAAATGTCACACTGATAAGTTTTATCATCAGTATGCATGTTGCGTTTGTGTATGTTCAGATAAATCATTTGATTAAAACTCTTATTACATACGTCACACTGATATGATGTCTCACTAGAATGAACGCGATTGTGAACAGCAAAAAGTGATCTTGTAGGAAAGGACGCTCCACAAACGTCACACAGATACGGTTTCTCACCAGTATGCACACGATTGTGTGTTCTCAACATTACAGATGTACCGAAGCATTTATTACAAACGTCACACTGATAAGGTTTCTCACCAGTATGCATAAGTTTGTGCGACTTTAGATGAGCTTCTTGATTGAAACACTTATTACAAACATCACACTGATATGGTCTTTGACCTGTGTGAACCCGATAATGTCTCTTTAAAATTTCTGGTCTACCAAAGCATTTTTTACAAACCTCACACTCGTAAGGTTTCTCACCAGTATGTATGCACTTGTGAACTGATAAGAGATTCCTTTGATTAAAGATTGCATTACAAATGTCACACGGATATTGCCTCTCGTCGCTGTGTATACGTTTATGTCTTGTCAAACGTATAGAATTACTGAAACTTTTCTCGCACGTGTCGCATTGAAAGGGTCTATCACTAGTATGTACAAACATGTGCGATTTCAGATGACTCGCTTGATAAAAACTCCTATCGCAAACGTCACAATGATACGGTTTATCACCGGTATGCAACAGTTTGTGCGACTTCAGCGAACTCGTTTGTATAAAACACTTATTACAAACGTCACACTGGTACGGCTTATCGCCAGTATGCAAGAGTTTGTGCGATTTTAGATGACTCGTTTGACTGAAACTCTTATTGCAAACGTCACACTTGTATGGTTTCTCGCCGGTATGTATCCGATAGTGTCTTTTCAAATAAGCCGATTTAGAAAAGCATTTTTTACAAACGTCACACTGATATGGTTTCTCGCCAGTATGTACACGTTTGTGGATTGTTAAGAAAGCCTGCTGAGTAAAACGCTTCTCGCAAATGTCACACTGATATGGTTTATCATTACTGTGTATACGCGTGTGACGTAACAAATCGCTTGTATACTTGAAAGTCTTTTCGCAAACGTTGCACTGACAGTGTTTATCGCCTTTATGGACGCGTCGGTGTTTCTTCAAATCGTGTATTTGATGAAAACACTTCTTACAAACGCCACACTTCAATAGTTTCTCACCAGTAGGCACATGATTCTGTATATCTGACGTCTGATCAATATTTGTTTTTGTGCCGTCGCGATTGATTTCATTGCCGGCGCCGTTTGACGAAGCATTCGCAGTGTTTTCGACATATTCCGGTAAAAATACGAAGGAATTATCCGTCGGTTCTTCCTTGATTTCGGATTTTATAAACACGACTTCGTTAGTTTGATTTGTTGAATTAGAAGTGGCAGATCCTGCCTCTAGTTTAGTGTCCTTAGCTCCAATCTTTCCATCTTCGCAGTTGAAATCGCTATTCTCACAGTTGGATAGAGTAACTGTTTCATTAGAACAGTCTGTTGGATACAGGTAATTGTTATCAATCGGTTCTTCTTTGATTTCAGTTTTTATAAATATTTCATTACTTATTGTGTTTACTGAATTCAGAGACGGGTCTTCTTCCATGTTAAGATTCGCAGTGATACGAGCGTGTTCTGATTTCAAAGATTCTCAAAAAAACTTCCGTAAAGAATATTTAATACTTGGCTTGGTTATTAGAAGCGTGTAGTTGCTGTGGACAGTGTTGTAGTGTTTTTGTTAATTTTTACTACTTGCATCTGGACCTTAAGAGCTGTCTCATGAAATCCCGATTATCCCACCTTATGTCGTTATCTGAGATTTCAAAGAAAATGTAGTTAATTATATATTATTGATGGTGTAGTTAGTATTTATAATCAATTTACTTTTTAATTTTATTGTTTTAATATTCATTCTGGATTTAAAAGACCTAAATAAAACGTGAATAACATTCAAAAATAAGATGCTTTCTTCCAGAAAAGTTTTGATATTTTCAAGTACAGTCAAACCTGAGTTAGCGAGAACTGGGTAAGCAAGAAAACTCTCTAAATGAGAGTAATTGTCAAGTACCGTCTTTGTAACTTTCTAAAACATAAGTGAGAAACAGAAACCTCTATAAGAGAAAAACGTTTTACACTCATGGACCTCTATAACTGAGACTACTACTTGCCTTACCTCGTTAAGCGATATTCGAACGTATTAGTAGATCAATGAAATTTAAGAATGAGTCATAAATAGCTGAACATTGTTTTTGTATAGTTTTTAAAGGCCTCTATAAATGAAAAAGGCCACTTCTGTACCTCTATAAGCTAGAAACTCGGGTTAGTGAAAAACCTCCATAAGCGAAAGAGATTGCGGTCCCTTGAACTCTTGCTTATCCAGGTTCGACTGTATTTACATTTGAAGTCTTTTTTAATGATTTTCTTGAGTTATCAAATAGTAGGCTCTCGTATCCTCATTTGATTTAATCTAACAATGGTGGTAAAATTATTAGATCGAGAAAATTAATTGTTTCTGTAATAATTTTATTAAGTCACAAATAACTTTTCTAGTTTTTATGGACTGAGCCTACTATGTTACATAACTTGTATTCAATGTAAATAATGTGGAGAATTTTAACATGTAAAAGTCAATATGTTGGTTGAAATCCAACACACTGTACTATTGTAGTGCGCTCTAATCGAAATTACATAACTTAATAGATGGGCACTTACCAGAATGGAAGCACACTTTATAATAAACTTATAGTTTTAGTATAGTTGAAATGAAAAATATTTCATCTGCACATCGTTTCTTGATACAATGATAGAATCGGCACATAGTACATAAGTTAGAAGCATTAATCAATATTTATTTTGAGATGTGAACAATTTGTATAGAAAAGCGAAATACCATCGATCTGTCACTAATTCACTTTGGCCTACTAAAAACAGGGCTGTCAATGGCAACTTCGACAAAATAAAATTTTCGTTAAACTTTAAATTCACACACGCAAAGAGATAATATATTAATATACTGATTACAGGAAGACTAATATTATAATACTAATATTTTGTTGAATTGATAGTCTTTGAATTTGTGTTCTGGGAGGAGCCAAACCATTTGACAAATATAAAAGCTGTCTCGAAATGCCAGGCTAATGCTGGAATATCTCTTGTCTTAAAAACTACTATTTTAGAAAAAAGGTAAAGAGACAAAATATGTTTCATTTAATTCATTTAACATTACGCATTTTTTTCAGATTTTTTGTTTCCAACTACTCAAAAGAAAGGTCGAGTTATTACAGCCATTTTAAATCCAGCATGTGTTACCTTATTAGATTATCCTCGATTTAGAGCGGCAGAACATGACTGAAAACCATTAAACGACCACACAAAAAAAAAATAAATAAAAAGTTCTCGTAACACATTTTTTTTGTGTGTCGTTTAATATTTTTAATTTTTTTCAAGGGATTTACTGCAAATAATAAATAACTCCATGGGTTGAAACATTATTCGTATATTTTTTTAAATAATTTTTTTTATGTATAATATAAACAAAAATTAATCGTAGGATTTGCAACTCTAAAAAAAATAAATAAAAAAAACAAATTGTTACGCGTACCTGACGGTATTTGAACTCTGACTGGCCGCGTGGCAGGCCGGGATTCTACCACTGAGCTACGGATGCTTGCTGAGAACTACTGTTTATACAGGGTTACTAAGTACATTTTCGTGACAAACTCAGTTACATAGATTTCGTTACATAGGAAACGAGAGTACCCCCATTTTTAAAGAAGTATTCACTTCAAAAATGTATATACAGTAGAAGGTCGATACCATTGGCGCAATAAAAATTAGACCTCCGTTAGTGTAAACACATTAGGTTGAACAGCCCTGGTTTCATTCTATCCACATCACCGGTACTGCAGATGTTTTTTCTCAGAATTAGGTATATAAAGAATCGAAAAAAAAAAACATTTTCAGTCACAAGTACGTTAAGTGGTCAGTTAGTGTGTTTTCTAAACGTTTTTCAGAGGTAAAAACTGTTGCACAGATTTTTCTCAATGTCTGAACTATTGAATTTTATTTTCTCGTTATCTAGAGTTCGCAATAATGTTTTTCATTCAAGGATACGACAAAACAAATGAATACTAACAACATTTAAAGTGCTTAAAGTTTAACTACAACAATAATATGTTTAATCACTAGGTTGTTCGAAACTGTGTCTCTGCTAATTGAATGGTGGAATAAAGTACCTATTGCAAACGTCATCCCGACGTTTCTCCCCGGTATGTACATGTTTGTGACTTATCAAATTACTTTTATCGGCGAAACACGACACGTCACACTTGGTTTCTCTACAGGATGCACGCGAGTGAAACATTAAAGAACTTTTTACAGTGGTCACACTAATATGGTACTATGTGTACAGTTATGACTTGTTTAATGATCCTTTCGAATAAAGCACTTATTATAAACGTAACAAAATGTTTTTCACTGTACATTTGTGAGATAAATAACTCGGTGTATTATTGAAAATCTTTTCAAAAAACGCCATTTTGATTTAGTTTCTCATTAGTATGGAGTGTCTAGAAAATGTCTTTGTAGTTAAGTGCTTTCCACAACCGACACACTGACATGATTTTCACGCGTATGCACACGATTGTGACTTTTCAAAGACGGTAATGTACGAAAGCATTCGCTACAAACGTCACACTGATATGGTTTCTCACCAGTATGTATACGCTTGTGACTTTTCAAATTACCTACATGATTGAAACTTTTATTACAGACGTCACACTGATATGGTTTCACATCACTATGTATACGTTTGTGACTTTTTAAAAGATCCGAGCTGCCATAGCTTTGATTACAAACGTCGCACATATATGGTTTCTCACCGGTATGTATACGCTTATGTGACTTCAGGGAACTCGTTTGATTAAAACCTTTATTACAAACGTCACACTGATAGGGTTTCTCACCAGTGTGCATAAGTTTGTGTGACTTCAGATGACACGCTTGATTAAAACTCTTGTTGCAAACGTCACACTGATATGGTCTCTCACCTGTATGCACTCGATAATGTCTCTTTAAACGTTCTGCTTGACTGAAGCATTTGTTACAAACATCACACTGGTACGGTTTTTCATCGGTATGTATACGTTTGTGAAGTGTTAAGCGATCCATTTGATTAAAGATCTTATTGCAAACGTCACACTGGTATTGCTTCTCACCGGTATGTATACGTTTGTGTCTTGTCAAACGTATAGAATTACTAAAACTCTTCTCACAAATGTCGCATTGAAAAGGTCTATCACTAGTATGCACAAACATGTGCGATTTCAGATGACTCGCTTGATAAAAACTTCTATCGCAAACCTCACAATGATAAGGTTTATCACCGGTATGCAACAGTTTGTGCGACTTCAGCGAACTCGTTTGAATAAAACACTTATTACAAACGTCACACTGATACGGCTTGTCGCCGGTATGTAAGAGTTTGTGTGATTTCAGATGACACGCTTGATTAAAACTCTTATTGCAAACGTCACACTGGTACGGTCTCTCACCAGTATGAACTCGGTAGTGTCTTTGTAAATACGCTGATTTATTAAAGCATTTCTTACAAACGTCACACTGATAGGGTTTCTCACCAGTATGTATGCGCATGTGGATTGTTAATGAAGCCTTTTGTGTAAAGTTCTTGTTGCAAACGTCACACTGGTACGGCTTTTCGTTACTGTGAATACGTGCGTGCCTTTTTAAGTCACTTGTATACCTGAAAATCTTTTCGCAAACGTTGCACTGGCAGTGCTTATCGCCTTTATGGACGCGTCTGTGTTTTTTCAGGTCTAGTATTTGATGAAAGCACTTCTTACAAACGCCACACTTGAATAGTTTCTCGTCAGATGGCGCGCGATTCTGTTTTCCGGACGTCTGACCGACGTCTGTGTTTGTTTCTTCGCAACTAACTTCGCTCCCGTCGCCGTTAGACGAAGCATTCGCAGTGTCTTCGACATATTCCGGTAAAAATACGAATGAGTCATCTATCGGTTCGTTCTTGATTTCGGACTTTAAAAGCATTCCTTCGTTTGTTGAATTAATAGTTGAAGATTCTGTCTCTTTCAAGTTTATATTAATTTTAGGGTCTCCAATTGGAACCTTTGAGATTTCGCCATCATTTTTGGGTTCCGGTTCATCAGCATAGTCTGTTGGTGACAGTGAATCATCATCGTCCTTCGGTTCGTCTTTGATTTCAGTTTTTATAAATATTGCATTATTCATTTTGTTTGCTGTCGAGTCTTCTTCCCTGGTGATATTCATGTCAAAAAAGCCCGGAAGTTGTGAAAATTCAGAATGATATGTGATGTTTTAAATTTAAAGATCCACAGAAAACTTCCGAATAGAATATTTTTAATTGATTTGATTGTCAGAAGTCCATAGATAAAGTCGTAGCGTTTTTTCCAAATTGTGTTGTCGTTATCTGAGAATCCAAAGAATACCTATTTAATTTAAATTCTATTTTTTCACTAATATTTAGAACATATTTTTTCTGAATTTAAAAACACATTGGTAAAACATGACTATTTTTTTCCGGGATAAGTTTTGATATTATCTGTCAATATCTTTTCGCAAAATAAAATTACAAATTCTCAGTGTAAATAACGCACTATTTGAACAGCTTATTGCCTCCTTTGTTAATAGGGCAAGAACTACTTACAGTAAAACTGGCAAATTTACCATTATATGATATGATAAGTGCAATTTAGTTGATGAGAATGGCATTAGCCATTATGATCATTACAAATATTTAAATGTAAACTCTGATCTTTGTATTAAAAATAATTCGGAACATACACCAAATAGAATTTACCTCGATTTGATAGCATTAATAAACCAACATGCATTTTGAATTAAACATTGCATTTCATATACGTGACCTTACCTGAACGGGATCACACTTTATAATTACGTCAACTAAATGATCTCAGTATAGTTGAAAATAAAAAGATATCTATCAGAATAGCATCAATCCTTCAGCACAATGAGCACATTTTGCTTAAGCCACAACAATTAATCCGATAATTATGTAAAAATATGAACAATTTCTAACTAGACGATTTCGATGACCTGTCACCTTCATCTAGATTGCAGACTGTCTACGCAAAACAGTGTTGCCACATCGACAAATTTTATATTTCCTTGAAAAAATACCTTGAGTGTGTTCCGAAATATGTTGGCCAGTGCTAATGACGGCATGAAACCTAAGCCATAATAATGTACTGATGTGCCACCACATTGTACAGGTGAGACAGGTGTGACGTAGCATAAATATTTAGCCGGGCGTTTGTGCATCAAACTTTGTGGAATTTTTTATTTTAATATTTGTTATTTGCAATAAAGTCTTCTCAATAACGTAAACAATTACTTTTGGCGGACGAAGGAAATAATTGGACAGTATATTTCAGAACAGTATGGCGTCGATTCATGACGTCATTACCATTGGCCAGTATACTGGATTATATTTCGGAAAACATCCATCATATATTAGAAATAATTACTGACAGTGCGATATTTGAATGCAATAATAAAATCTTAACAAAGTAAGCTATAATTTTTCAATCTTAAAAAAGTTTCAATACAACAAATATACGGGCACGATACATAACTTAATTAACTTTGTGTGAGTTAGCATTGGGACAGACAAATAGACAGCCACAGTGATTATGTTTATTCAGTCGAAAATTGCACAATTAGGGTCGCCAAGGGGTTGCGACAGGATAATTCTGGCACTCGATGATGACGTTTTGACACCAATTTTATTTATTTAGACGACGACATAAAAAGACAATCCAAGAAAATGATTTGAAGTGAGGTTAGTTTCCTCATGAACCGGCAGAATAATTGTGAGTCCGAATTTTTTGCAGTTCAAAAATCGTCCGGAATGGCGCTAGCGCTGCATCCGAGTATAAAATGAATTTAGCAGTTGTTTACCCTCCATAGCAGTTATAGACGAATTGAAGTGCGCTGAGTTGGAAAATTTAGTATTTTTAATGATTAGAGTCGTTAATAACACTAAACTGTTTACGTAGTCCAAAAAAAAAATTGATTAAATATAACCTAAAAACCTGCTGTGAGATAGTATCGAGAGTGATTTAATTTTTGATAGCTTTTACTAATATTTTTTAGTCATTTTATAGTTTATTCATATCAATATAATCGTTTATTTAGTACTAAATGCATAATAGCACGTTTAAAAATTAATTTTAATCATATTGTTTTGTTTTTTTTTGTTTTACTTTCGAAAATTGCGCCGTAAAAAGCGGAAATATTTCTTTCCTTGTTTACGTTTCTATCCTACTCTAAAAATTTTTGCCTTCCACACACTTGCTTTAAAATTTACCCTTTTGCGACAGTGGCGGTTCCCTAATTTAACGCTTTTTGATGGACACTTTTTCGCACACAGAGATGGTTCTCCTTAGCCTCTACCCTCCATAGTTATAAGAGCATGAAAATTTGTGGACGTAGGCGGTGCTGCCGTCACGCTCCCAGCGAATAAGGAAATTGTTTTGAAAAAGGTTCCCACACATAAATATTGTGAGCGTGTTGCAATATTATACAGCTTCCTTCATGTGACGTAAACTATCTTTTGTATACTGGATAATAGATTTTTATTATGTATATATATTCTTTATTTTCGTTAGGTTTATGTTATTACACATAAAAATTTATTAAAATAAAAATGATGAGTGCTCGAAAAAATTCCGTAAGACAATAAACGATCATAGTGCACACAAGGGCGTAGATATCTTTTTTTGCGTTAAAACAGAAAAAATTTTTTTTTTTTAAATTTTATTAATATGTATCACACAAGAATACTCACGAAGGAAGGCGTCAAGCAAAATATTATTTCCAAAACCATTTTTACAAATTTTTTTTCTAGAAGTATTTCTAAATTTTATTTTTTAGCCAGGTATTAGTATTATTTTCAGTTTTATTATTTTACTATTATGATCCTGGGGGGGGGGTAATTACCCCCCTTACCGCCCTCCCCTCCTATCTACGCCCTTGAGTGTACAAAGTGCGTCGGTCAAGTTTTCTCACGGAGATCTCTGCAGTTTACACGAATCGTTTCGAGCCCTTTTCGATCTACCTCTAACTCCGAAGGTAGTTACGTTGCACACCTGATTTTTTTTTCAGGGGGCTTAAGAATACCATACTAAAGCAGTATTCCAAATTACATACATCTAGGTGACGTAGTTTCCAAGATATGAGTGTCCAAAAATTCATCATAATTCGCAAGCATCTAGTCGAAAGCATCAACCGGTCTTCTGAAGACTACTCGCGTCTAGTTGGTGCTGATAAAGTAGGATATACTTAACGTGTGATATAATGAAATACTTATCTATTAATATATAAAGCTGAAGAGTTTGTTTGTTTGTTTGAACGCGCTAATCTTAGGAACTACTGATTCGAACTGAAAAAAAGTTTTTTGTTGGATAGCCCATTTACCGAGGAAGGCTATAGGCTATATAATATCACGCTACGACCAATAAGAACGGAGCATCAATGAAAAATGTTGCAAAATGTAACTCAAAATTTGTCCGTTCGACAAAAACTTTTGAACGGTAACTCCGATCATCATGAAATTTGGACACAACATTCATCTCGGTAAACTAAGATGAATGTGCGTACTCATGTACCTCTCCCCATTCGTTATTTTGCACCCGGGTGAAACCGGGCGGGACCGCTAGTAGTATATAGTGATGTGCCGGATATCCGTATCCGTATCCGCGGGAGAAGAAAGATCTGTATTCGTATTCGTATCCGTTAGTTTTTGGCGGATCTTTTACGGATCTTTTACCTTATTTATTTTCAATTCATAGATGAAATTTTATATATAGGTATAGGTGGTTAGGTAATAATGAAAACCTGTTAAATTCCATTCAGATTTTTTATTTTTTTAAATCGTATTTGACACCTTTATATTGCAAACATTTATCGTAGTGAGTACCATACTAATAGTATACATAACTCAAAGGCACTAAATCAACTATCTTTATAATGAGATATTGCACATCGATTTTTGGAAAGAGACAATCTGTTATGAGAGTTAACTCTTAAAGAGGTCAATAACTTTTTCCCATAACAGATAGTCTCTTTCCAAAGGTCGATGTGCAATATGTACCGCCGCGTACTCTAAGAAAGTTAAGATCCGTATCCGTATCCGCGGGTTTGAAACCAAAAATCCGTATTCAGATCCGTATCCGCGGATATACATTTTTAACGATCCGGCACATCACTAGTAGTATATAACTATGATATAATTCTTCGATGTCGCCGTAAAAAATATTACAGTTCCTGGGACTATACAGGTTCGGAACTATTAAAGTATAATCTGCCTGCACCAATCCAGTTATAAATGAGTTGAACTGTATTTTCTATTCCAGGAGTTTCTTGGTTACACAATAATTTGTAACTGACTTTATAATGTAGATGTATTACAAGACAAAACTTGTACTTTGAGCTAACTTCCGTAGCTTATCTTGTGTAGGTTATGTTAAAATAAGTTAGTCATGCCACAGAAGTGAGGTTATGGAAAGTATTATGCCAAAACTTATCTACAGAGTGTCACACAAAGAACCCCGCACAAACCTTATTGGATTTGGTTCTCGGTTAAATTGATCGAAAATGGTTTTATTTTATAGTTTAAAAGTCACTAAGAAAAAGTGTCCATGGGCGCATAGCCTAGAAACAAATAGATTTTTAGCTACAGATATAGGTATGCTTAGCGAGATTTAAAATATAGGGATATCCATTGAATTCACACTCTTAAAAAATCCTAAGCTCTAGAAATATGATTTCGAGTGCGCTGAATCCAAATATGACATTATTATTTTATACAGGGTGGCACCTTCCAACATTACCTAGTTTTCGACTATTTTTCTAATTCTGAAAAAAGCATAAAAGTTGAACATGGAACATGATTGTGAATTCAATGGATATCCCTATATCTAAAATCTCGCTAAACATATCTGTAGCTAAAAATCTATTGGCTTTTAGGTTATGCGCCCATGGATAGTTTTCGGTGTAATAGGCTATTGTCATTTTTTAAATTCTTTCGTCGTTATTTTTGTAATTTTTTTGTGATCAAAAATATGGAAAACTTCCTAATGGAGGTAAATTCAGGTTTCTGTCACAATGAAGCCGCGTGTAAGGGCCCATTATTCCAGAAAACGCAGAAATTGATAGATTCGGCGCAAACAGAGAAGGCAAGACGTTTTGTCAGGTGTTGTTTCCCAGAGAAGGTTGGTGAAACAATTGCATGCTAGGTAAAATTAAATCCACTAGACGAGAAATCTGCCTGTCTGGCTATCTGTACCTTCAATCGATTAATTAATATTCAGGTTGACTGAAAGCCAGCTATGTATCAGCTGCCTTTATCAGTTATCCCACATCACTGAAGCCTGAAACATTGAACTCGAAAACCAATATTTAAATTGTTATTAAGCTATAACTCAACTAAACGGATTGATGCTGGGTTGAAGAAAAGACTGTCAAAAACATAGGCGTAACAACGATTTTATCCTAGGGGGGGCCAAATTAACAACTCTACCTACCATTACCAGCTGTCATTTATACATAATTTGAAAACTATTCATAGACGCGAAATCGATCAACACGACTTTCTGGAGAAATTTCACGACAAAGAAAACGTAGATTATTGTAGATTTATCTTGTTATTTGTACGTGAACAATTAATATTGTAGAGTAGGCCAGGCCCAACGTGAGTCTACGAAAAAACGATGGCAATTCAGGCAATGCCGGAACGACCGGGTCGCTGGCCAATAATAAAAAGATAGTTTAATTTAAAAAAAAAATAATAATTACGTAAATCTGTTGGCTAGAAACCGCTAGCAAACAGTTCAAAGAAAACTGACGATGTTTTAAATAATAAAGTTTGAATTAATGGTTCATATAACATTACGCAACGGAAAACAAATAACAATTTTATTGGTAATTATTTATTAAGATTAATTGGCAACAACTTAAATAATTTAGTGGTGTTTTTCTTTCATTTAAATCAGAACGAGGTAGTAAATGCCGTTTAATTTTAGTCACGATAAATATAGTCCAATGATTTTTTTATCTATTTTCGTTTTGAAAAAGAGCCAGCCAAAATGTTTACACGTGTTAAATAGGTGATTAAGAACAACCAGCTATATAAATGACACGCCGAGTTTGTTATACAGTGTAAAATCTATATAGCGACACTTAAGGGACATTATGGGATTTGGTTCTCGGTTAATTTGATCGAAAATAGTTTTATTTTATTGTTTAAAGGTCACTAAGAAAAAGTGTCTATTGGCGCATAGCCTAAAAACCAATAGATTTTTAACTAAAGCTATGTTTAACAAAATTTTAGATATAGGGATATCCATTGAATTCACAATCTTAAAAAATCCTAAGCTCTAGAAATATGTTTTCGAGTGCACTGAATCCGAATATGACATTATTTTATACAGGGTGACACCTTCCAACATTACCTAGTTTTCGACTATTTTTCTATTTCTAAAAAAAAGCACTAAAGTTGAACATGGAACATGTTTGTGAATTCAATGGATATCGTCATATCTAAAATCTCGCTAAACATATCTGTAGCTAAAAATCTATTGGTCTTTAGGCTATGCGCCCATGGATACTTTTTCTTAGTAACCTTTTAACCGAGAACCAAATCTCATAAGGTTTGTGCGAGGCCCTTACGTAGATTATCATTGGGTATCCAAATTTACTGTTGTTTGTAGAACGCTTTATATAGGCTTCCGACATTTTCAGTATAATATTTCCCGTCACTGTTTGCGATTTCATTGTATACGAAACAATTCTCCGAGTTGAATATGTTTTAATGTACATCACACAAATATGATATATATTATATAACATATTGTACTATGAAATACATAAAATATACATAAAAAACATTATTAATTAAAATTTGTCTGACAGATTAACAAAAAGTGCGCATCTCTGGGGTATCCTGACGGCTGCCAGAATCAGACGCTTTATAAATGAAATTTGTTCACATCAAAATATTTTCAATTTGCCTGGATCAGATTAAAAGTGAAACGCTTTCCTTTCTCCGACTTCAATCGGCAATTTAAGAGGAATGGGAGAATCGTTTCTATTCTCTCTCTGTCAAAGCGTCATACGCACTCTACACGCATGCGCAGTGTGTACTGTGTGTATTCGTAGTTAAACGCATCATTATTATTATTAGAGTACATACACCGCGCTTTGCAGGCTCTCGACGAGGGTTAGTAGGGTGAGTAAACTGTACACTCAGTTCGGAAATGGACGTCGAAGCGATTGCTAGTGTATGGCTCAGCGTTGCCAGACGTCCCGATTTTGGCGATGTCCCGATTTTTAAATCAAAATTAAATGTCCCGCGCGGGACAGGCTCGACCGTGCGCACAACTTGCTGAGGAAGCGTGGTATTCTGAAGACGAATAAGACTCAACTATTTAACGATAGGGTAAATCTGATTTCAAATATTATATTTTTATTAAAATACATTTTCTATGGCTATCTATTGTCACGTAAACGTAATTTTAATTCAAATAAAAAGATAAATATTTGAAAACTTCTGATTATATACGTTTTTTTACTATGTCACGCTTTCGACGAAAGAATCCCGCTGTTTTCACTCAAAGAGTTCCAAAATCTCGACTTTGCAAAAAAAAACTGGCAACGCTGGACTGTGGCTCATTTACGAAAGCGCGCGTTCGAATGCACGACAAAATGGCTGCTTATGTATCTTGAAGCGCGCGGCTAACACCTGCGCAACGCGCGTTCTAACCAAAATCTGTAAACGCGCGCCTAACGCGCGCTTGGCTCGAAGCGCGCGTTTGCATGCGTACACTTCAATCAGACCTCGTAGCTCTTACAACGCGCGTTACCAAAGCGCGCGTTTCAAAACGCTTAATGTGTACTCACTCGTAAACGGGTGGTCGCTCATTGGCAGAAGGATCGATATTTAAGCGTTTACAGTTATCACCGCCATCTATGAAATGTCTAGACGTTTAATAAAATGTTCAGTTAACTTGCATTATTGTCATAAATAATTAAATAAAATGCCTTCAAGATTGAAGCGATGTTTAAATAAATTATTCAAATGTAATGCCTCTACTACACACGTGGCCAGCACCGCCACTCAAATAAGTGCCTATCATCGCCGCGATGATTGCCTAGCCCTCCACACAATCGTGCCGGTCCGATTGTGTGTACGGGCGCACGATGCTGGCCACGCATTCCTTTGATGTACCGACAATCAACCGATTACTGCCGATTACAGGCGATTATGTCCACGCACCGACGAATATGCCCTCTACACAATCGTGAGTGCCTGTAAGTGGCAGTGCTGGCCACGTGTGTTGTGGAGGCTTCATGGTTATTGCCGTTACATAAATCCCATCAAAAACATAAATGTTAAAAAGGGAGCCAAGTTCAGTATTCAATACAAAAAGAATTGAGATCTAAAAAGGTGCCAAGTTTCCACTTGGCAAGTTTTCGTGTTTTATATTATGATTTATTAGAGTGACCTGTGCGAATTATTCGCACTAAATAAGTATAATAGTTATCACTTCACAAAATTATTTTTTAAATATGATTGCAGGTATTCAATTCGTATCTAATTCTGCACACTGCTTATAACGTTCTTCTTTTTGTTGTATTACAATATGAAGCTCAGATGACAGATCGAAGAAATATTTTACTAAAATTGTCATATAGAGGCTCAAGTAGCAAAAGCGTTGAGCTAAGCCGTCAGATGGCATCATGCAGCATTGCTGTGACGTTGTTCAGCGTTGCTCGCTGTTTTAAAATTAAAGCAGTCGGATGGCAGTATGCAGTATTGTGTCTGTTGTATTACAATATGAAGGTCACATGACAGATCGAAGTGTTGACGTTGTTTCAAAATTAAAGCCGTCAGATGGCAGACGTTGTTCAGCGTTGCTGTATTTTAATTAATTTACAAAAACAAAAGCAATAATAAATTTTTTAGTTGTCGATGTCAGTAGAGCAAGCAATTATCGGTAAAATGATATATAATTTATGTGGAGAAATTGTGTGGTTTTTTCTAAAAAGGGAGGCAAACATCTTAAACCTTAGCGTATTAATATATATGATACTACCTAACTTCATGTTTATATGTATGAAAAATTTCCAAGTGAAAACTTGGCATCTTTCTAGATCTCAATTCTTTTTGTATTGAATATTGAACTTGGCTCCCTTTGTTACATTTATGTTTTTGATGGGATATCATTACTTTTTGTAAAGAAATTATTATTATTTATCATTCGAAAGTGATTTGTAAAATTAATCTTTTTCCCTGTACCTATAGTTTTCTTTTTCGAAAGGCGCTAAGTGTTAATAAAAACCGATTGTTTGGAAAATATTTCAAATCTTAAATGTTCTCTGTTTTCTGATTTTTTCCTTTATATATGTCGCCGGGATATTGTCAAATCCGTGATTTTGTAATTTCACTAGTGAAATTACAATATCACGATTGACAAAGATTCGTGATATTATAATTTCACTATGTGAAATTATAATATCACTATGTGAAATTATAATATCACGGGTTTGACAATATCCCGGCGACATATACACACAATTACCTAGCTGGACACCAAATTTCAACTTTCTAGATCATCTGGAAGTGGGTTAGGTTTTTGATCTATGTCTATGAGTCAGTCAGTGGGTAAAAATGGCAATTTTTAGACGTTAATATCTCAATAACCGTTTGTGCTGTATTTACGAAATTCGGGGTTCTAATTAATCTAAGAGGTTTTATTAAATAAACCAAATTTCATGCATTTATATTTAATAGATTTTGAGTTATTAAGGGGTCAAAAGTGGCTCCAATTGGTTCGTCTAATATAACACACGGCTGCTGTTTCCTTTTTTTTTGTTGAACTTGGCTTGACACGCTGCCGCGTGTTACGTTGGCAATGAACCGAAAAGCAGATTTGTGATTTGTAATAACGATTAACGTAGAGTGCTTTGGAAAAAGCCGTGTGTTGCGGTACACACGATCGAAATCAAACTACACTAGTATGGGTTATGTGCAAGGAGGAGGAGTTACAAATTTATCGATGCGAGCGTTTGTGGTGAGCACTAGGGGAAACTTCAACCTCAAATTTTCCGTATGTCAGTGAGCAATGTTTATTAAAAGTGAAAATAGTTATAATTTTATGAAGTTTTTTAATTGGGTGAAACTATAAGCGATCTGGAAATGCTTGTTGTGTTCCAGGCTGTTGCCCTGATGGCGAATTAAGTAAAATAAAGACCATTGGCGCCATAATTTGACGTAAACAAATTAATTATTTATATATTGTACGTCATAATTGATAAATAAATAGTTCTCACGTACCTTTTATGTTATGCTATTTATATAATGGTTTACAATTTGAATTTTATGGTATATAAAAAAACTTTCTTATTACATTTTTTTTTGACTCATCGTGGCCAAATAAAATTTTTGACTTATCACCATAGAAACATGTCGCGATTTCCATAAAAAGTGAGTTCAATAATTCTCTATTAACCACTAGCGGCGCTAGTAGGCTTCATAGTCAAATATGTCTAATGTTTAATTATTGTTTTCTTAAAAATTAAGAAATTTAAATATAATCATATATATTAATACGCTAAGGTTAAAGATGTTTGCCTCCCTTTTTAGAAAAAACCTCACAATTTCTCCACATAAATTATTATATATCATTTTACAGACAATTGCTTGCTCTACTGACATCGATAACTAAAAAATTTAGTATTGCTTTTGTTTTTGTAAATTAATTAAAATACAGCAACGCTGAACAACGTCTGCCATCTGACGGTTTTAATTTTGAAACAACGTCAATACTTCGATTTGTCATCTGACCTTCAAATTGTAATACAACAGACACAATACTGCATTTTGAAACAGCGAGCAACGCTGAACAACGTCACAGCAATGCTGCATGATGCCATCTGACGGCTTAGCTCAACGCTTTTTTACTTGCGCCTCTATCTGACAATTTTAGTAAAATATTTCTTCGATCTGTCATCTGAGCTTCATATTGTAATACAACAAAAAGAAGAATGTTATAAGCAGTGTGCAAAATTAGAAACGAATTGAATACCTGCAATCATATTTAAAAAATAATTTTGTAAAGTGATAATTATTATACTTATTTAGTGCGAATAATTCGCACAGGTCACTCTAGTTTATAGAATATAATACACGCTGTTTGCATTTTAAAATGTAGGTATACATATTTCAAGCAATTTGAATACACAAAGAACAAATTTCACAATTGATAGCATTATCTTAAATTAGTATTATTTCTCAAGACAATATGAGTTTCGATGATTTAAGAATTTATGCATCTTCCTCTTCTTTAACGCTGTGTAGAATCAAGAACAAACAATCTTTCTTCCTAAACTCGGCTTTTCTTATTAATTATTCCATACGTTCGCAACGTTCCAGCAAAGGATACAATTTCATTCTCTTGTTTAAATATTCAGTCATTTGTTTAGATTACAGTCTTGTGCGCAGCATGTCTGCCACTATCTGCCAGTGTGTATTTTCCAATACATAGTATATAGCACATACACTATTGGCGTATAGGTTGGATTAAAGAAAAATTTATCTTCGACTAGTTAAGACTTCCTCGAGTACAGAGATTCGGTTTTTGAGGCAGATGAGCCAAACCACCACCACCACCTCCTGAAATTTTGTTTTGGGGTTTTTGCTTTTTTTTCGCCAGAGCGCCAATCTAGAGACACCCCCCTCCGTTTTTGAAGTTGCTGAACACGATGGTAAGGATCTTACAATTTTTTTCTTCTGCAACCCCGTCAAATTGGCCAAAAACCACCCCGAAATCGCCCTCCCGCTTACAAATTATTTTCGACTCCCTATTCTGGCCCGGCTAAGACTTCCTACGTTAAGGTTAAGATGTTTGTCTCCCTTTTTAGAAAAAACCACACAATTTCTCCACATAAATCATATATCATTTTACAGATAATTGCTTGCTCTTCTGACATCGACAACTAAAAAATTTATTATTGCTTTTGCTTTTGTAAATTAATTAATTAACAGCAACGCTGATCAACGTCTGCCATCAGACGGCTTTAATTTTGAAACAACGTCAACACTTCGATCTGTCATCTGACCTTCATATTGTAAATACTGCATACTGCCATCTGACGGCTTTAATTTTGAAACAGCGAGCAACGCTGAACAACGTCACAGCAATGCTGCATGATGCCATCTGACGGCTTAGCTCAACGCTTTTGCTACTTGCGCCTCTATATGACAATTTTAGTAAAATATTTCTTCGATCTGTCATCTGAGCTTCATATTGTAATACAACAAAAAGAAGAACGTTATAAGCAGTGTGCAAAATTAGAAACGAATTGAATACCTGCAATCATATTTAAAAAATAATTTTATGAAGTGATAAATTATTATTATACTTATTTAGTGCGAATAATTCGCACAGGTCACTCTAGTAATATTAATAATGTGACATAAAGCAACGGCGCATGAGACAAAGGTCCAACAGATGATCAGCTGTCGCTGTTCATTAAATAACACACGAAACGTGAACAATAAACACTGTCAGTCACGTCATTGCATATTAGTGATGTGTCCACATGACTCTTTATTAGGAGCTGGCTCCGTGCGCTCCGCTCACTAAAAACAGTCGCTCAGAGCGAGTCGTTCAAAGGAGCGACACTAGACAGTACGCACTACATAAAAGTGCAAACTGCAGAGGTGTGAACTGTCATCATGCATGCTCAGAAGTCACGTAGCGTTGCACAGCACAATACACACACTCATTTTCATATGCTTCTTATTATTATTCGCATTTCGGATAAACTATAAAGTATAATAAAGTTTATTGTCACAATATTATATCTATGTCAACGACGTCAATGTGAATGGTTTAAGTCACTGTTAAGCTTAGTACTATTCCACTTACAGTGTGTCATTCAACATTAAATGACTCAGCAAAGATAACTCCGTACGTGCAAAATTCACTAGTGCCTCTGTGGCCTGTGCTGTGTGCGATCTGTAAATGTGCGAATGCAACAGTACAAAATAGCTTAGCACAGAGCAATGGCGCTCGGAGTGAGTCATTCACAAAAAAAGAGCGACTCGCTCCGCTCCGAGAAAGGAGTCGTTCATTATGAACGACTCGCCCTGGAGCGACACATCACTATTGCATATTGTACGACGATCCCAAAGGCCAATTGACGACGGCGATGCGTCAATCGCCTTTCAATTCGAAGCATTCTGTCAAAGTTTGTGAATGACTCACTCCGAGCGCCATTGCTTTGTGCTAAGCTATTCTGTACTGTTGTATTCGCACATTTACAGAGCGCACACAGCACAGGCCACAGAGGCACTAGTGAATTTTGCACGTACGGAGAGTTATCTTTGCTTAGTTACTTGTTTTTTTTTTTTTTTGGTAGATCAAATTAAAAATTAAACCTAATTGGGTCCTGACAATATTTTGAGAAAAAAAAGTGCTCATAAATTATCGGTTATTAAAGATTAGAACTATATATTAATTACTAATACTTAATGATTGTTTTAAGGGAATGTTAAAAGAGAATACTGACTAGCAACAGTAACCTGTTATTAAAAAATAACAGTTTTGTGCATCACATCGGGTTATTGCATAATTAATATTGAACAGTGGTCCCAAAGGGACCAATTGACGTGTTATTCACAATTCACAGTATTTGTTGAAGCGGTCAAGTATTCACAGCACCTCAAAAATAGAACGGTTGAAATAAATTGAATTTTCAATTGACTTAAAAAAAAAATACCTACAGTGAAACCCTCCTTAAATCAACACCCACGATTCATAAATATTTACTCCAAAGCGTCTTCCAACATCACTTAACTTTTCCGTAAATACACAAAGATTTTCTTTTACTCGCCATGTTCACAGTTTGCAAGTTTGTGGACAACTAAGAATATGATAAGCATCTGAGCTAAACATATGAAAGATAATCCTAACAAACAAAATAACCAATTTCTTAGAATCTTCGGTACGCATGATGCCGACAACAAAGCAACAAAATAACAAACAAGTACCGGTTATTGTTTAATGATGACGTATTGTTGTCATTATTTAGAGTGGGTGTGTTCATTGTATGAGCAACAAGGTAAACCAAAGTTAAGTAATTTCGACGTTTTAAGGAGTTTGTCGTTATATCGAGTGACGTTGAATGCTTTCAGTATTGACAAGTTCTCCTATGGCCAGGGTAAATATACAGGGTGTCCCACGACATGACTGCCATAGCCTGAAATTGTATTGCTGGAGTGATTTCAAGTAAAAAATGTAAAATGAACATATACCCGGAACTGAGCTAGAAGCATTTGAAATTTTAAATAAGTGAGCCCACTAATGCAAGTATTAGTTCGGCTGTTGGTTTTGTTATTATTAAAAAGACCAGGTGGCTGTGAATCACCATTAATATTTATTCGTGCTGATCCTGAGACTCTTCGCAGAGCTACCTCTTCAATTCTAAGAAGAGCTAGACTATGTATACAGCAACTGGGTGGACATTTTGAGCAACTAATTCAATAAAGCGATTTCTTTTTAAATGGTTTTTAAATTAGTAGAGAATTCTTACTAACTACTTATCTAAAATTTCAAATGCTTCTAGCTCAGTTAGGATAGCGTTCCGGGTATATGTTCATTAGACATTTTTGACTTGGAATCAGCCCAGCAACACAGTCTCAGGCTATGGCAATCATGTCGTGTGACACCCTGTATGTTAAGTTCGAAGCTTTAAGTTGGAAACAACTCGTACGACGCTAACCGATAGAAAATAAACGTCCCCGATTGGATTAATCCGGTACTCCACTGACACTGGAATTAATTAATCTAATTAAAAATCATTTGTTCGAAACAAGTGAACATATCGCAATGTATTCAACTTTACATAGGTACCTACAGTATGTAAACAGGTAAGCTGCACATATAGCCCAAGATCCCAGAGCCGCCAGACACAACCTATTTTTAAATAAATGAAACCTTACGTTTTGAGTAGTGTATTATGTACTTAGAACGCTTGGCGTACCTCCATCATTGAGACAAATGTACAGGTACCAGGTGAGAAAGGCGAGTAAAAATAAGAGTCACTTAATTTAAATTTAAATGGCTGATATTTATATATGTTTTGTAAAAAATCACTATATAAATTAGTATCTAGTATCGCCAGTCACTTTCCGCTGACCACAACTTCTGAAAGACGCTTTAAAGCTCAAAGAAAAATTAATGTACTTCACTTATTTTTAAATGCTTGATTTTTATATATGTTATTCAGACAACTATTACAAAATTATATTTCAACAGCCAGACAAATTGTAATGATCAAACATCCCCCCAGACGTAAAAAATAGTCATAAAGCTCTCGCGCTCATACTAACAGCTGACTATTTTTTACGTCTGGGGGAATGTTTTGTCATTACAATTTGTCTGGCTGTTGAAATATAATTTTGTAATAGTTGTCTGAATAACATATATAAAAATCAAGCATTTAAAAATAAGTGAAGTTCATTAATTTTTCTCTGAGCTTTTACAATATTTTTTCGTTTTAGGTATTAAGATCTATGTGGCGGCCATTATTATTTTATCAGGCGAATAAATATTCATACACTAGAACTTGGAAGTAAGACAGAACAGATTTACACCTGCAGCAAACATAATTATGGTTGGTGAATTGAATTATCGCTATTTATTAGATGGAATAGTTACCTGAAGAACAAGAGAATAAACTACTTACGTTCGGTGATTATGGCCATTAAACCACTAGTATAAAAATGGTTATTTTACTACCACTATACAAGCATGAAAAGAAGGTATTTTATAGGTCGGTGTGGAAAAAAAAGTTTTTGATATTATCTTTCTAAATGTATTTTTAGGAGGTTTCTTGCTGCTAGCAATTCGTTGAAGAAATTGACTGTCTTATATTTTTGCATTCGCTTGAATAACTCTGAACAAAAAAATTTAATTAACTACAACAAAATACATGGAAGAACGGTTGTAGATGGAAAAAAACTTGGTCCAGAGTTTTACGTCTTTCCGAGTTTTCTCTTAGAGATGCATTTTCCATGTTGAATAAATTCTACAAATAACATACAAGCAACCTAGCATACATAGTATGAAAATTATGTTATACAAAATGTAACAAATTTTGACGTCACAACGTCTGTTCGCTGGTTTAAGTACAGTGATAGTCATAGACATATAAGTAACTAGAGTACGCTAGTTCGTATGCTTGCCATAAGTGAAAGCGTCCTCAGTTGAGAATTAAAAGAAAGAGAAATAAAAAGAATTCCAATAGGTATCCAACCCAATATCCTTTGTAAACGCGTCGTCAAAAGGATCAATAAAAAAGTAAAATAGACCTTATTATAACTATACGCCTAATGGGCTAAGAGCTGGCTACGGAGAAAATGGGTGACTCGGTGCAGAGCTGAAAATTTGCAGAATAATAGGAGATAGTATAAGTAAGTCGGGAAAAAATTGCCAGAAGGCTAGGCGGAAGATAAAGAGCCGCCACAAGGCGGTAATGTTGCGAAAAATCAGTGCACTTCTGGCAAATTCTATACTTATTCTGTAATTCACAACTAGATTATATATTATATATATTATACATTATATAGTTATAAGGGCATACTGAAAATTCAAACATGATATAATAATTACATTCGACAAATATTCAAAATTATTAATGACATTTTGATAGAAATAAAATTAAATTAATTAATAAAATTACGTTGTTATAACAACGTAATTTTATTTCTATCAAAATGTCATTAATAATTTTGAATATTTGTCGAATGTAGTTATTATATCATGTTTGAATTTTCAGTATGCCCTTATAACTATATAATGTATAATATATATAATATATAATCTAGTTTTGAATTACAGAATAAGTATAGAAATTGCCATAAGTGCACTGATTTTTCGCAACATTAGCGCCTTCTGGCGGCTCTTTATCTTCCGCCTAGCCTTCTGGCAATTTTTTCCCTACTTACTTGTACTATCTCCTATTATTCTGCAAATTTTCAGCTCTGCACCGAGTCACCCATTTTCTCCGTAGCCAGCTCTCCGTCTATAAGGTATGTTGTTAAATGATATCGTCGCTATATTGGTTCGGCCTTTGACATAAGCCGCCTTCGCCGCGGTCGGTGTTTTTGAGAATGTAAACAATTTAATTTGAAAAATCTTAGTGAAGGTTTAAGAATGACAAATGAGCTTTGCGATTTCTTTATGAAACGAAGTCTTATTTTTAAGAGGCAAATTGCTAATGCCACTGCTGAATATCAGTCTAAATTGAAGGAGATTTTAAAAACTGCCAAGCAAGAAAAAATACAAAATTCTTTAAACCATTGCCTAAGCCTGAAGATAATAATTTATCAATATGATCAAAAACTTCAATATTTTGTCACCTAGGAACGTATCCCCTATAATCCCATATAAATTACCCGAAGCAGGTCGTTTCGACGCCGACGGTTCGACGCCAACGGTTCGACGCCAACGGTTCGACGCCAACGTTTCGACGCGTGGTCAGTTCGACGCCGTACGTTTCGACGCGGGGTCAGTTCGACGCCATACTCTTTTTTCGTGCTTTTTTTTATTTTTAGAATAACTTTGCATCATCATTCAAATAAATGCGATATGCCTGATATAATATTAACATAATATATTTTATATCTATATATATATATATATATATATATATATATATATATATATATATATATATATATATATATATATATATATATATATATATATAAAAAACAAAGTCGTGTTAGTTACACCATTTATAACTCAAGAACGGCTTAACTGATTTTAAAAAACTTTTTTTTGTTCGATTCTAGTAAAGTACAACGACAGGTTTTTCTTATCAACGAAGTAATTCCTGTTGAATTCTTTGTTATAGCTTTTTGGGTTTCACATTAACATTTATTATATTATATAATATCTATTATATCAGTCATATTACTTATTTATTTGAATCACGCTTCATATACATATAAAATATATATTATATTATATCAGGCATATCGCATTTATTTGAATGATGATGCAAAGTTATTCTAAAAATAAAAAAATACGAAAAAAAGTATGGCGTCGAACTGACCCCGCGTCGAAACGACCTCGCGTCGAACTGACCACGCGTCGAAACGTTGGCGTCGAAACGTTGGCGTCGAACTGACCTGTACCGTAAATTACCATTCCATATGCACGTTTTCTGTATTCGCGGCATATTTACGGAACATATATCCCGCGAATAAAGAGCTTTTACTGTATATAAATTATGATTTAAAAAAACAAATCCGAACTACACGTGTACAAAATTTCCACTCAATCGAACAAAGGAAGATGTATTAAAATTTAAAAGCACGATTTGTATTTTGGTACACTCTGTACAATATTTCATTGCAAAGGTTTTGCATATATACTATAACATAAACGCGACGTATGAATCCACAATAAATATATTTCAACAAAAACAAATTAAATTTTAATTAGTTCACAAATGTACAATACTAATTTTAATGAAGTTATTTTTATCATTGCAAAAACCTATTGTTTTTGTTACAATTGTTAAAACAAATATTATCTTCAAAATTGTTTATTGTATTACTTAGGGTAAGCAGAAGAGTTCCACTTCTATTCCATAGTTTATAATGTTGATATTGTGACGCACGCTGCGCACAGGTAGAGGAGTTTTTGTAGAACCAGGTAGCCAAAACCCCGACCTTTCTAGAATTGCCTGAAGAATGCAATGCAGGTTTAGAGAGTTCTAGAACATTCGAGAAGGAAAAAAAAAGCCAGCAGAACTAAGATTGAAAATGTAACAAACGTGTTGCAATGTACGTATACCGTATACCTACTATAAAAACAGGCTGTAGAACATTAAGCTAAGGTGGCGGCGAGGTAGAGTGGGTGCCTCGTAACCTAAAGGTCGTAGGTTAGATTCCAGCGGTCGGTGTCATTATTATTATTATTTTATAATTGTACTAGTTTTATTTTTGTAGTGTGTAGTGTAAAATACACACTCGCGTAGATATTTTTTGGGGGGGGGGGTTGGTAAAGCAAAAAAATCAATATTTTTTAAGTTGTATTAATATCACAAAAATACTCACAAAGGAAGTTGTCAAGCAAAATAATTCCCAAACTAATTTTTTTTTCAAGAAGTGGGTATTTCTAAATTTTATTTTTTAGCCAGGTATTCGTATTATTTTCAGTTTTATTTTCTTATTATTTGGATTCTTGGCGGAGGGTAATTACTCTCTTTATCCCCTCCATATTTACGCCCTTCTAAATTCAATTGCTGTCTCGATCTAAAAATGTGGAACACCACGTCTTAAAAAGTCACGCTGCCACTGGTGTACTTTGGTGGTCATGTAGAGAAACAGAGGCAAGATGGCAGCGGAGCGTATGAACTATAGGAAGTAGTGTTCATGTTAAAAAAACTTAAATTAATAAATGTGTTGAATTAAATAATATTAATGTTACAAACTTACCGTTAATAAATATGTTGAATAAAATAATAATTAATTATTGTTACAAAGGTGTTTTTATCTCACATTATATTTACGACGTAAAATCGCGTTTTTGAATTAGTGTAGGCGTGAAAAGATTGACGTCATTCAATAATTCTGAATACTTCAGGAGGAAAATTGCAGCAACTTTTGTAGAAAATGAGTATTTAAACCTACTTAATAATAGACCAGTTGAGTCAAATTACTCGCATTAACTTCCCGATTCTCGGAAAATTTATTATTTATGCCTTTCTAGTTGGTTCGATAAGAGCGGTTGCTTTTAAGGGTTCCCAATTGGTTTAAATAGTAATTGTAAAATTGGGATGCCTTAGAAAACAATTGTTGACATTTCGTGTTTTTTTTTATTTTTCACCAGTCCTGCAGCGAAAACGGTAACAGATACGACAAAAAATAACTGGACTTTTTTTGGAAAACATTGAATTTTCTACAAAAAAGTTCATTCAAGCAAATATTTATTTTTTGTAGTTTACGAGCTATGAGCCCTTGCGCGCAAACTTAAAAATTGTTGTTTTTGATGTTATTAATCCAAAAGCGGCGACTTAACTATCGATTAAAAAAAAATCATGGAGTTTCTAAATGGAAAGCATGATTTTTTTACCAGGCTTCGGGTGAAAATTATTATCGCATATTTTTAATCTTTGTTGTAGAAGAAAGACTAATTAATAATAGTATCTCTACTGTGCTCAATTTTAAAATTGCTACCACTTAAATAACTTTTTACGTTATGTAAAAAAACAAAATCATCAACTCTAATATAATTTAACATTAGTAATAGTTATCTGTCCTTTTTATCATCAACAAATAATTGTATAGTGAAGACTTTAGCGGTATTAACACGTAGATATTACAAAATAAACATTAAAAATAAGTATAACCTACAAATATAAATATTTACCTTAACTTTTCCGAAATGAACAATTTAAAAAACAAACCAAACAAATGCACTCAGAATTATACACGTTAAAACACTTTTGCTTTATAAATTTGCACAATTATTAGACTTCACAAAAACAAATATTAGTTATTCACTAATTTATATTATCTCACTTTATTTTCTCGTAAAATTACAAGCACACACTTTGTTTTTAAAACTGAAAAAAAAACACCACACAAAAATTCACATTTATTTTAAATCACGATTATATAATAATTTGACAGTCTATTCATCAGGTGTATTTTCCCGTTTAATAAAACGCGGCACTTCCAACAAATTATATTCAATAACAAATATAATAAAGTATAAACTCCGTTTTTAGGTGATAAAATTATTTATAGCACAGTTAATGTTTTATTAACCCGGCAGCTGGCTGTGGACATTCTCACGAACTGCAAAGTTCAACGCTAGATGTCTCCGCAGTCGAGCAATTTACTGCAGCTGTAATTTTGATGAACCTGCATATATTATATAACATAAGTTTTATTGAAGTACAGATCTAGATAGTTTATCTAGTTTATGCTGGATGTGTATTTTAAATGGCATAAACTCATTATAGCTCGGTCAAAAGAGACAAAAATATAGTGGTAAAGGCTTATAATAATTCGCAGAGAGCTGAAAATTGACTAAAGCCGCTGCACACGAGGCTAGAAACGCTGTTAGGAGTTCTGTTAGCCGGTAGGCTGGGTACGAAGCTAGAAATGACGTCACTGCGGGCTGGCCTGCTAGCTCACAAGATAGGTTTTAAAAGTAGAACAAGGGCTATTTTTCCTGCGAGATTTGCTGCTAGGTATGAGCACGAACCAATCAGGAAGCAGTAATAACGTGGGCACTTGAACAAACACCCACAAACCAACACGGTGGTGCATTCTGTTCAGAGTCAGACAACAGACAAGTTTTGCTCTGTGTTTATATTCGAACTGGCACTGCGCGCGCACTAGATCTATCCACAAATTTGGCTTGAAAAATAGTCTCATGTGAAGCGAGCACTTAACAGCAATCAAGAAAACCAGCGCTATAGAAAACTAGTAGGCAAATCTAGCAAAGAATCTAGCAGCGTTTCTATTCTCGTGTGCAGCGGCCTTTAGGTATACTATTAAAATATCAAAAGTCCCCACTGATCCTACATCTGCTAAAAGATTTATTCAAGGTCAAAGGTTGAAAAGTATCGGTTCTTGCACTTTTCTCGTAAACGGGAAATGTTATGTAAAAATAGGGCAGACTAAAGTTATAGATCATACAATTGTCTACAAGAATATTGTTCTTATACTTTTTTTTTCCTTGTATATAAAAATTTTAGATAATGAAACAAATTTCTTTAAAAGGAATATTTCGGAAATGTTACATATAAAATCAAATAAAAATTCTTTTAATGTTCAATTGAATACCATTGGCGTAGCAAGAGGAGGGGGGGGAGATGGGCCTGGCCCACTCTAGAATAATAATTATTCACGTACAAATAACAAGATAAATGTACAATACTCTACATATTTTCTTTGTCGTGAAATTTCTCCAGAAAGTCGTGTTGATCGATTTCGCTTCTATGAACAGTTTTCCAATTTTTGTATAAATGACAGCTAGTAATGGTAGATAGAGTTGAAAATTTGCCCCCCCCCCAGAATAAAATCGTTGCTACGTTTATGTTAGCTACGGAAAATTTAAGTAATATTTATAATATTATTTTGAAATAATATTTTGTTTTTAATGATTTTTTTCTTTCTTTTTAGGTACTTGCAAATCCATGATTACTTACTAAAAATTGTTTGTTAATTTTTAGCTCAATCCTGAAGAAGCTCCAAATCCAGACCGAAACGTAATATATTGAATTAATTATATATTTTTGTCAATATAATTGTCTGAAAAAATGATCGATGTCATTTTATTTATTGATAACTTTGTTTGCTTAAATGGACCTAAGGTGAGCGGGGTGGCGTAGCGGTGAGAGCACTAGACTCGCATTCGGGAGGTACCAGGTTCGAATCCCGGCGGGGGCAGATGTGACTAGGACTTTTTCCTACTGCCTCTCGCCGAGAAACGGTAATTCCTGTACCGGCATCTTGTTGAGGTTTTCCATGGTTTCCCTCAATAATTCCAGATAAATATCGAGATGGTTCCTTGTTCAAGGCCATGGCCGATTACCTGTCAAACTCCTATTATCAAAATTGGCCTATCTTATCCTTAATTTCCTAAAAATTCCGTCATTCGCCCATTGCTATTAATTAAGTTGAAGTTTAAAAATGTAGAAAATAACGGGAAGAGTGATAGATGGAAAATAGTAATGGTGCGAATGGCGTCTGTTATGACATAAAGTCGAGAAACGGACGTTAAACGCAATATTATTATTATTATTGTTATTGTTATTATTATTAAATGGACCTAAGGAATACACAGCCCTGAAATTTGACAGGTTGCTCCCGGGACACCCTGTATTTAATGCATTCTGGCAGTGCGAGATCAGTGAGATAGAAAATAGACGGTCTAGTAGAGAAATGCGCTTGACCTAAATAACATAAGCAAATATTGAAATTTAATAATTTGCATTTTCAAAAACATTTAGCGTATTGAAAATCGGAACATAACCACAGCAATTGTGATTGTGGCAATGATTTTTAATCAAAAACAACCCTATATTAAATTATTTTTATTTTTATAACTCGATTAATTATATATATTAAAAATTGCTAAAATAACAAAGGTTAAATAAATTATTATTATTTTATAATTAATAAATAATGAATATGTAATGAATGAACTGCCTCGTAAAACAACGCATTTCAATTAATTAATTTTTCCTGTAATTACAGTGAAACCTGATAAAACCCAAAATCATTCCGTTAATGTAATCTTTTTGTTCTATGCTTCAAAAATAATATCTTTTATATCTTTATATATAAAAATTACGTGTCACGTTGTTTGTCCGCGACGAACTCCTAAACTACTGAACCGATTTTAAATTTGATTTGCACACTGTGTGCAATTCGACCCAACTTGAAAGATAGGATAGCTTACATTTCAATTTATAGTCGCAATATTATTTTATTGCAAATTATTTGTCTATTCCTTGACAGTCATAATTATCTGTTAGCTCCAAAGGATTCTAACAGATGGCGATACCTGTTGACTGGATTGAGTGAATATTCAATAGATGGCGCAACGTTTCATCGAGCACGACGGCGCAGCCGGAGTGAACCCTCGAAATAGAGCAAGTGTTTTAAAGACCAGTTATCCACGAATACTTTACGCTATTCTCTTTCGAGCACGACGGCGCAGCCGGAGTGCTCGAAATAGAGCAAGTGTTTTAAAGACCAGTTATCCACGAATACTTTACGCTATTTTTTTTCAAGCACGACGGCGCAGCGGGAGTGCTCGACATACACACATATACGCCCATGTATATTTTAAAATAGCTAGCAATTAATAAAATAGATAGATAGATGTTCCAATTAAATTGTTTTATTATTTCACTTTATACGTAGCGAAGCACGTACAGGGCCGCTAGTATAACTATATAAAAGTCCCTTCGCCGCGTCTGTCTGTCTAAACGCGATAAACCCAAAAACTACCGAACGGATTTTCATACGGTTTTCACTAATAGAGCGACTTAATAAGGCCGCTGCACACTAGGCTAGATTTGCCGCTAGATTCCTTGATAGATTTGCCTACTAGTTTTCTAGCTCTGGGTTTCTTGATTGCTGTTATGTGCTCGCTTCACACGAGACGTCCTTTCAAGCTAGTTTTGTAGGTAGGTTCTGTGCGCGCGCAGTGCTAGAACGGTAACAAAAGTGGACGGTTATTGTCTCTGAACAGAACTCACAGTGTATTTATTTCGCCCACGTGACAAGATACTGTTTCCTGATTGGTTCTTGCTCAGAGCAAGCAGGGGACCAAGCAAGAAAAATAGCCTCTGTTCTAATTTTGAAATTCATCTTGTGAGCTAGCAGACGAGCCCGCAGTGACGTCATTTCTAGCCTCGTAGCCAGCCTTTCGGCCAGCAGAAGTCCAAGCAGTGTTTCAAGCGTCGTGTGCAGCGGTCTTTACTTTCTATGTCTTACATGTTTCACTGTACAATATTAAAATGAGTAGCCACAGGTGTTTTTTAATCCTCCTATTGCGCCGTTGATTATTCAAACCCAACGTAAGGACTTTTTGTTTGTTTGTTTGCTTGCCTCGCGTCCGAACAATATCAAAGATGTGGAAATAATTAATTGAAACCATCGCCATTTTTTGCTTAACACAATGCTTCTATCTTATTAAATAATAACCAAAATATCAGTTTGGTTCTTTTTTTTGGCGTGAAGCTGGCAGGAAATTTTATTTTCGCATAGTTATTCGGTCGGCTCTCACGAACCAAATGATCGCCTACATTTTTTTCAGTATTGAGGCCGCTGCACACGAGGCTAGAAACACTGCTTGGAGTTTTGCTAGCTGGTAGGCTGGGTACGAAGCTAGAAATGACGTCACTGCGGGCTGGCCTGCTAGCTCACAAGATAGGTTTTAAAAATAGAACAGGTGCTATTTTCCTTGCTAGGTCCGCTGCTAGGTATGAGCACGAACCAATCAGGAATCAGTATCTTGTCACGTGGGCGACTTGAACAAACGCCCACAAACCAACATGACGTCATTCTGCTCAGAGTCAGACAACAGACACGTTTTGCTCTGTGTTTATAACTGAACTAATATTTTCATTCGAAATATCTCATCACTACTTTCAATATTATCTTATTTCATTAATAGGTAACACGGATGTGTCCTTGGAATGTTTTTCAGCACCTATATATTGTGTAGACTATTTACTACTTATTTTTGGAGAGCAAACGTATTTTCAATAGTAATATTGTATAACGTTTTATGATCAATATATCAACAATGTTTTTAATACCTACTGTTTGTTTATTCTGCGAGAATAATAGTTGTACGTCACTGCATACTTATGTAAATATGATGAATCTATTTCGCAAGGTTAAGTATGGTAAATGTTATTAATTTATTGTACCTGAGTGACCTCGTCAAAATTCGGAGTTTAAGATACAGTGTAAGCTCTATACAGGCTGTCCCATTAAGAATGGGACATAGAACAACCGCAGATTCTCGAATTCAAAATAAAACGATTAAGCGAAATATGCTTAGATAAAATGTTACTCGCTCTACCAGTGGCGTACGGCAGGAGTAAGTAAATGTTACGCCGCTGTCTAAATTTTAATTTTGACACTAATTTTAATTTTTTTGATATTTTCTAAGTCAATAATGTACATTTGTTAGTTTGTTGTAAAGTCATTGGTTTTCGAGATATTCGCAGTTAAAGATAGATAGACATGTACTTTTTATTTGTATTATTATTAATAATATTCATTTTTACAATTTTGTCTTAAAAAAACTGCGAATATCTCGAAAACCAATGACTTTACAACAAACTAACAAGTGTACATTATTGACTTAGAAAATACCAAAAAAATTAAAATTATAGTCAAAATTAAAATTTAGACAGCGGCGTAACATTTAGAAGGGGTACAAGCATTACTTACTCCTGCCGTACGCCACTGGTAGAGCGAGTAACATTTTATCTAAGCATATTTCGCTTAATCGTTTTATTTTGAATTGGAGAATCTGCGGCTGTTCTATGTCCCATTCTTAATGGGACACCCTGTATAGCGACACTCAAGGGACTGTGCACTTTGTGGCGTTATTGAGAGTTGTCGTTAAACGGAGAGAGGAAATAATCCATTAATATTTTTTTACTATACCTAATAGGTATTTACTTATAATATATAAAATTTACAACTGACCAACAAACATTCACACTATCACAGATTACAGCTGAGCTAAACATATGAAAGATACTCCCAACAAACAGAAAAACGAATTTCTTAGAATATTCGGTACGCGTGATGCCGACAACAAAGCAACAAAATAACAAACAAGTACTGTTTATTGCTTAATAATGACGTATTGTTGTCGTTATTTAGAGTGGGTATGTCGTTTTTTAGAGTGTATCATTGTATGAGCAACAAGGCAAATCAACTAGAGTTAAGTAAGTTTGACGTTTACGGAAGCAGGGTCGTATTCAGATTCGCATACCCGTTTATCGTTCACCCCGGAATTGTTTTTTTAAAAATTCCACATTTGCCCCTTCCCGTTTCACTGCGAGACAATTCGCATACCCCTTTATCGTTCACCCCAGAATTACAATTCGCATACCCGTTTATCGTTCACCCCGGAATTGTTTTTTTAAAAATTCCACATTTGCCCCTTCCCGTTTCACTGCGAGACAATTCGCATACCCCTTTATCAAAAAAAGCGATAGTTTTCAATCTCCATGAAAATGTGAGTTTTAAATTTAAAATTCGTTTTATAAATTAAAATTTCCAAATACGACTCTGCCCTGAACGTTCAATTGAATTTCATTCCAACCAATTGATATTTCTATCTTTGTTTATCATAGATACAGGTATATATAACTTTCTCTTTTCTTATCACTATATGAGACAAGATAGCGATCGCTATAGTAAATAATATACTCCAAATCAATTTACTATACCATATTTAATTTTTTTAAATTAATTTATAAAAATTAATTTTCCGCACTTAAAACGACCAATAACGCTGTTATATGTTATATAAAACAATAATTGTGAATTTCCAGTGGATATTTTGCATAGCAAGTTATCGTACTCTTACCCAAATATTGAATTATTTTATTTTGCTGCGTCATATTTATCGTCTGCGGAAACGAAACACCTTAGAAACAGTCTTTGGATGTATGAATATTCCAGTAGTTTCTTCTTCAAATAAATTATGCGGAAATGTACTTTGTTAAAGCTTCATCTAACATAGTGCGCCATCTGTCATTCGCGGATGAAACCTTTCTAGCAAGTCTTCGAACTTATGAATATTTTAATAGTTTCTTTCAAACAGACATAATTCTAGAATACCTTTTATAGCGTCGACACATTACTGGACATGCCCTAGCGCAGGGGCGGGTAAATCTTTTGATCGCGGGCCACATAGCTGATGAAAATTTGACCGCGGGCCAAAAATTTGCAGAGCAAAAAAAAAAGGTCCTCACATTCTATCTCCGCACTTTCCTTAGGTCCTTTTTTCGTCTGTTCTGGCCCTTGCTATTTCTTTACTATTTTTCTAAAATTTATAAAAAGTTAGGATAAAACATTATTATTTTGTGAAACCTTTTTTTAACGGTTACACTAACGCCATCGGTCGGATTTTTGGGTGAACGTCAAAATATTCAACAAAAAGAGCAAGGAGTTTAGTGCAGTGTATATTTATTCTTTAACTAACTTCTCTACCTGATATTTTGCTTGGTGAATTAAAAGTAAGTTTTATTCCAACGAATAAATTTGTTCCAAGTTTAGTAACTTCTATCTTTAATAGTGTTCGGTGAATATGGGTGTAGGTTTCTAAGATAGGAGAGTCCAAACTGTCACTGTCTAACAGACTGATGATAATAAAAATAATAATAATAATATTTTATTTCCAAAAGATCAACAAGATTCTTGGATTGTCATACAAAAATCGGTTTTAGAAAAATTCGCTAATTTTATAAAAAGACTTTTGATAGATCATCATAGCTCTGTTCCAAGCTATTTGCGAACGGTAACAGAACCGTCACAGGCTTACGCATTAGCTACAACGAAACTGTATGTATTGGTTTTTGAGCTACTGAGCAAAGCTGTGACGATTCTGTTACGGTTCGCAGAGAATTTGTAACAGAGCAAGTGAATAATACAGTGTAAACTCTTTATAACGAAACTCAAGGGACCGAGCATTTTTTATCGTTATAGAGAGTTACCGTTATATGGAGTGAAGAAAGAAAAACAACCAAATTAACAATAATCTTCAATGTACTGTATAATCTCTTTATAACGAATTTTAAGGGACCGAACATTTTTTTCGTTATAAAGAATTTTCGTTATATAGAGGGAAGAAAGAAAAATAACCAATTTTTCAATGTGGTGGAATAATCTTCATTAAATAATAGAAATTTTTCGATAAGTTTGGCGTCATCAAGTGCTTGTTGAATAGATGGTGATGGTTCAGAATGGTCCTCTTTATGTCTGTAAACATTTGCTGACGCCTAAATATGAACATATTTCTTCGTAATAGAGAATGGCTGTTGCGTTATAAAGAGGGTATTAATGTATAGGTTTTAAGGTAAACCAACCAAATCGTAAAAATTTCGACGTTATAGGGAGTTTTTCGTTATAACGAAGGACGTTATAAAGAGTTTACACTGTATTTTAATAGTTTCTTTGTATAATAAATTCTTGGAAAATGTTCGACTATACTCTTAAGCAGTCGTGACGTTTTGAACTTCATCGCTTTCTGCAAGGTAGATAAAGATTAGAGAAAATTACAGGAAGTGCGTAGATTAATTCCACTGAGAGTAACATTCAATTAACGATATAAAATATGTACCTACTAAATCCACATCTAGATTCTAGTACATGCTTGCAGCCCGGTACTACTCGGCACGGCAAAGCCCGTGCAGGCGCGAGAGTCACTCTAGTTAATAAAAAAAACTTTTTAACAAAAAAATTAAACCGCCGAAAAACTGAGAAAAATAATAAATCTTTTTATTTAACTAAGTTCTATCTAAGTAGTTGAACGTATGTGACAGTCTAGTATATCTAAGTAATTTTGAGTCGGCGTCAACAATCCTTCGCCGGAAATCTCTGAGCGTTCACGTTAATGTCAGCGACAGAGCAACCCGAACGGGCACACACTGAGGGCACACGTCTTTGCGAGTGGTCGTGTAGAGAGCGCATGTTTGGAATGTTAATGTTTATCGCTGGAGATTTCACGTATCATTGTTAATTTGATTTGGTTATTTCTTTTAGTGATCTTTGTTCATTGGTTGTTTGACGCCGACTCAAAATTACTTAGATATACTAGACTGTCACATACGTTCAACTACTTAGATAGTACTTAGTTAAATAAAAAGATTTATTATTTTTTGCTTCTCAGTTTTTCGGCGGTTTAATTTTTTTGTTAAAAAGTTTTTATTTTATAATTTTTTGTGACTATATAATTTATAATTGTAATACACAACTCAGCATGAAAATCTGTGAGTGAACAATAAATCATCCCTATTTTCCCACCCTTAGGGTTGGAATTTTTTTACCAAATTTCTATGGGACCAACTTCGGGGTATAACCTTTTCAAACAAAAAAATAATTATCAAAATCGGACTACTCTGTAAAAAGTTATGCGTGGTCATACATAAAAAAAAAAAATATATATATACGCGTCGACTTGAGAACCTCCTCCGTTTTTGTTTTTCGTCGGTTAAAAAGACACAATACTCCAAGACAGGGGTCGGCAACCAGTGGCTCGCGAGCCGCATGCGGCTCTTTTGATGCATAGTTGCGGCTCTCCAGTTCCATACGCAAAAAATAATTATTTTATTATATAAACCCTTAAAAATCGTCCAATCAATCCATGATTGAGCATCATGTCTTTCTCTCAGCCATTTCCACTCGCGTCTCACCCGCACCGCCCCCGTCGCGACGTGTCGTCCTCGGATATTATAAGCAAATACTATAATACTGAAACGAAAATGTTTAGTGGCTCTTTAAAAACTGGGAAATTTTGTAAATTGTAACTTTTGGCTCTTCCGTCTCAAAAGGTTGCCGACCCATGCTCCAGGTCACTGATATTAAAATATAGTGGGCTGCACTTGTTAGTTAATAGTGCTAACACACGGTCGAACTTGGTCCGGTCCGACAACGGACATGGTACGGCGGATCTTGCAGCAGACGACCGAATCTGTTCCCATCGAACCGGGCGGACACGCAGACTACTGTACAGACGAACAGATTTGGTACGGAGCGGACCAGATCCGCTGTCCGCTTCGAACCAAGTTCGACCGTCTGTTAGTACTATAAGAACCGCCATAAGGCCTAGTTTATCTGAGAGGCGTTCAACGCGCGTTGGCCTAACGCGCGTTTACAGTTTCTATACAATTGTATAGAACTGTTGAACGCTCTTCATGTGTGCTAGGCCTTAAAGTGTATATAAACAACTGCCGTTGTCTCGCGCCAGTCATAGATCCGTCGGATGACGTCATTCACCCATCTACTATCCAACTGAACGAGGCAACATCTACTCTAATAACCTTGTAGTTTGCAATTTTTGTACACTGTTATTTGCGTGTCACTCGATGCGGCCCCAACCGATGATGACACAGTTCTGGTTGAACCTATTATAATGTAACAAGTGTACAGGGCATATAAATTACACAACGTCAGGGAATTGTGTTAATTTGTGTACATGTAACGAAGCCATTGATAAATCTTTCATGAGGCAGGACGCGAAATACGTTCATACATTCTTAATAGGCGGTTTCACCAGGTTAGTACGCCATGTTGAAACAAGATGGCGACATGTGCGTCAATCTATACTAATAATATTTAAAAGGATAGTATGTAATATACATACTTCCATAGTGACATAACATAACGCAGCACCAACCTCAAAACTTTGAAAGCCTGTTCATCTTTTATGTTTGAGTTTTGATAAAAAAGTTGCTTGAAACATTTATTCGTCTATTTGATTTCTACACGCTGCCAAAGAAAGGAATCAACTTAAGAGTATTCGTCCCTGCAAATACGCCTTGCACCCTTCATCTCAAATCTTTTCCCCTCGCCTAAAAACGGTTCGCGCTCTCCCGACGCTATTTTTAAAGCTAGAGGGTTCTGGTAAACGCCAAATGAAAGACAAAGAATCAGACTACAGATCCTTTAGGCGAATTTTTTGAAAAACAGTTTCGCCTACGTGTGAAATATTACGTAACTTATTATTTTTTTCAAAAGGTTGTAAGTTTTTTCAGGAATTTTTTTTCAAAAAATTCGCCTGAAGGATCTGTAGTCTGATTCTTTGTCTTTCATTTGGCGTTTACCAGAACCCTTTAGCTTTAAAAATAGCGTCGGGAGAGCGCGAACCGTTTTTAGGCGAGGGGAAAAGATTTGAGATGAAGGGTGCAAGGCGTATTTGCAGGGACGAATACTCTTAAGAATCATCCTATATAGAAATACGTCTGATCACAATTTAAGGTCATTGCCAAATTAGATTTTCTGACAATTCTTTCTGCAAATCGAGCGTTAAGCGCGGGTCACACTAGGCTATGTTGCCAACCGTGAAGTTGTGGAAGCCGCTACTGTCAGCCATCAATCAGCTTGGTGTGAGCATAAAATTCGCCGCTGGCGCCGCCAGCCGGCGAGTATTTATCAGCGGTTGGTGAAATTGGACATGTTCTATTTTGGTAGCCGGGCAGCGGCGACTAGCAGGTCACGTGGCTCACTCGCACCCGCTACCACCAGCGAGCAGCGCAGTCTGACCGAAGCAGTGAATCATAGGCGAGTAAACCATCACGCACCACGTGGTTTATGTTCGATGATGTAGTGACTGGATTGGCAGCCACTTCTCGCGGTAGACTAGCGAGTAGCAGCCGTAGTGTGACCGGGCTGCCCGCCGCTGCTTGCTGGTGCTACTGTCCGCTGCTGATCAGTAGCGGCTGATAAGCAGCCTAGTGTGACTCGCGCTTAAGACTAATACAAATACTTCTTCCTATAATAATTATTTTAAAACAAAGAAACCACTTGTGAGTCGCTCATGCGACCCGATTCCAATAGTAATAAAATTCCATCCATTAGCAGACAAACTTTTTAAGGACAATTTAAAACGTATCCTTTGATGTTTTGTCAACGGCGAACTGATCAATTGAAACATTATTACATCCATTTTGAATAGAAAACAGATAACATTGTCAATCTGTTCGTACCATGGAACTTTGAAGAAAAGGAATAAGACTACCCAAGTTGAGATATCTTTGATATTATTTTCATCAAAGAATATTAATTGAAAATAGATTTTATCAGACTTTCATTTAAATATTAATTAAGTAAATGTTGAAAATATGATATTTATTAATTACTAGCCGCTACCCGCCGCTCCAAAATGAAAAAAATGTTTTATACAACAGTAGTGGAGTCTTCGGCTCCACCGTATCACAGATGATTATTTATCGGGTGCCTGCAATTTTTTGTATCGTCTAAATCTAGCAGAGATTCCCTTAGGGAACGAATTCACAAACAATTCTTTCTTAGTGCTTCACCTACGTCCTACATTATATAAAGGACTGCACACGAGGCTAGAAACGCTGCTAGGAGTTCTGCTAGCCGGTAGGCTGGGTACGAAGCTAGAAATGACGTCACTGCGGGCTGCCTTGCTAGCTCACAAGATAGGTTTTATAATTGGAACAGGGGCTATTTTCTCTGCAAAATTTGCTGTTAGGTATGAGCAATAACCAATCAGGAAGCAGTATCTTGTCACGTGGGCACTTGAACAAACGCCCACAGACCAACATGGCATCATTCTGCTCAGAGTCAAACAACAGACACGTTTTGCTCTGTGTTTATATTCGAACTGTCACTGCGCGCGCAACAGATCTATCCACAAAACAAGCTTGAAAAATAGTCTCGTGTGAAGCGAGCACTTAACAGCAATCAAAAAAAAAAACAGCGGCCTTAAGAAAATCAAGCAAAATGTCATGCTTCTAGACCCATCAGCTTACGCTGTGAGTTGTCAGTCAGTTCTGAGTATATAATGATATATATTAAAAAATCGGTGACATGAAAGTCACGTGGTCACAGAACTATAAAACTTGGAAACTGGCTTCATATACACGGCGTTATATGGGAGAAAGGCAAAATCAATGTATAAGAATACGCTAGAGATTCGTTGGCATTTAGCACAGAAAAGAATCTCTAACGAGATTCTTCGATACCACAGTATTGAAGCGCTATCTGAAATGTGTAGATATAAACGACGTACGTAATCTGGTCCTTTCCTTGTCTATACAATGCTACGATCTGAACGCAAATACATATTCGTAAAATTCGCCGTCCCCGTCTGAGGCTTGCGCCTAGAAGCATAACGTCAAAAAATAATCAAATTCACAAAACTTGATGCGTCAATATCTCTTACTAAAGGTCTATCGGAAAAAACAACTGAATCCCGAAAACGATTTTCCATTTTTCGACTCATTCATATATGCACTGAATAAATTTTAGCCAACTTATCAATCAATGTTGGTACAACTGCTTGACGCCATATTCAGAGGTATCTACGATCTGCGGTTTGTATTGAAATGAACATCATCCCGAGGTTAGGAGATTACAGAGGTTGCCTCGTTGCGTTAAATAGTAGTGAGGGGTAGACGTACGGTTTATGCTCGAGAATTTTCGAGAAGTTTGTCTAGTCGTGACGGGAAAAACTCAACGCCTCGAGAACTCGAGAAATAAACTCCGTGCGCTAGGTAACTAAAAAAAACACGCATATAACACCAATCTAGAGTCTAAATGTTCTAATTATTTTTTTTTTAATTAAAGACTGTTGTACATTTGGGAACTGGTAGTGACCCAATAATTATAAAAAAGTTAAGTACTACCCTTCTCTTTACATTTTATATAGACCAGTCGAGTTTAGTTTGTTTAATTTATCGTTTATTTGTTAATTAATAAGTGCAATTTTAAAAATTTAACACTATAGTACTTTAAATGATATTGTTACACAATCCCCCCCCTAGCTGAGGCGACACTGTTTTCTGTCGAATGCTCTCGACGATAACAACAAAAACGCACTCAGGTAGAGTTTTTGTGGTGGCAACAAGCCAAATCCCAAACTTGTAACAACAATAAAATAATGCAGGTATAAGAAAGGATCAGAACATTCCAGAAATCGTTGGAAAGCATATATCCAGCGCATATAAATACGGCGCACGTCAGTCAGTCAGACAGTCATATTTCGTGTGTGAGTTCATAGTCAAACACGCGTGCGAAATAAATAACCAGTGCGGACCATTGTTTTCAATTATATAAAATCTGGTTTAACATAAATAATCTCTTGTATATAGTTAACAGATAAATGTGCTAAATAAACTTTGATGTGTTTATGTGTTGTAAATATTTTGTGTACATAAATAGTGACTTTATATTCTTCATTACTTATTCTTTTATTTTATTAGTCAGAATTTGTTGTTTTGTTTCTGTTACGTTAGAGAAGCACTTTTCGTTTGTGTGTTTAATTGTTTTGTTAAATGTTTATTATTGTAAATAAATAGTTTCCACCACGAACTGGAACAGTTTTGTTACAATATTTTTTATATTGTTGTTATAGGTTGATAAAAATATGAACGATCCACCAGCTGACGTCATTCCTGCGCTTACGCTGATTGGTCAGATGGAACGAGGCAACCTCTGTAAATCTAGTAACCTTACAGCACGCGAGGATGTCGGTAGCCATCAGACGGTTTCTGTGAGATCAAAAGAACAGATTTACATAATCTTTGGTGCTCTGTAAGCAACTTTTCACTTATATTTAAATGGCAAGAGAAGATTGCATCGCGTTTTCAAAACGTTTTCTGAACGCATAATTCAACGAATTCACTACTGGGATCTGTCAAATGGAGGAACCTTAAAAGCGTAGCGGAGTTAGGAAAAAAATTTTGATAATTGCTATTGGGATTTGACATGTGGGCGGAGTTTAGGTCGAATGTAATGTCGAATAAACCATTTTTAATATAAATAGTAATAGTAACGGTATCTAAAGTGTTAGGTTTACATGGTTTAAATTTCTGCCACCAGATGTCGTGTCGTTTCATGTCCAATAGTTTTATAATTTGAAATTATAATTTGAAAAAAGTCGAGAAACGGACGTTAAACGCATTATTATTGTTAATATAATTTGAAAAAGTGGAGGGAGGAAAAAGATTTTTTGAACAAATGTACATAAAGAAAAGAAATTAAAAAAAATAATATAAGGAAGGTTCGTTTACATTTTAAATGAGACGATTTTCTGTTATGTATTAATTATTTCGGCGAGGCGAGAGTATCATGATGCGCAGTTCAAGGTTCTCTAACTTTCTGCCCTTGTTGTGTATACTATTTTTCTCCATACCACGGTCGAAAGTACGCTTATTAAATACATTAATTAATTAATCACTTATTAATTACATAAAAACACAGATAAAAGCCAAGCAAGCAGCTTTGAGGTTATATACGTAAAAACACTAACGACAGTTGTTCGCGACTATTGGCTGGCGGCAGAAGCGACAATCTCATGGAGCGGTGTACATGATAACTATTTTTCTTTGTAGCCGGTCGAAAGTACGTATTTCCGACATCAGTGCGTGTAATCCCACCAATGCGTAAATGTTAGACTTTCTGTCTTAAAATTGATGCCGGAAGTACGTACTTTCGACCGAGGTATGAAGAAAATAATTTTCTTGTACACTTTTTTCGAGGAACATAAGTTTCAAATTATGTTCGTTTTCTAAACAAAAACGCAACTGATAAATATTGTTGCGTGCTCCCTGTTGGGACGATAATGTGTTCCATAGAATGTTCCAGACCACGACAACAACAACAATGGAAAACAGGTAAAAAACCAATCTTCATAGAATTGCCTGTAGAAGGCAATGCATGTAAAGAAAGGTTGATATACTTCTAGAACATTCCACAGGCGGGGGACGAAGCTATAAAATGTGAGCGGAGTGGTTTGCAAGTCAGTCAGTTGGTTAGTTGCAGCGCGTACGTACAGATAACTGTGTGACATAAATTGTTCATTGTCGGTACAGCAAGGCCGAGGTAGCTGATAAAATAGAAGATAAATGAGCTGTTTAAACCATTGAGTGCAATTATATAAATCTGGTTTTACATAGATAGCTTCTGTGTTGTAAATAATCGTGAGAATATATAGTTAATAGACAAGTGTACTAGATAAACTTCGGTGTGTTTGTGTGTTGTAAATATTTTGTGTGCATAATTAGGATATAAATATTCTTCGTTAATCTTTACTCGTCTATTTTTATTATTTAGAACTGTACATTTTGCTTCTGTTTGTTAAAGAAGTACTTTTAACTGGTTTGTTAAACGTTTTTTATTGTAAATAAATACTTTCCACCACGAACAAGAACAGTTTTGTTACAATATGAATATTGCGGATTGAAAAATAACAATCAATTAATTTATACCGCATATCATGTGTTCAATTATCTTTCCGTGCGTTTTTTTTGCGAATAATTTAAATTTTATTGGAGACAATCAAACAATCTGTATTACAAATTGTTATTCATAAAAATCACACACCGCTAGTTGTATGTGCTTTATATTCTCTTTGCATGTCAGAGATGAATTTCGCTCACACAAATCGTCGACGTCACATCTAGGTTAATTTCGCAAAACATTGATTTATATTGTCCCTTTTTGAAAATAGGAGATTTTACAAAACTAGAGTACGCTAGTGCGCATGCTTGCCGTAAGTGAAAGTGTCCTCAGTTAAGAGAGAGAACGCTGCAGAAAACCATAAATTTGTTGGACTCAAATCAGTATTGTTTCGCATCATTAGTTACCAGAAATAATGAACTGTTCTCTCTCTTAATTGCAGACACTGTCAATGCTCTCTCGCGTACTCTATTGTAATGTAGATCCCCGTCGAGTCTCCCGTGGACCCCTGGAGGTCCACCTGGACCACTTTGGGAACCACTGGTCTGTCTGGACGCGATAAACTCAAAAACTACCGAACGGATTTTCATACGGTTTTCACTAATAGAAAGAGCGATAAACGAGGAAGGTTTATGTGTATAATTCATTCATGTTTTGTGTAAATTGGTTGAAATATGACGACGATTGTTAAAGATGTCGGGAAAAATCAAGCAGATTGGGAAGCATTCATCGAAAACGCTGCCTAATCCCTTTGAGATATAACAAAACGATGTCTGGTGGAATTGTTCCTCTTTTATGGGTCTACAGAAAAGTTCGCGATGGCATAAGTCTATCTTTTAAGGATAACTTACAATACCGATTTGAATGTTTTTCGCTTTTTGTGGATATCAATTTTGCAACGTAAGTCGACGAAAAAACGGTGCCAATCTACAAATTCGAGCAAAGCCGAATCGGACCGCTGGTAAAAAATAAAAATGGAGTTATTCATTAACCGCAACAATTAGTTATGGTTGATAAGTGACTCAATTATTGTTTTTATCGCAATTATTTTAATACGTCTCTGATCAAACCGCAGAAATGAGAAGCTTATGCAAATTAGAAATTCCGCTTGCTGCATATATTTCAAAAACGATTACAATCTGCACAGTACTTGTTCGCTGATTGGTTAATTTATTTGTTTGTTTTGTTTCATGATTGTCGATTGTCATGAATTGTTTTAGAGCGATATTTCTATACGTTGCTTCGTATCTCTTTTGTTTTCGATTAAAGTTTGAGCGAATTGAAACGTTTCTATAAAACATGATGGCGACGAATAAAAATAAACGCCAACAGGCTCATAATAATTAAAAAATTCGACGAATGTTTCGTTAGCTTTTCAAATACAGGTGATTCAATTATATTAAATTATAATTTGACATGCTGTAATTTTTTTTTTTTATTATTATAACACGCTCAGCTTATTATTATTATTATGGTTCAATTTTTAGAGTCAGGTAAATATGTTGGTAGGCACCATATTTTATTATCAGGTAAGTAGACACATCACTTTGATTTATTTATTTAATATTTACTGTTGGTATGCATGCTTACCTATACATAATATTATTTTGAAACACCCTGTATAGTTCAAATAGTTTACTGAACTATAACTAATATATTTTCTCACTCAAGTAAATGTTAATCCTACTTTCTTTGGACGATTACTAATAAATTTAATCTTAAACTTTAATCGAATTCAGAAAGCTTTTAATCCGAATCAATTTATAATACAGAATGTTTGACAGGATTGAGAACAAAGCAATAATTGATTCTCAATCTATTACAGTGTTTTCTCAATGTTCTCAATCCCGTGTTACACCCTGTATATCATGGAAATATACTCATATTATTTTTAATGTATCCAAAATTATTAATAGAATTTGTTGACATTTAAAAACACGTATTTAGAGAAACCGTTATCTAATCAGACATCTCTCAAAAATATTGGAAATGTTCCATCCTCGCAAAAGAATGTTTCATTCATTAATTTTTAACGGATTTAAAAAAAGAGGTTCTAAATTCGACATACCGTTGAAAACAAAAGTGACATTAGGAAAAAAAAGTACATTTTACAGTAGAGCACTTTTTAGTTTTAATAATATTGTTTTGTCCTAAAAAAGTTACTATTAAAATACTGCTTATAGAGATTCTTTTGTTAATAATGAGACAATTTATTATTGTTTTAATTTATTTGTTGACCACAATGTTAAAAATAAAGTTATTAAAAAAAAAGACCTTTCAACAATAATTTTTTGTTTAGTGTCATTGTTGTCATAACCTATAACCAGTAAATTGGAGACTTCAACTGCAAAAAGTGTCACTAAACAAAATGTGTCATTTTAAGTATTTACTTACTTGCATTAATTTTTGTAGCAACTGTAATCAGTAAACTGTCATTTAACAAAATGTGTCACTTTTTCACTTACAGCGACGTACGTACCAAACAACTTCTTTGACACAATTAAAATAGTGTCGTTATATCATACAGTACACGACCATGGGCAATTCTTTCAAAATATAAAGTGACACTAGCTTAATCTAGCGGAAATAAGTGGATTTATGAGCAAACGGAAATTTTCGTATAGTGACACTCTTGCAGTAAAACATGAATCTTACAAAAGGTGAAAAGTTAACTTTTTTGTATAGTGTCACTATTGTTTTCAACGTGCGATACGGTATATTTTTTTTATATGTGAATTTTCCTACGTTATAGTGCGTATTACTAAATTTAATAATTTACAAGTGTAGCCACTGTTCGCTACATTGTTAAGAAACACCCATTGTTACATCGCTATATTATAGAAAAAATTTTATTTCTCAAACAATGTCACCATCGGGATACGAACCCCGAATCTTGCCACTATCGCGGCCGACTGAGTTACATTACTCCACAGTGACACAGCAAAATCAATTCATCATTCTAATATATTCTAACTGTTTATTTCACATCATGCGAGAGCTAATTTTTAAGACTGATAATAAAAGAAACAATTTCATCATTGATTCACCTATAACTCTCACTTCTGTGAAGGTTCATATCTAGCGTTACTTAAGACAAAAATTAGCTCTCGCATGATGTGAAATAAACAGTTACAAATTGCTATATATTAGAATGATGAATTGATCTTGCTGTGTCACTGTGGAGTAATGTAACTCAGTCCGCCGCGATAGTGGAAAGATTCGGGGTTCGTATCCCGATCGTGACATTGTTTGAGAAATAAATTTTTCTAATATAAAATATAAAATTTTTCTAATGGGTGTTCCTTAACAATGTAGCGAACAGTGGCTACACTTGTAAGTTATTTTTTTTTAATGTTTGTTCAGCTACAACTTTTCAAGGAGTCGCCGATTTTATACAAAATGTTTACGAATAAGACCCACACAAATATTTTTAAATCGATTCAGTCATTTGAAACTGATTTCAAAAAAAGATTTTTTAAATTTAATATTACATCATATCTCCATCATTTGCGAACCGATTTTAATGATTTTTGAAGTGAAAACTTCTTTAGCGGCGTTGTACACTTTTTTTGTAATGGGTAAAAAATGTTAAACTCGCGTCAGATCGAAAATTCGTAAGACCTGATCGAAAATGCGTAATTTTGTAATGGGTAAAAAATGTTAAACTCGCGTCAGGGCATATATTTGCGTCAGGGACACGTGACCTGATCAAAAATGCGTAAGACGAAAACTTTTATTTATACAACGTTAGACATCTAGCGTTGAAATATCGTACATAAAAATGCAATCTATGATACAAACCATTTTGATCGAAAATTCGTAAGACGTTAATATTCAAGTTTTCACTTCGGCCGGCACTCCCAGAGTGCAAAGGGGTTTTTTTTTGTTTAATAGAGCATCAGGGTGGTCCCACATTATTTTATTTAAATCGGTTCAGCAGTTCTATTTCCAGTTTAGTAATTAAATATATAGGAAGAGAGAGGTTAATAACGTACAAACTAAGTATTGCAAAGTCACCAAAAAGTAAAAAATAAAAAAAAAAACTTAAAAAAAGGCACTAAAAAGCATAAAATAATTAGGCACCAATTTGATGAAAGTGCATTGTAAGATACGTAAGTTATAGTAATTAGAATTAATTTCGACTTCAAAACTTTATTATTTTACGCTTATTAAAGGCTTTTTTGAAGACAGTTCAATTTTTAAAAGCTCATATAAAGTTAATAGTTTATAGCGGGAAATTAAATTAATTAATAAACTTTTCCATAAAAAAGTTGAACAAAACATAAAGCTCTAGAATAAAAAAAAAAGTTTCATTAAAATTCGTCAAATAGTTTTTAAGCCAAATCCTATTTAAAGATGCATTCATATAAAGATATATACATATTTCTAGGGCAGTTAATTGCAAATTCGAGTAAACAGGCAAAGTGAGTGAGTAACGTAATTACTGGCCGTTATCCGCGGCTTCCCACGCAATTGAGATGAAACACGGCAGCGACAACAGTAGTGAAGCCTTCGGCTCCTCCGTATTACATTCTTGGCTCGCGGATCTGCACCCCGCTCGGCAGCAACAATGATAGTTTTGAACAAAGATTTTTTTATATACCCGCACTTCCACCATAAAACTACTGCACTTCCACCATGCGCTCAAATTTAGTCAGTTTATTGGGGATTTTTATTTTTTTTATTATTTTATATATTTTATTTTAAGAGTATTCGTCCCTGCAAATACCCCCTGCACCCTTCATCTCAAATCTTTTCCCCTCGCCTAAAAACGGTTCGCGCTCTCCCGACGCTATTTTTAAAGCTAGAGGGTTCTGGTAAACGCCAAATGAAAGACAAATAATCGGACTACAGATCCTTCAGGCGAATTTTTTGAACAAAAATTCCTGAAAAAACTTAACCCTTTTGAAAAAAATAATAAGTTACGTAATATTTCACACGTAGACGAAACTTTTTTTAAAAAAATTCGCCTGAAGGATCTGTAGTCTAATTCTTTGTCTTTCATTTGGCGTTTACCAGAACCGTCTAGCTTTAAAAATAGCGTCGGGAGAGCGCGAACCGTTTTTAGGCGAGGGGAAAAGATTTGAGATGAAGGGTGCGGGGGTGTTTGCAGGGACGAATACTCTTAAAATAAAATATATAATTTTTAGAATCGGATCGGTAGTTCTAGAGATTACCTGCTGCAAATATACCAATTTTATTTCATTATAGATAAATTCGAGCGAAACAACTCCACCCAGGCGAGATCGGACGAGGCAACTAGTTAAATGTTACGTCTAGCTTTTATAACGTTTTTTAGATTACACGCCGTTTGTGTGGCCACATTGATTACGTTGTAAGAAAACTCCTCTCATATTAAGTCTAGTTCCAATAAGAAGGGTTTACAGATGCTCGACAACTAATATCACTATACGACAATGCATAGACAAACTCTGCTGCAAGAAAATGGTTTTTAGTTTATTAAATTCTATCCGCTATAATATAATTTTGTAGTGGCGTGCGCTGATTCAACGAACTGTGTATGATAGTATATTACACCACAAGGACCGAAAGTTTGATATTCTTGCACTGCGCGCACAGTGCAAAGATATCAAACTTTCGACCAGTGTGGTGTACTTATACTATTTTTTTTCATACATATTTTTCTTCGTAAGCACGCTTATTAAATACATTAGTTAATTAATTACGTATTATTTACACAAAAAAACAAATAAATTCCAAGCAATCAACTTTGAGGTTATACGTAAAAACACGAATGACAGCTGTTCGCGACTATTAGCTAAAATGTAACAGGGTTGTCATGGAAACAACATCTAAACAGTTGATAGGTGATTTTTTCTTTACTGCCGCCCGAACGTACGTACTTCCCGCATCAGTGCGTTTAATCCCACCAATGCGTAAATGTTAGACTTCTTGCCTTACAATTTATGTCGAAAGTATGTACTTTCGATCGACGTAGGAAGAAAAAATGGTTACCGAAGTACAATGTTAGGTTAAATTATCTTTTTATCATAAATATTGAGTCTGATTTATCAAACGAATTAAATTTCGATGAATCAGTAAATGATTTTGCCAAGAAAATAATATAGAAAAAAATACTTTAGATTTGTTGTCTATTCTAATTTTATAATTAACTTCGATAGAATTTCGTAATTCAAATAGTCATAAAAAATGTTGCATATTATTTTCATACCTAGGTTCAATAAAATTTATCAAACATATTTTTTGATTTAAATAAAATTGTCGACCATTTTTTTTCAGACTATGTATTGACACAAAAAATTGAATTATAAATCAATATTACAAAAATAACGTTTCGATCGGGATTTGGATTTTCTTCAGAAATTATATTGATTTATAATTTTATTTTTTGTGTCAATATCCAGTCTGAAAAAAATTGGTCGACAATTTTATTTATTTGAAGAGTTCTATTCAGACGTTAATCAAAGATTTGGATATTTTTTGATTGTTTACTGTGTTACAATATTTATTTCTCCAGTCAATTTAGCATATTTTCGAGGACTTGAATGTTAAACGCCCCCTGTCGGCCCACACCTAAAGACGGCCCTGCACGAATCACAGCAGTAGTTGCAAACCCAATTTTATTTCGTTCAATCCGGACAGATGTCGAGCATACGAAGGAAAAAATGTTTATTCATACAAAACTAGCAACCTGATGTATACATCATTTTAACAATACGAAATACAAAACAGTTTTTTTGCAACGATCTCAGCAGTGGCGGCTCGTGGGTTCCAAGATTGAAGAAGTGCTAGGAGAAGATTTAATCTTACACTTGGGGGGCATAGGCAGAAATACTTTTAAAGAAGGACTAAGATATAAGAATTGATAACACGGAACGTTGAACCAGTGGCGGATCCACGGGGGGGGGTCGGGTTCAAACCCCCCCCCCCCTTCCAGAGAATCAAAAATAAAAAATTAATTCTTACTGCGCGATAAAAAAAAGCTTTTCATGTTTTTCATGAATTCTCCGCAAAAGGAGTAAAAATTTTTCAAGACCCCCCCCTTGCTGTAATCCTGGATGCGCCACTGCGTTGAACATACCTTAAAAAATGCAAAAACAGTTCTTAAGTGACTCCTTTTCTTATGCCCATATTAACCAAACAGAAGTTATTGATCTCGGAACTTTATTCGTTAGAATAAAATTTCAACTTTCAACTCATCAAGCTAATTAATCTGGTGGAAAAGTTAGTTAATGAATAAATATACACTGCACTATACTCCTTGCTCTTTTTGTTGAATATTTTAACGATCACCCAAAAATCCGACCGATGGCGTTAGTGTAACCGTTTCACGAAACAATAATGTTTTATCCTAACCCAATTGCACACAAAACTTTCACTAACTTTAATATTTTACTACTACGCACTTCACAAAAGGTTGATAAACAACATATAAATAAATTCACAAGAGCAAACTGTAGATGTACCTAATACTCCACGTTTACAGGTTAGATATTATGATCTATGTGGCGACCATTGTTATTTTATCAAGCGAATAAATATTTATACGCTGGAAGTAAGACAGAATAGATTTATACTTGTAGTACATTATTCAGAGGAATAGCTACCTGAAAAACAAATTAACCGAATAACTACTTACGTTCGGTGAATGTGGCCATTAGACGAATGTTTCTCGAGATATAAGCTACTAAAGTCGTTAATAATGTGTCTCTCCCCTCAAACTTTGCAGCCATGTGATTAATAAATCGGAAACAAATCAAAAGAGCAGCACTTATCTTTAACACGTTCAAATAATCTTTCCTTAAAGTATTTTTTTATATGGCTGTCATATTTCTATTAACGTAGCGGAGAAAAGAACCAAGGCAATATTAACATCAAAAAAATCGTCCGATGTCGCTACTGTGCATGTGAATATTTATTAAGACTACTTGGTTTTTGAAAGGATACAAAGTGGTTTTATTAGTGCAGATAATTTCTATAGAAATAATCTGCACTAGTGTCGACATATTACAAAGACAGTTCTAGGTTAGGGTATGATATTTGTCAAGCAGTCATTACGACCCATAAACAGATCACAAATATGCCATACAATCGCGAGTGTGTCCAATACGCGCTTGGCCGGTTTTTCAACTTGGCAACGTGGCACAGTTTAATAATTTCGTTTCGTTGGCACTAAAATCAACGACCTACCACTATTTATAATAACATAGCTATACCTACTCAATGCACTTATTTGTATTAAAGACGTATAGAGATTTGATTTAAGTTTCTTCCCCAAATATTTGAATCGATTTTCAGTTCAATTTTGTGCACAATCATGACAAACACAATTTATTTTACTTTTCCAAAACTTTTCCACGGAAAACCTATACGCTATCATTGCCACCCATACACATCCAGCATGTGGGTATTTGTATTTATTTATCTGCGTTCACAAGGAAAAATCGCTTATGTAGATTTTTTCAGTCATTTTTATCGTCAAAAAAGAAAAAGGAGAACACATGAGCCAAGTTGGCGTTTGTCACCAGGTAGGCTGCCATTTTCGTCCGGTTTTCCGAGGTCCTGATTGGTTCTTAGTGCTTGAAGCATTGTTATACTAGCTGCGGCGAAAGATGAAGCCACCGCGTCATAGTGACGTCAACGTATTGCGCCCGCCTTCTAGCTTGCTATTGGCTGTTTCGGAGATCCATGTGCGTCCAGTGTTTATTTTTATTCTACCGCTATAAATGGATATGTCGAATTTATTTCACACGCCACTGTCTGCGGGCCAGTAGGCGTTCATTACCATATTATTGATGACGTGTCTGGCTTCAACTCTCACCGCGGGCACTATACAAGCACTACGTTCTTAGCATTGTTTAGCTCTGCAATGAACGCATAAAAAATTCTACACAGGAATTTTTTCACTCGTTTCTTCAAATCAGGACTTGAAGCAGAATGACATGGATTTACTTTTCTTTAGACGCGTAATTTTTTTTACACAAGACATTTTTTCGCTCTAAACCCCTCAAATTTATCTAGATTCAGTTTAAGCAAGATAGGTATGAATTCATATTATTGATGATTTTATAAGTATACTAGCCGCTACCCGCGGCTACGCCCGCGATTGAGATGGAAATCGACTTTTGACATGCATATCAGGGGTTGAGGTATTGCACATATTTTGACAAACAATTTTCTTATTTTTCGTAAAAAATTTTTATTTTTTTTTAATAAAAAGTATCCTATGTTACTTCTAATACCTTCAAGAGTGTATGTGCAAAGTTTCATGATGATCGGTTAAGTAGTTTTTGCGTGAAAGCGTAACAAACAAACTTACATTCGCATTTATAATATTTCGTTTTCATAAAATTTGTAAGTCCGGTCCTGTCGGGCCGATTTTAATGAAATTTTAATAGCACATTTTAATCATTACTAAAGGGTTAAATTTCAATTTTGAAACGATTCGGAGAAATTTTTCGGTATTTTTGGGCCCAAAAAATGTTTTCAACCCTTTCTTATTTTTCGTAAAAAAAATTTATTTTTTTTTAATAAAAAGTATCCTATGTTACTTCTAATACCTTCAAGAGTGTATGTGCAAAGTTTCATGATGATCGGTTAAGTAGTTTTTGCGTGAAAGCGTAACAAACAAACTTACATTCGCATTTATAATATCGCCCGCGATATGATTTAATGATGTACTTATTTGTATTTATTTTCTTTGTAATTTGGTGTTTTGACGAATCTATTTGAAGGGTACACGGGAAAAAGGCGATTTGTCAGTAAAAATTCGAAATTAATTTTTGTATGCCATCTTGTAGCCAAAAATCGTACCTTTCTGTTGGTGTATTCATTTTAGACAAGAATACGCTAGGTCAAAAGTAACTTATAAGCGTTGAAAGAAATGCATCAGCAAGTAAATGGTACGATCTTAAACACTTCAAAATGCTCTCCTGCACATTTTACATTTTTTGACAAACCGCCTTCTTCCCGTGTACCTACCCTTCATTTATAAAGTACTATGGCTATAATAATTTCTAATTCTAATATTTCGAATTCTACATAATACTTTTATCACAAAGATGCCATTTCTTCAAATCCGTACCTGTAGCCCCATAAGAATTTACCTTTGTCTGAACGCGTAAAAAATCTACATAATGCGTTTTGCCTTATGCTCACAGATATCATGATAAATGAAGAAAATAACTAACATAACAACAAACCGAATCCCGTGGAATTATTTATTAGATGCATATCCACTTCTACCGTATGATACTGCATCACACGATATCCCAGTTGACCTATAATTTCCTTCTGAGCTCCTGGAAGCTAATGGCAGAGCTGTTGAGTTGTGAAATCCCTTTGGGCAAAATGAATTGTTTTGGAACACAATAACCAAGTTAATTAACGTTCAACTGTCAATTCATTATTTTAATACTACTATATTTTAGGTTATAGATTTCAGATTTGCATATTTCTGCACTGACATACCATTACTAGCGTTTATACAGTTGTAAATTATTTTACGTAAACTATTAAGGTTTACTATATTTTAAGGTTATGGTATTTGCTATTGTCCTAACCGATATATTATTTAAATATTACTGAATTCTTGTGGTTTGTAACTTTTATAACACTTATATTTCAACGCTTCTTGAAGTTTTACAGTCACCCCGTTATTAATCATATAATATGGTACGGTTTTTGAGGTTATGAACTCAGATATGACAGTTGTTATTAAACATTGAAATATTTTTTGAGGTTATGACGTCAAATTTGCAAATGTTATCAAATATTATAGAATTCTTACTTAACAACTTGAGTTAAATGTTCACTTCTATTAAAATAATACTATTTTTACACTTTTTTACTTTATAGCGAATGTCCATATTATCGCGTTCTTGCAGTTTAATTAACTACATTTAACCATTTCTCTCTTTTTGAGGTTATGAACTCGAATGTTTGCATTGGTTATGACGTCATTAGAAATTAATTATTATCAATTCTCTTTGTTTTACTAACACAGTTTAGTTGAAGTTATATTGTCAGATTTGCAGCTGTGCAAGTTTCGATTAGTTAACAGCGAGGTAATTATAATACTAACAGGTAATTATCGTTAGATACAATTATGACAAAGCTAAATCTGTGATTTATAATTGTTTGTACGGATGTATTAATCATTATGGTATAATGCTAGATCCTGCTTTAGCAAAGGTTGCTGAACGTAGATTCAATTAAACGACACTGATTTTATCACTACAGTTGATAATAGTTCTATTATTAGGAATTAATTAACAGAACTTGTTATTTGTCCGCGTTAATACAAATAACAGTTCTTAGTTTGTCAATTATTGAGCGTAATTGTTTTAAAATTATGGAGCAAATTTTTATTGCTAAGGTCCGTGGTCAGTTTTTAATCAAATCGTGTGCTTAAAAATAAAAACAATGGAAACGTTGACAAAACACAAACGCACTTTTTGGCCTTGACCTGGTTCATAGACAATATTTTTAAAAGCTAGTTTTTTGTTTATTTATTTTATTTATGTGATCTATTCAAGATGCATATTTTGATTTTTATGACTCGGTTTAGGTGACAAAACAGTTGAAAACACTGCACAATTTATTAATATACAAACTTTTTTTACACGCTTTATATTAGTTTCACTTGTAAGTTTGTATGTATGTTTGTAAACTCCGTTTTGGACTACAGCAAGTGGTTTTTTAATTTAGTATCCGTGATTCCGTTTACGAAATTTTCAAACTCCGAATTAAAGTTTTGTAATCAACATTTAAAATCTAGTTTGTTACATTCTCTTTTCGGTAATTCTAATTCTGAAATGCGCCCTTATAAACAATTGAAAACACAGCACTTTTTAAAATGAATATTTTGTGTTTTTTAACTTCTGGTTTTGGAATTTAGATTTATTGCTCATATTCAGACGATATTTAAAAAATAAAATTTTAGTTGTGAGGCTAACTATGGTTTAGTTCATAACAATTTAATTGTTGTTGACAACCAAATAATTAATTAGCGCTTATATTCATCAGTCATCTCCTTAAATATATTTGACGGATACTTTATCCAAAATATAACAGTTGCACAATAATCGATAATCACTTAAAATTTTGGTAAAACTTTTCCCGCATGTTTTAAATAATGTACAATAAATCGACAATATAATGTATCGAACAATTTGACATCTCTCGAGCTTTTTATTGTGAAAGATCCAATATAATTTTCGCGAATTATGCCGTAATGAAACGATTTCGAAAAATATTGAACACTTTTTCTAATTAGGAAGCTGGTTTAGGTTGAAAATTGATATTGGAAAATAAGCTTCCAATGTAACTTTTTTCAAAATGCAACCACAAAAACACGTTTTCGACAATTGAAGCTTAAATATCACTTTATTCGAATGTTATTCAATTGTCCAACCGAAATGCCCGAATTTTCCTGTACACCATAAAACTCCAAGCTATTGAAACTTTTCCAAACACGTGCTTAAAATTTCAAGCTTTTTATATCAGTCAAACATAAAACCGTATAAAAGCTCTTCGTATTTACAGTTTAACCGAGTACGAATACCGCTTTAAACACGCAATTGTTTTCAAATTATAATCGTAACAGCCGAACGTGTTCCGAATTTTTTCGAGCGCACATATGACTTTAAACGTTGATTTCGTAGTTACACGAATACTGTCGAACACATCAACCGAAACTATCGCCCGAACATTTCCGAACGTGCAATCCGAATTTATCTCGACCGTAAATTTACACTACATTGTCATTCGGGTATATCCGAACACGCACAATCCGAATCTATCTCGACCGAACTTATAACATAAAACTGGACTGTCGTTTCGTAGTCACTCGAATATTTCCGAACGCACAATCCGAATCTACCTCGAGCGAACTATAACATAAAACTGGACTGTCGTTTCGTAGTCACTCGAATATTTCCGAACGCACAATCCGAATCTATCTCGACCGAACTTATAACATTAAACTGGACTGTCGTTTCGTAGTCACTCGAAAATTTCCGAACGCACAGTTCGAATCTACCTCGAGCGAACTATAACATAAAACTGGACTGTCGTTTCGTAGTCACTCGAATAATTCCGAACGCACAATTCATATCTATCTCGACCGAACTATAAAATTAAACTTAACTGTCATTTCGTAGTCACTCGAAAATTTCCGAACGGACAATTCGTATCTATCTCGATCGAGCTATAACATTAAACTTGACTATCATTTCGTAGTCACTCGAATAATTCCGAATGCACAATCCGTATCTATCTCGTCCGAACTTATAACATTAAACTGGACTGTCCCTTCGTAGTCACTCGAATAATTCCGAACGCACAATCCGTATCTATCTCGACTTAAACTGAATTTCGTAGTTCCCGAAAATCTTTGCGAACGCACAGTCCGTATCTATCTCAATCGGATTATAAAATAATTGCACTGTCAGTTCGTAATTATACGAAGCACAAATTATCTCAATAAAAATAAGACCGATCTGTAATTACGCAATTACACAAATATTTTATATTATCGAAAACACGATACGCGTTGAACTCGGTTCGGTTTCGATAAACTTCGCGGGTTCGAGTCCTGCTGCGGTGCCGCACCGTGTTGAACTGTTCGAACGGCTACAACGACGCCGCGTCGGTAAAGTATCCGCGACGGCGTGTCGCGGTAGCTGCAGTAACCTGTATACTATCAGCTAAAATATAGTACTATATTATATATTGTGTTGTATATTATATAAAATACATAGGACAGGTGGCTCAATCTATACAGTATGCCTACTACCTGCACAACGTTAATGCCTGGCGGCATATTAGAACCGTACAGTATACGTTAGCGGCTGACGAATGTGCCCGATGTCGTATCACGAACTGTTACGAACGCTTAAATAAACATTACACAGTCGACATGTGTTTGTGTGTGTGCGTGTGTGTACCAATTATGTACCGGGTGCTGGGGAAATTTTAATCTGTCCAAATTTTGCTTGTGATTGTTGACGTGAAACTTGTAATAACTAGTGTGACCTGTGCGAATTATTCGCACTAAATAAGTATAATAAATATCACTTTACAAAATTATTGACGTGATAACGTCTTATAAATTGATGAATCACCAATCTTATATATTGATAAAACACCGGCTGCATGTTCGAAAAAGTGTAACGTTCGTAACGCGTAACGTTCCTAACGTTCCTAACGCGTAACGTTTTTTGCTAATTTCTCGCTCAATTTAAATCAGATCGGTTTGAAACCAGTCTTAAACGAAAGAGGAGAACATTTTACATAGATTTCGTATAACAGAATTTGCCTAAACAGTTTTTTTATACAAATTTATATAGAAAAATAGCTGTATAAATGCAATGTTGTCTAATGCATAACGCGACGCGTTCGTTCGTCTTTGTTTGCCGTACATGGAAATTAGAAAATAACGTATGTCTTGTCTTAACATGAAAACGGCTGCATTTCTAATGTTTAATTCAATTTTTTGACATTAGTATTTTGTGAAATGCAACGCCTGCTAAGTTAACTATTGGAATAACTAATTATTATTAGAACATAATACTTTGACAAACGTCACTTTTGACATTTCTTATCATTCCGACACCAAGGATGAGCGGATTGAAACCAAATTTTGGGAGGATGTTTGATATGCAAATATGAAGTGGCCTATTGTTTTTGGGGAACATCGGCGCATGCGTAAAAGAATATATCTCTTATAATGATGTTTTATATAATAATAATATAGTTTTTAAAACGGTTTTTACTCTATCTATTTTTACTAGAAATTTTTGTAAATTTTTTGGGGAAAATCGGCGCATGCGCAAAAGAGATACATGCCATAGTTGTTTTTTATATAATAATAGTGTACTTTTTATAGTGTTTTATTATTCTACTTAATAAAATTTACCTAAATTTGAAGCGAAAGATACAATATCATAGATTCGAATTATTATATAAATTTAGGTTATGTATTACGGAATACGTTATCACGTAAAACTATCGTCCGTAAACCGACTTTACAGACAACCAATTATTTTTTAAATATGATTGCAGGTATTCAATTCGTTTCTAATTTTGCGCACTGCTTAAAACGTTCTGCTTTTTGTTGTATTACAATATGAAGTTCAGATGACAGATCGAAGAAATATTTTACTAAAATTGTCAGAAGGCGCAAGTAGCAAAAGCGTTGAGCTAAGCCGTCAGATGGCATCATGCAGCATTGCTGTGACGTTGTTCAGCGCTGCTCGCTGTTTCAAAATTAAAGCCGTCAGATGGCAGTATGCAGTATTGTGTCTGTTGTATTACAATATGAAGGTCAGATGACAGATCGAAGTGTTGACGTTGTTTCAAAATTAATGCCGTCAGATGGCAGACGTTGTTCAGCGTTGCTGTATTTTAATTAATTCACAAAAACAAAAGCAATAATACATTTTTTAGTTGTCGATGTCAGTAGAGCAAGCAATTATCTGTAAAATGATATATAATTTATGTGGAGAAATTGTGAGGTTTTTTCTAAAGAGGGACGCAAATATCTTTAACCTTAGCGTATTAATATACAGGGTGAAAAGTATAATTATGTCATGCTCTAGAGGGTGGATAGAGATCGCGGAGACAAGCATTTTTAGTATAAGAACCCATGCATCGAAATCACATCGAACACCTGCTTTAAATGTACTGTACTCTCCAACAAGATCTGTACTGTACCAACCGTTTTTCGCCGTATCGTTCTTTTCAAAGTTGTAATTGTTCAGTTTTGTAGCCTGCCAGTGTACTCTAATGTTTTGTTAACATTTATTACAGTAAACTGTACAGGCCAAACGTTTCAGAGCCCGTTTTCCATCACCTTTGTCTTCCCGACACCCGGCGCACTAACTCCGTAACGGTGCATTTCCGGACATGGGTTCTTATACTAAAAATGCTTGTCTCCGCGATCTCTATCCACCCTCTAGAGCATGACATAATTATACTTTTCACCCTGTATATGATGGCGCGTTTGGTTGGCAATAAAACCGTGAAAGCGGCACGCGTTGCGTTTTTGATGGCGCGACGCCGTTCACGGGACGTGTTGCGTTTAATTTGCGGTTCCTGTGTGTATGCGTTGGACAGATGTGTGCTAGTGTTTGTTGTGTGGGTGTGTTGGAGTGGCGAATATGCATTTGTTGATACCATATACTTTTATTCTATACTGAGCATGGGAATAAAATCGCAATCGAACTATTAGGGTGCAAACATATACTTCTGTCTTTTTTACGCCGTAAGTACTGGCGTATCCAGGAGGGCAAAACAAGCACGGGGGGCCCGGCTTAAGAAATTTCTAATTTGCCCCCTTCTGGGCCAAAAGCTGGGTACGCACATGTTAACGTCATAGAAAAAGACAAAGTTTTTGAAACAGATGATACTTTCTTCAGATTGAATGCAAGTACATCAGCCAATCCTAACATCGGAGAAATCAGGGAATTACATCGAAGAAAGAGACGCAGATATATTTTCGATACGCTTTGTTGCGTTCACTCACCGCACATTGAGTAAATAGGCAATGATTCATATAGTTAATTTAATAGATATATGGTTGATACATTTAATTTAATTATATACATTCATTAGATGACAAGTCGAAATTCAGCTACAGGGCGAAATTTAGTTACAGGGTGAGACTGTCCCTTAATTAATAATTTGTACAAATGAAAATATTTTCTTGTTTCATACTTTTTAGAGCGTGGCTTTTCAGCAGTCGGGTTTTAGTTTTTGAACTTACTTTTGAAGTAAAACTTCTTTAGGCACGCTTGACTTGGGGAGTAAGCTGGTAAATGCCTGACAAAAGCGTTTACGGAAATCGGACGAAGCGAACGGTGCGTGATCGTTCGAGGCGAACGGAAGTTGGGAGGGAGATATAAGTTAGTGAAGATAGAAAGAGAGAGAGAGAGAGTTACGTTTCGTATATTATTGTAGAGGCAAGAGACAGAGGTTCACATTTTCTTTCTCTCTTCCTCAACAAATACTTCACTGGCTAGTAGCGCCATCAGGTGGCCGAAAATATAAGCAGTACTAACAATAGAATGACGCATACTTGGCGCCATCATGTGGCAAAAAATATAAGCAGTACTAACAATAGAATGACGCATAATTGGCGCCATCAGGTGGCCGAAAATATAAGCAGTACCTACTCTTTGCTTGCCAGTCGGGATCTTTATGTGGATTCCCCACCTTGATAGTATCTTCTCTAAACGATACTACTCTACAATAAGTGTAATCTTTTAAGAAATAACTCATTTGTGGCGAGTGTGTTTTTAGAGCCAGCTGACTGTAGTTCGCTTTTAGTGTACACCTTGTATACGCGTATTAGCGTAGTACGTTGTCACATGGGATTTGGACAATGCCAAATAATTTCAAATGTTTTGCTCTGCCACAAAACTGACTGTGAACAATTGGGTTGCGGAACACGCTGAAAAAAGGTTGAATTTATGTAAAAACGAGTATTTCAAAGATTACATCGCAAGAGATTGTTTTTTTTTTTCAAAAGATTTACGTTTCACTGGGAATAAAACTTAAATTCAATTCAATAATAATTTCTTTACGGTAATATACAAACAGATTGCTGTGTTTTGATACATCCATTGTTGATATTAATGCAATATTAGAAAAATATATTATTCCAACAATGTCGCAGTCGGGACTCAGACCCGAAAATAATACCTATTTATTATAATTTTTGAAGTAAAACTTCTTTAGGCACGCTTGCCTTGGGGAGTAAGCTGGTAAATGCCTGACGGAATCGTTTACGGAAGTGCATAATCGCTCGAGGCGAACGGTAGTTTAGAGGGAGATATAAGTTAGTGAGTGCGACAAAGACGGAGCATTAATACGACTATTTGACGTTTAAAATACATTTCATTGAATTTTGCTGCATTTTGTAACGGGAAATAATGTAGGTTAGTTAATAAATCCTTTTAAATGTATTATAAATTATGCTAACAAATATGTATACATATTTTGCCTATTAATTAATCAAAAATTATATTTTAAACATTTCGTCTTTGTAGATATGTGCTACAGAGAGAGGTTATATTGTGTCATTAAATCAGGATGTCTAATCAAAATATGGTGATAGATTATCAAATATTACTTATTGTATCATTATTATATATTATTATATATGGCAGGAAGAGGTTTAACTTCAGTCATACTCGCTTTTTTGGTAATTAATCAACCATAGTTATCGAAATTTTCGACTTAACAAGTGTGACGAAATAGAAAAACTTCTATTATAGACTGGATCAATTATACGATTAATTTAATTTTTTATTTTACCCATAACTCTCGCTAAAGTAAAAATTAGCTCTCGCATGATGTGGAAATAGTTACAAATCTATATATTCTATACTAATATTATAGAGAGGTAAAGCTTGTATAAGTTTGGATGTAGAAGGTAATCTCCGAAACTACTCATCCGCTTTCAAAATGTTTTTCATCATTATTTAGAATGTACCTTCAGGATGGACATAGGCTATATATTATTAGTAGAAGTTTTGTTCCAAAATATGTATTGAAGGAGATTTATTGAGGAACAATAGAAAAATATGCTTTACCAAAGTATCGCTTGTGGCCAACGTTTCAAAAAAATATATTTTCATCCATCCTGAGGGTGAAAATATAATTTTCGAAACGTTGGCCACAAGCGATACTTTGGTAAAGCTTATTTCAATTGTTCCTCAACCAAATAAATCTCCTTCAATACAAGCTATATATTATCGCGTTAAAAAGCTCTTTTCGTGGAGACCAATTTTGCAACGCAAGTCGTCGAAAAACGGTATGGCAATCTACAAATTCGGGTGAAGCCGCTAGTTATTGATGCTTGAACTGCCGTCAATCAGCCAGTTGTAAACCAAATAAATCTCCTTCAATACAAGCTATATATTATCGCGTTAAAAAGCGCTTTTCGTGGAGACCAATTTTGCAACGCAAGTCGTCGAAAAACGGTATGGCAATCTACAAATTCGGGTGAAGCCGCTAGTTATTGATGCTTGAACTGCCGTCAATCAGCCAGTTGTAAACCAAATAAATCTCCTTCAATACAAGCTATATATTATCGCGTTAAAAAGCGCTTTTCGTAGAGACCAATTTTGCAACGCAAGTCGTCGAAAAACGATATGGCAATCTACAAATTCGGGTGAAGCCGCTAGTTATGATGCTTGAACTGCCGCCAATCAGCCAGTTGTAACAAAGATCTCGTCGACCGCAGAGGCGTTCGGGTCAGACAACTTCTCACTTGTATAGTATGTATTTACGTAAACAATATGGGGGTTTATTAAACTTTTAATTGTTTTGTTTAATATAACTTGTGTTACAATGTAGATAATGGCGTCCCTGCGGGCTCGGCTACGTTCAAGACTTCAACTGTAGATACTAATGGAATTAGCCTGAATCGCTATCGAATAACAATGAGGAGAGCTTGTTTGTGTTTGAGGAATTATCGCATTCTTTGCGGTTGGATGACGCGTAATTACAAAAACTTTTTTAATTTAGAAATATCGATAAGGACGTGCAGAATTTTCGTAAATATTCGCATAATGTTTAACAGCATTAAAAGTAAATTAACACATCTACAGTCATTAACGTGGCCTGTTCGTTACTTTTCAGCAATAATTTTTTTCTTGTGATTTTCATCGGTAAAAACCACATACTTTTATTCTATACTGAGCTTAGGAATAAAATCGCAATCGAACCATTAGGATGCAAACATATACTTCTGTCTTTTTTTAAGCCATAAGCACTGGCGTATCCAGGAGGGCAAAACAAGCACGGGGGACTTAAAAAATTTCTAATTTGCCCCCTCCTGGGCCAAATGCTCATGTTAACATCATAGAAAAAGACAAAGTTTTTGAAACAGAGATACTTTATTCATATTGAACGCGGGCAAAAGTTAGTTCCAGATATATTAAGGAAAAAAGGTGACAAAATTTCATTCATTTTGTAAAAATTTGATATACCCTTCATACATCCTTACATAAACGTTTGTAATAAATAAAATTATTGATAATTTTATTTATTGAAGAGTTTTAAAGTTTAAATTGAAAATATACACTATTTTGCCAAAAATCTAAAACAAGTTGTTTTATTTTACCACCAAGAAAGTTGAACTCTTTTGTCTTTATACATTACTTTCTTTTGTTTCACAGTATTCTTTTGTTTGCAATACTTATTACGTCAGTTGTGTTTATCTTTCTTTTCTGCAAAATCTTTTTGACAGTTCTGATTTTCCTTCCAACATCTTATTGTCTTAAGCGCAGACGATGTAATTGTCATTTTTAATAATACGTGTTTCTAGGTTATGTGGGCGTTAATAAAAACAAAAAAAAAAAAAACACGTTGGTCACAGTATCATAACCCTGCCGACAACAATACGGAGTGTTCCATAAGTATTCCGAAAGATTCTAGGGGCTGATTCCTTAGATCATTCCCCTAAACATGGGTTCGGAAATACTTACCCGTTGACAGCACCGAATTTAGCTTTTTGGTGCCTTAGGTTTTTACAGTGAACGCTGCCTTAGTTTTTTCACTTTTTGCAGGTTTCAGATTTGTGCTGTGCAGGTCGTGCAGGTTTAGGCTTGACAAGCGTGCACAATCTTTAAGTGACCCATAGACGCTAAATATTATTGCGCAATATTTGGGTTTGTGCAATATAATTAACCGTGTGCAGACGAGATTGAAAGGTTGCGCAAGATATTGTGTGATTTTCAAAATCTTGAAAATATATTGCACAAACGGGGAAATATTGTGCCGTCTGTTGTCAAGATTGCGCAATATCCCGTCAGTTGATCTCAAATAGCGGTCGTTTCAACAAGTCGTCTCAACTACGTCTCATCATGGGTGACAAGAAAGCCGAAAGACAATTTATTGTTGATTTTATCGAGGTGTATCGTGGTCTTTCGGCTCTGTGGAATGTGAAGTCCAAAGACTATAGTAATGGTGACAACATGATGATTGAAGTTCTGGTGGGGACTGTTTGCACAATGTGGCTGTACCGTCTGTGCTCGCAATTGAACAATATATTGCACAACCTTCAATATCGCCTCCATATAGTACAATTTTTTGCACAAACCAAAATATTGTTGCGCATTTCCCCCCAGTGATGCGCCTATGGGAGTTTCTAGAACAGTCTATACAATACTCGAAGGTCAACAAACAACAATGGATGCAGGTAGCGAGCACCCGACCTTGGAGAGCCGCACGCGTGAAGAGGAAAGGAAATCTCGATTCGAACTTTCTAGAAGCATAGACCGAAAACTATAAAAAGGCGAACAGAGTGAGGAAGTGAAGTCAGTCAGTTATTGGAGCTGTTCGTTGCGTTGACACAGTGCTCTGGCATTACGACATAAATTCAGTTAATCTGTGGAAATAAATATAACTCTAGTGAGTGGTTTTAAATAAATAACTTATAGTGAATACAATTGTGCTGATAAATTTTGTGTTGTGTTCCTGTGTGTTGTAAATATTTCTTTGTACATAATGTAGTGACTCTTTATTCTCTGTTTCTTAGTCTTTTATTTTATAATATAGAACTATTAGTTTTATTTCTAACAAAAATATTAGGAGCACTGTGGTTTGAATCTAATAAAAAATAGAGAATAGTTACTTCTTACCACAACAAGTTTATTAGTGGATGTACATTTCGAGAGCTATGCTCTCATCTTCAGTTTTATTTCTGTTAACGTTATACGCTTTCGTTCGTGTGTTTTTACTGTTTGTTAAACAGTTAATATTGTAAATAAATAATTTCCGCCACGGACTACAGCAGTTTTGTTACAATACTGTACAATAATATTGAGCGTCTAGGGGCCGCCGTCAAAATATTGTGCAACCCACAGTGCACAATAATATTGAGCGTCTATGGGCCGCATTAAACAGTTGACAGTTTTGTTCCGTTGACGCTAAAGTCGTCAGCGACCCACCACTATTTCGTCTTGTCTTGGTATACGAATGGCAGGGTTATATACTTTTACAAGAAGCGTGAATTTTAATTTAACGAGACAACCCCATTTCACTCAAGTATAACGTCAAAATAATAAACAAATGGGACTAATCATATACACCCGAGATTCATTGTAAACGCCTAAGGTATCTCGAGTTTTATAAGTTGGCGAAGTTTTGAGAGGTATCTAATTTTCAGAAGGCTTCACGTCGGACACGTTACATCAGGGGCTTCCAAACTAGATTGTTTATTTTTGCCGTTTAATACTTTTTTTATAAGCTTCCATTTAAGGTAGTACGACCACCAAGGCTTGACTTTTTTATATTTCGGTAGATGGATGATATGTTTTCATTGATTTCTCCAAAACTAGTCGGTGGAAATTAAAAAAAGAAAACTATTTAAATTAAAGTTAAAACTTTAATAAGTTATTGAAAACAAAAAAAAACGTTGTGCCCGACTAATTAAAAAGATATTTAATCTTTTTAATTAGTTAAATAGTTATTATTCAACACGCGTGAGTAATATATAATTCCGGGGCCCTGCTAAATTCGGGAGAAATAATAAATTACTTCATGTTGACGCGTAGAGTGCTAATAATGAGCCGAAACTGTACGATAATGTATTACTGCATAGTTTCTGGACCAATAGGAACGCGGTAGCGAGCCGAAACTGTACGGTAATGAATTATTACTGCATAGTTTCTGGGCCAATAGGAACGCGGTAGCGATTTGTATATATGAAAACAGCATCGCAATTCAGCGAAAGTCAGGGCCATCTTGTGTGCATCGAGGGCGGTGAGTACGTCAATCAATGAAGTGATTTATTATTTTTCCCTCTTTTATCAGGGCCCCGATTACATATTACTCGTGCTAGTTGAATAAAGTACTATGTGCGACCATTGATCAAAAGAGAATATTCCACTCGCGTGTTACCGCACTCGCTACGCTCGTGCGGAAAATTTCACGCTCATGGAATCTTCTCTTCTCTCACTAGTCGCACAATATACTATTTTTTTAATTTCCACCGACTAGTTTTGGAGAAATCAATGAAAACATATCATCCATCTATCGTTTTACCATAAAATTTTCAGAATTGGTTTAGACTTAATCCAACTTCATATAAAAAAATCAACCCTTTTATTTAAAATTGCCTTGGTGTTCGTACTACCTTAACGTCACTATTGTTAGTATTGTAACGAGTCGCCACTGGAAACGGCAGCAGTGCATTGTTGTCAGAACCGCGTTGACAACAATTCTCATATAATAATTAATCTAAATATATAAAAGGAAGCCGTCACTGACTGACTGATCTATCAACGCACAGCTCAAACCATTGGAAGGATTAGGCTGAAAGTTGGCACACAGATAGTTATTATGACGTAGGCATCCGCTAAGAACGGATTTTTGAAAATTTAACCCTTAAAAAGGTGTAATGGGGGTTCAAAATTTGCATTGAGAAATCATAAAAGATAGATGTATCAATTCGAACATGCGCAGGATTACTCATGTCAACAAATAAATAAACACGTGTTATACTGTGAAAATAATTAATAAACCTTAGTGAGTGCAATTATAATATATAAATCTGGTTTTACATAAATGACTTATAGTTAATAGACAAGTGTGCTGATAAACTTTGTGTTGTGTTCCTGTGTTGTAAGCATATTGTGTATATAATTTAGTGACTATATTCTCTGTTACTTAGTCTTTTATTTTTATTAATTAGAACTATTAGTTTTTTTTCTGTTAACGTTATTATTTCTGTTAAGTTAAAGAAGTACGTTTTCGTGTTTGTTTTTACTGTTTTGTTAATTATTGTAAATAAATTATTTCCGCCTCGGACTACAACAGTTTTACTACAATATACATATGGTTCGACGATACGCGCGAATGTGAAAATCTGTACCCAGAAGAACAGTTTGAGAGCCTCTCAACTTAACCGACCGACGCCTACGAGTTATCGGTAAGAAAGGGCGGTAATTCGTGCATGCCTGTGCATAAATAAGTTTGCATTATCAACTCAAGTTTTCACATTAATTGGCACTTATTGAACAAGCCGAATTATACAGTTATACTCCATTTTGTTGAAAAACAATATTTTGTCAATACAACATTTCATGAGCTACAGATCTATAGATATATAAAGCTGAAGAGCTTGTTTGTTTGTTTGGTTAAACGCGCTAATCTCAGGGACTACTGGTTCGAACTGATTTTTTTTTTGTTTGCGAGGAAGGCTATAGGCTATATGATATCACGTTACGACCAATAGGAGCAGAGCATCAATGAAAAATGTTGCAAAATGTAACTCAAAATTTGTCCGTCCGATGAAAACTTTTGAACGGTAACTCCGATCATCATGAAATTTGGACACAACATTCATCTCGGTTAACTAAGATTCGTTCTTTTGCACCCGGACGAAACCGGGCCGGACCGCTAGTTGAAGGTAGCATCGGTTTGGACGGACGGACAATTTTGCGACTTATTTTTTAGGTCCCAAACCTACCCTGGTTAAACGATTGTAACCATTACCGAAACATTTATTTTACAACACCATAACTGGAGAATAGTACTAATTTAGTATTTATTTTTGATGTTATTACGGCTGGTATTTGTATGTAGAAATAATTAAAAATTGGATGTGGCAGCCAAAATATATAAATAATTAACTTTTTCTTTTTTTTCACATTAATAAACATTTTATTTTATTAGATAATTGTCAAATATAAATTGTAATATAAACGTTTCGCAAAATAGCAATCATCAGTATATCTGTAATAAAATATTAAAACATGGCAAGTTGTTACAATTTTCTGTAAGCATCGTTAAATGAACAAAAAAGAACCAAAAACTTACATAGTTCATAGATGAGAATTTTTCCTTTATTTCTTTGGAAGGTTTTTATTTTTTTTTATAAAAATACTGTTTATTTTATTTTGAAAATAATTCGAAGATAATTTATTTGAGAATTTGTAATATGATACATTTCATTTTAAATGATAAAAAGATTTTTTTAATTTTGTGTAATCAGAAATACACAAAATTAAAAAAAATATTTTTTCTATGACTTTCTATGACTTAAGGATGTTTTGTAGGTATATTGAAAATGATGAGAATACGTTGAAATTTTAATAGATTATTCTAACAAGTCTTCCGAAGCTTCTATAAAAATTAAGGATTTTTTTACAAGCCCGTTCAAAAGTTATAGCATTTTTTAGGTGTAACAAATTTACATGTACTTAAATGGAAAACGCGCTATCAGGCCAATTCAAGTTCAAAAATAATAGTGAAAACATGATGAGAAAAATTTGTAAAATTGCAAACTAGTAGATTATATATCTAAAAATCATATAAGCAAGTAAAATTTAGTGGTTTCAATACTATTTACAGAGAAAAACTATAAAAATGAGTAATATTTACGATACTATTTGAATGCAATGTGTGACTCACAGATAAACATGGCAACCTCGTAAACAACTACAGCTATGTTCGCGATGCTAGCTGTCATTTTAATTATTTAAGCAATACAAAAGGACACAAGAAATATTAAAAATACATATTAAAAGTATTCAGTGATAATATTCATGTAATTTAGAACACAGTGTATATGTTGAATAAATGCTGGAATACAAAAAAGTAAGTAACAGATTTGAGATTTTGTTATTTTGAGATATAATAAAAATAATCGTTATGTTTATTGTAATTTTATATTTAAAAAAAATGATTTTCTTTCTATTTTCAGCAATATTATATGCGCGTAATAATAATTATAACCGGCTTCTAAACTGTCACTCATGAAATTGGGCTTTAACCTCGAAGTATATAAAAGGTGAAAAGAAAACCATACAATTGAAAATATGCAATAAAACACGGCACTGTAACAGGAAAACATATTTGTAATTTATTTAATAATTAATTAAACTGTAATAATAGAAAATGATTATATTTTTTTTTAGTAAATAAAAGATTATAATTATACACTTCTTTTTAGAAAAAATGGAATTTATATAAATTATAGAAACAAAAAACTGATTTGAAATTTACAAATATGTGTATGATTTATATCGTAGTGGAATCTGTGATTCTCAACCTATGTATGATATATTGAAGGGAATATTGTTGTAAGTCCTAACGTAGATAGGGCTCATTTGCTCAACTGATTTTTTACATCCAATAAAGTATACTCTGAAAAATGCACATCACGGTACCTAATATTTAATAACATTAATAAAATCTCCATCTTCCAAATTGGGCGACCGAATTTTGCTCGGAAGTGTTCAATAAACATAGCATTAATTTGCTGTGATTTTGTACTATATTTTAAACTGTATCATTCTGAAACGATTATTTGACAGATAGTAAAGAGTATAATTTTAGTTTAGTGTGAAGTTGCAGCAAATTATAACTACCAACTATTAAAAAGTCGCGGTGTTGACACGTTTGACTGGATAAAAATTACATCTTATTTTGTTTGATTCATTTGAATAAAATCAAATTTTTCATTTTCTGGGGTATATACCGAGCTACTAATTTTTTTTTAAGTATATTGCGATAATTTTTATCAGTGATTTGTGATATAAAAAATGTATTAATTTTATTTTTTAAAGTTGAATTCAAGGTACACTCACTAACAAACGTCATTTTGTAATTTTTACAAATATTGAAAATATTATTTAAAAATGAATTAAACGCAAACTAATTTCTATTTTATTAGAAATTTTATATTGAAAACAAGCTCGTGAAGAAAAAATATATCGTTTAAATACCGTATTTTAAAAAATATTGAAAGATATTGGTTTAGTGAAAATTTTACATACTTTTTTCTCCGATTGTATCTACAAATCATCCTTAAAAAGAAAAAAGTAAAAATCAAATCTTTGATTAACGTCTGAATAGAACTCTTCAAGTAAATAAAATTGTCGACCAATTTTTCTCAGACCATATATTGACAAAAAATAATAAAAATACAAATCAATATATATTATTTTTTGTCAATATATCGTATGGTCTGAGAAAAATTGGTCGACAATTTTATTTACCTGAAAAAAAGTAAAAATTTGGGCACATCGAGTTATCGTACTGGACCCAAAAATTTATAATAATAAATAATAATAATAATAATAATAATAATAGTTTATTATCCCTGACATCAAAAAATCTGTGTGGAATCGTCATAGATTACAAATTACAATAAAAATTTTTATGGCCACTTGACACTCAGGGGACCGGGACTTAAGCCCTATTGGTCCTCATATAGATCCGCCTTTGAACAAACTGATTCATTTTTCATTTTTTTGGGCACAGGCATGTCTGAATTTTGACATTGTCGGACAATCCGGAATGTCGGCAATCAGTTTCAAGAAAAAATTCAATTGAGTTGAAGTGCAGTCAGCCTTTAGAATCTTATCGAGCAACATACCTCGATACCTTAAATCGTTCATTATACTTTGAAATAATTCTGTATGATAAAGATCGTACAACATCGATCTGTACAAATTCTCTGGGTTTTTGTCAACCTCAGACAACAGTTGTCTAAAATAATACATATACTTATAGTCTTCGTTACAAGTAATTGCAGTTGGTAATGACTTGATTATTTCCGGGAAAAAAAATATAACTCTTAAATAGTTTTCGTGAAGGAAATTTAAATTTCCAAAGACTGTCTTCACTGCTGACCGACCTCCGTATTTGAGCAAAATATCTTTGTCTACTGCCTCTAACATGGCACTCGATCGATACTGATTAATTATCTCGCATTTTTCTTCCCACGTTTTGGTTTTATATGCTCTCTCGAATGCCTCATATTTTAAAAATGGTTCGTTTCGTAATTCCTGTAACCTTAATTGCCACCCGTCTCTATCACCTTCAAGATTGTATTGATTCCCGGACACCACTAAACCAAACCAATAATTATCATTAAAACACCATTTGCAGCAATGTTGCCACAAATTTATAATCTTCTCATCATCGACATACGAACTAATAATGCCGAAATAACAACGTGTTTCGCAACTTAATGATTCGTTGTCCACGATGTATGTTTCAATTGTTTTGCCCGTTTCAATTGTTCCATATTTTGACCAGATGAGCGGATGACCGACATGCATTCCTTCCAAAGCAAGTTCCTCCTCATTTTCCGCGTACAGTTCCACAAAAAAATTGTTTATTTCAAGTTTCAATCTCGATAATAAAAATATTAATTGTAATTTCAATTTTTCGGGTAAGTCCACAGCGCACTTAACTTCCTTTTGTAATAGCTTATGTAGATAAGTAATTTTATCACTTAAAGGTTGATCCTTTATTTTCATGAAAATTCTCTTCGTGAACTTTGAACACCAAATTTGTGTAGTCATTGCTGTTGCAGCCAATAAATGTAATTTGAACACCCGGTTTGTCATTTTTGTAAGCGGTTTAAAAAAATCACCAGTACTTTTGGTCCTGTTAATTTTAATATTGTTAAAAACTCGATCTTTAATAAAATTTTAACACAAGCAGCAGGTTCCAGATGTATGCACAAAAATATAAACTAAGAACCTTTTTTATGACGTTAATTTAAAGCGTAAATAAATGCTACTTTTGGCCACTAGTTTAATACTGTTTGTCGTGTTCTTGAATTCTCGTTAATAGACCTAACGCTATTTGGAGGAAAGGTTGACCTGAGGTAGGCACAGGCGGTCATAAAATAGTCGAGTTGAACCATAGATATATATATAAGGGTGTTAATTTTTCTCCAATAACAATAAACAAATTTGTTTCTCTGTAAAATAAAGATTAGTTTATTATTAATTACAAGGGCTATATTTACAATATTTACAAAGTTACCTGTAAAATAAAGAAACGACAATTAAGTTTATTATTATCTCTTCTTTAATTCACTCAACGAAATCTATCTTTTAATTACTTCTATTATCTCTTGAAAATTATTTGTCTGTAACTCCAATTGTTTTTTAATATGTCAATTAATTCCATTTAGTGAGCGTTAATTGAAGTAGGCATATGTAGTGTGTGAAGCGCGGCAGATTCAAATGAAGAAAGCCTACTTTCTTTACATAATATACAGATTGTATCAAATCAAAACGGTTCATAGAACATTATGTGTGTAAGACAGAGACGATATTATATAAAGCACTAAAGCAGTAAGTAAGAATGAGATAAATGTTCGCTTATAGTTACTGTGGTTATACAATCTGATAGTATCGTCTTTGCTTTCTACAGTAAAAATCACAATTTTATCAAATGTCAGTATTCACTAGTGAAATTATTGATAAAATGGCTATTTATTATAATCGATTAAGATATTGTATGGCAGAACGTGGAGGTCTTTTTGAACATTTAATAAATTAATTATTAAAAGTATTGTTAAAACTTTTGTACCAGATATAAATAATAATACGAATTAATATTACAGTTTAGTTTTTTTAATTGATAAATTGGTAAAAAGATTTACAGTGTACGTAGTTATTTAGTTACGTAACCACAGTAACTATTAACGATCATTTATCTCATTCTTACTTGCTGCTTTATATATCGTCTCTGTCTTACACACAGAATGTACTATGGACCGTTTTGATTTGATACAATCTGTATATTTAATAGATTGCAGATACACTAGCGCCTCCTGTACCTTTTAGAAGCCATTTTGTACGTGGAAAACGCCGTAAAAAGCGCGCGAGATTCAAAAATATTCATTATTTTATATGATTTTATTAAGAAAACCAACAAAACTCACAGTAAACAGTGATATTTCGCTCCAAAACCTATTTTTATACTGAAACATTTAAAAAATTACAAAATTAAGCATAAATATAATATAAAAGCTTAGAACATTTTACATTGTCAATTTGGCATCAAGGTTGACAAGCATTGATGCCAATCTGACAATGTACAATGTTCTAAGCTTGTATATTATACTTATGCTCAGTTTTGTAATTTTTGAAACGTTACAATATAAAAATAGGTTTTGGAGCGAAATATCACTGTTTACTGCGAGTTTTATTGTTTTTCCACTAACATCATATTATAGAATATTTAATCTTTTTGAATCCCGCGCGCTTTTTACGGCGTATTCCATATACAAAATGGCTTCCAATTGGAACCATTCCGCACAATGCTCAAGGATAGGCATCCGCTATCTATTAATATAATATATATCTATGAGTTGAACGAAGGGTGGTCTCCAGTGCCGGATTAAGACTCCTTGATGCCCTAAGCATTTCTTGCTTATGGGGCCCCCATTTCTAATTGTTCAGTTTATAAAAAAAATTCAAATTTATTAGTTAAAAAAAGTTTAAATACTGCTTTTTATCGACAAAAACTTTTGAACGGTAACTCCGATCATCATGAAATTTGGACACAACATTCATCTCGGTAAACTTAAGATGAATGTATGTACTCATGTTCCTCCCTTCTCCATTCGTTCTTTTACACCCGGGTGAAACCGGACGGGACCGCTAGTATTTTGTATATTTACACGACACCATAAAACTTTATATGAGCTGTGCATTAGTTCCTGAAAAAGTCACGAAACTGAAAAATGATCTAATTTGTTAAAAGTCAACTCTCTGTTGTTCAAGCGGTGAACTTATTACACGGTGACTGAACTGTCATTTTTCTTACCGGGATAAATTATTGAAAATTTATATTAAAATAGATTTATACTTTCTGCCTGCAAGTAATCTTGTAATTTTAAATTTAAGCACGTGACTTTTTCGCGTTTAACATTTTCGCACGCTATTGCATTTTATGTATGTATTGCAAAACAAAGTCTGTCCACACTAATAACTACGTATAAATCTATACTAATATATAAAGCTGAAGAGTTTGTTTGTTTGGTTGAACGCGCTAATCTCAGGAACTACTGTTTCAAATTGAAAAAAAAAAATTGTTGGATAGCCCATTTATCGAGGAAGGCTATAGGCTATATAATATCACGCTACTACCAATAAGAGCGGAGCATCAATGAAAAATGTTGCAAAATGTATCTCAAAAATAAGCTTATATTTAGGTGAAATGCCTACAGCGTTATCAATTAAATATTTATTATATTTTATTAATTCCAGTAATTATTCCTTTTTATCGACAAAAACTTTTGAACGGTAACTCCGATCATCATGAAATTTAGACACAAGATTCATCTCGGTAAACTAAGATGAATGTGCGTACTCATGTCCCTCCCTTCCCCATTCGTTCTTTTGCACCCGGGTGAAACCGGGCGGGACCGCTAGTATAAAAAAAATAGTATTTACTGTTGTGTCAAGCTGGATGATATCTCTGCTTGACTGTAAAAATTCATTACAAGGTGCTACCACTGTTTTCGTCAAGGCCGTAGGTCTAAAGCACACTCGTTTTTTTTAAGGAACTCACCACAGCCCCTTTGCTTTTCACTGCGCAACAAAAACACCATCGCCTCAACAATTTTGAATTAATCAAAAAATGAAGACAAATGTAGGCTTTAGTAATAAGAATTAAAATTAGTCCTGCCATATTATTTTGATGTTTGGAAAAACTTGTTAGAATACATTCGAAATTGCTTAGATGACTTGACTTATTGGAATTACCGATTTATAAAATTATTTTCTTGACCGCAATTGAGATCACCTCTGACATGATTTGCATTTTATCATATTGATTGACCGCAAGTGGGGAGAAACTTGTTCCAACCGCAATTGGCACGACCGCAAGTGAGACGATACCCTTCAAATAAGTGAGCGACCGAGTTGACCCGTTTAATTTTATAGAACAAAATGGATTACCAAAATGTGCAACTGTAGCTTTTGTACTATAGAATACACAAACCGCTGCTGTTATTAACTTCGCCTTTATTAAAATCAAAATTGATAAAAGGATTTACTTATACCTACCTACACAATTTAGTCTCGCGTAATACATGTTCGTAAAATCTACGCTTGAGAAAGAGCGACTGACGCGTAAATTTAGCAAACATAACCTCGAAGAAGGTTCATTCAAAGCAGGTTGTGATTATATAATCGAGTTTTGAATTACAATCAAAGCGTTGTTAACCAAACGCATTACAAAACGGCGATCACTGCAAAAAAAGACAAGTGTGCTTTAGACCACACGACTGAAGTAAAACTTTTTCCTGCCATAATTTGTTATTATTGACCCGAAAATTTACAAAATATGAACTTTAAAATGAATTTACAATTTTAAAGAGTACTGCTTATATTTTCGGCCACCTGATGGCGCCAAGTATGTGTCATTCTATTGTTTGTACAGCTTATATTATCGGCCACCTGATAGTGCCAAGTATGTGTCATTACATTATTAGTACTGCTTATATTTCCGGCCACCTGATGGCGCCAAGTATGTGTCGTTCAACTCTCTCTCTCTCTTTCTATCTTCACCAAGCTGCGTTTCTAGCCTCGTATGCAATGGGATTAAATATAGGGAATACTAGGTTCATTTTAATATACTACTAGTGGTCTGACCCGTTTTCACCCGGGTGCTAAAAAACGAATGGGGGGGAGGTACATGAGTACGCACGTTCATCTTAGTTTACCGAGATTAATGTTGTGTCCAAATTTCATGATGATCGGAGTTACCGTTCAAAAGTTTTTGTGGGACAGACAAATTTTGAGTTACATTTTGCAACATTTTTCATTGATGCTCCGCTCCTATTGGTCGTAGCGTGATATTATATAGCCTATAGCCTTCCTCGATAAATGGGCTATCCAACAAACAAATTTTTTTTCAATTCGAACTAGTAGTTACTGAGATTAGCGCGTTCAACCAAACAAACAAACTTTTCAGCTTTATATATTAGTAATTAGTATAGATTACGTCTTTGGTTGTTACATAATGGATCGTTAGAGACAGTCGATAAACGGTAATTTTTAAGGATCGATTTAGAGACACCAAAAAACGCTAAACACGTATCGTCCTGTAAATAAAAACGATCGTCTTATTTTTTTTATAACCAACAAATTTCAGGCGAGAAAACTAAAAGACTGACGAAAAAGATGAAGACGTGGAAGATCAACAGGTTGTCAATTAATATAAAATTTCCAGTTTGGAAGCACAAAAACATCTGTTTCAACGTAATTCTGCCGAGATTATTCCTCATCAGAGGAGTTCATTTTAATTACTTTTAAAAATTAATTATTTAAAGCTTTCGTCTACACCCTATGCAATGTCAACAGAAGAGCTTTTCATAATGAAAAATTAAATCGCTATCAAAACTACAATATTTAAATTGGGGTATGCGAAAATTTTCAGGGGGGCGCAGGCACAGCTAGCTGCAATATCTAGATACAAGATTGAACGGTCAACTCCTCTATAGATGTCAGATATAAGAAATAAATAATAGTATATTGTGCGACTAGTGAGAGAAGGAGACGATTCCATGAGCGTGAAATTTGCCGCACGAGCGTAGCGAGTGCGGTAACACGCGAGTGGAATATTCTCCTTCGATCATAGGTCGCACATAATACTTTATTCAACTAGCACGAGTAATATGTAATCGGGGCCCTGATAAAAGAGGAAGAAATAATAAATCACTTTATTGATTGACGTACCCACTGCTCTCGATGCACACAAGATGGCCCTGACTTTTGCTGAATTGCGATGCTGTTTTCATATATACAAATCGCTACCGCGTTCCTATTGGTCCAGAAACTATGCAGTAATAATTCATTACCGTATAGTTTCGGCTCGCTACCGCGTTCCTATTGGTCCAGAAACTATGCAGTAATACATTATCGTACAGTTTCGGCTCATTATTAGCACTCTACGCGTCACCATGAAGTAATTTATTATTTCTCCCGAATTTAGCAGGGCCCCGAAATTATATATTACTCACGCGTGTTGAATAATAGTATATTGTGCGACTAGTGAGAGAAGGAGAAGATTTCATGAGCGTGAAATTTGCCGCACGAGCGTATAGCGAGTGCGGTAACACGCGAGTGGAAATTGTCCTTCGATAATCGCAGCTGAGCTAAACATATAAAAAATAATCCCAACAAACAAAATAACGGATTTCTTAGAATCTTCGGTACGCATGATGCCGACAACAAAGCAACAAAGTAACAAACAAGCACTGTTTATTGCTTAATGATGACATATTGTTGTCGTTATAAGGAGCGGGTGTGTCGTTATTTAGAATGTATCATTGTGTGAGCAACAAGGTAAACCAACTAGAGTTAAGTAATTCCGGCGTTTTAAACAGTTTGTCGTTATATCGAGTGACGTTAAATACATTGTATATACAAGTTTGTACGGAACCCTTAGTGCGCGAATTTGACTTTATTAATTTTCAAACGTATATTACGTTAAAACCGAGACGAAGCCGGCAGATATTTTTTAAAATTATTTGTATAATGAGAATTTAACGTTGGTCATTTTAATGTTTTTATTTTCCTTTGAAATGTTTCAAGAGTGTTTTTTATATTATAAAGTAACCCTAAAGCCGCTGTCATACTAGACAAGTTTACAAGCAGCTGGCTAACCTGTAGAACTCGATTGTCAGAAAGGTCAATCGAATAACCATACCGTTAAAAAGCTTTGACAAAAAAACGAGAAAAAAAACACACTTAAATTTAATAAATACGATACCTTTGATGTTTGAGAGAGTTGATGGACAACCGAAGAAAAATATCCACTTACCTGAAAAACAAAGAAAAAACATATTAGATATTGTCAAAAACATTTTGAATATACTGTAGAAGGAGATCTGAACAAAAGTATACTAGCTGCGGCGAAAGATGAAGCCATCGCGTCATAGTGACGTGAACGCATTGCGCCCGCCTTCTAGCTTGCTGTTTTAGAGATCCATGTGCATCGAGAATTATTTTTATTTTACCGCTATAAATGGATATGTCGAATTTATTCCGCACGTCACTGTCTGCGAGCAAGTAGGCGTTCACTAGCATATTATTGATGACGTGCCTGGCTTCAATTCTCATCCGCGGGCACTATACCTTTAAATAAGAATTTTACAAAAAAAACTGTAAAGCTTTATTTAGGGCAGTCAAAGTTACGGCCCGCGGGCCGCATCCGGCTCTCAAGCCATCTCAATACGGTCCGCGACCAGAATCTATCCAGTGAGAATTTTAGACGGCATTCGATGTCACTACGTATTTTTAAAATTGCTGGAGCCTAAAGCTCAAGATAATTTACCCTTTTTATACGCTTTATATTAACTTCACTTGCAAGTTTGTATGTATGTATGTTTGTAACTTTCATTTGGACTACAGCAGGTCGTTTATATAGCAGTATAATATGCCAACCCAGTAAGTACACTGGCAGCCGTGCGGTCTAAGGCACGGGTCTTCGCTGACGTCAACTCTCGGAATCACGAGTCGTAGTTCTAATCCCGTCCACGCCGATAAAAGAATTGTATTTTTTTTCGGCAAATTTCTGACAATAAATCGAACTAAAAACTGGAAAATAAATATAGTTTAAAAAAAACTAAAAATCACGCTTTATATCAAACTAAAAAGTGAAAAATAAATATAAGTATAGTTAAAAAAACTAAAAAAGCACGCTTTATATCGAACTAAAAAGTAAAAAATATTTTTTTAAATAAGCTTAAAAAGCGTGGGGCGCTTTGTTCCACATTTTCGTACATCGAGCGCCCCACGCTTTTTAAGCTTATTTTAAAAAAAATATTTTTTACTTTTTAGTTCGATATAAAGCGTGTTTTTTAGTTTTTTTTTTAACTATATATTTATTATTACCTTTATATGAAAATTGATTTAAACTAAATAAATAAAGATTATAATTTAGTATGTGTTTTAGTTTTTAATTTAGAGTCAGGCCCGCTAACACACCTTAAATCTCATTAATGGCCCTTTAGAAAAATCAGTCTGTCACCCCTGATTTAGGGTCAAGCTTAAAGCGCAGCACTTTGATGTCTTGTTCCCAAGTTCTGCTTTTTACAAACTCAATCACGCACATGCGCAAACACAACCTGCGTTCGCGCAGCCAATAATACGCGAGTGAACAGGGCCTGATTCAGTGCATTTTTCATAGCAACACACAATATATAGGATAGTTTTTAATGTATAGGTCAGTGAAAGTGAACCTATGGCCCGCGGGTCAGACACTAATCCACGCATTTTTTAAAAGACCCACGCGCTGATTATCATAAACTTTTTTTTATATAATAAAAGAGAAAGGAGACAATAAAAAATATAAAAAAAATAAAGTATATACAGGGTGATTCAATCCTTCCTTGTGACTGCGCCGCAGTCCGGTAAAAGATGCTGTATACAAATTTAATCCTATTGATTATTAAATAACTAGTGTGACCTGTGCGAATTATTCGCACTAAATAAGTATAATAATTATCACTTTACAAAATTATTTTTTAAATATGATTGCAGGTATTCAATTCATTTCTAATTTTGCAGACTGCTTATAACGTTCTTCTTTTTGTTGTATTACAATATGAAGCTCAGATGACAGAACGAAAAAATATTTTACTAAAATTGTCAAATAGAGGCGCAAGTAGCAAAATCGTTGAGCTAAGCCGTCAGATGGCATCATGCAGCATTGCTGTGACGTTGTTCAGCGTTGCTCGCTGTTTCAAAATTAAAGCCGTCAGATGGCAGTATGCAGTATTGTGTCTGTTGTATTACAATATGAAGGTCAGATGACAGATCGAAGTGTTGACGTTGTTTCAAAATTAAAGCCGTCAGATGGCAGACATTGTTCAGCGTTGCTGTATTTTAATTAATTTACAAAAAACAAAAGCAATAATAACTTTTTTAGTTGTCGATGTCAGTAGAGCAAGCAATTATCTGTAAAATGATACATAATTTATGCGGAGAAATTGTGAGGTTTTTTTTTTAAAAAGGGAGGCAAACATCTTTAACCTTAGCGTTTTAATATATATGATTAATATTATTCACTGTTACAAATTTATCCTTGATACGCCTTCTGTAAAACAACCGCTTCGAAATCATCCTGTGCGTATTATCTGGAGTGCTAATATTTGAATGTCCATGTGACATCACAACGATCTCTAGTAGCGTCTGGAGCACATTCAATTTTATTTGTGACATCTGGTGTTGCGCCGTGAATAAACAATATTGCTCTCTTGTTGCTCATTGGACGATTTCTCGTGGCGTTCGGGCCGTGGATTTTCATTTCTGAACGGTGAACATCGTTGCTTTTATATCCGACAATATTACCAAATATATATTCTTATCCAATGCTTAATACTCAATGACGTAAGAATAAAAATGTTTCTCTATTTAACCCAAGAGTCACGACTAAAGGGCCGCTGCACACGAGGCTAGAAACACTGTTGGGACTTCTGTTGGCCATCAGGCTGACTACGAGGCTGGAAATGACGTCACTGCGGACTCGTCTAGATCACAAGATGCATTTTAAAATCAGAACAGGGACTATTTTTCTTGCTAGGTTCTCTGCTTGCTCTGAGCAAGAACCAATCAGGAAACAGTATCTTGTCACATGAGCGACATGAACAAACGGGGAAGGGTGCCCCGGACAAGGAAAAATTGTTTTTTTGTTGGATAGCCGATTTATCGAGGAAGGCTATAGGCTATATAATATCACGCTACGACCAATTGGAGCGGAACATCAATGAAAAATGTTTCAAGATGTATCTCAAAATTAGTCCGTCCGACAAATATTATCGGGTGAAATGCCTTAACTAAATATTGCAATATTAGCGCGTCACGTTCACAAACTCGGATAGCTCAGTCGGTAGAGCGTAAGACTCTTAATGCCAGGGTGTTGGGTTCAAGCCCTACGTCGACGAATACATTTTTATTTTTTTTATTTTCTACATTGCTTTCTTCTAAGGCTTACATTTAATTTTTTTTTAAATTTTATTACGACTAATTATAATTAAATAAATCTAATTAATAGCTCATTTCAAAACTGTTACAACTATAGGTACCTATATAAAAATAATTTTCCTACAGTGTTTTCAATTAAATATTTATTATATTAAAAGAAATAATTATTACTTAAGAAAACTATAAATACCTACTGCTTTTTAACGACAAAAACTTTTGGACGGTAACTCCGATCATTATGAAGTTTGGACACAACATTCATCTCGGTAAACTAAGATGAATGTGCGTACTCATGTCCCTTCCTTCCCCATTCGTTCTTTTGCACCCGGGTGAAACTAGGCGGGACCGCTAGTACAATATATGACAATAAAAGTGTTCAATAAACTGCCAAATAATTTTAAAAATATGCGTTTGAGAATTTTTAAAAATAAATTAAAAGAATATTTTATAAAAAAGGTTTACTATTCCGTTCAGGAATTTTTATCAGATTTTTAGTGTACTTTTATCTATGTTTTTGTTTTATATTTATTTTTTTAACACAGTTTATATTATATTTATCTGACGTTTCCTATGTCAAATTTTGATTGGTCTACTGCAGAGGTCCCCAAACTTTTTTGTCTCGTAGACCACTTGCCATGTTTTTCGGTTTTGGGTAGATCCCCTGCTTATCTGATTGATAACGGCAGTGAAATGTAGTGTGAAATGTTTAATTTATAAATTAAATTCAAAATAAACGAATCAAATTAAAATTTACTTTCATAAAATAACTAAGCAAAAAATAAATGTTTTAGTGTGAGGGATGAACCTGATGCTTTAATAATAAATTTTCAACATTTGGCATCAATTTAGTTAGATTTAATCTTAAATCTCTTCGGTTAACGATGTCCAGTTTATTCTTTTTTTGTTAGGAGATTCACTATCGTTGACTCCCATTTTCATTTCATGGACCCCCAATTTTTTTTTCCACTGACATGGACCCCTTGCAAGTTGTCGTCGACCCCTGGGGGTCGATATAGACCACTTTGGGAATCACTGGTCTACTGGAAATAAATATTATTATTATTATTATTCGAATCAAATCTAAAATAGCTTACTAAGTTACTCTACCCACTATTAACATTGAAATTCAGATATATTTTATGTAAAACCAATAATACGATTTTAATTCCTAAAGTAATAATGTTAAATTGTCTAGTATTGTGAAAGTTAAAACTATTTCAAAAGAATTACAATATTTTTCTGTAGTAGGCATTTTTCTCCAGGTATAACAACAGGTAAAATTTTTGAAAACCCATACTAAAGGCCGCTACACACAAGGCTAATTTTGCCGCTAGATTCCTTGCTAGATTTGCCTACTAGTTTTCTAGCGCTGGTTTTCTTGATTGCTGCTAAGTGCTCGCTTCACACGAGACTATTTTTAAAATGTTTTGTGAATAGATCTGGTGCGCGCGCAGTGACAGAATATAAACACAGAACAAAACGTGTCTGTTGTCTGGCAGAATGACGCTATGTGGGCGTTTGTTCAAGTACCCACGTGAAGATACTGCTTCCTGATTGGGTCTTGCTCATACCTAGCCGCAAATCTAGCAGGAAAAATAGCCCCTGTTTTAATTTTAAAACCTATCTTCTGAGCTAGCAAGGCAGCCCGCAGTGACGTCGTTTCCAGCTTCGTACCCAATCTACCGGCTAGCAGAACTCCTGGCAGCGTTTCTAGCCTCGTGTGTAGCGTCCTTTATACAATACTCAGGTACGTTCAAATTAGAGAATAAATACAAAAGACTTTGGATCTAAACGTTACAAAACGACAGATTTTTCTAGAATTTCGTAAGTTTAGTTTACGTGTTCGAAGATTCAACGTGAAGTTTATCAACAGTGCTCAACATTGATCAGAAAGAAGATTAAAAATTGATTGTGCACTTTATTTTTGAAAAGTAAATAGACCATAAGAAATCTTTAAAGCTGTTTTGTTTCGTTTGCGTTAAAATAAAAGAACAGTGTATTTATAAACACGTACTTGTTACAAAAAAAACTATAGAAGACAATAAAAATAGTTTAAAGACATTATATTATGTGTGACTTTTGGGTGATTGTGAGAAAGAAAGAAATGGAGCCGCAAAAGAGCGTTATTAATAGAATATTAAAACTAAAACGTTTGGCTGCAACGGCAGCGGGTACTCAAATTTGGAACTCCGATTTCGTAAAACGCGAATGCTCTGAAATGAGTGATGACAGTGCAGCTGATCGACTTGAAAAGCTCAGAATCAAAATAAAAGAAAGAATTCACGATTTGCTGTTACCCGAAAATTTAAGACTGTATTTAATTTTTATAATAAAAGTGCTGTGCCTCGAAATAGAGAATGTTCACAAAAAACTGCCTTGGGTAAGCAGCACGATGAATGTTATTGGTACACCATATGTTTGGACTATGTATGGAACAATTGACAGAAGACATTTATTTGATACAGTTTTTATGGCAAACGAGTCATTGGTCAATGAACTTCGGGAAGACAGAGCTCGTTTTAACTACAGCATCATCATGTCGTTCGGAAGAGCCTGGTCATTAGTTACTAAAAATAATCCGCCGCAGGAATCCATAGAAGATTATATCATCAGATATAAGGCCAGAACACGCGCCCTTGACTTTAATCCAACAGAAGATGATGAGCAGACTAACCCATTAAGGGAAATCCACCTATTTGAAGGGAGATACAAACGAAATTCATGGCAAGAAAAGCGCGATATAATTAATCAACGCGAAAGTAAATACTTAGCGGACGCTGATTTTCTCATTGTATTGAAATATGGTAACGATACGACTTTGAAAAATGTCCTTGAATGTTATAGTGAAATGTGGAACTTCGGTGACATAAATATTCGTAATTTACAATTTATACATCTATTCCTTGAATTAGTAAAATTATCACCAGAAAATTTCAATATAAGCACCTTTGACAAAATTTTTAGACCATGGTGTTTGCGATTCGAAAATATTTCAAAGTATTTGAGAGACTAGGGGCCGTATTAATAAAGATTTGTTAAATCTCTCAATAGTTATTGATTCGTTAACTGTTATTGAACCAAGAAAGTTGGTATTCATGAAGCAGAATTGTCAAATATATAACTATTGACTCGTTAAGATTTGTGTCCTTATTATAAATTGTAAGTTGTTAAGTGGATATCAGGTAAAATGAAATATCCCTAAATATCTTATTTTTTTCACGCTGATGAAAACAAAACAACAATCAAATCTTTGTTAACATCTGATTATATTATATAATAAATAAGATTTCTGACTGATTTTCAAATAATCTTTCGTACTAACCAAATTAACATGTGATCTATGGAGGGTAGAGATTCACTATGATGTGATCAATAACGCAGCCATATTGGAGTAATTGTCAAAAACTGAAAAGAAATGGAATAGAATATATTCCTTTCCTTGTCAAAAACTTTGGTTGTTCATAATTTTAATAAAGATTGTCTGAAAAATTAGTTCAAAACAATATTTCATCCTAAAAAGAAGAAACTCCAAAAACATTATCAGAACTTTGTAATTATCTGGAATAATACCTAATAACCAAATTTACATGTGATCAATAACACAGCAGCCATACAAAAAACAAAAAAAAAATGAAATAGAATATATTTCTGTCCTTGTTAAATCGTCTAATAAATAGTTTAATAGGATGGGTCTTCTACCTATTAAATTACTGGACGATTTAAACATCCAATAGCTCTATATTATGTTCTTTGTGAATACCAAATCTGTCTATTAGTTGGTTTATTAGTACTAGTGATGTGCCGGATATCCGTATCCGCGGATATCCGAGGGAGAAGAAAGATCCGTATCCGTTAGTTTTATCGCGGATCTTTTACCTTATTAATTTTCAATTCATAGATGAAATTTTATATATATAGGTGATTAGGTAATAATGAAAAACTGTTAAATTCCATTCAGATTATTTCTTATTTCTTAAAATCGTATTTGGCACCTTTATATTGCAAAAATTTATCGTAGTGAGTACCATACCAATCGTACATAACTCAAAGGTACTAATAAAGAACTATCTTTATAATGAGATATTGCACATCGATCTCTGGAAAGAGACAAAACTTTTTCCCATAACAGAATATAGTCTCTTTCCAAAGGTCGATGTGCAATATTTACCGCTGCGTACTCTAAGAAAGTTAAGATCCGTATCCGTATCCGCGGATCTTGAAACCAAATATCCGTATTCAGATCCGTATCCGCGGATATGCATTTTTAACGATCCGGCACATCACTAATTAGTACAATCTATAGGTACCTGTTAAATTAGTTATTGGTTCTTTATGATTACGACCCTAAAAGTAATAAAATGTGATTAGTTAAAATTCTGCTTGAGCGAAAACGTGAATTGTTATCGTTTTGAAATTTTTATTTTTTTAATAATTTTATTTGTATAAGGATCCCCGTAAAGATCATTTGCGATTATCAATGTTTAAGTGACTGGGGGTTTTAAATGATGGGCAATTGAAGCTCCAATTGATTGATTGTTGAACTGAGTTTAGAAACTGCCATCAATAAAAATTTTTATCATTTAATGTCAATCCTGTAGTAATATTGACAATCGCTTGAATTAGCTAAAATAGACAATCATTTTTCGCATCAATCAGGCAAAAATTGACAATCGCGATTGACCATCTCAGGGATACTTTTTATGAACTGATTAGTTATGTAGTCGTGATTAATTTAAATTCTTATAAATTGTTATTTTATTACATAATTTAGATCATAACATGAATGATATAATACAAAGAGAACATTTTAACAGTTCTAAATCAAATTAAAATAAATTAATCTATGAAATCGTTTTTTTTTTTATATTGTTGTAGTTGAGTATGGCTTGGTGTTTTTTAGCCTGTTGAAAATTACCCAAAAAATTTGGAATTTTTTTTCACTAGTTTAGTTCTAATTAATGATAAAGTTATGCGGGATACAAGGCTAAATATAAAAACAATTTTTATTCACTAGAACATCATTTAATCGTCAACGTTTCGGCAATGGCTTCTTCAGGACCTTAAAAATGTCTAGTAATAAGTCATAAAATTAAAATTAAAAACATAAAATTTAATTTTAGTTTTATAACTTTTTACTAGACATTTTTAAGGTCCTGAAAAAAGTATGAATTTCTGCCGAAAAGTTGACGATTAAATGATGTTCTAGTGAATAAAAATTGTTTTTATATTAGCTTTGTATCCCGCATAATTTTATCATACCATAATATCAAGGTGTTTTATTTTATTTTGTTCTAATTAATATTAATCAAATATATTAATCAACAAACGCGAAATTGGGAAATTCAGGGTTGAGTTCCGAGTTGTATTTTAAACTTTTTAAAAAAAATTTAAGAGGAATTTTTCTACAAGCATAAGAGCAGGTCATTTTTTTGAAAAACGTTTGGGTTCTTCAAAAACACTTTGTAATCTGGAATAATATTAACCAAATTACCATGTGATCAATAACACAGCAGCCATATTGGATTAATTGTCAAAAACCGAAAAGAAATGGAGTAGAATATATTTCTTTCCTTGTTAAAACTGTCTAATAGTGAGTTTAAGAGGAGGGTACTTCTACCTACAAATTATTTGACGATTTAAACGTCCAATAACAGTAAATGTTTTGGTATTTGTGAATACCAAATCAGTATATTAATTTGTTTATTAGTACAATCTACCTGTTAAATTAGTTATTGGCTCTTTATAAATATGGCCCGAAGATTATTTAAAAGGTTGGTCAAAGGTTATATGAAGTACAGTACTCAGGTATATTCAAATTAGAGAATAATTTCAAATGACTTTGGATTTAAACGTCATAAAACGACAGATTTTTCCAGTATTTATCATTCTTAGTTTGAAGTTCGAAGATTCAACGTGCGGTTTACTATCTAGCTAAATTATTAACAGTAAAGAATATAAAAAATTGATTCTGTACTTTATTTTTGAAAGGTAAATAGAGCGTAAGAATATTTTCTATCGTGTTTCGTTTCGTTTGCGTTAAAATAAAAAAAAACAACGTATTTTCATGTTTTGTTACAAATAACCACAGAGGATAATAAAAATATTTTAAATCTTTATACGTTTAACTTTCGGATGATTGGAAGTACAAAAATTTTGATAAAAATGAATCCGCAAAAAAGTTCTTTTAATAGAATTTTAAAACTAACACGTCTGGCTGTAACGGCAGCGGGTACTCAAATTTGGAACTCCGATTTCGTAAAACGCGAATGCTCTGAAATGAGTGACCAGAGTACATATGACCAACTTGAAAATCTCAAAATCAAAATAAAAGAAAGAATTCACGATTTGCCGTTACCTAAATATTTAAGACTGTATTTAATTTTTATAATAAAAGTGTTGTGCCGCGAAATAAGGAACTTCCACAAAGTTATGCCTTGGGCAATAGACGTGATGCCTGTTATTGGTATACCGTATGTCTGGACTATGTATGGAACAATTGAAAGAAGAAAAACAATTGAATCATGTGTTGTGGACAACGAATCATTCACCAACGAAGTTCGATTGTACTTCGGCATCATCATTTCGTGCGTAGATGACGCGAAAATGATTAATCTATGGCTGAATTGCGATCAAAAAGCTTTCTGCCAAAAATATGGTGTTTCTTTATTTTTGTACCGCAAAAAAACACAATGTCGCGCCCTTGGATCTACTCTAATAATACGACGAATGGACAAACACAGGGAACAATTTAGCGAAATCCAACTATTTGAAGCGACATACAAAAAAAGTTCTTGGCAAGAAAAATACGATATGATTAATGAACGTGGAACAACAGACTTGTTCATGACTGATTGTCTCATTTTGTTGGAATATGGTAATGATACGACTTTGAGAAATGTTATCGAACGTTACAGTGGTCCGTTTAACTTCGGCGACACAAATATTCGTAATTTAAAATTTATACATCTCTTCCTTGAATTGGCAAAATTATTACCAGAAAAATTCAACGTTTGTAAATTTGACGAAATTTTTACACCATGGGGTTTGCGATTCGAACATATTTCAAAGTATTTGATAGACTAGAAGAAATACAATATCATTCGTTATGTGATAACTTGAAATCCTGCTTGACCGGAAACGAGAATCGTTATTGACCACAGATTGTTTTGAAGTTATTAGTTTTTTTAATAGTTCTATTTGTAAAAGTATTCCCGAAACGATCATTTGCGATTGCCAATGTTTACGTGATTAGAGGTTTCAAATTATGGGCAATTGAAGCTCCAATCACATCTTAGTCGATTGCTGAATAGTGTTTAGAAATTGCCATCAATCAAAATTTTTATCATTTACTGTCAATCCTGTAGGAATATTGACAATCGCGTCATTGCCTAAAGTAAACGATCATTTTTCGCATCAATGAGTGTCAACCATGTAAAAATTGACAATCGCTATTGACCGTCTCGATGATACTTTATGAACTGATTATAGTAGAAGAGCCGAACCTAAGTCGACCTTCACCGAGCTGATAATAGAATGAAACATATTTTATCATGAATTTAGTATATTAGAAAATATATTAAAAATGGGTTTGCTAAAAAAATCCTGAACAGACTATTTTTAATTATTTAAAAAAAAATGATTTTTTATTAAATGTTCATCAAGATAATAAGAAAATTTTGTCCTGACTTGAAGTATAAAACGTATAGAATGTGCAGCCGTTGGGTTGTCTATTATTTACCCGGGCGAACTCTGGGTTGTCGGGTATAAACAGATATGTCGATTCAAGTTAATTTCACTTGAATGGATAATAGAAAAAAAATTATATCGTCATATGAACGGTAATAAAACCGTACACAATCTTGTCACTGCGCAAGACTAATTTGCGCACTAGCTCAAAAATCGATACTGCGCAAGACAGTCTTGCGCAGTAACAAGACTGTGTACGGTTTTGTTAAGCGCTGTTTTATTGCGAACACGTTGATATAGGGTTGTCTGCGAAAAATTCGGTCCTATTAGGGGTTTGCGAATTTTAAAGATTTTAGTTTTGACACGCGTAGAAGTGTGTGACAGAGAGATCCGAAGTAAGTATACTGTGTAATAATAAAGGACCCAACATCGCAGTTGCTTGTGATGAAACCCTGAATATTAGAAAGTTTACATACCGAGCACTTGATGTTGTAACATTTAATAAAAAATCATTTTTAAAAAAATAATTAAAAATAGTCTGCCCAGGATTTTTTTAGCCAACCCATTTTTAATATATTTTCTAATATACTAAATTCATGAAAAAAAAAATCATTTTTAAAAAAATAATTAAAAATAGTCTGCCCAGGATTTTTTTAGCCAACCCATTTTTAATATATTTTCTAATATACTAAATTCATGATAAAATATGTTTCATTCTATTATCAGCTCGGTGAAATTCGACTTAGGTTCGGCTCTTAGACTATTAGGTTTGTAGTCGTATTTAATTTAGATTTTAGTAAATTGTTATTTTATTACATAATAGGTCATATGCATGAGACTCCAAATTGGTTTAAATTTTTATTTCGAAATATATTTTAGTTCCTGGTCATATCGTAATTATTATTTTATTAATCTAATCATTGAAAAAATACGCGCTATTTTTGAATTTTCAAAACGCAGCGTGACGTCAGAGTATATATCAACAACAGTTTCCATGACGACTGTGTCGTCTCACAGTAAGATTATGTCAGTATTTAGAGAAAAAACCGGTCAAGTGTGAGTCGGACTCGCACACGAAGGGTTCCGTATACTATGTACCAAATAAACTTCATTTAGAACATTGACAATTTGACATCAAGGTTGGCATGCATCGTATATCATGACGTCACATAAGCCCGCCAACATGGCCGATTGTTTAAACTATCTATTTTTGAATGTGAAATTTAACATTTTTTTCTTATGATTATATTACATTTTTAAATGATTTTCTATTTTTATTTCGAATTATGGTTGACTAAATATTCTATTAAATATATAAAAAATACACGCATATGACCTATTTAGATCATAATATTAATTAGATAATACAAACTACACGAATGCATTTTTTTTTTCAAATGGCAAAATATATTTTTTTACATTATCTAAATCTTCATTTATTTGTCTATATAAATTCATATATTTCCATGTAGTTACGCAAGGAAAAATTAATCAAATATTAATATCCGTCAAATACCTATACAGTAAATCAACAAACGAAAAATTGGGAAATTCCAGTTTGAGTTCTGGCGGTGACCTGTTGTATTTTAAATTTTTTTCAAAAAAACTTTGGTGTTTGTTCATAAGAGGTGACATTTGAAAGGACAGTTAATAATTTTAACACATGCATACACAATAACAGCAGGTCAGATTTCCGAAAAACCCATACTAAAATATTTTAAAAGGTTTATAGGTATACAAAATAGTACCAGGTATATTCAAATTAGAGAATGAACGCAAATTTGACTATGGGTACAAACAGTACGACGCGATTGATTTTTCCAATAGAGTTTTTGTTCAGATGTTCAAAATGTGCAACACTTATCATCAACAGTGCTAAAAATCGATCGGAATAAAGGTTCTAAATTGATTTTTTACGTTATTTTTGAAAAGTAAATAGAAGCTGTTTTGTTTCTATTCCGTTAAAATAAAAGAAACACGTATTTTTAAACACGTACTTGTTACAAAAAATCTATAGAAGATAATAAACATATTTTAAAGATCTTGTACGTTTAACTTTTGGGTGATTGTGAGTTCAAAAATTTCGAAAGAAATGAATACGCAAAAGAGTGCTTTTAATAGAGTATTAAAACTAAAACGTTTGACTGGAACAGTAGCGGGTACTCAAATGTGGAACTCGGATTTCGTTAAACGCAAATGTTCTGAAATGAAAAACATCATTGCAGCCCGTAAACTTGAACTGCTCAAAAGCATATTAAAATTAAGAATTAACGAGTTGTCGTTACCTCAAACTTTAAAACAATATTTAATTTTTATAATAAATGTGCTGTGCCACGAAATATGCAACTTTCACAATGCTATGCCTTGCGTAAGCAGCGTGATGAGTGTAGTTGGTGAACAATATGTCTGGACAAAGTATGGAACAATTGAAAGAAGAAAAACAATTGAGGCATGCGTTGTTGACAACGAATCATTGACCTACGAAGTTCGACTGTACCACGCTTTCCTTATTTCATGCGACGCGAAAATTATCAATTTATGGCAGAAGTGCAATCAAAAAGCTTTCTTCGAAAGACATGGTTGTTCTCTATATTATTCGTATCGCGGAAATAACAAATATCGTATCATCGGGCGTCGTCCGGAACAAGCGAAAGATAGACACTATGATTCATTTAACAAAATCCACCTATTTGAAATGAGATACAGAACACGTTCGTGGCAAGAAAAACGCGATGTAGTTAATCAACTCGGAATTAATGACTTGGCAATGACAGATTTTCTCATTTTATTAGAATATGGTAATGACAAGACTTTGAAAAAGGCTTTGGAATGTTACAGTGATATGTGCAACTACGATGAAAAAAACATACGTAATTTAAAATTTATACATCTATTCCTTGAATTAGAAAAATTATCACCACAGAAATTCAATGTATGGACCTTTGACAAAATTTTTATACCATGGAGTTTGCGATTTAAATACATTTCAAAGTATTTACTGGACTAACCTAAGTAGCTCATTATTGGGTTCATTTGTTCTTATTCTCCGAATACATAGCGATGTTTCAATTCACCAAGCATAATTAGGTTTACTTCCAGGGTATAAATTTTTATTCGCTGATAAAATAATAATGGCCGCCACATAGATCATAATACCTAACCTATAAGCGTGGAGTATTGTATCTACAGTTTGTTCTTGTGAATTATGTTTATTAACTTTTTGTAAAGTGCATAGTTGCAAAACATTATTGTTGGTGGAAGTTTTGTGTGCAATTAGGTTAGGATAAAACATTATTATTTTATGAAATTTTTTGTTTTGACGTCTACACTAACGCCATCGGTCGGATTTTTGGGTGAACGTCAAAATAATCAACAAAATGAAAACGGAGTATAGTACAGTGTATAATTTTAATCTTTAAATAAATTTTCTACGTGTAATTGTGCCTGGTTAATTGAAAGTAATTTTTTATTTTTATGTTTTGTACAGGTTTTTTAATTATTAGTAATTATAATTTTTAATTATTCTAACAAATTGTAATATTTAATTGTCAAATCTTTGTTTAACGTTTGATTATTCTTCAATAAATTCATTAATATTTAATTGTATTTGTTGTTAAACTTAAAATTTATCTTACCATTTTTTTCAACGGAATTTAGTGTATTTGCCATAAGGCACTTACACTATTGGCGTCGGTCGAATGGCGGGACCTAGGGGTCGGACCACAATTTCTCGACGTTTCATAGCCTCCTAAGAAGTTTGGCACAATTTTTGTAAATTTTGAAATCCATCACCGCACGAAGCCTATTTAAAACGGGCCCAATCGGGTTTTAGAAGTTGAAAAATATTTTTGGGCCCAAAAATTCCGAAAAATTTCTCCGAATCGTTTCAAAATTGAAATTTAACCTTTTAGTAATTATTAAAATGTGCTACCAAAATTTTATTAAAATCGACCCGACAGAACCGGACTTAAAAATTTTATGAAAACGTTAGTTTGTAGATATGGATTTACTTAGTGAAGGGTGAATTTAATTTGGTAAATTGATAGTAATATTGTAAATTAAGAAAAAAAAATATTATTTTAAGGGATGTATTAAGGGGTTAAAATTTTTATTTTGTTCAAAAACAAAAGGGTTAAGTTCACATAACAAAGGCACACTGCCAGTGTAAGCAAATACACTATATTGTCGGCAGGGTTTCGCACTGCGACCCGAGTTTTTTTTTTAATAAAATGCATTTGTTCGATCTTTCTGGAGCCTTTCTAGGGCTTCCCGCCCGTCTATGCTCTGGGCACGTGCCCCTGTTACCTATGCCTAGTTACGGCCCTGCCTATTAGTAAAATTACTGCAAAAGAGTTAGTTAAGATATTTGTATTTTCTGGGAAAAGTCGGGTTTTTCTCACTAAGTCTATAAGCGTTCGGTAAGAGATATACATAATATCTTTATACCTACTATTTCAGAATCTAAACTAGTTTGTATAAAGATATTATGTCTGCAGATTATTATTATCTAAAATTTAGATTATACTAATATTTTTAAATAAGAAATTTAACCTAAACAGTGGCGTAGATACGAAAAAGGGTCCAGGGGGGTCTGGACTCCCCCAGAACCTAAATCAAATATGTATATAGTTCGATTTCTTTGTATTTCATTCTTAAAAAAGGTATTTATTTTTATAACATTGGTACGTCCTTGTGACATAATGTAACCTCAAAATTAGGAAATCAACTTTTATTGGAGGAGACTTATTTGGTTGAGGAACAATAGAAAAATAAGCTTTACCAAAGTATCGCTTATGGCCAACGTTTCGAAAATTATATTTTCATCTTCAGGGCCTCAATGCAAGTTGAGATGGTAAATTGTGCAGATTATTGTAGTATACATGATCATTTAAAATTATGAACTTTAACAAATAAAAATACAGTACAATTTTTTGTTCACATTGGACAGAACAATTTTATCAAAAAAAACTGTTTTACGATATTTTTAAATTCAAAAATTTTGTTGAAATTCATAATTTAAGTGATCATGTATACTACAATAATCTGCACAATTTACCATCTCAACTTGCATTGAGGCCCTGAGGATGAAAATATAATTTTCGAAACGTTGGCCACAAGCGATACTTTGGTAAAGCTTATTTCTATTGTTCCTCAACCAAATAAATCTCCTTCAATACATATTATGGAACAAAACTTCTACTAATATCAACTTTTATAAAGAAAATTATCGACCAATTAATTATTTATTTATTGAAGAGTTCTAATCAGACGTTAATCAAAGATTTGAACTTTTATAAAGTCCAAAATTATCAATAATTTTTAAAATAACTTTTTTTAACACATTTTGACGAGAAAAACCTCAAATATTTTGTGCCTGGCATTCAGTTTCCTTCATAATGTTTCGCTGTACCACTTCCAAGCGGAAACTTCTCTGAGCTTTAGTAAACAAATCTATGTTCTTAAAGCGTGTTACCAAAACGAGAAGAAGCTTGAGAAGAAGTAAACAAAGCGAGTGGGATAATTAAAATTTGTTTTATACGTAAGCTTTTTCCAAATCGCTTTATCTTCGAGAGCGACTATAATTCACAATCTCTCTCTCTCTATATCTTCGAGTTAAAAAAATTGGTTGTCTGTAAAGTCGGTTTACGGACGATAGTTTTACGTGATAACGTATTCCGTTCGAATATCATATTTAATAATACATAACCTAAATTTTAGTAGCTGTCAGGCGGAACGTGACACATTTTGGAACGTGACACATTTCGGAACGTGACACATTTCGGAACGTGACACATTTCGGAACGTTACACTTTTTCGTGCATGCAGCCGGTGTTTCATCAATTTATAAGACGTTATCACGTCAAAAATCGTAGCTCTACTTTCAGTAGCTCGATTGAAAGAGCGATATTTCACGCTGTGATGAGTTAAGTTCCGAAAAAATTTTGCACATCCGTGGGTGCACCCAAAGTTGTCAAATTTTTTGCAAATTTTCTCCCCTGCACTTGGAAGTAGCCGGCGCATAGAAACGTTATCGGTGAAATTGAATGTTTAAGTTCAAATGTTCTAAAAAGTTCTAAAAAAAATTACAACTATTTTCGCAAACTAATAAACCGAGAGAAAGATTTTTATTTACTGTATTATTTTTACAATGGCTAATGATAATCATTACGATTCGTGGGTCGTGGGCACTGTAGAGTAATGTAACTCAGCCAACGCGAAATTGGTTGTTTCGGGTTCAAGTCCTGACAGTGACATTTAAATTTTTCTTATATATAAAGCCTTCTAAAAATATCATGACGATAAAATCGTTTAATATTATGCTTTCACTAATTCAGTGAAAAAATATGCTGTAGTTGGAATTTAATCGTAATGATTATCATTAGCCATTATTTTCGCAAAGTTACACGAGTTTGAAAATTGATGATTTCTGACATTGTAAAAACTGATCGCTTAACGGTTTTTGAAAAATGTTTGCATATCTATTTTCCAGTTTAATATAGGCACTATTACCATATATTTAATAACTTCTATATTGCTAGTGGCCGTAAGTGGAAGCGTGCCCTACGAAGTAAGACAGCAAATGACTGTTTTCTATTTCTTTCTTTTTACTTGACCCGTTGTGCGCAAGTGTTGCGTCTGTAGTGGGGCAATTAGTAAGTGGAATAGAGCAAGCCACCTCCCTTTCACAGCTTAGTTCCATGTGCAAACTGACGCGCATTCATTCACGGACATGCGCATGAGACTCACAGTATAAGTGAGACAGACGTATAGATATCAGGACCGTAGTGTTTAAGTCTTTCTTCCGATCTTTGCTAGCAATATAGCGGGTATTAAATATATGACTATTTGTCAAAATGGTCGAACCCTCCCAAAACAAAAACCTATCTACGCCACTATATCTAAACACAATAAAAACAACCGAACTTTTCATTTGTTTGAAGATCCAACGTGCGTTATCTAAAATATTAACAGTGCTAAATATAACAGAAAGAAGGTCCTAAATTATCTTGGAAAAACCAGTGTGCGCAAGCTCTTTAAGCTGTTTCCTTTGTTTAAGTTAAAATAAAAGAAGGACGTTTTTTTAAACAGAAACATAAAGTATAAAAGTTTAAACTATTTTGGGTGATCTTTAGTTTTGAAAAAATGAAACCAAATAATAGAGAGTTTAATAGAATGATAAGCTTGAAGAATTTGGCTGGAATAGCAGTGTCAATTCACATCTGGAGCTCCAGGTTCGTACAGACCAAATGCTGTCAAATGGGAGATCAGGGTAACAGCCAAAAACTTACTGTTCTTGAGTTTATATTAAAAGAACGAATTAATTGTTTATCGTTACCTCAAAGTATAAAACAATATTTAGTGTTCATAAGGCCCCGGGCACGATACGAGCGGTGAGCGTCGAGCGATGAGCGTCGAGCGTCAGAGCGGCATCGCTCTGCCACCGCTCTGCAATCGGGCTCCATATGTTGCCGTGCAAATTTGAAGAGGGGTGTCACGATAGACGTGAGCGGTGAGCGACAGTGATCGGCGCCGCTTAGCGTCGAAGGCACCGCCAAACCCTGCCCGATTACTTTTTGTACGACGCTCGACGCTCAGATGAGTCATGCTTCTTCCTACGGTTTTCAGTCTAGTTCAAGATGTCAGAGGAGCAAGAACCACGTGGGCCTCCGGCTAAACTTAAGAAAAAGGACATTGTTGCTTTGAAAAAGCTTAGAGATACTCAAATTGAATGTTTGATATGTGAAGTTCAGTGTCGCTCAACATTGTGGAATGATAAAGACAACTTCAAGAACACTACGTTGACAAGGAACCTTGCACCCCCGAACTACACGCCTTTTCAATATTGAATTTTCCGATAACAACAGAAGATGTACTAGGTCCTCACTCGAAGGCATATTGCGACACACTGGTGGCTGGATACAAATCAAGGTTGCCGCTCAAACAGCCGCTCTAACGCCGCTTGTATCGTGACCACCCTCGCCGCTCTGGTGACGCTCGAGTGCCGCTCGACGCTCGCCGCTCAACGCTCACCGCTCGTATCGTGCCCGGGGCCTAACAGAAGTGATTAGTTACGAAATAAGCGCCTTTCTCCTTAGTATGCCACATCTAAGTGAAGTGATCAATCCCGGCGAACAATATGTCTGGTCGATATATGGAACAATCGAAAGAGGAAAAACAATTGAAGCGCGTGTTGTGGACAACGAATCATTGGACTACGAAACCCGATGTTACTTCGGCATCATCATTTCGTGCGTGGACGACGCGAAAATCATTAGACTTTGGAACAATTGCGATGACAACAAATTCTTCCGAAGGTTCGGTTTTTCTTTATACGTGTATCGCAGTCAACGAGGGTATTACATAATCTGTTCGGGTTTGCAACAACTAACTGAAAGATTCCAGGAGCCGTTCAAAGACTACACTAGATTTGAAATAATGTACAAAACCAGTTCGTGGCAAGAAAAATATGATATAGTAAATCGACTCAATATAGTTGACTTGAAAAGAACACATTATCGAATTTTACTAAAATATGGTAACAAGTCAACCTTGAGAAAAGTTTTGATTGATTACAATTATACTTATCACTTCATTGATAATAATTTACGTAATTTCCAATTTATACTCTTGTTCCCTGAATTAGTTAAATTATTACCGGACAAAATCAATATTTGGAGCTTTGAAAGGATTTTGCGTCATATCGACGACAATCCTTCTAATTGTTACATTGAAATGCTTCATGAACTTTGCGATTCGAATTTATTTCAAAGTATTATGGCTAAGCTAAATGTAATAAAAGGAATTTTTAATTCGACGGCCACATTATTATATCCATTTGACCCAAATTATCTAATTGTAACCCGAACTGTGGAACATCACTAATTTCGATTGAAGTCCAAACTAGCCGCTACACACGAGGCTGGTTTTACCGCTAGATTCCTTGCTAGTTTTCCTGACGGATTTTATGTATTCGCTTCACACATTGCATGTTTTGAAGCAAGGCCGGATTAACCCTGTCCGGGCCCAAGGCAATGCAATCAGGTCTTTTCAAGTTGAGGAAGGGATGTGAGTAACTTCCAGATGATCGGCTCCAGGCATCCTGTTACTTCAATGTCTTATGTGATATTGTAACAACATGATTACTTTGACTAGATGCTGCAACATCGCCTTACCTGACTCGTTAGCTTTATTGAAATGGTCTTAATGAATAGGTTATAGATAATTGATGATCCAGGTTTTTTGATGGGTCAGGAAAGAGAAATGAGACGTGACGTAGTTATTTTAAATTTTATCTTGTTAAATGCAATAAATTACAATAAATAACGAAAGAAAATAATATTGTTGTTGGGAAATTTCATACAAATTTTCAACTAAATTTCCATTCAATGAAAAGTTTTTGGTGCGTGCACGGGCCCCTAGGCAGTTGCCTACTCTGCCTAATGATTAATCCGGCACTGTTCGTAGACCGGCATGGTGCGCGCGCAGTGACAGTTCGAATGTTAATAAAAGTGAACGTTTATATTGTTTCTGAACAGAACACACGCTATGACGCCGTGCGTGCTTGTTAGTGTTTGTTCATGTCGCCCACGTGACAAGATACTGTTTCCTGATTGGTTGTTGCTCAAAACAAGCAGAGGTTCTAATTTTTAAATCTATCTTGTGAGCTAGCAGGCGAGCCGGTAGTGACGTCATTTCGAGCCTCGAACCCAGCCTGCCGGCCAGCAGAAATCCAAGCAGTGTCTCCAGCCTCGTGTGCAGCGGCCTTTAGTTCGTACACATTGCGATGAAACATATATTGTGCACTTCGCATCATTAAACGAAGAGAAACAGCGCTAAAAAACTAGTAGTCAAATCTAGCAAGGAATCTAGCAGCAAATCCAGCCTCGTGTGAATCGGCCTTTACACTATTAGAGAAAGAGCCGCAGCAACAGATTTCGTGAAAATTTCTGTATTTAATCTTGTATACCTTCTGGACAATAAAAGTCGATTTTGGCAGCCCCCCAAGGTCAGGGTATACAACCCCAAAATATTTTGAAAATAAAAAAAAATCAACTCATCTTTTGTTCTGAAGAAAACGGAATTAGATAGCTGACAAGCGAGCTTTGGTTAAAATGAAATGTACCAAAAAGGAAAAATACTTTTTAATAATTTAGGTTCATAATTATAAAAGCATGAGCTGTAAATTCACAACCCACGCTTTTATAATTAAAAATATTTTTTTTTTCTAAACCTTTTTTTCTCTACTAATATTTTAAATTAATTGATTACATATTTCTAAAAACAACTGAATCATGTATCGTCACCGGGAATACAAAATTTCAAATCGATCGGATACATAATATGTGAGCTTCATGCCTTATTCTATTTTCGTTCATTTGATAGCCATGTAAAGAGGGCTGTGAAGAAAAAAGTAATATGCCATTTTGGGGCGTCCGCCATATTCGATTTATGCATTTTAATCGAACTTATACACGCATGCAAAATTTCAAGGCTCTAGCTTTACTAGATCTTGTCGAATTTTGACTGCAAGTTATGACCTAACTTCACAAATTGATTGACTGACGGACAAACACTAATAAAAGCCTGTAATTTTATTACAAATGATGGGTAAAAGATTATATATCAGGTATTCAAATTAGACAATAAACTTAAAAGACTTTGGGTCTAAACACTACAAACCGACCAATCGGATTTAGTTAAAGCAGTCGTAGATTCAACGTGCAACTGTTTCTTTACCTTGAGATAAAATAAAAGAAGAACGTATTTTTAAATAGAAACGTATTGTTACAAAACAGTGTAGAAAACAGTCAAGACATTATAATACATCTAACTTTTGAAGAATTGTGAGTTCTAAACTTTAAAAATATGGAATCGCGAAATAAAGAGTTGAATAGGGTATTAAAATTAAAGCAGTTAGCGGCAATAGCAGTGTCTACTAAAATTTGGAGCTCCGGGTTCGTGCGACGCAAAAACAGTCAAATGCGCAACAAGCCTTTGCCCCGTAAGCTTAAAATTCTCAAAATCCTATTAAAAGTGCAAATTAACTGTTTATTGTTACCTCGAAATGTTAAACAACATTTAGTTTTTCTAATGAAAGTGTTGAGCTACGAAATAAGTACTTTCCTCGACAGTGATCCTTGCCTAAACCAATTGATAAATGTTGGTGAACAATATGTGTGGTCGCCGTATGGAACAATTGAAAGAGCAAAAACAATTGAAGCGTGTGTTGTGGACAACGAATCAGTGGATTACGAAACCCGATGTTACTTCGGCGTCGTCACTCCGTACGTGGACGACGAGAAAATTATTAGACTGTGGCACAATTGCGATGAAGAAAAATTCTACAAAACATATCAGTTTTCTTTATATTTGTATCGCAAAAGAAGCGGATATCGCGTTGTCAGTTCGAGTATGCAACAACGACTAAATGAAAGATTCCAGGAGCCGTTCCAAGATTACGACTCTTTTGAAGTGCTAGATAAAACATGGCAAGAAAAATATAACATAGTTAATCAGCTCAAATTATCTGATTTGGTATGGACAGATGCCCTTATTTTGTTGAAATACGGTAACAAGACGACTTTACGGAAAGTTTTGATAGAATACAATTATTATGATTATTTTATTGATAGGAATATTCGTAATTTAAAATTTATACATATATTCTCAGAATTAATAAAATTATTACCAGGTGAAATCCATGCACGGACCTTTGACAGAATTTTTGATATATGGCCCTTGCGATTCAAATTTATTACAAAGCATTATTGCAAGACCAAAAATTAATTATACTCATTATTGTATTATTTTTATACAGTGTAAACTCTTTATAACGAAACTCAAGGGACCGAGCATTTTTTATCGTTATAGAGAGTTACCGTTATATGGAGTGAAGAAAGAAAAACAACCAAATTAACAATAATATTCAATGTACTGTATAATCTCTTTATAACGAATTTTAAGGGATCGAACATTTTTTTCGTTATAAAGAATTTTCGTTATATGGAGGGAAGAAAGAAAAATAACCAATTTTCACAAAATTAATTTATTCCAAACACATATACCTATAGTTTGTTAAATTTGCCTGACGTTTTTCGCTATACCAATATTTGTTTTGTATTTTAAGTATCTTATGCATGCCTTGGGATGTGGTGGAATAATCTTCATTAAATAATAGGAATTTTTCGATAAGTTTGGCGTCATCAAGTGCTTGTTGAATAGATGGTGATGGTTCAGAATGGTCCTCTTTATGTCTGTAAACATTTGCTGACGCCTAAATATGAACATATTTCTTCGTAATAGAGAATGGCTGTTGCGTTATAAAGAGGGTATTAATGTATAGGTTTTAAGGTAAACCAACCAAATCGTAAAAATTTCGACGTTATAGGGAGTTTTTCGTTATAACGAAGGACGTTATAAAGAGTTTACACTGTATATAAAATTTCGGTGTGTGTGTTCGTAATAGATCATATGCATGAGACTCCAAATTTGTTTAAATTTTTATTTCGAAATATATTTTAGTTCCTGATCATATCCTAATGGTTATTTTATTAATCTAATCACTGAAAAAAATACAAATAATAGAAAAGAAATGTAGAAAATACGCACTATTTTTATATTTTAGTTCGTGATCATATCGTAATGGTTATTTTATTAATCTAATCACTGAAAAAAATATAAATAATAAAAAAGAAATGTTGAAAATACGCGCTAATTTTGAATTTTCAAAACGCAGCGTGACGTCAGAGTATATATCAATAACAGTTTCCATGACGACTGTGTCGTCTCACAGTAAGATTATGTCAGTATTTAGAGAAAACAACAAATACACTTCACTTAGAACATTGACAATTTGACATCAAGGTTGACATGCATCGTATATCATGACGTCACATAAGCCCGCCAACATAGCCGATTGCTTAAACTGTCTATTTTTGAATGTGAAATTTAATATTTTTTTTTTATGAAAATATTACATTTTTAAATGATTTTCTATTTTTTTCCGTATTATGGTTGACTAAATAACCTACAAAAAATATAAAAAAATACATGCATATGACCTATTCTTCTAAACGGCTTGACCAATTTTGATAACATTTTTTTTTTGTACTTATGGGGTCACCTGGATGGTTCTTAGTTACAGTTAGACCCGGTAGGTAGCGCTGTTGTAGAGATCTATAAATATACATTTTGTTACTTCCGAGCAATTTTTTTTATATACATTACCATGCCAACCTACAAGTGGGTAATAGTACTAGTTTAGGTCAAAATTCACTTTTCAAAATTTTACAATATTTTTTCGTTTTGAGGTCCCCCGAATTCAAAAAACATATTTTTGGAAAAACTCTGTGCGTTTGTTGGTTGATCTATGTTAGTCTGCCAAAAAATTCGAGTTATAGAGTTTTCGACTTAGGCGGATTTTGTCTAGAAATATTCGATTTGTAAAAATTAAGATTCATTCTTTCTTCTCGTTTTGTTTTTTTTTTTATAATTATATGAACACTATAGCTCTGTTCTCAGCTCTCTGCGAACGGCAACAGAACCGTCACAGTCTTGCGCAGTAGCTAAAATGAAACTGTATCGGTTTTTGAGCCACTGCCCAAGACTGTGACGGTTCTGTTACAGTTCTTAGAGAGCCTATATTATGTATCGTTAAAATTTTATTAAATAAAATAAATATTTTTACTATAAATTTGTTTTAAAAGGAATAGAATACCCCGTAGGAAAACAACGGTTCCGCTTATGGTAAATGCTCAATAATATACAGTGAAGATAACAACAGTATAGGTACTCAGGTACTGAAATAAACATTAGACAGATGGATTTAAATAAATTAATAGTTTATTGCTATAAGCCAGGTATGTCAAACACACAGCCTGCCGAGACGTTAAAAAACATTGAGTCTAATAATATAATTATTCTAACAATCGTGTTTTATTAATATTTTTTAACATTAAAAAAACGTTGTGTTTTATATAATAATGGTATACCTTTCATAACGGCTTATTATTATATTTATTTTTTCAAGAAAGTTTTTTTAAAAAAGAAAATTTCTAAACTTTAAAGTTTTGGAAATATTTTGAAAATAAAAAAAAAATCAGCCATTCTTTTGTTTTGCAGATCTGTCAGAAATAAACTAGTTAAGCATGCTTTAATTTTTACACGACGTGGAACCATGGTAACCATGACAGCCAATAGCAAATGTCATATTGAATACCAGCCATTACCCGCGTCTCCTCACGCGATATCAGAAATTTTATTTTATTATACCATATTAAATGTCAACTTTTTGGCTGGATTTATTTTTTTCGATAAGAGTAAAAACTATAAAATGACTAAAAAATTCTCACAGCAGTGTTATAAACGACTCTAATCATTACAAATACCAGAGATACAAATACTAAATTTTCCAACTCAGCACATTTCAATTCGTTTATAACTGTCATGGAGAATAAACAACTGCAAAATTCATTTTATACACAGACGCAGCGCTAGCGCCATTCCGGACGATTTTTGAACTGTTATTCACTGCGTTTTGATCATAGATATATATTTAATAGATTGCGGATACACTAGCACCTCCTGTACCTTTTAGAAGCCATTTTGTACGTGGAAAACGCCGTAAAAAGCGCGCGAGATTCAAAAATATTAATTATTTTATAATATGATTTTATTGAGAAAAACGACAAAACTCACAGTAAACAGTGATATTTCGCTCCAAAACCTATTTTTATACTGAAACAATTCAAAAATTACAAAATTGAGTATAAATATAATGCAAAAGCCTAGACCATTTATTGTCAATTTGGCATCAAGGTTGACAAGCATTGATGCCAATCTGACAATGTAAAATGTTCTAAGCTTTTATATTATATTTATGCTCAGTTTTGTAATTTTTGAAACGTTTCATTATAAAAATAGGTTTTGGAGCGAAATATCACTGTTTACTGCTAGTTTTATTGTTTTTCCATTAACATCATATTATAGAATATTTAATCTTTTTGAATACCGCGCGCTTTTTACGGCGTTTTCCACGTACAAAATGGCTTCCATATGGCTTCTAATTGGAACCATTCCGCACAATGCTCAAGGATAGACATCCGCTATCTGTTAATATATATCTATGATTTTGATGGACACTTTTTCAACTTATCTCCCATATAAGATTGTTCTCCTTACCTCCACCCTCCATACCTGCATAGCAAGCTTTGAAAGATATCTAGTGTGAAATCTAGGAAGGAACCTAGCGGCAAATCCAGCCACGTGTGTGTAGCGGACTTTAGTTCAAGTGTATCATCTGTTTTTTTTTAATCGGAGTTAAAATAAAAGAAGAACGTATTGTTACTAAAATCTATTTTAAGGAGGTTGATGCATTACAGTGCCAATCAAAAGTAAGTCGAATTCTAAATGGGACCTTTTCCATAATAAATTTTTACAAAAGGTTGTAAGTCGATGATACCAATAAATTATTGTCATAAAGGCATAAATAAATATATTTTTTTAATATTAATTAATTATTTCAGTATTTTACTTAATGGACTAGCTTTTGAATTTTTTGTACAAAGTTAGGTTAGAAAAAATAAATGTATGTAAATGTCTGTATTTTACATATTTTTTGCAGTAAATAATTCAAAAAAGAAATTAGAAGTAATAAAAATTAAAATTAAATCATTAAAAAGTTGAAAATTCAGTTAAAATTGTTAAAATTATCAAGAATAAAAGTCCATAATCGAAAAGTGCTAAGGTTTAATGATTGTTTTTTATTGATTAAAAGTCTCCTAATTAAATTGGAAAAAATATTAAAATATGCGTATGACATCGATGCTTTTACATAGTTAGTTTTCGAAACTGCTGACATTATTTGGTTATTTGCAAAAAATTAAAATGTACCATTTGCATGCTAGGTGGACATATTTTCCATAGGACTACATGTAAAAGTTTTTTTTAATTTTTAACTTTATAAATCTCCTAATGATTTTGGATTTTTTACAGAAAATTTTGTCATAAAAAAAAATCTATTAAAAAAACTTTATTTCAGATCATTTTCATTATCTTCGTAAAACGGTTCAACCTCCTTAAAGACTTTATATATTAAAGTTTTGTGCGATCGTCAATTTAAAATGGAGCGGCAAACTGAAGGGTTTAACAGAGTGTTAAAACTAAAACATTTGGCGGGAATACAAGTGTCAATTCAAATTTGGAGCTGCAAGTCCGTAAAACGGCAAGGTCTTGAATTACGTGACATGACAATTCGTCAGAAAATTAACATTCTCAGTCCGATTTTAAAAGAAAAAATAAACAGTTTTTTGGTACCTCAAAGCATAAAACAATATTTGTTTTTCACAACAGAAATGCTGAGGTATGAAATACACGATTTTTTCCAAAGTTTTCCTTGCCTGCACTTAGTAATGAATGTTGGTGATCCGTTTGTCTGGACCACCTACGGAACAATTGAAAGCGGAAAAACAATTGAAGCATATGTTGTCGACAATGAAGTATTTAGCTACGAAACCCGCTGTTACTTCGGTTTCATCAGTTCGTATGTGAATTACGAGAAAATTATTAATTTATGGAAAAGGTGTGACAGACATAGACGACAACATACTTTATGTCCAAATTATAGATTTGGTTATTATGTCAGCAATAGGGATCTGGAACGACTAAATCGTTCATTTCGTAGGCCACTTATGGACTCCAACCGATTTGAATGGAAATACAAAACACGGTCGTGGAAAAGCAGATACAACACTGTAAACCGACTCGAAGGATCTAGTTTGCAAAAAACAGATCCGCTGATTTTATTGAAATATGCCAATAAGTCGACTTGGAGAAAATTTTTGGAGCATGAGAGCGCTGCCTTCATCGAAAATAATTTTCACAATTTGAAATTTATACATCTGTTCCCTGAATTAGTGAAATTAATTCCAGATCGAAACAAGCTAAGGATCTTGAAGCCAATTTTGAGACATATTGATCATAATCCGGAGAATTTGTTTATTGAAATGCTATGTGAACTTTGCGATTCTGATTGGTATCAAAGTTTTGTAGCAAATGTAGAAGAAAAAAAAAGGTTTTCCAATTGGGTTAAAATAACAAATCTTAAGCACGGAATGAATGCATTTTTTAAAATAACTGGCACCACACTATGTGACTTTACTGATTTTCATTTATGTCCTTGACTGAAAGTCAAACCCATTCACTCCATTTTCAAAAATTTTGACAGACAAACAATAATTTATTATAGAATTGGCATTGCGCGACCAGTTTCGTTTTTCGTAATTTCACTAGTGCGTAATTGGTCACTTTATATGCCCGTATACTTAAATAATACATCGCACGTTGAAAACAAAAGTGACATTTTACAGTAGAGCACTTTTTAGTTTTAATAATATTGTTTTGTCCTAAAAAGTTACTATTTAAATACTGCTTATAGAGATTCTTTTGTTAATAATGAGACAATTTATTATTGTTTTAAAATATTTGTTGACCACAATGTTAAAAATAAAGTTATTAAAAAAAAGACCTTTCAACAATAATTTTTTGTTTAGTGTCATTGTTGTCATAACCTATAACCAGTAAATTGGAGACTTCAACTGCAAAAAGTGTCACTAAACAAAATGTGTCATTTTATGTATTTACTTACTTGCATTAATTTTTGTAGCAACTGTAATCAGTAAACTGTCATTTAACAAAATGTGTCACTTTTTCAGCGACGTACGTATCAAACAACTGCTTTGACACAATTAAAATAGTGTCGTTATATCATACACGACCATGGGCAATTCTTCCAAAATATAAAGTGACACTAGCTCAATCTAGCGGAAATAAGTGGATTTATGAGCAAACGGAAATTTTCGTATAGTGACACTCTTGCAGTAAAACATGAATCTTACAAAAAGTGAAAAGTTAACTTTTTTATATAGTGTCACTATTGTTTTCAACGTGCTACATGTAAAGCAGTTATTTTATTGGGCAAAAAGTATATTGCAGCTTTATTTTTTTTTTTACTTTTGTGACTTTATTATCAAAACTGTAAGTAATTTAATTAAAAAAAAAGAATTTTAATGTTTTTGTTTTGTTCTATTTTTGTACATTTATTAAAAAAATACTAAAATAAATATGTTTTTTTTTTTCATGCAAAAATTTTCCACGCATAATATGATCATTGCTCTACTTATACCAGGGGTGGTGAACCTTTCTACATCTACGTGCCGATTTTTTTCAAAAATGTTTAATGTCGCCATGACGTGCTGACAAGCAATCAACAAAATTTAGTTGTCATAAAAATTAATCAAACATAAAAATAATAATTTTGATAATACATTGAACACTGTGAAACTTTTTCGTATTTATTATTTGGTGATAGTCAATTGTTATCGGAATCTAGCATATTTTTAATTATTTCAATTTTGCACCTCAATCAATGCCGTGCCAACAATTTTGTGTCGCGACAGTGCAACTTTATAGTTGTAGCATGTAATACAAAAAAAAAATGAAAATGTGTTACGAGATAGTTTCACGTTCAGATATTTCGTCTGTACAAGCTAATCTGAACGTGAAACTATCTCGTAACACACTTTTTCCACTTGTCCAAATGCAATCGTATGATTTGCAACTAGAAGTTTCACTTCTGTAATGCGTTCTCGTAACACATTTTTAATTTTTTCCATTTGTCCAAATGCAATCGTATGATTTGCAACTAACTATAGAAGTTTCACTTCTGTAATGCGTTCTCGTAACACATTTTTAATTTTTTCCATTTGTCCAAATGCAATCGTATGATTTGCAACTAACTATAGAAGTTTCACTTCTGTAATGCGTTCTCGTAACACATTTTAAATTTTTTCGCAGGTTTATTGCAAATATTGTTTTTTTAGCTCAAATATTTATTCTGATAAATTAGTCGAAAATTTTATATATAAAAATAAATAAAAACACCAATTGTTGCACGCATCTGACAGTAATCGAACCAGGGCTTGCCGCGTGGTATGTCAGCATCGTACCATTGAGCTACCAATGCTTACAAATATTCATTGTTTATATAGGGTTAAAACCGCTGCACACGAAGCTAGAAACTCTGCTAGGAGTTCTGCTAGCCGGTAGGTTGGTTACGAAGCTGGAAATGACGTCACTGCGAGCTGCCTTGCTAGCTCAGAAGATAGGTTTTAAAATTATAACAGGGGCTATTTTCCCTGCAAGATTTGTTGCTATAGGTGTGAGCAAGAACCAATCAGGAAGCAGTATCTTCACGTGGGCACTTGAACACCAACATGGCGTCATTCTGCCAGACAACAGACACGTTTTGCTCTGTGTTTATATTCGAACTGTCACTGCGCGCGCACCAGATCTATCCACAAAACACGCTTGAAAAATAATCTCGTGTGAAGCGAGCACTTAACAGCAATCAAGAAAACCAGCGCTAGAAAACTAGTAGGCAAATCTAGCAGCGTTTCTAGCCTCGTGTGCCTTTACTAAGAGTACAATTTCGAGACAAATTCTGCTACATAGAGAAACGAGTGTACCCCCGTTTTTAAAGAAGTATTCCACTTCAAAAACAGTTTGAGGACCGCCGGCACATAATGTAGCCGGTATACAGGGCGTTATATTGTGCATGAATGTTATATTCATGTTAACGTTTTCCACACGTCACAAGCAAATGAGAAAATAACAACAGAGGTCCAGGGTTCACAATCTAGAACTATATGTTACGAAACTCATTGCTCTTTGAATTCAGATTCGTTCGTTTCTTCTTCATACCTCGATCGAAAGTATAATACGCGCCACCGATCTAAAAGTCTAAAAGGTTCTGAAGTTAGTCACACACAGCGTCGCAAAGGCACATTGATACTCCCACCACCTCCCAGCTACCTGACGGAACGTGCGCTCGTCGGTGATTGGTCGTGATCGCTCGTTGCCTTTGTCACTTGTCGCTTTCCTGCTTTTAAGTACAGTCGAGTACGCTATTGTCAAGTTGTTATTGCTATTTTAGTTTTGTTGAGTTGCGAGTTTGTAGTTTTTCAACAGACTGCACAAGCGCAAGTCCGCATTCGCATCTAACTTCCGAGCCTTTTAGATTCGTGGCGCGTATTATACATAGGTACTTTCGGCATCAATTTTAACGCAGAAAGACTAACATTTACGCACTGGTGGGATCACACGCACTGATGCGGGAAGTACGTGCGTTCGCGTGGCAGTGAAGTAAAAATAACCTATCAACAGTTGTTTAGATATCGTTTCCATAGCAACCTTATTACATTTTAGCTAATAGTCGCGAACAGCTGTCATTCCTGTTTTTACGTATAACTTCAAAGCTGCTTGCTTGGATTTTATCTGTGTTTTTATATAATTAATATTAGTAATTAATGTTTTTTATAAGCGCACTTACGACCGAGATATAAAGAAAAAAACTAAGTGCTATAGGTCCATCTTTTCTATTCCACAGTAGGGATTCTGAAAACCGTTACTTTTTAGAATGAAGTACCTAGTACTTGCGAATCGAACATCGGTTAACGATGCATTCAATGTTTCTCAGATTTTAAAGTTTTGTTCAAACTGACGTATATATTTTCGTTCCGCAAAATAAAAATGCAATTAAAAATTCCATACACGATTCTTGTAGGTTGTTAACGAAATTTAATTTTAGACATGCCTACTTATATCTAACTAGCGGCAGGTCCCGGTTTTACCCGGGTGGAAAACTGTTTTGGAAATATTACATTAATCTTCCCATCTACACAGCAGAACTATCAAAGTACATTGTTTTGATGTAACTCTAAAGATTTGGCCAGCGTTAGCCATGTATGAAAACATTTTTTTTTTTGACAAAACACCGTCATAGTTCAGCCATTTTGTACAAAACATTCACAAATTGTATACAGAAACCTTCCTCGTTTATCGCTCTTTTTTATTAGTGAAAACCTTATACGAAAATCAGTTTGGTAGTTTTTGAGTTTATCGCGGCTGAGGAACTTTGTTTTGTATATAAATTATCCATTTTCAGAAATTTTCTGCCTATTTGTCAGTTTGTTTTTTTCTAGTAAACAAGAGAACTTCGGTAAGCGGTGTTATTGTTGCGCCATTTGACAGCCCTGACAATTACAATAACAAAAGAGTGAGTAACAAACGAGGTACGTCACGTGACGTGTGTTTCTTTGTTGAAATTGTTTCCTTCCGCCATGCCTCAACACAATATTATACATCTGCTATGTCGTTTATTTTCAGTGTTGCCAGATGAAAAAAATATTTTGAATATAGAAACTTAATTCCACTACCGTTGGCCTATTATAATGACTAGTGCTCACAGAGTAGTCGAAATTAGACAGTAATTCATAACAATTCATAACATAACAAACTTCTGAACCGATTTTACCTGTGTTAATTCGTACTAGTGATGTGCCGGATCGTTAAAAATGTATATCAGCGGATACGGATCTGAATACGGATTTTTGGTTTCAAGATCCGCGGATACGGATACGGATCGTAACTTTCTTAGAGTACGCGGCGGTAAATATTGCACATCGACCTTTGGAAAGAGACTATCTGTTATGGGAAAAAGTTATTGACCTCTTTAAGAATTAACTCTCATAACAGATTGTCTCTTTCCAAAGATCGATGTGCAATATCTCATTATAAAGATAGTTGGTTTAGTACCTTTGAGTTATGTACTATTAGTATGGTACTCACTACGATAAATGTTTGCAATATAAAGGTGCCAAATACGATTTAAAAAAATAAAAAATAATCTGAATGGAATTTAACAGGTTTTCATTATTACCTAATCACCTATATATATAAAATTTCATCTATGAATTGAAAATTAATAAGGTAAAAGGTCCGCCAAAAACTAACGGATACGGATCTTTCTTCTCCCTCGGATATTAGCGGATACGGATATCCGGCACATCACTAATTCGTACGCATCGTGATGAAACATACATTGTGCACTTCTCCTCATTAAAACGAAGAGAACGATGTATATATTGTCGTCACAATGTATGCTAATTAACACACTCAAATCTGTATCAAAACTGTTTTCTTTCGACAATGCAATACCACAACATTGTTTTGTTTTGAGTTTCTATTGGCTGTACGCTGAAGAAACAAAGCAATGTTGGGGTCGACAATGCAGAGTATCAATGTAATTGTCTCAAAAAGACCCAAAAGAACAAAACTATTGTTGCGTGCCCCTTGTTGGGACGATAATGTGTTCCATAGAATGTTCCAGACCACGACAACAACAACAAGGGAAAGCAGGTAAAAACCTTCATAGAATTGCCTGGAGAAGGCAATGCATGTGAAGAAAGGTTGAGATGCTTCTAGAACATTCTACAGGCGGGGGACGAAGCTATAAAATGCGAGCGGAGTGGTTGGCAGTCGGTCAGTTGTTCATGTGTTGATACAAGTGCTCTGGTGTTGCGACTTAAATCATTCAGTTATACTGTGAAGATAAATAAACTTTGGTGTGTGTAAACCATTGAGTGGAATTATAAAAATCTGGTTTTACATAATTGACTTTATGTAAATAATCGTGTGAATATAGTTAATAGACAAGTGTGAATAAGTGTACTAGATAAACTTTGTTGTGTTCCTGTGTTGTAAATATTTTGTGTACATAATTTAGTGACTCTATATTCTCTGTTACTTAGTCTTTTATTTTATTATTTAGAACTGTCGTTATTTTGTTTCTGTTATTATTAGGTACTGTTACGTTTGAGAAGTTTGTGTGTTTAACTGTTTTGTTAAACGTTTATTATTGTAAATAAATAATTTCCACCACGTATTAGAACGGTTTTGTTACAGTATTTTTCAACAGTTAAGTCTATTTTTTATAGAATAATTAGACAAGGTGGAATCGGCGCTGCCGTTCTGAATTCAATTCAGATGCTTTTTTGCTGAAATCATTTCAAGAAACCGTATGTACAGTGTACACACACAGCTTTTCAAAAACAGTAGGCTTGGAAACATAAAAAAACTGTTACAATATTTGGATTCTACAGGATGTCCCATTAAGAATGGGACATAGAACAACCGCAGATTCTCCAATTCAAAATAAAACGATTAAGCGAAATATGCTTAGATAAAATGTTACTCGTTTCCGAAATACGGGGTGTTGAAGTTGAAAACTGAAAAATTATTAATGTCCATAATTTTTTTAATACACCGTATAATTTTACTCAAATCGGCACACTTGTTAAATATCATAAAATGCACCTAACAATAAAAAATTAGTTCAGGACGCTCTACCAGTGGCGTACGGCAGGAGTAAGTAATGCTTGTACCCCTTCTAAATGTTACGCCGCTGTCTAAATTTTAATATTGACTATAATTTTAATTTTTTTGATATTTTCTAAGTCAATAATGTACACTTGTTAGTTTGTTGTAAAGTCATTGGTTTTCGAGATATTCGCAGTTTTTTTAAGACAAAATTGTAAAAATAAATATTATTAATAATAATAGGTACAAATAAAAAGTACATGTCTATCTATCTTTAACTGCGAATATCTCGAAAACCAATGACTTTACAACAAACTAACAAGTGTACATTATTGACTTAGAAAATATCACAAAAATTAAAATTATAGTCAAAATTAAAATTTAGACAGCGGCGTAACATTTAGAACGGGTACAAGCATTATTTACTCCTGCCGTACGCCACTGGTAGAGCGAGTAACATTTTATCTAAGCATATTTCGCTTAATCGTTTTATTTTGAATTGGAGAATCTGCGGTTGTTCTATGTCCCATTCTTAATGGGACACCCTGTATATTCGAACTAATTAAAATAAATTCCCAATGTACTGGGAAGTTGACAAGTCTGGGGGAAATTTTGCTCTTTTGGCAACACTGTTTTTGTCACTGATGCTATGTTCATATTATTATGTGCCAGAAATGGCTTGAATTTTTCTAACATAACGACTACATAGAATTCACACAACCAATGGAATTATAATACAAATATTAGACACAAACATCAGTGGCTGAATAAGAACGTCATGTTAGACACGCTTCAAATGTTCTTTTTAAACTTTTTACACGACGAACATAAACACTAAGTTAATACAAATAGACAAAACACGGCACGATAAGTTTGTTCTTTGTGGGTGATTACACTGGGGAACAAATTTCAACTTTTTTTTGTTTCCTGGACAAAACCTATTTTTTTTTTATTCAACTACACTCAAGTAACTAAAAAATACCTATTAAAGATTTTTGTTAGCTCGCAAAAAAAAATCTGAATTATTTGTTATAAAATTGTAAATTATAGGCATATAATAATAATAATCTTTATTAAAAACCAATACAGTGGTATAATGCGTCAGGTTACATCGATTTAGACTACACTATGATGTCATTTTCTAAAAATTCTTCTATTGAATAGATACACTGTTTTATTAATAGATTTTTTATCTGTTTTTGGTATTTTCCTATTTCCAAGCTTTTTATTGTGTCCGGTAGTTTATTGTAGAATTTTATGCAATAAAAGTTTGGACCATTGGTGGATTTTTTATATTTATGAAACGGTATTGTCAGATTTGACCTATGTCTGGTATCATGTCGATGAATAATATTTTGTTTTTCAAATTTTTTTAGGTTATTTCTTACATATAATAGGCAATTGTAAATATATTGGGAGTATACTGTAAGAACTTTTAATTGTTTAAATAGTGGTCTGCAGGTTTCTCTATTTTGTGCACCTGTTATCACTCGAATGACTTTTTTTTGCAATAAAAATATTTTTGATGCAAAGCTGGCATTGGCCCATAGTTCAATACCGTAAGACATCTTAGAGTGGAATAGTGAATGATATGCAGTCATGAGGATATTCTGTGAAACATTATTTTTTAGCTTTCTGATTAAGTATATTATTTTAGAGAGATTTGCAGCCAGTTCATCTATATGCAATGTCCAAGACAAATGCGTGTCTATATTAAGTCCCAATAATTTTAGATTACAATTTTTATTATGATTTGAAAACATTTCAATTTTTTGTGTCTTATTGTCATTAATTATGAGGTTATTGGCAGTGAACCATTTCAAAGCTTCCGATTGTGCATTTTGTCGTAAATTGTTTAATTCATTTTTGCTGTTTGCTTGTATAACGATGGTTGTGTCATCAGCGTACATATATGTTTCTCCTGATATAATGTTTATAATTAAGTCATTTACGTACACGATAAAGAGGAACGGCCCTAGGACCGAACCTTGAGGAACTCCGGATAAAACTTTTTTTATTATTATTATATTATTATTTATTTTATACAATGAACATACAAAATACAGCTAACAATATATTGTTAGTTCAACAAAAGCAATTAAATAGCACATTTTTATCATTTAATTTAAAGTTTAGACACTAATTTTGCGCTTTTAGCCTGCCTTTTGAAAGCAGAGCCTCTGGGGCATCTCTTGTAATAGTCCAGCAGTAGTCGGCTAACATCTCCCAGTTCCATTTTCCCTGATATATTTTTTCCATGTTTGATATATTCTGGTGAAACCCTTCAGCGAGCTCATCACTTACAGCTCGACAGTTTTCCGGAAAGTAATCCAGATGAGAATCCAGAAAATGAATTTTTAATGACATATTATACCCGGTGCTAACAATAACTCGGACGAAACAACTTTGACTTTTACAACTCCGGACAAAACAACTATGGACGAAACGATTCAGGACCAAAACAACTCAGTACCAAAACGACTCCGGGCATACCCGTTTATCGTTCACCCCGGAATTGTTTTTTTAAAAACTCCACATTTGCCCCTTCCCGTTTCACTGCGAGACAATTCGCATACCCCTTCATCGTTCACCCCGGAATTACAATTCGAGTTCTTTTTCCGCCGAGTCTCATGTCGGGCACCATAAATTATCACTTTATCCGTTCTGAGACATTTAAAAACCGTTTAACTCTATTTTTTGAAGTCAACCCAAATTTTTGTCTATGTTAGTACTCTTTGGTAAACTACAATAATTTATGACAGATAAAAAAAAACAAAAATATCGTATATACGGTAGGAAAGTATTTTTTGACAGGCGACTTTTCCGCCCTCTCGTGTTTTTTTTTTACTTCTGGTTCAGTCAAAACCATTTAGTGTCATATGTTATACGTGCATTTTAATAAGGATTAATTGTCGGATAAAATGGGGAAAAAGCTATCAAATCGGAAGTGCTGTGTTGTTGATTGTAAAGATACACCAACTAAACATCCAGAATTACAATTCCACCATTTTCCTGGATTTTCTTATGAATTAGAGTGGAAAAAAATGAGCTGCAGAAGTACGTCGTCAACGGTAATTAAATTTTATTTTATGTCTGTAATCATTATTAAATACTTGAAAAATATCATAATTGTTATTTTGTTAACAATAAAAAGATTTAAAAAAATTTGATTAAAAAATGTGTATCATTTATATAGTTTTTTAACTGACATTGTGCGTAAATATTTTTTTATAATTAAGAATAACGCTGGTTTCCATGTGTTTGTAAGTTTTGGGTGAACCACTTTTGAAAAAATCAAACACGAGATGGTGCAAAGGTCGCGTGTCAAAGATACTTTCCTAGCGTATTGGAAAAAAAAAACAATAAAGAGGAGAAATTTTATGAGGCCGACCCAATAAAAAAATACTACAACCTGCGGAATTATTCTACGCCGCCGATGAATTTAAAAGAGACACGTCATATAATTTTTTGATGACGTGTCATAGCTCATACATCAGATTTGCTACCGTTTTTTTTTAATAAAATTGAATATTGATCGAATTTAAAATCAACGATAGTGGAGCCATCTATGTTCGAACGCTAAAAACTTTATCTAACACACAACAAGCCGTGTTATAAACATGTATTATGAAGAAACGCCAAGCTTGGCACCTGTTGAGTTCTTGGCAAACTCTACAGTTCGTCTTCCACGAGCTGTGTGCAGCTTTGAAGCTTTTGAAACAGACCGTCTGATGTCACGATAAACACATTCAGTTATACTAGATTTCCGGAGTAAACCGCTAGAGAGAGATAACAAATAAAATCGACCCAAAAAGGCGACAAAAAATAATGATTTTTTAACAGACTTCAAAAAAGGAGGAGGTTCTATGTTCGACTGTACATATTTTTTTATATATATTTTTTTTTATGTATGTTCACCGATTTCTCCGTCAATTATGGACCGATTTTCAATTTTTTTTTTATTCGAAAGAGTGCACTTCTGAGGTGGTCCCATCGGAACCAAGTCAGGATCTGATGGTGGAATCCGGAGAAATCGAGGGAAACTCTCAAATTTTACCCATTGCAATACTTCATAAAATAACTGCATAATTTTTAGTCTTAGATTGAGTAAATATCTAACACTGAAAAGAGAAAAATAAAATATTTTTAACAAAAAAATTGAACCGACTTTAAAGTAATACTAAAAAGTAATAAAATAATTACTTTTTTTAAGTCGGTGTCAGCCAAGGAAACACTACAATATACCTAGCAATAATAACACCGACTCCATAAATGCAATACATTATTTTATTTCTTTTTAGTGCATATTTTCAAGTCGGTTCAATTTTTTTGTTAAAAATATTTTATTTTTCTCTTTTTTTAAGTCGTACATGTTCCCAATAACATTTACTTTACTTTAACCACAAATTTTCATTACAATAACATTTACATAACTTATTAATGTATTTTCTAATATGCAAATGTTTTTGCCGTCGATATTTATTTTTGAACTTGTTATTATTTTTTCCTTATTTAGATATTGTTTTTAACGTTTTAATTGAGTTCTAAGCCAAGACCTCAGACCCGTCATTTCAGTACTGCTAAGATTTTATCAGTAAATGTACAATATTTAGTTAAAAACGTAGGCCAATTCGCTAGCTTGAAAGCGGGGCCCTTTTAGAGATAACAGGTTCTAAAGGTACATAAAACACGTCGTGCTTACCTACGTACGCAATGGTATTATGCATGCATATGAGTGCGAGTGAGAGCATTACATGATTTTTTTTGTTTGACAAACAAAAAAATCATCTAATGCGCTGTCTGCGTGGTCACAAGACGGATATCAAAATTAGAACCGGAACTATTTTTCGTGCTGGTTTTGAGCAAGAACCAATCAGGAAACAGTATCTAGTCACGTGGTCGACATGGACAAACGCCCACAACCAAACATGACGTAATAGTGTGTGTTCTGAAACAATAAACGGCCACTTAAGACTTAAGTTAACATTCGAACTGTCATCTATAAAGCCAGCTTGTAACAATTATTATTATTTTATTCAACATATTTATTACAGTAAGTTTGTTACATGAATATTATTTAATTCAACATATTTATTAAAGTAAGTTTGTAACATGAATATTATTTAATTCAACACATTTATTAATTTAAGTTTTTTTTTAACATGAACAATACTTTCTAGTTCATACGCTCCGCTGCCATCTAACCTTTGTTTTCCCACATGACCACCAGGGTACACCAGTGGCTTCAATACACCAGTCGTATTGTGTTTGTTGGCTGACAGATTCTCTAATACACACATAAACGCTGCTGTTCTCAGCTGTTAAGCGTCTATAATTTACAATCTATCTCTGTATAATACGTCCGAGCTATGCAGATTGCAATTTTAGACGGACCGCTTTGGTCCGTTAATATAGTACGCGCCACGAATCTAAAAGGCTTGGAAGATAGATGCGAATGCAGGTTTGCGCTTGTACAGTCTGTTGAAAAACTACAAACACGCAACTCAACAAAACTAACATAGCAATAACAACTTGACAATAGCGTACTCGACTGTACTTTAAAGCAGGAAAGCGACAAGTGACAAAGGCAACGAGCGACCACGGCCAATCACCGATGAGCGCACGTTCCGTGCAGGTAGCTGGGAAGTGGTGGGAGTATCAACGGCTCTGAAATGTGCCTTTGCGACGCTGTTTGTGATTAGCTTCTGAACCTTTTAGATCCGTGGCGCGTACTATGCCAGTCGATTTGTGTTTGTTGACTGACAGATTTTCCTACAGACACGCAGATCCTGATGACCTCAGCTGTTTAGCGTCTACAGTCTACAAATCAGTCTTACCGTTTTGACGTGATAACGTCTTATAAATTGATGAAACACCGGCTGCACGCACGAAAAAGAGTAACGTTCCGCAAGCGAGAGCGCGATATAAGCGATAGTCTCTCTCTTCTCGCGTGACGTCAGAGAGTAGTGTGCGTTCAACATTTTTTTCGGCTGTTCCAGCGAAAGCTACATCTGACAGATGGCCAGATAAATTATACGGTTTGTTAACAAATATATAATATATATACATTCTTTTAAATGTCTTTTATAATTGCGTAAAAATATGTATTTTGCTTTGGTTGATCAAATTATTAGTCGTTAAAAATATAGTTTGACAGCTACTAAAATTTAGGTTATGTATAATTAAATATGATATTCGAGCGGAATACGTTATCACGTAAAACTATCGTCCGTAAACCGACTTTACAGACAACCAATTTTTTTCATTTACGCATCATGATTAAAAAAAATATATCAAGCCTTCTGCTGCTCCATCGGGAGGTTTGCCTCGGAGATAGAAATAATTATTCTGTCAAGTATAAGTGAATAAAAGCGTGGCTCTTTGAAACAAATGATTTTCCAGCGCAAAAAGAAAGAGAGCGGCTGATATAAAGCATGGCGATGAGAGGGCGGAAGCTACGTTAAAATTTATATTCCCAACGCGGACACTGGAACGAAAGCCGCATTCACACCGAAATCTATTTGTCATCCTAAAGAGTTATTCCGAATTTTTTTTTTGACGCCGTACTTTGTCCTTGTCGCCCATGTGACAAGATACTGTCTCCTGACTGGTTTTTGATCAGAGTAAGCAGAGGGCCAAGCAAGGAAAATAGCCCCTGTTCTAATTATAAAACCTATCTTGTAAGCTAGCAGGCGAGCCCGCAGTGACGTCATTTCCAGCTGATCGAAAATTATTTTGTTTTATAGTTTAAAGGTCGCTAAGAAAAAGTGTCCATGGACGCATAGCCTAAAAGCCAATAGATCTTTAGCTACAGATATGTTTAGCGAGATTTTAGATATACAGATTGTATCAAATCAAAACGGTCCATAGAACATTCTGTGTGTAAGACAGAGACGATATATAAAGATCTAAAGCAGTAAGTAAGAATGAGATAAATGATCGCTAATATAGTTACTGTGGTTACGTAAATAAATAATTACGTGCACTGTAAATCTTTTTACCAATTTATCAATTAAAACAACTAAACTGTAATATTAATTCGTATTATTATTTGTATCTGGTACAAAAGTTTCAACAATACTTTTAATAATTAATTTATTAAATGTTCAAAAAGACCTCCACGTTCTGCCAAACAATATCCTAAACAAAGACGATACTCTCATATTGTATAACCACAGTAACTAGCTATTAGCGATCATTTATCTCATTCTTACTTACTGCTTTAGTGCTTTATATAATAGCGTCTCTGTCTTACACACAGAATGGTCTATGGACCGTTTTGATTTGATACAATCTGTATAGGGATATCCATTGAATTCACAAACATGTCCCATGTTCAATTTTTGTGCTTTTTTTTAGAAATAGAAAAACAATCAAAAACTAGGTAATGTTGGAAGGTGTCACCCTGTATAAAATATGTCATATTCGGATTCAGCGCACTCGAAAACATATTTCTAGAGCTTAGGATTTTTTAAGACTGTGAATTCAATGGATATCCCTATTAGTGATGTGCTGGATAGCCATATCCGTATCCGCGGATATCCGAGGGAAAAGAAAGATCCGTATCCGTATCCGTAAGTTTTTGGCGGATCTTTTACCTTTATATTTTCAATTCGTAGCTGAAATTTTATATATATATAGGTAATTAGGTAATAATGAAAAACTGTTAAATTCCATTCAGATTATTTTTTATTTTTTAAAATCGTATTTGGCACCTTTATATTGCAAACATTTATCGTAGTGAGTACCATATCAATAGTACATAACTCAAAGGTACTAAAAAACTATCTTTATAATGAGATATTGCACATCGATCTTTGGAAAGAGACAATCTGTTATGAGAGTTAACTCTTAAAGAGGTCATAACTTTTTCCCATAACAGATAGTCTCTTTCCAAAGGTCGATGTGCAATATTTACCGCCGCGTACTCTAAGAAAGTTAATATCCGTATCCGTATCCGCGGAACTTTAAACCAAATATCCGTATTCAGATCCGTATCCGCGGATATACATTTTTAACGATCCGGCACATCACTGAATCCCTAAATCTAAAATCTCGCTTAACATATCTGTAGCTAAAAATCTATTGATTTTTAGGCTATGCGCCCATGGACACTTTTTCTTAGTGACCTTTAAACTATAAAATAAAACCATTTTCGATCAATTTAACCGATAACCAAATCCAATAAGGTTTGCGCGGGGTCCTTTCGGCATCTAACTAAATTTCGCCCTGCGTAACTAAATTTCACCCTGTAATGCAACTCACCAATATACAACAACGCACAGTAATTATTATTTACTCACGCTAAAGAAAGACACACCCAGTACACAGCTCACACAGAGAAGCAGCTGAGTGTACAGTATACGCGGACGCGCACACACAAGGGGGTCGAGAGCGGTCGCATAGAAGGGGCATGACGGCATGAGAGAGCGTCACGGCATACGAATCGCAGAAAAACGCGCCAATAGGTGTCTTACATTAAAAATTTAAAATACGTTTGACAACAAATGAGAAGTTGAAAATACAAGAATCGATTAGTTCCGACAGATTGAAAATATTGAGTTCTACTCAAAGTTAGTAGATTACAGAGGTTACCTTGTTTCGTTGAATAGTAGTTGGCGGTATTTAATGAACAAATTTAATGTAAAAAAACTAAATACTGAATACTGATATTATTTGAAATAAATTGAATTTTGAAATAAAAGCATCAAATGAATAAAAGTTTAAAAATGTTGAACAAATGTTTATACTTCATTCACAACACTTGTTCGATTTCGTGCAAATGGCCGTGAGGCGAGAATGAGTGTTAATTTGAAAGTTACGCCTTTGAACTAATTTCTAACTTTAATTCACAAGTCTGAAACCATTTATTTCATTAGAATTTCTGACGTCCGGTGTAATTTTCATAATATGCATACTGAAATAATTTACAGAAGTTTAATTTTAATGCAATAATAGTCATATTTTACCCGGCGTTGCCCGAGAATGACAGCACCCTGTTATATCAGATAGATGTATATTTTGAAACATTTTATTCAACTCCAAATCTTCTTGATTTCCGGGCTTGTATGCCGTGGTCCATTGGTATTTCTACCTGACGTTTCGTCTACAACCGCGGTAGACATTATCAAAGGCGAAGTGGTAGCGGGCGAAGTGTCCTATTATCACATAGAGAGTTACACTCCGAAAAAAAAACTGACATAATTCACTTTGCCTTGTGAGTGCAAAATTAATGACTTCTTTAGAACAGTTTCCTGATGAAAATTATGTTGTTCCAAGGGCTTTGGGTCGCACGTACGTTGTGTACCCATTATGTAAGTAGGCACCTATGTCTGTTCGGAGCGACAGGATGAACCGGGACAACAGGAAAAGGGAGCGACAGCCTTGTCCTGGAGTGCCTCGGAAAGGCTGGGGAGACTGAGATTCGCCATTGAGGTAGAAATTGCAGGAGCTATAGGATCATTAAAGACCAGTCAATTAAAAATCTAAAAGCTGTTACCTATCTAAAGCCAAGTTCAACAAAGAAAAGGTAGCAACAGCCGTGTGTTATATTACATGCGAGTCATTTGGATTTTGGAGCCACTTTTGATCCCTTAAGAACTCAAAATCTATTTAACATAAATGTATGAAATTTGGATTAAGTATTTATTAAAGCCCCTTAGATTAACTAGAACCGCAAATTTAATAATTACAGTTCAAACGGTTATTGAGATATTAACGTCTAAAAATCGGCATTTTTATCACTGATTGACTGACTACTGACATATAGATCAAAAACCTAACCCACTTCCAGATGACTTAGAAAGTTGAAATTTGGCGTCCAGCTAGAGGTAATTGTGTGTAAACAATGGAAAAAAATCAGAAAAAGGTCAATTTTTAAGGTCTGAAATGTTTTCCAAGCAATCGATTTTTATTAACACGTAGGGCCTTTCGAAAAAGAAAACTATAGATACAGGGAAAAAGATTAATTTTACAAATCACATTTGAATGATAAAATAAATAATAATTTCTTTACAAAAACTAATGATATCCCATCAAAAACATAAATGTGAAATGAACGTGACATGAACGCAGGGTCCATAATGAATCATTTATTAATTTATTTAACGTTTTTTATTATTATAATAAAAAGATTCACGATTAACAGTACTGATTCACAGTACGATTCATAATCATGTTTACCAGATTTTAGTTGTAAGATTCGCCGCCAGATAGAGTAGTCCATATCGCGGATCCCAATAGTTTATATTTTTGTCATTTTAACAGTTTGTAAATTAATCTATATATATAAAAATGAATCCCTATATCCCTTGGTCACTCCATCACGCGTGAACGGCTGGACCGATTTCAATATTTTTTTTTGTTGTGTTTGTTATTGTCAGGAGAAGGTTCTTATGACAGAAAAAATTTAAAAAATTGCGCGGAAAAAGAGAAAATTTAAGAATCTTTATTTAAGAAAACTTAACAACCATATATCTAGATCGAGGATGTAAAAAAACTGAATATCGTTTAAAACATTATACAGCAATTAGCCAATTATACTATAATTAATTATAAATACTTTACGCTATTTTTTTTTCGAGCACGACGGCGCAGCCGGAGTGAACCCTCGAAATAGAGCAAGTGTTTTAAAGACCAGTTATCCACGAATACTTTACGCTATTTTTTTTCGAGCACGACGGCGCAGCCGGAGTGAACCCTCGAAATACAGCAAGTGTTTTAAAGACCAGTTATCCACGAATACTTTACGCTATTTTTTTTCGAGCACGACGGCGCAGCCGGAGTGAACCCTCGAAATACAGCAAGTGTTTTAAAGACCAGTTATCCACGAATACTTTACGCTTTTTTTTATTGACGTATGCAGTCATATATATTTCCATACACACATATACGCACATGTATATTTTAAAATAGCTAGCAATTAATAAAATAGATAGATAGATACATGTTTCAATTAAATTTTTTTATTATTTAACTTTATACGTTGCGAAGCACGTACAGGGCCGCTAGTAGTTTATATTTGTGTCATTCAGTTTGTAAATTAATAAAAACATAACAACTCCTAGTCGTCTTCGACGACCAACTTCTGCTATGATTGCGTTATGGTCAATTTTTGTTGACATTCGAACAAAACCATCCACAAAGCCAGCTTTAAAACACGCATCGTGTGAAGCCAACACATACAAAATCCAGTGCCACAGCACGCTTGGAATCCAGCAGCGAAATTAAGCAGACAATCTAGCGACAAAACCGACCTCGTGTGCGGCGACCTTTTCAAACATTCTTACCTCCATAATAATAGATATATAAGCACGGTATTAAACAGTAACTCACACAGCTCCACCCTTATTCCGAGTGAAACCCTCCATGAACAACAATAATTATTCATCTGGCTTTAGATTCAGACGAACTACTATATACCTAATCATTTAAAGTGGATAATTTGTCTCGACAATCAACAATCAGCCGTCAAATGTTTTATTTTTCTTCATACCTCGGTCGAAAGTATACGTACTTCCGGCATCAATTTTAAGACAGAAAGTCTAGCATTTACTCATTGGTGGGATTACACGCACTGATGTCGGAAATACGTACTTTCGATCGGCTATAAAGAAAAATAGTTATTATGTACACCGCTCCATGAGATTGTCGCTACTGCCGCCAGCCAACAGTCGCGAACAGCTGTCATTCGTGTTTTTATAACCTCAAAGCTACTTGCTTGGAATGTATCTGTGTTTTAATGTAATTAATAAAAATTTTATATAGATTTTCTATAAGATAATTCGCCGAAACACTTTTTTTATACAGCTTTATATAGAAAACAAGCTGTATAAATTCAATTTTGTCTAATACATAGCGTACACGGATCGGCTCTCTTCGTCTGTTGCACACTGTGATATAGGAATTTAAAGATTGCGTATATTCTGTCTTAAAATAAAAAAAAATTGCGTATATTCTGTCTTAAAATAAAAAGATTGCGTATATTCTGTCTTAAAATAAAAAGATTGCATTTGTTCAAAAACGGATGTCATTTCAAATATTAGTCAGTGTTTTGACATTAATATTTTGTGAAATGCAAAGCCTTCTGAGTTAACGATTTGAATATCTAATTATTAGAACATATTACTTTGACAGATGCAAACGTCATTTTTGACATTTTTTACCATGCCAACACCACGGATGAGCGGAATGAAACCAAATTTTGGGAGGATGTTTGATATGCAAATATGAAGAGGCCTATTGTTTTTGAGGGACAACGGCGCAAGCGCAAAATAAATATATATTATATTGTTGCTTTTTATATAATAATGGTCCAATTTTTTTCGATTATAACAATATGAGAGGTATGAATTAAAAATATTAATCATACCGAATTTCCGGACCCACAACAACGGTCCATCCACGGCGTCTTCGGACAGCGCGGTTCGGTTTGAGGGTGCAGCCTCTCGGCAGAGGTAAATTTGTATCCATCTTGCACTTTCTTATTCACTCTGTTTTGTTTTTAACGGACACTATTTGCTTTCAAATGTAAACAACTGCCACGTTTATTTTTTTATAAATTGGCAAATAATCAGATTTTGTCAATCATTAACACAACAAAATATTAGGTACGTGTTGTCACTCTCACTTTCACTGACACTTATTTATTTCAAGGATTTATTAAACAAATATTATCTATTTTAATGTCGGAAGTGTTACGAAAAAATTGGAGTTTTTTAATTAATTATATCTGATTCAGATTTTTAATGGCACATATATTAATTCAAATCTTTGATTAACGTCTGAATAGAACTCATCAAATAAATAAAATTGTCGACCAATTTTTCTCAGACCAATATATTGACAAAAAATAATATTTTTTGTCAATATATATTAACAAATATATTGACAAAAAATAATATTTTTTGTCAATATATTGGTCTGAGTAAAATTGGTCGACAATTTTATTTATTTGACATAAATTAATTGCCCAGTACATTGGGAAGTTATTGTCCGACAACTAAAACCAAAATTTTCAACAAATTTGTACGTTTTAAGGTCAGTACACTATTTTTAAAAAGATTTCTCTGTGTTCATAATATGTCTGCCTTAACGAATTTCACAATCATTCATAAATAACAAAAATTCACTTACTACAGTGAAACCGTACTATAGTATAAAAAAAGATTTAAAAAGAAACTTGTAGTACCCTCAAAAGAGGTCACTAAAAACGCAAAATAATAACGTTTTGAGGTCGGCGCCAATTAAAAACTATAACTTTTTATGTACCTAGTACCTATGTGGTTTTATTAAATTGGCGCTGACCCCAAAACTTTATTATTTCAAGCTTTCTAATGACCTTTTTTTGAAGGAGGTTCAATTTTTGAAGTAAAACTTCTTTACGCACGCTTGACTTAGGGATTAAGCTGGTGAATGCGTGACGAGAGATTTACGGAAGTGTGATCGGGCGAGGCGAACGGAAATTGAGAGGGAGATATATCTTAGTGAAGATAGAAAGAAGATGACAAATACTTCACTGGCTAATGGCGCCATCAGGTGGCCTAAAATATACGCAGTACTAACAATAGAATGACACATACTTTACTTGCCAGTGGCGCTATCGGGTGACAGAAAAAGGTTTTGTAAACCTACTTAACTTGCAGAGCTAAATAATATTTCATAAAATCCAACGAGAGATAAGTAATTGCAATGTATTACTTTTGTTTTCATTATCTTTATGTTTTTTTATTTTTTTCTTGTTACATTAGACTGTTCATTTCGTTCTTGAACAATTTTATAAATGAATATTTTGTTCAATACATTAAATATTCTACGTTTAAAGTGAATAAAATTGTAAATTCATTTTAAAGTTCATATTTTGTGAATTTTCGGGTGAATAATAACAAATTATGGCAGGAAGAAGTTTTACTTCAGTCGTGTGGTCTAAAGCACCCTCGTTTTTTTATTTATTTATAGACCACAATTTAAGGTAAATATGAAAAAACTTTTTAGCAAAAAAATTAAACCGCCGAAAAACTGAAAAGCAAAAAATAATAAATCTTTTTATTTAACTAAGTTCTATCTAAGTAGTTGAACGTATGTGACAGTCTAGTATATCTAAGTAATTTTGAGTCGGCGTCAACAATCCTTCGCCGGAAATCTCTGAGCGTTCACGAAGTTAATGTTAGCGACAGAGCAACCCGAACGGGCACACACTGAGGCCACACGTCTTTGCGAGTGGTCGTATGGAGAGCGCATGTTTGGAATGTTAATGTTTATCGCTGGAGATTTTTGTTAATTTGATTTGGTTATTTCTTTTAGTGATCTTTGTTCATTGATTGTTTGACGCCGACTCAAAATTACTTAGATATACTAGACTGTCACATACGTTCAACTACTTAGATAGAACTTAGTTAAATAAAAAGATTTATTATTTTTTGCTTTTCAGTTTTTCGGCGGTTTAATTTTTTTGCTAAAAAGTTTTTATTTTATAATTTTTTGTGGCTATATAATTTATAATTGTAATACACAACTCAGCATGAAAATCTGTGAGTGAACAATAAATCACCCCTATTTTCCCACCCTTAGGGTAGGAATTTTTTACCAAATTTATATGAGACCAACCTCGAGGTATACCCTATCCAATAAAAAAATAATTATCAAAATCGGACTACTCTGTAAAAAGTTATGTGTGGTCATACGTTACAATCTGTGAATGAACAATCAATAATCCCGTTTTCCTACCCTTAGGGTTGAAATTTTTTTTCCAAATTTATATGGGACCAGCTTCGGGGTATACCCTTTCCAATAAAAAAAGAATTATTAAAATTGGACTACTCTGTATAAAGTTATGTGTGGTCATACATTACAATCAGTGAGTGAACAATCAATCATCCCCTGTTTTGCTACCCTTAGGGTTGGAATTTTTTTACCAAATTTATATGGGACCAACTTCGGGGTATACCCTTTCAAACAAAAAAATAAATATCAAAATCGGACTACTCTGTAAAAAGTTATGCGTGGTCATACATAAATAAAAAAAAAAAAAAAAATAAAAAAAAAAAAATATACGCGTCGACTTGAGAACCTCCTCCGTTTTTGTTTTTCGTCGGTTAAAAATCAGATTTTTTCACATCACTGTAAAATTAATATTTATTGAACACTGCTGTTGAGTTTGACAATAATATATGCACGTAGAAATACCAATATCACAGATCAATTAAATAGTAATTACACTAATCACGAACGCATGTTGACAAAGAGCTGCCAACTTACTGTCAATAAAACAAAACATTGACTATTCTAGTTGAACACAACTCATATCCGAATTACATATTATTTATGTTCACAGCTAATATTCAAAGTCCCAGATTGCACTAAAAACAGTAATTATTTAACACTGAACAATGTTTTCATTAATAATTATTATCAGAACGGAATCGCGTGGAACACCGGCTAAAATATCCGCCTTGTCTTCATAACAGATTTTCAAAATAGAAAATTAGTTCGGTGCGCTAGTTTTGTGTGCGGATTTTATTTTTACGTTCATTCATTGAGCGGGTGACTTTTCAGATATTAAGAACGGAATATTTTAAGACGCTGCGGATAAAAAAAGAACACAAAATAGTTGTTAATATTGCAGATATATAGTATTTGTATAATAATAAACTGACATTACAACCGACGGAGCGTTTTCTAACCGATCTGTCTGACCAGTGAATTTAATTTAAGGACGTAGTCTGGTGTTCGGGTTTCGGAAAATCGAATTTATTTTTTTTTTTACATTTTTAGTAAGTATAATACATTGAGAAAATACTGCAAAAATTTTAGACCAAAATATTAAATATTTACAAAGCTATAAGCATAATATAGTCGAGAGCAGCAACGGTCTTACGGTGAGACTCTTTACCTCTCAATTGTTATCACGTTACTCTTATACTCTCGCAGAGTAGAGCAAAAAATTAGCAGAAAACGATGCCTTTGAAGAAACGGAAGGTTTACTATACACCAGGCATAGCTGATTAGTGTAAATATCCATTTTTATTTTTTTGTAAGAAATCAAATCAAAACTTTAAACGCGTTTTTCTCAAAACTATAGTTTTTGTAAGCGGCGCGGGTGATTGAAACAATTGTATACAACCGATTGGTTTCAATTTTGCACAGGGTATTCTACACAACAATAGCTCCGTCCAGTACTAGAATTTCTTAATTATAAAAATTATTTCTATTTTTTTAACCGATTTTCAACGACAAAATCACGATTTTCTCGTTTTTTTTTTAACCTGCTATTGAACATAGGACTACGTCCTTACATAGTTTGCCTAGCGATTGATTTGAACAATATTATATACTTTTATTCTATACTGAGCATAGAAATAAAATCGCAATCGAACCATTAGGGTGCAAACGTATAGTTCTGTCTTTTTTACGCCGTAAGCACTGGCGTATCCAGGAGGGCAAAACAAGCACGGGGGACCCGGCTTAAGAAATTTCTAATTTGCCCCCTCCTGGGCTAAAAGCTGGATACGCCCATGTTAACGTCATAGAAAAAGTTTTTGAAACAGAGATACTTTATTCAGATTGAATGCAAGTACATCAACCAATCCTATCATCGGAGAAATCAGGGAATTACATCAAAGAAAGAGACGCAGATATATTTTCGATTAGTGTTGGGCGATTATGAATGATATAATCGAAACATTTCGATTATGGCCGAATAATCGATCATTCGATTATGGCAACCGAGATATCATTCGCTTGAATCGATTATGAAATATGAAATAAATATTAAATCCCGACACAGTACTGTTGCTATGTCCACTATCGGTATATCATTCGGTATCTGCATCTACATGCACTGGGATGGGAAGTCTTTGCTAGCACTGGAGAGTGGGGGTGTTTCGATTGTACATACTTTGTAGTTTGTTGGATCATTCGATTATGGCAACCATTGAGGTAGTATTATACTACCTCAATGATGGCAACCGAGATATCATTCGTTTATGGCAAACGAGATATCATTCGTTTGAATCGATTATGAAATATGTCCACTATCGATATATCATTCGGTATCTGCATCTACATGCATTGGGATGTGAAGTCTTCGCTAACACTGGAGAGTGGGGGTGTTTCGATTGTACATATACTTTGTAGTCTGTTGGATCATTCTATTATGGCAACCGAGATATCATTCGTTTGAATCGATTATGAAATATGAAATGAATTTTAAATCCCGACACAGTACTATTCCACTGTCGATATTAATGTGATATATCGATATATATCATTCGGTTTCTGCATCTACATGCACTGGGATGGGAAGTCTTTGCTGGCAGTGTTTTATTTAATAAACTACCAAATAGCTTAACTGAAATTCAGTGTGGTAAAGAATTTAAGTTCAAACTTAAACCAAATTCCTAAAAAAATGTTTTTCTGACATTAAGGATTTTTTAAATTTCAATTTTAATGTTTAACTCATTATGTAAATTGACGATGTATCCATCTAGGGCATAACAAATATATTTCTATTTCTATTCGATCATACCAGTGATTCCATTATTAATATTGTGTTAAGTAATATTAACAAATCGAAATTGCAAAGTTAGAACATAATAATTCATAATCGATATTTTGAATGATCATTCGCGTACACTGTAAAAGTAAATAAAATGAAATTAATAATTGCCAAGTTTGCGCATCATTCATAATCGATAATTCGAATGATCATTCGATTATAAAAACCGATTATTTCGATTCATTCGATTATTGAAATGTATCGACTATGCCCAACACTATTTTCGATACTCTTTGTTGCTTTCACTCACCGCACATTGAGTAGATAGACAATGATTCATATAGTAAATTATTAAATACATATATGAAAACTGTAGAAAACTAGTAGTAAAATCTATCAAGGAATCTAGAGATAAATCCAGCCTCGTATAGAAATATATACAGTATGTAAACACGTACGGTGCACATAGGGAAATTAACATTGGGAAAAAATGCTTGGATCAGAGTTAGCCATGACTGCATTAATTGTTATTTCTATTGAATTATCGCGGTAATCTTGAGAATTTCTATTTTATTTTGATTTATTTTTATTTTACTTGACTTTTTTAATAATAAAAAGTTCTTATAAATCATTATTTTAATTTTTTTGTACAAAAATAAAACAAAAAAACAACTCCATGTGTTTGGAAACATTTCATTCAAAAATTGTCTGACTGGTATCATAATGACGTATGCGCGTTGGTAAATCAGTGACCCAATGTTTTTAGGTTCAACACGAATAGGCGGAGATATTTGATCTCGCACCATATTTAAGTATTTTTGGGAATTTAATGTCCCATTAATAAAAAAAGTCTGACTATGTTGTAATCATTTGAATATTTTCTTCGGTAGTATACACATTCATTTTGCAAAAGAATATTATCTGTCAAATTTAAAAACAAGATTTCAAGGCTCACTCTGATCCAGTCATTTTTTCCCAATGTTAATTTCCCTATGTGCACCTTACGTGTTTAATATTTCTATACCACGGCATACAAGCCTGGAAACCAAGAAGATTTGGATCAACACCGGCCGTGAAAGCCTACACACTTGGATTTGAACAGTGTTAAAAATTTTGATTACAAAATCCGCTGTACACGAGGCTAGATTTCTCGCTGGATTCCTTGATAGATTTTACTACTAGTTTTCTAGCGCTGGTTTTCTTAATTGCTATTATATGCTCGCTTCACACGAGACGTCTTTATAAGCTTGCTCTGCAGTATGGAGGGTAGAATTAAGGAGGGCTATCTTATATGGAGATAAGTTGGAAAAGTGTCCATCTAAATGCTGTAAATAACAGTTCAAAAATCGTCCGGAATGGCGCTAGCGCTGTATCCGAGTATAAAATGAATTTAGCAATTAGAAGTAGAAGTTATAAACGAATTGAAGTGCGCTGAGTTGGAAAATTTAGTATTTTTAATGATTAGAATCGTTAATAATACTGCAGTATCAATATTATCTAACGTATATATTTTTTTTATTTTTCCCTATATAAAAAAAAATAATTATTTTGTTCAACCATAATACAGAAGAAAATTGATTATAAAATATTATCGTAACAAAAAAATATTAAATTTCACATTCAAAACTAGACAGTTTAAACAATCGGCCATGTTGGCTGGCTTATATGACGTCATGATATACGATGCATACCAACCTTGATATCAAACTGTCAATGTTCTAAGTTGTTTCATGATATTTATGTTCAATTTTGTAATTTTTGAGACGTTTTAATATAAAAATAGGTTTAGGAACGAAATATCAGTGTTTATAAATAACATTATATTATAGAATATTTAATCTTTTTGAATCTCGCGCGCTTTTTACGGTGTATCCCACATTCAAAATACTTCTAATTGGAACCATTCCGCACAATGCCCAAGGATAGGCATCTTCTATCTATTAATATATATATATCTATAGTTTTGTGACTTTACCTCTCAAAGTTGGTAGGACTGTTAAATAGAAATTAACACGAGAATTTTAAGCCGTAACTGACAGTAACTCTTTAGGACTCCACAGAGTAGCACGTGTTTAGAAAGTTATCTCCCTAAAAACGGTTTTGAAATTACAAGTTTGTTGTGGTCTTTGACTTTAATCGAAACATTTGAACGCATCTACAATTTGTTTGTTGTGTTAAACATTTGAACGCATCTAGAACTTGTTTGTTGTGTTAAAATAATATAAATCAAGATTCAAGAAGTCTATTTCAAAATTTCAACTTTGTACGATTAACACTGAGAAAAATGGAAAGCAAAATTTTGAAATTAAAAACTCTGAGTTCAACAGCAGTGGCTACACAAATGTGGTGTTCAAGGTTCCTGAAAAGAAATTACAACAATGAAATACGAGATTTAGGCTTCGTCAGCGACCAAGTTGAAAGTCTGAGTGAGTTATTACAAACTAAAATACAATCGGACAGTGTGATGTTACCGAGAAATTTAAAATTACTTTTAACATTCTTAATAAAGACATTGGCGTTAGAAATAGAGAATTTTTATGAGGATTGTACTAACGACGTGATGCAGATTGGTGATCCAGTGGTCTGGTCGAGGTACGGAACAATTGAAAGGGGCAAAACAATCGAAAAATTTATCGTCGACAATGAAATGTTGACTTATGAAATGCGTTGTTACTTTGCCATTGTTAGTTCATATGTGGATGACGCGAAAGTTCTTGATTTGTGGCGACGTTGTGATAAAATCAAATTTTATAGAGCCTATGATTTTTGTTTGATATGGAGTCCGGTTGGTTACAATATTTTCTCTTGTGAGAACTCTTTTCTGATAGCAACTTTGCGAATGTTTCGCGATACGTCGTACCTGAGCTGCGACGCATTCGAGAAGAAATATAGAGATTATACTTGGAAAGAAAAGAGTATCATTGTCAATCAGTATTGCCGATCTGTCAGAGTGGAATCGATGTGTTTGGAAATTTTGCTCAAATATGGAAACAGTTCAACATGGAAGTATATCTTTGAAAGGTTTCCTTTATTTTCTACATTTATAAACCTGTGTGACAATTTACAAACGATATATTTATTTCCAAAATTATTTAAAGTATTACCAGAGACAGTTGATGACAGTAACAAAGCAGATTATATTGTTCAGTTAAAGACACTTTTGAATTATATAGATGATGATAATCCACAGAATTTGTACAGATCGATTATTCGAGGGCTTTATCATACAAAATTATATCAAAACATAATGCAGGACTCAAATTATCGTCGTCACTTCATTGAAAGTTTTAACTGGAAGGCTTATACTCCATCTCAACTGAAATTCCTTTTTAACCTGACTGCTGATTATCCAGATTGTTTTAAAATGGCTCTCAACATTGGGTTGTTGAGGCGGTACTTGCGATAAGCGAGGAAAAATAGACATTAAATCATTCATCGGAAGCTAGAAATGGCTTTAATCTCTTTATTTATTGGAAGATTAAAGGACGAATCCTGGTGGCATAGGATCAATGAACTAAGCAAATACTGAAGGTATTTTTATTACATTTAATTTATGTCATCTTGCCGAAACGTCAGACAATTAAAATGCAATAAAAAACCTTCAGTATTTGCTTAGTTCGTTGATCCTATGCCACCAAGATTTATCCTTTAATCTTCCAACATTTAAACAAGATAATCATCACTCTAAATTATTAGAGTTATTTTTCACACTCTTTATTTATGTTACGGTCTATACCCGAATTCGGTCATGACCGATATAAATACGTAAAAACTAGTTTTGACCAACGAATATTGCACAAACCCGAAATCTTACATTTAAACGGGTATTGAGTGTTATAAAATGAGCAAATCTAGTTTTGCGCATCTTCAATTGGACAAAACTAGTTCTGCCCATTTTTGAACGGGCAGTACTAGTATGACATCGGAATCTTCTTTGCGTTTTTTAATTAACTTTTCCACATCAATGATACTTATTATATCAAAGCGATTTATTCTTCTGTATTGTTTAGCAATCAAATTTGCTTTCTTAACCTCACTTAGTGTAGTAAGGTAATTATGTCTCAGAAGCCTCCAATAGGCGAACTAGTTAAGGCTCGAATTTATGTAGCATTTTTACTTAATTATTACACTGAATATCCCACAATTATATTAATTATAACATTTAGGAGAACAATTCAATAGGTACATAAACAAGAACATAACCCTACTTTTGTTCGGGTTCGGACGTTGATTGAATGAAACAAGCATAACTGCTACTGTCCATTCAAAAATGGAGAGAACTAGTTTTGACCAATTGAAAATGCGCAAAACTAGTTTCGCTCATTTTATAACACTCAATACCCGTTTAAATGTAAGATTTCGGGTTTGGGCAAAACTAGTTTTGCGCATTTATTTCGGTCATTGATCGAATTCGGGTATAGACCGTAACATTTACACTACACGGAAAGAAAATTTCATTAAAAAATACCGTAGTGTACTATAATATTGGGACACTATGGCACTACTTTACCGATTGCCGATAACGGAAATATATTTTAGTGTCAATCTTATAGTAAAATTTACCGTAGTCTACTTGAAAAACATTTAATTATTTGTGGTTATTTAATACAAAAATCTCTTTGTTTAATAAATGTTAATTCACTTTACAATCAGTTAAGCACTGAATGTGTCACTTTTTACGACTGCAGCGCCACTCTACGTTGGTGGACGGTACCGTTATTAAGATTAATAATTACTTGAGATTTACCGAAGGTTATGTTTAGCCATCAAAATTTAGAAAATAAAATCTGTAATCTGCAATTGAATGAATTTATCGATTCAAATCTTTGATTAACGTCTGATTAGAACTCTTCAATAAATAAAATTATCGATCAATTTTATTTATTGAAGAATGTATCGAATATTGACACTAAAAGCAACCTTATCTATCTATCTATACGCTTAATTCATAACCAAAATTGTAATGCAATGTTATTTAAATAAAATTTATATATTATTTCTGACTTATGTTGTTGTTATTCAATACATATTTTTCTCTTTATCCTAAAATTGGCAGAGTTCCCTAAAAAGAATTATGCAGGTCTACAGGTGCGTCAAAAAACCAGACAAAATAAATGAAATGTATTGTTGTATATCCAGGTCAGCTTTTAATACCTACCTACTGTTTGTTATGAATTTGAACTGTCAAAACATTGATATTAAAATGAAATAGTTAAAAATACATCCGTTTCTTAAGGGGGGAGTACGGTGTAGAATAAAAAATAAATATAGTTTAAAAAAAAAAAAAATAAAAAACACGCTTTATAAACTAAAAAGTAAAAAATATTTTTTAAAAAAAGCTTAAAACAATAATGAATAAAAAATACTAGTATTATTGTGAAAAAAGCGTGGGGCGCTCGATGTACGAAAATGTGGAACAAAGCGCCCCACGCTTTTTTCACAATAATACTAGTATCTTTTATTCATCATTGTTTTAAGCTTATTTTAAAAAAATATTTTTTACTTTTAGTTCGATATAAAGCGTGTTTTTTAGTTTTTTTTTTTAAACTATATTTATTTTCCACTTTTTAGTTCGATTTATTGTCAAAAATATGCCGAAAAAAATTTTTTTTTCGGCCTGGACGGGATTAGAACCCACGACCCGTGATTCCGAGAGTTGACGTCAGCGAAGACCCGTGCCTTAGACCGCACGGTTAACCACTGTAGTTACAGTGCTGGCATATTATACTACAGCATTAAACCACTTGCTGTAGTCCAAACGAAGGTTACAAACAAACATACATACAAACTTACAAGTGAAGTTAATATAAAGCGTGTAAAAAGAATCGATTTTCTTTTTAATGGTTTCTCTACTTCTTCAGACAAGTTTATAGGTTAGCATCCTTTGTTGACCAATCACATTCTACCTATCATTGTACTATTACGTTGTGAATTTATACGCAATGCCACAGTACAACATGATTTAAGGCCGCTGCACACGGAGCTAGTTTTGCCGCTAGAATCGTTGCTGGGACTTTTGCTGGCTACGAGGATGGAAATGACGTCACTGCGGGCTAGTGTGCGTGGTCACAAGTTGGATTTCAAAATTAGAACCAGGATTATTTTTCAGTCACTTAAAGTCAACCAACCAAACTCACACTGTGAGGACAAGCCTTTACTGCGAACTAAAAAGTTACACTTAAAAAATCGACACAAGCGATTTTGCTTGGTCGGAAAAATACGTATATAAGAATTCCATTAGGAATAGTTGTTTTTCCAACCACAAAAACGTTCCTATTGACCAGGGGTTATAGTAGGAGAGCTATCAAACAATTTTGGGTAGGTATTTGAGGGAACGGAAACATTTGTATACAGGCCGCTGCACACGAGGCTTGAAACGCTGCTAGATTGGCCTACTACTTTTCTAGCGTTGGTTTTCTTGATTGCTGTTATGTGCTCGCTTCACACGAGACGTCTTTTCAAGCTAGTTTTGTGAATAAATCCGGATCGCGCTCAGTGACAGTTCAAATATAAACACAGAGCAAAACGTGTCTGTTGTCTGACTCTGAGCACAATGACGCCATGTTGGTTTGTGGGCGTTTGTTCAAGTCGTCCACTTGAAAAGATACTGCTTCCTGATTGGTTCTTGCTCATACCTAGCAGCGGACCTAGCCAGGAAAATAGCCCCTGTTCTAATTTTAAAACCTATCTTGTGAGCTAGCAGGTGAGACCGCAGTGACGTCATTTCCAGCTTCGTACCCAGTCTACCGGCCAGCAGAATGAAAGGCCGTAGCCAAGAATTCACTTCGGGGGGAGTCGAGCTCTGGACCAGAGACAATAAGTAACAACTTTATTTTAAAATAAGCACACATAATATGTATATTATAGTACATAAATACAAAAATTAAAAGGCAGCCGACTTCGATTTCGACGAAAGAGTTTAATGATTCAGTTAATTTATTAACAATGCATTACATTTCGATTTTACTCGTTCCGAACAACGTGGAATCCAATTATCGTATCACAGATAAAAAAAAGAGTCGAAAATATTTCAGTTAGTATATGTATAAAACGGTGGGTTGGCCAAGGCATTTCGGAAGGGGTTTGAACCCCCAAAACACTCTCCCTGCCTACGCCCTTAAAGGCTAGGTCCCACTACCATTCAGTCAGGTCTTCGATTTTGTGTTCAGACAGTACAAAAGAAGTACAGTGTAAACTCTTTATAACGTCCTTCGTTATAACGAAAAACTCCCTATAACGTCGAAATTTTTACGATTTGGTTGGTTTACCTTAAAACCTATACATTAACACCCTCTTTATAACGCAACAGCCATTCTCTATTACGAAGAAATATGTTCATATTTAGGCGTCAGCAAATGTTTACAGACATAAAGAGGACCATTCTGAACCATCACCATCTATTCAACAAGCACTTGATGACGCCAAACTATAGGTATATGTGTTTGTATATGTGTTTGGAATAAATTAATTTTGTGAAAATTGGTTATTTTTCTTTCTTCCCTCCATATAACGAAAATTCTTTATAACGAAAAAAATGTTCGGTCCCTTAAAATTCGTTATAAAGAGATTATACAGTACATTGAAGAATATTGTTAATTTGGTTGTTTTTCTTTCTTCACTCCATATAACGGTAACTCTCTATAACGATAAAAAATGCTCGGTCCCTTGAGTTTCGTTATAAAGAGTTTACACTGTATTACACAAATTTTCACGTTGCCTAAAAAATATGTTTGATAGCTCATGGACTATTACACATAGTGCTAGATCAACGTCAGGTGTTTGGGTTTGATAACGGGAGCTAGCTAGCTCCACTTCGTCCGCGGCCCTTTTTACTTCTTCTCTCGAGAATTAACAGCAAGAGTACACAACAGGCATGGACAACCTTTCTGTTTGAGTACCAGATTTTACAATTTCATTTCTTTCATGGTTAAAAAAAGCTTCACACCACCAAAAGTTTTTTTTTTATACCTCGATCGAAAGTAGGTACATACTTTTAGCATCAAAGTCTAACATTTACGCATTGGTGAGATTGCACGCACTGATGTGGGAAGTGCGTACGTTCGGGCGGCAGTAAAGCAAAAATAACCTATCAACTGTTGTTTAGATGTCGTTTCCATAAATATGAAGATTCTATAATTAAGGCGCAAGATGTTATCAATTCCTCGCATGTTTGTTCTATCTCTAATAAAGTGATATAATCATATTTGCTATTTTTAAGCTAATTGCCGTACCGCGTCTAAAGGAGTCTCACTTCAAAAATAGTTTTGCAACCTCGACGGTTACTCATGCCTGGAAAATGCACATCAGATCGAGCATGCAAGATGAATGGAAAATAAAGGTATAGTCGGGATTTTACTGGATATTAAGGGACAACGGGAGACAGCAATTTTTTCATGCAGAAATGAACACGGGAAATGTGTTTTTTTTATGAACACAAACCTTCAATAGACTGTACTTAAAATATTTTATGATCCGACAGACTTTATTTATACTCCTACTAGCTTTTACCCGCGTAGTTTTCGCGAATATTTCTAGGTTTCCGCGTCAGAAAAATTCTAGTCGACGTCTTGATCATTCAAATTTCAAACATACAGTAGAACCTCTTTAAGTCGAACCTCGATAAATCGAAAACCTCCAAAACTCTAAAAAATTTGTCGTGTTCTCTTCCTTGCAATCCCCAAAACCTTCATTACTCTAAATCTCTACCCTCTATAGGTAGAAATAATCAGTGAGTCCTTGCAAGCCATTTCGGTACATATTTTCCCTCCGTAACTCGAAAAAATACATTGAATCTCTGTATCTCGAACATACAAACTCTAAATTAGTTAGAATGAATTTTTTACAAGTCGAATATTTCCCTACAAAATCCACGTAAATCGAAATTCTTCATAACTCGAAAACCCTATAACTCGAACTTCTTGGCTTCTCCCTTGAAGTTCGACTTACAGAGATTCTACTGTATTACTGACATTATACTAATATCTATAACTAGCCGTTACCTGCGGCGTCGAACGCGATTTGAGACGAAACAAGGATGCATTCCCTTTATTTGGCATAGTTACTCTTTTCTCGACGTGGACCCCCCTAAAATTGATGACGATCACGTGATCAACGTCCAGACAAATCTTGAAAATTACACCCATGTTTGTACAAAAAATTTAATAAAAACTATCCTACATCACAAGTTGCACCAAGCAAGACACATTAACAAAATTTCATTAAAATCTGTTCAGTGGTTTCGGAGATTACCGCGGCCAAAATAGTGACACGGGAATTTTATATATATACAGTATGTAAACACGTAAGGTGTACATAGGGAAATTAACATTGGGAAAAAATGACTGGATCAGAGTGAGCCTTGAAATCTTTTTTTTCAATTTGACAGATAATATTCTTTTGCAAAATGAATGTGTATACTACCGAAGAAAATATTCAAATAGCTTAAGCAACGAATAATTCTAGATGGAAAAGTCGAAAGCAGAACATTTGACTTAGGAACTTTGTTTGGACTAGTTAGGAGATAAACATACTAAAAGTCCTTACCCCTTCGAGGTACGCCCGAAGGGGGGGAGCACAAAGAAGGTCCCGTTTTTTGGTATTTTGCTTTCATCTCGAAAACGGTACGTCGTACGAAATTTTGTTGGAATACATAATGAAAGCTGATAAAATTCTCTACAACTTTAGTTTTCACACTTTTTATCTATCTCCAATCTTTGCCTAGCTATGAGCTCCGAAAAATGGTCGATTTTCAAAAATGTGTTAAATTCTCTGTAGCACATTGTATCAATACGAATTTGTCAAAATCATTTCGTATCGCTCATCCACACTATTAAAAACACCCACACACTATTAAAAAATAACATAAGCTGGGAGTACCTCCACACAGGGCCCTCTTTCCCACTGGGCACTCTGGCACGTGCCCAGGGCCCCGCGATCGATAGGGAACCCCTAGTTTAATGGTATACTAAGTACCTAAACTGTTTTAAACAAAAATCATCAGTGAACTATTTTTCATATACTTATTTTTTTGTGTCCTTCATGTTAAAATTGGGAACGTGATCCTTTTAAATATATGCATTTTATATCACATTCCTCGACTTAGAATCTAGAACCTTGTTTATCTATTTTCTTTGTCTATTCTAACAAAATAGTGCTCTGTTAAGGTCATAGGGGCCCCATAATCCTAATGTGCCCAGGGTCTTCAATAGGTTAAAGCTTATGTTATTTTTTAATAGTGTGTGGGTGTTTTTAATAGTTTGGATGAGCGATACGAAATGATTTTGACAAATTCGTATTGTTACAATGTGCTACAGAGAATTAACACATTTTTGAAAATCGACCATTTTTCGGAGCTCATAGCTAGGCAAAGATTGGAGATAGATAAAAAGTGTGAAAGCTAAAGTTGTAGAGAATTTTATCAGCTTTCATTATGTATTACAACAAAATTTCGTACGACGTACCGTTTTCGAGATGAAAGCAAAAAACCAAAAAACGGGACCTTCTTTGTGCTCCCCCCCTTCGGGCGTACCTCAGAGGGGCAAGGACTTTTAGTATGTTTATTTCCTAACTAGTCCAAACAAAGTTCCTAAGTCAAATGTTCTGCTTTCGACTTTTCCATCTAGATGCCCCTTATGAGCACTCATTGACTAAACTAAAATGATTACAACATAATCGGACTTTTTTTATTAATGGGACATTAAATTTTCCAAAAATACTTAGATATGGTGCGAGATCAATTCGTGTTGAAGCTAAAGACACTGGGTCACTAATTTACCAACGCGCATACGTCATACAGTCAGATAATTTTTGAATGAAATGTTTCCAAACAGATGGAGTTGTTTTTTTGTTTTATTTTTGTATAAAAAAATTAAAATAATGATTTATAAGAGCTTTTTATTATTAAAAAAGCCAAGTAAAATAAAAATAAATCAAAATAAAATATAAATCCTCAAGATTACCACGATAATTCAATAGAAACACTGAAAAAACAGTTCGGTTAGACTTTCATTCATCTAGTTACTTTCACGATTGGCAAATTAAAGTACTGTTAGACAAAAATAGTATTGAACCTTCTGACTCTACAAAATTTTTGGGCATTCATATTACTAGCAATCTAAACTGGAACGATCATATTAATAATAAGTACAATAAATTAAGTCAAATAGTTTACATGTTCAGAAAATGTAGACCGCTAGTAAACCAGTCAGTCTTAATGCATATGTACTACGGCTATTTTCAATCCGTATGTAGTTACGGCATTATATTTTGGGGTGGATCGTCTGCGGGCCTGAACTCTATATTTTTGTTACAAAAAAAGATTGTAAGAATAATAACAGCATCAAATTATTTGGCTCCATGTAAACCTTTATTTAAAAATAATGATATTCTTACAGTACCTTCCCTCTTTATTCAAGCATGTGTGCTATTTGTCAGAGAGCATGAAAATATGTTTCTCAGAAATTGCGATGTTCATGCACGCAATACAAGACATTGTTCTAATTTAAGAGTACCCAAACATAGACTCACTTTGTTTGGAAATAGTGTATATGGTAACTGCATCAAATTTTACAACAAATTACCGAAAACCATAAAGGAAACAAAAAATCCGAAAAAGTTTAAACAGTTATTAAATAACTATTTAAAAACAAACGCATTTTATAGTACAGAGGAGTACATGTGTTTGAATAATTATAATTGAGTTTACTCTCTTAAATATTCTCTTCTTTCAAAATTTTAAAATTTCTAATTTTTAATGAATTTAATTATTTTGTTTAAATTATTGTTAAAATAATAATATGTAACATTTGACAAACTCTCCTGTTATACGCATGTCATAGAGTAATAAAAATTATTATTATTATTATTATTATTATAGAAATAACAATTAATGGCTAACTCTGATCCAAGTATTTTTTCCCAATGCTAATTTCCCTATGTGCACCTTGCGCGTTTACATACTGTATACATATGGTGTGCCGCTCGCATGCTATTGCGATCTCAGGTGACAACGCTTTGGCGACACAGAAATAGTTGACAACATGCCATGCAGTACACGAATCGCCGTGTCTGTGAGTAGATTTGTACGAGGTGCGTTAAAAAAAAACTTGAATAAAATTGAATCTCAAAAAACATAAGCAGTCATTGAGGACTGCCGACAGAAGTGAAAACCTCATTTTTCAAAAGCCGCTTAGATTTTATGTGGGAATAAAGAATCTCAGTCACATAATATCAAACATAACCCTATTTTATTTTCGCGCAGTCGGGTAAAAATCTCATTACTTTTGTTTTACATCTCGTATAGCCCACAGATTTAACCGAAGGCGGACATTTTTAGCAATATTGCTGACAGCTGTGCGATTAAAGGACCGCAAAGAATGATTTTTTACTGATTTAGTCGAATAGAAGTACTATTTGTTTAATCTATACCAGCCATTCTCAAAGTGTGCTCCGCGGAACCCTAGGGTTCCGCGAAACCCTTGTAGGGGCTCCGTAAGAATTTTGAAAAATATTAAAAAAGAATATTGCGTATAATATTTTTTAATATTATGCTATACGCACGCCGACAAAAGAGGCAGTGCGAGCTGATCAGCCAGCAAGAAAACAACGTTCATGCCTATTTAAAAGAAAATTTTAAAGGACATTTTGATTTCGTATACTGGAATAGTTAATAAAATTATTATTATTTAATGTTTGAATGTGTTAACATTGATTATTTTCATTAAAAAAAAAAAAACAATACCTCCCTTTAGATTTTTTTTAATAAGTAACTGTTACATTGAACCTACTCGTATTATGCTTATTAATAAAGAATGCACATAAAGACATTTTTGTTTTATTGGAGGGTTCCGTCAAGTATTTCGCTTTCCAAAAGGGTTCCGTCACCAAAAAAGTTTGAGAACCGCTGATCTATACTAATATATAAAGCTGAAGAGTTTGTTTGTTTGGTTAGTTGAACGCGTTAATCTCAGGAGCTACTGGTTCGAATTGAAAAATTATTTTTGTGTTGGATAGTCCATTTATCGAGAAAGGCTATAGGCCATATAATATCACGCTACGATCAATAGGAGCGGAGCATCAATGAAAAATGTTGCAAATTATAACTCAAAATTTGTTCGTCTGACAAAAACTTTTGAACGGTATCTCCGATCATCATGAAATTTGGACATAACATTCATCTCGGTAAACTAAGATGAATGTGCGAACTCATGCCCTCGCCCCATTCGTTCTTTTGCACCAGGGGGAAATCGGGAGAGACCGCTAGTAATATATAACCACATTTTTTAAGGATGATATAATAGCGGGAAAATGGAACCTTCACCTTGTACAATATTGTGCATAATTTCAAATTATTCAGACGTCTGAAAGTGGGTGAAAATTATATTGAATGATTCCAAAACATAGATACATAGTTATATACATACAAATTAAGTTAATAAAAGATCTTAGATTAAATGTTGTCACTTTATATCAAATTTCTGCTGTTCCCATTGCATATGGTCAGGCATAATATAAAAACAAATATTTTAAAAGCTCTGTTTCTCGAGATTAATATTTTGGCACCCGTACCACTCCTATCTTTTAAATCAACGCATTTTTCCCGTTATTGTATAGCTTCTTTTATTATCTATTATTATTATTTATTTATTATCTAACTTTAACACCTTTTTTGTTCTTCTGCGCTGTCTATTCTTTATGTCAATTGTAATCTTTTGACAGTTCGATGTTTTAAGTATACGAAGGCAGTAGTGTTAAAATTGAAAATGAAAGAAATACCGCTCAATGCTTATGACCTAGCTGCAATGTGTCGACTTTGTTTATCAAGAAGTGCTACCATGTCAGACTTATTTACGTTTTCAGTCAAATTAGGAAATCAAGTAGCTAATGTAATTATGGATTGCGCTCCCATTCAGGTAAGTTCACTTCATTCAGACATAATTTTTAACGCACGACTGAATCTATTTTATTTTGTATAATCACACTAAAATGACTTATTAAGTTATAAATAAGTGTAAAACGATACCAGTTTATATTATTTCTCTTGTTTTCGCAAGAAAAAAGCTATATTTTAAGAATAATTGAAGATTAAAGATTGTAATTACAAATGTGGTCATATCAGAGTATTTGTTGTAAAATAGCTAACAAATATTCTCTTGATTCTTAGATAACAAGACAAGATGAAATGCCAAATTTCATTTGTCAAGCATGTTACATGCAATTAGAGAAAAGTCACCAGTTCCGAAAGCAAATAATACAGGCTGACATAACACTACGGCGCTATCTACACGGACTGCATCCTTCCAACAAACAAATAAAGACGGAGTGTTCAAATCAAGGGCCTTCTGATGACACTTCAGTTTGTAACATCACTAAAAAGTGTGAATCTTTAGAAATGCATGATGCATGGCTAGAAAATTCACGTCAAAATTTTTATTCACCTACCGAAAACAGCAAAGAAATTAATATAAAATCCGAAATCAAAGATGAACCATTGGATAATAATTTATTATTTTCGAGAGAATGCTCTGAAGAAACACAAGAAACTTTATGTAACGACTATGCAAGTGAAAATATCTGTCAAGTTAACCTTGAATTCGTTGAAGGTCACATGAAAAACGATGAACCGACAAGTTCTAAATTAGAAAATAAGATTAATAAGGACACATCTTTCAAATCCGTAATCAAAAAAGAACCGATGGGTAATAATTCTTTAATTAAGTATGCTGAAGACACAGAAAAAACAGTATCTGCATATGATGATAATGAAATAAGCTGCGACGACGCAACAGAAAACGTTTATAAGCGAGCAGAACGAATAACTATTTTAAATCGTGAAAAGCACAAAAAATCAAACATGATAAAGTTGAATCAGTGTTTCCAAAGTTTTGAAACCACATCAAGTTTGCATAAACACGAACGTATTCATACTGGAGAGAAGCCATATATATGTGACGTTTGTAATAAACGCTTTGTTCAGTCACAAAATTTAAAAATTCACAAGCGTATACATACTGGTGAGAAACCGTATCAATGTGACGTTTGTAATAAGTGTTTTAATGTAGAACACAATTTGAAAAGACATAAAAATACACATACTGGTGAAAAACCGTATAAATGTGACGTTTGTAGTAAGTGTTACACTGAATTTAAGAATCTGAAAATTCACAAAAGTACTCATACTGGTGAGAAACCACATAAGTGTGACGTTTGTAATAAAGGCTTTGCTCAGTCACAGGATTTAAAAATTCACAAACGTATACATACTGGTGAGAAGCCATATCAGTGTGACGTTTGTAATAAGTGTTTTAGTAAAGCACACAATTTAAAAATGCATAAAAATACACATGCTAGTGAGAAACCGTATAAATGTGACGTTTGTAATAAATCTTACGCTGCAATTCAGACTTTGAACTTTCACAAACGTTCACATACTAGTGAAAAACCATTTTAATGTGACGTTTGTAATAAGGTCGATGACGTAAGCTTCTTAAATGTTCACACTTTGTATCAAATCTCTGCCGTTCCCATTACTTATGCCCAGGAATAATAAAAATAATATTTAAATAAATTCCGTTTTTCGACATTAATATTTTGGCCCCCTACCATTACTATCTATAAATCAACGCCTTTTCCTCGTTATTGTATAGTTTATTAAACACATTTTTTGTTCTTCTGCGCTGTCCATTCTTTATGTCAATTGTACTCTTTTGACAGTTCGATGTTTTAAAAATACGAAGCAGTGTTAAAATTGAAAATGAAAGAAATACCGCTAAAAACTTATGACCTAGCTGCAATGTGTCGACTTTGTTTATCAAGAAGTGCTACCATGTCAGACTTATTTACGTTTTCAGTCAAATTAGGAAATCAAGTAGCTAATGTAATTATGGATTGCGCTCCAATTCAGGTAAGTTCACTTCATTCATTTTTAACGCACGACTGAATCTATTTCATTATGTATAATCAAACTAAATGACTTATTAAATTATAAATAACGGTAAAACGAAACCAGTTTCTATTATTTCTCGTGTTTTCACATAAACAAATGAAGATTATAGATTTTAATTAAAAATTTCGTCATATCAGAGTATTATATTATTATAAAATAGTTTAAAAATATTCCTAGATAACAAGACAAGATGAAATGCCAAATTTGATTTGTCAAACATGTTATACTCAACTGGAGAAAAGTCATCAGTTCCGGAAGCAAATAATACAGGCTGACATAACACTACGGCGCTATCTACACGGACTGCACCCTTCCGATAAACAAATGAAGACGGAGTGTTCAAATCAAGGGCCTTCTGATGACACTTCAATTTGTAACATCACTAAAAAGTGTGAATCTTTAGAAATGCAAGAAAATTCACCTCAAAATTTTGATTCAACTACCGAAAATAGTTACGAAATGAGTATAAAATCCGAAATCAAAGATGAACTTATGGATAATAATTTATTATTTCCGAGAGAATGCACTGAAGAAACCGAAACACTATCAAAGGCCGATGATAGTGAATACATATCCTCAATTACCAATGTTTGCAATATTGATTTGGGTGAAGATGACCTGGCCACCAACTCTAAATTAGCAGACCAAATTATTGAGAACCCGCCTTTGAAATTCGAAATTAAAGACGAACCAATGGATGATAATTCATTAATTGTTGAGAATGTTGAAAATCTATCTAAATATGCTGGTCGTGAATTCAACTGCGTCTACGTAACAGAAAACTTTGATAAACGAGAAGAAGAATTACAAATTCCTGAAAATCCCAAAAAATCGAATGTGAACAAACGTTATCAGTGTTTCCAGTGTAAAAAAAGTTTCGAAACTACACAAGCCTTGAAAAGACACGCGCGTATTCATGCTGGTAAAAATTTATACAAGTGTGACGTTTGTAACAAGTGTTTTAATCAATCAGACAATTTAAAAATTCACAAATGTACACATACTGGTGAGAAACCATACAAGTGTGACGTTTGCAGTAAGTTTCTAAGTACGTCACATACTTTGAAAAAACACAAACGTACACATGGTGAGAAACCATATATGTGTGACGATTGTGATAAGTGTTTCTATCAATTGGGGGATTTGAACATTCACAAACGTACACATACCGGTGAGAAACCGTATAAGTGTGACGTTTGCAACAAGTGTTTTAATAAAGCGCACAATTTAAAAAGACATAAAAACACACATACCGGTGAGAAACCGTACAAGTGTGACGTTTGTAATAAGTGTTACACCGAATTTAAGGGTTTGAAATTTCACAAGAGTACGCATACTGGTGAGAAACCATATAAATGTGACGTTTGTAATAAGTGCTTCTATCAATCGCGGTATTTGAAAGTTCACAAACGTACACATACTGGTGAGAAACCATACAAGTGTGACGTTTGCAATAAGTGTTTCATTGATTCACATCCACTGAACATTCACAAACGTACGCATGTCGGGGAGAACTCTATTAGTTCTGACGTTGTGACAATTTGAAAATTCACAATCGTGCGCATACTGGTGAAACATCACAGTAGTATCACGTATGTGTGAGTGTTTCAATCAATAAGAGGAATTAAAAATTCTCAAACGTAAACATACTGGTGAAAAACCATACAAGTGTGACGTTTGTAATAAGTGCGTCAATGAATCACAGAAAATGAAACCATATCGATAGTTATTCGGCAGCTTATTCATCTCAGATATTGATTAGCACACACCTTGAAGACACGAAACAGATACAAAAACGACCACAGCTACGCTTTCTGAAGGAGTATGCTGTGCGTTCGTTATGAATAAGTAACCAGGAAAGGGTTAAAAAGCTTACTTACGATCATAAACATGATAATATTTTGCCTCTTCGAACTTACCTGAAAGAAGAGAAAAAAACATTAGAATATTGTTCATTTATTGTAATTATAGATTGTATGCAATTGGTATAGCGCGACCAGTTTTGTTTTTCATTGCAGCACTTGTGCGTAATGAGTCACTTTTCGGGCCCGTGTGTGTGTGTGTGTGTGTAAAGCAGCTATTTTATAGGACGTAGTGCAACAACTGGTCTATCATTTCAACTTGACAAATTAAACATACGCCATTATTTACAAAATATAAAATGGTTTAAAAAAGTTATGTATTGAATTGTATTCCTAACTCAATAAAAAATATTGCTAATTGTAGACACTAGTCGCACAATATACTATTATTTTATTTATTTTTGAAGGAAAGTTTTGTAAATTTTATTTTCTGTTAGGGAGCTGAAGCGCAAAAAAACCATGTCATCCCAATCTTCTTTCGCTTGATACATAAGCTATTTATGTAATTTAGAGCATTTTTTCTTATATGATATGTAGGCGGAATCTGGACCTATTTTAAAATAAGGGGGGATAAAAATTTCAAAGGAGGTAAAAAAGGGTTAAAATTAAAAAAAGTTTATGCCGCTTCGTTTTTAAGTTCTGTTAGAGCCAAATGACCGGGAAATACCAGCGGCAGAAATTTTTAACCAATTGCTTGACTGATGACTGACTGACTGATCTATCAACGCACAACTCAAACCACTGGACGGATTAGGCTGAAATTTGGCATACAGATAATTATTATGACGTAAGCATCCGCTAAGATCAGATTTATGAAAATTCAACTCCTAAAAGGGTGTAACGAGGGTTCAAAATTTGCATGGAGAAATCATAAAAGATAGATATGTATATCAATTCGAAAATGCGCAGGATTACTCCTGTCAACAAATAAATAATAAACACGTGTTTCATGCTTTTTCAAAAAACAACCCCTTCAGAAGGTGAAAAGAGGTAAATAGTTTAAAAATCAACATGGGTATCATTTTCAAGGTTTGTCAGGACTAGTGATGTGCCGGATCTTTAAAAATGTATATCCGTGGATACGGATCTGAATACAGATATTTGGTTTCAAGATCCGCGGATACGGTTATGGATACGGATCTTAACTTTCTTAGAGTACGCGGCGGTAAATATTGCACATCGACCTTTGGAACGAGACTATCTGTTATGGGAAAAAGTTAGTGACTTCTTTAAGAGTTACCTCTCATAACAGATTGTCTCTTTCCAAAGATCGATGTGCAATATCTCATTATAAAGATAGTTTTTTATTAGTACCTTTGAGTTATGTACTATTGGTATGGTACTCACTACGATAAATTTTTGCAATATAAAGGTGCCAAATACGATTTTAAGAAATAAAAAATAATCTGAATGGAATTTAACAGTTTTTCATTATTACCTAATCACCTATATATAAAAAATTTCATCTATGAATTGAAAATTAATAAGGTAAAAGATCCGCCATAAAACTAACGGATACGGATCTTTCATTTCCCTCGGATATCCGCGGATACGGATATCCGGCACATCACTAGTCAGAACGTTGATCACGTGAATGTCATTAATTTTAGAGGGGTCTACGTCGAGAAATGAGTAACTATGCCAAATAATGGAAATGCATCGTGTTTCGTCTCAATCCCGTGCGAAACCGCGGGCAACGGCTAGTATATAGATAAAGTAGAACGTCCGTTGCATTGTGGGAGTTAACGGAGCAGAGGTGGTGGCTATAAGCCGTACGGGGCACATATTCAATCTTGTGTTTAGGGTAATAAATTTTACTAAGCTGTTTGAGACTTGGAAAACAAATCGCGGCCATATTGACAATTTTAACCTGCGCCAATAGGATGACCGCACCCTTTGCTTTTATTCGATACACGGGAAACACGCTATAAGGGAGCGTTGCCGAAAGGTGAAATTTAATCGTTCCGCCCACGAAGTCTGTAACTAGGAGATCCAGTTCGAGCGTAGCGGTGTGGACCGATATCTGCCGAACGAATCAATATGGCGTCGGCTACTGGGTAACGCACACACGTTCATGGCTTACATGTGTGTAGTGTCTGTGAAGTTAAACAACTTTGGTAACTATGGCGAAAACAGGCGGAAAGAACCGAACTTTTTTCGCAGGATAATCGTGAATCTAAATATTAGTAAATAAAGGAGAATTATAAAACGGTCGAATAAAAAAAAAATTTGGTGACTGATGATGAGATACTGTTTTAATAACTTGAGATATTATTATAATAGTTGCCAGTTGGGTAACTAAATTACTAATGAGCGACTAAATTACTAAGTGAGCGACAAAATTACTAAGTGAGCGACTAGAATGCCTTCGGGAATTTTGAAGCAGATATCTTCTTTTGTTTTTACTTTTTATTTTATTTTTGCACTTTGAGACTGCAACATAAAACTCACATTTTCATGAAGATTGAAAACCACCGCTTTTTTTGATAAAGGGGTATGCGAATTGTCTCGCAGTGAAACGCGATGGGGCAAAGGTGGAGTTTTTAAAAAAATAATTCCGGGGTGAACGATAAACGGGTATGCGTATTGTAATTCCGGGGTGAACGATAAACGGGTATGCGATTTGTAATTCCGGGGTGAACGATAAAGGGGTATGCGAATTGTCTCGCAATGAAACGGAAGGGGCAAATGTGGAGTTTTTAAAAAACAATTCCGGGGTGAACCATAACGGGGTATGCGAATTAAATAGTTAATTGTTTGAATAGAACTGCGTTTTCTAAAAAATGTATATTTAAATGACAGTCAATTAAATATATATTTTTTAGAAAACGCAGTTCTATTCAAACAATTAACTATTAACAAAATGCCGCTCAGAATAAATAAATCATTTGCCAAATTTTGAAAAAAATGCAGGACGTAATGTTGACACTCAAACAAATATTAGGTCGTTCAAATATTATGAAGCTTCCCATTTTGTATTTTAAGTAACTCAAATGGATGTTTGTAAGTGGCTGTTCTTTTGATTTTCGTCACGCGCAGTCAGTCGCTCACTTAGTAATACAGTAACCCAAATTGATTATTTTTGTCACCCAAAATTGTAATTTACAGTTTAAATACAACCCATTTTTTTATTGCCACACCCTGGCAAGCTGCCAAGACGTATGGAATTCATTGTTATTATAATTGTAATAACGCGAGTATTCAAACTTTGAGGGATAATATCGATACGAAATTAATATTTTTTTATGCTAAACAATTGTGGATAGATTTCAATTAAGTTTCCCGTAACTTCCGACGATATTATTAATATAGATAACGGCATCTGGGGCAACATTACCCGACCATATTATCTGAATAACACATTTCTCGATGCCGCATTTAAATGAAATTCATTCAGTCGACTTGAAATCTATTTACAGAACAAAAATAAAATCTAAAATAAAATTCTAATGGCATTCCTTTTCTCACGTCTCAAGCTATCAACATTCGAGTTGCTGATGTTTGTCGACTTTGATTTAGTTTTTATTAAAGCAGATGCAGCAAACCCGTATTTCCGAAAGTGGGTGATCCCACTTTCCTTGAGGGGGGAGGCTGACGCGATTTAGTTTTTAAATGATAATTTACAATATGTCTAAAATTGCGTAACTATGTCAACATTCGTAAAAATATTTCCTAATTAAATTTATACATACTGGTGAGAAACTTTTATAATAGGCATTATGTAAATTTTGCGATCCATTCTTAGTTCGTTGAAATAATTTCGCAATTAAACCAGAAGATTAACAATATTGTGAATATTCTTCCATATTAGTTTTTAAATGATAGTTTACAATGTGTCTAAAATTGCGAAACTATGTCAAAATTCGTAAAAATGTTTCCTAATTAAATTTATACATACTGGTGAGAAACTTTTATAATAGGCATTATGTAAATTTTGCGATCCATTCTTAGTTCGTTGTAATAATTTCGCAATTAAACCAGAAGATTAACAATATTGTGAATATTCTTCCATATTAGTTTTTAAATGATAGTTTACAATGTGTCTAAAATTGCGAAACTATGTCAAAATTCGTAAAAATGTTTCCTAATTAAATTTATACATACTGGTGAGAAACTTTTATAATAGGCATTATGTAAATTTTGCGATCCATTCTTAGTTCGTTGAAATAATTTCGCAATTAAACCAGAAGATTAACAATATTGTGAATATTCTTCTATATTAGTTTTTAAATGATAGTTTACAATGTGTCTAAAATTGCGAAACTATGTCAAAATTCGTAAAAATGTTTCCTAATTAAATTTATACATACTGGTGAGAAACTTTTATAATAGACATTATGTAAATTTTGCGATCCATTCTTAGTTCGTTGAATTAATCTCGTAATTAAACCAGAAGAGCTTCGTAAAAATTCCAAAGGAAGAAGTTGTAATGATTCACTACATCTTAACAATATTGTGAATATTCTTCTATATTAGTTTTTAAATAATAATTTACAATGTGTCTAAAATTGCGAAAATATGTCCAAATTCGTAAAAATGCTCCCTAATTAAATTTAAACATACTGGTGAGAAACTTTTATAATAGACATTATGTAAATTATGCGATCTATTCTTAGTTCGTAGAATTAATTTCGTAATTAAACCAGAAGAACTTCGTAAACATTCCAAAGTGATTCACTACATCTTAACAATATTGTGAATATTGCACTACATTAATAGCTTTCCTTTTGACCCATTTCTTCAAGTATGGATATTTCTGATGCGTAAACATCTTATTAGAATTATCTAGTTCGCGAACGAACTAGTTCAAAAGAGTGCTCTTATGAGTGAACTAGTTCTCAGCCAATCAAGAAATTAGTTCGTTAGTTCAATTATCTGCCACGCACTGAAGATGGCGGACGAAAAAAATTTATATTGTAGAATCTGTATTCTTCCAAAAATAATCTAAGAAGTTTTCTATTTTTTTGAACTGACATTTTTGTCCGTTCTAAATAAAGAAAGGAAACATCTCCGACAGAGGACATGGCTATTGGAACTATTCGGTACTTATAACAGATCTCGTGATGAAATCAGACTATATTCCGAAGTATGGACATACTGAGATGCGTTCTAAACAAAGAAAGAAAGCCTATCCAACAGAAGAGATGGTTACTGGAACTATACATGTCCTTTTTGTATTTTTGTAACATCGCTCTTAAGAAGATCTGACTATAGCGAAATAGGAAAGGAAAGTACCTACCGCAGTCCGTGAAGTAATTCTAAACATTCCACGATTTAGATTTCAAGCCAAAATTAGACAAATTCTCTGTTAAATTGCGTTCTATTATGCTATTTAAACTTATGTTAGATTTACAGAATGTTCAAAAACTATATCGACAATCTTTGGAGGGGGGGGGGGGGGTGATTCCTTAGTTGATTTTAATGTGGGTTGTGTTTATTTATGTCCGCGCATAGCCTAAAAACTAATAGATTTTTAGCTACAGATATGTTTAGCAAGATTTTAGATATAGGGATAACCATTGAATTCGCACATGTGTTCCATGCTCAACTTTTGAAAAATAGTCGAAAACTAGGTAATGTTGGAAGATGTCACCCTGTATAAAATAATAATGTCATATTCGGACCCAACGCACTCGAAAACATATTTCTAGAGCTTAGGATATTTTTAAGATTGTGAATTCAATGGATATCCCCTATATCTAAATTCTCGCTAAACATATCAGGAGCTATAAATATATGGACACTTTTTCTTAGTGACCTTTAAACTATAAAATAAAACCCTTTTCGATCAGTTTAACCGAGAACCAAATCCCGTAAGGTTTGTGCGTTAGAAAATGTCGATTTAGAGAAAAGGGGAAGTAATAAAGTGTCAGGGGCTCATTTTAAATTGTATTTTATTTGATCTATATCATTGATAACATCAATTACAACTGACTATTTTAAACCAGGCCATTTCACATCACAATCAAATGAAAACTTTTATTAAAATTATTAATATGAAGCTCGTAAATCGGCAAAATCTATTGACCTGTACTTAAGACAATATTTAATCTTTTTTAATTTTTTATTGTTTTTCTGTTATTTTTGAAGTGAAAACTTCTTTAGCGGCGTTGTACACTTTTTTTGTAATGGGTAAAAAATGTTAAACTCGCGTCAGGAAAAGTAAGAACTGGGTGAGACTCTCTAAATGATAGTAATTGCCAGATACTTTTTATATTATACAACGTTAGACATCTAGCGTTGAAATATAGTACATAAAAATGCAATCTATGATACAAACCATTTTATTTTTTATACAACATTAGATATCTAGTGTTGAAATACTGTACATAAAAATGCAATCTATGATACAAACCATTTTATTTACAAGTGTTGCCAATAAATAAACAATGCTTCTAAATGCAAAAAATTAAGACGTTAATATTCAAGTTTTCACTTCTGCCGGCACTCCCGGAGTGCCACCCGTCTTTTTTTTATGTAATTATAAGAACAGAGGGAAGACCAATCCGTAAGGATTGAATCTGCTCCGATTGCCTTAGCAATAAATTATACCATTTAGTGCTCATTTTGCAGTTTGGCAACATTGATATAGATTTGTTTTCACCGATGTCGTTTAGAATGTGATTTGTTGCGGGCTACAAAAAATGTGAGCAAATCTATATTCCTTTCATTTATTCATCTGAGGTTTGTCCCAATATCAACCACACACAGTCGCATTTAGTTGTGAATTCGTCAAATAGGAAATCTGACGGTGGGCTTTACGCCCAGTTACAGATCACCAGTATCGAGCACAGAGGCAACACGTCGGTGGCAGCAGCCCGATTGCATTCCGCGAATGCACTTGCAGGAGAGCCAGAGAGTATGCAACGTAAACTACAAGGAGCACGTGATCTGTGGGATCAATACTACGGCAACAGAACCGGCAATATTGCTACGCTTTGCTCGCCTCTGCGACAATAATCTCACACTCGTGAGTTCAGGACAGATTCTAGAACATTTACCGGGGAATGTGGAACAGCCAGCATCATATATATTAATACGCTAAGGTTAAAGATGTTTGCCTCCCTTTTTAGAAAAAACCTCACAATTTCTCCACATAAATTATATATCATTTTACAGATAATTGCTTGCTCTACTGACATCGACAACTAAAAAGTTTATTATTGCTTTTGTTTTTGTAAATTAATTAAAATACAGCAACGCTGAACAACGTCTGCCATCTGACGGCTTTAATTTTGAAACAACGTCAACACTTCGATCTGTCATCTGACCTTCATATTGTAATACAACAGACACAATACTGCATACTGCCATCTGACGGCTTTAATTTTGAAACAGCGAGCAACGCTGAACAACGTCACAGCAATGCTGCATGATGCCATCTGACGGCTTAGCTCAACGTTTTATATGACAATTTTAGTAAAATATTTCTTCGATCTGTCATCTGAGCTTCATATTGTAATACAACATAAAGAAGAACGTTATAAGCAGTGTGCAAAATTAGAAACGAATTGAATACCTGCAATCATATTTAAAGAAATAATTTTGTAAAGTGATAATTACTATACTTATTTAGTGCGAATAATTCGCACATGTCACTCTAGTCTATATTAATTTGTTTGTCCCTCGTGTCTTTAGTGCTGGGTTGCTGAAAGCATTGTCAAAATATTTAATTTGCCTGACCCTTGTTTGTGATCATATGGTACTAGTTTAGGTCAAATATCACTTTTCAAAAATTTTTATCTTTCCGTTTTGAGGTCCCCCGAATCCAAAACATATTTTTGGAAAAACTCTGTGCGTCTGTTAGTCTGTGAACACGATACAGGTCAAATAGATGAGCAGATTGAAACCAAATTTTGGGAGGTTGCTTGGTATGCAAATATGAAGAGCCCTATTGTTTTTGGGGAAAATCGGCGCATGCGCAGAATATATATATGCTATAACGATGTTTTTATATAATAATGGTATACTTTTCATAACGCCCTGTTATTCTTTTTATTTCTTCAAGAAAGTTTCGAGAAAAAATTATTTTTTCTAAGCTTTATAGTTTCGGAAATATTTTGAAAATAAAAAGAATCAGCCGCTCTTTTGTTTTATGGATCTGTCAGAAATAAACTAGTTCGGCATGTTCAGTTCACTGGTTATGTGGTTATATTGTGTATGATAAATAATAACAAATGAAACTTTTTGTGCCCCCCCTCCATAGAGATATAAGTAACTAGAGTACGCTAGTTCGTATGCTTACCATAAGTGAAAGTGTCCTCAGTTAAGAGAGAGAACGCTGCAGAAAACCAGATATTTGTTTACTCAAATCAGCATTGCTTTGTATCATTAGTTACCATAGAGATAAGGAACTGTTCTCTGTCTGAATTGCAGACACTTTCACGACTCACTCGCGTACTCTAGTCAAATATCTCTATGGTACCCCAACTATTGATTACGTTACGAAGAAATCCAAAAATTCCAACATAAAACTTGTTTTTGCCATTCTACACTGTGTTGCAAAATATTTGAGACATGCAAATTATATCTTTGCGTACCGGATATTTTAGACCAGTGGTTCTCAAACTCTTTTGGCCCACGGACCCCTTTTCATAGTCAAAACTTTCCCACGGACCCTGGGTAAAAAGCTACATAAATGCATAATAAAATTAAAAATTTTACTTTAATGTCTTGAATGGAAAATGGTGACGTAAAAATAAAATATAAATACAACATTTTATTGAAGAAGTATTTATTGAAATTATAACTTTTGTTTTAAAATACAAAATAAATGAATGACTTATGAGTGTACTTATGTACTTAAATCCCCACGAGTACTAATTTCTAATCGGTTTCTTTTTTTTTGTGACGAGGCTCATAACGGCACTGAATCCACGTGCGGACCCCCTGACGTTGTTCAGAGACCCCAAAATCGATTTTAATTTTCTAAGGACCCCCTGAATGATCCTAGGGACTCCTTGGGACCACTTCGGATACCACTGTTTTAGACTTAAGAGCATAATTCTAAAATGTACGTATAATACCCTATTTACGTTTTCAAATTTTTTGACAGTTTTTCTTTCAGGAAACAAAAATTCTACAAAATATTTTCTCGGTCGACGATCGTTTCGGACAATCAATTCATCTTCATTTGTTATTAATCATGTTCTACCAAGGGCCGAGTGCAAAATCAGTTCAAATTACATGTTTTCTTTCAAAACAATAATTTATATATAGGCATACGTTCAAAAATAAATCTTTGTTTCGAATATTAAGTAACACAGTGTATATTAAAATTATTAGTTTTTGTAGTCAATTATAAGTAAAGGTTAAGGTGAGTAAATATAAAAAATAAATTAACATGATCTATGAACTTGAAATATAATAATAACATAACCTTGTTCAAATAAGATAAGGTAAAGAGGGAAAAAGTTGTTCTTAAATGAACATTTAGTGACTGAAAAAGATGCATTTATAAACGTGCTATCAGCCACTGAAATATTAATGACTTACTGATTTCAGTTAAATACAAAATGATCAAAAAGTCCATCAGCATGCCGAGATTATTAAACAGAATAAATCTGGTTTTTGCGCCGAAGTTCCACTTGCCCCACCGTCCCCTTCGTTAACTTCTTAACAGCACTCACGGATTTGTGAGCAATTTTTTTAGGAACCAGTCGGCCGACTTGCGTCATTGAAATTAACAGATCGTTATTTTTTAACTGTTGTTTAATAACAGTGTTGTAATCACCGTTATTGAAATAACAATTTCGCTTATCGTTAGTTTAAAAGTCAATAAAGAATGATATTTTAATAGCACAAATACTGACGTTCACCCAAAAATCCGACCGATGGCGTTAGTGTAAACGTCAAAAAAAGTTTCACAAAATAATATTATTTTATCCTAACCCAATTGCATACAAAACTTTCACTAACTGCAATGTTTCACAACTATACACTTCACAAAAGAGTAATAAACAACACATAAATAAATTCACAAGAGCAAATGTAGATATAATAAACTCCACGTTTACAGATTAGGTATAATGATGTATGTGACGGCCATTATTATTTAATCAGGCGAATAAATATTTATACCCTCGAAGTAAGACAGAATAGATTTATACCTACAGTTATAATTAATAATTATGCTTGCTGAATTGAATTATCGCTACTTATTTGGAGGAATAGCTGCCTGAAGAACAAATTAAACGAATAAATAACTACTTACGTTCGGTGAATATGGCCTAGTCGAAGTGAAAGGCATATATGTTGTGGACCAAGTGATAAATTGGGAATTATTCATAATGCCCGGCCAGTTTGAAAAATACCCAATATGAGAGGGCAGTGTGATACAAACTATTCAAATAATTAAATTGACCGGGCATTATGAATAATGCCCTTCACCTATTGGGCAGAATAATAAAAAGATATTTTTATTAAATTATTTTAATGTTGACATACATTATTATTATAAAATAAATATAGTAGGAAGGTACGAATAGTACTTAGTAACAAATTCAAAATATAAAACGAAATATTAGTTTTTTTTAAGATAATCAGTATTAAATTAAATATATGTTTTTTGGTTACGGGGGATCTCAAAACGAAAAAATATTGTAAAATACGCTCTATTGTGAGCAGGAAATGAGTTGCCTGCTCTGATTGGCTAGTGCTTATCATTGTCCCTGCTCCCCACGTCTTGCCAAATGTACTTAAATTATCAAATTGCCCAACAATCACAAAGCAATATTCATAATGACCGGGCACTGTGATAAATAATAAAGTTTTAATGATTATTTATTACATGGCCCGATTTGACATTATTCATATTGCCCGGGCATTATACATAATGCCCTGATTAATCACATGGTCCATAACATAATATATACCCTCAAATATAGACAATGTTCAACGTCAAAAAAATCAAAAAAGTTTTACCTCCTCATGACAACTAGAGTCTTAAAGTGAACTTTTAAAATGTGGTGATTGATAGGCATCGATGACGTAGCAGTTTACAAGGAAAAATGTATTCTTGTTATCGAATACCCGTGTTCCGAGAAATATAAACGCAACTCTTAATTTATCTGGTAAAACGTCAAACAACATTCCAGCGTTTATATATTATAAACAGTCAAAACATTGCTCAGTTGCATTAAAACCAGCAGTCGGTGAAGACAGTTTTTTTAAGCAAACAAAATGTTGAAATTAATATTACATTTTTTATTATTTGTGAGTGCTGTTTGGTCCGTTCATTATACCGTCAATTCTGATAATGAAATTGAATCAAACGCAATAGATTTCGTGTTGTCAAATAATAATAAAGACACGGAAAATTGGGCGTATGAACATAATGAGGTTGACGCGGAAATACCAATTTTTGATAAAAAATATGGAAAATTTAAAACAACTGTTTTTAAGTTCTCGAATAAAGAGGCTAATGAAGTGCCCGCAGTGGATGATCGAAGTGAAAATTTTGAAGGACGAGCTACTGTGAAATTTGTTGAAAAAAACTCGACGGAAACGCCTGCAAAACATTTAAAGGATTTGGAGATTTCAACTACTGTAAGTCCTGATAAAAACTTTAAAATTGTTTCCAGCAGTCAAAATGAACATCTCTCTACTGAAAATGATATCAAAGTAATAAATGAAGATTTGATTGTTGCATCTATTGATGACGAACAAAATGAAGATTTTTCTACTGAAAATGATATCAAAGCAACAAATGAAGATTTTATTGTTGTATCAACTGATGACAATAAAAATGAAGATGTCTCTATTGAAAATGATATCAAAGTAACAAACGAAAATTTTGAAGGCTTTATTGTTGCATCTACTGAAGACAATCAAAATGAAAATTTCAAACAGTTCGAAGATCCATCCACCATTATTCCTGACGTTTATGTAGACAAAAAAAGTACGGACGAAGATATCAGAGTAACTACTGAAAATTTTGATTACTATTCAACATATAACGAAAATTATGATGAAATTATTGATCCTGAATTTAATCCATACATTTATGCACTTGAAAAAACAACTACGGAAGAAAATATCAAGACTACTGAAAATATTCAGTATTATCCGACTACTGATGAAATGTTTGACGACACAACTACTGAAATTTCTGAAAAAAGCATAGATGATGTCCTTAACGATATTAAAATCAGATATAAAAGCAGGGAAAATATACTCGAAATATTTAACCATATTGACAATAATTACCAATCACCCGCACTCCAAATGAATGGCTATTTAACTTTGTACAAATTAATTACTGAAGACGACTCAAACGACATAAATAACTGGAATTTGAAATTTGCCAAATTTCTATTCAATAGTACATTTGAGCCTATTGAACACCATATTGTAAGACAATATATGGAGCTTGTCAGGGCTATTCCAAGATGTGTATTACGAGTTTTTCGCAGCCACAAAATCCTCATACAAAATCGATTATACAATGAAATGTTGGTCGCTTCTGAAATTATGGAAGACGAACTAAAAAGGGATGTATTTTTTACTAATCTAACTGACAATAGCGACAATGCAAATTGTATTTGGTATACTGGAATATCTGAAAGTGAACAGGGTGTTTCGTTAATATTGAACAACACATTTTATAACGAAACAGTGTTTGCGTCGAGTTTAATCAGTGGAAATAGGGATCATATTGTATATACATCGACGTCTGATAACTTTAACGCGAAGTCTATGTGGATACTGGAACCAGTCGATAAAGCTGGAGAAGTGTGTTTGCTCAAAAATACATTTTGGAACGAATATCTGTGTGCTTACGACGAAAGATTTTATCAGTGGACCCATTATCGAAGACTTTTTACTAAAAGGCGTGGCTTGTCCAGTGATAAATCGTGCCATTTTTCATTTCCCTCCGCAAGGGAATTGGAAAAAAATAATTTGTACTAGTCCCGTACCGACGCAACGTGGTAGAATAGCTGCGGCGAAAGATGAAGCCACTGCGTCATAGTGACGTCAACGTATTGCGCCCGCCTTCTGACTTGCTATTGGCTGTTTCGGAGATCCATGTGCGTCGAGTGTTTATTTTTTTTTCTAACGCTATAAATGGATATGTCGAATTTATTCCACACGCCACTGTCTGCGGGCAAGTAGGCGTTCACTACCATATTATTGATGACGTGCCTGGCTTCAACTCGCACCGCGGGCACTATAGCTCGTGTATTTGTTAAACAGAAATATGCAATAAGAATAATCTTTAACTTATCAAAACTAACATATCGTGCAAATAAGTTTTTATAACCAACAACATTTTAACATCGAGAAGTGTCTAAATACAAGTGACCGGTAATTGCTCGTATTCCTCTCGGGAGAAAAAACTATGACTAATTTGGAATGATTCAACCTTATCAATTGGGGGTCGGAAATAATCTACCTCGAGAAATAATTGCTTAAAAAAGAATTTAAAAAATTCATTATCGAAAAAGTTTTTTTATAGCGTGAATGATTTATTCAATAAGTGATTTTTAATGTAAATTTTATTTTTTTATTATGTGAAATAAAGCTATTATTATTAATTATAATATTATTAACTATATACAGGATGTATCACAGAAAACCGTATACAGTATGTAAACACGTAAGGTGCACATAGGGAAATTAACATTGGGGAAAAAATGACTGGATCAGAGTGAGCCTTGAAATCTTGTTTTTCAATTTGACAGATATATTCTTTTGCAAAATGAATGTGTATACTACCGAAGAAAATATTCAAATGATTACAACATAATCGGACTTTTCTTATTAATGGGACATTAAATTCCCAAAAATACTTAAATATGGTGCGAGATCAAATATCTCCGCCTATTCATGTTGAACCTAAAGATATTGGGTCACTGATTTACCGACGCGCATACGTCATACCAGTCAGAAAATTTTTGAATGAAATGTTTCCAAACAGATGGAGTTGTTTTTTTGTTTTATTTTTGTACAAAAAAAATTAAAATAATGATTTACAAGAGCTTTTTATTATTAAAAAAGCCTAGTAAAATAAAAATAAATCAAAATAAAATAGAAATCCTCAAGATTACCACGATAATTCAATAGAAATAACAATTAATGCAGTCATGGCTAACTCTGATCCAAGTATTTTTTCCCAATGCTAATTTCCCTATGTGCACCTTACGCGTTTACATACTGTATAGAGAAAACACCATTGTGCAAATTAGTTAGAATCAATGATTACTTTGGCCACATTTGAGAATGGGTACAATGGTAACGGTGGCTAACAATTATTTTATAACGATAATTATTGCTAATAATGAATAATTAGAAAAATCAGTTAAAATAATTCTCTAATATTAAATTAATTTATTTTTATCAATGAAACAATTTTTTTATTGAGTGTATATTTTTTTACTTAATATTTAAACGAAACAACAGTTAAAATAAAAAAAAAGCAAAATAAATCTCCATTTTTAATTAAGCAATGGCTTAATCGGTCATAAAAACTTTCTCTCACTTTGTCAAATGAACAGCATTTTGTTACATTTGTCAACGTGGTAAAATAAATATTATTATTATATTATTACTAGCGGACCCGGCGAACTTCGTACCGCCTAACAGTATTATATATATATATCTATATAATTGGAACATCTATCTATCTATTTTATTTATTTTAAAATATACATGGACGTATATGTGTGTATGTCGAACACTCCGGCTGCGCCGTCGTGCCCGGTGCAAAAGAACGAATGGGGATATTTGAATATTTGATTAACGTCTGATTAGTACTCTTCAATAAATAAATTATCGACCAATTTTTATAAGATCAACAACATTTTCGATATGAATAAAAAAAAGTATACTTACAACACAAAATCCGTTGTTATTGGAAGCTCGTGTCACGTGTTGAGTACTTTTGAGGTTATAAAATCACTTGAAAATTATTTAATGATGAAAAATGTTAAAAGTATATAAATCAATGTTTTTTTAATTTTTGACAGAATTTTTTCAAATCATACATAAGGCTGTTTATATTTTAAAACCATGGATACGAATTTAAAAAAAAAATCGTGTCTTTAATAATAATTATAATCAAAGGAAGAAAAAAAATTTAAGGGTGGACTACCCCTAACATTTAGGGGGATGAAAAATAGATGTTGGCCGATTCTCATAGATACCGGATAAGCACAAAAAATTTCATCAAAATCCGTCAAGCCGTTTCGGAGGAGTATGACTTCGAAAACTGTGACACGAGAATTTTATATATTAGATTATTATTATTAATTTTTATATTTTTTGTTAATATATTAGTCTGAAAAATTGGTCGATAATTTTATTTATTCATAAAACAAAGTTCATTAAATTTATGTGTAATATGCTTTACAAATACATTAAATTAAACATTCATTGCTTACGTTCATACACTATAAAAATTGATTCATTGTTTACGATCATACACTGTAAAAAATAACGGAGTAAATGCAGAATGAATTACGGTCGAATATCGGCCACAGACCAAGCTGTTGTTTTAAGACTTTATAGTGCTTTTGGCTATATGAAAAGAATCCTATTATTTATTATTATTATAAAAAAACGATTGGCAAAAACGGTAAAACAGTTATTGCAAAACAAGTTTTAATATTTATGTAAATGCATATATCTGAAAAATGATAATGTAATTTATTAATTATTTTCCTTATGTGACCTGTCATAATCAAATATGTATTAGTATTTTATAGGTCATCATAATCAGTGTTTTTTTACTATGGTCTGAGAATATTATCTACCAGATTGAGGTCGCTGCGCATTTCGGCGCTAAATTGTAATTTTATAAAATGATTTAATAAATTGAATACTATCTTCATTTGATGTTTTTTCTGCCATAACCCTTTACAACCGGAGACACTTTTTTTTGTTTTTGATTAATTAGGGACCTAACCTAGAAATTATTTAAAAAAACGAGTGTGCTTTAGACCACACGACTGAAGTAAAACTTCTTCCTGCCATAAATTGTTGTTATTTACCCGAAAATTCACAAAATATGAACTTTAAAATGATTTTACAATTTTATTCACTTTAAACGTAGAATATTTAATGTAGGTATTGAACAAAATATTAATTTATAAAATTGTTCAAGAACGAAATGAACAGTCTGATGTAAGAAGAAAATAAAGATAATGAAAACAAAAGCAATACATTGCAATTACTTAGCTCTCGTTGGATTTTAAGCGTAAATCTTTACGAAATATTATTTAAAGTAGGTTTACAAAACTTTTTTCTGTCACCCGATAGAGCTACTGGCAAGTGAAGTATGTGTCATTCTATTGTTAGTACTGCTTATATTTTCGGCCACCTGATGGCGCCACTAGCCAGTGAAGTATTTGTCATCCTCTTTCTATCTTCACTAACTTACATCTCCCTCTCAACTTCCGTTCGCCTCGCCCGATCACACTCCCGTAAATCTCTCGTCACCTGCTTACTCCCCAAGTCAAGCGTGCGTAAAGAAGTTTTACTTCAATAAAAAAATTGTGTAGTCCTGCTTAACTGTGAAAATAACCCGCACAAAATAACTGTCAATAAAAATAAATGTTTCGCGGCAAAAAAAAAAAAAATGTCGATAGTCACTCCCGTATAGAATCGGTTGTAAAGGGTTAACCAATACCTATATTACTATTTTCCCCGTTCCATAAGTGTATAAAAAGGTTGAAGAATCTATTCGCATCCGGATGAAAACCGGGCTGGTCAGTTAGTTATTGTAATATTGTTTTGTCATCGGAACTGCATACGTATGCAAAATTTCAGCTCAATCGGATAACGGGAAGTGGGTAAAATTTAACTAACTAAGATTTGATTACAGACAGACAGACACCGAGACAGGTAAAAGTACAATAAAAACTTGTAAAAAAGTTCTGATTTTTTTGCGTTAACTAATTTATTTAAAAAATAAAAAATACATGTTTGAAAATTTTTCGGAAAACTACACTCTATTTAGGACGAGCAAAATTCCAAACTCGGACGAAGCCTGGCAAAACAGCTAGTTAATAATAAAACGCACGTACTGTAGTAATACGTGACTTTCAAGTACTGTAATGATTATAGCTGTATATCCGAGATAAAAAAGCTTTCACAAATATGTACTTTGAAGATTGCACCTGAATTGCTTAGCTAACTTCTACCTACTTTCGCCATATCATCGTGTTTTATGATCAGCTCCTCTCAGCTATGTAATGCATAAATAAAATATGAGATCCCCGTCAGTCGAGTGATGTTCCCTCATCCCTACTACATTTTTTAAACAGACTAAAGCCCGATGCACACGAGGTCGGTTTTTCCATTAAATTCCTTGCTAGATTTGACTACTAGTTTTTTAGCGCTGGTTTTCTTAATTGCTTTTATGTGCTCGCTTCACACGAGACGTTTTTTCAAGCTTGTCTTGGGGATAGATCGGGTTCGCACGCAGTGACAGTTCAAATATAAACACAGAGCAAAAACGTGTCTGTTGTCTGACTCTGAGCAGAATGACGTCATGTTTGTTTGTGGGCGTTTGTTCAAGTCGTTCACGTGACAAGATACTTACTACTTCCTGATTGATTCTTGCTCTGAGCAAGCAGAGAACCTAGCAAGAAAAATAGCCCCTGTTCTAATTTTAAAATATATCTTGTGAGCTAGCAGGCGAGCCCGCAGTGACGTCATTTCCAACCTCGTACCCAGTCTACTGGCCAGCAGAAGTCCAAGCAGCCTTTCCAGCCTCGTGTGCAGCGCTTAAGATGTGTGTTTTGGTTTCACTTTTATTTTCCCAATATTTAGATTTTTTACTTTTCCATGTAAGTATACTAGGACCAATTTTCTGTTTCAGCCTCGTACCCAGCCTGCCAGCCAGCAAAAGTCCCAGCAGTGTTTCTAGGCCGCTTTACAAGAGACTGGTTTTGCCGCTAGATTTAACTGCTAATTTTCAAGCGCTGGTTTTTATGTATTGGCTTCACATGAAATGTCAGTTTGCTTTGTAGATGGGTTTAGTGCGCGCGCAGTGACAGACTGTCAACAAAAGTAGAACAGAACCCACACTATAGCACAGTGTTTGTTTGTGGGCCCACGTGACAAAATAACGTCTCCCGATTGGTTCTTCTCCCATAGATATAGATAGATAGATATATAGATATAGATAGATATAGATACTTTATTCCTCAAGAGACCTATTACAGGTGTAGAATCGTCAATACAAAAGTAAATACAAAGAATACCCAACAATATAGTTGTACATCATCAATTTTTAAAATTTAAATATTCTGATATGTCATAGAAACTATTATTTGCCAAAAATGTTTTTAATTTTCTTTTGAATGCATTTGAATTTTTAATATTTTTAATATGGTCAGGGAGTGCATTATATAATATTATGCCAGCATGAGATGGAGATTCTTTATGATAATAGTTACTAAAGTAATTTAGATGCAACATTGTGCCCTGCCTTGTATTATAAGTATGCAATTGAGTAACAGTCCTGAAATTATTTAAATTATTTTTTATAAGCATTAAAGATTTGTACATATATATTGATCTAACTGTTAGTATCTTTTTTTCTTTGAATACATCTCTGCAACTAGTCCTAAAATTTAAATTGCACATTAATCTAATGGTATGTTAATGTTATATAACAGCTTGTCTTCAAAATTAGACATTTTTAAAATGACTAAAACAACGTTTAAAAAATCATGCTTTAATTTACTTTCCGGTGACTAATGGCCAAATATCGGTAATAAAACACTGTCGTTTGTTGGTTTGTACTGGTTAAATGCATTTTGTTTTTTGTTTACTTGTTACGTAAAATGCAATTTCAACTGTAATTGGGGTTTATACCCTGTTGTTGAATTAAAATAAATAAATAAATAAATAACAAGCAGGCGAACAAGCAAGAAAAATAGCCTCGGTTCTAATTTTGAAATACATCTTGCCACCTCGCAGGTGATCCCGCAGTGACGTGATTTCCACGTTCGTAACCAGCACGGCAGCCAGCCCGGGTTCCAGCAGTGTTTCTAGCGGCAAAACTAGGCTTGTGTGCAGCCGCCTTAAGGCCGGTCGCACACGGAGAGCTTGATGAGAGTCGTTAATCGTTGAACAGTACGCACATTTTATAATGGTGTTTTTTAATGTTGAAACACGGTGTCAAGGTTATTACCGTGTTAGTAGTAATTGCGATCGTGGTTTGTTGTACAGGTGCGGCTACGAAACTTGCTGATTTGAACGCGAGAGGCTGTCGATGGAGGTAGGCTCGTTCGAAGAGATTGTACAATGAGTCTTTTTCTGGTTACAATATCTTCTTGTTGTACACCTATATCTTCTAAATTCAAATAATTTTCAAATCGTTTAATATGTACATTTCAAAGTCATCTTCTAATTAAAATTTTTCAAAATCGTATTTTCGAGCTGCCATTTTTTTGACGTGATAACGTCTTATAAATTGATGAATCACCAATCTTATAAATTGATAAAACACCGGCTGCATGTTCGAAAAAGTGTAACGTAACGTTCCTAACGTTCGTAACGCGTAACGTTCCGCCTGACCCTGTGCGTGCTTTTCTCGAAAACAGCCCTAACGATTTGGATGAAATTTACTGAAAAGGGATTTTGGGGGGCAAAAAATCGTTTTAGCTAGGTCTCATCTCTCGAAAAAATCGTTTTCTTACAAATTTTATCATTATAAAAATCAATTTTTTGACGTATGAAAATACTTAAATATTGTAAGTAGGTTTTGGAATTTTATATTATAAACAGTGAAACAATTGTTTTATAAATATTATGACAGCTAATCTTTGAGACTTAAAATAAATACGGAAGAATATATTATTTATTATTTATTAAGAAATATTATTTGGTGAGTAATTTAAATAAATAAAATTAACCTAAATTTGAAGCGAAAGATGCAATATCATAGATTCGAATTATTATAATTATTATATAAATTTAGGTTATGTATTACGGAATACGTTATCACGTAAAACTATCGTCCGTAAACCGACTTTACAGACAACCAATTTTTTTTTTATTGCTGTTTATCCTCGTCGCCACTTTTACTTAGGTATATAAAGAGTTATAAGTTTTTTGTTGTAATAACTAAATCAGGTTTTGTTTAATATGTATTTAATTCAACATCCAAAATAAGGTCCAAATCCGGATTGAAGCGTTATATTTTTTGTTAATATATTGTCTGAAAAATTGGTCGATAATTTTATTTATTCAACACGCGTGAGTAATATGTAATTTCGGGGCCCTGCTAAATTCGGGAGAAATAATAAATTGCTTCATGTTGACGCATAGAGCGCTAATAATGAGCCGTACAGTTGTGATAATGAATTTTCTGGACCAATAGAAACTCAGTAGCAAGCCCAAGCGTGCAATAATGAAAAAAAACTGCACGCAGCTTCTGGACCAATAGGAACGTGGTAGGCGGTATTGTATATATGAAAACAGCATCGCAATTCAGTGAAAGTCATGGCAATCTTGTGTGCATACACTGACGGTGGGTACGTCAATCAATGAAGTGATTTATTATTTTTCCCTCTTTTATCAGGGCCCCGATTACATATTACTCCTGCTAGTTGAATAAAGTATTATGTGCGACCATTGATCGAAGGAGAATATTCCACTCGCGTGTTACCGCACTCGCTACGCTCGTGCGGCAAATTTCACGCTCATGGAATCTTCTCCTTCTGTCACTAGTCGCACAATATACTATTATTGATGAGTTCTAATCAGACGTTAATCAAAGATTTGAATAAGTCAAATATGTTTTAGAATCTCTGCTCTATGTCAATGATGTCTACGAGTTCATACAAAAATAGTAAAAGTTCATAAAGAACAAGTTTTACATCAGCGCAGCGTCGTTTAATATTGTAGAAGGATATGACATGACTGTATGTGACTACATAAGAAGAGGCGCCTCAGGCAAGACTTGAGGAGGTCTCAATTCCTCAGCTTCAGTGTTCTTGATGAAATGGCGTCGAAGCGCCGTCGGCAAATTTTCGTTGCCGAACATATTTGCACAATCCAAATCTCACGTATAACTTTTTTTCGGGTCCTTTAACGCGCTAAACGGTGTGGCCATTATACGGTATGTAAACACGTAGGAAAATTAACATTGGGGAAAAAATAACTGGATCAGAGTGAGCCTTGAAATTTTGTTTTTCAATTTGACAGATAATATTCTTTTGCAAAATGAATGTGTATACTACCGAAGAAAATATTCAAATTATTACAACATAATCGGACTTTTTTTTATTAATGGGACATTAAAATTCCCAAAAATACTTAAATATGGTGCGAGATCAATATCTCCGCCTATTCGTGTTGAACCTAAAGACATTGGGTCACTGATTTACCAACGCGCATACGTCATGTCAGTCAGACAATTTTTGAATGAAATGTTTCCAAACAGATGGAGTTGTTTTTTTGTTTTATTTTTGTACAAAAAAATTAAAATAATGATTTATAAGAGCTTTTTATTATTAAAAAAGCCAAGCAATATAAAAATAAATCAAAATAAAATAGAAGTCCTCAAGATTACCACGATAATTCAATAGATAAAACAATTAATGCAGTCATGGCTAACTCTGATCCAAGTATTTTTTCCCAATGCTTATTTCCCTATGTGCACCTAACGCGTTTACATACTGTATAGACCGTGCGGGGCGGTGTAGTGGTGAGAGCACTAGACACGCATTTTTCGGGTTCGAGACCCGGCGGGGGCAGATGTGGCTGGCACTTTTTCATTGCTGCCTCTGGCCGAGAAACGGTAATTCCTGTACCGGCCATCTTGTTGAGGTTTTCCATGGTTTCCATCAACAATTCCAGATAAATATCGAGATGGTTCCTTATTCAAGGCCATGGCCGATTACCTGTCAAAATCCTGTGCTCAAAATTTGCCTACCTTATCCTAATGTCCTAAAATTCGTTCATGCGCCCATTGCTATTAATTAGTCGAAGTTTAAAAGTGTAGAAAATAACGGGAAGTGTGATAGATGGAAAATAGTAATGATGCGAATGGCGTCTGTTATGACATAAAGTCGAGAAACGGACGTTAAACGCATTATTATTATAATATCAACGAAAACAAACCATAATATTCCGGGCTTGTACGCCGTGGTCCATTGGTATTTTTACCTGACGTGTCGTCTACAACTGGGTAGACAATATTAAAAGCGATGTGGTAGCGGGCGAAGTATCCTTCTAGGCGACTCACACACTTATCTGTCTGGTAGAACTACCAATAGACCACAGCCTACAAGCCCGGAAACCAAGAATATTTGGAACAACATCGGCCGTCAAAGCCATAATATTGTTTAGTAATTAGTTAAAGTCGGTTTATAACATTTATGCTTGGTTGCTGAAAGAATTGTCAATAAATTTTATTGACCATGTAGAACATTAGATTGTACTAACGCACAAACAAAAGATTCAATCTACGTAGAAAAAAATCGCTCATCAAGCTAGATTGTGATCAAAATGTTGTTTCGGATTAGAACCGATATCATAGATCAATAATTAGAAATCAGTAGGTATTTGTCGAGCAAATTAAGTTTCACTTCTGTAATAGTGTGTAGTGTAAACTACATGGGTCTTAAATGTCAGCTCTGGCTGTCGAAATGATGTACAACCCAGTTTTATGTTTATATATATTTTACTACCGCGCTTACTCAAATTTCGTAAAGGAACGTCAAGGATATACCTACTACATTACACAGTTTTTATTATTTTGTGTTTCAAACCAGAAATAAAAATTACCCTCAAGATATGATATTTCGTTGTGCTCCAAACACTGATGTGACATTAGAATATTGCTTTTAAAAACCAATGAATTTTTCAATCACAAAATAGAAAAAACTCGGGTCGCAGTGCCGAAACAATATAAGGTGCAGTGGGGTAAGATCGTAAACGGGGCAAGATCGTAATCGGTCTATATTTATTTATACACTAGCGGTCCCGCCCGATTTCACCCGGGTGCAAAAGAACGAATGGGGTGGAGGGACATGAGTACGCGCGTTCATCTTAGTTTACCAAGATGAATGTTTTAGAGCCTTTGTGATTCCCACCATCTCCCAGCTACCTGCACGGAACGTGCGCTCGTCCGTGATTAACCGTGATCGCTCGTTACCTTTGTCGCTGTTGTGTTTTTCAGCAGACTGTACAAGCGCAAGCCCGCATTCGTATCTAACTTCCGAGCCTTTTAGATTCGTGGCGCGTATTATACTTTTGAACGGAGTGTGCGATTTAAACGCGGTTCGCGGCATCTGACGGGGATTTACTGAACTTAGACTTCCTGAAAATTTGGAATGATTCGGCCCAATAGATTTTGAGAAATCTTAAAATTACAAGTTTCAAAAATTTTTAGAAATTTGTTTTTTTGAAATATTTTCTAAACTACAGTGGAATTCGGATAGAGCGACGGTCAAGGGACCGGCGATATTATGTCGTACTAACCGGACGACGTACAAAACGGCCCGAAATTTTCACGGGCTACTTATGTTTATTTTCTTGATTGTTGCATGAGACACTCCCAATTCCTTCGAAAAAGTCACATTCGATTCACCAGCTTCTGAACGTTGGATTATAACACTTTTTTCTTCAATTGAAAGACATTTTTGTTTCGAAGAACTCATTTTGGCATGCTTTGACACGAAGGTAACGCAGTGACTCATCAAAAGGTGACAAGATATTAAGTGATTTTCTCGGGAATAATGTAACGTGCATCTGGAAACGAAGGAAATGGGGGGGTGAGATACTGCGAAGTGTTTGTTCTTGAAATTGTTAATTGTCGTTCCAACCGGACGATTTTTAATAAATTACGTCGCTCAAAGCGGTTGGTCGCTTTAACCGGAGTCGTACTAAACGGATATACTTTCGCAGTATGTTTTATGAACACCAAACTTGAGGTTACATTTACGTCGTTAAAAGCGGTTGGCCGTTATAATCGAAGTCGTACTATCCGGATTATACTGTACTTAACCGATTAATTCCAAAATCTAATCAGCTCTTCTCCTCAAAAAACTGCGTCGATTGCTGCAAACCGCATCAAAATCGGTTCACTTGTTCAAAAGAAAGTTAAAAAAAAACACAAACTTAAATGTTCCATCTTAAAAGAAAATCTGTTAACTTCATCTCACGATTTTAATTAAGGATAACTGTTAAAGTTCATGCTTAATTACAAGTTTACAGATAACAATCAATAGTTCCCTAACGAGAGCTCGACTCCATAGAAAAGTTTACGTATCTCAGTACCTTAACTAAACCGTCTAGGGTAGACAAGGGTCATTTCGGACACTACGTACTTCAACTAAAATACGTATGCTGGGTTGCAGAAACTATTGTCAAAAAAAATTTGACTTGAGAATGATCTTAGATTGGGATCATATAATTATTGTTTGCATACATCAGGAGCAGTCTAATGTCGTATTCAAACTCTCTGTCATCTAGAAAAGGCATGTTAAAGATACGGTTAGCGGGCTGCATTCGGCCCTCAAACCATTTTGATACGGCCCGCGATCACAATCTATCAAGTGAGGATTTTAGACACATAAAAATCAATGAGCTTATCAAAAACAAGAGACCTCAGGTGTCTGGATTCTCGAGCTCACGATATTTTACCTTTTTTATTACCTTTATATAAAAATTGATTTAAACTAAATAAATAAAGATTTTAATTCAGTATGTATTTTAGTATTTAATTTAAAGTCTGGCCCGCTAAGACACTCTAAATCTTTTAAACTGCCCTTTATCTAGAACATTAGATTGTACTCACACAAAAAACAAATGATTAGTTCTACACAGAAAAAGACCGCTTTTCAAGTTGAATTTTAGTCAAAATGCGCAGAAAAATGTTGTTTTTAAGTGGAAACTGTACAAAAAACTATACTAAATATAGGAATACACAGTTTAAGAAAAATATCGTTTCAATCGATCAATTATTTTTCGAGTAGGATCAATTTAAAACTCTACAATGCTTTTCATATGGAAAAATAATAGTATGAATTTATTGAAATTGCTTTTCAATCACACGCTGGCTAATACAGGATGATAGCGCACAGATCGCTATATGTAACATAATTTGCTGACCCCAAAAAAGAAAAAAGAGGGAAATAAAAAAAAAATAAATAAAAATAATTAAATTTATATTCTCTAAAATTATAACGTTAATATTTTTGTTTTACTTTTAGTATTTTATTATGTCCGATCAAGTGGTTGAGCTCCCACCCTAGCACTGGCATGCCAAGTTGGGTAGGAAAATTCTAACGTTTTTTGTAAATGGATAAAAATGTAATTATATTTAAAGGAATAAAAGAATAAATAAATAAATAAATAAATCATACACAAATAATTGACTGCATAGAAAAAGATCGCCATTGAATATTTGCCCCTGTGCCACAATTTCCCCACACTCCCCTAACGGAAAGCGGCGCAGTATTCCTGTGCCATTTATCTGCATAAGATAAAGGTGTATACGTACAGTAATTAACCTGTTCAACTAACTACATGTTTAATGGCTGCTTTAGTTTAAAGCAAAATATGTACCTAGTCCTTCAAAACTTTGTAAAATACACGAAGGAAGTAACTCGAGACCTTCGCCGTATTTTGCTTTGTGCTTTCCTACTTCAGAAACAACAATGCGAAAAGTGTTTTCCGAGAAGGACAATCACTAAGAGCCAACAATAACCTGCAGCTCTTAGATTTTAATCTGAGAATTGGCGAGTGTTGATAGATCATTATTTTTTCTAACTTTTCGACCAGGTTTCGTCCGAGTAGATGTGTTTGACAACGAAATAATCAAGGCCGACTTGCTCATATTATATCACTTATTAATTTTTCATTAATTTGTTTGATTCTTTCAAACATCATCATTCGTGCAATTAGATAATAATTAATAATTTAATACTAATTAATTTTTATATTTTTAGATTTTTCTGAAGAAGATCCAAAGCCGGATCGAACGTCATCTTATGTTGTATTGATTTGTTATTTTTTATTTTTTGCCTATATATTGGTCTGAGAAAAATTGGTCGACAATTTTATTTATTCAACACGCGTGAGTAATATGTAATTTCGGGGCCCTGCTAAACTCGGGAGAAATAATAAATTACTTCATGTTGACGCGTAGAGTGTAATAATGAATTTTCTGGACCAATAGAAACTCAGTAGCAAGCCCAAGCGCGAAATAATGAAAAAAAACTGCACGCTGCTTCTGGACCAATAGGAACGTGGTAGGCGGTATTGTATATATGAAAACAGCATCGCAATTTAGCGAAAGTCATGGCAATCTTATTGTGGGTACGTCAATCAATGAAGTGATTTATTATTTTTCCCTCTTTTATCAGGGCCCCGATTACATATTACTCCTGCTAGTTGAATCAAGTATTATGTGCGACCATTGATCGAAGGAGAATATTCCACTCGCGTGCGTTTTACCGCACGAGCGCAGCGAGTGCGGTAAAACGCACGCGCATGGAATCTTCTCCTTCTCTCACTAGTCGCACAATATACTATTATTTGAAGAATATTACAATAGAGTACGCGGGAGAGCAGTGAAGTGTCTGCAATTAAGAGAGAGAACAGTTCCTTATCTCTGTGATAACTAATGATGCAAAACAATGCCGATTTGAGTAAACAATTTTCTGTTTTTCTGCAGCGTTCTCTCTCTTAACTAGCGTACTCTAGTTACTTATAATGCTTTACTTAGATTGTTGCTGATGTTCATAGAATGTGATATGTTCAAAAGCATAGATTTTGAAGAAGTGATTAACTATTTTGCCCATCTCAAATCTAGAAGGATACCTCTTTAATCAACATAGATTTTTGAGTATTAACAGCTGTTAATATTAGATATCTATTCATTTAATGTGACTGTAAAGAAATAAAATTAAATCTAGATCCTTGCTTATCTACTTTCTTTGTCTATTCTAACAAAATAGAGCTCGGTCAAGGTCATGGGGGCTCCATGTGCCCAGGGATGGCCCAAGGCCTCCAATAGGTTAAAGTGTAGTGGATACATCAGTAAGTAGGCTATAGTTACGTATATCATTTTATATGTAGAACTGCAAGGTAAGTTAATTTAAACGATTAGTAATAATCGTTCTAGTTAAATAACGCGAGGTTTGCATTTTGAATGATATAATTAATATATGTATATTTGGAAGGAAGAGAAGTCTGGTAGTGGACAAGAGGACAGGAGGTGACTATGCCAGCGTAATGCTGGCCAATGCTGGCATACGTTGACGTTGGTGTTGCAAATAAATCATTATTAAATCAAATTCAAGAGTAGGGGAGAGGGGGGTAGCTTTGAACAGAGGCAGCTTTGAACATTGCAAAAATAAAAGAAATAATCTATGTAATGCCGGTAATAAAAGTATTTTTAATGAGGCAACACTGAGAGGTTCAACTGACAAACGTTAGGTTGCCAATATATCACAAAAAACCTAAGTTATAAACGTTCGTTATTTTGGATGTGCTCCGCCGATATTTTGTTTTCTAACACGTAAGCAAATTTCAATTTATTCAAGTAATATTTTTTTTTATTTATTTACAGTGTAATGACTAAATTATATCTTTAGTCATCTAATAAACATAGTGATTTGATCGTTTTAAAAACCTGATCAATCACCAACAATAGAAAAGAAGATCCAAATCTTCTAATTAATTTCTTCCAGAATACACATGCAATATTAAATAAAACACTTACATGTATGGAACAGCATTAAAAAACTGAAGTGGCTTACCTGGAATAAAAAAAAAATTGATATTAGAAAACAATCTCCGTTGTAAATTCGATTATACAAAAATAAACACATTAACACACTCCCTATAAATATTAAAATCTGCCGATTACGCTTTGTTTATAATGATTCTTGGAAACGCTTCTGAGCTCAGTTGTTGAGCGTCCATAATTTACGATCAATTTTTCAGATATGTTCTAGCGTTTAGATTTTGAGCTTCAGTAATAATATAAAATAAAATAAAACATAATAATAACTAGTACGACCTGTGCGAATTATTCGCTCTAAATAAGTATAATAATTATCACTTTACAAAATGATTTTTTAAATATGATTGCAGGTATTCAATTCGTTTCTAATTTTGCACACTGCTTATAACGTTCTTCTTTTTGTTGTATTACAATATGAAGCTCAGATGACAGATCGAAGAAATATTTTACTAAAATTGTCATATAAAGGCGCAAGTTGCACAGCATTGCTGTGACGTTGTTCAGCGTTGCTCGCTGTTTCAAAATTACAGCCGTCAGATGGCAGACGTTGTTCAGCGTTGCTGTATTTTAATTAATTTACAAAAACAAAAGCAATAATAAATTTTTTAGTTGTCGATGTCAGTAGAGCAAGCAATTATCTGTAAAATGATATATAATTTATGTGGAGAAATTGTGAGGTTTTTTCTAAAAAGGGAGGCAAACATCTTTAACCTTATAGCGTATTAACTATTAATATATATATAATATAAAAATATTTAAAGCGGGCGATACTAGTGTCATCTAGTGAGTAGTGACGGGAAGTTTGTGCCACCCAGTGATTTAGCTCGCGCCATCATGTAGCAGAGAAACACAACCGTAAGACGCACCCAAAATTTGAGTCCATTTATCTATGTAAAAAGGTGCGTCTTATATAGTATTGTTACTTGTGACCTTCTAAAACAAATGAAGAACAAACAAGAAAAACCCGATAAATCCATTTTTTTCGTTTTTGAGTTATAATATATCAATTCCAGTTAATTTTGGTGAGCTTTTTTCAGATTAATGGTGAGTTAAGATTTCATAGTGTAAATTGTACTTGAATCTTGAAACGCATTTTTCTCAAAAACTGTGTTTTACTAACTTGTCTCCACGATATCTCATAAACGGTTTGACCGATTGCTTTGAAATTTTAATGGTAGATTCGGCACATGTATAGTCGTAGGATGAACTAGGAAATTGGTTATATTTTTTTCGACGCAAAATTATCGAAAAAAATCATGAAATTTACAAATTAATTTTCAAAAGTCTATTAATTATTCAATTTTCAATATTTTCGAATAATCCAGGTTCACCTTATTGTCACAAGCTTACTAGTTTGGTCAATGAGTGCTCATAAGGGGCATCTAGATGGAAAAGTCGAAAGCAGAACATTTGACTTAGGAACTTTGTTTGGACTAGTTAGGAGATAAACATACTAAAAGTCCTTGCCCCTCTGAGGTACGCCCGAAGGGAGAGCACAAAGAAGGTCCCGTTTTTTGGTTTTTTGCTTTCATCTCGAAAACGGTACGTCGTACGAAATTTTGTTGTAATACATAATGAAAGCTGATAAAATTCTCTACAACTTTAGTTTTCACACTTTTTATCTATCTCCAATCTTTGCCTAGCTATGAGCTCCGAAAAATGGTCGATTTTCAAAAATGTGTTAAATTCTCTGTAGCACATTGTAACAATACGAATTTGTCAAAATCATTTCGTATCGCTCATCCACACTATTAAAAACACCCACACACTATTAAAAAATAACATCAGCTTTAACCTATTGAAGGCCCTGGGCACATTAGGATTATAGGGCCCCTATGACCTTAACAGAGCACTATTTTGTTAGAATAGACAAAGAAAATAGATAAACAAGGTTCTAGATTCTAAGTCGAGGAATGTGATATAAAATGCATATATTTAAAAGGATCACGTTCCCAATTTTAACATGAAGGACACAAAAAAAATAAGTATATGAAAAATAGTTCACTGATGATTTTTGTTTAAAACAGTTTAGGTACTTAGTATACCATTAAACTAGGGGGTCCCTATCGATCGCGGGGCCCTGGGCACGTGCCAGAGTGCCCAGTGGGAAAGAGGGCCCTGCGTGGAGGTACTCCCAGCTTATGTTATTTTTTAATAGTGTGTGGGTGTTTTTAATAGTGTGGATGAGCGATACGAAATGATTTTGACAAATTCGTATTGTTACAATGTGCTACAGAGAATTTAACACATTTTTGAAAATCGACCATTTTTCGGAGCTCATAGCTAGGCAAAGATTGGAGATAGATAAAAAGTGTGAAAGCTAAAGTTGTAGAGAATTTTATCAGCTTTCATTATGTATTCCAACAAAATTTCGTACGACGTGCCGTTTTCGAGATGAAAGCAAAATACCAAAAAACGAAACCTTCTTTGTGCTCCCCCCCTTCGGGCGTACCTCGGAGGGGTAAGGACTTTTAGTATGTTTATCTCCTAACTAGTCCAAACAAAGTTCCTAAGTCAAATGTTCTGCTTTCGACTTTTCCATCTAGAATTATTCGTTGCTTAAGCTATACAGATTAAAATGCCGTTTAATTTTTTTATTTGAGATAAGCCAATCATTCGAAATCATGGAGACCGTCAACAACCTTTTTTTCAAGATGGTTATCAAGATTTATGCTTGAAAAATTTTTATACACTACTGAAATATTGTATCTTTTAATTGGTCGTCAAAAATAATTCCTAAAAAATGTCTAAAAAACCGGCCGCCACATGGGGTGACCCCTTAAAAAACTTATCATTAAAAATTTTTTTTTACTAATTTTTTATTTTCATCAAAATGTCGGAAGTAAGTTTAAATATCGGTACTTATCGAGTGTAAAAAGTTAGCGACATTCAATTATTAATAATTAATTATTATTATTAGCGTATTACAAACCAACTTTCTAGTCGTCCTTGATATTCAATTAAAAGAAGTATTATTTATTATAAAATGAAGCAAATGAATCTGTCCAACAGTGCTTTGAGAAGCACTTGCAGATTATGTTTGGGTAATTTCGCAACAATGACAGATATATTCTCGAATTCTAAAATCGAAGAACAAATATCTGTCATGATCATGAAGTGTGCCCCCGTTCAGGTAAAGTGTCAATTTTATATATTAAATAAAAGATCTATATATTACGGTCTATGTCCGGAATCCGGGCAATTTCGACAATGCCCGAGCCACATAGGGCAATGCCCGAAATCAGACAAGGTTAAAAAATAGATTTTTTATAAACATGAAACGCTGACATTTGATTGTATCTTTATCATGATAAGTTATCATTAACGCTTTATGGAAATTTTATCACTGATATCAAGTTATCAACTATTGAAGAATATATTTTTCAGCTTTCTATTATAATTATTGATGACTAAAAACACGTATAATTTATTTCCATACATTTTATTTTAATGAATGAAAAAATACAAAAAGGCATTACTAATATAAATAATTAAATTTTTTTGTATTTTTTTATTTATTAAAATAAATAAAATGCGTGGAAATAAATTATACGTGGTTTCAATCATCAATAATTGTAATAGAAAGCAGAAAAATATATTTTTCAATAGTTGATATCAGTAATAAAAATTCCATAAAGGGTTAATGATAACTTATCATGATAAAGATCCAATCAAATGTCAGCGTTTCATGTTTATAAAAGATCTATTTTTTTAACCTTGTCCGATTTGGGACATTGCCCGATGTGGCTCGGGCATTGTCGACATTGACCGGTCAATGTCGACATTTCCCGAGCTTTATCGACATTGCCCGGATTGCGGACATTGACCGTAACATATACACATTGCGGTTTGGTACACTTTCAAGGTCCAGTTCCACTCTTGTTAAAAAATTATCTAGACAAGTCAGTAGCAGGAATATTTTAGAGATGATTTAATTTTCTTACAGATAACTGAACATGACAAGATGCCGACTTGTATCTGTCAATTATGTTACACTCAATTGGAAAAATTTCGCCAATTCCAAATGCAAGTTGTACAGTCAGACAGAACACTACGTCATTATCTGCAACGATTGGCATTTAGTTCTGACACAAACATCGAGCTTGTAACTGCTGTAGATAGCACAGAAGACAGAGTACAAGATCGTAAGACAATCAAGAATGAACAACCTTCTGATAACATCTCAATCGAAAACAAGAATTCTATCACGGTAAAGCGTGAATCTTCAGAAATTAGTGATACACTTGACGCTTTCATTTGGCAAGATAAAGTTCCACAAAATTTTACAACCCATAAAGAAATGTCTTCGCAATTACAAGAAACGATAAAAAATAATCAACTTATTCTAACCGACTATGAAACAGATTTTTTATCTTCTGGTAGTGGTAGTGAAATTAAAAAAGAGAAAATATCTACAAATACTGAAAGTTATAAAGAAAAATCCGAAATGTGTTGTTTACAGTCTGAACAAGAAACTGCGTTTAATCGCCGTTTTATTCCAACTGAGGGTGTTTTATCTAATGGCGGTAGAAGCAAAATTAAAATGGCTGCGGACACTTCTAAAAACTTGGAGTTTTATCCTGAATGCAAAGATAATAATCGAAAGTCTTTTTGTTGGAAACAAATGACATCTACAGAGTGTTACAATTCAACGAATACAACCACTGGAATATCTTCTGTGCACAATTTACAAAATGGCGAAGAACCTACAAAACTTACAAATGAAACAGGAGAGGATGATGGCAGCGAAGAATCTAATATCGATATTAATTGCGATACTGTCGATGTAAATAGATCAAAAAGTTTTGAGTTTATTTCACTCAATGCATCTGAAATTTTTCGTTTTGCAAATGAAATAAATCCTTTACAATCCGAAGATGATGTCCAAGTAATTACGGCGGATTGTATTGATGGCACAACTTTCTTTAATGATAACAGTGAAGACACAATAGATCCGTCTAATTTCGGGCATTCTGGAATCCGTGTCGAATACCTTCGTCAAAGCAAAGCTGACGATAAACAGTCGTTTATAAACAAACAATCACAAGATGATGACCAAGTAATTAAGATAAATTCTGTTGATGATACAACTTTCTTTAATGGTAACCGCGAAGGCACGATAGACGCGTCGAATTTCGATCAATCTGGAATTTTCTTCGAATACCTTCGCCAAAGCAAAACTGACGATAAACAGTCAATCGTGGACAGAAAAATGGATAAAAAGAAATTATACCAGTGTGAAGTTTGTAAGAAAATTTTCACCGAGTGCGAACTTCTTGAGAAACACAATTTATTACATACCGATCCAAAGCCGCATCAGTGTGAAGTATGCAATAAAAGATTCGCGACTCCCTGCAAGTTGAAAACACATAATCTGCTACATACTGGTGAACAACTATATCAATGTAACATATGTAACAAACGGTTTGGCCGATTAACTCACTTAAGAGAACATAAACTTGAAGGCCACGCCGAACGTCAACACCGGTGTGACATTTGTAACATATGTTTCAACGCGTCATCGGATTTGAAGAGACACAATTTGAAGCATACTGGTGAGAAACTTTATAGATGTGATATTTGCCACAAGCGTTTCAACACCGTAGTTAAATTATCATTGCATGCATTAATACATGCTGAAGAGAAACCGTATGAGTGTGACGTTGGCGATTTGGAATTACAGAAACATGCACATACTGATGAGAAACCGCATCTGTGTAACTTATGTAATAAATGTTTTAAGACTTCTTACGACTTAAAAACGCACATTTCAACACATGATAGCGAGGGAGCGTTTCGGTGTGCCGTTTGTAGCAAGTGTTTTACGACGGCGTCCATCTTGAAAAGACACTCGTTGGTACACAATGGACAGAAAACTCATCAATGTGACGTTTGTAAGAAAGACTTTACTCAGTCAGTGCATTTGAAAGTACATAAGCGTGTTCATACCGGAGAGCAACCGTATCAGTGTCACCTGTGCAACAAGCGTTTTTCCAACTATACGAATTCCAAAAATCACATCTTAAGACATACCGGAGAGAAACCGTATCGATGTAACGATTGTAATAAAGGGTTTACCACTTCTGCTGAGTTGAAACGACACACAGTGGTTCATTTTAGAAAAAAAGAATTCATGCTGGCCTTTTTCAATCAGAATTAGAAACATAACATAGATGCTACAATTTCTCAAGTTGGAAAGATGGAGTTGAGGGTACGGTGATAAGTTATTCTTTGTCATAATTCATACTAGTCTGTTAATACATTAAATACTTTACGGTTTATTTGTAATAAATATTTAATTACTGTTCAATAAAAAGTTTATTAATTTCCACGGTTACTCAACTAAATACACAATCCAGTTGCAAGAGATTTAAATGCGATTATTATCATTCGCTAGCTGGGCTGTTTTTATTACTTTGACCAATTCATATCAGCAATTATGAATAATATCTGGACAAAGCAAATCATTTATTACTTTGACTAGATAACTTAGATGTGGCTGGGACATTTTCCTGCTGCCTCTCGCCGAGAAACAGTAATCCTTGTACCGGCCCTTGTTGAGGTTTTTCATGGTTTCCCTCAATAATTCCAGATAAATATCGAAATGGTTCCTTATTTAAGGCCATAGCCGATTACCTGTAGAACTATTTGCCTACTTTATCCTAATGTCCTAAAACTCCTTCATTCACCCATTGCTATTAATTAGTTGAAGTTGAAAAATAAAGTAGAAAATAACGGGAAGTGTGATAGATGGAAAATAGTAATGGTGTGAATGGCGTCTGTTATGACATAAAGTCGAGAAACGGACGTTTAACGCATTATTATTATTATTTTTCTGTTCTAACAACGTTTGTCAGTTTCTTCCATATATCTATTAATTAACTATATAAATCGTTGCCTATCTACTCAATGTGCGGTGAGTGAACGCAACAAAGCGTATCATAAATATATCTGCGTCTCTTTCTTCGATGTAATTCCCTGATTTCTCCGATGATAGGATTGGTTGATGTACTTGCATTCAATCTGAATAAAGTATCTCTGTTTCAAAAACTTTGTCTTTTTTTATGACGTTAACATGGGCGTACCCAGTTGTTGGCCCAGGAGGGAGTAAATTAGAAATTTCTTAAGCCGGGTTCCCCGTGCTTGTTTTGCCCTCCTGAATACAATAGTCCTTTTGAAACAGATGTATCATCTTAATTTAATTTTATTCTAGGGACATTTGTCTAGCATAGAGATGGTTCTCCTTATCTCCATACTCCATTGTCGGAACTAGTGATGTGTCGCTCCTGAGCGAGTCGTTCATAATGAACGACTCCTTTCTCGGAGCGGAGCGAGTCGCTCTTTTTTTGTGAATGACTCACTCCGAGCGCCCTTGCTCTGTGCTGAGCTATTCTGTACTGTTGTATTTGCACATTTACAGAACGCACACAGCACAGGCCACAGAGACACTAGTGAATTTTGCACGTACGGAGTTATCTTTGCTGAGTCATTTAATGTTGAATGACACACTGTAAGTGTAATAGTACTAAGCTTACAGTGACTCAAACCATTCACATTGACGTCGTTGACAAAGATATAATATTGTAACAATAAACATTATTATTGTTAAGCTTTTATTATACTTTATAGTTAATATCCAAAATGCGAATAATATAAGATCAAAATCATATTAAAATGAGCACAGAGCTGAGTGTGTGTATTGTGCTGTGCAATGCTACGCGACTCCTGAGCATGCATGATGACAGTTCACACTTCTGCAGTCTGCACTCTTGTGTAGTGCGTACCTTTGAACGACTCGCTCTGAGCGACTCTTTTTAGTGAGCGGAGCGCACGGAGCCAGCTCCCAATAAAGAGTCATGTGGACACATCGAACTAACCGGGTCGGATGTGACCTTGATTATCAAGGTCGCGTGAGTTCCGTGTGTCTACTACGCCGCTTGTGTGGCGGGGATTGTAACAGAGCAGGTCGGTCGATAGCGTGCGGTCCGCGTGTATGACGTCACACGTCAACGGGAAACCGCGGCTGGTTGCCGCTATTATGATAGCTGTTGAACCTGGCTCGTAAAAATAAATTGCGTTGTCAAAACTCCTCCCCATAATGGCAACAGAATGTTACAAACAATTAAAGCGCTGTTATGTTCAGCCTGTGCGGTGTGAAAATGGGATCGATTAAGTAGCGAAACTTTTGCTACTTAAAATTTATTTTCTTAAAATTTTCAACAGTTGTGCAAAAAGCTTTTTCTTCATACCTCAATCGAAAGTGCATACTTTCAGCATCAATTGTAAGGCAGAATATTCAAATCTTTGATTAACGTCTGATTAGAACTCTTCAATAAATAAAATTATCGATCAATTTATATATAAAGCTAATTGGGAATTAAATATTAATTATTTTTTATATTTTTTAGATCAGTTCTGAAGAAGGTCCAAATCCGGATCGAAACGTTAATGTATTAATTATATTTTTTGTTAATATATTGTCTGAAAAATTGGTCGATAATTTTATTTATTGTAAGGCAGAAAGTTTAACATTTACTCCTTGGTCGGATTACACGCACCAATGCGAGAAGTTCGTACGTTCGTGCGGTAGTAAAACAAAAATAACCGATCAACTGTTGTTTAGATGTCGTTTCCATAGCAACCCCATTACATTTTAGCTAATAGTCCCGAACAGATGTCATTCGTGTTTTTACGTACAACCTCAAAGCTGCTTGCTTGGAATTTATCTGTTTTTATGTAATTGGTTAATTAATATATTTAATAAGTGTGCTTACGATCGAGGTATGAAGAAAAATAGTATACACCACACTGGCCGAAAGTGTGATAACGTGCCCTTCGCGCCATGTTGCCCAATTTACGCTCGATTTCTGGTTCACTTTCAAAGTATTTTAACACCGAATAAAGCCCAGTGAAATCAGACAAATAAAGAAACAATTTTGGTCAGGATCGGTCTAGATTCTAGAACCTAAAAAGTTATCGGGATAATTGACAAACAATTTTTCGAAATAAAGTAAATGAATTCATCACGGCTCTACGTGGCCGTGTAACTAAGAAAAAGACCTGGACATTTGAGGTCCTACTACCTATATATAGAAGTACTAGCCGTTACCTGCGGCTTCGCACGCGATTGAGACGATACACGGATGCATTCCCATTATTTGGCAAAGCTACTCCTTTCTCAACGTAGACCTACCCTAGTAAATTTCAAAATTATCGGCATTCACGTAATCAACGTCCTGACAAACCTTGAAAATGATACCCATGTTGATTTTTAGACTATTTACTTCATTTAACCCTCTGAAGGGGTTGTTTTTGAAAAAGCATGAAACGCGTGTTTATTTATTTGTTGACAGGAGTAATCCTGCGCATTTTCGAATTAATACATCTACCTTATATGATTTCTTTATGCAAATTTTGAATTTCCGTTACAGTCTTTTAGAGGTTGAATTTTCAAAAATCCCTTCTTAGTGGATGCCTACGTCATAATAACTATCTGTGTGCCAAATTTCAGCACAATCCGTTTAGTGGTTTGAGCTGTGCGTGATAGATCAGTCAGTCAGTCACGGTTTCCTTTTATATTTAGATTAAAGTATATGAATCGGTTGCCGTTGTGTTGCCACGGCAGCCCGATGAAGCAAGGCATTTCTTTAGAGTTGTACGAATAATGGATCGCCTGTATTACATTTTGATTATGTTGCTTTAACAAATTATAGACTTGTAAGTTCGCAAAGTTTTGTAAACCACTCCATATAGTTTAAAATCGCAATGAAACTTTAGATTAATTCTTAACACCAGCTGAATAAACACGGAATTGTGTTTTAGACTTCGAGCTTTATATTTAACTTTTGTTAGTTAGATTTAAGAAATACGAGGAAAGGCCTAAAATTTCGGACGTGCATGAACTGCGCACTTTCTTGATCTTTTAATGAGGGGTCGTTTTATTACCTGTAATACTTAACATGAATTCCGCACTAGTCCAATTGCTGGTATTTACAAAAATAATTATTAATTCCTTTTCTTAATTGATTTATCTTCGCATTGTCAGGTAGAATTGCATTTGCCTTTGATAAAAATGTTCATTTTTCAATTGTTCTTCGATTTGTTTTGTGGATGTGCTTGTAGTGAAGTCTTGCTAAAGTTATTCTAGCGTCTGATATTCATTATGAATCCCGTTTTTGAGTATAGTGAAAGAGGAAACGAAGTTTCGGTTTTGGACGGTGTAAAGTTTTCCTTTTCGAAGGTTTTTAAAAAAATGGCGAGTCGTTTTGGCGCTGTGCTTTTAAAACTTGCAGAACTGTAAAGTTTTATTTTTCTATCCTTATGTTTATACATAATTATTATTATAATTGCCTGGTGCGCAGTTCGTGTACTGTGAATTTTTATGCTCTTTTGTACAGTGCGCAGTTCGTGTAATAAAGATTAGGAGTCAGGAATACAGTGCGCAGTTCGAGGCCGTCGAAAATTTGTTAAGACGAAACCTATACATACACCCCAATTTATTTCATGGCCATACACACCGAGTGTAAGTAGTTATTTATTCAGTTCATTTGTTGTTCAGGTAGCTATTCCTCCGAATAAATAGCGACAATTCAATTTACCAACCATAATTATGTTTACTGCAGGTATAAATCTATTCTGTCTTACTTCCGGGGTATAAATATTTATTCGCCAGATAAAATAATAATGGCCGCCACATAGATCACAATACCTAACCTATAAAACGTATCCTACCAGTATACTGTTAGAAATGCCCTTTTTTGGAATTTTGAAATGTTTATTATTATTATTATTTTTTTTTATACCTCGTCGCTGTTCTGATAAAGCAGGCATGTCAAACTCATATTATGATATATATTTTAATAAAAATTTAGTTTAAATAAAAAGGTCTTTTCCTATCTAAATCAAACATTTCTTTTTGTGTGTGTTGTCTGACTCAGAATGACGCCATGTTGGTTTGTGGGCGTTTGTTCATGTCGCCCACGTGATAAAATACCGTTACCTGATTGGTTCTTATACTCAGAGCAAACAGAGAACCTGGCAATAAAAACAGTCCCTGTTCTAATTTTATCTTGTGAGCTAGCAGGCGAGCCCGTAGTGACGTCATTTCCAGCCTCGTATCAAGTCTGCCGGCCAGCAGAAGTCCCAGTAGTGTTTCCAGCTTCGTGTGCGGCCTTTACGTCTTTGAAGTTGACTGAACCCAATTTTAGCCAACTTATGAACCAACTTTCGTATAATACACACAATACAAAACACGGCGCCATTATATAAGCGGCGTTACATAACAATAAAATAAACAGACAATGGCGTACAACAATATAATTGTAAGACATTACATAATCCAAGTGACAATGATTCATATTACGCAATATGGAGCATAGAAGCTATATTATCACATAGTAACATATATTAAGGAGGTTGAGCCATTTTACGTAGGTAATGAAAAAAATCTGAAATAAAGTTTTTTTAATAGATTTTTTTTATGACAAAATTTTCTGTAAAAAATCCAAAATCATTAGGAGATTTATAAAGTTAAAAATTAAAAAAAAAACTAACATGTAGTCTTATGGAAAATATGTCAACCTAGCATGCAAACGGTACATTTTAATTTTTTGCAAATAACCAAATAATGTCAGCAGTTCCAAAAACTAACTGTGTAAAGCATCGATGTCTTACGCATATTTTAATATTTTTTCCAATTTAATTAGGAGACTTTTAATCAATTAAAAAAATTATTAAACCTTAGCACTTTTCGATTATGGACTTTTATTCTTGACAATTTTAACTGAATTTTCAACTTTAATGATTTAATTTTAATTACTTCCAATTTCTTTTTTTAATTATTTACTGCAAAAAATATGTAAAATACAGATATTTTTTCTAACCTAGTTTTGTACAAAAAATTTAAAAGTTAGTCCATTAAGTAAAATACCGAAATAATTAATTAATATTAAAAAAAATTATTTATTTATGCTTTTATAACAATAATTTGTATTATCGACTTATAACCTTTTGTAAAAATTTATTATGGAAAAGTTCCCATTTAGAATTCGACTTACTTTTGATTGGGACTGTTACGCATCAACCTCCTTAACATGCATTATCCTATGTATAAGACCATTACACGGTCAATTAAGTTAAAAGCTCCGATATTTCACATCCAAATAAACTGTATCAGTCTGTTAATGGCTTATTTAATTACTTTATGTTGGCAGTAAAACGCTAAATTGTGTCTGTCTGTCTGTTTGTCTGTCTATCTATTCGCACCTCAACGTCTCTAATGTAGCGAACATATTTTCTCGAATGATCGTTGAATCCGTATTGTTTCTACGGGATGGAACTAAACTGGAATAGTTATTGGCGTAACTAGTAGTCTAAGTCATTCATCGCGCTGACAGGTCATGACTTAGCCTACAAGTTGCGCCCATAATTTTATTCAACAATTGCGCGTTATTCATGTTTTAATTATAATGAGATGTTGTAAATATCTATTTATTTCTTTATAAAAAAAACTGTCAATACTAACAGCACCAAACAGCACGATTCAATGTTTTGGTTTGAGGTTAGCCGGTTATGAATAAACTCCATGTCGAAAACATTCGGCCTCTCAATTTTAGCCTCAATGGGTAACAACGGAGTTGTTGTTACCTACTATTTCGTTACGACTCAGAAAATAGTTACGTTTATTTTCATTACTCCACAATGGCCGAGCTAGTAGGAATCTTCATTGAGTTATGACAAGTAATTGTCACCAGTCGGTAAATGGCTATTTAGGGTTCGGTTTTTAGGCATGATAAAACATGAATAACGCGCATGAGTTGAATAATAGAACATTTCGAACGTAGACACTCGTTACTCTGCCATGAAATTTTACGAAATTCTTCCACCAGAGGTTACGAACGTGGAAAGCAGGGTTGCCAGACGTACGAGAAATCTCGTACCATTACGAGATTTACAGTTTTTGTACGAGATACAAGAATAAACAAACAAACAAAATTTTCATACAAAGTTTGTACGGGATTTTAACAATGATGACTGCCTTCGCTAAGTATCAGCCAAAAAGTGTAAGAATTTGCATATTTACCTACTTTACACACCACAAAACGATCGACTGGGCGCATCACTCTCCAGAGAGATCCGAGGTAAGTAACTGTGTAATAATAAAGGGCCCAACATCGCAGTCGCTTGTGATGGCACCCTGAATATTAGAAATTTACATACCGAGCACTTTCTAATATTCAGGGTGCCATCACAAGCGACTGCGATGTTGGGCCCTTTATTATTACACAGTTACTTACCTCGGATCTCTCTGTCACACATTTCCACGCGCGTCAAAATTAAAATCTTTAAAATTCGAAAACCCCTAATAGGACCGAATTTTTCGCAGACAACCCTATATCAACGTGTTCGCAATAAAACAGCGCTTATGATGTTATAAAATTTTTTCTATTATCCAATCAAGTGAAAGTAACTTGCATCGACATACCTGTTTATACCTGACAACCCAGTAGTTCGCCCAGATAAATAATAGACAACCCAACGGCTGCACATTCTATACGTTTTATACTTCAAGTCAGGACAAAATTTTCTTATTATCTTGATGAAAACTCATTTTTTTTAAAAATAATTAAAAATAGTCTGTCCAGGATTTTTTTAGCAAACCCATTTTTAATATATTTTCTAATATACTGAATTCATGATAAAATATGTTTCATTCTATTAATTATCAGCTCGGTGAAGGTCGATTTAGGTTCGGCTCTTAGACTTTTATATACTAGGCGGCAGAAAGTTGGAACGACGTGATTTTTTTGGCGCGTCAGCTCCCTAACTATAAATGAAATTCACTGTATAAGTAATTGCAACAATTTGTATTCATTTCTATGTAACCCCTGACTTAGTGGAGTCGATTGGATTAGATTCGAAACGAACAAATGTTCCATGAAACGAGCATTAAACGTTAATTGAAAATTCAAATGACATGTTGAACGAGAAGTTTTCGAATACGTCGACAGTTCCGAAGCGCACTGAACTTTTAAAAGCTTACTCGTTCGTAGAGCGCACTTTTCAATGCAGCAAATAAAAATAAATATTTTTTTTAAATACACCTATCCCCCGATTTACACGGTACTTGTTTTACACGTTTTCGCTTTTACACGGTTTTCCAAATAAGTTTTTTTTTGTTTTTATCGCACTCTACGGGGAATCCCGAGCTTATGTGCTGACTTGCTGCACACGCACACTATGTCTGTATTTCTTCGCATAAAATTAAAGTGTTTCCGTAATATATTACATATTTTAACCTGTCAATGCATTTTATTTTTATTTCTGTGTACACCTAAAAATATTGAAAAAAAATCACAACTGTTAAATAGCAAAATTATGCATTTTCTGCAAGCTTTTCGATTTACACGGCTTACACTTGAAAATTTTTAATTTTCGATTTACACGTTTTTCTCAGGAACGTATCTACCGTGTAAATCGGGGGATAGGTGTATAAAGATTTTGTTCAACAGCGTGGAAAGTCCTCCAACTCGATATAATTTACCTTTTTTGAATAAACGTAAAATGAGAATTGGGGGACTTGTATCGCTGTTGAACAAAATCTTTATTTTTAAAAATGATTTTTTACTTTTTTAGTCCACATTGCTATATAAAAGAGTGTTTTTATTTATTTTATTTACGGGACTCTATCGTATTTAAAAGCGCTGCAAACGAGGCTAGAAACACTACTTGGACTTTTGCTGGCCGGCAGGCTGGCGACGAGGCTGGAAATGACGTCACTGTGGGCTCGCCTGCTAGCTTACAAGATGGATTTTTAAATTAGAACATCGGCTATTTTTCTTGCTAGGTCCTCTGCTTGTTTTGAGCAAAAACCAATCAGGAAACAGTATTTTGTCACGCGGGCGACATGAACAAACGCCCACAAACCAACACGGCGTCATTCTGCTCAGAGTCAGACAACAGACACGTTTTGCTCTGTGTTTATATTTGAACTGTCAGTGCGCGCGCACCAGACCTATCCACAAAACAAGTTTGAAAATACGTCTCGTGTGAAGCGAGCACATAAAAGCAATCAAGAAAACCAGCGCTAGAAAACTAGTACTCAAATCAAGCAGGTAATCCAGCACCAATACCAGTATCGTGTGCAGCGGCGTTAAGATCCTAGTTCTTTTTCCGTTGTTCATTTGTTTTATAGACAGAACAGTCTGGCCAACCGAAATAACAAAGAAACTCGAAAGGAAATCTCAAATCACTCTAAGAGGATCAAAAGAGAGAACAAATGAAAGTCGCGCGATTGCACTGTTTTCTATCTCCTTCCTGTATCGTTATTTTTAATATCCGTTTCACAAAACCTCCACCGCTGTTACAGAGTACTGTGTTATCGACTTTACAGTTGATTTACTCAAAAATGTCTTCGGAATATACAGCGTGTTTTTCGATGTTCGCCCGTTATTAATCGAAGAATCTCGTTAGAGATTCTTTTCTGTGCTAAATATCGACGAATCTCTAACAGATTCTTATACATTGATTTTGCCTGTTTCCCATATAACGCCGTGTATAATATGAGGCCAGTTTCCAAGTTTTATAGTTCTGTGAACACGTGACTTTCGTCTTACCAAATTTTCGTATCACCCGTATAGTGCTCTATACGACAATAATAGCAATGTACTGTTACCGCCCGGTAGCCGAGCGGTTAAGACGTTCTCATATACTTTTATTCTATACTGAGCATAGGAATAAAATCGCATTCGAACTATTAGGGTGCAAACATATACTTCTGTCTTTTTTTACGCCGTAAGCACTGGCGTATCCAGGAGGGCAAAACAAGCACGGGGGACCCGGTTTAAGAAATTTCTAATTTGCCCCCTCCTGGGCCAAAAGCTGGGTACGCCCATGTTATAACATCATAGAAAAAGACAACGTTTTTGAAACAGAGCTACCTCCACGGAACGTGCGCTCGTCGGTGATTGGCCGTGATCGCTCGTTGCCTTTGTCACTTGTCGCTTTCCTGCTTTAAAGTACAGTCGAGTACACTATTGTCAAGTTGTTATTGTTACTTTAGTTTTGTTGAGCTGCGAGTTTGTAGTTTTTCGACAGACTGTACAAGCGCAAGCCCGCATTCGCATCTAGCTTCCGAGCCTTTTAGATTATATAGCGAACATATTAAAATCATAGGCGAGGTACTATAAATAATGACATGGCGACGAATATTAACAGCGGTGTGACAAAGATTGTATTATAACTAGAGAAAAAGGCAGGGCGTTTGGGGGAGTTCTTTAAAAAACAATTACGGGATCGTGTCGATGCGATGGCGTTTTTATATTACGTTTCGGAATGTTGTTTCTTTGTTTATTATTTTATTATAACTTTAAAGATATTACAGCATTTAGGAATGCTCATTTTCTATTTTTTGTAAGCCGCTTAACAATAAATTCAGTTACCAAAAGAAAAACTCGATGCCAGTTCGTCGCCGCGTTAAATACTAGCCTTTTATAATATTCAATTTATCAAGAACCACAAAATGTAACACATAGCATTTCCTGTCCTCTTTCTAACGAGTCAATAAAAAAATGTAGGTTTCCGTTTATAAAATAAAAACATATTGTGGTTTCTATGTCGGCTGTGGCGCCACCTGTGATACGTGGCGTTCCGGCACTATATTGCGCCCTCGGTAGTAAGCAACTTTTATAGAGTACTTTTTTCTCATTCCTGCAAAATTCCGAGATATAAAGACGGGCCCGTTTATAATGGGACACGCAGTATATATAAGCATGCTATCCTTGAAATATACTTCCATACGCTAGAGAGTTAAGAATCTGTTCTTCGTTTGTATTAGTCCCGGAGCTGACCGTCACATTTCTTATGTTTCGAAAGCACAGGCAAAGTCTGTATGCGTTAGGATAGACTTCTACGACTGCAGGCAAGGTGGGGGCGTCGGAGGTAATGGCGGACAATAACGATTAGCTCTGTTTCAACTTCTGCGAACGGCATATATTTAATACCCTCTATATTGCTAGCAAAGATCGGGAGAAAAACTTAAACACTACGGTGCAGACATTTATACGTCTGTCTCACTTATTATAACTTTGAGTCTCATGCGCATGTCCACGTGTGTGAAGTTAGCATCTCAAGTGTCAGCATCTCACAAATAAACCGCATATAAACTGGCATCCCGCACAGTTCTACAGTTCTTGACAAGTTTTAACAATAGTTCCGTCGATTTTACTATCGAAACCGCATTTTAAAAAAAATGAGATGCTAACTTCGCAAATCGAATTTTAGCATCTCATCGGATTTCACAAATTTGAGGGTACTAGAGGTGAAAGTAAGAAAGTTGTACATCCTAAATCTATTCTGTACATAGTTCTACCGAGTTAAAATAATTAGGATCGCTGATAATCATAATAAGAGAAGTGAGATGCTGGGGTATAATTGTCAGTCGTATGGAGATTCCAATGGATAATTATGGAAGATTCTGGTCTTTTGAGTATCCAGAGAAATTACCGTTTACTGAAATAAATAAAATATCCATAAAAACGTGAGATGGTGTGCTATAACTAAGGTTTCTACGCAGTAACAATTTCCTTAAATGATAACTGGAAGTCCCTTACACAAATTTTAAAATAGTTCTGTTCTTTAAAAATCCCAAAATTGATGGTTCATTGTTAAAAACATATGTTCATATACCTATGAGTGAAATACTGTGGTATAACCAGTGTTTTTAAGTTGTATAAATTAATGTTTTGGGTCTGTTACATAAGTTCCGCAAGAGTGCTGGTCTTTTGAACATTCTTAGTAATTATGTATCATTGTTGTAAACAAAATATGCATACAAACGTGAGATGCTGTGGTATAACTTTTGGGAGCTTTATCGATCTGTGTATTCAGAATAAAGCTAAACCCGATAAATCCTATAAAAACGGCTGTTAAAGTTTTGTTTTTGTTTTTACTACGCAGGTAGGTATTATTATTGTATTTTATTGTTTATGATTTTTTAAAACTAAAAAAAATAAGAATCTTTTATATAAGTAGTTTTTATTTTGAAAAATGTACTTTTTCTTCTTTTTATTCGGTGTTATCATATTAATAAACGCTTTCTAAAATACTTATATATTTGATTTGCGAAAAAACCCCGATACAATTCTGGTTTCATGCAAAACCCAATAAATCGAAACAAATGTTTTTTGTTTTTTTAAGATAATAAATATTTCTTTTAAAATTGAGTAAACTCATTTATATTTTTGTCAATATAATTGTCTGAAAAATTGGTCAATAATTTTATTTAGTATTGAAAAACTCATCTATGACCTACTTATATATCGTAAAATAAAATTTATTTATTTTAGCGATTTACTCGAAACTAGTAAAACTGGATTTGTCGGGTTTTGCATGTTTGCTCCTCAATTTTACCCCAGAATCTCACTGCTCTATGGATATTTTGGTTATTATGATTATCAGCGATCCTAATTATTTTAACTCGGTAAAACTATGTGCAGAATAGATTTAGGATGTACAACTTTCTTAATTTCACCTCTAGTACCCTCATATTTGAGAAATCCGATGAGATGCTAAAAATCGATTTGCGAAGTTAGCATCTCATTTTTTCAAAATGCGGTTTCGATAGTAAAATCGACGGAACTATTGTTAAAACTTGTCAAGAACTGTAGAACTATGCGGGGTGCCAGTTTATATGCAGTTTATTTGTGAGATGCTGACACTTGAAAAATCCGATTTGTGAAGTTAGCATCTCATTTTTTCAAAATGCGGTTTCGATAGTAAAATCAACGGAACTATTGTTAAATCTTGTCAAGAACTGTAGAACTATGCGGGATGCCAGTTTATATGCGGTTTATTTGTGAGATGCTGACACTTGAGATGCTAACTTCACACACGTCGCATGTCCGTGAATGGATGCGCGTCAGTTTGCACATGGAACTAAGCTGTGAAAGGGAGGTGGCTTGCTCTATTTTACTCATTAATTGCCCCACTACAGACGCGACACTTGCGCACAACGGGTCAAATAAAAAGAAAGAGATAGAAAAACAGTCATTTGCTGTCTCACTTCATGGGCCACGCTTCCAACATGACCTCATTCTGCTCAGAGTCAGACCACAGACACGTATTGTTCCATATATTTAATATAACTTCTGTATTGCTAGTGGCCGTAAGTGGAAGCGTGGTCCATGAAGTGAGACAGCAAATGACTGTTTTCTATCTCTTTCTTTTTATTTGACCCGTTGTGCGCAAGTGTTGCGTCTGTAGCGGGGCAATTAGTAAGTGGAATAGAGCAAGCCACCTCTCTTCCACATGCTTAGTTCCATGTGCAAACTGACGCTGCAATTGACGGACATGCGCATAAGACTCACGAGTATAATAAATGAGACAGACGTATATATATATATGTCTGCACCGTAGTGTTTAAGTCTTTCTCCCGATCTTTACTAGCAATATAAAGAGTATTAAATATATGTTTTGTTCTGTGTTAAATTTTAATTGTCGCTGCGCGCGCACCAGATCTATCCACAAAACAAGCTTGAAAAGACGTCTCCTGTGAAGTGAGCATATAAAAGTAATTAAGAAAACCAGCACTAGAAAGCTAGTAGTCTAATCTAGCAAGGAATATAGCGGCAAATCCAGCCCCGTGTGCAGCGGCCATAAGGTATCGGTTGGACCACAAATCAATCGAAAATTTGCGAACCCCCAAACGGACTATTCTCAAGGTCACTCTCTGCTAGAGCTGTAAAAGTAACGAGAAATTGTGTACCCGTATGTATTCGTTACTTAAAGAACCAGTACCCATTACTTTCGTATCGTTACCTTACTCGTTACTTTTCATACGACATACAATCGTGTATAACATCATCAAGAAGTGTATGTTCTCTGGCATCATGCAAGCATGTACCATCCCATCGATGCGCGTCGCATCCTGATACGGTATGACTTCGTTCGTATAACGTATAACCGCATCAAACGAGTCGAACCGACATGGATACGACAAATGCGAGTAACGAAATGAATTTGTAAGTAATGATTCGGCACTTCAAGTCAGACGATGCACCTGTTACTCAGTAACGAATACATACGGTTTGTTACAGCTCAACTCTCTGCATAACATCGAAAATCTGACGGTGGGCTCTTAGTCTAAATTATATGTTTATGCAATATTTACCCGCAAATCCAGCTGTGCCGTCGTCGGGTCCTTTGTTGCGCCGGTACCATCAGACCTCCAGCGCCGCCAGCGGCACTTCCCGCCACCAGGCCTCCCGTCGGGTTCGGATCAGACGCAGTCGATGCGGTCGGACTAGATTCACGACCCCTCCTTCTATTATCCTCGCAGCCGCCGCCCCCCGGAGGCGGACCGCCGACAACCATGCCCGACAGTCGGATCTTTGGCACACCGATGTAGCTATGACTCATTGTTCAATCCACTCTAGACGACCAACAATACACGACTATTGTTGACGATGCAAACACATTTTTCAGCGCCCGACAGCGCAACGATGTAGATCACGACACACTTTGATTCAATTTCGAGAAATTGAATCTGTTGATAATTTAGCCTTTTTTATTCTAATTGGGAAAAAACCCATTCAAATTATATATTTAACTAAATAACCAGCACTTATAATTATTGCGTAGAAACAATAGCAAGATTTTCGACTAACACATTTTTATCCTAACACGCGCACTTAAATCGGTAACAGAAATCGTTATTCCACTAAAAATTAATTTTGTTTGTGTTCACGCTTTTTTTTAATTCTAGCATGCACTAAATTTTCGAAAAAAAGTCTAATAACTAAAATTTATAGTTACATATTTAATTGAAAAATACCTAGTTTTTAAAAGTTAAGTAAATTATAGAATTGCCTGGAAGAATTTCTTTGTGCACATTTTTGAATTTTGGAAGAAGAAATAGTGTGTTTATTAAATTTCAGTCAAAATGTAGTGTTTTGCAGCTTACGTTATTTTGATATGATTTTTATTTTCGAAATTAATAGCACTTTTTGCATTTTTTTTTCTAAAATTTAAATATAAAATTTCACTCCAAATATATTTTATAGCAGAGGTTAAAATATGTAAAAAAACTGGCAAGAAATACTATTAGTAATTTTTTTCTAATGCCTACACATCGATTTTTCGAAAAAGAAACCGTTTCAAATTATTCATTTAATTATTTAGACAATTGCACTAGATTATCCACTTTCAGTTTAGACATTGTAACCTAAGCTTTATATTCTCGTTTTAAAAATTTTTGAAAAAAAAATTAGTCTCTGCAGTATTGCACTAAACTAAAAATTTAAAATGGTTTTATAGCAAAAAAGTCTCGTATAAAAAAAATAGATATCTGTTTTTCATGTTTTTTTTTTTTGAACAACCGCTAAAGATTTTGTAAATTCAAAATTGGTAATTTAAAAAAAAAAGCCCGAAACAGTCAGTATTTATTGTTTATAATTTCTCTATAATAGTGAAAATAAAAACACATGTCTGATATTTTTTAGTTCAAAAATCAACACAGCAGAATAAAAACTCAGCAGAGATATTAAAATTAGCGAAAACTTTTATAATTACGTCTCACAATTTTGAAAAAACAGTCGGAATAACACAAAGCCTTAGCACATTTTTAAAAAAACTGGTTTTAAAGCTCTCAAAACTGCCCGAAACAAAAAACACAGCATTAATTTCCAGATCACTGTAAAAACGCAGAAGAAATACTAAAATTAATTAAATAATTACGTCACGCAATTTTGAAAAACGTAAATACTAGTATATTTAGAACACTTAAGAACACTTATTTTAATGCATTTTAAAATTTATATATATTTTTTGAACATCGTTTTGCAAGAGGCACCAAAACGTCAAAGTTTCAAATACATTTAATTTTGAAAAAAACACGACACTATGAATTATTTCAACCGGTTGAAAAGTCCTCTAATAGCGTTATATAACAAAGCACACGATTTTATTACACTAAGTATTACATCAGATTGCTATTTAAATTGATTTCACAAATATTAACTATATTTTTGCAGCTATGTTTCATTAAATTATTAAAAATAAGTGCCTTTAAAGAAGTTTGTATTTTCTTGTTTTAACTCGTAGAAAGACGTTGTAGTGACGTTAAAAAGTAGGTAACAAAAAACTCAAAACACTGTCTTAGTTGACTGTTGACTAAATATTGTTGTTATTCTTGACTATTATTTTAATAAATTAACAGAAAATGTAAATAAATAAAAATTAACAGCACTGCTTTTTTTCCCAGCCGTTCACATTTTTGTGTTTAGATAATTTGCATAGCTTCATTAAAATACTTGCGGTTCTTCTTCATTTGTACACGTGATTCGTCCATTTTGTTACCTAAATAAAAAGTTGTATCTAATAATTTGTATTTTTTTCTCAGTAAAAATTTAAATATTCGCTGAATTTTTTAAACACTCTGTATACAGGCTGTCCAAGATATGACTCTCTATTTTATTACACGCTTTATATTAACTTCACTTGTAAGTTTGTATGTATGTTTGTTTGTAACCTTCCGTTGGACTACAGCAAGTGGTTTATTACTGTAGTATAATATGCCAGCACTGTAACTACAGTGGTAGCCGTGCGGTCTAAGGCACGGGTCTTCGCTGACGTCAACTCTCGGAATCACGGGTCGTGGGTTCTGATCCCGTCCACGCCGAAAAAAAAATTTGTTTTTTTTTTCGGCAAATTTTGGACAATAAATCGATCTAAAAAGTGGAAAATAAATATAGTTTAAAAAAAACTAAAAAACACGCTTTATATCGAACTAAAAAGTAAAAAATAATTTTTTTTAAAATAAGCTTAAAACAATAATGAATAAAAAATACAAGTATTATTGTGAAAAAAGCGTGGGGCGCTCGACGTACGAAAATGTGATACAAAGCGCCCCACGCTTTTTTCACAATAATACTTGTATTTTTTATTCATTATTGTTTTAAGCTTATTTTAAAAAAATATTTTTTACTTTTTAGTTCGATATAAAGCGTGTTTTTTAGTTTTTTTCTAAACTATATTTTTAGATCCCAACTTTACATTACAAAACTTAAAGAACCCCGCACAAAAAACTTATGGGATTTGGTTCTCGGTTAAATTGATCGGAAATGGTTTTATTTTATAGTTTAAAGGTTACCAAGAAAAAGTGTCCATGGGCGCACAGCCTAAAAACCAATAGATTTTTAGCTGCAGATATGTTTAGCGAGATTTTAGATATTATAGAGATATCCATCAAATTCACAATATTAAAAATCCTACGTTTTAGAAATATTTTTTGTATCACGATGGATATCTATTATACAAAATTTCTCTGATATTTTACTAATTTAAAAACATGTCCGCACCCATCTTGACACAAGTGTTGTGCGGATAGTTGGCATGCTACGATATCGCTGTGCGTACGATTATATTTTTATAATTTGCATAATAAACTGTAAAGTTCTGAATACGGAACGGAAAATTAATATCCTGTGAAATGAACAAAAGGTCAGTTATTTCCTTTTGCGTTTACCGTCGATAATTGTTCAAACATTGCATGGTTACTTACACGGCTGTTATTGAAGTATACCTGCGAGGCATCCTACACAATAAACGATGAACTTATAACATAATTTGTTTCGTTCCAGGGGCGCCGACTCCGTGGGTGCTCAGTAGTGATGTGTCCACATGACTCTTTATTGGGAGCTGGCTCCGTGCGCTCCGCTCACTAAAAAGAGTCGATCAGAGGGAGTCGTTCAAAGTAGCGACACTAGACGCACTACTCAAGAGTGTAGACTGCAGAGGTGTGAACTGTCATCATGCATGCTCAGGAGTCACGTAGCATTGCACAGCACAATACACACTCAGCTCTGAGCTCATTTTAATATGACTCTGATCTTATATTATTCGCATTTCGGATAAACTATAAAGTATAATAAAAGCTTAATAATGTTTATTGTTACAATATTATATCTTTGTCAACGACGTCAATGTGAATGGTTTAAGTCACTGTTAAGCTTAGTACTATTACACAACATTAAATGACTCAGCAAAGATAACTCCGTACGTGCAAAATTCACTAGTGCCTCTGTGGCCTGTGCTGTGTGCGCTATGTAAATGTGCGAATGCAACAGTACAGAACAGCTCAGCACAGAGCAATGGCGCTCGCAGTGAGTCATTCACAAAAAAAGAGCGACTCGCTCCGCTCCGAGAAGGGAGTCGTTCATTATGAACGACTCGCTCAGGAGCGACACATCACTAGACCAGAGTGGCGCTAGCGAAGTCGGACTAGGCCACTAGTCCAATATAAATCAAAATGGAGAACAAGTTAAGTCAATACTATTGAAATAAATATTGTAATAAGACATATTTCAACTTCTCGTTCTGAATTGAAATACTTGAAGTCTAGTCGCAAGACTCCTTTTATTTTGGGGCGTATTTGAGTGTTCCATTTATTGTCATCTACCGAGAGAACTTTTGAACTGAAACAGTTGAAAAGTCAACGCTCAAGGCGTCTTTTATTCAAGGAAGTATTTGAGTACACCATCAACAAACAAACAATTCAAACACACACTTGGTTATGTTGCGTTTTTGTGGTTAAGTGGTCGGGAACTCGAGAGTGCTTTTTTTTTGCCTCGGACAGTAAAAGACGTCTGTCTTCTTCACACCTTACAGTTTACACAGTGAAGCTGTTGTGATGGTGTGGTCATTATGGCTTTAAGTGGATCATGTCAACACCCCTGAACAGAGTAAAAGAACACCACACTACACCGCTTATTGTGCACTAGTTTAGTGTGGTAAGTAAAAACCACTGCACACGAGACTGGTTTAAGCCTTGTTTACACTTTGATTAGTGCGAGTGCAAGTGATAAGTGATTAGTGAGAGTGATTAGTAGTGCGAGTAGTGTCCAGTACTGTTTAGCTTTTGCGCTTAGTAAAATCAGTTAATTGTCGGGCATCGAACAGACAACAACTATGGACGAACAATCGCGCGTGCAATTGCAGGAAATAATTAAAGAAATATTAAACGCGGTTGTATCTGAAATCGAAGAACATGTGAAATTAGAACTTGCCACATCAAAAAGGGTATGGAAACGAAAAGTAGAAGAACAATTCATGGCGCTAGCTACCAACTCCATAATGAATTGGCTTAGGTTAATTTTCTTAACCTCTTGCGAATATGTAGATCTCAAATTTCTTATTTTGTTATAGGCTTCTTTACTTCCAAAACCCGGAATGTTCATAGTTTCACTAATTGTTAAAAGTGCCGCTTCTCGGGCTTCTTTATTTTTGTATTTAGGGTCTTTACAATTGTAAAGATATTCATTTTTTAGATATTCTTCCACAAACTTAAGGCCCCCATACACCTCGTTCTTTTTTGGCAGTTTTAACCGCCGGGTAAAACTGTACGGTTAAACACGAACAACGGCCATCCCCATACACCTCGTTCTTTTATGGCAGTTTTAACCGCACGGGTAAAACTGTACGGTTAATTTAAACACGAACAACGGCCATATCCACACAGAGGCGTAGTTTCGTTCAGTTTTTCTGAAGTCGTGGCATCATTAATACGATCTGCTTTGATGGATCCTACGACAACGTTAGCAGTTGCAGCCGCAGTGGCTATAAAATTAAAATTTTCAAAAAGAAAACGTTCAAAATGGACTAAAAAATGGTTACTTAAACGCAGGCAATTTTCACACGTAAATCTTCTAAATGAATTACGACTAGAACCAGGAGATTGCTTTAATTTTCGATACAATTGTATGAATTGAACGAGCTGAAACTTGAACCTGGGGATTGGTTCAATTACCTGAGAATGGACGAACATACTTATTTTGAGTTATTATTAACCGTTAGAATGCTATGCGGCGCAAAAGCGCTGCGATCGTTTGTATCGAAAATTGCGGCGCAGCGCAAAAGCGCTGCGAGTATCAGTTTCAGTGTGTTGAGAGCTATTTTTTTTAGATTTTTTATTTTCTAAAAGAAATAAAATACAATAATATTGATATTATTTTATGTTTAATAAACATTAATAAACAATATAATGCAAAAATAATTAATAAAATTGATTGATATTTGTCTAAATTAGAGTGTTTTATTTGACACCATTATTTTTTCCTCTAAATTAATCAATATGTTTATAGCAATTTTCATTTATTTTTGTCAAAATTGCTTAGCACTAAAACGGTTAAAATATAAATCAATACTCAAACTAATTACAATCATTTAATTAATATGACTTATTTGCTGTACGTCGCACCACTGAATAAACACGTCGATTCTATCGGAAAGCGCCACACATTACGATTTAAAACGACAACCAGCAAACACGTCGTGTTTAAAATCAAGATTCGGCAGATAAAAAAACTGCCGTGTTTCATCGACAGTTTTTGCCCATACACTTCGGTTTTGACCGACGTGTTTTATCGTGACGATGAAAACTGCCAAAAAAGAACGAGGTGTATGGGGGCCATTACAGGTTGCATCTTCAGTCCACTTTGCCATTATTAAAACCGAAATACTGCACGCATATACACTAGTGTCCCTTCTACTAAACGAAAAGTATGTCCAAACGTGTTTAGTGGCAGGCACGCTGCGAGTGAGGGGTGAAGGAAGGGCATGAGGGGCAGGGCTACTCGCAAAAAAATAGAATACGCTTCTAATCACTCTACTTCGCTAAACACTAATCACTCGCACTAGTCAATTGCGGTCCAAACGTGTTTAGTACTAATCACTAAACACCTGCACTAATCACTCGCACTAAACACTAATCAAAGTGTAAACCGGCCTTTAGCCGCTAGATTTGGCTGCTAGTTTACCAGCGCAGGATTTCTTGATGCCTTTTATAAGTTCGTTCCAAGCAGCCGCGAACGGTAATAAAACCGTACACAGTCTTGTTACTGCGCAATACTGTCTTGCGCAGTATCGATTTTTGAGCTAGTGCGCAAATTAGTCTTGCGCAGTGACAAGACTGTGTATACGGTTTTATTACCGTTCACGGCTGCTTGGAACAAACCTTATGTGCTCGCTTCACACGGTGCGTCTTTTCAAGCTTGTTTTGTAGATGGGTTTGATGCGCGCGCAGTAACCGAACTGCGCAAGTGAACTATGACCGGAGAGCAGAACGTGTCTGACGTCTGCATATATTTAATAACTGGAGCACGCAATGCCATGATTCGAATACATAATAATCTGCCACAGAATGTTAAAAGTATTGATATTAACAAAAAATCCCTTTTTAAAAAGGAAATAAATAAATTTTTATTGCATAACAACTTTTATGATTTAAATGAATTTTTTAATAAATAATGTTGTAATACATTTTATTGTTGACGCCATTAATGTATTTTAAAAAATACTTTCTAATAAAGTGGTTATTATTATTCAATAAATAAAATTATCGACCAATTTTTCAGACAATATATTAACAAACAATATATTCAAAGCAATGGCACGTCAATCCGGTGTCGGAGAGGCAACCGGATGGCGAGTGGTAATCTGGGCCTATGAGTGGTGCAGAACCCCCTGGTAGCGGCCAAAGTGACCCCAAATGGACGGGGGCGGCGATATGGGGGTGGGGCAAAATCGAAAAATGTTTGAAAAGGCAACCGGATAAAAATGCGGTTGCATTGAAGGAAATACCCTAATTATATAATAATTTTTTTTTGCCATCCGAACCACGCGGGCCGTTTTTGCACTAGCGAATGAAAAAAAAATTAAAAAAAAACTGAAAAAGCAACCGCTTCAAAATTAGTGAGCATACTTATTGACACCACCAAACGTTGGAAAAAAATTGCCATCCGATCCTGATGGGCAGTTTCGGAGAAACAACCCTTCAAAGTCGCCGAAAAACACTTTTTTTCGATTTTTTCAACAATAAGTAAAAAAAACACACTAAAAATTGTTCAAATCGGATGGCATTCGAAATTTATACTGTCCTAAGTACAAATAATAGTGTGTATCAATGCCATCCGATTTCGATTAAATTTACCCCTATTTAGCCACCCCCAAAACTCATGAAAACAACAATTTTATGCAGCGTATGGCATTATTTTTATTGTTATTGAGTTTTGGGGGTTGGCTAAATAGGGGTAAATTTAATCAAAATCGGATGGCATTGATTCACACTATTATTTGTACTTAGGACAGTATAAATTTCGAATGCCATCCGATTTGAACAATTTTTAGTGTGTTTTTTTTACTTATTGTTGAAAAAATCGAAAATAACGGTTTTTCGGCGACTTTGAGGGGTTGTTTCTCCGAAACTGCCCATCAGGATCGGATGGCAATTTTTTTCCAACGTTTGGTGGTGTCAATAAGTATGCTCACTAATTTTGAAGCGGTTGCCTTTTCAGTTTTTTTTTTATTTTTTTTTTATTCGCTAGTGCAAAAACGGCCCGCGTGGTTCGGATGGCAAAAAAAATTTATTATATAATTAGGGTATTTCCTTTAATGCAACCGCATTTTTATCCGGTTGCCTTTTCAAACATTTTTCGATTTTTCCCCACCCCCATATCGCCGCCCCCGTCCATTTGGGGTCACTTTGGCCGCTACCAGGGGGTTCTGCACCACTCATAGGCCCAGATTACCACTCGCCATCCGGTTGCCTCTCCGACACCGGATTGACGTGCCATTGCTTTGAATAATATAAAATTAATACATTAACGTTTCAAATTATTTCCATGACTACATAATAAAACATTGTTTGTTATTATTTTTTCAATATTTATATTTTAAAAATATCTATCACGAATTGCATTCAGAGTAAATAGAAACTAATTATTAATTATTTTTTTATATTTTTAGATCCGTTCTGAAGAAGATCCAAATCCGGATCGAAAAGTTAATGTATTAATTTTATATTGTTTGTTAATATATTGTCTGAAAAATTGGTCGATAATTTTATTTATTGAAGAGTTCTAATCAGACGTTAATCAAAGATTTGGTTATTATTATTGCTAGTGGCCGTACGTAGAAGCGTGGTCCATGAAGTGAGACAGCAAATTACTGTTTTCAATCTCTTTCTTTTTACTTGACCCGTTGTGCGCGAGTGTCGCGTCTGTAGTGGGGCAATTAGTAAGTGGAATAGAGCAAGCCACCTCTCTTTCACAGCTTAGTTCCATGTACAAACTGACGCGCATCCATTCACGGACATGCGCATGAGACTCAGAGTATAATAAGTGAGACAGACGTATATATGTCTGCACCGTAATGTTTAAGTCTTTCTCCCGACCTTTGCTAGCAATATATAGGGTATTAAATACCTAGTAACAAAAATTAAAGGATATAAAAAAAAATCTAAATTTTTGGGTAATATTCAACGAGCTGTAACTCCGAGGGAAATGATTGTACAGAAAATAAAAAAAAAGCAAATTATAGCTCCAAGTATCTAGTTTTCAGGTATGACCATGAATTTTTTTTTTTATGTTTTAGTCTGGAGAAATTTTAAAGAAACTACCAAAAAAAAAATTTTCCAATTTTTTCTTGTCTAAAAAAAGGTATACGGACTTCAAAAATTTTTTTTCCATCATTCCACTCGAAAACTCTCGTAGAAAATTTAATGCCCTTTAATTTGATGTACTCATGAAGCCTGTACGATGATTTGCCGCAGAGTTATCGTCAATCAAAGCCAAAAGCATCTTTTTAACTTTAATAATCAATAACTCTGGAAATAATGATCGTATAGAAAATCGATGGGGGGTTTTGAAAACTTCACAATATTCCCTATAAGATACTGTGAATGGCTATTGACGAAAAAATTTTTTTCGAAGCAAAAATCTTGATTGAAAAAAGGATAAAAATTTGCGTAATTAAGGATATTTGGATAAATTGGTATAACTTTGGATAAAATGGATGAACGAAGGATATCGTCAGTAATTTTTCAACCTTAAAGTGTCCTGAAAAATCCCTGAAAAATTCAAAACGATGCGATTTTTTTTTCTTAGTGCCCCGAAGCTTCAAATTTATTGTTTTTGCAAAAATCACCATTATGGGCAATTTTTCAATTTTTATTCATTTTTTCAATGAAAAAAAATTTTTTTATCGATAATCTGTATTTTTTCGATCGAAAAAATCGTGTTTGTTAAAAATTTAAAAAAAAAAATTTTAATTTTTTTCGAAAATTTTTTTTTTCAAAATTTTTTTTTGTTAACGTCTTCAGAATGCTCCATTATTGTCAAAAAAAATTAACTGGATTTTTTTTACCACTGCAACTGCCTTAGTTTTAAATGTCAACTTAAAAAATCAATAAAAAAAATCGATATACCCCCCAGTGGATGTCGGCTTTTCTTCACACTAAACGTGAATTTGAAGCTTCGGGGCACTAAGAAAAAAAAATCGCATCGTTTTGAATTTTTCAGGGATTTTTCAGGACACTTTAAGGTTGAAAAATTACTAACGATATCCTTCGTTCATCCATTTTATCCAAAGTTATACCAATTTATCCAAATATCCTTAATTACGCAAATTTTTATCCTTTTTTCAATCAAGATTTTTGCTTCGAAAAAAATTTTTTCGTCAATAGCCATTCACAGTATCTTATAGGGAATATTGTGAAGTTTTCAAAACCCCCCATCGATTTTCTATACGATCATTATTTCCAGAGTTATTGATTATTAAAGTTAAAAAGATGCTTTTGGCTTTGATTGACGATAACTCTGCGGCAAATCATCGTACAGGCTTCATGAGTACATCAAATTAAAGGGCATTAAATTTTCTACGAGAGTTTTCAAGTGGAATGATGGAAAAAAAATTTTTGAAGTCCGTATACCTTTTTTTAGACAAGAAAAAATTTGGAAAATTTTTTTTTTGGTAGTTTCTTTAAAATTTCTCCAGACTAAAACATAAAAAAAAAATTCATGGTCATACCTGAAAACTAGATACTTGGAGCTATAATTTGCTTTTTTTTTATTTTCTGTACAATCATTTCCCTCGGAGTTACAGCTCGTTGAATATTACCCAAAAATTTAGATTTTTTTTTATATCCTTTAATTTTTGTTACTAGTGTATATGGGTGTCTGAGCAAATGCAGATACCATGACGCCATGTTGATTTTTAGGCGTTTGTCCGCGTCGCACATGTGACAAGAAGGTGTCTTCTGATTGGTTCTTGCTCAATACAAGCAAACAAAATAGCTCCGTTTCTAATTTTAAAATTTTGTTTAAGTGAATAATAACGTAATTCTAAAGTTGTAAGTTTTTCGATTAAAAAAAATCAATTTTTCGCCAGAAACATCTGTAGTGTGCTTTTTGGTCCTTCATTTCAAGTTTGCCCGAACCGTTTACCTTTAAAAAATAGCGTCGGGAGAGCCATGACCGTCTCAAGACGTGCCGAAGAGATTCGAAATTAACAGTGCACTGAGTATTTGCAGTATTACGTAAGCAGAATTTTAGTAATTTTTGACTCTCCCCTCCCTCTTGTTAGCAAAAGTAAGTAAAGCTCTTACCCCCCCCTTCTTTGCTTACGTACATTGGTATATAGTTATTAACCGACTTCAAAAAAGGAGGAGGTTCTATGTTCGACTGTATATATTTTTTTTTTTATGTATGTTCATTGTTCACCGATTTCTCCGTCAATTATGGACCGATTTTCAAAATTTTTTTTTATTCGAAAGAGTGCACTTCCGAGGTGGTCCCATCGGAACCAAGTCAGGATCTGATGGTGGAATCCGGAGAAATCGAGGGAAACTCTCAAATTTCAAAGGCACGCATACTTTGCCTACCCATTGCAATACTTTATCTACCACTAAAAAGAGAAAAATAAAATATTTTTAACAAAAAAATTGAACCGACTTCAAAATATGCACTAAAAAGTAAAAAATAATTGCGTATTGAAATGTTTTGGAGTCGGTGTCAGCCAAAATGAAATCTATTCCGAGAACTAGAGACATGTAAGATTTAAAATTGCTACTTTCGAATTTCGATGTGACACCGACTCTAAAACATTTCCATACGCAATTATTTTTTACTTTTTAGTGCATATTTTGATGTCGGTTCAATTTTTTTGTTAAAAATATTTTATTTTAAATCTGTCCATGTTTCTTTATTGTTATTCATGAGCAGGAATTCCTGAGCACGCTTCTCTTTTCGAACATAAACCAGTAGGGTTGCCATATCATATCTATTTTTTGCAGAAATATCAGAAAAAGTAAATAAATAGCTATTGTTGACGTAATCAGAAATCAAAAATAAGCTAAACAAAGACACCCCCTCCAACCCCTTTTACGTAATACTTAAATATCCCCTGTGTGCAATGTTCTTACCAAAAATTCTTTATTTGCCATCATATATTAATACGTTAAGGTTAAGATGTTTGCCTCCCTTTTTAGAAAAAACCACACAATTTCTCCACATAAATTATATATGATATATGCTCTACTGACATCGACAACTAAAAAATTAATTATTGCTTTTGTTTTTGTAAATTAATTAATTAACAGCAACGCTGAACAACGTCTGCCATCTGACGGCTTTAATTTTGAAACAACGTCAACACTTCGATCTGTCATCTGACCTTCATATTGTAAAGACTGCATACTGCCATCTGACGGCTTTAATTTTGAAACAGCGAGCAACACTGAACAACGTTACAGCAATGCTGCATGATGCCATCTGACGGCTTAGCTCAACGCTTTTGCTACTTGCGCCTCTATATGACAATTTTAGTAAAATATTTCTTCGATCTGTCATCTGAGCTTCATATTGTAATACAACAAAAAGAAGAACGTTATAAGCAGTGTGCAAAATTAGAAACGAATTGAATAGCTGCAATCATATTTGAAAAATAATTTTGTAAAGTGATAATTATTATACTTATTTAGTGCGAATAATTCGCACAGGTCACTCTAGTTTGAAATTATTTCAGTTGGCAACCCTGCAGTTGTACGGCTGTCAAGTACTCCTTGGAGCATATCTGTGTATAGTGTGTTAAGGATCTTAACACAACAATGCTTCAAACTTAAACTGTCCCTTCACGTTCACTTTATGTTCATCTGAGTGCTAAGCTCAATGTTTCATTTTAAGTGTTATTTAGAGCTCTAAATGACGCCGTGTAGTAATTGTTACTTAGATGGGATCATCCCACATGTTTAGCTGATAGCCTGATACCCGCTCGCTTCGCTGCATGTAACAATATAATTTAATTATCACAAGTCTTAAAGATAAAACACCTATTTTACATCAATCTAATATCATTTATAAAATACCTGGTGAATGTAATAAGTGCTATGTGGGGCAAACAAAACAATTACTAAAACATAGAATTTACCAACACAGAATGGACTGTAGAAATATAAATTTATTAAGTGATAATAAGACTGCGTTGTCATCTCATCATTTCGACACTGGACATAAATTTCTATTTGATGAAGTTCAAATATTAGATAACGAGTCCAATTGGAAGAAACGCAATATCAGTGAAATGTGTTTTATTAGAAAAAACAATTCTATTAATTACAGAACAGATACTCAAAATTTAAGTAGTCAGTATAACTATGTAATGAAATTGAACTAACTTTCGTATTTTTATTTATTTTATTTATTTTTATTGTTTAAAATGTATACATAAACTTGTTGTCATGTTTTTTTCTTATGTACCTTAACTTTTGTTAGTTGCTATGGTTAGTAATTAATGTTAATTTTCATAATTATTGTTTTAAATTTTCACATTAATTGTACTTGAAAAAGTCTAAATTTATAGACGAAACGTCGTACACTGAATAAAGAACTTTTTGTCCACAATCCTGCGATTCTTAATAATAATTGTCTCGATGGACACGATTTCTAATATATATTAATTATCACATTTTAAATTTGAAACTTAAGGTATGCGAATTTAAAGTATTCAAGCGTAGTATTTTATTAATCATAATCCCTAGCAAATGTGTCAATTAGTCAGTGAATCTGTAATTACACAGATTTCTCTCCTTCTCTACCTTCGTCTCTCTCTCTCGTTCTCTGGGAATATTATATTGATTTCATCGAATTTTTAAATTTGAACGTACCTAACTAAGGTTTTTTTGTCATTGTATGGATTTTTCCTGAATCGCGGACTTTACATATGTTCATTCATACACATCGTGATGAAACATATATTGTGCACTTCCATTCACTAAGACGAAGAGAATGAACACAGGTCAAGTCCGTGATTCAGGAAAAATCCATATAATGACAAAAAAAAAACTCAGTTACAGCCGGTTAGGCAGTAGTTTTAACTTTTAAGTCGGGGACATTTTGAAACGTTTAATTGCACATACCGCTAAACTAGCGGTATGTGCTTTATTATCGCTTTGTGTGTCAGAGCTGACTTTCGTTCATATAAGAAGTTATATCTAAGTTAATTTCACACGAAATCCATTCAAATTGAAGCTTTTTGAAAAGAGGAGATTCTGATCTATAAAACAGAATCATTTTTAAATCAATTCGAGTTCATAAATACTATTAAAATTGTAATTGAAAATTACAAACAGCAGTTGTCGCTTGGTCTGTACGTATGTACGGATGTACGTATGTACGTCACGACTCTACAGATCGCAATTTTGGTTGGATTGCCTTGGGTTATATTTTATTCACTTTGTTTAGTATCAGACCAGAACCCTATTTAAATTCACATAAATGTGTTCAGTAGTTTAATTTTTATAAACAGTTTTATTTTATTATTTTTGACAGCTAATAGTTAAAATAAAAAAACAAAAAAATACCTATTACTTTTTTTTATGTTATCGTGCGCAGCAGCTTAGGCGGCTATATGCACGAGTCAATAAAATAAGGTAAGTATATACAATATAATACTAATTATAAATTGCTTAGGTCTAGGTAAATTAAGCGTAGGTTAGGAATATTCGAGTATCACTTTTCATTTAAATACCTATTACTGTATTGTAAATATAGGTAGTGTTTTACGTAGAATAACTGCTACACGTCTATACCACAATAACAACACAAGCTTTACTATCAGTATGGCCGAGCGGTTAAAAGCGTTTGTCCACTAATAGCAAGGTGCCGAGTTCGATTCCCGCTGACGCAAGAATGTATTTATTTTTATATTTCATTTTATTTTTATTTTTTTTCTATTTTTTTAATTGTTTTTTTTAAATCTATTTTCTCAATTTTTTTTTCATTATAATATGTACAGTGGAAAACTTGCAGGATGTGCACTTTTGGTTTTGCCAACTATTTAATTTTTTGCATCAAACCTAATAAAAACTATTTTGTAAGAACTATATAAAACTGTCATTCTTTGTACATTAACAAATTAAAACGAAATATAAAATATCACATATTAAATTCGGAACATTGAACGCGAGCCAAGAAAAACACCCACGAATTTATTTTGAGAAACATCTACTTGCAATTATTATTATTGTATCATCCAGTAAATGAATGAGAAAATACCTTAATGACTTCGTCAAAAATAGAAACCGCGTTCTTAATGTCGGCTACAGGTTCGGCCATTCAAAATAATTTAACAACTAGACGTCAACTTTAATGATCGAACGGAATGAATCAAAACAAATAACAAACAACGTTGTGTTTTGTTTGTCTACGTTTTCATTTGTTCCACGCGAACGAGCTACAGTTTTTTTGATATGAAAACTTCTTGAGCCGCATCGTGCGCAATTTTTCCTGAAGAGTTAATAAATGCACACGAGGCTAGTTTTGCTGCTGGATTTGAGAGTTTGATCGATGAAGAAAACGAACCACAACAAAAGAGGCCAAAAATTGATTAGATTTTAACAATTATTTTATTGATTTTTCTTTTTATAAGCTATACACAACCAATATTAATAAAGTATATATTTGTAAATAAAGTAAAGAATTCGTAGACAATATAAATAAATTGTATGTTGTATTTTATCATAATATGTATTTAGATTAATTCAATATGCATGTAAAGTTTTCGAAACTTAACTGTAGCTTATGAAAATTAATATAGTACTTTTAATTTCCATGTAAATGTTAAGTTTCATGAAGTTTTCCCTACCTTTCCCTGATGAACTTCATTCAACTTTATTTATTTTATACCAAAGTAAGTTTTTTCATCAAAATATTATGAATTATTATCATAAATATGATAAAAAAATTGAAAACAATGAAATAAATCGACAAGTTCGAGATTCAAAAATTTTTTTTATGCTGCTAAATAACAATAAATCATTAAAATCGATACACCATTTGAAAGTAGGTAGACATCTCGACGAAAAAAATAAGCACCAGTACAACATCAAAATCCAAAAAAAAATCAATAAAGTTGCCGAAGATAAGGGTGTTTTTTCGGATAAGTGGTAAAATCTCGAAAAAAATTTATTTTCCATAATTGAAAAAAATCATGCTTATTATGTGCAAATAATTACGTAATTTCACAAAGTTTCATTTAAATTAAATAACTTTCACGCGAGAAAAAAATAAAAAACAGAAAAATCGGTTTTTCGTCATTTTCTCGCAAACTTTGAGGTTATGTCGAAAAATATATAGAATGAAAGTTTTAGATTTTTTTATTGTCTACAACTTTTGTATGAAACACTTTTCTCTAGGAGGTCTCGTTTCGCCACAAATAACGAAAAAAAAAATTATTTGTTACATAACGACAAAAAACAATCCTTAAATACGCGGTACGGTATGTAAGAATATGAAATCTCCAGATCCTGAAGTACAAGTAAAAAATGAATCGGGGTTGGCAAATAGCATTAGACGTGAAATAAGCCTGTTCGAAAATGGAGGAGTTCGTGGATATCACTTAGAAACAGCATATAAGTATCTATTGTCTATTCCTCCAACCAGCGTAGAACTTGAGCGAGCGTTTTCAGCTGTGCTTATGCTGGCAATACGTAAACTACGAAGCAGTCTTGGAAGTCAAACATTGGATGGTTTGATATTTCTGCGATTGTATTTTCGAAATTCTAAATAGTTTTTTCGTGTTGTCTTTTTGATTTCTTGCAAAAGTAAATTTTTATTTTGTTTTGTATATTTTCTTTATATATTGTGTTTTGTGTTGTGCAACGATATTAAAAACATTTTTTTTAAGAAATTACTCAAGTTTGTTTTTCATTTGAGCCCAATTAGAAACTTAATAATCTAATCTCGGGTTAGTCCCGGGATCCCGGGATTACGCATAAAAAATCCCGTAATCCCGGGATTGAAAAACATGCTCGGGATTGTATTCTCTACGTGTAGGTCTTTGTGTAAGTACGTAAATTATTCTGTACCATTGCATGGAGTCGCCCTGTAATTAAAGAGTCAATGACGTCATACAAGTAAACCATCTGCGTAATATATTATATAAGTCAAGTCTTCGCCAATCAACTAATCATAAGCAATGAGGAGATCCAGAAAGTTGTTAGTCATTGACGGATTAATTGATCAAATATAAATTTTCGTCTGTACATCTGTGAAGAAGATCGATTTTATTACCTAAAGAGAACTGAGCCATGAGCAGGCACCAAAAAATCGACACTGATTCGAAATTGTATATTTTAATTTTCCTAAAATATTTTATAGTTGAAATTTCACTATAAAAACGATATTTTACCATTCCAACATCACAAGTGGTGAATGGTCAAAATTCACCTTTCAAAATTTTTCGGTTTGAGGTTCCCCGAATTCAAAAAAACATATTTTTAGAAAAAGTCTAAGCGTCTGTTAGTCTGTAAACACGATATCAAACGGATGAGCGGATTGAAAACAAATTTTCGGTGGATGTAACAATGTTTGATATGCAAATATGAATAGCCCTATTGTTTTTGGAGAAAATTGGCGCATATGCAAAAGAGATATATGCTATAAAGGTGGCATAAAGTTTGCCGAAACGTCAGACAATAAAATGCGATAAATAAACCTTCAGTATTTGCTTAGTTCATCGATCCTATGCCACCAGGATTCATCCTTTAATCTTACAACATTTAAAAAGGATCATCATCATTAGAGTTATTTTTCATATATGCTATAACGTTGTTTTTTATATAATAATGGTGTACTTTTTATAACGGTTTATTATTCTACTATTCTTACACGAAAGTTTTGTAAAAAAATTTAATCTAAACTTTATAGTTTCGAAAATATTTTGAAAATAAAAATCAGTTGTTCTTTTGTTCTGTATATCTGTTAGTTAGGTAGTTGGGCGTGCTTTGATTGATTTTTGTGATAACATAATATTACATAGATATGAAAACGAATAGCAAATATCATAATATTTAATACTAGCTGTTAGCAGAAATTTGATATGTTAAATGTCAATATTTTTGAAGTTAGAATGATCCTGTCGTTAAATTGGCTGGAATTTTTAACAATCTATTAACGCACAGTTTGAAATAATTGGAAGGAAAACTTCAAAGAAAACTGTGGAACACGGAAATTCGTCAAAGCATTCCATGTCAAAAAACTCTCTGTTAAATAACACTAACAGCACTGATGCGACGACGAGTTTAACTGGTAGGTACCCGTTAAAATAACAATAAAATTAACAAATAAATTAACTTTTTGTAAATATATTTACAAGAGATTTACTAGATATTGTCTTATTTGGCAACAATAGAAATTTATAAATATTATTTTTAAGAGGATAATGGATCAATAACAAAAATCCTGTTAAGTTATATTTTCAATCGCGACGTTTCGTATTAATTTTTGAAACTTCCTCAGGCTCTTAGCATTGGTAATATTGTGCATTTCATTTATAATATGTAATTTTTTATATAATATTCGGAGACATTCAGTTAATTTAAATTGAAAATAAAATGAACAAATGGTATATTTATAATAATTACTGGATCTGAAATACATATCATAATAGAAATTTAGTTTTTCATAGATGTTTTTTTGAAGAAAAAATGGTTTTAGGCGCGACTAGAGAGTATAGGTCAGACCTTTTTTCGAACGGAAGTAACGTGTTTCCGCTGGCATCGACTGTAGTGATGGGTCGCTCTCCTGAGCGAATCGTTCATAGTTAACGACTCCTTTCTCGGAGCGAAGCGAGTCGCTCTTTTTTTTGTGAATGACTCACTCCGAGCGCCATTGCTCTGTGCTGAGCTATTCTGTACTGTCGCATTCGCACATTTGCAGAGCGCACACAGCACAGGGCACAGAGGCACTAGTAAACTTTGCACGTACGGAGTTATCTTTGCTGAGTCGTTTAAATGTTGAATGATACACTATTTACAGTGACTTAAACCATTCACATTGACGTCGTTGACAAAGATATAATATTGTAACAATAAACATTATTATAGTTAAGTTTTTATTATACTTTATAGTTTCCCGGAACGTCAAGTAGGGAAAATATAGTAAAATTGTAAATTTTGGTTGTTCTGCAGCTCTGCAGCGCTCATAAAGGAACCACCACTGCTTCTAAGATTTGACGGGTTATACCACTTTTATCCGGTTCCAAAGTGAACGAGTAGGTACTAGAATGTCAATAAACGATTGAATGTAGAAAATTGTGTAGCCTATATTATACGTACATTTTGCGTTGTTATTCGCAATTACTGAACAATATTATCTATATACTACCTTACATAACACATATTGTAAAGAAACTGCCTAAACTGTTCTTTGTTAGTGATAAAAATATTTATTTACAGAAATAAATAGATATTTATTGCCAAAGCAATAGGACCATATTCAATCCCAGGAATGATCTTCCATCTGTCCTTATTACAAAAATATATACACAGAAAACAAACTAAAAAGTACCTACTCCTCTGCAATAATGAAACTAAATCACGGAAAAACAAATGAATTCTAAACACTAATGACTATGTACACAGAATATTTATGTCGCAGTTCTCTATTTATCTCTATATTTATATAACGTCTATTTATTTATATCGCTCGCGCACTTTTAACTGACTTTAACTGACTGACAGCCCTGCCTTCCACGCTAGCGCTGTTTATATATCTTTTCAGCCGCATTCTCAAAGCGTTGGCATTCTTCTATGCTGTTCTGACGACAATGTGCGTATTGTTGTCTGCGCGGATCCGACAATAATACACTGCCGCCGCCTCCAGTGGCGTCTCGTTGCAACATATATAGGAAAGTATGTTAGTTGTTAGCTCGCACGAAAGTGTAGGGACTTTAACCTTTGAATTTAAGATTCGGAGCACATAATCAAGTAACAGGCACTAATCCTTATCTTTCGTCATAAAAAGCTCTCCTGATACCTTTAAGTGTATTTGTCTAATACATAGTAATATGGCACATACACTATTGATTCCTTTCGGTTGGGTGGAGGTTGTTCTTGCTCGATTACTGTAGATTAGGGCCTCCCAAAATTGGGCTTAGGAAGGGCCTAAAAATAGAGTCACACACATACCAAGCCTGGTATAATAGTATTTGGCAATCGAGCGGGTAGCGTAGTGGAGAGACCACTAGACTCGCATTCGGGAGGTACCGGGATCGAATCCCGGCTGGGAGTTTTTCCTGCTGCCTCTCGCCGAGAAACGGTTATTCCTGTACCGGCAATCTTGTTTCCCATGGTTTCCCTCAATAATTCCAGATAAAATCGACATGATTCCTTATTCAAGGCCATGCTCAAAACTTGCCTACCTTATCCTAATTTTCTAAACGAAAAAAACATTCATTCGCCCATTGCCATTGCAAGTTGAAGTTCAGTAGAATATAACGGGAAGTGTGGTAGATGGAAAATAGTAATGGCGTCTGTTATGACACAAAGTCGAGAAACGGACGTTAAACGCACTATTATTATAATAATAGTCATTGGCAAATATTTGCTTCCAATGTTTGTCTCCCTCTACTCCAATGAAGTACCGGCAGCATAGGCTGGCTGCACATTGGCCTAGTCCGGCCCAATGTTGGATGTTGTCATCACTACATTGTATTAACTAATATAGAGAATTCTAGGTCCATTTATATACTACTAGCGGTCCCGCCCTGTTTCACCCGGGTGCAAAAGAACGAATGGGGGGAGGGACATAAGATGAATGTTGTGTCCAAATTTTATGATGATCGGAGTTACCGTTCAAACGTTTTTGTCGGACGGACAAATTTTGAGTACATTTTGTAACATTTTTCATTGATGCTCCGCTCCTATTAGTCGTAGCGTGATATTATATAGCCTATAGCCTTCCTCGATAAATGGGCTATCCAACAATTTTTTTTTTCAATTTGAACCAGTAGTTTCTGAGATTAGCGCGTTCAACCAAACAAACTCTTCAGCTTTATATATTAGTATAGATTAAGTCTTTGGTTGTCCATTTTGCGTTTCCAAGGTTTCTTTTATATCATTCCACCTAAAATTTTGCGTTACAAAAAATAGCAAACAAATACGTCGCTAAAAAAGTTTAACTTCAAAAAACAAATACAGTGTAAACACTATTTAACGCCATTCGATATAACGACAAACTACCTAAAACGTCGAAATTACTTAACTCTATTTGGTCTACCTCGTTGCTCATACAATCTCAATAACGACACACCCACTCTAAATAACGACAACAATACGTCATCATTAAGCAACAAACAGTACTTGTTTGTTATTTTGTTGCTTTGTTGTCGGCATTATGCGTACCGAAGATTCTAAGAAATTCGTTCTTTTGTTTGTTGGGATTATCTTTCATATGTTTTACAGAAAATTTCAAACAAATACGTCGTCAAAGAAGTTTCACTTCAAAACAAAAATACGCCAACTTTTCGGGATGGTTTGGCATTGCGACCCGTGTTTTTAATCTGCAAACGTCAAGGAACTAGGTAATCTACCAGCTGAAATGCTACGTGCAACCGGTCCACAGCGTATTGATTTTACCACCATGTCCATAATTTCAAACGTGTTCACGAAAGAATGGACGCTGGCTTATACAAGATGTTCAAAAAGTGTTCAAGAAGAAGCTAAACAAAAGGCTGCTATACGTTACGATAATCGGGACACGTGATTCCGCGCGACAAAATATCCTATCAGCAAAACTGGTGTAGAATTACTGTATTACTATCTCACATTGTATACACGACCCCGTAATTGTTTTTTAAAGAACTCTCCCCCCAAAGCCTTCCCATTTTCACTGCGCAAAAAAAAACATTATCGCATCGACACGACCCCGTAATTGTTTTTTTTTTTAAAGAACTTCCCCCAAACGCCTTCCCATTTTCATTGCGCAAAAAACCGCCATCGCATCGACCCGACCCCGTAATTTTTTTTAAAGAACTCCCTCCAAACGCCCGCCCATTTTCACTGCGCAAAAACAAAGTCATCGCATCGACACGACCCCGTAATTGTTTTTAAAGAACTCCCCCAAACGCCTTCCCATTTTCACTGCGCAAAAAAAACCTCATCGCATCGACACGACCCCGTAATTACTTTTTAAAGAACTCCCCCGAAACGCCTTCCCCTTTTCATTGCGCAAGTCTATTATTTTGTCAACAAGGTCTGTACTGCGACCCTATAATTATTGATTCATAATAAGTATTATAGATTACATAAGCTCGCATTTGATATTTGTGTCATGTTAGTCAGCTGAAAATAATATATAGAAAAGTGCCAGATTGATTTAAATCTTGTTTACTTAAAATGCAATTTTGAAAAACACATTAAATAGTTCCAACAATCACATAAAACTGAAAATTTAATAATTTCGTCCACGCATAAATTATTTTCCTACAGAAATAGACAGTGTCCAAAAAAATATGCTCCACAAATTCAGAAATAAATTAAACCAGCGTTTCCTCAACTTTTTCACCTGACGGCTCACAGATTTTGTATCGACGAACTTGTGTTCTCTCTTCTTTTATGCTCAGCGCGCTAGTGTTCTCTACTCGGTCGTAGTTCGTTCTCCTGTAGTTCCGCTCAAGAGTTTTGTATATACATTGTAAACTCTATATAGCGACAGTCGACACTCGAAGGACTGTGCACTTTGTGTCGTTATACGGAGAGAAGAAATAATCCATTAATATATGTATCATATACATATATTAATACGCTAAGGTTTAAGATGTTTGCCTCCCTTTTTAGAAAAAACCACACAATTTCTTCACATAAATTATATATCATTTTACAGATAATTGCTTGCTCTACTGACATCGACAACTAAAAAATTTATTATTGCTATTGTTTTTGTAAATTAATTAAACTCTGAACAACGTCTGCCATCTGACGGCGTAACGTTAACACTTCTATTTGTCATCTGACCTTCATATTGCAAATACTGCATACTGCCATCTGACGGGCAACGCTGAACAACGCTTTTGCTACTTGCGCCTCTATATGACAATTTTAGTAAAATATTTCTTTTGCAAAAAAAAGAAGAACGTTATAAGCAGTGTGCAAAATTAGAAACGAATTGAATACCTGCAATCATATTTAAAAAATAATTTTGTAAAGTGATAATTATTATACTTATTTAGTGCGAATAATTCGCACAGGTCGCGCTAGTTTACTCATAATATATAAAATTTACAACTGACCAACAAACATTTATACTATCACAAAGCAGAAAGATTAATGCCGACAACAAAGCAACAAAATAACAAACAAGTACTGTTTATTGCTTATTGATGACATATTGTTTAGAGTGGGTGTGTCGTTATTTAGAGTGCATCATTGTATGAGCAACAAAGTAAACCAACTAGAGATAAGAAATTTCGACGCTTTAAGGAGTTTGTCGTTATATCGAGTAACGTTAAATGGAGTTTACACTGTACGTGTAACAGAACGAACTATGATTGAATAGAGAACACTAGCATGCAAAGCATAAAAAAGAGAGAACACCAGTCATCTACACACTTAGCTATATGAGTCGGCATGGAGGAAACTTCGCCCGCTGCCACTCACCGTTGATAATGTTTACCGCGGTTGCAAACAAAACGTCAGGTACAAATACCAATGGACCACAGCCTACAAATCCGCAAATCAAGACGATTATAACATCACTTCCTTTCTAGTTAATGCTGACCTCAACAGTTTGAAAAATTTTTTATGCTTCTGAACAGATGTAACTTAAGGCCGCTGCACACGAGGCTAGAAACGCTGCTAGAAGTTCTGCTAGTCGGTGGGCTGGGTAGGAAGCTGGAAATGACGTCATTGCGGGCTAGAGCTGTAACAAACCGTATGTATTCGTTACTGAGTAACGGGTACATCGTCTGACTCGAAGTACCGAATCGTTACTTACAAATTCATTTCGTTACTCGCATGTTTCGTATCTATGTTAGTTCGGCTCGTTTGATACGGTTATACGAACACAATGTGTTATACTTATAAGTATTCATAAAGTACGAAGTCATTACTCATGTCGTATCACGTATGCGACGCGCTTTGATGCGAACTACATGCTTATTGCTTGATGCTGTTAAGTACACTATTGTATGTCGTATGAAAAGTACCGAGTAACGGAACGATATGAAAGTAACGGGTACTGGTTTTTTAAGTAACGAATACATACGGGTACACAATTTCTTGTTACTTTTACAGCTCTACTGCGGGCTGCCTTGCTAACTCAGACGATAGGTTTTAAAATTAGAACAGGGGCAAGATCTGCTGCTAGGTATGAGCAAGTACCAATCAGGAAGCAGCACTTGAACAAACGCCCACAAACCAACATGGCGTAATTCTGCTCAGAGTCAGTCACAACAGACACGTTTTGATTTGTGTTTATATTCGAACTGTCACTGCGCGCGCACCAGATCTATCCACAAAACACGCTTGAAAAGTAGTCTCGTGTGAAGCGAGCACATAACAGCAATCAAGAAAACCAGCATTAGAAAACTAGTAGGCAAATCTAGTAGCGTTTCTAGCCTCGTGTGCAGTGGCCTTTACATAGTTTCTTGAAGTGTAGGCATTCTTGACAAATAATACGCACAATTTCGCTGACTTCAAGGATATTTATTATACTGAAATGTAGTTTAAATCCGGACATTTATATCGTGAACACATAATTTAAATGTGTCATCAGAGCTGCCAACGTAGCCAATTTATAATAACCATCTCTTTCAACATACTTTGATCATTCTACCTGATTCCGCCGTATTTTATGTCAACGTGCTTCGTATATTCAAAATTATAGACTAAGAGCTCGTGAGAAAAACATGCGAGAGTTTTGAGAGGGCTAATATTTTACCATTCCAACCCACAAGTGGAAAACGGTACTAGTTGAGATCAAAAATCACTTTTCAAGAAACAAATAATGTTTTTTATTACTCATGCGGGAAAAGTGGTATCTTTACGCATGCTGTTACAATTGAAAAGTAGTTATTTTCATTTGCGTGCGGAAACTTTATTTGTCGCACTGAAATTATGTTTGCCGCACGCAAATTCAGAGAAAAAAACAAAATAATAACGGTGTTAATTTCAACGAAACAAACTGTCATTTGTAGCAGATTTGAGGTTAAAATTTTCGATTATGGACTTTCATTCTTGACAATTTTAACAATTTTAACTGAATTTTCAACTTTTTAATGATTGAATTTTAATTTTTGATTACTTCTAATTTATTTTTTTAATTCGTAATAAAATTTTAATTTTAATTTAATTCGTAATAAAAAATAGTATGTGCTACTCGTGCGGCATTGTCGATTGCCTACGAAAGCGAAGTTGAGCGCACGAGCGAAGCGAGTGCGCTCATTCTCTTGACTTGCCGCACTAGTTGCACAATATACTATTTTTCATTTTGAGGTCCCACGAATCCAAAAAACATATTTTTGGAAAAACTGTTTGTCTGTGAGCACGATACAGGTCAAACGGATGAACGGATTGAAACCAAATTTTGGGAGGATGTTTGGTATGCAAATATGAAGAGCCCTATTGTTTTTGGGGAAAATCAGCGCATGCGCAGAAGAAATATATGCTATTCGCTGTGAGCCTCAAGAGGGAGGGGATAAGCAGTTTTTCGCGAGCGCTGTATGCGGCGACTTTATGCGTTAAAATTTTCCGTCACTTTTGCGAATAGAGATCCGCTAGATGGCAATACCGCCGAAGCAATAAATATTTATCAATAATAATGCTTACTTACATTATATTTTTGAAGAATATACCTATTGACAACGTTTACAATACAATTAGCTTTGGAGGTATTGTCTCATTTTTAAGTAACAAGCGAATTTTTTGCTCTTTCCTATCATTTGACATTTTGCAAAAATGGCTTTTTTGAACCAATACGCGGCGCTAGTGTAGAAGCTCACAGCGAATTGACAAAGTGAACTCCAAAATATGATAATAATTTGACATTTATTAATGTAAAAAATTATTCTGTATACATTTGCTGATATTATTTACATATCCGGTTCCATTAAGAAGGATTTTCCCCAATGCTTAATCAAAATTGTTGACATTTACAATTTTATTCTCTATTATTGTTATTCTCTAATATATAATGTGGGTAAATTTTCCGTCACTTGCTGCGAATAAATCCGCTAGATGGCAATACCGCCGAAACTCACAGCGAATAACGGTATTTTTTATATAATAATGGCATACTTTTCATAACGGCTTATTATTCTATTTATTGTTTCAAGAAAGTTTCGTTAATTTTTGAAGTGAAAACTTCTTTAGCGGCGTTGTACACTTTTTTTGTAATGGGTAAAAAATGTTAAACTCGCATCAGGGCATATATTTGCGTCAGGGTCACCTGTCCTGATCGAAAATGCGTGAGACGAAAACTTTTATTTATACAACGTTAGACATCTAGCGTTGAAATATCGTACATAAAAATGCAATCTATGATACAAACCATTTTGATCGAAAATTCGTAAGCCGTTAATATTCAAGTTTTCACTTCCGCCGGCACTCCCGGAGTGCAAAGGGGTTTTTTTTTTCTAAACAGTTTCTAAAATATTTGAAAATTAAAAAAAAAAAAACAGATAGAGTTACTTTTGTATTTATAATATCGGTATGGATTTTTAGTGTCGCCGTTGTCGAGGAAAAATATTTAAGAAAGAAAATGTATTTTAATTTCCTTGAATGGAAATAAACTCTTGAAATAAAATTTATCGACAAAAAATATAAAAAATAACAAAAAATAATTTAAAAACAACGCCGAGTATAAACGATTTGTTTTCATAAGAAACAAGTTTGAAATTCGGCTTGCGACGACGCTGGTTATAGCGGATTTATATTTAGCACGCGTACAAAATTCACAACGACGACACATAATATAACTATATAACAACATCCTATCAGAGGCGTATTAGCTTTATTCTCGAGCGTCTATAATACACAATCAGGTCTATTCTACTAGCAATAATCACTGTGTTTAGTGGTTAGTAAAATTAGCACTCTGGATAATCACTTTTGTTTGTTTTTAACTGACTTATTAAGAAAGAGGTTATTAACAGTATATTACACCACGAGGGCCGAAAGTGTGATATCTTGCCCTGCGCGTCATGCTGCCTGAGGCGAAGCCGAGGGCATCATGGCGCGCAGGGCAAGTTATCACACTTTCGGCCCTCGTGGTGTAATATACTGTTAATAACCTCTTTCTTAATAAGTCAGTTAAAAACAAACAAAAGTGATTATCCAGAGTGCTAATTTTACTCGGCCAGTGTGGTGTATACTATTTTTCTTCATACCTCGGTTATTAAATACATTATTAATTAATTACTTATTTATTACATAAAAACACAGATCAATTCCAAGCAAGTAGCTTTGAGGTTATACGTACAAACACGAATGACAGTTTTTCGCGACTATTAGCTAAAATGTAATAGGGTTGCTGTGGAAACGACATCTAAACAATAGTTGATTGGTTGTTAGTGCTTTACTGCCGCCCGAACGTACGAACTTCCCGCATCAGTGCGTGTAATCCCACCAATGCGTAAATGTTAGACTTTCTGCCTTACAATCGATGCCGAAGACAAACTTTTCGTATGGTTGACTAGGCTACAGAGGGAAAAACTTGCCTTTTCAATTTCCCGTTGTATTTTCCTATGGTCTGTATAACCGTTCACACACTGTATAAGTCTTAAATTATATTTTTCGAACGAAAAAGTTCTGTATATATACATAAAAAGAAGATGAACGCAAATACGAACTTTAAATTGTGCGTTGAAAAACTTCAAATAAATATGTAACGGAATATAATTCAAGTCTTAATGAAATAAGATTTGCGGTAAAGTTTCCTTTTTAAAAAGAACAAAGTTTAGATTATTCATAATAAAAAAACTCTTTCAATTAAAAAAAGAGAAAAAGTTAATTTTTTGTTGGTTGGTAGTACATAATGCGGATTTTATATTACGAAGTTTGTGTTTTATAAATATTTTATGCGGAAACGTAAAAGCGAATCGTTTACAAAGAGACTGTAAATATTTGTTTTTGAAATGAAACGTTTTTAAGCACGATAGGTAGCAGTGATTTCGATCGCGCGACGAATAATGTAATTTATAGACGCTCGAAAAAATTGTATTTTTAATTATTTAGTACTAGGCATTAGAATTTAAAATTCTAGAAAGAATTATCATAATTTTTGGTTTTGTTAATTTAGTTGATCAGTATTCAGGATAATTTTAATCTAATTAGTGATGTGTCCACATGACTCTTTATTGGGAGCTGGCTCCGTGCGCTCCGCTCACTAAAAAGAGTCGCTCGGAGCGAGTTGTTCAAAGGAGCGACACTAGACAGTACGCACTACACAAGAGTGCAGACTACAGAGGTGTGAACTATCATCATACATGCTCAGGAGTCATGTAGCATTGCACAATGCACAGCACAATACACACACTCAGCTCTGAACTAATTTTATTCGAATTTCGTATAAACCATAAAGTATAATAAAAGCTTAACAATAATAATGTTTATTGTTACAATATTATATCTTTGTCAACGACGTCAATGTGGATGGTTTAAGTCACTGTAAGCTTAGTACTATTGTACTTACAGTGTGTCATTCAACATTAAATGACTCAGCAAAGATAACTCCGTAAGTGCAAAATTCACTAGTGCCTCTATGGCCTGTGCTGTGTGCGCTCTGTAAATGTGCGAATGCAACAGTACAGAGCAGCTCAGCACAGAGCAATGGCGCTCGGAGTGAGTCATTTCCAAAAAAATGAGCGACTCGCTCCGCTCCGAGAAAGGAGTCGGTCATTATGAAGACTCGCTCAGGAGCGACATATCACTAAATCTAATGTTATGAAAAAATATTTATAGTATTCGCAAATGACTTTTGGTTCGCCATCACTGATACAGAGCTTAGAAGTAATGCTGGCAACCCTGTTTTTAGTACGCGACACCGACAAATCTTTCGAAATCGCTCCCATCAAATTAATATCGATAAATTGTGTATTATGCATGTGTCGATTCTATCTTTGTACTTAAGGAATAGCGTTACGCTAATCGATATATATTGATTTTCACAAAATATTGCGGCTATAATTTATGAAGTGTGCTTCCGTTCACGTTAGTGCAGTTGTACAGAATGTTTTTTTTATTCTATTCATTCGCTATCTGTTAAGCTTAAGAAACTTCATCGGTTCAGGATGGAAATTGTGCAATCTGACGAAACACCCCGACGATATCTACAGCAATTAGGCGCTTCCGACAATAAAATCAATAAATACTCCATTCAGCGGTTTCCAGAGTTTTTATAAAAGTGAAAGGTGAATCTACAGAGCTTAAGGTCGTGTTTGACATAGATATCAATTGAAAAGAAAAGTTGCCTGTGAATTTCAATTCAGCTAAAACAAAATGAGTAATGAAATATTTTTAAAAACCGAAATCAAAGACGAACCGATAGATGCTTCTTTGTTTCCAACGGACAATGCTGATGACGCAGTAGAAACAATCAAAAGCTGTGGGGATTTAAAGATCGAAATTGGAGACACTAAAATAGGCTTAGAGATGGGTCCCAACTGGAAACAAACAGGAATTGCAACAGTCGAAAGTATGCCCATAAAATCCGAAATCAAAAATGAAACGGTTGATGATAATTCGTCTATATTTTTGCCAGAATCTGTTGATAACACATTAAACGCCTCATCAAACGTTAACGACGGAGAAATCGACTGCGAAGATACAAAAAAAGATTTAGATGACACATCGAATTTTCGTTCTGCTGAGGTAACCGAATATTTGAATGAATATAAAGACGAGAAAAAAAATAGTGAAGAAAAGAAAATTTTACTTACTCATAAGATTATACACACTGGTGAGAAACCGTACCAGTGTGACATATGTAATAAGAGCTTTAATCAAGTGGGTCATTTAAATCGCCACAAACGTATACATACTGGTGAGAAACCATATCGTTGCGACATTTGCAAAAAGTGTTTTGGTACATTATCGCAGTTAAAAAAACACAATCGCGTGCATACTGGTGAGAAACCATATCAGTGTGACGTTTGTACGAAGAGTTTCAGTGACGTAAGCAATTTGATAGTTCACAAACGTATGCATACCGATGAGAAACCATTTCAGTGTGACATTTGTAAAAAGTGCTTTTCTACATCATCCGGTTTAAAGAAACACAACAGCGGACGTACTTGTGAGAAACCGTATCAGTGTGACGTTTGTAAGAAGTATTTTTTCACATCAACAGAGTTAAGAAAACACAATCACATTCATACCGGTGAAAAACATCAGTGTGACGTTTGTGAGAAGTGTTTCAGTTATACATCGAGTTTGATAATACACAAACGTATACATACTGATGGGAAACTGTATCAATGTGACGTATGTAATAAACATTTTAACGAAGTGCGTCATCTAAAAAAACACAAACTTACACATACTGGTGAGAAACCGTATCAGTGTGACGTTTGTGAAAAGTACTTTATTTCGTCATCAGACTTGAGGAGACACTATCGTCTTCATACTGGTGAGAAGGCATATCAGTGTGACATTTGTAAAGAGTGCTTTGGTCGATCGGACGATCGAAAGAAACACGCCGCAATTCATACTGGTGAGAAACCCTACCAGTGTGACGTTTGTCAGAAGTCCTTTGTTACATCATCAGATTTGAAGAAACATAATCGGGTGCATACTGGTGAGAAACCGTTTGAGTGTGACGTTTGCAAGAAGTGCTTTTCTCATTCACATCATTTAAAAAGACACAGTCGTATACATACTGGTGATAAACCATAATAGTGTGACTTGTTAACACAGCGTATCTATTTGTTTGTCGTGTCTTTGAAAAAAAAGACAGCCTCCAATTTAAAAATAAAAATGATTTCTAGAAAATCATAAGTAAGAAAGATAAGAAATAATAAAAAATAAAAATAAATTATTGAATTTTTTTTACTGTCAGTTATTTCTTTTTTCATGCAGAATCAGAATCTAGTAAAAAGTATGACCTACTATAAAAACCCAAGTTGACCTTAAGAGTACCTTATGAACGCCCTCTCATAAATAAAAAATGATTAATTCCCTATTCTTTCCTCCTGGAAATTATACTATTGGACCCGTTCACAGTGAACGGGTCCAGCGTGAACGACACATCTCTATTGGCAACACTGTTTAGTAAATATAAGTGACAGATGTTACGGAATTGCCTCTCGTTAAAAATTGTTCTCATCATTAAAATAACATCAAGTAAATCCTTGAAAATTACTTATAATAATATATTAATTGTGCTTAAGGTGCGACTTTATGCGCACTGATGGATTGTATTGATTTTCAACTGTATCAAAAGGCAAGTATCTATTACAAAGTGTACTCCCGTTCATGTAAATTTATTTGTATAGAGATAGACTTTAGTACATAATTAATATTCCATTTATAGAGGTTACGATTAATTCTAACTAATTTTGAGGTGCAATGTTCGAGATACAGAGGCCTAATTTATTTTTTCGAGTTATGGAGCGAAAATATGTACCTAAATGACTTGTAGGGACTCACTGATTGTTTCAACCTATAGAGAGTTGAGATTTAGAGTAATGGCGGTATTGGGGCTTGAAGGGAAGGAAACAAAACATTTTTTCGAGCTTTGAAGGTTTTACTGTAATTGTTATTATCCATAACTAGCGGTCCCGCCCAGTTCCACCCGGGCGCAAAAGAACGAATGGGGGGAGGTACATGAGTACGCACATTCATCTTAGTTTACCGAGATGAATGTTGTTTCCAAATTTCATGATGATCGGAGTTATCGTTCAAAAGTTTTAGTCAGACGGACAAATTTTGAGTTACATTTTTTATTGATGCTTCGCTCCTATCGGTCGTAGCTTGATATTATATAGCCTATAGCCTTCCTCGATAAATGAACTATCCAACAAAAAAACATTTTTTCAATTCGAACCAGTAGTTACTGAGATTAGCATGTTCAACCAAACAAACAAACAAACTCTTCAGCTTTATATATTAGTATATATTAATGTTAATATCACCATTTGTCATACTTAATTATTATTATTTTGTTATAGATAACGAAACAGCTGCGTTCAAGTGGAGAAAATTCATCAGATTCATTCAGATGCAAGAAAAACATTTAAAAATAATAATCGGAAAATTTTCAGACAATCTTTCGATATCGTTACTACAAATACAGGTTATCACTAAAAAAGTCAATCTTTAGAACTTTCGAGATATATTTTCCGTGGATATCAACTGGGAAGAAGAGTCGCCCGTGAATTTCAATTCAGCGAACAAAATGAATAATGAAATATTTGTTAAAACTGAAATAAAAGACGAACCGACAGATGATGATTTGTTGTTTTCAACAGACTGTACTGAGGCAATAGAAACTTTCTCTAAAGATGGCAGTGAAATCAGTTGTGAAGATTCAAACTTAAGCGAGAAAAGGACTGAATCTGCCACATTTAATTCAACAAAGGAAATATTAAAATCCGAAATTAAGAATGAACCGCCGAATGATAATTCATTCATATTTTTACCAGAGTACGTTGACGTCACGGCCAACACTTTATCTAACAGTGACTTCAGTCAAATCAGCTGCAAAGACAAAGAAAAAGATATTTTTCACGCAATAAAAACTCCATCTATGGACCGTCGCATTGCTAAATCATCACAATTAAGTAAACGCAAACCAAATCAGTGTGACGTTTGTAATAAGTATTTTTCACACGCGAGCTCTTTATATAGGCACAAACGTATACATACTGGTAAGAGACCGTATCAGTGTGACGTTTGCAACTCGAATTTTACTGAACTTGGCGTTTTACACAAACACAAACGTACACATACTGGTGAGAAACCGTTTCAATGTGACGTTTGTAGTAAGCGTTTTACTCAGCTCGGCAATTTAAAAATACACGAACGAATACATACTGGAGAGAAACCGTATCAATGCGACGTTTGCTATAAGCGGTTCACGCTAGTTGGGAATTTAAGCAAACACAAACAGATGCATACCGGTGAGAAACGGTATCAATGTGACGTTTGTAATAAGCATTTCTTTCAATTGGGTAATTTAAATAAACACAAACGAACTCATACCGGTGAGAAACCGCATCAGTGTGACGTTTGTAGTAAGTATTTCAGTCAGCTTAGCAGTTTAAAAAGACACAAACGTATACATAGGGACGAGAAACCGCATCGGTGTGATGTCTGTTATAAGCGTTTTACTGTGTTGGACACATTGAACAAACACAAACGAATACATACTGGTGAGAAACCGTATAAGTGTGACGTTAATAATATTAAGCAGGTCACTCAAATAAGTCATTCAAGAAGAAAGAAACGGACACTTAGGTACTGTTGAGAGTCTAAATGCTCACAAGTTTAAAGTTTTGAAGTTATTCAGTTTAAAAAAAACTAAATAGTCTTAAACCTAATTGCAGCAAATGAGAAGAATTGGCGATTTATAACTAATAATTTTGGTTTCCGAAATGGCAAAAATGGTGATTTTGTATGTTAATTCATAATTACTTAATAAAATAATTGTTTCATTACACTTTACTTGTTAAAAATTATTAAATCCCCTTACAATGTTTGCACGAAATCTATTAATAATTTCGTTGAAAGGTACGGTAGACTTAATACTTAATAACTTAGTAACGTTTTATTGTAGCAAAGTATCATTAAGATATGTTCCGCAAATTCATTTACGTTGGTATTTATTCAATATGTCCGTCCTGAAAGTCCATTCTAAATATTGTTGAAAAAAATTTTGAAATCGGATTAGTAGTTTCGGATATTACCTTCTATAATACGCGCCACGGATCTAGAAGGATTGGAAGTTAGTCACAAACAGCGTCGCAAAGGCACATTTTAGAGCCGTTAAGACTTCCACCACCTCCCAGCTGCCTGCACGGAACGTGCGCTCATCGATGATTGGCCGTGAACGCTCGTTGCCTTTGTCACTTGTCGCTTTCCTCCTTTAAAGTACAGTCGAGTACGCTATTGTCAAGTTGTTATTGTTATTTTAGTTTTGTTGAGTTGCGAGTTTGTAGTTTTTCAACTGACTACAGCGCAAGCCCGCATTCGCATCTAACTTCCGAGCCTTTTAGATTCGTGGCGCGTATTAAACATCCAAACTCACAAAGTTTGCCTCTTTATAATGTTAATATAGTTTTTCTTCATTTATTAATGCTACTGGCCAGGCTGGTATTTGGCAACACTGTTTAGTAGACACAATTATATAATATGTGGACTGAAATAGCTCCTCGTTAACAAAAAGTTCATATTGTTTAATATCGAAAAGTACTTATAAATTAAAGATAACACATTCATTGTGCTTAAGGTGAGGCGTTATGCGCGCTGATGGATTGTATTGATTTTCAACTGTACTAAAATTGCGTAGTCGACATTACAAAGTGCACTCCCGCTCAGGTAAATTCACTAGTATTTAATTTTAAAATAACATTATAGTTCAATAATATACAGCATTTCTAATACTTTACTTCAAACTAAGTTAAATTCTTCATATCTAATATATTTATATAGATCGTGCTTTGTTACAACAATCACTTCAATAAAGTTAATGGTGGCTTGTAGAAATAATTGTCGAAACATCTTATTTGACAATGACCTTAGATTGTGACCACACGCATTTCTCCTTAAGAAAAGCGTTATAAAATTTTAAATCGATTCTGCTCGAAAAGGCAGGAGCCAATTTGGTTGTGATACCGTCCCAGGGCTAACCCCGTTCTTGTAATGTCAAGGAATATAATATACCACCGGTCCCGCCCGGTTTCACCCGGGTCCAAAAGAACGAATGGTGGGGAGGGACATGAGTACGCACATTAATCTTAGTTTACCGAGATATAAATGTTGTGTCCAAATTTCATGATGATCGGAGTTACCGTTCTAAAGTTTTTGTCGGACGAACAAATTTTGAGTTACATTTTGCAACATTTTTCATTGATGATCCGCTCCTATTGGTCGTAGCGTGATATTATATAGCCTATAGCCTTCCTCGATAAATTCTCAATTCGAACCAGTAGTTCCTGAGATTAGCGCGTTCAACCAACCAAACAAACAAACAAACTCTCCAGCTTTATATATTAGATATTATAAGATATATAGATATAGATTTATGAAGTTCCCGTTAGTGATGTGTCGCTCCTGAGCGAGTCGTTCATAATGAACGACTCCTTTCTCGGAGCAAGTCGCTCTTTTTTTATGTATGACTCACTCCGAGCGTCATTTCTCTGTGCTGAGCTGTTCTGTACTGTTGCATTCGCACATTTACAGAGCGCACGCAGCACAGGGCACAGATATACTAGTGAATTTTGCACGTACGGAGTTATCTATGCTGAGTCATTTAATGTTGAATGACACACTGTAAGTGCAATAGTACTAAGCTTACAGTGACTTAAACCATTCACATTGACGTCGTTGACAAAGATATAATATTGTAACAATAAACATTATTGTTGTTAAGCTTTTATTATACTTTATAGTTTATCCGAAACGCGAATAATATAAGATCAGAATCATATTGAAATGAGCTCAGAGCTGAGTGTGTGTATTGTGCTGTGCAATGCTACGTGACTCCTGAGCATGCATGATGACAGTTTACACCTCTGCAGTCTGCACTCTTGCGTAGTGCGTACTGTCTAGTGTCGCTTCTTTGAACGACTCGCTTTGAGCGACTCTTTTTAGTGAGCGGAGCGCACGGAGCCATCTCCCAATAAAGAGTCATGTGGACACATCACTAGTTCCCGTCCATTTGAACTACGCATGGTCTTTATTCTTTATTTATATTCTAAAACGTTACTTTTTGTTTGATATTTTTAATTTCAGCAATTACATAATTTTTAACCCATTAATTAAAATATTAACTTTTTCTTAACCAATTTTAGATGCACGACAAAACGCCGTGAAGTAATTTACAACACTTCTGATACCCAAATCAACGGTGAGTGTTCAGAAAAATTCTTCAATCGATAAGTGTGAATCTTTAGAACTAGAGGTCTTGTTGGACATGGATGCCAACAGCAAAGAAATGTCGCCTGTGAATTTTAATTCACCAAGCAAAATGAATAATGAAATGTCTTTAGAACCCAAAATCAAAGAAGAACCGACAGATGATATTTCACTATTTCAAACATACTATTCCAACGACTTATTAGAAACTAATGAAGTCAAGTGGAAAGAATCAAAGATAGATATAGGCGATACTAAAGCGACTTTTGAGATGGGTATCGACCGGAAAGAGTCAGGAATTGCAACTTTTAATTCAAGGAATTCGATTAACGAATCAGAGTCTTTAAAATACGAAATTAAACACGAACCAATCACTGACGATTCCTCGCCAGAATATGATGCAGTAAACACTTCACCTAACGCCGTCAAACAAATCGACTGCAAAGACGCATCTGCTGCATCTTTGACCAATGGCATGGAAATAATTTGTGAAGATAAATTAAGTGAACGCAAACATATTCATCCCGATGAGAAACCCAATCAGTGTGACGTTAGCAATAAACATTTTGCGCACTCAAGCGCTTTAAGTAAGGACAATAGTACGCATACTAGCATTAAGACGTATAGATGTGGCGTTTGTGATAGGCAGTTCTTTCAATTAAGTAACTTAGACCATCACAAACGAATACATACTGGTGAGAAACCGTATCAGTGTGACGTTTGTAACAGGCAGTTCTTTCTATTAAGTAGCTTAAACTGTCACGCACGAATACATGCTGGTGAGAAACCGCATCAATGTGAAATTTGTAATGAGCGTTTTACTGTGTTGGACGCATTAAACAAACACAAACTAATACATACTGGTGAGAAACCGTATCAGTGTGACGTTTGTAATATGTGTTTTACTGTGTTAGATGGATTAAACACACACAAAAGAATACATTATGGTGAGAATCCATATCAGTGTGACGTTTGTAATAAGTGTTTTACTGTGTTAGATGGATTAAACACACACAAACGAATACATACTGGTGAGAAACCGTATCAGTGTGACGTTTGTAATAAGCAGTTCTCTAGATTAAGTAATTTAAAGAGTCACAAACCAATACATACTGGTGACAAACCGTATCGATGTGATGTTTGTAATAAGCATTTCACACATGCAAGCAGTTTGGGCAAACACAAGCGAATACATACTGGTGAGAGACCGTATCAGTGTGACGTTTGTAATAAGTATTTCACTGATCGCAGTAACTTAAACAAACACAGACGAATACATACTGGTGAGAAACCGTATCAATGTGACGTTTGTAATAAGCAGTTCTCTGAATTATGTCTTTTAAATCATCACAAACGAACACATACTGGAGAGAAATCGTACCAATGTGACGTTTGTAACGAGCATTTCATAAATTCTGGTAGTTTAAAAAGACACAAGCGAATTCATACTGGTGAGAAACCGTATCAATGTGATGTATGTAACAAGCATTTCACAAACTCCTACGGCTTACTGATACACAAACGAATACATTCTGGTGAGAGTCTGCAGCAGTGTGACGTTTGTAATAAGTATTTCACTGATCGCAGTAACTTAAACAAACACAGACGAATACATACTGGTGAGAAACCGTATCAATGTGACGTTTGTAACAAACAGTTCTTTGAATTAGGTCTTTTAAACCGACACAAACGAACACATACTGGTGAGAAACCTTATCAATGCAATCTTTGTAATAAGCGTTTTACTAATTCTGCCAATTTAAGCAGACACAAGCTAAGACATTCCGATGATAGACCGTTGTAAAAAGAATTTGAGCTTGGTTTTTTAAACTTGCACAAACGAATACATACTGGTGAGAAACCGTGCGAATGTGACGTTTTAAATAGCGCTTTTTTCATTCAAATGCGTTGAAGAGACACAGTCGCGTGCATACAAGTGATGAACCATAATAGTGTGGGTTTTAAACATTATAATTGTTATTTATTTATTATATTTATTTGTTTTCTTAACTCGATAACGTGTTCTTTAACGATAAATTATAATGCAGTGACAAAAATATAATTCTAAAAATAAAATAAATTATTTTATAGAAACAGTCGATAATTTTTATTAATGTGTAGATAATTTTGTTTAGCACTCATGAATTTAAAATATGAAACCCTTTACCTGTCTACTATGAAGTGCCATCAAAATCGGTTCAGCTGTTTCGAAGATTTCTTTTATGATGCTTTCCACTCCCCTTTTACAAATACTAAATTGGGTCTTAGGGCCCTATGAAGTACTAATCTTGTAAATTTCATCCCGAAAAACAGTATTTAAGATAATATTAAGTAACCGAACTCAAATTAAGATTTATTCAACTCTGAACCCTTTTCGACCTTTTTAGGAGCCCTACAAAGTGGCCTTAAGGTTCAAAATCGATTTTAGAGATCTATCGATTCGCGAAATTTCTCCTCAAAACGAATATTTTAAGTAAAAATAAGTCAATCATTTCAAAATTAGATATTTATTGTGCAGGGTCTATTTTTAGTTCTTTCGTAGGGGCTCTACATAGGAACCGAGAATTAAAAAAATACTAGCGCGTATTCGTATGTAAAATTTTCCGCAGAATCCGAACATGAAACAAAAAAGTATGTTTCCCACAAAATTTCAAAGTGGGGCCCTACGGGACCATTTTACGGTCCCGACGGGCCCAAAATCTAATTTTGCCATTCGATACACAGAAAAAAATATAAAAAAAAACATTTTGACATTTTTACTCCTGCTTACCCGATAAGAAATATTAAGACGTTCCGGAACTTTTGAAACACCGGATTAAAGACATGTTTTGTGGACGCACCGTATAATAATTTGAAGCCAGGTATAGATCAGTACGCATAAATTATAATTTAATAACTGAAAGGTTGGCACGCTTGAACAGCAATTAACAGTTTGCACGTAACTGGCTGTATTTTAATAGCCCCCCCTCCTCTGCCTTCTTCAATTCACACACCAATATGTAAATGATTGCTTCGATAATCTTACTTCGCTGTTATTAATTATTCATGAGACTGCACAGATTGTCTAAACGCAACGTGAATTTTCCTAAACAAACGCTCCTACATAATAATCAAACTTATTCTGTTTCAACCGTACGGACTTCCGAGCTTTGACAATTGACAGCGGCCATCTTGCTAAAGCTACATCTGTCAAATTGACTGTCATTTATTCAGTCTGTTTTGCCAAATCATCATGAACGGATATAGCGTTCAAGAACACTTTAATTTCACAGACACAGAACGTTTATGCGTTACCCAGTAGCTGACGCCATATTGGTTCATACGACAGATATCGGTCCACATGACTCATTATTGGGAGCTGGCTCTCTGCGCTCCGCTCACTAAAAACAGTCGCTCAGAGCGAGTCGTTCAAAGGAGCGACACTAGACAGTACGCACTACACAAAAGTGCAGACTGCAGAGGTGTGAACTGTCATCATGCATGCTCAGGAGTCACATAGCATTGCACAGCACAATACACACTCAGCTCTGAGCTCATTTTAATATGATTCTGATCTTATATTATTCGCATTTCGGATAAACTATAAAGTATAATAAAAGCTTAACAATATTAATGTTTATTGTTACAATATTATATCTTTGTCAACGACGTCAATGTGAATGGTTTAAGTCACTGTTAAGCTTAGTACTTACATTGTGTCATTCAACATTAAATGACTCAGCAAAGATAACTCCGTACGTGCAAAATTCACTAGTGTCTCCGTGCCCTGTGCTGCGTGCGCTCTGTAAATGTGCGAATGCAACAGTACAGAACAGCTCAGCACAGAGCAATGGCGCTCGGAGTGAGTCATTCACAAAAAAAAGAACGACTCGCTCCGAGAAAGGGGTCGTTCATTATGAACGACTCGCTCAGGAGCGACACATCACTACAGTCGATGCCTGATTATGACTTCATGGTACTATCTTTTCTAAAAGTTTCACCTCTATAAAATCGCAACCGTTTTTTACACTCCGCCACTTGGACTAAATAAGCGTTTGTTAACAGATGACATTAATCTAGCAATGTGACAGAATTGAGAGAGTAGGAGAGATAGGTCAAAACTAGACCAAACAAACGCCACTAATCCGGCCTCCGGGCAAACGTTGATTGATTACCGCGAATAAAGCCCGACTAATAATTACACAATTTCATTACGCCAACCGACGCAGGACGATATATTATCAGACATTGGATTTGTTCCCACCACGGAGTCTGTAACCAGGAGATCCAGCTCGAGCGTATAGCGGTGGACCCATATATTTAATAACTTTTTTATTGCTAGTGGCCGTAAGTGGAAGCGTAGCTCACGAAGTAAGACAGCAAATGACTGTCTTCTATCTCTTATTTTTACTTGACTTGTTGTGCGCAAGTGTCGCATCTGTAGTGAGGCAACTAGTAAGTGGAATAGAGCCACTGAAATATAAATAAATATACTGGAACGGGCACTGAGCGGCGGGAAGCGAGCCGAGAGAGAGAGTAGATTTGTGGAGAGTCTGTCTTTGTCGTACAGTCAAAACCAAAAACATTTTCTCCTGTGTTCACCTTATGGTAGTGGCTCAAGGGACCCGAGACAAGTAGAATTACTATGATATTAAGGTTACATTTTTTTTTCTTAATATTCAATTAATTACTATAGGCGCTATGGTCATCACTTCTTCTAATAACGTACTACAACAGCACTGCGAAAAAAGGAATAAATTTTTGAGATGGGGTGTAACGCATGCGATGTGCTGTATTGTGCGCAAGCGCACAAGGAGAGAGTGAGACGGACTCTCCACAAATACTCTCTGTCTCTACCGCGTTTACCGTGCACGGGCCAGGCATGGCAGTGCCCCTTCCAGTATATTTATATTTCAGTGAATAGAGCAAGCCACCTCCCTTTCACAGCTTAGTTTAATGTGCAAACTGACGCGCATCCATTCACGGACATGCGCATGAGACTCAGAGTATAATAAATGATGTCTGCACCGTAGTGTTTAAGTCTTTCTCCCGATCTTTGCTAGAAATATAGAGGGTATTAAATTTATGGGTGGACCGATATCTGTCGCATGAACCAATATAATAATAATAATAATCGACTAGCCAAAGCCGTTTTAACATGCCCTCTCTGATAAAATATACAAAAATATATAAAAAACATGAGATATATATACAAAACATGAAATATCTTGACATAAAATTATTAGTTATAGCCGTAAAAACATAAAAATTAAAAAAATAGAGTTAAAAATATTTATCATTTTCCAGCAGCATATCTTTACATTTATTTAAAAACAGTTTTTTTTATTTTTGAATATGGCGTCAGCTACTGGGTAACGCACACACGATCATGGCTTACATGTGTGTAGTGTCTGTGAATTTAAACAACTTTGGTAACTATGGCGAAAACAGGCGGAAAGAACCGAAGTTTTCCCAGGTAGTGATAACGGCGCCATCTCGCGTGCGCTAGAAAACGGTCCGTCTCGAAACACGGCATACATTGGAAGCTAGGTCTCCTGGTTACATACTTCGCGGTTCCTACAGACAATCACGGGTTCGTCGCTGATGTATATAGCTCCTGGACTGCTATCCTCTCTCTCTCTCTCTCTCTCTCTCTATCTCTCTCAGACACGTTTACTATATTTGCCTAGAATGCCTTAGCACAGCGGTTCTCAAACTTTTTTGGTGACGGAACCCTTTTGGAAAGCGAAATACTTGACGGAACCCTCCAATAAAACAAAAATGTCTTTATGTGCATTCTTTATTAATAAGCATAATACGAGTAGATTCAATGTAACAGTTACTTATTACAAAAAATCTAAAGGGAGGTATTTTTTTTTTTTTAATGAAAATAATTAATGTTAACACATTCAAACATTAAATAATAATAATTTTATTAACTATTCCAGTATACGAAATCAAAATGTCCTTTAAAATTTTCTTTTAAATAGGCATGAACGTTGTTTTCTTGCTGGCTGATCAGCTCGCACTGCCTCTTTTGTCTGTGAGAGAAAGGCATTTAAATAAATAAATAAATAAATAAATAAATAGCATAATATTAAAAAATATTATACGCAATATTCTTTTTTAATATTTTTCAAAATTCTTACGGAGCCCCTACAAGGGTTTCGCGGAACCTTAGGGTTCCGCGGAGCACACTTTGAGAATGGCTGCAGGCTTAGCATGTCCATTAGAAGGTTGCTTGCTCACTCTAATACATCTTGTGGCTCGTAACCAGGAAAGGGTTAAAAAATTAGATAAATTCTCTACCTCAACTAGATAAACATATCCTTATGAGGTAATGATAAATCGAAGAATTGAAATAAAGAACTTACATATATAGATACGCTTCTCTGTGTGAGTTTTGACAGCTCACACAGAGAAGCAACGAGTGTACAGTATATGCACGCGCACACACACACAAAGAAGTCGAGAGAGGTGGCATAAAGGGGGCATTTTAGTGGTATTTCAACCTGTCTAACCGCTTACTACCCTATAATTAACTATAGGATTATGTTACTGGGGCAAATCCATTGATTCTGAAAGGGCATTAATACAGAAAAAGATTCTCAGAATTATAATAATAATAATAATGCGTTTATCCCCCGTTTCTTGACTTTATGTCATAACAGACGCCATTCGCACCATTACTATTCTCCGTTATTTTCTACATTTTTTTAAACTTCCACTTAATTAATAGCAATGGGCGAATGAAGGAATATTTAGGACATTAGGATAAGGTAGACAAATTTTGTGCATAGGAGTTTGACAGGTAAACGGCCATGGCCTTGAATAAGGAACCATCTCGATATTTATCTGAAATTATTGAGGGAAACGATGGCAAACCTCAACAAGATGGCCGGTACAGGAATTCTTGGCGATAGGCAGCAGGAAAAAGTCCCAGCCACATCTGCCCTCGCCAGGATTCGTACCCGGTACCTCGCGAATGCGAGTCTAGTGCTCTCACCGCTACGCCACCCCTCTTCTAAGTGAGCGCGATCCCGTTTCCGTCACGGCATGGTTTTGCTGCCAAACGCGTCAATAGATGTAAGTAAGTACTCCTATTTGCAACCCCCGATCCGGGGACACGCGGTACCGGATTAACCATGTCCGGGCTCCTAGGCAATGCAATCAGGTGTTTTCAAGTTGATGAAGGGATGTGAGTAACTTCCAGATGATCGGCTCCAGGCATCCTGTTACTTCAATGTCTTATGTGATATTGTAACAACATGATTACTTTGACTGCAGCATCACCTTACCTGACTCATTAGCTTTATCGAAATTGTCTTAATGAATAGGTTATAGATAATTGATGATCCAGGTTTTTTGATGGGTCAGGAAAGAGAAATGAGACGTGACGTAGTTATTTTAAATTTTATCTTGTTAAATGCAATAAATTACAATAAACAACGAAAGAAAATAATATTGTTGTTTTGAAATTTCATACAAATTTCCAAATAAAATTTTCGTTCAATGAAAAGTTTTTTTTTCTTGGTGCGTGCACGGGCCCCTAATTGATGCGGGACCCCTACTCTGCCTAATGATTAATCCGGCACTGGGAACACGGTGGATATGTGTCATCACGCACTAAAAACCACTATTATATCTATTCATTATTAATAATTATATTTATTCATTTGTATCTATTTAAATCAAACTAAGGAATAAATTAATTATAATTTTGAATTTTGTTTTGTATGCATTCCAACGCGACACTGATATATTAAAATATTGAAATTGCAGATAGAGAAACCAATCCTACTAAATTATAAAACATCCCTTTCGTTATATAAAATATACTATTTCGTATCTTTGCTCAGATAGCCGCCACTTTTATGTCGATTTTACATAAAATTTACATAAATATAAAATCGTTTTCTGTGTTTACATAATACATATCATATATACCTACTGTGTGTTGAACCTGTTGAGTACGGTTTTACATGTTACAATAGTAGTTTATGTATCAAGATCGTAATGCATTCCCATTTATGGCATAGTTACTCCTTTCTCGACGTAGACCCCCCTAATAAATTTAAAATGTGACGACATTCACGTAATCAGCGTCCTGACAAACCTTGAAAATGACACCCGTGTTGATTTTTAGACTATTTCACCTCTTTTCACTCTCTGAAGGGGCTGTTTTTTAAAAAAGCACGAAACACGTGTTTATTAATTTGTTGACAGGAGTAATTCAGCGCATTTTCGAATTGATACATCTATCTTATATGATTTCTTCATGCAAATTTTGAACCCCAGTTACACTCTTATAGGGATTGAATTTTCAAAAATCCGTTCTTAGCTGATGCCCATGTCATAATAACTATCTGTGTGCCAAATTTCAGCCCAATCCGTCCAGTGGTTAGAGCTGTGCGTTGATAGATCAGTCAGTCAGTCAAGGTTTCCTTTTATATATCTATAGATTTCAAAACGGGGACATGCTGTTCTACCATCAACACCGTCACTCCCACCACTTTATATATTTTAACATTAGTGCAGTCAAGAAAACCAGAAAACTATACATAGTCTGTTGCTTTTGAAGATATAGTACGGTTTTCTCAGGGTCTCTACAGCGCCTCCAAAGGAACAGTATCGCAGATTAAGCGCGGGTCACACTAGGCTAGTTGCCAGCCGCGAGTTGTGGAAGCCGCTACTGTCAGCCATCAATCAGCTTGGTGTGAGCATAAAATTCGCCGCTGGCGCCGCCAGCCGGCAAGTATTTATCAGCGGCTTGTGAAATTGGACATGTTCTATTTTGGTATCCAGACAGAGGCGACTAGCAGGTCACGTGACTCACTCGCACCCGCTACCACCAGCGAGCAGCGCAGTCTGACCGAAGCAGTGCATCATAGGCGAGTAAACCATCACGTGCCACGTGGTTTATGTTCGATGTATGTTGTGATTTACTAATAATAATTGTCTCTGATTGCGGTTAAGTTAGTAGTGATGCTCGTTAAGCATTTCTAAACAAAGCTGCCTCACACCTACTCTTAACAACTGCTTAAATAATTGCTTACGTGGACCCACAGATGACATGCTTGCTGAAAGCGACAACAAAATGGCAATTAAAGCAATACTGCAGTAGCAAACTGGAGAGCAGTAGTGACCGGATTGGCAGCCACTATTCGCGGTAGACAAGCGAGTAGCAGCCGTAGTGTGACCGGGCTGCCCGCCGCTGCTTGCTGGTGCTACTGTCCGCTGCTGATCAGCAGCGGCTGACAAGCAGCCTAGTGTGACCCGCGCTATAGGCGAGTAAACCATCACGTACCACCGTTGTTTATGTTCGATGATGTAGTGACCGGATTGGCAGCCACTATTCGCGGTAGACTAGCGAGTAGCAGCTGTAGTGTGACCGGGCTGCCAGCCGCTGCTTGCTGATTTTACTGTCCACCGCTGATCAGCAGCGGCTGACAAGCAGCCAAGTGTGACCCGCGCTTTAGACGTGATTTAGTACAATCGGTCCCAATATCATTAGTTAGTTATCGATCCATTGCCGCACACAAACACGAGATTGTTGTAGTGGTAGTAGTAGTTACCCGTGTCGTAGTAACATGCAAAAGGTATCCGCGTACCCTCTGACAGGTGGCAGACTCCTGATGAAAACTTATGTTCGCAAAATTGGTTCACAGGCTAACAAACAGTGTGATAAATTATTGGGATTGAATGTCGGACCGGGCTTCGCTTTATACCTAGCTCACTATAATACGGTTTATATGTTGCGTCTCTGGCCGAACACAATTTACAAATCCAATATAACATAAATCAATATTAATATTATTAAAACTAGTCCGCTATCCTAACAGGACGGCTGTTTCCTTGTTTATTATATTTTATCTTATCTGTAAATCAATGTTGGACCTCTTTGTTTCCACTCTATATACTAATATATAAAGCTGAAGAGTTTGTTTGTTTGAACGCGCTAATCTCAGAAACTACTGGTTCGAATTGAAAAAAATTTTTTTGTTGGATAGTTCATTTATTGAGAAAGGCTATAAGCTATATAATATCACGCTACGACCAATAGGAGCGGAGCATCAATGAAAAATGTTGCAAAATGTAACTCAAAATTGGTCCGTCCGGCAAAAACTTTTGAACGGTAACTCCGATCATCATGAAATTTGGACACAACATTAACTTCGGTAAACTAAGATGAACGTGTGTACTCATGTCCCCCCATTCGTTCTTTTGCACCCGGGTGAAACCAGGCAGGACCGCTAATCATTTATATTATGAGTAGTGATGTGCCGTATCGTTAAAAATGTATATCCGCGGATACGGATCTGAATACGGATAATTGGTTTAAAGTACCGCAGATACGGATACGGATCTTAACTTTCTTAGAGTACGCGGCGGTAAATATTGCACATCAACCTTTGGAAAGAGACTATCTGTTATGGGAAAAAGTTATTGACCTCTTTAAGAGTTAACTCTCATAACAGATTGTCTCTTTCCAAAGATCGATGTGCAATATCTCATTATAAAGATAGTTTTTTAGTAGGTACCTTTGGTATGGTACTCACTACGATAAATGTTTGCAATATAAAGGTGCCAAATACGATTTTAAAAAATAAAAAATAATCTGAATGGAATTTAACAGTTTTTCATTATTACCTAATCACCTATATATATAAAATTTCATCTATGAATTGAAAATTAATAAGGTAAAAGATCCATAAAAGATCCGCTAAAAACGAACGCATACGGATACGGATCTTTCTTTTCCCTCGGATATCCGCGGATACGGATGTCCGGCACATCACTAATTATGAGTAACGGTCCTGCCCGGTTTCACTGCCCTGGTTCGAAAAAAAAGTAGATCCGGGGCTGCTTGTGGCGTGAGCAATCCATGGAGTGAATCATCGAAAAATTTAATACAACATTCTATGTCTATTTGACACGAAATCGTCCACTTGAGGGAGATGATGGATAAAAGAGATTACAAGAAAGAACTCGGCCAGGATTATAGATTATATGTCACCTTATAACATATTGACAACAAATCATATTATGTAACGCGTTGTATCGGAAATCGTTGTCATCTTTTTTGAGACAATTTAATAAAATCGAACAAAGATAGAGGCCTTGAGAAATGCCATATCATGACGTAAGTATGCATTAAAATCCGCGCTCACTTGTCAAGCACGGATCAACAAACCTGTAACCAGCACGATGTCGCACACTAAACCAGCACAAACCAACACGGACCAGCAACTAGTGTCCGACCGAATTTTCGGTTTCGGACGTTTCGGTGTTTAATTGGAGTTTCGATGTCGGCAGAAAATTTGTCGAAACTCGGACCGAAACTGAAACTAGGTTTGTGAGCTTCCGTGCGCCCGTTTGATGTAGCGATGTGCCGGATCGTTAAAAATGTATATCCGCGGATACGGATCTGAATACGGATATTTGGTTTCAAGTTACGTGGATACGGATACGGATCTTAACTTTCTTAGAGTACGCGGCGGTAAATATTGCACATCGACCTTTGGAAAGAGACTATCTGTTATGAGAAAAAGTTACCTATTAACCTCTTTAAGAGTTAACTCTCATAACAGATTGTCTCTTTCCAAAGATCGATGTGCAATATCTCATTATAAAGATAGTTGATTAAGTACATTTGAGTTATGTACTATTGGTATGGTACTCCCTACGATAAATGTTTGTAATATAAAGGTGCCAAATACGATTTTAAAAAATAAAAAATAATCTGAATAGAATTTACTAGTTTTTCATTATTACCTAATCACCTATATATATACATAAAATTTCATCTACGAATTGAAAATTAATAAGGTAAAAGATCCGCCAAAAACTAACGGATACGGATCTGTCTTCTCCCTCGGATATCCGCGAATACGGATACGGATATCCGGCACATCACTAGTTTGCTGCCTCAGGTATCATGGCGCGCAGTGCAAGAATATCAAACTTTCAACCCGCGGTATGCCTGCATGAGAAGCAGTCGATGTAAAGAAACAAAAACATTTGAAACATTTGAAAAGTGTCACTCCCTGTACAAAAAACAAGCACGGATGGATATTTTATGTACACAATGAACGTTATAATTAATTTATGTACATATAATATTGTATCCACGAACGTTTGGCGCATGCGCAATGCATTTTATAATTTGTGCCAATTTAAAATTCGTGTTCGTTCAATTCAACTCAATAATTATACCCGTTCTCATTTGATTGATATGACCCAATAACCAACGGTCCGCTGCAAAAATGTAACAATAATAATTTTATTGTTATTTTCAAAACATTATTGTCAATTCGTTAATCAGGCAGTCGATAAAGTGACGATATATAAATCGGCGTTTCCAAAACTAGTAAGTAGGATACAACGAGCAGTGCTGGATTAACCTATACGCAAAATAAGCAACTGTTGAGAGCATCACGTCTTAAGGGGCTCCAAAAATTACAACTCAGAAATAAAAAGTACCTCGCCAGACCGTGTCAACAATTTTTTTTTATCAGGTTCTCAAAAATGTGATCTACTGGATATAAAACTGTCTTCAGAAGTACAGAAATAAAAAAATAAAAACAGTAAGGCTCTTCATATTTGCATATCAAACATCCTCCCAAAATTTGTGGTCAATCCGCTCATCCTAGTCAGAGTGCCCATCGGCAAAAATTTTATTGATACATACTCACCCCAAACTTTGTATATGGCTTCATTAGGCCTAGTCTGATACCTATTTCCTCTATGACTTTTCTTGATTTTGGGGCGTTTCCCCTCTAAAGTTTCCGAAATATGTCGTTTTGACGACATGTAAAAATTTATAGATACTGTTTGTTTTTTAATTGGATAGCTTAAAAACTTCAACCAAAACGCTAAAATTATGTTCTCTGACAAATAATATGAACCATTTAAAATGTCTGACACCTCGAATATGTTTCGACATATTCGAGGTGTCAGACATTTTAAATGGTCCCAAAATCAAGAAAAGTCATAGAGGAAATAGGTGTCAGACTAGGCCTAATGAAGCCATATACAAAGTTTGAGTAGAGTATGTATCAATAAAATTTTTGTCGATGGGCACTATCCGTTTGACCTGTATCGTGCTCACAGACAAACTTTCCAAAAGTATGTTTTTTTTAGACTCGGGGAAACTAGAACGAAAAGATATTGTAAGATTTTTGAAAAGTGATTTTTGACCTTAACTAGTATTAGTGCTCGAATCGTATTCCACCAGTTGAGTACCTCTGTTGACGAGAATGACGAATGTCATATTTTCTGTACGTCTATGAAAAAAAAATTAAAATAACACGGCATATGTCGGTACGCAATACACTGAGGGCTGTACGCGATACGTGTAAACACGGAGGACACGTTTCTATGATGGCTTCGCACATGTTAGCATCCCCTAACATGCCCCGAGTCTACAGACTGATTACAGTAGGCCACATTCATGGAATTATTCAACTGCACAAAGGAATTTCTTTTTTTTATCAAAATGGCCTTTACCCTGACGAGTAATTACCCGCGGCTAGATTTTATATTAGGCTAATTGCGAAGAAGTCTGATTGATTGGGAACATAAGCGACGCTATAAGAAGGAACACATATAACAGGGACACATGAGGGATGGAATACACGGATTAGGGACATGGATTAGTCTTGGGCCATTTTCGGCAGGTATTAGACAGGCATGATGGTCAGGTAAAAGGACCGCTGGGATGGGTTGGGTTAGACACAGTAGGAGGCTCCCACAACGAATATATAAAGCTGAAGAGTTTGTTTGTTTGGTTGGTTGAACGCGCTAATCTCAGGAACTCCTTGTTAAGATTTATAAAAAATATAAAAAATGAAATTAAGTTTAGAAACGAATTAAAAAAACATTTGTCTTGTATTGTCCCATATGGGGTTTTTCTGATTTATTCTGATTCCTTTTTTTTCCTTGACATTTTTGTATACCTATAACGGTCAACACGAATAATAGTTATTGGCGTAACTAGTAGTCTAAGTCATTCATCGCGCTGACAGGTCATGACTTAGCCTACAAGTTGCGTCCATAATTTTATTCAACAATTGCGCGTTATTCATGTTTTAATTATAATGAGATGTTGTAAATATCTATTTATTTCTTTATAAAAAAACGGTCAATACTAACAGCACCAAACAGCACGATTCAATGTTTTGGTTTGAGGTTAGCCGGTTATGAATAAACTCCATGTCGAAAACATTCGGCCTCTCAATTTTAGTCTCAATGGGTAACAACGGAGTTGTTGTTACCTACTATTTCGTTACGACTCAGAAAATAGTTACGTTTATTTTCATTACTCCACAATAGCCGAGCTAGTAGGAATCTTCATTGAGTTATGACAAGTAATTGTCACCAGTCGGTAAATGGCTATTTAGGGTTCGGTTTTTAGGTATGATAAAACATGAATAACGCGCATGAGTTAAATAAAAATTATTTCTATTTCTATTCTATTGGCAACATAAGCAGCAGCTGAAAACGCTCGCTCAGGTTCTACGCTGGTTGGAGGAATACACAATAGATAACTTATATGCTGTTTCTAAGTGATATCCACGAACTCCTCCATTTTCAAACAGGCTTATTTCACGCCTAATACAATTTGCCAACCCCGATTCATTTTTTACTTGTACTTCAGGATCTGGAGATTTCAAACTCTTTACGTATCGTACCGCGTATTTAAAGGATTGTTTTTGTCGTTATGTAATAAATGATATTAATATAATCTAGGAAAGGTAATTGTCAAGGCGCAACGGATTACAGAATGCAAACTAGATCTGTTTGTGGCAATCCCGAAAATCCCGAGGTTAGCCAAGTACGGTCCCGCGATTTTCGGGGCCAGAAAACGGCCGGGATCCCGGGATCCCGAGATTGGGGATTCCGGGATTGTATTCTCTATCTGTAATCGAATCCTTACTTCCTACAACTAGGTATATCAAGTTTCAACCTTTATTTCAAGCGGTCTCTGGTAAAAATGTCTATGGCAGGCGGGCAGACAGACAGCTAGATGTACCAACTTTGGTACGGAACACTAAAAACACCCTGTATAGACCAGATACGTACGCGTATTACACCCATCCTGATGTATATATAAATTTTACATAAATCTTTCGTATTCATGTCAAAACAAGGCTTCCATACATACGCGCACACAAACATTACAAAATATACCGGATGAGCAAGCAGACATTTTCAGATGTCGACAAAAGTTTCACAGATCTGCTGTCGAGCGTCTATAATCTATAATAGCTGTTAATTATTAATAATAATTCAATCTATTTCAATTTTCTATGAATGTTGCACACTATTTCAAAAAAAAATTTTGATTTGTCAAACTAACCAAAAAATTGCTAAAATCGACAACTTCCGCTGAGTCAATTTTACAATGTCTTGTAGTGTTTGGGATAAAACTTTTGTATTTTTTGTCGGGGAGTCCGAATCCGCGATAAAGAAATAGGGATCCGCATTTAACATTTCACAGTTCCCCTTCCCCTCAAGGGTGTGGGCAGGGGTGGAGAACGATTTGACTGCGTGAGCCGAAATATTTTCCCCAAAGAGCTTACTTCTCGAAATATTTGGAAGTCATGTTTAAAAAAATCACCCGGTATATAAAAATCTCGTATCACAATGTTCGTCCGCGCTAATCTCCGAAAACCAGAGAACCGATTTTAATGAAATTGTCTAAATGTATTTTACTTGGTTCAAGTTACACTATACTACTATAGGATAGTTCTTATAATATTTTGTACAAAATTTGTCAAAAAAAAAGACGGGTTGAACTCCGGGAGTGCCGGCAGAAGTGAAAACTTGAAAATTAACGTCTTACGAATTTTCGATCAGGTCACGTGTCCTGACGCGAGTTTAACATTTTTTACCCATTACAAAAAAAGTGTACAAAAGTTTTCGTCTTACGCATTTTCGATCAGGTCTTACGAATTTTCAATCTGACGCGAGTTTAACATTTTTTACCCATTACAAAAAAAGTGTACAACGCCGCTAAAGAATTTTTCACTTCAAAAAACTGTTTTAGTAACATGTAACGACATCTGATAGAATTTGTTCAAAGCTATTAGTTCAGAAGCAAACAAAAAAAACTGTTTTAGTACCAAGTTAGAACTCGCTCAAAGTAGTTAGTTAAGAAGCAAATCTGGTAGGATTTGCTCAAAGCTATTAGTTCAGACGCCGGGCCGCAAACGAAATACTTTTTGCAGAATTATATCTATCGCACCCGGATGAAACCAGACCGGGCCGCTAGTACAGATTAGTGATGTGCCGGATATCCGTATCCGCGGATATCCGAAGGAGAAGAAAGATTCGTATCCGTATCCGTATTCCGTTAGTTTTATGGCAGATCTTTTACGGATCTTTTACTTTATTAATTTTCAATTCATAGATGAAATTTTATATATATAGGTGATTAGGTAATAATGAAAACCTGTTAAATTCCATTCAGATTATTTTTCATTTCTTAAAATCGTATTTGGCACCTTTATATTGCAAAAATTTATCGTAGTGAGTACCATACCAATAGTACATAACTCAAAGGTACTAATAAAAAATAAAAAACTATCTTTATAATGAGATATTGCACATCGATCTTTGGAAAGAGACAATATGTTATGAGAGTTAACTCTTAAAGAAGTCAATAACTTTTTCCCATAACAGATAGTCTCTTTCCAAAGGTCGATGTGCAATATTTACCGCCGCGTACCTACTCTAAGAAAGTTAAGATCCTTATCCGTATCCGCGAATCTTGAAACCAAATATCCGTATTCTGATCCGTTTCCGCGGATATGCATTTTTAACGATCCGGCACATCACTAGTATAAATTAATATAAATTACAGAAGAATGGTCCGGGTCCAGTGTTGAACGGTAACTCCGATCATCATGAAATTTGGACACAACATTCATCTCGGTAAACTAAAATAAATGTGCGTACTCATGTCCCTCCCCCATTCGTTTTTTCGCACCCGGGACGGGACCGCTAGTCTTATATAAAATAATAATTGTGTATTTCCAACGAATATTTTGCACATCGAGTTTAGTAATCTAACCTGATGATCCTATTATAGACACAGGTACGATTTCGTGTTAATTTTTACATTGAATTAATGTGGACAAAGATTTTTCAGTCACACTGTATAAAAACAGTTTAATGTAAATACGAGACACATGTGTATTTCAGTGATTACATAACATTATACCACTGATATCTGTGTTGTGTTTGCGTAATAGAACTTAATATCCCACGTAGATTTGGTTCTCAAACAGTTCAGCAATCAACGGATATCGAACGGTTAAGGTTATTCGATCGCTAGAAAGTTTAAGTATTATTTTTTTTGTAAAGTGTAGGGCGTCTATTTTTTTCAAGTAATTAATTATTAATATGTGATTTTTAATATAACTAATTAGTGATGTGCCGGATCATTAAAAATGTATATCCGCGGATACGGATCTGAATACGGATATTTGGTTTCAAGCTCCGCGAATACGGATACGGATCTTAACTTTCTTAGAGTACGCGGCGGTAAATATTGCACATCGACCTTTGAAAAGAGACTATCTGTTATGGGAAAAAATTATTGAACTCTTTAAGAGTTAACTCTCGTAACAGATTGTCTCTTTCCAAAGATCGATGTGCAATATCTCATTATAAAGATAGTTTTTTAGTACCTTTAAGTTATGTACTATTGGTATGGTACTCACTACGATAAATGTTTGCAATATAAAGGTGCCAAATCCGATTTTAAAAAATAAAAAATAATCTGAATGGAATTTAACAGTTTTTCATTATTATCTAATCAACTATATATGTATATTATATAAAATTTCATCTATGAATTGAAAATTAATAAGGTAAAAGATCCGTAACGGATACAGATCTTTCTTCTCCCTCGGATATCTGCGGATACGGATACGGATATTCGGCACAACACTAATACTAATAATACAAGAAGGTAAAATTTGTAAGGAAGTAATCTTCAAAACTACTCAACCGATTTAAAAAAATGTTTTCACCAATATTTAGAATGGACCTTCAGGATGGATACAAGCTAAATTAATTATTAAAAATGTGATTTGTTTTCTATTTTGCCGCTTTTTGTTCCAATTAATTCAGATTTTTTTTACATACGTACTAAAATTGCAAATTTTGCAAAAATAGTTGTCTGACAGCGCTGACTGTACCAGACGTGCGAACAGATAAATAATTGATGATAATAATAATAATAAAACTCTTTATTTGGTTTACCACACAGTATAAATAGCGTCATAAAATTAATACACAGTATTCCTTTTAAAGAATAACTACTAAGTCCCAGTAGGTATCTTATAAAGGTTCGTTTTTTTTCTATTTAGGGTTAGGAACCCTAAAAAACTAATAAACGCGAGCGAAAGGTATAGGCTAGTCATTAAATAATGCAATTTGATTGAATAAATTAGTTTGACAGAAAGCTTTTTAAAAGTATACATTAATTTTAAAAGCCAATCAAGCGCATATTATGAAAGGCACGCCAATAATTTAATATTTGATGAATATCGATTTACCTGATTTGTTTTAATAATAATATCAACATGAGAATATAGTAAAAACCTCAGATAAATAAATAGAATTTGCACAATTTTTTGCAGTCCGCAACTAATAACATTCTAAACGAATTCGGTGATAACGAATCCATATCGATGTTGCCAAACTGCATATTAGCATTGACTGATGCATTTGAATGGAAATGCCACGCATTCAAGCCAGTTATTTATGTTATCTATACTAATATATAAAGCTGAAGAGTTTGTTGGTTTGTTTGTTTGAACGCGCTAATCTCAGAAACTACTGGTTCGAATTTTAAAATTTTTTTTGTTGAATAGCCTATTTATCGAGGAAGGCTATCATATTATATATTAATACGCTAAGGTTAAGAATGTTTGCCTCTCTTTTTAGAAAAAACCTCACAATTTCTCCACATAAATTATATATCATTTTACAGATAATTGCTTGCTCTACTGACATCGACAACTAAAAAATTTATTATTGCTTTTGTTTTTGTAAATTAATTAAAATACAGCAACGCTGAACAACGTCTGCCATCTGACGGTTTAATTTTTTAAAACAACGTCAACGCTTCGATCTGTCATCTGACCTTCATATTGTAATACAACAGACACAATACTGCATACTGCCATCTAACGGCTTTAATTTTGAAACAGCGAGCAACGCTGAACAACGGCAATGCTGCATGATGCCATCTGACGGCTTAGCTCGACGCTTTTGCTGCTTGCGCCTCTATATGACAATTTTAGTAAAATATTTCTTCGATCTGTCATCTGAGCTTCATATTGTAATACAACAAAAAGAAGAACGTTATAAGCAGTGTGCAAAATTAGAAACGAATTGAATACCTGCAATCATATTTAAAAAATTATTTTGTAAAGTGATAATTATTATACTTATTTAGTGCGAATAATTCGCACAGTCACACTAGTAGGCTATATAATATTACGCTACGACCAATAGGAGCGGAGCATCAATTGAAAATGTCGCAAGATGCAACTCAAAATTAGTCCGTCCGACAAATATTATCAGGTGAAATGCCTTAACTAAAATATTGCAATATTAGCGCACCAAGTATACAAGTCCGGATAGCTCAATCGGTAGAGCGTACGACTCTTAACGCCGGGGTCTGGGTTCAAGCCCCACGTCGGCAAAAATATTTTTATTTTTTTTTTTATTTTCTACATTGCTTTCTTCTAAGGCTTACATTTCAATTTTTGAAAATTTTATAACGACTAATTAAAATTAAATAAATCTAATTAATAGCTCATTTGAAAACTGTTACAACTATAGGTACCTATATAAAAATAATTTTCCTACAGTGTTTTCAATTAAATATTTATTATATTAAAGTATAAATACTGCTTTTTATCGACAAAAACTTTTGAACAGTAACTTCGATCATCATGAAATTTGGACACAACATTCATCTCGGTAAACTAAGATGAATGTGCGTTATAAATATAGGAAAGACTATGTTAAGCTACATGGAAGGAGGACTAAAATAGGATCACATAGTTTATGGACAATCGCTAGTGACAGTGATCCGATACATAGGAAATTCGACGGTTGGCTCTGGGACTAAAATCTGCGATAAAAACTAGGCCAACCATGGCGTGCGCTTCTGCTATCTGCTCTTTCTCTGAAAGCAATCTAGACTTGACGGTAAGTGCAGTATGATTTGAATGAAGCAGCCCTTGAAGGGCATTGATGTAACACTCGCAAATCCCAGCGGGCAAGTGTTCGAAAGTTCGGGACAACTTCAAAAAAAGAAAATTTGTATGTCGATAGCAAAGTGATCAACAACAAACGCAAAGTTCTTATTTCAGATTTGAGAGTAGGTACATAGTGTTTGATCTTTGTTGCCGTTTTTTTTTTGCTTTTTATACGATTTTAAATATACAGTATGTTCTACCGAAATCAAATTTCGAAAAGTAAAAACTTTAAGGCTTGCAGCTCGGCCCAGTGGCGTAACGGTGGCAGAACGAGCAAAATGCCCGAGAGGCCATTAGGGCAGGAGGAACCTACATTTAAATCTTAGCGTCTAAAGAAGGATCAAATACGGACCGAAACGTCATTTATTGAGATAATGAATTATAATTTTATCATTTTTTGTCAATATACAGTCTAGAAAATTGGTTGATAATTTTATTTATTTGGAACCTATACATTTATTACAAAATTTGGTAAAAAATATTAATTTTGTATTTAATCAATTTAAGTTAGGTAATAACTCAAGACCGTACACGAATTATGCAAATATCTACTTTACTTCGTGATTTATAAAGATGAAACCACAACGTGAAGCCTTTTTATATTAAGGAAGGGCCCCATCCGGTGAATTTGCCACGGGCCTCAGGTGGTATAGTTACGCCACTGGCTAGGCCCCACTACCCTTCAGTCAAGACTCCGATTTTGTGTTCAGACATTAAAAAAGAAGGGTTAGAGTACGATAACTCGATATGCAAAATATCCATTGGAAATACACAATTATTATTTTAAATAACATATAACAGTATTATTGGCCGTATTAAGTGCGGGAAAAAATTATTTTTTTTTGCGCAGTGAAAAGAAGAAGGCGTTTGAGGGGAGTTCTTTAAACAACAAATACGGGATCGTGTCTATGCGATGGCGTTTTTTTTGCGCAGTTAAAAGGGGAAGGCGTCTGGAGGGAGTTCTTTTAAAAAACAATTACGGGGTCGTGTCGATGAGATGGCGTTTTTTTGCGCAGTGAAAAAGGGAAGGTGTCTGGAGTGAGTTCTTTAAAAAAACAAATACGGGATCGTGTCGATGCGATGGCGTTTTTTGCGCAGTTAAAAGGGGAAGGCGTCTGGAGGGAGTTCTTTAAAAAAACAATTACGGGGTCGTGTATACAAAGTGAGATAGTAATACAGTAATTCTACACCAGTGCATATTATGTGATTTCTGATTGGTTAGATTCAAAAAATGATAGTGAAAGCCGAAAAGTGTTTACGTTTTTTTGAGGAAATTTGTGAATAATCCGCAAAGTTTTTTTTTTCAGACCGTCAAAATTTAGCGTTTTCTATGACTTAAAAAAAAGTCAAAATTTGGGCACATCAAGTTATCGTACTGGACCCAAAAAGAAGTGCTACACAATTTTTCACGCTGCCTCAAATACCTACCCAAAAATGTTTGATAGCTTTTGGACTATTAGTCTTTACAAAATTCTAGCAATTTTTGTCACTACCTCTTGGTCTATATTAAGATCTGTCCGTTTATTAAAAAAGTTCTTGACAAATAAACGTAGCCTGAAACAGAATTCTCTTAAAGGGAACAATTTAAAATTAGTTAGATGAAAGTCATATTGACTTAGCACGAGTATCAGATCATTGTCATTCTTTTGTTATTGTTGTCTTCTCATCATCTGTCCACCCCTTTTGTTCCCATTGTTGTCAGTGTCAACAATACAAGTATAATATGTCGCAGTTTTACTTTCAAACAGTCTCACATCTTTATCTGCTTTAGAGGCATTACTTTTTTCTTTATTCCCATCACAATATTGACGTAACCTAATCTAACCTAACTTTGACATCTATCCATAGTCCATACTAATATTATAAATTCGAAAGTAGGTAACTCTGTTTTAGTTATGTGTCCACATGACTCTTTATTGGGAACTGGCTCCGTGCGCTCCGCTCACTAAAAAGAGTCGCTCAGAGCGAGTCGTTCAAAGGAGCGACACTAGACAGTACGCACTACACAAGACTGCAGACTGCAGAGGTGTGAACTGTCATCATGTATGCTCAGGAGTCACTTAGCATTGCACAGCACAATACACACTCAGCTGTGAGCTCATTTTATTATGATACTGATCTTATATTAAACGCATTTCGGATAAACTATAAAGTATAATAAAAGCTTAACAATAATAATGTTTATTGTTACAATATTATAGATATCTTTGTCAACGACGTCAATGTGAATGGTTTAAGTCACTGTAAGCTTAGTACTATTACACTTACAGTGTGTCATTCAACATTAAATGACTCAGCAAAGATAATTCCGTACGTGCAACATTCACTACTGCGTCTGTGGCTTGCGCTGTGTGCGCTCTGTAAATGTGCGAATGTAACAGTACAAGAACAGCTCAGCACAGAGCAATGGCGCTCAGAGTGAGTCATTCACAAAAAAAGAGCGCTCGCTCCGCTCCGAGAGAGGAGTCGTTCATTATGAACGACTCGCTCAAGAGCGACACATCACTACTATGTTTGTCTGTTAGTTACGCTTTCACGGCCAAACCGCTGAACCGATTGTTATGAAATTTAATATGGAGATACTTTAAAGCCTGGGGAAGGACCAAAGGTTACTTTCCACTTTATCGATAAATATCTCAGCGATAAATAGTCGCATAGCAAACAAAAGAATACCAAATTGAAGCTTGAACAGCGAGCTCAATGACCAGGTATTTATAAAGTTTGGAAAAAAACTATTTTCGTGTCTGAAGGCAGTTTTAAAACAACAAAAATGTCCAAAGCTACAAATTTTAAATTCCAAAATGCTATTTTTCCCTGATACTTTGTAAAATTCCCTGATATTTCCAGGTTGCATTAAATTCCCTGATAATTCCAAGCCTGTGGCCGGTTCAGAGAGTCGGGAACCAGATGCAAAGATGCAAATCACTAAAAAGATCCGTTTTTCCCATCCCTAAGTCAGCTTTAATCGCTCGAATTAAACGTACTTTATTACTGTAGTTTGTAAAGCAGACGACGAAACAACTAGATTACACGTAGCAGAATATTAAAAGTTATGGATAACAATAAAAAGAAAATAAACTATAAATTTCTAAAGTTAATGGAAAACGTGTTTTATTTCAGCAATATGAACGAGTTTCAATCTGAAAAGCTGAATGAGTTTTATAGAACGACCTCTTATCTAAAAAAAAGCTGCTTTTCGTGCCTGTATAGTGCTATTGAAATAACCGATTTCACACTAGTGCGTAAAGTATAGAGAATACAATCCCGGGATCCCGGCCGTTTTCTAGTCCCGAAAATTCCGGGACCGTACTTGGCTAATCTCAAGATTTTCGGGATTGCCACAAACAGATCTAGTTTGCATTCCGTAATCCGTTGCGCCTTGACAATTACCTTGCCTAGATTATATTAATATTATTTGTTACATAACCACAAAAAACAATCCTTATAAATACGCGGTACGATATGTAAGAATATGAAATCTCCAGATCCTGAAGTACAAGTACAAAATGAATCGGGGTTGGCAAATAGTATTAGACGTGAAATAAGCCTGTTCGAAAATGGAGGAGTTCGTGGATATCACTTAGAAACAGCATAATAAGTATCTATTGTCTATTCCTCCAACCAGCGTAGAACCTGAAAATGAATGTGTATACTACCGAAGAAAATATTCAAATGATTACAACATAATCGGACTTTTTTTATTAATGGGACATTAAATTCCCAAAAATACTTAAATATGGTGCGAGATCAAATATCTCCGCCTATTCGTGTTGAACCTGAAGACATTGGGTCACTGATTTACCAACGCGCATACGTCATACCAGTCAGACAATTTTTTGAATGAAATGTTTCCAAACAGATGGAGTTGTTTTTTTGTTTTATTTTTGTAAAAAAAAATTAAAATAATGATTTATAAGAGCTTTTTATTATTAAAAAATCCAAGTAAAATAAAAATAAACCAAAATAAAATAGACATCATCAAGATTACCACGATAATTCAATAGAAATAACAATTAATGCAGTCGTGGCTAACTCTGATCCAAGTATTTTTTCCCAATGCTAATTTCCCTATGTGCACCTTACGCGTTTACATACTGTATGTGTTCGGCGGCAAAGAATAGAATTGCGCTCTTGAGCTGGCAATTTGAAAACGTTCTCATTACAAGAAGAGTACACATTTGCATATGTATATATATGCCTTTTTTGCACATAACTACTTTCTGAAGAAGACGGCGTTACCTAATGAAAAAGATGCCTTGAAGCCGCCGAATGTGGCGTCAGAACTAAATCTCGAGCCGACCGTCCCGTTTACTATGTAGCGAATACACAGAAAAAGTTGTGTGTTGGTATAATAGCTGCGGCGAAAGATGAAGCCTGTTATGTACTGTGACATTGTCATTGAATGATCTTGGATTGGTATTGTATAATCACTTAATAATTTTTAGTTACAAAGGAATTGTATTTTTGAGTTTTTATTAATCATTGAATGAACATTAAATAAAACAGAATAGCTTCTGTTGATACATTGTTGAAACACCCATTGTTACATGTCTATATTAGAAAAATTTATTTCTCAAACAATGTCACCATCGGGATACGAACCCCGAATCTTTCCACTATCGCGGCGGACTGAGTTACATTACTCCACAGTGACACAGTAAGGTCAATTCATCATTCCAATATATAGCCATTTGTAACTGTACCTATATTTCACATCATGCGAGAGCTAATTTTTATCTTAGATAACGTCAGATATGAACCTTCACAGAATATAGACATGTAACAATGGGTGTTTCAACAATGTAGCAACAGAAGCTATTCTTTAAAGTTATTAAATAAAACGTTAATAAAATATATCGTTGTATCTATATTTATTTAAAACTAAGAATATAACAAAGCCAACGCGTCATATAGTGACGTGAACGCACTGCGCCCGCCTTCTAGCTTACTATTGGCTGTTTCGGAGATCCATAGTACGCGCCACGAATCTAAAAGACTCGGAAGTTAGATGCGAATGCAGGCTTGCGCTTGTACAGTCTGTTGAAAAACTACAAACTCGCAACTCAACAAAACTAACAGAGCAATAACAACTTGACAATAGCGTATTCGACTGTACTTTAAAGCAGGAAAGCGACGAGTGACAAAGTCAACGAGCGATCATCGACGAGCGCATGTTCCGTGCAGGTAGCTGGGAGGTGGTGGGAGTATCAACGGCTCTAAAATGTGCCTTTGCGACGCTGTTTGTGACTAACTTCCGAACCTTTTAGAGCCGTGGCGCGTACTATACGTCGAGTGTTCATTTTTATTCTACCGTTATAAATGGATATGTCGAATTTATTCCACACGCCACTGTCTGCGGGCAAGTAGGCGTTCACTACCATATTATTGATGACGCGCCTGGCTTTAACTCTCATCGCTGCCACTATACAGACAAACCGGGAGCCTAAACAAGGGCGTAGATATAGTGTATAGGAAATACGACAGTGGGTTCTCAGTCTACTAAAAACATCGTGAACACAGTTCGTCGCGCTTGTTTACATAACAATGGGTAGTGCTAGAATAATCAACAAAGTGCCAGAACATTAATGAGATTCTTTTTTTGCATCATTCGCAGTCATTAAAAAGACAATCCGTCGACGTAGAGGTTTGATTCGTAATAAAATTTGACAAATTGCTCATAAAAAAAAATTTGAAAAGAAGTTTGACCCTGCAGGCCATCCCTGTAACTTCCCGCTGTTTTCGAGTTCAAAACGCTCAAAAATATATAAAATATAGCAAGAAGTTTATTTTTTAGCTCTTCGAGCTCAAAAAAAAAACAATTTGTTACGAAATTTTCGTTCACTATATCTCATGAACAAATGAACCGATTTTGATGCGATTTGCGGCAGTCGACTCAATTTTTTATCCTTAAAAAGTAATTTATTACAGAAAAATCGATCTCATAGGAATTTTACGAGCAATTTAAAAAAAACACTTTTTTACAAATTTTTCGTTCACGATATCTCGTGAACAAATGAGCCGATTTTGATGCGGTTTGCGTCGATCGACGCAGTTTTTTTAACTTAAAAAAGTAAATTATTACAAAAAAATCGATTTGATAAGAATTTTACGAGTAATTATAAAAAATTACTTGTTTCCTAATTTTTCGTTCACGTTATCTCATGAACAAATGAACCAATTTTGATCTGGTTTGCGGCGATCGACGCAGTTTTTTTAACCTAAGAAAGTAAATTATTACAAAAAAATCGATTTGATAAGAATTTTACGAGTAATTATAAAAAATTACTTTTCTCCTAATTTTTCGTTCACGTTATCTCATGAACAGATGAACCAATTTTGATCTGGTTTGCGGCGATCGACGCAGTTTTATTAGCCTAAGAAAGTAATTTATTACAAAAAAATCGATCTGATAACAATTTTAAGAATCATTTTAAAAAAACACTTTTTTACGATTTTTTCGTTCACGGTATCTCGTGAACAAATGAACCGATTTTGATGCGGTTTGCGGAAATCGACGCAGTTTGTTAAGGAGAAGAGCTGATTAGATTTTGGAATTATTCGGTTTAGTAGTTTAGAAAACATGTTACAAAAACAAATTTTTAAAAATTTTTGAAACTTGTTTTTTTAAGATTTCTCAAATTTTTTTGGGCCGAATCGTTTCAAATTTTCAGGAAGTCTAAGTTCACCAAGATCACGTCAGATGCCGCAAACCGCGTTTCAGTCGGACACTCCGTTCAAAAGATATAAAAGGTTTACCTACATACACACACACACACCCCCACACACACACGCACACATACATACAGCCCTACGGACATCATCGCCAAAATAGTTTTAATAACTTCCTAGGACCTCAAAACGTCGAGATCTGGCAAAAATTCGATTTTCGAAAATCGGGGTGAAACCAATAACTTCCCGATTTTTGAAAAAAAAAATTTTTTTTTTTTTTTTTTAAAGCGGGAAGTTAAAAATCGGCAAAGTGCGAGTCGGGCTCGCGCACCGAGGGTTCCATACAAATGTGTAGACATGTAAATAGTTCGTCTATCACGAGAATCGAGTCGCGAAGATTTTTCCCGCTTAGTCGTTGGAAAATAAGCGTGTAGTTGCAATGAGTTTAGTGTATTTATACCTCGTGGCTATATCTGATAGTCTAGTCGTCGTACCGTGTTGTATGCGAGAGTTCTCATATTGTGCTGTATAAACGCTAGAGCTGTAAAAGTAGCGAGAAATTGTGTACCCGTATGTATATTCGTTACTTAAAGAACAAGTACCCGTTACTTTCGTGTCGTTACGTTACCCGTTACTTTTCATACGACATACGATCGTGTACTAGCAGCAAGCATGTGGCATCGCATCGAGGCGCGTCGCATACCAAAGAACATGTCGCATACGTGATACGATATGACTTCGTTCGTACTGCACTCCACTGAATAGTGAATATTATATACGTAAGAATAATCCCGAATATCACAATAACACCGCAATAAAATCAACTAATTTCAAAACTATACTATATAATATATATTATTCAACACGCGTGAGTAATATATAATTTCGGGGCCCTGCTAAATTCGGGAGAAATAATAAGTTACTTCATGTTGACGCGTAGAGTGCAAACAATGAGCCGAAACTGTACAATAATATATTACTGCATAGTTTCTGGACCAATAGGAACGCGGTAGCGATTTATATATATGAAAACAGCATCGCAATTCAGCGAAAGTCAGGGCCATCTTGTGTGCATCGAGGGCGGTGGGTACGTCAATCAATGAAGTGATTTATTATTTCTCCCTCTTTTATCAGGGCCTCGATTACATATTACTCGTGCTAGTTGAATAAAGTATTATGTGCGACTATTGATCGAAGAAGAATATTCCACTCACGTGTTACGCGGCAAATTTCACACTCATGGAATCTTCTCCTTCTGTCACTAGTCGCACAATATACTATTGTACAAAGTCCAAGTTGTTTATTTCAAAATTCCCGTCCTGACGCGAGAAATAAATTAGGGATAGATATAACAATATATCGGTCTTCGGGCGTTTCGAAAGTTTAAAGTTATGATGTGTGCAACATTACTCCGCGTTCATAAAGTATTTTATGATGCGTAATAAACTTAATTACAACCCAGCCAATATGTAGTTCGCTGCAGCGCCGCGCTGCGTCGCGTCGGTTGCTTTGTCAACACTATCGTCGGTTCGATTGAACGCTTTGACTGGAATAAACAATATATTGTACACTCAATGGACGCTTGCACCAGTGCAAGTTAATTGGAACGTAAGACCGCTTAACACGAGGCTGGATTTGCCGCTAGATTCCTTGCTAGATTTGACTACTAGTTTTCTAGCGCTGCGGTTTTCTTAATTGCTTTTATTTGCTTCCGCATCGACTAGGGGCCCGTGCACGCACCAAGAAAAAAAACTTTTCATTGAACGAAAATTTTATTTGAAAATTTGTATGAAATTTCCCAACAACGATATTATTTTCTTTCGTTGTTTATTGTAATTTATTGCATTTAACAAGATAAAATTTAAAATAACTACGTCACGTGTCATTTCTCTTTCCTGACCCAACAAAAAACCTGGATCATCAATTATCTATAACCTATTCATTAAGACCATTTCAATAAAGCTAACGAGTCAGGTAAGGCGATGCTGCAGCATCTAGTCAAAGTAATCTTGTCACATAAGACATCGAAGTAACAGGATGCCTGGAGCCGATCATCTGGAACTTACTCACATCCCTTCATCAACTTGAAAAGACCTGATTGCATTGTCTAGGGGCCCGGACAGGGTTAATCCGGCCCTGGCGATGGTGTTTTTGTTGCGCAGTGAAGAGCGAAAAAGGTATGAGGGATTTCCTTAAAAAAACGATTACGGGGTGCTATTGATGTGATGATGTTTTAGAAATTATCAAATTTTCACTTCTAACATTAAATAACATTTAATAATAGGAATTGACCGCAATTGGGACGAGAATTGTTTTTACCGCAATTGGCACACCGCAAGTGGCACTATTTCTCCACACCTCGTATAGGTACATAAAAAATAACATTACAATCTAGATACGTAAAAGTACTATTTATTTGAATAGTGATCATGATTTACGTTGCAAAGATCAATTTAACAATTCCGAAGTTTCGCACGACAAAATTCAAAGCTTCGTTTATGTACCTAGCTACCCATTATTATAATATCTTGCCTTCTGAGCTAAAATGTTTAAGTTTCAACTCATTTAAAACTAAAATTAAGTCTGTACTATAGGCCATGCTTATGGCACCATTTATTATGTTTTATTTTTTGTAATTTAAGTTTCTTTTGTAACTGGGTTAAGTTGTAAAACTTCACCATTTGATCAGAACCCTTTTGAATCAATAGACATTATTATTATTATTAAAACAAAACACGGACGCAAATACTACGAATACGATAGAAGATTACTAACTTTGAATTCAATTTTCAAATGTTGTGTTGTCGAGTAGATTTTTGTACGATGGGAGCTTGGACTATTTGTTATACGGCGCTGTCTCCAAAGTCCGGACTCCGGATGTACGAAGTGCGTCAGCAGTACATGCGGCGATATTAATTACACCGGAACCAAATATTGATTATTTAAAAACAGACCGTCATATGCCGCTGCCGCTGTTGTTGTTGTCGTTTCTTCTCTGCTTACAACATCTGCACGGATTTGACAAAAAACAAACAAACAACATGCGTGTTGGGAATTTCTAAAGGCGGAAGGCGCGTGCCACGTGGCTGGTTTTCATTTACATCAGTGTTTCTATATCGATCCCCAGGGGTCGACGACAACTTGCAAGGGGTCCATGTCAGCGGGAAAAAAATTGGGGGTCCATGAAATGAAAATGGGGGTCCACGATAGTGAATCTCCTAACAAAAAAACTGGACATCGTTAACCGAAGAGATTTAAGGTTAAATCTAACTAAATTGATGCCAAATGTTGACAATTTTTTATAAAAACATCAGGTTCATCCCTCACACTAAAAGCATTTATTTTTTGCTTAGTTATTTTATATAACAGAAAGTAAATTTTAATTTGAATCGTTTAATTTGAATCTAATTAATAAATGTATAAAACTAAACATTTCACACTACATTACACTACCGTTATAAATTTAAATCGTTCAAAGTGAGTCGCACTATACCGGTTGTCAAAAATACATTTGAAATTAATGAATTTGCAAAAAATCAATATCAGATAAGCAGGGGATCTACCCAAAACCGAAAAACATGGCAAGTGGTCTACGAGACAAAGAAGTTTGGGAACCTCTGATTTACATCTTGCTTATTTCAATCTACAATTTTGTCGCTCTAATGGCCATATTCACCGAGCGTAAGTAGTTATTTATTCTGTTCATTTGTTCTTCAGGTAACTCTTTCTCCGAATAAATAGCGATCATTCAATTCGCCAACCACTATTATGTTTACTGCAGGTATAAAACTATTCAGTCTTACTTCCAGGGTATAAATATTTATTCGCTTGATAAAATAATATACACGTCAATTTGATAAAAGTAGGTACATAGGCACATAAAAAGTTATAGAAATTTTATTGGCGCCGACTTCAAAACGTAATTACTATACGCTTTTCATTAGCTTTTTGAAGGAGGTTCGTTTTTTTAAAGTTATTTTCAACATATTATTTGAGCAAAATCAATTCAGTATTTTAAGCTACAGGAGTGTACCAAACATATACTTAAAAACATTATAGCATAACTATACCCAGCCACATTACCCTTTCTCCTTCGATAGTGGGTAAAAAAAAATTAAACCGCCGAAAAACTGAAAAGCAAAAAATAATAAATCTTTTAATTTAACTAAGTTCTATTTAAGTAGTTGAACGTATGTGACAGTCTAGTATATCTAAGTAATTTTGAGTCGGCGTCAACAATCCTTCGCCGGAAATCTCTGAGAGTTCACGAAGTTAATGTCAGCGACAGAGCAACCCGAACGGGCACACACTGAGGGCACACGTCTTTGCGAGTGGTCGTGTGGAGAGCGCATGTTTAGAATGTTAATGTTTATCGCTGGAGATTTCACGTATCATTGTTAATTTGATTTGGTTATTTCTTTTAGTGATCTTTGTTCATTGATTGTTTGACGCCGACTCAAAATTACTTAGATATACTAGACTGTCACATACGTTCAACTACTTAAATAGAACTTAGTTAAATTTAAAGATTTATTATTTTTTGCTTTTCAGTTTTTCGGCGGTTTAATTTTTTTGTTAAAAAGTTTTTATTTTATAATTTTTTGTGGCTATATAATTTATAATTGTAATACACAACTCAGCATGAAAATCTGTGAGTGAACAATAAATCACCCCTATTTTCCCACCCTTAGGGTAGGAATTTTTTTTCCAAATTTGTATGAGACCAACCTCGAGGTATATCCTATCCAATAAAAAAATAATTATCAAAATCGGACTACTCTGTAAAAAGTTATGTGTGGTCATACATTACAATCAGTGAGTAAACAATCAATCATCCCCTGTTTTCCTACCCTTAGGGTTGGAATTTTTTTACTAAATTTATATGGGACCAACTTCGGGGTATACCCTTTCAACCAATAAAATAATTATCAAAATCGGACTACTCTGTAAAAAGTTATGTGTGGTCATACATTACAATCAGTGAGTGAACAATCAATCATCCCCTGTTTTCCTACCCTTAGGGTTGGAATTTTTTTACCAAATTTATATGGGACCAACTTCGGGGTATACCCTTCAAACAAAAAAATATTTATCAAAATCGGACTACTCTGTAAAAAGTTATGCGTGGTCATACATAAATAAAAAAAAAAAAAATAAAAAAAAAATATACGCGTCGACTTGAGAACCTCCTCCGTTTTTGTTTTTCGTCGGTTAAAAATGTTCCACCTTTAAAGATTTTTAACCCTTTCTCGATTAGTCGCCACAAGACGTAGAAATAAATAGAAAAATGAACCATTATATAAAATGCAACATTTTAGCATATATCCCTTCTGCGCATGCGTCGATTTTACCCAAAAACAATAAGTTTCTTCATATTTTAAGTTTTAACCCTTTCCCGATTAGTCGCCACGAGACGTAAAAATAAATAGAAAAATAACCGTTATGAAAAGTATACCATTATAATATAAAATACGTTTTAGCATATATCCCTTCTGCGCATGCGTCGATTTTACCCAAAAACAATAAGTTTCTTCATATTTTAACCCTTTCCCGATTAGTCGCCACAAGACGTAAAAATAGATAGAAAAATAAATCGTTATAAAAGTATACCATTATAATATAAATACAACATTTTAGCATATATCTCTTCTGCGCATGCGTCGATTTTACCCAAAAACAATAAGTTTCTTCATATTTGCATATCAAACATCGTCCCAAAATTTTGTTTCAATCCGCTCATTCGTTTGATCTGTATCGTGTTCACAGACGAACAGACTTTTTTGTATTCAGAGGACCTCAAAATGAAAAAATATTGTGAAATTTTGAAAAGTGAATTGTGACCTAAATTAGTATCATTCCCCACCACTTGTGGAGTTGGAATTTCAGAATTGGTAAATTCGTAAACGGCACGCGCTGCCAAATTCTCGATTCCAAACATCCGTTCTCGATAAACTCGTTAAACTTGTCAAGCCGTCCTCATCCGCTAAAATTCCGCAGCGACGGCTGCGGATGCGGATGTCAAAAATTATGCGAATTACCGGCGATTGAGAGTACGGACGCAGAGCCGTCTGCAAAATCCCCACTCCTGAGTATAGATTCAAGGTCAACCGGAAAAGGGTTGAAGTATTTTGAGGTCAAAGTTTTATTTTAATATTTGATGTTTTTCCATCCGTTTTTCAAAGGAGAGCTCTAATGTACATTAGTTACATTATAGCAAGCCATAAACCATCTCTCACCACTCAAATGTACATTCGCTTGCGAAAAATGTAGTTGAGCAACCTTATAGACCTGTCTGATACAGTATCTACTTCCCTTCGACTATATACAATATGGAATGCTCAAGTCAGTGCTCAGATAAATAAATGAATGGAATATACCTTCGCGCACGTTTTTTACAGCCCACAACTAATCACATTCTAAACGAACTCGGTCATTTAAAATTTAATTAAACAAATCTATACTAATATATAAAGTAGAAGAGTTTGTTTGTTTGTTTGAACGCGCTAATCTCAGGAACTTCTGGTTCGAATTGAAAAAAATTTTTTTTGTTGGATAGCCCATTTATCGAGGAAGGCTATAGGCTATATAATATCACGCTACGACTAATAGGAGCGGAAAATCAATGAAAAATGTTGCAGAATGTCAGTCAACATTTTTCACCATATACTTATATTCAGGTGAAATGCCCTAACTGAATATCCCAATATTAGCGCCGCGCGTACCGAAGCTCGTTTAGCTCAGTCGGTAGAGCGCGCGACTCTTAATCTCAGGGTCGTGGGTTCGAGCCCCACCTTGGACAAACTTTTTTTTTAATGTTTTTTTTTCTACATTGCTTTCTTCTAAGGCTATCATTTAAATTTATTTTAGTTTTATTTACGACTAATTAAAATTAAATAAATCTAAATAAATGATAGCTCATTTGAAAACTATTACAGTACCTATATATAAAAATAATTTTCCTACGGTGTTTTCAAATAAATATTTATTATATTTTATTAATTATACAGTAATTATTGATTTAAAAGAAATAATTATTACTTAAAAAAATATTTTTTCATCAAAAATGGAGGTTTGAGTTTAAAATAAGTAATAAAGCAGGGGATTGCCGAAAACTGCAAAAAATTTGGACCCAACATTAATCTCGGTAAACTAATATGAATGTGCGTACTCATGTCCCTCCCTTCCCCATTCGTTCTTTTGCACCCGGGTGAAACCGGGTGGGACCGCTAGTCTAAAATATATGTGTGCCTGGGGCCCCTTTAAATCCGTCACTTATCATCCATTTAAAATAAAATAAGTAGACCGAAAACACCCTGTATATTAGTATAAATTAGTTAGTCATTACATAACACATGAAAAGCTGCAACTGACATGGTCGTCCGTGGAGGCCCCCTATTATCCCAGCTGCAATATCAACATGTGGGAGTTAACGAACATTTCAAAAACTTTTTTATAAATTCTAAACACTCTGAACAATAAACATAAAGTGATTTTTTTTCACGGACTCAACAAGCTAAAGTCGCGTTTACACGACATTACAGCCAAACCGCTGGGCCGATTGTGATGAAATTTAATACGTTTGAACTATGGGGAAGAACATAAACTACTTTTTTTCAAAAATGAAACCCTAAGAGGCTTAAATGCCTTATAATTGTGGATGTTCAATGCGAAATCTTGATGCGTCCAAATTGTATAAATGAAACACGTTTACAAGTTTCTCATCTGGATCGAAATATTGTTAGGGTTATTATAAATTAGTGGCAAATCTAAAGGAGACAGTGTTTTAATACCACGAATACCAATTATACCAACATTGCCTTTTCAATTTAAAAAATTACAATTTTCATTAAAAACTGCTTTCGGAATAAAATAAACAAAGCCAATGGGCAAACACCTATAGCGGCCTACACACCTTGATACAAGCTGCGATGCAGGCATCGACTCTTATGTTTCATGATGCAAGTAGCAGTGTGTGTAGTACTGAATCACGTATTTGGCATCAGTTGCGGCTTGCAGCGATGCAGAGTCTGGAATCCCAGTTTGATCGGCGAGCCACGACGCCGAGTCGGTGATGCTGATGCAAGTTTCAGCTTGTATAGAATTGCGTCGATGCCAAGACGATATTAATTTATTTTCCCGCGCCATTTTAGAGGTTACTTTGTTGTTTATGTGTGTAAATTCCATGATGGAAAGTGATCGTGTATTTTGAGAAGAGTTCATAAACATTTATCATCTGCATACGTGTCTTTAGAATACAAATGTATTTTTAGCTCTTCCAATAAAGCATTTGAATAACGCTTTCTTTCTATAAACCATCTTTTTGACCATTTCCTTTTTGATTTCCTTTTTCTTTTATGGAGTATAAAGAGTGCCCCAACTACTGCTAATAAAACTGGTGTTGGCAAAACGTACCTCATTTTATTCGTCAAGAACTAGGTACCTACCTAGAAAATAATTTAACCTACTGTTCTTGTGTTGCATGAACATGGAGTCTATTCAGGCATCGCAATAGGTTTCGATTTAAGTAGGCGTTTATGCAACTGATGCAAGTTTCATGAAACATAGAGTCGATGCCTGCATCGCAGTTTGTATCAAGGTGTGTAGGCCGCTTTAGGTTAGCTGGCATTCATTTAGAAAAACATGTTTTACCTGCTCTCGTGTATCGAATCCACAAAATCTTTATGTTTTAGCTAAAGTGGGAAAACAAAAAACATCGTTCATAGGACCGTTTCAAAAATTAGAGTCTTGCTTGAATTTATTAATTTTTTAATCAAATATATCAATAGACTATTACATCGTTTTTTGAAAAGTGTTTAAATGAATCCTAAAATGATAAAGTAGCACTATAATTTTTATAATATTTTATGACTCGTGACGTCACTATGATTGTTAATAATAAAGATAGTGCACAGTAACCATAGTAACACTGTACAATTAAAAATACTTAAGATTGCTGTAATCATTATATTACCAGTTTAAGTAAGTATATCAGTTAGTAAAACTTTATTTATTTAATAAACGTATTTATCTTTAGTAGATTAGTACTTTCTGCTTTTACGAAATCGTCTTCCATAATGGAAAATCAATAAAATACGGGATAGAAGTCTATAAACGTGATAATAACTTGAAAGAACTTCAAAACAACACACAACACAACATAAACGTAGGTAGTTTACAGACGGAGTGACGTCACGCCGGAATTCAACATGGCGAACAACGTTTTAGATTTTTGAAGAACAGAATAAAAAGTACAATTCTTAAAATTGAATAATAAAATTTATAGTGCATTATTGTGAATAGAAATCAACATTTCTCGTTTTTTTTTTTACAAAATCTATCAAGAATATGTATTATTAGATTTTTTCTTACATGGTGCAAAATACCCTATTGTACACACTGGAATCAGCGACGAAGTCGCGGGTAAAAGCTAGTACTATGTATATATGCAAATAAACTAATCCGTAGAACAAAAGGTTTCCTGGTCACAAGTGAGCAACAATACAGTTACGAAACGGGAAACAATGGTTTCACATCATAAAGCTTGAAAGAACGAAATTTGTAATTGACAAATGAGTTCACATTTTAATTAAGCCGGTTTAAACAAATTATTCAATAAAAATATTAATAGACAGATGTTATATATTTGTGAATTAAAAAAAAAAGGATACAGGATCGGAATTAAAAATTGTCCTACATACAATTTGCAAATAAATCTTATTTTGTCATGTATAGTAGAGCTGTAAAAGTAACGAGAAATTATGTACCCGTATGAATTCGTTACTTAAAAAACCAGTACCCATTACTTTCGTATCGTTACGTTACTCGTTACTTTTCATACGACATACAATCGTGTACTAACAGCATCAAGAAGTGTATGTTCTCTGGCATCAAGCATGTACCCATCCCATCGAGGCGCGTCGCATCGTGATACGGTATGACTTCGTTCGTATAACGTATAACCGCATCAAACGAGTCAAACTGACTCCATATCAGTTCGATACGACAGATGCGAGTAACGAAATGAATTTGTAAGTAACGATTCGGTACTTCGAGTCAGACGATGTACCCGTTACTCAGTAACGAATACATACGGTTTGTTACAGCTCTAATGTATAGTACGAGCCACGGATCTTAAAGGTTCGGAAGTTAGTCACAAACGGCGTCGCAAAGGCACATTTTAGAGCCGTTGATACTCCCACCACCTCCCAGCTACCTGCACGGAAAGTGCGCTCGTCGGTGATTGGCCGTGATCGCTCGTTGCCTTTGTCACTTGTCGTTTTCCTGCTGTAAAGTACAGTCGAGTACGCTATTGTCAAGTTGTTATTGTTACTTTAGTTTTGTTGAGTTGCGAGTTTGTAGTTTTTCAACAGACTGTACAAGCGCAAGCCTGCATCGCATCTAACTTCCGAGCCTTTTAGATTCGTGGCGCGTACTATAACTATATGGTTATTATTATGCAAGGTTAGTAGAGTATAAGTGACCGCTTTCCGTTTGATAGTAGTGGGGAGGATGACGTCATTCGGCGGAACTGTCAAATAGTTGAGACGCAATGGCTATTATTTAGTCTAGTTAGGGGGTGTCGGACTGCTTTTTCTGAAGGGCCATTTATAAAATTTAAGGCGTGTTAGCGGGCCAGACTCTAAATTAAAAACTAAAATACATACTAAATTAAAATCTTTATTTAGTTTAACTCAATTTTCATATAAAGGTAATAAAATGGATAAATTATCTTGAGCTTGAGGATCCAGACAGACACCTGAGGTCCCTTGTTTTTGAAGAGCTCATTGGTGTCAGGTGTCTAAAATCCTCACTGGATAGATTCTGGTCGCGGACCGTATTGAGATGGCTTGAGGGCCGGATGCGGCCCGCGGGGCCGCATCTTTGACATCACTGGTCTAGTTCACATGCCCCTTTTTGCTGAATTCCAATCCTCCTTCACCGAAAATTATGACCATGGTGTCATTTGAAAAAATTGAACTAGTGGTAGAAAAAAATTCAAGTCATAGACATTTTAGTAAAAAAAAGGAGAGGGGTTTGGTTTTTTGCGAATATCTCAAAAACTATTACAGGAAATTTCCTACGAAAAAGTACAATCTCCCGTAACTCTACCACCAATATTTCTAATTTTAATTTTGAGGTGAAAATAGGGCCACACTTTTTTTCTATTTTTTTTAATTTTCAATATTTTTTAGCTTGCCGTATAAAAAATCGAAGAAAATTTGTTTGATTCACTCTTTAAATTTTGCTACAACTGCTGTGGATCTTCAATCTGTAGGGCGTGTAAAACTAAAAACTTTTACGTTACATTTTTTCAAAATACCCCTTTAGAATATAAAAGCAAATCTTTGTTAAATACAAAATAAAATTTCGATTGACATATTTTTCTATACTTGTGTTTTTAACGGGTATTTAAATTGAACTTAAAACACTTCAGACAAGAAACATGTCTTTGGAAACGTGACAAAAAAATGAATAAATTAAACAAAACACAATTAGTCAAACGTCATCATAAATTAATGAATAGCGCAATACGTTGGAGAGAGGGCGTCAGGCAATTGTTTATCTTGCAAATGACAAAAAACAAGTGAATTACTATCTTATTCAATTATTCCGTCATCGCTGTAAAATAATGCAAAGTATGTATAGGTATTCAAATAAAAACTAAGTAAAAGACGCGTCATATTGCGGGCAAGCGTTTGTTATAAAGGTGCATTAGTAGTATATTGTGCGACTAGTGAGAGAAGGAGAAGATTCCATGAGCGTGAAATTTGCCGCACGAGCGTAGCGAGTGCGGTAACACGCGAGTGGAATATTCTCCTTCGATCAATGGTCGCACTAAATACTTTATTCAACTAACACGAGTAATATGTAATCGTGGCCCTGATAAAAGAGGAAAAAATAATAAATCACTTCATTAATTGACGTACCCACCGCCCTCGATGCACACAAGATGGCCCTGACTTTCGCTGAATTGCGATGCTGTTTTCATATATACAAATCGCTACCGCGTTCCTATTGGTCCAGAAACTATGCAGTAATAATTCATTACCGTACAGTTTCGGCTCGCTACCGCGTTCCTATTGGTCCAGAAACTATGCAGTAATACATTATCGTACAGTTTCGGCTTATTATTAGCACTCTATGCGTCAACATGAAGTAATTTATTATTTCTCCCGAATTTAGCAGGGCCCCGCAATTACTCTCGCGTGTTGAATAAACAGTTTTTTTTTAAATATTTTATTAATTGAACTATCAGGAGCGCAGAAAATTACGAGAGGTAAATGTTGCTTGTATTGGGAAGGGTCGTCGATTAAACAGAAAAAAAAACCACCGCCCCCTTTAATCATTAAAAATGATGAATTTTGTAGGTTTCATCGATGACCCTTCCCAAACCAAACAACATTTATCTCTCATAATTGTCTGCGTAAAGTCGTTGTTTGGGTATAAAAATTTAATGGAGTTTCGTGAAACCGATTTTTGACACGCATTTTAGGGGTTGAGGGAGGCATCTGGTAAAAAAATGTTTCAGACAAATGTTGCATATTTTTTTCTCGAAAAATCATAATTTGCGATAAAAAACGGATGTTCCTATTAAAAATGTCAAAGTCACCCTCATCCCTGCGCAGGGATTGAGGGTGGGGGGTGGTATTTGTCCCTTCAAACTAAACATCTTTTGTCTGAAACTTTTTTCGAAATAATCGAGTCCAACCGAGATATTAGCTTGTCTCAAGATAAACGCCCCACCCTGTATATAGACTGGTGTCTTCACGAACAGGCTTTTCTGGTCCGATTTTGGCGGGACGTCCCGATTTTTAAATCAAAATTAAGCTCCCGCGCGGCACAGGCTCAGTCCCGCTTTTCGGGGATAACTCGGGGATAACTTTAAAAGAAGTTAAATCTTCACAGAAATATCATGAATAAGTAATTCTTATAAATAATTATTCTCTTATTGTAAGTTGCAATTTGTAACACTCACTCCACAGACAATTGTTTGAAACGCCATATTTTTCAAATGAAAAAAACTTTTTTGATTTTGATTTGTTTTTTTTTCTTTTATTCTGAAGACGAATAAGACTCAACTATTTAACGATAGGGTAAATCTGATTTAAAATATTATATTTTTATTAAAATACATTTTCTATGGCCATTTTTGCTATCTATTTTCACGTAAACGTAATTTTAATTCAAATAAAAAGATAAATAGGTATTTGAAAACTTCTGATTATATACGTTTTTTTACTATGTCCCGCTTTCGACGAAAGAATCCCGCTGTTTTCACTCAGAGTTTATATAGCGTGCGCAATCTTTAAAAAAGTGGATTTGTCGGATGTTTCATTCATCAATTGAAAGAAACAAACGAATTGCAACGAAAGATCGAAATAAATCTATTTAATAAATAAATGTCATTATTTTGTAAATTATTGTAGTGCTACAAATCAAGAAAAGTGGCATTAAAAATAATTATGTTGTTCAATATGTTTGTCAACGAGTAGAAAATAAATGTCAGATATTATTATTATTATTATTTCATATAATTAAATGCTATTGCTCTAAATTAATAGATTGAGAATTGATATAAAAGTTGACAAAACTATAAACCGACTACAAATAAATCAAACCATAATATTTATTGGAACGAAGTTCCTTATGGGACGTTATAGATATGAATGGAGAGGGTTGGAAAAAAACGTAAGAAAAAAGCGTAAAGAAAATCTAATCTAATTACCTATTGTACGTCTGTCCGTAGACATAGAAAGTTGAAATTTGGCACGCTTATAATATAGGGCGTGGGACATATCCTAACGGAGTCGGATTTTTGAATTTTAGTCCCAGAGGGGAGCAAATTGAAAACAAAAAAGTTATTCTCTTATAATTCGCTCAATATAATTCAGATCAGTTCGAAACCTGTCTTAAACGAAAGAGGAAAACATTTTACATTAATTTCGTACAACAGAATTCGCGAAAATAGTTTTTTTATACATAAAAAAGCAGAAATAAACACACTGTATTCGGTTTAGTCTAATACATCGCGCACGTGGATCGGCTATCCTTTTCTCTTACACTGTGCTATAGGTATGAGCAATAACCAATCAGGGAAGCAGTATCTTGTCACCTGGGCGACTTGAACAAACGCCCACAAACCAACATGGCGTAGTTCTGCTCAGAGTCAGACAACAGACGCGTTTTGCTCTGTGTTTATATTTGAACTGTCACTGCGCGCGCACCAGATCTATCCACAAATCAAGCTTGATAAGTAGTCTCGTGTGAAGCGAACACATAACAGCAATCAAGAAAACCAAAGCTAGAAAACTAGTAGACAAATCTAGCAAGGAATCTATAGCAGCGTTTCTAGCCTTTATACGAGATACATACCTACAAGATATTCTCCAGCACTGCTACCAACGCTGCATTATTCTTGAAGACGAATTAAGTTGGTAGCTACGCCACTGAAGATAAAATCTTGGAATAAATTAGCGACGCCATTTTCAATAAACATTAATTACTTGAGTTACGTAATATGATCCAGAAACTACATTCAAAAGCACGACGAAAAAAAATTATAATTAATTCCGAAAATATGAAATGTTGACACAAATTAGTAACGCAAGTTGCATATCGTTATAGCGTAAAATACTTTAATCTTAAAAGTCACACGTGGCACGTGACATTTTTTCTTTATTTTTTTGTATATATTCGCTCATTTCCTTGTATTTCATGTACAGTTATCTCAAAACATGACATTCAACTGTTTTCAATTTTTCTTAAGTAGAGAATTGTTTTTTTGAAAATTTTAATCGTATAAATGATTTATGAGTGCACAAAAATGATGTTTTTTGTTGACAAATATGTATGGTAAAATTTGAAAAAAATAAAAAAATGATGGTTTAAGGTTCTAGAGCGTACTTTTATTATTCTTGGTGCAAAATTTCAGTGATGTACTTCAAATAATAAAAACTTGGCATTAGAAATAACAAAGCTTTACACCTTTGCGCGTCTACTACTGTACACCCTTAATGGTAGTCCAAGAGCTATCAAACATTTGTTGACAATGTTACAATCTCCCCCTTGGGACAACAAAGAATTTCGTGAGACGACAATTCTAACAAAGACACACATTGTTGTCTAACAACAATCGGCTCTCATTCTGACAACGATACACATATTGGTGTGGGGCAACAACAATCGGCTTGATGTTCTAACAATATGCGTAGATAAAACGCGCTTTGTTGCCAAATTCCAGACAACAATGAAAGCAACAAAGGAAAGAACAATCCAGCGCCTATATAAACCATGGGATAGCTTAGCATAGCTCACGATCGGGGTCAGTCATCATACATAATCGTATGGGGACAGTGATACATTGTGTGAACAATCGACATAAATTAACAGTCAGTGAACAATACTGAGGTAACTGCTCAGATAAATAAATAAATGAACTGTGTAAATAATAGTGTACTAAACAAATAGAACTGTATATAGTTAATAAATAAGTGTTAAATAAATGTTTGGTGTGTTCCTGTCTTGTAAATAATCTTGTGTATATAGTCGTATAGTGACTGTGTATTCTTCTATTTTATTATTTAGAACTGTTGTTTTTGTTTTCATTACGTTAAAGAAGTACTTTCTGTTTATTTGTTTAACTGTTTTGCTTAACGTTTATTATTGTAAATAAATAAATTCCACCACGAACAAGAACAGTTTTGTTACAATAAGTAAAAGAAATAATTTGTGGAGCACTTCTTCTGTATTGTCTAAACACAAAATCGAAGACCTTCCGGAAGGATGGTGGGGTCTAGCCAAGCCTAGAATTTTTTTCCCTGCGAAATTTTATTTGGAAAAAGAATTCATTTTGAAATTTTAATACCTTTATATTTAGTATTTAATAAAATAAATAAGCCAGATAATTTAGTCGCGTCTAAATGTCTACCAGGCGGTTACAAAACTGTCTATTACACGCGAGTGCGGGTAAAACGCTACGGGTAGGTTGAAGTGTGAGAGAGAGCGTATTTAACTCAGCCCATATACGCTCTGTTTCACACTTCAACCTACCCGTAGCGTCTTACCCGCACTCGCGTGTAATAAACAGTTTTGTGACCGCCTGATCGCAGACATTTAGACCCGACTAAATGATCTGCGGCTTATTTATTTTTTATTTTATTAAATACAGTGTAAACTCTTTATAACGAAACTCAAGGGACCGAGCATTTTTTATCGTTATAGAGAGTTACCGTTATATGGAGTAAAGAAAGAAAAATAACCAAATTAACAATAATCTTCAATGTACTGTATAATCTCTTTATAACGAATTTTAAGGGACCGAACATTTTTTTCGTTATATGGAGGGAAGAAAGAAAAATAACCAATTTTCACAAAATTAATTTATTCCAAACACATATACCTATTGTTTGTTAAATTTGCCTGACGTTTTTCGCTATGCCAATATTTGTTTTGTATTTTAAGTATCTTATGCATGCCTTGGGATGTGGTGGAATAATCTTCATTAAATAATAGGAATTTTTCGATAAGTTTGGCGTCATCAAGTGCTTGTTGAATAGATGGTGATGGTTCAGAATGGTCCTCTTTATGTCTGTAAACATTTGATGACGCCTAAATATGAACATATTTCTTCGTAATAGAGAATGGCTGTTGCGTTATAAAGAGGGTATTAATGTATAGGTTTTAAGGTAAACCAACCAAATCGTAAAAATTTCGACGTTATAGGGATTTTTTCGTTATAACGAAGGACGTTATAAAGAGTTTACACTGTACTAAATTTGAAGGCATTAAAATTTTTAAATGCCTCAAGGACGTTTTTTGGTAAATAAAATTACGCTAAGTTAAAAATTCACTCACTAGCCTTCAGTCCGGTGTTCGATTTTGTGTTCACAAATTTTCACGCCGCCACAAATGCCTACCGAAAAATGTTTGATAGCTCTTGGACTATTAACTAGTCCAGGTCAATTATAGCGCGACACTTGAGCGATTAGATTGGCTCATGGAATTGTGTCAGTGTGGTTGGACAGCTGACAATATTGTAAATTGCAATGCTTCAATCATAATGCAGAGATCTTCACGGAACAATCTTTTATCCAAGTTGAAATTTTAGTTCACAGCAGTGACGTCGATTATAAGTATTTTAATAGTATATTGCGTAACAATTAGTAGTGATGCGCCGGATATCCGTATCCGTATCCGCGGATATCCGAGGGAGAAGAAAGATCCGTATCCGTTAATTTTTGGCGGATCTTTAACCTTATTAATTTTCAATTCATAGATGGAATTTTATATATATAGGTGATTAGGTAATAATGAAAAACTGTTAAATTCCATTTAGATTATTTTTTATTTTTTAAAATCGTATTTGGCACCTTTATATTGCAAACATTTATCGTAGTGAGTACCATACCAATAGTACATAACTCAAAGGTACTAAAAAACTATCTTTATAATGAAATATTGCACATCGATCTTTGGAAAGAGACAATATGTTATGAGAGTTAACTCTTAAAGAGGTCAATAACTTTTTCCCATAACAGATAGTCTCTTTCCAAAGGTCGATGTGCAATATTTACCGCCGCGTACTCTAAGAAAGTTAAGATCCGTATCCGTATCCGCGGAACTTGAAACCAAATATCCGTATTCACATCCGTATCCGCGGATATACATTTTTAACGATCCGGCACATCACTAGTAAGAAGTGTGAGAATGTGTCTCACTTTTATCCGAAATCCCCAGAAGGAGGGCAATGTTTTTCGAGTGCATGTATGTATGTCTATTTCTTTGGCAAGCTCTGTAGCCTAAACGTTGATGGATTTTAACATAATATTCGGTATTCGGCAAAAACATTATTCGTTATAGTGTCCGACCAAAGCTTCGGTTTCGGCCAAAATGGGCCGAAATTTTAGGCGAAACCGAAGGTTTCTAACAAGCGCCGAAGTTGAACGAACTGTTACGAATGAACGAAAGCGCGATGGACGTGGCGACTTCTAGACATGATTAAAATTACCTTTTTTTATTATATAGTTAATGTAAACCTTCAGTTTAAAAGTTTTAAAATCATTTATATTGTCAAGAGTAGCCGCTTGTAGCAGTTGTAGCCAATTTAAACTGAATTTCATAAAGTTTTTAAGTCTTCGATTTCGGCTTCAGCCAGAAATCGACCTTCGCAGGGACACTAATTCATATATTTAATATCCTCCATATTGCCAAGAAAGATTGGGAGAAAGACTTAAACACTACGGTGCAGACACATTATATTATTTTACTCTGAGTCTCATGCGCAAATCCGTGAATGGATGCGCGTCAGTTTGCACATGGAACTAAGCTGTGAAAGGGAGGCGACTTGCTCTATTCCACTTACTAATTGCCCCACTACAGACGCACCACTCGCGCACAACGGGTCAAGTAAAAAGCAAGAGATAGAAAAACAGTCATTTGCTCTCTCACTTCAGGGACCACGCTTCCACGGCATCACTGCTTTAATATATCTGCTGCCATCTATATTACGTTTCTCTTGTACCAATTCATATATTTAATAACTTCTATATTGCTAGCGGCCGTAAGTGGAAACGTGGCCCATAAAGTGAGACAGCAAATGACTGTTTTCTATCGCTTTCTTTTTACTTGACTCGCTGTGCGCAAGTGTCGCGTCTGTAGTGGGGCAATTAGTAAGTGGAATAGAGCAAGCCACCTCCCTTTCACAGCTTAGTTCCATGTGCAAACTGACGCGAATCCATTCACGGACATGCGCAGAAGACTCAGAGTATAATAAGTGAGACAGACGTAGAAATGTCTGCACCGTAGTGTTTAAGTCTTTCTCCCGATCTTTGCTAGCAATATAGAGGGTATTAAATATATGGTGCAAACTGAGGCGCATCCATTCACGGACATGCGCATGAGACTCAGAGTATAAATGTCTGCACCGTAGTGTTTAAGTCTTTCTCCCGATCTTTGCTAGCAATATAGAGGGTATTAAATATATGATGCAAACTGAGGCGCATCCATTCACGGACATGCGCATGAGACTCAGAGTATAAATGTCTGCACCGTAGTGTTTAAGTCTTTCTCCCGATCTTTGCTAGCAATATAGAAGGTATTAAATATATGGTGCAAACTGAGGCGCATCCATTCACGGACATGCGCATGAGACTCAGAGTATAAATGTCTGCACCGTAGTTTTTAAGTCTTTCTCCCGATCTCTGCTAGCAATATGGAGGGTATTAAATATGTACGCTCATCTCTATTCGGGCATGGGCCAAATAATATTTGCCGAGACACGTCGTATTTACACTTTTCATACGTCAGCCATGTTTACAAATAATTAAGTAAATTAAAATAAATATTAACACGAACACGCGTTGGTCTACTAAAAACAAATCCTGCACCTGTGCAAATATTGGTTCAACAAGCAACTTGTAGAGCAATAATTAATTATTAAATCTTTAAATTGCTGTGAATTTATTAGTCGACAGAAAATCAATACCGTGTAATATTCTTGTACACTACTGTACTCATATAGACGTAGACAGCTGGACGGTGCAAGCCGCATCGAAAAGTGGTCGGCAAGAGTGCGAGAGATGGGGCTAATTAGTAGTGCTGTAAAAGTAACGAGAAATTGTGTACCCGTATGTATTCGTTATTTAAAGAACCAGTACCTGTTACTTTCGTATCGTTACGTTACTCGTTACTTTTCATACGACATACAATCGTGTACTAACAGCATCAAGCATGTACCATCGCATCGAGGTTCGTCGCATACGTGATACGATATGACTTCGTTCGTATAACGTATAACCGCATCAAACGAGTCGAACTGACATGGATACGACAAATTCGAGTAACGAAATGAATTTGTAAGTAACGATTCGTTACTTCGAGTCAGACGATGTACCCGTTACTCAGTAACGAATACATACGGTTTGTTATAGCTCCACTTATTAGGTCAGTAAAATGACGACCTCAGTTTCCACTAATTCGAAAATTAGACGAACTTTTCCATGGTTACAATATTGAATTTTGACGAGATACGAGCAAAAAACTGAAGAAACACAGTTTTTAACCCTTTTTTAACAAGTTCCCGTCATCGCACGAAGGTGAAATTTTGACAGTTTGTGTATCATACTTTTATAAATGTTCTCTCAAATTTGCACCCTTTTGCGATTGAATTTTGACAAGATACAAGCAAAAAACTGATGAAACGCAGTCTTTTAACTCTTTTTTAACATGAAAGTGCAATTTTGACAGATAGCGTTATAGGTATGGGAGATAAGTTGAAAAAGTGTCCATTTAAATACTGTATATAACAGTTCAAAAATCGTCCGGAATGGCGCTAGCGCTGCATCCGAGTATAAAATGAGTTTAGCAGTTGTTTACCCTCCATGACAATTATAAACGAATTGAAGTGCGCTAAGTTGGAAAATTTAGTATTTTTAATGATTTTGAGTCATTAATAACACTGCATTATGTATATAAAATCTAAACTATTTACGTAGTTCAAAATAATTTAATAAATATAACCTAAAAACCTGCAGTGATTTAATTTTTGTTAGCTTTTAGTCATTTTATAGTTTATTCATATCAGTATAATCGTTTATTTACTAACTAAATGCCACGTTTAAAAATGACACTTAAATCAAAAATTAATTTTATATCATATTGTTTTTTTTATTATTTTGTTTTACTTTCGAAAAGTGCGTCATAAAAAAGCGGCAATTCTCCTTTCGTCGTTTACTTTTCTATTCTACCTAATAATTTTTGCCCTCCATACGCCTGCTTTAAAATTTACCCTTTTGCGACAGTGGCGGTCCCCTAATTTAACGCTTTTTGATGGAAACTTTTTCGTACACACAAATGGTTCTCCTTAACCTCTATCCTCCATAATATAGTTAAACAGTTGGAAGTGCAAGTTGTTGCTTGGAAGTTGCAAGTGGAGCGTTGAGAGTTGAAGTTTGGAATTGTAAATATTTGTAAATAAAGTTTGTACAAAGTTGAAATGGTTTATTTCAGATTTATTTCCGTCCTGACACGATAAATAAATTACGGACAGATATATAACAATTGTGAGATGCAGATCAATTCATCTGAAGTGGAGATATTTATATTACCTACTAGCGGTCCCGCTCAGTTTCACCCGGGTGCAATAGAACGAATAGGAAAGGGAGGGACATGAGTACGCACATTCATCTTAGTTTACCGAGATGAATGTTGTGTCCAAATTTTATGATGATCGGAGTTACCGTTCAAAAGTTTTTGTCGATAAAAAGCAGTATTTATACTTTTTATAAGTATAGATAATAAAAAATAAAAAAATCGCAGGATTGTGGACAAATATTAGATTTATTAATTGTACGACGTTTCGTCTATAGATTTAGACTTTTTCAAGTACACATGTGAAAATTCGAAACAATAATTATGAAAATAAACATTAATTACTAACCATAGCAATTAACAAAAGTTAAGGCACATAAGACAAAAACATGGCAACAAGTTTATGTATAAATTTTAAAACAATAAAAATAAATATAAAATTACGAAAGTTAGTTCAATTTCATAACATAGTTATACTGACTACTAAAATTTTGAGTATCTATTCTATAATTGAAAATTGTTTTTTTTCTAATAAAACACATTTCACTGATATTGCGTTTCTTCCAATTTGACTCTTTATCTAATATTTGAACTTCATTAAATAGAAATTTATGTCCAGCGCGGCAAATTTCATGCTCATGGAATCTTCTCCTTCTCTCACTAGTCGCACAATATACTATTATTCAACACGCGTGAGTAATATGTAATTTCGGGGCCCTGCTAAACTCGGGAGAAATAATAAATTACTTCATGTTGACGCGTTGAGTGCTAATAATGAGCCGAAACTGTACGATAATGTATAACTGCATAGTTTCTGGACCAATAGGAACGCGGTAGCGAGCCGAAACTGTACGGTAATGAATTATTACTGCATAGTTTCTAGACCAATAGGAACGCGGTAGCGATTTGTATATATGAAAACAGCTTCGCAATTCAGCGAAAGTCAGGGCCATCTTGTGTGCATCGAGGGCGGTGGGCACGTCAATCAATGAAGTGATTTATTATTTTTCCCTCTTTTATCAGGGTCCCGATTACATATTACTCGTGCTAGTTGAATAAAGTATTATGTGCGACCATTGATCGAAGGAGAATATTCCACCCGCGTGTTACCGCACTCGCTACGCTCGTGCGGCAAATTTCACGCTCATGGAATCTTCTCCTTCTCTCACTAGTCGCACAATATACTTACTATTAATTATATTTTTCATAGATTCAGGATAAAGTATTGCGTGTATACTGTTGTTTTTTAACCGATTTTAAATTATAGTCAATGACATAGGATCATAACTAACAATGAATTAAGATTATGTTTTTTTTCGTGAATTCTCTACTTCTTTATTTTGTACTCAAATTTTAATATAAAATTTAATTCTACTAGTGAAAGTAACGCAAGAATAAAGATTTTAAAAAATCTGTAATCAAAAAATTGTTAGAGAGAGAGAGATTGTGAATTATAGACAAAAAATTGTTAATGTCAGATGACATTTAATGGTCACTTATATAATTAGTGAATTTTTATATTCACTTATATAATTAGTGAATTTTTATATTCACTTATTCATATTGTGAAATGTGAGTATTCACTAATTCCGCGTGGTACGATTCTAGCATTGATAAATAGTGAATATGCACTTGTAATTAGGGAAAAATCACTGATTTATGTTTAGAGAGTATGCTCTGCGGTGTTAAGAGACGCTACTGGAAATAATGCTATTAAAAGTTGAGCGCCTTATTTCTTACCGTCGCTTATTTTTTTAACAAAACAGAAGATTAATGCAACCGCTTGAGGTTACCTGATAAGAATGCGTCATGTAATATTATATTATTTCAAAAGAATTCTCTTTCAGAGGGAGACGTCATGCTCTTTAAAACAGCGAAGTGCTTTCAGACAAAGTCGACGGAAATAGCTCATTAGTCATTTAACCCGGATAGTAAGGACTTCTAACCTTTTAAATGATTTTTGAAAACGTAGATTTGGTCTATCAAAAATTATTAAGAAAATAAAAATAGGTAAAATAGTTATTGGCGTAACTAGTAGTCTAAGTCATTCATCGCGCTAACAGGTCATGACTTAGCCTACAAGTTACGCCCATAATTTTATTCAACAATTGCGCGTTATTCATGTTTTATTTATTGTTATTAATGAGATGTTGTAAATATCTATTTATTTCTTTATAAAAAAAAACTGTCAATACTAACAGCACCAAACAGCACGATTCAATGTTTTGGTTTGAGGTTAGCCGGTTATGAATAAACTCCATGTCGAAAACATTCGGCCTCTCAATTTTAGCCTCAATGGGTAACAACGGAGTTGTTGTTACCTACTATTTCGTTACGACTCAGAAAATAGTTACGTTTATTTTCATTACTCCACAATGGCCGAGCTAGTAGGAATTTTCATTGAGTTATGACAAGTAATTGTCACCAGTCGGTAAATGGCTATTTAGGGCTCGGTTTTTAGGCATGATAAAACATAAATAGCGCGCATGAGTTGAATAAACACTTTTATTGTCCAATCGATAATGTACTAAAAACTAGAAAATAAATATGAGTCACCATGAGGGGCTTTGATTAAACTAAAATAAAATCGTGGGGGGCGTTTATAGTTACATTATGGTCGAAGTAGGTCGATGAAGATAGTTATGACATAAATTGGCAGTTAGTACCAGGAACAGTACTGAGGTAACTTTTGAGATAAATAGATAAATGAACGGTGTAAATAAGTGTGCTAAATAAATTTTGGTGTGTTCCTGTGTTGTAAATATTTCGTGTACATAAATAGTGACTTTGTATTCTTCATTACTTATTCTTTTATTTTATTAGTTAGAATTTGTTGTTTTGTTTCTGTTACGTTATAGAGAAGTGCTTTTAGGTTGTTTGTTTGTTTTGTTAACGTTTCACTGTTGTAAATAAATACACTCCATCACGAACAAGAATAGTTTTGTTACATTATTAATGTCAAAAATACATTTGATGTTAATGAATTTGCAAAAAATCAATATCAAATAAGCAAACCGAAAAACATGGAAAGTGGGCTACGAGACAAAAAAGTTAGGGGAACTCTGCAATATATTATCAGGCTTGAAACTTTTGACAGTAATAATAATACGTATCATATAACACAGATTATGTAACATAAAAAAATATTATACAATATTATCTTCCAGCATACTTTTTTTGGGTAGAAATTCGCGTATCTGCAATCTTTTAATTTATTGCTACTCGTTCAGGAAATGTCGCACAATATGCAAAAAATATGATTTGTGAGTTTGCATTAAAAATATTAGTCTTTTTTGCCCAGATATAGAATTAACTCTCCCGGCAATACATAACACTGAACATTTTACCACGTTTATATTAGCTTGCTTTTCGTGTATGTCGGGCGGAACTTCGAAATTGATTTTAAACTAGCTTTCTAATGAGATAGAGACTTTAAATTTTTAACATAACTCAGAATTAGATTACAATACGAGAAAAAACTAAAATAAAGAAGAAAATTATAAAAGAAATAAAGAAATTTTAATAATATACTAGTCAAAACATTTTTTTAAATCGGATGGGTAGTTTCAAAGATTACTTACAAACTTCACATCTTTATAATATTAGTATAGATAAATTATTAAAAACATTAATTTAGTACTTTTTTATGTTTTTATATGTTATTTTTATTATTACTACTGTGTCAAAAGAACCCCGCACAAACCTTATGGAATTTGGATCGAAAATGGTTTTATTTTATAGTTCAAAAAGGTCACTAAGAAAAAGTGTCCATGCGCGCATAGCATAAAAACCAATAGATTTTTAGCAACAGCTATGTTTAACGATATTTTATATAAATGGATATCCATTGAATTCACAATCTTAAAAAATCCTAAGCTCTAGAAATATGTTTTCGAGTGCGCTGAATCCGAATATGACATTATTATTTTATACAGAGTGACACCTTCCAACATTACGTAGTTTTCAACAATTTTTTTATTTCTAAAAAAAGCACAAAAGTTGGAACATGCAAGATGTTTGTGAACTCAATAGATATCCCTCTATATCTAAAATCTCGCTAAACATATCTGTAGCTAAAAATCTATTGATTTTTAGGTTATGCACCCATGGACAATTTTTCTTAGTGACCGTACATTTAACAGCAGAAATAAGAATTGTTTGGCTTTGCCACTACACCGGTTAACTACGACACAAAAAAAGCTTTAAATATTCTGCATTGAAATTTTTCAATAAGCTTCCCAGTTATTTACAAAGCTTGCCTACGCAAAAATATAAAAACCAAATACAGTTGCTTATCACTACTACCTAAATGTTATTACAACATAGAGGAATTTTTTGACTCCCAATTTTAATTAAATGTATCTTATTGATGACTTCACACTGTACCTATGTATATACAGTATGGTTTTTTAAAAACCGAACATCCTTTTATTTCTTAGAGGAAGGGTTTTCGAAAAAAAAGTTTCGGACAAAAGTTACAGGGAATCAAGCGGTTCACGATGGCATCAAATCCAAAAATGTTTGGTACAAGAGTTGATCTCTTTGACCCAAAGAACAATAATCCGAGATAAAAAATACAGGGTCATATTTAAGAAAGTGTAGGTGACCTTGATATTTTGGAGACACCTCCCCCAAACGAAAAAAAAAACTAAATCACTGTTCTTCCCCCTTGATTCCCTGTAACTTTTGTCCGAAACTTTTTTTTCGAAAACCCTAAGTCTAATAAATAAAAGGGTGTTCGGTTTTTAAAAAACCATACTGTATATATATATATATATATTTTGTGTGCAAATATATTCTATTCTATAATAATAAAACAATTTTCGATCAATTTAACCGAGAACCAAATCCCATAAGGTTTGTGATGAGTCCTTTACTCAATTTTAAGTGTCCGTCAAAGGGTTGAGAAACATTTTTAAAATACCAGAGTGTAGTTTGTTTACAACTAAAGAAAAATGAGCCAGTCATAGCAAAGTAGATGGGCTATATTTTTCAGCTCTACTGCTATTTCGCGTTGATCGATGACATGCTCTGTTTTTCCCATGAATAAAACAGATAAAACTACATTTCCTTCTTGTTTTTCTATACGAACAGAAGAACGGCACTCTTCAATGTTCAGTTAGTACGGCGCTTTTCAATTCTCAACTAGCATTTCGTGTAAAATTTACTTAACTGCAGTATTTTTATTCAAACAAATAAAACACGACTGTGCCCATTTTAAAATAAATTCTTATCATGTAGCAGCCAAATTACCATGGAGATCACATCAATACCGATTATATATTTTTTCAAAGTGACATTCTTTTGCGATTTCGTTGGGAATAAATAAGTGTTTTTTCAGTGAATTTCATGATTTTTAAGAATATTTAAAGATGGTTAAGTAGTGCTTGCTTGTAATAAATCACGAAATAATTATCATAACCTGTCTTTTCACCGATAAGTCAATACGACATTTTAAATGATTCATGTTATTTGTCAGAGAACATTATTTTAGCGTTTTGGTTGAAGTTTTTAAGCTATCCAATTAAAAAAAAACAAACAGTATCTATAAATTTTTTACATGTTGTCAAAACGACATCTTTCGGAAAATTTAGAGGGAAAACGCCCCAAAAGCAAGAAGTCATAGAGGAAATAGGTGTCAGACTAGGCCTAATGAAGCCATATACAAAGTTTGGGGAGAGTATGTATCAGTAAAATTTTTGCCGACGGGCACTCTGACTATATGTTATCAGTATTTAGAAAAAGACGAGCGCTTCTCTCTCATATTGGATGTTGTCATCACTAGGTTGTACTAATATGCAAGGTCCATTTATATATCTTACGTCTTTGGATGATTTCATTGGTAGCAAAATGTTTTGAAACAAAATATTTCACTTTAATAATAAAGTGGAGTTTTTTTTTGTATTTTTTTCATCGCCGTACAATGTTTGAACTTTAATATTTTTAATAAATTTAAAAAATCGAGAGTAGATAAATAGCAGATACAGAGTGTTTCGAAAATACATAAAATGGTCAAACATTTCGCAAGCATATAAAAGTGATATTTCAGTGAGTGGTACGTTACAACACAAATGATGGAAATACATTGCAACTTAAAAATTCAAATCGTAGGAAGTTGGAATATTAAGAAATCAACGGTCGGCAACTTTTTGGCAAGCAAGGGCCACATAGCAGCAAAATGCAATAAAGAAGGGCCCCGCACAATTTTGTACCAATATCAATAATATTTAAAATATATTTACATTGACAAAAAGAAAAGGAGAAAAAGCACATAAATTTTAAAGAGAACTTCGAAATAATTTTACAGGTGATTTTTAAGTTGATTCTTCTTTTTTAACAGCATGTAGAAACCAAATGGAGGAACGAATATTTTAAGTAGCTTCTTTATCAAAACTCAAAAATAAGAGAGAAACAGCCGTTCAAAGTTTAATTAAATTTTATTTACTTAATTCAAAAGCCCGGTCAACACATGCGAAGAAATGATAGCACGAATCGAAAACGCTGCCCAAAAAATTCGCGGAATGCCCTTATCGCTACTACAAGCCAGAAATTCACTTCGGGGGGAGTCGGGCTCTGGACCAGAGACAATAAGTAATAAGCATACATATACAGTGGTACCTCGACATACGAGTGCCCCAACATACGAGTTTTTCGAGATACGAGCCGGTGAGCGAGTGATTTTTTGCTTTGAGTTACGAGCGAAATTCGAGATACGAGTTCGGTTTAGCAGGTTTAATGACACTTGCCTAACTCATTTCCGGAACATTCTGAGAGGGAGGAAGAAACAAACCTCCTTGGACATGTTTTTTTCTAAACGGCCTACAGGTGAAAGCAAGAAAAATGTAGCGAAAAAGGCAAAGACCAGTGAGGATATCTAATTTATTTCTTTACATTCTCTTTTTTGACGAAAGAGTTTAATGATTCAATTAATTTATTAACAATGCATTACATTTCGATTTTACTCGTTCCGAAAAACGTGGAATATCCAAACATCGTACCACAGATCCGAAAAAATAGTCGAACATATTTTTTAGTGAGTGGGTTGGCTAATGCATTTCGGGGGAGGGGTTGAACCTCCAAACCCCCCCCCCCCGCCTCCGGTCTTGCTGCATGCATGTACAAAAGCATGGCTAGGACGCACGCATCTTTGTGTCCAACAAAACGGGGACAACTTCGAACAATTTCTGTGAATACTTGATAATGACATAACATATTTCCATAGTGACATGACATAACGCCAGGATCGACCTCAAGATTAGATAAAATTGAATAAAACTTTAAAAGCTCGTTTCCGTTACTTGAAATATTTGTGCGTCTATTTGATTTCTAAACGCTGTGAAAAAAAAAAATTTAATCAACTTAAAAAAATAATCTTTACATGCGAGTCGAATCAAAATTTAATGCGACTTTTAGGACCGTATTTGACAACAAAACAGTCGCGGGCCGCAGCTTCCCGACCGCTGGTGTAAATTTTTGACACGTGCATTTTTACGTACATCATTTGTTTTAGCGTTCCACAGTTTTTAAAACATCCGTTATATCTAATTTAAACAGAGAATCGTTTAATTGCTTGTTTCAAAAGTAATAAAACAACACTTTTATATACTTTTATGTCAATAAATCAAATCTCGAATCATTGATAAATATAAAAAAAATTATTTGCATAAAATGAGTACTCTTTATACATACAGTATGTTTATTTAATGAGTTTTCATTGCAATTTTTGTAGGTCCGTTATAAATTATACGATAATAGTATATTGTGCGACTAGTGAGAGAAGGAGAAGATTCCATGAGCGTGAAATTTGCCGCACGAGCGTAGCGAGTGCGGTAACACGCGAGTGGAATATTCTCCTTCGATCAATGGTCGCACATAATACTTTATTCAACTAGCACGAGTAATATGTAATCGGGGCCCTGATAAAAGAGGGAAAAATAATAAATCACTTCATTGATTGACGTACCCATCGCCCTCGATGCACACAAGATGACCCTGACTTTCGCTGAATTGCGATGCTGTTTTCATACATACAAATCGCTACCGCGTTCCTATTGATCCAGAAACGATGCAGTAATAATCCATTACCGTACAGTTTCGGCTAGCTACCGCGTTCCTATTGGTCCAGAAACTATGCAGTAATACATTATCGTACTGTTTCGGCTCATTATTAGCACTCTACGCGTCAACATGAAGTAATTTATTATTTCTCCCGAATTTAGCAGGGCCCCGAAATTATATAATTACTCACGCGTGTTGAATAAATATTTTTTTACACAACAACCAATAAAAAATCTACTTTTCATGCGATAGTACGACCCATTTCGCACTAAAATAAACGTGGTCGTAATACCATTTCCACAGTCAAAAAAAAAAGAAAATTCAACGCAGTGTAAAAATTAGAAGTAAACTTACTCAAAATTAAATTGTAAAAATTTTTGAAAATGTGTTAAACAGCTACTTAAGCTTGTTCCTGTTGCTCATTTGGATTTAAGTGGCAACTGGCTGAGATATTATTGTTGTAAAGTCGCTTTACTTTACGAACTAGTGTTAAACGAGTCAATTTTCAACCGCTATACAGGCATGAAAAGCAATTTTGTAGGGGATCGTGCAAAAAAACATTATATGCAACTCCTGCTTGATTATATCATGTCTCATATAACTTATAAATTGCTTCACTCGTTTTTAACATAACCTCACATTCGTCACAATATAATGTCATGTCATACTAGAAACATAACCAACAAATGATATGAATAACTGATACAAATATTATATAAAATTATAATTTTGTACCTAATTCTTTAGTGTCTAAAGGATTTAAGTCAAAAAAACTAGTTTTCAAGCCATTAATACAAAACAAACGAGAATACAATTTCGATTTAAATCTAGTACAAATAATTTTTGACTTGAATTATACCTGACACCAGAGTTATTCGTCAAAACTATAAAACTTTTACAGCGATAGAATAGCAAAAAAATTATTGGTGCATTGTTTTCTTACTAAAACAAAACCTTAACTACTAAATCAGCTTTGTTTTTTTTTATATTTACATATTTACAGTCGAAGCTGGGAACACCAGTGTTTCAATTTTTTTCAATCTCAAGTAGAAAACACTAAAATGAAACAAATACAATAATGTTTATATTTTGTTTTAACACATTGTCCATACATAATTTTTTCAGTTAAAAATCGCTTTTATCACATCATACCTAATGCGATGTAGATTAAAATGCTTAATTAATAAAAATTCTGTTAATGAATTATTACCGGAAACTTGCCAAATAAACATACTGTATATGTATTGTACAATTAATAATAATAATTAATTATAAAGCATATAAGAAGTAGTAAATATTGATACCTTGAAAATTCAATTGTATTCCAATTCTGACACTTTTCCTGCACAATTTTTTTTTAGCACTGAACTTTGATATTGATTTTCTGTGAGGCAATAAAACTTTATTATTTTAACAACTTTAAACCATTTTATTTACACAAGAAAACAAACAAATTCAATTTATACCGTATGTCACTTTTTTACAATACACAAATAAAAAACAAGTTATGTAATAACATCACTAAAAAAATTACTAACTATATTTATTTTAAAAAATAAACATTTGTACTTAAAATTCTGTCAATACAACATGTTATAACATTGTTGGTAAGAAACATTGAGGTTATGTACCAAATGTTCCGCGAAGAACAGTCAACAATAAACTGAGGTTGTTTCAGATGGGACCGTATTCACGGAATAATGGCGCATGACGTTTCAGTACACACGGAAATCCGCGAAAAGAATCGATTGACGTATATAAAGGTTACACAGTAAGTATAATCTTAGCAGTGCGACTATTCCAGTAAATAACGTTATAAATTTAATTGATGGTTTTTTGTTTAAAAGACAAGAGGAAATAATATAGTTCATTCCCCATAACACTGTGAAACCTGTTTTACCATTCCAACTCACAAGTGGGGAATGGTACTAGTTTAGGTCAAAAATCACTTCTCAAAAATTTTACAATATCTTTCCGTTTTGAGGTCCTCTGAATCCAAAAAACATATTTTTGGAAAAACTCTGTGCGTCTGTTAGTCTGTCTGTGAACACGATACAGGTCAAACAGATGAGCGGATCGAAACCAAATTTTGGGAGGATGTTTAGTATGCAAATATGAAGAGCCCTATTGTTTTTGGGGAAAATCGGCGCATGCGCAGAAGATATATTTGCTACAACGGTGTTTTTAATATTATAATGGTATACTTTTCATAACGGCTTATTATTTTATTAACTTTTTCAAGAAAGTTTCGTTAAAAAAGTTTTTTTCTAAACTTTATAGTTTCGGAAATATTTTGAAAATAAAAAAAAAATCAGCCTCTCTTTTGTTTTATGGATTTCTCAGAAATAAACAAGTTCGGCATGCTTTGATTAATGTTTACATGACGTGGAACATATTATGTAGGTAACCATGGCAACGAATATCAAATATCATATTGAATACTAGCAATTACCCGCATCACCTTACACGATATCTGAAATTTTATTTTCTTTATTATAATCAAATTTTAAGTTGGAATGGTCCCGTCACCCAATTGGCTGGAATTTTTTTTTGACGTGATAACGTCTTATAAATTAATGAATCACCAATCTTATAAATTGATAAAACACCGGCTGCATGCACGAAAAAGTGTAACGTTCCTAACGTAACGTTCCTAACGTTCCGCCTGACCCTGTGCGTGCTTTTCTCGAAAACGGCCCTAACGATTTGAATGAAATTTACTGAAAAGGGATTTTGGGGGGCAAAAAATCGTTTTAGCTAGGTCTCATCTCTCGAAAAAATCGTTTTCTTACAAATTTTATCATTATAAAAATCAATTTTTTGACGTATGAAAATACTTAAATATTGTAAGTAGGTTTTGGAATTTTATATAAACAGTGAAACAATTGTTTTATAAATATTATGACAGCTAATCTCTCAGACTTAAAATAAATACGAAAGAAAGAATGTTAAAAAAACAATTATATTATATGGTGAGTAATTTAAATAAATAAAATTAACCTAAATTTGAAGCGAAAGATGCAATATCATAGATTCGAATTATTATATAAATTTAGGTTATGTATTACGGAATACGTTATCACGTAAAACTATCGTCCGTAAACCGACTTTACAGACAACCAATCTTTTTTGTTAGTTATATTTTAATATGGTATTTCATTTTAAAATAAGTATGGATTTTTTGGAACATATTCAAACATAATAATAAACGATATTATTCACATATTTACACTAGCGGACTCCGTAGGCAGACGTTGTCCTGGCACTAACCTCGCTAGCAAAATATATTTCTTGAAATAAAATCATTCAGTATAATTGAAATACCTCAAATACACATTTTTATTAAACTTGAACGGTATACGCCACTTAGATAAAATGTATACACTTAGAAAGCATTTTAAACCAAAAGGCAATGAACCCGACCTAAAAATCTGACGTTTACTCGTTTTTCAAAATTTACATGGCACCTTGTAGGGGCTAATGAGTGTGACGAAGAACAAACATGTCATTCTATTGTCTCTGTCTCTTTCTACCGGAATTTGGTTGGCGCAGGCCATACTAGCAGTCTATCTATCCAACTCGTAGCCACAAGCCAATTTACACAATTCGTGTCTGTTTTAAACTACGTTTTAGTTGCCCGGTTTGCGAAAGTGTAAAAATCATATAATGAAAGAAATATCGGTAAAAGGCTACGGCCTAAGTGCAATGTGTCGATTGTGCTTAACAAGCAACGTTACGTTGTTAAATTTATTTGAATATTTAACCGGATTCGAGGATCAAGTATCTGAAATTGTTATGAAGTGTGCTCCTGTTCAGGTAAATGTGTTTTCAAAGAATAAATGTTTCATAATATTATGTCTATTTGAAATATAGTTATTAATAACCGTACTATAATGTAATTAGTGTATTTGCCATAAGGCACTTACACTATTGGCGTCGGTCGGATGGCGGGACCTAGGGGTCGGACCAAAATTTCTCGACGTTTCATAACTTTCTAAGAAGTTTGGCACCATTTTTGGAAATGTTTATATATATATATGTATATTTATATATATTTATATATATATGTGTGACCACGATAACTCTCGACAGACTTAATCGATTTAAATGAAATTTGGTCCATATGTTGGAATCCATCATCGCAAGAAGCCTATTTAAAATGGGCCCGATCGGGCCATTTTAAGGGGGGTATTTAGGGGTTGAAAAATATTTTTGGACCCAAAAATACCGAAAAAATTCTCAGAATCGTTTCAAATTTGAAATTTAACCCTTTAGTAATTATTGAAATGTGCTGCTAAAATTTTAATAAAATCGGCCCGACAGAACCGGACTTACAAATTTTATAAAAACGCAAGTTTATTGATATGAATTTACATACTGAAGGGTGTATATAATTTGATACAGATGTTAAATTGGTATATAGTATTGAAATTAAGTAAAAAAATGTTTGAAGGGGTGTATTAAGGGGTAATTTTTTTTATTTTGTCCAAAAACAAAGTTAAGTTCATACAATAGAGCCACACTGCTTATAAAAGCAAATACACTATATTGTCGGCAGGGTTTCGCACTGCGACCCGAGTTTTTTTTTTAATTGTGATAAGTGGGTACTGGATCGTTAGAATCACTGAAATAAAGTAGGCAGTGTAAATTAAATATAGAAAAACTTGAATACCTATATATGTATATTCATTTGACAAAAGACGCTGCAAACCAAATCATTAGAGATATTTAAGAAATCTAAAGGGAGGTTGCGTGTATGTTTCTTTTATGCAATCTCCTTTTTTAGCAGTAGATCTTCCGTTTTATACTATTTGGCATAAATTATATACAAATGTATTCCCGATTTTCAGATAACGAGCTACGATGAGATGCCGCATTTCATCTGCCAATCATGTTACAATCAACTGGAGAATTGTCACCAGTTCCAGAAGCAAATAGTGCAGACGGACAAAACACTGCGACGCTATCTGCAACAACTACGAACTGCTAATAAACAAATCAAGACTGAGTGTTCGATTCAGGAGCTTTCTGAGGACCCTTTAATCCAGAACACAAACCCAAATACCACCGTGAAATGTGAATCTTTAGAACGTCGGGACGAGCGTGATATGGACAACGATTTGAAAGAAGGGATTCCTTCAAATTATTCTTCAGCGGATAAAATGTCTCTAAAATCTGAAATCAAAGAAGAACCGATTGACAATAATTCATCAATTCCAACGGAAAGGACTGATAACTTAAATGAAACTTTATCTGAGGAAGACGTATTTGATATGAACGTCGACTTGAAAGAAGACGTTCTTTCAAATTATTCTTCAGCAGAAAAAATTAGCGAGGAAATGTCTTTAAAAATTGAAATTAAAGACGAACCGATAAATGATAATTCAACGGAATGGACTGATAACTTAAATGAGGATGGCGGTGGTAAAACCAGTTTTGATAAATCAGAAAACCTCACAAAAATCGGTTCTGCTAGTTTAAAAAAATGTGTCGTAAAACGCGAAGACGAACACAAAAATACCTCTGAAAAAAGTAATAGGCATAAAAAAATTGGTTACCAGTGTGACGTTTGTAATAAACACTTTCCTTTTTTAAGCGTATTTAATATTCATAAACGTACACATACTGGTGATAAACCATACACGTGTGACGTGTGTAATAAAAGTTTCAGTGCATCGAGCCATGTAACCCAACATAAACGTAAACATACTGGTGAGAAACCATTCAAGTGTGATGTGTGTAGTAAAAGTTTTAGAGTATCGAGTAATTTAATTTGTCATAAACGTACACATACTGGTGAGAAACCGTATAAGTGTGAAGTGTGTAGCGAGCGCTTTAGTCAATTGGCTAGTTTAAATGCTCATAAACGAAGGCATACTGGTGAGAAACCATACAAATGTGACGTGTGTAGTAAAAGTTTTAGTGAATCGACCCATTTAAACCAACATAAACGTACACATACTGGTGAGAAACCGTATAAGTGTGATGTGTGCGGTAAGCGCTTTATCCAGTCGGGGCATTTAAGTACTCATAAACTATGGCATACTGATGAGAAACCGTATAAATGTATAGACTTAACACGCCATAAACGTACACAAATTGGTAAGAAACCATACAATTGTGACGAGTGCAGTAAGAGTTTTTGTACATCGAGCAATTTGAGTAAGCATAAATGTACACATACTGGTGAGAAACCGTATCTATGTGACGTGTGTAGTAAAAGTTTTACTAGATCGAGCCATTTAAGACAACATAAACGTACACACACTGGTGAGAAACCGTATAAGTGTGAAGTGTGTAGTAAGCGCTTTAGCCAGTCAAGTAATCTGAATGTTCATAAACGAAAGCATACTGGTGAGAAACCATACGAGTGTGATTTGTGTCATAGACACTTTAATCAATCGATCCACTTAATTGTTCATAAATGTACATATACTGGTGAAATTAACAATTAAAACATGACTTGTAATGAGGTGATTATTATAATGAAATCTGTAAGAAAATTTTCAATAAAATATTAAAAAACTTGTATATTTCTCGCTGTTAAGATAAAATCTAATGAAAATTACCGTAAATCGCAAGATATATTTAAAAAAAAACTCTCCCTTGAAGCGTCTTAATTAAAAAAAATCTAGTAGTTTTAAAAAAGCTTTTAATGATAATTTGGCATTCAATTATGTTGGTAGCACTGCCAACTAAACACCCGTTGGAGGCCAGCTTCAGAGCGCGTTTACGTTGTGTGATTTGGTAAAAGTGTAAAATTCACATAATGAAAGAAATATCGGTAAAAGGCTTCGGCCTAAGTACAATGTGTCGATTGTGCTTAAAAAGGGACGTTACACTGTTAAGTTTATTTGAATTTTTAAGCAGATTTGAGGATCAAGTAGCTGAAATTGTAATGAAGTGTGCTCCTGTTCAGGTAAGTTCGTTTTCAAAGAGTAAACTTCAAAATATTATGTCTACTTCAAATGTTATCAATGCACGTGCTATTATTTTAATTGTAATAAACACTAGATCCATAGAAACAATGAAATAAGGTCGACGGTGTAAAATTAAGTATAAATAAAGCTGAGTTTTATTCTTTTGACGTTGCAAACAAAATCCATACAAATAATAAAAATATACATGGAGGACAAAAAAAAATGCTCAATTCGAACCAATAGTTCCTGAGATTAGCGCGTTCAACCAAACAAACAAACTCTCCAGTTTTATATATTAGTATAGATATGTTTTCTTATTATTCTGATTTAAATAGATTAATAGTTTCTCGAAATAATATTTACTGAATTTTCTTAACCGGGATAAATTATTAACAAATACTTTTATTTCCGATTCTCAGATAACGAGTTACGATGAGATGCCGAATTTCATCTGCCAATCATGTTTCACTCAACTGGAGAAGAGTCACCAGTTCCAGAAGCAAATAGTGCAGTCAGACAAAACACTGCGACGCTATCTTCAGCAACTACGCGGATCTGACAAACAAATCAAGACTGAGTGTTCGATTCAGGAGCCTTCTGAGGACCCTTTAATCCAGAACACTAACCCCAATACCATCGTGAAATGCGAATCTTTAGAACGTCGGGACGTGTTTGATATGGACGTTGATTTGAAAGAAGAGATTCCTTCAAATTATTCTTCAGCAGATGAAACTTATTTAAAATTTGATATTAAAGAAGAACCGATTGACGATAATTCATCAATTCCAACGGAAAGGACTGATAACTTAAATGAAACTTTATCTGAGGATCACGTATTTGATATGAACGTCGACTTGAAAGATGAGGCACTTTCAAATAACACTTCGGCAGAGAAAATCAGCGGGGAAATGTCTTTAAAAATTGAAATCAAAGACGAACCGATAAATGATAATTCAACGGAATGGACTGATAACTTAAATGAGGATGGCGGTGGTAAAACCAGTTTTGATAAATCAGAAAACCTCACTCGAATCGGTTCTGCTAGTTTAAAAAAATGTGTCGTTAAACGCGATGACGAACACAAAAATACCTCTGAAAATAGTAATAGGCATAAAAAAATTGGTTACCAGTGTGACGTTTGTAATAAACACTTTCCTTTTTTAAGCGTACTTATTATTCATAAACGTACACATACTGGTGTGAAACCATACAAGTGTGACGTGTGTAGTAAAAGTTTTAGTATATCGAGCCATGTAATCCGACATAAACGTACACACACTGGTGAGAAACCGTATAAGTGTGAAGTGTGTAGTGAGCGCTTTAGCCGGTCAAGTAATTTGAATATTCATAAAATAAAGCATACTGGTGAGAAACCATACAAGTGTGACGTGTGTAGTAAAAGTTTTAGTAGATCGAGTGATTTTAGACGACATGAACGTACACATACTGGTGAGAAACCGTATAAGTGTGAAGTGTGTGGTAAGAGTTTTAGCCAATCGGATGGTTTAAATATTCATAAACGTACACATACTGGTGAGAAACCATACAAGTGTGACGTGTGCAGTAAAAGTTTTAGTGCATTGAACAATTTAATTCGTCATAAACGTACACATACTGATGAGAAACCATACAAGTGTGACGTGTGTAGTAAGCGCTTTAGCCAGTCAAGTAATTTGAATGTTCATAAACGAAAGCATACTGGTAAGAAACCATACAAGTGTGACGTGTGCAGTAAAAGTTTTAGTGCATTGAACAATTTAATTCGTCATAAACGTACACACATTGGTGAGAAACCGTTGAATCTGTAGTAAGCGCTTTAGCCAGTCAAGTAATCTGAATGTTCATAAACGAAAGCATACTGGTAAGAAACCATACAAGTGTGACGTGTGCAGTAAAAGTTTTAGTGTACTGAACAATTTAATTCGTCATAAACGTACACACACTGGTGAGAAACCATACAAGTGTGACGTGTGTAGTAAAAGTTTTAGTAGACCGAGTGATTTTAGACGACATAAACGTACACACACTGGTGAGAAACCATACAAGTGTGACGTGTGTAGTAAGCGCTTTAGCCAGTCAAGTAGTTTGAATGTTCATAAACGAAAGCATACTGGTAAGAAACCATACAAGTGTGACGTGTGCAGTAAAAGTTTTAGTGCATTGAACAATTTAATTCGTCATAAACGTACACACATTGGTGAGAAACCGTTGAATCTGTAGTAAGCGCTTTAGCCAGTCAAGTAATCTGAATGTTTATAAACGAAAGCATACTGGTGAGAAACCATACGAGTGTGATGTGTGTCATAGACACTTTAATCAATCGATCCACTTAATTGTTCATAAATGTACATTGTACACATACTGGTTAGAAACAATGTAAGTGTGACGTGTGTGTAGTAAAAGTTTTAGTAATTCGAGCACTTTAAGATACCATAAACGTACACATACTGGTGAGAAACCATACAAGTGTGACGTGTATAATAGACGCTTTAATCAGTTGATCCACTTAATTGTTCATAAACGCACACATACTGTGGTCAAAGCGAATAATTAATCAAACATGACCAGTTATAATCCAGTGATTATTATATAGAAATCTGTAAGGAAATTTTTAATAAAATATTAAATAAGAATTATATATTTCCCGCTAAATTGCCAACCAAAGATCCCTTCTCTTCCAGTACGTCGTGTTGCGGCTTCTAAGAGATTTTAAGAGTCGCATTAATGTGTTTCTGTTGCTTTATGCACTAGTGCGAAATCAAGTAATTTAAACAACCGCTATACGGAAATGAAAAGCTGCTATCGTACAGGGTGTTGTGCTAAAAAGATTTTTGATGGTTTGATATTTTCCTCTCGCGGAAACAATCCCAAGTTGAACATATCGATTCATTTAATAAAAATCGAGAACCGAAACGAACGCCCTGTAGTTTCAATTCTCGATTAAATCGAGCAAAAGATCGATTTATCGGTTCGACGACGAGTCAATCCGGTAAGAAAAAAAAAAATTGGTTGTCTGTAAAGTCGGTTTACGGACGATAGTTTTACGTGATAACGTCATAAAGAAACATTGATGAACTCTCTGACGTCACGCGAGAAGAGAGAGAAATGCGTACAAGCCGACGCTTGGGCCGATCGTGCCTCTCTATCGCTTATACCGCGCTCTCGCTTGCACGCTCAGGCTCAGGCGGAACGTGACACTTTTTCGTGCGTGTAGCCGGTGTTTCATCAATTTATAAGACGTTATCACGTCAATATCAACAAGTATAATACAATAGTATATTGTGCAACTAGTGCGACAATGCCGCACGAGTTGCACATACTATTTTTTATTACGAATGAAAAAAAGAAATTAGAAGTAATAAAAATTAAAATTAAATCATTAAAAAGTTGAAAATTCAGTTAAAATTGTCAAGAATAAAAGTCCATAATCGAAAATTTTAACCTCAAATCTGCTTCAAATGACAGTTTGTTTCGTTGACATTAACACCGTTATTATTTTGTTTTTTTCTCTGAATTTGCGTGCGGCAAACAATAATTTCAGTGCGACAAATAAAGTTTCCGCACGTAAATGAAAATAGCTACTTTTCAACCGTAGCAGCATGCGTAAAGATAACACTTTTCCCGCACGAGTAATAAAAAAAATGTTGTCCTCGTCAAAGTCCATAAAGTAAGTTTTGTGAAGATGTTCTTAGTACAAACTTGTAAACAAAATATAAAACATAAGTAACTTATACAGGGTGAAAAGTATAATTATGTCATGCTCTAGAGGGAGGATAGAGATCGCGGAGACAAGCATTTTTAGTATAAGAACCCATGTCCGGAAATGCATCGTTACGGAGTTAGTGCGCCGGGTGGGTAGGCAACCCGTCAAGTAGATTGAATTTCTCTACCCGGGTGGGTAGGCAACTCGACTGCATGATTAAATGGTAAGTAAGTTGCTCGCTTTCCGAGCTGTGAGTCGCGCGCATCACAGGAGTAGCGCACTACGTTGTTCGAGAAAGACGTTTGACAGTGTCAGTCCTGCGTGTTTCATACTAGCCCAAGAGCCCGCGGCAGCCAGACCTTCGTCTTTTTATAAAAGCTGAAAGTTTTTCTATGGATGTCTCCAATACAGGTAAGAATGATCCCCACCCATGAAACCTGAGTAGTGGTGGCTTTGGCAGGTAACAGGTATTAAAGGTGTACAAAATTCCATCTCAAATTCGTCATAGTATAAAACTCAATTTTTTAATATTTTATTCGTAACAATATTAAAACTCGCGTCGCTCATTGCCAGACACTTAGTATGGTTCCAACCCCCTGCCAGACACCCTTAAATTATTATAATTTGTATAATTATATTTACGTTATTTTATAAAAGCTGAATTTTATATATATTGTTTGGAGAACTATTAAATAATGTTTCATTAGTAGCCAGACAGTTTCGAGGGTTCTATCATCCTGCCAGACGCATTAAAGTGTAAAATTTTAATTCTAGTAATTTAGAGCATATATGCGTTAAATTACTAGAATTAAAATTTTGTCGAAACTATGAGAGTAATCGAATTTTATCAAGAGTACCTTTTTTGTAGTAAATGAGTCTCGTGATCCAGATTTCATACTCAAACTGATTTTTTTCCATTGGCGTAGAAGTTTTATATGTTTATTTATCGAAAAAATCAAGTTCTACGCCCATGGAATGATATTCATCATTATTATGATATGGGTTTTATTGCCCAATAAAACTATGCCAACGTACCAAATTTGAGTAAAATCTCATGAGCCGTTTCAAAGTTATAAAGCAAAAACGATTTGAAAATTTTACACTTTAATGCGTCTGGCAGGATGATAGAACCCTCGAAACTGTCTGGCTACTAATGAAACATTATTTAATAGTTCTCCAAACAATATATATAAAATTCAGCTTTTATAAAATAACGTAAATATAATTATACAAATTATAATAATTTAAGGGTGTCTGGCAGGGGGTTGGAACCATACTAAGTGTCTGGCAATGAGCGACGCGAGTTTTAATATTGTTACGAATAAAATATTAAAAAATTGAGTTTTATACTATGACGAATTTGAGATGGAATTTTGTACACCTTTAATACCTGTTACCTGCCAAAGCCACCACTACTCAGGTTTCATGGGTGGGGATCATTCTTACCTGTATTGGAGATATCCATAGAAAAACTTTCAGCTTTTATAAAAAGACGAAGGTCTGGCTGCCGCGGGCTCTTGTTCTATACGGGCTACGTTTTGTGCAACCGATTTCAATTAAGGAACAAAGCCTGACGCGGCAGTAAGTCGGCAGTACTGTCGCCATAACCTTGGTGTCTTGCTACGTAAACCATGAACCGACTGACGTACCCAGAGCTAGCGGACATGCCTACCCACCCGGCGCACTAACTCCGTAACGGTGCATTTCCGGACATGGGTTCTTATACTAAAAATGCTTGTCTCCGCGATATCTATCCACCCTCTAGAGCATGACATAATTATACTTTTCATCCTGTATATGCGTTTATTGATTCAAATCACATTTCCCAATATGCCAAATCGAATAACTTTAAAAAGATTAATTTTATTTATTCGCTCAGGATCTAGGCGAGTCCTTTCGTCTGTCGCAATATTTCCCGCAACGGAAGAAAGTCTTTCACAAGGAACGGATGTTACTAATCCGTCAATCGGCCTTATTGAGCTCTACAAATTTTTGGAACGAAGTTCCTTATGGGACGTTACAGCTGATATGAACAGAGAGGGCTAGAAAATAAAGAAAATCTGTAACGAAAATCTAATCTAATTACCTATTGTATGTCTCTGTCCGTAGACATAGAAAGTTGTAATTTGGCACACATAAAATAGGGAATGGGACAGATCCTAACGGAGTTTTTGAATTTTGGTCCCAGAGGGGAGCAAATTGAAAACAAAAAAAAATTTCGCTTATAATTCGCTCAATTTAAATCAGATCGGTTCGAAACCTGTCTTAAACGAAAGAGGGGAATATTTTACATATATGTCGTATATCAGAATTCGCGCAAATAGTTGTTTTTATACATAAAAAAGCAGAAATAAACACTGTATAAATTCGATTTTGTCTAATACATCGCACACGTGGATCGGTTATCCTTTTCTCTTACACAGTGTTATGTACATTTAAAGATTGCGTATGTTCTGTCTTAAAATAAAAATGTTGCATTTGTTCAAAAACGGATGCCATTTCAAATATTAATTAGTTTTTTGACATTAATATTTTGTGAAATGCTACGCCTTCTAACTTCATGATTTGTTATTAAACCTATATAAATAGCGATATCTAAGCAATGTCAGTGGTTCAGTGGTAGAATACTCATCTGCCATGCGGGTGTCCCGGGTTCGATTCCTGAGAGATGCCCAACAAGTGTTATTTTTATTTTTTTAGAGTTGCAAATCGCACGATTAATTTTTGTTTAATAATCATATTATGGTATACATAAAATATTCGAATAATTTATAGGCAAATTAGTAAAAAAAATTGCACTTCGGGAGTGCCGGCAGAAGTGAAAACTTGAATATTAACGTCTTAATTTTTTGCATTTAGAAGCATTGTTTATTTATTGGCAACACTTGTAAATAAAATGGTTTGTATCATAGATTGCATTTTTATGTACGATATTTCAACGCTAGATGTCTAACGTTGTACAAATAAAAATTTTCGTCTTACGAATTTTCGATTAGGGTCACGTGTCCTGACGCAAGTTTAACATTTTTTACCCATTACAAAAAAAGTGTACAACGCCGCTAAAGAAGTTTTCACTTCAAAAATTATATGATACATAATAAATAGCGAGTAGAACCGGGTGTTCTACGACACATCTCGTACTTTTTTTTAAGTATATGCTTTTTACTATTTTATAGGTTAAGTGTTGTGTCACAAAGCAATAACGCGTGTCCTTTTTTTCAAAATTTGTTGATACTTAATAACGAAATATTTCCTGTTGAAAACTTTGACTAGGCGTGATAAAAATTAGCCAAAGAAATGTTTGACTCTGCTATGCTTGTGGTAATTTTTAATTATCCTCGCCGTTTCGCTACGTTTGTTATAAGCAGACCTGTGTAGCTCAGTTCCGCTCAGTGAGTAGGTATTGCTTTCAATAAGATACTCTGCCTTTTGGGTTAACAATTAAAGGTCAATATAAATACCTATTAGAGTAATTAGGAAGAATCCGTTGCAGTACTTACCAATTAAAAGTTTGAAAAGTGATGATAAAAATGCACTCACCTGTAACAAAAAAAGATATTAATGCCAACACACTAACAAAAAGTATACTATTAACAACAATAGAGAATTTAAATTTAGAAGAAAAAAAATAACAAAAAAAAACAGAATTTTTTTGAGTTTTTAATTTTATTGCATTTCATTATATTTTTGAATCACTGTTAAGCCGCTGCACACGAAGCTGGATTTGCGCTAGATTTCTTGTTAGATTTGACAACTAGTTTTCTAGTAGAGACTAATGAGTGTGACGAAGTAAAAAAATGTGTTATTTCATTGTCTCTCTCTCTCTTTCTACCGGAATTTGGTCGGCGCAGGCCATACTAGCAGTCTATCTATCCAGCTCTTAGCCACAAGCCAACTACACCATTCGAGCCTGCTTTCAAAGTATGTACGTTTTAGTTGCCCGATTTGTTAAAGTGTAAAATTCATATAATGAAAGAAATATCGGTAAAAGGCTACGGCCTAAGTACAATGTGTCGATTGTGCTTAACAAGCAACGTTACGGTGTTAAATTTATTTGAATATTTAACCGGAATCGAGTATAAAGTATCTGAAATTGTTATGAAGTGTGCTCCTGTTCAGGTAAATGTGTTTTCAAAGAATAAATGTTTTATATTATGTCTATTTGAAATATCGTTATTAATAACCGTACTATAACGTAATTATAATTGTGATAAGTAGGTACGGGGCCGTTAGAACCAGCGAAATAAAGTAGGCAGTGTAAAATAAATATAGAAAAACTCGAGTATACATGTATATTCATTTGACAAAAGACGCTGCAAACCAAATCATTAGAGATTACTAAGAAATCTAAAGGGAGGTTGCGTGTATGTTTGTTTTATGCTATCTCCTTTTTTAGCAATAGGTCTACCGTTTTATACTATTTGGCATAAATTATGTACAAAATTCCCGATTTTCAGATAATGAGCTACGATGAGATGCCGCATTTCATCTGCCAATCATGTTTCACTCAACTGGAGAATTATCACCAGTTCCAGAAGCAAATAGTGAAGTCGGACAAAACACTGCGACGCTATCTGCAGCAACTACGCGGATATGACAAACAAATCAAGACTGAGTGTTCGATTCAGGAGCCTTCTGAGGACCCTTTAATCCAGAACACTAACCCCAATACCATCGTGAAATGCGAATCTTTAGAACGTCGGGACGTGTTTGATATGGACGTCGATTTGAAAGAAGAGATTCCTTCAAATTATTCTTCAGCAGATAAACTTTATTTAAAATGTGATATTAAAGAAGAACCGATTGACGATATTTCATCAATTCCAACAGAATGGACTGACAACTTGAATAAAACTTTATCTGAGGATCACGTGCTTGATATGGACGTCGACTTGAAAGATGAGTCATTTTCAAATAAAACTTCGGCAGAAGATATCAGCGGGGAAATGTTTTTAAAAATTGAAATTAAAGACGAACCGATAAATGATAATTCAATTCCAACGGAATGGACTGATAACTTAAATGAGAATGGCGGCGGTAAATCCAGATTTGAAAAATCAGAAAACCTCATTCGAATCGGCTCTGCTAGGTTAAAAAAATGTGTCGTAAACCGCGAATACGAACACAAAAATACCTCTGAAAAAAGTAATAGGCATAAAAAAATTAGTTACCAGTGTGACGTTCGTTATAAACATTTTCCTTTTTTAGGCATATTTAATATTCATAAACGTACACATACTGGTGAGAAACCATACAAGTGTGATGTGTGTAGTAAAAGTTTTAGTATATCGACCCATTTAAGACAACATATACGTACACATACTGGTGAGAAACCGTATAAGTGTGAAGTGTGTGGTAAGAGTTTTAGCCAGTCGGGTCGTTTAAAAATTCATAAACGTACACATTCTGGCGAGAAACCATACAAGTGTGACGTGTGTGATAAAAGTTTCAGTGAATCGAGCCATGTAACCCTACATAAACGCACACATACTGGTGAGAAACCATACGAGTGTGACGTGTGTAGTAAAAGTTTTAGTGTATCGTGCAATTTAATTCGTCATAAACGTACTCATATTGGTGAGAAACCGTATAAGTGTGAAGTGTGTAGTAAGCGCTTTACCCAGTCAACTAATTTGAATATTCATAAACGAAAACATACTGGTGAGAAACCATACGAGTGTGATGTGTGTCATAGACACTTTACTCAATCGATGCATTTAATTGTTCATAAATGTACACAACCATACTGGTCAAAAATGAATAATTAAAACATGACTGTTTGTAATGAGGTGGTTATTATAATGAAATCTGTAAGGAAATTTTCAATAAAATAATAAAAGGCTTGTATATTTCACGCTGTTAAGATAAAATCTAATAACAATTAACGTAAATCACAAGATATATTGAATTATTAAATTAAACTTGAATTGACTATTGCACATACCGCTAAATTAGCGGTATGTACTTTATTATCGCTTTGAGCGTCAGAGCTGACTTTCGTTCATATAAGAAGTTATATCTAAGTTAATTTCACACGAAATCCATTCAAATTGAAGCTTTTTGAAAAGAGGAGATTCTGATCTATAAAACAGAACCATTTTTAAATCAATTCGAGTTCATAAATACTATTAAAATTGTAATTGAAAGTTACAAACAGCAGTTGTCGGTTGGTCTGTACGTATGTACGTCACGACTCTACAGATCGCAATTTTGGTCGGATTGCCTTGGGTTATATTTTATTCACTTTGTTTAGTATCAGACCAGAACCCTATTTAAATTCACATAAATGTGTTCAGTAGTTTAATTTTTATAAACAGTTTTATTTTATTATTTTTGACAGCTAAGTAATAGTTAAAATAAAAAACCTTAAAAAAACAAAAAAATACCTATTACTGTTATTGTAATGTAGTGTATTACGTAGAATACCTGCTCCACTTCTATACCACAATAACAACGCAAGCTGGGATATCAGAAAGGCCGAGTGGTTAAACGCGTAGTCCAGTAATAGCAAGGTGCCGAGTTCGATTCCCGCTGACACCAAGTAATATATTTTTTCTATTCCATTTTATTTTTATTTTTTTTTCTATTTTTTTAATTGTTTTTTTTTTTAATCTATTTTCTCAATTTTTTTGACGTGATAACGTCTTATAAATTGATGAATCACCCATCTTATAAATTGATAAAACACCGGCTCCATGTACGAAAAAGTGTAACGTTCCTAACGTAACGTTCGTAACGTTCCGCCTGACCCTGTGCGTGCTTTTCTCGAAAACGGCCCTAACGATTTGGATGAAATTTACTGAAAAGGGATTTTGGGAGGCAAAAAATCGTTTTAGCTAGGTCTCATCTCTCGAAAAAATCGTTTTCTTACAAATTTTATCATTATAAAAATCAATTTTTTGACGTATGAAAATACTTAAATATTGTAAGTAGGTTTTGGAATTTTATATAAACAGTGAAACAATTGTTTTATAAATATTATGACAGCTAATCTTTGAGACTTAAAATAAATACGAAAGAAAGAAAGTTAAAAACAATTATATTATATGGTGAGTAATTTAAATAAATAAAATTAACCTAAATTTGAAGCGAAAGATGCAATATCATAGATTCGAATTATTATAATTATTATATAAATTTAGGTTATGTATTACGGAATACGTTATCACGTAAAACTATCGTCCGTAAACCGACTTTACAGACAACCAATTTTTTTTTTCATTATAATATGTACAGTGGAAAACTTGCGGGATATGCACTTTTGGTTTTGCCAACTATATTTGTACTATTATTAATAATATTCATTTTTACAATTTTGTCTTAAAAAAACTGCGAATATCTCGAAAACCAATGACTTTACAACAAACTAACAAGTGTACATTATTGACTTAGAAAATATCAAAAAAATTAAAATTATAGTCAAAATTAAAATTTAGACAGCGGCGTAACATTTAGAAGGGGTACAAGCATTACTTACTCCTGCCGTACGCCACTGGTAGAGCGTACTGAACTAATTTTTTTATTGTTAGGTGCATTTTATGATATTTAACAAGTGTGCCGATTTGAGTAAAATTATACGGTGTATTAAAAAAATTATGAACATTAATAATTTTTCAGTTTTCAACTTCAACACCCCGTATTTCGGAAACGAGTAACATTTTATCTAAGCATATTTTGCTTAATCGTTTTATTTTGAATTGGAGAATCTGCGGTTGTTCTATGTCCCATTCTTAATGGGACACCCTGTATATCTTTGAACTCATTGTATATATTAAGCAAAATCTGAATAGTCTAAATCTGATATCCGACACACACAATCATAACATCCGTAATAATAATAATATTTACATTGGTCCATACAGAACTACAAGATATAGCAACAGCCCACCCTGTAATGGTGCAGATTATATTATAACACGCTACCTCCTGAGATCTAAGAATCTAGACGTTTTTAAAAGAAAAGTTAGAACATTATTAATAAACAGTTGTCCGTACGATTCGAATTTTATTTTTTAATAATCACTTTATTGAATGCTATTTATAGCTGCAATAACTATTTATTTAGAGCTGTAATTATCAAGAGACTTAAATACAAATATGCCCAAACCATTAATTGAATTCCTCCGTTCGCCTCTTAATTAAATTAAAATCTAATAGTTTAAAAAAAGCTTTTAATGGCAGTTTGACATTCAATTGTGTTGGCAACACTGACAACTTCAACATTCGTTGTATGGAGGCTCCATAATGGCATAATTCGTTGTAGACCAGCTTAACAGCACGTTTACGTTGTGATTGGTAAAAGTGTAAAATTCACATAATGAAAAAAATATCGGTAAAAGGCTTCGGAATAAGTACAATGTGTCGATTGTGCTTAAAAAGGGACGTTACCCTGTTAAGTTTATTTGAATTTTTGAGCGGATTTGAGAATCAAGTAGCTGAAATTGTAATGAAGTGTGCTCCTGTTCAGGTAAGTTCGTTTTCAAAGAGTAAGCTTCAAAATATTAAGTCTACTTCAAATGTCATCAATGCACGTGCTCTTATTTAAATTTTAATTGTAATAAATACTAGATCCATAGAAACAATGAAGTAATGTCGACGGTGTAAAATTAAGTATACATAAAGTTGAGTTTTATTCTTTTGACGTTGCAAACAAAATCCATACAAATAATAAAAATATACATGGAGGACAAAAAAAAATGCTCAATTCGAACCAATAGTTCCTGAGATTAGCGCGTTCAACCAAACAAACAAACTCTCCAGTTTTATATATTAGTATAGATATGTTTTCTTATACGTGTGTGAAGTTAGCATCTCAAGTGTCAGCATCTCACAAATAAACCGCATATAAACTGGCATCCCGCATAGTTCTACAGTTCTTGACAAGATTTAACAATAGTTCCGTTGATTTTACTATCGAAACCGCATTTTGAAAAAATGAGATGCTAACTTCACAAATTGGATTTTTCAAGTGTCAGCATCTCACAAATAAACTGCATATAAACTGGCACCCCGCATAGTTCTACAGTTCTTGACAAGTTTTAACAATAGTTCCGTCGATTTTACTATCGAAACCGCATTTTGAAAAAATGAGATGCTAACTTCGCAAATCGAATTTTAGCATCTCATCGGATTTCTCAAATTTGAGGGTACTAGAGGTGAAATTAAGAAAGTTGTACATCCTAAATCTATTCTGCACATAGTTCTACCGAGTTAAAATAATTAGGATCGCTGATAATCATAATAACCAAAATATCCATAGAGCAGTGAGATTCTGGGGTAAAATTGAGGAGCAAACATGCAAAACCCGACAAATCCAGTTTTACTAGTTTCGAGTAAATCGCTAAAATCTGTCACACAGAATCGTTTAGATAATTAATAAATTTTATTTTACGATATATAGGTCATAGATGAGTTTTTCAATACTAAATAAAATTATTGACCAATTTTTCAGACAATTATATTGACAAAAATATAAATGAGTTTACTGAATTTAAAAAGAAATATTTGTTATCTTAAAAAAACAAAAAACATTTGTTTCGATTTATTGGGTTTTGCATGAAACCAGAATTGTATCGGGGTTTTTTCGCAAATCAAATATATAAGTATTTTAGAAAGCGTTTATTAATATGATAACACCGAATAAAAAGAAGAAAAAGTACATTTTTCAAAATAAAAACTACTTATATAAAAGATTCTTATTTTTTTTAAAGTTTTAAAAAATCATAAACATTAAAATACAATAATAGTACCTACCTGCGTAGTAAAAACAAAAACAAAACTTTAACAGCCGTTTTTATAGGATTTATCGGGTTTAGCTTTATTCTGAATACACAGATATATAAAGCTCACCAAAAGTTATACCACAGCATCTCACGTTTGTATGCATATTTTGTTTACAACAATGATACATAATTACCAAGGATGTTCAAAAGACCAGCACTCTTGCGGAACTTATGTAACAGACCCAAAACACTAATTTATACAACTTAAAAACACTGGTTATACCACAGTATCTCACTCATATATGAACATTTGTTTTTAACAATGAACCATCAATTTTGGGATTTTTAAAGAACAGAACTATTTCAAAATTTGTGAAGGGACTTCCTGTTATCATTTAAGGAAATTGTTACTGCGTAGAAACCTTAGTTATAACACACCATCTCACGTTTTTATGGATATTTTATTTATTTCAGTAAACGGTAATTTCTCTGGAAACTCAAAAGACCAGAATCTTCCATAATTATGCGTCGTAATCTCCATACGACTGACAATTATACCCCAGCATCTCACTTCTCTTATTATGATTATCAGCGACCCTAATTATTTTAACTCGGTAGAACTATGTACAGAATAGATTTAGGATGTACACTTTCTTAATTTCACCTCTAGAACACTCAAATTTGTGAAATTCGATGAGATGCTAAAATTCGATTTGCGAAGTTAGCATCTCATTTTTTCAAAATGCGGTTTCGATAGTAAAATCAACGGAACTATTGTTAAAACTTGTCAAGAACTGTAGAACTATGCGGGATGCCAGTTTATATGCGGTTTATTTGTGAGATGCTGACACTTGAGATGCTAACTTCACACACGTTTTTCTTATTATTCTGATTTAAATAGATTAATAGTTTCTCTAAATAATATTTACTGAATTTTCTTAACCGGGATAAATTATTAACAAATACTTTTATTTCCGATTCTCAGATAACGAGTTACGATGAGATGCCGAATTTCATCTGCCAATCATGTTTCACTCAACTGGAGAAGAGTCACCAGTTCCAGAAGCAAATAGTGCAGTCAGACAAAACACTGCGACGCTATCTGCAGCAACTACGCGGATCTGACAAACAAATCAAGACTGAGTGTTCGATTCAGGAGCCTTCTGAGGACCCTTTAATCCAGAACACTAACCCCAATACCATCGTGAAATGCGAATCTTTAGAACGTCGGGACGTGTTTGATATGGACGTTGATTTGAAAGAAGAGATTCCTTCAAATTATTCTTCAGCAGATGAAACTTATTTAAAATTTGATATTAAAGAAGAACCGATTGACGATAATTCATCAATTCCAACGGAAAGGACTGATAACTTAAATGAAACTTTATCTGAGGATCACGTATTTGATATGAACGTCGACTTGAAAGATGAGGCACTTTCAAATAACACTTCGGCAGAGAAAATCAGCGGGGAAATGTCTTTAAAAATTGAAATCAAAGACGAACTGATAAATGATAATTCAACGGAATGGACTGATAACTTAAATGAGGATGGCGGTGGTAAAACCAGTTTTGATAAATCAGAAAACCTCACTCGAATCGGTTCTGCTAGTTTAAAAAAATGTGTCGTTAAACGCGATGACGAACACAAAAATACCTCTGAAAATAGTAATAGGCATAAAAAAATTGGTTACCAGTGTGACGTTTGTAATAAACACTTTCCTTTTTTAAGCGTATTTAATAGGCATAAACGTACACATACTGATGAGAAACCATACAAGTGTGACGTGTGTAGTAAGCGCTTTAGCCAGTCAAGTAGTTTGAATGTTCATAAACGAAAGCATACTGGTAAGAAACCATACAAGTGTGACGTGTGTAGTAAAAGTTTTAGTAGATCGAGCCATTTAGGACGACATATACGTACACATACTGGTGAGAAACCGTATAAGTGTGAAGTGTGTGGTAAGAGTTTTAGCCAATCGGATGGTTTAAATATTCATAAACGTACACATACTGGTGAGAAACCATACAAGTGTGACGTGTGTAGTAAAAGTTTTAGTAGACCGACTGATTTTAGACGACATAAACGTACACACACTGGTGAGAAACCATACAAGTGTGACGTGTGTAGTAAAAGTTTTAGTAGACCGACTGATTTTAGACGACATAAACGTACACACACTGGTGAGAAACCATACAAGTGTGACGTGTGTAGTAAAAGTTTTAGTAATTCGAGCGCTTTAAGATACCATAAACGTACACACACTGGTGAGAAACCGTATAAGTGTTAAGTCTGTAGTAAGCGCTTTAGCCAAGTCAAGTAATTTAAATATTCGTAAACGAAAGCATACTGGTGAGAAACCGTACGAGTGTGATGTGTTTCAGACACTTTAATCAATCGATCCACTTAATTGTTCATAAATGTACGCATACTGGTCAAAAATGAATAATAATTTAAAATATGACTCGTTGTAATGAGGTGATTATTATAATGAAATCTGTAAGGAAATTTTCAATAAAATATTAAAAGACTTCTATATTTCCCGCTGTTACGATAAAATCTAATGAAAATTAACGTAAATCACAAGATATTTTTAAGTGTTAAATTAAACTTAAATTGACTATTTATTTATAACTGCAATAATCAAGAGCAGTGTTTTTCAACCTGTGGGTCGCAACCCCCTCGGGGGTCGCGAACCTTCTGTAGGGGGGTCGCCAGAGGTCGAGAGAATTTTAGTAATAGCTATGTGCGTAAATTGCGTTAGTTAGTTATCAATTGGCGACGTACTCGATTTATGTAATTGTAAAATAATGTGTTTTACGTACTATATTATGTACTTATATTCGAATCCGAATTATGGAGATGTGTAAAAACGTCGTATGGAATGAATATTTGTAACACTGTAACATACACATAGATACATGACAAAGAAGCGAAGGGTCGGGGTGTCGCGAAATATTTTTTCATACCAGAGGGGTCGCATCATGAAAAAGGTTGAAAAACACTGATCAAGAGACTCAAATATGCCAAAAAAAAATCGAAATCCTCCCTTGAAGCCTCTTAATTAAAGAAAAATCTAGTAGTTTTAAAAAAGCTTTTCATGGCGGTTTGACATTCAATTCTGTTGGCAATACTGGCAACTTCAACATTCGTTGTATGGAGGCTCCATAATGGCATAATTCGTTCATCGTTGTAGACCAGCTTAACAGCACGTTTACGTTGTGATTGGTAAAAGTGTAAAATTCACATAATGAAAAAAATATCGGTAAAAGGCTTCGGACTAAGTACAATGTGTCGATTGTGCTTAAAAAGGAACGTTACCCTGTTAAGTTTATTTGAATTTTTGAGCAGATTTGAGGATCAAGTAGCTGAAATTGTAATGAAGTGTGCTCCTGTTCAGGTAAGTTGGTACACCATAATCTAATAATTATTTTTATTAGTACTTAAACTTAACTGGTTGATCTAATTTATGCAAGTAATTCTACGAACAAAGCCGTTCACAAAAGCGAAGCCGCTACTAAATATTATATTATGACATGTAATAAGAGCAAGGCTACGGGTTCAGACTTTCAGTAGCATGAATGTTAGTAGCACAATGGATAAAAATATTTCACTTCAAGATTCTTAAATTGAGAATATAAGTGTAACGTTTAATTATTACTCTCGCTGATTTAAATAGATTAATAGTATCTCTAAATAATATTTACGGAATATCTTACACTTCGATTTTCTTAACTGGGATAAATTATTAACAAATACTTATATTTCCGATTCTCAGATAACGAGTTACGATGAAATGCCGAATTTCATCTGCCAATCATGTTTCACTCAACTGGAGAATTATCACCAGTTCCAGAAGCAAATAGTGCAGTCAGACAAAACACTGAGACGCTATCTGCAACAACTACGGGCTACTAATAAACAAATCAAGAATGAGTGTTCGATTCAGGAGTCTTCTGAGGACCCTTTAATCCAGAACACTAACCCCCATACCATCGTGAAATGCAAATCTTTAGAACGTCGGGACGTGTTTGATATGGACGTCGATTTGAAAGAAGAGGTTCCTTCAAATTATTCTTCAGCAGATAAAACTTATTTAAAATTTGATATTAAAGAAGAACCGATTGACGATAATTCATCAATTCCAACAGAAAGGACTGATAACTTAAATGAAACTTTATCTGAGGATCACGTATTTGATATGGACGTCGACTTGAAAGATAAGGCACTTTCAAATAACACTTCGGCAGAGGATATCAGCGGGGAAATGTCTTTAAAAATTGAAATCAAAGACGAACCGATAAATGATAATTCAACGGAATGGACTGATAACTTAAATGAGGATGGCGGTGGTAAAACCAGTTTTGATAAATCAGAAAACCTCACTCGAATCGGTTCTGCTAGTTTAAAAAAATGTGTCGTTAAACGCGATGACGAACACAAAAATACCTCTGAAAATAGTAATAGGCATAAAAAAATTGGTTACCAGTGTGACGTTTGTAATAAACACTTTCCTTTTTTAAGCGTATTTAATAGGCATAAACGTACACATACTGATGAGAAACCATACAAGTGTGACGTGTGTAGTAAAAGTTTTAGTGGGTCAAGTGATTTTAGACGACATAAACGTACACACACTGGTGAGAAACCATACAAGTGTGACGTGTGTAGTAAAAGTTTTAGTAGATCGAGCCATTTAAGACAACATAAACGTACACACACTGGTGAGAAACCGTATAAGTGTGAAGTGTGTGGTAAGAGTTTTAGCCAATCGGATGGTTTAAATATTCATAAACGTACACATACTGGTGAGAAACCATACAAGTGTGACGTGTGCAGTAAAAGTTTTAGTGCATTGAACAATTTAATTCGTCATAAACGTACACACACTGGTGAGAAACCATACAAGTGTGACGTGTGTAGTAAAAGTTTTAGTGGGTCAAGTGATTTTAGACGACATAAACGTACACACACTGGTGAGAAACCATACAAGTGTGACGTGTGTAGTAAAAGTTTTAGTAGACCGAATGATTTTAGACAACATAAACGTACACACACTGGTGAGAAACCATACAAGTGTGACGTGTGTAGTAAGCGCTTTAGCCAGTCAAGTAATTTGAATGTTCATAAACGAAAGCATACTGGTAAGAAACCATACAAGTGTGACGAGTGCAGTAAAAGTTTTAGTGTACTGAACAATTTAATTCGTCATAAACGTACACACATTGGTGAGAAACCGTTGAATCTGTAGTAAGCGCTTTAGCCAGTCAAGTAATCTGAATGTTCATAAACGAAAGCATACTGGTGAGAAACCATACGAGTGTGATGTGTGTCATAGACACTTTAATCAATCGATCCACTTAATTGTTCATAAATGTACACATACTGGTTAGAAACAATGTAAGTGTGACGTGTGTAGTAAAAGTTTTAGTAATTCGAGCACTTTAAGATACCATAAACGTACACATACTGGTGAGAAACCATACAAGTGTGACGTGTATAATAGACGCTTTAATCAGTTTATCCACTTAATTGTTCATAAACGCACACATACTGGTCAAAACGAATAATTAATCAAACATGACCAGTTATAATCCAGTGATTATTATATGAAATCTGTAAGGAAATTTTTAATAAAATATTAAATAAGAATTATATATTTCCCGCTAAATTGCCAACCAAAGATCCCTTCTCTTCCAGTACGTGTTGCGGCTTCTAAGAGATTTTAAGAGTCGCATTAATGTGTTTCTGTTGCTTTATGCACTAGTGCGAAATCAAGTAATTTAAACAACCGCTATACTGAAATGAAAAGCTGCTATCGTACAGGGTGTTGTGCTAAAAAGATTTTTGATGGTTTGATATTTTCCTCTCGCGGAAACAATCCCAAGTTGAACATATCGATTCATTTAATAAAAATCGAGAACCGAAACGAACGCCCTGTAGTTTCAATTCTCGATTAAATCGAGCAAAAGATCGATTTATCGGTTCGACGACGAGTCAATCCGGTAAGAAAAAAAAAATTGGTTGTCTGTAAAGTCGGTTTACGGACGATAGTTTTACGTGATAACGTCATAAAGAAACATTGATGAACTCTCTGACGTCACGCGAGAAGAGAGAGAAATGCGTACAAGCCGACGCTTGGGCCGATCGTGCCTCTCTATCGCTTATACCGCGCTCTCGCTTGCACGCTCAGGCTCAGGCGGAACGTGACACTTTTTCGTGCGTGCAGCCGGTGTTTCATCAATTTATAAGACGTTATCACGTCAATATCAACAAGTATAATACAATAGTATATTGTGCAACTAGTGCGACAATGCCGCACGAGTTGCACATACTATTTTTTATTACGAATTAAAAAAAGAAATTAGAAGTAATAAAAATTAAAATTAAATCATTAAAAAGTTGAAAATTCAGTTAAAATTGTCAAGAATAAAAGTCCATAATCGAAAATTTTAACCTCAAATCTGCTTCAAATGACAGTTTGTTTCGTTGACATTAACACCGTTATTATTTTGTTTTTTTCTCTGAATTTGCGGCAAACAATAATTTCAGTGCGACAAATAAAGTTTCCGCACGTAAATGAAAATAGCTACTTTTCAACCGTAACAGCATGCGTAAAGATACCACTTTTCCCGCACGAGTAATAAAAAAAATGTTGTCCTCGTCAAAGTTCATAAAGTAAGTTTTGTGAAGGTGTTTTTAGTACAAACTTGTAAACAAAATATAAAACATAAGTAAATTATATATGCGTTTATTGATTCAAATCACATTTCCCAATATGCCAAATCGAATAACTTTAAAAAGATTAATTTTATTTATTCGCTCAGGATCTAGGCGAGTCCTTTCGTCTGTCGCAATATTTCCCGCAACGGAAGAAAGTCTTTCACAAGGAACGGATGTTACTAATCCGTCAATCGGCCTTATTGAGCTCTACAAATTTTTGGAACGAAGTTCCTTATGGGACGTTACAGCTGATATGAACAGAGAGGGCTAGAAAAAAAAACGTAAAGAAAATCTGTAACGAAAATCTAATCTAATTACCTATTGTATGTCTCTGTCCGTAGACATAGAAAGTTGTAATTTGGCACACATAAAATAGGGAATGGGACAGATCCTAACGGAGTTTTTGAATTTTGGTCCCAGAGGGGAGCAAATTGGAAACAAAAAAAAATTTCGCTTATAATTCGCTCAATTTAAATCAGATCGGTTCGAAACCTGTCTTAAACGAAAGAGGAGAATATTTTACATATATGTCGTATATCAGAATTCGCGCAAATAGTTTTTTTTATACATAAAAAAGCAGAAATAAACACTGTATAAATTCGATTTTGTCTAATACATCGCACACGTGGATCGGTTATCCTTTTCTCTTACACAGTGTTATGTACATTTAAAGATTGCGTATGTTCTGTCTTAAAATAAAAATGTTGCATTTGTTCAAAAACGGATGCCATTTAAAATATTAATTAGTTTTTTGACATTAATATTTTGTGAAATGCTACGCCTTCTAACTTCATGATTTGTTATTAAACCTATATAAATAGCGATATCAAAGCAATGTCAGTGGTTCAGTGGTAGAATATTCATCTTCCATGCGGGTGTCCCGGGTTCGATTCCTGAGAGATGCGCAACAAGTGTTATTTTTATTTTTTTAGAGTTGCAAATCGCACGATTAATTTTTGTTTAATAATCATATTATGGTATACATAAAATTTTCGAATAATTTATAGGCAAATTAGTAAAAAAAATTGCACTTCGGGAGTGCCGGCAGAAGTGAAAACTTGAATATTAACGTCTTAATTTTTTGCATTTAGAAGCATTGTTTATTTATTGGCAACACTTGTAAATAAAATGGTTTGTATCATAGATTGCATTTTTATGTACGATATTTCAACGCTAGATGTCTAACGTTGTACAAATAAAAATTTTCGTCTTACGAATTTTCGATCAGGGTCACGTGTCCTGACGCGAGTTTAACATTTTTTACCCATTACAAAAAAAGTGTACAACGCCGCTAAAGAAGTTTTCACTTCAAAAATTATATGATACATAATAAATAGCGAGTAGAACCGGGTGTTCTACGACACCTCTCGTACTTTTTTTTTTAAGTATATGCTTTTTACTATTTTATAGGTTAAGTGTTGTGTCACAAAGCAATAACGCGTGTCCTTTGCGTCAAAATTTGTTGATACTTAATAACGAAATATTTCCTGTTGAAAACTTTGACTAGGCGTGATAAAAATTAGCCAAAGAAATGTTTGACTCTGCTATGCTTGTGGTAATTTTTAATTAACCTCGCCATTTCGCCACGTTTGTGTAGCTCAGTTCCGCTCAGGGAATATTGCTTTCAATAAGATACTCTGCCTTTTGGGTTAACACTTAAAGGTCAATATAAATACCTATTAGAGTAATTAGGAAGAATCCGTTGCAGTACTTACCAATTAAAAGTTTGAAAAGTGATGATAAAAATGCACTCACCTGTAACAAAAAAAGCTAGATTAATGCCAACACACTAACAAAAATTTTACTATTCACAACAATAGAGAATTTAAATTTAGAAGAATGAAAATAACAAAAAAAAAGGTTTTTTTTGAGTTTTTTATTGCATTGTATTTCATTATATTTTTGAATCACTGTTAAGAGTATTCGTCCTTGCAAACACCCCCTGCAGCCTTCATCTCAAATCTTTTCCCCTCGCCTAAAAACGGTTCGCGCTCTCCCGACGCTATTTTTAAAGCTAGAGGGTTCTAGTAAACGCCAAATGGAAGACAAGGAATCAGACTACAGATCCTTCAGGCGAATTTTATATTATATAAAAATCGCCTTAAAATTTTTGTCCGCGCTAATCTCCGAAACCACTGAACCGATTTTAATGACATTTTGTAAATGTGTCTTGCTTGATGCAACTTACGCTATAGGATAGTTTTTATTAAATATTTTGTACAAAATTACGGAGTTTTGTAAAAAAAAAGTTTTTAGAACATGTAGCGACATCTGATAGAATTTGCTCAAAGCTTTTGAGTTCAGAAGCAAATCTGGAAGAATGTGCTCAAAGCTATTAGTTCAGACATTTCTGCGCTGTAGTCGTTTTCATTACATTTTGTAGAATTTTCCGATAACACAAAATGTATCTATCGCCCCCGGGTAAAACCGGTCCGGGCCGCTAGTATTAAAAATTGTATATTTCTCGCTAAATTGTGGTCTAAAGATCCCTTCTCTCTCGTGCTGCGGCTTCTAATAGATTTCAGGAGTTAATGTTTTTCTTTTACTTTATGCACTAGTGCAAAACAATAGGGCTTCACACGAGAGCGAGATTTTTCTCGTCTCGTCTCGTTCTCGTCTCGGAAAAGCGAGACGAGACGAGACGATACGTTTTGGTAAATATTTTGGACGATACCGAGACCACATACAGTGCAACCCGAGAGTCTCGTTTATGGTCTCGTTAAATTTTTTTTTATAAAGTTTTTATTGGAAAAATTAGAAAAGGTCGAAATAAAAAACAATATATTTTACAAAATATAAAATCTGGTGACCATCTGTGACATATTTTATAGTAAATTTAAAAAAAACTCAACAGAGTATGATTTTTTCACATTCTTACTTCAACTTGTTAACACTTCTTATTGTAACGTATCTTTTATCATAAATATTTATCCTTGCAAATTTCTATATAATAACGTAATAAATATAGCTTTAAAAAACTACTTATTATTATTTATTATTTAGTTTATATAATATATATTATCATTATTTAAAATTAAGCGAGACGAGACGAGACATCTGGTAACGAGACTTGAACGAGACTTGAACGAGACTGAATTTTCTAGGGATTGACGAGACCGAGACGAGATTTTTGATAGTCTCGTCTACTCTCGTCTCGTGTGAAGCCCTACAAAACAAAGTCATTTTACAACCACTATACAGGAATAAAAAGCAGCTATCGACGAGGGTATCGTGCTAAAAAGCGTTTTGGTGGTTTGGCGTTTTTTTCTCACAATTGGCATGTCGATTCATACTTAAAAATGGAGATCCGAGACAATTCGAAACAAAGGCATTAGTAGAATCAATTATCGATTAAATCGAGCATTAAAAGATTGATTATCGATAATCGAATCGTTAGTCGATTTTTTTAAACATGCTTAATTGAAACAATAGTATATTGTGCGACTAGTGAGAGAAGGAGAAGATTCCATGAGCGTAAAACGCACGCGAGTGGAATATTCTCCTTCGATCAATGGTCGCACATAATACTTTATTCAACTAGCAGGAGTAATATGTAATCGGGGCCCTGATAAAAGAAGGAAAAATAATAAATCACTTCATTGATCCAGAAAATTTATTATCATTCTGTACGGCTTATTATTAGCACTCTACGCGTCAACATGAAGTAATTTATTATTTCTCCCGAGTTTAGCAGGGCCCCGCTTATTACATATTACTCACGCGTGTTGAATAAAGAATATTATTATTCGAGAAAAACGTTAATTATCAATTTAATAATTAAACATACAGTAATAATTATTTTTATGAATTTGGCTCTATTCAATAAATAGAGTAATTGTGATCCATTGAAGTTAATGAGAAGTATATGGAAAGAATTCCGAGGTTTAAGGATCAAAAGCAAAGCTGATAACATATCGAAACGTTAGGAATAATTGCAAGTTTAAAAAATTCAGTATTGCTTTGCTTTTGATCCTTATGCCACGGGATTCTTTCCAAATACCTCTCAATAATTATTTTTCATAGCACTCCAAAAATATGTAAATTATTAATAATAATTAATTACTGCCTAAAGCAGAGGCGGAACTATATATGGGCTTTTTGGGCTGCAGCCCAGGGCCCCGTGGATATAAAGGGCCCCCAGCACCCATTGAAGATAATGGACACTATTGCGAATTAAAAAAAAATATTTTATTCAACACGCGTGAGTAATATGCAATTTCGGGGCCCTGCTAAACTCGGGAGAAATAATAAATTACTTCATGTTGACGCGTAGAGTGCTAATAATAAGCCGTACAGTGTGATAATGAATTTTCTGGACCAATAGAAACTCAGTAGCAAGCCCAAGCGTGAAATAATGAAAAAAAAACTGCACGCAGCTTCTGGACCAATAGGAATGTGGTAGGCGGTATTGTATATATGAAAACAGCATCGCAATTCAGCGAAAGTCATGGCAATCTTGTGTTTATACACTGACGGTGGGTACGTCAATCAATGAAGTGATTTATTATTTTTCCCTCTTTTATCAGGGCCCCGATTACATATTACTCCTGCTAGTTGAATAAAGTATTATGTGCGACCATTGATCGAAGGAGAATATTCCACTCGCGTGCGTTTTACGCTCATGGAATCTTCTCCTTCTCTCACTAGTCGCACAATATACTATTATTGTCCTAATTTTTTTTCTTTACCGTATACATTAGGGTGTTCTTTTATTTTTTTGTTTTCGGTCCCATAGCCTAATCAGGGCCGGATTAACCCTGTCCGGGCCCCTAGGCAATGCAACCAGGTCTTTTCAAGTTGATGAAGGGATGTGAGTAACTTCCAGATGATCGTCTCCAGGCATCCTGTTACTTCAATGTCTTATGTGATATTGTAACAACATGATTACTTTGACTAGATGCTGCAGCATCGCCTTACCTAATTTATGGCAACATCGCCATGCACGTTCTCAATAAACAATGTCATGCTCTATTTGTCACGCATATCCGTTGACATTGACATTCAATATTGCACAATAATGTGACCTGACCTTTATAGGCATTATATAATACAGTTGGATCTCGATTAGCGCGCGTTTTAATAGTTCATAACAAGATTATGAAGTTGCCTCGTTCCGTTGAATGGTAGTGGGGAGGATGTCATCGTCCGACGGTCTCTAAGTGGACTAAGCTCCGCTTAGAGAGTATTATCTTTATATATAAAAATTACGTGTCACATGTTTGTCCGCGATGAACTCCTAAACTACTGAACCGATTTTAAATTTGATTTGCACACCGTGTGCAATTCGACCCAACTTGAAAGATAGGATAGCTTACATTTCAATTTATAGTCGCAATATATTATTTTATTGCAAATTATTTGTCTATTCCTTGACAGTCATAATTATCTGTTGACTGGATTGAGTGAATATTCAATAGATGGCGCAACGTTTCATATAAGCTACAATTCAATAGCATAACCACCACGTGTTGCTGAGGTTAAGGTATCGAGCACGACGGCGCAGCCGGAGTGCTCAGCTCCAAAGGATTCTAACAGATGGCGATACCTGTTGACTGGATTGAGTGAATATTCAATAGATGGCGCAACGTTTCATATAAGCTACAATTCAATAGCATAACCACCACGTGTTGCTGAGGTTAAGGTATCGAGCACGACGGCGCAGCCGGAGTGCTCAGCTCCAAAGGATTCTAACAGATGGCGATACCTGTTGACTGGATTGAGTGAATATTCAATAGATGGCGCAACGTTTCATATAAGCTACAATTCAATAGCATAACCACCACGTGTTGCTGAGGTTAAGGTATCGAGCACGACGGCGCAGCCGGAGTGCTCGACATACACACATATACGCCCATGTATATTTTAAAATAGCTAGCAATTAATAAAATAGATAGATAGATGTTCCAATTAAATTGTTTTATTATTTAACTTTATACGTAGCGAAGCACGTACAGGGCCGCTAGTAATATATATGTTGGGCGGATAAATAAATAAATAAATAAATACCGGATCTCGCACTATATATGGTCGTTCAAAAATAAAAAGTTAAAATATCCGACATAAGCAGTTTGGTCTTTTGGTCACAGATACTGTCAACAAATGCAAGTCTTCTGCAAACGCTATACATATTCGCGAGGTAATGTTGTTTGTTTTGCTATCAAAATATTGTCATTATCTATATTTGGGAATTCCCAAGATTAACATATAAATAATACGGCCATACACAAATCTACCGAACAATACTTTTAAAATTTTATTTATTGACTAGCGGTCCCGTCCGGTTTCACCCGGGGGTAAAAGAACGAATGGAGAAGGGATGAACATGAGTACACACATTCAGCTTAGTTTACCGAGATGAATGTTGTGTCCAAATTTCATGATGATCGGAGTTACCGTTCAAAAGTTTTTGTCGATAAAAAGCAGTATTTAAACTTTTTTTAACTAATAATTTTTTTTTAAATTAATTAAATAAAATTAAAATAAATTTAAATGTAAGCCTTAGAAGAAAGCAATGTACAAAATAAAAAAAAATATATATATTCGCCCAACGTGGGGCTCGAACCCACGACCCTGATATTGACAGTCGCATGCTCTACCGATTGAGCCACCTAAAGTTGTGTTATCACAATGCTAATATGAGTATATCTAGTTAGTGCATTTCACATGAATAGAAGCTTATTTTTGAGATACATTTTGCAACATTTTTCATTAAAGCTCCGCTTCTAATGGTCGTAGCGTAATATTATAAAGCCTATGCCCTATAGCCTTCCTCGATAAATGGGCTACCCAACAAAAAAATTTTTTTTTCAATTTGAACCAGCAGTTCCTGAGATTAGCGCGTTCAAACAAACAAACAAACTCTTCAGCTTTATATATTAGTATCGATATGTAACAGATAAAATTCCAGCCAGTTGGGCGACGGGACCATTCCAACTTCAAAAATATTGACATTTTATATAGTATAATAAAGACAATAAAATTTCTGATATCGCGTGAGGTGGCGCGGGTAATGGCTAGTATTCAATATTATATTTGCTATTCGTTGCCGTAATTACCTACATATGTTCCGCGTCACGTAAAAATTAATCAAAGCATGCTTTACTAGTTTATTTCTGACAGATCTATAGAACAAAAGAACAGCTGATTTTTTTTTTATTTTAAAAATATTTCCGAAACTATAAAGTTAAGAAAAAAAATTTTTTAACGAAACTTTCTTGAAAAAATAAATAGAATAATAAGCCGTTATGAAAAGTGTACCATTATTATATAGAAAACACCGTTATAGCATACATCTCTTCTGCGCATGCGCCGATTTTCCCCAAAAAACAATAGGGTTCGTCATATTTGCATACCAAACATCCACCCAAAATTTGGATTCAATCCGTTCATCCGTTTGACCTGTATCGTGCATTTGCAAAATAATCTAGATACAACTTCCTGTACGAGCGAAACTCAGCACATTATCAGTAGCTGGGTGTGCAGTATTTTTACAGGGGTACATTGACGAACGACGGCTTACGTTCTTGAATAAGGATATTGGGTAAGAATCGATTAAAATACTATACAAATGCCGCAAGACCGAGGTTTGTTCATACATATAGCAAAAAAAGTTGGGTAAAATTCCATTTGCTTCATATTCATTGTTAAAACCGAGCGGGGTGGCGTAGCGGTGCACTCGACTCGCATTCGGGAGGTACGGAGTTCTAATGCCGGCAGCATTTTTCATTGATGCTCCGCTCCTATTGGTTGTAGCGTGATATTATATAGCTTATAGCCTTTCTCGATAAACGGGCTATCTTACAAAATATTTTTTTTTTCAATTCGAACAAGTAGTTCCTGAGATTAGCGCGTTCAACCAAACAAATAAACGAACAAACTCTTCAGCTTTATATAATAGTATAGATTACATCTTGTTTGGACCGTTTTTTTTTTGACACCGTCGTTCAAAAAATTTTCACCCGGGTCCGAAAAAAAGATCTGAGTTACTCTCAAATCGCGCCTAAAGAATTTTAACTTCAGTAAAAAGAATTACAATTTCTTAACTTTGTTTTTAATTTCTTAATAATAAAAAAAAAAATTTAATAATATAATTTTGTGGTTTTTTGTGTGAAACTTGGCTTGCTCTGTATAAAAAAACCCATAATTTTGTGTTGAGTGTATTTTGTATGTGTCCTTATCGAAACTGCGATGTGACGTCACAAGCTTCCCCTCAACCTTGTCAGTGGGAGGGTCCCAGTCGAATGGTCGGTAGGATCGCTTACGTCAGACGTGGAGTGCAATTTATATAGAGGAGCCGTTTCTACACGTCGCACAGTGGGCCATAATATGAAAAGCACATATTTTCTCTGAACCGACATCTTGTTAACGCTGCAAATTCTGTAGCAGCCAAATTACCATTGAGACCACATGAATTTTATTTTATTTTAACTATTTTTTCGAAAGGGACATTTTTGCGATTTTGTTGTGAATTAATCAGTTTTCGGTGAATCAAAAATTGTTCACGAGTTTATAAATAGTACCTGGGTGACCGAGCTTTGCTCAGAAAGCTAAATAAAATACTGATATTCAAATACGTATTTATTTAAGTCTCACTTGGATAGTAATTAAAGATTAACTGTCATAATATTTTGAAAACAATTGTTTCATTGTTTGTATAAAATTCCAAAACCTACTTACAATATTTAAGTATTTTCATACGTCAAAAAATTGATTTTTATAATGATAAAATTTGTAAAAAAACGATTTTTTCGAGAGATGAGACCTAGCTAAAACGATTTTTTGCCCCCCAAAATCCCTTTTCAGTAAATTTCATTCAAATCGTTAGGGCCGTTTTCGAGAAAATATTTAGGGACATAGGTAGGTACATAGATACATAGATAGATAGGTAGATACAAGATTAGCTCGTTTAATAATATAGGGATTTAAAGATGATTAGGCAACCTTCATACGAAAAAACGAGTCATTAGTGTTAAAATAATATTAACCAGTTTTTCGAAACATATGCCCCACTGTGCGTCGTTTACTGTTTCGATGATATTACCAACAGGTTAAAGTTTAAGTATCTATACAGCTTAGAGCGATGACACACACAGCGGTTTGCGCCGATCGGCGGCCGACTCGGCCGCCGAGTCGGCACATGTTAGTATGTGTTTTAAATGATGCAAAACACACACTGCGCCAATTGTCGCCCGGCGATAAAAAGCCGTCTCGGCACGTAGATTACAACAAGAAACGCGCGCGGTTTTATTACTGTAAGCGGCGATTGTTTACATTGCTTTGTATGAATCATGACACACACATCGGTTTATGCCGCGTTTTTTTTATAAACTTAGCTACGAAACTATGCATTTTCAGTATTCAAAATGACTGCGAATCAAACATTGCAGTTTTTAGAGGCGACTCTGGATATAGAAAAATTAATAATCGAAGTGCAGAATCGTCCAGCATTATGGGACATGACTCAAGGAGATTACAGTGATAGAATCAAAAGAAAGCAGTGCTGGGAAGAAATTACAGATGTTTTTAGTTTGGGCAGTGATCTGACTTTGGAAGATAAAAAAAAATTAGGTTTGTAAATTTTGTTTATTAAATATAAGAACAGCAATATTTAAATTGAATATAATACAATAGTAAGTAGTCATTTATTTGAAAAATAGTGTGCATATTTATCTCTGGCTGACAGTGCTCTGGTATTTCCTCTATGCGAGTGAGGCTGTAAACTTTCCATACTACTGCTTGGTGGTATATTTGTTTCTAGAAAAAGTTCTTCACCTCTTCCATCTCTTGTTCTTACAAAATTATGTAGCACACAGGCAGCTTTTATAATGCTATTAGCAAAATCAATGTCAACATCAATAGGTCGATGAAATATTCGCCATTTGTTTGCTAAAATTCCAAAGGTACATTCAATGTATCGTCGGGCAGTGGATAATCGGTTATTAAAAGCTTGTTTATCTTCTGTTAATTGTTTTCCGCCGTACGGTCTTAACAAGTTTTCAGACAAAGGAAAAGCTTCGTCGCCCAAAATGACATACGGAAACTTTTCAGTTGAATTTGGCAAAAGACGCGGTGGTGGAATTCCTAATGAATTGTCACATAACTTATCAAATAGTGAGGAATTTTTAAAAATGCCAGCATCACTCGATTTGCCGTAGGACCCGACTTCTATGTACGTAAAGCAGTAGTTGGCGTCGCACATGGCAAATAACACTGTAGAAAAGTACCCTTTGTAATTAAAATACATGGAGCCGCTATTAGGTGGCTGTTTAGTTCGAATATGCTTTCCATCGATAGCGCCAATGACATTAGGAAAGTGTGCACATTTTTCGAATCCTGCTGATATGTCTAAGAATTTCTGTGTAGTTAGTGGAGGTATAGTCGTTTTAGCAAGAGAAAACCATATTGCTTCACAAACTTCTTTAATAATATTACTACTAGTCGACCGTCCTACTCGAAACGTATAGTGTAGTTCAGTTAAAGAACATCCTGTAGCCAGATATCTGAAAAAGATAACTAGTGTTACATAAAATGTTGATAACAAATACACTGTAAATTTAATCAAGATCAGCGATCTATAACCGTTACAAGACCTACATATGTAAAAGCTTTAATTAGTGAAGATATTTCTTTATAACTTGTTTTATACATAAATATTTTACTATTTTTATTTTTTAGGAGATATATTGCATAAAAAATGGAAAAACATAAGAGATCGGTTTGCACGTGACATTCAAGAACGAAAAGGCAAGAGTGGAGACGGAGCTCGCAAAAAACTTCCGTACATGTATTCACACCAACTTGAATTTCTAAGGGACACGGTGACACCAAAAAGAACAGTTAGTTCGTTCGCCGAATCCACCTCAGTTCAAGAAGAACGTGAAGAAGAAGAAGAAGAAGAACACGATGGCGACGAAGAAGAAGATGAACCTCAGGGAGCTACATCTGCGTCTTCAACTCGTTCTTCTACAACCAACGTTTTACGTACACGGGTTCCACAGGTGGGCAAAAAAAGACTGCATCCTGTTGAAGACAAGATTTTACGTACATTGGACAGGTACGAGAACAGAGCAAAAATTGTGAAAGAAAATGTTGAAGACAATGATAATCGACACTTTCTGCTGTCTTTGGTGCAAAGTCTTACATCATTACCTCGACATTTAAATACAAGTTGCAGAATTGAAATTATGCAATGCATTAACAAATACGAAACTATGAGCCATCAGCATCAGCATCAGCAACTATTACCATATCTACCAACAACTCACTCATATCCACATCATGGGCAATATAATCTACAACAGCAACATCAATCGCAACAAAAACCAAACCAACATCACGTACAACCGATGCACCCCACACAAATGTATGTCCAAAATCAACTGACATCACATCAGTATCCGCCTAGGGCATCTGTGACTCCGAGGCCAACTCCATCTCCAGCCGAATCTGCTGCATCCTATATTTCTAATTTTAACGACGAAACTGATTTAATAAGTAATATCTAATTACATTTTTCAAAATTATTTTGGTTGATGTTTTTATGGTTCGTAAGTGTAATCCATTATTTTTTATTTGTTTGAGTTTATTACATTTTATTATTGCCTATGCATTATGTATTTTCAGTTTTTTTAGTAGGTATATTTTCGAAAAACTCAAAGAAATATAAAATTTGCTTTGGGTTTGGGCGAATTTATTTATTTTATTTTATGTAATGAGATTACCTAATAAAAATCACTTTAAGTAATGTTTTTTTTTTTCACTTACCTAAGAGTTATGACCAATTTTTCTTCTGGTGGAATACAGTTTCTCATACGAGTGTTTTTCTTTGTTATTTTTTGTCTTATACAACCTAGTAATTCATCAAAAGAAGTCGTTGACATTCGAGTAAAATTAAAAAATTTTTCTTCATCTTCCCGTACTTCAGCATAGAGGGTGTAAAAATGTCCTTTGGTTTGACGGTCGTTAACGATTGGGTGCACCCACATACGTCGATTCTTTTTATTTCTTCTCATCCAACGTAAGTATAGCAATCCCAAAAGTATCACAGATTTTATATCATCATCCATTTTGAACAAACACACTGGTTCTGCAGCAAAAACTGACCGCTTCGTCGGCACAAACCGCTGTATGTGCCAATGTGGAGCGGCGGCCGACTCGACACAAAACCGCTGTGTGTGTCATCGACGTCTAGGCGGCCGAGTCGGCCGTCGATCGGCGCAAACCGCTGTGTGTGTCATCGCTCTTAAACAGCTGGATATCTTCGGTTCGGGAAGAAAAATAAATCAATGACGAAGCACATAAATGATTTTTGCACTACCCCCTATAAAATTGGGCTATTGCGTACTAGTGCGGTAAAGTAAAACAAAACCAGTCGCACTGTATCAGTTCCATATCACTGAGAGTTTTTTTTTATAACCTACTAATGATTGACGTTTGTTTAAAAGCGAACTGTCAAAAATTTTGAAAATGAAGCGAAAGCCAGTTATTTTAGAGTAGGTAATCGGCCATGGCCTTGAATAAGGAACCATCTCGATATTTATCTGGAATTATTGAGGAGAACCATGGAAAACCTCAACAAGATGGCCTGTACAGGAATTACCGTTTCTCGGCGAATTGCAGCAGGAAAAAATCCCAGCAACATATGTCCCCGCCGGGATTCGAACCCAGTACTCCCGAATGCGAGTCTAGTGCTCTCACCATAACGCCAGCCCACTTGGTAATTGGATCTTAAAATAAGCGATATAAATATGAAACAAAGAGAGTGTGCTTTAGACCACACGACTGAAGTAAAACTTCTTCCTGCCATAATTTGTTATAATTCACCCGAAAATTCTCAAAATATAAACTTTAAAATGAATTTACAATTTTATTCACTTTAAACGTAGAATATTTAATGTATTGAACAAAATATTATTTTTTTCTGTCACCCGATAGCGCCACTGGCCAAGTATGTGTCATTCTATTGCTAGTACTGCTTATTGTTAGTAATAGCCAGTGAAGTATTTGTTTCGGCCACCTGATGGCGCCACTAGCCAGTGAAGTATTTGTCATCCTCTTTCTATCTACACTAACTTATATCTCCCTCTCAACTTCCGTTCGCCTCGCCCGATCACAGTTTCCGTAAATTTCTCGTCACGCATTTACCAGCTTACTGCCCAAGCCAAGCGTGCGTAAATAAGTTTACTTCGAAAAAAAAAATAAAATAATTGTTGCTAGGACTATTGGTGAAATCGCGAGACTTGTGTGGAATTGACGATAGAGGCGCGCCACGGATGGTCCAAAATGAGAGGATATAGTGTTGCCGGGACACGCCAGACTAACAGATCAATATTACCGAGGTATAAATGGGACTGTAGTGCATGCATTCGAAAAGTGGCTTAACGACATGTAGTGGACTTTCTCTCTCTCTCTCTCTTTCTCTGAAAAACGCTGTTCTCCTCAACGATTGTCATCATAAAACTTATAATTACATAGTACAAAGGTTAGTAGATTACAGAGGCTGCCTCATTACATCTGTGATCTGACCAATCAGCGTAAGCGCGGCGGAACGTTTATCTATAGTCTATAGTATAGACTCTATACTAATATATAAAGCTGAAGAGTTTGTTTGTTTGTTTGTTTGAACGCGCTAATCTCAGAAACTACTGGTTCAAATTGAAAAAAAAAAATTTTGTTGGATAGCCCATTTATCGAGGAAAGCTATAGGCTATATAAAATCAGGCTACGACCATTAGGAGCGGAGCATTAATGAAAAATGTTGCAAAATGTATCTCAAAAATAAGCTTCTATTCAGGTGAAATGCACTAACTAAAAATACTCATATTAGCGTTATCAGAATACAACGCCGGCTAACTCAATCGGTAGAGCACACGACTGTCAATACCAGGGTCGTGGGCTCGAGCCCTACGTTGGGCGAATATTTTTTTATTTTTTTTTTTTATTTTCTACATTGCTTTCTTCTAAGGCTTACATTTAAATTTATTTTAATTTTATTTAATTAATTAAAAAAAAATGTTAGTTAAAAAAAGTATAAATACTGCTTTTTATCGACAAAAAATTTCGAACGGTAACTTCGATCATCATGAAATTTGGGCACAACATTCATCTCGGTAAACTAAGATGAATGTGTGTACCCTACTCATGTTCCTCCCTTCCCCATTCGTTCTTTTACACCCGGGTGAAACCGGACGGGACCGCCAGTATTTTTATAAATGAATGAAGGAATTTTTAGGAAATTAGGATAAGGTAGGCAAGTTTTGAGCATTGGAGTTTGACAGGTAAATCGGCCATGACCTTGAATAAGGAACCATCTCGATATTTGTCGGGAACTGTTGAGGGAAACCATGAAAAACCTCAACAAGATGGCCGGTACAGAGATTACCGTTTCTCGGCGAGAGGCAGCGGGAAAAACTTCCAGCCACATCTACCCCCGGCCGGGATTCGAACCCGGTACCTCCTGAAATGCGAGTCCAGTGCTCTGACCGCTACACCAACCCGCTCGGTGAAAAAATGAAATAGTACTAAGCCCAGAAAAGCTTTATAGTAGGTGACCTTAAGAAACAATACAGCTAGAGTAAGAAAATAAACGAAATGTCGTTCTGAGCAAACGAATGTAATTTATTTCGACTGTATCGGTCCCAGAGGATCGGTATAGGGTATTAATCTTAACAAATATTTATATAAAACTCTATCTGTCACATCTGCTAGGCTATAACTCACGAACTGTCAAACGGTTCCAACAACAATTGACAAGGTACTTTTATATGAACTGAATTTCAAATAAAGTTGTGTAAGGCCCGCCGTAGACGCGCATGATTATGTCTTAGGCCTGGCACACATGAAGAGCGTTCAACGCGCGTTGGCCCAACGCGCGTTTACAATTTCTATACAACTGTATATAACTGTTTATATGATAACGCGCGTTATCATGTAAACAGTTATATACAGTTGTATAGAAATTGTAAACGCGCGTTGGGCTAACGCGCGTTGAACGCCTCTCATATAAACTAGGCCTTAAGGGGTAATACGCAGCTGCAAGGCCAATTACCATTCAAACCAGCGTTGCCAGACGTCCCGATTTTGGCGGGAAATCCCGATTTTTAAATCAAAATTAAATGTCCCGCGCGGGACAGGCTGAGTCCCGCTTTTCGGGGATAAATCTGGGATAACTTTAAAAGTAATTCTTATAAATAATTATTCTCTTATTGTAAGTTGCAATTTGTAACACTCACTCCACAGACTATTGTTTGAAACGCCATATTTTTCTAATGAATAAAACGTTTTTGATTTTGATTTCTGTTTTTTTTTTTTTTATTCTGATGACGAATAAGACTCAACTATTTAACGATAGGGTAAATCTAATTTAAAATATGATATTTTTATTAAAATACATTTTCTATGGCTATTTTTTGCTATCTATTGTCACGTAAACGTAATTTTAATTCAAATAAAAAGATAAATAGGTATTTGAAAACTTCTGATTATATACGTTTTTTTACTATGTCCCGCTTTCGACAAAAGAATCCCGCTGTTTTCACTCAAAGAGTTCCAAAATCCCGACTTGGCAAAAAAAAAACTGGCAACGCTGATTCAAACCCACAAGTGAAGAATGGGACTAGTTTAGGTCTAAAATAACTTTTCAAAAATTTTACAATATCTTTCCGTGTTGAGGTCCTCTTGCATCTAAAAAACACATTTTTGAAAAAACACTGTGCGTCTGTTTGTCTGTGAACACGATACAGGTCAAACGGATGAGCGGATTGAAACCAAATTTTGGGAGGATGTTTGGTATGCAAATATGAAGAGCCCTATTGTTTTTGGGGAAAATCGACGCATATTGATAAATAAATAATTATCACGTAGGTACCTTTTAAGTTATGCTATTTATATAATGGTTTACAATCGGAATTTTATGGTACATAAAATTGACATCAGTTTTCCTTATTACATTTTTTTTGACACATCATGGCCAACTAAAGTTTTTGACTTACAGAAACATGTCGCAATTTCCATTAAAAGTGAGTTTAATAATTCTCTATTACCCACTAGCGGCGCTAGTAACTAGCAAAAGGATCTAATTATGCGATACCAGATTCGTTCGGGATTTAGTAAAAATCATTTTAACGATATACATTGAAACACAATGGGTAATGTATTACCGTTATTTAATCAACAACATCTTAATCGATAGCAACGTTAGACACAAGTCTTGTCTGCCTGTCTGTCAGTTCGTCGTTTACACTAAACATTAGACCCACACGCTTTGTATAGGTTAAAAGGATCTGCAGTGAAGTTGCCGTTTTCCACATCGCTTCTTCTATTTCCGTCTTCTATTTCTCCCCAATGTTAATCTTGATCGGTTCTCCCCTTCTTCTCCTTTCTCGTTCCAAAGGAGCTGTTCTCATGCCCTCCTAATGGAGACGGTTCACACGTACAAATTTTCACTTAATACGTAATGTTAAGCAAAAACGCATACCAGTAGCGTTCAAAACGGTTTTGGTATATATTTACAGTTCGATGAACTAGTTAGACGGGACCCAAGCAATAGCTTTATTTGTGAATCTGTGAGTTACGCTGTTTGTATCCAGCGTACAGCCCAAACGCCTTAACTGATTTTTAAAAAACTTATTTATTTATTAAGTGATAAAAAGATTGCGTTGTCATCTCATCATTTCGACACTGGACATAAATTTCTATTTGATGAAGTTCAAATATTAGATAAAGAGTCAAATTGGAAGAAACGCAATATCAGTGAAATGTGTTTTATTAGAAAAAACAATTCTATTAATTACAGAACAGATACTCAAAATTTAAGTAGTCAGTATAACTATGTAATGAAATTGAACTAACTTTCGTATTTTTATTTTTTTATTTATTTTATTTATTTTTATTGTTTAAAATGTATACATAAACTTGTTGCCATGTTTTTGTCTTATGTACCTTAACTTTTGTTAATTGCTATGGTTAGTAATTAATGTTTATTTTCATAATTATTGTTTTAAATTTTCACATTAATTGTACTTGAAAAAGTCTAAATTTATAGACGAAACGTCGTACACTGAATAAAGAACTTTTTGTCAACAATCCTGCGATTCTTATTAATAATTGTCTCGATGGACACGATTTCTAATATTTATTTGTTCGATTCGTCTGCGGGTAACTTAGATTCTGTCGTCGCCCGACTTTTGAACTTTGATCCCAGAGAGGAGAAAATTAAGAAAAAAATACGTGTGGCACTCGGGGACTGCCGCGGTAAAGGTATTGCATATTCTTTTTAGGTCTTTAAGTTTTTCTTCTCTATAAAACAAAAATAGCTAGGTATAAATAATAAGGTATAAATAGTGTAATTACACACCAAAACAATTATTCATTCAAAAAATTTGAACAAAAAGAACGATATTAAGAGTTTGATCATAGAATTTCGCGTGATGTACATTTATATAGATATAATATCATATATACTTTCTCTGCACATAACCTAAATAATTTAGGTTATTTTTATAGCAGTATTATATATAAATTCATTTATACACAAATAAAGATAGAATCAGTTATGAGCACAAAACACACATGTTTTGTGGTTATGAGCAGTTATGCAGTTATGAGCACACAAACACCGTGCCGAAGTCTGCCGAACTGAAACGACGTTAGACGATGTATGGCTGTCAACGCCGCACCGCTGTGCCGGTCGGAGTGGGGGGTGTTAGGTTTTTTCGTTACGGAATTTATTGATTCGGTCGCCGCGCTCAAAGCCCGCGATAGAAGCTATGCACTAGCTTAAAAAGTTAATTGCTCGTTCAATTTAAATCAGATCGGTTTGAAACCAGTCTTGAACGAAAGAGGAGAAAATTTTATATAGTTTTCGTACAACAGAATTTGCTCAAACAGTTTTTATATAGATTTATAATACAGAAAAATACCTGTATAAATTCAATTTTGTCTAATACATCGGTCGTCTTTGTCTGCCGCACAATGTGATGGATATTAGAAGATTGCGTATGTCCAGTCTTAAAATAAAAACGGCTGCTATTTCTAATATAGTAATTCAATTTTTTGGCATTAGTATTTTGTGAAATGCAACGCCTTCTTCTAAGTTAACAATTTGAAAAAGTAATTATTAATATTATTTTGACAGATGCCAACGTCATTTTTGACATTTTTTACCATTCCAACACCACGGATGAGCGGATTGAAACCAAATTTTGGGAAGATGTTTGATATGCAAATATGAAGAGCCCTATTGTTTTTGGGGAAAAATCGGCGCATGCTCAGAAGAGATATATGCTATAAAGTTTTTTTTATTAGATTAGGAAATATCGTAATAGTTACACAATCAACGTTACAGTTTAACGCCCACTGGCAGATCCCAAAACTCGTGTGTATTCTGTGTGACAGACTTTCTTCCGTTTAGGCGCTGTTCTGCGCTCCGAAGCAGCACATAAAACGTCATCGTCAGATAGTCCCGGTGTACACTGTGCAACTCCTGACCGACACGTCATAGCGTGTTATTTAGATCGGTTTTGAGCTGCATTTACCGTCAGCACATTACTATTTATCAGTCATATGCTAGAAGTATTAACTGAAACTTTTTCGTTCAATCAACACATTTAGCGGCTTTGACTCGACGGTATACATATGTCGAAACACACGGCTTATGGCAGTAGTGACTAGTGTTACAGTGTATATTGCAGTTTGTTGTCAACAGTGTTTTGGAAAAAATAATTAAAACATCATAAACATGGATGTGATTCATAATTCAATTATCCCGCCCCCCATTCCTAGCCTGTATTAGGAGTTACCTCAAAACATACATTTCAAATGTTTAAGCGCCCCGTCACTGCCTTGGATATATCTGGCATGTTTCTATGTTCGTGCCATATATAATGTTCACGATTGCGCCCTAAATGGGAACTTTCAGTACGCCAATGATTTTAACGCAATGTCAACAAATTCCGTTTTTCTACTTCAAACTGCGCGGGTATTCGGTTAGCCTTTTGTGACGTCAAGAAAAAAACAACGGAAGATTGTAATTTAGCTAACCAATCGAATCGGGTGTTGACTAAGTTACAAGGGAAAATTTCAAAATTAAATTGAGTAATAATTTCATTGATGTTTTCTTATTTTGTGTGCAGTATAAAAATATTCTTCGATAGAGTAATAATAATTCAACATTGAATAAAAAAGCGTATGTTGGAAGACTTTTTACAGTATAGCGTCTTACCGTTACAAAATACTGTAACGAGACATCACTGGAGGCGGCGGCAGTGCATTGTTGTTGGGCCTGCGTGGACAACAATGCTCGCATTGTTGTCAAAAGCGCATAGACAACAATACGCGCATTGTTACGCACATTGTTATCAGAATCGCATAGAAGAATGCCGAAGCTTAAAGAATGTCGTGGAATGTTCCAGAATGCGACTTAAGAGCTATATAAATGCTGCGTAGACAACTATGCGCGCATTGTAACGAACATTGTTATCAGAATCGCATAGAAGAATGCCGAAGCTTAGAGAATATTGTAGAATGTTCCAGAATGCGACTTAAGAGCTACCTATATAAACAGCGCAGGGCAATCAGTCAGTGCGAATAGAAGGCCGTGATATTATAAATATTCTGTGTACATAGCAGTTTAGTGTTGTTATTGTTGCTTAGAATTCACCGAGCGGTGTAGCGTAGTGGTGAGAGCACTAGACTCGCATTCAGAAGGAACCGGGTTCAAACCGCGGCGGGGGCTTTTTCTTGCTGCCTCTCGCCGACAGTTCCATGGTTTCCCTCAATAGTTCCAGATAAATATCGAGATGGTTACTTATTCAAGGCCATGGCCTAATACCTGTCAAACTCCTATGCTCAAAATTTGCCCACCTTATCCCAATGTCCTAAAAACTCCTTCGTTCGCACATTGCTATTAATTTGTTGAAGTTGAAAAATGTAGAAAATAACGGAAGTGTAATAGATCGAAAATAGTAATAGTGCGAATGGCGTCTGTTATGACGTCAAGTCGAGAAACGGACGTTAAACGCATTATTATTATTCTTGTTGTTCCTTATAATTCTATTGTTTTCCGTTATTTATTTTAGTTTATCGTTTCATTAATGTAGAGAAGTATTTTTTTGTTAACGTTTATTTTTGTAAATAGATATTTTTACCACCAACAAAGAACTGTTTTGCAGTTTCGTTCCAATACAAGCCGGCTTCGTATCACACAAAGTAGTACACGACGACGTTGATACCGTTGCTTAAAGGCTTAACTAGATTGTGTTAGAGACAGGTTATGTACACGTGAAAATAGAAAAATATTGTTAAAAACAAACTGGATGTCTCGTGTTGTTTATATGTGGAAAATTTATCCGAGTTATATTGAGTTATTTATGTCTAGTGGAGGCTTCTTATTACATTTATTATACCTAGTTTGACAGTTTAGTGGAATATCTATACTAATATATAAAGCTGAAGAGTTTGTTTGTTTGTTTGAACGCGCTAATCTCAGAAACTACTGGTTCAAATTGAAAAAAAAAATTTTTGTTGGATAGCCCATTTATCGAGGAGCGGAGCATTAATGAAAAATTGTTGCAAAATGTATCTCAAAAATAAGCTTCCATTCAGGTGAAATACACTAACTAAATATACTCATATTAGCGGTGTCAGAATACAACGCCGGCTAGCTCAATCGGTAAAGCACACGACTGTCAATACCAGAGTCGTGGGTTCGAGCCCTACGTTGGGCGAATATATTTTTATTTTTTTTTATCTTCTACATTGCTTTCTTCTAAGGCTTACTTTTAAATTTATTTTAATTTCATTTTATTAATAAAAAAAAATTATTAGTTACAAAAAGTATAAATACTGCTTTTTATCGACAAAAAATTTTGAACAGTAACTCCGATCATCATGAAATTTGGACACAACATTTATCTCGGTAAACTAAGATGAATGTGTGTACTCATGTTCCTCCCTTCCCCATTCGTTCTTTTACACCCGGGTGAAACCGGACGGGACCGCTAGTAATAAATACTTTAGGTAGGGTTTAGTCCACGCTTTTATTAGCTTCACCTGTAAGTATGTTTGCATCTATCTATCTGATTGAATTTTTCAAATTAATTTTCATCCTCTTCCAAGATAATAATTTGAAATTTTGTACACGTTTTTGCAGATTTAGGATTCTTGTGAACGACCGTTCTAGTCAACGGGTAACGGGCCGACGCGAAACGGTTACCTTCGTACACGATCCGCTAATATAACGTGAGCGCGTCCGTTGTTATCGATATCAGTTCTATACTTGAAGGGCGAAGAAATACAAGTACGTTATGTATTGCTTGTTTATTTTTGTAATTTTCTAAAGTCTTGTCTCAACACTGGCCTATTATGAACAAAGCTAATTAATAAATCCATATCAACATCAATTTTAAACTCCATATTCACAATGAGCAGCACAAGGTAGGTAGGTATAGGTAAAAACGTGCGCGCACATCTGTCGTCGTCAACAGACTTCTATGTGCATCGGACCGACCGCCGTCGCGCCGAGGGGCAACGTGCGGGTATCCATTGAGTTTTGTTGCTGCGCATCGATCCGTTGCCCGTTATAAAAATCGGGCCGTTATCCTTTGTCGTTAACAAGAGGTCTAAAGGTCACTAAGAAAAAGTGTCCATGGGCACATAGCCTAAAAACCAATAGATCTTTAGCTACAGATATGTTTAGCGAGATTTTAGATATAGGGATATCCATTGAATTCACAAACATGTTCCATGTTCAACTTTTGTGCTTTTTTTTAGAAATAGAAAAATAGTCGAAAACTAGGTAGGTAATGTTGGAACGTGTTACCCTGTATAAAATAATAATGTCATATTCGAATTCAGCGCACTCGAAAACATAATCCTAGAGCTTAGGATTTTTTAAGATTGTGAATTCAATGGATAATCCCTATATTTAAAATCTCGCTACACATATCTGCAGCTAAAGATCTATTGGGTTTTCTATGCACCCGAGGACACTTTTTCTTAGTGTCTTTTAAACTATAAAATAAAACCATTTTCGATCAATTTAACCCAGAACCAAATTCCATAAGATTTGTGCAGGGTCTTTTGAAGGTATCAAAATTATTACAAAATGCATCAAGGATATTTTTTGCAAATTAAATTACGCAAAGTTAATAATTCAAATCTTGATTAAGCTCCACTAATCATCAGTCAGCTTTTAGATTTTGTATTCACTTATTACAAAACAAGTGTTCCACATATCTCCACAGTACCTGAAATACCTACCCAAAAATGTTCCTACGGCCTCGAACTGCGCACTGTACACCTGGCTCCTAATTTTTATTACACGAACTGCGCACTGTACAAAATACCATAAAAATTCACAGTACACGAACTGCGCACCAGGCATTTATAATAATAATTATGTATGATCAAAGGAAAGAAAAATAAAACTTAACAGCTCTGCAAGTTTTAAAAGCACATCGCCAATACGACCCACCATTTTTTAAAACCTTCGAAAAGGAAAACTTTACACCTTCCAAAACCAAAACTTCGTTTCCTCTTGCACTATACTCAAAAACGGGATTTATAATGAATATCATAACGCTAGAGTAACTTTAGCAAGATTCAATTCCGGATTTAGAGGTCTGGAGGCCCCCTGGCCTCAAATTATTTTCCAAATAAAATGGACAATTTTTTTCAGTCGAGTTTTCCAATAAATAATTTATTGTGAAACCAAGTATAGATCTTTTATTATTTAACAAACATATAAATATAATCGGAAACAAGAATTATCAGAAATTTTTTTAGCGTTAACGAAGGTAAAACGCGAAAAAAAAATATCAAAGGAAAAGTTGTTTATTAGTGTTCACTAGTCTGAATTTGATTTTTTTTTAAGTCTCTATTGTGGGGGCCCCTCTTTTGTGGAGGCCCTGTGGCTGTAGCCCCGGTTGCCCTCCCCTAAATATGGCCCAGGCAAGATTTCACTACAAGCACCTCCACAAAACAAATCTGAAGAACAATTGAAAAATGAACATTTCCATCAAAATCTAATGCGCATCTACCTGACAATGCGAAGATAAATCAATTAAGAAAAGGGATTAATAACTATTTTTGCAAATGCCAGCAATTGGACTAGTGCGGAATTCATGTTAAGTATTACGAACACTTATTAAAAGATTAAGAAAGTACGCAGTTCATGTACGTCCAAATGTTCAATAGCTCTCCTACTATAACCTTGAATAAAAGTGTAAAACCCACATCTCTAAGATCCCTTTTTCATGGGAGACGAAGGTGGATATTCCTGACACCATCTCCGTGTCGTGAAATACCAATTGGGGAACGCAATTCCTAAGGAAACAATATTATCTCACAGTGAAAATTATCTACAACTATGTTAAGTCTGCAGTAAATACAGAATAAACAAACTAACATTGGGTATGTTCCGAAATATAACCCAGTATACTGACGTCATGAATTGTATTGGTGTGCCACCATATTGTACTGGTGAGACAGGTGTGACGTAGCATAAATATTTAACCGGACGGTGTGTGCATCAGACTTTGTGGATTTTTTATTTCATTATTTGTTATTTGCAATAATGTCTTATCAACAACGCAAACAATTACTTTTATTCAACACGCGTGAGTAATATGTAATTTCGGGGCCCTGCTAAACGTGGGAGAAATAATATATTACTTCACTAGTGTAATAATGAATTTTCTGGCGTGGGAGAAATAATGTATTACTTCACTAGTGTAATAATGAATTTTCTGGACCAATAGAAACTCAGTAGCAAGCCCAAGCGCTAAATAATGAAAAAAACTGCAAGTAGCTTCTGGACCAATAGGAACGTGGTAGGCGGTATTGTATACTTATATGAAAACAGCATCGCAATTCAGCGAAATCATGGCAATCTTGTGTATACACTGACGGTGGTACGTCAATCAATGAAGTGATTTATTATTAATTTTCCCTCTTTTATCAGGGCCCCGATTACATATTACTCCTGCTAGTTGAATAAAGTATTATGTGCGACTATTGATCGAAGGAGAATATTCCACTCGCGTGTGTTTTACGCTCATGGAATCTTCTCCTTCTCTCACTAGTCGCACAATATACTATTTCTTCATACCTCGATCGAAAGTACGTACTTTCATCCCTAATAGCAGGGACGAAAGTTTGACATTTACTCCCTGTTATTTATTATATTAAATGACAGCGGTAAGCCTAGTTACGAGTATAAATACGCATGAGAAATTTTTTCCTCCCGCCGTTCTCACTAGGAGTAAATGTCAATCTTTCGTCCCTGCTGACGAAAGTACGTACTTTCGAGCGGATATGAAGAAAAATCGTATACACCACACGGACCTTAAAAGTTGAAACCTCGGCCCTGCGCGTCGTGAGCCCGAGGCGAAATTCAGCTTTCGGCCCTTGTGATGTAATATATTATTAGTAGTGATGTGCCGGATATCCGTATCCGCGGATATCCGAGGGAGAAGAAAGATCCGTATCCGTATTCGTTAGTTTTTGGCGGATCTTTTACCTTATTAATTTTCAATTCATAGATGAAATTTTATATATATAGGTGATTAGGTAATAATGAAAAACTGTTAGATTCCATTTAGATTATTTCTTATTTTTTAAAATCGTATTTGACACATTTATATTGTAAACATTTATCGTAGTGAGGACCATACCAATAGTACATAACTCAAAGGTACTAAAAAACTATCTTTATAATGAGATATTGCACATCGATCTTTGGAAAGAGACTATCTGTTATGAGAGTTAACTCTTAAAGAGGTCAATAACTTTTTCCCATAACAGATAGTCTCTTTCCAAAGGTCGATGTGCAATATTTACCGCCGCGTACTCTAAGAAAGTTAAGATCCGTATCCGTATCCGCGGATCTTGAAACCAAATATCCGTATTCAGATCCGTATCCGCGGATATACATTTTTAACGATCCGGCACATCACTAATTATTAGTGGACTGAGTTTCGTCTCAATCGCATGCGTAGCCGCGGGTAACAGCTAGTATTAGTATAGAATTATTATTATGTAACGTCGATCGATGAGTTCGTTCTATTAATTATTCTTACCACACTTTCGATTTGTCAGTTATTTTTTTTACCCACACGGAACGGAGGCATGTATATGCGTTTAGGGTGAGAGATTGTGTGTTTGTTTGTGAGTTTTTGTCAATCAGTTTAACTCGCGAATTTCAAGTTTGCATTGCCAATGTTTTTTGAAGGTTATTATTTATGAAGAACGCCCTGTTCGATGTTTTTGTGGTACCTACAGTTAATAACGTCGGTTGTCGAGCGTTTGTACAATATCTCTCTTTCTTGTGGTATAACGAAATGAATATTTCTGTACCGGATCAACCTAATATTGTATTGGGTGAGAAGACGTGATCAAAATTTAAAACAAGCTCACTACCCTTGCTTTGCCAGTACTGTATGTGCCAGAACATGAAAGCCTTTTGTTCTAAACAATATTATTGTGATACGCAAGGAAATGTCCCATACATAATAATAAGGATCAACGAATTTGTATCATGGCCTACCGGGAATCACCAACAATTTTTGACGGAGGCATTTTTTAAAAAATCCGGCGAGACACATATAATAAAAGTGCCAAACCCTATGTGAACTTAACCTCTCTTTTTGTGCAAAATACAAAACTTAACCCCTTAAGGACGTAGTCCTATGTTCAGGCTCGTTTTCAACCCTTATTTCAGATTTTTTTTTAATAACAAAAGAATGTACAATCATTTCAATTTTGTTACATGTTTTTACTGACATTATAAACTAAGAAAAACATTTTTGACGTGATAACGTCTTATAAATTGATGAATCACCAATCTTATAAATTGATAAAACACCGGCTGCATGCACGAAAAAGTGTAACGTTCCTAACGTTCCTAGCGTTCCTAACGTTCCTAACGTTCCGCCTGACCCTGTGCGTGCTTTTCTCGAAAACGGCCCTAACGATTTGGATGAAATTTACTGAAAAAGGATTTTGGGGGGCAAAAAATCGTTTTAGCTAGGTCTCATCTCTCGAAAAAATCGTTTTCATACAAATTTTATCATTATAAAAATCAATTTTTTGACGTATGAAAATACTTAAATATTGTAAGTAGGTTTTGGAATTGTATATAAACAGTGAAACAATTGTTTTATAAATAGTATGACAGTTAATCTTTGAGACTTAAATAAATACGAAAGAAAGAAAGTTAATAAAAAAAATTATTTTTATAGGTGGTGAGTAATTTAATAAATAAAATTTACCTAAATTTGAAGCGAAAGATGCAATATCATAGATTAGAATTATTATAATTATTATATAAATTTAGGTTATGTATTACGGAATACGTTATCACGTAAAACTATCGTCCGTAAACCGACTTTACAGACAACCAATTTTTAATAACAAAAGAATGTACAATCATTTCAATTTTGTTACATGTTTTTATTGACATTATAAACTAAGAAAAACATTTTTTTTGCTTAATTTTACGCCATTTTATAATTGTTTTTTTAACCTAAAGTAGACAACTTTAAATGGAGGTAGGTGGGTAGCGGGTAATAACGTCACTTGGAGTCATCTGAATTATTAAAATTAAATTGGTTATTGCTTTGTAGGCTTGTGGTTCTATCCCGTACTAGAAATAAACATTTTTATTGATAAATAACAAAATGGCAGGTTTAAAAAGAAAACAACGATTAAATCGTGATTTTATCGTTGAAAATCTGTAAAAAAATAGAAATAATTTTTACAATTAAGTAATTCTAGTACCGGACGGAGCTATTGTTGTGTAGAATACCCTGTGCAAAATTGAAAGCAATCGGTTGTATACAGCTGTTTCAATCACCCGCGCCACTTATAAAAACGTAGTTTTGAGAAAAACGCGTTTAAAGTTTTGATTTCAGATTTCTTACAAAAAAATAAAAATGAATATTTACACTAATCAGCTATGCCTGATGTATAGTAAACCTTCCGTTTCTTCAAAAGCATCGTTTTCTGCTAATTTTTTTGCTATGGTCTGCGAGAGTATAAGGGCTACGAGATAATAATTGAGAGGTAAGAGTCTTACCGTAAGACAGTTGCTGCTCTCGACTATATGCTATAGCTTTGTAAAAATTTAATATTTCGGTCTAAAATTTTTACAGTACTTTCTCAATATATTATACTTACTAAAAATGTAAAAAAAACATATTCAATTTTCCGAAACCCGAACACCAGACTACGTCCTTAATACACCCCAAAAAATAATATTTTTTTACTTAATTTCTACATTCTCCAGTAAGTAAATTCATATCCGCAAACTAGTGTTTTCTTAAAAGTTGTAAGTCCGGTTCTGTCGGGCCGATTTTATTTAAATTTTAGCAGCACATTTTAATCTTTACTGAATAGTTCAATTTCAAATTTAAAAGGATTCTGAGAATTGTTTCGGTATTTTTCGAACAAACAAGTGAGGGGCTGATGTCACGAAACACTAATAATTGCTTGCACTTCACCCATTTTTCTATTATTTCAACCACAAAGCACAGAATAATTCTTTATTTTTAACGTATTTTTAAAAAAAGAGGTTATACAGAATGACTTTTAAGTTGATTTTTTTAACTGCGTGTAGAAATCAAATAGACGAACAAATATTTCCAGTAACTTTTTTTTTATAAAACTCAAACATGAAAGAGAAACGGGATTTTCAAAGATTTATTAAATTTTTATATCGGTCCTAGTGTTATGTTATGTTACTATGGAAATATGTTACGTCATTATCAATTACTAGCGGTCCCGTCCGGTTTCACCCGGGTGTAAAAGAACGAATGGGGAAGGGAGGAACATGAGTACACACATTCATCTTAGTTTACCGAGATGAATGTTGTGTCCAAATTTCATGATGATCGGAGTTATCGTTCAAAAGTTTTTGTCGATAAAAAGCAATATTTAAACTTTTTTTAACTAATAATTTTTTTTAAATTAAATTAAATAAAATTAAAATAAATTTAAATGTAGGTAAGCCTTAGAAGAAAGCAATGTAGAAAATAAAAAAAAAAAATAAAAATATATTCGTCCAACGTGGGGCTCGACCCACGACCCTGATGTTGACAGTCACATGCTCTACCGATTGATCCACCTGAGGTTGTGTTCTAACAACGCTAATATGAGTATATCTAGTTAGTGCATTTCACTTGAATAAAAGCTTATTTTTGAGATACATTTTGCAACATTTTTCATTAAAGCTTCGCTCTTAATTGTAATATTATATAGCCTATAGCCTTCCTCGATAAATGGGCTGTCCAACAATTTTTTTTTCAATTTGAACCAGTAGTTCCTGAGATTAGCGCGTTCAAACAAACAAACAAACTCTTCAGCTGTATATATTAGTATAGATTCACAGAAATTGTTTCAAGTTGTCCCCGTTTTGTAGGACACAAAGATGCATGCGTCGTAGCCATGCTTCTGTACATGCTTGTAGTATCGATAAGGGCCTTCCGCGAATTATTTGGGGTGCATTTCCGATTCGTGCGATTATTTCTTCGCGTGTGTTAACCGGGCTTTTGAATTGATTAAATAAAACTTAAAAAATTTAATTAAACCTTGAACGGCTGTTTATCTTTAATTTTTGAGTTTTGATAACAGAGTTACTTAAAATATTAGTACGTCTATTTGATTTCTAGAAGCTGAAAGAGAATCAACTTAAAAATCATTCTGTACAATTCTACGCGTTTTTTATGTTTGTTCCGAGATAACTCCGCCAGTCGTAAACCAATTCGTAAAATTTCGAAGTCATTGTATGGATTTCAAGATGTCACTTTATTCCACTTTAATCCATTTTTTTAATCCATTTATTAGACATCCCTGGTAGTATGACTGCACTGCACTCTGCAGTGAGGTTAGGAGTTTGGTGAACACTTAAAAATGGTGGTTTGTCGTAATATGACAAGCGGAGAAATTGACGCTATGAAAGAAATATCGATAACGGGCTCTGGATTAAGTGCAATGTGTCGATTGTGCTTATCGAATGGCGTTGTGCTGTTAGACATGTTTTCCTTTTCATCGAAAATAACAAACAGCGTGGCTGGTGTTGTCATGAAATGTACTTCTGTTCAGGTAAGTCTAATTGTTTTCGCAAATAAGTTACTTTTCTGTGAGGATAATTATTCTTTATTACAATTTGAAACTATAGTATGTAAGTACTAATTTTTTGATAAATATTACCAACTTTGGCTCCAGGTGACTATCGCTCCAAAAACTCTTAGGTTGTTTAGGGTTATTTCTCAGTGTTACAGTACCTTCAAGGCGGGGGAGCCATATTTTATACGTCGTATATAAAAAATTACTATATTTTATTTACATACATTGTTAGGGTGGTTCAGAACAGAGGAGAAAGGGGGGTTAAAACGTTTAATAAAACCCCCCGTCACCCACCACTGTCCTAATCTAATAATCATCTATTTCAATTAAACAAAGTAATTTTTATATACGACGTATATAATAATAATATTTATTTGTTAAAGACCAAAAGGTATGAGTTGAGCTAGAACTACACACATGAGTAAATGATTTATCGTGAAATGCATATTATGATGGGAAAAATATTGCTCCCCCGCCTTGAAAGTATTATTGAAACACTCAGAAATGACTCTGAAAAACAAAAAAAAATTTTAGAGTGGTATTTGTCTGGAGCCCCACTTGTATTCACCCACTTTTTTAAATTATAAAGTAATGTTAAAATGTGGAAAAGAATTAATTTTCTTTCGATTGCCAGATAACTAGAGGTGATGGAATGCCGAATTCAGTCTGCCAATCATGTTGCACTCAACTGGAGAAAACTCACCAGTTTTTGATGAAAATAGAACAGTCTGACAGAACACTGCGACGTTATATTCAACAATTATACGCTTCTCTGAAACCAATCAAAGCTGAATGTCCTATTCAACCATCTGAGGAGCCTTTGTTCCACAACACTGTTAAATGTGAATCTTTAGAGCTCAATGATGTGTTTGAGATGGCTCTTAATTCTAAAAATACCGAACCTGAACATTTTAACCGGTACAATAAAAATAACGAGGAATTGTGTTTGAAATCTGATATCAAAGTCGAACTGTTTGATGATAATTTATCTTTTTCAATGGAATGTGAAGCAGGCCCAGAAGACATTTCGTCTAATGTAGATGGCGAAGAATTTAGCTCTGAAGACTCAAAGATTGACATCCACGAAACTAAAGTGAGCGAAGACTTATATTTAAAAGAGAAAAAACAGGAAAATATTATAACGAACGAATTTATTGACGTAACGACCCTAAAATCCGAAATGGAATTCGAACAGATAGATGATAATTTATTAATTCTACCATCTAACGACGATGGAAATGAAATTAGCTGCGAAGATACAAAGATTAATATTGCAAACGTAACAGAAAATTTCAGTAAGTGTGATGAAAGAAAAAAACATATTTCTGTCAATCGTAAGAAGCACAAACAAGACAATGAATTGAGACCTTATCAGTGTGACATTTGTAAGAAATGTTTTTCCAAGTCATTCATTTTAAATAATCATAAACGGACACATACTGGTGAGAAACCTTATCAGTGTGATATTTGTAAGAAATGTTTCTTTTGGTCAGACAATTTAAATAAACATAAACGTGTACATACTGGTGAAAAACCTTATCATTGTGACCTTTGTAAGAAATATTTCTCCCAGTCATCCACTTTAATTGCACATAAACGGACACATACTGGTGAGAAACCTTATCAGTGTGACATTTGTAAGAAATGTTTTTCTAAGTCATTCATTTTAAATAATCACAAACGGACACATACTGGTGAGAAACCTTATCAGTGTGACATTTGTAAGAAATGTTTCTTCCGGTCAGACCATTTAAATAATCATAAACGGACACATACTGGTGAGAAACCTTATCAGTGTAGCCTTTGTAATATGTGTTTCTTTCAGTCGTGCGATTTAAATAAACACAAGCGTACACATACTGGAGAGAAACCTTATCAGTGTGACATTTGTAAGAAATGTTTCTCCCAGTCATCCAATTTAATTGCACATAAACGTATACATACTGGTGTGAAACTTTACCAATGTGATATTTGTAAGAAATGTTTTTCCCAGTCATCCTCGGTAATTACACATAAACGGACACATACTGGTGAGAAACCTTATCAGTGTGATATTTGTAAGAAATGTTTCTTTAGGTCAGACAATTTAAATAAACATAAACGTGTACATACTGGGGAGAAACCTTATCATTGTGACCTTTGTAAGAAATGTCTCTCCCAGTCATCCACTTTAATTGCACATAAACGGACACATACTGGTGAGAAAAGTTATTTAGTGTGACCGTAGGAACATGTGTTTCGCACAAATTATATGAATATGAAACCTTGTTGTAAAGCGTCACGTATAAATGTCTAATTTGTTTACAAAAACATAAATACGTAGCTTCTCCTAAATTTCTTACTTTTACTGAAATTCTTGTAGTTGTACGTCTTTTTGTTGCTATAATTTCATATTGTATTTTAATTAAATAAAAGCACTTCGACCATTACAACATTTTTTTGTTAAATTTAATTTAAAATTCCAGCCAACTGGCGTCGGGACCATTTTATGTCCAAAAGAACTAACATTTGCCATAATATCTTAACTATAAAGTAGACAGGAAAGTTCGTAAAGGTACTTGTGTTATTTAATGGAATAGCGGCACATTATGCCAGCCCGTGCAACCAGCAGCCAGCAACGACCGTCAGTCAGTCGCCAGCAATTATAGTTTATTTTTTTCCCGTAAATTTTGATTAGAATTAGAATTTATTTATCTAAAGACATACAATTAGATATAGGATTCGTCAAACGCAGATAAATCTTATTTACAACTCATTAACCATAAAATCGTCTACCTTATACAGACATTGTTTAAAAAGAGCAGTCTTCAATATTCTTTTGAATTTCGAAATTTTTAAATTTTTTAAACTGTCTGGCAATTTATTGAATATTTTCAATGCATTATATTCGGCGCACTTATTAAACAACATCAGTGTAGATTTCGGTAAAATAACATTAGAATTATTCCTTGTGTCATGTCCATGGATAGCCTGAAACGTATCATAATTATGAATACGTCGTTTTATAAAACATAAAGTAAAATAGACGTACATAGACGGCACAGTTAAAATACATTTTTCTTTAAATATTTGTTTACAGCTGGCACGAATATTTAGATTAAAAATTACGCGGATTGCTTTTTTTTGAAATACAAATACTTTTTGCATATCTGCACAACAACCACAACAAACAATTCCATATTTTACAAGCTGGTAAAAATAAGCATAATATGCGGATAAAGCAACTGAAGAATCCGTGTGCTGTGACAGAAACCGCGACATCGTCAAACATATATATATATACGAGCATAATATTTTTAATTCAGTTTTCACTGATTGATTTGAAATTATTGAACCGCGACATTATAAGAATTTAAAGTCATTATTCCAAATCCATTAATTTGAGATCAGTGGCAGAATGTGAGGTAGATGAACGCTGTTAATAATGGTGGTTTGTCGTAATATGACAAGTGAACAAATTCACGCTATGAAAGAAATATCAATAACGGCCTCTGGCTTAAGTACAATGTGTCGATTGTGCTTATCGAATGGCGTTGTGCTGTTAGAAATGTTTTCGTTATCATCGAAAATAACAAATAGCGTTGCTGGTGTTGTCATGAAATGTACTTCTGTTCAGGTAAGTTTAATAGTTATCGAACAATTTTGACATTGTTATTTATTTTCATATGTAATGGCATTGCAGTTTATAAATGATTCGAAAGAATGTGTGGAGAGGGGGGGGTGAACTTTAAAATATGGACAATTGTTTAATAGACAACCCCCCAACTGTCCTGATCTAATAATCATCTATTTCCATAAAATAAAGTAATTTTTATATACGATGTATAATCGTGATATGCATATTATGATGGCAAAAAATGTGGCTCTGGTCTAGTATCTGGCTTCACGATTTGACGGGTGGAAAGGGGTGTAGAGGATAGAAAAGGGTTGTAGAAGCATATTCTTAAATTATGGAGGTGCGGAAATGTCTATATTTTGCAAAATAAATAAATAAACTTTTCAACGTAACGATGTAATAGATAGGCCTAATGTCACATATTGTGGTTATGTGCACAGTGAATATGAGTGTGTTCCAAAACAACCTTTGACATTGTATAAAGGGGTATGCGAATTGTCTTGCAGTGAAACGGGAAGGGCAAATGTGGAGTTTTAAAAAAAACAATTCCGGGGTGAAAGATAAACGGGTATTTGAATTGTAATTCCGGGGTGAATAGAGATTTCCGCACCTCCACAATTCAAGGGAATGCTTCTACAACCCGTTTCTATCCTCTACACCCCGTTCCACCCCTCAAATCGTGCAGCCTATACTAGACCGCAACCAAAAATATTGCTCCTCCGCGTTGATAGTATTTTTGGAATATTTAGAAATGACTCGGAAAAACCAAAAAAAAAAAAAAAAAACAAATTTAGAGTGATATTTTTCTTTCGATTGCCAGATAACTAGAGGTGATGGAATGCCGAATTTCGTCTGCCAATCATGTTGTACTCAACTGGAGAAAACTCACCAGTTTTTGATGAAAATAGAACAGTCTGACAGAACACTGCGACGTTATATTCAACAATTATACGCTTCTCAGAAACCAATCAAAGCTGAATGTCCTATTCAACCATCTGAGGAGCCTGTATTCCATAACACTGTTAAATGTGAATCTTTAGAGCTCAATGATGTGTTTGAAATGGCTCTTAATTCTAAAAATACCGAATCTGAACATTTTAATCGAGCCAATAAAAATAACGAGGAATTGTGTTTGAAATCTGATATCAAAGTCGAACTGTTTGATGATAATTTATCTTTTTCAATGGAATGTGAAGCAGGCCCAGAAGACATTTCGTCTAATGTAGATGGCGAAGAATTTAGCTCTGAAGACTCAAAGATTGACATCGACGAAACTAAAGTGAGCGAAGACTTAAATTTAAAAGAGAAAAAACAGGAAAAAATTATAACAAACGAATTAATTGAGGAAATGTCTCCAAAATCCGAAAAGAAATTCGAACAGATAGATGATAATTTATTAATTCTACCATCTAACGACGATGGAAATGAAATTAGCTGCGAAGATACGAAGATTAACATTGCAAACGTAACTGAAAATTTCAGTAAGTGTGATGAAAGAAAAAAAAATATTTCTGTCAATCGTAAGAAGCACAAACAAGACAATGAATTGAGACCTTATCAGTGCGACATTTGTAATAAGTGTTTCTCTCTATCAAAATATTTAAATAAACATAAGCGTACACATACTGGTGAGAAACCTTATCAATGTGACATTTGTAAGAAATGTTTCTCTCAGTCACAACATTTAATTAATCACAAGCGTATACATACTGGTGCGAAACCTTATCAGTGTGACATTTGTAAGAAATGTTTCTCTCGGTCATTCATTTTAAATACATAATCATAAACGGACACATACTGATGAGAAACCTTATCAGTGTGACCTTTGTAAGAAATGTTTTTCTCAGTCATCCACTTTAATTGCACATAAACGGACCCATACTGGTGAGAAACCTTATCAGTGTGACATTTGTAAGAAATGTTTTTCTAAGTCAACAAATTTAAATATTCATAAACGGACACATACTGGTGAGAAACCTTATCAGTGTGACGTTTGTAAGAAATGTTTTTCTGAGTCATACATTTTAAATAATCATAAACGGACACATACTGGTGAGAAACCTTATCAGTGTGACCTTTGTAAGAAATGTTTTTCTAAGTCAACAAATTTAAATATTCATAAACGGACACATACTGGTGAGAAACCTCATCAGTGTGACCTTTGTAAGAAATGTTTTTCTCAGTCATGCGATTTAATTAAACACAAGCGTATACATACTGGTGAGAAACCTTATCAGTGTGACATTTGTAAGAAATGTTTCTCCTGATCATCCAGTTTAATTGAACATAAACGGACCCATACTGGTGAGAAACCTTATCAGTGTGACATTTGTAAGAAATGTTTCTTCCGGTCAGACCATTTAAATATTCATAAACGGACACATACTGGTGAGAAACCTTATCAGTGTGACGTTTGTAAAAAATGTTTCTCTCAGTCATACGATTTAATTAAACACAAGCGTATACATACTGGTGAGAAACCTTATCACTGTGACATTTGTAACAAATGTTTCTCCCAATCATCCAATTTAATTGAACATAAACGGACACATACTGGTGAGAAACCTTATCAGTGTGTTTCTTCCGGTCATCCAATTTAAATAACCATAAACGTATACATATTGGTGAGAAATCTTATCAGTGTGATATTTGTAAGAAATGTTTCTTCCGGTAAGACAATTTAAATAACCATAAACGTATACATACAGGTGAGAAATCTTATAAGTGTGATCTTTGTAAGAAATTTTTTCTCTCAGTCACACCATTTAATTAATCACAAGCGTATACATACTGGTGAGAAACCTTATCAGTGTGAACTTTGTAACAAATGTTTCTCCCGATCATCCAATTTAATTGAACATAAACGGACCCATACTGGTGAGAAATCTTACCAATATGATATTTGTCAGAAATGTTTCTTTTGGTCAGACAATTTAAATAAACATAAACGTGTTCATAGTGGTGAGAAACCTTATCATTGTGACCTTTGTAAGAAATGTTTCTCCCAGTCATCCACTTTAATTGTACATAAACGGACACATACTGGTGAGAAAAGTTATTAAGTGTGACCGTAGGAACATGTGTTTCGCACAAATTATATGAATATAAAACCTTGTTGTAAAAAGTCACGTATAAATGTCTAATTTGTTTACAAAAACATAAATACGTCTTTCTCCTAAATTTCTTACTTTTACTGAAATTCTTGTAGTTTTACGTCTTTTTGTTGCTATATTGTTCATATTGTATTTTATTTAAATAAAAGCACTTCGACCTTGAAACATTTTTTTTGTTAAATTTAATTTAAAATTCCAGTCAACTGGCGTCGGGACCATTTTATGTCCAAAAGAACTAACATTTGCCATATTATCCTTGTGAAAAGCGAACACATAAAAGCCATCACGAAACCCAGGGCCACAGCACGCTTGAAACTTAGCCAAATCTAGCAAGGAATCTAACGGTAAATCCAACCTCGTTTGCTGCGACCTTTAGACGATTTATCAAAGTATTCGTTAGAAGATTTCCTAGTTTGAATTAAACTCTGTATATTATAGCATAAACCCGCACGAGCTGCAGAGCACGCAGCAAAAAAGTCTGTTCGTGAAGCTATTCGTGTTATTTAATGGAGTAGCGGCACATTATGCCAGCCCCTGCAACCAGCAGCCAGCAACGACTGTCAGTCAGTCGCCAGCAATTATAGTTTATTTTTTTCCCGGAATTTTAAATTAAATGTGCAGTGACAGAACACGCGATTTCGTCAAACGTCGACGCATTTATTAGATTCGCTTGTATGCACATATGTATGGGCGTCATATTTTTAATTCAGTTTTCACCAATTGACTTGAAATTATTGAATCCACGACATTAGATGAATTTAGCATTATTCGCAATCCATTAAATTAGAGATCAGTGGTAGTAGGGCGACTTACGTGAGGTTGATGAACGTTGTTAAAAATGGAAGTTTGTGGTAATATGACAAGTGAACAAATTGACGCTATGAAAGAAATATCGATAACGGGCTCCGAATTAAGTACAATATGTCGATTGTGCTTATCGAATGGCGTTGTGCTGTTTGACATGTTTTCCTTTTCATCGAAAATAACAAATAGCGTAGCGGCTGTTGTCATGAAATGTACTTCTGTTCAGGTAAGTTTAATCGTTTTCGAACAATTTTGACATTACTATTTATTTTTATATGTTATGGCATTGTAGTTTTTAAATGATTCGAAAGCGTGTGTGGGGGGGTGAACTTTAAAATATGGACAATTGTTTAACAGACAACCCCCCAGCTGTCCTGATCTAGTAATCATCTATTTCCATAAAATAAAGTAATTTTTATATACGATGTATATCGTGAAATGCATATTATGAAGGCAAAAAATATGGCTCTGGTCTAGTATCTGGCTTCACGATTTGACGGATGGAAAGGGGTGTAGAGGATAGAAAAGGGTTGTAGAAGCATCCTCTTAAATTGTGGAGGTGCGGAAATGTCTATATTTTGCAAAATAAATCAATAAACTTTTCAACGTAACGATGTAATAGGTAGGCCTAATGTCACATATTGTGGTTATGTGCACAGTGAATATGAGTGTGTTCCAAAACAACCTTTGACATTGTATAAAAGGGTATGCGAATTGTCTTGCAGTGAAACGGGAAGGGCAAATGTGGAGTTTTTAAAAAAACAATTCCGGGGTGAACGATAAACGGGTATGCGAATTGTAATTCCGGGGTGAATAGAGATTTCCGCACCTCCACAATTCAAAGGGATGCTTCTACAACCCGTTTCTATCCTCTACACCCCGTTCCACCCCTCAAATCGTGCAGCCAGATACTAAACCGCAACCAAAAATATTACTCCTCCGCGTTGATAGTATTTTTGGAACATTTAGAAATGACTCGGAAAAACCAAAAAAAAAAAAAACTTTAGAGTGATATTTTTCTTTCGATTGCCAGATAACTAGAGGCGATGGAATGCCGAATTCCGTCTGCCAATCATGTTGCACTCAACTGGAGAAAACTCACCAGTTTTTGATGCAGATAGAACAGTCTGACAAAACACTGCGACGTTATATTCAACAATTATACGCTTCTCAGAAACCAATCAAAGCTGAATGTCCTGTTCAACCATCTGAGGAGCCTTTGTTCCATAACACTGTTAAATGTGAATCTTTAGAGCTCAATGATGTGTTTGAGATGGCTCTTAATTCTAAAAATACCGAACCTGAACATTTTAATCGGGACAATAAAAATAACGATGAATTGTGTTTGAAATCTGAAATCAAAGTCGAACTGTTTGATGATAATTTATCTTTTTCAATGGAATGTGAAGCACACCCAGAAGACATTTCGTCTAATGTAGATGGAGAAGAATTTAGCTCTGAAGACTCAAAGATTGACATCGACGAAACTAAAGTGAGCGAAGACTTAAATTTAAAAGAGAAAAAACAGGAAAATATTATAACGAACGAATTTATTGACGTAACGAGCCTAAAATCCGAAATGGAATTCAAACAGACAGATGATAATTTATTAATTCTACCATCTAACGACGATGGAAATGAAATTAGCTGCGAAGATACGAAGATTAATATTGCAAACGTAACAGAAAATTTCAGTAAGTGTGATGAAAGAAAAAAACATATTTCTGTCAATCGTAAGAAGCATAAACAAGACAATGAATTGAGACCTTATCAGTGTGACATTTGTAAGAAATGTTTCTCCTGCCCATCCAAATTAAATGTACATAAACGGACACATACTGGTGAGAAACCTTATCAGTGTGACCTTTGTAAGAAATGTTTTTCTCGGTCATACGATTTAATTAAACACAAGCGTATACATACTGGTGAGAAACCTCATCAGTGTGACCTTTGTAAGAAATGTTTTTCTCGGTCATACGATTTAATTAAACACAAGCGTATACATACTGGTGAGAAACCTTATCAGTGTGACATTTGCAAGAAAAGTTTCTCCTGTTCATCCAAATTAAATGCACATAAACGGACACATACTGGTGAGAAACCTTATCAGTGTGACCTTTGTAAGAAATTTTTTTCTCAGTCATACGATTTAATTAAACACAATCGTATACATACTAGTGAGAAACCTTATCAGTGTGACATTTGCAAGAAATGTTTCTCCTGCCCATCCAAATTAAACGCACATAAAAGGACACATACTGGTGAGAAACCTTATCAGTGTGACCTTTGTAAGAAATGTTTTTCTCAGTCATACGATTTAATTAAACACAAGCGTATACATACTGGTGAGAAACCTTATCAGTGTGACCTTTGTAAGAAATGTTTCTCCTGCCCATCCAATTTAATTGCACATAAACGGACACATACTGGTGAGAAACCTTATCAGTGTGATATTTGTAAGAAATGTTTCTTTAGGTCAGACAATTTAAATAAACATAAACGTGTACATACTGGGGAGAAACCTTATCATTGTTAGGGCATGCAGAACCGGGTCCGGTTCTATATTTTGCACACCCGGTTCTAGGGGTAGTCGGAACCGGTTCACCCGGTTCTACCCGGTTCCAAGCGAACAAATCGTATTTTTTATATATTTTTTTGTATAAATGATAATGGAGAGTTTGGTTACGTAGGAATTATAATGAGATAATGAATAAAATACAATTTGATATTAAATGATTATATAATTAACAAAAACTAACTTTTGAAACTATTATTAAATAATCAACAAAAACTTACTCTTGGAACTCTTATTCAATAATCAACAAAAACCTACTCTTGGAACTATTATTAAATGATCTACAAGAACTAACTCTTGAAACAATTTAAATAATTTGGTTTGATTTTTTTTGGTTTGTAGATGACAGAAAATTAGGAAATAATAGTACCTACTTAAATAATAGATACTAAAACACATAAAACAGAACACGCGCGTAATTTAAATTAGCAATTAATACAAAATTATAATAATCTTATCAGAACCGGGCCAACCCGGTTCCATCGCTCAGAACCGTTTCCACAGACTTATTGAAATACCCGGATATACCCGGGTATTTCAGAACCGGGTACACCCGGGTGCATGCCCTAATCATTGTGACCTTTGTAAAAAATGTTTCTCCCAGTCATACACTTTAATTGCACATAAACGGACACATACTGGTGAGAAAAGTTATTTAGTGTGACCGTAGGAACATGTGTTTCGCACAAATTATATGAATATAAAACCTTGTTGTAAAACGTCACGTATAAATGTCTAATTTGTTTACAAAAACATAAATACGTAGCTTCTCCCAAATTTCTTACTTTTACTGAAATTCTTGTAGTTTTACGTCTTTTTGTTGGGATGTATATAACATTTTTGAATTCAAAGATTTTTGCCTAAATTTAAAATATGTTATAGAATTAGACCTCCTGCATCGAGTAAAACCAAAAAATAGATTCCTTACCGACCTTTTTTATGAAAAAATTCATTTTAAAATCACCATTCACTCAATGTTATTTCTACCGGAAGTGTTAAAAATTTTGAGAAGATTAAAACATTTATCATTTTATTTCAAAGATTTATGATTCAAAAACTTATTATCAGTTTCTTTGTACAATTTGCGATTTTTCAAGCCCAAAAAAACGTGGGGTTACCGGCAATTCCACGAAAATATTTTATTTTGAAAGTGATGAAATCAATTCTCCGAATCTTAATCTTAATTAATGGCGGATGTAAAGAGACAATGAGGCAACGTCGCGTTCCTGCATGTCGATAATAAAGATCGCATTTATGAAATGTCATATCACGTGAACCAACTGTCAATTATTCTGGACCTGTCATTTTTGAGATTTATGTGCATTTAGAACACAAAATGCGTTTATATGTCGGATAAACGCTGTAATGTACCAAAAGTATGTAAAAGATTTGAGACATTTATTTTTGTTTGGAAAACTAAAATGTTCGTACAGATTATCTGCAATTACTTTGAAAAAACTTTGCTTTAACAAAAATCTGCCAAAAGTAAACTTTAATTACTGACTTTATGTATCAGTTTATTACTTTGTGTAATGATAATTGATTTCTTAATCACCACTTTCATTGCTTGATAATAATTCATAATAAATAAATACTTTCTTTGAATTTTGATTTGACATTTTTATTTATTATTATTTTTATAGTATCCATAGCTTCAAATTTTTGAGGTCAGAAATTCTATCTCCACATTATGTTTCCGAGTGTCAGAAGACCACGTGGACAGCCATGTTGCCTGATTGTTTTTGATTAAAGTCACAGTAGTCAAATTAAATGTTAAATATTTGCTCATATTATTTAATTATAGAAAAATTTTTAGAAAAACTATCATAAAAAATCATTACAATTAACACAAAGTCTTCGCAAATGAAAATTTTTATATATTTATGATATTGAAAATTTAATTAGATGTACTACACAATTTGACCTTATACACATCCTTAAATAAAAGCACTTCGACCATTGAAACATTTTTTTGTTAAATTTAATTTAAAATTCCAGTCAACTGGCGTCGGGACCGTTTTATGTCCAAAAGAACTAACATTTGCCATAATATCTTATCTATAAAATAAACAGGAAAGTTCGTGAAGGTTCTTGTGTTATTTAATGGAGTAGCGGTACATTATGCCAAGCCCCTGCAACCAGCAGCCAGCAACGACAGTCAGTCAGTCGCCAGCAATTATAGTTTATTTTTTCCCCGGAAATTTAAATTAAATGTGCTGTGACAGAACCCGCGATTTCGTCAAACGTTGACGCATTTATTAAATTCGCCTGGCGTGATATTTTTAATTCAGTTCTCACCGATTGACTGGAAATTATTGAATCCGCGACATTATATGAATTTAAAGTCATTATTCTCCATCCATTAATTTGAGATCAGTGGTAGTATGGCGACTACGTGAGGTAGATGAACGCTGTTCAAAATGGTGGTTTGTCGTAATATGACAAGTGAACAAATTCACGCTATGAAAGAAATATCGATAACGGCCTCTGGCTTAAGTACAATGTGTCGATTCTGCTTATCAAATGGCGTTGTGCTGTTAGATATGTTTTCGTTATCATCGAAAATAACAAATAGCGTTGCTGGTGTTGTCATGAAATGTACTTCTGTTCAGGTAAGTTTAATAGTTTTCGAACAATTTTGACATTGTTATTTATTTTCATATGTTATGGCATTGTAGTTTATAAATGATTCTAAAGCGTGTGTGATGGGGGGGGTGAGCCTTAAAAATTTGGACAATTGTTTAACAGACAACCCCCCAGCTGTCCTGATCTAGTAATCATCTATTTCCATAAAATAAAGTAATTTTTATATACGATGTATATCGTGAAATGCATATTATGAAGGCAAAAAATATGGCTCTGATCTAGTATCTGGCTTCACGATTTGACGGATGGAAAGGGGTGTAGAGGATAGAAAAGGGTTGTAGAAGCATCCTCTTAAATTGTGGAGGTGCGGAAATGTCTATATTTTGCAAAATAAATCAATAAACTTTTCAACGTAACGATGTAATAGGTAGGCCTAATGTCACATATTGTGGTTATGTGCACAGTGAATATGAGTGTGTTCCAAAACAACCTTTAACATTGTATAAAGGGGTATGCGAATTGTCTTGCAGTGAAACGGGAAGGGCAAATGTGGAGTTTTTAAAAAAACAATTCCGGGGTGAACGATAAACGGGTATGCGAATTGTAATTCCGGGGTGAATAAAGATTTCCGCACCTCCACAATTCAAGGGAATGCTTCTACAACCCTTTTCTATCCTCTACACCCCGTTCCACCTATCAAAACGTGCAGCCAGATACTAGACCGCAACCAAAAATATTGCTCCTCCGCGTTGATAGTATTTTTGGAATATTTAGAAATGACTCGGAAAAACCAAAAAAAAAAAAAAAAACAAATTTAGAGTGATATTTTTCTTTCGATTGCCAGATAACTAGAGGTGATGGAATGCCGAATTTCGTCTGCCAATCATGTTGCACTCAACTGGAGAAAACTCACCAGTTTTTCATGCAAATAGAACAGTCTGACAGAACACTGCGACGTTATATTCAACAATTATACGCTTCTCAGAAACCAATCAAAGCTGAATGTCCTATTCAACCATCTGAGGAGCCTGTATTCCATAACACTGTTAAATGTGAATCTTTAGAGCTCAATGATGTGTTTGAAATGGCTCTTAATTCTAAAAATACCGAACCTGAGCATTTTAACCGGGACAATAAGAATAACGAGGAATTGTGTTTGAAATCTGAAATCAAAGTCGAACTGTTTGATGATAATTTATCTTTTTCAATGGAATGTGAAGCACACCCAGAAGACATTTCGTCTAATGTAGATGGAGAAGAATTTAGCTCTGAAGACTCAAAGATTGACATCGACGAAACTAAAGTAAGCGAAGACTTAAATATAAAAGAGAAAAAACAGGAAAATATTATAACGAACGAATTTATTGACGTAACGACCCTAAAATCTGAAATGGAATTCGAACAGACAGATGATAATTTATTAATTCTACCATCTAACGACGATGGAAATGAAATTAGCTGCGAAGATACGAAGATTAATATTGCAAACGTAACAGAAAATTTCAGTAAGTGTGATGAAAGAAAAAAACATATTTCTGTCAATCGTAAGAAGCACAAACAAGACAATGAATTGAGACCTTATCAGTGCGACATTTGTAAGAAATGTTTTTCTAAGTCATTTATTTTAAATAATCACAAACGGACACATACTGGTGAGAAACCTTATCAGTGTGACCTTTGTAAGAAATGTTTTTCTCAGTCATACGATTTAATTAAACACAAGCGTATACATACTGGTGAGAAACCTTATCAGTGTGACATTTGTAACAAATGTTTCTCCCGATCATCCAATTTAATTGAACATAAACGGACACATACTGGTGAGAAACCTTATCAGTGTGACCTTTGTAAGAAATGTTTCTTCCGGTCATCCAATTTAAATAACCATAAACTTATACATACTGGTGAGAAATCTTATCAGTGTGATATTTGTAAGAAATTTTTCTCTCAGTCATACCATTTAATTAAACACAAGCGTATACATACTGGTGAGAAACCTTATCAGTGTGACATTTGTAACAAATGTTTCTCCCAGTCATCCAATTTAATTGAACATAAACGGACACATACTGGTGAGAAACCTTATCAGTGTGATATTTGTAAGAAATGTTTCTTCCGGTCATCCAATTTAAATAACCATAAACGTATACATACTGGAGAGAAATCTTATCAATGTGATCTTTGTAAGAAATGTTTTTCTCAGTCACACCATTTAAATAACCACAAGCGTATACATACTGGTGAAAGACCTTATCAGTGTGACATTTGTAAGAAATGTTTCTTTCGTTCATCCAATTTAATTGAACATAAACGGACCCATACTGGTGAGAAACCTTATCAGTGTGACCTTTGTAAGAAATGTTTCTTCCGGTCATCCAATTTAAATAATCATAAACGTATACATACTGGTGAGAAACCTTATCAGTGTGACCTTTGTATGAAAATTTTTTCCAAGTTATCCAATTTAAATACTCATAAACGTATACATACCGGTGAGAAACTTTATGAATGTGACCTCTGCAAGAAATTGTTCTCTACGTTATCCAATTTGAATACCCATAAACGTATGCATACTGGTGAGAAACCTTACCAATGTGATATTTGTCAGAAATGTTTCTTTTGGTCAGACAATTTAAATAAACATAAACGTGTACATACTGGTGAGAAACCTTATCATTGTGACCTTTGTAAGAAATGTTTCTCCCAGTCATCCACTTTAATTGCACATAAACGGACACATACTGGTGAGAGAAACCTTATTTAGTGTGACCGTACATGTGTTTGGCACAAATTGAATGAATATAAAACCTTGTTGTAAAACGTCACGTGTAAATGTCTAATTTGTTTACAAAAACTTAAATAGTTAACTTCTCCTAAATTTCTCACCTTTACTGAAATTCTTGTAGTTTTAAGTCTTTTTGTTTTTATATTGTTCATATTGTATTTTAATTCAATAAAAGCACTTCGACCATTAAAATATTTTTTTGTTAAATTTAATATAAAATTCCAGTCAACTGGCGTCGGGACCGTGTTATGTCCAAAAGAACTAACATTTGCCATAATATCTTATCTATAAAATAGACAGGAAAGTTCGTGAAGGTACTTGTGTTATTTAATGGAGTAGAGCGGCACATTATGCCAGCTCCTGCAACCAGCAGCCCGCAATGACTGTCAGTCGGTCGCCCGCGATTATAGTTTATTTTTTTCCTGGAAATTTAAATTAAATGTGCGGTGACAGAAACCGCGATTTCGTCAAACGTCGACGCATTTATTAGATTCGCCTGTTTGCATATATGTATGGGCGTGATATTTTTAAATTAGTTTTCACCGATTGACCTGAAATTATTAAATCCGTGATATTATATGAATTTAAAGTCATTATTCGCAATCCATTAATTAGAGATCAGTGGTAGTATGGCGACTTAGTGTTAAAAATTGTGGTTTGTCGTAAAATGACAAGTGAACAAATTGACGCTATGAAAGAAATATCGATTACGGGCTCCGGATTAAGTACAATGTGTCGATTGTGCTTATCGAATGGCGTAGTGCTGTTAGACATGTTTTCGTTATCATCGAAAATAACAAATAGCGTTTTAGGTTTTGTCATGAAATGTACTTCTGTTCAGGTAAGTTTAATAGTTTTCGAACAATTTTGACATTGTTATTTATTTGCATATGTAATGGAATTGCAGTTTATAAATGATTCGAAAGAATGTGTGGAGAGGGGGCGTGAACTTTAAAATATTGACAATTGTTTAATAGACAACCCCCCAACTGTCCTGATCTAATAATCATCTATTTCCCTAAAATAAAGTAATTTTTATATACGAAGTATATCGTGAAATGCATGTTATGATGGCAAAAAATTATGCTCCTCCGCTTTGAAAGTATTTTTGGAACATTTAGAAATGACTCGGAAAAACCAAAAAAATTATTCCGCCATATTGGATTTAGAGTGACGTCACACAGCTAACCATGCATTGTCATTCAAACTAAACGTGTATACAAATTTTCATCTCAATCAGTTGATGATATCTGCCGCTCGAATATCATATTTAAGTCGGCGGAACGTGACACATTTCGGAACGGGACAGATTTCGGAACGTGACACTTTTTCATACATGCAGCCGGTGTTTCATCAATTTATAAGATTGGTGTTTCATCAATTTATAAGACGTTATCACGTCAAAAACAAAATTAGAGTGGTATATTTTTTTGATTGCCAGATAACTAGAGGCGATGGAATGCCGAATTCCGTCTGCCAATCATGTTGCACTCAACTGGAGAAAACTCAAGAGTTTTTGATGCAAATAGAACAGTCTGACAGACAACTGCGACGTTATATTCAACAATTAAACGCTTCTCAGAAACCAATCAAAGCTGAATGTCCTGTTCAACCTTCTGAGGAGTCTTTGTTCCATAACACTGTTAAATGTGAATCTTTAGAGCTCAATGATGTGTTTGAAATGGCTCTTAATTCTAAAAATACCGAACCTGAACATTTTAATCGAGCCAATAAAAATAACGAGGAATTGTGTTTGAAATCTGATATCAAAGTCGAACTGTTTGATGATAATTTATCTTTTTCAATGGAATGTGAAGCAGGCCCAGAAGATATTTCGTCTAATGTAGATGGAGAAGAATTTAGCTGTGAAGACTCAAAGATTGACATCGACGAAACTAAAGTGAGCGAAGACTTAAATTTAAAAGAGAAAAAACAGGAAAATATTATAACGAACGAATTTATTGACGTAACGACCCTAAAATCCGAAATGGAATTCGAACAGATAGATGATAATTTATTAATTCTACGATCTAACGACGATAGAAATGAAATTAGCTGCGAAGATACGAATATTAATATTGCAAACGTAACAGACAATTTCAGTAAGTGTGATGAAAGAAAAAAACATATTTCTGTTAATCGTAAGAAGCACAAGCAAGACAATGAATTGAGACCTTATCAGTGTGACATTTGTAAGAAATGTTTCTCCCGGTCATCCAATTTAATTGAACATAAACGGACACATACTGGTGAGAAACCTAATCAGTGTGATATTTGTAAGAAATGTTTTTCTAAGTCATTCATTTTAAATAATCATAAACGGACACATACTGATGAGAAATCTTATCAGTGTGATCTTTGTAAGAAATGTTTCTCTCAGTCACACCATTTAATTAATCACAAGCGTATACATACTGGTGAGAAACCTTATCAGTGTGACATTTGTAAGAAATGTTTCTCTCGGTCATTCATTTTAAATAATCATAAACGAACACATACGGGTGAGAAACCTTATCAGTGTGATCTTTGTAAGAAATGTTTCTCTCAGTCACACCATTTAATTAATCACAAGCGTATACATACTGGTGAGAAACCTTATCAGTGTGATCTTTGTAATAAATGTTTCTCTCAGTCACACCACTTAATTAACCACAAGAGTATACATACTGGTGAGAAACCTTATCAATGTGACATTTGTAAGAAATGTTTCTTCCGGCCAGATAATTTAAATAAACATAAACGTGTACATACTGATGAGAAGCTTTCCAGTGTGATCTTTGTAAGAAATGCTTTTCCACTTTAATTACACATTATATGAATATAAAACCTTGTTGTAAAACGTCACGTGTAAATGTCTAATTTGTTTACAAAAACATAAATACGTAGCTTGTCCTAAATTTCTTACTTTTACTGAAATACTTGTAGTTTTACGTCTTTTTGTTGCTATATTGTTCATATTGTATTTTATTTAAATAAAAGCACTTCGACCTTGAAACATTTTTTTTGTTAAATTTAATTAAAAATTCCAGTCAGCTGGCCATGGGACCATTTTATGTCCAAAAAAACTAAGATTTGACATAATATCTTAACTATAAAATATATAGGAAAGTAACTGTCCGTCACACAAAAACCCTCCAACGTGAGCCGAGGCGCCATGAAATTTACAAAGTTTAATGTGCTTGCGGCAAATTCGGAACATTTAACTATTTTCAGCTCTTACGTCGTCGTACCCTTCTTAGCTTAAGTGCTCAGGAGCCTGTTTTTTCCGCTGAAATCATTGCTTGGACTCGTGCTGATTAGCGCGCTGGTTTCTAAGATGAAAATGACGTCATTGCTTGTTCGCGTGCGTGGTCACAAGATGGATTTCGAAAATAAAGCCGGGGTTATCTTTCGAGCTTGTTTGTCTGCATGTTTAGAGCAAGAACCAATCAGAAAACAGTATCTTGTCATTTGGACGGCATAGGCACACGGCCACAAACAAACATGGCGTCATAGTGTGTGTTCTGTTCAGAGACAATAAACGTCGACTTTTGGTAACATTCGAACTGTCACTGTGCGCGCACCAAACTCATCTACTGTAAGTCCAGCTTGAACACGTCTTGTGAAAAGCGAACACATAAAAGCCATCACGAAACCCAGGGCCACAGCACGCTTGAAACTTAGCCAAATCTAGCAAGGAATCTAACGGTAAAACCAGCCTCGTTTGCAGCGACCTTTAGACGATTTATCAAAGTATTCGTTAGAAGATTTCCTAGTTTGAATTAAACACTGTATATTATAGCATAAACCCGCACGAGCTGCAGAGCACGCAGCAAAAAAGCCTGTTCGTAAAGGTACTCGTGTTATTTAATGGAGTAGCGGCACATTATGCCAGCCCCTGCAACCAGCAGCCAGCAGTGACCGTCAGTCGGTCGCCCGCGATTATAGTTTATTTTTTTCCTGGAAATTTAAATTAAATGTGCTGTGACAGAAACCGCGATTTCGTCAAACGTCGACGCATTTATTAGATTCGCCTGTATGCATATATGTATGGGCGTGATATTTTTAATTTAGTTTTCACCGATTGACCTGAAATTATTTATCAATCCGCGATATTATATGAATTTAAAGTCATTATTCGCAATCCATTAATTAGAGATCAGTGGTAGTATGGCGACTGAGTGTTAAAAATGGTGGTTTATCGTAATATGACAGGTGAACAAATTGACGCTATGAAAGAAATATCGATAACGGCCTCTGGCTTAAATACAATGTGTCGACTGTGCTTATCGAATGGCGTTGTGCTGTTAGATATGTTTTCCTTTTCATCGAAAATAACAAATAGCGTGGCTTGTGTTGTCATGAAATGTACTTCTGTTCAGGTAAGTTTAATAGTTTTCGAACAATTTTGACATTGTTATTTATTTTTATATGTTATGGCATTGTAATTAATAAATGATTCGAAAGCGTTAGTGGAGGGGGGGTGCGCTTTAAAAATTTGGAAAATTGTTTAATAGACAACCCCCCAACTGTCCTGATTTAATAATCATCTCTTTCCATAAAATAAAGTAATTTTTATATACGATGTATATCGTGAAATGCATATTATGATGGCAAAAAATTATGCTCCTCCGCTTTGAAAGTATTTTTGGAACATTTAGAAATGACTCGGAAAAACCAAAAAAATTAGTCCGCCATCTTTAGAAGTCCGCCATATTGGATTTAAAGTGACGTCACTTTATTTTTCGAGTTATTCTCAGCAAGCCCTTTCATTTGATACCCATATTGTAGGAAAGCAGAATAAAATTAGTCCGCCATCTTTAGAAGTCCGCCATATTGGATTTAGAGTGACGTCACACAGCTAACCATGCATTGTCATTCAAATTAAACGTGTATACAAATTTTCATCTCAATCAGTTGATGCTATCTGCCGCTCGAATATCATATTTAAGTCGGCGGAACGTGACACATTTCGGAACGGGACAGATTTCGGAACGTGACACTTTTTCATACATGCAGCCGGTGTTCCATCAATTTATAAGATTGGTGTTTCATCAATTTATAAGACGTTATCACGTCAAAAACAAAATTAGAGTGATATTTTTTTTTGATTGCCAGATAACTAGAGGCGATGGAATGCCGAATTCCGTCTGCCAATCATGTTGCACTCAACTGGAGAAAACTCACCAGTTTTTGATGCAAATAGAACAGTCTGACAGAACACTCCGACGTTATATTCAACAATTAAACGCTTCTCAGAAACCAATCAAAGCTGAATGTCCTGTTCAACCATCTGAAGAACCTGTATTCCATAACACTGTTAAATGTGAATCTTTAGAGCTCAATGATGTGTTTGAGATGGCTCTTAATTCTAAAAATACCGAACCTGAACATTTTAATCGGGACAATAAAAATAACGAGGAATTGTGTTTGAAATCTGAAATCAAAGTCGAACTGTTTGATGATAATTTATTTTTTTCAATGGAATGTGAAGCACGCCCAGAAGACATTTCGTCTAATGTAGATGGAGAAGAATTTAGCTGTGAAGACTCAAAGATTGACATCGACGAAACTAAAGAGAGCGAAGACTTATATTTAAAAGAGAAAAAACAGGAAAATATTATAACGAACGAATTTATTGACGTAACGACCCTAAAATCCGAAATGGAATTCGAACAGATAGATGATAATTTATTAATTCTACCATCTAACGACGATGGAAATGAAATTAGCTGCGCAGATTCGAAGATTAATATTGCAAACGTAACAGAAAATTTCAGTAAGTGTGATGAAAGAAAAAAACATATTTCTGTCAATCGTAAGAAGCACAAACAAGACAATGAATTGAGACCTTATCAGTGTGACATTTGTAAGAAATGTTTCTCTCGGTCATTCATTTTAAATAATCATAAACGGACACATACTGGTGAGAAATCTTATCAGTGTGATCTTTGTCAGAAATGTTTCTCTCAGTCACAACATTTAATTAATCACAAGCGTATACATACTGGTGCGAAACCTTATCAGTGTGACATTTGTAAGAAATGTTTCTCTCGGTCATTCATTTTAAATAATCATAAACGGACACATACTGGTGAGAAACCTTATCAGTGTGATCTTTGTAAGAAATGTTTCTCTCAGTCACACCATTTAATTAATCACAAGCGTATACATACTGGTGAGAAACCTTATCAGTGTGACCTTTGTAAAAAATGTTTCTCCTGCCCATCCAATTTAATTGCACATAAACGGACACATACTGGTGAGAAACCTTATCAGTGTGATATTTGTAAGAAATGTTTCTTTAGGTCAGACATTTTAAATAAACATAAACGTGTACATACTGGGGAGAAACCTTATCATTGTGACCTTTGTAAGAAATGTTTCTCCTGCCCATCCAATTTAATTGCACATAAACGGACACATACTGGTGAGAAACCTGATTTAGTGTGACCGTACATGTGTTTCGCCCAAATTATATGAATATAAAACCTTGTTGTAAAACGTCACGTATAAATGTCTAATTTGTTTACAAAAACATAAATACGTAGCTTCTCCTAAATTTCTTACTTTTACTGAAATTCTTGTAGTTTTACGTCTTTTTGTTGCTATATTGTTCATATTGTATTTTATTTAAATAAAAGCACTTCGACCTTGAAACATTTTTTTTGTTAAATTTAATTTAAAATTCCAGTCAACTGGCGTCGGGACCATTTTATGTCCAAAAGAACTAACATTTGCCATAATATCTTATCTATAAAATAGACAGGAAAGTTCGTGAAGGTACTTGTGTTATTTAGCGGAGTAGCTGCACATTATGCCAGCCCCTGCAACCAGCAGCCAGCAACGACCGTCAGTCAGTCGCCAGCAATTATAGTTTATTTTTTTCCCGGAATTTTAAATTAAATGTGCGGTGACAGAAACCGCGATTTCGTCAAAAGTTGACGCATTTATTAGATTCGCCTGGCGTGATATTTTTAATTCAGTTTTCACCGATTGACTTGAATTTATTGAATCCGCGATATTATATGAATTTAAAGTCATTATTCGCAATCCATTAAATTAGAGATCAGTGATAGTAGGGCAACTTACGTGAGGTTGATGAACGTTGTTAAAAATGGAAGTTTGTGGTAATATGACAAGTGAACAAATTGACGCTATGAAAGAAATATCGATAACGGGCTCCGAATTAAGTACAATGTGTCGATTGTGCTTATCGAATAACGTTGTGCTGTTTGACATGTTTTCCTTTTCATCGAAAATAACAAATAGCGTGGCTGGTGTTGTCATGAAATGTACTTCGGTTCAGGTAAGTTTAATTGTTTTCGAACAATTTTGACATTACTATTTATTTTTATATGTTATGGCATTGTAGTTTATAAATGATTCGAAAGCGTTTCTGTATTAATTTTTAATTTTATATCAAGTTTTCACATCTAACACGAGAATATTAATTATTGCTACCAAATCGCTTGCGTCACAAATAAGTTATTTTACTGTGAGGATAATTATTTTTGGCAAACCTACAGTTTAGTGGTCCCTACTTCAGATTTGACCGTATGAATGATGACGGTGCTACTGTCTATGTATAGATAGATAGATAGACAGATAAATATTAACAGCTAGAAAACTCACGTTTATCGTACAAAGGATTCTCCAACAGCTTTCTTTTAATGCGATTTTTAAAAACATTTCCCGGTAGCTCTTTTATAATATATCTAGGTAAGGCATTATACACTTTAAGTGCCACGTAGTCTGGTGCCGTTTGCGTGACAGTCAGCCTACACTGGGAAAGGTATACACTGTCTTCATTTCTGATGTTATGACTAGTGATGCCACGAATAGTGATTTTGCCGAATACCGAATACCGAATATTCGGCCATGTTCTCAGCCGAAGCGCCGAGTATTCGGCGGCCGAATGATCGGCTAATTATTTGTACATTTCGCGGGTGACAGGTTACGACTTGTCCCTTTACGGAGCGTGCGGTAGCAACGCTGCGGGCGTATTTGTTTCATTTGCGCAACTAGACCGTGTCACGACACGCATTATTTGTTCATTGTTACATCAAATTGTGTTATTAATAGTCCTTATTACTAAAAAATATCACTCTTTGGTCACTAAAAGCTTTACAAAATTATAGGTACTATTTAAGAAAAAAATCGCATATTTTTGAGTAATATGTGCGTTTTTCCTCATGATTTGATATTCGGTATTCGGCCGAATAGTACGCAACATTCGGCCGAATACCGAATATTAAAAAAAGTAGCCGAATAGGCCGAATACCGAATAGTAGCCGAATATTCGTGGCATCTCTAGTTATGACTGTGGCAGTCAGTATGACTACTTGAGGTACCCAGTATTGATTTTGCACACAGCAACGCTCTGTACACGAACAAAAATGGTAAAGACATTATTTTAAAATTTTTGAACAACTCACGACAATGATTCCAGTAACCAATGCTTAGCCCAATGCACGGAAAATTTTATTTAGTTGTATTTCACTATCAGGTGATTTATCAATTACACTTTCTCCGTTATGGCGGGTCATTAATGATTCATGTGAAATTATAGTCCAAAAAGGAAATTGATTTAAAAATTATTAATACATACAAATTACTTACTGCCACATTACAATTTTCATTACTGATTTCGACTATGAGTCCCGGGTCCTCAAGTTTTATAGAATTATGAGCCACCGAGAACAAACGTCTTTCTCGCAAAGCCTGTTCGACGGTCTAGATTTGGTGGCAAAAATACATTATCTTAATTATTAATAATGAGAAATTTACACTTACGGTATATTGTTTATAACAATGAATAATCAGGCACTGTAGAGTAATAAAACTCAGCCTACGTAAAATTGGCTGTTTCGGATTTAAGTCCCGACAGTGACATTTACATTTTTTTCTTATAAATACAGTAGAACCTCGGATAATTGCGACTCAGATAGAGTCGCAATTATCCGAGTACTGGATTAACCGAGCCAATCTAATGCGTGGTACGCGCGTCTATGATCCGGATTAATCGAGCCACTAAAGACCCAATATCCGTATTAACCGAGCTTCTAAAATATAGTATGTAATGTATATGTTACCGGCCAAACCCGATTTCAGGACAAACTAGTTTGGCCTAGGCCAAACCAGTTCTACAAACCAGTTTGGCCTAGGCCAAACTAGTTTGTCCTAGTATGAATAGTAGGCCAAACTAGTTTGTCCTGAAATCGGGTTTGGCCGGTAACATATATAATTCCATTTAAAATCGTCGGGGCGATAAAATAATTTATAAATAAAAATATTTACATGGTAAAAACGTTTATAAACCGTTTAAAGTACATTTGTGTTTATTTTTTAAATGAATAAAAAATAAATCCGGATTATCCGAGTTTTCAGTTATCCGAGTAGGGTGTTCCCCATGTTACCTCGGATAATCGGGGTTCTACTGTAAAAGAATATTACGGCGATAGTCGTTTAATATTATTATTATACAACATCCATTCACTATTTCAGTGAAAAAGATGCGGTACAGGAATAGCAAATAGCTGCACTTCAACCTTCAATGTGTTGATTTGTTTTTTTATTTTTTTTTTTTTTTTGTGTAAAGTGACAAACATCTTACATTTCGTGCATTACGCTAGGTATAGTTCGGAATTACAGTTTAGCCATTCGTACAGTTAAAATCTTGAAGTGGGGACCATTAAACTGAAGGTTGGCCTTATTCTTTATTAAAATTTGAAAATATAATATCTACCAGCGTGGAAGGCATATTTTTCCCATCATAATATACGTGTCCCGATATACGTCGTATATAAAAAATAACTATTTTTATTATGGTGATTCAGAACAGTGGATAATGGGGGACAACCGTTTATCAACCAACCCCCCCTCCCACTGTCCTGATCTAATAATCATCTATTTCAATAAAATAAGGTAATATATACGACATATATCGTGAAATGCATATTATGATGACAAAAAATATTGCCCCTCCGCTTTGAAAGTATTTTTGGAACATTTAGAAATGATTCTGAAAACCAAAAAAACAAATTTTGAGTGATATTTGTCTGAAGCCCCATTTTTTTAACTATAAAGTAATGTTAAAATATGGAAAAGAGTTAATTTTCTTTCGATTGCCAGATAACTAGAGGCGATGGAATGCCGGATTCAGTCTGCCAATCATGTTGCGCTCAACTGGAGAAAACTCACCAGTTTTTGATGCAAATAGAACAGTCTGACAGAACACTGCGCCGTTATCTCCAGAAATTATCCACTTCCGACAAACCAACAAAAGCTGAATGTCCTGTTCAACCATCTGAGGAGCCTTTGTTTCATAACACTGTTAAAAGTGAATCTTTAGAGCTCAATGATGTGTTTGAGATGGCTCTTAATTCTAAAAATACCGAACCTGAACATTTTAACCGGTACAATAAAAATAACGAGGAATTGTGTTTGAAATCTGAAATCAAAGTCGAACTGTTTGATGATAATTTATCTTTTTCAATGGAATGTGAAGCACACCCAGAAGACATTTCGTCTAATGTAGATGACAAAGAATTTAATTGTGAGGACTTAAAGATTGACTTCGATGAAACTAAAGTGAGCGAAGACATGAGAGTCAATTTAAAAGAGAAAAAACAGGAAAATATTATAACGAACGAATTTATTGACGTATCGACCCTAAAATCCGAAATGGAATTCGAACAGACAGATGATAATTTATTAATTCTACCATCTAACGACGATGGAAATGAAATTAGCTGCCAAGATACGAAGATTAATATTGCAAACGTCACAGAAAATTTCAGTAAGTGTGATGAAAGAAAAAAACATATATCTGTCAATCGTAAGAAGCATAAACAAGACAATGAATTGAGACCTTATCAGTGTGACATTTGTAAGAAATGTTTTTCTCAGTCATACGATTTAATTAAACACAAGCGTATACATACTGGTGAGAAACCTCATCAGTGTGACCTTTGTAAGAAATGTTTTTCTCGGTCATACGGTTTAATTAAACACAAGCGTATACATACTGGTGAGAAACCTTATCAGTGTGACATTTGTAACAAATGTTTCTCCGGATCATCCACTTTAATTGAACATAAACGGACACATACTGGTGAGAAACCTTATCAGTGTGATATTTGTAAGAAATGTTTCTTCCGATCATCCAATTTAAATAACCATAAACTTATACATACTGGTGAGAAATCTTATCAGTGTGATATTTGTAAGAAATTTTTCTCTCAGTCATACCATTTAATTAATCACAAGCGCATACATACTGGTGAGAAACCTTATCAGTGTGACATTTGTAAAAAATGTTTCTCCCAGTCATCCACTTTAATTGAACATAAACGGACACATACTGGTGAGAAACCTTATCAATGTAACATTTGTAAGAAATGTTTCTCCCGGTCAAACACTTTAGATAAGCACAAACGTGTACACACTGGTGAGAAACCTTATCAGTGTGACGTTTGTAAGAAATGTTTCTCTCAGTCATACACATTAAATACACATAAACGGACACATACTGGTTAGATTCCTTATTTAGTGTGACCGTAGTAACATGTATTTCGCACAAATTTAATGTTTAAAAAAACTTGCACACTCTTGAGATGTATTTTCAATGGTGAATAGGTTTGAAAGTAAATTTTACTTTAAAACAGAACAAAAATCTATTTTTTTTCTACACAAAAAAAAAAATTTGCTACTTAATCACTTATTTTTTTGGACGTTTGTCTTCAGACAAGAAACGCCATGTGACGTCATAAACAAATTGTAAACGTATTTATGTGCAAATAGTGCTCTGAATTTTTTTTTATCTACTGACGTTTTCTATGTATTTTTGTATGTCAATTACATTAAATAAATATTACTATAGCGGCCCGGTCTGTAGTCGAAATTCGACAGTAATTCACTCTTCATTTACTCTGCTATTTTTTTTTTGTATTTTTTTTATTTATTGATTCCAGAGTTAATAGTGATACATTTTTTTATAAATTTTAAAGTTGGAATAATCCTGCCCAACTTGGCTGAAGCCAGTGCTAGGGCAGAAGTATGGGTTTAAGACGTGTGAAAATTGAAAAAAAAAATAAAAGTATGAAATAAAGAATACAATTATACGATTATATGATGATACTAGTGTGACCTGTGCGAATTATTCGCACTAAATAAGAATAATAATTATCACTTTACAAAATTATTTTTTAAATATGATTGCAGGTATTCAATTCGTTTCTAATTTTGCACACTGCTTATAACGTTCTTCTTTTTGTTGTATTACAATATGAAGCTCAGATGACAGATCGAAGAAATGTTTTACTAAAAATTATTGTCATATAGAGGCGCAAGTAGCAAAAGCGTTGAGCTAAGCCGTCAGATGGCATCATGCAGCGTTGCTGTGACGTTGTTCAGCGTTGCTCGCTGTTTCAAAATTAAAGCCGTCGGATGGCAGTATACAGTATTGTGTCTGTTGTATTATAATATGAAGGTCAGATGACAGATCGAAGTGTTGACGTTGTTTCAAAATTAAAGCCGTTAGATAGTGGACGTTGTTCAGCGTTGCTGTATTTTAATTAATTTACAAAAACAAAAGCAATAATAAATTTTTTAGTTGTCGATGTCAGTAGAGCAAGCAATTATCTGTAAAATGATCTACCTATAATTTATGTGGAGAAATTGTGAGGTTTTTTTTCTAAAAAGAGAGGCAAACATCTTTAACCTTAGCGTATTAATATATATGATATCACAAATAGCATTTAAATTATCTTCACCTATTGTCCTAAACTATTTTTTTTTTTTAATTTTTTTAGTATTTCTAATTGTCTTTATGTCTGCAGGCAATTCGTTATAGAACCTGGGGGCTAGGAAAATCATATGTCTTTGTCCAAAAGCTTTTGACATTTTAGGGACAATGTTGGGGTTATTGGCTTGCATTCTGGTTGAGTAAGGATTTAAGGTAGTGTGCTGATGGAATATGGATAGAATTGATCCCGTGTACCTATATTTATTGTATGTTTAATACATTGAGTTGCTGGAACAATTCTTTGGACGAAAATAATGAATGTTTACGCATAAGTATTCAGAGGAGCAGCTTTTATACATTTATCAAGGGGGTTAATGTGGTTGTGTAAGCACCACCCCAAGCAGCGATACCAAGGCTAAGTAACGACTGACAAACTGAGAACTATACAGTTTTTAGTTGTGCTATAGTCAGGAAATCTCTTAAAACTACAAAAATATATGTAAGTTTATGTAGTCGCTTGGTTAGGTCAGGTATGTGTTGGGTCCACTTCAAATAGTTGTCCATTGTAAGTCCTAAGTATTTTATTTTTTCAGTTCTGTCAATTGTTTTACATGTACAGTTAGTTTGTCTATGTCCACGGGTATGTAAAATAATTAACGTATCTTTTGGTTGTCTAGAAATTGTTGGGCTAAAAGTTAAATATTTTGTCTTTGCAATGTTAGCATCAGTAGATTATTGTTTAGCCATGTATGTATTATATCAACCCTTTCCTGTGCTTTAGCTATAGTCTCGTTCCAAATTTCGCCGGATGAACGTATGTTTTATTTTATTTAATTTAATCCACGACATATTATTGATTACACCAAATCACCATTCGCAATCCATTAAATAGGGATCAGTGTGGCGACTGCAGTGAAGTTGAAGAGCTTTGTCAAAGATGGTGGTTTGTTGTAATCTTATGAAAAGTGGAAAATTCACGCTATGAAGGAAATATCGATAATGGACCCTGACTTAAGTACAATATGTCGATTGTGCCTATCGAATGGCGTTGATCTGTTAGACATATTTTCGTTTTCTTCGAAAATAACAAATAGCGTAGCTGATATTGTCATGACATGTACTTCTGTTCAGGTAAGTTTAATTGTTTACGAACAATTTTGACATTGCTATTTATTTTTATATGTGATGGCATTGTAATTTATAAATGATTCGATAGCGTTTCTTATTAATTTTTAATTTTCACATTGAACTCAAAAATCCTTATTATTTATTATTGCTAGCGTCACTAATGATTTTCTGGAAGGATAAATATTTTTTATAATAATTTGTAAAATAAATATGTACTAATTACGAAACATGTTTTGGTAAATATTTACCAAGTACGACTCCAGACAAATATCACTCCAAAAAAGTTTTTTGGTTGTTTAGGATCATCTCCTAGTGTTCTGAGCCAACATTCCATAATCATCTGTTTCAATAAAACATATACTATTGTATATATAACATATATCATTAAATGCATATTATGATGGGAAAAATATTGCCCCCCGCCTTGAAAAGACTATTGGAACACTCAAAAATGACCTAAAAAAAAAAAATGTTAGATTGATATTTCCTGGAGTCCCACTTTTTAACTAATTAGTAATGTTAAAAATTGAAAAGACATTAATTTTCTTTCGATTGCCAGATAACTAGAGGCGATGGAATGCCGGATTCAGTCTGCCAATCATGTTGCGCTCAACTCGAGAAAACACATCAGTTTTTGATGCAAATAGAACAGTCTGACAGAACACTGCGCCGTTATCTCCAGAAATTATCCACTTCCGACAAACCAACCAAAGCTGAATGTCCTGTTCAACCATCTGAGGAGCCTTTGTTCCATAACACTGTTAAATGTGAATCTCTAGAGCCCAATGATGAGTTTGAAATGGCTCTAAATTCTAAAAATACCGACCCTGAACATTTTAATCGAAACAATAAAAATAACGAGGAATTGCGTTTGAAATCTGAAATCAAAGTTGAACTGATTGATGATAATTTATCTTTTTCAATGGAATGTGGAGCACGCCCAGGAGACAATTCGTCTAATGTAGGTGACAAAGAATTTAATTGTGAGGACTCAAAGATTGACTCCGAGGAAACCAGAGTGAGCGAAGACATGACAGTCAATTTAAAAGAGAAAAACCCGGAAAATATTATAACGAACGAATTTATTGACGTAACGACCCTAAAATCCGAAATGGAATTCGAACAAACAGATGATAATTTATTAATTCTACCATCTGACGACGATGGAAATGAAACTAGCTGCAAAGATACGAAGATTAATATTGCAAACGTAACTGAAAATTTCAGTAAGTGTGTAGAAAGAAAAAAAAATATTTCAGTCAATCGTAAGAAGCACAAACAAGACAATGAATTGAGACCTTATCAGTGTGACATTTGTAAGAAATGTTTCTCCCGGTCATCCAATTTAATTGAACATAAACGGATACATACTGATGAGAAACCTTATCAGTGTGACATTTGTAAGAAGTGTTTCTCTCTGTCAGAATATTTAAATAAACATAAGCGTATACATACTGGTGAGAAACCTTATCAATGTGACATTTGTAAGAAATGTTTCTCCTGGTCACACAATTTAATTGATCATAAACGGACACATACTGATGAGAAACCCTATCAGTGTAGTATTTGTAATATGTGTTTCTCTCAGTCATACGATTTAATTAAACACAAGCGTATACATACTGGTGAGAAACCTTATCAGTGTGACATTTGTAAAAAATGTTTCTCCCAGTCATCCACTTTAATTGCACATAAACGTATACATACTGGTGAGAAACCATATCAATGTAACATTTGTAAGAAATGTTTCTCCCGGTCAAACACTTTAGATAAGCACAAACGTGTACACACTGGCGAGAAACCTTATCAGTGTGACGTTTGTAAAAAATGTTTCTCTCAGTCATACACATTAAATACACATAAACGGACACATACTGGTTAGATTCCTTATTTAGTGTGACCGTAGTAACATGTATTTCGCACATATTTATTGTTTAAAAAAACTTGCACACTCTTGAGATGTATTTTCAATGGTGAATAGGTTTTATAAGTAAATTTTACTTTAAAACAGAACAAAAATCCATTTTTTTTTCTACACTAAAATCAAAATTTTGCTACTTAATCAATTATTTTTGGATGTTTGTCTTCAGACAAGAAACGCCATGTGACGTCATAAACAAATTGTAAACGTATTTATGTGCAAATAATTCTCTGAATGTATTTTTTATCCACTGACGTTTTCTATGTATTTTTGTATGCCAATTACATTAATTAAATAAATATTATAACGACCCGGTCTGTGGTCGAAATTCGACAGTAATTCACTCTTCATTTACTCTGCTATTTTTTTTACGTGATAACGTCTTATAAATTGATGAATCACCAATCTTATAAATTGATAAAACACCGGCTGCATGCACGAAAAAGTGTAACGTTCGTAACGTTCCGCCTGACCCTGTGCGTGCTTTTCTCGAAAACGGCCCTAACGATTTGGATGAAATTTACTGAAAAGGGATTTTGGGGGGCAAAAAATCGTTTTAGCTAGGTCTCATCTCTCGAAAAAATCGTTTTCTTACAAATTTTATCATTATAAAAATCAATTTTTTGACGTATGAAAATACTTAAATATTGTAAGTAGGTTTTGGAATTTTATATAAACAGTGAAACAAATGTTTTATAAATAGTATGACAGTTAATCTTTGAGACTTAAATAAATACGAAAGAAAGAAAGTTAATAAAAAAATTGGTTGTCTGTAAAGTCGGTTTACGGACGATAGTTTTACGTGATAACGTATTCCGTAATACATAACCTAAACCTCCCAAAATTTGGTTTCAATCCGCTTATCCTTGGTGTCGGAATGATAAGAAATGTCAAAAGTGACGTTTGCAACTTACAAAGTATTATGTTCTAATAATAATTAGTTATTCCAATACTTAACTTAGCAGGCTTTGCATTTCACAATATACTAATGTCAAAAAATTGAATTAAACATTAGAAATGCAGCTGTTTTCATGTTAAGACAAGACATACGTTTGCTTCTAATTTCCATGTACGGCAAACAAAGACAACCGACCGCGTCGTGCCATGCATTACACAACATTGCATTTATACAGCTATTTCTCTATATAAATTTGTATAAAATATTTTTCTATATAAATTTGTATAAAAAAACTGTTTAGGCAAATTCTGTTATACGAAATCTATGTAAAATGTTCTCCTCTTTCGTTTAAGACTGGTTTCAAACCGATCTGATTTAAATTGAGCGCGAAATTAGCAAAAAGCACGCACAGGGTCAGGCGGAACGTTACGCGTTAGGAACGTTACGCGTTAGGAACGTTACGTTACACTTTTTCGAACATGCAGCCGGTGTTTTATCAATTTATAATATTGGTGATTCATCAATTTATAAGACGTTATCACGTCAAAAAATTATTTTTATAGGTGGTGAGTAATTTAATAAATAAAATTTAACTAAATTTGAAGCGAAAGATGCAATATCATAGATTCGAATTATTATAATTATTATATAAATTTAGGTTATGTATTACGGAATACGTTATCACGTAAAACTATCGTCCGTAAACCGACTTTACAGATAACCATTTTTTTTTAGTGTATTTTTTATTTATTAATTCCAGAGTAATAGTGATACATTTTTTTTATAAATTTTAAAGTTGGAATAATCTTGTCCAACTTGGCTGAAGCCAGTGCTAGGGCAGAAGTATGGGTTTAGGACGTGTGAAAATTAAAAAAAACAAATAAATACAGGTATGAAATAAAGAATACAATTATACGATTATATGATGATACTAGTGTGACCTGTGCGAATTATTCACACTAAATAAGAATAATAATTATCACTACACAAAATTATTTTTTAAATATGATTGCAAGTATTCAATTCGTTTCTAATTTTGCACACTGCTTATAACATTCTTCTTTTTGTTGTATTACAATATGAAGCTCAGACGACAGATCGAAGAAATATTTTACTAAAATTGTCATATAGAGGCGCAAGTAGCAAAAGCGTTGAGCTAAGCCGTCAGATGGCATCATGCAGCATTGCTGTGACGTTGTTCAGCGTTGCTCGCAGTTTCAAAATTATAGCCGTCAGATGGCAGTATGCAGTATTGTGTCTGTTGTATTACAATATGAAGGACAGATGACAGATCGAAGTGTTGACGTTGTTTCAAAATTAAAACCGTTAGATGGTAGACGTTGTTTAGCGTTGCTGTATTTTGATTAATTTACAAAAACAAAAGCAATAATAAATTTTTTAGTTGTCGATGTCAGTAGAGCAAGCAATTATCTGTAAAATGATATATAATTTATGTGGAGTAATTGTGAGGTTTTTTCTAAAAAGGGAGGCAAACATTTTTAACCTTAGCGTATTAATATATATGATATTACAAATAGCATTTAAATTATCTTCACCTATTGTCCTAAACCATTCAGAGTCCTTTTTTTAAATTTTTTAGTATTTTTAATTGTCTTTATGTCTGCAGGCAATTCGTTATACAACCTGGGGGCTAGGAAAACCATATGTCTTTGTCCAAAAGCTTTTGACATTTTAGAGACAATGTTGGGGTTATTGGCTTGTATTCTGGTTGAGTAAGTATTTAAGGTAGTGTGCTGATGAAATATGGATAGAATTGATCCCGTGTATCTATATTTATTCTATGTTCAATACATTGAGTTGCTGGAACAATTCTTTGGACGAAAATAATGAATGTTTACGCATAAGTATTCGGAGGAGCAGCTTTTGTACATTAATCAAGGGGGTTAATGTGGTTGTGTAAGCACCACCCCAAGCAGCGATACCAAGGCTAAGTAACGACTAGCAAACTGAGAACTATACAGTTTTTAGTTGTGGTATTTATATAAAAGTTTATGTAGTCACTTGGTTAGGTCAGGTATGTGTTGGGTCCACTTCAAATAGTTGTCCATTGTAAGTCCTAAGTATTTTATTTTTTCAGTTCTGTCAATTGTTTTACATGTACAGTTAGTTTGTCTATGTCCACGGGTATGTAAAATAATTAACGTATCTTTTGGTTGTCTAGAAAAATTGTTGGGCTAAAAGTTAAATATTTTGTCTTTGCAATGTTAGCATCAGTAGATTATTGTTTAGCCATGTATGTATTATATCAACCCTTTCCTGTGCTTTAGCTATAGTCTCGTTCCAAATTTCGCCGGATGAACGTATGTTTTATTTTCTTTAATTTAATCCACGACATATTATTGATTACACCAAATCACCATTCGCAATCCATTAAATAGGGATCAGTGTGACGACTGCAGTGAAGTTGAAGAGCTTTGTCAAAGATGGTGGTTTGTTGTAATCTTATGAAAAGTGGAAAATTCACGCTATGAAGGAAATATCGATAATGGGCCCTAAATTAAGTACAATGTGTCGATTGTGCCTATCGAATGGCGTTGAGCTGTTAGACATATTTTCGTTTTCTTCGAAAATAACAAATAGCATAGCTGATGTTGTCATGACATGTACTTCTGTTCAGGTAAGTTTAAGTGTTTACGAACAATATTGATCTTGCTATTTATTTTTATATGTTATGGCATTGTAATTTATAAATGATTTGATAGCGTTTCTTATTAATTTTTAACCTGTCACGAGCAGATCATAGCTTCAAATTTGAAAAATGATGAACACAAGAATACTTACATATCTACATATTCTTTCATTTTTAACCGACGAAAAACAAAAACGGAGGAGGTTCTCAATTCGACGCGTATATTTTTTTTTTTTTATTTTTTTTTTTTTTTTTTTTTTTTATTTATGTATGACCACGCATAACTTTTTACAGAGTAGTCCGATTTTGATAATTATTTTTTTGTTTGAAAGGGTATACCCCGAAGTTGGTCCCATATAAATTTCGTAGAAAAATTCCAACCCTAAGGGTAGGAAAACAGAGGATGATTGATTGTTCACTCACTGATTGTAATGTATGACCACACATAACTTTTTACAGAGTGGTCCAATTTTGAAAATTATTTTTTTATTGGATAGGGTATACCTCGAGGTTCGTCTCATATAAATTTGGAAAAAAAATTCCTACCCTAAGGGTGGGAAAATAGGGGTGATTTATTGTTCACTCACAGATTTTCATGCTGAGTTGTGTATATTACAATTATAAATTATATAGCCACAAAAAATTATTAAATAAAAACTTTTTAACAAAAAAATTAAACCGCCGAAAAACTGAAAAGCAAAAAATAATAAATCTTTTTATTTAACTAAGTTCTATCTGAGTAGTTGAACGTATGTGAAAGTCTAGTATATCTAAGTAATTTTGAGTCGGCGTCAAATTATCAATGAACAAAGATCACTAAAAGAAATAACCAAATCAAATTAACAATGATACGTGAAATCTCCAGCGATAAACAACATTAAACATGCGCTCTCCACACGACCACTCGCAAAGACGTGTGCCCGTTAGGGTTGCTCTGTCGCTGATATTAACTTCGTGAACGCTCAGAGATTTCCGGCGAAGGATTGTTGACGCCGACTCAAAATTACTTAGATATACTAGACTTTCACATACGTTCAACTACTCAGATAGAACTTAGTTAAATAAAAAGATTTATTATTTTTTGCTTTTCAGTTTTTCGGCGGTTTAATTTTTTTGTTAAAAAGTTTTTTTAAAACAAGTTTTCACATTGAACTCAAAAATACTTATTATTTATTATTGCTAGCGTCAATAATGATTTTCTGGAAGGATAAATATTTTTTATAATAATTTGTAAAATAAATATGTACTAATTACGAAACATGTTTTGGTAAATATTTACCAAGTACGACTCCAGACAAATATCACTCCAAAAAAGTTTTTTGGTTGTTTAGGATCATCTCCTAGTGTTCTGAGCCAACATTCCATAATCATCTGTTTCAATAAAACATATACTATTGTATATATAACATATATCATTAAATGCATATTATGATGGGAAAAATATTGCCCCCCGCCTTGAAAATACTATTGGAACACTCAAAAATGACCTAAAAAAAAAAAATGTTAGATTGATATTTCCTGGAGTCCCACTTTTTAACTAATTAGTAATGTTAAAAATTGAAAAGACCTTATTTAATTTTCTTTCGATTGCCAGATAACTAGAGGCGATGGAATGCCGGATTCAGTCTGCCAATCATGTTGCGCTCAACTCGAGAAAACACATCAGTTTTTGATGCAAATAGAACAGTCTGACAGAACACTGCGCCGTTATCTCCAGAAATTATCCACTTCCGACAAACCAACCAAAGCTGAATGTCCTGTTCAACCATCTGAGGAGCCTTTGTTCCATAACACTGTTAAATGTGAATCTCTAGAGCCCAATGATGAGTTTGAAATGGCTCTAAATTCTAAAAATACCGAACCTGAACATTTTAATCGAAACAATAAAAATAACGAGGAATTGCGTTTGAAATCTGAAATCAAAGTCGAACTGTTTGATGATAATTTATCTTTTTCAATGGAATGTGAAGCACACCCAGAAGACATTTCGTCTAATGTAGATGACAAAAAATTTAATTGTGAGGACTTAAAGATTGACTTCGATGAAACTAAAGTGAGCGAAGACATGAGAGTCAATTTAAAAGAGAAAAAACAGGAAAATATTATAACGAACGAATTTATTGACGTAACGACCCTAAAATCCGAAATGGAATTTGAACAGACAGATGATAATTTATTAATTCTACCATCTAACGACGATGGAATCGAAATTAGCTGCGAAGATACGAAGATTAATATTGCAAATGTAACAGAAAATTTCAGTAAGTGTAATGAAAGAAAAAAAAATATTTCTGTCAATCGTAAGAAGCATAAACAAGACAATGAATTGAGACCTTATCAGTGTGACATTTGTAAGAAATGTTTTTCTAAGTCATTTATTTTAAATAATCACAAACGGACACATACTGGTGAAAAACCTTATCAGTGTGACCTTTGTAAGAAATGTTTTTCTCAGTCATGCGATTTAATTAAACACAAGCGTATACATACTGGTGAGAAACCTCATCAGTGTGACCTTTGTAAGAAATGTTTTTCTCGGTCATACGATTTAATTAAACACAAGCGTATACATACTGGTGAGAAACCTTATCAGTGTGACATTTGTAACAAATGTTTCTCCCGATCATCCAATTTAATTGAACATAAACGGACACATACTGGTAAGAAACCTTATCAGTGTGATATTTGTAAGAAATGTTTCTTCCGGTCATCCAATTTAAATAACCATAAACTTATACATACTGGTGAGAAATCTTATCAGTGTGATATTTGTAAGAAATTTTTCTCTCAGTCATACCATTTAATTAATCACAAGCGTATACATACTGGCGAGAAACCTTATCAGTGTAACATTTGTAACAAATGTTTCTCCCAATCATCCAAATTAAATGAACATAAACGGACACATACTGGTGAGAAACCTTATCAATGTAACATTTGTAAGAAATGTTTCTCCCGGTCAAACACTTTAGATAAGCACAAACGTGTACACACTGGTGAGAAACCTTATCAGTGTAACATTTGTAACAAATGTTTCTCCCAATCATCCAAATTAATTGAACATAAACGGACACATACTGGTGAGAAACCTTATCAATGTAACATTTGTAAGAAATGTTTCTCCCGGTCAAACACTTTAGATAAGCACAAACGTGTACACACTGGTGAGAAACCTTATCAGTGTGACGTTTGTAAGAAATGTTTCTCTCAGTCATACACATTAAATACACATAAACGGACACATACTGGTTAGATTCCTTATTTAGTGTGACCGTAGTAACATGTATTTCGCACAAATTTAATGTTTAAAAAAATTTGCACACTCTTGAGATGTATTTTCAATGGTGAATAGGTTTAAAAGTAAATTTTACTTTAAAACAGAACAAAAATCTATTTTTTTTTCTACACAAAAAAAAAATTTGCTACTTAATCACTTATTTTTTTGGACGCTTGTCTTCAGACAAGAAACGCCATGTGACGTCATAAACAAATTGTAAACGTATTTATGTGCAAATAGTGCTCTGATTTTTTTTTTATCTACTGACGTTTTCTATGTATTTTTGTATGTCAATTACATTAAATAAATATTACTATAGCGGCCCGGTCTGTAGTCGAAATTCGACAGTAATTCACTCTTCATTTACTCTGCTATTTTTTTTTAGTGTATTTTTTTTATTTATTGATTCCAGAGTAATAGTGATACATTTTTTTATAAATTTTAAAGTTGGAATAATCCTGCCCAACTTGGCTGAAGCCAGTGCTAGGGCAGAAGTATGGGTTTAAGACGTGTGAAAATTGAAAAAAAAAATAAAAGTATGAAATAAAGAATACAATTATACGATTATATGATGATACTAGTGTGACCTGTGCGAATTATTCGCACTAAATAAGAATAATAATTATCACTTTACAAAATTATTTTTTAAATATGATTGCAGGTATTCAATTCGTTTCTAATTTTGCACACTGCTTATAACGTTCTTCTTTTTGTTGTATTACAATATGAAGCTCAGATGACAGATCGAAGAAATGTTTTACTAAAAATTATTGTCATATAGAGGCGCAAGTAGCAAAAGCGTTGAGCTAAGCCGTCAGATGGCATCATGCAGCGTTGCTGTGACGTTGTTCAGCGTTGCTCGCTGTTTCAAAATTAAAGCCGTCGGATGGCAGTATACAGTATTGTGTCTGTTGTATTATAATATGAAGGTCAGATGACAGATCGAAGTGTTGACGTTGTTTCAAAATTAAAGCCGTTAGATAGTGGACGTTGTTCAGCGTTGCTGTATTTTAATTAATTTACAAAAACAAAAGCAATAATAAATTTTTTAGTTGTCGATGTCAGTAGAGCAAGCAATTATCTGTAAAATGATATATAATTTATGTGGAGTAATTGTGAGGTTTTTTCTAAAAAGGGAGGCAAACATTTTTAACCTTAGCGTATTAATATATATGATATTACAAATAGCATTTAAATTATCTTCACCTATTGTCCTAAACCATTCAGAGTCCTTTTTTTACATTTTTTAGTATTTTTAATTGTCTTTATGTCTGCAAGCAATTCGTTATACAACCTGGGGACTAGGAAAACCATATGTCTTTGTCCAAAAGCTTTTGACATTTTAGAGACAATGTTGGGGTTATTGGCTTGTATTCTGGTTGAGTAAGTATTTAAGGTAGTGTGCTGATGAAATATGGATAGAATTGATCCCGTGTATCTATATTTATTCTATGTTCAATACATTGAGTTGCTGGAACAATTCTTTGGACGAAAATAATGAATGTTTACGCATAAGTATTCGGAGGAGCAGCTTTTGTACATTAATCAAGGGGGTTAATGTGGTTGTGTAAGCACCACCCCAAGCAGCGATACCAAGGCTAAGTAACGACTGACAAACTGAGAACTATACAGTTTTTAGTTGTGCTATAGTCAGGAAATCTCTTAAAACTACAAAAATATATGTAAGTTTATGTAGTCGCTTGGTTAGGTCAGGTATGTGTTGGGTCCACTTCAAATAGTTGTCCATTGTAAGTCCTAAGTATTTTATTTTTTCAGTTCTGTCAATTGTTTTACATGTACAGTTAGTTTGTCTATGTCCACGGGTATGTAAAATAATTAACGTATCTTTTGGTTGTCTAGAAATTGTTGGGCTAAAAGTTAAATATTTTGTCTTTGCAATGTTAGCATCAGTAGATTATTGTTTAGCCATGAATGTATTATATCAACCCTCTCCTGTGCTTTAACTAAAGTCTCGTTCCAAATTTCGCCTGTATAACGTATGTTTTATTTAATTTAATCCACGACATATTATTGATTACACCAAATCACCATTCGCAATCCATTAAATAGGGATCAGTGTGGCGACTGCAGTGAAGTTGAAGAGCTTTGTCAAAGATGGTGGTTTGTTGTAATCTTATGAAAAGTGGAAAATTCACGCTATGAAGGAAATATCGATAATGGACCCTGACTTAAGTACAATGTGTCGATTGTGCCTATCGAATGGCGTTGATCTGTTAGACATATTTTCGTTTTCTTCGAAAATAACAAATAGCGTAGCTGATGTTGTCATGACATGTACTTCTGTTCAGGTAAGTTTAATTGTTTACGAAAAATTTTGACATTGCTATTTATTTTTATATGTTATGGCATTGTAATTTATAAATGATTCGATAGCGTTTCTTATTAATTTTTAACCTGTCACGAGCAGATCATAGCTTCAAATTTGAAAAATGATGAACACAAGAATACTTACATATCTACATATTCTTTCATATTTAAAACAAGTTTTCACATTGAACTCAAAAATACTTATTATTTATTATTGCTAGCGTCACTAATGATTTTCTGGATGGATAAATATTTTTTATAATAATTTGTAAAATAAATATGTACTAATTACGAAACATGTTTTGGTAAATATTTACCAAGTACGACTCCAGACAAATATCACTCCAAAAAAGTTTTTTGGTTGTTTAGGATCATCTCCTAGTGTTCTGAGCCAACATTCCATAATCATCTGTGTCAATAAAACATATACTATTGTATATATAACATATATCATTAAATGCATATTATGATGGGAAAAATATTGCCCCCCGCCTTGAAAAGACTATTGGAACACTCAAAAATGACCTAAAAAAAAAAAAAATGTTAGATTGATATTTCCTGGAGTCCCACTTTTTAACTAATTAGTAATGTTAAAAATTGAAAAGACCTTATTTAATTTTCTTTCGATTGCCAGATAACTAGAGGCGATGGAATGCCGGATTCAGTCTGCCAATCATGTTGCGCTCAACTCGAGAAAACACATCAGTTTTTGATGCAAATAGAACAGTCTGACAGATTACTGCGACGTTATATTCAACAATTAAACGCTTCTCAGAAACCAATCAAAGCTGAATGTCCTGTTCAACCATCTGAGGTGTCTTTGTTCCATAACGCTGTTAAATGTGAATCTTTAGACCTCAACGATGAGTTTGAAATGGATCTTAATTCAAAAAATACCGTAACTGAACATTTTAATCAAGACAATAAAAATAACGAGGAATTGAGTTTGAAATCTGAAATCAAAGTCGAACTGATTAATGATAATTTATTTTTAACGACAGACTGTGAAGCTGACCCAGAAGACATTTCGTCCAATATAGATGGCAAAGAACTCAGCTGTGAAGACTCAAAGATTGACATAGAAGAGACAAAAGTGAACGTAGACATTGCGGGCAATTGGGAGGAGAAAAAACAGGAAAACAATATGTCTCTAAAATCCGAAATGGAATTCGAACAGATAGATGATAATTTATTAATTTCACCATCTAACGACGATGGAAATAAAATTAGCTGCGAAGATACGAAGATTAATATTGCAAACGTAACAGAAAATTTCAGTAAGTGTGATGAAAGAAAAAACAATATTTCTGTCAATCGTAAGAAGCACAAACAAGACAATGAATTGACACCTTATAAGTGTGACATTTGTAATAAGTGTTTCTCTCTATCAAAATATTTAAATAAACATAAGCGTACACATACTGGTGAGAAACCTTATCAATGTGACATTTGTAAGAAATGTTTCTCCTGGTCACAAAATTTAATTATACATAAACGGACACATACTGGTGAGAAACCATATCAATGTGACATTTGTAAAAAATGTTTCTCCCAGTCATACGATTTAATTAAACACGAGCGTATACATACTGGTGAGAAACCTTTTCAGTGTGACATTTGTAAGAAATGTTACTCCCGGTCATCAATTTTAATTGAACATCAACGGACACATACTGGTGAGAAACCTTATCAGTGTGACCATTGTAAGAAATGTTTCTCCGGGTCATCCAATTTAATTATACATAAACGGATACATACTGGTGAGAAACCTTTTCAGTGCGATTTTTGTAACAAATGTTTCTCTCAGTCATCCACTTTAAATAATCATAAACGGACACATACTGGTGAGAAACCTTATCAGTGTGACCTTTGTAAAAAATGTTTCTCTCATTCATCCAATTTAATTACACATAAACGGAGACATACTGGTGAGAAACCTTATTTAGTGTGACTGTAGTAACATGTGTTTCACACTATGAATATAAAACCTTGGGATGTTTAAAATACTCGGAATACCGACTGATGTGATAAAAATACCGACATTTTCAATGGCGAACAAATATATTTAAAACAGAAGAATAATCCATTTTATCTTGAATAAAATCAAAATAGTACTAATTTTGTCTTCAGACAGGAAACGCCTTGTGACGTTATGAATAAGTGAACATATAATTGCAAATAGTTCTCTGAATTATTCAGTAAAAGTGTTGCGGAACATAAATTCTTTTAAGAAAAAACTGTTGTAGATTCCCAAATATACAAATCTTATTTATATACGAAAGACTACTTAAAAAGATATAGAGGTGCCTGTGTTGTTTTCTGTTTTCTATTAAATTATTCTATCATTTTTTGATTCTGAATACTGCATTATTTTCTCTTTTTAATTCTTTATTGTACATAGTATACCCATGTTTAAATAAATAAATAATAGAAAATTAAACGTGTTATTTTTAATTCAGTGTTCATAGATTGACTTTAAATTATTGAAACCATCACATTATATGGGATTTAACAAGGCACTACTCGCAATCCATTTATTAGAGATCAGTGTTAGTATTGCGACTGCAGTGAGATTGGTGAGCGCTGTAAAAAATTGTGGTGTGTCGTAAAATGACAAGTGAACAAATTGACGCTATGAAAGAAATATCGATTACGGACTCTGGATTAAGTACAATGTGTCGATTGTGCTTATCGAATGGCGTTGTGCTGTTAGACATGTTTTCGTTTTCATCGAAAATAACAAATAGCGTGGTTGGTGTTGTCATGAAATGTACTTCTGTTCATGTAAGTTTTTCGAATAACGTTGACATTACTATTTATTCATGTGATATGGCATTATAGTTTATAAATGATTCGATAGCGTTTCCTATTTAATTTTTAATTTGTAAACTGTCACAAGCAAGCCATCGCTTCATATTTATGACAAGTTTTCACATTAAGCTCAAGAATACTTATCTATATATTTAAAATACAAGCCCTAAATCTCTAGACAGTCCGCCAGTCATCCCTACTAAACCGATTGACACAATTTTTTTTTTAAACTGAAGCCTTTAGTCCACAGATATGTTATCGCTATTTTTTTTTTGTGGTGAAATTTCTTTAAAAGGGGTGATTTCAAGCGATAATAGTAAAATTGACGAGGTTCCAGCGGGGGTGAAGAGGAACGCAAAGAGAGAAAATCATTCGATGTTCACGAGACATGAGTGTGAGAGAAATGCAAATATGTACGTAAACGTAATTATGTCGGAGATTTTACAAACAGTTTGACAAGTCGACTTTGACAATTGAAGTGTATATTTTTAGTTTTTTTTTTAGCGCAAATATTCCGAATATTAATACACAAATAAATTTTATTTTATTTTCCAAATAATTTAAGAACGTGTAAGTTTATGTTAATTTAATGCCAAAATAGAGTTTTTAAATATTACATGGACTGTACCAAGTCTAAAATTTGGTCTCGAGAACAGAAAAAAATAGTGAAAATCGTAAATGTATCAAATGAGGTTAGATTTTCTAAAAATGAATTGTGACAGCTCTTGCGGGGTAACCATGACAACGATGAACAGATCTCATACATTTTTTTTTAATTTATAACCAATTAAATATAGAGACAACTTGATAGGTCAAGCTAAATCAAAAGAAAAATAACTGTAAATGGAAACTAATGAGGATTAAAATTATTGTCGTAGGTCTGTATCAAAATATCGTTTTTTGAAAACAATATGAAAATACATGCAAAAGGTTTTGCACGGGTACACTAGTTAGTTATTACTTATTATTTATTATTGCTAGCGTCACTAATAAATCATTATTCTGGAAGGACAATTATTTTTTATTATAATTTAAAAATATAATGTGTACTAATTACGAAACATGTTTTGGTAAATATTTAACAAGTACGACTCCAGACAAATATCACTCCAAAAAGTTTTTTGCTTGTTTAGGGTCATCTCTTAGTGTTCTGAGCCAACATTCCATAATCATCTGTTTCAACAAAAAATATACTATTGTATATATGACATATATCATTAAATGCATATTATGATGGGAAAAATATTGCCCCCGCCTTGAAAATACTATTGGAACACTCAAAAATGACCTAAACAAAAAAAAAATGTTAGATTGATTTCCTGGAGTCCCACTTTTTAACTAATTAGTAATGTTAAAAATTGAAAAGACATTAATTTTCTTTCGATTGCCAGATAACTAGAGGCGATGGAATGCCGGATTCAGTCTGCCAATCATGTTGCGCTCAACTCGAGAAAACTCACCAGTTTTTGATGCAAATAGAACAGTCTGACAGATTACTGCGACGTTATATTCAACAATTAAACGCTTCTCAGAAACCAATCAAAGCTGAATGTCCTGTTCAACCATCTGAGGAGTCTTTGTTCCATAACACTGTTAAATGTGAATCTTTAGAGCTCAATGATGTGTTTGAAATGGCTCTTAATTCTAAAAATACCGAACCTGAACATTTTAACCGAGACAATAAGAATAACGAGGAATTGTGTTTGAAATCTGAAATCAAAGTCGAACTGATTAATGATAATTTATCTTTAACGACAGACTGTGAAACTGACCCATTAGACATTTCGTTCAATATAGATGGCAAAGAACTCGGCTGTGAAGACTCAAAGATTGACATAGGAGAGACAAAAGTGAACGTAGACATTGCAGGCAATTGGGAGGAGAAAAAACAGGAAAATATGTCTCTAAAATCGGAAATGGAATTCGAACAGATAGATGATAATTTATTAATTCTACCATCTAACGACGATGGAAATGAAATTAGCTGCGAAGATACGAAGATTAATATTGCAAACGTAACAGAAAATTTCAGTAAGAGTGATGAAAGAAAAAAAAATATTTCTGTCAATCGTAAGAAGCACAAACAAGACAATGAATTGAGACCTTATCAGTGTGACATTTGTAAGAAATGTTTCTCCCGGTCATCCAATTTAATTGAACATAAACGGACACATACTGGTGAGAAATCTTACCAGTGTGACATTTGTAATAAGTGTTTCTCTCTATCAAACTATTTAAATAAACATAAGCGTACACATACTGGTGAGAAACCTTATCAATGTGACATTTGTAAGAAATGTTTCTCCTGGTCACACAATTTAATTGAACATAAACGGACACATACTGGTGAGAAACCTTATCAGTGTGACGTTTGTAAAAAATGTTTCTCTCAGTCATACGATTTAATTAAACACGAGCGTATACATACTGGTGAGAAACCTTTTCAGTGTGACATTTGTAAGAAATGTTACTCCCGGTCATCCAATTTAAATGAACATAAACGGACACATACTGGTGCGAAACCTTATCAGTGTGACCTTTGTAAGAAATGTTTCTCCGGGTCATCCCATTTAATTGAGCATAAACGGATACATACTGGTGAGAAACCTTTTCAGTGTGATTTTTGTAAGAAATGTTTCTCTCATTCATCCACTTTAAATAATCATAAACGAACACATACTGGTGAGAAACCTTATCAGTGTGACCTTTGTAAAAAATGTTTCTCTCATTCATCCAATTTAATTACACATAAACGGAGACATACTGGTGAGAAACCTGACTGTAGTGACATGTGTTTCACACTGTGAATATAAAACCTTGGGATGTTTAAAATACTCGGAATACCAACTGACCTGCTAAAAATACCGACATTTTCAATGGTGAACAAATATATTTAAAACAGAAGAATAATCCATTTTATCTAGAATAAAATCAAAATAGTACTAATTTTGTCCTTACACAGGAAACGCTTTGTGACGTCATGAATAAGTGAACGTATAATTGCAAATAGTTCTCTGAATTATTCAGTAAAAGTGTTGCGGAACATAACTTCTTTTAAGAAGATAGGTAAACGAGCCCCAAAAATTGTTATAGATTCACAAATATACAAATCTTATAGTCAGACGAAAGATTACTTAAAAAGATATAGAGGTGCCTATGTTGTTTTCTGTTTTCTATTAAATTATTCTATCATTTTTTTATTCTGGATACTGCATTATTTTCTCTTTTTAATTCTTTATTGTACACAGTATACCCATGTTTAAATAAATAAATAATAGAAAATTAAACGTGATATTTTTAATTCATTTTTCATAGATTGACTTGAAATTATTGAAACCATCACATTATATGGGATTTAACAAGGCACAACTCGCAATCCATTTATTAGAGATTAGTGGTAGTATTGCGACTGCAGCGAGACTGTGAGATTAGGGAGCGCTGTTAAAATTGTGGTTTGTCGTAAAATGACAAGTAGACAAATTGACGCTATGAAAGAAATATCGATTACGGGCTCTGGATTAAGTACAATGTGTCGATTGTGCTTATCGAATGGTGTTGTGCTGTTAGACATGTTTTCGTTTTCATCGAAAATAACAAATAGCGTGGTTGGTGTTGTCATGAAATGCACTTCTGTTCATGTAAGTTTAATCGTTTTCGAATAACGTTGACATTATTATTTATTTTCATGATATGGCATTGTAGTTCATAAATATGATTCGATAGCGTTTCCTATCTCATTTTTAATTTGTAACCTGTCAAAGCAGGCCATCGCTTCATATTTATAACAAGTTTTCACATTGAGCTCAAGAGTACTTATTATTTATTATTGCTAGCGTCACTAATAAATCATTATTCTAGAAGGATAATTATTTTTTATTATAATTTGAAAATATAATATGTACCAAATACGAAACATTTTTTGGTAAATATTTACCAAGTACGACTCCAGACAAATATCATTCCAAAAAGTTTTTTAGTTGTTTAGGGTCATCTCTTCGTGCTCTGAGCCAACGTTCCAAAATCATCTATTTCAATAAAACAAGGTAATTTGTATATTCATGACATATATCGTGAAATGCATATTATGAGGGCAAAAAATATTGCTCCTCCGCTTTGAAAGTATTATTGGAACATTTAGAAATGACTCTGAAAAACCAAAAAAAAACAAATTTACAGTGATATTTGTCTGGAACCCCATTTTTTTAGCTATGAAGTAATGTTAAAATATTGAAAATAACTTTTTTTTTCCGATTTCCAGATAACTAGAGGCGATGGAATGCCGAATTTCGTCTGCCAATCATGTTGCACTCAACTGGAGAAAACTCACCAGTTTTTGATGAAAATAGAACAGTCTGACAGAACACTCCGACGTTATATTCAACAATTAAACGCTTCTCAGAAACCAATCAAAGCTAAATGTCCTGTTCAACCATCTGAGGAGTCTTTGATCCATAACGCTGTTAAATGTGAATCTTTAGACCTCAACGATGAGTTTGAAATGGATCTTAATTCAAAAAATACCGTTACTGAACATTTTAATCAAGACAATAAAAATAACGAGGAATTGAGTTTGAAATCTGAAATCAAAGTCGAACTGATTAATGATAATTTATCTTTAACGACAGACTGTGAAACTGACCCATTAGACATTTCGTCCAATATAGATGGCAAAGAATTCAGCTGTGAAGACTCAAAGATTGACATAGGAGAGACAAAAGTGAACGTAGACTTTGCGGGCAATTGGGAGGAGAAAAAACAGGAAAACAATATGTCTCTAAAATCCGAAATTGAATTCGAACAGATAGATGATAATTTATTAATTCTACCATCTAACGACGATGGAAATGAAATTAGCTGCGAAGATACGAAGATTAATGTTGCAAACGTAACAGAAAATTTCAGTAAGTGTGATGAAAGAGAAATAAATATTTTTGTCAATCGTAAAAAGCAGAAACAAGACAACGAATTGAGATCGTATCAATGCGACATTTGCAGTAAATGCTTCTCTAGCCATTCGGGTTTATATTATCATAAACGAACACATACTGCTGATAGACGTTATCAATGTGACATTTGTAATAAGTGTTTCTCTCTATCAGAATATTTAAATAAACATAAGCGTACACATACTGGTGAGAAACCTTATCAATGTGACATTTGTAAGAAATGTTTCTCCTGGTCATCCAATTTAATTATTCATAAACGTACACATACTGGTGAGAAACCTTATCAATGTGACATTTGTAAGAAATGTTTCTCCTGGTCATCCAATTTAATTGATCATAAACGGACACATACTGGTGAGAAACCGTATCTGTGTGACGTTTGTAAAAAATGTTTCTCTCAGTCATACGATTTAATTATACACGAGCGTATACATACTGGTGAGAAACCTTTTCAGTGTGACCTCTGTAAGAAATGTTACTCTCGGTCATCAATTTTAATTGAACATAAACGGACACATACTGGTGAGAAACCTTATCAATGTGACATTTGTAAGAAATGTTTCTCCCGGTCATTCAAATTAATTGAACATAAACGGACACATACTGGTGAGAAACCGTATCAGTGTGACGTTTGTAAAAATTGTTTCTCTCAGTCATCCACTTTAAATAGTCATAAACGGACACATACTGGTGAGAAACCTTATCAGTGTGACCTTTGTAAAAAATGTTTCTCTTATTCATCCAATTTAATTGCACATAAACGGAGACATACTGGTGAGAAACCTTATTTAGTGTGACTATAGTAAAATGTGTTTCACACTATAAATATAAAACCTTGCTCACTCCGGAGATGTTTAAAATACTCGGAATACCGACTGACCTGATAAAAGTACCGACATTTTCAATGGTAAACTTATTTATTTAAAACAGAAGAATAATCAATTTGTATCTAGAATAAAATCAAAATTGTACTAATTAGTGTATTTGCCATAAGGCACTTACACTATTGGCGTCGGTGGGACGTAGGGGTCGGACCAAAATTTATCGACGTTTGTCCCATTAAGAATGGGACATAGAACAACCGCAGATTCTCCAATTCAAAATAAAACGATTAAGCGAAATATGCTTAGATAAAATGTTACTCGTTTCCTAAATACGGGGTGTTGAAGTTGAAAACTGAAAAATATTAATGTCCATAACTTTTTAATACACCGTATAATTTTACTCAAATCGGCACACTTGTTAAATATCATAAAATGCACCTAACAATAAAAAAAATAGTTCAGTACGCTCTACCAGTGGCGTACGGCAGGAGTAAAAGTAATGCTTGTACCCCTTCTAAATGTTACGCCGCTGTCTAAATTTTAATTTTGACTATAATTTTAATTTTTTTGATATTTTCTAAGTCAATAATGTACACTTGTTAGTTTGTTGTAAAGTCATTGGTTTTCGAGATATTCGCAGTTTTTTTTTAAGACAAAATTGTAAAAATGAATATTATTAATAAATAATACAAATAAAAAGTACATGTCTATCTATCTTTAACTGCGAATATCTCGAAAACCAATGACTTTACAACAAACTAACAAGTGTACATTATTACTTAGAAAATATCAAAAAAATTAAAATTATAGTCAAAAGTAAAATTTAGACAGCGGCGTAACATTTAGAAGGGGTACAAGCATTACTTACTCCTGCCGTACGCCACTGGTAGAGCGAGTAACATTTTATCTAAGCATATTTCGCTTAATCGTTTTATTTTGAATTGGAGAATCTGTGGTTGTTCTATGTCCCATTCTTAATGGGACACCCAGTATATATATGTTTGCGAAAAATAATAATTGTATATTGCATATTGGTATTCATTCAATAAAAGGCAAAGGAAAATGTAATACTGGTTATTGATTCGTAAAGTTCTGTCTATTTTGTTGAAACACCACTTCGCAAAGATCCGTCTAGCATTATGTTGATTAATGAGTTGTAAGGCTATATTATTTCAGTTCGTTTGTCTAATCATTAAAACGTGTCGTCTCAGCGCCGGTCGATAATAGCTTAAGGTAAAAGGCCCGGTTATTGACACTGACTCAGTTTGTGACACTTTCAATTTCATTTTAAATTAAAAAAGAAAATTTATGTCGAATAGGTTAATACATTATTTTAAAATTTAAATACATTCATCCTGTACCTAATTAATGGCAATAACTAAAATAAAAATAATAATAACTCAATAAAAAAAAATATTTAAGCCTCAAGTGACTGTGGAAGCAATTTTTTTTGTTATACTCTAAACAATTTACGTAAGAGCCTTCGACTATTAGATCTATGAACTAATCATCATGTAAGTGTATAAGATATAATAAAAAATATATGGATAGGTTAAAAATTAACTATAATTTAGTTTAAAATGTTAATATATCATATTGAATAACTTTTAATTATTAAAATGTGGGTGTCAATAAGTACATTCAATTTTATACGCATGCCGTAGTTTGTGACACTCAAATTCTAACCTATAAAAATGGAGGCTATTTGTTTTTGACATCTATGGTTATGTGTTTCTTGACATTTCCAAAAGGAGGTTATGTGTTTGTTGACATTTCCAAAAAATGTTAAAAAAATTATATTTATATATATTTTCTATAATCACAGTGATAAATTAACATTTGATATTTATTTAAATGAACAAAAAATCATATTTATCCTTATCTATGATCTAAATTCTAAAACATTACATGACCTAACCATAAATAATATATCTATGAACCTAACAAATGAGTGTCATAAACTAGGGCAATTTCAGTGTCACAAACTATAACACAAGAAATTTTGAGTGTCAAAAACTGGGGCTTCTAACATCGCTTTATAAAACATTAATTTAAATTATTAATTCAGTTCAAATAATTATTTCGCGCATATGACCTTATCTAGAAATTCTGAACTTGTTTATGATACAAAACATTTAATATCAAATTGAATTTTATGTTAGTTATCATATTATAACCTCAGCTGTCACTCTTAAAGTGCCACAAACCGGGTCCTTTACCTTAGTATGATTTATGCAACATTATCTACTGATTATTATGAAAGGGGGCATTCTTTGTTCACACACCGAATAAGTTTTGTGACTGTTTTTTGTGAGAGAAGCGACGGAAGAATGATTAGGACGTGACATCGACCGGCGACCAGACGCTACGTTATTTATTCTCGAAATATTTTTATAATTATATTGCTTTGATCTAATATATATTATAAGTGTACGCGCAATAACTTTCGAAGGAGTTACTTGATTTAAACGAAATTTGGTCTACATGTTGGAATCCATCACCGCACGAAGTCTATTTAAAGTGGGCCCAATCGGGCCACTTTAAGGGTAGGTTTTAGAGATTGAAAAATATTTTTGGGCCCAAAAATACCGAAAAAATTCTTCGAATCGTTTCAAAATTGAAATTTAACCCATTCGTAAAGTTAAAAATGTGCTGCCAAAATTTTATTAAAATCGGCCCGGCAGGACCGGGCTTAAAAATTTTATGAAAACGTTAGTTTGTAGATATGGATTTACTTAGTGAAGGGTGAATTTAATTTGCTAAATTGATAGTAATATTGAAATTCAGGAAAAAATATTATTTTAAGTGATGTATCAAGGGGTTAAAATTAGTATTTTGTCCAAAAACAAAAGGGTTAAGTTCACATAATAAAGCCACACTGCCTATATTAGCAAATACACTATATTGTCGGCAGGGTTTCGCACTGGGACCCGAGTTTTTTTTGTCTTCAGACAGGAACGCCATGTGACGTCATGAATAAGTGAACATATAATTGCAAATAGTTCTCTGAATTATTCAGTAAAAGTGTTGCGGAACATAACTTCTTTTAAGAAGATAGGTAAACGATCCCAAAAACTGTTATAGATTCCCAAATATACAAATCTTATAGCCATACTAAAGACTACTTAAAAAGATATAGAGGTGAATATGTTGTTTTCTGTTTTCTAAAAATTATTCTATCATTTTTTTATTCTGGATACTGCATTATTTTCTCTTTTTAATTCTTTATTGTATTATATACCCATGTTTAAATAAATAAATAATAGAAAATTAAACGTGTTATTTTTAATTCAGTGTTCATAGATTGACTTGAAATTATTGAAACCATCACATTATATGGGATTTAACAAGGCACAACTCGCAATCCATTTATTAGAGATCAGTGTTAGTATTGCGACTGCAGTGAGATTGGTGAGCGCTGTTAAAAATTGTGGTTTGTCGTAAAATGACAAGTGGACAAATTGACGCTATGAAAGAAATATCGATTACGGGCTCTGGATTAAGTACAATGTGTCGATTGTGCTTATCGAATGGTGTTGTGCTGTTAGACATGTTTTCGTTTTCATCGAAAATAACAAATAGCGTGGTTGGTGTTGTCATGAAATGCACTTCTGTTCATGTAAGTTTAATCGTTTTCGAATAACGTTGACATTATTATTTATTTTCATATTATATGGCATTGTAGTTCATAAATATGATTCGATAGCGTTTCCTATCTCATTTTTAATTTGTAACCTGTCAAAGCAGGCCATCGCTTCATATTTATAACAAGTTTTCACATTGAGCTCAAGAGTACTTATTATTTATTATTGCTAGCGTCACTAATAAATCATTATTCTAGAAGGATAATTATTTTTTATTATAATTTGAAAATATAATATGTACCAACGACGAAACATTTTTTGGTAAACATTTGTCAAGTGAGGTTCCAGACAAATATCTATCCAAAAAGTTTTTTAGTTGTTTAGGGTCATCTCTTCGTGCTCTGAGCCAACGTTCCATAATCATCTATTTCAATAAAACAAGGTAATTTGTATTGTCATGACATATATCGTGAAATGTATATTATGAGGGCAAATAATATTGCTCCTCTTGCTTTGAAAGTATTATTGGAACATTTAGAAATGACTCTGAAAAACCAAAAAAAAAATTTACAGTGATATTAATTGTCTGGAACCCCATTTTTTTAGCTATGAAGTACTGTTAAAATATTGAAGATAATTTTTTTTTCCGATTTCCAGATAACTAGAGGCGATGGAATGCCGAATTTCGTCTGCCAATCATGTTGCACTAAACTGGAGAAAACTCACCAGTTTTTGATGAAAATAGAACAGTCTGACAGAACAATCCGACGTTATATTCAACAATTAAACGCTTCTCAGAAACCAATCAAAACTAAACTTCCTGTTCAACCATCTGAGGAGTCTTTGTTCCATAACGCTGTTAAATGTGAATCTTTAGACCTCAACGATGAGTTTGAAATGGATCTTAATTCAAAAAATACCGTAACTGAACATTTTAATCAAGACAATAAAAATAACGAGGAATTGAGTTTGAAATCTGAAATCAAAGTCGAACTGATTAATGATAATCTATCTTTAACGACAGACTGTGAAGCTGACCCATTAGACATTTCGTCCAATATAGATGGCAAAGAACTCAGCTGTGAAGACTCAAAGATTGACATAGAAGAGACAAAAGTGAACGTAGACATTGCGGGCAATTGGGAGGAGAAAAAACAGGAAAACAATATGTCTCTAAAATCCGAAATGGAATTCGAACAGATAGATGATAATTTATTAATTCTACCATCTAACGACGATGGAAATGAAATTAGCTGCGAAGATACGAAGATTAATATTACAAACGTAACAGAAAATTTCAGTAAGTGTGATGAAAGAAAAAAAAATATTTCTGTCAATCGTAAGAAGCACAAACAAGACAATAAATTGAGACCTTATAAGTGTGACATTTGTAAGAAATGTTTCTCCCGGTCATCCAATTTAATTGAACATAAACGGACACATAGTGGTCAGAAACCTTACCAGTGTGACATTTGTAATAAGTGTTTCTCTCTATCAAACAATTTAAATAAACATAAGCGTACACATACTGGTGAGAAACCTTATCAATGTGACATTTGTAAGAAATGTTTCTCCCGGTCATCCTATTTAATTAAACATAAACGTACACATACTGGTGAGAAACCTTATCAGTGTGACCTTTGTAAGAAATGTTTCTCCGTGTCATCCACTTTAATTGAGCATAAACGGATACATACTGGTGAGAAACCTTTTCAGTGTGATTTTTGTAAGAAATGTTTCTCTCGGTCAACCACTTTAAATAAGCATACACGGACACATACTGGTGAGAAACCTTATCAATGTAACATTTGTAAGAAATGTTTCTCCTGGTCATCCAATTTAAATGTACATAAACGGACACATACTGGTGAGAAACCTTATCAATGTAACATTTGTAAGAAATGTTTCGCCCAGTCATACGATTTATTTAAACACGAGCGTATACATACTGGTGAGAAATCTTATCGGTGTGACTTTTGTAAGAAATGCTTCTCCCGGTCATCCTATTTAATTAAACATAAACGTACACATACTGGTGAGAAACCTTATCAGTGTGACCTTTGTAAGAAATGTTTCTCCGTGTCATCCAGTTTAATTGCACATAAACGGATACATACTGGTGAGAAACCTTATCAGTGTGACATTTGTAAGAAATGTTTCTCCTGGTCATCCAATTTAATTGATCATAAACGGACACATACTGGTGAGAAACCGTATCAGTGTGACGTTTGTAAAAAATGTTTCTCTCATTCATACGATTTAATTAAACACGAGCGGATACATACTGGTGAGAAATCTTATCAGTGTGACTTTTGTAAGAAATGTTTCTCCCGGTCATCCTATTTAATTAAACATAAACGTACACATACTGGTGAGAAACCTTATCAATGTGACCTTTGTAAGAAATGTTTCTCCGTGTCATCCAGTTTAATTGCACATAAACGTATACATACTGGTCAGAAACCTTATCAATGTGACCTTTAAATACACATAAACGGACACATACTGGTGAGAAACCTTATTTAGTAACATGTGTTTCGCACAAATTTAATGAATATAAAACCTTGCACACTTCTATGATGTTTAAAATACACGGAATACCGGCTGACCTGATAAAAGGGTAGACATTTTCAATGTTGAATAGGTTTAAAAGTAAATTCGCTATATTTAAATCTTTTTTTTCTAGAATAAAATTAAAATTGTACTAATTAAAAAGATATACCTATGCTGTTTTCTATGAAATAAATCCATCTATCAATTTTTTAAGTGAAACGCTGTATAGCCAGAGTGCCCGTCGGCAAAAATTTTATTGATACATACTCTCCCCAAACTTTGTATATATGGCTTTATTAGGCCTAGTCTGACAACTATTTCCTCTATGACTTTTTTCTTGATTTTGGGGAGTTTTCCCTCTAAACTTTCCGAAAGATGTCGTTTTAAAATGTCTGACACCTCGAATATGTCGACCATATTCGAGGTGTCAGACATTTTATTTAAATGGTTCATCTTATTTGTCAGAGAACATTATTTTAGCGTTTTGGTTGAAGTTTTTAAGCTAACAAATTAAAAAAACAAACAGTACCTATCTATAAATTTTTACATGTCGTCAAAACGACATCTTTCGGAAAGTTCAGAGGGAAAACGCCCCAAAATCAAGAAAAGTCATAGAGGAAATAGGTATCAGACTAGACCTAATGAAGCCATATACAAAGTTTGGGGAGAGTATGTGTCAATAAAATTTTTGCCGACGGGCACTCTGATTAGTACTTTGAAGATTTGGGCACAAAATGAAAAAAAAAGGTTGTTATGTAATGTCATGTATAAATGTCTAATTTGTTTACCAAAACTTAAATACTTAACTTCTCTTAAATTTCTTACTTTCACTTATATTCTTATATTTTTAAGTCTTTTTGTTATTATATTGTTCATATCGTAGTTTGTGCATTTAATAAAAACTCTTCGACCATTAAAACAGTATTTTGTGAAAAATTAAAAATTTCAGTCAACTGGTGACGGTGATATTTTATGTCGAAAAAAATTGACAGAAGCTGGGTGGGGCTAGGTGGTTCGAGGTCCTACGCTAAGAAGGTGAGATGTGACGTCGTTTTGACGAAATGTAAAAATTTATAGATACTGTTTGTTTTTTTAATTGGTTAGCTTAAAAACTTCAACCAAAACGCTAAAATAATGTTCTCTGACAAATAATATGATTTTTAATGGTTCATGATTCGTGTTCGTGTGCAGTGACGGTTTAAGGAGTTGGTCGTTATATTGAGTGACGTTAAATGGAGTTTACACAGACCTAGGGCAGCCCCGCCCCTGTTTACACCGTATTTCAAATCCATAGACAAACAAAAGAACCGCACTAGTATCACAATCTCTTGTTTTTTTATGTGAACTTATGCACTTCGTTTCCCGATAAAATATAAGGTTCAGAGCTTCACAAAGCCGGGTTATGCTCCTGACTGAAATAAAATCGATATTTTATAAAGAGTGAAAGCTACGAAGCAATGTAGGCATTTACCGTAGCGCTTGTTACAATTGGAAACTTGACAGCTTTAATATAAAATCTCGATACTAGATGGCAATATACACGGCCACTGTCTAAAGTTTCTATGATTAAACCAACCGAAAGCGTTCACCACGGTGAGGCTTATTAAAATACATACAAACTAGAGTGACCTGTGCGAATTATTTCCACTAAATAAGTATAATAATTATCACTTAACAAAATTATTTTTTAAATATGATTGCAGGTATTCAATTCGTTTCTAATTTTGCACACTGCTTATAAATAACGTTCTTTTTGTTGTATTACAATATGAAGCTCAGATGACAGATCGAAGAAATATTTTACTAAAATTGTCATATAGAGGCGCAAGTAGTAAAAACGTTGAGCTAAGCCGTCAGATGACATCATGCAGCATTGCTGTGACGTTGTTCAGCGTTGCTCGCTGTTCCAAAATTAAAGCCGCCAGATGGCAGTATGCAGTATTGTGTCTGTTGTATTACAATATAAAGGTCAGATGACAAATCGAAGTGTTGACGTTGTTAATGTTTCAAAATTAAAGCCGTCAGATGGCAGACGTTGTTCAGCGTTGCTGTATTTTAATTAATTTACAAAAACAAAAGCAATAATAAATTTTTTAGTTGTCGATGTCAATAGAGCAAGCAATTATCTGTAAAATGATATATAATTGATGTGGAGAAATTGTGAGGTTTTTTCTAAAAAGGGTATTAGCGTATTAATATATATATGATGTTCGTTATTTCTAAGGAAAAAACCGGCCAAGTGCGAGTGTCGGACTCGCGCACCGAAGGTTCCATACAAACTTGTAGGTTTGTAAACAGTTCGTTCATCACGGGAATCGAGTCTCGAAGATTTTTCCCGCTTTGCCGTTGGAAATTTGTTGTCCCCAGACATCGACATAGATCGCGGTCATCGGCAATTGTTTTTAAAGAAATTAACAATAGTACAGAGCCCCGACGCGGGTAGGCGAAAGTATAGCCAAAGGGACTACAATGAAATTAAGTGTAAAATTGCAATCAGTTCAGATGGACTAATCGAACTGTATTGTATACCGTGGCTATATCTGACAGTCTAGCGGTCGTACCGTGCTGTACGCGAGAGTTCTCATAATTGTATTTTTTTAATAAATGTTCGAGTATACTGCTGTATAAACGTACCGTTAGCGGACGCTTGTTTTGTATTAGAACAGTTACTGTGTGCGTGCGTAGCACGTTGTTGCGGTTTGTGTATGTAGTACCTATGTATTGTGTATAAAAATTTGGTTTTTCATTATTTGTTGTTATAGCGGCATAGAAATAGTGCACACTCTGCATATTACGGTTCATAAGATAAAGCTCGCTGATAGACAAACGGTTCATAAAATTACTCAAAAAATTGTCAAAATTCACTCAAAAAACTGCCAAAATTCACCCAAAAAATTGTTAAAATAACCCAACATTTTATCAAAACCGACCCAAACAATCACTCATGATAATGAAAATTAATATTAATTATTTTTTACTATACGATGCACACTGCTAATGAAAACTATTAAAAAATAATAATAAATCCATTTATGGACCCTTCATACTTGGAGGCCCAGGGCTTAAGCCCTATTAGTCCCTATTATGACTTCAAAGAAGGTGTTTTGAGAAAATTAATGTAGAAAATGTGTGTATTTTTTAAATAACTAATTCGACTGCCAGAGTGGAGGAAATGATCCGATCGAGATTGGCTAACGGGTAGTGCGTTGAGGGGATAACTTTATCGACACGCCCCTTTACGTTCGAATCGAAACATTAATAATTAAAAATTGAACGTCTACTTACGTTAAACCGCGTCAACAAAAACGTACTAAGCGTAAAGAGTAAATCAGCTTACCTGAAACAGAGAAAAGACAATGTTATTAAGATGACATTAATATATTTTTTTTATTATAAACTTTTGGCTTTTACACTTTTGTGTATTCCGCCACTAACTAAACTATAAGTAATTCTGACTAAATATATTATCACAAAAACATATATTAAACGGGGACACAAGATGGATGGACCATAAGGACATTGGAATCAGGACCACGGAAGTGCCTCGGACCCATAGGTATATATATTTAAACGCCGTAAAAAGCGCGTGAGATTCAAAAATATTCATTATTTTATAATATGATTTTATTGATAAAAACGACAAAACTCACAGTAAACAGTGATATTTCGCTCCAAAACCTATTTTTATACTAAAACGTTTCAAAAATTACAAAATTGAGCATAAATATAATATAAAAGCTTAGAACATTTTACATTGTCTATTTGGAATCAAGGTTGACAAGCATTGATGCCAATCTGACAATGTAAAATGTTCTAAGCTTTTATATTATATTTATACTCAGTTTTGTAATTTTTGAAACGTTTCAATATAAAAATAGGTTTTGGAGCGAAATATCACTGTTTACTGCGAGTTTTATCGTTTTTTCATTAACATCATATTATAGAATATTTAATCTTTTTGAATCCCGCGCGCTTTTTACGGCGTATTCCACATACAAAATGGCTTCTAATTGGAACCATTCCGCACAATGCTCAAGGATAGGCATCCGCTATCTATTACCTATTATATATATGTCGCCGGGATATTGTCAAATCCGTGATTTTGTAATTTCACTAGTGAAATTACAATATCACGATTGACAAAGATTCGTTATATTATAATTTCACTAAGTGAAATTATAATATCACGGGTTTGACAATATCCCGGCGACATATATATATATCTATGCTCGGACCCAACTCAGCGGGCAAAACTAACAAAAGGTCTTAAACACGGACGGCCGGGAAAAACAGGTAAGACATAATATAAGATAAGTTTGCTCCTGATTAAAGACTTCATGCAAGAAACTTAAAAACAAATATGTCAAAAAAATAATTTACAAAATCCAACCCGTGCCCAAAAAATTAATCGAATTCCACAATATACATCTTAATTTTAAAAAAATCTAGTACTTTTAAAAAAGCTTTTAATGATAGTTTGGCATTCAGTTCTGTTGGCAACACTGCCAGTGCCAACTACACCAATCGTTGGAGGCCAGCTTCCAAGCACGCTTATTGATTTTTGTGAGTGATTTTTGTAAAGGTGTAAAAACCACATAATGAAAGAAATATCGATAAATGGCTTCGGCCTGGGTATAATGTGTCGATTGTGCTTAAAAAGAGATGTTAACCTGTTAAGTTTATTTGAATTTTTAACCAGTTTTGGGGATCAAGTAGCTGAAATCGTAATGAAGTGCGCTCCTATTCAGGTAAGTTCGTTTTTAAAGAGTATACTTCTAAATATTGTGTCTATTTCAAGAGTTACCAAATGTTTTATATACAGGGTGTCCCATTAAGAATGGGACATAGAACAACCGCAGATTCTCCAATTCAAAATAAAACGATTAAGCGAAATATGCTTAGATAAAATGTTACTCGTTTCCGAAATACGGGGTGTTGAAGTTGAAAACTGAAAAATTATTAATGTCCATAATTTTTTTAATACACCGTATAATTTTACTCAAATCGGCACACTTGTTAAATATCATAAAATGCACCTAACAATACAAAAATTAGTTCAGTACGCTCTACCAGTGGCGTACGGCAGGAGTAAGTAATGCTTGTAGCCCATTTTAAATGTTACGCCGCTGTCTAAATTTTAATTTTGACTATAATTTTAATTTTTTTGATATTTTCTAAGTCAATAATGTACACTTGTTAGTTTGTTGTAAAGTCATTGGTTTTTGAGATATTCGCAGTTTTTTTAAGACAAAATTGTAAAAATGAATATTATTAATAATAATACAAATAAAAAGTACATGTCTATCTATCTTTAACTGCGAATATCTCGAAAACCAATGACTTTACAACAAACTAACAAATGTACATTATTGACTTGGAAAATATCAAAAAAATTAAAATTATAGTCAAAATTAAAATTTAGACAGCGGCGTAACATTTAGAAGGGGTACAAGCATTACTTACTTCTGCCGTACGCCACTGGTAGAGCGAGTAACATTTTATCTAAGCATATTTCGCTTAATCGTTTTATTTTGAATTGGAGAATCTGCGGTTGTTCTTAATGGGACACCCTGTATACTTAATATGTCATGGGAGCAAACCTGCAGGTTTATAAAAATATTTCACTTCCAGATTTTCAAATTGAATAGATAATATTTACTGAATAACCTTCACTTCTGTTTTATTAAACGGTATAAATTATTTACTAATATACATATTTCCGATTCTCAGATAACGAGCTCTGATGAGATGCCGAATTTCATCTGCCAATCATGCTACACTCACCTGAAAAATAGTCACCAGTTCCAGATGCAAATAGTGCAGTCAGACAATACGCTGCGACGGTATATACATCAACTACGCGGATCTGACAAACCAATCAAGACTGAGCGTTCAACTCAGGAATCTTCTGATGACCCTTTAATCCAGAACACTAACACAAATACCGCTATGAAATGTGAATCTTTAGAACTTAACGTGTTTGATGTGAACGTCGACTTGATACCTTCAAATTATTCTTCAGCAGAGAAAATTAGCGAGGAAATGTCTTTAAAATCTGAAATTAAAGAAGAATCGATTCACAATACTTCAACAGTTTCAACGGAATGTACTGAAAACTTAGATAAAACTTTATCTGAGGATGACAAAATGGACGTTGACTTGAAAAATGACGTACCTTTAAATAATACTTCGGCAGAGAAAATTAGCGAGGAAACGTCTTTGAAATCTGAAATTAAAGAAGAACCGATAGATGATAATTCATCAATTTCAACAGAGAGTACTGATAACTTAAATGATACTTCATTTGAGCCTGGCGATGATGAAATCAGTTTTGAAAACTCAGACAGCGACTCATCTTCTGCAACGTCAAGTAAATACGAAGAAAGAGTGACAAAGATATCTAACAAGAAAAAAAATTGCTGTTTATACTGCGGACAACTATATGGAAAATTACCAAGGCATTTGATGGGCGTACATCGAGACGAAGAAGACGTTAAAAAATTTTCTTCCCTAGCGCCAGGTAATTTAGCTTACCGATATAGATGTGGGTTATTAATTTCGGTGCGTGGCCAGCGCTGCCGTGCCCATCGCACCATATCCGATCCGATCCGTTGCTTTAGACCACTTGCCATGTTTTTCGGTTTTGGGTAGACCCCCTGCTTATCTGATATTGATTTCTTGCAAATTCATTAATTTCAAATGTATTTTTGACAACCGGTATAGTGCTACTCACTTTGAACGATTTAAATTTATAACGGTAGTGAAATGTTTAGTTTTATACATTTATTAATTAGATTCAAATTAAACGAATCAAATTAAAGTTTACTTTCTGTTACATAAAATAACTAAGCAAAAAATAAATGCTTTTAGTGTGAGGGATGAACCTGATGCTTTAATAATAAATTTTCAACATTTGGCATCAATTTAGTTAGATTTAATCTTAAATCTCTTCGGTTGACGATGTCCAGTATGTTTCTTTTTTTGTTAGGAGATTCACTATCGTTGACCCCCATTTTCATTTCATGGACCCCCAATTTTTTTTCCCGCTGACATGGACCCCTTGCAAGTTGTCGTCGACCCCTGGGGGTCGATATAGACCACTTTGGGTATCACTGCTTTAGCATAATAATTAAAGTTCACGCATGATTCTTGTTGACACGAATTTGTTTAAATTATACAACTCACTGTGTTTTGTTCTTTTAGGTTCAGCTAACCGACAGCGGATTATGGACACGCTGAGGAAGAAAGGGAATTTCGAATACTACAAAAGTCACGCAAGAAATAACCCGAAAGATTTTATACCGTGTCGCTTGCCAAGAAAGAAAACTTCATCTATAGAGGCGAAAAATTACATTTGCTGCCCCCATTGCAAAGGAATGTACAGCAAAAAGTCGATGTACAGGCACAATAGAAAGTGCGATCCCAAATACGTGAAGAACCAACGAACAATAATGATAGCTGGGCGAAGAGTGTTATCAGACATTAGCCCAATTGCCTGCGACAAAATGAAAGATGATATTTTTCCATCTATGCTCGACGACGAAGTAACAAATATTCTGAAATACGACGAATTACTTATCAAATATGGTAATCACATATGTCGTAAACACAGATCCAAGCATCATGAATTTTACATTAGGCAACAACTGAGGCTTCTTGGTCGCTTATTACTAGAAACAAAGAAAATTGACGCAAGCATAACTGATTTTGCTTCATTATATTCGCCGAATAAGTACGAGGCTGTCAAACGAGGTGTATATATATTGGCTGGCTTAGATGAGAAAACCTCCATCTACAGGGCACCGACCACGCTTATTCGTTTAGTGGCCAATTTGAAAAAAGTGGGAAGATTATATGTGATTGAATGTATGAAAAATGATGACTTTGTTTTGAAAGAAGACGCAGAAAACTTTGTAAGCAGTATAGATTTTGATAAATAAAAGTATCGACCTATTTTTCAGGCAATATATTAACAAAATATATAATTATAATTCAACTAGCCTTTACCCGCGGCTTCGCATGCGATTGAGATGAAACGCGGATGCATTCCCATTATTTGGCATAGTTACTCATTTCTCGACGTATTTCAAAATTGATGCATTTACGTGATCAGTGTCTTGAGTATTGACAAACCTTGAAAATGACTCCCATTATTGTTTTTATAGACTATTTACATCTTTTCACCCTCTGAAGGGATTGTTTTAAAAAAAACATGGAACACGTGTTTACAGGAGTAATCCCGCGCACTTTCGAATTTATACATATACCTTACATGATTTCGCCATGCAAACCCCCGTTACACTCTTTCAGGGGTTGAATTTTCAAAAATCAGTTCTTAGCGGATGGCTACGTCATAATAACTTTCTGTGTGCCAAATTTCAGCTCAATCCGTCCAGTGGTTTGAGTTGTGCGTTGATAGATCAGTCAGTCACAGTTTCCTTTTATATATTTAAATTAAATAACGTTTCGATCCGGATTTGGACCTTCTTCAGAATTGAGCTAAAAAGTATAAAAAATAATTAGTAATTAGTTTATAACAGAATTAAATTATTTTTTTAATTTCGAATAATATTTCGAATTTAAAAAAAACTAATTAATTTTTTATATTTTTTTAACCGACTTAAAAAAAAAAAGAATTTGTAGAATTCGACGCGGTTTTTATGTTTATTCCCTGATATCTCCGCAAGTTGTGAACGAATTTGTAAAAATATCGACGCCATTTTGTTGAGAATATCATCTAGTAACTAAATTAAACGTAATAACAACCGCCATGTTCGCCTCTCCAACACACACACAACAAACAGTAACTAAATTTTTAAACATCTATTTTGTAGCTTAGATAATGTTAAGGCCGCTGCACACGAGGCTAGAACACTGCTTGTAGTTCTGCTGGCCGGTAGATTTGGCACAAAGCTGGAAATGACGTCACTGCGGGTTTGCGTGCTAGCTCACAAGATAGGTTTTAAAATTAGAACAGGGGCTATTTTTCTTGCGAGGTCCGCTGCTAGGTATGAGCAAGAACCCATCAGGAAGCAGTATCTTGTCACGTGGGCGATTTGAACAAACACCCACAAACCAACATGGCGTCATTATGCGCAGAATCAGACAGCAGACACGTTTTGCTCAGTGTTTATAATTAAACTGTCACTGCGCGCGCATCAGATTTATTCATAAAACCAGCTTGAAAATACGTCTCGTGTGAAGCGAGCACATAACTGCAATCAAGAAAACAAGTCGCAAGGAATCTAGCCGCGTGTACAGCGGCCTTGATTTATTAAGATTTCAAAGTGATGTTCTTAGTGATAACAGTTATAATAGTGTAAAATCCACATAATGAAAGAAATATCGGTAAATGCCTTCGGCCTAAGTACAATGTGTCGATTGTGCTTAAAAAGAGACGTTACACTGTTAAGTTTATTTGAATTTTTAACCAGTTTTGGGGATCAAGTAGCTGAAATCGTAATGAAGTGCGCTCCTGTTCAGGTAAGTTCGTTTTCAAAGAGTATGAGTACTTCAAAATATTGTGTCTATTTCAAATGTTATTAATTGACGTGCAATTATTTAAATTCAAATCGTAATAAAATTACTGGATCCATAGAAGCCGTAAAATAATGCCGGCAGTGTAAAAAAATATAGAAAAAACAGCTAAAGTCCGCTGCACACGAGGCTGGATTTGCAGCTAGGTTCCTTGCTCGATTTCACTACTAGTATTCTAGCGCTGGTTTTCTTGATTGCTATTATGTGCTCGCTTCACACGAGACGTCTTTACAAGCTTGCTCTGCAGGTAGATTCGGTGCGCCGGCAGTGATAGAACGGGCACAAAAGTGGACGTTTATTGTCTCTAAACAGAACACACACTATGGCATCTCGGCTATGGCACGTTTGTTCGTTGGCGTTTGTTCAAGTCGCCCACGTGACAAGATACTGCTTCCAGATTGGTACTTACTCATACCTGAGCTAATAGGCAAGCCCGCAAGCCTCGTCCCCAGCCTACCAGCCAGCAGAAGTCTAATCAGTGTTTCCAGCCTCGTGTGCATTAGGGTGTCCCATTTTTAGGCGACTTTTTTTTTCAACAAAAAAACAGGCTGAAAACCTTCGAAAGTGTGAAAAAAAACTCACACCAAAGATGAGTTCTTAATATTAATATTAAGAGGTGCCTGTTCCGAATTTTCCATCTAAATAACATAGGAAAAAAATCATTTTTTTTGCTTATTTTGGTAGTTTTACAATAAAGCATTGTAAAAATAACCTTGAATATTATTCTCACAGGAAATTGAACGCTCTACAAAAAATCTCCAATATATTTTTTCATAGAGTGAACCCTACTGAAGATATTTAAACTTAAAGTTCGAAATATATGAAATTATGACTTTTAGTTTATTAGATTAATACTGATGACTTTTTTTATGTCTTAAAAATTAATTTTAATCAGAAAATGAAAATCAGGAAATAAAAAATAAATTTACGTCTCAGATAATATTTTATTCGATTAACGGTTAAACAAAAGGTATTTATGAATTGGGTTCAAGAAAAGTGTTATTTTTTAAATTAAAAAAAATCTTCTCAACTGTAAGTATATGGAAATTTTGAGACAATAGAAATTATAAAGTCCTATCAAAAGTAAATGATGTAACTATATTTGTTGAAGATTTTTTTTATTACAATTTTGATATTTCTGTCGATGATCTTTTACTACTTGTAATAAATATTGAAATTGATCCTCATCTTTAGTTAGACAATAAACAAATCTATTAAACACAAATAACTTTTTTTGATTGTTAATAAAATAAAATAAAAAAAATATATATTTTCGATATAAGTATAATTTCCGGTCTGTGGGAAAATATTTTTTTTTTCATAAAATTAATTTTTAAGACATAAAAAAGTCATCAGTATTAGTCTAATAAAATAAAAGTCATAATTTCATATATTTCGAACTTTAAGTTTAAATATCTTCAGTAGGGTTCACTCTATGAAAAAATATATTGGAGATTTTTTGTAGAGCGTTCAATTTCCTGTGAGAATCATATTCAAGGTTATTTTTACAATGCTTTATTGTAAAACTACAAAAATAAGCAAAAAAAAATGATTTTTTCCTATGTTATTTAGATGGAAAATGGAAAATTCGGAACAGGCACCTCTTAATATTAATATTAAGAACTCATCTTTGGTGTGACTTTTTTTTTCACATTTTCGAAGGTTTATAGCCAGTTTTTTTGTTGAAAAAAAAGTCGCCTACAAATGGCACACCCTAGTGTGCATCCTTTTGACCAAAGATGTTGCAAACATATAATCAATGCAAATAATTTTGTACAAAAATAAAACAAAAAAACAACTCCATCTGTTTGGAAACATTTCATTCAAAAATTGTCTGACTGGTATGACGTACGCGCGTTGGTAAATCAGTGATGTCTTTAGGTTCAACACGAATAGGCGGAGATATTTGATCTCGCACTATACATCTAAGTATTTTTGAGAATTTAATGTCCCATTAATAAAAAAAGTCCGATTATGTTGTAATCATTTGAATATTTTCTTCGGTAGTGTACACATTCATTTTGCAAAAGAATATTATCTCTTAAATTGAAAAACAAGAATTCAAAGCTCTCTCTGATTCAGTCATTTTTTCCCAATGTTAATTTCCCTTACGTGTTTACATACTGTATAATATACTCGGTATGGCATGAGAGCTAAACAGCAGGGTCAGGCATTCAGTACCATGAATGTTCGTAGTACAAACGATAAAAATATTTCACTTCAAGATTTTCAAATTGAAGTAGATAATATTTACTGAATAAGCTACACTTCTGTTTTATTTTATTTACAAATATATTTCCGATTCTCAGATAACGAGCTCTGATGAGATGCCGAATTTCATCTGCCAATCATGTTACATTCAACTGGAGAAGAGTCACCAGTTTCAGATGCAAATAGTGCAGTCAGACAATACACTGCGACGGTATATACATCAACTACGCGGATCTGACAAACCAATCAAGGCTGCGCGTGCGACTCAGACGCCTTCTGGGGACCCTTTAGTCCAGAACACTAACACAAATACCGCTATGAATTGTGAATCTTTAGAACTTAACGTGTTTGATGTGAACGTCGACTTGAGACCTTCAAATTATTCTTCAGTAGAGAAAATTAGCGAGGAAATGTCTTTAAAATCTGAAATTAAAGAAGAATCGATTCACAATACTTCAACAGTTTCAACGGAATGTACTGAAAACTTAGATAAAACTTTATCTGAGGATGACAATATGGACGTCGACTTGAAAAAGGACGTACCTTCAACTAATACTTTGGGGGAGAAAATTAGCCAGGAAACGTCTTTGAAATCTAAAATTAAAGAAGCACCGATAGATGATAATTCATCAATTCCAACCGAAAGGACTGATAACTTAAATGAAACTTTATCTGAGCCTGACGATGATGAAATCAGTTTTGAAAACTCAGACAGCGACTCATCTTCTGCAACGTCGAGTAAATACGAAGTAAGAGTGACAAAGAAATCTAAGCAGAAAAAAAATTGCTGTTTATACTGCGGACAACTATATGTAAAATTAGTGAGGCATTTGGAGAGCGTACATCGACACGAAGAAGACGTTAAGAAATTTTCTTCGCTAGCGCCAGGTAATTTAGCTTACTGATAGATGTGGGTTATTAATCAATTCGTTGCGCGGTCACCGCTGCCGTGCCCATCGCACCGTGTCCGATCCGATCCATTGCTTTAGAATAATAATTAAAACGCATGTTTTGTTCTTTTAGGTTCAGCTAACCGACAGCGGATTATAGACACGCTGAGGAAGAAAGGTAATTTTGAATACTACAAAAGTCACGCAAGAAATAACCCGAAAGATTTTATACCATGTCGCCTGCCAAGAAAGAAAACTTCACCTATAGAGGCGAAAAATTACATTTGCTGTCCCCATTGTAGCGGTATGTACAGCAAAAAGTCGATGTACAGACACAGCAGAAAGTGTGATCCCAAATACATTAAGAACTCACGGACAATAATGGTTGCTGGATAAAAAGTGTTATTAGAAATTAGCACAACCGCCAGCAACAAATTGAAAAATGAAGTTTTTCCACTCATGCGCGACGACGAAGTAACAAATACTCTGAAATACGACGAATTACTAATAAAATATGGAAATCATTTGTGTCAAAAATACAGATCCAAGCATCATGAAGTTTACATTCGACAACAGCTAAGGATTTTCGGGCGCTTATTACTAGAAACAAAGAAAATTGACCAAAGAATAACTGATTTCGCTTCTTTATACAGGCCAAATAAATACGAGACTGTCAAACGAGCTGTAAACATAGTGGCTGGTTTAGATGAGAAAACCGACATTTACAGGGCGCCGTCCACAGTTTTTAGTTCAATGGCCAATTTGAAAAAAGTGGGAAGACTATATGTAATCGAATGCCTGAAGAATGGTGACTTTGATTCGAAATTAGACGCAGAAGACTTTTTAAGCATCATAGATTTTGAATACGGAGCATCGGTGAACAAAACAGTTACAGTATAATCTCACTAATCCGGCACTTCGATAGATCGGCACGTCCAATAATCCGGCACCCTCCGCCCACGCCTTCCTCGCCCCTCTATACCTGTGCTAACAATCAAGAAATGCTTAAAGAATGGGCGAAGACTTTTGACTAAAAAGAATGTAATAAATAAAATTTTCTACTAATTTTTCAGACAATATATTAAAAAAATCATCCATAAACGTACACATACTGGTGAGAAACCTTTATAAGTGTGACGTGTATAAGTTTTAGTGCATAATATTCGCCACGAATCTAAAAGGCTCGGAAGTTAGATGCGAATGCGGGCTTGCGCTTGTACAGTCTGTTGAAAAACTACAAACTTGCAACTCAACAAAACTAAAGTAACAATAACAACTTGACAATAGCTTACTCGACTGTACTTTAAAGCAGGAAAGCGACAAGTGACAAAGGCAACGAGCGATAACGGCCAATCACCGACGAGCGCACGTTCCGTGCAGGTAGCTGGGAGGTGGTGGGAGTATTAACGGCTCTAAAATGTGCCTTTGCGACGCTGTTTATGACTAACTTCCGAACCTTTTAGATCCGTGGCGCGTATTATACCGAGCAGTTTAATTTTTCATAAACGTACACATACTGGTGAGAAACGAATCGTTAAAACATGACTGGTTATAATCCAGTGATTATCAGAAATAATTTTTTTATAAAATATTATAAAATAATTGTATATTTACCGCTAAAATCCCTTCTCTCTCAGTACGTCCTGCCGCTTCTAAGAGATATCCATTAGCCTAGCGGGGGGGGGGGGCAGGTGACGCAAGTCGCCCACGTGACAAGATACAGCTTCCTGATTGGTTATTGCTCATACCTAGCAGTGGACCTAGCAAGGACAATAGCCCCTGTTCTAATTTTAAAACCTAGCTTGTGAGAGCCCAGCTTCATACCCAGACTACCGGCCAGCAGAACTCCAAGCAGCGTTTCTAGCCTCGTGTGCAGCGGCCTTAACTAGTAAAGGCTCCACTACACACGTGGCCAGCACCGCCACTTACAGGCACTCACGATTGTGTAGAGGGCATATTCGTCGGTGCGTGGACATCATCGTCTGTAATCGGCAGTAATCGATTGATTGTCGGTACATCAAAGGAATGCGTGACCAGCATCGTGCGCCCGTACACACAATTGGACCGGCACGATTGTGTGGAGGGCTAGGCAATCATCGCGGCGATGATAGGCACTTATTTGAGTGGCGGTGCTGGCCACGTGTGTAGTAGAGGCATTAAACTTGTTATCTATCAAAAGATCAATAAAGAGCAATTCACCATCCATTAAATAGAGATCAGTGTCAAATCTCTTCTTGTAGTCTGTGAGCAGTGGGAATCGTCCAATTTGATTATTTAGCTTAAAATTAGTATTAAAATGGACATATTGAAAGAAATATCGATAACTGGATCTGGATTAAGTACAATGTGTCGATTGTGCTTATCGAGTGACGTTGCACAAATAGACACATTTTGCTTTTCATTTATATTGAAGAATAGCGTAGTTGAGACGCTCATGAAGTGTGCTTCGGTACAGGTAACTACTCTTATATTAAATAGCCCAGATGAGATAATCACGAAGTGTGCTTCAGTTCAGATAACTACTCTTTTCACTGAATAGCTTGCCTGAAAGTATATTTTAAAGAAATTGTGGGTACAATTTCGATTAGGGAACACGTCCAATTGAGATAAATTTGTTGACCCTGGTGAGATATGGAAAATCTTTAAGGGATTTTTGGCGCATGTGCCTCTCATAAGATTTTACTTATTTTAGCAATTTTTTCGTAGTTATTTTGTTTGAAAAGTGTGGAGGGGGAGGTCCATTTATTTTTTTTCCAATCGTACCTCTAGTTCCACAAATGAGCAATTTTTTCCGAGGAAAAATATTTTTGTTACAATTCGAAAATTGTTATTTTCTAAAGTAATATAAATCATTTGAAAACATTTTCTGTATTGTTAGATAACCAGGGGTGATAAAATGCCGAATTTCATCTGCCAATCGTGTTACACTCAACTGGAAAATATTCACCAGTTCCTGTCACAAATAGAACATTCTGACAGAACATTGCGACGCTATATTAGGCAATTATATGCTTCTGACCAACCAATCAAAGCTGGATGTTCTGTTGCACCATCTGAGGATAATTTTATCCTTAACACTAATAACGATATTTCGAACTGTGAATCTTTAGAGCCTGCAAACGCCATTCAAGAAAATAAACACAACGGAGAAATGTGTATAAAATCTGAAATCATAGACGAACCGATTGACGATAATAATATATTTATACCAACAGAATATGATACTTCGTCTAGTGTCGATGTCAATGAATTTGATTGTGAAGATTCAAAGATCGACATTGGTGAAACAAAAGTGAGTGTAGACACGACTGTCAATTGGAAAAAGGAAGAACCTGTTAAAAACAATTTGACAAACAAAATTGAGGAAATAAGATCTTTAAAACACGAAATAATTGATGAGGACGATAATTTATTACCTCTAACAGAGTCAATTGACTCCATAAACGTTTCAACTAACGGCAGCGGTAGTAAGATTCGTCAAATATCGGAAAACGTCGCGAGTTTTCGTTCTACAGTTGAAACCGAAAATTTTGATAAACGCGAAGAACCCAATAAAAATACTTCAACAATTAGTAAGAAGCCGAAAAAATCGCAAAAAATTAAGTTGTATCAATGCTACGTTTGTACAAAGTGTTTCTCCCACCGCTCAGCGTTGTATTATCATAAACGTACACATACTGGAGAGAAACCGTATCAGTGTGACGTTTGTAAGAAGCAGTTTACTCGGTCACATCATTTGAAGACTCACAAACGTACACATACTGGTGAGAAACCATATCAGTGTGACGTGTGCTTTAAAAGTTTCGCAGAGTTAAAGACTTTACAATGTCATAAATACACACATACTGGTGAGAAACCGTATGCGTGTCATGTTTGCAATAAATGCTTTAATAGTTTAACGCATTTAAAAGAACACAAACGAACACATACCGGTGAGAGGCCGTTTCAATGCGGCGTTTGTAGCAAGTGTTTTAAACGGAAACGCAGTTTATTAAATCATGAACGTACGCATACTGGGGAGAAACCGTACGAATGTGAAGTTTGTTATAAATGCTTTCACACGTCTGAAGTTTTAAAGGTACACAAACGTATACATACCGGTGAGAAACCATATGAATGTCCCTTTTGTAGTAAATGCTTTTCTATATCTACAGAATTAATGATACACAAACGCGCCCACGCTGCTCAGAAACCGTATAATTGTGACGTTTGTAATAAATGCACTACTACACACAGAGGATTAATATTACACCAACGGACACATACTGGTGAGAAACCGTATGGATGTGATGTTTGTAACAAACGCTGTACTACAACCTCGGGATTGAAAATTCATAAACGTACTCATACTGGCGAAAAACCGTATCAGTGTGATCTTTGCAGTAAGTTTTTTACTACATCCGGATATTTAAGGAATCACAAACGACTGCATACGGACGAGAAACCGTATAGGTGTGACATTTGCCAGAAGTGTTTCTCTCAGTCATCCAATTTAAATACTCACAAACTTAAACATGCTGGTGAGAAACTTTTAAATTGAGCTTTTTAGTGGACATTTTTATTTGAAAGTTATTTAATGTATGTCTATCGGTGTTGCTAGTAAAATATACCATTTTAAAAATAAGAAAACTTTGTCTTCTTTTATTTGATATAATTATTAGTTTTTATTAATTGCCATATGGCACATACAGTATTGGCGTCGGTCGGATGGCGAGACCTAGCGGTTTCTCGATGTTTCATAGCCTCTTGAACATTTTGACACCTTTTTAAAAATGTTTATATGGGCTATGTGCAGGGAGGCGGAGTTACAAATTTTTCGATGCGAGCGTTTGTGGTGAGCACTAGGGGAAACTTCAAGCTCAAATTTTCCGTGTCAGTGAGCAATGTTTATTAAAAGTGAAAATATTTATAATTTTATAAAGTTTTTGAATTACAAAGAAAACATAGAAAAACGAATCGATATAGAAATGCTTGTTGTGTTCCGGGCTGTTGCGCTGATGGCGATTTAAGTAAAATAAAGACCATTGGCGCCCTGATTTGACGTTCCGCTGTCAGTGTAAACAAATTAACATCAGTTTTCCTTATTACAATTTTTTGGCACATCATGGCCAACTAAAATTTTTGACTTATCACCTTGGAAACATGTCGCGATTTCCATAAAAAGTGTGTTCAATAATTCTCTATTACCAACTAGCGGCGCTAGTAGGCTTCGTGCACACAGCCTATAGACATATAAAATTTCAAAATGCCTCTCTTTTTTGGAAAATGAAATTTCGAAAAGTCAAAAATTCTAGGCCATGTCTTTGATTTTGTATTCAGATATCACAAAAGAAGTGTTGCAGAAATTTTCACGCTGCTTGAAATACCTACTCAAAAATGTTTGACAGCTCCTCCTATTATTACAGTGTAAACTCTTTATAACGAAACTCAAGGGAGCGAGCATTTTTTATCGTTATAGAGAGTTACCGTTATATGGAGTGAAGAAAGAAAAACAACCAAATTAATAATAATCTTCAATGCACTGTATAATCTCTTTATAACGAATTTTAAGGGACCGAGCATTTTTTTCGTTATAAAGAATTTTCGTTATATGGAGGGAAGAAAGAAAAATAACCAATTTTCACAAAATTAATTTATTCCAAACACATATACAAACACATATACTTATAGTTTGGCGTCATCAAGTGCTTGTTGAATAGATCGTGATGGTTCAGAATGGTCCTCTTTATGTCTGTAAACATTTGCTGACGCCTAAATATGAACATATTTCTTCGTAATAGAGAATGGCTGTTGCGTTATAAAGAGGGTATTAATGTATAGGTTTTAAGGTAAACCAACCAAATCGTAAAAATTTCAACGTTATAGGGAGTTTTTCGTTATAACGAAGGACGTTATAAAGAGTTTACACTGTATTAATAAACTTTCCTAAAACACTGGCTACTGCATATAAACAAAAAAAAGATTGAGAGCTGGCATAACCGCTAACTTCACTATCGCCATCTGCATCGAGTTTTGGCCGCTGTACACGAGACTAGAAACACTGCTGGGACTTCTGCTGGCCGATAGGCTGGCTACGAGGCTTGACATGACTATGGCTATTTTCCGTGCTAGGTACGAGCAAGAACCAATCAGGAAGTAGTATCACGTGGGCGACATGAACAAACGCCCCACAAACCAACATGGCGCCATTATGCTCAGAGTCAGACAACAGACACGTTTTGCTCTGTGTTTATATATTTGAACTGTCACCGCGCGTGCACCAGATCCTTCCACAATACAAGCTTGAAAAGACGTTTCGTGTGAAGCGAGCACATAAAAGCAATCAGGAAAGTCAGCGCTAGAAAACTAGTAGTCAAATCTAGCGGTAAATTTAGCCTCGTGTGCAGCGACCTTTGGTTAGCATTTGTAAAGGCCGCTGCACACGAGGTTAAAAACGCTGCTAGATTCCTTGCAAGTTTTTCCTACTGGTTTTATAGCGCTGGTTTTCTTCTGCTCGCTTCACACGAGACGTCTTTTCAAGCTAGTTTTGTGAATAGATCTGGTGCGCGCGCAGCGACAGTTCAAATACAAACACAGAGCCAAACGTGTCTGTTGTCTGACTCTGAGCAGAATGACGCCACGTCGGTTTGTGGGCGTTTGTTCAAGTCGCCCACCTGACAAGATACTGCCACAAGAATAATAAAGAACCAGAAGTGCGACTCTTTTGTACGCAAGTAATCTTTCGCGTGACCTCGGTGCTCGACTGTCCTGAAATCTATCCTGAGATGGTTCAGTGCAGTACGGTTTTTATTCTTGTGGGCTGTTAGTGGTTACCACGGACAAATTATTATAGTCATAATTTCGGGTTTGTCCCAAAATCCTCAGTTTAAAACTAAATTGTAAAAATAACAATAGCTAATAAGTTACAATAAATATTTTGTTTTGTTAAGAAAAGCACGCGTTTAAATAATATTGTTGGACTTCACATCACAACTGTAAGCATTTATATAACAATTTATTTATTTATATATGCTTCCTGATTGGTTCTTGCTCGTACCTAGCAGCGGACCTAGCAAAGAAAATAGCTCCTGTTCTAATTTTAAAACCTATCTTGTGAGCTAGCAGGCGAGCCCGCAGCGACGTCATTTCCAGCTTCGTACCCAGCAGAACTCCAAGCAGTGTTTCTATAGCCTCGTGTGCAGCGGCCTTGAGTGTGGCTAGTGAACAGCCGGCTTTGGACGAGATACGGCGTGGCCAAGCCCATGGCTGAAGGGTCACAGTTTCTATTGTTTGAATAATGGCGCGCGTGCTTTGTAAACAGTTGAAACGCGAAGTTGGGATTAAAGCAAAATCCGGAGCCATAAAATACGTTTGACAATGAAATAAACTTGACGCTGCGCGCCGTTATTTATTTTTGTGATTAACAAAGCTGAATGAAATAAGCCGTCGCGCCATCTAATGAACTGTGCGACAAAATAATAATTTTATTTGCTCTTAAGACCTTAAATAGAAGCCATAAACTTGAGAGGTCGTCAAATAAAAATAATTACTTAATACATACATACGGTCGTTTTTTTAATTTTCAATTTTGCATCGCCTTACCTGACTCGTTAGCTTTATTGAAATGGTCTTAATGAATATGTTATAGATAGTTGATGATCCAGGTTTTTTGATGGGTCAGGAAAGAGAAATGAGACGTGACGTAATTATTTTAAATTTTATCTTGTTAAATGCAATAAATTACAATAAACAATGAAAGAAAATAATATTGTTGTTGGGAAATTTCATACAAATTTTCAAATAAAATTTTCGTTCAATGAAAAGTTTTTTTTCTTGTCCCTGGTCGATGCGGGGCCCCTAGGCAGTTGCCTAATGATTAATCCGGCACTGACAATTTGTAAGGTTAACGTAATGTTATAATGGCGTCTCGTGGACTTCAGTTACAGCACCAAAACCGGCTAAACACGTTGAAAGTAAATCCTTTAGGCTTAACTCACACGGACAACTTTCCGACCACAAAAAAGTGGCCCTCTTGTGGATGAACTCGACCACTTTCCAACAACAGTTTTGTGATCACGTAGTAGTTAGTACAAATGAACTACGCAGAACAGACAGTAAAGCGATGGATTTATAAATAGAATTTATTGGGTTCATCCAATTTTTGAAGATAGAAACGAGAGTCAATTTCAACAACTTTATCATCGTTTACGATGACAATTTTTTTAATAATTTTCGAATGAGCAAAAGTACTTTCGATTATTTGTACGTCTGTTCAGTCTGTGGTCGGCGAGTTGCACGTGTGAGCGGTGTTGACCAACATCGGCCGGTTTGTTTGTGGGCGATATCACCAACACACGACGACTGTTGTTGACACCGACCACAATTTGTTGTCCGTGTGAGCGCTATCACGACATTGCATACTGATGCCATACTCTCAACCATCGACCACTTTTTTGTGGTCGGAAAGTTGTCCGTGTGAGTTAGGCCTTAAAAAGATGAATTAATTTAAAAAAAAAACACGGGTAGCACTCCGGGAGTGCCGGCAGAAGTGAAAACTTGAATATTAACGTCTTACGAATTTTCGATCAGGTCACGTGTCCTGACGCGAGTTTAACATTTTTACCCATTACAAAAAAAGTGTACAACGCCGCTAAAGATGTTTTCACTTCAAAAATTATTTTTTACTTTTTAGTTAGATATAAAGCGTGTTTTTTAGTTTTTTTTTAAACTATACTTATTTTTCACATTTTAGTTTGATATAAAGCGTGTTTTTTATTTTTTTTAAACTATATTTATTTTCCACTTTTTAGTTCGATTTATTGTCAAAAATTTGCCGAAAAACAACAATTTTTTTTCGGCGTGGACGGGATTAGAACCCACGACCCGTGATGCCGAGAGTTGTCGTCAGCGAAGACTAGCGCCTTACACCGCTCGGCCACCGATTGCTTTTGGTGTAGTGGCATAAAATACTAACAGTAATAAACCACACGGTACCTTGCAATTACTCTCACTTAGAGCGTTTTCTCGCTTACCCAGTTCTTACTTTACCTGACGCCTGACGCGAGTTTAACATTTTTTACCCATTACAAAAAAAGTGTACAACGCCGCTAAAGAAGTTTTCACTTCAAAAAAAAAAAAATTGGTTGTCTGTAAAGTCGGTTTACGGACGATAGTTTTACGTGATAACGTATTCCGTAGTACATAACCTAAACCTCCCAAAATTTGGTTTCAATCCGCTTATCCTTGGTGTCGGAATGATAAGAAATGTCAAAAGTGACGTTTGCAACTGTCAAAGTATTATGTTCTAATAATAATTAGTTATTCCTATACTTAACTTAGAAGGCGTTGCATTTCACAAAATACTAATGTCAAAAAATTGAATTAAACATTAGAAATGCAGCCGTCTTCATATTGTTAAGACAAGACATACGTTATTTTCTAATTTCCATGTACGGCAAACAAAGACAACCGACCGCGTCGCGCCATGCATTAGACAACATTGCATTTATACAGCTATTTTTCTATATAAATTTGTATAAAAAAACTGTTTAGGCAAATTCTGTTATACGAAATCTATGTAAAATGTTCTCCTCTTTCGTTTAAGACTGGTTTCAAACCGATCTGATTTAAATTGAGCGAGAAATTAGCAAAAAGCACGCACAGGGTCAGGCGGAACGTTACGCGTTACGAACGTTACGTTACACTTTTTCGTGCATGCAGCCGGTGTTTTATCAATTTATAATATTGGTAATTCATCAATTTATAAGACGTTATCACGTCAAAAAAACAACCTTCCGCTTTATTCAACATTACATATCCGTTTTATTTTGTCATATATGACTATAACAAGTGCTCCACCGAAAGTGCGAATCATATTGATCATGTTAGCCTTGAAAAAACCGACGATTCCCTCGTTCTTGTAAATGAACTTCACAGCTTCGACATACGTATGAAACTGTCGTTCGTCGTACGCTTTTCCTGACTGGAGCATCATTCGACGCCCAACAGTGTCCAGAGGATAAACTAACTGGGCGCCTCCCATTGTTGTCAACTGTGCTAGCAGAAGATTGTACACGAACTTCAACTCGGTTAAACCCGTGGTTTTGTTCTTCTTTGTATAACGGCTATTTTGAATCAACCATTGCTTGCCGAAATCGTACACACCAAAGTATATAGACCTGATCATTAAATAATTAATTATTAACTAGAGTGACCTGTGCGAATTATTCGCACTAAATAAGTATAATAATTATCACTTTACAAAATTATTTTTTAAATATGATTGCAGGTATTCAATTTTGCACACTGCTTATAACGTTCATCTTTTTGTTGTATTACAATATGAAGCTCAGATGACAGATCGAAGAAATATTTTACTAAAATTGTCAGATAGAGGCGCAAGTAAAAAAGCGTTGAGGTAAGCCGTCAGATGGCATCATGCAGCATTGCTGTGACGTTGTTCAGCGTTGCTCGCTGTTTCAAAATTAAAGCCGTCAGATGGCAGTATGCAGTATTGTGTCTGTTGTATTACAATATGAAGGTTAGAAGACAGATCGAAGTTTTGACGTTGTTTCAAAATTAAAGCCGTCAGATGGCAGACGTTGTTCAGCGTTGCTGTATTTTAATTAATTTACAAAAACAAAAGCAATAATAAATTTTTTAGTTGTCGATGTCAGTAGAGCAAGCAATTATCTGTGAAATGATATATAATTTATGTGGAGAAATTGTGAGGTTTTTTCTAAAAAGGGAGGCAAACATCTTAAACCTTAGCGTATTAATTTATATGATGATGTGCAAAACAGTTCTTTTATATGACAGCGAAAAAGGGAGGTCTATGCATTTAACAGAGAGTAGTATTGTTTAGAAAAGACACCAGCAAGATGGCCGATTTGCGCGCTAGAAGTGGCAGGAACAGCTATCAGTGGTAGAATATAAGTTCGTCCAACACAAGTATGGTTTGCAGTACCGGTACTGAAATCGAATTTGTATTTCCCGGTACTGGAGGAGATCCAGTACCGAGAAATACCGGGAAATTCATACTTTCGGTACTAGAGAAAAATGTGTTAAATGCTTGTTGTGCGTGAAATAAAATGTTCTAAATAGTTTTAAAGAAGTTTAATCACAATATAAGCCTGCGTTATTCAATAAACTTTTAATATTACAATTAGGCCTAGTTTATATGAGAGGCGTTCAACGCGCGTTGGCCCAACGCGCGTTGAACACCTCTCATATAAACTAGGCCTTACAGCATTTACAGCTTGAAAAAATAGTTAAAACATTTAAATTAGTATAATTTTTTGTAGTACCGGGATTCCCGGGAAATGGGTTTCATTTTCCGGTACTAAAGGCGATGAAATTTTCCGGAAATTTCCGGGAAATTCAGTACCGGGAAATCCAGGGAGCAATCCCTAGTGCTGAGAAAGGGGCGGCTGATACTTAATACATTGCCTGGGGCCTAGGGCGGCCAACACCTCAAAACCGCCACTGTGTGGAACAACGTTAATCGATATTATACAAACCTATAAATTGCAACTCCAAAAAAAGCAACTCCAATTCCTCGATATGGGCCAAAAATTCCATCTGATTTTATTACTTTCTTCACACAATCTCGGGTATTTAAGAACTCTCTTTGAACCTTTTTTCCATCGCCAATGTCGACTGCTAATCGTAAATAACAAAATTCCAGTGGATATAATAAAGCACAGGCAGTTATTCCTGCTAATCCTCCGGACACAATTTTCGGAAATGGAGAATTTGGATTTTCAAGTTGTCCCCAGAATCTTATGTACCACTCGTTATACATATCATTGAAAGCGAAGGTCATCCCTTGCGATGGTATATGCCTTATCTAGAAATGGAATGACCCAAGGTTTGTTTCTGCATAACTCTAATGGTGGTACTTCACATGGCTATTTGTGTTCGCTATTGGATGTTTGTTGTATTAGGCAAAATATATGACGTTCACGGCAAACATGCCAATAGAGGCAAATACGACCATCCACACATGGCAGTCAAATAACAAACACACAAACATTTGGCAGTAGAACGCAAGGTTAAAAATTACAGAAATTTTAGCACTGTTTCATTGTCCCAATTCATTTTCAATAGTAATTGTTCCAGTTCTCGCTCACAGCACAGACACAAAAATACTGCACGTCCGTACAGGTTCACGGCGCGTGCGCTTCTGAATACGGCCATTGTGTGGACGGTTTATTTGCGTATTTGCCTATTTGACTCCTTTGATGTGCCTCGAAAAACCGACAAGCGCACGGTAACGCGTATTTGGTATTGGCCTTATTTGTCAAATAAGGTCAACACTTTGTCATATAGAGTATAGACTGTCCACACATGGTAATTGTTTGCCAAATATACAAATACAAATAGCCATGTGAAGTGCAGGCATAAAATGTGATTATCATGATCACAAGCTAAGTAGTGCCCGAACAGTTTTTAAAACCGAAACCGCATTTTGGTTCTGTTTCAGTTTCGGCCAAAACACTCTTAATGCCATGGTCTTGGGTTCAAGCCCCACGTCGGCGAATATATTTCTATTTTTTTTTCTATTTTCTACATTGCTTTCTTCTAAGGCTTACGATTAAATTTTTTTAAATTTCATTACGACTAATTAAAATTAAATAAATCTAATTAATAGCTCATTTGAAAACTGTTACAACTATAGGTACCTATATAAAAATTAAAAGAAATTTGTTACTTAAAAACTTTTGAACGGTAACTCCGATCATTATGAAGTTTGTACTCGGTAAACTAAGATGAATGTGCGTACTCATATCCCTTCCTTCCACATTCGTTCTTTTGCACCCGGTTGAAACTGGGCGGGACCGCTAGTATTATATAATAGTATGGAATCTATTAATAACCCAAAAATCAATTTAAAAAAATTAAATAAAACATTTCTGGAATAATAAGGAAAAAAAAAACTTTTTGAAATCCGTCGAATAGATTTTAAGTTAAATCCGTTAAAATATTATTATACAAAGAATTTTAGACAATAGTATAAAGGCAATCTTACCACATTAGTAAGGTTTCCTCTCCACAAACTGAAAAATCCTTGTTCCTTCGGTATCCTTACGAAGGCGTCGAACATATTTTTGTATCGTTTCCTCTCTCCTGATAAAATCTGAGAGGATGAATCCTGACTTTGCAGAATCAATTTGACACGATCTATTGGTGCACATGCTGTAGTAATTGTGGCACCTAGAGTACTACTAATCACAAAATGGAAAGCAAATCGCTTGAAACGCTTTATTTCCTCTTCCCAAAATGAAGACATTCATTAAAAATAAATGATTAACTTCAAATGCTATTCTTCTTTCGAAATGAAACTTGAATTTCTACAATGCTTAGTTGCAGAACAACTATAATTATTCATCAACTATAACGATGAATGATTGTTAGAGAAATTTTAATAGCTGTTATTCAGAAGGAAGTAGTATTTGCTATACCTAATTACACCGTTCTCTCTGGTTGAGAATACTACCTACTTTAGAAATCTTCTAAAAATCAAGTGCTCTCGAAAAATTTAAGGAATTTTAAAGAATTAATTCGATATTAAACTCAACGAACCTTTTTATTAGTTATTACCAAATAGAAAACAATATTTTCTGATCGATGGTTCCCTATTATCTACCGCAAAGAATCCAACCTTTGAAAACTTAAAAAAACGCGAGGTTTTAATGCAAGAACTGACCGAATAAGTTGTTCCCACACAGAAATCAATATTTTCTAGCCAACGAATTCACTATCCTTTCTTGCAAAAAAGTCGATCTTAAAAGAAGAAGATAATACAGAACACTGTAAGGAAATTAAACGACATGAAAGGTTGATCCTAAAATTAGTATTTTGTGACCGACAGATCCGCAAGGAAACTTTTTAAAACTTATATAAATGCGATGTGAATGTAAGACGCAAGTAAGGAAACAAATTAATATGAAACTGGATGATCAAAAAGAAAGAATTCCTATTTACCGATCGAGAAACGGTATATCATGGTGAATGGATTCTCTGATTTTTCTCAAAAAAAAAAGAAACTAACAATAAAAGATTTTGAGATAACAAACTTGATGATATTAAAGAGAAAACCAAAACGGCATTTTTATATTACAGAAGCAGTTTTTAAAGTTCTTTTATTAAATAACAGATTAATAAAAACAACACTACAATTAATTGAAAAAGTTCCAAACAAAGGACCAAGCATGAAACATTTATCATTAATACAAAATAGAACTAATTAAAAAATTCCCTTAAACCAAAAAAAATAATTTCCGAATGGCTCCTTTAAATAGTGCTTTTATAATCCATGACACTATCAAATTTTTTTTAAACCTCTTCTGTTAACCTAATTGAATTCTTCTTTTCAAAAAATATTAAAAGTTATTTGTTGTTGATTTTATATTAGTTGTACGTCGACACATATTTTTAAAAACAAATTTATATTTATCTAAAATCACACACTAAACAATTTTGTCAAATAATTAAAAATCTTATTATTTTATTTTATTTTTTTATTTTTTTCTATTTTTGACAGTTCAGTTAAACGCGTTTCTATGAAGATAAAAGGTTTTTTGTTCCAACATTTATACAGTAAACACCACCACAGTGGTAACTGCGTCTATATTTTGTTGTAATAAAAAAGTGACTATAAATTATTATTATTTCTTATTGAAATATTTTATTCTGTAGAGATCATAATTAAATATTTCAGAAATTAATAATAATTAAAAATTAGACATAATATAATAATACTTTGACTACAGTAGTATATTTTCAATAAATAAAATAACGACCAATTTTTCAGACAAATTATTTATTGAAGAGCTCTAACCAGACGTTAATCAAAGATTTGAATACAGTACAGGGTCGGATTAACCCTGTCCGGGCCTCTAGGCAATGCAATCAGGTCTTTTCAAGTTGATGTAGGGATGTGAGTAACTTCCAGATGATCGGCTCCAGGCATCCTGTTACTTCGATGTCTTATGTGACAAGATTACTTTGACTAGATGCTGCAGCATCGCCTTACCTGACTCGTTAGCTTTATTGAAATTGTCTTAATGAATAGGTTATAGATAATTGACGATCTAGGTTTTTTGATGGGTCAGGAAAGAGAAATGAGACGTGACGTAGTTATTTTAAATTTTATCTTTTTAAAAGCAATAAATTATGGAAAACAACGATGCGGGGCCCCTAGGCAGTTGCCTACTCTGCATAATGATTAATCCGGCACTGATACAGTAGTATATCTTCGAAATATATAAAAGGAAACCGACTGACTGATCTATCAACGCATAGCTCCAACCACTGGACGGATTGGGCTGAAATTTGGCACACAGGTAGTTATTATGACGTAGATATCCGCTGTGTTACATTTCCGATTCCCAAGTGATAAAGTTTAATCATTCAAATTTAGTCATAGTTTCTTCTCCCGAGAGGAATACGAACAATTACCGGTCACCTGTATATACATTTCCGATGAGTATTCTCATTTATCATTGTGTTTTATAATAATTAATTATTTGAAAACTAGACGACCAATATGTTTTTTAAAATGTAGTTGAATGTATGAGATATCCATAATAGTACAAGAAAATTTTTATTTGTTAAGTATATATATTAGATATCGTGTTTATCGATAATAATGAATAAGAAAAATCGCAGATTTGTGGACAAAAGTTATATTTATAAATGTAACTTTTGTCCACAAATCTGCGATTTTTCTTATTCATTTGTTAAGTATGTTGTCTTTCGGTGTATGTTGCATTTTAAGTGGAACGATTTTCTGTAAGCAAAACTCAATAAGAATATAACTGAACAAAAGTTTATTTTCAATAATTACATCGAAGAGTGTGGATTACAATTGTATATTATGTACTATGATTACATAATAGCATTAATTAACAAAGCGGTAATTAATACCAAACAAAATAGACGATTTGATTTCAAACATATTATACTTTTATTCTATACTGAGCATAGGAATAAAATCGCAATCGAACCATTAGGGTGCAAACATATACTTCTGTCTTTTTTGACGCCGTAAGCACTGGCGTATCCAGGAGGGCAAAACAAGCACGGAGGACCCGGCTTAAGAAATTTCTAATTTGCTCTCTCCTGGGCCCATGTTAACGTCATAGAAAAAGACAAAGTTTTTGAAACAGAGATACTTTATTCAGAATGAATGCAAGTACATCGACCAATCCTATCATCGGAGAAATTAGGGAATTACATCGAAAAAAGAGACGCAGATATATTTTCGATACGCTTTGTTGCATTCACTCACCGCACATTCAGTAGATAGACAATGATTCATATGGTAAATTATTAATTAATATATTATTTCAAATAAGATCCAAAATAATTTTTGAATTAAATATATGTGGATACCGCTCGCATTTTTGCTCGTATCAAGTTGTGACGTCATAACTTTATAGACGGGAGGGAGCTCGAAGATTATTCTACGAAGAAAAACAGCTACATAACAAATAATAGAAGAAGGCTTAGGGTTTAGGGATTTTGAGATTAAAGGTCCATTTCAGAGCCAGGACCGTATCGACAATGGGGCAATCGGGGCGGTGCCCCGGGGCCCCCGACGAAAAGGGGCCCCGAAGAAGCCCTTTTTCGTTGCCGACTTTTTAAGGATTCGAAGGTATCCACACTCGTTTTTTACTCTTTAGAGCCCTTCCACAAATTACTTCTAGAACTGTATGTAAAAAAAAACATTGAAAAAAAGCCCAATTTAACATCTTGCCCCGGGGCACCCGAGATTCTAGTTACAACCCTGTTCAGAGCATATTTTACGCAATTTTCACTGGGAGGTACTACGCCCACTACGCAAAATAACTTAAAATATTCCCTGAAATGAACCTTTAGTTTCAACATCGCATTACAAAAAAGTACCGTGTGTTCCTTAAAGGGCATATTCTTCTTACCTCAAATTAAACTTTTGTGCGTCAAAATATATTAATTGTTCCAAGGAAGATAATCGTCAGCTGGAAAGAAGAACTGTCCTAAATAACCGAAAGAAAAAAATAATTAAGTGTTAAGCCTGACGAAGTCTTAAAAAAGACGAAACAGTTGCGTATTGAAAAAAAAAGAGAGAGAGATTGTGAATTATTATAGACGCTCAACAGCTCATCAGCGTTTATATATTAAAAAAAAACATCAGAAAAAAGATAAAAACAAAAAATCAACAACAATTGTTAACAAAAAAAAGGAGTTGTATAAGCTCTATAAATTAACAATAAATAATAACATGTAACAAAAACAAATCACAAATAAATAAATAAAACCAAAGAAATCGATCAAGACCGGTCTCTTTTAAATATCGCGTATTGAAAAAGAGCAGAATAAAATTCCATTTCATTGATTCCATTTCGCGTGTCATTAATAATTGACTGAACAAATTCAGGCCTATTCTAGTAGCGATAACCACTGCGTAATCATTTTTGTTTTTTTCTTATTCTGCCAAGCGAAGTGTCTATCTAAATAGCATGGTAAACAGTATACCAAAGAAGAGAGACTGTATAGAAGTTCAAGCCTGTGTTATATTTGGCGATCACCCCAAAGCGCCATTCTCACCCCAATTGTGATGACGATGCGGCGCACTCAAGCTTCGGAACCTCAACGCCAAGTGGCGATAATTAATAATTTCAGCTTCACACCTTAATTACTGTATTTTTCATTAATTTACAAAAATCGAAAGAAATTAATGAATTTCTTTTATTTATTTTCTATGGGGTTTAGATAAACGCTCGAATTTACTTTTGAAGATGAGACACCGACACTAAACCTCGATCGTTCTGGCATCTAACAGAAACAAGACAAACTAACATTTCCGGCCACACTGTTCCATTGGAAATAAACTTCTATACAGTATCTCTTCTCTGACAGTACTTATAAACAGTGTTTATAAATTTTATAATAATTAGAACGCAACTAGTAAAATATGACTAATTGTCACTCATTCGTATAATAACATTAATTACATTCTAGATACAAAATTACTATTTTTGTAGCTTACGAGTTTGCACATAATACGGGCGATTTTTGATTTTTGTTATGAACTGAAAAAGAAAATATCAGAAATTAGAAATTAAGCACTTTGTGTCAAACTATCTGAAAGGTCTGTAATGCGATTTTTTTAAACAGTCGACTCTCTACCGGGTCGATTTTTAAAACCCGAACGTCCTATATTATTTCGTAAAGGAAAGGCTTTCGAAAAAAAAATTCGGGCAAAAGTTGCAGGGACTCAGGGAAGACGAACATTGGTGTGTGTTTTTTTTTTATAATTTGACAGAAGCGCCGTCGAGTTATCAAGGTCACCTCCACTTTTTGAAGTAAAGCTTCTTTCGTTTACGGGAGTGCATCATCGCGACGGTGCGTGATCGTTCGAGGCGAACGGAGTTGAGAGGGAGATATAAGTTAGTGAGTGCGACAAAGACAGAGCATTAATCGAAATTCTTTTTTTTTTGACAACTATTTGACGTTTAAAATAAAAACAATTGTTTTTGTATCAAAAGTACATTTCATCGAATTTTGCTGCATTTTGTAACGAGAAATAATGTAGGTTAGTTAATAAATAGTTTTAAATGTATTATAAATTATGCTAATAAATATATATAGATATTTTGCCTATAAATTAATCAAAAATTATATTTTAAGCATTTCGTCTTTGTAGATATGTGCTACAGAGTGAGGTTATATTGTGTCGTTAAATCAGGATGTCCAATCAAAATATGGTGATAGATTATCGAATATTATTGTATCATTATTATTATATATTATATATGGCAGGAAGAAGTTTTACTTCAGTCGAGTGGTCTAAAGCACACTTGCTTTTTTTAAATAGAAAACCATAATTTTTATCCCGGATTAATTGTTCTTTGGGTCAAAGAAAATAACTTTTGTAGCAAACATTTTTCTGAACTGCAGTTTGGTTCTGAATTCGTCCCAAGTCTCCTATTTAGTGGACTGTGTTTGTCGGAAAAAAACCCGAGAAATCCGACTATTATCTGATATAACCAGTTTTCGAGAATGCAAACACACACAAACTAAAGGCCGCTGCACACGAGACTGGAAACACTGCTGGGACTTTTGCTGGCCGGCAGGCTGGCGACAAGGCAGGAAATAACGTCACTGCGGGCTCGCTTGCTAGCTCACAAGATGGATTTTATAATTAGAACAGGGGCTATTTTTCTTGCTAGGTTCCTCTGCTTGTTCTGAGCAAAAACCAATCAGGAAACAGTATCTTGTCACGTGGACGATATCAACTAACGCCCACAAACACTGTGCCGTAGTGTGTGTTCTGTTCAGAGACAATAAACGTTCACTTTCGGTACCGTTCTGTCTCTGTGCGCGCACCGAATCTACCTGCAGAGCAAGCTTGTAAAGACGTCTCGTGTGAAGCGAGCACGTAGAAGCAATCAAGAAAACCAACGCTTGAAAACTAGTAGTTAAAGGAATCTAGCAGCAAAACCAGCCTCGTGTGCAGCGGCCTTTTTTAAAAATACGAAAAAACAATATAAATATGACGTTTATACCTAATCTCCACATTGCGAAATGGAAATTAGATATGCATTGGTTACACATTAATTTTATCGATAACATAACTTGCATATAAATCATTTAAAGTTTGCACTTCCTACGTCTTAAGAAAGCAATGACGTCACAAGTAAACTGACTCGTCATGATATCTCCAAAAATATACGCTCGATTGACTTGAAATTGGGCATAGTTACTCCTTTCTATTTTTTTTAACCGATTTTCAACGAAAAAAACACGATATTCTTGTTGTTTTTTTTCTAAAACCCGCCAAATTGTTATTTATCAATAAAAATGTTTATTTCTAGTACGGGATAGAGCCACAAGCCTACGAAACAATAACCAATTCAATTTTTATAATTCAGTTGTCTCCAAGTGACGTTAACACCCGCGCTACCCACCTACCTCCATTTAAAGTTGTCTATTTTAGGTTAAAAAAACAATTATAAAATGGCGTAAAATTAAGCAACAAAAAATGTTTTTTCTTAGTTTATGATGTCAGTAAAAACATGTAACAAAATTGAAAACATTGTACATTATTTTGTTATAAAAAAAAATTCTGAAATAACGCTTGAAAACGAGCCTGAACATAGAACTACGTCCTTAAGCAATCTGTCTATACAATTTTATATTTAGAAAATTTCTTGGGAACAATAGACTTTTTATGCAGTGTGTTCTTTAACAAATTTATTTTAATATTACAGCGCCTTGATAAAAGACTAGATTTAGTCGGAATGTTGGCAAATAAAATGTTTTAAATAAACACACTGCATTAAAAGTCTATTGTTCCCAAGAAATTTTCTAAATTTAAATTTCTTAGTTTGCTTGTGGGCACGCCGTGGCTACATAAAACATTTAAAATTGGCGCGTAGATGTGGAAAGGTTTGCCACCCCTGCTCTAGAAAATAGCTGAAATGGCAAAGTAATCTTTATATATAAAAATTACGTGTCACATGCTTGTCCGCGATGAACTCCTAAACTACTGAACCGATTTTAAATTTGATTTGCACACCGTGTGCAATTCGACCCAACTTGAAAGATAGGATAGCTTACATTTCAATTTATAGTCGCAATATTATTTTATTGCAAATTATTTGTCTATTCCTTGACAGTCATAATACAACCATATAAGATGGCCATACCTGTTGACTGGATTGAGTGAATATTCAATAGATGGCGCAACGAACTTAACAACCATATAAGATGGCGATACCTGTTGACTGGATTGAGTGAATATTCAATAGATGGCGCAACGAACTTAACAACCATATGCCGGAGTGCTCGCAATAGAGCAAGTGTTTTAAAGACCAGTTATCCACGAATACTTTACGCTATTTTTTTTCGAGCACGACGGCGCAGCCGGAGTGCTCGACATACACACATATACGCCCATGTATATTTTAAAATAGCTAGCAATTAATAAAATAGATAGATAGATAGATAGATGTTCCAATTAAATTGTTTTATTATTTCACTCTATACGTAGCGAAGCACGTACAGGGCCGCTAGTATATTAAAAAAAATAGTTAATACTTACAGCTGCCACCAACACAGTTGAGACTAATACGCTGATCCATTTAAACTCCATTTTGAAAAATAAGGTTTTGAATTTTCGACTTAATAATTTATACTGAGTTATATGACTACCTATTATTAATTCAAAAACATATCGAATTTTATTTGCTATATTTACAAAATAATTTGTTCTTTGTCAGTGTTTTATTTATATTTCTACATGCATCAAAATAAAGATCGATCAGGTGTATAACTCGTGTGCCGAGGGTTCCCTACAGCTAACAAACGAATAAATGTACTTCCATGGAGATATACGTAACTAGAGTACGCTAGTTCGTATTTCTTGCCGTAAGTGAAAGTGTCCTCAGTTAAGAGAGAGAGAACGCTGCAGAAAACCAGAAGTTTGTTTACTCAAATCGGCATATTGTTTTGCATCATTAGTTACCATAGAGATAAGGAACTGTTCTCTATCTTAATTGCAGACACTTCACTGCATTCTCGCGTACACTATTGTAACAAAACTGCTGTAGTCCGTGGCGGAAATTATTTATTTACAGTAATAAATGTTTAACAAAACAGTAAAACACACAAACGAAAGGGCACTTCTTTAACTTAACGAAATAATAACGTTAACAGAAACAAAACTAATAGTTCTAAATTATAAAATAAAAGACTAAGTAACAGAGAATAAAGAGTCACTAAATTATGTACAAAGAAATATTTACAACACAGGAACACAACACAAAGTTTATCAGCACACTTGTCTATTAACTATAAGTCATTTATTTAAAACCGGATTTATAATTGCACTCACTAGAGTTAATTTATTTCCACAGTAAAATTTATGTCGTAATGCCAGAGCACTGTATCAACACAATTCGCGAATAACTCGAATAACTAACTGACTGACTTGCTCACTCTGTTCGCCTTTTATAGTTTTCGGTCCATGCTCTAGAATGTTCTCCACGCATCGAGATCCTTTCCTCTACATGTGTTGGCATCTCTCCAAGCGATTGTCTGCAGGTCGGATGTTTTGACTTGTTTCCATTGTTGTTTCTAGTAGTTTCTACCGAATTTCATAGTCGTCCCATCAAGGGCACGCAACACTATTATAATATCTCTATAATTTTGATACGACTTCTTAACTATTTGAAAACAGTGTACTTTTTGCAAGCAAACATTTCAATTATTGGAGAAAATTAAGAACATACAGTTAAATCTAAGAAATTGTGTCATATTACTAGATATCACTTTCATGCAATCGATTAGGATTTGTATTACTACCTTTTCGGCCCGGCTTCGTCCGAGATTTTACAAATTAATCAAGTGCAATAAATCTCTCTTAAAATATCACTTTACTGTGACTGTTATGATCGGTTTTCACTCTATAGTGGAAAAAGGTGCTATTAACTAAGTTAGAAGTTTAGAATAAATAGTTACTTACATTAAGCCATATAAAAAACATTCTGAATTAAACAGCTTACCTGAAACAAAGAAAGAACATTATTAGAACAACGGAAAAATAGTATATTACACCACACTGGCCGAAAGCGTGATATTCTTACCCTGCGCGCCATGATGCATGAGGTGGTAAGCACGCTTATTAAATACACAGATAAATTCCAATCAAGATGGTTTGAGGTTACTGTGTGCACGAAGCCTACTAGCGCCGCTAGTGGGTAATAGAGAAATACTGAACTCACTTTTTGTGGAAATCGCGACATGTTTCTATAGTGATAAGTCAAAAACTTTAGTTGGCCATGATGTGTCAAAAAAAATTTAATAACAAAAACTGATGTTAATTTGTTTACACTGACAGCGGAACGTCAAATAAGGACGCCAATGGTCTTTATTTTACTTCCATCAGCACAACAGCTCGGAACACAACAAGCATTTCCAGATCGATTAGTTTTCCTATGTTTTCTTTGTAATTAAAAAACTTCATAAAATTATAACTATTTTCACTTTTAATAAACATTGCTCACTGACATACGGATAATTTGAGCTTGAAGTTTCACCTAGTGCTCACTACAAACGCTCGCATCAAAAAATTTGTAGCTCCGCCTCCCTGCACATAGCCCATACGTAAAAACAAGAATGACCAGCTGTTCGCGACTATTAGCTAAAATGTAATAGGGTTACTATGGACACGACATCTAAACAACAGTTAATTGGTTGTTTTTGCTGGAACGTACGAACTTCCCGTATTGTAGCGTGTAATCCCACCAATGCGTAAATGTTAGACTTTCTGCCTTACAATTGGTGCCAAAAGTATGCACTTTCGATCGAGGCATAACGAAAAATATCATTATCTACTAATATAAACAAAAATAATGTTCTCTGACAAATAACATGAACCATTTAAAATGTCTGACACCTCGAATATGTCGAACATATTCGAGGTGTCAGACATTTTAATTGGTTTATGTTATTTGTCAGAGAACATTATTTTAGCGTTTTGGTTCAAGTTTCCAATTAAAAAAAACAAACAGTATCTATAAATTTTTACATGTCGTCAAAATGACATCTTTCGGAAACTTTAGAGGGAAAACGCCCCAAAATCAAGAAAAGCCATAGAGGAAATAGGTGTCAGACTAGGCCTAATGAAGCCATATACAAAGTTTGGGGAAAGTATGGATCAATAAAATTTTTGCCGACGGGCACTCTGACTATAATACTTGTTTATTATTTATTTGAATAAATATATATTGTAAAATATATAAGCAACTCTTTGACTTGGAATGCTTTTCTGCAAAAAAAAATTACACAAATAAGACTTTTCGGTACCCGGAATTCAAGCGACCATCTGTACACGGCAGACCCTCTGGGCATGAAAAATCATTTAGGGTATATTTTTTCGTCTGTGAAAAATCATTTGGAAACTGAGTAAAGTCCTTTCTTTGATTTTCATCGGCCCCTGTAAATCCATTCCAAGGAATATTATTGTTTCCAGAATAATAGTCCGCAGACGAACATACACAATGGATTTGGTTCCGCACTAAATGATTTTTAAACGGTAAATATTCATTTTGCTCATATTCTTGCCAGCCTGGCAAATGATTCGGAATCGGATAAAAATCGTCTCCATCTCTTTCAGCCGAATACAACCTGCTTTCTGAAATAGAATAAATCATTGGTGATAAAACCATTCCACCTCCTAAAAACCACGCATAAAATCGGCCATGTTCTAGCAAAACACTAGAGCTGTAACAAACCGTATGTATTCGTTATTGAGTAACGGGTACATCGTCTGACTCGAAGTAACGAATCGTTACTTACAAAGTCATTTCGTTACTCGCATCTGTCGTGTCCATGTCAGTTCGACTCGTTTGATGCGGTTATATACGTTATACGAACGAAGTCATACCGTATCACGTATGCAACGCGCCTCAATGCGATGGTACATGCTTCATGCTGTTGCCTGTTGGTACATGATTGTATGTCGTATGAAAAGTAACGAGTAACGTAACGATACGAAAGTAACGGGTACAGTGGTTCTTTAAGTAACGAATACATACGGGTACACAATTTCTCGTTACTTTTACAGCTCTACAAAACACTGATCTATATTTGCACGAACCATTTCGAACCCTTTCCGATGAAATCAAAAGACAAAGTATTGATATTATTTACAACTAGCGGCCCTGTCCGGCTTCGCCCGAATTTGTAGATTGCCACCGTTTTTTCGTCGACAATCGTTGCAAAATTAGTCTACACGAAGGGCGTTTGTATAATGTCCATTCTGAAGGTCTATTCTAAATATTGGTGAAAACAATTTTGAAATCGGATAAGTAGTTTCGGAGATTGCCTCCTACATCCAAACTTACAAACTTTCCCTCTATAATATTAGTGTAGACTTACGTTGCAAAATTGATCTCCACGAAAAACGCTTTTATTTTAACGCGATAATATATAAGCCTATGTCCATTCTGATGGTCCATTAAAAATATTGATACAAAAATTTTTGAAATCGGATGAGCAATTTCGGAGATTACCTTTTACTTTACCTCTTTATATTATTATACATAGTATAGATAAATTGCTTTTTTAAGGTAACAGATTTACATAGTCCTAGTATAAATGATCTTTTTGATATTGCCATTATAGGTTGATGAAAATATTACAGGCCGCCAGCTAGCGTCATCCCCGTGCTTACACTGAACGAGGCAACCTCTAATCTAGTGACCTTTATAAGTACATACATTAATTACGACCCTAATGATAAAATTAGAAATTATCACCTTTTTTTGGAAAATCATGTTGTAAATTTCTTGGATATCTGGGAAACGTTGCAAACTCGAACTTTCCAGCAGCCTAGAAAAATAGATATTAACTCAAAAACCACTGAACCGATTTGTAAAAATTCATTCAAAGTTCAAAAGTCTACTCTGGGTTGGTAGGATAATTTAAAAATTAAAAAAAAAATATACACAAACTTACAATTGTTCCGATAAATGAAAAAATCAGTAAAACGATCATCTTGGAAAACATTTTTGATCGGCAAATTTTGATTTTTGAAATGTGGTAGAAAAACACGTCTGTTATTTATAATGTCCGTTACATAAAAATCGAGTTGAAATTGTATATAGGTACTATTTGAAAAGAAGAATATCAAATTTTATATTCCATATTATAAATTAATTAATTAATTAACTGATACCACACCGATAATCATGACCGTACGCAAAGGGGAGGCGAAAAGGGCCTCCGTAGGTTGGCGCTAAAGGAGCCATTATTATTTATTTATTTATTTATTTATTTATTTAATTATACCCTACAAACAGGCCAAGGCCTAATTATATGTAGGTAACCATATAATGAAAACATATAATATAAATTATAAAACAAAAAAAATCATGAACAAAAATGAAATAAGTAAGTAAATACAAATGAGAGACAAATGAAAGAATGCACTGTGTGAACCTATACATCAGAATAATTAGGATATATCACGTCCTTAACGGCATTTTTAAATCTTCTTAAATCCATTGACAAGTCAATATGAGGAGATGTAAGTAGTCTGTTGGCAAGTTTTAAAATTCTCAACAGAGGTGAGTTGGCATACTGTGTGGTGTTAGGTTTAGGAACAAAAAACCATTCATGTGAACGTGCACAAATACGTGGTACTCTTAGTTGTAGCCTACTTTTTAGGTCAATTACGTCAGTTAGCCCATTGAAAATTTTAAAAATAAATATAATAGAAAAATAATCTCTCCGAAGAGACAGCTTAACAATTTTAAATTCTTTTCTTAAGGAATTTGTACTTACAGTACGATAATCAGGATATACCGCATATTTTCTAAAGTACAAATACCTTAAAAACTTATGATATGATCAGTATTATTAATAATAATAATAATAATGATACAGACAATAGGCCTGCACTGTGTCTTAGATATACGAAACGTAGCTGGCTATGATTCCACTTTTTGTAAGGCTCTCGTCACGCATTCACCAGCTTACTCCCCAAGTCAAGCGTGCGTAAAAAAAACTTTACTTCAAAAAAATTATTTTTTCAAAATTGTTGATCAGAATACCTCTTTAATTAGAAACCCAAACAAAAAATACTCTGCCTGCTTGCTTAAAAATTAAACTGTGTAATTAACTATTATTAATAATATCGATTATTTTTATTATGCATAAAAAATTAAAATTTTTCAAAGTAAATATATCTGATATTGTTAGTTATTTTTATGGGTTATAAAATACGATACTTTTGATTAAAACTTATGACTATATAAATATCCACTCATTGCAACTCAAAGTCAATCAATCAAGTGCACTGAATCAAAATGAACTTCAAACTGGCATTTGTTTTGGTCGCAATCTGCATCACGACGGTGGTAAGTTTAATATTCTATTTTACCACGTTTTTACTAACTCGCTTTCTTGTATGTCTGTCCGGGTGGAACGTTGTAATTGATTTTAAACTAACTTCCTGATGAAATAGACTTGAAATTTTTACCGTAACTAAGAATGAGATGACAATACAAGAAAATACTAAAAAGAAGAAAATAAATTCATTGGGTTCCTTCAATAATTCCAGATAAATATCGAGATGGTTCCTTATTCAAGGCCATGGCCGATTACCTGTCAAACTCCTGTGCTCAAAATTTGCCTACCTCATCCTAATGTCCCAAAATTCCTTCATTCGCCCATTGCTATTAATTAAGTGGAAGTTGAAAAAATGTAGAAAATAACGGGAAGAGTGATAGATGGAAAATAGTAATGGTGCGAATGGCGTCTGTTATGACATAAAGTTGAGAAATGGACCTTAAACGCATTATTATTATTATAATTATTATTAGACTGATAGTCCGGGGGGTGGTGTCAAAATTTATCAGTGATTTATCTCCGAGTCAAATGTAATTGATTGAAGAGTTTAACTATTACTCTGTTCGAAATCGAAAGTCAGTCAGCGCGACCGCGGTGGGTGTGGGCGTGGGAGGCTGTAAAACTCGTCGGAAAAACTATGAAAAAAAGTAATAAATCTGCTGATGAAAATTTGTTAGATTGTAAATAATTGATGATTAAACTTGAAAATACTGGTCAGTCACTTTCCCGACGAGGGAAACATCGTCAGTCAGAGGTTTGAAGCCTTTAAAAGAATATCAATTGCTCAGTGTTTGAATTTAAAATCGATATTTTCAGAACGAATAGTAGGAATAGAATGTTTCAGTTCCTACTATTCGTTCTGAAAATATCGATTTTAAATTCAAACACTGAGCAATTGATATTCTTTTAAAGGCTTCAAACCTCTGACTGACGATGTTTCCCCCGTCGGGAAAGTGACTGACGAGTATTTTCACGTTTAATCATCAATTATTAACAATCTAACAAATTTTCATCAGCAGATTTATCACTTTTTTTCATAGTTTTTCCGACGAGTTTCACAGCCTCCCACGTCCACACCCACCGCGGTCGCGCTGACTGACTTTCGATTTCGAACAGAGTAATGGTTAAACTCTTCAATCAATTACATTTGAGTCGGAGATAAATCACTGATAAATTTTGACACCACCGCCCGGACTATGATCTATCATTTCAATAGTACCGAGTTCTAAATCTAGAGGAGGCAGCTTTAATAGAGCTATGGCAATGTTTCCTGATTTCCCTTATTTTATTCAGACTTGATTTTTCAGTGTAAGATATAATTTTATACGTATATATATATTTTTTAGATTGCTGAATTTAATCCGCCACCGCCTTTGAGTAGATATCTATACGGTCCTGTAGATGGTAAGAAATTTTTATATTATTATTAGCGACCCGGTTGGGATTTACCCGAATGTGTTGACTGCCTCCGTTTTTTCGTCGACTGGTGATCAGCGGCGGACAGTAGCACCAGCAAGCAGCGGCGGGCAGCCCGGTCACACTACGGCTGCTACTCGCTAGTCTACCGCGAGTAGTGGCTGCCAATCCAATTGTATAGGGACTATTTATTATTCAAATCTTTGATTATTTATTATTATTGCAGATTTGAACCCAACGCCAGCCCCCTCGAGAATTTTATACGACGATGAGATATCCGGTAAGACATTTTTATATCATTAGTAGTCCAGTTCGGCTTCTCCCGAATTTGTTGGCTGCCACCGTTTTTTCGTCGACTTACGTTGTAAAATTGGTCTCCACGAAAAGCGCTTTTATTTTAACGCGATAATATATAGCCTATGTCCATCCTGAAGGTTCCATTGACTGGTTATTTTTTTTTAAAAACAGGATTGGGCAGTTTCGTAGATTATCTCCTACATCCAAATTTAATTTCTTTTAATAAATGTGTTCCAAGCAGCCAGCAAACGGTAACGAAACCGTCACCCGCATGCGCAATAGCTAAAACGAAGCTGTTTGGATCGATTTTAGAACACGTTTTAGCTACTGCGCTTGCGGATGACGGTTTCGTTAACGTTTGCTGGCTGCTTGGAACAAGCTTAATATTATGTATAAATTGATTTTTTAAGGTAATAGATTTACTTAGTGCTAGTTAAATATAAATGACCTTTTTGATAGTACATACATTAATTACGACCCTAATGATCAAATTCGGAATTATCACCTTTTTTGGAAAATGACGATCCTGTTGTATCTTTTGGATTTCTAAAAAACATTGCAAACTGGAACTTTCCAGCAGCCTAGACCAGGGGTCGGCAACCTTTTGAGACGGAAGAGCCAAAAGTTACAATTTACAAAATTTTCCAGTTTTTAAAGAGCCACTAAACATTTCCGTTTCAGTATTATAGTATTTGCTTATATAGGTATAATATATAATATATCCGAGGACGACACGTCGCGACGGGGGCGGTGCGGGTGAGACGCGAGTGGAAATGGCTGAGAGATAGACATGGTACTCAATCATGGATCGATTGGACGAATTTTAAGGGTTTATATAATAAAATAATTATTTTTGCGTATGGAACTGGAGAGCCGCAACTTTACATAAAAAAAGCCGCAGGTTGCCGATCCCTGGCCTAGACAAATAGATATTAACTTGAAAACCACTGAAAAATTCATTTAACGTTCAAGAGTCTATTCTGGCTTGATAGGACATTTTCAAAATTGAAAAAAAAATATGTACACAAATGTACAAAAACTAGATAAATGAAAAAGTCAGTAAAATCATCATCTTGGACATCATGATTCGCAAATTTTGATTTTTGAAATTGTCCGTTATTTCAAAATCGAGTTGAAATTGTATATGAATATTTTTATTATTGCAGATTTTAACCACAAGTCACCGTCTCCGAGTAGAATTCTATATGATCAGACTACTAATGGTAAGAAATTCTTATATTAATAGCCGGCCCGGTTGGGCTTCATCCGATTTTTTAAACTGTCACCGTTTTTTGTCGACTTACGTTGCAAAACTTGTCTCCACGTAAAGCGCTTTTATTTTAACGCGATAATATATAGCCTATGTCCATCCTGAAAGTCCATTCTAAATATTGGTGAAAAAAATTTGAAAGAGGGTGAGCAGTTCCGGAGATTACCTCCTACATTCAAACTTAACCTCTTTATAATATTATAGTGTAAGCACTATTAAGTTCTTACTTAAAAAATAAAACGCTTTAATCTATATCTATAAAAATCAATGTCACTTTTTGTTGTTACTTTATAACTCAAGAACGGGATCACCTATCCAAACCAAATGTTTAGGCTTTGTTCGGACTATTTAGTAAATGGTTTATGTGAAGTTTGCACAAAATCGATCGAGCGGTTCTTCATTTATCACATTTTTTGTAACAAATGAATTTAATAAATGGCGGATCATTTTGTTAATGGAGATTTTGCTGTCAAATCGAAACTTTTTTCGGATGGGGACTGTGCTGTCAAATTGAAACTTTTTCAGTGTTGACAGTAATGTTATGTCATTCATGCGGTCATTTCATTTTGGACGTGCTTCGATTAAAGCAAATTGTCAGCGATAATTATTGCTTTGTGTTTATATGTTGAAACATATTGTTGAGTGCATTCATAGAAACGGTGAGTCTTGAATTGTTCAAATGTACTATGTATATGCGTGCGTGTACTTTTCTCAGTTTTTTAGCGAGCCGTCGGTGTTTCATATCGTTTACAGGCTTTTTTTTAATTAAATTGTCAAACGCATTTACACAAACGGTAAGTTTTGAACTGTTGAAGTGAATTACATGTATGTATGTGTGTGTTTCTTTATTTGAAAAAACATATTGTGTTCATACGGGTGTTTTATTCTTTTGTAACAGATTATACGTAGCGAAGCACGTACCGGGCACGCTAGTTGAATTATAAATAATTCGTAAAATGATGTTTTCTCTAGAGAAGAAATTAATCAATTAAATTTTTCCAAAATAATAACAACATTGATTTTTCCAGCGTAGCTAAAGGAAAACTAATTTTGACAATATTACAAAAAAGAGAGAGAGAGAGTTAATGTAACAAAACTTGCTACAATAGTATAGATAAATAACCTATCAACTGTTGTTTAGATGTCGTTTCCATATTTTAGCTAATAGTCGCGAACATTCGTGTTTTTATACGCTTTATATTAGTTTGGGTTGTAACTAAGTATGTATGTCCGTAACGGAATCTTTGAGCATAATTTTCACCAATTTCCCGAAGTCTGATTAATTTGAAACTTTGCATACGTATCAAGGACCGATGACAATGCAATAATTTGATAACAGTTTCCCATTATCCTTATTAGGACCCCCAGGATTAATAAATTCTTTTATAGATCCTCAAACTAAAAAGTGAAAAATAAAATATAGTTTAAAAAAAACTAAAAAACACGCTTTATATCGGACTAAAAAGTAAAAAATAATTGTTTTAAAATAAGCTTAAAAAGCGTGGGGCGCTTTGTTCCACATTTTCGTACATCGAGCGCCCAACGCTTTTTAAGCTTATTTTAAAACAATTATTTTTTACTTTTTAGTCCGATATAAAGCGTGTTTTTTAGTTTTTTTTAAACTATATTTTATTACGTATAACCTCGAAGCTGCTTGCTTGAAATTTATCTGTTTTTATGGGATTCATAAGTAATTATTTAATTAATGTATTGAATAAGCGTACTTACGACTCATCTTGGACACCATTTTTGATCGGCAAATTTTTGAAATGTGATAGAACAACACGTCTGTTATTTATAATATCCGGTACTTAAAAATCGAGATAAAATTGTATAGAGACTGTTTATTATTATTGCAGTTTTTAATCCCAGGCCACCGCCTCCTAGATATATATACGGCGATGGTAAGTAATTTCTATATTATAGTACGCGCTACGAATCTAAAAGGCTCGGAAGTTAGATGCGAATGCAGGCTTGCGTTTGTACGGTCTGTTGAAAAACTACAAACTCGCAACTCAACCAAACTAACATAGCAATAACAACTTGACAATAGCGTACTCGACTGTACTTTAAAGCAGGAAAGCGACAACTGACAAAGGCAACGAGTGATCACGGCCAATCATCGACGAGCGCACGTTCCGTGCGGGTAGCTGGGAGGTGGTGGGAGTATCAACGGCTCTAAAATGTGCCTTTGCGACGCTGTTTGTGACCAACTTCAGAACCTTTTATATCCGCGGCGCGTACTATACAAGCGGCCCGGTACCGCTTGTAGATTGCCACCGTTTTTTTTCTTACGTTGCAAAATTGGTCTCCACGAAAAGCGCTTTTATTTTAACGCGATAATAAATAGTCTACGTCCACCCTACTCAGCCCACACGGCTTCGACGCCACTGTATCTAGGATACACGTGACGAATCATTCATTATTACCACTTTCGGTGTTTGCAATATACACTGTTAATCTAATAATTTTTTTTCAGAGTTCTTAGGCTACCCCGAACAAAATCAAGTATTTCTAAGCAGTTATTTCCATAGACCAAAATTCATGAAAACTGCTTCGTCCAGTTCTCACGTTAATCAACATTACCTTTATCCAAGAAACACACGAAGCGATTTAGATAGTTCTGATAATAGCCTGAACTATGTGCCTTTAATAAGTTCTCACTTTAATCAAGCGTACCTTTATCCAAAATTGACATCAAGTGATTTAGACAGTAATGACCTGAGCTATCTACCAGCAACCAGGCCTTACTTGACAATACCGCAATTGTTTCCTCAACGAATACCAAATTTTCCTATCGCACCTCTCATTGACTGGAACCATCTGCCTTCAAGAAGTTATTCCAAAAGTATTCAACGGTAAGTTCAGTCGAAAATCCATAAAGTCGCAAAATTATAATAAGTGCTGCAACTACTTTTTTTTATCTTTGGAACCAGTAATCCTCCACCAATTGAACCAAGATCTGTAGATACGGGGCCAAGATCTCTTGATGCGTTGCCAAAATCTGACGATACATCGCCAAAATCCACTGATGCGTGAGAAAAATCTGGAGATACGTTGCCAAAATCTAGGGACGGGGAGCCTGATTTACCCAAATGAAAATCTGGTAAACAAAGCTATTTTTCCAAGTGTGTAGGCTTTCACGGCCGGTGTTGATCCAAATCTTCTTGGTTTCCGGGCTTGTATGCCGTGGTCCATTGGAATTACTACTTAGGTACTTACTACTTACTACGTAGTAATACCAATGGACCACGGCATACAACTCCGGAAATTAAGAACATTTGGATCAACACCCGCCGTAAAACCTACACACTTAGGTAGTAAAACTATTTTTAAACAACAGTTTTTCAAATAGTAGAATAGGATTAATGTTTAAAACAGTGATTCCCAAAGTGGTCTATATCGACCCCCAGGGGCCGACGACAACTTGCAAGGGGTCCATGTCAGCGGGAAAAAAAATTGGGGGTCCATGAAATGAAAATGGGGATCATCGATTGTGAATCTCCTAACAAAAAAAGAAACAAACTGGACATCGTTAACCGAAGAGTTAACCAGCGAGTTTTAAACAGTCACACGAGTCGAATTTACATATTTATATGCTAGTTATAATAGAAGATTACAAAATTAATTTCGTTCGTACAGACAACTTTTTTTTATTTTTAATTCAGTAATCGAGAATCCAAACGGGAAAAGCAGAAAATTTGAATTCTATTTTAATTATCTTGTATTGATTTGAGTTTTTAATATTTTTACAGACACAATCGATTTAAGACGACCAAGAAACGATTCATATGAAGGTGCCCGCTTTTTTTAATTTATTTTTCAAATATTCAGCTAAACAATTGTTTTTAAGTATGCATTGAATATTATTTTAAACATTGAAAATAAATTTATTATTCAATTTAGTGATGGCATTTTTTGTAACCTTCTTGCTAGTTTTTGCTTTGATTGACAAGACACGTCAGACATTTTAAATGGTTCATGTTATTTGTCAGAAAATATTATTTTAGCGTTTTGGTTGAAGTTTTTAAGCTATCCAATTAAAAAACAAACAGTATCTATAAATTTTTTACATGTCGTCATAACGACATGTTTCGAAAAACTTAGAGGGAAAACGCCCCAAAATCAAGAAAAGTCATAGAGGAAAAAGGTGTCAGACTAGGCCTAATGAAGCCATATACAAAGTTTGGGGAGAGTATTTGTCAGTAAAATTTTTGCCGACGGCACTCTGACTATAAACAGTGCAATTGTGAATTTTTTCAAGTGCAATAAAATGATAAGTATCAGCACAATATGTAATTGGGCTGATGCAAATCACCGAAAAAGAAATTTCCTTGAAGGGGAACGTATATTTAATGCCGGCCATATCATAAAATTAGGCAAAAATTCAATGAAACAGAACCTTCAAGTAAGGTGAATTTTAATGCTTTCTGTTTACAAACTTTCTTTTTAAAGAGTAATCCACAAGAAATAAAAATGGTAAATAGAGATCTATATTATATCAATGCAGTGTTGATGAACGTTGCAAACATAATTATTGAAACATTACTTTATTGCAACAGGTAAGTTCCCAACCTAAAAATAGTCATCTGTCAAAATGTATTTTCAACTTTATTTTTTCAATCAAAGTTCTTAATGTTATTTAATAATAATAACTATTCAATTAATAAATTAAGTTTTCAATACTAAGACTAAGTACAATACCTACTTGCTTAGTAAAATAACTAACCATCTGCATTGAAATGACGTGGTACTATTACAACCTTTTACTAACTTTTTATTTGTTTGCACGAGGTGAAAACTTCGCAGGTTCCCTAATAAGTCATTTATTAATTTATCAACGTTTTTTTTATTATAAAAAAAATCACGATTAACAGTATTTATTGACAGTACGATTCATATACTTGTTTCTCACATGTTAGTTAGTAAGTTCCGCCACCAGACAGAGTAGTCCATATCGCGGATCCCAATATGAAATATTTTTTTGACAATTAGGCTTTTGAAAAAAAAATAATTATCGATTTTTTAATTGTATTTTAAAACTTGATTATAAATAATATTGATAATCGATGCGAAAAACTTTCAAAAAACTTTTTTTAAATTAATTATAAGCAATTTAAAATTGATAAAATATTTTAAAAAATCACGTGACTGCAAACGCACTAAAATTGTTTTTGACAGTTGTGACGTCATAATGTTAAAATGTATATACGCAGTATACTATCAATGGCTTCTACATGTATTATTATAATAATATAAATTACCATTATGACGTATTATGTTCCGGAAATGTCGGCGCGTTCTCGGAACTGGGTACAAAAATGTATTTTTAATGTGATATAACTTTTGAATTATAACGAAAATAAAAAAAAGAAAAATAGTTTTGTTATAAAACTTATATACGATCTTTCCATTTATGACAAAAAAAATTTCATTCAAAAGCCCAATTACTGTAAACACTTCAACGATGTTTAAGCTTATGGATATTCAGATTGCCCAATTTAATAAAACATTTGCTACAAACGTCACATCGGTACGGTTCCTCACTAAGCCTTCGATACCTTTGATACTGATAAAGTATCCTATCGGTATGTGTTGCTTTATGAGCGTTTAATGAACTCAATTGGGTGAAACTCCTACCACAAACATCACACCGACATGGTTTCTCGCCTGTATGTGTACGTTTATGAATATTTAAATTGGTCGAAGTCGTGAAACTCTTACTACAAACGTCACATGAATACGGTTTTTCACCAGTATGTATACGTTTGTGAATTTTCAATTTGCCAAAAGTAACAAATTTCTTCTTACAAACTTTACACTGATATGGTTTCTCACCAGTATGTATCATTTTATGAACATTTAAATTACACAATTTTGTAAAGCGTCCATTACAAACTTCACACCGATATGCTTTTTTTTCAGGATATACACATTTGTGGGTATTTGATTGAGTAAATTGCTTGTTACAAGTATCGCATTCAAAAAGTTTCTCTCTAGAACGTTGGCAATTGTGTTTTCTTAAGTTTTCTAATCGGTTAAAAACCATGTCACAAAAAACACAGTGGCAACGCAACCACTTTTCCGTTTTTTTCTGGTTCTCAAGATTGGCTGAGACATTCCTGTCTTTTTCTTCATGTTTATCAAAATATTCGATTGCATCAGAAGAACGGAAACCCACGAAACTTCCCGATGTGTGGTCAACATCAATCTTTGACTCATCTTGGTTAATTTTAGGCGTAGCATTCGTTGTTTCGTCTACAATTTCAATTAAAAATAACACGCTCTTATTCGTTGATTCGTCTTTGATTTCAAATTCTTTGTCGCTAAGTTTCTTCGTCGAGTTCGAATTCCCAATTTCCTTCTCCTTCCTGTTAAGATCTGCGTCTTCGGTCTTTGGTGCGCTAGATAAAGCATTTTTTGTGTCTTCGATAATATGTTCTACTGGAATTGATAAACTACAATCCGCGGGTTCTTCTTTGATTTCAGATTTTAAATAAATGTCTTTGGTAACTTCGGTTGCTGAATTAAAACTTACGAGTCCTTTCCGGTTAAGACACTTATCTTTATCCAAATTAATCTCGTCAATACCCGGCTTTGAATCATCACACCTGATTTCACTGTCAAATGAAGTACTTGCTATAACATCAATCGAGTCTTTCGGAATTATGATGCTATCATTCATTGGTTCTTCTTTGATTTCAGATTTTAAAAATATTTTCTGGATAACATTGTTTGCTGTAATAAAATTTTCAGGCCCTTTTCCCCTCCGGTTGACTCTTGAATTTTTGCCATCCCTATTAACCTCGGAAAGTGTCTCTATTGGTGCAAGTTCTGATGAAAATTGCAAACTGTCATCCGCTGGTTCATCCTTGATTTTGATTTTAAAGATTTCTTCGTTAGTTGTTTTGCTCGTTGAGTTGATATGTGCAGATTCTTTGTCTTTACAATTGGGGTTTTTAATAAATTTCGAGTCTTCGTCACCTTTAAACGAAGGTTCGACAACACATTCAATTGGAATTAACGAATTTTCATTCATCAGTTCGTCTTTTATTTCACATTTTATAATCGTTTCTTTGCTAATTTTGCTTTCTGAATTATAATTTATAGACGTCATACCTTTACAGTTAACATTCATATCAAACAGAAGTCAAGTTATGATTGACACTTTGCAATAATAGCCCTTTTTGTGCAATGCATTTAAGAACCTTTAAAACATTGTAGAATTTCCCAGCTGCAGTGATCTTTTCGACTGCACTACTTGGATCTGGAAGTTATAAATTTTATCCAACACTAACTTAATCAACAAATAAATTTTGTCAATCACCTCAAACCACAATTTGTAAAAATATAAATAACTTACGTTTAACCTGAACGGTGTCACACGTCGTTATTTTATCACCTTTAAGATAAAATCAGGATGAATACATCGTAATTTCTGCCGTTTAACATAAATAACACGTAGTTATTAAGTCTCAAGTCAAGTATCAAACATTCATTAAGCCGATTTTGAGATTTCTCAAGTAACTTCGAATTATCGATTTGCTCTGTTTTTGACAGTAGAAAAATGGACGGTCTAATCAGGGTTGCCAATCATACATTATAATAAATCTACTTATTTTTAATTTATACTTTTATTTTGAGTCGGGGCGAAACGCTCTTAAAACCAATTTACGATTAATTAGAGCCTAAGATATAACAAAATAGAATGTGCACCTTTCAACAAAAAATATATTTATTTTTATAGTTTATAAAAACAATCAGTATAGAAACAATTTTAATCGTAACTTAAGAGAAATTGTGTACTCATTTTTCAAGTTATCTATATCTAAGTCAATCATTAAAAATATGTACTTTTAAAGGCAATAATAATTCTTTTTAAACTTTCAAAGAGAAGTTACGCTACTTCTCTAAAAAAAAGTTGACAAGTGTCATTTTCTTGTCACGATAGCACAAAATTAAATATAATGTTATAACATCTTTAATCATTAATTAAAACAAAATTTCTCGTAGATATGAAATTATCAATTTTTATTTATGGCAAAAAAGCACAAATTATTTATAAAGATGTCAGCAATTTTTAAGCTTATGAGTATTCATATTGTCTAATCTAGTGAAACATTTGTTACAAACGTCACACAGATACGGTTTCTCGCTGGTATGAATATGTTTGTGTCTAATTAAATGGCTGTTCCAACTGAAACATTTATTACAAACGTCACTCTGAAACGGTTTATCATCAGCATTCAAAATATCTGACTGATTATTCTTATCACAAAGGTCACCCTAAAGAGGATTCTCACCAGTATGTGTAAGTTTGTGCCTAGTTAAAATATTTGATTGATTGAAACTCTTATTACAAACTTCACATTGATAAGGTTTCTCACCTGTATGTATAAGTTTGTGCCTAGTTAAAAGATTTGATCGAGTGAAACTCTTATTACAAATTTCACATTGATAAGGTTTCTCACCTGTATGCGTGTTCAGATGAGATTTTAATGAACCTCGTTGGACGAAATGTTTATTGCAAAAGTTACACTGATATGGTTTCTCGCCTGTATGTGTACGTTTATGAACAAGTAGAGCGCCTGAAGTAATAAAAGTCTTATTGCAGAAGTGACATTGAAATAATTTGTTACCAGTATGTTTACGCAAGTGAATTTTCAACTGACTCAATTTATTGAAAGTTCTTTCGCAAAATTCACACCGAAATGGTTTTTGACCCGTATGTATCATCTTATGGATATTCAAATCGCTCGATTGAGTAAAACGTCTGTTACAAACTTCACACCGGTGTGGTTTTTTACCAGGAAGTATACATTTATGAGAATTTAGGCAGTTTGGGTCGCTAAAGCGCTTGTTGCAAACATCGCATTCGAAAAGTTTCTCTCCAGAATCCTGGCAATTGTGTTTTATTAGGTTTTCTAATTGGTTAAAATTCATGCCACAAAAAACACAGTGACAAAACATCAATCTTTTAACTGTTTTCTGCTTCTCTTTATGTTTATTCAAATGTTCTGTCACATCAGTAAAACGAAAATCCTCGAAGTTCCCCGATATGTGGCTAAGATCAATCTTTGTCTCTTCTGGGTTGATATCACAAACATCAATGCTAGATGTAGTATTCACTGCGCCATTAATAATGTCTGTTGGAATTAATACGTTCTTTTTCATTGATTCGTTCTTGATTTCGAATTCTTTCTCGTTAATTTTGTACATCGACTTCGAACTTCCAAGTTCCTCCTCTCTCCCGTTAAGATCTGCATCTTCTATCTTTGGAGTACTAGATAAAGTATTTTTTGTGTCATCATTATATTCTAATGGATTTAATAAACTAAAATCCGCAGGTTTCTCAATGATTTCAGATTTAATAAATACTTCCTCGATAACATTGGTTGCCGTAATAAAATGTTTTGGCTCTTTCCCTTTCCGGTTAACACCCTCATTTATATCCAATTTAATGTCCCCAATACCAACTTTTGAATCTTCACAGTAGATTTCACTATCATCATCGTAAATAGGCAATATTGGTGCAGATTCTGCCGAAAGCTGCAAATTATCATCCAATGGTTCATCCTTGATTTTGACATTAAAGAACGTTTCTTCGTTAATTATTTTGCTCGCTGTGTTGACGCTTGCTGATTCTTTCTTTATACAGTTGAGGTTTGTAATTTTTATATCAGGAATAGTTAATTTTGTGTCTTCATCACCTTTAGACGAAGTTTCGACTGCACATGCGGTTGGAAGAAACGAATTTTCATTCATTGGTTCGTCTTTCATTTCACATTTTATAATCGTTTCCTCGCTAATTTTACTTTCTGAATTATAATTTATAGACGACATCCCTTTACAGTCAACATTCATATCAAACAGAAGTCAAGTTATGATTGCCGCTTTGCAATAATAGCCGATTTTGTGCCACGTATTTAAAAACCTTTAAAACATCGTAGAAATTCCCAGCTGCTGTGACCTTTTCGACTGCACTACTTGGATCTGGAAGTGATAAATTTTATCCAACAATCAATAAATAAATTTTGTCAATCACCTCAAATCACAATTTGTAAAAATATAAATAACTTACGTTTAACCTTAACGGTGTCACACGTCGTTATTTTATCACCTTTTAGATTTCTAAATCAGGATGAATACATCGTAATTTCTGTCGTTTAACAAAAATAATACGTAGTTCTTAAGTCTCAAGTCAAGTATCAAACATTTATTAAGCCGATTTTGAGATTTCTCAAGTAACTTTGAATTATCGATTGGCTTTGTGTTATTTGACAGTTGAGATAGAAAAATGGACGGTCCAATCAGGGTTGCCAATAATACTTTATAATAAATCTACTTATTTTTAAATATTTTATACTTTTATTTTGACTCAGGGCGAAACGCTCTTAAAACCAATTTACGAACGATTAATTAGTGCCTAAGATATAACAGAATAGAATGTGCACCTTTCAACAAAAAATATATTTATTTTTATAGTTTACTAGCGGACCCGGCGAACTTCGTACCGCCTAACAGTATAATATATATATATCTATATAATTGGAACATCTATCTATCTATTTTATTTATTTTAAAATATACATGGACGTATATGTGTGTATGTCGAGCACTCCGGCTGCGCCGTCGTGCCCGGTGCAAAAGAACGAATGGGGATATTTGAATCTTTGATTAACGTCTGATTAGTACTCTTCAATAAATAAATTATCGACCAATTTTTCTAACAATTATATTGACAATATATAATTATAATTCAATAAATTTATTGAATTATAATTATATATTTTTGTCAATATAATTGTCAGAAAAACTGATCCTAATGACTCGCACAATGGTTTATTATAAATCAATGTTTTTTTAATTTTTGACAGAATTTTTTCAAATCATACATAAGGCTGTTTATATTTTAAAACCATGGATACGAATTTAAAAAAAATTCGTGTCTTTAATAATAATTATAATCAAAGGAAGAAAAAAAATTTAAGGGTGGACTACCCCTAACATTTAGGGGGATGAAAAATAGATGTTGGCCGATTCTCATAGATACCGGATAAGCACAAAAAATTTCATCAAAATCCGTCAAGCCGTTTCGGAGGAGTTTGGCAACGAAAACTGTGACACGAGAATTTTATATATTAGATAAAAACAATAAACAATAAATGTTGTTCTTTATCGTAACTTAAGAGAAATTGTGCGTTCATTTTTCAAGTTATCTGTATCTACGTCAAATAAGGTAATACAATTTTTTTTAAACTTTCAAAGAGAAGTTACGCTACTTCTCTAAAAAAAAGTTGACAAGTGTCATTTTCTTGTCACGATAGCACAAAATTAAATATAATGTTATAATATCTTTAATCATTAATCAAAACAAAATTTCTCGTAGATATGAAATTATCAATTTTTATTTATGGCAAAAAAGCACAAATTATTTATAAAGATGTCAGCAATGTTTAAGCTTATGAGTATTCATATTGTCTAATCTAGTGAAACATTTGTTACAAACGTCACACCGATACGGTTTCTCACCGGTATGGCGTCTTTGATGTCTCTTTAATTCTCCCGATTTAATAAAACATTTTTCACAAACGTCGCACTGATATGGTTTCTCGCCTGTGTTTACACATACATGATTGTTTAATAAACTCAACTGGTTGAAACTTTTATTACAAACATCACACTGATATTGTTTCTCGGCTGTATGTGTACGTTTATGCGTATTTAAATTGGTTAAAGTGGCAAAACACGTTTTACAAACGTCGCATTCATATATTTTCTCACCAGTATGCATTGGTTTCTCACCAGTATGTATGCGCGTATGAATTTTCAATTTGTCTAAACTAATAAATTTCTTTTTACAAATGTCACACTGATATGATGTTTCAGTAGTATGCACTAACGAGTGATAATTTAAGCTCCCAGACCAGGCAAAACATTTTTTGCATACGTCACACTGATACGGTTTCTCGCTGGTATGTATCTGTTTGTGTCTAATTAAATGGCTGTTCCAACTAAAACATTTATTACAAACGTCACACTGAAACGGTTTCTCATCAGCATTCAAAATGTCTGACTGACTATTCTTATCACAAAGGTCACCCTGAAGAGGTTTCTCACCAGTATGTATAAGTTTGTGCCTAGTTAAAATATTTGATCGAGTGAAACTCTTATTACAAACTTCACATTGATAAGGTTTCCCACCTGTATGCGTGTTCAGATGAGATTTTAATGAACCTCGTTGGGTGAAATGTTTATTGCAAAAGTTACACTGATATGGTTTCTCGCCTGTATGTGTACGTTTATGAACAAGTAGAGCGCCTGAAGTAATAAAAGTCTTATTGCAGAAGTCACATTTAAATAATTTGGTACCAGTATGTTTACGCAAGTGAATTTTCAACTGACCCAATTTATTGAAAGTTCTTTCGCAAAATTCACACCGAAATGATTTTTGACCCGTATGTATCATCTTATGGATATCCAAATCGCTCGATTGAGTAAAACGTCTGTTACAAACTTCACACCGGTGTGGTTTTTTACCAGGAAGTATACATTTGTGAGAGTATAGGCAGTTTGGGTCGTTAAAGCGCTTGTTGCAAACATCGCATTCGAAAAATTTCTCTCCAGAATCCTGGCAATTGTGTTTTATTAGGTTTTCTAATTGGTTAAAATTCAACCCACAAAAAACACAGTGACAAAACATCAATCTTTTAACTGCTTTCTGCTTCTCTTTAAGTTTATTCAAATGTTCTGTCACATCAGTAAAACGAAAATCCTCGAAGTTCCCCGATATGTGGCTAAGATCAATCTTCGTCTCTTCTGGATTGATATCACAAACATCAATGTTAGATGAAGTATTCACTGCGTCATCAATAATATCTGTTGGAATTAATGCGTTCTTTTTCATTGATTCGTTCTTGATTTCGAATTCTTTCTCGTTAATTTTGTACATCGACTTCGAACTTCCAAGTTCCTTCTCTCTATCGTTAAGATCTGCATCTTCTATCTTTGGAGTACTAGATAAAGTATATTTTGTGTCATTATTATATTCTAATGGATTAAAGACACTAAAATCAGCAGGTTCTTCAATGATTTCTGATTTAATAAATACTTCCTCGATAACATTGGTTGCTGTAATAAAATTTTCTGGTTCTTTCCCTTTCCGGCTGATGTCTTTATTTATATCCGATTTAATGCCCCCAATACCAACTTTTGAATCTTCACAATAGGATTCACTATCACTATCGTAAATAGGCAATATTGGTGCAGATTCTGTCGAAAGCTGCGAATTATCATCCAATGGTTCATTCTTGATTTTGACATTAAAAAACGTTTCTTCGATAATTATTTTGCTCGCTGAGTTGACGCTTGCTGATTCTTTCTCTATACAGTTAAGGTTTTTAATTTTTATATCAGGAATAACTAACTTTGTGTCTTCATCACCTTTAGACGAAGTTTCGACTGCACATGCGGTTGGAAATAACGAATTTTCATTCAATGGTTCGTCTTTTATTTCACATTTTAAAATCGTTTCTTCGCTAATTTTGCTTACTGAATTATAATTAGTAGACGTCATTTCTTTACAATTAACAAACGGAAGTGATTAATTGATTAATAATTATATTATATTTATTAAATTGTTTGATGTTTATGACAACATACAATCATGAATTATAGACGAGAAATTGCCTGAACGGGGTCACACATCGTTACTTAATCAGCTTGAGGACTTCCAAACCAGGATGAAAACTGTAATATTATTGTTTACACCGTAACATCTGTCGTTTAACACAATTATTAACACATAGTTCTTAAACCAGAGATAGCAGACTTATCAAATATCTATGAATGATTATCGAAGGTTTATGATCTTAACTATACAAAAGTTGACATGGAAAATAGACGGCGCAATCAGGGTTACCAATCATACTTCATAATAAACTTTATTTCTAATTTTTTATATCGAGAGCTACTAAAAATAGAAATAACATTCTCTATAGTTTCCTCAGCATGTTTATGTTTGCGAGCATTAAAAATATTCTTAAAAGGTTGCACTGAAAAGGTTTCTCACCAGTATGTGCAAGTTTGTGAGTAGTTAAAAACTTTCATGAGTACGCTTGTGAACATTTAAGCTACACGACTGCGAGAAACATTTCTTACAAACGTCACACTGATACGGCTTCTCACGAGTATGGATGGTCTGGTGTTTGATTAAACAGATTTTCTGATTAAAACACTTATTACAAACGTCACACTTATAAGGTTTCTCACCCGTATGTATGTATTTATGAGATTTCAATGTACCTCGTTGGGTGAAATGTTTACTACAAATATTACACTGATATGGTCGCTCACCTGTATGCGTACGTTTATGAATTTTTAAATTGCCTGGTGTAATAAAACTCTTATTGCAAAAATCGCATTTAAATGGTTTCTCACCGGTATGTTTACGTGTGTGAACTTTTAATAGCCCGAAATTAATAAATTTTTTAGCACAGTATTCACACCTATATGTCTTTTGAGAAACATGTATTAATTTGTGAGTTTTTAAATTACCCGACTGAGCAAAACGTTTGTAACAAACTTCACACCGATATGGTTTTTTACCAGGAAGCATACATTTGTGAGTATTTAGGCAGTTTAGTTGGGAAAAGCGTTTTTTACAAGCTTTGCATTCAAAAAGTTTTTCTCCAGAATGATGACAATCGTGTTTATTAAAATTTTCTAATTGGTCAAAATCCATGCCACAAGAGTGACATTGATAAGACATCAACTCTTTTGTTTTTTTCTGCTTCTCAAAATTTACCGAAGTGTTTCGGTACCCTTTTTTTGTAACATCAGAAGAACTAAAACCCACGAAGCTATCCGACGTGCGACCAATTTCAATATTTGCCTCGCCTTTGCTGATTTCATTAATGTTAGATGATGCATCCATTGCGTCATCAATAATTTCTATCAAAATTAATTCGTTTTCATCAACCAATTCATCTTCGATTTCAAATTCTATTTCGTCGTTAATTTTGTTTTCTGAGTTAGAACTTCCAGCTTCTTGTTCTTTCCAGTTAAAATTTATATCGTCAGTAAATTTTGCATCACCATTCTCTATTTTTGGATCTTTACACTCGATTGCATTGTTAACATAGGGATTTGATGAGCCATCAACCGATTCTTCTTTGATTTCAGATTTAATAAATATTTCTTCGGCAATGCTGTCTGCTGTAATGAAATTTTCTGGTTCTTTTCCTTTCTGGTTGACATCCACATCTAAATCCAATTTAAAGTCACCAATATCGACTTTTGAATCTTTACACATGCTTTCACTATGACCATCGTAAAAAGGTGCTATTGGTACTGATTCTGCTAAAAATTGCAAATCATCATCCGCTGGTTCATCCTTGATTTTGATTTCTTCGTTAATTATTTTGTTCGCTGAGTTGAACCTTGCAGATTCTTTCTCTATACAGTTGTGGTTTTTAATAAATTTTATATCACGAATATCTAATTTTGTTTCTTCATCACCTTTAGACGAAGTATCGTCAGCATATTCGGTTGGAATTAACGAAATTTCATCCATTGGTTCGTCTTTTATTTCACATTTTAAAATCGTTTCTTCGCTAATTTTGCTTTCAGAATTATAATTTGTAGACGTCATCTCTTTCCAGTTAACATTTATGCAAACAGAAGTCAAATTATTATCGATGCTTTTCAATAATATCCGATTTGGTTAACCCTTCAAAAGATAGTGAAATTTTTCAGTCATAGTATCGAGTTTGGGACTGATAAATTTTTCTCAAAAGTAGCATAATGCCAGTCTTCTCAAGTTAAGAAAACTGAAAATAATAGAAATAATCAAGAACTAGGTATTTAAAATAAATAATCACGAATAGACGAGAACTTACATGAACGGAGTCACGCGTCGTAATTTTATCAACTTTTTAATTCAAAATTAGGATGAACTTTAATATTATATTGTACACCGCAACGCCCGACATTTAATTCCTTAGTAACAAGGAGCGTAATGTATTGCAGTGTCATTTGGGTGTATTTTGACACTTCACAAATAACTTCATCTTTGAAATTATCGATTTGCGGTTCACATTAGTGATGTGTCGCTCCTGAGCCAATCGTTCCTAATGAACGACTTCCTTCTCGGAGCGAAGCGAGTCGCTCTTTTTTTTTGTGAATGACTCACTCCGAGCGTCATTTCTCTGTGCTGAGCTGTTCTGTACTGTTGCATTCGCACATTTACAGAGCGCACACAGCACAGGCCGCAGAGGCACTAGTGAATTTTGAACGTACGGAGTTATCTTTGCTGAATAGTTTAATGTTGAATGACGCACTGTAAGTGCAATAGTACTAAGCTTACAGTGACTTAAACCATTCACATTGACGTCGTTGACAAAGATATAATATTGTAACAATAAACATTATTATTGTTAAGCTTTTATTATATTTTATAGTTTATCCGAAATGCGAAAAATATAAGATCAGAATCATATTAAAATGAGCTCAGAGTTGAGTGTGTGTATTGTGCTGTGCATTGTGCAATGCTACATGACTCCTGAGCATGCATGATGACACCTCTGCAGTCTGCACTCTTGTGTAGTGTGTACTGTCTAGTGTCGTTCCTTTGATCGACTCGCTCTGAGCGACTCTTTTTAGTGAGCAGAGCGCACGGAGTCAGCTCCCAAAAAAGAATCATGTGGACACATCTCTAATAGACAGCACATTTCATGTCAGGGCTTAAGACCGTGTACACTAAGTTGTCTAGCATAAACCCACATAAACTGCGCACATTGAGCAGGCAGTGTAAAAATTTGATAAAAAAATTACCAAACGGTCTTTCAGCTGACGTCATTCATTAACAAGATAACCTACGTATCTATTGACCTTATCAATTCCCTATCCTGTACTTAGAGATCAGTGGTCACTGGTCAGCTGTCAGTGAACGTTGTTCACAATTAATGATTAGTCGTAGTAACATAGAAAGCGTTAAAATTAATATAATGAAGGAAATATCGATAATTAGAACTGACTTGTGCCTATTGTGGTTATGAAGTGACGTTGCACAAATAGTCACATTACGGTTTTTATCCAAAATGAGGAATTGCTTGGCTGGTGTAATCATGAAATGTGCTGCTGTTCAGGTAAGTTATATTCTTTTCAAAGAATATAGAGCTTACCATATTATAGTCATTTGAAATAGCAATATAGTTTCCAACTATTTTTGCATAGTCGTTTTAAAATTTTACTGAATCATACCTATGATTTTGGCGAATTTACCTAAAAGACGATAACGGGGTGGTGTCGATGCGATGGCGTTTTTTGCGTAGTAAAAAGGGGAGAGTTTCTTAAAAAAACTATAACGGGGTGGTGACGATGATGGTGCAATGGACAGATAGTATCATCCGTTTCAAAATTCGCCAAAATCGTAGGTGGTGTTGATTCAGCAAAATCTTACAGATTTTAATTCGTGTCTTATCACATGTCAGCCGAAATTTTAGTGACGTCATAATATTGTAGTGGTATCAATATAACTTAGAAATAATTCAACCTTTTCTCGATTGTCAGATAACCAGAGGTGATGAAATGCCGAATACAATCTGCCAATCGTGTTACACTCAACTGTAGAAATTTCACCATTTCCTGATGCAAATTGAACAGTCTCACAAAACACTGCGACTCTATATTCAGCAATTGCTTCTGACAAACCAATCTCAGCTGAATCAAGCCATTATTCCACAACACTAATGAAGATATAATTGTTAAATGTAAACCTTTGGAGCTCAGTGATTAGTTCGACATGGATCCTAATTGGAAAAAATCCGAATCTGAAAATTTCTTTCAAGAAAATAAAAATGACGAGGACTTGTGCTTTAAATCTGAAATCAAAGTTGAAAGGATAGAAACAATAGAATGTGAAGCGGACCCTGCAAATTTTTCGTCAAATATAGATGACAAAGAATTCAGCTCTGAAGACTCAGTCGAGGAGTCTGACGTGAGCGAAGACATGACAGATTGGAAAGAGAAAAAACAGAAAAATCATATTTTAACAAGCAAATTTATGGAGGAAATGCCTCTAAACTCCAAAAAGAAAATAAAGCGGAAAGACGGGAATTTATTAATCCTACCAGAATCAGTCGATGATATGGCAACCTCTTCATCTAACGAAGATGGAAATAACATTAACAGCGAAGATACGAAGATTAAAATTGAAAAAATCAGTAAAAGAAATAAAATCATTTCAATAAATCGCAAGGAACAGAAAAAAGCAAATAAAAAGAAGACGCATCAATGCGACATTTGCGGTGAATGTTTCGTTGCACGTTCCGACTTATTTCATCATAAACGAACACATACTGGTGAGAAACCATATAAATGCAAAGTTTGTATTAAATGCTTTGCTACATCTCAACGACTGAAGATTCACCAAAGAATACATACCGGTGAGAAACCATATCGGTGTAATAATTGCAATCAGTGTTTCTTCGATACATCCAGTTTACATAAACACAAACGTACGCATTCCGGTGAGAAACCTTATCAGTGTGACCTTTGTAAGAAATGTTTCGCTCACTCATCCAATTTAAATAGTCACAAACTCATACATACTGGTGAAAAACCTTTTCAGTGTGACGTTTGTAACAAAAGTTTCTCTCGCTTATCACATTTAAATAGTCACAAACTTATACACACTGGTGAGAAACCTTATCAGTGTGAGCTGTGTAACCAAAGTTTCACCCAATCAACAGCTTTAAATTATCACAAGCGCACACATACTGGTGAGAAACCTTATCAGTGTGATCTTTGTAATAAATGCTTCACTCAGGCGTCCCATTTAAATAGTCACAAACTTATACATACCGGTGTGAAACCTTATATGTGTAACATTTGTAATACATTTTTTACTCGCTTGTCTAGTTTAAATAGACATAAACGTACACATACTGACGAGAAACCTTAACATTATAATTTATAACATTTTTAATACGTGTTTTTCTCGGTCAGCCCATTTAAATCGCCACTAGTTTATACATGCTGCTGTACTCAAAGTATTGTTATGTTATATCTAATGTTTAATTATTAATAATTCCTTAAATTAAATTATGATCTACAGAATACATATTATTATATATTTATAAATAATAATTTGTGAAGTCTTATATTTATGTTTTTATTGCAACAGAATATGGCCACAATTGCTACCAATACGATGGTGGATGTATAGGTTGTATGTACGAAGCTTACTAGCGCCGCTAGTGGGTAATAGAGAATTATTGAACTCACTTTTTATGGAAATCGCGACATGTTTCTAAGGTGATAAGTCAAAAACTTTAGTTGGTCATGATGTGTCAAAAAAAATGTAATAAGGAAAACTGATGTTAATTTGTTTACACTGACAGCGGAACGTCAAATGAGGGCGCCAATGGTCTTTATTTTACTTAAATCGCCATCAGCGCAACAGGCCGGAACACAACAAGCATTTCCAGATCGCTTAGTTTTCCTATGTTTTCTTTGTAATTTAAAAACTTCATTAAATTATAACTATTTTCACTTTTAATAAACATTGCTTACTGACATACGGAAAATTTGAGTTTGAAGTTTCCCCTAGTGCTCACCACAAACGCTCGCATCGAAAAATTTGTAATTCCGCCTCCTTGCACATAGCCCATAAGTACTAATTACTATCACTTTTCGGTTAAAAAAATGTCAAAACAAAAACTTGCCAAATGTTAATATGCCGCTGCGTCATGTTGGTTTCACACAATCGATTCAATTCCCTTTTCATTACGAAGAGAAGAGATCTCAGATCCGTGATAGTGGGGTGTAGTGAAGTTGCAAAGTCAAGGAACATTGTCCACAATTGAATTTTCGTAATAATACGAAGTGTTAAAATTAATATAATGAAAGAAATATCGATAGTTGGATCAGGCAGTACAATGTGTCGATTCTGCTTATCGACTGGCGATGCGCTGTTGGATATATTTGATTTTTCATCGAAATTGAAGACTAACGTGGCTGGTCTAATCATGAAATGTGCTGCTGTTCAGGTAAGTTCCATTATTTTTCAAAGAATACTAGCAGGTACAGTTTATGGTTATTTGAAGTAGCAATATAATTTCTAATTGATTTTAGATCAGGCCTGGGCAAATGGCGGCCTGCAGTAGAATTTTGTCCGGGCCACGAAGCATTTTATAAAATGAATGTTAAGAGCGAAAATAATTTGCCAATTTAATTTAGGGCATAAAAAAAATTTTAGAAAAATAGTAAAGCCACAACAGACGAAAAAAGATCTCTTTTTGCTGCGGAAATGAAAGGACCTTTTTTTATTTTGCTCTCCAAATTTTTGGCCCATGGACAAATTTTCATCAGCAATGTGGCCCGACGGTCAAAAGATTTGCCCGCCCCTGTTCTAGATCGTTCTCTTACGTAATAATTCATGCCTTGCCACATGCCTGCCAACCTTTTAGTTCTGTCTTAATAATATTTACGTGATTTGTTTTGTCTGATAAAAATAGTCATTTTCATCCTTCTCAATTTTCATTTTCTAAAGTGGTACCTATCAATATAATCTATATATATAAAAATGAATCCCTATATCCCTTGGTCACGCCATCACGCGTGAACGGCTGGACCGATTTCAATATTTTTTTTTTGTTGTGTTTGTTATTGTCAGGAGAAGGTTCTTATGACAGAAAAAATTTAAAAAATTGCGCGGAAAAAGAGAAAATTTAAGAATCCTTATTTAAGAAAACTTAACAACCATATATCTAAATCGAGGATGTAAAAAAACTGAATATCGTTTAAAACAAGTGCTTTTTTTCGAGCATGACGGCGCAGTCGGAGTGAACCCTCGAAATAGAGCAAGTGTTTTAAAGATCAGTTATCCACGAATACTTCACGCTATTTTTTTTCGAGCACGACAGCGCAGCCGGAGTGCTCGACATACACACATATACGCCCATGTATATTTTAAAATAGCTAGCAATTAATAAAATAGATAGATAGATAGATCCAGTTAAATTGTTTTATTATTTCACTTCATACGTAGCGAAGCACGTACAGGGCCGCTAGTTTAGTAATAATTGAACCTTCTCTCGATTAAGATAAAGGAAGGTTTTGGTTGAGGATCATAAAATAAGCTTTACCAATGTTTCGCTAGTGGCCAACGTTTCGAAAATTTCATGTACATTGTTAGAACAATTTACCACCACTTGACCAGCTTGAGGCTCTGAAGATAAAAATACATTTTTCGAAACGTTGGCCACCAGCGAAACATTGGTAAAGCTTATTTTATGATCCTCAACCAAAACCTTCCTTCATCTTAACATTCTATTGGATCAACACTACTTTATACTAAAGACTTCACTCGATTGTCAGATAACCAGAGGTGATGATTTGCCGAATTCCATCTGCCAATCGTGTAACACTCAACTGGAGTCATTTCACCAGTTCCTGATGCAAATAGAAGAGTCTGACAGAACACTGCGACATTACTTTCAGCAATTATATGCTTCTGACAAACCAGTAAACGTTCGAACTGAGGAACCTTTATGCCATAACACTAATAAAGATATAAATGCTAAAGGTAAACCTTCAGAGCTCAATGATGAGTTTCCTAATTGGAAAGAATCCGAATCTGAAAATTTCGTTCAAGAAAATAAAAATAACGCGAGTTCGTGCTTAAAATCTGAAATCAAAGTCGAACTGATCGATGATCATTTATTTTTAACAGCACAATGTGAAGCTGGCCCAGAAGACATTTCGTCTAATATAGACCACAAAGAAATTGACGATGCCACTCAAGTGAGCAAAGACAGGACAGTCAATTTGAATGAGAAAAAACAGGAAAATCATATATTAACGAACAAATTTACGGAAGGAATGCCTTTAAAATCCGAAATCAAATACGAACAGATGGATGATAATTTAATAATATTAAAAGAATCATTCGATGACACAGCGAATGCTTCATCTAACGACGACAGAATTGAAATTAGCCGCGAAGATACGAAGATTGACCACACTTCTGCAAATACAACAGAAAATGCCAGTAAAAATAAACCAACACATACTGGTGAGAAACCATATAAATGCAACGTTTGTGCCAAGACTTTCTCTCGATCATTCAATTTATATGAACACAAACGTATACATACTGGTGAGAAACCTTTTCAGTGTGACGTTTGTAACGAGTGTTTTTCTCAGTCATCGAGTCTGAATCGTCATAAACTTAAACATACCGGTGAGAAATCATATCAGTGTGACTTTTGTAACAAGTGTTTCTCTCAGTCTTCCAACTTAACTCGTCATAAGCTTAATCATACCGGTGAAAAACCGTATCAGTGTGACATTTGTAAAAAATGTTTCTCCCGGTCTTCCAAATTAAATGAACACAGGCGTATACATACTGGTGAGAAACCTTTTCAGTGTGACCGTTGTAACAAATGTTTCTCTCGATCGTCGATTTTGTATGAACACAAACGTATACATACTGGTGAGAAACCTTTTCAGTGTGACGTCTGCAACAAATGTTTCTCTCAGTCATCCGGTTTAAATATTCATAAGCTTAAACATACCCGTGTGAAACCTTGTAAGTAACTAAATAGTAGGATAGTCGGAATTTGAACTAAATAAAACAAACACTAAATTTTACAATTTTGGAACGTTTCGTCTATCTTCTTCTTTAGGCAAGAACCACTTTAATGGAGAAATAGATAAACTTGCCTGAAGAAATAAATAAGCAGTCTAGGAAACGTTGAAAATTTGTTAAATTTTGCATTTGCGTAATTTAGTCCAAGTTCCCACTATCCTACTACAGTAAAATCTCGTTTATCCGGCCTTCTATCAACCGAGTCTCCGCGTTATTGGAGGCAACGGACTTATCCGAGCACTCCTCATTAATCAAGATGCTATGCCTATATTGTATACGCCTAATATTTTGCCTCTTTGTTGCTTATTTGTACAACAACACTTTTGTGATAAAATTTCATTCTACTATTTTAAATATTATGTACATAAAAAATGATTAAAAATTTCTTCTTTTTTATTTCTTCCGTGTAATCCGAATTTTTGGGTTTTCCGGAGTATCTCCTCCCCACATTGCATCAGATAAACGAGGTTTTACTGTATTTATATATTATCATGGGCGAAATCAATTTAACTTACGTAACATTGAAAAAACTAAAGACTAGAGCAGTTCAAATGTTTCCAAATCCCCATCAAAAATATTATTAAATTGTGTTTGTAGGGTGACTGCAATCAAGTTTTTAAATTTAAATAAATAAATATTTCTTGAATACTCTTCTTATGTCAAGTAATTTAACATTGATTATTTTCTATAATCAAAAATTGAATTTCTGACCAAACGGCAAGTTTAATTTAAACATTTTTGGAACAAAAAATGTTGCCAATTTTACGGCAAATAATTGTTGTTTGAAACATTTTGTGATAACATGGGTAGTTTCATAAATAACTGCGAAATATGTTAATAGATCGCCATTTTCCAAGATGACGGACGATGCAAGTTAAGTAAGTTAGAGGATTTTTTAAAAAGTTGGTACCTATTGGCACTTGTCTATAAAATATTTTACAGCATTTGTTTAAAATAATATGTTAAGTTTCTTTTTTCGTAGATAGTTTAAAATGTATGTAATAACAATAAAATTGAAATCTAAAATACACATAAAAATAACTAATTAAGTAAAATCTGTTATACTATTCCTAATTAGTAATGATTTCAAACAACGTGTTTGGAGAAAATAACAACAAAAAAGGACATACACGTGACAATAGCAGAAAAACATTGAAATAAAATTTGCTTGTGAAAATTGCAAACGTAACAAATAAAATATATCATTTGATAATTCTGCATTATTATTTACCGTGAAACGGGCAACTATTTTAAAACGCTTATCAAGATTAACAGCGATTTATTCAGCACAGAGTGCCGTATTACGACGACGCTGTCGTGACCGAAATATGCTTGGCGAAAAACGTGAAGTCACGCACTATTTATGTAGGTCAATTGCCACAGAACAAGTTAAAGGTCAATTCACACATGCGGTACTGTGCGCCGACTGTGCACCGACTGTGTCGATTTGAACTAAATCGATCACCTGAAGTTTCCATTGAAAATGTATTGAATTGCACTGTTTAATTCACACATGTAGGTCTAGGCACAGACTGTGCTCTGACTGTGTTGCTTCCGACCGCTCTGAAAGCGATTTCTCAAGGTTACGGTCCGACACGGTAGGAGCACGGTACGTGCATAACCGCTCTAGTGAGAACTATTGGAAGGCGACCAGAGGGCGGTCGTCATGTTTCGGCCAGTGCTCGTTCATTTTCGGGTGTCACGATTTTGCCACTTTGTGTTCTTTTTTTGTATGTCTGGTTTTACAAGTTTCAGCAGATTGTCAAAATTTAAGAAAGTCATGCGAAAGTATCGAACAAATTGTTCTGGATCATCTTTGAGTCGAGCAAATGCTGTGTGAAATTCTCCTTCTTCCTCCCTAGCTCTCCATAAACGGTTAATCCAAATCTTCCTCTTTCTTTTTTTCACCTCTTCCGTTAATACTAGATACGCTCCGCATGCTATCACCACGTCCTCCTCTCTTGAATCCATGATACAAACCACAAAACACACAGTTTTGTGATACAAACAACCAACTGTGGCACGTAACACATGGTTGGTGTGAATATGCACAACACAACACAGTCGGTGCACGGCTACGACACAGTCGGCGCACAGTACCGCATGTGTGAATTGACCTTTAAAGCTTCATATCCCCAATTAGTGACGTAAGGAATGTTACTTTTTAGAAAGCGAAATATCTGTCTTCGATATTAACAAATGCGAATATTGATTTTTCAGATCTGACGTCATTTATACAAGGTTTTTGACCGCGTACATATTTGTAGTGGTTCTGGGTACCAGGTTGATTACTAATACTAAATCTAAAGGCCGCTCACACGAGGCTGCATTTACCGCCAGATTCTCCTTGTTAGATTTGCCTACTAGTTTTCTAGCGCTGGTTTTCTTGATTACTTTTATGTGCCCGCTTCACACGAGACGTCTTTTCAAGCTTGTTTTGTGGATAGATCTGGTGCGCGCGCAGTGACAGTTCAAATATAAACACAGAGCAAAACATGTCTGTTGTCTGACTCTGAGCAGAATGACGCCATGTTGGTTTGTGGGTGTTTGTTCATGTCACGTGACAAGATACTGTTTCCTGATTGGTTCTTGCTCAGAGCAAGCAGAGGACCTAGCAAGAAAAATAGTCCCAGTTCTAATTTTAAAATCTATCTTGTGAGCTAGCAGGCGAGTTCGCAGTGACGTCATTTCCAGCCTCGTACCCAGCTTGCCGGTCAGCAGAAGTCCAAGCAGTGTTTCCAGCTTCGTATGCAGCGAGCTTAAAGCTTTATTGTCTAATGTTAAAGTAAAGATTAATAAAAGATTACTTTAGCGCAGAGATTTAAGTTATTGATGTAAAACATATCTTATGGCGCGTTTGGTTGGGAGTAAATCCGTGCAATTGGGGCGACACTTTTATGGAACGTCGTTTGATGAGGGGTGCGTTACGTTTTTCAGTTACTAGTAAGTGGCGCTGCTAGTAAAATAAAGTTGCACTGTCCATAGGGCTTTAGGAAGTGACCACATGCTTTGTAACATAAAGTTACATATTTTAGCAAACTTAAATTTATGTTCCACATCTGCCCGGCGTCCCGTGCGGCTCATAATTTTTTTAAAGGGGTAAGAAAAAATTTTTCTCTTAAAAATGCTAAGAAATTAATATTTTGTGTCTTATTTAATATTATTTTCACATTTAAAAAAATATATTTATGATTTTTTTCTAATACATATTAATATTGGCACGAATTTTGCGAATGTCCAAAAATATCAGTTACAATAGATAGATAGATAGATAAATATTTGTGGAGCATAAAAAATGCTATAAATACCTCATATATACACGAAGAACAAAAAAAAAATAATCTCTTATGTCACCCGATGCAGTATCCTCGTTCCTTGTACTAGCTTCCGCAGTCAGTGAACTGGGTGGTTGATGTCTGGACCCGTTCTTGTTTGTGCATTTCTGTACACTGAAAATTTGACGATGGACTCGCCGTCTAATTAGCATGATAAAATATTTTACTGTACAAGATTTGAAGTGCGCGAATACTGCAGGGTTAGATTAACGACAGCTAGCGATGCGGTCGCCGGTTAGCCATGTTCGGACAAGGATTTACGAGATGCCTTCTAATTGGAATTTCAAAATCAACATTGCTGTGAGGTTTACAAAATTCGAGTAGATACTTTATTAGAAGATATGAAACTATTTTTGACGAAATTATGCAGACACTTCTGTTCTGCTAACAATAAAGTTGACTATTATTATTATTATAAGTAGTGATGTGCCAGATCGTTAAAAATGTATATCCGCGGATACGGATCTGAATACGGATATTTGGTTTCAAGCTCCGCGGATACGGATACGGATTTTAAGTGTCCTAGAGTACGCGGCGGTAAATATTGCACATCAACCTTTGAGAAGAGACTATCTGTTATGGGAAAAAGTTATTGACCTCTTTAAGAGTTAACTCTCATAACAGATTGTCTCTTTCCAAAGATCGATGTTCAATATCTCATTATAAAGATATAGTTTTTTAGTACCTTTGAGTTATGTACTATTGGTATGGTACTCACTACGATAAATGTTTGCAATATAAAGGTGCCAAATACGATTTTAAAAAATAAAAAATAATCTGAATGGAATTTAACAGTTTTTAATTATTACCTAATCACCTATATATATAAAATTTCATCTATGAATTGTAAATTAATAAGGTGAAAGATCCGTAAAAGATCCTCCAAAAACTAACGGATACGGATGTTTCTTCTCCCTCGGATATCCGCGGATACGGATACAGATATCCGGCACATCACTAATATTATGTACTAGCGGTTCCGTCCGGTTTCACCCGGGTGCAAAATAACGAATGGGGGAAAGGACATGAGTACGCACGTTCATCTTAGTTTACCGAGATGAATGTTGTGTCCAAATTTCATGATGATCGGAGTTACCATTCAAAAGTTTTTGTCGGACGGACAAATTTTGAGTTATATTACATTTTTCATTGATTCTCCGCTCCTATTGGTCGTAGCGTGATATTATATAGCCAATAGCCTTCCTCGATAAATGAACTATACAATAAAACATTTTTTAGTGTATTTGCCATAAGGCACTTACACTATTGGCGTCGGTCGGATGGCGGGACCTAGGGGTCGGACCAAAATTTTTTACAATTTGAACCAGTAGTTCCTGAGATTAGCGCGTTTAACCAAACAAACAAACTCTTCAGCTTTGTATATTAGTATAGATTAGCGGCCAGGTCCGGCTTCGCCCGAATTTGTACACCGTTTTTTCGTCGACTTACGTTGCAAAATTGGTCTTCACGAAAAGCGCTTTTATTTTAACGCGATAATATATAGCCTAGGTCCATCCTGAAGGTTCGTTCTAAATATTGATGAAAGAATTTTTTGAAATCGGATGAGTAGTTTCGGAGATTACCTCCTACATCCAAACTTTACCTCTTCATAATATTAGTATAGATGTACTACATAGTATTATACATTCTGGTTTCTTTAAACATCGGTTTTTGCGAACATTTTTTGCATTATACAAAAATGTGGAATCCGCTTGACGCCGGCTCAAATAAACTTGGCGTCCTAAGGGCACGATTTTAAGGGTACCTTATAATTCATGAATTACTTCAAAATATTTCTAACTACATGCATTTCACTGACAGCTCAACCATGTGCCTTAAAACTAGCTACCAACTTACGATCTTCTCTTATATTTTCTCTAATATAAGTTCTCCAACGTACTGAAGGTCATGCCAAAGGTCACGGTTCTGTCAAACTCATTACTCAATGACCGTGTTTCTAGTTAATATTAAGCTGATTTATAAACATACTCTCACACTACAAAAAGGGTGGTCTTTATTCGTCGAGATTCTTGTACCGACGTAGTTACAGGGTGAAGTAGGGCTGTCATAAATGTCATCACGTCGACCAAGACATTAATTATAATATGAACTAGCCGTTATAGTACGCGTCACGGATCTAAAAGGTTCGGAAGTTAGTCGCAAAGACACATTTTAGAGCCGTTGATATTCCCACTCCCTCCCAGCTACCTGTACGGAACGTGCGCTTTCGGTGATTGGCCGTGATCGCTCGTTGCCTTTGTCACTTGTCGCTTTCCTGCTTTAAAGTACAGTCGAGTACGCTATTGTCAAGTTGTTATTGCTATGTTAGTTTTGTTGAGTTGCGAGTTTGCAGTTTTTCAACAGACTGTACAAGCGCAAGTCTGCATTCGCATCTAACTTTCGAGCCTTTTAGATTCGTGGCGCGTACTATACCTGCGGCTTCGTACGCGATTGAGACGAAACACGGATGCATTCCCATTATTTGGCATAGGTATTTACTCTTTTCTTGACGTAGAACCCCCCCCCCCCCTAATAAATTCCAAAATTGATGTCATTCGCGTGATCAACGTCCAGACAAACCTTGAAAATGACACCGATGCTGATTTTTGAACTATTTACCTCACGACGCTAATATATGAGTATATCTAGTTAGTGCATTTTACATGAATAGAAGCTTATTTTTGAGATACATTTTGCAACATTTTTCATTATTGCTCCGCTCCTAATGGTCGTAGCGTGATATTATATAGCCTTCCTCGATACATGGGCTATCCAACAAAAAAATTTTTTTTCAATTTATACCACTAGTTCCTGAGATTAGCGCGTTCAAACAAACAAACAAACTCTTCAGCTTTATATATTAGTATAGATTACGTCTTCGGTCCATACTGATTACGTCACAAATAAAGCCCGCCCATTAAAACAAAAATTTTGTGTTAGATATTTTGAACACAAATAGGATATCCTAAATTGTTTCCAGCGAAATCGAGCTTAGCGGAAGTTGACAGAAGTAGTACGAGGTCAAACCTTAGAATATTTACCTACGGAATGTGAAACAGTCAGTTCAAAATGTAACCAACATCTATTTGTGTCTCTCGTGTCGTTAGCACCGCTCAAAATTATGGAAAAGCCTTTAAGAAAAATTGAGTTTCACTACTTTACTATCATTAAGGTATTGTAATTTATATGTATGTAAAATCATAAATATTCAATTTGCCGCTCTCCTGATTTTTTTACAGACAATATTCATTAAATAAAAAATGATCACTACTAAATTATCTACCTGATAACTCAGTTATAACAAAAATAATTTTTATACAGTGTGGCTACAAAAAAATCCAGACTTTTAATCTATCATTAATTTATTAGAGACAAATATATTTAATAAAAAAAATCGATATACCTAATCTCTGAATCCTAAAAATCGATATACGAAAAGAACTATATTAAAGTTTGATTTGCTCCAAAATCAAAAAGGTTCAGCTGCCTCACCGTTCAACGTATCGAAACCAAATTTTAAACTTAAGGTTTTCAAGAGATTCTCCAAGATCAGCCTCGGATCTAGAGGGTGGGGACAAATTGGGGCACCCGCCCCGGGTGACCGTTTCAGGATAGAGAGAGATTGTATTGTATCCCGCCGCCTGTCATGTGGCCCCCGCCCAGAACTTTTTAAAAGGCGTCATCAAAATTTAATTTTTCGCTTTTGGTATTTTGGCGCCCCTTGCCACGTAACGCCTAGAGCGACCTCTCCTACCCCAAGGTCGGCGCCGCATCGACGAAATTCACGTTCCATATAGGTAAATATTCTAAGGAGAAAATATCAGCCGACAAGCAGCCATATAGTACGATCAGCGACAGTGCGTCTGTGCGGAAGGGAGTTGGTATCGCGTTTAAAAGCTAAAATGGTGGCTGATGGAAAAACTCTTGTTAATTTATAACATTTTATTAATATTTCCGAACACTAGTTTTGATGTTTCGTGGTTAAATTCAGGACAAACGTCATCAACTAAAAGATTCGGTCAATTACTCATTCGCCACTGGTACTGGTACTTCGCCTGGATCAATGAACCAACGCCAACAATGACACAGCTAGATATAAATTTATTTATTTATTTATTTAGAAGAAAGAGAGAAACTCACGGAGAAGTCTCCAATTCCGAGTTTCATACAATTTAAAAAGAATATAAAAAAATACAATAAAAATAGGAAATTGAATTCGTGTTTAACAATAAAGTAAGAAAAATATAATATATATATAGTTGCGTACCAAATTAATTGCTTAGTATTTCTATGACTTTTTTTTGTAGACTTGGTAAGCTGGTTTTAAAAATGTCAATATGATTTCTGGAACATATAAAATGTGCTATTTAACAAATATATTATATTTGTTAAATAGCACATTTTATATAACGATGAATTTCTAATGTAATTTGTACGCGGAATACCAATTGAGAATATATCATTGACGCGTAATTTTAACAGTTGTTTATCATCTACTAAGCAATTAATAAGTTTATAAAGGAAACAAATTAAGGTAGTTTTCCTACGACACTCGAGAGTGCCACATTGGAAATATGCTCGTAAGTTGACAGAATAATTAGGATATTGCTTAACAACCTTAGGTTACCATTCTCATGGAATACCACAACGTGAATCAAGCGTTTCGTATAGATTAACACACAATAGCTTCGTTCCTACAACGGTTCGAAACCGTCAGCAAACTGACGCATGCGCATTTGCTCTTAAGAGTTCGTATTTAAGTAAATCCGTAAATTCGTATTTAAGTAAATATGGGAGACTAGCGGTCCCGTCCGGTTTCACGCGGGTGTAAAAGAACGAATGGGGAAGGGAGGAACATGAGTACACACATTCATCTTAGTTTACCGAGATGAATGTTGTGTCCAAATTTCATGATGATCGGAGTTACCGTTCAAAAGTTTTTGTCGATAAAAAGCAGTATTTAAACTTTTTTTTAAATTAATTAAATACAATTAAAATAAATTTAAATGTAAGCCTTAGAAGAAAGCAATGTAGAAAATAAAAAAAATAAAAATATATTCGCCCAACGTGGAGCTCGAACCCACGGCCCTGATATTGACAGTCGCATGCTCTACCGATTGAGCCACCTGAGGTTGTGTTCTCACAACGTTAATATGAGTATATCTAGTTAGTGCATTTCACATAAATAGAAGCTTATTTTTGAGATAAATTTTGCAACATTTTTCATTAAAGCTCCGCTCCTAATGGTCGTAGCGTAATATTATATAGCCTATAGCCTTCCTTGATAAATGGGCTAGCTAACAATTTTTTTTTCAATTTGAACCAGTAGTTCCTGAGATTAGCGCATTCAAACAAACAAACAAGCAAACTCATCAGCTTTATATATTAGTATAGATAATACTTAATCGTTCGTTTGTTTTCATGTCGCTTTCATCCATATATTTAATAATTTACTATATGGATCATTGTCTATCTACTCAATGTGCGGTGAGTGAACGCAACAAAGCGTATCGAAAATATATCTGCGTCTCTTCGATGTAATTCCCTGATTTCTCCGATGATAGGATTGGTTGATGTACTTGCATTCAATCTGAATCAAGTAGCTCTGTTTCAAAAACTTTGTCTTTTTCTATGACGTTAACATGGGCGTACCCAGCTTTTGGCCCAGGAGGGAGCAAATTAGAAATTTCTTAAGCCGGGTCCCCCGTGCTTGTTTTGCCTTCCTGGATACGCCGGTGCTTACGGCGTAAAAAAAGACAGAAATATATGTTTGCACCCTAATGGTTCGATTGCGATTTTATTCCTACGCTCAGTATAGAATAAACGTATATGCTTTCATCGAACACGCGCGTTCTTTTGGTAGACGTACTTTGGTCACTCGGCCAGTACATCATCTACTGTCACAGCAGTGGTGCTAACTGTTTACAATAAACGGTACGTTTAAAAGAGTCCAAGCGTGAAATGGACATTCGTTCACACTTTGTTAGTCAGCTTTCACTACGTTACGTTCTGTATTGACCACACTGCCCGCGATTTTCACTCTATGCGCATACGGCGTGTGTTGAAAGAAAATTGGTGTCGTGTCTACGACCCAAAGACTGGGATCAGGCGCGGAATCGTCTGCTGGGGGGTCTCTGTTACAATATTATGTAAAAATGAGCACAGTAACGCCACCTCTCGGTGTAAAAATGAAAAGGCAAAATGAATTTGTCTTCCTGTAAATGAGGCTTTTTAAATAGATCGTCTGCTCTCGCGATCTCGGCTATCTGCCGACTGCCGATCGTCGTGATAAATAGGCGTGCACAGAAATAAATTAAGTATAAAAATAAGACAGGAAAAAAAACACTTACATAATATGTTATTCGCAATAAATGGTTGTAAATCGCTTACCTGTAACAAAAAGAAAAATAAACATGAAACAAATTATACTTATTACTTGTACAGCACATATTGATTAACTTGAAGAATATACTAATATATAAAGCTGAAGAATTTGTTTGTTTGAACGCGCTAATCTCATGATTTTTTTTTGTTGGATAGCCCATTTATTGAGGAAAGCTATAGGCTATATAATATTAATATCACACTACAACCAATAGGAGCATTAATGAAAAAATATATTAGAAATCGTGTCCATCGATACAATTATTAATAAGAATCGCAGGATTGTGGACAAAAAGTTCTTTATTCAATGTACGACGTTTCATCTATAAATTTAGACTTTTTCACATTAATTGTACTTGAAAAAGTCTAAATTTATAGACGAAACGTCGTACATTGAATACAGAACTTTTTGTCCACAATCCTGCGATTCTTATTAATAATTAATGAAAAATATTGCATAATGTATCTCAAAAATAAGCTTCTATTCAGGTGAAATGCTCTAACTATAATATACCAATATTAGCGTTGCACGTTTACAAGCCCGGCTGCCACAGTCGGTAGCGCATGCGTCTGTTAATATCAGGTTCTGGGTTCAAGCCCCACGTTGGGCGAAAATATTTTTATTTTTTGTTTATTTTCTACATTTATTTATTCTAAGGCTAACATTTAAATTTATTTTAATTTTATTTACGACTAATTAAAATTAAATAAATCTAATTAATATCTCATTTGAAAACTGTTTTAACTATATAGGTACCTATATAAAATTATTTTTCTACAAAGTTTTCAAAACATATTTATTATATTTTATTAATTGCAGTAATTAATGATTTAAAAGAAATTTATTACTTAAAAAAACTATAAATACTGCTTTTTATCGACAAAAACTTTTGAACGCTCACTCCGATCATCATGAAATTTGGCACAACATTCATCTCGGTAAACTAAGACGAATGTGCGTAATCATGATGTCCCCTCCCTTCCCCATTCGTTCTTTTGTACTCGGGTGAAACCGGGCGGAACCGCTAGTAGATTTATACCTGCTGTGGTTGGTGAATTGAACTATCGCTATTTATTCGGAAGAACAAATGAACCGAATAAATAACTACTTACAAATAAATAAAATTATCAATCAATTTTTTCAGACTGTAAGCATTGACAAAAAATTATAAAATTATAATTTTCCAATATCTCAATAAATAACGTTGATAATTTTATTTATTTGAAGATTTCTATTCAGACGTTAATCTAAGATTGGAATAACTACTTACGTTCCGTGAATATGACCATAAGAGTGCTAAAGTTCCCTTCTCCCAGATCATTATCTGAACTAAAAAACATGCCGTTTGAGCTACAGAGATAGTTCCTGAGAAAAAACAAGGCCATGTGCTACATATAAATAATTGACCTCTCTTGTCGTCGATGAGAGCCAATTGAATTTACGATGATGGGCCCAGCGAACAGCGGACTTTACGTGCAGGGGGCAAAGCGCCGTTCAACCATCGGCTATCGGTCAATGCACATGGCCACCGAATAAGTTCTCATCGAAAGTACGTGAAGAATTCTGCAAATTTTCGAATCCAAAACAGAGTCGGCACTCGTCGTAAACTGGGCAAAGCAAATTATAATTTCAAATGAACAAGCGAAAGTAACAATGTCTGTTACGCAAAACCGCTGGACCGATTGTGATGAAATTTAATACGGAGATAGTTTGAAGCCTGGGGAAGGACAGAGGCTACATTTTTTTTTTCAAAATTCAACCCTTAGGGAATAACGTGGGGGTTGTAATATTGTATGAAGTTACGCTTTCATTGCCAGACCAAAATTAACCACTAATGTCTTCTCATAAATTAAGGGTAACAGTTTACCGAGATGAATGTTGTGTCTAAATTTCATGATGATCGGAGTTACCGCTCAAAAGTTTTTGTCGGACGGACAAATTTTGAGTTACACTAGAGTGACCTGTGCGAATTATTCGCACTAAATAAGTATAATAATTATCACTTTACAAAATTATTTTTTAAATATGATTGCAGGTATTCAATTCGTTTCTAATTTTGCACACTGCTTATAACGTTCTTCTTTTTGTTGTATTACAATATGAAGCTCAGAAGACAGATCGAAGAAATATTTTACTAAAATTGTCATATAGAGGCGCAAGTAGCAAAAGCGTTGAGCTAAGCCGTCAGATGGCATCATGCAGCATTGCTGTGACATTGTTCAGCGTTGCTCGCTGTTTCAAAATTAAAGTCGTCAGATGGCAGTATGCAGTAATTACAATATGAAGGTCAGATGACAGATCGAAGTGTTGACGTTGTTTCAAAATTAAAGCCGTCAGATGGCAGACGTTGTTCAGCGTTGCTGTTAATCAAAAGCAATAATAAATTTTTTAGTTGTCGATGTCAGTAGAGCAAGCAATTATCTGTAAAATGATATATAATTTATGTGGAGAAATAGTGGATTTTTTCTAAAAAGGGAGGCAAACATCTTTAACCTTAGCGTATTAATATATATGATTTTGCAACATTTTTCATTGATGCTCCGCTCCTATTGGTCGTAGCGTGATATTATATAGCCTATAACCTACCTCGATAAATGGGCTATCGAACAAAAAAAATTTTTCAATTCGAACCAGTAGTTTCTGAGATTAGCGCATTCAACCAAACAAACAAACTCTTCAGCTTTATATATTAGTATATAGATTTGTTTATTACAGCGTCGAGCCTCCTTGTCTTTAAAGTCGGCCCTGAACGCGCAACGCGGTTGTGTGCAATAAAAAGTCCTTCTCGACGATGATGTGCTTTTAGCCTTTCACCTTTTTCTGTAAGTGTAGTTTTATGTTTTGTTTCAAGCGAAAAGTGAAGTCAAAACGTCTTAGATCTAAAATAGAAATACTGCTGTTTTGTGTATATATCAGCGTTTCTCAAACTTTGACACTAGGAAAATTAACGACTAGCGGTTTCACCCGAGTGAAAAAGAACGAATGGGGAAGAGAGGAACATGAGTACACATAATTATCTTAGTTTACCGAGATGAATGTTGTGTCTAAATTTCATGATGATCGGAGTTATACCTTTCAAAAGTTTTTGTCGATAAAAAGCAGTATTTACACTTTTTTTAACTAATAAATGTTTTTTTAATTAAATTTAAATGTAAGCCTTAGAAGAAAGTAATGTAGAAAATAAAAAAAAAAAAAAAATAAAAATATATTCGCCCAACGTGGGGCTCGAACCCACGACCCTGATATTGACAGTCGCATGCTCTACCGATTGAGCCAGCCGGGGTTGTGCACTCACAACGCTAATGAGTGTCTAGTTAGTGCATTTCACCTGAATAGAAGCTTATTTTTGAGATACATTTCGCAACATTTTTCATAAATGCTCCGCTTCTAATGGTCGTAGCGTGATATTTATACAGCCTATAGCCTTCCTCGATAAATGGGCTATCCAACAATTTTTTTTTCAATTTGAACCAGTAGTTCCTGAGATTAGCGCGTTCAACCAAACAAACAAACTCTTCAGCTTTATATATTAGTATAGATTCAACGTAAATCGAAAAACTTCAAGACGCGTTCGAGATCACAAGATGGATTTCAAAATTAGAACAGGGGCTATTTTTATTGCTTCTTCGTCTATTTGCTTTGAGCAAGAACCAATCAGGAAATAGTAGGTATCTTGTGACAAACACGAACAAACCAACACGGCGTCATAGCGTGTGTTCTGTTCAGAGACAATAAACGCCCACTATTGTTAACATATATTAGATATCGTGTCCATCGATAATAGTTTTAATTTATTCATCAATGCATCAATAAGTTTATACAGGACCAAAATCACCTGAATAACACGTTGGATACTGTGGCTGAAAGAACTAACTCTACCAAGATGTATGTTAGATTTCCATTCGTCAAGAACTTATCCTACAAGATCAACAAACTATTTTCTAACACAAATATCAAGTTGGTGTTTTATAACTTAAATAAATTAGACAGATTATTCACAAGTCTTATAGATTAAACACCTATTTTACATCAATCTAATATAATTTACAAAATACCTTGTGAATGTAGTAAGTGTTATGTGGGGCAAACAAGACAGTTACTAAAACATAGAATTTACCAACACAAAATGGACTGTAGAAACAATAATTTATTAAGTGATAATAAGACCGCGTTGTCATCTCATCATTTCGACACTGGACATAAATTTCTATTTAACGAAATTCAAATATTAGATAAAGAGTCAAATTGGAAAAAACGTAATATCAGTGAAATGTGTTTTATTAGAAAAAACAATTCTATTAATTATAGAACAGAGACTCAAAATTTAAGTAGTCAGTATAACTCTATATTATGAAATTGAACTAACTTCTTGAAAAAGTCTAAATTTATAGACGAAACGTCGTACAATTATAAATATAACTATTGTCCACAAACCTGCGAATTTTTTCTTATTATCTATTGTTAACGTTCGAACTATCACTGCGCGCGCACCAAACCCATCTACAAAGCAAGCTTCAAAACACGCATCGTGTGAAGCGAACACATCAGCAAAACTAGCGGCACAGCACGCTTGAAGCTAAATCTAGCGGCAAAACCAGCCTCGTGTGCAGCGACATTTATTTTTGAATCATTCTGTAGGCAACAAGAGTCGGAAAAACGCGCTGTATAATAATATAACCTGGTGATGGATTGGGAGACATCCCGATGATCCGTTAAGGAAAAGGGAAATTCCCGGCTCCGCTATCGCCTTCCAGAAACATCAAATACCCGTCACGTCGTATTGCAAGCAAATATTGTTTTATTGGATTTATCGAATTTTACCAATTCAAGCCTTAAAACGAGTTTGTATTCTTTCGCGAATATTTGAATTATCTTAAACTAGAAGTCTTGTTTCATTCTTGCAAGGAAAGAGAATTTTGAATTTTTTTAATAAACCCCCCGACTCCCTTTGGCTTCGAGGAATTAAACTCATGTGCCAGACATAATGCGATAAGGATTAGACAAACAAGGAATAAAGGAACCAACACCTTTTCTCGTGGCAGAGAACTTCAGGAACCCAAAACAAACACAGGACTCAGACCTTGGAAAAGCACAGAAAATGACCATTGGCGCAGCAAGAGGGGGGAAGGCAGGTGGTAACCTTAACCCATAAGGCGCGGGTCACACTAGACTGCTTGTCAGCCGCTGCTGATCAGCGGCGGACAGTAGCACCAGCAAGCAGCGGCGGGCAGCCCGGTCACACTACGGCTGCTACTCGCTAGTCTACCGCGAGTAGTGGCTGCCAATCCCGTCACTACATCATCGAACATAAACCACGTGATACGTGATGGTTTACTCGCCTATAGCGCGGGTCACACTAGGCTGCTTGTCAGCCGCTGCTGATCAGCGGCGGACAGTAGCACCAGCAAGCAGCGTCGGGCAGCCCGGTCACACTACGGCTGCTACTCGTCAGTCTACCGCGAGTAGTGGCTGCCAATCCGATCACTACATCATCGAACATAAACCACGTGGCACGTGATCGTTTACTCGCCTATGATGCACTGCTTCGGTCAGACTGCGCTGCTCGCTGGTGGTAGCGGGTGCGAGTGAGTCACGTGACCTGCTAGTCGCCGCTGCCTGGCTACCAAAATAGAACATGTCCAATTTCACTAGCCGCTGACAAATACTCGCCGACCGAGCTGATTGATGGCTGACAGTAGCGGCTTCCACAACTCGCGGCAGGCAACCAGCCTAGTGGGACCCGCGCTTAAGGGTCGAAAAGGGCTCGACATAGTTCGTGTAAATATAGTATACAGAACTTGGCCGGCGCACTAGCCATGCGCTTTGATACAGATTTATAATTAATCGGTGTTTATTGAGACTGTTTTTATTTTCAACAATCATTAATTGACCTGACTGTTTGTTTTTGTCAGTTTTATTACAAAATTAGAAATAGCGATTTTATTTTATAAATATTGACACAACCTGTTTACGTACACTAAATGCAGAAAAATACGAACAACGACTGTCCAATTCGATAATATTATTCATAAATCAATATTGACATGCTTCATAAATTATTTTTAACAAAAATTCTAAAAGCGGCTGTATAAAGCTAGAGTTACATTATTATGAGACATAATAATATGATAGGAACCTACCTATGACGTAATCAATATGGCGATATTAAAAGATCATTTTACAAGTTTTTATTTAGCTTGACATGATTATTAGTCAGTTTATGTCAAAACTTGAAATCAAAATTTAAACTAGATCTAATTAAGCTAGAGCTTCGATATTTTGCACACGGGTATAAGTTCGATGACAATGCATAAATCCAATATGGCGGACGTACAAAGCTGGTGGATTACACTTTTCTTCACAATCCTCTTGACATGGATATCAAATGAAAGAATTTTACAAGTAGGATATGAAACGCTATGTGCCGTCATCTAAATTCAATATGGCGGACGCTATATATTCGATCGATTTGAAATTTTGCACACATATCAATTCCCAGTGACAATACATGGTTCAATACTTATACTTAAAAAATTAATTATATTTTATAAATAAATGTATTGACAGTAAAATTTTTGAACAACTAAAAACAACAAAATAAGATATTAGTAAAAAATAACATTTTAAAGACAAGCTCTTAATTAAATGTACTAAAAAGGAAAAATAAGTTTCAATAATTTATAGGTTCAAAATTATAAAAAGATGGGTTGTGACTAAATAACTATATCGCAGAATTTACAACTCATGCTTTTATAATTATGAACCTAAATTATCAAAAATTATGTTTTTTACTTCCTAGCACATTTCAATAAAAGCTTGTCATTGAAAAGTTTTTTTTACTAATATTTCATTTTAATATCAGCGTAACCGTAGATTGTATAGGTCAGGGGTCGGCAACCTTTTGAGACGGAAGAGCCAAAAGTTACAATTTACAAAATTTCCCAGTTTTTAAAGAGCCATTAAACATTTTCGTTTCAGTATTATAGTATTTGCTTATTATAATATATATATCCGAGGACGACACGTCGGGACGGGGGCGGTGCGGGTGAGACGCGAGTGGAAATGGCTGAGAGATAGACATGGTACTCAATCATGGATCGATTAGACGATTTTTAAGATTTTATATAATAAAATAATTTTTTTTTCCGTATGGAACATGGAGAGCCGCAACTTTACATCAAACCTGGTATAAGGTATACTTATGGTAGGTTGCACAAAGCATTGTCAACAAATTTGACTAGACAATGATCTCAGATTGTGATAGTATGATTAAATACAGTTTTTATACATTCAAAGATAGTCTAATCTGTGAAACTTCCTGTAGGTTGCACTCACAGAAAAGCAAATGATTGATTTACATAGAAAAAGGTCGCTTTCAACGCTAAATTTTGATCAATATGCGTATAAAAACGTTGTACGTTGTACAAAATGAAACACTCCCGTGTTAGAAGTGAAACTTCTCAGGTTCTAGCATTTGTTGACTATCTTAATATTTCAAGATTAGGAAAAGGTTATGTGGAATCGGTTAAATCTACTAACTTTAATAGACCATAGAGATATTACCACAGAGTACGCGAGAGAGCAGTGAAACTGTCTGCAATTAAGAGAGAGAACAGTTCCTTATCTGATGAAAAACAATGCTGATTTGAGTAAACACAAGTCTGGTTTTCTGCAGCGTTCTCTCTCTTAACTGAGGACACTTTAACTTTAGAGTTCGCGAGAGAGCAGTGAAAGCGTCTGCAATTAAGAGAGAGAGAACAGTTCCTTATCTCTATATAGTAACTAAGGATGCAAAACGATGCTGATTTGAGTAAACACATGTCTGGTTTTCTGCAGCGTTCTCTCTCTCTCTTAACTGAGGACGCTTTCACTTTAGAGTACGCGAGAGAGCAGTGCAAGTGTCTGCAATTAAGGGAGAGAACAGTTCCTTATCTCTATATGCAAAACAATGCTGATTTGAGTAAACACATTTCTGATTTTCTGCAGCGTTCTCTCTCTTAATTGAAGACACTTTCACTTATGGTAAGCATACGCACTAGCGTAGGTACTCTAGTTACTTATATCTCTATGATTTAGACATTATCTCATTCACAGTTGTTACAAATTGTATATCTCGTAAATCGTAACGCAGTACATTTTATAGGACAGTGTGAATCTGTTTGACAGAATATATTGTACATAAAAATACAGCTGAAATAGATTGTCTTCTTCGGTTATTGCCAGGCAATATAAACAATAGAGCTGTAAAAGTAACGAGAAATTGTGTATCCGTATCTATTCGTTACTTAAAGAACCAGTACCCGTTACTTTCGTATCGTTACGTTACTCGTTACTTTTCATACGACATACAATCGTGTACTAACAGAATCAAGCATGTACCATCGCATCGAGGCGCGTCGCATACGTGATACGATATGATTTCGTTCGTATAACCGCATCAAACGAGTCGAATTGTCATGGATACGACAAATGCGAGTAACGAAATGAATTAGTAACGATTCGTTACTTCGAGTCAGACGATGTACCCGTTACTCGGTAACGAATACATACGGTTTGTTACAGCTCTAATAAACAAGATACCGAGACGAAAGTAGTACAAAGCAGGAGCCCTCAACATTTCTGGATCGTCCGAGAAAAAAAATAGAATTTTGACTTTAAAAATTCCATTCAGCTATACTAATCATACTAATTGCTCCACTACAGACGAGAACTTGCGCACAACGGGTCAAGTAAAAAGTAAGAGATAGAAAAACAGTCATTTGCGATCTCACTTTATGTGCCACGCTTCCACTTACGGCCACTAGCAATATAGAAGTTATTAAATATATGTTCAGAACATCCCATGTCGAGCAGTGCATAGAAACAAACTAAAGGTTGCTGCACACGAGGCTAGAAACGCTGCTAGATTCCTTGCTAGATTTGTCTACTAGTTTTCTAGCGCTAGTTTTCTTGATTGCTGTTAAGTGCTCGCTTCACACGAGACTATTTTTCAAGCGTATTTTGTGGATAGATTTGGTGCGCGCGCAGTGACAGTTCGAATATAAACACAGAGCAAAACGTGTCTGTTGTCTGGCAGAATAACGCCATGTGGGCGTTTGTTCAAGTGCCCACGTGAAGATACTGCTTCCTGATTGGTTCTTGCTCATACCTAGCAACAAATCTAGCAGGGAAAATAGCCCCTGTTCTAATTTTAAAACCTATCTTCTGAGCTATATAGCAAGGCAGCCCGCAGTGATGTCATTTCCAGCTTCGTACCCATCCTACTGGTTAGCAGAACACCTAGCAGCATTTCTAGCAGCGTTTCTAGCCTCGTGTGCAGCGGCCTTTAGATATGCAGTGCGTTGTTGTCAAGCAAAGTGGAAAGGCATCTCTCATTCCATAAAATAAAACCGTAATTTGCGTTATATAAAGAAGAACTCGTACAAACCATTGACTTAGAACATAGACTATGCTCAGCTTATCTTAGCGATGTGCTGAAAATTCAGATAAATAAATGAAAGGAATATAATTTTTTCAGCCCGCAACTGATCACATTCTGAACGAACTAGGTGCAAATAAACTTATGTTGCCAAACTGCAAAATGACTGTTTTCTATCTCTTTCTTTTTACTTGACCCATTGTGCGCAAGTGTCGCGTCTGTAGTGGGGCAATTAGCAAGTGGAATAGAGCAAGCCACCTCCCTTTCACAGCTTAGTTCCATGTACAAGCTGACGCTGTAACTGACGCGCATCCATTCACGGACATGCGCACGAAACTCAGAGTATAATAAGTGAGACAGCACCGTAGTGTTTAAGTCTTTCTCCCGATCTTTGCTAGCAATATAGAGGGCGTATTAAATATATGGGCGAAACTGTTTTTGTTTTCGATTTTTTATGGATCGAAGAATCTACAAAAATCAATTCACGGGCATGCGCACGTATAATAAGTGAGACAGACGTATATATTATGTCTCCACCGTAGTGTTTAAGTCTTTCTCCCGATCTTTGCTAGCAATATAGAGGGTATTAAACATATCACACGTTGAAAACAAAAGTGGCATTATGCAAAAAATGGCATTTTACAGTAGAGCATTTTTTAGTTTTAATATTATTGTTTTGTCCTAAAAAAGTTACTATTAAAATACTGCTTATAGAGATTTTTTTGTTAATAATGAGACAATTTATTATTGTTTTAATTTATTTGTTGACCACAATGTTAAAAATAAAGTTATTAAAAAAAGACCTTTTAACAATAATTTTTTGTTTAGTGTCATTGTTGTCATAACCTATAATCAGTAAGTTGGAGACTTCAACTGCAAAAAGTGTCACTAAACAAAATGTGTCATTTTATGTATTTACTTACTTGCATTAATTTTTGTAGCAACTGTAGTCAGTAAACTGTCGTTTAACAAAATGTGTCACTTTTTCACTTACAGCGACGTGCGTACCAAACAACTGCTTTGACACAATTAAAATAGTGTCGTTATATCAGTCATGACCATGGGCAATTCTTTCAAAATATAAAGTGACACTAGCTCAGTCTAGCGGAAGTAAGTGGATTTATAAGCAAACGGAAATTTTCGTATAGTGACACTTTTGCAATAAAACATGAATCTTACAAAAGGTGAAAAGTTAACTTTTTTATATAGTGCCACTATTGTTTTCAACATGCGATATGGACGAAACTGTTTTTGTCTTTGAATTTTTAGGGATCGAAGAATCTAAAAAAATTTATAAAAAAAAATTGTGTACACATGCTTGACTGTGAAAATAACTCGCACGAAATAACCGGCGGTTGCATTCACAAAAATTAATGTTTCGCAGCAAAAAAAATCTAACTAACCGCATAGAGCCGTTTGTTAAGGCCTATTGCTGTGCAGTCCGTACTCTTAAGTCAATGGGTAGACGCCGGGGCTGGGGCTCGGTTGGCCAGAGCACGGCGCTGAATATTTGATAAATGCCAATTCCACTTTGCGCTCCCAGAAGTTAATTTAAATTCAAGCACCCATTGTCTCTCCTTTCTTTCATCATACGTAGGTATCTTTTTTTGTATCTCACATAATATAAAATTTAAATAAGTCTTCGAATATCGTTTTCATTATCAGGAAGACTGGTAGAATTTCGAGCCGAATGCTGTGACGTAACCAGTGACGGATTTGCAGTCTTGGCCGCCTTAAGCCCAAGGCCATGTAGTTAGTATAGGGTTGCCAGATTGGGAAATCAAAATTTCTGGACAATATTCTAAAATATCTGGACCAAAGGATTTTAGGCTGGACAAAATAAAAATCTGCATTAATCAACCGAAACACGACATATAATTTAGAAATATGTACTTTCTTAGGTATTATTGTTATAAGAAAAACGAAAATATGAACAATTGAGATGAACAGCTGAAATTGGTACAAAAACAGAAGTAGCTTAATCTAACAGTCAATGGTACCTATCAAGTCACTTTTTTGCCTATTTCGTATTTCCCTTAACCGCCTTTATCATTTTAGAACCTTTCAATGTATTTAGAAAAGATTTAAAATTAGTACAGTTTTCTTCAAAGTTTAATCGAAATATTAGCTCTGGCGGTGCATGTTTTTTATTTTTAGCTGGACATTTTGCCTAAAACCGGGACACTGGACAAATTGTAAAATTGCTGGACAATCCAGCCAAGTCCCGCCAATCTGGTAACCCTAAGTTAGTACCAGCCGCCCTTTTTTCAGCACCCATCATATAAATTACATAATAGGTTCGTTCCAAGCAGCTGTGAATGGTAATAAAACCGTACACAGTTTTGTCACTGCGCAAGACTAATTTGCGCACTAGCTCAAAAATCGATACTGCGCAAGACAGTCTTGCGCAGTAACAAGACTGTGTACGGTTTTATTACCGTTCGCGGCTGCTTGGAACGAACTTAATGAATTTACTTTAAGCGCGGATCACACTAGGCTGGTTGCCAGCCGCGAGTTGTGGAAGCCGCTACTGTCAGCCATCAATCAGCTTGGTGTGAGCATAAAATTCGGCGCTGGCGCCGCCGGCCGGCGAGTATTTATCAGCGGCTGGTGAAATTAGACATGTTCTATTCTGATAGCCAGGCAGCGGCGACTAGCAGGTCACGTGACTCACTCGCACCCGCTACCACCAGCGAGCAGCGCAGTCTGACCGAAGCAGTGCATCATAGGCGAGTAAACCATCACATACCACGTGGTTTACGTTCGATGATGTAGTGACCGGATTGGCAGCCACTACTCGCGGTAGACTAGCGAGTAGCAGCCGTAGTGTGACCGGGCTGCCCGCCGCTGCTTGCTGGTGCTACTGTCCGCCGCTGACAAGCAGCCTAGTGTGACCCGCGCTTTATTGCCAACTTTTATTGAAATGGATTCAGAAATTTGGTTAACTATAATAGCTGCTAGTTTGTAATATTTTCCGAGGTTTCAGGGATAATTACACATTTAAATAAAACATTTATATGTCAAAAAGGAGAGAATACAATAGCCGAAGCGCTGGACACTTAATTTCGCTTGATCTATGTTTAAGCAATTTCATCAACTTTTCCTCATATAACAAATTCTGATAGTAGGTATAGGTTTGGTAATGAATCCTAAGTTTCGAAGCTCAAACGCTTCTCCAAACTATCTCTCCACATGTCTCCAAAATCAACTACGAAGTCATGTCGGTTTTCAACAGGTATCTCCGTAAGAACCAATCAGAGACCTCGAGACCCAGGCTACATTTGCAGAGAAGGTCTGCCCAAACCCAACCTATTATCACAGGTAAAGACCCTTAAATCTCTGAACCATGAAACCAATGGTAATTTGGAAATACCGTCTTTAATTTGCAAATCATAAAATCAAACGGTAATTTATTACAATTTCCAGGTAGGGTTGATTTGTTAATAGTCCAATCGGTGGAGATAAAAAGCTCCAGAAATTAGCAAACAGGCTGAATTTTTTTTTAATAAGTAGTTTAAAGTGTACTGATTGAAATAAAAAAAAGTTCATTCGTCTATCGATTTCCCAAAATAAAAAAAAAAAATAAAAATAATTTTGATTTTCAAAATTCTTTGATATTTTGAAATTTAAAAAAGATAGGAAGAAATAAAAAATACTGCGTTGTAGAAAACGTTTTTTTCTATAAAAAAGATATCTTATACTTTTTACGTCCGACTTATAGTTTGCCCGAAAAAAATTCGATAAACTATGTATCTATTTTACGCGCAGGATGCTCGGCTAGCCATGCGAGAACCTACTTTTTCATGTCCGGCGTATTGAATTATAATATTTTACAAACTTATAGAGTAATAAAATAAAAATTCAAATAGCCTATCTTCAAGTAGAAAATCTGAACTTTTCAATGGTGTAGTTAATTTTTTTTTTTTTTAAATAAAATATCATATATAAAAATGCAAGTATAGATATATATTTGAATCGAAAATCGAACGTTGCAATAATAATTGTTTTTAAACATAAGGAAAAGTCGTAATTTTTTTTTAACCTGGTAAACTATTCTTTAGATGTTCTTTTTCAAAAATAAAAACTCCTGACCATAAATCTTATCTCGTTATTAAATACGGCCCTTGTTACTATTTTCAATTTTTTCGGAATCTTGAATTCACTGGAAAAAATATTTTTAAACCTCTGTAACACGATGAAAACTTAACGGATTTCAATGTATATTTTTTTAAATCGTAGGTATAATTAAGTGTATTAAGAATCACTAAGTATAAATTTGTTAAGTTTTCAAAATTTTTTAATATTAACGATTGTTCATCCATAAAGAGAAAACAGATATTTTTCTGGTTTTTCGTTTGTATCTTTTTATATCGTTGAATATAAAATTTGATACTATTACATTACGAAGATAAATACTCAAGGAATAGAATGTGATATGTGGCTAGGTAAGAAAGTATCTAGGTAAAAAATACAATGGAAATTAAAACAGGTAAACAAATCTTTGATTAACGTCTGATTAAAACTCTTCAATAAATAAAATTATCGACCATTTTTTCCATGACTACTTAATAAAAAATTGTTTGTTATTATTTTTTCATTATTTTGATAATCATTAATAATTTTGAAAGATTTTATAAAAAGCTAATTAGAATTAATATCTCAAAAATGGTGCATTTTATAGGAAAATCATACGAGACCTTTTTTCTTTAGAATTGTCCAAAAAACCTAAAAAAATTGGTTCCGACGCCAAAAACAAAAAAATTTTATTTGCCGAAAATTTTTTGCAAATTTTGAAATTTTTTTTGAAAATTTTGTTTTTTTTTTAATTTTCTATTTGGAATATTTAGAATATGCATTTCTAGACAAAAAGTGTTATAAACATTTTAGTAAAATTTAATGATTCTTGCTTCTGCAAAGTGATTTATTTGCTTGTTTGCCGACGCAAGATGACTTACTAACTTTCCGAATTTTTTCCAGGTAAACTATAGCTCTGACGAAAAAAGTACAAGATATCTTTTTTATAGAAAAAATGTCCCCTACAAGGCAGTATTTTTTATTTATCTCTATCTTTATCCCAGCTTAAAATATTCAAGAATTTTGAAAATAAATTTTTTTTTCAAAATTTTTTTTGACTTTGGGAAATCGATAGACGAATGAACTTTTTTCTATTTCAATCAGTACACTTTAAACTACTCATAAAAAAAATTTGAGTCTGTTTGCGAATTTCTGGAGCTTTTGGTTTAAAATTGTCTCCACCGACTGGACTATAATTACATGAAATCAAATCAAAAATTCTAAGAATTTACAAAAACATTTAGTGAAAATTAAAGATAATTTTAATTTTAGATAATTGCGGTGTTTATCGGTTACTTTGTGAATGTGGAGCAAGCTACATAGGCCAAACCGGTAGAAATTTCCGTACTAGGTTTAAAAAACACATTACAGATTTAAAAAATATTTAAACCATAAATCCAGCTTTGCTTCTCATTTAAATAATGAAAACCATAATTACGATCCTAATAACTATTTTCAAATTTTAGAATTCAAACATAAATCTACTGTTTTGAATGAATTGGAAAAACTTCATATATTGTTAGACGTCATCAAATCAGAACCACAAAAAAATCTCAACATAATTATGGATGATTTAGATAATAATAAATTTTATTATAATAGCATTATTCATTACAAATTTTAAAAATTCAATTCAGAGGTTATATTTAAATCTATTTTATCAATCAGTTCGTTATGGGCAGCTAGTCTTTAATTGCTTTTTAGTGATTTTTGTTGTAAGTTATTATGATAATTTTAATGATTTTTATAAAAAAAACAATTCTGAAGATGAACCAAATGTCCGAAAGCGCTCAAAAATTAAATAATCAAAAATAAAATTTTTTTGGAAAGGATTTCTTCTCATTTTCATCTAAATTTCAAAATTTATGGCGTATTTGAATAATTATGAAATCAAATCGTTAATTACAGAAAAATCAAAGTGTCAATTAACATATTTGAGACATGCGTTTGTCTATCTCCCATATACTACCTATACAGGGTGTCCCATTAAGAATGGGACATAGAACAACCGCAGATTCTTCAATTCAAAATGAAACGATTAAGCGAAATATGCTTAGATAAAATGTTACTCGCTCTACCAGTGGCGTACGGCAGGAGTAAGTAATGCTTGTACCCCTTCTAAATGTTACGCCGCACACAGTATATTGTGCGACTAGTGAGAGAAGGAGAAGATTCCATGAGCGTAAAACGCACGCGAGTGGAATATTCTGTTTCGATCAATGGTCGCACATAATACTTTATTCAACTAGCAGGAGTAATATGTAATCGGGGCCCTGATAAAAGAGGGAAAAATAATAAATCACTTCATTGATTGACGTACCCACCGTCAGTGTATGCACACAAGATTGCCATGACTTTCGCTGAATTGCGATGCTGTTTTCATATATACAATACCGCCTACCACGTTCCTATTTTTTTTTTCATTATTTCACGCTTGGGCTTGCTACTGAGTTTCTATTGGTCCAGAAAATTCATTATCACACTGTACGGCTTATTATTAGCACTCTACGCGTCAACATGAAGTAATTTATTATTTCTCCCGAGTTTAGCAGGGCCCCGAAATTACATATTACTCACGCGTGTTGAATAATATACTATTATTGAGCTGTTAGTCAAAGATTAGATTATAAATTTGTTATGTAAATTTTTTTCACTTAATTAAGTTAAAATTAAAACTATTTATTCGTAAAATTATTTTATTTTTTATTTCTAACGAAATCTCTTTACAACGCAATAAAAAACGGTCCGTTCAAATAGGCTACATAAAGTTTACAATGCAATACAAATTTTAAGTTGTGATTTAAATAAAATTTAGTATAAAATTACAACATTATTACATCTAAATACAATTAATTAGTTCTAAAATGGCCCCTACACGATCTTTTTTTTTATTAGATGTATAATGGTGCTTCGACAGCAACGATCAATTATATTGCGCAATATAACTTAATCAACAAATTCACTAAAGTCTAAACTAATTCCTACTGACTTAAATGCATCTCTGTACCGATCTATATTATAAGTGTATGGAATTTCGCTTAGTTTCTTCCAAATATTATATTCAGCAGGTGTGAGTTCTATCCCCATAAACTTATTAGACAACTGCTCTCGTTGACGAAGATTTTTCAGAAAGCTTTGAAATAGTTTTGTATGATAAAAGTCATGCATGATCGATTTGTAAAAATTTTGTGGATAAGCATTCATTTTAAACAACTGCGTTAGGTTAGTGAAAAGACCATGATATGCGTCATAATATCGTTTGTTGATAATACACTTATCTGGTAACAATTTAATTATTTCTGGCAATAAATGTATAGTCTTTAAGTCGAAAGATTTAATAAAAAAATCAAAACTATCACGGACACGCTCTAATGTCGTACAATTTCCATATTTAGATAAAACTTCACGATTAACGTCTTTTAAGATATCTTGAGGATACCCATTAACAATCATACATTTCTCTTCCCATGTACAATGTTTGTACATTCGTTCGAAGGCGTCGGGGTCTGAATACGGACATAAACGTCTGGACTTTACTATAAATTTTGGATACTGATCATCACGACAATCGATAATTTCGTAGCTATGTCCCGATATTCTTAAACGAAAGCCGTGCTTGTTAAAAAAATCGTCTTGATTGCAATGTTCCCACAAGTTTATAATTTTCTCGTCATCGACGTACGAACTTATAACACCGAAATAACAACGTGTTTCGTAACTTAATAATTCGTTGTCCACGATGAATCTTTCAATTGTTTTTCCTTTTTCAATTGTTCCGTACCTCGAAAAGACGAGTTGATCACCAATGTACAGTTCACTAAATGGCTGAATTGGAGTAGTAAAGAAAAGTTCTATTTCTGACTCCAATATCGTTACAAAGAATAATAATCTTAATTTTAAGTCTTTAGGTAATACCAAACGGTCTGACCGTATTTCGTTTTGTACTTCCGCGTAAGCCTTCATGTAAGACTTAATATAATCACTACTCCTTAATCGTCTAGATCTCACTTGAGCGTATGTTTTCTTGACAAACTTTGAACACCAAACTTGAGTAGCCATTTTCGTTAAAGCCACTCTTTTTAATTTTAAAATTCGGTTTTCCATTTTTGTCAATTTATATTTGTTACTTTTTCAAAAACACTATAGAAACAGATTTTAAATGGATTCACACCTCACACGTTCGATTTAAATCAAAGATCGTACAAAAATTAAATAATTTACGAAGCCTCTTTTCGAAAGCATGTTACTTTCTGAAAGATTTTAAATGGATTCACACCTCACACGTTCGATTTAAATCAAAGATCGTACAAAAATTAAATAATTTACGAAGCCTCTTTTCGAAAGCATGTTACTTTCTGAAGTACTGGACACTAACTGATCAGCATTGTATTTTGTGGTGTTTGCAGCCCGAACGGTATTTGGAGGCAGTGTTGCCAAATTAAGCGGTAAATTAAGAAACAAAATTCGTCAAGTTTAAGCTATACAGTATGTAAACACGTAAGGTGCACATAGGGAAATTAACATTGGGAAAAAATGACAAAAATCAGAGTGAGCCTTGAAATCTTGTTTTTCAATTTGACACATAATATTCTTTTGCAAAATGAATGTGTATACTAACTAAGAAAATATTCAAATGATTACAACATAATCAGACTTTTTTTTATTAATGGGACATTAAATTCCCAAAAATACTTAAATATGGTGCGAGATCAATTATCTCCGTCTATTCATGTTGAACCTAAAGACATTGGGTCACTGATTTACCAACGCGCATACGTCATACCATACCAGTCAGACAATTTTTGAATGAAATGTTTCCAAACAGATGGAGTTGTTTTTTGTTTTATTTTTGTACAAAAAAATTAAAATAATGATTTATAATAGCTTTTTATTATTAAAAAAGCCAAGTAAAATAAAAATAAATCAAAATAAAAAAGAAATCCTCAAGATTACCACGATAATTCAATAGAAATAACAATTAATGCAGTCATGGCTAACTCTGATCCAAGTATTTTTTTCCCAATGCTAATTTCCCTATGTGCACTTTACGTGTTTACATACTGTATATAATTAGTGTCATCAGCCTAGCACGTGTGTGTTTTATAGCCAAATTTTGATTCCGCTTGTAAGTTTGGATGTAGGAAACTACTCATCCGATTACAAAAATGTTTTTACCAATATTTAGAATGTACCTTCAGGATGGACATAGGCTATGTATTATCACGTTAAAATAAAAGTGCCTTTCGTGGAGACCAATTTTGCATCCTAAGGCCGTTTGTCCACCGCCGCCGTCATCGGGACGTCACCGAGAACGAGATTACTTCGGGCCGAGAGTTTAGATGACGTGACGGCGACCGTGTGTCCACCGCGAGCTCAGTTCTAGCTTTGTATATTGTTTATTTTCAAAGTTGGGCTCCTAAAAGACGCAAACTTCGCGCCACGCATTTTTTCTCAAAATTTTATCTTTGGACACATCCTTTGTTTTATCCCACAAACAGTCCTTACTCTCTACAAGTTCAATTAATGTATAAATATCGTATTTGAATTTGTTAGCCATTTTTTTACAAATTTTTTGATAGGCAAAACAAAAACAGGGCGAACGGCGCGGTGCGACGGTAGTGTATGGACAAGAACAAAGGTGTTTTGTATTGCCGGCACATCGGCCCGTCATAAAACCGTGCCGAGTTCTAGCGGTCACTCCGAACTACTCGAAACATCGGCGGCCGGGATGACGGCGCTCGGGTGACGGCGCTCGGGTGACGGGCGTGCGGTGGACACATGGCCATAGTAAATGTATGTATCGCTAAATCGGCGCCGTCATCTCGTTCTCGGTGACGTCCCGGTGACGGCGGCGGTGGACTAACGGCCTTAGTCGAAGAAAAAACTGTGACAATCTACAAATTCGGACGACGCCGGGCCGGGCCACTAGTAGTATATAAAAACTTTATGCTATAGCGATGTACTAATGTAAATTACACGGTTGAATCGGATATAACTTGTGAATTTGAAAATTTACTATAACAAAAGAGAAGGTTGGGGGAGTTTGGTAGATCTGACGCTAAACCGGGAGATCTGGCAACACTGGAGGTAGGTAAGTTCAAGTTAAGGTGGTCATAAAAATATAGTCTCTCAGGTAGTGGGGACAATAAATATACTGACGTAAAGCCTAAGCCGGTGGGTCTGGATTATTGAAGCATGTTTTGCACATAAGTTTCTTATATTTCCTACGGTGGTTTAGGTACTATTATTTATCTAAAAATTAAAATAAAATAGGTAACAAAACTTTTTAAGTTAAACGGTTTTTTTGTGCAATCGATGATGTACTAACAACTAGAAAATAATTATGAGTCACCATAGGGGGCTTTAATTAAACTAAAATAAAAACGCGGGGCGCATTTATAGTTACCTTAGATATTTATTTGGTCAGTTGAGAACTTGAGACATACATCTATTTGACACGTCAACGCAATCTATATACTAATATATAAAGCTGAAGAGTTTGTTTGTTTGAACGCGCTAATCTCAGAAACGATTGGTTCGAATTGAATTTTTTTTTTTGTTGGATAGCCCATTTATCGAGGAAAGCTATAGGCTATATAATATCACGCTACGACCAATTAGAGCGGAGCAATAATGAAAAATGTTGCAAGATGTTTCTCAAAATTTGTCCGTCCGACAAATATTATCAGGTGAAATGCCCTAACCAAAGATTGCAATATTAGCGCCTCACATGACAAGCCCGGATAACTCAGTCGGTAGAGCGTAAGACTTAATGTCAGGGTCGTGGGTTCAAGCCCCACGTCGGCGGATATATTTTTAATTTTTTTTTTTATTTTCTATATTGCTTTCTTCTAAGGCTTACGTTTTAATTTTTTAAAATATTATTAATTAAATATTTATTATATTTTATTAATTACAGTAATTTTTGATCGACAAAAACTTTTGAACGGTAACTCCGATCATCATGATTTTTGGACACAACATTCATCTCGGTAAACTAAGATGAATGTGTGTACTCATGTACCCCTCTCCCCATTCGTTCTTTTGCACCCGGATGAAACCGGGCGGGACCGCTAGTACAAGATAAAATTATAAAGCTATCAGCAACATAAAAATTCATTAATACTATAAAAGGCCCATTCTACTAAAAAATGTTTAATATTTTTCTTAAAAAGTGAAAAGGTATTGTTTTTCAGCCTTTCAGGTAATTTATTATAAATATAGGCTGAATAATTTTCTGGAAAATACTTATGTCTTTTATGTTGCTAACGGTAGTTTTATTGCTGTCTTACCTCGAGTATTATGACCATCCTCCCCCAAGGCATATCTTGTCATATTTTTATGAGCAAAAGGCAACAAGCAAAACGAACACACAATCTCTCACCCTAAACGCATATACATGCTCCGTTCCGTCGTGGGTAAAAAGAGAAAGATACATGGAGCTGTCATAATCTTTTCTCGCGGAAAGATGTATCTACATTATTGTCTACGGTCGAAGAAGACATTTCAAATCTCAAACAAATGAAGTTTTCTACTAAATGCGCCCCACCTCCTATGGTGACCCATAATTATTTTCTTGTTTTTAGTACATCATCGCGTGTACAATAAAACCGTTTAACGTGAAAGTTTTTTTTTATCTATTTTATTTTTAAGTTTTTTAGTGTGCTTTATTTAAGTGCGATTTGCATTCGGACGAAAGCCGGACCGGTCAGTTAGTTGTAATAATATTGTTTTGTCATCGGAACTACATACGTATCAAAATTTCAACTCAATCGGATAACGAGAAGAAATTGAAATAACTGTCATCATGAAATTTGGATACAACATTCATCTCGGTAAACTAAGATGAATGTGCGTACTCATGTACCTCCCCCCCATTCGTTCTTTTGCACCCGGGTGAAACCGGGCGGGACTGCTAGTACTAATGTATAAAGCTGAAGAGTTTGTTTGTTTGGTTGGTTGAACGCGCTAATCTCAGTAACTACTGGTTCTAATTGAAAAAAAAAATTGTTGGATAGCCCACTTATCGAGGAAGGCTATAAGCTATATAATATCACGCAACGACCAATAGGAGCGGAGCATCCATGAAAAATATTGTAAAACGTGACTCAAAATGTGTCCGTCCGAAAAAAAACTTTTCAACGGTAACTCCGATCATCATGAAATTTGGACACAACATTCATCTCGGTGAACTAATATGAATGTGCGTACTATGTTCCTCCCTTCCCCATTCGTTCTTTTGCACTCGGGTGAAACCGGGCGGGACCGTTTACCTATATGGAGTGTTCGTGGAATACAGACTGCAAACATGCCAGACGCACGATAGTGTGATTAGGCCAAGCTATAGAGATTTAAAAAAGCATTCTCGTGACATAAAGACTAGTAGCAAACCGATTGTGCGATGATATAAAATATAATAAGCAGATGAATAGGTGTGTGTTTTTCACTCGAGTTTCCGGTCCATTTGTTAGTTATCAACAGTTTATTGCAAAAAAACGCCATTTTTGTCTTTTTTTGCTTGTAACTTTGAAACTAATGGAGCAATCGGAATGCCCCAATGAAATGGTTTGTAGAGAATTGAAATATCTACAGAATGAGAGGTCGAATGTCTTAATCGGATAATAGGTCCTGAAAAATTAAGGAAAAACCAGAAAATTAGGCGTTTTTTCGAAAATTTATAGCTCCGTCATTTTTTGAGCTGGAGCACTAAAACTAACTAATGGACCGGAGACTCGAGTGAAAAACATATACCTATTCATCTGCTAATTATCTTTTATATCATCGCACAATCGGTTTGCTACTAGTCTTTATGTCATGCAAAAATGATCTACAGCTTGGCCTAGATAGGCACTTTTGGCTTTGCCAACGATTTTGATTCATTTACTGAAAAATGGAAAATTCAATTTGTGAAATATCCAATCATTTCTGCATGAAGCATTTAACCAACACCATTATTTAGTAGCGCGATAAGCCGAACAAAAAACACAATACAAAGCCGTGTCGTTGTGAATGTGGTTTAATTTATTAAAGAATTTAATATAGAAAATTAAGAGTCCGACAATAGACGACTTTTTACGAGGGGAACCGTCTATTGTATTAACAGGATTCTATTGTGTAATCAACAGTCACAAGGCAAAGGAATTTATGTCATAGTTATGTATTTAATGTTGATTTGTGAAGAAATAAGTTACTTGATTTTATTTTAGATGTTTTATTTAAAATGCGAGGTATCTATATCTACAAAAATCAATTTTACTTTTCGTTGTAATTTTATAACTCAAGAACAGGCTCACCTATCCAAACCAAATGTTTAGGCTTTGTTCGGACTATTTAGTAGATGGTTTATGTGAAGTTTGCACAAAATCGGTCGAGCGGTTCTTCATTTATCACATTTTTTGTAACAAATGAATTCAATAAATGGCGGATCAATTTGTTAATGGGGATTTTGCTGTCAAATTGAAACTTTTTTCGGATGGGGACTGTGCTGTCAAATTGAAACTTTTTCCAGTGTTGACAGTACAAGCATGCTGTTATGTCATGCATGCGGTTATTTCATTTTTATTGCTTTGTGTTTATATTTTTAAACATATTGTTGAGTGCATTCATACAAACGGTGAGTCTTGAATTGTTCAAATGTACTATGTATATGTGTGCGTGTACTTTTCTCAGTTTTTTAGCGAGCCGTCGGTGTTTCATATCGTTTACAGGCTTTTTTTGAATTAAATTGTCAAACGCATTTACACAAACGGTAAGTTTTGAACTGTTGAAGTGAATTACATGTATCTATGTGTGTTTCTTTATTTGAAAAAACATATTGTGTGCATACGGGTGTTTTATTCTTTTGTAACAGATGGAAGCACGTCGATTTAAAAATGAATTATTTAATGACATTTTTATATATATATTGACGTATGCAGTCATATATATTTCCATACACACATAATATACGCACATGTATATTTTAAAATAGCTAGCAATTAATAAAATATTTTTTTGTTTGTATAAATGAATTTGATGTTCCAATTAATTTTTTTTATTATTTCACTTTATAGTAGGCATGTATATAAATGGTTATTTTATTTTAGACATTTTATTTAAAATGCAAGACCGAGCGGTGTGGCGTATTACGTTTCTGAAAGTAATTGAAAAGATATTTGTTTCTGTGATTTTTAGACTCTCCTTAAGTTTCAGTTTAATTAAAGGAAAAGAAAATCTCTGATTCAAGGAACGTAACATAATTAATGTAGTTTGATAGCGGACATCTGGCTTAAATAAAAAACGTTGTCGCTCTCTTAACCTTCCCACAAAAAAAAAACAGCAAAGGAAAGTTACGATAATGTGAAAAGTGGCAGTGATAAAAAAGTTTCTTTTTTTTATTGTCGTGCACGGTATATTATTCTTGACGAATTTCTTGCTGAGAATTCATTGGCTCTTATTTATATTATAGAACAATTCAGTGCCGGATTAAGACTCCTTGATGCCCTAAGCATTTCTTGCTTACTAGCGGTCCCGCCCGGTTTCACCCGGGTGTAAAAGAACGAAAGGGGAAGGGAGGAATGTGAGTACACACATTTATCTTAGTTTACCGAGATGAATGCTGTGTCCAAATTTCATGATGATTGGAGTTACCGTTCAAAAGTTTTTGTCGATAAAAAGCAATATTTATACTTTTTTTAACTAATAATTTTTTTTTAATTAAGTAATTAAATAAAATTAAAATAAATTTAAATGTAAACCTGCAATGTAGAAAATAAAAAAAAAATAAAAATATATTCGCCCAACGTAGAGCTCGAACCCACGACCCTGATATTGACAGTCGTGTGCTCTACCGATTGAGCTAGCCGGCGTTGTATTCTGACAACGCTAATATGAGTATATTTAGTTAGTGCATTTCACCTGAATAGAAGCTTATTTTTGAGATACATTTTACAACATTTTTCATTAATGCTCCGCTCCTAATGGTCGTAGCCTGATTTTATATAGCCTATAGCTTTCCTCGATAAATGGGCTATCCAACACAATTTTTTTTTTTCAATTTGAACCAGTAGTTCCTGAGACTAGCGCGTTCAAACAAACTCTTCAGATTTATATATTAGTAAAGATGGGCCTCCATCTCTAATATCTTCAGCTTATAAAAAAAATCAAATTGATAGAAAAAAGTTAGGAAGCATAGATTTTTAGGAAAAAAAATTGAATTTTACAATCAAATTGAAAGTTTGGCTGTCTATAAAATCGGACTTTAGGCATCTTTATACAATTAATAGAAAACAAGTTTCAAAACTTTAAAATTAAAAAAATTGAAACCTTTTAGAAATGTTTTTTTCGTTCTCATTTTCAAAAATAATTATTATTAATTATTCTTAACTTTTATACTTCTATAAAGACATAGTAGATCAAATTCTTGAGAACATGACAAAAAGAAAAAAAATTGTTGACACGGTTTAGTGAGGTACTTTTCATTTCTGAGTTGTGCTTGTTCGTGCTCCCTGAGACGTGATGCCCTAAGCAATTGCTTACTTTGCTTATAGGTTAATCCGGCACTGAGAACAGTGGTTTCCAAACATTATTTAAGATCACTGGATATAGTTTTTGTTTGCTACAATAGCCATGATGACAGTATAAAAGAATCAAAGAATAAATGGTTTTAGAGAAAAATATATTATGTTGTAAGGATTAAAAAAAAATGACCCACGGTTAATATAAACATTGAGATTAATAAGATTAAAAAAAATAATAGTATAAAAACTTTTTAACAAAAAAATTAAACCGCCGAAAAACTGAAAAGCAAAAAATAATAAATCTTTTTATTTAACTAAGTTCTATCTGAGTAGTTGAACGTATGTGAAAGTCTAGTATATCTAAGTAATTTTGAGTCGGCGTCAACAATCCTTCGCCGGAAATCTCTGAGCGTTCACGAAGTTAATATGAGCGACAGAGCAACCCTAACGGGCACACGTCTTTGCGAGTGGTCGTGTGGAGTGCGCATGTTTAATGTTAATGTTTATCGCTGGAGATTTCATGTATCATTGTTAATTTGATTTGGTTATTTCTTTTAGTGATCTTTGTTCATTGATGGTTTGACGCCGACTCAAAATTACTTAGATATACTAGACTTTCACATACGTTCAACTACTCAGATAGAACTTAGTTAAATAAAAAGATTTATTATTTTTTGCTTTTCAGTTTTTCGGCGGTTTAATTTTTTTGTTAAAAAGTTTTTATTTAATAATTTTTTGTGGCTATATAATTTATAATTGTAATATACACAACTCAGCATGAAAATCTGTGAGTGAACAATAAATCACCCCTATTTTCCCACCCTTAGGGTAGGAATTTTTTTCCAAATTTATATGAGACGAACCTCGAGGTATACCCTATCCAATAAAAAAATAATTATCAAAATTGGACCACTCTGTAAAAAGTTATGTGTGGTCATACATTACAATCAGTGAGTGAACAATCAATCATCCCCTGTTTTCCTACCCTTAGGGTTGGAATTTTTCTACGAAATTTATATGGGACCAACTTCGGGGTATACCCTTTCAAACAAAAAAATAATTATCAAAATCGGACTACTCTGTAAAAAGTTATGCGTGGTCATACATAAATAAAAAAAAAAAAAATAAAAAAATATACGCGTCGAATTGAGAACCTCCTCCGTTTTTGTTTTTCCTCGGTTAAAAATACAGCCATGTTGACTGGAACACAGAATGACGTCACGCCTATGTAAATCCAAGAGAATATAAACACTTGAAGTAAATAATCATCGTGTCACTTGAATTTTTGTTGCGATCATTCACTTCTGCGTCATTTAATTAGTTGATTTGTTGTTTATTCCTGGTTTTGTGATATTCTATAGCACTTATGTCATAGGTTATTTTTGCGGTTAGTTAACTTGTAGCTATAAAAAAGCCTTACTGTTTTTACTACTAAGTACCTACCTATTTTTAAGAAAATATCTAATATAAACCATATCATTAAGTAAATTTACTTGAAATACCTCTGCACCACAGCTCTGTACCCACAAATACAACATCTAATGCCAGTTGTCACTTAGGCGTGAAGTTACAGGCGGACGCCATGACACCTACGAGCGATTTCGCGCTTAATTCAAAATAGATAGATAAAAATGCAATAATTTGCGTTAAAATTTAATTTATTGCCGAAATAATTTTTTTTTTCGGAAATAGTAAACGCGTGTACCTACATTATAGAACGGGATTTCAAAATCTGTCATCATGCCTATTGTTAAGAAACCCCCATTGTTGCTTCGCTATATTAGAAAGTTTATTTATCAAATGCTTTCTATGATTTACAATCTATCTATTTAAACGGAAGTTCACTTTCCCTGGTAGTGTTGTCTAGTAGACTTTTGTGCCGTATGAAGCTCAACCTGTAATAGTATTAGCTATGTTTCGAAATATGTTTAATATTTTGTTACTGTGGTACAAAAATACATTCAGTTGTTCTAAACATTTTATTTATATATAATTCTGTCATTATTTTTTTGGATTCAAAATTTCAAGTATAATTTACTAACAAAGAATAACAAAAGCACATAAAAATCGTAAAAATAAATAACAAAAATTTAATAAAATGGCTGAATCAAGTGATAAGAAAAGGTTAGTAGTTCATAAACAAGAAAATTTTTTGGTTAAAGTTATTAGAAGAATAGAGCAGTTTCTAGATGAAAATCTAGAATTTTAGAATGGTAAGGCCGCTGCACACGAGGCTAGAAACGCTGCTAGATTCCTTGCTAGATTTGTCTACTAGTTTTCTAGCGCTGGTTTTCTTGATTGCTGTTAAGTGCTCGCTTCACACGAGACTATTTTTCAAGTTTGTTTTGTGGATAGATCTGGTGCACGCGCAGTGACAGTTCTAATATAAACACAGAGCAAAACGTGTCTGTTGTCTGGCAGAATGACGCCATGTGGGCGTTTGTTCAAGTGCCCACGTGAAGATACTGCTTCCTGATTGGTTCTTGCTCATATCTAGCAACAAATCTAGCAGGGAAAATAGCCCCTGTTCTAATATTAAAACCTATCTTCTGAGCTAGCAAGGCAGCCCGCAGTGACGTCATTTCCACCTTCGTACCCAGCCTACCGGCTAGCAGAACTCCTAACAGCGTTTCTAGCCTCGTGCGCAGCGGCCTTTATATTTATGGATATCTCATACTTTCAATATTTTTTTTTGAGGAATTATAAAACGGTCGAATAAAAAAACAAATTTGGTGACTGATGATGAGATACTGTTTTAATAACTTGAGATATTAAAATAATAGTTGGGTGACTAAATTACTAAGTGAGTGACTAGAATGCCTTCGGTAATTTTGAAGCAGATATCTTCTTTTGATTTTACTTTTTATTTTTTTTTTCACTTTGAGACTACAACTTAAAACTCACATTTTCATGAAGATTGAAAACCACCGCTTTTTTTGATAAAGGGGTATGCGAATTGTCTCGCAGTGAAACGCGATGGAGCAAAGGTGGAGTTTTTAAAAAAATAATTCCGGGGTGAACGATAAAGGGGTATGCGAATTGATTCGCAGTGAAACGAGAAGGGGCAAATGTTGAGTTTTTAAAAAAACAATTCCGGGGTGAACGATAACGGGGTATGCGAATTAAATAGTTAATTGTTTGAATAGAACTGCGTTTTCTAAAAAATGTATATTCAATTGACAGTCAATTAAATATATATTTTTTAGAAAACGCAGTTCTATTCAGTCGCTTACTTAGTAATTTAGTCACCCAACTATTATTTTCTCGTCACGCGCAGTCAGTCGCGCACTTAGTAATACAGTAACCCAAATTGATTATTTTTGTCATCCAAAATTGTAATTTCCAGTCACTCGTTTAAATACTACCCTTTTTTTACGTAAAAACGTCTATTTTCTCGTTAAGTACAGTGATAGCAGGATGAACTTTTTTTGTTACAAAATACCCTTCGATTTCAATCGATAATAACTACGGGACTAATAATGATTTAACAATGGTTGAGCCCACAACAAGTATACAGCAAGTCTACGAGTTCGTCGCGAATGATTTGTTTTTCTTGTGACGTCATCGCATGATAGTCACGAATTATCTTTGTGTAAAGTTTAAAATTAATGTAGCGTGAAAACGCGTTTAGCTTGATTCGGGTGTCATTTTAAAGAGCTCGCGGAGCAACTAAAGTAAGACAGTAAAAATATAGTCGCCGGAATATAAGTAAAAATTGGTATTAAATTGAAAATTACAAAATAGTTAAACATATCGTCTCATATGATTCGAAAATATGCTCAGAAACTTAAATAAAATTTATTTGAGACTGTCCTATTAAGAAAGTACGGGCGCGGTACCAAAAAAAGACTTGATTATTTTTTATATGAAGTTTAAATACCCCTAAACAAATTCTGAAAATTGTAGGGGGATAACCGATTATTTAAATCAGAGGTTCCCAAACATTTTTGTCTCGTAGACCACTTGTCATGTTTTTGGGTTTTGGGTAGACCCCCTGCTTATCTGATATTGATTTTTTGCAAATTCATTAATTTCAAATGTATTTTTGACAACCGGTATAGTGCTACTCACTTTGAACGATTTAAATTTATAACGCTAGTGAAATGTAGTGTGAAATTTTCAATAAATAAAATTATCGACCAATTTTTCAGACAATATATTGTCTGAAAAATTGGTCGATAATTTTATTTATTGAAGAGTTCTAATCAGACGTTAATCAAAGATTTGTAGTGTGAAATGTTTAGTTTTATACATTTATTAATTAGATTCAAATTAAACGAATCAAATAAGAATTTACTTTCTGTTACATAAAATAACTAAGCAAAAAATAAATGCTTTTAGTGTCAGGGATGAACCTGATGATTTAATAATATAAATTTTCAACATTTGGCTTCAATTTTGTTAGATTTAATCTTAAATCTCTTCGGTTAACGATGTCCAGTTTGTTTCTTTTTTTTGTTAAGAGATTTACTACCGTTTCATTTCATGGATCCCCAATTTTTTTCCCCGCTGACATGGACCTCTTGCAAGTTGTCGTCGACCCCTGAGGGTCGATATAGACCACTTTGGGAATCACTAATTTAAGTAAATAATTTACTTCAAAGGTATAAGCACATTTAGCATTGGTCTTATGGCAAAGCGACGGATCCGCGACATGTTTTAATAATTTTTATCTTTATAAATAAAAAAACCGTATTGCCCGACTACATTAAAAGATTTTTAATAAAAAAGATAAGATTTTCAGGAAAATTAGCTTGCGTTTATTACAATCTTTGAAACGAACCGACAATACTGCAGACCAAACGTAAGCTAATTTTCCTAAAAAGCTGATCTTTTTTATTAAATCTCTTTTAATCTAGTCGGGCACTACGGTTTTTTTATTTTTTTTATTTCTTTATTAAGATCTTAACTTTTAATTAGATAGTTTTTTTTCATTTTCTTCGACAAATTTGAGTGAAAATTATTAAAATGCCATAAGATCAATGTTAAAATAGTATGCCTACTTTTGATGTCTATTATTTATTTAAATAAATTGCTAACCCCCCTTAAATTTTCAGAATTTGTTTAGACGTATTTAAACTCATATAAAATAAAAATCAAGTCTCTTTTTTTGGTACCGTAAATAGAAAAATATTCTCCAAAATCGAGTCTCAAATGCTGGAGATATGAGGTAACAAAATATATAAAAAATCTCTTTTTTAAAGTCAGCCAAAAATGACTGAACCAATTTTTATAAAAAAAAATGGCTGAACATATATAAAACAACATACGCGTCGAATAAAGAACCTCCTTCTTTTTGAAGTCGGTTAAAAATATATAATATATTATGATCTACTTACATATTCAACAGTGCAAAAAACGTATCGAATCAAACGGCTTACCTGAAACAAAAAAAAAGGTTTTGTTAGTAATATGAAATAATTAATTAATAAACATAATTTGCACTGATTTTTCACTGGACACTTAGTAGAACATGATTAATAAATAGTGAAAACAAAAGACACGTGAAAATTCTACAAATATTTTCTATTCTTAACGATCGTTTCGGACATGATCAGGAGTAAGTACAGACATAACACATACAGACGTATATGTCTGTCTGCGTTGCCAGTTTTTTTTTTGCCAAGTCGGGATTTTGGAACTCTGAGTGAAAACAGCGGGATTCTTTCATCGAAAGCGGGACATAGTAAATAAACGTATATAATCAGAAGTTTTCAAATACCTATTTATCTTTTAATTTGAATTAAAATTACGTTTACGTGACAATAGAGAGCAAAAAAAACCATAGAAAATGTATTTTATTAATAATATAGTATTTTAAATCAGATTAACCCTATCGTTCAATAGTTAAGTCTTATTCGTCTTCAGAATAAAAAAAAAAAGAAATCAAAATCAAAAAAGTTTTGTTCATTAGAAAAATATGGCGTTTCAAACAATAGTCTGTGGAGTGAGTGTTACAAATTGCAACTTACAATAAGAGAATAATTATTTATAAGAATTACTTATTCATGATATTTCTGTGAAGATTTAACTTCTTTTAAAGTTATCCCCGAAAAGCGGGACTGAGCCTATCCCGCGCGGGACATTTAATTTTGATTTAAAAATCGGGACGTCCCGCCAAAATCGGGACGTCTGGCAACGCTGAATTGTCTGTACTCCTGATAAACGATCGTTGAGAAGAGAAAATATTTTGTTGAATTTTTACGTGTTTTTGTTTTTATAATTAATAAATATATTAAAATAAAGCTAAGGCACATTTTCTTACGATATCGTTACAGAGAAAGTTTGTTAAGGCAGCTTATATCCAGTGTCGGACTAGATAGGGGGCTTAGAATGAAATAAAATATTATTTCACGTAATTATTGAATGCAGTGTGACGTCAGAAAATTTATTGGTATCGTAAAAGCCGTTACAAGAAAAAAAAATAGTTTCAATACTTTTTTAAATTTTTTTTATACACAAGCCTTGCATATAACGACCAGGAGGCTCACTAAAAAAATTCAGTGCTTGTTTCGAGCTAGCGAAATGATATTTTTACAAGCTTTAACTTGCCATCGTTGTCAGTCAATCAGTCAGTTTGGATAAAAAATTGGTTGTCTGTAAAGTCGGTTTACGGACGATAGTTTTACGTGATAACGTCATAAAGAAACATTGTTGAACTCTCTGACGTCACGCGAGAAGAGAGAGAAATGCGTACAAGCCGACGCTTGGGCCGATCGTGCCTCTCTATCGCTTATACCGCGCTCTCGCTTGCACGCTCAGGCTCAGGCGGAACGTGACACTTTTTCGTGCGTGCAGCCGGTGTTTCATCAATTTATAAGACGTTATCACGTCAAAAATTTAGACTAGATCCAATTAATTTGAAATTTCGCGCAATGAATAAATCCAATATGGCGAACGCCCTAAGATGGCGGATTACCTTTTTCTCCGCAAACCTCTAGATATCAGTATCAAATGAAAGTGTTTGACGAGTGGAATATGATGAGCTGTGTGACGTCATTGTAAAATCAATATGGCGGACGCCACGTATCGATTTGAAATTTTGTACACTTATGTATTCCCGATAACACATGATTAATTCGTTTTTGGAATTAAATAATCACTTAATTTTAATACACATGTTTTAAATTTTGAAAGACAAAAAAGAACAAAAAATATTAGTACCTACATAACAAACACTTTTTAAAGATTGAATTGTATTAAAAGGGATAAAATTATAATTAATTATTTAGGTTCCTAATTATAAAAGAGTGGTTTGTTATAACGACTTTGTTAGTTCGGAACGTGTATTAAATAAATTGTAAAAAGCAAGTGAAATTTATCATATAAAATTTGTATTTTAATAATTAATTAAATGATACTTTACAATATACAATAAACACTTTTAAACTTTAAATACGCGAATGTCGAATTGTTATTTCTTTATAAATTTGGAAATAACTAGACTTCAATCACTTATAATAATTTTACGTTTTTCGTTTAAAATACAGCGGAGAACTATAATTTTACGGACTGGAATCGTACAGATATCAACGAAGTTATGCAAGATGGACAAGTAATAAGTTATGTCACTATATGTATGACTAGAATAGTTTTAATCATATTGATACTGGATGCAACTTGTCTAATAATTTTTCGTGTACTAATAAATTAATAAAGTTCTTGGCAAAATTTTTTGTTTGTATACTTATTCACGATGACTCACTGATAATACTTTAAGTTATGGAGGTCACCAAAATATTATTTTGAGTTATCGAATATAGATGTTTAATACTACGGACATTGTCATTAGCTTACGCTGTATTATAATTTCACGCCCCTAAGTTTTACAAAGTTATGTGGTGTTCGATGAATATGGCCATTAATCAACCTAGTACCCCGAACCACTACAAATGTGTGCTTGCGACTTGCGCGGCCAATCAGTTGTCAAAATGTTCTGCATGCCAATGTAAGATTTTTTTATTTTTAAAGGTCTGCAGCAACGGATGGGAAAAATAGCAAAAGTCGTCAACCAAGGAGTATAAGTGATGTTTTAATCCCTAAATCTGAAAATATAGCGACAATGAGTGCCGGAATCATTCCGACTTGTTTTTCGAACATTTCGAAAGATAAAATTGAAAAAAAAGAAGACAGACCGAAGCGCAACATGAAACTCGGTTTCAGTAAAACGAGTGCAAATGTCTTTCTTAACCATTACAGCGACGTACTGAATCGATATTCAAATGATAACAGAAGATGAAAGTGAATGGTTTTTATTATAATATTTTATTTGAATATACATTTTTGTACATTTTAAATTTCTAATAAATATGATCAGATAATAATTTAATTTTCTTGAATTTCACCAAGCGGGGTGGCGTGTTGATGAGAGCACTAGACTCGCATACGGGAGGTCCCGGGTTCGAATCCCAGCGAGGGCAGATGTGGCTAGACTTTTTCCTGTTGCCGCTCGCCGAGAAACGGTAATTCTTGTACCGGCCATGTTTTGAAGTTTTCCATGGCTTCCCCCAATAATTCCAGATAAATATCGAGATGGTTCCTTATTTAAGGCCATGGCCGATTACCTGTCAAACTCCTATGCTCAAAATTTGCCTACCCTATCCTAATGTCTTAAAATTCCTTTATTCGTCTATTGTTATTAATTAAGTTAAAGTTTAAAAATTGTAGAAAATAACAAGCTAAGTGAATTGAAAAAAAATAGTAATGGTGCAAATGGCGTTTGTTATGACAAAATCGAGAAGCGGACGTTTAAACGCATTATTATTATTATATATTTTCTAGAAATTTCTTATTTAATATCATATATAATACGCTAAGGTTAAAGATGTTTGCCTCCCTTTTTAGAAAAAACCTCACAATTTCTCCATATAAATTATATATCATTTTACAGATAATTGCTTGCTCTACTGACATCGACAACTAAAAAATTTATTATTGCTTTTGTTTTTGTACATTAATTAAAATACAGCAACGCTGAACAACGTCTGCCATCTGACGGGTTTAATTTTGAAACAACGTCAACACTTCGATCTGTTATCTGACCTTCATATTGTAATACAACAGACACAATACTGCATACTGCCATCTGACGGCTTAAATTTTGAAACAGCGAGCAACGCTGAACAACGTCACAACAATGCTGCATGATGCCATCTGACGGCTTAGCTCAACGCTTTTGCTACTTGCGCCTCTATATGACAATTTTAGTAAAATATTTCTTCGATCTGTCATCTGAGCCCATATACTTTTTATTAAATATATGTCTGAGCTTCATATTGTATTATACCAAAAAGAAGAACGTTATAAGCAGTGTGCAAAATTAGAAACGAATTGAATACCTGCAATCATATGTAAAAAATAATTTTGTAAATTGATAATTTTATTATACTTATTTAGTGCGAATAATTCGCACAGGTCACACTAGTTTATTTTATTTTAAGAGAACGGGATACATCATACATGGAAAAAGAATAACAATATTTTTATTCCACGTGTACAGACTTTCATGGCCGGAGTTGCATACTGGAACCCCATATTGACCACTGAGTGCAATTTGAAACTATGTATAAAGTTTAGAGAAAAAATATATAAAACATATTTTGTAGAAAATTCAATTCTATTTTATTTTCATGTAAACATTTTTTTGCCTATGAGGCACCTGAAGCGAGATATTTCAACGAAACTGTTTTTTTTTGCGCCATTATGGCGGTCCCAGCGGTTGCGATTACATTTTGCATTTCGTCTCATTTCATTCAAGACACTGAACTTTATAAATTTTCCAAAGTTTCAAAACTTCCGCTCATATTTCGATTAAACATATTATACAATTTCTACTCATCTGTTGACAGAAGTGCAAGTCAAATAAGGGCTAACGGTCGACTATTTCGTCGAAATCGCCCATCTCTAAAGGTGGCACTTCACATGGCTATTTGTGTTCGCTATTGGGTGTTTGTTGTATTTGGCAAAATATATGACGTTCAAGACAAACATGCAAATAGAGGCAAATACGACCATCCACACATGGCAGTCAAATAGCAAACACACAAACATTTGGCAGCAGAAGGCAAGGTTCAAAATTCCAGGTATTTTAGCACTGTTTCATTGTCCCAATTCATTTTCAATAGTAATTGTTCCAGTTCTCGCTCACAGCGCAGACACAAAAATACTGCACGTCCGTACAGGTTCACGGCGCGTGCGATTCTGAATATGGCCATTGTGTGACGTGTGTGAAGTTAGCATCTCAAGTGTCAGCATCTCACAAATAAACCGCATATAAACTGGCATCCCGCATAGTTCTACAGTTCTTGACAAGATTTAACAATAGTTCCGTCGATTTTTCCATCGAAACCGCATTTTGAAAAAATGAGATGCTAACTTCACAAATCGGATTTTTCAATTGTCAGCATCTCACAAATAAACTGCATATAAACTGGCACCCCGCATAGTTCTACAGTTCTTGACAAGTTTTAACAATAGTTCCGTCGATTTTACTATCGAAACCGCATTTTGAAAAAATGAGATGCTAACTTCACAAATCGAATTTTAGCATCTCATCGGATTTCACAAATTTGAGGGTACTAGAGGTGAAATTAAGAAAGTTGTACATCCGAAATCTATTCTGTACATAGTTCTACCGAGTTAAAATAATTAGGATCGCTGATAATCATAATAACCAAAATATTCATAGAGCAGTGAGATTCTGGGTTAAAATTGAGGTGCAAACATGCAAAACCCCACAAATCCAGTTTTACTAGTTTCGAGTAAATCGCTAAAATCTGTCACACAGAATCGTTTATATAATTAATAAATTTTATTTTACGATATAGGTATAGGTCATACATGATTTTTTCAATACTAGATAAATAAAATTATTGACCAATTTTTCAGACAATTATATTGACAAAAATATAAATGAGTTTACTGAATTTAAAAAGAAATATTTATAATCTTAAAAAAACAAAAAACAATTGTTTCCATTTATTGGGTTTTGCATGAAACCAGAATTGTATCGGGGTTTTTTCGCAAATAAGATTCTTATTTTTTTTTAAGTTTTAAAAAATCATAAACAATAAAATACAATAATAGTAGGTACCTGCGTAGTAAAAACAAAAACAAAACTTAAACAGCCGTTTTTATAGGATTTATCGGGTTTAGCTTTATTCTGAATACACAGATCGATAAAACTCACCAAAAGTTATACCACAGCATCTCACGTTTGTGTGCATATTTTGTTTACAACAATGATACATAATTACTAAGGATGTTCAAAAGACCAGCACTCTTGCGGAACTTATGTAACAGACCCTTAGTTATCGTCCAAAACATTTATACAACAATACAACTCAAAAACACCGGTTATACCACAGTATCTCACTCATATATGAACATTTGTTTTTAACAATGAACCATCAATTTTGGAATTTTTAAAGAACAGAACTATTTCAAAATTTGTGTAAGGGACTTCCAGTTATCATTTAAGGAAAATGTTACTGCGTAGAAACCTTAGTTATAACACACCATCTCACGTTTTTATGGATATTTTATTTATTTCAGTAAACGGTAATTTCTCTGGATACTCAAAAGACCAGAATCTTCCATAATTATCCATTGGAATCTCCATACGACTGACAATTATACTCCAGCATCTCACTTCTCTTATTATGATTATCAGCGATCCTAATTATTTTAACTCGGTAGAATTATGTACAGAATAGATTTAGGATGTACAACTTTCTTAATTTCACCTCTAGTACACTCAAATTTGTGAAATTCGATGAGATGCTAAAATTTGATTTGCAAAGTTAGCATCTCATTTATTCAAAATGCGGTTTCGATAGTAAAATCGACGGAACTATTGTTAAAACTTGTCAAGAACTGTGGAACTATGCGGGGTGCCAGTTTATATGCAGTTTATTTGTGAGATGCTGACACTTGAAAAATCCGATTTGTGAAGTTAGCATCTCATTTTTTCAAAATGCGGTTTCGATAGTAAAATCGACGGAACTATTGTTAAAACTTGTCAAGAACTGTAGAACTATGCGGGATGCCAGTTTAAATGCGGTTTATTTGTGAGATGCTGACACTTGAGATGCTAACTTCACACACGTCATTGGTGGACGGTTTATTTGCCGTATTTGCCTATTTGACTCCTTTGATGTGCTTCGAAAAACCAACAAGCGCACGGCGTATTTGGTATTGGCCTTATTTGTCAAATAGGCAAATAAGGCCAACACTTTGTCAAATAGACTGTCCACACTTGGTAATTGTTTGCCAAATACACAAATACAAATAGCCATGTGAAGTGCCGGCATAAAATTCCGTTCGTTTATTACCACGTTTTTAATTAATGTTATTCGCGTAGCGTCGACAACAGTGAATTTACATGTAATTAAATTGTAATCAAATTGTTCATTCATAAATCTAAAAATAAATACAGACACGTGCGCCGCGCAGTGCTCGGCTATTAATACAAAGTGATAAAAAATGGAGAATAGCATATAGATTTTTTTTCTATGGAATGCTATCGATAATTTCAGAACAAATGATCGATCTAGGCATGGGTAAAAAAATTGGTTGTCTGTAAAGTCGGTTTACGGACGATAGTTTTACGTGATAACGTATTCCGCTCGAATATCATATTTAATAATATATTACTGCGCTCTCGCTTGCACGCACAGGGTCAGGCGGAACGTTACACTTTTCGGAACGTTACACTTTTCGGAACGTTACACTTTTTCGTGCGTGCAGCTGGTGTTTCATCAATTTATAAGACGTTATCACGTCAAAAGTGTTGATATATCAAAATATCGATATTTTTACAGAAAATAATTAATCGATATACAGGGTGTCCCACGACATGACTGCCATAGCCTGGGACTGTGTTGCTGGGGTGATATCAAGTCAAAAATGTCTAATGAACATGTACCCGGAACGCTATCCTAACTGAACTAGAAAGCATTTGAAATTTTAGATAAGTAGTAGTAGGAATTCCCTACTAAATAAAAAAACCATTTAAAAAGAAATCGCTTTATTGAATTAGTTGCTCAAAATGTCCACCCAGTTGCTGTATAGTTGCTGTATAGTCTAGCTCTTCTTAGAATTGAAGCGGTAGCTCTGCGAAGAATCTCAGGATCAGTACGAATAAATACTAATAGTGATTCACAGCCACCTGGTCTTTTTAATAATTTCAAATGCTTCTAGCTCAGTTAGGATAGCGTTCCGGGTATATGTTCATTAGACATTTTTGACTTGAAATCACCCCAGCAACATTGGCCCAGGCTATGGCAGTCATGTCGTGGAACACCCTGTATATCGATATATTTTTTTCATTTGCCCATCCCTAAATCGATCACGCGCAAGCGATACTTGCACAAAATAGTGTTCCGTGCCATCTGGCCTCCACTTATATGTTCTGTAGTCAAATGTTGGTTCCGCAGTTATCAATACTTCTATACTTACTAATATTAAGTTTGTTTCAAGCAGCGAGCAAACGGTAACGAAACCGTCAACCCCATGCGCAGTAGCTAAAACAGCTTGTTTGTGCCGGCTTTGGAACACGTTTTAGCTACTGCGCATGCGGGTGTCGGTTTCGTTACCGTTTGCTAACTGTTTGGAACAAACTTATTATAAAGAGAAAATATTTGTATTCATGTTTGTAATGAATAAACTCAAAACCTACTGGACCGATTTTAAAAATTCTTTCACTAACAGAATGCTAAATTATCATTGAGTAACATAGGCTATATTGTTAATCGAGTTAAAATGGGGATCCCTACGAAAACTCCAATAATGTAAACAATATTTATACTAATATATAAAGCTGAAGAGTTTGTTTGTTTGGTTGAACGCGCTAATCTCAGGAACTATTGGTTCGAATTGAATTTTTTTTTTTTTTGATAGCCCATTTATTGAGGAAGGCTATAGGCTATATAATATCACGCTACGACCAATAGGAGCGGAGCATCAATGGAAAATGTTGCAAAATATAATTCAAAATTTGTCCGTCCGACAAAAACTTTTGAACGGTAATTTTTGGATGAACGTCACAATATTCAACAAAAATACCAAGGAGTATAGTGCAGTATGTATTTATTCTTCAACTAACTGTTTCACCTGATAATTTGGTTGGCGAATTGAAAGTAAATTTTATTGTAACGAATTTTGTTCCAAGATATTAGTAATTTTTATCTTCAATAGTGTTCGATGGATATAGTCAGAGTGTCCGTCGGCAAAAATTTTACTGATACATACTCTCCCCAAACTTTGTATATGGCTTTATTAGGCCTAGTCTGACACCTATTTCCTCTATGACTTTTCTTGATTTTGGGGCGTTTTCCTTCTAAATTTTCCGAAAGATGTCGTTTTGACGACATGTAAAAAGATTATAGATACTGTTTGTTTTTTAATTGGATAGCTTAAAAACTTCAACCAAAACGCTAAAATAATGTTCTCTGACAAATAACATGAACCATTTAAACATGTCGAACATATTCGAGGTGTCAAATATCCAATTAAAAAACAAACAGTATCTATAAATTTTTTACATGTCGTCAAAACGACATCTTTCGGAAAATTTAGAGGGAAAACGCCCCAAAATCAAGAAAAGTCATAGAGGAAATAGGTGTCAGACTAGGCGTAATGAAGCCATATACAAAGTTTAGGGAGAGTATGTATCAGTAAAATTTTTGCCGATGGGCACTCTGACCAATATGGCCATAATAGTTATTGGCGTAACTAGTAGTCTAAGTCATTCATGACAGGTCATGACTTAGCCTACAAGTTACGCCCATAATTGTATTCAACAATTGCGCGTTATTCATGTTTTATTTATTGTTATTAATGAGATGTTGTAAATATCTATTTATTTCTTTATAAAAAAAACTGTCAATACTAACAGCACCAAACAGCACGATTTAATGTTTTGGTTTTAGGTTAGCCGGTTATGAATAAACTCCATGTCGAAAACATTCGGCCTCTCAATTTTAGCCTCAATGGGTAACAACGGAGTTGTTGTTACCTACTATTTCGTTACGACTCAGAAAATAGTTACGTTTATTTTCATTACTCCACAATGGCCGAGTTAGTAGGAATTTTCATTGAGTTATGACAACTAATTGTCACCAGTCGGTAAATGGCTATTTAGGGTTCGGTTTTTAGGCATGATAAAACATGAATAGCGCGCATGAGTTGAATAAATGTTATGAATTACATTTTTAAAAATTATTGATGTTTATTACTATCTACGAACATTGTCATTGGCTCACGCTGTATTATAATTTCACGCCCCTAAGTTATACAAATGTTATGTTGACCCCAAAACGGAACAGAAAACACGCGTTAATTAAATAACGAAGCAATAAATCACCGTTAATTAATAAACATTTTCGCAAACATCTGCACAAAAAAAATATATATATATATATAAAAACTGTTACAAAACAACACGTTGCGTAACATGCAATTAAATTTATTTTAACTAGTGTTATTCCAAAATATTGGCAACGCGAATTCAACATAATAAATGTATATTTAGAAACCGCAATTGTAAATAGTGATGACCAAACGATACTTATGCTGGGTTCCAGAAAGCATTGTCAAAAATTTGATTTGACATTGGCCTTGGATTGTGTTCATATATATATAATTACAGTATTCATACTGTTGCGTGCCCCCTGTTGGGACGACTATGGGTTCTGTAGAATCTTCTAGCAACAACAACAATGGACAACAGGTAGCCAACAAAACCCGATCTTCGTACAATTGCCTGGAGAAGCCAATGCAGGTAAAGGAAGGATTTCTGTGCTTCTAGAACATTCGACAGGCGAGGGGACGAAGCTATAAAATGCGAGCGGAGTGGTTGGCAAGGAGGTCAGTTGTTCGTAAAGCATTCATGTGTTTATACAGTGCCAGTACGTTGTGACATAAATCATTGAGTGCAGTTATATCCATCTGGTTTTATATAAATAACTTTTTGTAAATAGTCGTGTGAATATAGTTAATAGACAAGTGTGCTGATAAACTTTATTGTGTTTGTGTGTTATAAATATTTTGTGTACATAATTTAGTGACTCTATATTCTCTGTTACCAGTCTTTTATTTTATTATTTAGAACCATATTTTTGAGTTTTTTTAAGTAATTTATCTCAAAAGCTGGAGACAAGAAGCGTCATTATCAAGTTTCTGCAGCGGTTCGAAAAAATCGTAGATCCGGGGCTGGTAATAAGTACCTACCTACCAAATACAACAAGAACATGTCTGATTTCAGCGCGAAACCTCTCAAATGTATTTTTTGTTTCGGCCATAGTTTTAGTTTAGTAGCCGAAAAACTAGGTTGAAACCGAAAATTCGGCCGGACACTACAATATTAATTTTCTGTAATGCATTAATATCAATTTTTTTGACAATATTCTCTGCAACCCGGCATAACTCTTGTAGGTATGCAAACGTCTTCAGGAAACAGCGCAGATGATCGACCCAGCAACAACAACACTGTTCAAGTGAGTACGTAAACAAAAGAACGAGCACATACAGAGAGAGAGAGATAGAGAGAGAATGTGTTGATTGGCTGTCAAACGATTTTACACAGATGTCTTTATATATGGATAGAAAGATCATTAAATTGTAAATTACTTTTCCACACTGCTAGAGCTTGTCGATTTCAATTGTTTACGGATCAGCGCAAAAATCATATCGATCCCGGCAATATTGTACAACACCACTGACAAGGGTTGGCCAAACTGACTCGGTGTGTGTCCACATGACTCGAGCTGGCTCCGTGCGCTCCGCTCACTATAACGAGTCGTTCAAAGGAGCGACACTAGACAGTACGCACTACACAAGAGTGCAGACTGCAAAGGTGTGAACTGTCATCATACATGCTCAGGTGTCATGTATAAAAGCTTAACAATAATAATGTTTATTGTTACAATATTATATCTTTGTCAACGACGTCAATGTGAATGGTTTAAGTCACTGTAAGCTTAGTACTATTACATTTACAGTGTGTCATTCCACATTAAATGATTCAGCAAAGATAACTCCGTACGTGCAAATTTCACTAGTGCCTCTGTGGCCTGCGCTGTGTGCGCTCTACAAATGTGCGAATGCAACAGTACAGAGCAATGGCGCTCGGAGTGAGTCATTCGCAAAAAAAAGAGCGACTCGCTCCACTCCGAGTAAGGAGTCGTTCATTATGAACTACTTGCTCACTAATTATCACAGTTATTTAAAAAGTGTTCATTTGACACAACGTTATAAGAGCATGAAAAATTGCGGACGGTAGGCGGTGCTGCTGTCACGCACCCAGCGAATAAACAAATACACCAATAATATTAAATTCTGACAAAATAAAACGAACAAGGTGTATTGCTTGCAGAAAGCTTAAAACTTTTCTCTGTTTTTTATTACTAGATCTTGAATATTTTATTATTGCCTCTTCTTCAGAGAATGAAAAGTATTGCCGCAGTGTTCCAAATCCCGATACCGAATCAATACTCTCTGTGAGCGCTACATTTAAGTAAATATTTAAACTATGAATGGGCATACGTCGAAAGCCGCCAGCGCGATGAGCGCTGAAAAGCGTCGACAAGCGAAAATAAATATCGCGTTCGAGCTTATTTGTTAGGGCGCCGCTACACACGAGGCTGGAAACACTGCTGGGACTTCTGCAGACCGGCAGACTGGCTACGAGGCTGGAAATGACGTCACTGCGGGCTCGACTGCCATCTCACAAGATGGATTTTAACATTAGAACTGAGGATACAGTAAACAGTATCTTGTCACGTGGACGACATGAACAAATACTGCGAGACAATAAAATGTCCACTTTTGTTACTGTTCTATCACTGCGCGCGAGATGGCGCAGTGATCACTACCTGGGAAAACTTAGGTTTTTTCCGCCTGCTTTCGCCATAGTTAACATTACAGACACTACACACATGTAAGCCATGAACGTGTGTGCGTTACCCAGTAGCTGACGCCATATTGTTTCATGCGACAAATATCGGTCCACCGCTACACTCGAGCTGAGTGTCCTGGGTACAAAGTTCATGCTCGTAAGGATAAAGATCATTGGAATGATTCTGGAATAACCTCTCGAGATATTTTTATATATTATTGAATAGTTCGATTATTGTATTATAACTGTGCCATCTCTATATATTTATAGTGCAATTGTGCATGTAAAAACAAAATATAAAAGTAAATTCATAATAGTTGGAGACAAACATAGTTACGAAACAAGACACAGAGAAGCATTATTAATTCCCCAACAGCACTTTTCATTTTGTAATGACGGTCCATTATGTTGTGCTTTAAAATTGTATAATAAATTGCCAGATGAATAAATTAAAGAAAATAGATAGTATTGATAAATTCAAAAAACAATTAAAAAAGTTCTTAGTGGCAGGCTGTTTTTACTCTATTAACGAGTTTTTAAATTTTGAATAAAGTAGTTTTTATTGTAATTATGTTTTTATATTAATTCAGCATTTGTATCTGATTTTATATTTTTTTTTGTATCTGATCTTATATTGACTTAATTTATAAATAAAGAGATATTGTATTGTATTGTATTTTCTTTCGAAATATTCCACTACTGCACCTACACTCTCATTCGGGAACGAATAGCGACAGATCTAGTAATGAAATCGGACTATAGGCCAGAATAGGAGTATGTTAAAATGCGGTTCAAGAAAAGATTGAAAATATTCCCGACAGAGGACATCACAGTCTAATTTACAGGACAGTCTGTATATTAAATACACACACAATGTTTGATGGAGGTATAATAAATCCCTTCAAAACAAATATTTGATTCCCCAGGGCCAACGCCCGTTTATATTAGTTACCAAATAAGTATATCATCCGTATTGTACACTACCGCTCATCAGTGGCAACAAACCAAGTTAAAAAATGTTTAGCTCTCTTCAAAGTTTGCTTTTCTGATTATACTACTGGTCAAAACTACTATTTTGGGGAAATTAATAGCTTTATTTAATTCATAAAAAATAGTGTAGGGGAGGCAGTGATGAGGTCTTGCCCAACCCCAAAAAAGCTAGTTACGGCCCTGTTATTTTAAAACTAAATTCCATATTGGCAGGAAATATTTTGTGTTATAAGATAGTTCACTCGTCAATAAGAATTGATTTTACAATTGAAGTATAAGGCCTCTTGTTAACGACAACGGATAACGGCCCGATTTTTATGACGGGCGACGGGCCGACGCACAGTGTTCAATAGGTTAACACGACGGGCATGTAACCGTTGCAACAAAACTCAACGGATACCCGCACGTCGCCCCTCGGCGCGACGGCGGTCGATCCGATGCAGTTGACCACGTTATTTCGTAGAAGTCTGTTGACGACGACAGATGTGCGCGCACGTTTTTACCTATACTTACCTACCTACCTTATGCTGCTCACTGTGAATATGGAGTTTAAAATTGATATTGATATGGATTTATTAATTAGCCTTGTTCATAATAGGCCAGTGTTGGGACAAGACTAGAAAATTACAAAAATAAACAAGCAAGACATAACGCACTTGCACTTCTTCGCCCTTCAAGTATAGGACTAATATTGATAACAACGGACGCGCTCACGTATATTAGCCGTTTCGCGTCGGCCCGTTACCCGTTGACTAAAACGGTCATTAACAAGAGCCCGAAGGTTATAAAAGTGCCTTATATTTAATTTAAAAAAACGAAACTTTTTCACCGACTGTAAAATGAGATATTAACAATCAAACTGTGCATAATTTACATGCTGGAGGAAATACCACGTATATAAAAAAGAGTACATTCCAGAATATCTCGAAAACGGTTCTTAGTATATTTCTTAAAAACTAATTAAACGCATTGTAAATTTAAAAATTGTAATTTTTTTGAAAAAAAACCAGTTTTGTTATTGAAATACAGATTTTTAGAATAAAAATACTTTCATTCAACACGCGTGAGTAATATGTAATTTCGGGGCCCTGCTAAATTCGGGAGAAATAATAAATTACTTCATACTGACGCGTAGAGTGCTAATAATGAGTCGAAACTGTACGATAATGTATGACTGCATAGTTTCTGGACCAATAGGAACGCGGTAGCGAGCCGAAACTGTACGGTAATGAATTATTACTGCATAGTTTCTGGGCCAATAGGAACGCGGTAGCGATTTGTATATATGAAAACAGCATCGCAATTCAACGAAAGTCATCTTGTGTGCATCGAGGGCGGTGGGTACGTCAATCAATGGAGTGATTTATTATTTTTCCCTCTTTTATCAGGGCCCCGATTACATATTACTCGTGCTAGTTGAATAAAGTATTATGTGCGACCATTGATCGAAGGAGAATATTCCACTCGAGTGTTACCGCACTCGCTACGCTCGTGCGGAAAATTTCACGCTCATGAAATCTTCTCCTTCACTCACTAGTCGCACAATATACTATTATTGTACTTGCAACAGTTATTTATAGGAGTGTATCTGCATATTTAAACTTAGATGTGTTGGGTACAAACACACGGAAAATCTTTAACTGTTAGTACACTATACTTTAGTCTGCGGCTGCCACGAGTGTACTACCTTAAATGTGATTGTATTAAATTTTGAGGAATAAATAAAAAAAAATTGAATAGTTTAAGGTAGTTACACTTCCCCGTTAGCTTAAACTCACACTTTTTCGTTTAAAGGGGGATGTGTTACTAATTTGTTTCTGGAGAGGGACCACTCAGCCTACTAATTTTGGAAATCTCTGACCTTAAGTAAATAAACAAGGTGTTTTAAGAACATTATTATCACTATTTAAAATTACGATGAAAGGTTTCTGTTTATGATTATATAAACGGCTCGAATAGGTCTTCTTAAGCTGCTTGAATTATGTAAGTGTTTGTTGCTTGTTTCATAGTCTGATGAACACTTTAATTAGTGCCTTAATTCAAATGTAGGTGGCAGTCATGTGCCTACGAGCTTAGGTGCTCACAATAGCGATAATGCAATGTACAATTTAGTTAAAGACTCCTTTAGACGACAAAGCAGAGGCGGACTTTCCAGAGGGCCGACAAGGCCCGGGCCTAGGACGGCCAGATATTAGAGACGGCCCCTGATTTGAACGCGTTACCATGATTTGTTTGTCATAAGCGCGCTACTTGCCTCTGGAACTGTCAACGATTTTTATCCAATTGAGTGTAACAATATTGACAGATGAAATTCGGCATCTCATCGCGTCATAATTAGTGATGTGCCGGATCGTTAAAAATGTATATCCGCGGATACGGATCTGAATACGGATATTTGGTTTCAAGATCCGCGGATACGGATACGGATCTTAACTTTCTTAGAGTACGCGGCGGTAAATATTGCACATCGACCTTTGGAAAGAGACTATCTGTTATGGGAAAAAGTTATTGACCTCTTTAAAAGTTAACTCTCATAACAGATTGTCTCTTTCCAAAGATCGATGTGCAATATCTCATTATAAAGATAGTTTTTAAGTACCTTTGAGTTATGTACTATTGATATGGTACTCAATACGATAAATGTTTGCAATATAAAGATGCCAAATACGATTTTAAAAAATAAAAAATAATCTGAATGGAATTTAACAGGTTTTCTTTGTTACCTAATCACCTACATATATAAAACTTCATCTATGAATTGAAAATTAATAAGGTAAAAGATCCGCCAAAAACTAACGGATACGGATACGGATCTTTCTTCTCCCTCAGATATCCGCGGATACGGATACGGATATCCGGCACATCACTAGTCATAATATCTGAGAATCAAGTTAAGGAGGTTGATGCGTTTCAGTCCCAATCAAAAGTAAGTCGAATTCTAAATGGGAACTTTTCCATAATAAATTTTGACAAAAGGTTATAAGTTGATGATACCAACAAATTATTGTCATAAAGGCATAAATAAATAATTTTTTTTAATATTAATTAATTATTTCAGTATTTTTCTTGGACTAACTTTTGAATTTTTTGTACAAAGTTAGGTTAGAAAAAATAAATTTATGTAAATATCTGTATTTTACATATTTTTTACAGTAAATACTTAATTAAAATAAAAAAAAAAAATTAGAAGTAATAAAAATTAAAATTAAATCATTAATGAGTTGAAAATTCAGTTAAAATTGTTAAAATTGTCAAGAATAAAAAACCATAATCGAAAAGTGCTAAGGTTCAATAATTTTTTTTATTGATTAAAAAAGTCTCCTAATTAAATTGGAAAAAATATTAAAATATGCGTAAGACATCGATGCTTTATACATAGGTTTTCGGAACTGTTGACAATATTTGGTTATTTGCAAAAAAATTAAAATGTACCGTTTGCATGCTAGGTTGACATATTTTATTAGACTACATGTAAAAGTTTTTTTTAATTTTTAACTTTAGAAATCTCCTAATGATTTTGGATTTTTTACAGAAAATTTTGTCATAAAAAAATCTATTGAAAAAACTTTATTTCAGATTTTTTTCATTATCTTCGTAAAACGGCTCAACCTCCTTAATAGGGTGTTAATTAAAAACGTATTAATCTTCAATGATTTTTACTTCTTCGTAATCTGTTTTACAATAATAAAGTAAAGACTTCGAGGTTATCACAATTGCAATTAAAATCTTGTGAATTTATTTATGTGTTGTTTATTAACCTTTTGTGAAGTGTATAGTTGCAAAACATTAAAGTTAGTGGAAGTTTTGTGTGCAATTGGGTTAGGATAAAACATTATTATTTTGTGAGTGTTTTTTTTTTTGGACGTTAACACTAACGCAATCGGACGGATTTTTGGGTCAAAATATTCTACAAAAAGAGCAAGACAGTATATATTTAGTCTAAAAGTAAATGTTTTAACAGATACTGGTGAATTGAAAGTAAATTTTATTCGAAGGAATAAATTTTTTCTAAGGTTAGTAGCTTCTATCTTTAATAGTGTTCAATGAATACGGGTATTAAAGAAACAAAAATGATTTCTAGGTAGCCGTTAGTAAGGGCCATTTACATGTAAATTAAAAAAAAAATTGAGAATCATGAGAGCAAAATATTTTATGATGAACAGAATATATGCACAATTTTTGAAAATATTTCAAATCAATTATTTTCATATTAAAAGTTATCAAACACATGAAATCATTCATTAAAACATTCTTATTGAATTAAAAAATAAATATTCTTTTTGGGCAAGCTATTTTGATTATTTAAACGCGCCATTTTTGAGCTGGAGATCTGTGACGCCATATAACATGTCAATAATTTTGTTTAAATAAATGTATATTGAATAAAATATTTTTAACAAAAAAAATTGAAACGACTTCACAGTAAAAAGTAAAAAATAATTGCGTATTGAAATGTTTTGGAGTCGGTGTCAGCCAAAATGAAATCTATTCCGAGAACTACACCGACTCCAAAACATTTCAATACGCAATTATTTTTTACTTTTTACTGTGAAGTTGGTTCAATTTTTTTTGTTAAAAATATTTTATTTTTCTCTTTTTAGTGTTAATCTAACACTAAAAATCGGTGAACATACATAAAAAACTTTATGCGTGCCTTTGAAATTCGAGAGTTTCCCTCGATTTCTCCGGATTCCACCATCAAATCCTGACTTAGTTCCGATGGGACCACCTCTGAGGTGCACTCTTTCGAATAAAAGAAAAAATTGAAAATCGGTCCATAATTGACGGAGAAACCGGTGAACATAAAAAAATATACAGATGAACATAGAACCTCCTCCTTTTTGTTGAAGTCGGTTAAAAAGAGGCAATTATTCTATGGCACCCATATTATGTTTACGTGTTTTTTGAAGTCACATTACGATCGAATCACTAGCATTGCAGTTTCGATATTTTATATTTCGCGCGTATTTATTGCATTTTTGTTCAATTAATATTTAATATTTAGCAAAAATTTATAAAGAAACAACTATTTAGAGTTTAATCAATTGCAATTAAAGATTACAAAAAATAACATTTAAACTAAATATAAGTTACATGCATATACCCTATTGTCTCGCGAGAAATTGTCGTAGCGATACCAAAATTCTGATACATAAGGACGTTCCGTTTAAAATAGGACACCCAGTATAAAGAAAGCGAAAGAAATAGGTAGGAATTCTGTTGTACATTTCAGATTTCATTAGCTTTGTTATTTCTAAAGCGCTTCGGAGGACAAGGCTGACTTGGCAGTTCATATATTTTCATAACGACTTTGATATTATGTACGCCGTACGCACTTATGATAAAAATAAGGTACGATAAAATTGTTATTTTTAGTGTTGGGCGATTATGAATGATATAATCGAAATATTTCGATTATGGCCGAATAATCAATCATTCGATTATGGCAACCGAGATATCATTCGCTTGAATCGATTATGTGGGGGTGTTTCGATTGTACATGCTTTGTAGTTTGTTGGATCATTCGATTATGGCAACCGAGATATCATTCGTTTATGGCAACCGAGATATCATTCGTTTGAATCGATTATGAAATATGAAATGAATATTAAATCCCGACACAGTACTATTGCTATGTCCACTGTCGATATAAATGTGATATATCGATATATCATTCGGTTTCTGCATTAAATCAAATTCCTAAAAAATTGTTTTTATGACATTAAGGATTTTTTAAATTTTAATGTTTAACTCATTATGTAAATTGACGATGTATCCATCTAGGGCATAACAAATATATTTCTATTTCTATTCGATCATATCAGTGATTCCATTATTAATATTGTGTTAAGTAATATTAACAAATCGAAATTGCAAAGTTTGAACATAATTCATAATCGATATTTTGAAGGATCATTCGCTTATACTGTAAAAGTAAATACAACGAAATTAATAATTGCCAAGTTTGCGCATCATTCATAATCGATAATTCGAATGATCATTCGAATCATTCATAATCGATAATTCGAATGATCATTCGATTATAAAAACCGATTATTTCGATTCATTCGATTATTGAAATATATCGATTATGCCCAACACTAGTTATTTTTATATACCTACAGTTTTTTAAATTGGAACACACGTTTTATTGGTCTGTGTTCGTTCGACTTGGCAACTGTCTGTCTTGGGCTAGCGGAACGCCATTCGTTCCAAATTTTTCATCACTTACCGATTTCAAAAAAAGCACGCGCTAGTAAGTTTTATTATTCTGGCTGTCGCCCGTGTAATTTATTATATTATCTTTAATTTCAACGTAAATACGGACACTGCCAGAGATAGGTAAAGACACGATTCATTTGTGAAGTTAAGACCGCTGCACACGAGGCTAGAAACGCTGCTAGATTCCTTGCTAGATTTGCCTACTTTGTAAATTTGTAGATTAGTATTTTAAAGTGTTTTTTGGTACTGTATTTTTAAAGTATTTTGGTACCTACTATATTTTTAAAGTACCGATTTATGTATTTTGAGACTTATTATATCTTGTTTCTGCAGGGCTACACAATAAATTAATATCTATCTATCTATCTATCTACTAGTTTTCTAGCGCTGGATTTCTTGATTGCTGTTGTGTGCTCGCTTCACACGAGACGTCTTTTCAAGCTAATTTTGTGGATAGATCTGGTGCGCGCACAGTGACAATTCAAATATAAACACACAGCAAAACGTGTCTGTTGTCTGACTCTGAGCATAATGACGCAATGTTGGTTTGTGGGCGTTTGTTCAAGTCGTCCACGTGACAAGAGACTGCTCCCTGATTGGTTCTTCCTCATACCTAGCAAGGAAAATAGCCCCTGTTCTAATTTTAAAATCTATCTTGTGAGCTAGCAGGCATGCACAGTCGAGAGCAGTGGCGTAGAGTGGGCATAAGAGAGCGTGATCCCGTCATGCATGGTTTTGCTGCCAATAGATGTTTCAAGTCAAAAAGTTTAATCAAAAATCCGTCAAATAGTTTTAAATCCATTTAAACATGCATGCATGCGAAGATTTTTATATAATAGTATCATATATCTATTAGTTAACTATATGAATCATTGCCTATCTACTCAATGTGCGGTGAGTGAACGCAACAAAGCTTATCGAAAATATATCTGCGTCTCTTTCTTCGATGTAATTCCCTGATTTCTCCGATCGCGATGGTAGGATTGGTTGATCTACTTGCATTCAATCTGAATAAAGTATCTCTGTTTCAAAAACTTTGACTTTTTCTATGACGTTAACATGGGCCTACCCAGCTTTTGGCCCAGGAGGGAGCAAATTAGAAATTGTTTAAGCCGGGTCCCCCGTGCTTGTTTTGCTCTCCTGGATACGCCAGTACTTACGGCGTAAAAAAAGACAGAGTATAATATGTTTGCACCCTAATAGTTCGATTGCAATTTTATTTCTATGCTCAGTATAGCATAAAAGTATATATGAATAGTATAGATAAGTGAGCATGGATGTATAGACCCCCTCCCCCAAAAGTCGTTACGCTGCCACGAAATACAATTTTGTAAAATACGCATACCGCGTACAAATATTGTAAGATTTAGTTTAAAATTAAGTTACATATACGTTAAAAACTTAAATATTTAATCTCGTTTAAAGGTTTGGATAATAAATTTTAATCTACAAAGTTCCGGCAAACATTTCCGTTATCTGTAAAAATTCCGTTCGCATTTACGAAGTTTCAAAGCATCTCTCTTCAATCATCTCAACTGGATGAATATATATTATATACAGTGTGTTTGTAAAAGGTGTAGTCGAACAAAGGGAAAATACCAGACAGTATTATAAATGAACCTAGCATAAAATTCACGTGTCACGATGTTCGTCCGCGCTAATCTCGGAAACCACTGAACCGATTTTAATGAAATTTTGTAAACGTGTTTTACTTGGTGCAACTTACGCTATAGGATAGTTTTTGACGTGATAACGTCTTGTAAATTGATGAAACACCAGCTGCACGCACGAAAAAGTGTAACGTTCCGCCTGACCCTGTGCGTGCAACCGAGAGCGCAGTAATGTATTATTAAATATGATATTCGAGCGGAATACGTTATCACGTAAAACTATCGTCCGTAAACCGACTTTACAGACAACCAATTTTTTATTAAATATTTTGTGCAAAATTATGGTGTTTTCTCAAAAACACTGTTTTAGTAACATGTAACGACATCTGATAGAATTTACTCAAAACTATTAGTTCAGAAGCAAACAAAAAATACTGATTTAGTACCAAGTAGGGACATCTTTTAGAATTCGCTCTAAGCTATTGGTTTAGAAGCAAATCTAGTAGAATTTGCTCAAAGCTATTAGATCAGACGCCGGGCTGCAAACGAAATACATTTTCCAGAATTATATCTATCGCATCCGGGTGAATCCGGGACGGACCGCTAGTTAATTTATACAATGTAGTGATGACAACATCCAATATGAGGAAGACGCGTTCGTCTTTTTCTAAATGTTGATATAGGTGTGCAGTTTTGAAAAATATAAAACCGGACTCGCGCACCGAGGATTTCGTACGAACTTGTAGGTATGTAAATAGATTGTCCGTCACGGGAATCGAATCTCGAAGATTTTTCCTGCTTTGCCGTTGGAAAACTGTTGTCCCCATACAGCGACATAGATCGCGGTCAGTTTACGAACTGAGTATATAATTGCAATGAGTGCAGACGGACTACCCGAACTGTACTGTATACCGTGGCTATATCTGATAGCCTAGCGGTCGTACCGCGCTGTATGCGAGAGTTGTCATAATTGTATAATAAATGTTCGAGTATACTGCTGTATATAATAATAATAATAATAATATGGATTTATTGTATAGCCCAATAGGATACAATCGTCAGTTAAGTTACATTACAAATAATTATACCTTTACATAATTTTATAATAATTCATGTATGTTATACGGTTCTTTCGTTATTATGTACTGCTTTAATAAGTTATTAAATTTTTTGCAATTTTTTCATATTTTATGTTAATTGGCAAATATTCATAAAGTTTTACTCCAGTGTATACCGGACCTTTCTCAAAGAAAGTTGTTCTATGAGGAATAATAATAGTATTGTTTCTTGTGTCGTAATGCTTTTCTTTCTCAGTTGGTTTGTTAAAATAACCCAGTGCACACATATGTTTTAAAACTTCGTAGGCATAAATGCCATATAAACGCACCGTTAGCGAACTCTTGTAATAATAATAATAATAATAATAATAATAATAATAACAATATTTATTTCACTCTGTGTACACCAAAAGTGAAGAGTAAGTCAAAAAATACAATATATTTAAAATACAATATTAAAAAATTCGTCCTTAGAATAAATGCTATGCTTTAAGGACGTAGTCTGGTGTTCGGGTTTTGAAAAAATGAATTTATTTTTTTTACATTTATAGTAAGTATAATATATTGAGAAAATACTGTAAAAATTTTAGACAGAAATATTAAATATTTACAAAGCTATAGCATATAGTCGAAAGCAGCAACGGTCTTACGGTAAGACTCTTACTTGCCCTTACCTCTCAATTGTTATCACGTTACCCTTATACTCTCGCAGAGTAGAGCAAAAAAATTAGCAGAAAACGATGCTTTTGAAGAAATGGAAGGTTTACTATACACCAGGCATAGCTGATTAGTGTAAATATTCATTTTTATTTTTTTGTAAGAAATCTGAAATTAAAACTTTAAACGCGTTTTTCTCAAAACTACGTTTTTCTAAGCGGCGCGGGTGATTGAAACAATTGTATACAACCGATTGCTTTCAATTTTGCACAGGGTATTCTACACAACAATAGCTCCGTCCGGTACTAGAATTACTTAATTATAAAAATTATTTCTATTTTTATAAACCGATTTTCAACGAAAAAATCACGATTTTCTCGTTGTTTTTTTTCTAAAACCCGCCATTTTGTTTAATTCTAGTACGGGATAGAGCCACAAGCCTACGAAACAATAACCAATTTAATTTTTATAATTCAGTTGACTCCAAGTGACGTTATCACCCGCGCTACCCACCTACATCCATTTAAATTTGTTTACTTTGGGTTAAAAAAACAATTATAAAGTGGCGTAAAATTAAGCAAAAAAAATTTTTTTTCTTAGTTTACGATGTCAGTAAAAACATGTAACAAAATTGAAAACATTGTACACTATTTTGTTATTAAAAAAAAATTCTGAAATAACGGTTGAAAACGAGCGTGAACATAGGACCACGTCCTTAGAAGTAGTTTAACTTTTCTTTTAAAAAGAGTAGAATTGTTTATTCAATTGTCAATTGGCAGATAATTAAAGCATTTTATAGACATAATCAAAGGTCCTTTTGCTGAAAGAGCCAGTCTATGCTGTGGTAGCGTTAAATTTTCGTTTCTAAGATTATAGTTACTGACAGTCTTGTATTGGGAAACTTTATCAATGACAGTTAAAATATTTAGTTGTTTAAAGAGTTCTCTACACGAGAAACTTTTATTTTTAAAAGTCATTGTTCTTATGATTTTTTTTCTGTGCTAAAAATACCTACTTCATAAGTTTTTGTTGCAGTACCCCAACATAAAATTCCATAATTTAATATTGAGTACACATGGGAGTAATAGTATGTTAATAGTACTTCTAAGTTGCCAAAGTTACGTAATTGCGATAACACAAAGCAGCTTTTAGCTAGTTTATTAGTTATACTGTTGATTTGGCTATGCCAGGACAAGTTAAAATCTAGGTATAGTCCCAGGAACTTCACTTCACTACTTTGTTTAACGGTTTTATTTCCTAATCGTAATAAAAAACTTTGATTTTTAGGTTCTTTAGCGGAGCACAGCATAAGGTCCGTTTTAGAACTGTTCAATACAAGACCAGACATCTCACAGTACTGAGTCATTTTTGAGGCACAGTCATTCATATCACTTAAAGTTTCTATATTTGAACTAGATATAGCTGCTGATGTATCATCGGCAAACTGAATAATGAAATGGTTTTTTATCCTAGCAGACATGTTGTTCACAAATAAAATAAAATATCAGTATAGACTGTATTGTGTATTAAAAAATTTGGTTACTCATTATTTGTTGTTAAGCGGCAATATAAATACACACTCTCTCTACCTATTACGGTTCATAAGATACAGACAGACAGACGGACGGACAGCGGAGGCTTAGTAATAGGGTCCCGTTGGGCATCCTTCGGATACGGAACCCTTAAGACGACAATCAATTAGGTTTATAAATCTTATATTTTCATCTTCACAGCCAGTGCGTCAAAAGTCCTAGCGGCAAAATAAGCATCATGTGCACTGGCCTTTACGTACTCACAAGTCATAGATGAAATCATTAACATAGATATACCCTGTACAGCATACGTATAAAACTTTAATATACTTGTGAACTAACAAACTCACCAACTTTAATCTAAGTTTTCAGTTCGACGTGAGTTTTACGACAAAATAGTCAAAGTAAACCGATTAAAATATGTAAGTGAAAATAAAAACACAAAACTGAGCTTGTAAGTGCTGAGGAAACTATTTATAATCAACTATCTTATCGTAACGAACGGGCAGACAGAGCAGTAACCAGGAATTCACTTCGGGGGTAAGCTCTGGACCAGAGACAATAAGTAACAACTTTATTTATGTAAAATTATAATATACTAGCGGTCCCGCCCGGTTTCACCCGGGTGTAAAAGAACGAATGGGGAAGGGAGGAACATGAATACACACATTCATCTTAGTTTATCGAGATGAATGTTGTGTCCAAATTTCATGATGATCGGAGTTACCGTTCAAAAGTTTTTGTCGATAAAAAGCAGTATTTATGCTTTTTTTTAACTAAATTTAAATGTAAGCCTTAGAAGAAAGCAATGTAGAAAATAAAAAAAATAAATAAAAATATATTCGCCCAACGTAGGGCTCGAACTCAAGACCCTGATATTGACAGTCGTGTGCTCTACCGATTGAGCTAGCCGGCGTTGTATTCTGGCTACGCTATAATATGAGTATATTTAGTTAGTGCATTTCACCTGAATAGAAGCTTATTTTTGAGATACATTTTGCAACATTTTTCATTAATGCTCCGCTCCTAATGGTATAGCCTATAGCCTTCCTCGATAAATGGGCTATCCAACAAATTTTTTTTTTCAATTTGAACCATTAGTTCCTGAGATTAGCGCGTTCAAACAAACAAACAAACTCTTCAGCTTTATATATTAGTATAGATATGCTTGTTATACTATAATTTAACATAAATAAAAAATTTAATTAAAAGGCAACCGACGCGGATTGTCACCAGAAATAAAGCGCGTAACAACGATCTCTGGACTGATCTCGACATCACGATGAACGCTCATCAAGGCTAATCCAGTCAGTCGTGACTGTCCCATGCTGTTTCTCAAAAATGTTTTTAGCCTCCTCAACAAGGAAAAAGTACGCTCTGGTGTCGCCGTCGACACAGGTAGCGTCACGAGTATTGACAGTAGTTTGTGAATCATGGGCAACATTACTGAGTTACAGCTGTCCAGCGCTTCTAGTGGTGTAGTGGGCCATTCCGCAGCAACTATTTTTGGACCACTTGCAGCGAATGGTAGCCCCCCGACGGATTTTCTTTGGTTACTTACCTGCGTTAAGTCGGGGGATTTTAGAATTTTATTTAATTCTTTTTCTATTATAACATTTACATTCGTCGTGGGTTTTTTAAAAATTAGTAATTTTGTTGGACTAAATAAATTACGAAAAATTCTTCCATAATGTTTCTCTAACGCTCTGACACATGTTCAATGATTGAAAAACATGTAAATTTATGTAAACGACCGATTTTTGTGATGCAACTTTACCGAGGTTCTGTATTTAGAAAATAATTTACTTTATTTTTAATTATAAAACAAATAGCTTAATTAGAATACAATTAAATTGATTGCTAAACCAAACCCGTCGCAACAATATTAATGGGATTGCGTTATGAAAATACAGGATGTTTCAGATTTATGCTTTGTGTAATTTATTTTATTGATTTACTAGCTGCTCCCCGCCGCTCAGCACGCGATTGTGATGAAACACGGTATAGCGACAACAATAGTGGAACTTTTAGCTATATATTATATCTCCGACACGACTGGACCGATTTTGATGGAACTTTCACTGGCAGATAGCTGATGTTATAAGGAGTAACTTAAACTAATTTTATTTCATTTATAACTAGCCGTTACCCGCGGCTTCGCACGCGATTGAGACGAAACACGGATGCATTCCCATTATTGGCATAGCTACTCACTTCTCGATGTAGACCCCCCTAATAAATTTCAAAATTGATGACATTCGCGTGATCATCATCCTGACAAACCTTGAAAATGACACCCATGTTAATTTTTAGACTATTTACTTTTTTCGCCCTGTGAAGGGGTTGTTTTTGAAAAAGCACGAAACAAGTGTTTTTTTTTATTAATTGTTGACAGGAGTAATCCTGCACATTTTCGAATTGATACATCTATCTTACATATGATTACTCCCTGAAATTTTTTCAGAACTAATATAATATATCTTTGAGCTGATGTCGCCATGTGGCAGTGCCCGCTAACTCATACTGCTAGTTGCCGGTCGGTGTGCTACAGTGACGCGCCATTTGAACGTAACCAGTTGCGCCCGCCGACTTGATGTCGCTACATGATACGGATACAGATTTTCTTGATAAAACACCGTCATTTTGTGCAAAATATTTACAAATTATATATACAAAAACCTTTCTCGTTTATCGCTCTTTCTATTAGTGAAAATCGTATGAAAATCCGTTCAGTAGTTTATGAGTTTATCCCGTTCAGAGAGACATACAGACGCAGCGGATGAGACCTTATTTCATATATACAGGGTGTCTCATTTTAAAGTAGCCACCCTTATTACTCCGTTATTTTTGAAGACACAAAAAAAACAAATGTTCGATAACTTCCAGTGTCCATTTTTATTGCTTTATGAAACACACACACACACACAAACAAAACACTTTGAGACATAAATCAGACCGTGCAACCGCCCTCTGGTATGTCTTGGGTAATGCTAACGCCAACGGTAAAAAAAACGATTATTACCACGATAAAAACGGCGCCAATCGAAAAATGGTTCAGACATTTTTTATAGCATATTTTCTCCTCTATCGAATGGGCTAATAAAAAATATAGGTTTTCGCTTAAAAAACAATTTTGATATGCGTATCTCCGAACTGGCGCCATCTATTGGGATGTTCATGTGTGCATATTGTTTCCCGCTCCAAACTGAGCATGTTTTATTTGCAGAATTTTTTTCTTCAAAAATAACGGAGATATAAGGGTGGCTACTTTAAAATGGGACACCGTGTATAGATGTAGTGATATATACAGGCTGATTCCCAAAGTTGACGTTATCCTTTCACCAGCGAATAGGGCTTCAACAAATAAGACTTTTTTTCTTTGGCGCTTTTTCTAAATATCAACGTCAACGGAGATACAGGGTGTCAAAGTTTTATTTAAAAAATTAAAATTTATTAATAACTGCCAAACCACTCGAGATATTTAAGAAAAATTTTGCAGGTGTCAAAAACTACGTGGAAGGGAAATTCTTCAATAAATAAAATATTTTTGGGTTGACCACTGGCACGCGTAGAAAAAAGTTGTTTAATGTTTAAAACAAAAAATGGTACGCCACTGATTTTTCTAAAAATAAAATTTTTTATTGAATTTCCTGTTCAATTCTAAAAAGAAAAGCTCTTTTATTATTTTTTGGTACGGCGCACCGTTTTCGAGTAAAAAATAAAAACTTTGACACCCTGTATCTCCGTTGATGTTGATATTTCGAAAAAGCGCCAAAGGAAAAAAAATTTTATTTGTTGAAACCCTATTTGCTGGTGATAGGATAACGTCAACTTAGGAATCATCCTGTATATGCATAAGACACAAAATACGTATCTTCAGTATGAGGTAAGTCATAGATGAGACGCGAGCCATAACAAATATCATGAAGTTAGCCACAAGCCAGAGGTAAATAGAATATTATTATATACGGGAACTATTCCTGGAATAAAGGTCGCTGTGTTTCATTGTAATATAATATGATTCCCTCAGGCATGAATCTAAGGCAAACGTTACATTGGCGTCGACTCCATATTGTTTCAGATGTAAACAAGCATAGCAATTTTGGCTTGAGAATAACCGACCTGAGAGCACTAAACTCACATTCGGGGGCAGAAGTACTGGGTTCGAATTCCGGCGGGGGCAAATGTAGCTGAGACTTTTTCCTTCTGCCTCTCGCCGAGAAACAATAATTCCAGTTGAGGTTTTCCATGGTTTCCTCAATAATTCTAGATAAATATATCGAGATGGCTCCTTATTTAAGGCCATGGATTACTTGTCATATTCCCATGCTCAAAAGATGCCTATCTTATCCTAATGTCCTAAAATTCCTTCATTCGTCCATCGCTTTTAATTAATTGAAGTTTAATAGAAAATCGCGGAAAGTTGTGGTAGATGGAAATTAATGGTGGTCTGTTTTGAAATAATGTCGAGAAACAGAACCATATATAGTATATTGTGCGACTAGTGAGAGAAGGAGAATATTCCACTCGCGTGTTACCGCACTCGCTACGCTCGTGCGGTAACACGCGACTGGAATATTCTCCTTCGATCAATAGTCGCACATAATACTTTATTCAACTAGCACGAGTAATATGTAATCGGGGCCCTGATAAAAGAGGGAAAAATAATAAATCACTTCATTGATTGACGTACCCACCGCCCTCGATGCACACAAGAAGACTCTGACTTTCGCTGAATTGCGATGCTGTTTTCATATATGCAAATCGCTACCGCGTTTCTATTGGTCCAGAAACTATGCAGTAATAATTCATTACCGTACAGTTTCGGCTCGCTACCGCGTTCCTATTGGTTCAGAAACTATGCAGTAATACATTATCGTACAGTTTCGGCTCATTATTAGCACTCTACGCGTTAACATGAAGTAATTTATTATTTCTCCCGAATTTAGCAGGGCCCAGAAATTATATATTACTCACGCGTGTTGAATAAAGCATTATTATTATTATTATTATTTTGAGTTGAGAATAGCCAAGCGTGTAGTTGGAGCAAGTGAAGTTTCCTTTTGGAAGACATGTTTCCAGGAAACGCGTTCGAAAAAAATTATATCTATCTCACCCGGGTGAAACCGGGACGGACCGCTAGTTAAATACATAAAATATTGTGTTAAATTCTAAAAATACCTATATTATCTATATAAAAGAAATTATTGTCTTCTATATTATGATTGAATTTCAAAGGTACCTAAGTATCTTACAACTTCCAAGATTCAATATTCCATGATATGAAAGAAATACAGGCGGTGATTTTCAAACAAATCGTTTACAAGGAATCTAATAATAATAATGCGTTTAACGTCCGTTTCTCGACTTTATGTCATAACAGACGCAATTCGCACCATTACTATTTTTTTTCTACCACACTTCCCGTTATTTTCTACAATTTTTAAACTTCAACTTAAATAATAGCAATGGGCGAATAAAGGAATTTTTAGGAAATTAGGATAAGGTATAGGCAAATTTCGAGCATAGGAGTTTGACAGGTAATCGGCCATGGTCTTGAATAAGGAACCATCTCGATATTTATCTGGAATTATTGAGGGAAACCATGGAAAACCTCAACAAGATGGCCGATACAGGAATTACCGTTTCTCGACGAGAGGCAGTAGGAAAAAGTCTTAGCCACATCTGTCCCCGCCGGGATTCGAACCCGGTACATCCCGAATGCGAGTCTAGTACTCTCATCACCACGCCACCCCGCTCGATCAGCAAGGAATCATAAAAAACAATAGGTAACTCAGATTCGTGCACACACACACACACACACCCACACACCAACACAAAGAGAAGAGGGGAGGGGTGTCGATCGAAGTGAATACTATGTATAATACGCGCCACGTGTCTAAAGGGTTCGGAAGTTAGTCACAAACAGCGTCGCAAGGGCACATTATAGAGCCGTTGTGACTCCCACCACCTCCCAGCTACCTGCTCGTCGGTGATTGGCCGTGATCTCTCGTTGTCTTTGTCACTTTCCTGCTTTAAAGTACAGTCGAGTACGCTATTGTCAAGTTGTTATTGCTATGTTAGTTTTGTTGAGTTGCGAGTTTGTAGTTTTTCAACAGACTGTACAAGCGCAAGCCCGCATTCGCATCTAACTTCCGAGTCTGTTAGATTCGTGGCGCGTATTATTTAAATTGGCGTAAATTAATGAAATTTTGAGACGCACTGCCACTGGCTTCATATCACGTCATAACAACACACCTAGTGGATTAGTTGAGAAGCTCTGTTCCGTACCTCAGAGAAACATTAATCTCTTAGAGAATCGACTGCCAGCGCAGGTACATCTCCTCCAATAAAAGAAAAGAAGAAAAAAATAGACATATAGGGATTGAGAGTATTATACTCGAAAGATATTAGCTGTATTTGCAGAGCAGCCATGACAGTTCCAGTACTATGTGGCAAATATATTGCTGTAGCGAATTCTCCACAATTTCTTAAGGCAGCTGCACACTGTAATATAATGGACGGCCCTGTATATCTATTAGTGATGTGCCGGATATCCGTATCCGTATCCGCGGATATCCGTGGGAGAAGAAAGATCCGTAACCGTATCCGTATCCGTTAGTATTTGGCGGATCTTTTACCTTATTAATTTTCAATTCATAGATTAAATTTTATATATATGTATAGGTGATTAGGTAATAATGAAAAACTGTTAAATTCCATTCAGATTATTTTTTAAAATCGTATTTGGCACCTTTATATTGCAAACATTTATCGCAGTGAGTACCATACCAATAGTACATAACTTAAAGGTACTAAAAAACTATCTTTATAATGAGATATTGCACATCGATCTTTGGAAAGAGACAATCTTTTATGAGAGTTAACTCTTAAAGAGGTCAATAACTTTTTCCCATAACAGATAGTCTCTTTCCTAAGGTCGATGTGCAATATTTACCGCCGCGTACTCTAAGAAAGTTAAGATCCGTATCCGTATCCACGGATCTTGAAACCAAATATCCGTATTCAGATCCATATCCGCGGATATACATTTTTAACGATCCGGCACATCACTAGTATCTATTATACAAGGGACACGAAATTATATAACCAACTGTAAATTGTAAGTTGAGTTCAATATTAAATGTACAATAAAATAGTTAGTCAAACTAGCAACACGTTATCCATTTGCTTTACATTACACACACGAAGCTAGAAACACTGCTGGGACTTCTGCTGGCCGGTAGGCTAAGCACGAAGCTGGAATAGACGCCACTGCGGACTCGCCTGCTAGCTCACAAGATAGGTTTTAAAATTAGAACAGGGGCTATTTTTCTTTCTAGGTCCGCTGTTAGGAAGCAGTTGTCACGAGGGCGACTTGAACAAGCGCCCACAAACAAACACTATGCCATAGTGTGTGTTCTGTTCAGAGACAATAAACATGCACGTTTGTTACCGTTCTATCACAGAATCTACTTGGAGAGCAAGCTTGTAAAGACGTCTCGTGTGAAGTGATCACATAATAGCAATTAAGAAAACCAGCGCTAGAAAACTAGTAAGCAAATCTAACAAGTACCTACCGGAAAATCCAGCCTCGTGTGCAGTGAGTAAATACGATCAGTCATTATACAATTACAAAACAAAAAAACATGTGCTAGTTAATTCGATAATAATTAATCAATTATTGTGTTTATAACCTATTAACATCGTTGTTTAAGTCACACTTTTAGAGCTTCGATATCAAATCCAAGTTCAAACAAAACAACACACTTCCAGCCAAGGGAGAGGAAACCTCAATAATGTTTCTTCTTTTATTTCGTTTGTTTGTTTTTTTTTTGCAACAGGCGCATGTTTAGTACAGTATAGTAATGTTTCGCTCCTGAGCGAGTCGTTCATAATGAACGACTCCCTTCTCGGAGCGGAGCGAGTCGCTCTATTGTTTGTGAATGAGTCACTCCAAGCGTCATTGCTCTGTTCTGAACTGTTGCATTCGCACATTTACAGAGCGCTCACAGCACAGACCACAGAGGCACTAGTGAACTTTGCACGTACGCAGTTATCTTTGCTGAGTCATTTAATGTTGAATGACACACTGTAAGTGCACTAGTACTAAGCTTACAGTGACTTAAACCATTCACATTGACGTCGTTGACAAATATATAATATTCTAACAGTAAACGTTATTATTGTTCAGCTTTTATTATATACTTTATAGTTTATCCGAAATGGGAATAATATAAGACCAGAATCATATGAAAATGAACTCAGAGTTGAGTGTGTGTATTGTACTGTGCAATGCTAAGTAACTCCTGAGCATGTATGATGACAGTGCACACCTCTGCAGTCTGCACACTTGTGTAGTGTCTCCTTTGAACGACTCGCTTTGAGCGACTCTTTTTAGTGAGCGGAGCGCACGGAGTCAGCTCCCAATAAAGAGTCATGTGGACACATCACTATAATATAATATATATATCCGACGACCACACGTCGCAACGGAGGCGGTGCGGGTGAGACGCAAGTGGAAATGGCTGAGTGATAGACATGGTACTCAATCATGAATCGATTGGACGATTTTTAAGGGTTTATATAATAAAATAATTATTTTTTGCGTATGGAACTGGAGTGCCGCAACTTTACATCAAAAGAGCCGCAGGTTGCCGACTCCTGGCGTAGTATAAAAAAATTTTCGTTTTAAAAAAATGTTATAGGTACCTTACACATAAAAAATACCATTTCCATTCTAGATACATAAATTATTATTTTTAAGGGTTTATATAATAAAACAATTATTTTTTGTGTATGGAACTGGAGAGCTACAACTTTACATCAAAAGAGCCGCATGCAGCTCGCGAGCCGCAAGTTGCCGACCCGTGGTGTATCAGTTTCGTTTCATTCATTTAAGACATTGACAACATATAAATTAGCTAAAGAAGCTCTTTCTGTTTATAATAGATGAAGTTTTTGAATTATTAACCGGTTAATTCTAAAAATAGAAATATTTGATTCGTTGACAAACGATCAACCGTTAACTAAACAAGTTCGTTGAATCAACGCCCACCACTATGAGAAGGTATCTAAAAATACAGGCCACATATTTTCCTTTCAAAATTTTCACCGCTTCGATAAATAGACGCGCCCACTAAAGAGTTAATAAATGCACATTTTTAATCAACTGAAATACTAACAAAAATAAAACATAATATCCGCTCAAAATATTTGGTTGAAGAAACAGTGCAATCGATTGACCCAAATTCTGTTTCAACACAAAAACATTCTATATATACAGGCTGATTCAAAAGATACGGTCCAAACTACAGGGGTGACTTAATAGTATTATCTACCTATATTAGGGTAATTCATTTACTCATCTATATTTAAGCGGCCCATAGACGCTCAAAATTATTGTACAATGTGGGTTGCACAATATTTTGACGGCGGCCTTTAGACGGTCAATATTATTGTACAATATTTTGGTTTATGCAAAGAATTGTACTGTATGGAGGCGATATTAAAGGTTGTGCAATATATTGCTCAATTGCGAGCACAGACGGTAGATACAGCCACATTGTGCAAACAGTCCCCACCAGAACTTCAGTCATCATGTTGTCACGATTTTAGTAGTCTTTGGACTTCACATCCCACAGAGTCGGAAGACCACGATACACCTCGATAAATTCAACAATAAATTGTCTTTCGGCTTTCTTGTCACCCATGATGAGGCGTAGTTGAGACGACTTGTTGAAACGATCGCTACTTGAGATCAACTGACGGGATATTGCGCAATCTTGACAACAGACGGCACAATATTTCCCCGTTTGTGCAATATATTTTCAAGATTTTGAAAATCACACAATATATTGCGCAACCTTTCAATCTCGTATACACACGGTCAATTATATTGCACAAACCCAAATATTGCGCAATAATATTGAGCGTCTATAAGCCGCTTAAGCATGAATGAGGTATACAATAATATGTCCATAACCACATATTATAAGATGGTAACAACAAAGTCAAATTGTACCAAAACTTCCATTTCGGTGCAATTTGTTATATAGATAGCAATATATCTATATACAGTGTAAACTCTTTATAACGTCCTTCGTTATAACGAAAAACTCCCTATAACGCCGAAATTTTTACGATTTGGTTGGTTTACCTTAAAACCTATACATTAATACCCTCTTTATAACGCAACAGCCATTCTCTATTACGAAGAAATATGTTCATATTTAGGCGTCAGCAAATGTTTACAGACATAAAGAGGACCATTCTGAACCATCACCATCTATTCAACAAGCACTTGATGACGCCAAACTATAGGTATATGTGTTTGTACCTATATGTGTTTGGAATAAATTAATTTTGTGAAAATTGGTTATTTTTCTTTCTTCCCTCCATATAACGAAAATTATTTATAACGAAAAAAATGTTCGGTCCCTTAAAATTCGTTATAAAGAGATTATACAGTACATTGAAGATTATTGTTAATTTGGTTGTTTTTCTTTCTTCACTCCATATAACGGTAACTCTCTATAACGATAAAAAATGCTCGGTCCCTTGAGTTTCGTTATAAAGAGTTTACACTGTACATAAAATAAAGTCCCTCCGCCACGTCTGTCTGTCTGTCTGAACGCGATAAACTCAATTCGTCCCGCAGTAGAATTTTCTCCGGCCAGCGAAGCATTTTATAAATGATTACTAAGAGCGAAAATAGTTTGCCAAATAATTTGGCGCATAAAAAAATTTTTAAAAAATAGTAAATAGCAAGGGCGTAGATAGCCACAACAAACGAAAAAATTGTACAGGACCACAGGCACCCAGCCACAACAGGGACCTTTATTTTTTTTTTGCTCTCCAAATTTTTAGCCCACGGTCAAATTTTCATCAGCAATACAAATCTTTGAATTTTTGAATCTTTCAAACTTTCAATTTTGCATACAATCGATTAGTTAATAAATAACTTAATATTAATTATTTTTTATATTTTTTTAGATATTTCTGAAGAAGATCCAAATCCGGATCGAAACGTCATCTTGTGTTATATTGATTTGTATTTTTATTATTTTTGTCAATATATCGTATGGTCTGAGAAAAATTGGTCGACAATTTTATTTATTTCATCAGCAATGTAGCTCGACGATCAAAAGATTTGCCCACCCCTGTTCTAAACTCAGTCTTTTAATCGGACCTTCAATTTTCGAGCTATAACAGTTTTAAAAGTCTGAAGAGTTAAATCGATTAAAACGATGACTACTTCGATCAAAATCACTCCCAACTGCTGCGCCTTAATGGCTAAGGAAGTTCCACTTCTAGATAAGAGAGTCTAAATATAGCACGGTATAATAAAAATGCCAGACAGCTGTGGAACAGATAATAAACTCTAAATGAGTTTTAAAATGGAACTTTCTATTGATTGGAAAGCACTTGCAACCATCCATACACATAATACGTCTGTATATTTCACAGCAGGGGCGCATTAGTGATGTGTCCACATGACTCCTTATTGGGAGCTGGCTCCGTGCGCTCCGCTCACTTAAAAGAGTCGCTCAGAGGGAGTCGTTCAAAGGAGAGACACTAGACAGTACGCACTACACAAGAGTGCAGACTGCAGAGGTGTGAACTGTCATCATGCCATGCTCAGGAGTCACGTAGCATTGCACAGCACAATACACACTCAGCTCTGAGCTCATTTTAATATGATTCTGACCTTATATTATTCGCATTTCGGATAAACTATAAAGTATAATAAAAACCTGACAATAATAATTGTTACAATATTATATCTTTGTCAACGACGTCAATGTGAATGGTTTAAGTCACTACTATCACACTTACAGTGTCATTCAACATTAAATGACTCAGCAAAGATAACTCCGTACGTGCAAAATTCACTAGTGCCTCTGTGGCCTGTGCTGTGTGCGCTCTGTAAATGTGCGAATGCAACAGTACAGAACAGCTCAGCACAGAGCAATGGCGCTCGGAGTGAGAATTTCACAAAAAAAGAGCGACTCACTCCGCTCTGAGAAAGGAGTCGTTCATTATGAACGACTCGCTCAGGAGCGACACATCACTATGCCGCTTTAAGGAAATAATTTTTACAACAAATTTTGTCATCAAACATTCTCTGTAAAATATCTGCTATTCATGCGTGATAGCGATTATAAAATGATTAATTTAACACTAGTGCGTAAAGTATAACAAAAGCAATGCGATATTACTAGTTTAACAGTCATATCTCGGTCATTTGCCATTTAAATTCATATAAGCAATACATACTAGTGATGTGCCGGATCGTTAAAAATGTATATCCTTTGGAAAGAGACTATCTGTTATGGGAAAAAGTTATTGACCTCTTTAAGAGTTAACTCTCATAACAGACTGTCTCTTTCCAAAGATCGATGTGCAATATCTCATTATAAAGATATTTGATTTAGTACCTTTGAGTTATGTACTATTAGTATGGTACTCACTACGATAAATTTTTGCAATATAAAGGTGCCAAATACGATTTTAAGAAATAAAAAATAATTTGAATGGAATTTAACAGTTTTTCATTATTACCTAATCACCTATATATATAAAATTTCATCTATTTATTGAAAATTAATAAGGTAAAAGATCCGCCAAAAAATAACGGATACGGATCTTTCTTCTCCCTCGGATATCCGCGGATACAGATATCCGGCACTAATACATACATAGATAGTAGGCGTTGTTTTCGTAAACACATACGATTCCAATATGGCCGAACTGAACAGTCAATATTAAGGCTGGAAATACTGCTAGAAACACTATAACTTTGACTTCCGCTGGCCAGCAAGCTGGGTACGAGGCTGGAAATGACGTCACTGCGGGTTCGCCTGCTAGCTCACAAGATAGATTTTAAAATTAGAACAGGGGGCTATTTTTCTTACTAGGTCCACTGCTTGCTCTGAGCAAGAACCAATCGGGAAACAGTATCTTGTCACATGTGCAACACGAACAAACGCTCACAAACCAACATGGCATCATTCTGCTTAGAGTTAGACAACAGACACGTTTTGCTCTGTGTTTATATTTGAACTGTCACTGCGTGCGCACCAGATCTATCCATAAAACAAGCTTGAAAAGACGTCTCGTGTGAAGCGAACACATAAAAGCAATCAAGAAAACCAGCGCTAGAATACTAGAAGTCAAATCTAGCAAGGAATCTAGCGGCAAATCTAGCCTCGTGTGCAGCGGTCTTTACATACGAAAGGCCCCGTCCGGCTTCGCCCGAATTTGTAGATTGCCACCATTTTTTCGTCGACTTACATTGCAAAATTCGTTTCCACGAAAAGTGCTTTTATTTTAACGCGATAATATAATAGCCTATGTCCATCCATAACTTGAAAGATAGATTTGATTAGATCAAAAGTAATCGTATTTCGTAAGTTTTTTATCTAATCAAATCTAGCTTACAAAGAACGGGCGACTGAAGCAGATATAAGAAATAAATCGGTTGCAACAAACACGATTGGGCTGAAAATGATACCACTTATGTTTTGGCTCTTAGTTCGTATATATAGGTATAACTAATTTTATATAGATCAACGTGCAGTATCAAAAGCCAGCAGTGTAATTACAAGGGCAGCAGCAAGTTCGAAAGGCGCGTGTGTTTAGTTAGGCCTAGCACACAATATGAAGAGCGTTCAACGCGCGTTGGCCTAACGCGCGTTTACAATATCTATACAATTGTATATAACTGTTTACATGATAACGCGCGTTCAACGCGCCACCAACGCGCGTTATCATGTAAACAGTTATATACAATTGTATAGAAACTGTAAACGCGCGTTGGGCTAACGCGCGTTGAACGCCTCTCATATAAACTAGGCCTAGTGTTGTCCAGTAGGCGTTTGGGCTTGAACCACGAAGTCTGTAACCAGGAGACCCAGCTCGAGCGTAGTGGTGGACCGATATCTGTCGCATAAAATTATTATACGGATTTTAAAATATTTTTCATAAGAAAAGTGTAAGTTTATATAAATTCCATATACTTTTATTCGATACTGCGAGCATAGGAATCAAATCGCAATCGAACTATTAGGGTGCAAACATATACTTCTGTCTTTTTTTACGCCGTAAGCACTGGCGTATCCAGGAGGGCAAAGCAAGCACGGGGGACCCGGCTTAAGAAATTTCTAATTTGCCCCTTCCTGGGCCAAAAGCTAGGTACGCCCATGTTAACGTCATAGAAAAAGACAAAGTTTTTGAAACAGAGATACTTTATTCAGATTGAATGCAGTGCAATCAACCAATCCTACCATCGGAGAAATCAGGGAATTGCATCGAAGAAAGAGACGCAGATATATTTTCGATACGCTTTAATGCGTTCACTCACCGCACATTGAGTAGATAGGCAATGATTCATATAGTTAATTAATAGATATATGATAAATTCACACAAGATTATTTTAATTTTATTTATTATCATACAAAATCGCTATTTTTGGCAGTCCTGCGTCCAAAATAGTTATTTATAATTCAATAACACTGTACTTATTCTTAAATCAATTAAAAATAAGTGATTTGCACATTTCTTCTCTTTCACTGCAATCAGATTTCCGATCCGACGATGTAAAATAACTTGCTTTTATTTGAAACTAGTTGCTCGATCTGGCTTCGCCCGAATTTGTAGATTCCCACCGTTTTTTCGTCGACTTACGTTGCAAAATTGGTCTCAACGAAAAGCGCTTTTATTTTAACGCGATAATATTATAGCCTACGCCCATCCTGAAGGTTCGTTCTAAATATAAGTCAAAACATTTTTGAAATCGGATGAGTAGTTTCGGAGATTACCTCCTACATCCAAACAAACTCTTTATAATATTTATTATTAGTATAGCTATTTCGAAACTTTACAATAATACATAACTAGTGTTTAAGTTTGTGAGAATTAAGACGGTAAGATCGAGTAAAACTTTTGTTACAAACGTCACACTGATACGGCTTCTCACCAGTATGTATACGTTTGTGACTGTTTAAATGGCCTAATTGTGTAAAATCCTTATCACAAACGTCGCACTTATAAGGTTTCTCACCAGTGTGTATACGTTTATGACTGTTTAAAGGGCCTATTTGAGTAAAATTCTTATTACAAACGTCGCACTTATATGGTTTGTCGCCGGTATGTATTCGTTTGTGACTGTTTAAAGGGCCCAATTGAGTAAAATGCTTATCACAAACGTCACACTTATACGGCTTATCACCAGTATGTATTCGTTTATGACTGTTTAAAGTGCTGAAGTCTGTAAAATCCTTATCGCAAACATCACAGTTAAACGGTTTCTCACCAGTATGTATTCGTTTGTGACTGTTTAAGTGGCCTAGCTGAGTAAAATGCTTATCGCAAACGTCACACGTATACGGTTTGTCCCCTGTATGTATACGTTTGTGTCGATTTAAAGTCCCAAGATCGGTAAAATCTTTATCACAAACGCCACAGGTGTACGGTTTATCTCCAGTGTGTATTCGTTTATGACTGTTTAAAGGGCCCAATTGAGTGAAATGCTTATTACAAACGTCACACGTATACGGTTTCTCACCAGTATGTATCCGGCCGTGTATGTTCAAAGTGTTAAGATCGGTAAAATGCTTGTTACAAACGTCACACTGATATGGTTTCGCAGCAGTATGCGTACGTTTGTGCCTATTTAAAACGTTCAATTGTGAAAAATATTTATTACAAACGCCACAATGATTCGGTTTCTCACCAGGATGAGTTCGTTTGCGTTCATTTAATATTGATGATTTATCAACCATAATGCTAGGTGGAGTCTTCACCCGGACATCATCAGATGGATCCAAATCTGTAATGACTTCGCAGCTGATTTTACTGACGTTAGATGATGCGTCATCAACATCAGTTAAAATTGAAGAATCATCATTTATCGGTTCGTGTTTAATTTCGTATTTTACGAACGTTCGATCGTTAATTGTGTTTGTTGAAATACAAGTTGCCTCTTTCCAGGTAGTGCCTACTTTAGTGTCATCTATGTCCAGCTTCGATTCATTACAATTAATTTCGTTGTGATCATGTTTGGATAAAGTTTCTACTTTGTCTGGTCGAAGCAACAAATCATCATCCGTCGGTTCGTCTTTGATTTCAGTTTTTAAAAATATTGTATTATTCATTTTGTTTGCTGAATGGTTCGCAGGCGACTTTTCCTCCCAAATAACATCCATTTTAATACCAGAACGTGTTAATTAAGTTCTAAACATTCGAAAGCGCACGGTTGTTGTTGATAGCGTCGAAGTGTTTTGTACGACTGCACTACTTGCGTCTGGAACTGGTCAAGATTCTTTAGTTTAAAGCTGGCGGATGACATTATATCGAGTCCCTATCTGAAAATCCAGGAAGATTTATTAATTTAAAGTACTATTCTATACAGATAAATAAAATTGAAGTGTCTATTCGTCAAAATAAAAGGTTTTTATTAAATGGATTTAACTCAATTTGAAATTATGAATTAGAAATATATTTTGTATAAAAGTGAAGTTTATGTAAATGGATTACCTGAACGGGAGTACACATTGCAATTATATCAGCTACTAGAACTTTCAATATCTACAGTTGAATATAAATACATTTTATTCGTGACACGTCACATTGTAAACACAACGAACATTTTACACTTAAATCATAAGAATTTACAGATATTTATTTAACGATGTGAACAATTTTAACCGACAAGCAATTTCGATCGATCTGTCTACTAAAAACAGTGTTGCCACTAGTCAGCTTTGCCAGTATACGTGAAACCAATGTTGAATAAAAGAAAGTACAGTGTAAACTCCATTTAACGTCAGTCGATATAACGACAGACTCCCTAAAACGTCGAAATTACTTAACTCTAGTTGGTTTACCTTACTGTTCATACAATGATATAATCTAAATAACGACACACCCACTTTACAATATGTCATCATTAATCATACTTGTTTGTTATTTTGTTGCTTTGTTGTCGGCATCACGCGTACCAAAGATTTTAAGAGATTCAGCACACACGTTCATGGCTTACATGTGTGTAGTGTCTGTGAAGTTAAACAACTTTGGTGTAACTATGGCGAAAGCAGGCGGAAAGAACCAAAGTTTTCCCAGGTAGTGATAAAAGCGCCATCTCGCGTGCGCCAGAAAACGGTCTGTCTCGAAACACGGCAAGCATAGGAAGCTACATATAGAATTCGATGTCGAAATCGTCGCTCATATTACAACAAATCCGAACATAGGTCTATAACAATTAGCAAAATTGATGCCGGAAGTAAGCACTTATCGAGATTATTTTAAAAGCAAATAAACGCAAATCCTATAAAATACTTCCATCATCGTGAATTGGTACGCGGAAACGATGAATAACAAAGAATGTCATTTAGCGGAAAATAGTAGACCAAATCTTTGATTAACGTCTGATTAACTCTTCAATAAATAAAATTATGAACCAATTTTTCAGACAATATATTAATAAAATATATAATTAATACATTAACGTTTCGATCCGGATTTGGATCTTCTTCAGAACTGATCTAAAAAATATAAAAAATAATAATAATTATTATTATTTTTTTATATTTCGATATTAATTAATAATTTTGAAGGAATTTTATAAAAAGCGCATTAGAAATTAAATATAAATTATTTTTTATATTTTTTAGATCAGTTCTGAAGAAGGTCCAAAATTGATTTCAAGTTGTAACCCCAAACAGACAAACAAGATTACGAGATAAAGAAGTTAGATTGTACTGGCGGGCAGTGGGACGAGGAGAAACATCCCATGCCGTGAATAGATGAGATATGATAGCTATAGAAAAAATTAATTCATTACAAAAAATCGTTCCACTTAAAATGCAACATACACCGGGCACGCAAGGGAGGCTCGTATGCAGCTATTAAAACAACACACGCTATACTAAATACTGTACTGCAACCATATAGTTTTATTCTATACTGAGCATAGGAATAAAATCGCAATCGAACCATTAGGGTTCAAACATATACTTCTGTCTTTTTTTACGCCGTAAGCACTGGCGTATCCAGGAGGGCCAAACAAGCACGGGGGACTCGGCTTAAGAAATTTCTAATTTGCCCCCTCCTGGGCCAAAAGCTGGGTACGCCCATGTTAACGTCATAGAAAAGGACAAAGTTTTTGAAACAGAGATACTTTATTCAGATTAAATGCAAGTACACCAACCAATCCAATCATCGGAAAAATCAGGGAATTACATCGAAGAAAGAGACACAGATATATTTTCGATACGCTTTGTTGCGTTCACTCAGCGCATACTGAGTAGATAGGCAATGATTCATATAGTTAATTAACAGATATATGACTGCAATGGGAGCGACATCTATTGACAACAGCGCCATTTGTTGGTCGTTAAAGCAACACACGCTATACTAAATATTTTAGGGCAACGGAAGCGACATCTGTTGAAAACAGCGTCATCTGTTGGACGTGAAAGCAACGCAGGTAAACCAGACTGAGCCACAGCAACGCGTGGCCGGGTACAGCCAGTTATTAATATAATTATTGAAAATACACAGCTGTATCCAAAGATAATAAGAACTTTGTAGTTGGCAACATTTATAATTACAATGTCAACATTTTAATACGTGGCCAAACATGTTGGTTATTTATTTGGTCTTCCCCGCGTCTTTGCATCCCCTGGGACATAATCCATAGCATGTTTATTTTGTGCCCCATCTTTGTACTGCATAAAGCAGATGTTTGACTAGCGAAACAAGAGAAAAATAAACCGCAACCAGCTTAAAAAATTCGTATACATGTTGACATAATATGACTTCTACTCAACAGGTTCGTACCAAGCCAGAATAGTCTTTTTTTTCGCTCGCCACTGGACTTTTAAGGCTTAGTGCGTTCCTCTCGATGCGAAATGTTACTAATCATATCTTCTTTCATACTATGGTCATTCATAATGAGTACTTAATATCTATACTAATATATAAAGCTGAAGGGTTTGTTTGTTTGTTTGAACGCGCTAATCTCAGGAACTACTGGTTCAAATTGAAAAAAAAATTATTGGATATCCCATTTATCGAGGAAGACTATAGGCTATATAATATCACGCTACGACCATGAGGAGCGGAGCAATAATGAAAAATGTTGCAAAATGTATCTCAAAAATAAGCTTCTATTCATGTGAAATGCACTAACTAAATATACTTATATTAGCTTTTTGAGTACACAACCCCGAATGGCTCAATCGGTAGAGCATGCGACTGTCAATATCAGGGTCGTGGGTTCGAGCCCCACGTTGGGCGAATATATTTTTATTTTTTTTTTTATTATTTTCTACATTGCTTTCTTCTAAGGCTTACATTTAAATTTAATTTAATTTTATTTAAATAATTAAAGAAAAAAACTTATTAGTTAAAAAAGTTTAAATACTGCTTTTTATCGACAAAAACTTTTGAACGGTTACTCCGATCATCATGAAATTTGGACACAACATTCATCTCGGTAAACTAAGATGAATGTGTGTACTCATGTCCCTTCCTTCCCCATTCGTTCTTTTGCACTCGGGTGAAACCGAGCGGGACCGCTAGTTGCAGATATATTAAGAAATAAGTTGACAAAATTTCATTAGTTTCTTAGTGATTTGAGATACCCGTCATGCATCCTCACAGATTCCATGTGGTAAAACCAAGCAACTTTGATAAATCACTTGAGTAAATAAATATAGTTTAAAAAAAACTAAAAAACACGCTTTATATCGAACTAAAAAGTAAAAAATATATTTTTTTAAATAAGCTTAAAACAATAATAAATAAAAAATACTAGTATTATTGTGAAAAAAGCGTGGGGCGCTCTATGTACGAAAATGTGGAACAAAGCGCCCCACGCTTTTTTCACAATAATACTAGTATTTGTTAAATTTTTGATTAACGTCTGAATAGAACTCTTCAAATAGGTCGACAATTTTATTTATTTGACTAGTATTTTTTATTCATTATTGTTTTAAGCTTATTTAAAAAAAAATATTTTTTACTTTTTAGTTCGATATTAATTAAGCGTGTTTTTTAGTTTTTTTAAACTATATTTATTTTTCACTTTTTAGTTTGATATAAAGCATGTTTTTTAGTTTTTTTTAAACTATATTTATTTTCCACTTTTTAGTTCGATTTATTGTCAAAAATTTGCCGAAAAAAAAAAACAATTTTTTTTCGGCGTAGACGGGATTAGAACCCACGACCCGTGATTCCGAGAGTTGACGTCAGCGAAGATCCGTGCTTTAGACCGCACGGCTAACCACTGTAGTTACAGTGCTGGTATATTATACTACAGTAATAAACCACTTGCTGTAGTCCAAACGGAGATTACAAACAAACATACATACAAACTTACAAGTGAAGTCAATATAAAGCGTGTAAAAAGAATACATCAATGTATGGTAACCGCATCGAATGCAAGCTGCGATATATATCCCTGCTGTGCCACTACGTGTTGACTCTATACACCAGCTGATTCTCAAGGTCGTCAAAACGTCGGGCGACGATCGCGTTACATCAAACGTTCCCAGACATTTCGTAGGTAAAGATTTTCGTGCATACAAGATATCGAAACTAAGGTTTAGTTAGTAACAAAAAGCAAATTGTAGTCATCCACCCTAACTGTACACGAAAAAAACACACATCAGCTGATTCTCAAGGTCATTTTGAACGTTCATGATAAGTAGGATCTTAAACTTACCGAACATTAGCTAGAGTGTGTCTCCTATTCCTGAGGTATCTGTTGTGGTATTTCTGTAGATCGCCAATGCTTCCTTGTTCGGCCTGCATCTTGGGAACGCTCCCACCGACAGGGGTGGCTCCCACACCACTTCCTGCGATGTTCTGCAATGGTAATCCAGCACTAATTCCACCACCACCCACACCACTGCCACTAGCACCAGGAGCACCTCCCGCACCAATAAGATTTATAACACCACTTGCACTATCACTACTGCTCGTCGTACTGGCACAAGATCTCGTACGCAACTTTCCACTCTTTCTTTTCCCGGACGTCGCGGATGACGTGACTTTCACAGAAAGCGTCGGCGACGGCGACTGGGCCGTGAAAAGGTTACGACGCTTCTTACTGCCACCGTAACCGTATCGAGTGTAACTCGAAACTATCGAAAGCTCGTCGAGTTCGTCGTCTTCGTCGTTTTCGGGATGTTGCTCGCCGCCCTCATCCTCTTCCTCGCTATCTTCCTCTTCCTCGATGTCCTGCAGGATTGGCGATTTGTTGGAACGGATTGTCGGAGGACTGCTGAAGATTATATCGGAAGGGTTCACTTGATCGTCGGTATCGGATGTGCCACCGTTGTTGCCACCGGTCGTCTTGTGAGAACTCGAAGATGTGGTTGCATCTCCGTTGCTTGTCTCGGTTGCCCTGCAGCAGGGCAGGCAACACTTAAAAACGCCCCCTCCAACCAGTGTGGCGAATTAAGCGTACCACATTGACAACAATAAATAACTCTGTTAATTATACATTGTTCATTGTTAATTTATCAAGGATTACCACGAGACAAAACATTATTGTTAGAACGATTATTATGGAGAGTCAATGATTGAAGGCAGAGACAGTTAAATTCGCACAAAATTTAAAACTACAAACATTTATATACTTTTTTTGATCACATTTATTTTTGACATGGACACATCGACTTGTAAATTTGAATTTTATCACTAATGAAAATTGTTTTCACAAGATATTTTTACTTGACAGCTTTTTCTTGTCAAGATAACACTTTAGTTTCTTTTTCTTCTTGTTCGTATATCAAGTCAGACAACTTTTAGTTAAGTAAAAACTTTTCAATCAATTTAAAGAACAACACGTTTTTCTTATTAAGTATTTAATTTTGTTTTTTTTCCGTATATAGGAAAAGAAGAAGATTTTTGTTAGATGTTTAGAAAAAACTTTTTTCTAAATAGAACACTTTGTTAGATAAACACGAATGTAACAGATTTATAAAAAAATCAATTTATTTATCTAGAATTTTAGATTATTAATTTTTAATTGGATATGACAAAGATAATTTTTTTTGATATTCGTGGATTATTGATTGTCGAACATTGTACACAGCGCGTAGTTTTTTTTTTAGAGAGAAAGCGTATTTTTTTTATCTTAATCGTTTAATACCACCGCTTAATTTCAAGTAATAGATAATGTATCTTTTTATGATAATATTTTATAATTTAAATTATTCAAATTTTTACCGAGATTGATACACGTAAACATAAAATAGATATTTTCAGGCAGAAAAATGACATCATTACGTCATCGCTTACAGAAATATCTATCAACGCGAGAACACATAAAAATATTATCCAAGAAAATGTCAATTTTATTTACAGCGCATTCATCAAATGATTGCCACGAAAAAGTACATCACAACTTTTTACACGAAGCTTAGATTCAATTAAAAAACTGCGCGAAGTCAACTCCTCACAAAAACGTTTTTAATTATTCGTTAGTTATGAACGAACTATTTGTTTATTCTTTACGAATCCTAAAAAGGGACCACTTTGTTCAGTCGTAGCGAAACCTGAAAAAACGCGGTCTCCGCTTGAAGTACTTTAAAAAAAAAACAATATAGTAGCTAACCTCGTTTCCGTGAAACTGTTTTATTACTCGTGTTACGAAGTTCAACTTTACAGCTAAGTAATTTGTCGCATAAAAGTGAGGTTAAGTAAGGACCGTTATAGAATAGAGTGGTGTCGGTTATTCGCCGCTTCGAGGCATCTCTACAGAAACAAAACACAACCGCGTAAACAAATGAACGTCGCGTCGCAATCTGTCTCTCTTTCGCAACTGAGAAACAGGAGCGGGAAATGCTTTTCTTCGTGCAACAGAAGAAACAAAACAAGGTCGCGGACGGGCAGGACAACACTGAGGGTACACTAAAAAGAGAGGGGTTGGGGGTGGTATGGGGTCACGGGAGGGAAAGTGTTCAAATGTCACGAACGTCACTATCACGTTTAGTTTTTTGACGCACTCGTTTATAAAAAAAATTAATAAATGTTATCAAGCCATTTTTTTCAAAAATTTATTTTAAATCACTTCGGTTGAGTCAATTGTTTTGAATGCCGAGGAAACATTTAGAACACATTGAAGTCACGCTTAAAACATTTCTTAAGTCATTTTTTAACAGTTTGTTAATTTAAAAAAAATCGAAAACTCTCCGTGCACCTCCTTTCTCCATCGAAACAAACATTATTTGTTTTTTTGCTATAGAAACATTGATAAAGAAGTGGCAGGAAAATATTTCCACAATTTCTCTCACACTTTTTAATTAAGCAATAAATCACGCCATTTCAGAGACAAAACAGCATCACAACAATATCAGCAGCTTTAATAGAGTACGTTTTTAAACAAGTAAACACGACAATATTTTCATAAAGCGAAGGTCACACCTGACAATGTGGATTATATTTTCTAAATGACATTTAGATGTTATTATCTACAATAAAGTACATTATGACGTTTATAGTCACATTAAATTCGGATTGTATCTGCATATTTGTGCAATATCGGTGACGAAAACCATTCAATTATTTTTTCAGTCGCTTGGTAAACGTGATTTAAAACGTTTTAATCTAATATTATTATTTTCGTCCGAGCCGGAAACCCGTCAGAGGTTAGAAACCACCAACTCACACACACGTCATTTGTTTCTGTGTGTGTGTGAGAGAGCGAGTGACAGTTACGTAGAGCATCGGCGGCGAGCGTATGCGCGACACTAGCGCCACAAACGTACTGACGGCGTACTGTTGTTCTCTGTCCGATCGTCGCTTGTTCGTAGCTGACGACGCCAGCTACGTACCACATCGTGTATTATATCAACGGCCGCAAAAGCTTAAGTGATTAGGTAATTTATTTTTCTTCATAGCTCGATCGAAAGTACTTACATAACTTCGGCATCAATTGTAACGCAGAAAGTCTAAAGGTGGCTATTTGTGTTCGCTATTGGGTGTTTGTTGCATTTGGCAAAATATATGACGTACAAGGCAAACATGCAAATAGAGGCAAATACGACCATCCACACATGGCAGTCAAATAGCAAACACACAAACATTTGGCAGCAGAACGCAAGGTTCAAAATTCCAGGAATTTTTGCACTGTTTCATTGTCCCAATTCATTTTCAATAGTAATTGTTCCTACAGTTCTCGCTCACAGCGCAGACACAAAAATACTGCACATGACGTTTAAGACAAACATGCAAATAGAGGCAAATACGACCATCCACACATGGCAGTCAAATAGCAAACACACAAACATTTGGCAACAGAACGCAAGGTTCAAAATTCCAGGAATTCATTTTCAATAGTAATTGTTCCAGTTCTCGCTCGCAGCACAGACACAAAAATACTGCACGTCCGTACAGGTTCACGGCGCGTGCGCTTCTGAATATGGCCATTGTGTGGACGGTTTATTAGCGTATTTGCCTATTTGACTCCTTTGATGTGCCTCGAAAAACCGACAAGCGCACCGTAACGCGTATTTGGTATTGGCCTTATTTGTCAAATATAGGTAAATAAGGCCAGCACTTTGTCAAATAGACTGTCCACACTTGGTAATTGTTTGCCAAATATGCCAAATACACAAATACAAATAACCATGTGAAGTGCCGGCGTAACATTTACGTATTGGTGGAATTACACGCACTAACGCGGGAAGTACGTACGTTAGGGCGGCAGTAAAGAAAAATTATCTATCAACTATTGTTTAGATGTCGTTTTCATAGCAACCCTATAACATTTTAGCTAATAGTCGCGAACAGCTGTCATTCGTGTTTTTACGTATAACCTCAAAGCTGCTTGCTTGGAATGTATCTGTGTTTTTATGTAATCAATAAGTAATTAATTTATGTATTTAATACTTACGACCGACGTATGAAGAAAAGAAGTATACACGACACTGGCCGAAAGATCTATATTTTTTTTGCACTGCGTGTCATCGGGCATCATGGCGCGCAGTGCAAGATATCAAACTTTCGGCCTTTGTGGTGTAATATACTAAATTTTTGAAGTGAACTTCCTTGGTTGAAGGATCCAATTAATAATTTATTATTGAATTGATGTACAGGGGCACGTCCTGTTCTGATTTTAAAACCTATCTTGTGAGCTAGAAGGTGAGCCCGCAGTGACGTCATTTCCAGCTTCGTACTCAGCCTACCGGCCAGCAGAACTCCAAGCAGTGTTTCTAGCCTCGTGTGCAACAGTCTTTATTTCCATTGCAGATGTCAATAAATCCCACATCTATAACTCCCCTAGCGCAGGGATCGGCAACCTTTTCAGGAGAAGAGCCAAAAGTTACATTTTACAAAATTTCCCAGTTTTTAAAAAGCCACTAAACATTTTCGTTTCTGTATTATAGTATTTGCTTATATAGGTATAATATATATCCGAGGACGACACGTCGCGACGGGGGCGGTGCGAGTGAGACGCGAGTGGAAATGGTTGAGAGATAGACATGGTAAATCATGGATCTATTAGACGATTTTTAAGGGTTTATATAATGAAACAATTATTTTTTGCATATGGAACTGGAGAGCCGCAACTTTACGTCAAAAGAGCCGCATGCGGCTCGCGAGCCATAGGTGTAGACGCCTGTCCTAGCGTATACCGTCGCGGCATAGTTAAAAATATAAAATAAATTAATATTATGACATAGACCACTTTAAAATATGTTTTTTGATATAACCATGCGTCGGCGTATAGACGCATATAAACGTGTGTTTGTGTGTGTGTGTGTATGTATGTGTTGGTATCTTCTGAGGGGGAGCGCTCAGGATCGATTCTCTGACCCAGTGCTCTGATATTATGGTACACGAGAGCTACGTGTAGCCCAAAGTACACGAAATGTAGACATCGTAGGCTCACTCTAACGGGACTAAACTGCCACGTTGGGTAGCAGAACGCGTTGTCAGAAAAACTGATTTGACAGTGAGCTTAGATTGTTACCGCACATTAGAGCTGTAACAAACCGTGTTACTGAGTAACGGGTACATCGTCTGATTCGAAGTAACTAATTGTTACTTACAAATTCATTTCGTTACTCGCATCTGTCGTATCCATGTCAGTTCGACTCGTTTGATGCGGTTATACGTTATACGAACGAAGTCATACCGTATCACGTATGAGACGCGCCTCTATGCGATGGGTACATGCTTAATGCTGTTAGTACACGATTGTATGTCGTATGAAAAGTAACGAGTAACGTAACGATACGAAAGTAACGGGTACGGGTTCTTTAAGTAACGAATACATACGGGTACACAATTTCTCGTTACTTTTACAGCTCTACCGTACATATTTCTCCATAACACCGAGCGGGGTGACGTAATGGTGAGAGCACTAGACTCGCATTCGGGAGGTACCGGGTTCGTATCCCGGCGGGAACAAATGTGGCTGGAAGTTTTTCCTGCTGCCACTCGCCGAGAAACGATAATTCCTGTACCGGCCATCTTGTTGGGGTTTTCCATGGTTTACCTCAATAATTCCAGATAAATATCGAGATAGTTTCTTATTCAAGGCCATGGGCGATTATCAGCTGTCAAACTCATGTGCTCAAAATTTGCCTTCCTTATCCTAATTTCTAAAAATTCCTTCATTCGCCCATTTCTATTAAGTGGAAGTTTAAAAATTTGGAAAGTAACAGGAAGTTTGATAGATGGAAAATAGTAATGGTGCGAAAGGCGTCTTGTTTGATATAAAGTCGAAAAACGGACGTTAAACGCATTATTATTATTATTATTATTATTATTATTATATTTCTCCATAAGAAAAACATTGTAGAATGTATTGTAGAAAAAGATCTGTGTTATTTTTCAGAAAGATCGCCTGCAATCCACTGACCTACAATAAACTGCATAGAATTTAACTTACCAAAAAAATTGATAGAAGCTGTGTAAACGTGCTTACCTGAAATAAAAAAAAATTGTTTGTATTAGTAAATATAGGTATTTTTTACAATTAAATCTCACATTTTTTTCTCGCATAAAACGTCGTACCATAAAAGTGTCGTGCCAATTACACGGTTTTACTTCTAATCAAACGCGTCATTAGTTGTTTCACATAAAAAAAAATTGAACCTGCTTCGAGCGTAAAGTAACAAAGTTTTCAGGTCGGCACCTCGTTTTATGTACTTAAATATTGAACAGGTGCTGATCTCAAAACTTTGTTACTTTAAGCTTTTAAGAGACCCGTTTTGAAGAAGATTATTTTTTTTTTTCTTTTAAGATTTTTAATTGTTTTCTTTTTGGTGACGTTGCAATATGTAGTTTGCACGTTAATAATTGCCTTCTTCCCCAAGAAATTTAAAAGATTCTTAATCCAGCATGCAAATTACTTAGTTTAAAAAAATATTTTTAAATTAATGTCCAAAAAATAAAGACTTATTATTATTATTAATAATAATAATAATAGTTTAATATTAAACTAAAAAAAAACAGTATACCTATTAAAGAGAAAAAGATTCATTAAAATCTATTCCCAAATGCGGGAGATATGAGGTAACGAATACAAAACAATTTCATTTTTTGATGTTTGTTAAAAACTGTTGAAACAATTTTTCTAAAAAAAATTGTGGTATCAATCCGGAAACATTCTGAACGAAATGGCGTCCAAATTTTTCAAATCGGTTAACCCCTTGAAAAGTTATGGTTGAACAGACACAAAAAATATACGCGTCGAACCTGTAACTCCTCTTTTTTTGAAATCGGTTAAAAAATAATATAAATATCTCGCAAACCGTAAGGTTTTTGAAGGAGATGTATTTGGTTAAGGAACAATAAGCTTTACCAGAGTACCTATCGCTTGTGGTCAACGTTTCGAAAAATATATTTTCATCATCAGGGCCTCAATGCAAGTTGAGATGGTAAATTTTAATAAAATTGTTCTGTCCAATATGAAAATAAATATTGTAAAAAAAAATTTCAGTGACCACAGTAACGTTGCGAGTCCTCAAAAAGATTTAACAATGGATGACTTGTTAAACCTTTTTATCTCAACGACTGTTAACATTATAATTTTTACTGACCGAAGTTACGTCGGCAGTATCGGTATAAAATTTTAAAATAGGGTAACTTTTTAATTTTCACAGCGTTTTCGCGGCTTTGCCTCACCACAACATATTGTTACCTTGCTGTTTTTTCAGTCAACCAATTATTTCGTAACGAAATCAATGGACCATTAATTCCAAAATAGAGCTGAATACAAATCGTTGAAAAAGCCAAAAGTGCACAGCCCACTAAGTTGTATGAAAAAATAACTTTTTTTGTAATACCTGCATTGAAAGTACCTCACTACAATATACTTGGAAAGTTGTTTTTTGCGTATCATTAACGTAAAATAAAGAAAGATATTTTTGTTAGAAATTGTTTTCAGGTCAAAGGAAAACGAAAGTGGCGTCATCCTACGCAAAGACTGTAAAGTATATCTGACAGTTTGTCTAACGCCAACTACGTATACGTATTACAGAGTGCGACAAAACGTTTGAGCCATTTTATTTTACCATTCCAACCCACAAGTGGGGAATAGTACTAATTTAAATCAAAATTCACTTTTCAAAATTTTACAATATTTTTTTCTTTTCATTTTGAAAAAAATATGGAATGCAATTCTAATTACTAGCTTTCATGTCGTTTTGGTTTCATTCAAATATCTATCATAGTTTCGTAGAAAAACGATTTTGAAGTTAAGAGTTGCAAGCCCTATTTTGCAAAAACAAATAAAGTTAAGGGGTTTGATAATTGGCCCATAATTATTTCCAACCACTAGCAATATAATGTTGCGTGCTCCCTGTTGGGATAATAATCTGTTCTATAGAATGTTCCAGACCACGACAAAACAACAATGGAAAGCAGGTAAAAACCCCACCTTCTTGGAATTGCCTGGAGAAAACAATGCATGTAAAGAGATGCTTTTAGAACATTCGACAGGCGGGAGACGAAGCTATAAAATGCGAGCGGAGTGGTTGGCAAGGGGAATCAGGCAGTTGTTCGTGAGTTGTTCATGTGTTGATACAAGTGCTCTGGCGTTGCGACATAAATCATTCAGTTATACTGTGAAGATAAATAAACGTTGATGTGTGTAAACCAATGAGTGCAATTATATAAATCTGGTTTCACATAAATGACTTTTTGTAAATAATCGTGTGAATATAGTTAATAGACAAGTGTGAATAAGTGTACTAGATAAACTTTGTTGTGTTCCAGTGTTGTAAATATTTTGTGTACATAATTTAGTGACTCTATATTCTCTGATACTTAGTCTTTTATTTTATTATTTAGAACTGTCGTTATTTTGTTTCTGTTATTATTACTGTTACGTTTGAGAAGTACGTTTTTGTTTGGGTGTTTAACTGTTGTGTTAAATGTTTATTATTGTAAATATTTCCACCACGTATTTGAACAGTTTTGTTACAATAATAAAGGCACCGATGTCAACAAAGACGTTAGTGCAGATTTCATAAGGAAACCCGGTCAGACCCTTTTATTCTAGCGAATAAATTTGTTCCAAGATTAGTAACTTCCATCTTTAATAGTGTTCGATGAATGTGGGAATAATAGATATGCTTAAAATGGATACAAAGAATGTATTTATGAACTTTCAAAGACCACGGATACGTCGACGGAACCCTCGCAAGATTTTAAAATAGGATAACTGGATAACTGGCTCGTCTTCACAAGTTCACCCCATTTCCGCACGTCTGTCACAATACACTTTCCACCGACCACACTTACGCGAGTGGCTCTCCACACAAGATGTTACAATACAGTAACAATGTGAAGCTCGATTCACAGAATACGTAACGTTACGTCACGTTCCACACTGCAAAAAGCTGTTCGTAAACGTGACATGATAAACATACAGACATTGCGTGTTAATGGATCCCGCACTAGCCTTATGGGATTTGGTTCTCGGTTTAATTGATCGAAAATGGTTTGATTTTATAGTGTAAAGGTCACTAAGAAAAAGTGTTCATAGGCGCATAAACCAATAGATTTTTAGATTTTAGCTACAGACATGTTTAGCGAGATTTTAGATATAGGGATATTCAAATCTTTGATTAACGTCTGATTAGAACTCTTCAATAAATAAAATTATTTTTCAGACAATATATTAACAAAAAATATAATTAATACATTAACGATCTCAAAAATATAAAAAATAACTAATTGTATTTTTTAGATCAGTTCTGAAGAAGGTCCAAATCCGGATCGAAAAGTTAATGTATTAATTATATTTTTTGTTAATATATTTTCTGAAAAATTGGTCGATAATTTTATTTATTATAAGGATATTCATTGAATTCACAAACACGTTCCATGTTCAACTATTGTGCTCTTTTTTTAGAAATAGAAAAATAGTCGAAAACTAGGTAATGTTGAAAGGTGTCACCCTGTATAAAATAATAATGTCATATTCGGATTCAGCGCACTCGAAAACATATTTCTGGAGCTTAGGATTTTTTGAAGATTGTGAATTCAATGGATATCCCTATATCTAAAATCTCGCTAAACATGTATGTAGCTAAAAATCTATTGGTGTTTAGGCTATGCGCATGGACACTTTTTCTTAGTGACCTTTAAACTATAAAATAAAACCATTTTCGATCAATTTAATCGAGAACCAAATCCCATAAGGTTTGTGCGGGATTCTTTGCAGCATTTTGCGATTTTGTGGAAATATTTAGGACAGTGGTCGGCAATCTGCGGCTCGCGAGCTGCATGCAGCTCTTTTGATGTAAAGTTGCGGCTCTCTAGTTCCATACTCAAAAAATAATTATTTTATTATATAAACCCTTAAAAATCGTCGAATCGATCTATGATTGAGCACCATGTCTATCTCTCAGCCATTTCCACTCGCGTCTCACCCGCACCGTCCCCGTCGCGACGTGTCGTCCTCGGATATATATATTATAATAAACAAATACTATATAATACTGAAAAGAAAATGTTTAGTGGCTCTTTAAAAACTGGGAAATTTTGTAAATTGTAACTTTTGGCTCTTCCGTCTCAAAAGGTTGGCGACCTCTGGTTTAGGGTAAAATTATCTTTATTTTACTGGCCTAATAAAAAATCTATTCTCGAATGAAAAACACACTCTTAAATTGTTGAGCGTTTGACAGTTTGGTGCACTTTATTAATAACGTTTGAAATAATGTAAAACACGCTGCTGCAGAAAATAACTATTATAAAATGACCTTGGTCCTACACAAAATTTTCCAATTGTAATAATTACAAGTTGCTGTGCTATGCCTTTCGACTATTTGGGGACTTGGACTTTAATAGTCCGTGAGCCCGCGACCGATTTTGATGACCAAAACAGTCAAAGCTGATTTTTAAGGTGTTAAAGCTCGTAAGCTGCAGCACCAGCGATAGATTAAGGCCGCTGCACACGAGGCTAGAAACTCTGCTAGATTCCTTACTAGATTTGCCTACTAGTTTTCTTGATTGCTGTTAAGTGCTCGCTTCACACGAGACTACTTTTCAAGCTTGTTTTGTGAATAGATCTGGGAATATAAATACAGAGCAAAACGTGTCTGTTGTGTCTGACTCTGAGCAGAATGACGCCATGTGGGCGTTTGTTCAAGTGCCCACGTGACAAGATACTGCTTCCTGATGGGTTCTTACTCATACCTAGCAAATCTAGCAGGTAAAATAGCCCCAGTTCTAATTTTAAAAACTATCTTCTGAGCTAGCAAGGCAGCCCGCAGTGACGTCATTTCTAGCTTCGTACCCAGCCTACCGGCTAGCAGAACTCCTAGCAGCATTTCTAGCAGTGTGTGCAGCGGCCTTTAGAGTCCAGGGATGCCAAAGATACGACCCGCGGGCCACATTCGGCCCTCAAGCCATTTCAATACGGTCCGCGACCAGAATATATCCAGTGAGGATAACAATCCTTTCTGAAAATAACTACCTCAAAAAAAGGTCACGGGCTCCCGGTCTATAACAACGGGACCCAATACATAATATGCATGTGGCGCAAGTAGAGTTCATAAAATTTTAATATTCTTAACGTGCGTCAGAATCGCTTAAACACAATAATGCCGCGTTTAAATCCTAACTGGCGATTAACAATAACCGATTAGGTCGTTAAGTTTAACGTAACGCAACACTTTATGTTTACAGGATGAATCCTGGTGGCATAGGATCGATGAGCTAAGCAAATACTGAAGGTTTTTTTGACGTGATAACGTCTTATAAATTGATGAAACACCGGCTGCACACACGAAAAAGTGTAACGTTGCGCCTGAGCCTGAGAGTGCAAGCGAGAGCGCGATATAAGCGATAAAGAGGCACGATCGGCCCAAGCGTCGGCTTGTACGCATTTCTCTCTCTTCTCGCGTGACGTCAGAGAGTTCATCAAACTATTTGACGTTTGTTCTGACAAAGTGTACGTTCAACATTTTTTTCGGCTGTTCCAACGAAAGCTACATCTGACAGATGACCTTTGTTTTATAAACCGTGGAAATTAAGACTTAAAATCAAGATATCTAATAAAAATGTCATAAATTATCGAATTTTTAAAGCAATTTTTCAGATAATACATCGTTATTTGTTCGTTTTTGCACGGATATTTTTTGTGTCATATAATTATTACCGATTCATCCAAGCCAAAGTTTAACTGAACGCACTCTCATCCAATAGCGATAATGGCAATATGGCGCTAATAATAATTAATAAATGTCATTTTATTTTGTTAAAAATAACTGATCGCCGTCATTATGGATAAAATATGATATTATTCACAACGAATGGAAATGTATTGATCAATAATTTGATAGTTTGTACACAAACGCAGCTTTATTTTGTATCAAAAACAAATCTTGGGAGATATCTGCATTTCATAACAGCAGATAAATTATACGGTTTGTTAACAAATATATAATATATATACATTCTTTTAAATGTCTTTTATAATTGCTTAAAAATATGTATTTTGCTTTGATTGATCAAATTATTAGTCGGTAAAAATATAGTTTGACAGCTACTAAAATTTAGGTTATGTATTATTAAATATGATATTCCAGCGGAATACGTTATCACGTAAAACTATCGTCCGTAAACCGACTTTACAGACAACCAATTTTTTTACTGCCTTTTATTGTCTGACGTTTCGGCAAACTTGATGCCATCTACGGAGAATCAATGCTGTCTGTTTTCTCAGTATTGTTGTTATGTATAAAATCTTCCAACATTTAAATAAAAAAAAAACGAAAAAATATGCACCTTACGCGTTTACATACTATATATAAAATTTTTATTGTCATTTAAATAATGAAACATTCAATATAATACAAATAGTAGTTCAGGAGTTTTCAAATTAGGTATTTTTAGCTCTACAAAAAAGAATAAAATAATAAGGAATAACTAGGTGGAAAGTATTAGGGACAATGGGGAAAGTTTGAAAAAACCTATATCATCTAAATGTCGATTAATCTATATCTATACAAATATTATAAAAAGAGAGTGTGAATTTTGTTAGTTTGTGTGTATGTAGAGGGCAATCTTCGGAACCACTGCACCTATTTGAAAAATTCTTTCACAACTATTTAGAATGCTGAATGAATGTTCAGAATGGACATAGGCTATATATTATCGCGTTAAAATAAAAAAGCTTTTCGTGGGGACCAATTTTAGAACGTAAGTCGACGAAAAAAAGGTGGCAACCTACAAATTCGGGCGAAGCCAGAACGAGCCATTAGGGGTCTGCGAGAATTTTGGGGTTCGTCGGCGAAAGGTTTAGAAAACGCTGTGATATAGTATAAAAGATCAGAGACGGATACAAAAATGTGACGAATAATCGAGGCTCTACTGTATTTGTATTTTATTGTCGCTTGCAGTATTGGAATTTCTAGCAGTTTTTTTTTATAAGCATGAACATTTTATTGGAAATTTTCAACGAGTATTTTTTTTAAATCTTTTTGATAAATTCTTCAATAAATACTTCTTAAAATATGTAGAATCTTCTAAAATAAAATATAAAACATTTGATTCTTGAACGAAATAGCACAGATCGATACGTTAACAAGATACCTGCTTTGCATATACCTACCTAGATAATATCTATCCAAGAACCATGGCAGATGAATTACAAACCCTTTACACAAAATCGCATCTGAATTGATCAAACCGTTTTCCAGATAAATGGCGATGTTCTAGTGCACAAACAAACTAACACACTAACAAACTAACATACAAACAATCTCTCAGGCTAAACGCATATACCTTCTCCGTTCCGTCGTGGGTAATAAATAGTATGATCTCGAAAATTTGCTTTTAATTTTCAAAAATACGGTTATTAATCAATTCGCGAATGATAAAGTGCAGCAATAAAAAAACATTGTTGTGGTTAATCATCGACTGCGAGAATTAGTACATTGAAAAACCATTTTATTGACGTACTGTTTGCTTTGCTTGAGTGATACTTACCCGACCTTTCTTGCCATAGCCTGGAGAAACCAATACATGTAAAGGAAGGAATCTCGGAACTACGAGGACATTCTACAAGCGTGGGACGAAGCTATAAAATGCAAGCGGAGTGGTTGAGTCGGAGAGTCAGTTATTCGAGTTGTTCGTGAGTTGTGTTGATACAAGTCTGACGTTGCGACATAAATCATAATAAAACTTTAGTGAGTGCAATTATATAAAACGGTTTAACATAAATGACTTATAGTTAATATACAAGTGTTAATCAGTTACTGTACTAGATAAACTTTGTGTTGTGTTCCTGTGTTGTAAATATTTTGTGTACATAATTTAGTGACTCTATATTCTCTGTTACTTAGTCTTTTATTTTATTATTTAGAACTATTAGTTTTGTTTCTGTTAACGTTATTATTTCTGTTAAGTTAAAGAAGTACGCTTTCGTTTGTGTGTTTTAATGTCTTGTTAAACATTTATTATTGTAAATAAATAATTTCACCACGGACTACAACAGTTTTGTTACAATATTTTTACAGGTCCAAAAAAACTGTCGCCACACTGTACTTAAACTGCAGGCTGAATCTCCGCCAAGGCTGAAATAATAATGCCAACTGTGTCCAGTTTAATAGTTTAATGGGTCTCGAATACGGTGAGTGCAGATGCGAGGGGCCCGGGGGATCATCGTGTGAGGGCCCACTATTATTGAATGGCGACGAGATAGTTGACTGCAGTCCAACAATCGTATAGTAACAATGAACGCGGTCTTTTTCACAATAGTCAAAGACGCCATTAATAAACACTGAATAGCAGAAACCGCTGCCAATTACTGTTTGTCCAATCTATAATGCCACAGTACTTAAGTCCGCTTCACACGAGGCTGGTTTTGCCGCCGGAATTGCTGCTAGGGCTCGTGCTGGCTGGTTACATGCTGGATTTCAAAATTAGAACAGGGGTTATTTTTCGTGCTTGATTCTCTACTGGCTTTGAGCAAAAACCAATCGGAAATTAGTATTTTGTCACGTGAGCGACATGAGCTAAAACAACATGGCGTCGTAGTGTATGTTCTGTTCAGAGACAATAAATGTCCATTTTTGTAAATATTTGAAGTGTTACTGCGCGCAAAAAAACTATCTGTAATTTCAACTCCCAAACACGCATAGTGTGAAGTCCATACAAAATCCAGCTTGTAATCTAACTGCGAAATTGAGCAACGATTCCAGAGGCAAAACCATCCTCGTGTGCAGCGGCCTTTAGTAAAATATTAATGACAGTCAATTTTAGAGATAATGGAGCCTATCAACAACTTTTCTTTTAATTAAAATTTTGTTTTTCAAGCGATTGACGTCGTTGTCTCCAAACATCACGGCTCACTACTACAGACAAATATATTTAATACACTGTCTTTCTCATTTTGGCTGTACGAGGTCACGTACAAGCAAGAAGTCTGTACCTAGGAGGCCTAGTTCGAACGTAGTGGAGGACCAATATCTGTCGCATGAACCAATATGGCGTCAGCTACTGGGTAACATACACACGTTCATGGCTTACATGTGTGCAGTGTCTGTGAAGCAACTTTGGAACTATGCCGAAAGCAGGCGGAAAGAACCGAAGTTTTCCCAGGTAGTGATAACAGCGCGATCTCGCTTGCGCCAGAAAACGGTCCGTCTCGAAACACGGCAAGCACAGGAAGCTAAGTCTCCTGGTGACATACTTGTGTGTTAGAACCACACAGAGATATTAGACTAGAGTACGCGAGTTAGTCGTGAAAGTGTCTGCAATTCAGAGAGAGAAAAGTTTCTTATCTCTATGGTAACTAATGATACAAAACAATGCTGATTTGAGTAAACAAATATCTGGTTTTCTGGGTTTTCTGCAACGTTCTCTCTCTCTCTCAACTGAGGACAATTTCACTTATGGCAAGCATATGAGCTAGCGAGCTCTAGTTACTTATATCTCTATGGTTAGAACTATGACTCTATGAGCATATAGTTCAAGAGCTATCAAACACGTACTAGATTACGCAGATCTTTTTACGGCGCTCCAAAGATCATACAACAATCTTGTCAATTTTTGATATTTTTAAATAAAAAAATAAACATAATATTTCTGAATGTGTATACTTTTAGATAGTAAAACTCCAAATCCAAAAATTCACATAGTTTTCCTTAAAAAAATTCACAAAAATGACCTTTTATATTAGATAACTTTAGATCCTTGCTGATTATAATAATAAGTTAGATTAGAGGAAATAGGATCAATATCTTATAAAAAACAAGTTTGTATTGACGTTTTTTAAGATATTGATCCTATTTCCTCTAATCTAACTTATTATTATAATCAGCAAGGATCTAAAGTTATCTAATATAAAAGGTCATTTTTGTGAATTTTTTTAAGGAAAACTATGTAAATTTTTGGATTTGGAGTTTTACTATCTAAAAGTATACACATTCAGAAATATTATGTTTATTTTCCTATTTCCTCTAATCTAACTTATTATTATTATTAAAAATGACCTTCTTTTCCGGATACACAACTTTGTTATTTTATTTGGTACCCCAAATATTTTTTAACCGGTCACAAGGATTGTGGCTTTTAAAAAGCTTCAGACGTTATATAGGGACCAGGCGACTGTTCGCAATCCACATCATAAGAGATCAATGATTAAAACTTTGTTACTTTCGGGGAAAAATGAACGGCAGCGTTGGTTAAAGATCGGTAAACAATGATTTTGATAAACCTTATTCCATTTACAAAGAACTCTTTGATAGTCTCTGAGCTGAATAATTTCAATTAGTGAGCTCTTTTCATAAAATCTACTCAGTGAAGTGCGGCCATCTTCTTTGTAGCGCGGATTTCTATAAAGCAAACAGGAAATGTATAGATATGCATGCGTATAATGTGTTGTTTACTGTAATACGGTTAGCTTTATGATTAATTCGCGTCAAATAACTCACGAGGCGGTCGAATTATATGTTGATGTTTTTAAGACTTACAACTGGCATTTGAGTACTACGTCATTTATATTTTTATTTAATACTAGCTGCTCCCCGCGGCTCTGCACGCGATTGTGATGAAACACGATAACAACAAAAGTAGTGGAGCTTTTGGGCTATATATATTATACTAGAGGTCCCACCGGGTTTCATCCGGGTGCAAAAGAGAATGGCGGGGGAACATGAGTACGCACATTCATCTTAGTTTACCGAGATGAATGTTGTGTCCAAATTTCATGATGATCGAATGAGCGGATCAAAACCAAATTTTGGGAGGTTGTTTGGTACGCAAATATGAAGAGCTCAATTATTTTTGGGATAATCGGCGCATGCGCAGATGACATATATGCTATAACGTTGTTTTTTTATATAATAATGGTAAACTTTTTATACTGGTTTATTATTATATTTATTTTTACGAGAAAGTTTAGTTAAAAAGATTTTTTATAAGTTTCAACGTTTCGGAAATATTTTCGATATGAAAAAATCAGCTGTTCTTTAATTCTGTAGATCTGTAATAAAGAGATTAGTTATTTAGTATTGTGAGATGTCGCTACACACTATTTTATCGACAGGGTTTTAAAAAACGGCTCCTATTTTTTTATATATATATTTATTAAACATAAGTTAAATAAATACAAAATACTTCATCGAACAAAATTTTAAGCGTAATATAGTCTGCAAAACAATTATTACATCAATTTCCCCCCAAAAAAGATTATTTTTTGGAGAATATAATTACAAGAACCTATGTAATTCCTACCGCGCAATTTCTGTTCTGCCGACTCGCGGATCTGTAAACAGTTCGCTGACAATCAGAAAATAGTTTGCGGATAGTACGCGAAATTCAAATCACATATAAAACAGTTAAATATTGCACGTGACCGTGTGTATTGCAATGAAAATTGCTTCAGGAAAGTTTTTGAGGTTACATATTTTGTTCTAATAAACAAGTTTGAGACTAGTTTTAAATTAGTCACATTTAGCGCATGCGCGATGAAAAAGTAGGTAATTTGCCATGGATAAATTCGTGACTACATTTAAATTTCTAAATGAAATTACGCACTCATGAGTCTTTAGTCACGTGTCTCGATTTTATGTGTCTGCGTTTATGAGTGTTAAAATTTGATAATGCTGTGAAACGTTTGTTGCATAAGTCGCACTGATACGGTTTCTCACCAGTATGTGTGCGTTTATGATCATTTAGACTCGTTATACTGGTATAAGCCTTATTACAAAGGTCACACGTATACCGTTTCTCACCAACATGCGTACGTTTATGAACATTCAAAGTACACGACAACGCGAAACGCTTACTACAAACGTCACACTTGTATGGTTTCTCACCAGTATGCGTTCGTTTATGATAACGCAAATTCGACGTGCAATCGAACCACTTATCGCACACGTCACATTGATACGGTTTCTCGCCAGTATGTAGAAGTTTGTGTTTTTTCAAATTGCGCGGCAGAGAAAAATGTTCATCGCAAACGTCACACTGATACGGTTTCTCACCGGTATGTAGACGTTTGTGAACTTTCAGTTTGTGCGACTGAGAAAAATGTTTGTTACAAAATTCACACCGATACGGTTTCTCACCAGTATGTGACCGTTTGTGAATAGTTAAATGCGATGGGAAGGCAAAACACTTATTGCAAACGTCACACTGATACGATTGCTTATCAGTAGATAACTCACTGTGGTTATTTAAACTAGATGGATCAGGGAAACCCGTATATTCTAATTCTCTTGGTTTTTTGTGGAACTCAGTATCCACAGAGGTGGTCTTGCTCCCCTCTTCACGTTTTTCAAAATCTGTTATTAGATTAGTAGAACAATGATTCTCAAAGTTGCCCCGGGTGTGGTCTATATCGATTTTTGAGTCTTCATTTCTAATTTCATTATGATACCAGGAAGATGAAGTGCTTAATGTATCCTCAACAGGCTTTTTTGAAACTAGCCGATTTTCAAAATCTGTTGATAGATCAGCAGAACAATGACGCTCAAAGTTTCCCAGGGTATGGTCAATATTGATTTCTGTATCTTCATTTCTAATTTCATGATCATACCAAGAAGAGAAAGTGTTTAGTGTATCTTCAGGACGTTTTTTAGAAACTGGCCAATCATTCATTGGTTCATTTTTGATTTCAATTTCCTGCTTCACTTTTGTTTCTGCATTAAAATATTCCAATTGTTTCTCTTTCCAACTGACATTTACGAATTCAAAAGTTTTGCTGTCTCTAAAATCATTCATTGTGTCTTCGCAACTGTTTTCATAGCAACCATCTAGAGCAAAAGTTGCTACCGGGTCATCAGCGCGTTCAGCTGAAATTAGGGAGTCATCCATTGGTTCATTTTTGATTACAAAATTTGAAGTACCTTCATTCTTCGCTTCTGCTTCCGAATTAAACTTTTCACATTGTTTCTCTTTCTGATTGACAATTATTTTAGTGTCTGCAAAATCGTTCTTTGTTTTGCACCTAACCTCACAGTCATTGTTCATAGAAAAATTTTCTAATTTAGTATCACCGCATTCGGTTGCAATTGATGACTGGTTGGTATTCACGTCATGGATATCGCCCTTTATTTCTTCGCTGCTATTTTCACAGTTAGAAAAAACGTCAGCGCGGTGTGTTGACTTTTGTGATTTCACGATGGAATCTGCATTCGTACTATGGATTAAAATATCTTCGAAATATTCAGTTTTGATTTGTTTGCCAGAAAGGCGTAAGTTCTGTATACAGCGTCGCAATGTTCTGTCAGATTGTTCTATTTGCAGCCGAAACTGGTGGTTTTTCTCCAGTTGAGTGTAACATGCTTGGCAGATGAAATTCGGCATCTCATCGCATCTTTTTATCTGCGGAAACGTACCATACTTTTAGGAATTAATACAAAGATAGATATTATCAGTGATGTACTAAATTGTACAGTCCTACAAATATGTAATTATCTTGTAAGTTATGTAATACTTAAAGAATAATTTTTTGTACAATTGCAATGTAAAAATTTATAATAATAATGTTCTATGTTTCATCGAGTACAGATTAATTATTTCAAATTAAATACCTACAAATAGTATATTGTGCGACTAGTGAGAGAAGGAGAAGATTCCATGAGCGTGAAATTTGCCGCACGAGCGTAACGAATGCGGTAACACGTGAGTGGAATATTCTCTTTCGATCAATAGTCGCACATAATACTTTATTCAACTAGCACGAGTAATATGTAATTGGGGACCTGATAAAAGAGGGAGAAATAATAAATCACTTCATTGATTGACGTACCCGCCGCCCTGGATGCACACAAGATGGCCCTGACATTCGCTGAATTGCGATGCTGTTTTCATATATACAAATCGCTACCGCGTTCCTATTGGTCCAGAAACTATGCAGTAATAATTCATTACCGTACAGTTTCGGCTCATTATTCGCACTCTACGCGTCAATATGAAGTAATTTATTATTTCTCCCGAATTTAGCAGGGCCCCAAAATTATATATTACTCACGCGTGTTAAATAAATTATATTATTTAAAAGAAAGAACATTACATTATCTATGAAACTATTTTTCCCTGAATTTTTATAATTTTATATTAAAAAAAAAGATTGCATATGCTACTAATAAATCTATTTTAAATAAGAGAACAGTTTTTTTTTTGTTTTTTTACACCTTGTGAAAAAAAGCATATATAATGAAATAATATTCTATAATTATTTCTGGAATCGATTTAAATATCATGGAATACAGATTTCTATTTAAAAAAATATAATTTTATCTGAGTATCTAAATACAAATTAAAATCAATAATCTGTATTGTAAGAACATTGATACTATAATTGAAACTGAACTAAAAATATTAAACACTCGATATGGTAAAATGTATTAAAGGTCAACAAACTTGCCTGAACGGGAGCACATTTCATTATTGCGTCACTGATCTTATTGTTCAATCTTCTCGAAAACCGAAAAATATCCAACAGCTTAATGTCAGTTGTTAAGCACAGTCGACACATTCTAATTAAGCCATTGGCATTTACCGATGCTTTTATCATGATTCAATGTAAAATTTTACAAATATATTCATAAAATGAATCACCTAAGTGCGGTCGTCGGGTTCGTCTATTAAAATCCATAGATATGTATTTATATAACTGGCGTTTCGTTTCCGTTGTGTCAAACCGAGCGGGGTGACGAAGTGGTGAGAGCTCTAGACTCGAATTCGGGAGGTGCCGGGTGCGAATCCCGACGGGGGCAGATGTAGCTGGGACTTTTTCCTGCTGCCTCTCGCCGAGAAAGGTAAACGGTAATTCCTGTACCGACATATTGTTGAGGTTTTCCATGGTTCCCTCAATAGTTCCAGATAAATATCGAGATGGTTCCTTATTCAAGGCCATGTCCGATTATCTGCCAAATTCCTATGCTCAAAATTTGCCTACCTTATCCTAAAGTCCTAAAATTCCTTCATTCGCCCATTGCTATTAATTCAATGATAGTTTGAAAATGTAGAAAATAACGAGAATTGTGATAGATTGAAAATAGTAATGGTGCGAATGGCGTCTGTTATGGCATAAAGTCGAGAAACGGACGTTAAATGCAATATTATTATTAGAAGGAAAAAATTCCGTAAAGAATTTTGCATCCATAAGCACCCAAAACTTCAGGTTCGTCACTGTCATACAAGGGATACTTGCGGAGCAAGGTGCAACTATAACCGCGTCTCAAACCATGAAATGAGCGATTTCAGTGAGTTTGGGTCATGCGCACGGAGTACACGGAGCGATCCGATAAGCACGGTTTTTTGCATGCGATAGACTAGCGACATGCCGGAATAGATTTTATATTTGCCAACAGTGACGATTTGGCTCCTCCAAGAACACCAATTATAAGAACAATTAATTTAACAGAATATTCTGGATACTGCTTCCTGAGTTCAAAAAGAATTATTATTAGTAATAATATTTCTGATATAATTACTATGTGCTTTTTTCAAAATCAATCACGTTTCACCTGTCAATGTGAAAATAGTCCGAAAACATATAGCATACGTTGGCACTAGTGATGTGTCCACATGACTCTATATTGGGAGCTGGCTCCGTGCGCTCCGCTCACTAAAAACAGTCGCTCAGAGCGAGTCGTTCAAAGGAGCGACACTACAGTACGCACTACACAAGAGTGCAGACTGCAGAGGTGTGAACTGTCATCATACATGCTCAAGAGTCACTTAGCATTGCACAGCACAATACACACACTCAGCTCTGAGCTCATGATTCTGATCTTATATTATTCGCATTTCGGATAAACTGTAAAGTATAATAAAATCGTAACAATAATAATGTTTATTGTTATAATATTATATCTTTGTCAACGACGTCAATGTGAATGGTTTAAGTCACTGTAAGCTTAGTACTATTACAGTGTGTCATTCAACATCAAATGACTCAGCAAAGATAACTCCGTACGTGCAAAATTCACTAGTGCCTCTGTGGCCTGCGCTGTGTGCGCTCTGTAAATGTGCGAATGCAACAGTACAGAACAGCTCAGCACAGAGCAATGGCGCTCGGAGTGAGTCATTCGCAAAAAAAAGAGCGGCTCGCTCCGTTCCGAGAAAGAAGTCGCTCATTATTATGAATAATAATAATAATAGTTTATTGATGACGAAATCAAAAGGGTAAATGAGTTCAGCAAAAATGCTGTTTTTCAACTCTCCCTCACTAGTTAGCACATCCACAGAAAAAATGTTCGTCGATGAAAAGGTCCAATGCACGCTGCATGACATGACAGACAAAACGTGCAAAACGAACAAACTTTTCACGGTCGATGAATACTTCGTCCTTTCCTTGTCTCGACTGTGGCTTAACGTACTTCAGTCAAACAAGGAAAGACACATACAATTGCCGTATAACTCCCATCCGGAAATTGTTACAGTTCAATTATTTAAATCACAACGGATTTAAATTGAATTACAATGTAATTTCATTGATGTTGTGTACGTTACCTGTGGTCTAACATTTTTAGACGTGACCTAAGCATTAGCTGGAAGCGCCTATAATTTTGCACGTACGGAGTTATCTTTGCTGAGTCATTGAATGTTGAATGACACACTGTAAGTGTAATAGTACCATGCTTAACAGTGACTTAAACCATTCACATTGACGTCGTTGACAAAGATATAATATTGTAACAATAAACATTATTGTTGTAACGCTTTTATTATACTTTATAGTTTATCTGAAATGCGAGTAATATAAGATCAGAATCATTAAAATGAGCTCAGAGTGTGTGTATTGTGCTGTGGATTGATGGCACTTTATCTGTACGTCTGTAAATCTGTCACGCTTCTTTGTATCCAGCGTACAGACTAAACGGCTTAACCGATTTTAAGGAGACTTTTTTTGTTCGATTCCTCTCGGGATCTTTTTGATCCTGGCGTCGCCAGATTTTTACCACTCAGATTCCACAAGTGGAGAATGATACTAATTTGATATTCTTGCACTGCACGTCATGATGCCTAAGGCCAAAGGCAGGGAGGGTGTTTTGCGAATGACTCACTCCGAGCGCCATTGCTCTGTGCTGACCTGTTCTGTACTGTTGCATTCGCACATTTATAGAACGCACACAGCACAGGCCACAGAGGCACTAGTGAATTTTGCGCGTACGGAGTTATCTTTGCTGAGTCATTTAATGTTGAATGACGCACTGTAAGTGTAATAGTACTATGCTTAACAGTGACTTAAACCATTCACATTGACGTCGTTGACAAAGATATAATATTGTAACAATAAATATTATTATTGTTAAGCTTTTATTATACTTTATAGTTTATCTGAAATGCGAGTAATATAAGATCAGAATCATATTAAAATGAGCACAGAGTGTGTGTATTGTGCTGTGCAATGCTTCATGACTCCTGAGCATGGCATGATGACACTTTATCTGTACGTCTGTAAATCTGTCACGCTTCTTTGTATCCAGCGTACAGACTAAACGGCTTAACCGATTTTAAAAAGAGACTTTTTTTGTTCGATTCCTCTCGGGATCTTTTTGATCCTGGCGTCGCCAGATTTTTACCACTCAGATTCCACAAGTGGAGAATGATACTAATTTCATATTCTTGCAGTGCACGTCATGATGCCTAAGGCCAACGGAAGAGAGGGTGTTTTGGGGGTTCAAACTTCAAACCCCTTCCGAAATGCCTTAGCCAACCAACCGTTTTATACATAATATACTTACTGAAATATTTTTGATTCTTTTTTTTATCTGTGATACGATAATTGGATTCCACGTTCTTCGGAACTCGTAAAATCGAAATGTAATTCATTGTTAAAAAACTAATTGAATCATTAAACTCTTTCGTCGAAATTTAAGTCAGCTGCCTTTTAATTTTTGTATTTATGTATTATAATATACATATGTGTGCTTTTTTTAAAACTAGCGATCCCGCCCGGTTTCACCCGGGTGCAAAAGTACGAATGGGGTTTACCGAGATGAATGTTGTGTCCAAATTTCATGATGATCGGAGTTACCATTCAAAAGTTTTCGTGGGACGGACAAATTTTGAGTTATATTTTGCAATATTTTTCATTGATGCTGCGCTCCTATTGGTCGTAGCGTAATATTATATAGCCTATTTCCTCGATAAATAGACTATCCAACAAAAACAAATTTTCAATTCGAACCAGTAGTTCCTGAGATTAGCGTTCAACCAACCAACCAAACAAACAAACCCGTCAGCTTTATATATTATTAGTATAGATAAAGTTGTTACTTATTGTCTCTGGTCCAGAGCTCGACTCCCCCCGAAGTGAATTCGTGGCTACGGCCTTGATGATGCCCTCGACTCGTCTCTGGCAAATGGCGCGCAGTGTAAGAATATCAAACTTTCGGCCCTTGTGGTGTAATATACTATTTAAAATTACAACATGCAGCGATAGCTGTGTGTCAATGGCTCAGCCCTTTGAAGGCTGAATCGAACACAAAAGCAGAATGTTTGAACTTCCTCTTCCCTCTCTTTTCAATGTAAACAGATCACCTGTTTTATACTTACATACGTGTTTATACCAGCGCCATGTGAGTATTTTTGAAAGCAATCATCAAAGGTAAACAGTTATCAAAGTTTACACAAGCAAATTGGTAAAAAATGTTATAGTATACAGAAAATACGCAATTTAAATTTTTTATATATTATCGGCGGCTTACTAGTAGAACCTTTTGTCTGTTTTAAATATTTTTCGGGGTAAAAAAAAATATTATCATAATTTTGTTTACAGGTTTCTAAAGCCGCTTGCCCACGACTCGTGAATCAGATAAATGAGAATAGACTATTCTCATATCCAAGATACGAGTGTACAAGTTTTTACATTCATAAGCATCTAGTTCTAGCCGGTGCTTGGAGCATCAACCGGTCGTCTTAAGATGACTCGCGTCTAGGCGGTGTTGGGATATACATGAACTATCTAGACCAGTGATTCAGTGAGTGGTCTATATAGACCCCCAGGGGTCGACGACAACTTGCAAGAGTCCATGTCAGCGGAGAAAAAAATGGAGGTCAACGATAGTGGATCTCCTAACAAAAAAAAAAAAGAAACTGGACATCGTTAACTGAGAAGATTTGAGATTAAACCTAACTAAATTAATGCCAAATGTTGAAAATTTATTATTTAAGCAATTCCTAACACTAAAAGTATTTTTTTTTGCTCAGTTATTTTATGTAACAGAAAGTAAATTTTAATTTGGTTCGTTTTAATTTGAATTTATTTAATAAATGTTTAAAACTTAAAGCCTCGTTCAGATCTACAGACATTGAGCGTGGTGGAAATTATTTATTTACAATAATAAACAATTAACAAAACAGTTCAACAAATAAACAGAAAGCACTTCTTTATAACGTAACCGAAACAAAACGACAGTGCTAAATAATAAAATAGAAGAATACAAAATCACAATATAACTATATACACAAAAGTATTTACAACACAGGAACACGCTAAAAATTATTTATTAACTATATACAGTTCTATTTATTTCGTACACTATTATTTACACAGTTCATTTATTTATTTATCTGAGCAGTTACCTCAGTATTGTTCACTGACTGTTAATTTATTTCGAATGTATCACTGTCCCCGTACGATTCTGTATGATGTGAGCTATCCCGTGGTTTATATAGGCGCTGGATTGTTCTTTCCTTTGTTGCTTTCATTGTTGTCTGGAATTTGACAACAAAACCCTTTTTACCTACGCATACTGTTGGAACATCAAGCCGATTGTTGTTGCCCCACAACAATATGTGTATCATTGTCAGAATGAGAGCCGATTGTTGTTAGACAACAATGTGTGTATCTTTGTTAGAAGAACGAACTGATTGTCGTCTCTCGAAATTCTTTGTTGTGCCAACGGAGAGATTGTAACAGTATCATGTTCAAAATTATCAAATATTAATACTTGGGGCAATCTTATTATCTAGTTCCCTCAATAAAATGAGTCTTGGCACCACCCCGTAGGGGATCAGGGCGTCTTGCGGCCACAAAATATAAAACCATTCTTTTAAATTGGACGTTCGAAGAGAAGAAAGTTGCACGGATAGGGATTAGTAATATCATGACAATTTCATTTGTATATAGAGTGACAGTTATTTGACACAAAAAATAGAACTGCGAATGAAAAAAAATCTGTACGTGTGCAGAGGATTTGGCATTACGCTCCGAGCATTTTTAATATTGCTTTCGTTCAAGTGATGATCTTTACTGCGTTTCATATAAGAACACGATTTATAATAATTTTTAACCAGTCAAAAATAAGTTCAAAAACTAAAATCCGACTGCTGAAGAGTATGAAACAAGAAAATATTCTTATCTGAGGATAGCCACTTACCCTAACAAAACATTACATTTTAACAGTACAATACGTGCCACGAATCTAAAAGGCTCGGAAGTTAGATGCGAATGCGGGCTTGCGCTCGTACAGTCTGTTGAAAAACTACAAACTCGCAACTCAACAAAACTAAAATAACAATAACAACTTGACAATAGCGTACTTGACTGTACTTTAAAGCAGGAAAGCGACAAGTGACAAAGGCAACGAGCGATCACGGCAAATCACCGACGAGCGCACGTTCCGTGCAAGTAGCTGGGAGGTGGTAGGAGTCACAACGGCTCTAAAATGTGCCTTAGCGGCGCTGTTTGTGACAAACTTCCGAACCTTTTAGATCCGGGGCGCGTATTGTAGTAAGCTCTAGGGCAAAGTGCATCACGCTATACATCTAGAAAGGCCTCATATATTTGAGATGGCTTACGACCACGGATATCCTCAGATGAGAATATTTTCTTGTTTCATACTTTTCAGTAGTCAAGTTTTAGTTTTTTATTTGTTTTCAACTTGCTCCCCTCTGGGACAAAAATTTAAAAATAAATATAGCCTATGTTACCCGGGCCTTAATAACGAATCAACTGACACCTTATTTATCAAAATCGGATGAATACTTAGTTTAGGCGCTACGGTGGAACATCCGTAAATACAAACATACATAGACTGCTAAACTCATAACCCTTCTTTTTGGCTTCGCCGTAGTCGGGTAAAAAGAGCCTATTAAAGCATTCTTGAACATTGATCTTCTATTCAAATCCTTGATTAACGTCTGAATAGAATTCTTCAAATAAATAAAATTGTCGACCAATTCTTTTTCAGACTATACCTAGTCTGAAAAAAATTGTTCGACAATTTTATTTAACTTATCTTCTATATTGACCTAGAAATTCCTTAAAGGGACCTTCAAGCTTTTTCTGCCCGGGGCCTAGCATGTTCCAAAGACGGCGCTGCTCAACAACTCTGAATCCGGCTGAATATTCCCTTCAAATCAGAACTAGAAGTTATTTCAGCGACTGAAAGGCGCAAAACCGATGCAGTCAAACATGAAAATTCCAGGAAATACGATATTTATTACACAAAAGAAAAACTTCACACAATATTCGACATAAAAAAATATTTTGCGTAGCTGCAGATTGACTCGAAGCCGGTGGCTAGATTACGAAGCGTAATATACAAGAATATTATGCTTGTACCAACTTTCAAAAAAAAAAAATATAAGCTTGGTAAAAGCTGACAAAGCACACACAGATAAACAGTGTGATTCTCGTGTGTAGGTTTTTACAGTGGAACTTCGTTAATTCGAAGTCAAAGTGCACGGTTCAAAACTTCGATTTAACGAGATTTAGAATTTTTGAAATTGACGTCATTTCTTTTTTTAAAATTACCGAGTGGGGTGGCGTAGCGGTGAGAGCACTAGACTCGCATTCGGGAGGTACCGGGTTCGAATCCCGGCGGGGGCAGATGTGGCTGGGACTTTTTCCCACTGCCTCTCGCCGAGAAACGGTAATTCCTGTGCCGACCATCTTGTTGAGGTTTTCCATGGTTTCCCTCAACAATTCCAGATAAATATCGAGATGGTTCCGTATTCAACGCCATATGGCCGATTACCTGTCAAACTCCTATAAAATTTGTCTACCTTATCCTAATTTCCTAAAAATTCCTTTATTCGCCCATTGCTATTATTTAAGTTGAAGTTTAAAAATTGTAGAAAATAACGGGAAGTGTGGTAGAAAAAAAATAGTAATGGTGCGAATGGCGTCTGTTATGACATAAAGTCGAGAAACGGACGTTAAACGCATTATTATTATTATTCCTACGACTTATGTAAGTAACTAAATTTGAAGGTATTTCAGAGCGCCTTAAGGACTTGCTTCGCAAATAAATGTCGCAAAGTTAAAAACTCACGGCTTGTCCCGATTTTGGCGGGACGTCTCGATTTTTAAATCAAAATTAAATGTCCCGCGCGGGACAGGCTCAGTACCCGCTTTTCGGGGATAACTCGGGAATAACTTTAAAAGAAGTTAAATCTTCACAGAAATATCATGAATAAGTAATTCTTATACCTAAATAATTATTCTCTTATTGTAAGTTGCAATTTGTAACACTCACTCCACAGACTATTGTTTGAAACGTCATATTTTTCTGATGAATAAAACTTTTTTGATTTTGATTTCTGTTTGTTTTTTTTTTTATTATTCTGAAGACGAATAAGACTCAACTATTTAACGATAGGGTAAATCTGATTTAAAATAATATATTTTTATTAAAATACATTTTCTATGGCTATTTTTGCTATCTATTGTCACGTAAACGTAATTTTAATTCAAATAAAAAGATAAATAGGCATTTGAAAACTTGTGATTATATACGATTTTTTACTATGTCCCGCTTTCGACGAAAGAATCCCGCTGTTTTCACTAAAAGAAATCAAAAATCCCGACTTGGCAAAAAAAAAAAAACTGACAACGCTGCTCATAACCTACCCAAAAATGTTTGATAGCTCTTGGACTATAGTAATAGTTATTGGCGTAACTAGTAGTCTAAGTCATTCATGAAGCGAGTGCATACTGCGCACCTACGACTCGTGCTGAAAACATCGCGCTGACAGGTCATGACTTAGCCTACAAGTTGCGCCCATAATTTTATTCAACAATTGCGCGTTATTCATGTTTTAATTATAATGAGATGTTGTAAATATCTATTTATTTCTTTATAAAAAAAACTGTCAATACTAACAGCACCAAACAGCACGATTCAATGTTTTGGTTTGAGGTTAGCCGGTTATGAATAAACTCCATGTCGAAAACATTCGGCCTCTCAATTTTAGTCTCGATGGGTAACAACGGAGTTGTTGTTACCTACTATTTCGTTACGACTCAGAAAATAGTTACGTTTATTTTCATTACTCCACAATGGCCGAGCTAGTAGGAATCTTCATTGAGTTATGACAAGTAATTGTCACCAGTCGGTAAACGGCTATTTAGGGTTCGGTTTTTAGGCATGATAAAACATGAATAACGCGCATGAGTTGAATAAACATCATTTACGTTCTACTTTGGAGAAAAACATCGCATGGTAGAAGAAGCGACAGCTTTCGGGCGAGTTGGTCAGTAAGTGAGTTGCATGGCATACTGTTCTAACGTTATGCAATACATACAACGTACATACTTCATAAATTATTCACGTATGTCTGTTCGTCTACACGTCGCGTCGCTTCAGAACGCCGCGATTCTTTTGTTTAAACACAAACAGGGTCGACCAGGTGCGACGTTCTACGCTTGAATCTATCAAGTGATTTGTGCACGGTAGAACTAATCTATACTGATAACTTTTAAATATTTAAATGGCGTAATATTGTTAAGTATATAATATGTACAAAAAATAAGTTAAAAACTAAAACCCGACTACTAAAAAGTATGAAACAAGAAAATATTATCATCTGATCATGTGCTAATAACATATTTTATTCAACACGCGTGAGTAATATATAATTTCGGGCCCTGCTAAATTTGGGAGAAATAATAAATTACTTCATGTTGATGCGTAGAGTGCTAATAATGAGCCGAAACTGTACTATAATGTATTACTGCATAGTCTCTGAACCAATAGGAACGCGGTAGCGGGCCGAAACTGTACGGTAATGAATTATTACTGCATAGTTTCTGGACCAATAGGAACGCGGTAGCATATATGAAAACAGCATCGCAATTCAGTGAAAGTTAGGGCCATCTTGTGTGAATCGAGGGCGGTGGGTACGTCAATCAATGAAGTGATTTATTATTTTTCCCTCTTTTATCAGGGCCCCGATTACATATTACTCGTGCTAGTTGAATAAAGTATTATGTGCGACCATTAATCGAAGGAGAATATTCCACTCGCGTGTTACTGCACTCGCTACGCTCGTGCAGCAAATTTCACGCTCATGGAATCTTCTTCTTCTCTCACTAGTCGCACAATATACTATTAAACAACTTTTCCGAATCCAATGAGCAATCGGTCATTTTTGTATTATCTATTTTAAGCCTTGACACATTTTTGAGTGTAATTAGACCAGGGGTCGGCAACCTTTTGAGACGGAAGATCCAAAAGTTACAATTTACAAAATTTCCCAGTTTTTAAAGAGCCACTAAACATTTTCGTTTCAGTATTATAGTATTTGTTTATTATAATATATATATCCGAGGATGACACGTCACGACGGGGGCGGTGCGGGTGAGACGCGAGTGGAAATGGCTGATAGATAAACATGGTACTCAATCATGGATCAATTGAACGATTTTTAAGGGTTTATATAATAAAATAATTATTTTTTGCGTATGGAACTGGAGGGCCACAACTTTACATCAAAAGAGCCGCATTCGGCTCGCGAACCGCTGGTTGCCGACTCCTGAACTAGACTACTACAATTGGCGACTCCGTTATCAAATGGTTTTATCCGTAAAAATATGATAAATCGACTGTGCTTTGTAAAAATATTCTATTTTCCAGTGCAAATTTTGTGCAAACTTGCTCTAGCTGACATTCCCTTGGAGACAGTTGAAGGTCGTTCTGAACTGCGACTAAGTAGAAGGCTATGTGCGGAAACAAACGAACGGAGTAGAACGACAATTGAAAGCAGAGGCTGAATATAGCATCTGAACATCGAATAAGTGGAACGCGTGAGTAACTACAGGAAATTTAACAAACGAGAATCAAGAAAACATATGAACGACTTGAATAATTTAAACATCCGAAAAACGGCGCTAAATTGAATAATTACATTTAAAAACAAAACGTATACCTGCTGAAACTAATTAACAACAATGATTTAGAGTACTTTCAACAGCTTTTGTACAAGCTTTTTGTTGATGTAAGCTATTAATTAACTTCACTTGTGTTGGTTTTTTAACGATAATTGAAACAATAGTTTAATTAAAGCCGCTCCACACGAGGCTGGTTTTCCACTAGATTCCTTGCTAGATTTAGCTGCAAGCATGCTCTGGTGCTGGTCCTTGTCAAATCTTTGTTGACAATCCTTTCTGTAACGCAGCATTATAGCCTGAGTGCCCGTCAGCAAAAATTTTATTGATACATACTCTCCCCAAACTTTGTATATGGCTTCATTAGGCCTAGTCTGACACCTATTTCCTCTATGACTGACACCTCGAATATGGTCGACATATTCGAGGTGTCAGACATTTTAAATGGCTCATGTTATTTGTCAGAGAACATTATTTTAGCGTTCTGGTTGAAGTTTTTAAGCTACCCAATTAAAAAAACAAACAATATCTATAAATTTTTACATGTCGTTAAAACGACATCTTTCGGAAAGTTTAGAAAACGCCCCAAAATCAAGAAAAGTCATAGAAGAAATAGGTGTCAGACTAGGCCTAATGAAGCCATATACAAAGTTTGGGGAGAGTATGTTTCAATAAAATTTTTGCCGACGGGCACTCTGGCTATTACTATTTTTTGCAGAACACGAAACTGAATAAAACATTCTCACAAAAACAAGAGAATATATAAAATGAACAATTGAATACCGTTAGAGGAACTAGGTATATGAGGAGAACGAATAATTGAACGTTCGACGCTAACGTCAAGTGTGGAAAAAACAAAAAGCATCGTACATAAAACAAAAAAAGTCCAATAAAGAGAAATTACGTGCCAATGACAGATATTTATTAATTATATTGAAAGAATAGATTTATGAAAAAGTCGACTGGACAGTCAATCCAACACTTCTCGCCTAGTAAACAATCTCTAGTAATTGAAAATATCCTCGCAATTAGTTGGAAATCCATGTCTGTATGAGCCAGATTAAAATATTGCGATTTGACCCGCTTCCCGTTAACCTATATCGAGTTGAAATGGAGGCCATTATTATTTTATCAGGCGAAAAAATATTTATACCTTCGAGGTAAGACAGAATAGATTTACACCTGCAGTAAACATAATTATGGTTGGTGAATTGAATTATCGCTGTTTATTAGGAGAAATAGTTACCTGAAGAACAAATGAACCGAATAACTGCTTACTTTCGGTCAATATGGCCACGAGAGAATTTTCTCGCTTACCCAGTTCTCACTCACTCAGGTTTGACTGCATATAGTACTTTTTTCACGCACCTTCTATAAAACAGCTGATTTTCACTTCGTAATAGGTATTTAAATTAATATATAAAGCTGAAGAATTTGTTTGTTTGTTTGTTTGAACGCGCTAATCTCAGAATCTACTGGCTCGAATTGAAAAAAAAATCTTTTTGTTGATTAGCTCATTTATCGAGGAAGGCTATAGACTATATAATATCACGCTACTACCAATTGGAGCGGAATATCAATAAAAAATGTTGCAAGATGTATCTCAAAATTAGTCCGTCCGACAAATATTATCAGGTGAAATGCGTTAACTAAATATTGCAATATTAGCGCGTGACGATCACAAGCCCGGATAGCTCACTCGGTAGAGCGTAAGACTCTCAATGCCAGGGTCTTGGGTTCAAATCCTACGTCGGCGAATATGTTTTTATTTTGTTTCATTTTCTACATTGCTTTCTTCTAAGGCTTACATTTCAATTTTTTACAATTTTATTACGACTAATTAAAATTAAATAAATCTAATTAATAGCTAATTTGTAAACTGTTACAACTATCGGTACCTATACAAAAATAATTTTCCTACAGTGTTTTAAATTAAATATTTATTATTTAAAAGAAATTTATTACTTAAAAACAGTATAAATACTGCTTTTTAACGACAAAAACTTTTGAACGGTAACAACGATCATTATGAAGTTTGGACACAACATTCATCTCGGTAAACTAAGATGAATGTCCCTTCCTTCCCCATTCGTTCTTTTGCACCCGGGTGAAACCGGGCGGAACCGCTAGTATATTTATACATAAACATGACAATTGAGATTTAGATTGTCTACGAAGACTACGCCTACTTTACTTCTCCCTCGCTCATATGGATTTAAATGGCAACTGACAAATATATAACTATTGGATTAGTATAATCGCATTTCCTTTGTTTAACTTTACGCACTAGTGTCATACTGGCATGAAAAGCAGCTACAGGGGGTGGTGCAAAAACTACGATTATGACATATTAATTGTAATGTAGATAAGTCTAACAGTCAGAGGAAAAAATGTGGGACGAGCCCATTAGAGAACGGCTTCCAAAACGTCACTCCCTTTTATTTAATGACATCGTTTTTATGAAAGCGATTAGTTCCGACGATTGAATACCAAACGATATATTTTAATGAGATACATTTCACCGAATAGGTCCGACAATTTTAATAACGCAGTTTATATGATCAAAGGAAGGAGGATTTATTTTGTCAGTGTATAACCCCGCGATTGAACGAAGTCAGCTCGAGCTTGAACAACAAATACAAGACTTATTAAAAGTAGATATTTTTCAAATGATTCTGTTTTGTTTTTATTCTCGGCACTGTCGCCAACTTTGAAGAAGAAAAATTCCTTCTGTGCTTTTTTCGTTATTACTGCGTTTACCTCAGATAAATAATAGAAAGGGATATACTTTTGTGCACATGTTTTGCTGCCTCCAACTAATCACATTCTAAACCAGTGATATGTCAAAGATGGCCCGCGGGGCGCATCTGGCCTTCAAGCCATCTCAATACGGCCCGCGACCAGAATCTATCCAGTGAGGATTTTAGACACCTGACATCAATGAGCTTATCAAAAACAAGAGACATCAGGTGTCTGGATCATCAAGCTCAAGATAATTATTACCATTATATAAAAACTGATTTAAACTAAATAAAATATTTTTAACAAAAAAATTGAACCGACTTCAAAAAAGGCACTAAAAAGTAAAAAATAATTGCGTATTGAAATGTTTTGGAGTCGGTGTAGTTCTCGGAATAGATTTCATTTTGGCTGACACCGACTCCAAAACATTTCAATACGCAATTATTTTTTACTTTTTAGTGCCTTTTTTGAAGTCGGTTCAATTTTTTTGTTAAAAATATTTTATTTTTCTCTTTTTAGTGTTAATCTAACACTAAAAATCGGTGAACATACATAAAAAACATTATGCATGCCTTTGAAATTTGAGAGTTTCCCTCGATTTCTCCGGGATCCACCATCAGATCCTGACTTGGTTCCGATGGGACCACCTCGGAAGTGCACTCTTTCGAATAAAAAAAAAATTTGAAAATCGGTCCATAATTGACGGAGAAATCGGTGAACATACATAAAAAAAAAAAAAAAAATATACAGACGAACACAGAACCTCCTCCTTTTTGTTGAAGTCGGTTAATAAAGATTTTAATTTAGTATGTGTTTCAGTTTTTAATTTAGAGTCTGGCCGGCGAACACATCCTAAATCTTATAAATGGCCCTTTAGAAAAATTAGTCTGACACCCCTGATCTAAATGAACTCGGTGAAAACAAATCTATATCTACGTTGTCAAACTCCAAATGAGTATTGAATGATGTAATTGATTAAGCATAGATTAATAGACATGCCACATTCAAATCAATTGTAATAAATGCTATCAATGATATAGGTAGATGAAATAAAATAATATCTTATTTTGCGATAATGGCCATAGAAGCCGATTCGCTCCTTTTAAAATAAAAAAAATAATATCTGAAATGAGCAGAACCAATTTTCTCCCGACGCATTTTTACTTCCCTTTTTCTCTGAGAAGACATTTGGAAACGGTGCGATTTGTCAATGTGTAGCAGCCAAATTACCACGAAGACCACATGCATTTTTTTCAGTGACATTATTTGCGATTTTGTTGTGAATAAATTTTTCGGCGCGTTTCGAACTGTTCACGATTTTTAAGAATATTTAAAGATAGTTGAGTAATGCTGTGTGTATGTAATAAATCACGAAATAATTATCCCAGCGTGTAATTTCACCAATAAGTAAATACGACATTTTACCTTAGGTGTAGAATACGTTTTATATAAAGTTTCTATCAGTTAAATTTGATTTAACAAGTCTATTATCTAAAATACATTTTTATAAACAATATAACATTTATAATTGTCGTTTTTATATCCTTCAAAACTGCACATCGGTATTTAGAAAAAGACGAGTGCTTCTCTCTCGTATTGGATGTAGTCATCACTAAATTGTATTAACTTAATGTAAGCAATGCTAGGTCCCTTTATATTTTACGTCTTTGGGATAAACGTAAGTCCGTATCACAACAAAGTACTTAGTTACACGTAGATTTGGTTTTTAATATACGCCATTAGAGTCGGTCCGATGATGCTAGGGGCCCGATAAAAATTCTCGACTTTTTATACCCTCCTGAACAATTTGGCAGGGCAGGCAACAACTTTCGAAAGAATTAATTTTAACGATATTTGAACACGTTGGAATCAATCAGTTCACGAAGCTTATTTATTATTATCCTATTGAAATAAATTCTCCTACGCATTAATAAAGTTTATCAAGATACTCACAAACAAAAAACGAGCGTGTCTACTGTGCAAACGTACCTGAAACAAAAGAGAAACGTCAGTTAGTATGTATTATTTGGCACAAATTAGATACAGCTTGGTTTACAATGGTATATAATATATAAACATTAAGAACATAATAAATAGGCGCACCATCTCGGTTAAACCCTGTCGAAATTAAGAAGTTTCCAATTGTATAATGTCCGCCTACTTGTACAATGTCCTCCTCCTTTTTCATATGTTCCCCTCCTTGTTCAAATGTCCCCCTCCTTATTCAAATGCCTTCCCCTTGTTCAAATGTTCCCCTCCTTGTACAATATCCCCCTAATTGTAGAATGTCCCTCTCCTTGTACAATGTACCACTCCTTGTACAATGTCCCTCTCCTTGTACAATGTCCTCCTCCTTGTACAATATCCCGCTCCTTGTACAATGTACTCCTCCTTGTACAATGCCCTCCTCCTTGTACAATGTTCCCCTCTTTATACAATGTCCCTCTCCTTGTTCAAAAATCCCCCTCCTTGTACAATTAATTGTACAATGTCCTCCTCCTTGTACAATGTCCCCCTCCTTGTTTAATGTTCCCCTCCTTATACAATGTCCTCCTCCTTGTACAATGACTCCCTCCTTGTAATAAAAATAAGGATAAATTTGAAATTGTCCTAAACATTATTTGAACATTGGGGAGGGAAAAGAGAGAGAGAGAATTCACGTTTTGCGTGATTTTATTGAGAACTAACCATAAAACTATATTAAATGCCTGCTTCATGCATCATACATCTTGCTCGAAATGAAAACCAGGTTACGTTGGCAACACTGATACGGGTATTCCCGCGTATGTAGCACACAAGCAATATGCCTACGTCGCGAGTCGTTCTTCGTTTCGGGGAGACAGTAAATAAATAATGAAGCGTCTTTTGCATTAAGCATTCTGACACACATATAAGATATCATACATATAATATGCGGGGCCTTTTGTGTGTCGTACGCCATTATATACCGGATGCTGTGCGACGACGAGAACTGACTTATCGATTGCTGCGTCCCTCCTAAAGCTCCACTGTCGACGCAACTTCAACTTAAGCCGTCCGCGAGTTACGTGGTGATACGTGAATAATTAAACAAATTAATAAGTTTCAATAATTATTATTTTATTTGAATTATATTTTATAAATTGGTGAATTTACTGCACAAGAATAATATCGTTGATGTTCTCTCTCTACGATACCATCTGTCTCTTTACAGGCAGAAGTCACTCCTATTTATCAAATTAGCATTCTTAACACTCTGACTGCTTTCTCATGGGAAATCGGGTTCTTGCAAAAATATTCACGATTGCAAGAATGTGTAATATGATGTCCAACATAATACCATAAGATGGTACGTAACTCACGCATGAAGCAACATGAAAGCAATTCATAAGCGATGCGATTATCCCTGCCCCGTCACTTCATAAGTAAAGGAATGGGGACCCACCAACGGATCAATATGAAAGCAGTTTATAGACGACTAGAGGCCTGCTCCGGTTTCGTCCGAATTTGCAGATTGCCACCGTTTTTTCGTCGACTTACGCTGCAAAATTAGTCGTTTTTAACGCGATAATATATAGCTTATATCCATCCTGAAGGTCCATTCTAAATATTAGTGAAAAAAAAAATTGAAATCGGACGAGTAGTTTCAGCCTCCTACATTCAAACTTAAAAACTTTACCTCTTTATAATATTAGTATAGAATATAGATATCGTGGAATAGGCTTGAGGATTTTAATTCACTAAAAGGAGCTCAATTTAGTTCATCATTCTTCCGCGAGCTAGTTCACTCTTATAGTTCCTTAGTTCGCCGTGAAGGCGCTTCAGGTTATAGAAAAACCTTTAAGGGGTGGAAATCAGGGGGTTTAGCTCATCTGCCTTGAACACCGAAACTCTGTACTCGAGGAAATATTAACCAGGCCCAAAAAGAGAGTCGAAAATCATTTGCAAGCGGGACGGCGATTTGGGGGTGGTTTTTAGCCAATTTGAAGACGTTGCCGAGAAAAAAAACTGTGTGACTCTGACCATCGTGTTCAGCGACCTCGAAAACGAAGAGAGAGTCTAGATTAAAAAAAAAAAACAAAAACCCCGAAAAAATCCCTACTCCTGACCTCTTAACTCCTTTCCCTTCGTCTAAAAACGATTACAGTTCACCCGACGCTACTTTTAAAAGCTAAAAGGTACTGGTATAAATGCCAAATAAAGGACCAAGAATCACTCCTGCAGTATGATTTCGTTTTTTTTTTAAACACACAGTAGGTACCTATACAGTACGATGTATATGTAGGTAACATAAGCTTTAAAAAGTCTGGATTGGTGAAAAGTTCACTGTAAAAATATCGTTCTCCTGTGAACGAAGATTCTTTGCTTTAAGTACTTTTTATTTTGTATTCTTTATTTTGTCATGCACATGTTCGTAATAGAACAGAATAGAATATATTTGCACTGACGTATTAAATATAGTGTGACGTCAGAAAGTACAATTAAAAAAACAAATTTTATTTAACACGTGCTGCTTTTATATTTTTACCATTCCAACCCACAAGTGGGAAATGGTACTAGTTTAGGTCAAAAATCACTTTTCAAAAATTTTACAATATCTTTCCGTTTTGAGGTCCCCCGAATCCAAAAAACATATTTTTGAAAAAAAACTCTGTGCGCCTATTAGTCTGTTTGTCTGTTTATCTGTTTGTCTGTTAGTCTGTGAACACGTTACAGGTCAAACGGATGAGCGGATTGAAACCAAATTTTGGGAGGTTGTTTGGTATGCAAATATGAAGAGCCCTATTGTTTTTGGGGAAAATCGGCGCATGTGCAGAAGAGATGCTATAACGGTGTTTTTATATTATAATAATGGTATACTTATACGGCTTATTATTCTATTTATTTCTTCAAGAAAGTTTCGTTAAAAAAATTTATTATCTAAAATTTATAGTTTCGGAAATATTTTGAAAATAAAAAAAATCAGCGACTCTTGCTTTATGAATCTGTCAGAAATAAACTAGTTCGGCATGCTTTGATTAATTTTTACATGACGTGGAACATATTATGTAGGTAACCATAGCAACGAATAGCAAATATCATATTGAATACTAGCCATTACCCGCGTCACCTCACACGATATCAGAAATTCTATTTTCTTTATTATAATCAAATGTCAACATTTTTGAAGTTGGAATGGTCTCGTCGCCCAATTGGCTGGAATTTTTTTTTTATTAAAAGTGACTCAACGTTTTTGCAAATTAACTGACAAAGCACGTGCAAAAAATGCGTAATGGTGTTACGACTCGTGTTAAGATGGTACTCGTTTCAAACATAATGTCACAACTCGCCGTAATTATAGCACATTACGAGACTAGCTAATGTACAAGAGCTGCTATTTCGAAATCTCTACACTACGAAACATTTACATGAAATATCAAGGGGTGCGGTGACCCGATGACGCTGACACAACTTGTTGCTCGCTTTTATTAATGGCTGCCGACACAGCAGTTCATCAATCTACCGGAGGCTCCGAGACAGAGAAAGAGTCCATCAACTGTCACTGCTGTGTATTGATTATTGTTGCTCTAACAGTGGCGGCTTGTTGGGGCCCCAAGTTTGGTGGAGCGCTAGGAGAAGATTTGTTCTTAAAATCAGCGTATTGTAGAGCGTATACGTACGGCAAAACTATTATTTTTATTCAACTCATGCGCGTTATTCATGTTTTATCATGCCTAAAAACCGAACCCTAAATAGCCATTTACCGACTGGTGACAAATGACAATTACTTGTCATAACTCAATGAAGATTCCTACTAGCTCGGCCATTGTGGAGTAATGAAAATAAACGTAACTATTTTCTGAGTCGTAACGAAATAGTAGGTAATAACAACTCCGTTGTTACCCATTGAGGCTAAAATTGAGAGGCCGAATGTTTTCGACATGGAGTTTATTCATAACCGGCTAACCTCAAACCAAAACATTGAATCGTGCTGTTTGGTGCTATTAGTATTGACAGTTTTTTTTATAAAGAAATAAATAGATATTTACAACATCTCATTATAATTAAAACATGAATAACGCGCAATTGTTGAATAAAATTATGGGCGCAACTTGTAGGCTAAGTCATGACCTGTCAGCGCGATGTATGACTTAGACTACTAGTTACGCCAATAACTATTATATCACTCTGTACTCTGTATAATTTGTTACATAATATTTAATTATTTAACTACAAAAAAAAGGTCATTGCAAACAAACTAAAAACTAACATTTTTTGTGAACAATTTTTGGCATTCATTCTAAATCTATCGTCGCTCTATAATAGTCAAAGAAATAAATTTTTGTTAATTATTAAAATATCTTATCATTTAACTTTCGACCTTCCTAACAAAAAACTCAGGGGCGTAGACAAAAGTTTAGCGGTCGAAATATAAAAATTGTAAACGCGGAAGATATAATAAAAATTTCGCGCGACAGCAGACGAGATTATTTTTTTCACGCGTATCTAAATATGTATGTATAATACGCGCCACGAATCTAAAAGGCTCGGAAGTTAGATGCGTATGCGGGCTTCCGCATGTACAGTCTGTTGAAAAACTACAAACTCGCAACTCAACAAAACTGAAATAACAATAACAACTTGACAATAGCGTACTCGACTGTACTTTAAAGCAGGAAAGCGACAAGTGACAAAGGCAACGAGCGATCACGGCCAATCACTGACGAGCGCACGTTCCGTGCAGGTAGCTGGGAAGTGGTGGGAGTCTCAACGGCTCTAAAATGTGCCTTTCAACGCTGTTTGTGACTAACTTCCGAACCTTTTAGATCCATGGCGCGTATTATATGTATGTGGGATTCATTATACTCTCGTAGCATCCCAACGGCTGGGTTTTAATCAATGAGATGTCTATTATCGATTCATCTAAAATAGAAATAAATATTTTTAATATTATTATATTTACGCGGAGGCATAAAAGATACTTCGTCGCTCGCAGTTGTACCGAACATGTATGATTTCAGCGCGAAACCTTCCGAATGTCGTTTCGGTTTCGGCCGGATGGCAGCCGAAACCGAATTACGCCGAAACCAAAATCGAAAGTTCGGTCGGGCACTACATATAGTATACTAGCGGTTCTGTCCGGTTTCACCCGGGTGCAAAAAAGGAGGGAGGGACATGAATACGCACGTTCATCTTAGTTTACCGAAATGAATGTTGTGTTCAAATTTCATGATGATCGGGGTTACCGTTCAAAAGTTTTTGTCGGACGAACAAATTTTGAGTTACATTTTTCATTTCCACTTCTATTGGTCGTAGCGTGATATTATATAGCCTATAGCCTTCCTCGATAAATGGACTAGCCAACAAAAAACATTTTTTCAATTCAAACCAGTAGTTTTTGAGATTAGCGCGTTCAACCAAACAAACAAACAAACTCTTCAGTTTTATACATTAGTACTGCAGATAGAAGATAGGTACAAAAAAATATAAACAGAAAAAAGTGATGAAAACCGAAAATTCGCTCTAGGAATCTTAAAAACTGTTCTATTACAGACTAAGTTACGATTTTATTTATTTGAATTAATTGAGCTAACATCTGTATAATTCATTAAAAAAACAACTCTCACAGTATGTGGATTTTGTAATCCGTTACTATATATACAGACACCGGACAACCATACCATATTATATGCAAAATATATTATAAACAAAATTTTTAACTTTATATATTAGTATTAGATTACCGATTAGTTGGTAAATTTAATATATTTCCTTTTGAAAAGATATCGTTGGGCATATTATATTCTGAAAGTTGTTTGAGAAAGTTCAACGTGTTAAAAGTGTAGAATTTTAAGAAAAAACCTGAACGATGCGATTTTTATTTCACAGATGCTGCAAACTTGTAAAGTTTTATGACGTCATAATCTCACATTGAAAATATGATGGATATATTATTATTATGTAAATGAACTCTCCCGAATCCGATGAGTTCATTGCGTTGCTTTAAATACAAAAATGTGCTAAGTTATTAGACTTACGCAAAACAAACCCAAAGACGCAACCTCAGATAAATAAATGAAATAGGGATATAGCTTTGCTAACATTTTTGGCAGCACGCAACGAATCACATTCTAAACGAACTCGATGCAGACAAATCTACATCAATGTTGTCAAAGGTCCCAAAAAAGCTAGTCACGGCCCTGTTTCTGACGTCACGTTATATTTAAAGGTGGCACTTCACATGGCTATTTGTGTTCGCTATTGGGTGTTTGTTGTATTTGGCAAAATATATGACGTTCAAGACAAACATGCAAATAGAGGCAAATACGACCATCCACACATGACAGTCAAATAGCAAACACACAAACATTTGGCAGCAGAACGCAAGGTTCAAAATTCCAGGAATTTTAGCAGTTTCATTGTCCCAATTAATTTTCAATAGTAATTTATCCAGTTCTCGCTCACAGCAAAGACACAAAAATACTGCACGTCCGTACATGTTCACGGCGCGTGCGCTTTTAAATATAGCCATTGTGTGGACGGTTTATTTGCCGTATTTGCCTATTTGACTCCTTTGATGTGCCTCGAAAAACCGACAAGCGCACGGTAACGCGTATTTGGTATTGGCCTTGTTTGTCAAATAGGCAAATAAGGCCAACACTTTGTCAAATAGACTGTCCACACTTGGTAATTGTTTGCCATATATGCCAAATACAAATAGCCATGTGAAGTGCTGGCATAACACTTACGTGCAAATACATTCTATTCTATAAGCTTGGGAAATATCAACTAAGGACCTGTAAAAGAATTAAATTATATTTAGAAAAACAAATGCTACATAATTACATAAAACCTCGTTACGCAAGGGTATACAGACAGGAAGGAAAAGTTTATATTTTGTTAGTTGGTAGAACCCTGCTCAGGCGTTTATAAAACAATCCACTAACTTGAACCACCTTCAACTGTTTAAAACACTAGCATAATAAACAAATGACGACAAACTGCGGCGAGTTCATGCCACCGCTGACGATCATACAAGCGTGGCAGAGACAAATTACGCTGTCTATTAACTTTCTAACCCGTGTAAAGAAAGCTTTATAGGTCAAATTCGAACAACTGTATTATTTGCACTGTGATTCAGTGGCAGCGCCCCATATTTTTTTTTTTTTTTATTAGCGGGTATCAAATTAAAACATAACTTCCTCGTGGCCATATTTATCATCATATATATTAATATGTTAAGGTTAAGATGTTTGCCTCCCTTTTTAGAAAAAACCACACAATTTCTCCACATAAATTATATATCATTTTACAGATAATTGCTTGCTCTACTGACATCGACAACTAAAAAATTTATTATTGCTTTTGTTTTTGTAAATTAATTAATTAACAGCAACGCTGAACAATGTCTACCATCTGACGGCTTTAATTTTGAAACAACGTCAACGCTTCGATCTGTCATCTGACCTTCATATTGTAAATACTGCATACTGCCATCTGACGGCTTTAATTTTGAAACAGCGAGCAACGCTGAACAACGTCACAGCAATGCTGCATGATGCCATCTGACGGCTTAGCTCAACGCTTTTGCTACTTGCGCCTCTATGTGTCAATTTTAGTAAAATATATCTTTGATCTGTCATCTGAGCTTCATATTGTAATACAACAAAAAGAAGAACGTTATAAGCAGTGTGCAAAATTAGAAACGAATTGAATACCTGCAATCATATTTAAAAAATAATTTTGTAAAGTGATAATTATTATACTTATTTAGTGCGAATAATTCGCACAGGTCACTCTAGTAGTTATTTATTCGATTAATTTGTTCTTCAGGTAGCTATTCCTCCGGATAAATAGCGATAATTCCATTCACCAAGCATAATTAAGTTTACCGCAGGTATAAATCTATTCTGTTCAAATTCTCGGGTATAAATATTTACTCACCTGATAACATAATAATGGCTGCCATTTAGATCGTACTACATAACCTATAAACGCGGAGTATTATATCTACAGTTGCTCTTATAAATTTATACATATCACTTAAAAGTCATTACGAAACCCAGCGCCGTAACACGCTTAAAATCTAGCGGCAAAACCAGCCTCGTGTGCAGCGAGTTTTTAGGCCGTGTCCGTGAAAAAGCAACGGGAGCGCCATCTGTTGGACGTTAAAGCCACACTCGCTATACTAAATATTTTACCGCAATGCGAGCGCCATCTGTTGAACGTAACAGCAACCCACGCAAATACAGACTGAGCCACCGCAACGCGTAGCCGGGTAAACCTAACAAATGACATCTGCACTCGTCATTCGAATGAAAACAAAAAACTATTTTTTCGGCGCCAAGTCGAGTTGTGTCAATGGCCGGTTGCAGTAACATAATTTATCAAGCGCTGTGACATTTATCGAGTGTTTTTGGTGCACGACACTTGTGTGAGAAGATTTATGACAGCAACAAATGTTACATCTCAACTGACATCACAGTATTAGCAAGGGACACACAAAAATAAAAACTAAAAATAGTTAGGTTAGGAATCTACAGCGTGACGATTGTGTATTAAAAGTAGAGCTGTAAAAGTAACGAAAAATTGGGTACCTGTATGTATTCGTTACTTAAAGAACCAGTACCCGTTACTTTCGTATCGTTACGTTACTCGTTACTTTTCATACGACACACAATCGTGTACTAACAGCATCAAGCATGTACCATCGCATCGAGGCGCGTCGCATACGTGATACGATATGACTTCGTTCGTATAACCGCATCAAACGAGTCGAACTGACATGGATACGACAAATGCGAGTAACGAAATGAATTTGTAAGTAACGATTCGTTACTTCGAGTCAGACGATGTACCCGTTACTCAGTAACGAATACATACTGTTTGTTACAGCTCTAATTAAAAGCGAGCGCGGGCAAGTTTTAAGTTACGAGAGTCATAAAGTCTTTTAATTAAATTGTATTTATGTAAAATTATAATATACTAGCGGCCCCTCCCGGTTTCACCCTTGAATAAGGGAATCATCTCGATATTTATCTGGAATTATTAAGGGAAACCGTGGAAAACCTCAACAAGATGGCCGGTACAGGAATTACCATTTCTCGACGAGAAGCAGTAGGAAAAAGTCCCAGCCACATCTGCCCCCGCCAGGATGCGAACCCGTTACCTCCCGACTGCGAGTCTAGTGCTCTAACCACTACGCTACACCGCTTATCTATACTAATATATAAAGCTGAAGAGTTTGTTTGTTTGGTTGAACGCGCTAATCTCAGAAACTACTGGTTCAAATTGAAAAAAAATGTTTTTGTTGGATAGCCTATTTATCGAGGAAGGCTATAGGCTACATAATATCGCGCTACGACCAATTGGAGCGGAATATCAATAAAAAATGTTGCAAGATGTATCTCAAAATTAGTCCTTAGCCTTAACTAAATATTGCAATATTAGCGCGTTGCGTACACAAGCCCGGATAGCTCAGTCGGTAGAGCATAAGACTCTTAATGCCAGGGTCTTCGGTTCAAGCCCCACGTCGGCGAATATATTTTTATTTTTTTATTTTCTACATTGCTTTCTTCTAAGGCTTACATTTCAATTTTTTTAAATTTTATTACGACTAATTAAAATTAAAAATTAAAATTAATTAAATAAATCTAATTGAAAACTGTTACAACTATAGGTACCTATATAAAAACCATTTTCCTACAGTGTTTTCAATTAAATATTTTTTATATTAAAAAAAAAATATTTAAAAAAAGTATAAATACTGCTTTTTAACGACAAAAACTTTTGAACGGTAACTCCGATCATCATAAAATTTGGACACAACATTCATCTCGGTAAACTAAGATGAATGTGCGTACTCATGTCCCTTCCTTCCCCATTCGTTCTTTTGCACCCCGGTTAAACCGGGCGGGACCGCTAGTTTTAAAATAAAGTTATTATTTACTGTCTCTGGTTCAGAACTCGATCCCCCGAAGTGAATTCCTGGCTACGGCCTTGATATTCTACTTGGACACAACATTCATCTCGGTAAACTGAGATGAATGTGCGTACTCATGTCTCTTCCTTCCCATTCGTTCTTTTGCACCCGGGTGAAACCGGGCGGGACCGCTAGTTTTAAAATAAAGTTATTACTTACTGTCTCTGGTTCAGAGCTCGATCCCCTCCCCGAAGTGAATTCCTGGCTACGGCCTTGATATTCTACTTGGACACAACATTCATCTCGGTAAACTGAGATGAATGTGCGTACTCATGTCCCTTCCTTCCCCATTCGTTCTTTTGCACCCGGGTGAAACCGGGCGGGACCGCTAGTTTTAAAATTAAGTTATAACTTACTGTCTCTGGTTCAGAGCTCGACCCCCTCCCCGAAGTGAATTCCTGGCTACGGCCTTGATATTCTACTTGGACACAACATTCATCTCGGTAAACTGAGATGAATGTGCGTACTCATGTCCCTTCCTTCCCCATTCGTTCTTTTGCACCCGGGTGAAACCGGGCGGGACCGCTAGTTTTAAAATTAAGTTATAACTTACTGTCTCTGGTTCAGAGCTCGACCCCCTCCCCGAAGTGAATTCCTGGCTACGGCCTTGATATTCTACTTGGACACAACATTCATCTCGGTAAACTGAGATGAATGTGCGTACTCATGTCCCTTCCTTCCCCATTCGTTCTTTCGCACCCGGGTGAAACCGGGCGGGACCGCTAGTTTTAAAATAAAGTTATTACTTACTGTCTCTGGTTCAGAACTCGACCCCCTCCCCGAAGTGAATTCCTGGCTACGGCCTTGATATTCTACTTGGACACAACATTCATCTCGGTAAACTGAGATGAATGTGCGTACTCATGTCCCTTCCTTCCCATTCGTTCTTTTGCACCCGAGGGAAACCGGGCGGGACTGCTAGTTTTAAAATAAAGTTATAACTTACTGTCTCTGGTTCAGAGCTTGACCCCCTTCCCGAAGTGGCTACGGCCTTGATATTCTACACGGACGAAGCCGGGCCGAGACGGTACTTCTAAATTAATATTTCACCGAGTGTGTGCGGATATAAAACTTATCCTAGAGGCATTGTCCGTTTATTCCTGCATGAATAGTTTTAAATTGGAGGCAATCTTGGCTTGTTATAACGGACGGCGTTTTATTAGAAGGAAAATGATGTGCTTCATGGATTGTGATCAAAGCTTCGGTCATGACGCTCAAAAGGCTATTCCACAAGCAAAAGGCTAGAATATAGCGATCGTGTTCAGTGCAGAATATATCTTATTAGTACCGTTACTAAGACGCACAGTGGGTCAGAGATTTAAAAATACGGTCAAAATTCTATAGCCAAGAGTGAATTGCATTTAATATGCAACTTAAATGCAGTGACGTAAATAACGCCCCCGCAAACCCCGCGTTGCGAGGGGCCGCAACTAAACCAAGGGCGCTCCAAGTCCCTTGATGAAAATTATAAATAAAATATTTCAATCGCATAATAAGGAAAAATAATTTAATAATACACATACTTAACTTTACCTAAAAATATTAATTACTTTATATAATACTAGCGGTCCCGCTCGGTTTCATACGGGTGCAAAAGAACGAATGGGGGGAGGGACATGAGTACGAACATTCTTATAGTTTACCGAGATGAATGTTGTGTTCAAATTTCATGATGATCGGAGTTACCGCTCAAAAGTTTTTGTGGGACGGACAAATTTTGAGTTACATTTTGCAACATTTATTGATGCTCCGCTCCTATTGGTCGTAACGTGATATTATATAACCTATAGCCTTCCTCGATAAATGGGCTATCTAACAAAAAAAAAAATTTCAGTTCGAACCAGTAGTAACTGAGATTAGCGCGTTCAACTAAACAAACAAACTCTTCAGCTTTATATATTAGTACTAGCAGTCCCGCCCGGTTTCACCCGGGTGCAAAAGAACGAATGGGGGGACGGACATAAGTACGCACATTCATCTTAGTTTACCGAGATGAATGTTGTGTTCAAATTTCATGATGATCGGAGTTACCGTTCAAAATTTTTTGTCGGACGGACAAATTTTGAGTTACATTTTGCAACATTTATGATGCTCCGCTCCTATTGGTCGTAACGTGATATTATATATAGTAGTTTATGAGATTAGCGCGTTCAACTAAACAAACAAACAAACTCTTAAGCTTTATATATTCTATTCTAAGTATTGGTGAAAAAAATTTTGGAACCGAGTGAGTAGTTTCGCAGATTAGCTCCTACATCCAAACTTACAAACTTTAACTCTTTCAATTATTGTATTAGTATTTAGTATTTTTTAATGAGAAAGCGGTAGCTACGTCACTGCTAGTATACAGGCTGTCCCACGACATGACTACCATAGTCTGGGACTGTGTTGCTGGGGTGATTTCAAGTCAAAAATGTCTAATGAACATATACCCGGAACGCTATCCTAACTGAGCTAGAAGCATTTGAAATTTTAAATAAGTAAGCCCACTAATGCAAGTATTAGGTTCGGCTGTTGGTTTTGTTATTATTAAAAAGACCAGTTGGCTGTGAATCACCATTAGTATTTATTCGTGCTGATCCTGAGACTCTTCGCAGAGCTACCACTTCAATTCTAAGAAAAGCTAGACTATGTATACAGCAACTGGGTGGACATTATGAGCAACTAATTCAATAAAGCGATTTCTTTTTAAATGGTTTTTAAATTAGTAGGGAATTCCTACTACTTATCTAAAATTTTAAATGCTTCTAGCTCATTTAGGATAGCATTCCGGGTATATGTTCATTAGACATTTTTGACTTGAAATCACTCCAGCAACACAGTCCCAGGCTATGGCAGTCATGTAGTGGGACACCCTGTATAGAAAATCAATTATTGGTACTGCTTCAAGTTAGGTTTAGTAGTTGATTTAATTAAAATAATGACCTTAGTTGTCAAGCATGTATAATCTTCAATACCTATCTTTAATTAAAATTTAATTATAATACTTCCGAGTATGAGATATCAAAATCAGTCTGACTTGATCCAAATTCGTTCTTCAGAACAAAAAGCTGTTGTTACTTAATCCATTGAGCTTTTGTCATTGCCGAATCGCCGGCCGTACAAACTTTAATAAGCTCTCAAACTTACTTAAAACACGGCCATTTATTGATTTATGTCTATAACTAGTAACTTTTAAATAACTTTCTCCTCACATTTTCTGCGTGTCGCTTTGGTTTGCCATGCATAAATCAATCAGACTTAGATCAGTTCCTACAAAACAAAAACGCTTATGTGGAATTTTACATTTTTAAGATTGTAAAAAAAAACAGTTGTGTGGTTTTAAGAAACCACGACGCAAGTGAAACTTTTATTGAATTGTAGACACTTATCCATCACGATTAATTATAAACAACAATATTCACATGAATACACGAATAAAAACATGTAAACACTGTACAGCACTTGCCCGCATGACAGACTGACTATGTGTTATACATACTACACGGTCAGCTGATGGGCGCCGCCATATTGGCCTTGACTGCTCTACCGAGCGCCTAATCCGAACGCCTTTCACTTTACCCCTACTCCGCGGCCGCCTGTAATGCGACATGCAACAGACGGCCAGAAAAATTCAGGGCGATAGAATAAAAGTTTCACCTTAAAAACGGCCAAGTGCGAGTCGGAATCGCGCACCGAGGATTCCGTACAAACCTGTAGGTGCGTAAATAGTTCGTCAATCACGGAGATCGAGTGTATAGATGATTTTTCCTGCTTAGCTGTTGAAAAACTGTTGTCCCCATACATCGACAAACGTCGCGGTCAGTTTGCCAACTAAGCGTGTAATTCCAATGGATTCAGATGGACTACTGAGCTGTATTGTACCTCGTGGCTATATATCTGATAGCCTAGTTGTCGTACCGTGTTGTATGCGACAGTTCTCATATTGTGCTGTATAAACGCACCGGTAACAGGCGCTTGTTTTGTATTAGAAGTCTTACTGTGTACGTGCGAAAACATTTTTTTTGTGGTGTAAATACAAATTAACGGTTTTCGGATTTTTCCCTTTACTTGTGCTTTAAAGGCAAGGAGGCTCGACGCTGTAATAAACAAATCTATAATAATATATAAAGCTGAAGAGTTTGTTTGTTTGTTTGAACGCGCTAATGTCAGGAACTGCTGGTTCGAATTGATTTTTTTTTTGTTTGATGGCCCATTTATCGAGGAAGGCTATAGGCTATATAATATCACGCTACGACCAATAGGAGCGGAGCATCAATGAAAAATGTTCAAAATGTATCTCAAAAATAAGCTTCTATTCAGGTGAAATGCCCTAACTAAATATACCAATATTAACGTTGTACGTTTACAAGCCCGGCTGGCTTAGTCGGTAGAGCATGCGTCTGTTAATATCAGGGTCGTGGGTTCGAGCCCCACGTTGAGCGAAAATATTTTTAATTTTTTTTAATTTTCTACATTACTTTATTCTAAGGCTTACATTTAAATTTATTTTAATTTTATTTACGACTAAATAAAATTAAATAAATCTAATTAATAGGTCATTTGAAAACTGCTATTACTATAGGTACCTATACAAAAATTATGTTCCTACAGAGTTTTCAATTAAATATTTATTATATTTTAGTAACTACAGTAATTATTGATTTAAAAGAAATTTATTACTTAAAAAACTGTAAATACTGCTTTTTATCGACAAAAACTTTTGAACGGCAACTCCGATCATCATGAAATTTGGACACAACATTCATCTCGGCAAACTAAGTTGAATGTGCGTACTCATTCGTTCTTTTGCACCCGGGTGAAACCGAGTGGGACCGCTAGTGTTACGATAAAAATGATCACCCTAAGTATCCCTGTATTTATCCAAAAAACGTGACAGAAATTCTAGTTGTGATGAATTATGAAGCATCCAATTTAAATTGACATGCTATGGTATAAAATTGTTGTAAAAGATATTTCTACCTACTATCTCAAACACAGTCGATATTTTCGACCGACTTCGATACCTGCAGGTAACCAATGAAGTCAGTGACTTATTGATTAATAAAACATCGACATATTTCATTTGACGTAATTGCTTTCTTTAATTTAATGAAGAAATAATCTCTCCAAATTAGTTATTTAAGTTAAATTTAGTGTACGAGGGAATTTCAATAATCATTTGATAATTTTGAACAGTGCATACATAAACATTAAATGATGAAATTAACGGGATACAGGGCTAAATATAAAAACAATTTTTATTCAATAGAACTTCATTTAACAGTCTCTATTTGAAAGAAAACATCCTTACAGGAATAAATAAGATTATCGACCAATTTTTCAGACAATATATTAACAAAAAATATAACTAATACATTAACGTTTCGATCCGGATTTGGATCTTCTTCAGAACGGATCTAAAAATATAACAAAATAATTAATATTTAGTTTCTATTTATTTTTAATGTAATTCGTGAAAGATTTTTTTAATATTAAAAAAATCTTTCACGAAAACTAAATAAAACTAAATATTAATTATTTTTTTATATTTTTAGATCCGTTCTGAAGAAGATCCAAATCCTGATCGAAACGTTAATGTATTAATTATATTTTTTGTTAATATATTGTCTGAAAAATTGGTCGATAATTTTATTTATTGAAGAGTTCTAATCAGACGTTAATCAAAGATTTGAATCCTTACAGGAACTTAGTTTTAAAATTAATGACTATTAAATGAAGTTCTATTGAATAAAAATTGTTTTTATATTTAGCCTTGTATCCCGTTAATTTCATCATACCATAATACCAAGGTGTCTTATTTTATTTTATAAGCATTAAACCAACTTTTTGTTTCGTTCTCGTATCCTTACACTTAATTACAACCAAGAAGTAAAGGGCACTGCACACTAGGCTAGAAACACTGTTTGGAGTTCTGCTGGCCAGTACGCTGGTTCGAAGTTAGGTTAGCCTCCATCACGCTTTTCTAAATCAATAGTCAAAAACCCCCCTTAGGACAATTCGGCGCATTTCTCACCAGAGATCTCACCATTCCTTTGGGTTCCGAATCAAAACACGGCTTCTTCAGGTAAAATAAGCCTGATCACCTTTCCATGATATCAGTGACTGGAGATTTGTCAATAAATTCACATAATGTGTGAAATATCGATAAGTAGCTACGATTTAAGTACAATGTGTCGATTGTGCTTGATAAGAGACGTTACGCTGAGCGACATATTTTCGTTTTCAACCAAAATGAAGAACGAAGTGGCTGTTCTAATAATGAAATGTGCACCCGTTCAGGTAAGTTTAATTCTTTTTGCGAAACATAAATAGTTTTCAGTTGTGTGTACATAATTACTTTCCAGTTTGTTGTTACGTAGTTTCAAATCAATACGGGCACTATATTTTTTACCGTTTAATAAAATTAGTAGTTATAATAACATTATTCTTAATTCCACGCTATGGCATGTAGCACGTTGTAGGTACAGTATTATTTCACAAAATCGGTTCAATTTTGAATTTTGTTCTTGATCTATTTTAATGTTATAATATTGATGGACCTTTTTTAAATGTATTATTGCAATTTTGTTCCAGATAACTAAAGACGACGACATGCCAAAATCCATCTGTCAAGTATGTTATACTCAACTGGAGAAAATTTACAAATTCCAGACGCAAATAGTACAATCCGAGAAAATACTTCGGCAGTATTTACAACAAATACAGGCTCTCAAGAAGCAAAACACATCTGAATGCTCCATTCAAAGACCTATTGAGGAACATTTTATTCAAAACTATGCTGCAGAGACCACGGTGAAGTGTGAACCCTTCGAATTTAATGATGCGGGAGTCAACAAGAAAGATGAATCTGGTAATTTCAACAAAAATTACGAAGATATACCATTTAAGTCAGTAGTCAAAGACGAGCCCACAGATGATGATAATTTAACTCCAACAGAATGTCATGATAACACTGAATGCATTTTACCCAACATTAACTACGAAGACTTAAAGATCAATATTAAAGATTCTGAACTGGATGAAAACATCGATATCAACTGTGATAAGAAAGAATTAGTAAATGTTAACAAGAGAATGACAGATAAAGAGCCGACTAATGCTTACCAAATTAACGAAGAAATATTATTAAAATCACTAGTAAAAGACGAGCCAACAGATGATGACCATTCAACTCCAACAAACTATCATGATGACGGTAATGACTACGAAGACTCAAAACTCTATATTAAGGACTCTAAATTAGCTGAAAGCAACGATATTTACTGGGAAAAGAAAACATCTACAATTGTTAATACAAGAAGGAAAATTAACGAAGAATTGTATCAACAATCTGAAATCAATGATGCATCATTTGAAAACAGAGAAACAAATGAAGACACCAAAATCGATGATGGCCACACATCCGACGACTTAACGAATCCACATTCGGCCAATGCAAGAAACTGTTTTGATAACCGCGAAGAGAAGAACAAAAACACCACCGCAAATCGTTCGAAGCACAAAAAAACAACTAAAATTGATGATAAATTTGAGAAACATCAGTGTGACGTCTGTAATAAGTGTTTCAGCGGATCGAGTTATTTGAAAATTCACAAACGCGTGCATACTGGTGAGATCCCGTATCAGTGTGACGTTTGTAATAAGTATTTCAGCACTCCAGGCACTTTGAGAATACACCACCGCAAACATACTGGTGAGAAACCGTATCAGTGTGACGTTTGTAGTAAATGCTTCAGCGAATTGGGTTCTTTGAGAATACACCGCCGCATACATACTGGTGAGAAACCGTATCAGTGCGACTTTTGTAACAAGTGCTTCAACACATCGTATCATTTGAATACGCATAAACGCACACATACTGGTGAAAAACCGTATCACTGTGACGTTTGTAATAAGAGTTATACCCAGTTAGGTGTTCTTAAGATTCATAAACGTACACATACTGGTGAAAAACCGTATCAGTGTGACGTTTGTAATACACGTTTTAACCGGGAAACAAGCTTAAATAATCATAAGCGGACACACTATAAATACTGGAGTGAAACCTTATTATTGAATCGTTCGCAATAAGGGATTCACCCAATCAAAGAAGATGACGAGACAAGCATATACAATACTCGTACTGAGATTCCGTATCAGTGTGACGTTTGCAACTAGTGTTTCTACCAGTTGCACGGATTAAATTTTCATAAACGTACACATACAGACGAGAAACCGGTGTGATTTTTGTATTTTCCCATTTAACACCAGTGTGAGACATCGTAATAAAGACAATTGAATGTGTAGATACTAATTCTCAGATTAAATAAATGAAATGAATATAGCTTTGCTTACATTTTTTGCAGCCTGCCACATTCTAAACAAACTCAGTGAAAACCAATCTATATTAATGTTGTGCAACTGATCATTGAATGATGTAATTGATAAACCATAAATTATTAATATAAATGAAACAATGAAGCTAGTTATAAGTGATGTTATCAATGATATAGATAAAATAAAATAAGGATTCTGAGTGGGGTTGGGCGATTGGAGCATTGTAGAGGGATTTTCAAGTTTTATAGAATTTTGACTCTACCATCGCTTTTATTTTTCAGTGCGCATTATTTGTCAAAAAGAATATCTCTTTATTTGCTTTGACCTCTATGTGCATTCTTATAATACCAGGTAAACTGAAAATATTTACAATAAATAAAATTATCGACCAATTTTTCAGACAATATATTAACAAAATATATAATTAATACATTAACGTTTCGATCCGGATTTGAATCTTCTTCAGAACTGATCTAAAAAATAATTATTATTTAATTTCTAATTCGCTTTTTATACCTATTAATTACGTGATAACGTCTTATAAATTGATGAATCACCAATCTTATAAATTGATAAAACACCGGCTGCATGCACGAAAAAGTGTAACGTTCCTAAATCCGTAACGCGTAACGTTCCGCCTGACCCTGTGCGTGCTTTTTGCTAATTTCTTGCTCAATTTAAATCAGATCGGTTTGAAACCAGTCTTAAACGAAAGAGGAGAACATTTTACATAGATTTCATATAACAGAATTTGCCTAAACAGTTTTTTTATACAAATTTATATAGAAAAATAGCTGTATAAATGCAATGTTGTCTAATGCATGACGCGACGCGGTCGGTCGTCTTTGTTTGCCGTACATGGAAATTAGAAAATAACGTATGTCTTGTCTTAACATGAAAACGGCTGCATTTCTAATGTTTAATTCAATTTTTTGACATTAGTATTTTGTGAAATGCAACGCCTTCTAAGTTAAGTATTGGAATAACTAATTATTATTGGAACATAATACTTTGACAGTTGCAAACGTCACTTTTGACATTTCTTATCATTCCGACACCAAGGATAAGCGGATTGAAACCAAATTTTGGGAGGTTTAGGTTATGTATTACGGAATACGTTATCACGTAAAACTATCATCCGTAAACCGACTTTACAGACAACCAATTTTTTTAGATTCTAAAGAAGGTCCAAATCCGGATCGAAACGTTAATGTATTAATTATATATTTTGTTAATATATTGTCTGAAAAATTGATCGATAATTTTATTTATTGATGAGTTCTAATCAGACGTTAATCAAAGATTTGAAAATATTTACGTTCAGTCTTTCAGTACTACATTAAATAGTGAAACTTACTATGTAGAGGATAGAAATATCAATTAAAAAAATATAATTTATTTTTGGAAGGATATTTAACTAATAAAAAAGCGTCGAAGAGATTCTACAATATTAATTTTTTGTCGTCCGCCATCTTCACTGCGTGGTAGATAATTGAACTAGCGAACTGATTTTCTTCATTGACTGGGAACTAATTCACTAGACTTTAGAGTATTCTTCCAAACTAACTACGTTACATCTGCCAGTATTGGTTCTGGATATATTTTTGAATGAAAGGATATTTCAATTGTTAGACAAATTAAGATAATGAATGAAATATCAATAAATAGCTATGCTTTAAGGTCAATGTGTCGATTATGTTTGACAAAAGATGTTGAGCTGATCGACATATTTTCGTTTTCAACCAAAATGAGGAACGAAGTAGCTGTTGTAATAATGACATGTGCTCCTGTTCAAGTAAGTGTATATATTTCAAAGAATGTGCATGTGCTTTATTATGATTTTAAATAGATCCCTAATTTAGTAATGAGTAACAGTTGTTGCTATTCACTGTGTTATGTAGATCTGATTTAATGCAACGGCTATGTTTTTAATTAATGATTTAGTAAAATGAGCAGTCGTTTATACCATCGACTTATACTCCTGGACACGTCTTCCGATTCACTGAGTGAGGAGGATAGAGTTAATTTGGTCGTCTCTGTCCTTTCCCCTCCGCGCACGATTGTGCCTAAAGACCGCTGCACACGAGGCTGGATTTGCCGCTAGATTCCTTGCTAGATTTGACTACTAGTGATCCAGCGCGTGTTTTCTTAATTGATTATATGTGCTCGTTTCACACGAGACGCCTTTTCAAGCTTGCTTTGTGGATAGATCCGGTGCAGGCGCAGTGACAGTTCAAATATAAACACAGAGCAAAACGTGTCTGTTGTCTGACTCTGAGCAGAATGACGCCATGCTGGGCTGTGGGCGTTTGTTCGTGTCGCCCACGTAACAAGATACTGTTTCTAGATTGGTTCTTGCTCAGAGCAAGCAGAGGACCTAGCAAGAAAAATAGCCCTTGTTCTAATTTTGTGAGCTAGCAGGCGAGTCCGCAGTGACGTATTTTCCAGCCTCGTACCCAGCCTGCTGGCCGGCAGAAGTCCAAGCAGTGTTTCCAAATTGGTGTGCAGCGGCCTTAAGGTACTATTTTGAGAGAGAAGTTACAGTATCGGTCTTTTCTTTCGGAGAGGACAGCTAGTCTGGAAGTATAGTACGCTCCACGGATCTAAAATGTTCGGAGGTTAGTCACAAACAGCGTCGCAAAGGCACATTTTAAAGCCGTTGAGATTCCCACCTGCACGGAACGTGCGCTCGTCGATGATTGGCCGTGATCGCTGGTTGCCTTTGTCACTTTCCTGCTTTAAAGTACAGTCGAGTACGCTATTGTCAAGTTGTTATTACTATGTTAGTTTTGTTGAGTTGCGAGTTTGTAGTTATTCAACAGGCTGTACAAGCGCAAGCCTGCATTCGCCTCTAACTTCCGAGCCTTTTAGATTCGTGGCGCGTACTTTTATACGTCGATGGTTTGTTGTAGTAATACCTTCTAATACGATGAATTTAAGGGTATCGCAAGTATTTCACATAGCCGATGTGATTTTTATATCTCTGTTCTAGTTTGTTTTATTTTTTTTAATGTTTTTATTGCGATTCTGTCCCAGATAACTAAAGGCGACGAAATGCCAAAGTTCATCTGTCAAGTATGTCACACTCAACTGGAGAAAATTCACCAGTTCCAGATGCAAGCGAAACAATCTGAGAAAACACTTCGACAGTATTTACAACGATTACACGCTTTTGATAAACAAATTACACCTGAATGTTCCGTTCAGAGACCTATTGAGGAGCATTTCATCCATAACTATGTTGCAGAGACCACGGTGAAGTGTGAACCCTTCGAATTTAATGATGCGGGAGTCAACAAGAAAGATGAAGAATCTGGTAATTTCAACAAACATTACGAAGATATTCCATTTCAGTCAGTAGTAAAAGACGAGCCCACAGATGATGATAACTTAACTCCAACAGAATGTCATGATGACACTGAATGCATTTTACCCAACATTAACTACGAAGAGTCAAAGATCAATATTGAAGATTCTGAACTGGATGAAAACATCGATATTAACTGTGAAAATAAAGAATCAGTAGATGTTAACACGAGAATAACAAATGACGATGAAATGCCACCACAATCCAAAATCAAAGTCGAATCGGATTGTTCATCAATTATCGCAGAATCAGTTGAAAACACAGAACACGCTTTATTTTTTAAGGATGAAATCACCTGCGAAGACACCAAAGTAGATGTTGGCCAGACATCTGAAAACTCAACCGGCCCACGTTCCACAAACAATTGTAACAAACGGGACGAAACAAACACATACACTTGTGACGTATGCAGTGCGAGATTCTGCGATTCGTCGCTTTTGCGCAAACACGAACTGAAACATACTGGTGTGAAACCGTATGAGTGCGATATCTGTAATAAACGTTTTTCTCACACAGGCCACTTTAATACTCACAAACGTATACATACTGGTGAGAAACCCTATCAATGTACCGTTTGCAACGCGAGTTTCTCCGATTCGTCGATTTTAAGAAGACACAAGATTATACATAGCGGTGATAAACCGTATCAGTGTGATGTTTGTATGAAACGTTTTTCGCAGGATACCAGTTTGAATAAACACAAACGTACACATACTGGTGAGAAACCGTTTCAGTGTGACATTTGTAATAAGTGTTTCAACCAGTCGCGTTATTTAAATGTTCATAAACGTACGCATACCGGTGAGAAACCTTATCAGTGTGATTTTTGTGCCAAATATTTCTCCCAAATAAGCAATCTGGTTACTCATAGACGTATACACACTAACGAGAAACCATAATAATATGGTGTAGTTTAAGTACTAATCTGACCCTAAGTACAATTTTAACATAAACGATTATTTTATCCTTAAGTATAAACTGTATATAGCGTTTAAATGGAATTGTCGGTCATTTGCAATTTCGCTTGAGGAAACAATTATATTAGATATTGTATTTATCTATAATAATAAATTCCTTTATTCAACACGCGTGACTAATATATAATTTCGGGGCCCTGCTAAATTCGGGAGAAATAATAAATTACTTCATGTTGACGCGTAGAGTGCGAATAATGAGCCGAAACTGTACGGTAATATATTTCTGCATAGTTTCTGGACCAATAGGAACGCGGTAGCGATTTGTATATATGAAAACAGCATCGCAATTCAGCGAAAGTCAGGGCCATCTTGTGTGCATCCAGGGCGGCGGGTACGTCAATCAATGAAGTGATTTATTATTTTTCCCTCTTTTATCAGGGCCAAGATTACATATTACTCATGCTAGTTGAATAAAATATTACGTGCGACCATTGATAGAAGGAGAATATTCCACTCGCGTGTTACCGCACTCGCTAAGCTCGTGCGGCAAATTTCACGCTCATGGAATCTTCTTCTTCTCTCACTAGTCGCACAATATACTATTAACTCCTAAGTGGAGCATAGGGCCTCTTCGAAAATTTTAAATCTAGTCCTATCTTTATCTATAGCATAATAATAATTATTATTATTATTAGCAACTTTCCAGTACATCAGAAAATTATACTCCGTATAGAAAAATATAGATCAACTTTTTTTACATCTTCCCCTCAGTGTTCTGGGACTATTTTTTTAACAAGCTGCCAGTAACGTTAAGACAAGAAAGAAATTTTAAAATATTCTGCAATTTCAAAGAGTTTTTAATTACCAAATGTTTTTACAATGTGAGCGATTTTGTATAGCTATATTAATTATTACTAATTATAAATCTTTCTTGTATTTTCCTATTTTATTGTGACAATTCTTATCTGTAAATGTATAGTTTGCAAGATGATAAATATACTATACTATACTATTTTAATGGGTCTCTCTCCCCCGTTTTTCTGTATGTATAATGTATATGTACGTACGTAAGTATTCATTTCTTTCTCGTACGAAAATCTTGAGAATAAAATATATCTATATCGAGCTTTATAATAATTATTATCATCAGTTCCGATTGATGACAACATGAAATTCACTGTAAATACTAAATACTTTGATATCAAAATTAATTACACAAATATAAATGATAATATTATTATTTCTTTTTATTTCCAATATACTTTCCCAAATATCCCTACTCCGTCAAATTTCGACACAGTCAGTTTTGTATTTTGATTTTTACGTAACATGTATACAATATAGAAGCTTCTTCTATTGTTATTGAATTTAAATTGTTAGACAAATTCACATAATGAATGAAATATCAATAAGTAACTATGATTTAAGTAAAATGTGTCGATTATGCTTAAGTAGAGACCTTGCGTTGATCGACATATTTTCGTTTTCAACCAAAATGAGAAACGAAGTGTCTAATATAATCATGAAATGTACTCCCGTTCAAGTAAGTGTACTTCTTTTCAAGGGGCGTGCATTGCTTCTATTTTAATTTTAAATACCTCTATAGTTTTGTTGCACACAGCTAAATTCTACTCCAAATTAATAACGAGTACAATATTTTTTTATAATTTATTGAAATGAACATTGTTATTTATACAGTAGTAACAACCCGGTCCGGCTTCGCCCGGATTTGTAGATAACCTATTAAAGATAGAGGCATTACACAATTTTGCAACGTTTTTCTTGAATATATCTATATTGCCCACGAATTACTGCTCCCTGTTATTTCTTACCAAAAACCGAAATATGAATTTTCATATCCCTAACTTGAGAAATGATGGGTTCCTTATACAAACTTGCATCCCCTATTTCACCTCCTTCAGTATTTTTTATGAGACAAAAAGTAGCCTATATCCTTCCTCAGGATGCACTATATCTCCTTGCCAAATTTTATCGAAATCTATTAAGCGGTTTAGGCGTGAAAAGGTAACAGTTACTTTCGCATTTATTATAATAGTATGGATGGTTTTACTGAATTGGGATTAAGTTTTACAGTTTTCTTTCACGTAATCGTTGCCTTGTTTTCCGAGATGTCTTGCCATAAGCGTAGCAAGAGGGGGGCCTAGCCCACCCTATAATATTAATTGTTCACGTACAAATAACAAGATAAATCTACAACAATCTATATATTTGAAATTTCTCCAGATAGTCGTGTTGATCGATTTCGCTTCTATGAACAGTTTTCAAATTATGTATAAGTGGCAGCTAGCTAGTAATGGTAGATAGAGTTGAAAATTTACCCCCCCCCCCCCCCCCCAGGATAAAATCGTAGCTACGCTGTATCGCAATTTATTGGAAAATAAAGATTCATTAATGTTGTTGTCTTTGTTCTATAATATTATGATAATGTTGACCTTATTTTAATGTAGTATTACAATTCTCTTCCAGATAACTAAAGGCGATAAGATGCCAAAATGCATTTGCCAGTTATGTAACACTCAACTGGAGAAGATTTACAAGTTCCAAATGGTGGTGGTACAGTCAGAAAAAACGCTTCGACAATATCTACAACAATTGCATATATTTGACAAAGAAATCACACCTAAGCCTAATGAGGAACATTTCATCCATAATTATATTGCAGATACCAAGGTTAAGTGTGAATCTTTCGAGTTTCTTCATGCCGAGAAGACAGATAAAGAACTTGCCAATTTTACTACTAAGGAAGAAATATCATTAACATCCATAATAAAAGACGAACCCACAGATTATAATTATTTAACTTTAACAGAATGTCCTGATAACAGCTACGAACACTCAAAAATCGATGTCAAAGATTCTAAATTTGTTGAAAATATCGATAATGATTGGAAAGACAACGAATATACTAATGTTAATGTGAACTGGCAAAATAACGAAGAATTATCTCCTAAATCTGAAATTAAAGACGAATCAGGTTTCACAGAATCAGTTGAAAACACAGAAAATACTTTATTTGAATGTAATAACCGTGAAACAAGCTGCACAAACACCACAATCGATGTTGACCACGCATCTGAGAACTTAACGAATCTTCATTCAGTCGATGCAAGAAACATGTTGGATAAAAGCGACGAGACTAACAAAAACATTTCTGTAAACAGTTTGAACCACAAAAAAACAAGTGAAATGGACTCTAAATGTGATAAACCATATCAGTGTGACGTTTGTAATAAGTGTTTTTCTCAAGCAGGCAACTTAAATAATCACAAGCGTATACATACCGGTGAGAAACCGTATCAATGTGACATTTGTCAGAGGTGTTTTTCTCATTCAAACAATTTACATTATCATAAAAGAAGTCATACTGGTGAAAAGCCGTATCAGTGTGACGTTTGTAACAAGTGTTTTTCCCAGTCAAGCAACTTAAATAATCACAAGCGTATACATACTGGTGAGAAACCTTACCGATGTGACGTTTGCAATACGAGCTTCTACGATTCATCCGTTTTAATCAGACACAAACGTACACATACCGGTGATAAACCGTATCAGTGTGATGTTTGTAAAAAATGTTTTTCACAAGCAAGCAATCTAAATAATCACAAACGTATACATACTGGTGAGAAACCGTATCAATGTGACGTTTGCAAAGCGAGTTTCTACGATTCATCCATTTTAATAAGACACAAGCGTATTCATACTGGTGAGAAGCCGTATCTATGTGACATTTGTAATAAGTGTTTCAGCAAATCAGATCATTTGAGAATACATAAACGTATACATACGGGTGAGAAACCGTATCAGTGTGACGTTTGTAATAAGTGTTTCGGAAATTCGAGCACTTTAAAAAGACACCTTCGGGTACACACGAGTGCGAAGACCATATCATAATCACATTAGCGTGAGTGTTTCACCAGATTAAGAACTTTGCATACATGAGACGTTTGCCTAGATAAGGAAGTTCGAGACCAATTATATGTATCTATTGCAATGTTTATAACTTTAGTGTTAAGTGACTATGCATGAAAACATATGCATTTACATATATTGGAAATAAATATGGAAGTTTTGTAAATATAACTAGTTAAAATTATGTTTTTAAATAAATAAATAATAAAAAAAAAACTAATATAAAAAAAAGAATTTTTGAATTTTTTTACAGTAAATTTCATTTAAAATGCAATTTACGTTCCACATAAAATGCAACATAGACCAGACGCCCAAGGGAAGTTCGTGAATTTTTCATAAAGACATAAGTAACTACAGTATGCTAGTGGTAGCCCCGGATATGGGAGGGGAGGGGGGCAAACCAGGACGCCCTCGGTCATAGCATAATATGGTAATTAAAAAATTAAAAACGAAAAACACGGTTTTTTCAATATTTCTTTGAATCTTTAAGGTTATGTGAAAAAGTTATATTCATAAAAGTTGTAGATCCTTTTAATACCTACAACATTTTTCGATTGGAGAACAACTTTAGCCGGAAATAAAGAAAAACCGCGTTTGATCCCTAAAATGCACCCCCCACGCATTTGAATTTTTGGTTTGTGTATTTCTGACGGCAGTTTTTTCCCTTCCTCATCATTCGTTTTCTGTTATTAATTTTATCCTTGTCAAAATCTAACTTCACTGGTCTATTAACTGATAAACAAATTAAAAAAACATTGTTTCGGCAGGATTTTCGCAGGCAACCTTAGCGATCTTTCTTAATTATGGTCTTAACTATCATCTCTAATATTTTCGTTCGTCCACCTTATGACGACACATTTTCTGCAGCCGTCGCTTGGACTAATAGTTCGATTGCGATTTTATTCCTATGCTCAGTATAGAATAAAAGTATATGATTTATTATTGTGAAATAGATCCATGATCTACATTACTCATAATCTGAAGAAATGTGTTTTGTTCACATTTGCATGTCGTTCAAGTTCAAAAGATGTCAAGGTATTTATATTTTGGTCTTGTCTGAAACTTTAGTTCAAAATTATTTCAAAATGGAGAACGTATCATTACATGAAAAAATTGTTAGTGGACTGTGCCGTTTGTGTTTATCTAGCGACGGGACATTAATTGACATGTTTTCGTTTTCATCAGAACTGGAATGTCAAATCGTAGATGCGGTCACGAAATGTACTTCCGTTCACGTAAGTTACATAATAAACAATCATATGAAAGTAATTGACGTTACAATCTAATGTTCTAGATGACAGGGGTTTGAATCATAGAAATATTACAATAGAGTACGCGAGAGAGAAGTGAAAGTGTCTGCAATGAAGAGAGAGAACAGTCCATTATCTGATGCAAAACAATGCTGATTTGAGTAAACAATTTTCTGGTTTTCTGCAGCGTTTTCTCTCTTAACTGAGGACACTTTCACTTATGGCAAGCATTTCGCAATAGCGCACTCTAGTTACTTATATCTCTATGGTTAGACTGCCCCTGATGTATGGAATCTGTAATTACATGATCACAATCTAAGACCATCGTCAAATCAAATCTTTTGACAATCCTTTCTACAACCCAGCATAAAGGCTACACACGAGGCTAGAAACGTGGCTAGATTCCTTGCTAGATTTTCCTACTAGTTTTCTAGCGCTGGTTTTCTTGATTGCTAAGTGCTCGCTTCACACGAGACTATTTTTCAAGCTTGATTTGTGGATAGATCTGGTGCAGTGACAGTTTGAATATAAACACAGAGAAAAACGTGCCTCTTGTCTGACTCTGAACAGAATGCGACACCATGTTGGTTTGTGGGTGTTTGTTCAAGTGCCCACGTGACAAGATACTGCTTCTTGATTGGTTCTTGCTCATACCTCGCAAGGGAAAATAGCCCTTGTTCTAATTTTAAAACCTATCTTCTGAGCTAGCAAGGCAGCCCGCAGCGACGTCATTTCTAGCTTCGTAGCCAGCCTACCGGCTAGCAGAATTCCTAGCAGCATTTCTAGCCTCGTGTGCAGCGGCCTTAAGTCGTGAAAAGCACAGGCAACGTCGTGATTAACAGCTAATAGATAATTAAAAGTTACATAAGTTGGTAGTTAAATGCAACTTTAATGAGATGATTTCTTGGTAGGTAGAGAAATACGGCGAATTGCCCTCAACAATCTGTGAGCCTTGTTACATGCAACTGATCAAAACGCAACATTTTCAAATGCAGGCTCTTAAATCTGATAGGACGCTGCATGTTTATCTGCAACGATTGGAGGATGATAGCATACTTGGAAGTTCAACAGTACTTCCAGATAGTATCGGGACTTCTTGCATGCTAAATGCTGGTAATCAGGTTAAGGAAGACAACAATACCAACTGTGCAGAAATAAAGCCTGAAGTTAAAAATTTCGAGGGCGGCTGTGACATAGATGTGGAAGAAAATAAAGTTTTTGCATTAGAATCAATATCACATATGGAAGAGGTTGTTCAAGTTTCGATTTTTAATCCTAACTTAATTGTAAAAGCTGAACCTATAATAAATGACAATGAAGATCAATATACCGAAATTTTAAATGACTTCTCGGCAAGTCAGAAAATTATAAAATCGGAAAAAGGAGCATCAAATGATAAAAAAATACCGTCATATCAGTGCAACGTCTGTAATGAATGTTTCAGCGATTCAGATATTTTGAGAGGCCACCAACGCATCCATTCTGGAGAGAAGCGATATCAATGTGATATTTGTAAAAAATTCTTCAAATGTTCAAATAATTTAAAAGACCACAAACGCGTTCATACCGGTGAGAAACCGTATCAATGTAACGTTTGTAAGAATAGTTTCAACAAAATAAGCAATTTGAGAACTCACCAACGTGTACATACAGGTGAGAAGCCGTATCAGTGTGACGTTTGTAAAAAGTGTTTCAGCAAATCAGATAATTTGATTATACACCAGAGAGTGCATACTGGTGAGAAACCGCATCGATGTGACGTTTGTGTTAGGAGTTTCAGGGATGTAAGTCATTTGAGAAGACACCAGCGTTCTCATACTGGTGAGAAACCATTTAAGTGTGACGTTTGTAATAAGTGTTTCACGTTAATGAATGATTTGAAAAGACACGAACGTATACATACTGATGAAAAACCGTATCAATGTGGTGTTTGTAACAAGTGTTTCAGAATTGCGGGTGATTTGAGAACACACCAACGTGTACATACTGGTGAAAAGCCATATCAGTGTGACGTTTGTAATAATAGTTTCAGCAAAATAAGCAATTTGAAATCACATCAACGTATACATACTGGTGAGAAGCCGTATCGGTGTGACGTTTGCAATAAATGTTTCACCCGGTTAAACGGTTTAAACCTACACAAGACTAAACACAAATCAAATGTTTTGTCGTGTCATTTGCCTTTGATAATGTAACAAAAGTGAATTTAACACTTTGACGGACACTTAAAAATTCAGTTTTGTTCCAATTTTGATACTACAGTTTTTTTCATATGTTTGAAATTGAATTACTTTTATAAGTTGTTATGTTGTGACAATATTGCCTTAGTAGATATTTGTACGGTGATACAAAGCACACAGGGTATGTATTCTACACTGGAAAATAGTACACCCGTCTGGCTATTTAACGTTCCGTAGTATACGACGGCTTCAGCCGTTTTGTCAAACTTTTGAAGTTTTATTTATGACGGTCTAAGCCGGTTTGTCAGTCAAAGTGTTAAAAATAAAACCGAAACATAATTGTACTGGTTAGAAGCCGTATTTGTATGATAGAGAAACTTAGTTAAAAGTTAAAAAATAAGAGCTTGTAGAAAGACTCAAACCATACCCAATAAGGATATGTGCACTGCATATTTAATTTAATATATTGTATAGTACAGTGGTCGGCAACCTTTTGAGACGGAAGAGCCAAAAGTTACAATTTACAAAATTTCCCAGTTTTTAAAGAGCCACTAAACATTTTCGTTTCGGTATTATAGTATTTGTTGATATAGGTACCTATAATATATATATCCGAGTACGACACGTCGCGACGGGGGCGGTGCGGGTGAGACGCGAGTAGAAATGGCTGAGAGATAGACATGATACTCAATCATGGCTCGATTGGACGATTTTTAAGGGTTTAAATAATAAAATAATTATTTTTTGCGTATGGAACTGGAGAGCCGCAACTTTACATCAAAAGAGCCGCAGGTTGCCGACTCCTGGCCTAGTATCACAAAACTCTCGTTTTAAAATAATGTTATACCTCACACATAAAAAATTCCATTTCCATTCTATATACATAAATTATTGTTTTTTCTAATAGAATGAAAAATAAAACTTACTTAATGATACAGCTGTATGACCCACCACGGTAAAATAAACTCACCTGAAATAATAAAGAAAAAATATTTTAATACGTAATAATATTATAACTACACTGGAATAATCATTTCAATAAATATTTAAAGACACAGTAGGTTTCTAAACCACCCTGTACAGATAAGAGTTTCGTTGGCTTTAAAAAAAGGTAAACATTTAGTAAAAGAATGTTCTTTTTTTTAATTAACGTCGAAACACCCGCTTTTAGCAATTTCAAGAAGGCAGGGATGCAATTCTTTAATATGTTCGTTTATTAAATAACTCGAGATTTTAAGCTGTATACAGTATGTAAACGCGTAAGGTGCACTTAGGGAAATTAGCATTGGGAAAAAATACTTGGATCAGAGTTAGCCATGACTGCATTAATTGTTATTTCTATTGAATTATCGTGGTAATCTTGAGGATTTCTATTTTATACTACTTGGCTTTTTTAATAATAGAAAGCTCTTATAAATCATTATTTTAATTTTTTTGTACAAAAATAAAACAAAAAAACAACTCCATCTGTTTGGATACATTTCATTCAAAAATTGTCTGACTGGTATGACGTATGCGCGCTGGTAAATCAGTGACCCAATGTCTTTAGATTCAACACGAATAGGCGGAGATATTTGATCTCGCACCATATTTAAGTATTTTTGGGAATTTAATGTCCCATTAATAAAAAAAGTCCGATTATGTTTGGTAGTATACACATTCATTTTGCAAAAGAATATTATCTGTCAAATTGAAAAACAAGATTTCAAGGCTCACTCTGATCCAGTCATTTTTTCCCAATGTTAATTTCCCTATGTGCACCTTACGTGTTTACATACTTTATATTATATAGATAGATTGAATTTCACGCCCTAAAATGGTGGACGATTGCGGAACTTTCTCAAATCTGGCAACTTTAAAAGCGACGAAGTAGTGTGCAAAGTTAATAGAGAATCGCACCCCAAAACAGCAATGCAGATGAAAGTAGGAAGGTCGCTGAAGGTCACGAGAGCGTGGGGAAGTAATTTTCTTGTAGATTAAGAACGGTAATAAGCAAAGTAGGCTCGTGGTGTATAAATTCTCTTTTTCTTCGAAAACATCAACTACGACATTTTCTAATTTCTCTTATTATTTTTAAAATATACATAATTAATAAACTCCTAATGTATGTCTTTCTGTTCATCTTTCTACGACGAGCCTGCAGGCAGTTTTAAAACAACAAAAACATTTCCAAACTAGAAATTTTAAACTCCAAAATGCTATTTTTCCCTGATACTTTGTAAAATTCCCTGATATTAATTCCAGGTTGCATTGAATTCCCTGATATTTCCAGGTCTGTGGCCACCGCGTAAACGGAGCCGGATTTTCGATTTCTTCCCGGGGACAGAAATTATGTAAAAAGAAACAACCGTTTGCCCATTTATCCTTGAGGAAAATAACTAGTTCCAGGTGTCCTATAGATTGCACGTCAGAGTCAAAATTTCGTTAGGGATTTATTTGTATACTAGCCGCTCCCCGCGACTCCGCCCGCGATTGAGCTTAAAAACGACAGCTACAACAGCAGTGGAGCCTTCTACCGTATTGCAGTAACACATTAAAAACAGTAGAAGAGCCTTCGGCTCTACCGTATTTTACAATATATCTTATCCATTCCCGTACTTGTATACGATATGCGTATAGCGCAACGTTTCGTTTCATTTTCAATTTATTGAATCGATTTTACAGTACCGCGCCAAAAAAAATGTATATTGGAGGTTATGTTTTCGGTATAGTCGAGTATAAAAGTTCATGAGCGGAAACAAAGTGATTCTTGTGGTACGTAAAATGTCAGAATGTCCATAAATATAACAATCACGTCTAAAAACAGACGGTGGCGAAAAAAAAAATAGACGATATATTTATATTATCAAAGGTAGTACGATGTGCGCTTGCGCACCACGTGGGTCTTTTGCTCATCACTTGCGCGCGCAAGTCCGATAATGCAACAGGCTGCCGTAACAAAGTGGAAACTATAAGCAAGCGAATCAATACACGGCCGTTTTCCCAGACGGTTTAATGTTAAGTAGGATGCACAATAAGCGCGATGGTAACGTTAAAGTCGTACAGGGGAATCACAGTTACTGGTCACGCTTTTTAATATCACAGTATAGCTAGCGCGCCCCGAAACAGGGGCGTAGCGTGAATTAATCTAGATGTGGGCGAAGTCGCATCAGCGAGGCCCTTTTTTCAGTAGGGACCTCATATACTTTTATTGTATACTGAGCATAGGAATAAAATCGCAGTCGAACTATTAAGGTGCAAACATATACTTCTGTCTTTTTTTACGCCGTAAGCATTGGCGTATCCAGGAGGGCAAAACAAACTACATCAAGAATTAAATGTAGAATACATCGAATCTTTCATAAAGTACTTAACTCAGAAGTTTTTCACGAAAATAGAACTATCCGAAAACACTTTGATATCATCAATAGGGAATTACCAAAACAATAGTAAATATAAACACAAAATGATCAAACATAATATACAGTGGTACCTCGACATACGAGTGCCCCAACATACGAGTTTTTCGAGATACGAGCCGGCGAGCGAGTGATTTTTTACTTTGAGTTACGAGCGAAATTCGAGATACGAGTTCGGTTTAGCAGGTTTAATGACACTTGCCTAACTCATTTCCGGAACATTCTGAGAGGGAGGAAGAAACAAACCTCCTTGGACGTGTTTTTTTCCTAAACGGCCTACAGGTGAAAGCGAGAAAAATGTAGCGAAAAAGGCAAAGACCAGTGAGGATATCTAATTTATTTCTTTACATTCTCTTTTTTGTTTTTGTACAATAAATATTTGTCAATAATAAATACGTGGGGTGACATTTTGGGGGTTGGAACGGATTAATGGTAGTTCAATTGTTTTGTATGGGGAAATTTGCTTCGAGATACGAGTAATTCAAGATACGAGCAAGGTTGCGGAACGAATTAAACTCGTATGTCGAGGTACCACTGTATATTATAAGAAAACATCTGGAATAGTCACCTGCTATATGAAAGCTGATAAGATAAGGATGGCCCACTCTACAGATGCATTCCTAGTACAAACTTACGCCACAATTTTAGGAATAGGTTTTTTTAAATGTTTTTTTGCCTAATATTATTTAAAATTCAAAATTCTTAAAAGATAGTGAGGAACAAAATAATAGCAAGAGAGAAAAAGTAGTAATAGACGCTTAATAGCTACCCCATCAACGTGCACAACAAAATAATGAACATAATATATTCGAGGGGTTGTATATTGCAACAGTCGATGACGTTAGAAGCTAGAAAGAGATAGAGTTCTATCTGCACGTGAGCATACCTTCCTTAAAGTCTGAAGAGAAATTCCGTGTTTTTGCGATATAACTCTGTTATAATATCATTTATTGTATCAAAACGCTCTCTAGACATGATTATGCATCAGCTATAACGCATCATATTAGTTTGACGTACAGAAATGCCTAGTGTCTTATAATAAGACACCAAATCTGAGTTGAAACTTGAACGTCGTTCGCCCACACTAAAATAAGATGCTTATTTTAGTGTGGGCGAATGCCTTTTTACTCATTAAAAATAATTACAGACAATCAGTACATAAATACATGATTAGTTCAGACAACGTCACGAAACAATCGTAAAGCACGCACCTTTGATCTGAGAAGTTTTTTTTTTTTTTTAAACAACAAAAATAAATGGCCCGACAGAACTAGAACTAACTTCCCACGTTTAATGTGGAACAGTCCAATTACTGCATACAGATAACTGTCTCAAAGTGACAATCGAAACCTAGAATCAATTCGTTCGAGAGTTGAAATATCCTATTAATATCATTACGAGGGAATCATTTCGAATGTTATCATTAGTGTCCGATCAAAGTTTCGGCTTCGGCCACCTTCGGCGAGACCTTCAGCTTTGGTCAAAATGGGCCGAAGTTTTGGCTGAAGCCGAAGGTTTCTAACAAGCGCCGAAATTGAACGAACTGTTACGAATGAGCGAGAGCGCGATGGATATATTACCTTTTTATATTATATAGTCCATGTAAAAGCTGCAGCCAATTTAAATGGATTTTTTAGGGTTTTTAAGTCTTCGGCTTCAGCCGAAGATTGTAGCGATAGCCGATTAATCAGCTTCGGCTTCGCCTTCGGCCAGGAATAGACCTTCGGTGGGACACTATAGTTATCGTTCGATTATCAAAATCATTCATTTACCAACCGTTTAATTATTAAAATCAATGATTAATCCCAACTCTACTCCCCGATCGGGACCAGTGTAGGCATTCGCTACGGACGATATCGAAACACAAAATCAGTTTGGATCGGGAGAAATATAGATCCAATCTAGGTGCAGTATGAGGCAGAAAATTATCGTAAAAAGACACATAGCGGGCTCTGCATATTGGATTGGGTTTATGGTATAGTAATGTGTCGCTCCTGAGCGAGTCGTTCATAATGAACTACTCCCTTCTCGGAGCGGAGCGAGTCGCTCTTTTTTTTGTGAATGACTCACTCCGAACGCCATTGCTCTGTGCTGAGCTGTTCTGTGCAACATTTACAGAGCGCACACAGCACAGACCACAGAGGCACTAGTGAATTTTGCACGTACGGAGTTATCTTTGCTGAGTCGTTTAATGTTGAATGACACACTGTTTACAGTGACTTAAACCATTCACATTGACGTCGTTGACAAAGATATAATATTGTAACAATAAACGTTATTATTGTTCAGCTTTTATTATACTTTATAGTTTTATCCCAAATGCGAATAATATACGACCAGAATCATATTAAAATGAGCTCAGAGCTGAGTGTGTGTATTGTGCTGTGCAATGCTACGTAACTCCTGAGCATGTATGATGACAGTTCACACCTCTGCAGTCTACACTCTTGTGTAGTGCGTACTGTCTAGTGTCGCTCCTTTGAACAACTCGCTCTGAGCGACTCTTTAGTGAGCGGATCGCACGGAGCTAGCTCCCAATAAAGAGTCATGCGGACACATCACTAGTAGACACACGGTACATAAGCGCGAAAGACCTCCCAATTGGGGGTATAATCGACAAGCTGTCTGTCTGCCATAGTTGTTAACACCTCATCACATACGCTTTGTACGAAATCACGTTAACTGATAGAAAGGAAAATGCAAAACGTTTCACTGCACACTGCGGTAACGCGAGTGTCATTTGGGCAAACCATGTATCTATCTATAATGTTACTATAATGGCACTTTCCTTCTTTACACAATGCATTCAGTCTAGAGATGAGATAAACGTGTCTTTTTAGTGATCTGCATCTTTGCATCTGGATCCCATATGTGAGCCGGCTCCCTGAACCGGTTCAAAAAGAGCCGAGTTCTGAATAATATGTTATTCGAGTCGACTGAGCCACTGAGTTAGTTGAGTCAATCATATCACGTAATATTATGCCAGTGACTGACTCACATATTATAAGACGGGGTTTTACAGGTTGCTACTTGGTATGTTACAGAAAGCATATTACAATAAAGTAAAACACTGTAATAACTGTACCGCCTGTGCGTAGTGTGTACACTGTATAGTTGAGTTGATTGTATAATGTATACCTGTATAGAATGCATAGCCAGACATATTATGATGCATGAGTCATTTGAGCTGACAGATACTTATTGCTTCTGTGTGTTAAGTGTTTCACTAAGTTATGTGGATCCATTGAGCCGTCGGCTCATAAAAAAGTGAGTCGGCTCTCACGGATCTTCTGTCGGAGCCGGCTCTTTGAACCGGTTCAGATCTGAGTTACCCAACTCTAATTCAGTCTGTAAAAAACAATTTGCGGGGCTGTCACTAAGATTGTAGGCATGTTGATTCACCCTAAAATAAATCGGCCTCCGGATCGATTCGAATCGAACGCACTAAAATAGATTCTCGATTCAATTGATCGTTAGTTGATTTTGACTTGAAAACGTCTATTAAGAGTGTTACTAAATAGCTACCCTTAGATTTCAATTTATCTAATATATAAAATTCTCGTGTCACAGTTTTTGTTGCCATACTCCTCCGAAACGGCTTGACCGATTTTGATGAAATTTTTTGTGCTTATCCGGTATCTATGAGAATCGGCCAACATCTATTTTTCATCCCCCTAAATGTTAGGGGTAGTCCACCCCTAAATTTTTTTTTTATTTTTTAGACAAAATTTTTAATTTCTATTTTTTTATGATACAACATACAAAAATACATACAATCCTCAATTTTCACCCTTCTACGATCAACCCTTATTTTTTAATAGCCATTTTAGTAATTTAATCATTTTTCCTCTCCGGTCGAAAACTGATCAATCGTCATTTAATTAGTTATCCCCGCCAGATGTCTACAGGTGTCACTTCGCCAACATCTATTTTTCATCCCCCTAAATGTTAGGTGTAGTCCACCCCTAAATTTTTTTTCTTCCTTCCCCATTCGTTCTTTTGCACCGGGCACGACGGCGCAGCCGGAGTGCTCGACATACACACATATACGTCCATGTATATTTTAAAATAAATAAAATAGATAGATAGATGTTCCAATTAAATTGTTTTATTATTTCACTTTATACGTAGCGAAGCACGTACAGGGCCGCTAGTACTAATATATAAAGCTGAAGAGTTTGTTTGCTTGTTTGTTTGAACGCGCTAATCTCAGTAACTACTGGTTCAAATTGAAAAAATGTTTTTTTGTTGGATAGCCCATTTATCGAGCAAGGCTATAGGCTATATAATATCACGCTACGACCATTAGGAGCGGAGCATCAATGAAAAATGTTGCAAAATGTATCTCAAAAATAAGCTTCTATTCAGGTGAAATGCACTAACTAAATATACTCATATTAGCGTTGTGACTACACAACGTCGGATGGCTCAATCGGTAGAGCATGCGACTGTCAATGTTCGAGGTTCGAGCCCCACGTTGGGCGAATATATTTTAATTTGTTTTTATTTTCCACATTGCTTCCTTCTACACTCCAGAGTCTGGGTTCAAGGTCAACCGGGAAAGAGTTGCTACACGCTCGATTTTTCAGAAGCCTATAAGCTGAACAGTAACGAAAATAAATTAATTTTATATGATTATTGATCAATGTTTACGATGCACCTGTTACTTTTAGAAGTTCAGAGTTTAGTGTTAGTAGCGCTATCTGGTATGTAGTTGTAAAAACGGCATTTGCTGTTGTCGACGCAGCTGCGCTCTATCAACTCTAATATCATTGTGCCCACGATAAACTTCCAGTATTCCACTAATACGGCTAGCTGACACCACCAATCTGGATTTTATAGATTTTTACGGACAGTCAAGGTTAGTAGATTACAGAGGTTGCCTCTTTCCAATTGACGAATCAGCGTAATCTCGAGAATGACGTCAGCTGACGGACCGTTAATATTTTTATCAACCAATAATGCCGATATCAAAAATGTCATTTATATTAAACTAGCTTCCTGGCCCGGTTTCACCTGGGTGCAAAATTGTAAGATTTATTAATACATAGTCTCTTTCTCTCTCTCTCTTTCTGAAAATATTATATTGACCTTCCCATCTACACAGCAGAACTATTGAACTGATCGTCACATTTTTTTAATGGAGATTTTCATATTAAAATACCATTCAAATTTCCGACTTTTCCGGTGAAATTTCCAAAAATTTTCTTTCATACAAACCTTGTCCTGATAATCAGGAACACAACAAAAACAAATCAACCAAATCGGTCGAGCCGTTTTCAAGTGATGATCTTTCATATAGATTTTTATTATTTTGATTTCTTTGACATTTGTTAAACAACAGCCGTTGCCACACAATCAATTAACAAGTCCGCCGGGTGACGTCATCCCCCCACTGTTATTCAACAAATCGAAGTAACCTCCGTAAGGCACTAACCTTAAAATATTTTACAATTATTATTTTATAACGCAGTTACAAATTTTAGAACAAAGCATATAGTTATAATATAGGAATAATATTTAATATAAAATTACAATAGAAGTAAAGTTTGGGTGTAGGAGGTTAATCTCAGAAACTACTCATCCGATTTCAATTTTTTTTTCATTAATAGGTATTTAGAATGTACCTTCAGAATGTATATAGGCTAGCTTTTCGTGGAGACCAATTTTGCAACAAAAAAATGGTGGCAATCTACAAATTCAGACAAAGCCGGACCGGAGCGCTAGTGTTCATAAAATAAGATTGCAATCAAAACTTTTAATGCGCCCCGACGCCAGAGACATAACCCATTACAAAAATCTTGAACATTGCAATTGTTGGTAGCGAATCACATTTAGGCACTTACGTTCCAAAAAATATTTTCTTTTAAACTAAAGATTCTGAAACAGCAATAGAGATGCCGAATCATTTTTATTAGTGTTGGGCGATTATAAGTGATATAATCGAAATATTTCGATTATGGCCGAATAATCGATCATTCGATTATGGCAACCGAGATATCATTCGCTTGAATCGATTATGAAATACGAAATGAATATTCAATCCCGACACAGTACTATTATAATATTATATCGATATTATATCATTCGGTATCTGCATCTACATGCACTGGGATGGGAAGGCTTTGCTAGCACTGGAGAGTGGGGGTGTTTCGATTGTACATACTTTGTAGTTTGTTGGATCATTCATATTTCATAAATCATAATCGATTCAAACGAATGATATCTCGGTTGCCATACCGAGATATCATTCGCTTGAATCGATTATGAAATATGAAATGAATACTAATCCCGACACAGTACTATTGCTATGTCGACTGTCGATTATAATATGATATATTGATATATCATTCGGTTACTGCATTAAATTTCAATTTTAATGTTTAAATCATAAATTGACGATGTATCCATCTAGGGATTAAAAATATATTTCTATTTCTATTCGATCATATCAGTGATTCCATTATTAATATTGTGTTATATTAACAAATCGAAATTGCAAAGTTAGCACATAATTCATAATCGATGTTTTGAATGATCATTCGCTTACACTGTAAAAGTATATAAAACGAAATTATAAACTGCCAGGTTTGCGCATCATTCATAATCGATAATTCGAATGATCATTCGATTTATCATTCATAATCGATAATTCGAATGATCATTCGATTTATCATTCATAATCGATAATTCGAATGATCATTCGATTTATCATTCATAATCGATAATTCGAATGATCATTCGATTATAAAAACCGATTATTTCGATTCATTCGATTATTGAAATGTATTGATTATGCCCAACACTAATTTTTATCGACATTTAATGTTTTAATAAAGAAGAATGCATATAGTTGTCAGTAGTGATGGGGTACTCGAGTACAAGAATCGATTCAGTACTCGATTCTTCAAAGTACTCGCTGTACTCGAGTACTTGTAACTGGTATTCGAATACTGGAGACCGAGTACAGGAATCGAATTCTTCCTACAGTTGATGCGTTTTTGTACCTGCGTGAATCGACACTGGTATTCGAATACACAGTACACACTGCAGTTAGCAGTGCACTGTGCAGAGATTGAATTCTTTTTACAGTCAATGCGATTCTGTACCTGCACGGCGTGTACTCGAATACCGAATACAACCTATACCTATTTATATTAGGCGTTTTGTCAACATTAATATAAACGTTAAGTTATAAACGCCACCTACTTACATAATGAAAAGGGGCACCTACTTACTTATTTCGATTTAAATATTTTTATTAGGGTAACTGAAAACATTACTTACAATTATTTATTAAAAAATCCAAAAATAAATAAACTTTAAAAAAAATAAAAATCAATAAACTCTTCTTTTGACATATAAACAAATTAACATTTAGATTAAAAAAAATAAAATATATATAGTAAGTTTAACGACAATAAGTATTGAAAAATATTAACATAACTAAATTTTTCGGTTATAACAATTTAACATGCATAAAAATTGCACGGCCAATCATCATTCAGTATTCAGTGTTTCCAGCACAAGCTAATGTGCGATCCAACGGTATTCGATTGGCATCGATTCTAAGCTGCTGACAGACTATCAACTGCATGCAATGAGAAGAAGTACTCGGTACTCGGATAAGTATTCGATTCTTAAAAGTATTCGAGTACCGAGTACTCGATTCTCAAAAAAGACGATTCTCCCCAACACTAGTTGTCAGGCATCTATATATTATAATCTACAATAGGTATAAAATTAACAATAAAGAAGAATTTAATACATAATAATTTTCTCGCATAAATAAAACGCCATTTTAATGTGCAAAATTGTTCAGTTTGTTGACATACACATAAAATAAATGTCGTCCGTTAAACATAATAATTAATTGATTTTTTTACGACATCCATATAAAAAACTCTCTTAAAATTATATATTGAAAGTACATTATTAATGTGGTAGGTTTATATAAGTTTCTAAATTCTAACGCTGTGCAAAGCGTGCTTTCTATAAAATAGTTGCTTTTCATCCCTGTATAGCGGTAGTAAAATGACCTATTTCCTAGTAGTGCGTAAAGTAAAACAAAAGAAATGCCACACAAGGTCGTACTACCAATTCCATAGTAAAAGTAGAAAAAACTAACAACTGGCAGTGAACTTACTCAAAGTAGAATTGCCAAATTTCTTTTAAATTGTGATAAAATCAACTATTTTATAGGTGACACGTGCAAAAAATACTACCTATAGGCTATAGGTCTCTCGTGTGTGATGATATTATGGCTCATGTGACCGTTAAAACTTGCTGTCTCTCGATTTTAACATAATGTCACACTCTCCATAATATCCATTTCACCCTGCCCTAAAAACCTAACGTACTATTAACAAAATTGATAAAATCGGTTAAATTGTTCTCCAGATATATACACGGCCATCAACTCTCGAGTGAATTTTGCTCTCACTGTTTCGATTGTCTGTCTTGAGAGAATCACCTGCGTACAGTGATTTATACTTTTATAGAACAGACGCAAGTAATTGTATTCAATACTCTGCAATGCATTAAAATGATTTAAGGGTGGTTAGGTACTATGCGAGTAAAAACATAATTCATTCGGTCTGTCTATGCATTCGATATATTATTATAACGAATGAATTTAGCTCTCGTTTTCGATGACGCAGTGTTTTTAAAAGTAAAGAAAGAGTGTAATAATGATTTACTAGAGATTGTATTGCAAGTAGTAACTCATTATTTTTTTAGGGGATTATTTATGGATATTTCAACTTGTAGCTCTGGGGGGGGGGGAGATTTTTAGGAGTTGGCAACCATGACTCGAAATATCCCAACTCTAGTAGTGACTTGTTTTGAGAGTATTTTGTGTATAAATTTTAAAATTCACATCATGGTAGAAGTATCAGAAAAAACCGACGCTTTAAAAACGACGTGTCGATTGTGTTTGTCGACTGACGTTGAGTTGCTGGACATATTTAAGGTTTCGGCTAAAATGAAAAAGAGAGTGGCTGATGTAATCATGGAGTTTGCTCCCGTTCAGGTAATTTTTTTTCGTTTCAGAATGTGAAACCGAATGGTTATTTTTTAATGAAATGACTAGTTTCTATTTCAAAACTGATTTGAATCGGTTCTAGTAATGTATGAAGTTGGAGAGATCAATTTGATGATATTTAATATTACTTATAAAATACAATATTCATTCAAGAATATGATTTCTTTTCTTAAGCTAATAGAAGGTTAAAACAAAACAATGCTGTGATCTACAATGTACCTATAATGTTGACTCAAAAAGACTCAACATTAAGACTCTATATTTAATATTGTTAATGTTTCTCTTATGTAATTAGAGTTACAATATATCGGGAGAAATCCTTCAGCCTGTACAGTATGTTTATTTTTATTGCCAACGTTTCGTCTACAATTTGAGATCTCTTCAGAGCTCTATTAATTAACCCTTTAACGCCCAGCATCTTATTTATAGGACACTGCGTTTATATTTTTTTTTCGACCACGTGGTGATATTCTATTGATATTTAATGCTCACCTACTAAAAATATAAACACAAAGTTTGGCTAAATTAGTATTAGTTTGCAAATATAGGACTTTTATCGTCTGCTGTTGCATACATAAACATAGATTACTTTTTTCATCTGTGCCCAGCGACTTGTTTTAGTGTTTTCGTGAATACTAAACTACATAAGTATTTTTTATTTAATTTGGCAAACTGTTAAATCAATTTTGTTATGAAAAATATAAGTTTAGTTTTTTAAGAATATAGATACAATTTTTTAAAATTTAAAATATTACTTTTACTTAGCACAGATGTACTTATGTCATCCCAGCGTCCTATTTTTATTCGAAAACCAAAGTGCCATTTTAATTTTGGTCAACGTCACTACCTTTCGAAAGTCTCACGTAACAAGCAATCAAATTTTTACGAAAAATTTCCGAAAAAATAAATCGGGCGTTAACGGGTTAAGACTCTATTAGCTACACTTAAGGTAGTTTGGTAGCCAAATGACTTAAACTTGACCCTACATTTTTTTATATTTATTCAAAAGATTATAATTAAAGACACCTACAGAAAAAGAATCAGATTTTTTTACCACACCGTTTAAGAGATATAATTAATTAAAGTTATGCAAAAATACACGAGCCGTTATGAGTGTCCTTGTTCAATAACTCCGGAAATTGAGGGTTTGTAAAAAATTGACAAGCTTGACCCCACAAAAAAACATTTTAATGGATAGAACGATATCTGAAATACACACTGCAAAAATTTCAGAATAATTTACCACGTACTTTTGATTTTATTATTTTTTTAATACTGACATGTAGCCTCTATTTCTGTTGTTTATCGGAGACACTCTCTTCTCCATATTTGCTAGGGGAAAAATGGCCTCTGTACCTTTTGTAATTTAGATTTTTTTACAAATCTTCCAGATAATCTTGCCCGCTTTATTTTAATTCATAAACATCATTTTTTTTTAAATAAGCCTAAAGATTTGACGACATAACATCAAGTTGACAGCTTCAGGTTATGTTTACAAATGCTCGCGACCGTAGTGACAGTGACTAGTGACAGCTGAGTACTAACCAATTAATATTTTATTAACTACATTACTATAATTATTTAATTATAATTCGCATTAAATTAAATCAAATAAATTTTTATGTGAATTTCTATTAATTATTACAGCATGATTTGGGTAATTATTTGAGGAAAAAAGTCATTTATTTGACTTGGGATTGCGGCTCCCAAACTACCTTAAGAAACAAATTCATTCAATCACATCAATTTCGTAGTAAATATAAAATTCGTTTTTGAAGTAAAACTTCTTGGCACGGTAAGATACAATGCCTTATTGAGATTGAAAATCGAACGAACGTGCCGTAATTTACGCATACCGGCTGTAGAACATTAAGCTAAGGTGGGCTTTTTTACTTCTTTAGTGTCTGGTTGTAAAACACGATGTCTTTTTCAGATAAAAAAATTCGATGAGATGCCAAATGTCATCTGTCAACCATGTTACATTCAGCTGGAAAAATTTCAACAGTTCCAGATGCAAGTAGTACAATCGGACAAAACGCTGCGACACCGTCTTCAACAACTGAACGCTTCCGACAAAAAAAACAAGAGGGAGTGTTCTTCTGATCTAACCAATGACACGAATGCAAATGTCACTGTTAAATCACCAATTAGTCCAGAATGTGTTGATGATAGTGAAGAAACTATTTCTAAGGACGATGGCTCTGACGTTAAGAACGATATTGTCGACAATAAATCAATCGAATTCATAGACGTCAACTTGAAAGAAAAAGAACCGGTCGATTTTGATTCAGAAAGAGTGGAACCGATCTTAAATTTCGATATTAAAACTGAACTAATGGATGACGATTCAAGCGATTGTGATGACACCTTAGAATTTTTATCGAAAGGTTTCAGTAGTGAGATGATTTGTGACGTTTCAAAAATCAATATTGAGCACACGTCGAGAAAGTTCGGACGTCGTCGTACTGTTGATTCTGATCAACCGGAAGAGGGAAGCAAAAAAACGGCGGTAAAAAAGATTCGCAAAAAAATAAATAAAACCAAATTTAGATGCGACTTTTGTAAAAAATGTTTCAGCAGTCCGTCAAGTTTAGTTTATCATCGACGCATACATACTGGTGAGAAACCTTACCAGTGCGACATGTGCGATAAGAACTTTTCTCAGTTACATCACTTGAAAAGACACAATCTTACACATACGGGTGAGAAGCCATACCAGTGTGACGTTTGTAACAAGCAATTCAGTCTATCGCAGCATTTAAAATGTCACAGTCTGACACACACTGGTCTAACACCGCATCAGTGTGACATCTGCAATAAACTCTTTAACAATCCGAATCGATTAAAGATTCATAAACGTCTACATACCGGCGTTAAACCGCATCAGTGTGATATTTGTAATAAGCATTTTGCTCAACAAGTTTATTTAAAAAAGCATAAACTTATTCATACTGGCGTGAGACCGTTCAAGTGTGACGTTTGTAATTTGCAATTTACTCAATCGCACCACTTGAAATTTCATGCACGTACACATACAGGTGAGAAACCGTATCAATGCGACGTGTGCAGTAAATGTTTCACCCGCTCAAAGAGTTTGAGTATTCATCAACGTACGCATACGGGAGAGAAGCCGTATCAGTGTGACGTTTGTAACAAGCAGTTTACTCAGTCACACCACTTAAAAAGTCATACACGTACACATACTGGTGAGAAACCATATCAGTGTGACGTGTGCAGTAAATGTTTCACTGAGCCGAAGAGTTTGAAAGTTCATAAACGTACGCATGCTGGTTAGAAACTGATAATTTCAAGTGACCCAATTTAGTTCCGAAAATAAATATTATAAAACATAAACATGAAACAAATATTTTGAGAATAAAAAAAATTGAAAATAGTTACTAATTCTTTCATTCGATTACGTGTTTATATACGCTAGGAAAGTATCTTTGATACGCGACCTTCGCACCATCTCGTGTTTGACTTTTTTCAAAAGTGGTTCACCCAAAACTAACAAACAGGGAACCCAGCGTTATTCTTAATTATAAAAAAATATTTACGCATAATGTCAGAAAAAAAACTACATAAATGATTTTAATTTTTAAATTTTTTAAATCTTATTTTGTTAACAAAATAACAATTATGATATTTTTTCATGTATTTAATAATGATTACAGACGTAAAATAAAATTTAATTAACCTTGACGAAATACTGCCGCAGTCCATTTTTTTCCTCTCTAATTCATAAGAAAATCCAGGAAAACGTGAAATTGTAATTCTGAATGTTTAGTTGGTGTATCTTTACAATCAACAACACAGCACTTCCGATTTGATAGCTATTTCCCCATTTTATTCGACATTATTAATCTTTATTAAAATACACGTATAATAACATAAAAATCAATGTATAAGAATACGCTAGAGATTCGTTGGCATTTAGCACAGAAAAGAATCTAACGAGATTCTTCGATGACACTAAGTTTTGACTGAACCAGATTAAAAAAAAAAACACGAGAGGGCGCAAAAGTCGCCTGTCAAGAGATACTTTCCTACCGTATACGAAAATATCTCCGACCTAAACGCCTCTTTAATGTTCACATTTTGGTTGATTTTGACCCGCGGCCAAAGAGGTTGCCGACCCCTGCCAATAAAGTGCATTCTCCACTTAAACCGTTTAACTAGACAGTAATTTTATAAACTGCCTTAACTAAAAAATTTTATTTCTTACCATGGAGAAATTGGGAAGAAGTATAGAAGTATGAATGGTTGTCTGAATTTTTTTGCAAGTACGTAATAAGTAATTGCAATAATTATTTATAAAAATATTGTTTTGCGAGTGTATTATGTTTAAAATTATATTTTCATAGCGAATTTTTTTTGTATATAAATAAATAAAATTAAAAAAACGACTCTCTTTGTGAAATTCTTTCGGCAAAAAAATATACAGCGATTGTCAAAGGTCGCCAGTTATTGGCGTGCTTAATCATTGGAAAATATTTACGTATTTTAATGATTTGTCGGTCTCAAAAATAACTTTTTACAAATATTAATAAAATCAAATTTCTTTATTTCCATGGCGATTTTTAACTTTCTATTTAATAATATTGTAAACTCAAAAATATAATAAAAATACCGGTTTCTTATTTTGATATTGGATATGTTCCGAAATATAATCCAGTATACAGGCCAGTGATATTGACATCATAAATCCGACGCCATAATTGTAGTGGTGAGACAGGTGTGACATAGCATAAATATAAAACCGGGTGTGTGTGCATCAGACTTTGTGGAATTTTTGAAGTGAAAACTTCTTTAGCGGCGTTGTACACTTTTTTGTAATGGGTAAAAAATGTTAAACTCGCGTCAGATCGTCAGATATGCGTAAAACGAAAACTTTTATTTATACAACGTTAGACATCTAGCGTTGAAATATCGTACATAAAAATGCAATCTATGATACAAACCATTTTGATCGAAAATTCGTAAGACGTTAATATTCAAGTTTTCACTTCCGCCAGCACTCCCGGAGTGCAACCCGTCCTTTTTTATTTTATTATTTGTTATTTGCAATAAAGTCTTCTCAACAAAGTAAACAATTACTTTTGGTGGACGAGGAAAATATACGTCAGCGCACTAGCCAGTATATTTCGGACCGAATCAGCAGTATGGCGTCGATTCATGACGTCATTAGCATTAGTATATTGGGTTAATTTCGGAAAAGCAGGCCTAGTGAAAGTCTACAAAAACTAAATCAACTGTAGTAGCTGTACCCTACCTATTTACTACGTGTAACTTGGCTAACTACAGGAGGTTGATAGGCTTGACTTTTCACGCCTACCATCTGGCAACAGGGGTGCGAATTTCGAAATACCGATCGATGCCATCAGCAATATTTGTAATCCATTAAAATTGTTTGAAACTGTCAAAATTCACATCATGAACGTAAGTTCGGTAACTACGTACGATATAAGCACAATGTGTCGTTTGTGCTTATCACACAGCGTTACAGACATCGACATATTTTCGTTTTCAACTAGATTAAAACATCAACTGGCTGATATAATTATGAAGTGTGCTCCCGTTCAGGTAATGTCGCTAATATTTTTTTTTAGATTATACGAAATACAGGATGTCGATATTTATTTCAAATAGCATTATTATTTGTTATATTCCATTCTATTACGTAATTTATAAATTACAATAATCTTAGGAGACAGCCCACGCAAGGGTAATCGTATAACCACACCTCATATAATAATCATTTTTGGAGATGATCATTTCTGTGCACGAATTTATGCCACGTAGAATACATGTATTCCTAAATCTTTTTGATTTCCCAACTTGTATGCCTTGCTTCATACTGCGCTAGACATTATCAAAGGCGATGTGGTAGCGGGCGAAGTATCCTTCCAGGCGACTCACAAGTAAATGTATCGACGACTGGTGTTCTTCCTTCTTTTATACTCATCGTGTTCGTGTTCCCTGCTCCGTGGTTTTGCACAATTCTCAGAAGAACGAACTACGATCGAGCAGAAAACAACACGCTGAGCATAAAAGAAGGAAGAACACCAGTCGTGAGTCGTCTAGAAAGACACTTCGGCCGCTACCACAACGCCTTCGATAATGTCTACCGCAGTTGTAGACGAAACGACGGGAAGAAATACCAATGAAGCAAGACCTACAAGTTTGGAAACCAACAAGATTTGGTACAACACCGGCAGCGAAAGCCGACACACTTGGATATTTCTGTTTCAGGTATCAAAATGCGACGAGATGCCAAAATTCATGTGTCAGATATGCCACACGCAACTAGAGAAATTTTACGAGTTCCAGATACAAGTAGTTCAATCTGACAAAACACTGCGGCGCTGTCTACAGCAACTGTACACTTCTAATAAACAAACGAAGTCTGGATATTCAAATCAAACACTGTCTGAGGATCCTTTAATTAATAATCCAGATATGATCACTATAAAATGTGAATCTTTAGAACAGGGCGTGTTTGACACTGCAAGCTACAGTTCTGAAAACAACGAAGACTTGTCTTTAAGTTCCGAAATAAAAAACGAAGTGATGGATGACAGTTCTTTAATTCCAACGGATTGTGTTGACGTAACATTAGATATTTTATCTAAATGTGGCAACACTGGATTTGATTGTGGAGACTCAAATATTGATGTTGGCACACCTGGTGAAAGAATGTCTTTGAAATCTGAGATGGCAGAAGAACCGAAGGATGATAATTCATTAATCCGAAGAGAATATTTTAACATAAAGAACGCAGCGTCTAATGGTGATAGTAAGTGCGAAGATAAATCGGGTAAATTCGCGAATCTTCGGTCTGCTGATAAAAGAGCATATTATAATCGTGAAAAGAGGAACAAAACCACCCCGAAAATTGCTGACAAGTGCAAAGAAATAAATAAAACGTTACATAAATGCGATAATTGTGAAGTGACTTCCTCCCGGTTAGAAGATGTTAATAGACATAAATGTCTGCATACTGGAGAGAAATCGTATAAATGTCCCGTTTGTAAAAAGAGTTTTATCCAGTTTAGTGATTTGAAAATCCACAAACGTACACATACTAGTGAGAAACCATATCAATGTGACATTTGTCACAAATGTTTCACTCAATCAAAAATTTTAATTAACCACAAACTTATACATACTGGTAAGAAACCATACGAGTGTGACGTGTGCCATAAAAGGTTCTTTTATATGGGGAATTTAAAAACTCACAAACGTGTACATACTGGTGAACGGCCATATCACTGCGATGTTTGTAACAGGCGATTTAATAACGTAGGCCATTTTAACGTCCACAAACTTCTACATACTGGGGAGAGGCCATATCAGTGTGTCGTTTGTAATCACCGTTTCGTTAAGTCGTGGATGTTGGAAAAGCACAAACGCACACATTCAGATAATAAACCGTATCAATGTGACATTTGTGATAAGAGTTTTACGATCAGAAGAAATTTCAATCTTCACAAACGTACGCATACTGGTGAGAAACCGTACAAGTGTATTGTTTGCGATAAACGCTTCAACAATTCGAGCAATCTGAATAAACATAAACGAATGCATACTGGTGAGAAACCATATGAATGTAACCTATGCAGTAAACGTTTTAACAGTTCAAGTCATTTACATGAACATAAACTACGACATACTGGTGAGAGACCGCATCAGTGTAACGTTTGTAATATGTGTTTTGTTACATCTGGAAGTTTAAAGAAACACAAACATCTTCATACTAGTGAAACAGAAACGAATTTTTATTCGGTGGATAAAATTAACGAAGAAATGTTTACAAAGCCCGAAATACCCCTGGAATATTCATTTATTTCAACAGAATGTACTGATGATACAGTAGAAATATTATCTGAAGACGGTAATACAGAAAACTCAAAAATTAGCTCAAAATCAGGCGAGGGCATGGATGTTAATTGGAAAGATAAAGGATCTGCGAGTTTTAGATCAGAGAAAGATAATGATCCATTAAATATAATAGAGGGTACTGATAACAGCAACTGTAGTGGTGAAACCGGTGGCGAAGACACGTCGGGAAACTTCGAGAATCTTCGTTCTTCTAATGTAACAGAATATTGTGGACAGGGGAATAACAGTATGTCGGCGAATAATAAGGAACCCAAAAAAGGAAATAAACATGATTTCTATCAGAGTAACATTTGCGACCTGTATTTCACCAATTCGTCAAGTTTAAGCGAAGACAAGCAAAAAGAGAAATCGTATCAGTGTGACCTTTGTAACAAGTGTTTTGATAATTTAAATAATTTAAACGAACACAAAAATCGACATGTCGAGACATCGTCTTTAAAATCTGAAATCGCAAACAAACCGACGAATGACCATTCAAAAATCAAAGTAGAATTTATGGACAGCACAGTAAAGGCTTCATCTAAAGATGATGGCAATGAAAGCAGTTACGAAGAACTCGCGTCGGAGAACTTCGTGAATTCTCGTACTGCTGGACATTCTAATCAACGTGGACAGATTAAAAGTACTACAATAAATAACGTTGAAAAAAAAGAACATAAAATTAGTTCGTACCAATGCGACATTTGTGGTACCTGTTTTACCCATTTGGCAAGTTTTCAAAGACACAAACGCTACCATACTGGTGAGAAACCGTATCAGTGTGACGTTTGCAGTAAATGTTTCATTACATCCGGATGTTTAAATAAACATAAGCGTGTACATACAGGAGAGAAACCGTATAAATGTGACATTTGTAATAAGAATTTTACTCGGTCAACCAGTTTAAAGATTCATAAGCGTTTACATACTGGTGAGAAACCGTACGAGTGTTCCGTTTGTAATAAAAGTTTCAGCAATTCAAGCAATTTTAGAAAACATAAACGTGTACATACCGGAGAGAAACCATACCAGTGTAATATTTGTGATAAGCGTTTTAGTAATTCGAGTCATTTAAATGAACATAAGTTTCGACATACTGGTGAGACACCGCATCGATGTGACGTTTGTAACAAGTGCTTCGCTGATGCGTTAATTTTAAAACAACATAAACTTGGACATTCTGATGAGAAACCGTATTTATGTGACGTTTGTGATAAGACTTTTACCAAACCATACCAATTAAATGTTCACAAACGCATTCATACTGGTGAGAAACCATATAAGTGTGAAAGTTGTGAGAAGAGTTTTAATTCTTCCAACAATTTAAGAAAACACAATCGAATTCACACTGGTGAGAAACCATATAAGTGTGACGTTTGCGATAAGTGTTTCGCTTATTCTAGTACATTAAATACTCACAGACGTACGCACACGGGTGAGAAACCATATCAGTGTGACATTTGTAATAAGAGTTTGTATAATTCAAGTTATTTGGAAAAACATAAACGTATACATACCGGTGAGAAACAAAGTCAGTGTGACCAGTGTAGTAAATGCTTTACCCATCCAAACAGCTTAAAATATCACAAGCGTACTGTACATTCGTGAAATATTTGCTATTATTTTTCTAGTCATTTTTAGTCAACGGTGCCCCTCCTTAAAGTTATTTGTGCCCGTTTAATACTTTATATTAACAACATAAGTTATAAAGTTTGCAAATAAAATAAAACGACAGTATATGACTTTGGGATCTGTCTGGCCTTCATTGAAATTTCTATGAGGACCAAATCTTCTTAGTTTCCGAGCTTGTAGAACGTGGTTTATTGGTATTTCTACCTGTCGTTTTGTCTAGAACTGCGGTAGACATTATTAAGGCCGGTATGGCAGCAGGTGAAGTGTTCTCTCTGGCAGCTCATGGATAAGCTAGTGTTTTACACTCAGCATGTTAGTGTTCTCTGCTCGGTCGTAGCTCGTTCCGCTGAGCATAAAATAAGGAAGAACACCAGTCGTCGACACACTTACCTCTGAGCCGCCAAAGAGGACACTTCGCCCGATGTCACACCGCCATTGATAACGTCTACCGCAGTTGTAAACGAAACAACAGGTAGAAATACCAATGGACCTCGGACTATAAGCTCGGAAACCAAGAATATTTGAAATAACGCTGATCGCGAAAGCCTACACACTTCTAGGGTTACTTATGACACGACAGGGGCAATTATAGAATCGCTACGTACACGACCCTGAGTAACTTTCCAATAGGATTTACAGCGCCCATGGTGACGAAAAAAGAAACATTTTGAAAATATTTACAGGTTATGTACGGCGTTAAAAGAAGATGCTATAGTTACTAATACACTGATTTTGTACGATTGGGTACCCTTTTCATGTCACTGTTGCTATATTTATCTCGTTACAACGGAACTTATTCTTTAATAGGTCGGATCTCAATATCGTTTGGAAGCTTTTCCGCATTATGTATACTTAAATTAATACATTTTCAAACACAAATTCAATTTTGAATTGATGTATGAGCAATAATTGTATTAATAATAAATAACAAAGTTTAAAATAATAAAGCTCTTGTTTTCTTATGACTTCTTCATCCTTGAACCCATTAGCCGCGAAACGGTGTATTGTAAAAGATCCGCCTAAAACTAACAGATACGGATCTTTCTTCTCCCTCGGATATCCGGCACATCACTAGTCAGAACACAAACTCGAAGACAAGGGTCTCCATACACTAATCTTACTTCCTGCAAAAAATAGTGCGCCTGCGTACATGGTATAAACAGTATAAACTGCCAACTCGAAGATTTGGTTGAAACGGTTCAAGAATACGATCAAGCATTCACTGTGCAGGCTGTTGTATCAAAATAAATTCAAAATGGAAAACATATCGATACGCGAAAAAATTATCAGTGGAATGTGCCGTTTATGTTTATCTAGCAGCGGGGCATTAATTGATATGTACTCGTTTTCATCAGAACTGGATTCTTCTATCGCAAATGCTGTCACAAAATGTACTTCCGTTAACGTAAGTTAGTAAATAAATGATAATCGATTGCAATGTAATTCTAACTCAAGGCTGTTGATAAACACAAAAAAAGGAGTTTTTCATCTTCTCCGGTCTGTTTGCAAGTCAGTATATGCGTCAAATACTTTAAACTTTGTTGGATACGGCTGTTGGGCTTTGCCTGATATATCACTACCCTACGGATCATATTTATTTTTAGTGTTTGGCGTGGCAGTCAGCCGCTGCTAAGACCTTTCCACGAAGATATAAATAATATCATTTTATTTTTACATAATCATTTAATGATAGTAGTAAAATAATTTATAAATGTATTGGTTTCTTTATAGGTAGATAAACATAGCGAATTGCCTTCAACGATATGTGAGGATTGTTACATGCAACTGATCAAAACGCAGAATTTCCAAATCCAGGCTCTTAAATCTGACGAAACACTGCAGGTTTATCTGCAACAATGGCACGATGATAAACAAAGCATACTTCCAAATATTGACGGTAGTTCTTGTAATGAATACAATCATGAAGACCGTGAAGAAATAAAGACTGATATAAAATATTTCGAAAGCGGTGGTAAAGAATTACAAAAGGATATTGCAGAGAATAAATGTTTTGCATTAGATTTAAAGGAGGAATGGGATGTTCCTAGTTCTGCCCAAGACTCTGCTTTTGATCCTAATCTGATTGTAAAGTCTGAACCACTAATAAACGACAAAAATCTGGGTAGTAATGATACCGAAATTTTAAATGATATCGCGATAAGTCAGAACAACATAAAATCGGAAATGGTCGTATCATATCAGTGTGGCATTTGCAAAAAATGTTTCAACGAATTAAATGATTTGAATGAACACCAACGCATACATACAGATGAGAAACCATATCGATGTGATGCTTGTGATAAGTGTTTTAGCAATTCATTCAATTTGAGAAGACATCAACGCGTACATACTGGTGAGAAGCCACACGGGTGTGACGTTTGTAAGAAGTTTTTTAGCTTTCCGAGTGATTTGATAAAACACCAACGCATACATACTGGTGATAAGCCGTATCAGTGTGACATTTGTAATAAGTGTTTCAGCGTATCAGGTAGTTTGAAAATACACCAGCGCGTACATACTGGTGAGAAGCCATATCAGTGTGACGTTTGTAATAAATGTTTTACGACAAATGGTGATTTGACAAAACACCAACGTCTACATACTGGTGAGAAGTCATATCAGTGTGACGATTGTGATAAAAGTTTCAGCACTTCTGGAAATTTAAGATTACACCAACGTTCTCATACTGGTGAGATGCCATATCAGTGTGACATTTGTAATAAGCGTTTCAAGCACATAAGTAATTTCAAATTACACCAACGGGTACATACCGGTGAGAAGCCGTATAAGTGTGACGTTTGTCATAAGCGTTTCGGCCATTCAAGTACTTATAGAAATCATCAACTTGTACACACTAGTGAGAAGCCATATAAGTGTGTCAGTTGTCATAAGTGTTTTGGGTTGTCAAGTGGTTTGAGGCGTCACCAACGCATACATACCGGCGAGAGACCATATCAGTGTGACGTTTGTAATCTTTGTTTCAGCGATTCAAGTAGTTTGAGCAATCATCAACTCGTACATACTGGTGGGAAGCCATATCAGTGCGACGTTTGCAATATATGTTTTTCCCGGTTGTCCAATTTAAACCGACACAAGTCTAGACAACACTCATCAAATGATTAGTTTCACTATAATTTTCTCTCGTGTATGTATTATATTATAATAATAAATAAAATGAAAAATTGTAATTATTGTTAGATGGCCGCCAATGTAGATTAAGTTAACAAAAGGTAGTTAAAATCGTACACGGCACGTCAGCAGTGCAGTGGCGCCCGCGCCTGAAAGCATTTGCGCCTCTGGCCTTAGCCCAATCGAATTTTTATTTAAATGAGAATTTTTTGGTGATTCAGGAAATTCTTATTTCAATCGAAATTTAACTGGGCTAGCCTGTTCTGAAGACTACGTGATATGAGTATGATTATAAACAAGGAGACAATCCTATGCATGGTATTTTAGTAGCAGAAATAATCAATATTAATATCCTAAGCATTCCTTAACTTTGTTGTACAAGAATCTTTAACAATCTTCAAACAAGATCCGTAAGATTATTGAAGTATTACTTCTTTAGGCACGCTTGACTTGGGTGAGTAAGCTGGTAAATGCCTGACGAAATCGTTTACGGAAGTGCATCTTAGCGAAGTTGAGAGAAAGATATAAGTTAGTGAGTGCGACAAAGATGGAGCATTAAGTTGAGAAAAAGATATAAGTTAGTGAGTGTGACAAAGACGAAGCATTAATCAAAATTCTTTTTTTTTTTGGGCACCTATTTGACGTTTAAAATGAAAACAATTGTTTTTGTATCAAAAATACATTTCGCGAATTTTGCTGCATTTTGTAACGGGAAATAATGTAGATTAGTTAATAAATCCGTTTAAATATATTACATAGTTTGCCTATTATATTTTGTAGATATGTGCTACAGAGTGAGGCTATATTGTGTACGATAAACTTTGAGACGAACCGACTGCATATTATTGTTCGTTTATGAATTTAACATGAGCAAATTTGAGGTATTTTCGCATTATTCTTAAAAAATATATTTAAAATAATTATGGCAGGAAGAAGTTTTGCTTCAGTTGTGTGGTCTAAAACACACTCGCTTTTTTAAAAAATGTTTTCTGCTTTTAAAAAAGGCAGTATTGAATTTTCTGATGGATGCGGAGTTTTATTCTCTAAATGAATATTTTTTTATAACTTTATACTTTTTTATATACTGTATTGACTTGTTTCATAGACCCGATACCGGGTTGCGACACACCATGGGAAAACTGGTATAGAGTAGACTATAGCCTCAAACCACGCTGTGCATTTGGATGTTTCTTCTGTAAGGTGTTGTATCAAAATCAATTCAAAATGGAAAACATATCATTACATGACAAAATTATTAGTGGTGTGTGCCGTTTGTGTTTATCTGGCGACGGGGCACTAATCGATATGTTCTCGTTTTCATCGGAACTCGAAAATCAGATCGCAGATGCTGTCACAAAATGTACATCCGTTAAAGTAAGTGATATTATGATAATCATCTGAAGTACTTAAAGGAGAATGTGTTCTGTATTGTAATCATTATACCATATACAAAATCTGCTTTTCCCACATGTGTGTGTTTTTTCAGAAACATTTAAATTTATTTTCTTTTACTCAAGCTTCTTTAGGCAATATATTTCCCCGCTAAGCTATTGGTTTACAAGCCTCATTGAAACTGACAGTTATTGTTAAATGGGAAAAACGCCAAGTCATGATGAGTACAGACAACACCGCGATTATAATATAAAAATTTAAAAGAATGTTTTGTTTGTAGGTAGAGAAACATATTAAATTGCCTACAAACATATGTGAGTCTTGTTATACGCAACTCATCAAAACGCAAAATTTTCAAAGACATGCTCTTCAATCTGATGCAACCCTGCAATTGTATCTGAAACAACTGGAAGATGACGATATGCAAACAAACATACCTGGAAGTTCAGTAACACTTCCAGGTATTAGCGGAAATCATTTTATTGAAACTAACATTACTGAACTAGACAACAAAGATAACAGTACCAACTGTGAAGAAATAATTATAAAGCCTGAAGTTAAATATTTCGAAAACGGTTACGATGAATTTGAAATGAATATTGTAGAAAAGAAAGTTGATCCATTAGAAACTGGATTACATACGAAATGGAGTGATCATAGATCTGACAAAGATTCTGTTTTTAATCCTAACCTAATTGTTAAGTCTGAACCAATTATAACTGATTCTGATCAGTTTGGCATTGATACCAATGTATTAAATGATTTCGTGCCAAGTCAGAAGGTTATAAAATCAGAGAACGAAATTAGCAATGATCAATTTGTAGCGTCGGATCAGTGTGACGTCAGTAATGAGAGTTTCAGTTGTTCGAGTAATTTGAAAAAACAAAAGAAATCTCACACTGCTGAGAAGCCTTACCAGTGTGACGCTTGTAATAAGTGTTTTATCAGTGCAGCTCATTTGAGAAGACACCAACTAGTACATACTGGTGAGAAACCATACCAGTGTGTCGATTGTCTTAAGCGTTTTAAGGAATTGAATTCTTACAGAAGACATCAGAGCACTCACGTTGACGAAAAGCGATATCATTGCGAAGTATGTAAAAAATCGTTCAAATTTTCATATACTTTGAAAACTCATGAACGCATACATACTGGTGATAAGCCGTATCAGTGTGACGTTTGCCATAAGTGTTTCAGCGAATCAGGTAGTTTGAAAATACACCAGCGTATACATACCGGTGAGAAGCCATATAAGTGTGACGTTTGTAATAAGTGTTTCACGACAAAGAGTGATTTGGGAAGACACAAACGTTTACATACTGGAGAGAAACCATATAAATGTGATGTTTGTAATAAGTGTTTTGGAGATATAGGTCATTTGAGAAGACACCAGCGATCACATACTGTTGAGAAGCCATAACAATATGTCTTAAGCCTTAGTAAATCGGGTGCATTGAGGATTGACACCTTACCAGTTTAACGTTTAGCAAACTAGACAAGTTGAGAACACACCAGCGTATAGAATATACCGGTGTGTGCGACTTTTGCAATAAATGTTATTCTCGGTTCGCCGGTTAAAACCAACATAAGTCCATCAAATGTTGAATTATACTGTTTTGACGTATCATTTGTCTTAGATACAAACAAGTTAATAAAAAATGTATAAATGGGTATCTGTATGTAATGCCATTATGTTTGTTTGTTTTGACTTCCTGCCCTAGTACTTGTTTCCCAAGGTATTATTGCAACAAAACTGTTTTTGTAGCATAATTTTTTTTTGAAAAATCGATCTTATCTAGTAGTATAACGACTATTAACAATAATTAAAAGACTTTTCCTGAGGAGAATTTAAGTTGATCATGAGAAATAATATTAACCATTGCTTTCAGTCGCATCAAAAAAAAAAAAAGAGTGGGTTCGTAGCGTCAAATATTGTAGACAATACAGTATATCTAAAAGGTTCGAAAGTTAGTCACAAACAGCGTCGCAAAGGCACATTTTAGAGCCGTTCAGACTCCCACCCCCTTCCAGCTACCTGCACGGAACATGCGCTCATCGGTGATTGGCCGTGATCGCTCGTTGCCTTTGTCACTTGTCGCTTTCCTGCTTTAAAATACAGTCGAGTACGCTATTGTCAAGTTGTTATTGCTATTTCAGTTTTGTTGAGTTGCGAGTTTGTAGTTTTTTAACAGACTGTACAAGCGCAAGCCCGAATTCGCATCTAACTTCCGAGCCTTTTAGATTCGTGGCGAGTATTGTACCATTGTATTTCTTAATAATTTAGCTATCACTTCAAATCTTGTACAAGGAACAGTTCCATGAAAACTAATGACAACTGGCAAGAAAAAGTTGGAGAGAGACAGTCGCACTTCCCGAATTTTATCACTCCATCCTTTACATTGGAATATGGTTGAGTACTTTTATATTTAATTCAAAATCAATTCAAAATGGAAAATCTATGGACACATGAAAAAATTATTAGTGTCATGTGTCGTCTGTGTTTAGCTAGCGATGGAATATTTGATATGTTCTCGTTTTCGTCAGAACTCGAAAGTCAGATTGCAGATGCTGTTACAAAATGTACATCCGTTAAAGTAAGTAATATGATAAACATCTGAAGTACTTAAAGGAGAATGTGTTCTGTATTGTGATCATTATACCATATACAAAGTCTGCTTTTCCCACATGTGTGTCTTTTTCAGAAACAATTAAATCTATTTTCTTTTACTCACGCTTCTTTAGGCAATATATTTCCACGCTAAGCTATTGGTTCACAAGCCTCACCGGAACTGACAGTTATGGTTAAATGTGAAAAACGCCAAGTCATGATGAGTACAGACACCGCGATTGTAATATAAAATTTAAAAGAATGTTTTGTTTGTAGGTAGAGAAACATATTAAATTGCCTACAAGTATATGTGAGTCTTGTTATACGCAACTCATCAAAACGCAAAATTTTCAAAGACATGCTCTTCAATCTGATGAAACGCTGCAATTGTATCTGAAACAACTGGAAGATGACGATATGCAAAAAAACATACCTGGAAGTTCAGTAACACTTCCTGATATTAGCGATAATAATTTTATTGAAACTAACATTGCTGAACTAGACAACAAAGATAACAGTACCAACTGTGAAGAAATAATTATAAAGCCTGAAGTTAAATATTTCGAAAACGGTTACGATGAATTTGAAATGAATATTGTAGACAAGAAAGTTGATCCATTAGAAACTGGATCACATACGAAATGGGATGATCACAGATCTGACAAAGACTCTGTTTTTAATCCTAACCTAATTGTTAAGTCTGAACCAATTATAACTGATTCTGATCAGTTTGGCATTGATACCGATGTATTAAATGATTTCGTGCCAAATCAGAAGGTTACAAAATCGGAGAACGATATTAGCAATGATCAATTTGTAGCGTCATATCAGTGTGACGTCAGTAATGAGAGTTTCAATTGTTCGAGTAATTTGAAAAAACAGAAGAAATCTCACACTGCTGAGAAGCCTTACCAGTGTGACGATTGTCTTAAGTGTTTTAAGGAATTGAATTCTTACAGAAGACATCAGAGCACTCACGTTGACGAAAAGCGATATCATTGCGAAGTTTGTAAAAAATCGTTCAAATTTCCATATGCTTTGAAAACTCATGAACGCATACATACCGGTGAGAAGCCATATAAGTGTGACGTTTGTAATAAGTGTTTTACGACAAAGAGTGATTTGAGAAGACACAAACGTTTACATACTGGAGAGAAACCATATAAATGTGATGATTGTAATAAGTGTTTTGGAGATATTAGTCATTTGAGAAGACATCAGCGGTCACATACTGATGAGAAGCCATAACTAGACAAGTTGAGAACACAAGTGTGTGCGACTTTTGCAATAAATGTTATTCTCGGTTGGCCGATTTAAACCAACATAAGTCCATCAAATGTTGTATTATATTGTTTTGACGTATCATTTGTCTTAGACAAGTTAATAAAAAATATAAAAAATGTATAAATGGGTATCTGTATGTAATGCCATTATGTTTGTTTGTTTTGACTTCCTGCCTTAGTACTTGTTTCCAAGTTATTATTATTGCAACAAAACTGTTTTTGTAGCATAAAATATTTTTGAAAAATCGATCTTATCTAGAAGTGTAACGACTATTAACAATAATTAAAACACTTTTCCTGAGGAAAATTAAAGTTAATGATGAGAAATAATATTAACCCCTGCTTTCAAACGCATAAAAAAGAGTGGGTCGTAGCGCCAAATAGCAAACAATACAGTATATTTGCTTAAATAGTATAATACGCGCCACGGATCTAAAAGGTTCGGAAGTTAGTCACAAACAGCGTCGCAAAGGCACATTTTAGAGCCGTTGATACTCCCACCACCTCTCAGCTACCTGCACGGAACGTGCGCTCATCGGTGATTGACCGTGATCGCTCGTTGCCTTTGTCACTTGTCGCTTTCCTGCTTTAAAGTACAGTCGAGTACGCTATTGTCAAGTTGTTATTGCTATTTCAGTTTTGTTGAGTTGCGAGTTTGTAGTTTTTCAACAGACTGTACAAGCGCAAGCCCGCATTCGCATCTAACTTCCGAACCTTTTAGATTCGTGGCGAGTATTGTACCATTGTATTTCTTAATAATTTAGATATCACTTCAAATCTTGTACAAGGAACAGTTCCATGAAAACTAATGACAACTGGCAAGAAAAAGTTGGAGAGAGACAATCGCACTTCCCGAATTTTATCACTCCATCCTTTACATTTGAATTACGTTGAGTACTTTTATATTTAATTCAAAATCAATTCAAAATGGAAAATCTATGGACACATGAAAAAATTATTAGCGTCATGTGTCGTCTGTGTTTAGCTAGCGACGGAATATTTGATATGTTCTCGTTTTCGTCAGAACTGGAAAGTCCGATCGCAGATGCAGTCACAAAATGTACTTCAGTTCACGTAAGTAATGCAATAAATAATTAATCGTTTGAAAGTAACGGAAACTGCATTATTTTGTGATCAATAACAAATAAGATGAGTAAACCTTTCATATATTATAACAAATTTTGCTTGATCTGTCTGTATGTTTTTTCGCGAAAAACTTTAAACGATCGATTTGTATTTCGTTTTCACGATTAGGGCATAACATTTTGCATTATACTAAGGGCTGAACAGCTGTTTGTTAGTACTTGTGTGTTTAATTTAGTTACTAGAATTGCGTTAGATGACAGGGCGAAATTTAGTTACTAGAATTTCGCTTAAATTTATGTTTCACATCTACCACACGTCCCACGACGGCTCACATTTTTTTTAACATTGGCATTGGAAGAACACAGGCAACATCTAATAATTTACTATATGAATCATTGTCTATCTACTCAATGTGCGATGAGCGAAGGCAAAAAAGCGTATCGAAAATAAATCTGCGTCTCTTTCTTCGATGTAATTCCCTGATTTCTCCGATGATAGGATTGGTTGATCTACTTGCATTCAATCTGAATAAAGTATCTCTGTTTCAAAAAACTGTGTCTTTTTTATGACGTTAACATGAGCGTACCCAGCTTTTGGCCCAGGAGAGGGCAAATTAGAATTTTCTTAAGCAGTGTCCCCCGTGCTTGTTTTACCCTCCTGGATACGCCAGTGCTTACGGCGTAAAAAAGACAGAAGTATATGTTTGCACCCTAATGGTTCGATTGCGATTTTATTCCTATGCTCAGTATAGAATGTACCTATATGATAATTAGTCAGCTAGTTGTTAAACAAGATTTTAATAGAATGATTTTTTTGTAGATAGAGAAACAAAGCGAATTGCCTTCAAGAATTTGTGAGCCTTGTTACATGCAACTCATTAAAACACACAATTTTCAAAGACAAGTTCTTAAATCAGACAACATCCTGCAGTTGTATCTAAAACAGTTGCAAGATGACGATAAACAAACCATACTTGGAAGTCCAGTAACTCTTAATTCAGGGATTGCAATTGATGGGAATTCTTCCCTTGAAGCCATCGTTGTTAATCAGGACACGAAAGGGAACATTGACGAAACAAAACGTGATAATAAAGATTTTGAAAACGGGCGTGAAGAAGTTGAAATTGATATTGTAGATAATAAAGTTTTTGCATTAGATTTAAAATCACGCATGGGATGGGATGTTCACAGTTTCGACAAAGACTCGGCTTTTAATACTAACTTGATTGTAAAATCTGAACCGATAATAAGTGATAAAAATTTGTGTCATAATGATATCGAAATATTAAATGATTTCGCGGTAAGTCAGGAAATTATAAAATCGGAAAAAGAAGATTTAAATGATAAAACGACGACATCATATCAGTGTGACTTTTGTAATAAATGTTTCAAAGTATTAAGTGACTTAAGTGATCATCAACCCATCCATACTGGTGAGAAACCATATCAGTGTGACGCATGTAGTAAGTGTTTTAGTTCTTCAGGAAATCTGAGACGACACCAACGCGTACATACTGGTGAGAAGCCATACCAGTGTGTCGTTTGTAAGAAGTGTTTCAACGACGTAAGTACTTTGAGAAGACACAAACGACTACATACTGGTGTGAAACCGTATCAATGCGACGTTTGCAAAAAGTATTTCAACGAATCAGGTCATTTGAGAACACACCGTCGCTTACATACTGGTGAGAAACCGTATCAGTGTGCTGTTTGTAACAAGTGTTTTAACGATTCAAGTACTTTGAGGAGACACAAACGTTTACATACAGGTGAGAAACCATATCAGTGTGACGTTTGCAATAAATGTTTCGGTGATTTTATTTCATTAAAAACGCACCAACGTATACACGTTAGCGGGAAGCCATATCAGTGTGACGTTTGTAGCAAGTGTTACAACGATAAAACTACTTTGAGGAGACACAAACGCGTACATACTGGAGAGAGACCATATCAGTGTGACATATGTAATCAACGTTTCAGCATATCAGCTACTTTGTGAAAACATCAGCGCGTACATACTCGTGAAAGTGTTTCAGTGAATTTTGTCTAAGAAGCCATATTGTGACGTTTGAAAAATGTGTTTCTTCCATTTTAGAATGTCGAAAATTCGGTGGCTCGAAAAGACGCGGTGTGATCTAAAAATTAAAAAATTGTTCGATTTTTGTATCACAGTTCGTGTGCCTGTATTTCAAAACATACGTATTTAGATGAATGTCTTTTTACGTGAGTCTCATTTGTCTTCACTCAAATTTTATAAAAGGAAATCAATGTATAATTATTTAAATTATGTAAATATTTAATAAAGTTAACGTTTGCTTTTGTCCTTTGACATTTACAAATGTTTTTAATTGCTATAATTTGATAAACAATGCATATATTAATATTAAATGGTTTATAGTTGGAGAACATTTCAACAGATAGCACTGACAGCGTTGTAGTTGCCTATCTACAGTATGTAAACACGTAGGGTGCACATAGGGAAATTAACATTGGGAAAAAATGACTGGATCAGAGTGAGCCTTGAAATCTTGTTTTTCAATTTAACAGACAATATTCTTTTGCAAAATAAATGTGTATACTACCGAAGAAAATATTCAAATGATTACAACATAATCGGACTTTTTTTATTAATGGGACATTAAATTTCCAAAAATACTTAAATATGGTGCGAGATCAAGTATCTCCGCCTATTCATGTTGAACCTAAAGACATTGGGTCACTGATTTACCAACGCGCATACGTCATACTAGTCAAACAATTTTTGAATGAAATGTTTCCAAACAGATGGAGTTGTTTTTTTGTTTTATTTTTGTACAAAAAAATTAAAATAATGATTTATAAGAGCTTTTTATTATTAAAAAAGCCAAGTAAAATAAAAATAAATCAAAATAAAATAGAATTCCTCAAGATTACCACGATAATTCAATAGAAATAACAATTAATTCAGTCATGGCTAACTCTGATCCAAGTATTTTTTCCCAATGCTAATTTCCCTATGTGCACCTTACGCGTTTACATACTGTATATTTCCTTTGAGTATTGAACCAACCTGTACCAGTGAACATAGGTACCTCGTCCTTTACTGACGGTTATCCTGCATGGAAGCAGCTTGTCAAAAGCAGAACCGCATAATGCAATTACAAAATGGACGCTCTCTATTCATTAATTATCAAAGTCAGAATAGTAGTTGAATATTGTCTACTCGTTTGTGTATTGTGTAAGCACTCATGAAGAGGACAACTAACTAATCAAACTTCAAAATGTCTAAACTTGTCACATCATTTGCTTAAAGTTAGGCTAGGAGAATTCGATGCGATAGTTTTTTAATTTCGAAAGTTTCAAGAGTTTGTATATAAGGGATGTACAAAAATTCAATCTATATATGATCGATTAGTTCGACCCGAAATTAGATTAGATCCAGTGGCGGATTTACAGATTTGCCGCCTGTAGGCTATTCAATTTTTGCCGCCTCTGAATTTTGATACCTTAGTCCACAATCATATCATTTACATTTTCTATCAATAAAATTCCAACTTTATGATTTGTGTTCCAACTTTTCTCGTATGGTTAGTATCATTGAGAATTAATAGTCCAAGAGACGGCTGCAGAAAATGTGTCGTCATAAGGTGGACGAACGAAAAAATTAGAGATGATAGTTATGACCATAATTAAGAAAGATCGCTAAGGTTGTCTGCGAAAATCCTGCTGAAACAATGTTTTTTTAATTTGTTTATCAGTTAATAGACCATTGAAGTTAGCTTTTGACAAGGACAAAATTAATAACAGAAAACGAATGATGAGGAAGGGAAGAAACTGCCGTCAGAAATACAGAAACCAAAAATTCAAATGCGTAAAAGGCCGGAGGGCTGTGGGGGGTGCATTTTAGGGGTCAAACGCGGTTTTTCGTTATTTCCGGCGAAAGTTGACCCCCAATCGAAAAATGTTGTATGGCAATGTTGTAGGTATTAAAAGGATCTACAACTTTTATGAATATAACTTTTTCACATAACCTTAAAGATTTAAAGAAATATTGAAAAAACCGTGTTTTTTGTTTTTAATTTTTTTATCGAATCGCTATTGCGATATTCTAAAAATTCATGATCATTAAAGGATATTTTACAAAGCGCTTAGCAATTGTTCATGTAGAGATGTTGAAATATTTAGTATTTAGCACTGTATATAGGACTATATTTCGATTTTTGTTAAATATTTTGATTTCTCTTCAATTTTCGAAATTCGTATTTTGTGTGGATAATAATTTTTTGTTTAATTTTGTAAATCGAAATAAAAAATTTATAAACTAAATCTGCCGCCCCTTAAAATTTGCCGCCCTAGGCTTCAGCCTACTCAGCCTGCTGGTAAATCCGCCACTGATTAGATCTCAAATAAATGAATGAACGGGAATACAGCTTTGCGCACATTTTTTTGGCCGAAACTAGTCACAATCTAAACAAACTCGGTATAATTAAATCTATATCAATGTTGTCACTGCAACTGATCACTGAATGATGTAACTAATAAATCATAGATAAATAGAAATGACCCATTTAAAAAGTCTGACGCCTCGAATATGTCGAGACATATTCGAGGTCAGACTTTTTAAATGGGTCATTTCTAATAAATAATGTTCTCTGGCAAATAATATGAGCCATGGGTCATTTCTAATAAATAATGTTCACTGACAAATAATATGAGCCATTTAAAATGTCTGACACCTCGAATATGTCTCGACATATTCGAGGTGTCAGACATTTTAAATGGCTCATATTATTTGTCAGAGAACATTATTTTAGCGTTTTGGTTGAAGTTTTTAAGCTATCCAATTAAAAAAACAAACAGTACTTATCTATAAATTTTTACATGTCGTCAAAACGACATCTTTCGGAAACTTTAGAGGGAAAACGCCCCAAAATCAAGAAAAGTCATAAAGGAAATAGGTGTCAGACTAGGCCTAATGAAGCCATAGGTATACAAAGTTTGGGGAGAGTATGTATCAATAAAATTTTTGCCGACGAGCACTCTGACTATATGATCACGATATCGACTACGAAAAAAACCGTAAACACGCGTTTTAAAGTTTTTGTCATTTATGACAAGTTGAATAATTTTATGATGTACCATATATCAAAGGACCAGTCCTAGACTTCGCTCTTTACAGCCGTTGAAGAAAATTATGTCTGAATCAGTGCTCGCAGAATTCTGTGACGACAGAAATCGATTCAAAATGGAAAATATAGCAATGAATCTAAAAATTATTAGTGAAATGTGTCGTTTATGTTTATGTAGCGACGAGACATTAATTGATATGTTCTCGTTTTCATCAGAACTCGAAAGTCAGATCGCAGATGCTGTCACGAAATGTACTTCCGTTCACGTGAGTAATTAAAAAAAAAAAAAAACAAACTACAATGTACCTTTCACTTTGCGATAATTGATAGAAACAAGACATTATCTCTTAGATTAACATATTAGAGCCTCGTTTCCAGGTATGTTTGTAAGTGTGTTTGTTTTCACAAGAAATGCCACACATATATCATACTTATAACATTACACTTTTTTTATCGAAGGTCCGAATTGAGTTTGCATTTTGCACGAGCTGTCGTTAATATCTGTTTTCAAAATTTACAAAGTTTTACCAAAATCTGGTGTATACAATATATAGAATCCACGGAACAATAAGAAGAAATGGGCAAACGGCGTTTTTCATAAGAGCCTATGTAAAATGTCTGACACCTCGAATATGTCGAACATATTCGAGGTGTCAGACATTTTAAATGGTTCATATTATTTGTCAGAGAACATTATTTTAGCGTTTTGGTTGAAGTTTTTAAGCTATCCAATTAAAAAACAAACAGTATCTATAAATTTTTTACATGTCGTCAAAACGACATCTTTCGGATAATTTAGAGGGAAAACGCCCCAAAATCAAGAAAAGTCATAGAGGAAATAGGTGTCAGACTAGGCCTAATGAAGCCATATACAAAGTTTGGGGAGAGTATGTGTCAATAAAGTTTTTGCCGACGGGCACTCTGACTATATGTTATATGCAATTGTAAATTTGCGAAACGTTAAAATAAAAGATATGTATTTTTTGACTAACGAAGTAATATTTTATGGCGCGTTTTGGTTAATATTTATAACTTGTAATCTCAATTTCACTGTATTCTGATCATTTTATGGAGAGATTATATGGAGAGTACTCCTTTAATAAAGTTTAAAAGAAATTATTGTTTGTAGGTAGATAAACATAACAAATTACCGACAACTATATGTGGACCTTGTTACGCGAAACTTATCAAAACGCAGAATTTCCAAATTCAGGCCCTTCAATCTGATAAAACCCTGCGGGTTTATCTGCAACGATTACACGACGAGGATAAACAAAACAAACTTGAAAGTTCAGCAATACTTCCAGATATTGACGCGAGTTCTTCAATTGAAACCGACGTAGCCAATCCGGAGGAGGAAAATAACAGTACCAACTGTGAAGAAATAAAGCCCGATGTTAAATATGTTAAAAGTGGCAGTGAAAATATATTTTTCGCATTAGATTCAAAATCACACGCGAAATGGGATGTTCAAAGTTCTGGCAAAGATTCAACTTTTAATCCTAACTTGATTGTAAAGGCTGAACTTACAATAAATGACATAGAAGATCAGAATGACACTGATACCGAAATTTTGACTGATTTCTCGTTAAGTCAGAAAAATATAAAATCAGAGAACGAAATATCCAATGATAATAATTTAGTAGTGCCATATCAGTGTGACATCTGTAATGAACGTTTTAATAAATTAAATACATTAAGAAAACACCAGCGACTACATACTGGTGAGAAACGATATAAGTGTAGCTTTTGCGACAAGAGTTTCAAATTTTTAAACAATATGAACACTCACAAGCGTGTGCATACAGATGAGAAACCATATAAGTGCGACGTTTGTAATAAATGTTTTCGCATCTCACTGTATTTGAGAAAACACAAACGGGTACATGCTCTCGAGAAACCTTACACGTGTGACGTGTGTAGTAAATCCTTTATGTCGTCGAGTTACTTAAATAATCATAAACGTACACATTCGAGTGAGAAACCATACCAATGCAAGGTTTGTGATAAGAATTACGATTGCTTAGGTCATTTGAAATCACACCAACGCTCACATACTGGTGAGAGGCCGTATCGGTGTGACGTTTGTACAAAGAATTTCAGAAACTTGAGTCATTTGAAATCACACAAACGTGTTCATACTGGTGAGAAGCCATACCGATGTGACGTTTGTGATAAATTTTTCAGCATTTCAGCTAATTTGAGAAGACATCAACGCGTACATACCGGTGAGAAACCGTATCAGTGTGACATTTGTAATAAGTGTTTCAGCGAATCAAGTACTTTGAGAAATCATCAACTCGCACATACTAGTGAGAAGCCGTATCAGTGCGACGATTGTAATAAGAGTTTCGATTGCTTAGGTCATTTGAAATCTCACCAACGTTCGCATACTGGAGAGAGGCCGTATCAGTGTGAAGTTTGTGATAAGAGTTTCAGGGACTTGGGTCATTTGAAATCTCACCAACGTGTACATACAGGTGAGAAACCGTATCAGTGTGACGTTTGTAATAAATGTTTCTCCCATTTAAGCAGTTTAAACAGACACAAGCCTCTACACTCGTTGGATGTTTAGTTTTGTTATAATTTGTGTTGTAAGTTGTTATAAAAAAAAACAAATAAAAACTATAAATTTATACATACATTTATACATTAATAATTTCGTATAAACTTTATTTCCTTCTCATGCTCAAGCACTGCTTTCTCAATTTGGACCGGAAATTTATTATAATTATGTATAATAATACTAGCTGCTACCCGCGGTTTCGTACGCTATTGAATCAAAACACAGATGCGCACCGACTATTTGGCATCATAGAGATATTAGACTAGAGTACGCGAGTGAGCCGTAATAGTGTCTGATCAATTCATTATCTCTATGGTAACTAATGATACTAAACAATGCTGATTTGAGTAAACAAATATCTGATTTTCTGGGTTTTCTGCAGCGTTCTCTGTCTCAACTGGAGACACTTTCACTTATGACAAGCATTCGAACTAGCGTATTCTAGTTACTTATATCTCTATGTTTGGCGTAGTTACCCCTTTCTCGACGTAGACACCCACTAAGAACGGACTATATGCTAATCCTATCCGAACCGGATTTTTCACCTACCGTCTCATATACTCCTACTCTTTCTCTGGAAATATTATATTGGACTTCCCACCCCACCCACGTAACAACTCACACTCAGAGTATATGTGATAGTAGATAAAAAATCCGTGTTGGGTAGGATTTAGATACAATCCGTTCTTAATGGGAGACTACGTCGAGAAAGGAGTAACTATCCCACAATTTTCAAGACAATCGGGAGTAAAGTTTTGGAGATATAGCAATGAGTTAGTGAATGGAATATATATATTGTGCTTAAAAAGTGTTATTTATTTTGATAGGTAACTGTTTGCCTTAAAAATACAAAACTTGACATGAGTGTTCTTCCAAAGTTTATGAGATACTTGTTCTACGAATTTGAGATTGCAACTTTTGCGAAAGCTTTGTGACATCTATTAGTATACGATATATAAGCGAATCATCGTTGGATTTATAAGGAGCTTATCGATTATTAAAATCATTCAAGTATTCCTAAATCTAATTCGTGTCGATAATATTGCGAACAGCTTCAATTGTTTATTGAGGGCTTGTCCTATTCCGCAGTCCGTACTGTGCAATCGGATTTTCTTTTACAAGTTATTGCTTCAAAATCGATTTAAAATGGAAATCGTATCATTACATGAAAAAATTATTAGTGGGATGTGCCGTTTGTGTTTATCTATCGACGAGACATTAATCGATATGTTCTCGTTTTCATCAGAATTGGAAAGTTCAATCGCAGAAGCTGTCACAAAATGTACTTCTGTTCACGTAAGTAATATAATATTCATCAGAAATTAATGAAAAATGTACTTTTGCTTTTCTCGCCTATATATGTTTCGCGAAAAATTTAAAAAACCGCACTAAGACTTCTTTTGACTGTATTATATCACCTACGGTAGCACGGACTTGACACTCGCAACTCAACAAAACTAAAATAACAAATTGACAATAGCGTACTCGACTGTACTTTAAAGCAGGAAAGCGACAAAGGCAACGAGCGATCACGGCCAATCACCGACGAGCGCGTTCCGTGCAGGTAGCTGAGAGGTGGTGGGAGTCTCAACCGTTCTAAAATGGGCCTTTACGACGCTGTTTGTGACTAACTTCCGAATATTCTAGATCCGTGGCGCGTACTATACTAGTAGTTAAATAAAATTTTAATAGAAAGATTTCTTTGTAGGTAGAGAAGCATATCAAATTGCCTACAACTGCATGTGAGTCTTGTTATAAGCAACTCATTAAAACGCAGAATTTTCAAAGACTGGCTCTTCAATCTGATAACACGCTGCAGTTGTATCTGAAACAATTGCAAGAAGACGATAAACAAAACATACTTGAAGTACTTCCAGATATTGAGGGAAGTTCTTGCATTGAAACCAACGCAGCTGATCAGGACAAAGAAAGCACCTACTGTAAAGAAGTGAAGCCTGAAGTGAAATATTGCGAGAGCGGCTGTGAACAATTTGCAATGAGTACTGTAGAAAATAATACGGACTGGGATGTTCATAGTTCTGAAAAAGACCCTGCTTATAATCCTAACTTGATTGTAAAATCGGAACCAATAATAAATGACAACGATGCCGAAATATTAAATTATTTAATACCGGAGGTCGAAATATCCGATGATAAAATGATAACGTCATACCAGTGTGACGTTTGTAGTAAATGTTTCAGCAATGCAGATATGTTAAGAAAACATAAACGTTTCCATACTTGTGGGAAACCATATCAGTGTGACGTTTGTAATAAGTGTTTCAGCAAATCTGATAATTTAAAGAGACACCAACGCATACATACAGGCGAGAAACCATATCAGTGTGAAAAGTGTAACAGATGCTTTACTGTGCCGAGTCATTTGCATGAACATCAGCGCACACATACTGGAGAGAAACCATACCAGTGTGACGTTTGTACTAAGTGTTTCAGAGAATCGGGTACTTTGAGAAGGCATGAACGCACACATACTAGTGAGAAACCGTATAAATGCGACGAGTGTAATAAGAGTTTCACGTTAATAAGTTATTTGAAAAGTCACCAGCGTTTACATACTGGTGAGAGGCCGTATCAGTGTGACATTTGTAAGAGAAGTTACAGCAGATTAGATCATTTGACATCCCATCAGCGCGTACATACAGGTGAAAAGCCGTATCAGTGTGACGTTTGCTATAAGTTTTTCAGCCGTTCGGCTAATTTAAGAAGACATCAGCGAGTACACACTGCTGAGAAACCGTATCAGTGTGACGTTTGTAATAAGTGTTTCAGCTTTTCGTCGGCGTTCAAAAGTCATCATCGCGTACACACCGGTGAGAAACCGTATACTTGTGATGTGTGCAATAAGAACTTCACGTCGTCGAGCATGTTAATTGCTCATAAACGTACGCATACGGGTGAGAAGCCGTATCAGTGTGACGTTTGTAATAAATGTTTTACTCAGCTGCGTGCTTTAAATGACCACAAGCGTAAACACTCGTCAGATGCTTAGTTCTATAATAATTTGTTTTGTCTGTAATTATTACAATATTGTAAAAGTGATTTATATAAATATTTAAAATGTTTTTGTATTGATCATAATTTTTTTTCATTTCGTGCCATCGCTTAGATTTCTCAAGTTGCGTTTGGGAACAGATTGGAGAACATAGAGTCTAGAGCAGTGGTTCCCAAAGTGGTCCAGGTGGACCCCCAGGGATCCACGGGAGACTCAACGGAGGTTTACGTTGGCGTGACAAAAAAATGTGGGTTCACAATTCGTAAGCGGGGGTCCACCAAAATTTATCTGCTTTTGATAGTGAAGAACTAAAATGTTGGCTTGACTTTACCTATCAATGTAGGCAGATAATATTTTAAGAAGCTCAGTGACTGTTACTTGTAAAAACTTGCATATTCCATATTTAGTTACCACCCCGAATGGGGAGTTTTCTAAATGAAATAAGTTGGTTCCTTATGCTGTGAGTAGATGTCAAAAAAGTAAAGTTGGATGGAATCACTTTTTTGATTGGCCAACTTTACTTTTTTGACATCAACTCACAGCACAATCAATTAATTAATTAACCAATCAATTCTCATTTATTTAATTTAGAAAACTCCCCATTTGTGGTTGGAACTCAGCCGCAACGCAAATTTCCATAGTTAGATCTAATATTCACATTTTTTGTCGAGTTTTGGGAATATGGTAGAAAAGTAGCTGCAGGGGGTCCACCCGAACCAGCTAAATTTTGAAAGTAGTCTATATCATTTGAGGGTCAGTGGCTCCTTTGCCTTCCTTTCACGTTTAGAAATTATGACAATTAATTTAATTACTCTATTGACGTGATAACGTCTTATAAATTGATGAATCACCAATCTTATAAATTGATAAAACACCGGCTGCATGCACGAAAAAGTGTAACGTTCCTAAATCCTAACGTTCGTAACGCGTAACGTTCCGCCTGACCCTGTGCGTGCTTTTTGCTAATTTCTCGCTCAATTTAAATCAGATCGGTTTGAAACCAGTCTTAAACGAAAGAGGAGAACATTTTACATAGATTTCGTATAACAGAATTTGCCTAAACAGTTTTTTTATACAAATTTATACAGAAAAATAGCTGTATAAATGCAATGTTGTCTAATGCATGGCGCGACGCGGTCGGTCGTCTTTGTTTGCCGTACATGGAAATTAGAAGATAACGTATGTCTTGTCTTAACATGAAAACGGCTGCATTTCTAATGTTTAATTCAATTTTTTGACATTAGTATTTTGTGAAATGCAACGCCTTCTAAGTTAAGTATTGGAATAACTAATTATTATTAGAACATAATACTTTGACAGTTGCAAACGTCACTTTTGACATTTCTTATCATTCCGACACCAAGGATAAGCGGATTGAAACCAAATTTTGGGAGGTTTAGGTTATGTATTACGGAATACGTTATCACGTAAAACTATCGTCCGTGAACCGACTTTACAGACAACCAATTTTTTTTAATCGCGCCTCTCATTTTGTTAATGCCTTCTTTGTTAGACTCGTTAATTTTCGTAATCCTGTCCGTCCGTATCGCTCGGTAAAGTCAAAAGAAAACAAGAGTGTTAAGAGAAGACGTTCACAATTATTTCTTTGCTACAATTTTTTTAAATAATTTCGACATGGTTAACTAGTTGAAATATACCCCACCCCCTGAGAGTAATGAAATAAATGGCAGCAAAAAACAATTCAAAATGGAAAACGTTTCAGTACCTGTGAAAAATATTAGTAGAATGTGCCGTTTGTGTTTATCTAGGGTCAGAACATCAATTGATATTTTCTCGTTTTCGTCAAAACTGAAATGTTTAATTGCCGATGCTATTGCGAAATGTACTTCTGTTCACGTAAGTTGTAAAATGTATATTAAGAATTAGTTTGTGAAAGATATTTTATTAAAATCGTGTCTTTATAGGTAGAGAAACATAACGAATTGCCGACATATATTTGTAAGTCATGCTACATGCAATTGATCAAAACACAAAATTTCCGAATACGGGCTCTTAAATCTGATAAAACCTTGCGACTCTACCTTCAGCAGTTGAACGCTTGTGACAAACAAAAGATACTTCGTAGTTCAATAATGCCTTCGAATATTGACGGACACTCTGACACAACATTCAATCAAGACAGTGACGAAATAAAAACGGATTTTTCAGGTTCCGTAAGTGACTGTAAAGAGTCTGAAAACGATTTCGTATTGATTTCTGAATCTCAAACAGACTCGGACGTTCATAATTATAAAAAAGACACAGGCTTTAATTCTACTCACTTGAATAATATCAAAGACCTATTTGATGTTGACAAGAAAACCGTCAACGATGCAAGTAAGAAGAAACAAAACAACGGAGTACCCAATGTCGCGCCATTTTGTGATAAAACAACTAAAAATGAAGTCCGCATAAAATTTATTAAAAGAAAACAACCGAAAACTGTCGGCCGAAGATCGTACCAATGTGAAATTTGTAATAAAACTTTCAAATTAGCAATTGGATTTAGCCGACATAAACTTAAACATACTGGTGAGAAACCACACCAATGTGACGTTTGCGGTAAGTGTTTCAAAGAACCGCGGACATTGCAAGTGCACAGACTTATACATACAGGCGAAAAACCACACAAATGTGACATTTGTAATCATGGTTTTACCGAAGCAGATACATTAAAAACTCATAAGTTGCTACATACCGGTGAGAAACCGTATCAGTGTGACGTTTGTGGAAAGTGTTTTACGCAATCAACACATTTAAATTTACACAAACTGATACATACTGGAGAAAAACCTCATCGCTGTGACCTTTGCAGTAGAAGTTTTAGTCAATCCGGTAGCTTAAAAATACATAAACTTACGCATACCAGTGAGAAACCATATCAGTGTGACGTTTGCAGTAGAAACTTTGGTAGTTTAAGCAGTTTGAGGCGACATAAATTAGTACATACCGGCGTTAAGTCTTATCAGTGCGATGTTTGCAACAAACGCTTTGCTCGTTCTGGAGGTTTACATAAGCATAAACTTATACATACTGGTGTTAAACCGTATCAGTGTGAAGTTTGCGAGAAACGTTTTACTCAGTCGAGTCATTTGAAAAAACATAAGTTGACACACTCGAACGAGAAACCATATCAATGCGAGGTTTGCAACAAGTCTTTTTTCAAACTAAATAACTTAAATATACATAAACGGTTGCATACCGGTGAAAAACCTTATCGGTGCGACATTTGCAAGAAGTGTTTCATTTATTCGGGAAGTTTAAATACGCATAAACTGACACATACCCGTGAAAAACCGTATCAGTGTGAAGTTTGCGAGAAACGGTTCACTTGGCCAAAAAGCTTAAAGGCCCACAAGCTGCAACATAAGATGAGGAAATAATTTAGACTGTTGTATCATTTTTCTGAGGTAAATACACTGGTTTAGATAGGTATTGTAGATTATAGATTATAAAAACAGCTATAAAAATTTCAGAATGTTGGTATTATTTTTAAAAATCGATCTCAAACCTCCTTAATTGTGTCTAGTATTTTTTTTAATGTGTGAATTTCTGTAGATTACATTTGTATTTTATATCGAGTAAGTAAAATAAAAAATTACGTTAAAATAAATAACTTCTGTGTTAATTGTGTCGTTAAAGTGTGAGAGGGAAAGCGTATATCGCACCGCAACACGCTTCAAACCAGCCGATATACGCTCTCTTTCACACTTCAACCTACCAGTAGCGTCTTACTTGCACTCACTTATAGTAGTTTTGTAACCACTGCGCTTGGCAGACATTTAGACCCCACTAAATGATTTGGCTTATTTATTTTCATTTTATTGACTACTAAATTTGAAATTATTAAGATTTCAAAATGTCGCAAAGTTAAAAATTCAAGCCACCACTATCCTTCAGTCAGGTCTTCGACTTTGTGTTCAGGAATTGCAAAAGGAGTGTTAAACAAATTTCCCCGCTGCATCAAATACCTACCCAAAAATGTTTAACAGCTCTCCTACTATTAGTAGAAATATTATTAGTTAGCAAATAGAAGCAGTGGCGTAGCTAAGCGGGCCCTCGCAAGACCCTCTTGTGTGCTATGAACTATATTAAGTTTTCTGTTGTATATCCAGATTCAAATATGGTATCATTGCATTGATCTTGGGAATATGTACTAGTGATGTGCCGGATCGTTAAAAATGTATATCCGCGCATACGGATCTGAATACGGATATTTGGTTTCAAGTTCCGCGGATACGGATCTTAACTTTCTTAGAGTATGCGGCGGTAAGTATTGCACATCGACCTTTGGAAAGAGACTATCTGTTATGGGAAAAAGTTATTGACCTCTTTAAGAGTTAACTCTCATAAAAGATTGTCTCTTTCCAAAGATCGATGTGCAATATCTCATTATAAAGATAGTTGATTTAGTACCTTTGAGTTATGTCCTATTAGTATGGTACTCACTACGATAAATGTTTGCAATACAAAGGTGCCAAATACGATTTTAAAAAATAAAAAATAATCTGAATGGAATTTAACAGTTTTTCATTATTACCTAATTACCTATATATATAAAATTTCATCTATGAATTGAAAATTAATAAGGTAAAAAATCCGTAAAAGATCCGCCAAAAACCAACGGATACGGATCTTTCTTCTCCCTCGGATATCCGCGGATACGGATATTCGGCACATCACGAATATGTACCTACTGAAAGAAAATGGTTTCGCTGAGGTCTAGATTAGTCCACGCTACGCCACTGGATAGAAGTAAAATACACTTCATTTATGTAGGTTGTCACTTGCATATTGCATTATTTAAATAGGAAAGAGTGATATTATAGAAACTTTATAAATATCGAAGCGTCAATACTTTCCTTTGAATGAAAAACAGAGTGACAAGTGAAGGTGTATCGGAAAATGTATTCGTTTGTTCAAACAGGAAATTAAATCAATGTCAAAAATGAGATTCAAGATTATCGATACATTATGTCATTAATATCAGATTAACTGTTCAATATTTATGTGTTATTTGTAGAGTAGTACCAAAGACTTAATAGTATATAAATAAACCTAGCATTTCCTATATTAATACAATGTTGACATTCAATATAAGAGAGAAGCGCTCGACTTGTTCTAAATATGTATTCGAAGAGTGTTCCTTGCCGCATATGCTTAAGACCTTAAAACTTTTTACCTTTCACTATGTATTTGTTTTGCACCAAAATTCCTTAATCCATACATAATAATGGATGAATACTACACTGTAAAAAATAAGGTTCTGACGTCAAGCTCCCTAGGCGCTTGACCAAACAAGTTCTATTTTAGTTATATCAGAAACATTACAGTTGGCACAAAGGATTTATTCACTTGAGCCAAGCGACAGTTTCTGGTTCCAAGAAATGCGCTTCACTCTATCACTTTATGAGTTCCGCTGAATCCCCTAAGAAACACGCCTTTCTTCGAAAAAAAAATGCCCAAAATTAATAAAAAAAAATTGGTTGTCTGTAAAGTCGGTTTACGGACGATAGTTTTACGTGATAACGTATTCCGTAATACATAACCTAAACCTCCCAAAATTTGGTTTCAATCCGCTTATCCTTGGTGTCGGAATGATAAGAAATGTCAAAAGTGACGTTTGCAACTTACAAAGTATTATCATTGGCTAACGTATTATAAAGACTATTAACCAGGTAACGACAAATTTTATATAGTAAACCTCTTACGTTTCATACCCCTGGCCCACAAACTGAATGTTGTTTTGTGCTTCCACCTACATTATGGTTAAACTAAAAGTTCAGATATTCTTAAAGCTACCTCTATACTGATCCTAATTACTCGCTCAATGGTTTATAAATTGTTAAAAACCATCAATTTGTTTTTTTTTTGACGGATGTGATAATTTACAGTTTTCCGTGACGACAGTTCCCAGTTTGTTTCAAACCATAGAAACGCCACGTAAACAACGGCACTTAAATTTCTAAATAAATGTAAAAAACCAAATATAATAATTTCAAAATCTTTGAATTTTCAAATTTGATTTTGAATAGTCGTGGTAACGTTTTTTTGGTCTGTTTCACAGTTTAATCAAAATCATGGATACGAATTCATTTTAATAATTTAAGACAATTCATTATTCGTCAAAGATCTTTTCAACTTTAAGAATACTGACATATTAAAGGTAATCTGTAAAAACTTAACCCCGTTGAATTTCGTCTACAATTTTTACAGTTAACGTAACTGCACGAATTACTAACACAAGCCATTATTGAAAAATTCTCGAAAATGAAATAAGAAATAATTTTTTGACACAATTTATAAACGTACCGACAGAATTTTTTCAAATCATACATAAGGCTGTTTATATTTTAAAACCATGAATACGAATTAAAAAAAAAATAGTCGAACATTCTCTTTATTATATTTCTTGACTATAGATACCAAAAAAATATCATCTCTGAAAAATCTAAGAAAAATTCAACTGTCAGGCCATTAAATAATTAATCATATATTTTTTCACCTACGGATTTTAACAAATTTATAACATGTAATACAGGGTGCATTTTTCGTCCACTTTGGTTATGTATTCTACTCTACAATTGTGAATGACATATTATTTTGTAGCATCGAAGATCATGCCAATTATTTTATTATGGGAGAAGTACAGTGTCGGTATAAGCATCTAATTAATTAAGATAATAAAAATAATTTAAAATGAAATACATAATCTTATTTCTTGAATTTATATTTTTGTTCGGATTTTTTTGACTCAACATCAGAACTTTGTTTAAAAATAAAATTTTAATTAAAGTTATTCATTTACTTATGTCAAAAGAAAAATATTTAAAAGTCCAATAATAATGTCACCGCGGGATATTGTACAATACAGTCGAATGACGTAAGAGGATCTTTGAAGAACAAATGTAATTATGATGCTAGTCACTAGAGGACCAAATTGCCTGCACAATTCACTACGGAAAACATATTATGTAGTTATGATGCTAGTCACCAGACGGCCGAACCATTATCAGCACAATTCACTACGGAAACTCTACATATTCTACACTCGCAGATTAAAAAAATTTAGCTTATGATGCTCGTCAATAGGTGGCCACTTAGCGGCGAGCATCATAAGTGGTCTTATTTTGGTTAACTAGGATATTTATCTTCCTATAATACGTTTATCTATGGTATTATGTTCTAATAATAATTAGTTATTCCAATAGTTAACTTAGAAGGCTTTGCAAATCACAAAATACTAATGTCAAAAAATAAACATTAGAAATGCAGCCGTTTTCATGTTAAGACAAGACATACGTTATTTTCTAATTTCCATGTACGGCAAACAAAGACAACCGACCGCGTCGCGCCATGCATTAGACAACATTGCATTTATACAGCTATTTTTCTATATAAATTTGTATAAAATATTTTTCTATATAAATTTGTATAAAAAAACTGTTTAGGCAAATTCTGTTATACGAAATCTATGTAAAATGTTCTCCTCTTTCGTTTAAGACTGGTTTCAAACCGATCTGATTTAAATTGAGCGAGAAATTAGCAAAAAGCACGCACAGGGTCAGGCGGAACGTTACGCGTTATGCGTTACGAACGTTAGGAACGTTACGTTACACTTTTTCGTACATGCAGCCGGTGTTTTATCAATTTATAATATTGGTGATTCATCAATTTATAAGACGTTATCACGTCAAAATGTAACCAATAATAATAATAATAATATGTTTAACTTTTATTTTTTTTAAGTAAAATTTTAAAGTGTGGAAATACATTTACATTATAAATATTATAAATTCAAATTAAAATACCTTATTCGAAATGTTAATAGCGAAAGTAACATAATTAATATAATAATAATTATATAATTATACGCAAAGAATTTTCAGATCTTAACAATCGAAATTATACAAATCTTTAATTAACGGCTGAATAGAACTCTTCAAATAAATAAAATATATAGTCCGAAAAAAATTTGTTAATAATTTTATTTATTTGAATCGAAATTATAGTTCATAACGCTTTTATTATTGGTACAAACATACATTTTGTAATTTATGCCTAAAATTCATTATGAACTCCACGACATGGCGACTGAAATATTTTCAGTTTTACAATTACAAGTTTAGCATTCGAGATATCGCAAGCAACTTCACGACAGTAAAGTAATCAGGTCTGAAAGCCGGACGAAAATGTCTGCCTATGTGGCAGCAAACGGCAACTTCACTCTTGTGTTCTCTTTTAGATCATTGTTGCATCGTCCTGATAGGGTTTAGAATTCAAACATTCCGTTTGTGCTAAATAGTGATATTAACGTAAAAAATTCACCACCGTCTCGTTATTCCGTTCCGACATTTTTTTCAAAAAGCAGTGACATTACTCTATTCTTTTTAAGAAGAGTATTTTTTCAGAGACTCACATTGCTCATTCGGAACCCAAAGGAATGGTGAGACCTCTGGTGAGAAATGCGCAGAACTGTCCTAAGGAAGCATAAGGTAAACATTGATTTAGAAAAACGTGATGGAGGCTAGCTTAGCCTCCATCGTGTTTTCTAAATCAATGTTTACCTGTCAAAAACTCCCCTTATGACAGTTCGGCGCATTTCCCACCAGAGGTCTCACCATTCCTTTGGGTTCCGAATAAGCTATACACAGGCCACGCAAATTCTATTTCTGTTATATAAAAGTGTAAAAATTGTAGATAAGATCGATTGTTCAAATATTTTTTCACCAGCAAAAACAGTTTTGCTACAGTAATAATAAAGAAATTACTACACCAGTCAAATTAACGTATATACGAACATAAATGATATTTTCTAGTAATATAAATATAACTTGTTTTTATCTAAAAACAAATGATACGACAAACTATTTTATTAACTAAACATTTGATTAGTGTATAGTTTTATGTTTGTTTAAACCGCTTAACCGAGGGAAGCATTTGTTACAAATGTCACACTGAAATGGTTTTTCACCCGTATGTATACGCTGGTGATTTTTCAAATGATCATATTTGCTGAAACTCTTATTACAAACATCACACTGAAAAGGTTTCTCTCCAGTATGTACACGTTGGTGAGTTTTGTAATTACTGAGATCCTTAAAACTCTTATTACAAACTTCACACTGATACGGTCGCTCACCAGTATGAGAGCGTTGGTGTGTTTTCAAGTTACTTAAATATCCGAAACTCTTCTCACAAACGTCACACTGATATGGTTTATCACCGGTATGTGAATGTTGGTGAATTTTCAAATATCCTATTTCTCTGTAACTATTATTACAAACGTCACACTGATACGGTTTCTCTCCAGTGTGAGAACGATGGTGTGTTTTCAAATTACTAAAATTGCTGAAACTCTTAGTACAAATTTCGCATTTATACGGTTTCTCGCCAGTATGTAGACGTTCGTGTCTTCTCAAATCACCCATTAAGTTGAAACACTTAGTACAAACTTCACACTTATACGGTTTCTCCCCGGTATGAGAACGTTGGTGCGCTTTTAAATTACTCAAACAGCTGAAACTCTTATTACAGACGTCGCATCGATGTGGGTTCTCACCAGTATGTAAAAGTTGGTGCCTTTTCAAATGACCTTTTAAAGTGAAACACTTACTACAAACGTCACACTTGTATGGTTTCTCACCAGTATGTGTACGTTGGTGTGCTTTTAAACTACTTAAACAATCGAAACTCTTATCGCACACGTCACACTGGAACGGTCTTTCACCAGTATGTAGACGACTATGTCTTCTCAAATGACCTTTTAACGTGAAACATTTATTACAAACGTCGCACTTATATGGTTTCTCACCAGTATGAGAGCACTGGTGTGTTTTCAACACACTCAATTTCATGAAACTTTTACTACACACGTCACACTGATGGGTTGCTTTCATTTTATCACTGGATACTTCATTTTCCGATTTTACAGTGTCCTGACTCGGACAGAAATCATTTAATGTTTCGGAATCAACGTCAAACTCGTCGTCTTTGTCATTTATTATTGGTTCAGCCTTTACAATCAAGTTGGGATTAAAAGTCGGGTCTTTGCCAGAACTTTGAACGTTCCATTCCGTATGCGACTTTGTTTCTAATGGATCAAATTCTTCCATGCCACTTTCTAAATATTTCACAACAGGCATTATTCCTTCACAGTTGGTACTGTTCTCATCATTGTTCTGATTACCAGCGTAAGAAATTCCGCTAATATCTGGAAGTACTTCTGAACTTCCAAGCAGGCTTTGTTTATCATCATCGTGCAATCGTTGCAGATAAACTTGTAGGGTTTGATCAGATTTAACCGCCTGTGTTTGGAAATTCTGCGTTTTGATGAGTTGCTTGTAACAAGGCTCACATATAGTTCTAGGCAATTCCCTATGTTCCTCTACCTACAAGATAAACCATCATAACAAAAATTACATAATTAACTACCAGCTTTCGTAATGTAGCGCATTTCCAATTTAAAATGATTTGGCGTGACGATATATATCTAAGTCTATCATTACAAGTTAATTTTGAAAATCAAATGTCAATCGTTCCTGCGGTTTATAATTTTTATATCGAAAACAACCCAACTTACAAATATTGGGAAGCTGATGCTGCTACATTATATAAGAGATAAACCTTTCTTCTTAGTTTTATAAATGATCAAAAATTTAAACTACACTGAAATCCACAAATCCTGATCAACAACTTACGTAAACGGAAGTACATTTCGTGACAGCATCAGCGATGGAACTTTCCAGTTCTGATGAAAACGAGAACATGTCGATTAATGTTCCTTCACTAGATAAACATAAACGACACATTCCCTTAACGATTTGTTCATGTGTCGGTAGGCTCTCCATTTTGAAATGATTTTGATTTAAGACCAATCAATATAAAAATACTCAGCCAAATGCAGAGGATGGCAATAAATGACATTTCGAGGAATGCGTGTGTGGCATTTTCCATACAGAAATGTTTGTAAGTTACGTCTAGCGTTGCCAGGTATACCGATCAACGTGGGACGTCCCGATTTTTCATTGAAAGTATATTGAAAATTGTTCAAACCACATTGTCTACACGATGATACTTTGACATAATACATGAACCAATTAAAATGTCTCTCGAATATGTTTGACATATTTGAGGTGTCAGACATTTTAAATGGTTCATGTTATTTGTTAGAGAACATTATTTTAGCGTTTTGGTTCAAGTTTTTAAGCTATCCAATTAAAAAAACAAACAGTACCCATAAATTTTTACATGTCGTCAAAACGAAACCTTTCTAAAAATTAAGAGGGAAAACGCCCCAAAATCAAGAAAAGTCATAGAGGAAATAGGTGTCAGACTAGGCCTAATGAAGCCATATACAAAGTTTGGGGAGAGTATGTATTGTTACGCATTTTTATCCCACAATGTTACGCCTATGGAATTTCTAGAAAAGTCTACTAAACGCTCGAAGGACAACGGACAAACAATGAACGAAGGTAACGGACTTCCGACCGTTAAAGACGCCCACGCATATAACGACAAGCAACAATGAATGCAGGTAGCCGGCACCAAGTCGTAGAGACCTGAACGAGTAGAGAGGACAGGAAATGGCAATTCGAACGTTCTGGAACACAGAGAAAAATCTATATAAGGCGGGCAGAGGTTTGGTTGAGTTTAGTCAGTTGAGTACAGTCAGTTACAGCGTGTTAACACTGAGTGGACGTACAGATAACTGTTTTACATAAATTGTGCGTGTTCTGGCATTACAACATAAATTCTGTTACAATATTGAGAAAATAAATATAACTCTAGTGAGTGCGGTAAATAAATAAATAACTTAGTGAATAGACAAGTGCGCTGATAAACTCTGTGTTGTGTTTTAGTGTGTTGTGAATATTTCTTTGTACATAATTCTTTATTCTCTATTACTTAGTCTTACATTGTATAATTAGAACTATTAGTTTTATTTCTGTGAACGCTATACGCTTTCGTTTGTGTGTTTTTACTGTTTGTTAAACAGTTAATATCTTAAATAAATACTTTCCGCCACAGATTATAGCAGTTTTGTTACAATATCAATAAAATTGTTGCCGACGGGCACTCTGACTATTAGAAGAAAGCAATGTAGAAAATTAAAAAAAAAAAATAAAAATATATTCGCCGACGTGGGGCTTGAACCCTAGACTCTAGCAGTAAGAGTCTTACGCTCCACCGACTGAGCTATCCGGGCTTGTGAACGTAACGCGCTAATATTGCAATATTTAGTTAAGGCATTTCACCTGATAATATTTGTCGGACGAACTAATTTTGAGATACATCTTGCAACATTTTTCATTGATGTTCCGCTCCAATTGGTCGTAGCGTGATATTATATAGCCTTCCTTGATAAATGGGTTATCCAACAAAAAAAAATTTCAATTCGAACCAGTAGTTTCTGAGATTAGCGCGTTCAACCAAACAAACAAACAAACTCTTCAGCTTTATATATTATTATAGATAAAAGTGGTTGTAAATAGTAATCATAATTTATTGTAGGTAAGGTCGATTGTTCAAATATTTTTACATCGGAAAAAAACGGTGTTATAATAATAACAATAAAGTAATTATTACACCAGTCAAATTAATGACCTTACCTATTAATATATATATTTTTATATTTTATCATCTAAAAACAAACAATACGAGGAATTAAATTATAGTAAAACTAAACATTTGATTAGTGTATAGTTTTGTGTCTGATTAAACTGCTTAAATGAGAGAAACATGTTTTACAAACGTCACACTGAAATGGCTTTTCACCAGTATGTATACGTTGGTGATTTTTCAAATGGTGTAATTTGCTGAAACTCTTTTTGCAAACGTCACACTGATAAGGTTTCTCACCAGTATGTACACGTTGGTGAGTTTTGTAATTAGTGAGGTCCTTGAAACTCTTATCGCAAACGTCGCACCTATACGGCCTCTCACCAGTATGAGAACGCTGGTGTGTTTTCAAGTTACTTAAATAGCCGAAGCTCTTATCGCAGACGTCACACTGATATGGTTTCTCACCAGTATGCGAATGTTGATGAATTTTCAAATAGCCTATTTCCCTGTAACTATTGTTACAAACGTCACACTGATACGGTTTTTCACCGGTGTGAAAACGGTTGTGCGTTTCCAATTTACTAAAATTGTTGAAAGTCTTAGTACAAATGTCACATTTATATGGTTTTTCACTAGTATGTAAACGTTGGTGTCTTCTCAAATCACCCATTAGGCTATAACACTTGGTGCATACGTCACATTTATATGGCCTCTCCCCGGTATGGGTACGTTGGTGAGCTTTTAAACTACTCAAACAGCTGAAACTCTTATTACAAACGTCACATCGATGTGGGTTCTCACCAGTATGTAAAAGTTGGTGTCTTGTTAAATTACCTCTTAACGTGAAACACTTGTTACACACGTCACACTTATATGGTTTCTCACCAGTATGTATACGTTGGTGTGATTTCAAATCACTTAAATTGATGAAACTTTTACTACAAACGTCACACTGATGGGTTGCTATCATTTTATCACTGGATACTTCTTTTTCCGATTTTACAGTGTCCTGACTAGGACAGAAATCATTTAATGTTTCGGAATCAACGTCAAACTCGTCGTCTTTGTCATTTATTATTGGTTCAGCCTTTACAATCAAGTTGGGATTAAAAGTCGGGTCTTTGCCAGAACTTTGAACATCCCATTTCGTATGCGACTTTGTTTCTAATGGATCAAATTCTTCCATGCTACTTTCTAAATATTTCACAACAGGCGTTATTCGTTCACAGTTGGTACCGTTCTCATCATTGTTCTGGTTACCAACGTAAGAGATTCCGCTGATATCTGGAAGTACTTCTGCACTTCCAAGTAGGCTTTGTTTATCATCATCGTGCAACCGTTGCAGATAAACTTGCAGCGTTTGATCAGATTTAACCGCCTGTGTTTGGAAATTCTGCGTTTTGATGAGTTACTTGTAACAAGGCTCACATATTGTTCTAGGGAATTCCTTATGTTCCTCTACCTTCAAGAAAAATCTTTCCATTAAAAGATCATTAAACTACAATTTAACGTATTTACAATTTAAAATGCCAGTTTCAAAACAAGTGATATTATTATTTATCTCATTAGAATAGAATAGAATAGCATCTTTATTAAGAAACAGAGTAGGTTGCAAAAGGTTTAGCCCCCATGATTTAGCAATTTTTGAACATGAAATTGTAATTGATCCTGCGGTTTTTATTAATTTTTATAGCGAAAACAAAACCCGACTTACAAATATTGGGAAACGGAAGCTGCTACATTATGTAAGTGATAAACCTTCCTTCTTAGTTTTATTAATAATCACAAATTTAAACTACACTAAAGTCCTGATTAATAACTCACGTGAACGGAAGTACATTTGGTGACAGATTCTGCGATGGAACTTTCCAATTCTGATGAAAACGAGAACATATCAATTAATGTTCCTTCGCTAGATAAACACAAACGGCACATTCCACTAATCATTTTTTCAGGTGTCGGAAGGTTCTTCATTTTGATGTGATTTTATATATATATATAAAAGAGCTTTATTGTCATTGTATAAAAGTTTACATTGATTTTTTTTTTACAGCTTGGCGGTTCCAGTTCTTGACTTTAACCCGCGCTCATTTTTTTTTTTTTTTGACAGTAATGGATATATTATATGAATTTTAAATAATATTAGGCAAAAAAACATTTAAAAAAACCTATTCCTGATGTGATTTTGAATTTGCACCGAGCAATATAGAAATACGCACCCAAATGCCGAAATAAAGATGACAATAATTTAATGACACTTTGAGGAATACCGTGTGTTTAGTTACGGCCTAGCATTCCGATCAACGCGAACATAGATATAGAACGCGAAACGTCCTGATTTTCAAGGGTCTTTGGACACTTCTCGATTCACCCTTGATCGAGACGCCGAATGTGCCGCTTTTTTATTGAAAGCAATTACAATCGCACGAAGATATAATACGCGCCACGGATCTAAAAGGTTTGGAAGATAGTCACAAACAGCGTCGCAAAGGCACATTTTAGATCCGTTGAGACTCCCACCAACTCCCAGCTACCTGCAAGGAACGTGCGCTCTTTGGTGATTGGCCGTGATCGCTCGTTGCCTTTGTTACTTTTTGCTTTCCTGCTTTAAAGTACAGTCGAGTACGCTATTGTCAAGTTGTTATTGTTATTTTAGTTTTGTTGAGTTGCGAGTTTGCAGTTTTTCAACAGACTGTACAAGCGCAAGCCCGCATTCTTTTCTAACATCCGAGCCTTTTAGATTCGTGGCGCGTATTATACTTTGACTTACGCAACAAATGCTAATTGAAAAACTTAAAATTTATATAAATTTTCAAATAGACGTTCTTTATGGCGAAGTTTCATCCATCAAAGAAGAAGATACCGAAGGCAGTAGTATAGTACAAAAACAGTACAAAAATAGAACAACTGATTTAAATAAGGTAAAATCTTCTCAATCTGTAAAAACTATTTATTTTCAATTAGTTACAGCAGTTAAAGGATTAAGTTTTGTTGTTATCGAAGTTATTTACAAATAACAATAATAAATTGCTTTATTTATTTGTGTCAATTATAGCGTAAATAGCGTCATAACCATCTATAAAAAACACGTTAAAAACATACTGCTATTGTATTATCCAATCATTATTTTCACCACTTTATGAAAATTGAATTTTAAAAAACTCAAAAAAAATGTCTCTTTTTATTCCACATCGCTATAAAATTGTGCTTTTTTGACTATATTTATATAAGTTGTATGGTCACGTGTGCAAAATTTCAAATTATTCAGACATCTGGAAGTGCGTGAAAATTAAATTGAAAAATACCATTAGATAGATACACGCATAGATACATACAGGAAAAAGAGTGTTAAAAATAGACGCTGCTTTATAAAAACCTTGTTTTTTGTTGTCCCGATCTCAGAATCAAAAATACCTATCTTTTTAACAGGTCTCGAAATTTGGTATATAGACTGTATGCAGGAAGCCTACTAGCGCCGCTAGTGTGTAATAGAGAATTATTAAACTCGCTTTTTATGGAAATCGCGACATGTTTCCTTAGTGATAAGTCAAAAACTTTAGTTGGCCATGATGTGTCAAAAAAAATGTAATAAGGAATTTATACCATACAATTCAGATTGCAACCCATTATTTAAATAGCATAACATAAAAGGTACGTGAGAATTATTTATTTATCAATTATAACGTGCAATATATAAATAATTAATTTCTTCACACTCACAGCGGAACGTCAAATTATGGCGCCATTGGTCTTTGTTTTACTTAAATCGCCATCAGCGCAACAGCCCGGAACACAACAAGCATTTCCAGATCGCTTAGTTTTGCCCATGTTTTCTTTGTAATTAAAAAACTTCATAATATTATAACTATTTTCACTCTTAATAAACATTTCGGAGCTTTAAGTTTCACCTAGTGCTCACCACAAACGCTCGCGTCGAAAAATTTGTAGCTCCGCCTCCTTGCACATAGCCCATAGGATCTTACACCAGTAATGCCACATCGAAAAAAAAAACGCTTGTCTACTAGTAATAACTATGTATTTAATTATTAACTTTGAATAATTAATAATTATACCATTTTCTATGACAAATTACGTCATTAGAACAGCTAAACATCTGACGCGTGTAGAGGCAAGTGTTTGTTCAAACTGCTCAACCGGGTGAAACTTTTGTTACAAACATCACACTGATACGGTTTTTCACCGGTATGTACACGTTGGTGAGTTCTCAAGTTACTTATTTTGCTAAAGCCCTTATTACAAACGTCACACTGATACGGCTTCTCACCCGTATGCGATCGTTGGTGCAATTTCAAATTGCCTGATCCGCTGAAACTTCTGTTACAAACGTCACACTGATACGGCTTCTCTCCAGTATGTAAACGTTGATGAATTCCCAAAGCACCTTTTGCCGTAAAACCCATATCACAAACGTCGCATTTAAACGGTTTATCACCGGTATGAGACCTTTGGTGTGCTTTCAAATTACATAAATAGCCGAAACTCTTATTACAAACGTCACACTGATATGGCTTCTCACCAGTATGTAGACGCTGATGTATTCCCAAAGCGCCATTTGTCGTGAAGTTCTTAAGACAAACTTCACACTGAAACGGTTTCACTCCAGTATGAGATCGTTGATGTGATTTTAAATTGCCTATGCCACTGAAATTTCTATAACAAATGTTACATTGATACGGTTTCTCTCCAGTATGTGAACGTTGGTGTATTCCCAAAGCACCATTTGTCGTGAAACACTTATTACAAACGTCACACTTATATGGTTTCTCACCGGTATGTAGACGTTGGTGTATTTTCAAAATACCCGGCTGGCTGAAACTTTTATTACAAACATCGCACGGATACGGTTTCTCACCAGTATGCGAACGTTGGTGTGATTTCAAATTGCCAGCACCGGTGAAATTTCTGTGGCAAACGTCACACTGATATGGCTTCTCACCAGTATGTAGCCGATGGTGTATTTTTAAAATACCCGGCTGACTGAAACTCTTGTTACAAACGTCACACTGATACGGTTTCTCGCCTGTATGAGACCGTTGGTGTAATTTCAAATTACCTGAGCTGTTGAAACTCTTGGTGCAAACGTCACACTGATAAGGTTTCTCACCGGTATGTATCCGCTCGTGGATTCTTAAAACAAATTTTTTATTGAAAGTTTTATTACAAACGTCACACTGATATCGCTTCTCATCAGTATGTATGCGCTGATGTTTTCTCAAAATTTTTGAATCAGTGAAAAATTTTTCACAGACGTCGCACCGATATGACGCAACAGTTTGTTTGTTGGAAACTTCGTTCTCCGATTTTATAATCTTCTGACTTGGTGGGACATCATTTAATACTTCGGTATCGATGCCAAACTGATCATTTATAATTGGTTCCGACTTTACAATCAGGTTAGGATTAAAAGTCGAGTCTTTGTCATCCCATTTTGTATGCGATCCAGTTTCCAGCGGATCAACTTTCTTTTCTACAATATCCATTTCAAATTCTTCACAACCGCTTTCGAAATATTTAACTTCAGACTTTATTTCTACACAGTTGATACTTTTATCTTCGTTGTCTGGTTTAGCAACGTTAGTTTCAATAAAATGATTCCCACTAATATCTGGAAGCGTTGCTAAGCTTTTAGGTATGTTTTGCTGATCGTCATCTTGCAATTGTTTCAGATACAACTGCAGTGTTTGATCAGATTGAAGAGCTTGTCTTTGAAAATTCTGCGTTTTGACGAGTTGCGTATAACATGAGTCGCATATTGTCGTAGGCAATTTAATATGTTTCTCTACCTAGGTACAAAGAAATCATTTTATTAATGTCTCATATAACTCCTAGCTTAGATAACTCTTAGTTACACTTTTTTAAGCGCGGTGCTGCCTGTGTTGCAACGGGGAAAGCGGACTTTAGTATATAGTACTGTAAGATATTTTTTTTGGATCTGAAACCTGGAAAGTGACGAAAGCCATAACAACTAAACTGCAAATCTTCATAAGCAAATATGCCACAGAGAAATCCTCAAGGTGAAATGGTAAGAACACGTCTCGAACAACGAACTTTGGAAACGCCCATATCTTGAACAAATCTGTGTAACTATAAAACGTAGGAAATGGAATTGGATAGGACACACGCTACGAAAGACAGATGACGACATAGCGAAGAGAGCCTTGGATTGGAACCCGCAGGGATATCGAAAAAGAGGAAGACCAAAAATATCTTGGAGAAGAACTGTTCGTAAAGAAGTTATGGAACAAGGAACCACCTGGCTTCAAGTCCAAAAAATAGGGCAAAAGATAGGACTAGATTCAAAATTTTCGTAGAGGCACTGTGCTCCACTTAGGAGTTAAAGAAATTTATTATTATTATACAAGATATTTTTAATCAAAGACCACAAAATAGAAATAAATTTTCTATTACTCCGATAATTATTTTACTTACGTAAACGGAAGTACATTTTGTGACCGCATCTGCAATTGGACTTTCCAGTTCAGATGAAAACGAAAACATATCAATTAGTGCTCCGTCGCCAGATAAACACAAACGGCACATTCCACTAATAATTTTTTCATGTAATGATATGTTTTCCATTTTGATTTGATTTCGATTCGACACCTCGAAAACCAAATGGCCGTCGCCTCTTTGAGCCTCAGTGGGAAAACATACAATTATTATTAACCACCAAGAAGTTTTCAAATTCATTTCTTACTATTTTTTAATCGTCTAACGCACAGTGAAACTCACCGAGAGTTTTCGGGAGTTCCACGAAAACAGATGAACGATTGTTCTCGATATTTCTCCGAATTAATGCAATATCTTGCCGCTTCAATTTTGATGGATTCGGCTTTCTAAGCTCGTTAAGTCGTTACATATAAGTTTTGCTTATATTATCTGTCTGTCGTTATTGTTACTCAAAATTTGGCGCTCGAGTTTGCACGAATGCACTAAGCCTAAAAAGGCCAGTGTCGAGCTAAAGCAAAAGCTACGGTAGCGTCGAAAAGGGAATGAAAAAACCCAAACGTCTACGGATCATGTGATATAGGAAATAATTATACTCGACGTTTTTACGAAAAATTTACGGCACGGACCCGAACTGCGCTTTTCTTTAGTTTTTGATTTTCACGAATACCGAGACAAAATATTTCATATGGTCTCATTATGCTATCATAACTGGGTAAGTACGACTATATTCGACAGTATTAATGTGTCTATTTTTAATAGGCACTCTACAAATCCGGACGAAGCCGAACCAGCGGTTATTTATTTATTTAATATAATTTTATGTATCATATCGACACTAAATGACTTAACGCACATATGAAATATATAGAATATATTTCGTATACATACGAAATATATTCTATCTATTTATCTATCTATTTCTGCTTCAACCACTTAGGTGCGATGTTTTGCCTAACTGTCTGAGTATAACATTGATACTAATTTTAAAATTTTTAAAAATATGTTGACTAAGTTACCATATATTTTATTGTAATTTTTTGTATAACGAATTTATACCTCATATAGAGGTCTACAATAATAAACTCTATCTATCTATCTATAGTAACTTACATAATTAGTTGAATTCTACACGAGTTGTGTGTTGTCCACGAAGCACAGACACATCAAATATAGATTATACCACGTTTTTTATTATTGATTCAAAATAGCATATTATTATTATAAAACTTTCTAAAGAATCAATTTATAACGTTTTCTGTTGCATAATAAAATATTATGAAAAATACTTTGGTAGAATATTTCACTAAAAACTTAGTTACACATTTTTTTACTCACCAAAATGTTTTTTGGTATTTGGAAATTAGAGCTGTTGAATTGTAAGGTTGTACATACCTGTAACAAATAAAAAAAAAATTAGTATAAAATATTTCTTACAAAAAATAAATTATTAAAAAAAATAAAAAAAGACGGATAAGTACGAGTAGAACTCGCGCCCTAGCCTCCATAATGCTTTTCTAAATCAATGTTTACCTTATGCCTCCATAGTTTACCTGTCAAAAAACCCCTTAGGATAGTTCGGCGAACTTCTCACCAGATGTCTCATCATTCCTTTGGGTTCCGAATTGTTAAAGTTTATAGAATAAAATAGAATATATTTTGTCAATAGAAATGAGTACATTTATTGCTTAAAGCTATAAGTTTAAAAATTCTAGTATAGTGTAAAATTCATTCTTAATTAAAAATTCTTTTATTTTACTTTTAAAGGAGAGGGACTCGAAAAAGATATTTTTGTATGTGTTACAAATAAATTAAATTAAATTTTTAGAGTCCTTTTTTCCGAAAATTCGTCGAACATTATTTCTTTTTTTAAAGAATAGTATTTCTGATTTTCGCGATTCTGATTTAGCCAATCTAAATCCTCAAACCACGCAAATCTTAACAGAAGGTTTCAAGTCGTTTTCCCCCTCGGGATGCGAATGTCAAATATCTCACCAATTTACTCCTGCAGGAGATTAAAATAAACTACATAGGAAAATATTAAAATTGCAAATATCTAAAAACAAACACACATATCTTTTTTACTTGTGTATTTTTTTTATAACTATAATTTCTTGTAAGACAAATTCAACAACACAATTAATTACAGTAAAACTAAACATTAGATGAGTGTAGAGGCAAGTGTCTGTTTAAGCTACTCAACCGAGTGAAACATTTGTTGCAAACATCACATTGATACGGTTTCTCACCCGTATGTACACGCTGATGCGGTCTCAAATTACTTATTTTGCTAAAGCTCTTATTACAAACTTCACACTGATATGGTTTCTCACCAGTATGAGAACGTTGATGTAATTTCAGATTGCCTGATCCGCTGAAGCTCCTATTACAAACGTCACACTGATACGGTTTCTCCCCCGTATGTAAGCGCTGATGTACGCCCAAGGCACCGTTTGTCGTGAAACTCTTATTACAAACGTCGCATTTGAATGGTTTTTCCCCGGTATGTAAAACCTGATGTCTTCGCAAAATACCTGGTTGGCTAAAGCTCTTATTACAAACATCGCACTGATATGGTTTCTCACCAGTATGAGAACGTTGGTGCAATTTCAAATTTCCCGAGCTGCTAAAACTCTTATTGCAAACGTCACACTGATGAGGCTTCTCACCAGTATGTATCCGCTCGTGCATTCTCAAAACAAATGACTTATTGAAAGTCTTATTACAAACGTCACACTGATACGGCTTCTCACCAGTATGTACACGTTGGTGATATTTTACATTACTTGAACTGCTGAAACTCTTATTACAAACGTCACATTGATATGGTTTCTCACCAGTATGTATACGTCGGTGTTTTCTCAAAAGATCTGACTTGGTGAAACATTTTTTACAGATGTCACACTGATTTTGTGCGATCATTTTATCATTGGATACTTCGTCCTCCGATTTTATAACCTTCTGACATGGCAAGAAATCATTGTCAATCCGTTCATTATCATTTATAATTGGTTCAGACTTTACAATCAGATTAGGATTAAAAGCGGAGTCCTTGCCAGAACTGTGAACATCCCATTTTGTATTTGATCTAGTTTCCAAAGGATCAACTTTCTTCTCTACAATATCCATCTCAAATTCTTCACAGCCGCTGACGCAAAATTTAACTTCTTGCTTTATATCTTCACAGATAGTACTGCTACCTTTTTCGTCCTGATTATTTGTCTCAGTAAAATTATTCCCACTCATATCTGGAAGTGCTGCTAAACTTTGAAGTATGTTTTGTTTATTGTCTTCTTGCAATTGCTCCAGATACAATTGCAGGGTCCTATCAGATTTTAGAGCCTGTCTTTGAAAATTCTGCGTTTTGATAAGTTGTGTGTAGCATGGCTCACATATAGTTGTAGGCAATTCACTATGTCTTTCTACCTACGAAAACGTTATTCAGCTGTTAGTTTAGGTAAATTTTAGTTATTGCGGTGTTGCCTGTACTTTTCATCATTACAGCGTGTTCTCCATTTTAAAATTATTATCCCATACCTATTTATTGTACAACTTACATGAATGGAAGTACATTTTGTGACAGCATCTACGATTGGACTTTCGAGTTGTGAGGAGAACGAGAACATATCAATTAATGACTCATCGCTAGTCAAGCATAAACGGCACATTCCACTAACAATTTTTTCATGCATTGAAAGGTCTTCCATTCTGAGTTAAAACTTTGGTCATATAGAAAAATGAAGAGAAATGTACCACGCTAGAAAAGTCCACTACCGAACGAAAGTGAGAGCTATGGCAGCGTCGAAAAGGGGCCGAAAAAACAAACGTCTAGGGGTCATATTCAAGCGATACAGTTGAAACAGTAATACTCGATTTTTCACAAAAAAATTGTGTCACGCATGCGTATTGCGGCTTTCTTTAATTTTTTAATTGCAGAAACCTTCGAAATTTACTTTATTTTTTGACGTGATAACGTCTTATAAATTGATGAAACACCGGCTGCACGCACAAAAAAGTGTCACGTTCCGCCTGAGCCTGAGCGTGCAAGCGAGAGCGCGGTATAAGCGATAGAGGCACGATCGGCCCAAGCGTCGGCTTGTACGCATTTCTCTCTCTTCTCGCGTGACGTCAGAGAGTTCATCAATGTTTCTTTATGACGGTATCACGTAAAACTATCGTCCGTAAACCGACTTTACAGACAACCAATTTTTTTTAAAGAAAATATCTAAACGCAACGAGGTGGTACAACAAACTACCGGACCATATTAAAAATCTTACAAGTGACACATTTAAGAAGACAATAAAAACAATTCTTATAAGAGAATGTTTATACAAGACGGATGATTTTTTTAGGACTGACTTTGGATGTTGATGTAAGTGTTAATATTTTATTAACACTTGGAGTCGGTTTAGAAGGGATCATAATGTCTTGTATAGACATTAATTAAAACACTAGTTAAAATTTATTTGCATTATTTCTATGTGAATTTGACTCTATTCAATAAATTAATAGAGTAACTGTGATCCATTGAAGTTAATGATAGAGTATTTGGAAAGAATTCCGTGGCATAAGGATCGAAAATGAAGCAGTATTGCTTCATTTTCGATCCTTATGCCACGGAATTCTTTCCAAATACTCTATCATTATTTCTATGTATTGACAATTTCTATGATGTATTGACGATTTCTGTGCATTTGTATGCCAATTAGATTGAATAAATAATTAAATATATTATTATTATTAAGAATATCACGACTTTGACTTAGAAAATCTTAGCCCCCTATTAGATAAACTTCCAAGAGTGTTTCAAATCATCTTTTCACCTCTTAGGACACGATTAAAAAATTTGTAGAGCCTGTACCACAAATTTTATCTGCTGCTATTTTAAAATAAAATATTTAGGAATATAATGAAATTGCAAATGTGTAAACATACATAGTTAATTTATTTTTATATTTACGTTTGTTTTTTTGTAGTTATGATTTTTGTTAAACAAAATACAACACTAATAATAGCAAAACTAAATATCTGACGTGTGTAGAGACATATGTTTGTTCAAACTGTTTAACCGGGTGAAACATTTGTTGCAAACATCACACTGATATGGCTTTTCTCCGGTATGTACACGATGGTGAGTGCTCAAAGCACCATTTGTCGTGAAACACTTATTACAAACGTCACACTGATATGGCTTCTCACCAGTATGTAAACGCTGGTGTCTTTTCAAAATAACCGGTTGACTAAAACACTTGTTACAAACGTCACACTGGTATGGCTTCTCACCGGTATGAGAACGTTGGTGTGTTCTCAAAGCACCATTCGTTGTGAAACACTTATTACAAACGTCACACTTATAAGGTTTCTCCCCTGTATGTAAACGCTGATGTCTTCCCAAAATACCCGGTTGACTAAAACACTTGTTACAAACGTCACACTGATACGGCTTCTCACCAGTATGAGAACGCTGGTGTAATTTCAAATTACCTGAACCGCTGAAACTCATATCGCAGAACTCACATTGATACGGTTTCTCTCCAGTATGTAAGCGCTGATGTATGCCCAAAGCACCATTTGTCGCGAAACCCTTATTGCAAACGTCACATGTATAGGGTTTCTCACCAGTATGTAGACGACGGTGTCTTGTCAAAATACCTAGTTGGCTAAAACTCTTGTTACAAAGATCACACTGATATGGCTTCTCACCAGTATGTGAACGATGGTGTAATTTTAGATTTCCTGAGCTATTAAAAGTCTTATTGCAAACGTCACACTGATATGGTTTCTCACCAGTATGTATCCGCTCGTGCATTCTCAAAACAAACGATTTATTGAAACTCTTATTACAAACGGTGCATTGATATCTCTTTTCATCAGCATGTACGTGCTGGTGTTCTCTCAATAAATCTGAATTGCTGAAACAATTTTTACACACGTCACACTGATTTGGTGCTATGACTTCGCTCTCCGATTTTATAATTTTCTGACTTGGTAAAAAATCATTTAAGACTACGGTATCAATGTCAAACCGTTCAATATCATTTTTAATTGGTTCGGACTTTACAATTGGATTAGGATTAAAAGTCGCATCTTTCTCAGACTTTTTAACATCCCAATCCGTGTGTGTCTTAGTTTCGAACGGAACAACTTTCTGTTCAACAATATCCATTTCAAATTCTTCATAGCCGCTTTCGAAATATTTAACTTCAGGCTTTATTTCTTCACGGTCGGTACTGTTATCTTCGTTGACTTGTTCAGCAACGTTAGTTTCAATAAGATGTTTCCCACTAACTACTGAACTTCCAAGTATGTTCTGCTTATCGGCATCTCGCAATTGTTTCAAATACCCTTGCAGCGTTTGATCAGATTGAAGAGCTTGTCTTTGAAAATTCTGCGTTTTGACGAGTTGCGTGTAACAAGACTCACATATAGTTTTAGGCAATTCACTATTTTTTTCTACCTACAAAGAAATTATTCTTATAAATACGTTATTTGATTTTTGTGCATAGCTTAATTACTGCGGTGTTGTGCTATGCATGACTAAAGCGTGTTCCCCATTTTGAAATGCTAATTTTAAAATAAATTTCTTCTATAAAAATGTCACACTAACTGTTGAGATCGGTGATGTCAATGCCCCTACAGCTTAGCATGGTGAATGAATGTGTATACTTTAAAGAACTTTTATTTTGAATAATAAATGCTTTGGCAGAAGCCATTAGCATAACAAAAAAATAATATACATGTGATGATCTATACAAACTAAATGATGATCGTTTTTGCGGTTATTCGCAAAAACTTATGCAAACGGGAAAAGTAAACTTTGACACATTATATAACAGACAAATTAGTCGGTTTTTTTAATGATGTTAACAAACTTAAAGTAGTTATTCCAGTATTCTCCGATAAATAGTTATTATATAACTTACATGAATAGAAGTACATTTTATGACAGCATCTACGATAGGACTTTCCAGCTGTGACGAAAACGAGAACATATCAATTAGATTCTCGTCGCTAGTTAAACACAAACGGCACATTCCACTAATAATTTTTTCATGTATCGAAAGGTCTTCCATTTTGAGTTTCAATTTTGGACATGTAGTAATACTATAAAGACATAAAATTGGATGTAGGAGGTATACTCCCAAAACTATTCATCCGATTTAAAAAAAAATTCACCAATGTTTAGAATAGACCTTCAGAACGAACAAAGGCTATATATTATCGCGTTGAAATAAAGAGCATTTTTCGTGTCGAACAAATTTGCTGCGCAAGTCGACGAAACAACGATAGCAAATTCGGGCGAGGCCAGACCGGGCTGTTAGGATATAACCATTTATAAATTAACTATTGCCCTGTTGAGATTTGGACTGCCCGCCTTTCGCTCGTTCTACACAGTGTAACTCAAAAATCTCACCCCTTCCCATCCTGTTTATCCGTTCAGTTAGTTTTTTATTTACGAAAACCATCTTTTACGACTTTAATGCAGAAAAGCATTGATTTAGGATTATCATGATTTTGACTTAGACCAACTCAGCGCTCCCCACTACGCAATCCCAAAAGAGTGTTCCAAATAAGGTTTTCATCACTTAGGACGCGAATATCAAAAATTTACCGTACCTTACCAATTTAGTCATCCACTCTTAATAAAGTAATAGCATAATAAAATTGCAAATGTATAAACATACAATTAATTTTATATATACATATATTTTTCTTTTGTAGACAAAATACAACACTAATAATACTACAGCTAAACATCAGACGTGTGGAGAGAAATGTGTCTATTCAATCTATTCAACCAGGTGAAACATTTGCTGCAAACACTATAATGGTTTTTCACCGGTATGTACACGATGATGGTGTCTTTTCAAAACAATCCGTTCGCTGAAACTCTTATTACAAACGTCACACTGATATGGCTTCTCACCAGTATGTACACGCTGATGTCTTCCCAAAACACCCGGTTGACTAAAACACTTGTTACAAACGTCACACTGATACGGCTTCTCACCAGTATGAGAACGCTGGTGTAATTTTAAATTACCTGAAACGCTGAAACTCATATTGCAAATGTCACATTGATACGGTTTCTCTCCAGTATGTAAGCGCTGGTGTATTCCCAAAGCACCATTTGTCGCGAAACCCTTATTACAAACCTCACACTGATATGGCTTCTCACCAGTATGTACACGATGATGTCTTTTCAAAATAACCGATTGACTGAAACTCTTATTACAAACGTCGCACTTATACGATTTCTCACCAGCATGTGATCGCCGGTGTCTTGTCAAAATACCTGGTTGACTGAAACTTTCTTTACAAACGTCACACTGATACGGTTTCTCACCAGTATGAGAACGTTGGTGTAATTTCAAATTACCAAAGCTCTTAAAACTCTTATTGCAAACTGTACATTGATATCTCTTTTCATCAGCATGCACGCGCTGGTGTTCTCTCAATAAATCTGAATTGCCGAAACAATTTTTACAGACATCACACTGATTTGAAGTTATGACGTTATCATTGGAAACTTCGTTCTCTGATTTTATAATCTTCTGATTTGGTAAGAAATCATTTAAGACTGCGGTATCAATGTCAATCCGTTCAAAATCATTTATAATTGGTTCGGACTTTACAATTAGATTAGGATTAAATGTCGAATCTTTCTCAGATTTTTGAACATCCCAATCCGCGTGTGCCTTAGTCTCGAACGGAACAACTTTCTGTTCAACAATATCCATTTCAAATTCTTCATAGCCGCTTTCGAAATATTTAACTTCAGGCTTTATTTCTTCACGGTCGGTACTGTTATCTTCGTTGACTTGTTCAGCAACGATAGTTTCAATAAGATGTTTCCCGCTAACTACTGAAGTTCCAAGTATGTTTTGCTTATCGGCATCTCGCAATTGTTTCAGATATCCTTGCAGCGTTTGATCAGATTGAAGAGCTAGTCTTTGAAAATTCTGCGTTTTGACGAGTTGAGTGTAACAAGGTTCACATATAGTTTTAGGTAATTCACTATTTATCTCTACCTACAAAGAAATGATTCTATAAATACGTTATTTAACTACTAGTTTAAGCATAATATATTTATTGCGGTGTTGGGTGTGATCTTCATGACTAAAGCGCGTTCCCCATTTTTGAAATGCTAATGTTAAAATAAATTTCTTCCATAAAAATACTAACCGGATAGTTTGGCGATTTACGAGTCCCAATAACTGAGAGGGGTAAAGAGAGATGTATATTATAAAGAGCTCTAGCATCTTGTAATATGATCTACACTCTACAGTATGTAAATGCGTAAGGTGCACATAGGGAAATTAGCATTAGGAAAAAATACATGGATCAGAGTTAGCCATGACTGCATTAATTGTTATTTCTATTGAATTACCGTGGTAATCTTGAGGATTTCTATTTTATTTTGATTTATTTTTATTTTACTTGGCTTTTTTAATAATAAAAAGCTCTTATAAATCAATATTTTAATTTTTTTGTACAAAAATAAAACAAAAAAACAACTCCATCTGTTTGGAAACATTTCATTCAAAAATTGTCTGACTGGTATGACGTATGCGCGTTGGTAAATCAGTGACCCAATGTCTTTAGGTTCAACACGAATAGGCGGAGATATTTGATCTCGCACCATATTTAAGTATTTTTGGGAATTTAATGTCCCATTAATAAAAAAAGTCCGATTATGTTGTAATCATTTGAATATTTTCTTCGGTAGTATACACATTCATTTTGCAAAAGAATATTATCTGTCAAATTGAAAAACAAGATTTCAACGCTCACTCTGATCCAGTCATTTTTTCCCAAAGTTAAATTCCCTATGTGCACCTTACGTGTTTACATACTGTATACAAACTACATGCTGATCTTTCTTGCTGTGTTTGAAGTTTTTCGCGAAAACTTATGCAAACAAGAAAAGTAAACTTTGCCACGTTATATAACACACGAATATTCGGTTTTTTTAATGATGTTCACAAAATATAAGCAGTTCTTTCAGTATTCTCCGATAATTTATTGTATAACTTACATGAATGGAAGTACATTTCATGACAGCATCTACGATATGACTTTCGAGTTCCGGTGAAAACGAGAACATATCAATTAATGCCCCGTCGTTAGATAAACACAAACGACAAATTCCACTAACAATTCTTTCATGTATCGATAGGTATTCCATTTTGGGTTAAAACTTTGGACTTGTATAATAAGAGGCAAAATTTGGATGTAGGAGGTAATCTCCAAAACTATTCTTCAGAGTTTAAAAAAAAATTCACCAATATTTAGAATAGACCTTCAGGAAGAACATAGACTATAATATATTATCGCGTTGAAATTAAATCACTTTTCGTGGAGACCAAGTTTGCTACGCAAGTCGACAAAACAATAGTGGCAATTTACAGATTTGGGCGAGGCCAGACTGGCCTGGTAATATACCTATAACAATTTATGAATTAACTATAGCCCTGTTGAGATTTGGATTGCCCGCCTTTCGCTCGTTCTACATAATGTAACTCAAAAATCTCACCCCTTCCCATCCTGTTTATTCGTTCAGTTAGTTTTTTATTTGCGAAAACCATCTAAATTTACGACTTTAATGTAAAAAAGCATTGATTTTGGATTATTATGATTTTGACTTAGACCAACTCAGCGCCCCTTATTACGTAATCCCAAAAGATTGTTCCAAATAACATTTTCATCTCTTAATAGGCCCCACTCACGATCAAACTTCATGCCACAGTTCAGTGTTCAGTGAAGTTGGACCGATTAATCGAAAGACTGACTGGCACCACACACAGTTCATGCAAACTGCTCAGTTTTTAAAATTTTTTGTGTTCAATTTGGTTCAGTTGTTGGCATACACTCGTCGAGTATAGATATATAAAATATATATTATATACATACTATAATATTATACTATAGATAACTAATAAGAACTAAATGAGTTATTTAAATGGTGAGGATTGGCTGTCCATAGCTGTGGGATTGTATTTAAAACAGAGAAATAAGAAAAAAAAATAAGAATATGGGTGAAAAATTGGTTAGAAATGCGTGATTCAAGAAGTCATGTTTTTTGATTAATGAATTACATCTTGAGCCGCTTGATTGGAATAATTATTTACGAATGGATAAATTAACTTACAATTATTTACTGGAATTAGCTACCCCATTTATTAAGAACCAGGATACAAATATGCGAAAATCTATTTCTACACAAGAAAGACTTGCAGCAACATTGAGATTTTTGGCTTCTGGTTGTATAAAACACAGAACTCCAAAAACTGAACTGAAAAAAACCCACACACACAGCAGTTTACTTGAACACTGAAGTCGTTCAAAAATCAAGATGCATTTGATGAGTTCATGCTTGACTTCAGTGTTGGTTTCAGTGTTTATTTGTCCCACACATTATCATGCTTCACTGAACTCTAAGTTTGAACACTGAACTGTGGCATGAAGTTTGATCGTGAGTGGGGCCTAGACGCAAATATCAAACATTTACCGTACTTTACCAATTTAGTCACTGTAATGTATTTAGTTTTGATAACAGCTGTTAAATATTATGTAATATTATTGGATTATGTAACTAATGATTTTGGTATTAGAATTTATTATAATTTGTGTCAATTGAACTAGCGATTCATGGAATAAAGAATTAAATATATAAGTTAAAAACTTTATTCTTTTTATTTCAAGAACATTACAGTTGTCTACTCTTTTAAAATAAAGTAAATAACATAATATAAAATTGGAAAAGTATAAACATACAATCAATTTTATACATATGTTATTCGCAATAGCCGAAATCGGCCATTGTCCGAAATTTTTGCCCACAACGCGTTGCGTGTAAGGAAATATACTAGCAAAGCGTTTTCTTTCAGTTCTTGCGGGAAATGGGTAAAACTGAACGCCCACAATGCGTTGTGGGTAACTGTCCGTACCCACTACACGAATTAAAAGTTTTTGAAGCGTCGCATCGGTTTGTGGGCATTTCAATCTACCCACGCCGCGTTGTGGGCGTCTTTTCTTACACACGGTGCGTTGAACCTGCTATGGTTTCCTCGAGATCAAAACAAGGATTTCTTCACTACCAGTGTTTTAAAGCATGCAGGACAAAGGCATGTTCTTGTGTCACGAAAAATGTTATATGTCACTCAAAATGTCACTAAAGCAATCCGTACAAGAATAAATAGAGCGTGGAAGAAAAACTGTTGTGAATTTTTTGATAAATACTTTCATATTTAAATGAACTCAGTGTTTATTAGGTAGTTAGATACTATACATGTTTTTTGGAGTAAAAACTTTATTTTTATTATAATATATGATATTACCGGTATTATTAAAAGCTATTAAAAAAATTGTTATTATTATTATAACGCATCGTGTGTAAAAAGACGCCCAACACGCGACGTGGCTAGATTGGAATACCCACAAACCAATGCGATGCTTCAAAAACTTTTAATTCGTGAAGTGAGTACGGGCGTTTACCCACAACGCGTTGTGGGCGTTTAATTTTACCCATGCCCCGCAAAAACTAACAGAAAACGCTTTGTGAGTGTATTTCCTTACCCGCAACGCGTTGTGGGCAAAAATTTCGGGCAGTGGCCGATTCCGGCTATTGCGAATAACATACAATTTTTCTTTTGTAGATATAACTTATTGTTAGACAAAATACAATACTAATAGTACTACGGCTAAAGACATGTGAGAGACATGTGTCTATTCAAACCATTCAACCAGGTGAAACATTTGTTGCAAACGTCACACTGATATAACACTTACTACTACTACTAAACGATGATGTCTTTTCAAAATAATCGCTTGGCTGAAACTCTTATTACAAACGTCACATTAATACGGTTTCTCACCAGTATGAGAACGCGGATGTCTTCCCAAAATAGCCGGATGACTAAAATACTTGTTACAAACGTCACATTATTGCGGTTTCTCACCAGTATGAACACGCTGATGTCTTCCCAAAGTACCTGGCTGACTAAAACACTTGTTACAAACGTCACACTGATATGGCTTCTCACCAGTATGTACACGCTGATGTCTTCCCAAAATAGACGGATGACTAAAATACTTGTTACAAACGTCACATTTATATGGTTTCTCACTAGTATGAGAACGCTGATGTCTTCCCAAAGTACCTGGCTGACTAAAACACTTGTTACAAACGTCACACTGATATGGCTTCTCACCAGTATGTACACGCTGATGTCTTCTTAAAATAGCCGGATGACTAAAGCACTTGTTACAAACGTCACACTGATACGGCTTCTCACCAGTATGAGAAGGCTGTTGTAATTTCAAATTACCTGATGTGCTGAAACTCATATTGCAGAAGTCAAATTGATACGGTTTCACACCAGTGTGTACAAGTCGTTTGTGTCTTCTCAAAGTACTTACGTCAATGAAACACTTGTTACAAATGTCACACTGATATGGCTTCTCACCAGTATGTACACGATGATGTCTTTTCAAAATAACCGCTTCGCTGAAACTCTTATTACAAACATCACACTGATATGGCTTCTCACCAGTATGTATTCGCTGGTGTCTTACCAAATTACCCAGATGACTAAAACACTTGTTACAAACGTCACACTGATATGGGTTCTCACCAGTATGGAAATGTCGGTGTCTTTTCAAACCAACCGGTTCGCTAAAACTCTTATTACAAAAATCACACTGATATGGCTTCTCACCAGTATGTATACGGTGGTGTCTTACCAAATTACCCGGTTGACTAAAACACTTGTTACAAACGTCACACTGATACGGCTTCTCACCAGTATGTCTGCGATGGTGCAATTTCAAACTTTCTGAGCGGTTGAAACTCGTATTACAAACGTTACACTGATACGGCCTCTCACCAGTATGAGAACGTTGGTGTAACTTCAAATTACCAGAGCTCTTAAAACTCATATTGCAAAAGTCACATTGATACGGTTTCTCTCCAGTATGTACGCGTTGGTGTCTTCTCAAACCAACCGGTTCGCTGAAACTCTTATTGCAAACGTAACACTGAAATGGCTTCTCACCAGTATGTAATCGCCGGTGTGTTGTCAAAATACTTGGTCGACTGAAACTTTTTTTACAAACGTCACACTGATATGGGTTTTCTCCAGTATGAGAGCATTGGTGTAACTTCAAATTACCAGAGCTCTTAAAACTTTTATTACACACGTTACACTGAGATCTCTTTTCGTCAGCATGTGCGCGCTGGTGTTCTCTCAATAAATCTGAATTGCTGAAACAATTTTTACAGACGTCACACTGATTAGAAGTTATGACGTTATCATTGGAAACTTCGTTCTCTGATTTTATAATCTTCTGATTTGGTAAGAAATCATTTAAGACTGCGGTATCAATGTCAAACCGTTCACTATCATTTATAATTGGTTCGGACTTTACTATTAGATTAGGATTAAATGTCGAATCTTTCTCAGATTTATGAACATCCCAATCCGCGTGTGTCTTAGTCTCGAACGGAACAACATTCTGTTCAACAATATCCATTTCAAATTCTTCATAGCCGCGTTCGAAATATTTAACTTCAGGCTTTATTTCTTCACGGTCGGTACTGTTATCTTCGTTGACTTGTTCAGCAACGATAGTTTCAATAAGATGTTTCCCGCTAATTACTGAGCTTCCAAGTATGTTCTGCTTATCGGTATCTCGCAATTGTTTCAAATACCCTTGCAGCGTTTGATCAGATTGAAGAGCTTGTCTTTGAAAATTCTGAGTTTTGACGAGTTGCGTGTAACAAGACTCACATATAGTTTTAGGCAATTCACTATTTTTTTCTACCTACAAAGAAATCATTCATATAAATACGTTATTTAACTCCTAATTTTTGTGCTTAGCTTAATTACTGCGGTGCTGTGCTCTTCATGACTAAAGCATGTTCCCCATTTTGAAATGCTAATTTTAAAATAAATTTCTTCAATAAAAATGTCACACTAACTGTCGAGTTTGGGATATCCGAGCCGCTAAATGGTGAATGGAGATGTATAATTTAAAGAACTTTTGCATCAAGGTGATATGATCTATACAAACTACATGATTATCGTTTTTTGCGGATTTTGAAGTTTTTGGCGAAAACGGGAGAAATAAACTTTGCTGCTTTATATATCAAACAAATATTCGGTTTTTTAATGATGTTCACAAAATATAAGTAGTTTTTCCAGTATTCTTTGATAATTATTTATTGTATAACTTACATGAATGGAAGTACATTCCATGACAGCATCTACGATATGACTTTCGAGTTCCGATGAAAACGAGAACATATCAATTAGTGCTCCGTCGTTAGATAAACACAAACGACAAATTCCACTAACAATTCTTTCACGTATCGATAGGTTTTCCATTTTGGGTTAAAACTTTAGACATATACTAAATTATAAAGAGGTAAAGCTGAATGTAGGAGGTACTTTCCAAAACTATATATCCGATTACAAAAATGTTTTTCCCAATATTTAGAATGGACCTTCAGAGCGAATATAGGCTATATATTATCGCATTAAAATAAAAACACTTTTCATGGAGACCAAGTTTACTACGCAATACGACGAAAAACGGTAGCAATCTACAAATTTGGGCGAGGCCAGACCAGACCGCTAGTACATAATAATTTATGAACTTTCCCAGCGTTGCCCTGGTGAGGTTTGGATTGCCCGCCTTTCGCTCGTTCTACATAGTGATAGTAACTCAAAACTCTTACTCCTTCCCAACCTGGTTTACCAGTTCAGTTATTTTTTTATTTGCGAAAGCCATCTAAATTTACGACTTTATTGTAGAAAAGCATTGATTTTGGATTATCATGATTCTGACTTAGACCAACTCAGCGCTCCCCACTACGTAATCCCAAAAGAGTGTTTCAAATAAGGTTTTCATCTCTTAAGACGCGAATATCAAAAATGTACCGAACCTTACCAATTTAGTCATCTACTCTTTTAAAATAAAGTAATAACATAATAAAATTGCAAATGTTTAAACATACAATCAATTTTATATATACATATATTTTTCATTTGTAAATATAACTTCTTTTTAGACAAAATGAAACACTAATAATAATAAATCTAAACATCTGACGTGTGACGAGACACGTGCTTATTCAAACTATTCAACCGGGTGAAACATTTCTTGCAAACGTCACACTGATATGGTTTTTCACCGGTATGTCCACGATTGTGAGATCTCAAAGCACCATTTGTCGTGAAACACTTACTACAAACGTCACACTGATATGGCTTCTCACCGGTATGTACACGGCGGTGAATTATCAAAGCACCATTTATCGTGAAACACTTGTTACAAACGTCACACTTATATGGCTTCTCACCAGTATGTAAACGTTGGTGTCTTACCAAAGTACTTGGCTGACTAAAACACTTGTTACAAACGTCACACTGATACGGCTTCTCACCGGTATGAATACGCTGATGTAATTTCAAATTTTCTGAGCGACTGAAAATCATATTACAAACGTCACATTGATATGGTTTCTCTCCAGTATGTAAACGTCGGTGTTTGCCCAAAGCAACATTTGTCGCGAAGTCCTTTTTACATATGTCACATTTATAGGGTTTTTCACCAGTATGTACATGCCCGTGTTTTGTCAAACTACCTAGATGACTAAAACTCTTATTACAAACATCACACTTATATGGTTTCTCACCAGTATGTAATCGTCGGTGTGTTGTCAAAATACCTAGTTGTCTGAAACTTTTGTTACAAACATCACACTGATGAGGTTTCTCCCCAGTATGTATTCGCTCGTGCATTCTCAAAACAAATTTTTTATTGAAACTCTTATTACAAACGTCGCACTGATATCGCTTTTCATCAGCATGTATGCGCTGATGTTCTCTCAATAAATCTGAATTGCTGAAACAATTTTTACACACGTCACACTGATTTGACGCTATGACTTCGGTCTCCGATTTTGTAATCTTCTGACTTGGTAAAAAATCATTTAACACTGCGGTATCAATGTCAATCCGTTCAAAATCATTTATAATTGGTTCAGTCTTTACTATTAGGTTAGGATTAAAAGTCGAATCTTTATCAGATTTATAAACATCACAATCGGAATTTGTCTTAGTCTCTAGCGGCACAACTTTATGTTCGACAATATCCATTTCAAATTCTTCACAGCCGCTTTCAAAATATTTAACTTCAGGCTTTATTTCTTCAAAGTTGGTGCTATTATCTTCCTTGTCCTTTTCAGCGACCTTAGTTTCAATAAGACGATTTCCGCTAATATCTGGAAGTGTTACTGAACTTCCAAGTAATGTTTGCTTATCATCCTCCAATTGTTTCAGATACAACTGCAATGTGTTGTCAGATTGAAGAGTTTGTCTTTGAAATTTCTGCGTTTTGATGAGTTGCATATAACAAAACTCACATGTAGTTGTAGGCAATTTAACATGTTTCTCTATCTACAAAGAAATCATTAGCTTAACGTGGAAATATAAAATTGACTAAAGAAAGCTACATGACCTATACAACCGTGAGTAAATGAAAATGGACCTTAAATTTCCTTGAAAAAAAAAACACACCGGTGGGAAAAGCTAACTTTGAGATATTTAATGTAAGAGATATTATCTTATATCACAAAACATTCTTCGTTACTTTAGATGATTATCATATTGCTTACTTTAACGGAAGTACATTTTGTGACAGCAACTGCTATCTGACTTTCGAGTTCCGATGAAAACGAGAACATATCAATTAGTGCTCCGTCGTTAGATAAACACAAACGACAAATTCCACTAACAATTCTTTCACGTATCGATAGGTATTCCATTTTAGGTTAAAACTTTAGACATATACTAAATTATAAAGAGGTAAAGCTGAATGTAGGAGATACTTTCCAAAACTATATATCCGATTACAAAAATGTTTTCCCCAATATTTAGAATGGACCTTCAGAGCGATTATAGGCTATATATTATCGCATTACAATAAAAACACTTTTCATGGAGACCAAGTTTGCTACGCAATTCGACGAAAAACGGTAGCAATCTACAAATTTGGGCGAGGCCAGACCAAACCACTAGTACATAATAATTTATGAACTTTAACTAGTATACCCAGCGTTGGCCTGGTGAGGTTTGCATTACCCGCATTTCGTTCGTTCTAAATAGTGAAAAACTAAGAAATCTCACCCCTCCCCAACCTGTTTATCCGTTCGGTTAGTTTTTCATTTGTGAAAACCAGCTAAATTTACGACTTTAATGTAGAAAAGCATTGATTTTGGATTATCATGATTCTGACTTAGACCAACTCAGCGCTCCTTATTACGCAATCCCAAAAGAGTATTCCAAATACGGTTTTCATCTCTTAGGACGCGAATATCAAAAAATTTACCGTACCTTACCAATTTAGTCATCTACTCTTTTAAAATAAAGTAATAACATAATAAAATTTTATATATTTTATATATACATATATTTATCATTTGTAAATATAACTTCTTGTTAGACAAAATGAAACACTAATAATAATAAATCTAAACATCTGACGTGTGAAGAGACATGTGCTTATTTAATCTATTCAACCGGGTGAAACATTTGTTGCAAACGTCACACTGATATGGTTTTTCACCGGTATGTACACGATTGTGAGAGCTCAAAGCACCATTTGTCGTGAAACACTTACTACAAACGTCACACTGATATGGCTTCTCACCGGTATGTACACGATGGTGAATTCTCAAAGCACCATTTATCGTGAAACACTTGTTACAAACGTCACACTGATAAGGCTTCTCACCAGTATGTAAACGTTGGTGTCTTTTTAAAATAACCGGTTCGCTGAAACTCTTATTACAAACATCACACTGATATAGCTTCTCACCCGTATGTAAACGCTGATGTCTTCCCAAAATACCTGGCTGACTAAAACACTTGTTACAAACGTCACACTGATACGGCTTCTCACCGGTATGAATACGCTGATGTAATTTCAAATTTTCTGAGCGGCTGAAACTCATATTACAAACGTCACATTGATATGGTTTCTCTCCAGTATGTAAACGTCGGTGTTTGCCCAAAGCACCATTTGTCGCGAAGCCCTTTTTACATATGTCACATTTATAGGGTTTCTCACCAGTATGTACATGCCCGTGTCTTGTCAAACTACCTAGTTGACTAAAGCTCTTATTACAAACATCACACTTATATGGTTTCTCACCAGTATGTAATCGTCGGTGTGTTGTCAAAATACCTAGTTGTCTGAAACTCTTGTTACAAACATCACACTGATGAGGTTTCTCCCCAGTATGTATTCGCTCGTGCATTCTCAAAACAAATTTTTTATTGAAACTCTTATTACAAACGTCGCACTGATATCGCTTTTCATCAGCATGTATGCGCTGGTGTTCTCTCAATAAATCTGAATTGCTGAAACAATTTTTACAGACGTCACACTGATTTGACGCTATGACTTCGCTCTCCGATTTTATAATCTTCTGACTTGGTAAAAAATCATTTAGCACTGCGGTATCAATGTCAATCCGTTCAAAATCATTTATAATTGGTTCAGTCTTTACTATTAGGTTAGGATTAAAAGTCGAATCTTTATCAGATTTATAAACATCACAATCGAAATTTGCCTTAGTCTCTAGCGGCACAACTTTATGTTCGACAATATCCATTCCAAATTCTTCACAGCCGCTTTCAAAATATTTAACTTCAGGCTTTATTTCTTCAAAGTTGGTGCTATTATCTTCCTTGTCCTTTTCAGCGACATTAGTTTCTATAAGACGATTTTCGCTAATATCTGGAAGCGTTACTGAACTTCCAAGTGTTTGGTTATCGTCATCTTGCAATTGTTTCAGATACAACTGTAGCGTTTTATCACATCGAAGAGCTTGTCTTTGAAAATTCTGCGTTTTGACGAGTTGCGTGTAACAAGGTTCACATATTGTTGAAGGCAATTTACTATGTTTCTCTATCTACAAATAAATAATTCTTTTAAAGTTGTATACGACTACTAGCTTAGTTATATGAACTTTTATTCATGGTGTTGTCTGTGCTCTTCATGCTTGGCATTGTGTCTCATTTTAAAAATTATGTAGTGACACTGTCAGTTTCGATATTGTCATACTAATTCGCTTAGTGTGGAAATATTTTTTCTAAGGACTGCTATGTAACCTATCCCACCGTTAGTAAATAAAAATGGATCTTAAATCTATATCATAATGTAATAGATTTCATCTTGTTTTTTTATGATCACAAACAACACATGCTCTACTTCTTTAGATGATAATCATATTACGTACGTTAACGGAAGTGCATTTTGTGACAGCATCTGCGATCTGACTTTCAAGTTCCGATGAAAACGAAAAAATATCAATTAATGTCAAGTCGTTAGATAAACACAAACGGCACATGCCAAGTATAATTTGTTTACGTATCGATATGTTTTCCATTTTTAATTTTTTTATTTTGATACAACGCCCCGAAGAAGAAATGTTTATCCAAACCCACAGTGATTGGAGCAATTCCTGAGACTTGAGAGTGAATATGGTCTACGCTCGTTGGATAAGGTGTCAAATATGTTTAACTTCACATAATAAACCCAAATTGCCTGTATAAGCAATACACTATAATGCCGCCAGAGTTTGAAACTTCGACTCGGGTTTTTCATTTATTTAGCAATCAACAGAGCCAGTCTCTAATTCCAGATGTTGGTAATAGATAATAGATTACATAATAATAATTCAATAAAAAAGTATAATAAACATCGTACAAAATACATATCACGATACACGCAACTACAAGAATATGTTACAAGTTGCACTCAATGCAATGATCCGTATACAATATACCGTATCAAATATAAAATACGAATGAGGGCTCTTGGTAACGAGCGTTTTAGTCAACGGGTAACGGGCCGACGCGAAACGGTTACTTTTGTACACGATCCGCTAATAAAACGTGATCGCGTCCGTTGTAAGAAGTGAAAGTACAAAAAAGAGCAAATTTTGCTTGTTTATTGACGTGACAACGTCTTATAAATTGATGAAACACCAGCTGCACGCACGAAAAAGTGTAACGCCGTAACGTTCCGCCTGACGCAAGCGAGAGCGCAGTATAAGCGATAGAGAGTCGGTAAAAATATGGTTTGACAGCTACTAAAATTTAGGTTATGTATTATTAAATATGATATTCGAGCGGAATACGTTATCACGTAAAACTATCGTCCGTAAACCGACTTTACAGACAACCAATTTTTTTTTGTAATTTTCTAAATTCTTGTCCCATTATTATGAGCTATTATGAACAAGGCTAATTAATAAATCAATATCCCTTTTCTCCATAATTGAGCAGCACAAGGTAGTAGGTAGGTACAAAGTATAAAAACGTGCCCGCACATCCGTCGTCCTCAACAGACTTCTATGAAATAACGTAGTCTACTGCATCGGACTGACTGCCATCGCGCCGAGGGGGCGACGTGCGTGTATCCGTTGAGTTTTGTTGGAACGTTACATGCCCGACGCGTTAACAAACACCAACGTATTAAACACTGCGCGTCGGCCCGTCGCCCGTCGGTCCGTTATCCGTTGTCGTTGACAAGAGGCCTGACATCGGCAAAAGAAGAAAATAAGCCAATGCTGAAGGAGAAGCCACATTATAGTATGGTGGAATTTTTAGGCGTAATTTTAGCATGTGACGCTATGCATGTATTTAAAAAAAAAGATCAGTGTAAGAACAAGATTTCTATTTATTATTTACAAATGTCGCACTGATATGGCTTCTCACCAGTATGTGAACGCTGGTGTTTTCTCAAATAACCTATATTCCCAAAACACTTGTTACAAACGTCACATTTAAACGGCTTTTCTCCAGTATGTAAACGTCGGTGTCTTCCCAAATCTCCGTTTGTCGTGAAACACTTATTACAAACGTCACACTGATATGGCTTCTCACCAGTATGTATGCGTTGGTGTCTTCTGAAAGTAGTTAAATCCTTGAAACACTTTGGACAGCTAACACACTGGTATGGCTTCTCACCAGTATGTACACGTTGATGAGTTATCAAATTAGTTGAAACGCTAAAGCGCTTATTACAATCGTGACATTTATATGGTTTCTCACCAGTATGTAAACGCTGATGTCTTCACAAAATACCTAGCTGACTGAATCTCTTATTGCAAACGTCACACTGAAATGGTTTCTCACCAGTATGTATCCGCTCGTGCATTCTCAAAACAAATTTTTTATTGAAACTCTTATTACAAACGTCACACTGATATCGCTTTTTATTATCATGTACGCGCTGGTGTTCTCTCAATAAATCTGAATTGCTGAAACAATTTTTACACACGTCACACTGATTTGACGCTATGACTTCGCTCTCCGATTTTATAATCTTCTGACTTGGTAAAAAATCATTTAACACTGCGGTATCAATGTCAATCCGTTCAAAATCATTTATAATTGGTTCAGTCTTTACTATTAGGTTAGGATTAAAAGTCGAATCTTTATCAGATTTATAAACATCACAATCGGAATTTGTCTTAGTCTCTAGCGGCACAACTTTATGTTCTACAATATCCATTTCAAATTCTTCACAGCCGCTTTCAAAATATTTAACTTCAGGCTTTATTTCTTCAAAGTTGGTGCTATTATCTTCCTTGTCGTGTTCAGCGACCGTAGTTTCAATAAGACGATTTCCGCTAATATCTGGAAGCGTTGCTGAACTTCCAGGTACGTTTTGCTGATCGTCATCTTGCAATTGTTTCAGATACAACTGCAATGTGTTGTCAGATTTAAGAGTTTGTCTTTGAAAATTCTGCGTTTTGATGAGTTGCGTATAACAAGACTCACATGTGCTTGTAGGCAATTTAACATGTTTCTCTATCTACAAAGAAATCATTAGCTTAACGTGGAAATATAAAATTGTCTAAAGAATGCTACATGACCTATACAACCGTGAGTAAATGAAAATGGACCTTAAATTTCCTTGAAAAAAAAACACACCGGTGGGAAAAGCAAACTTTGAGTATTATAATGTAAGAGAAACATTCTTCGTTACTTTAGAGTTTAGATGATTATCATATTGCTTACTTTAACAGAAGTACATTTTGTGACAGCAACAGCGATCTGACTTTCGAGTTCCGATGAAAACGAGAACATATCAATTAGTGCTCCCTCGTTAGATAAACACAAACGGCACACTCCACTAATAATTTTTTTATGTAATGATATTTTTTCCATTTTGAATTATTTTTATACAACACCCTGGAAAAAAAAAAACGTTCATCCAAAATGGCAGTTTGGGGCTGTTCCTTGAAATTTCGGATGGTTTATGTGAAAGCCTAATGACTACAAATGTTACAGCGATAAGTTTTAATTATTTAATTTTTTATACTTTAGTTTATCAGAGTATAACTTACTTATGCAATCACATTCCATTCAGATATTACTGTAATTTTTATTTGAAAACGTTTGTCAGTTAATTTTTACATAATAAACTACATGTATACTATTTTATAAAGCTAAAGAGTTTGTTTGTTTGGTTGAACGCGCGCATCTCAGGAACTACTGGTTCGAATAGAATTTTTTTTTTTATTTTCTTGGATAGCCCATTTATCGAGGAAGGCTATAGGCTATATAATATCACGCTACGACCAATAGGAGCGGAGCATCAATGAAAAATGTTGCAAAATATAACTCAAAATTTGTCCGTCCGACAAAAACTTCTGAACGGTAACTCCGAACATCACGAAATTTAGACACAACCTTCATCTCAGTAAACGAAGATGAACGTGCGTACTCAAGTCCCTGCCCCCCATTCGTTCTTTTGCACCCGTTTGAAACCGGGCGGGACCCCTACTCTTATAATATCAAATAAAAAAGTTGCTATAAAATAATTTTATATACATTATTAATAATACAGATATATAAAGACATCAGTAAAATATTCAAACAAAGGTTCACAAATCTTTATCAATATGGTTTCGCGCCAGTATGTATTTGCCGGAGACAGCTTAAACCAGCTTCTCACCAGTATGTGAACGCTGGTGTCTTCTCAAGTGATCTATATCCCTAAAACACTTATTACAAACGTCACACTGGTCTGGCTTTTCACCTGTATGCAAACGCCGATGTCTTTCCAAACCAGCCTTTACAGTGAAACACTTGTTGCAAATGTCACATCGATATGGCTTCTCACCAGTATGTATGCGTTGGTGTTTCCTCAAATGACCTTTATCTCCAAAACACATATTACAAACGTCACATCCATACGGCTTTTCTCCGGTATGTAACCGTCGGTGTCTTCCCAAATCACTATTCGCCGTGAAACACTTGTTGCAAATGTCACACTGGTATGGTTTCTCACCAGTATGTCTGCGCTGGTGTTTTCTCAAATGACCTATATCTCCAAAACACGTGTTACAAACGTCACATTTATACGGTTTCTCACCGGTATGTGATCGCCGGTGTCTTGTTAAAATACATAGTTGACTGAAACTCTTCGTGCAAACTTCACACTGATAAGGTTTCTCACCAGTATGAGAACGTCGATGTATTTTCATATTACCTGAACCGGTAAAAGTCTTATTACAAAAGTCACATTGATATGGTTTCTCTCCAGTATGTAAGCGTTGGTGTGTTCCCAAAGCACCATTTGTTGCGAAACTCTTATTACAAACGTCACACTGATACGGCTTCTCGCCAGTGTGTACACGTCGGTGTTTTGTCAAAATACCTGGTTGACTGAAACTCTTATTGCAAACGTCACACTGATAAGGTTTCTCACCAGTATGTACTCTCTCGTGCATTTTCAAAACAAACGATTTACTGAAACTCTTATCACAAACGTCACATTGATACGGTTTCTCACCAGTATGAGAACGTTGGTGTAATTTCAAATTATCCGAGCTCTTGAAACTCTTATTGCAAACGTTACACTTATATGGCTTTTCGTCAGTATGTACTCGTTGGTGCATTCTCAAAAAGCATGGTTTATTGAAACTCTTATTACAAACGTCACACTGATACGGCTTCTCACCAGTATGTACGTGCTGGTGTTCTCTCAGTAAATCTGAATTGCTAAAGCAATTTTTACAGACGTCACACTGATTTGAAGTCATGATTATATCATTGGAAACATTGTTCTCCGATTTTATAATCTTCTGACTTGGTGAGAAATCATTTAATACTTCAGTATCGATGCCAAGCTGATCACTATCATTGATAACTGATTCAGACTTTATTATTGGGTTAGGATTAAAAGTCGGTTCCTTGCCAAATATATGAACATCCCAATCTGTATGTGCCTTAGCTTCTAACGGAACAAATTTATGCTCTACAATATTCATTTCAAATTCTTCACAACCGCTTTCGTAATATTTAACTTCAGACTTTATTTCTACGCAGTTGGTACTGTCATCTTCCTTGTTCTGTTCAGGAACGTTAGTTTCAATAAAACGATTCCCGCTAATACCTGGAAGTGTTACTGAGCTTCCAAGTATGTTTTGCTTGTCGTCATCTTCCAATTGTTTCAGATATAATTGCAGCGTTTTATCAGATTGAAGAGCCTGCCTTTGAAAATTCTGGGTTTGGACGAGTTGCATATAACAAGACTCACATGTAGTTGAAGGCAATTTAATGTGTTTCTCTACCTACAAAGAAATCATTAGGTAAGCGTGGAAATATATTGTTTGAAGAATAAAACCGCGAGGTTAATGAAAATGGAAGTTTTTCGCAAAATTCCAAACAGACGTGAAAAGATACTATGTTGTATTTTTAATTATCACAAAACAGGCCACATTCTGTATTAATTTAGATGATTATCATATTACTTACTTTAACAGAAGTACATTTTGTGACAGCATCTGCGATCTGACTTTCTAGTTCCGGTGAAAACGAGAACATATCAAACAGTGCCCCGTCACAAGATAAACACAAACGACACACTCCACTAATAATTTTCTCATGTAATGACATTTTTTCCATTTCGAAATTTTTTATTTATTCAATGCCTTTGAGAAGAAACGTTCATCCAAATGGACAGAGGTTGGGGCAATTCCTAAGAGTGAGTATCGTCTGTGCGAAAGCTTAAATCGTATTCTTGAATAGTTTTAAAAGGTGTAGCCTGACTGTGTCGCAAACGACTTCAGATTATGTGACATTTAAAATTTATGATGCCTTACCTAAAGTCATCAAGGAGCTACCGGTTAAATGTTTTTGAAATTCCCGTTAAAATGAAGCTTTTGAGAATCTTTATACGAAAAACGAGTTTTATATTTAATCCGTTCTCGGATCAGGGTTATATATTTTCAAAAAAATCGTCGTACAACATTTCTTTAGTTTTGTGCGAGTAAAATTTTTTCTAAGAATCACCTTTCGAATTACAAATATCTTAAGGAAGTGTTTTAATTGTTGTAAATAATAATTACACTTGCAGATAGGATCTATTTTTCAAAAATAAAATCAAAGTTGCAATAAACAAGTCAATAATTGTACACACATTGCATAATACAGAAATGTAAATATTCAAACAAAGGTCCACAAATCTCCATATCTTCATCAATATGGTTTCTCTCCCGTATGTACTTGCTGGTGACGGCTTAAACCAGCTTCTCATTAGTATGTGAACGCTGGTGTCTTCTCAAATGACTTATATCCCCGAAACACTTATTACAAACGTCACACTGATATGGCTTTTCTCCAGTATGTAAACGTCGGTGTCTTCCCAAATCACCGTTTGTCGTGAAACACTTCTTACAAACGTCACACTGGTGTGGCTTCTCACCAGTATGCATGCGCTGATGTACTCTCAAATGACCTATATCCGCAAAACACGTATTACAAACGTCACACTTATACGGCTTCTCACCAGTATGTAGCCGTCGGTGTCTTCCCAAATCACCATTAGTCGTGAAACACTTGTTACAAACGTCACACTTATATGGCTTCTCACCAGTATGTATGCGCTTGTGTCTTATGAAACTAGGTAAATCACTAAAACACTTAACACACTCAACACACTGGTATGGTTTCTCACCAGTATGTACACGTTGGTGTGTTCCCAAAGCACAATTTGTCGCGAAACCCTTATTACATACGTCACATATATAAGGTTTCTCACCAGTATGTGATCGCCGGTGTCTTGTCAAAATACCTGGTTGACTGAAACTTTTTTTACAAACGTCACACTGATACGGCTTCTCACCAGTATGAGAACGTTGGTGTAACTTCAAATTACCAGAGCTCTTAAAACTTTTATTGCAAACATCACACTGATAAGGTTTCTCACCAATATGTATTCGCTTGTGCATTTTCAAAACTAATAATTTATTGAAATTCTTGTTACAAACGTCACACTGATATCGCTTTTCATTAGTATGTACGCGCTGGTGTTCTCTCAATAAATCTGAATTGCTGAAACACTTTTTGCAGACGTCACAGCGATATGACGCTACAATTTGTTCATTGGAATCTTCGTTCTCCGATTTTATAATCTTCTGAGTTGGTGGGACATCATTTAATACTTCGGTATCGATTCCAAACTGATCACTATCATTTATTGTTGGTTCAGACTTTACAATGAGGTTAGGATTAAAAGTCGAGTCTTTGTCATCCCATTTCGTATTTGATCCAGTTTCCAATGGATCAACTTTCTTTTCTACGATATCAATTTCTAATTCTTCACAGCCGCTTTCGAAATCTTGAACCTCAGGTTTTATTTCTTCCTTAATCTGTTCGGCAACGTCAGTTTTAATAAAACAATTCCCACTAATATCTGGAAGTGTTACTGAGCTTCCAAAGATGTTTTGCTTATCGTCATCTTCCAACTGTTTCAGATACAATTGCAGCGTTTGATCAGACTGAAGAGCCTGCCTTTGAAAATTCTGAGTTTTGATGAGTTGCGTATAACAAGGCTCACATATAGTTGTAGGCAATTTAATATATTTCTCTACCTAGAAAGCAATCATTCAATTAAAATTATATATAACTGCTTGATTACGTAGTTTTTATTTTATTAACTGTTAATCGCGACGTTGCCTGTTCGTGGTTTAGCGTGTTTCCCATTTAAATCGCAAATGTTTAAATAAACTCCAAAGAAATCTAAAGAGCTCTTAGTATGTTACATGGCCAATAGAACCGCGAAAACTAAATGAAGTCAATTATACTGTAGGTTTTGAAGTTTTTCGCAAAAAACTTATGCAAACGATAAAGGTAGTCTTTGCTACATTATATTAAACTCTCGTTTTTAATATCGATGTAGATCTTCCATAACTTTCTGATAATTATTCACTATATAACTTACATGAACGGAAGTCCATTTTGTAACAGCATCGGCGATTAAACTTTCGAGTTCCGATGAAAACGAGAACATATCAATTAGTGCTCCGCCGCCAGATAAACACAAACGGCACATTCCACTAATAATTTTTTCATGTAATGATACGTTTTCCATTTTTAATTGATTTTGATTCAACACCTTAAAAATGAAAGGCTAATTTAAATGCAGACACCTCATAAACTATGAGGCTATATCTTCTTTGCGATGTTTCAGAACAAAAATCATATTATTCTTGAGTTATTTTTAGTGTTAAATATCTTGAATGGTAAATACTTATTAAAATGTACGTGGTTAAAATAGAGGCACTTTTCGTGGAGACTAATTTGGCAACGTGAGTTGAAAAAAAAAGACGGGTTGCACTCCGGGAGTGCCGGCAGAAGTGAAAACTTGAATATTCACGTCTTAATTTTTTGCATTTAGAAGCATTGTTTATTTATTGACAACACTTGTAAATAAAATAGTTTGTATCATAGATTGCATTTTTATGTACGATATTTCAACGCTAGATGTCTGGCGTTGTATAAAAAGTATCTGGCAATTACTATCACTTAGAGAGTCTCACCCAGTTCTTACTTTTCCTGACGCGAGTTTAACATTTTTTACCCATTACAAAAAAAAGTGTACAACGCCGCTAAAGAAGTTTTGTAAATAAAATGGTTTGTATCATAGATTGCATTTTTATGTACGATATTTCAACGCTAGATGTCTAGCGTTGTATAAAAAGTATCTGGCAATTACTATCACTTAGAGAGTCTCACCCAGTTCTTACTTTTCCTGACGCGAGTTTAACATTTTTTACCCATTACAAAAAAAAGTGTACAACGCCGCTAAAGAAGTTTTGTAAATAAAATGGTTTGTATCATAGATTGCATTTTTATGTACGATATTTCAACGCTAGATGTCTAACGTTGTATAAAAAGTATCTGGCAATTACTATCACTTAGAGAGTCTCACCCAGTTCTTACTAGACGTGTGTCGATCGCGATTGATCGAATCGTTTTGATTCGATCACCACCCGTGACTGAGTGATTGAATCACTGAATCTCACAAGATCCAATCGTTCGGTCTCGAGTCGATCGTCAGCTCAATAGCAACCAAAGAGCCACAGGGAATAGATGACAGAGCGTGACCGAGTGATTGAATGATGAATTTCTATGGTAGAGTCGTGACTCGTGAGTCATAATAACATACAACAATCACTTGAATGAATGCTACATCTGTACCATGCGAACGATTTTTTTCCAAAGCTGGAATGACAATAAGTGCAAAAAGAAGTTCTTTAAAACCCGAAAAAAATTCTCAAGTTTTATTTCTTAATCATAACCTATAGTGTCATAAAATAAATATAAACATTAATTTAATCTTAAAATACCTACTTGGTGTTAATTTATCGTATCTCATTATCTATTTTATATAAGTAATTTGAGTCGAGTTAAATAAAAGCCTCATTGTTCTGTTCAATGGTAAGTTTTTCTTTCGTACAAACAAGCTAGCGCAGAAAATTACATCAACAGGTCAATGGTAACTCGTATAGAAATGAAATAGGTACTCAGACAGCCGATCGAACGATCGAATCATTGTGATACTATCCCCTAACCTGTAGGTTGCGATCGACCTAGGTCGCAGGAAATGTTCGATCGACACACGTCTAGTTCTTACTTTTCCTGACGCGAGTGTAACATTTTTTACCCATTACAAAAATAGTGTACAGCGCCGCTAAAGAAGTTTTCACTTCAAAAAACTGTAGCAATCTACAAATTTGGGCGAAGCTGGACCGGACTGTTAGGGCTCTTGTGAACGACCGTTTTAGTCAACGGGTAACGGGCCGACACGAAACGGTTACCTTTGTACACGATCCGCATATACGTGAGCGCGTCTATTGTTATCGATATCAGTTCTATACTTGAAGGGCGAAGAAATAAAAGTACGTTATGTCTTGCTTGTTTATTTTAGTAATTTTCTAGTCTTGTCCCAACACTGACCTATTATGAACAAGGCTAATTAACCCATATCAATATCGATTTTAAAGTCCATATTCACAATGAGCAGAGCAAGGTAGGTAGGTATAGGTAAAAACGTGCGCGCACATCTGTCGTCAACAGGCTTCTATGATATGACGTGGTCCACTGCATCAGATCGACCGCCGTCGCGCCGAGGGGCGACGTGCGGGTATCCGTTGAGTTTTGTTGCAACGGTTACTTGCCCGTCGCGTTAACAAACACCCACACTAACCTAATGAACACTGCGCGTCGGCCCGTCGCCCGTCATAAAAATTGGGCCGTTATCCGTTGTCGTTAAAATGAAAACAATTATTATAATTAATAAATAAAATTATCGATCAATTTTAAGGACGTAATCAAAGATTTGAATTATTATAATTATTATTATAATACAGAATTTCCGATCTAAAATGGGTAACCAATGCTAGAACAGAATATAAAAAAATATAATATGTACTAAAATAAAGACATTATAATAATAGCGATTTTATACACATTTTAACTTTAAGGACTAAACAATTTAATGAGTCAATAAATAAAATTATCGACCAATTTTTCAGACAATACCTATATTAACAAAAAAAATATATAATTAATACATTAGCGTTAATGTATTAATTATATATTTTTTTGTTAATATATTGTCTGAAAAATTGGTCGATAATTTTATTTATTGAAGAGTTCTAATCAGACGTTAATCAAAGATTTCAATTTAATGAGTGTTTAGGCTTGCGTTGGTTTGATTCAAGCGACTGCAACATTTATACCATATTATTTTATTAAGGTAAAATAAAGTTTTTCTCGTTGAAATGCCAAAAACGTATCACAAACGCCACATTAAAATGGCTACACTGTACATGATCGAATCTTCTCAAACGATCTAATTTGTTGAAACTCGTATTATTATATTGATCAAAGTACTTCGGTGAAACAAGGATTAAAGACAAACTAATAAACCAAGAGAAAGATTTTTTATTTACTGTATTATTTACAATGGCTACTAATAATCATTACGATTAAATTCCAATTACAGCATCTTTTTTTCACTGATTTAGTGAAAGCATTATATTAAACGAAATTATCGTCATAATATTTTAGAAGGCTTATTTAAAATACTTTAACGTTGAAAGGCCAATACATCTTAGACTGCGCGTGCTTCGTTAAAAATAATATACATATGTTTAATGACAATATGAAAACACACCATCACCAAACAAGGAATCACAGCGAATTAAAAGTCTGTAAATCAAACCTAAGCGTTGCTCACGCCGGCGTTCGCAATGCCATGATTCGGATAAACGTTAAAGTGCCGGAATACATTAAAAAGTCAACCTGCCTCATTCATTTTAAAAAAGCGCTAAAACATGTTTTATTAGTCAAATTTTTATAACGTAAGATTTTTTAATTTTTTTAAATGACGCAATTTACATTCTTTGGAATTTTATAAATAAAGGTTATATTTTTATTATTATATAAGAAAAATTTAAATGTCACTGTCAAGACTTGAACCAGAAACCAACAACAATATGCTGTAATTGGAATTTAATCGTAATGATTATTAGTAGCCAAGGATTAAAGATATCACACTGGAGACGGTTTCTCACCAATATGAGCCTTCTGGTGTGATTTGAAATAACGTAAATCTTTAAAACTCTTTTTACAAACGTCACATTGGTATAGTTTCGGAGCACTATGTAACCGTTGGTGGCTTCCCAAATCACGTTTTGTCTTAAAACACTTACTACAAACGTCACACTTATATGGTTTCTCACCAGTATGTAAGCGTTCGTGTATTCTCAATATACCTGACTGGCTGAAACTCTTATGACAAACGTCACACTGATACGGCTTCTCACCAGTATGTATCCGCTGGTGAGATTTAAAATTACTCAAGTCCTTGAAACTCTTATTACAAACGTCACACTGGTACGGCTTCTCACCAGTGTGAGATCTGTTGTGTTTCTTTAAATTACTCGAACTGCTAAAACTCTCATTGCAAACGTCACACCGGTACGGCCTCTCACCAGTATGAGAACGCTGATGTTTTTTCAGATTACTAGAAATACTGAATGTTTTATTACAGACGTCACATCGATATGGCTTTTCACCTGTATGTAGGCGCTGGTGATTTCCCATATCACTATTTGTCGTGAAACACTTATTACAAACGTCACACTGATATGGTTTCTCACCAGTATGAACGCGTTCGTGTATTTTTAAAATACCTGATTGGCTGAAACTCTTATTGCAAACGTCACACCGATATGGTTTCTCACCAGTATGGCAACGCTGATGTACTTTCAATTTACTTGAACAGCTGAAATTTTTAGTACAAACGCCGCACTGAAACCCCTTCTCACCTGTATCTACGCACTGGTGTTCTCTCAGAATATCTGAATTGCTGAAACATTTTTCACACACGTCACACTGATATGACGCTACAATTTTATCATTGGCACTTTTGTTCTCCGATTTTATAAACTTCTGAGTTGGCACGAAATCAGTTAATACTTCAGTATCAATGTCCAACCGTTCACTATCATTTATAATTGGTTCAGACTTTACGATCAGGTTAGGATTAAAAGTCGAATCTTTGTCATCCCATTTGGTATGTGATCCTGTTTCTAATGGATCAACTTTCTTTTCTACAACATCCATTTCAAATTCTTCACAAGCGCTCTCGAAAAATTTAACTTCAGGCTTTATTTCTTCACAGTTGGTACTGTTATCCTCCTCAGCAAGTTTGGCAACGTTAGTTTCAATAAAATGATTCCCACTACTATCTGGAAGCGATAGTGAACTTCCATGTATGTTTTGCTGGTCGTCATCTTGCAATTGTTTCAGATACAACTGCAGTGTTTGATCCGATTGAAGAGCTTGTCTTTGAAAACTCTGCGTTTTGACGAGTTGCATGTAACAAGACTCACATATAGCTGTAGGCAAGTTAATATGTTTCACTACCTACAAATAAATTGTTCTTTTAAAGTTTTATACGACTACTAGCTAGTATGTAGTTAACACTGTCAGTGAAGCTTTTGACCAAACAGCTCAGCGTGGAATGCTCTATACAACCGTGATTCAATGTAAAAGATATCTTCTTATTTTGAATTTAATCACAAACAGAACACATATTTAATTACTTTAGAAGACTATCATATTACTTACGTTAACAGAAGTACATTTTGTGACAGCATCTGCGATCTGACTTTCGAGTTCCGATGAAAACGAGAAAATATCAATTAGTGCCCCGTCGCCAGATAAACACAAACGGCACACTCCACTAATAATTTTTTTATGTAATGATATTTGTTCCATTTTGAGTTTATTTTGGTTCAACACCTTGGAAAAATGAAGACAGATTGGGGCTATTTCTGAGAATGAATACGGTCTATGTTGTGTTCGTGAATCGTTTCATCAAGATGTGACAAATATCTCGAATACGACCCTGTATTATACATGTTTATTTCCCTTAGTTCACGTTTATAAAATAGTCAGCACTTTTTTCAGCCTTTGGAACTCAAAGTGCACTGCAATACCAAGGATTTAATAGAGAATAATATCGACCTCAAATAAGTTCGGTACAAACAAATATTTGGTACTTTATACCCAAAATACCCAGGAAAATTCACAAAAAGAAACAATTTTATAAACTGATTTTTTTACTACTAATTTAAATATTATTATAGCTGTTACATCAGGTTCGTCCTGATGGGGTATAGCAATACGTTTATCCTAAATTATATTTAATCCGTTTACGGATTTTTTTTTTTCAAAAAACCGTTGAACATAATTTTTTTATTTTGTACGAGTAGTATTTTTTCTAATCTAAGTTTCACATTTCTAATTTAAATCATCCTTAGGAAAACTATATATTAATTATTGTAACTAGTACCTAATAATAATTGCAGATAGGACCTCTTTTTCAAAAATGTATTTATTACGCCACAAAAATACAAAAAAAAAAAATTCCTTGCAAAAATAGAAACTTGGGAAACCATGACTAATAAAAGTATGTACGAATAATAATGACACTAAGTAATAATACAAATTAATACATTATTTACATATATTTCTTATCGATATGTTTGTATCTAAGACAAATGACACGACAAAACATTTTAGTAAAATTAAGCATTTGATGAGTGATGTTTAGACTTGTGTTGGTTTAAACTGACCAACTGGGAATAACATTTATTGCAGCCATCGCACTGATATGGCTTCTCACCAGTATGTACACGTTGATGCTTTCTCAAATTATACAGTTTCCTGAATCTCGCCTCACAAACGTCACACTGATATGGTTTCTCACCGGTATGTATACGCTGGTGATTACTCAAACTACTTACATCACTGAAACAATGATTACAAATGTCACATCGAAACCGTTTCCCGCCAGCATGTACTTGCTGGTGCCCTTTTAAACCAGCCGCTAAGGTGAAACACATATTACAAATGTCACACTGATATGGCTTCTCACCAGTATGTAAAAGTTGGTGTGTTCCCAACACACCCTTTGTCGTGAAACACTTGCCGCAAACGTCACACTTATACGGCTTCTCACCAGTATGTGTGCGCTGGTGTCTTCTGAAAATACCTGACTGGCTAAAACTCTTATTACAAAAGTCACACCGATACGGCTTCTCACCCGTATGTATGAGTTGATGACTTTTCAAATGAGCTGATCTCATAAAACACTTATTACAAACGTCACACTGGTACGGCTTCTCACCAGTGTGTGTTTTCTTGTGTTTTGCCAAATTGCTTGAATTGCTGAAACTTCTATTACAAACGTCACACGGATTCGATCTCTCACCGGTATGTGATCGTTGATGTTTTTTCAAATTTCCCGCAATATTAAAACGCTTATTACAAACGTCACACTGATATTGTTTGTCACCTGTATGTAATCGCTGGTGACTGTTCAAACGACTATTTGTCATGAAACACTTATTACAAACGTCACACTTGTATGGTTTTTTGTCAGTATGCACACGTTCGTGCATCTTCAAAACGCATGACTGGCTGAAACACTTATTACAAACGTCACACCGATATGGCTTCTCACCAGTGTGTACACGTTGATGAACTTTTAATTTACTTGAACAGCTGAAATTCTTAGTACAAACGTCGCACTGAAATCTCTTTTCACCAGTACATACAGACTGATGTTTTCTGAGAATATCTAGATTTTTGAAACATCTTTCACATGCGTCACACTGATATGACGCTACAATTTTATCGGTGGTAATTACGTTCTCCGATTTTATGATCGTCTTACTTGGGACGAAATCAGTTACTTCGGTATTAATGCCAAACTGATCAGTATCATTTATAATTGGTTCGGACTTTACAATCAGATTAGGATTAAAAAGAGAGTCTTTGCTAGTCGTATGAAGATCCTTCATCGCAGGTCCAGAGTCCAATGGATCAACCTTATTATCTACAATATCCATTTTGTATTCTTCATAACCGCTTTCGTAATATTTAAGTTCAGGCTTTATATCTTCACAGTTGGTATTATTATCTCCGCTGTCCTGTTCAGCAACATTAGTGTCAAGACATTTTCCACTAATATCTGGAAGTAATGTTTGCTGATCGTCATCTTGCAATTGTTTCAGATACAACTGCAGCGTTTTATCAGACTGAAGAGCCTGTCTTTGAAAAATCTGCGTTTTGACGAGTTGTGTGTAACAGGATTCACATATAGTTCTAGGCAATTTAATATGTTTCTCTACCTAGAAAGAAATAATTCTTTAAACGTTTCATACAACTAGCTTAAAAAACTCTTAGTTATATATCAACATTTAATCGCGGTGTTGTCTGTGCTCATCATTTTTCCTAAAGTATATTTGTTAATACTGTCAGTTCGGGTAAAGCCTATGACCAAATAGGTCACCGTGGAAATATATTGTCTTAAAAAATGCTATGTGAGCTATACAACCGTAAGTAAATAAAAATGGACCATACAATTTAATAAAAAAAACATCCTCAAGTGCGAAAAGCTGACTTTATATATTATAATGTAATATATATCGTTTTTTTATAATCATAACTTTTCTAATATATAGATTATCGTATTACTTACGTTAACAGAAGTGCATTCTGTGACAGCATCTGCGATCTGACTATCGAGTTCCGGTGAAAACGAGAACATATCAATTAATGCTCCGTCGCCAGATAAACACAAACGACACACTCCACTAATAATTTTTTCATGTAATGATATGTTTTCCATTTTGAATTGATTTTGATTCAACGCCTTGGATAAAAAACGTTCATCCAAATGCACAGAATTGGCGTTTTTCCTGAGAGTGAAACTCCGGCTATGGTAAATGCGAAAGCCTATGTGGCCATACACGCTACGAGAAATCGTTACGATTAGACTGTACAGTTGGAACGGTACAGTTTATCGTACATGGCTTACAAGCTATATACGCTACGAGAAATCGTTACGATCAGACAGTGCCGACGCACACGTGTCAGCGATGGCTTCGACGGACGACGTTTTAGCAGTTGTTGGATTAATATTCGTCCTGAAGGAAAAAAAAATTGGTTGTCTGTAAAGTCGGTTTACGGACGATAGTTTTACGTGATAACGTATTCCGTAATACATAACCTAAATTTATATAATAATTATAATAATTCGAATCTATGATATTGCATCTTTCGCTTCAAATTTAGGTTATTTTTTTTTATTTAATTTACTCACCATATAATATAATTGTTTTTTTTAACTTTCTTTCGTATTTATTTTAAGTCTCAAAGATTAGCTGTCATAATATTTATAAAACAATTGTTTCACTGTTTATAATATAAAATTCCAAAACCTACTTACAATATTTAAGTATTTTCATACGTCAAAAAATTGATTTTTATAATGATAAAATTTGTAAGAAAACGATTTTTTCGAGAGATGAGACCTAGCTTAAACGATTTTTTGCCCCCCAAAATCCCTTTTCAGTAAATTTCATCCAAATCGTTAGGGCCGTTTTCGAGAAAAACACGCACAGGGTCAGGCGGAACGTTACGCGTTAGGAACGTTACACTTTTTCGTGCATGCAGCAGGTGTTTTTTCAATTTATAAGATTGGTGATTCATCAATTTATAAGACGTTATCACGTCAAAAAGTGAAGCGGAAAAATCGTAGCATCTGGTGCAAAGAATACTGAACGAGCGCATACACGTAACGATCAGTCGGCACAGTTCATCCGATTCCGATTAATCAATTGAAATTTTCGTATTGTTCCGTTCGACTGCACAGTCTTAAAAAATCGGACGAAACTGTACAGATTTATAACATACATGTAGCGATTTATCGGTACCGTTTGAACTGTACAGTCTGATCGTAACGTTTTCTCGTAGCGTGTATTTCTGCCACATAAATCAGTCTTGAATCGTTACAAGAAATATGAAATATCTCGTATGCGACCTTGTATTATAGTTTTAATTTAGTTTTATCAATAGTTCGTGTTTTTCCGGTCTTTTAAACTACTCAAATGTTTGTTTGAAACAAATATTTGGTAATTTATATCCAAAATAGTTAGAAAAATATACAAAAATAATCGACATTGCAAATAGAAATATTTTTACTGTTTTACATAATTATTATAGCTGTTGCATCAGGCTTCGTCCAGATGGGGTTTAGTTACGAACATTTCGTTTGTCCTAAATTATATTTAATATTCGTTCACGGATCAGAATTTTTTTCAATAAAATCGTTTATTTTGTACTAGCAGTATTTTTTCTAACGTTTCTAGCTTAAATCATCCTCAGGAAAACTATATATATTAATTATTGTAAATAGTAATAATAACTGTAGATAAGCTAGATTTTTCAAAAATATATATTTTACGCCACAAATATAAGAAACAAAAACAATTTCCTTGCCAAAATAGTAACTTGGGAAATTATTACAAGGGCAGAAAGTCAAAATAAAGTATGTACGAACATAATGACATTACGTAATAATACAAATTTATACATTATTTATATTTATATTATATATTTTTTTATCGACTTTCTGTCTCACAGACAAATGACACAACAAAATATTAGAGTAAAATTAATCATTTGATGAGTGTTGTTTAGACTTGTGGTGGTTTAAACCGGCCAACTGTGAATAACATTTATTGCAAACGTCGCACTGATATGGCTTCTCACCGGTATGTACACGATGGTGTGTTCTCAAATTATGTAGTTTCTTAAAACTCGTATTACAAACGTTACATTTATACGGCTTCTCACTAGTATGTACAAACTGATGATTACTTAAACTACTTGAGTCACTGAAACAATGATTACAAATGTTACATTGATACGGTTTCACGCCAGTATGTACTTGCTGATGACGTTTTAAACCAGCTGATAAGGTGAAAAACTTATCACAAATGTCACACTTATATGGTTTCTCACCAGTATGTAAACGTCGGTGTCTTTCCAAATCACTCTTTGTCATGAAACACTTATTACAAACGTCACACTGATATGGCTTCTCACCAGTATGTATCCGCTGGTGTCTTCTGAAAATAGTCAAATCCTTGAAACACTTAAGACAATCGACACACTGGTGTGGCTTCTCACCCGTATGTACGCGTTGGTGACTTCTCAAATGTGCTGATCTGATAAAACACTTATTACAAGCGTCACACCGGTAAGGCTTCTCACCAGTGTGCGTTTTTTTGTGTTTTGTCAAATTACTTGAACTGCTGAAACTCTTATTACAAACATCACATGGGCTTGACCTCTCACCGGTATGTGATCGCTGATGTTTTTTTAAGTTACTTGACATAGTGAAACGCTTATTACAAACGTCACACTGATATGGCTTTTCACCTGTATGCAAACGCTGGTGATCACCCAAATGACTATTTGTCATGAAACACTTATTACAAACGTCACATTTGTATGGTTTCTCCCCAGTATGCAATCGTTTGTGAATCCTCAAAACACCTGACTGGCTGAAACTTTTATTGCAAACGTCACACCGATATGGCTTCACACCAGTATGACAACGCTGATGTACTTTCAATTTACTTGAACAGTTGAAATTCTTGGTACAAAGGTCACACTGAAACTTCTTCTTACCAGCATGTGCGCACTCATGTTTTCTTAGAATATCCAAATTATTGAAACATCTATCGCATACATCACACTGATATGAGGCTATAATTTCATCATTGGTCATTTCGGTTTCCGATTTTATAATCTGACTTGATCCGAAATCAGTTAATACTTTGGTATCTCTATCATTTAAAATTGGTTCTGACTTGACAATCAGGTTAGGATTAAAAACAGTATCTTTGCTATTTATATGAACCTCCCTAATCGGTTTTGATCCGGTGTCCAATGGATCAACTTTATTTTCTACAATATCTATTTCAAATTCTTCACAACCGCTCTCGAAATATTTAACTTCAGGTTTTATTTCCTCACAGTTGGTACTGTTATCTTCCTTGCTCAGTTTAGCAACGCTAGTTTCAATAAAATTATTCCCAGTTATATCTCGAAGTGTTATTGAATTTCCAAGTACTGTTTGCTTATCGTCATCTTGGAATTGTTTCAGATACAACTGCAGGGTTTTTTCAGATTGAAGAGCCTTTTGTTGAAATTTATGCGTTTGGATGAGTTGCATGTAACAAGGCTCACATATAGTTGTAGGCAATTTAATATGTTTCACTACCTACAAAGAAATCATTCTTTTAACGTTTTATACAGCTACTAGCTTAAATAACTTTAGTAATATGTAATTGTGGTGTTGTCTGCTCTTCATGACTAAGCGTTTTTTCTCATTTCTAAAAGTGTGTACTTAACACTAACAATCAGTTCCACTGAAGCCGGTGACCAAACAGCTTAGCGTGGAAATGCTTTGTCCAAAGAATGCTACATGACCTATACAACTGTGCCTAAATGAAAATGGATCTTAATTTTTTTGGCAAAAACCCAACAGACAAAAAAGCAGATTATGTATAAAGATATCATCTTGTTCTTTTTTTTTTATCTTCACGAACAGACCACATTCTATATTACTTCAGATGATTATTTTATTACTTACGTTAAGGGAAGTACATTTTGTGACGGCATCTGCGATCTGACTTTCGAGTTCTGATGAAAACGAGAACATATCAATCAATGTCGTTTCGCTAGATAAACACAAACGGCACACTCCACTAATAATTTTTTCATGTAATGATATTTTCTCCATTTTCAATTCATTTTTAATCAACACATTACAGAGGAAACGTTCGTCCAAATACACAGAATTTGTGTTATTCTTGGAGTGTAACTCCGGCAACGGTCAATGCGAAAGACTAAATCGTAGTCTTGAATCGTTTATAAGAGGTGTCAAATATTTAGTATCTGATCTTGAATTGTCAACTGAAAAAACACTACGATACCAAGGATAAAAAAATGGTGCCAAACTTCTTAGGAGGTTATGAAACGTCGAGAAATTTTGGTCCGACCTCTAGGTCCCGCCAATAGTGTAAGTGCCTTATGGCAAATACACTAATTAGTACACAATACAGTGGACTTCCGGTAATCCGACAAACATTTTGCAGGGCAGTGTCGAGCTATTGAATTTGTCGGATTATAGAGTACTGCCTAAGAATATCACATTTTTCTTTAATTGTTAGCGCTTTGTGCTTTCGCTTCTGAGCTTGTGACGACATTACTAGGTACGAATACGTAATACACAATGAATAAACAGTAAACAATGAACACACGCTAGACCGCACCGCTATCTTCTTCAAACTACAAATTCAAACTAAGCAATCAGAATCAAAACAATACCCTACGCGTCGAGCACAATTATTAGTGGTGGTGCGTACAAGTTATAACTTGTTCAATCATGCATTAGCGAAAATTGTCAAAAAAATATTCAATAATAAATAATAGACCATGTCGGATTACAGGGGGTGCCGGATTAGACAGGGGCCGGATTACCGGGTGTCCACTGTAATACGAATGTATACATTTTTTAAAATTATATATACTACTTTTTTATTAATTTGTTTTTATCAGACAAATATCACGTCAAAACTTAGAGTAAACCTAATCATTTGATGAGAGTTGATTAGATTTGTGACGATTTAAAACGGCCAACAGGGATTGACACATCGCAAACGTGACACAAATATGGCTTCTCACCAGTATGTAGGAAATGGTAATTACTTACTTGATTGACTGAAGCAGCAATTACAAAATATGTCACATTTATATGAATTGAGTTTTAATCATATATATTAATACGCTAAGGTTTTTTAATTATTGATTTTATTGGCCTTTGTTATTAAATAAGAAATAATACTTATGTAATCGCAGTTCATTCAGATATTACTGTATTTTTTAAGGTTTTGTCAGTCATTTTCACATGTTAAACAAAAGCATTGCAATTTTATTTGTATCAAAAATCAAAGTTGAAATAAACAAGTTGTTTATATATACATTATACATAGTGTAATACAGAAATATGAATACAATCAGTAAAATATTCAAACAAAGGTCCACAAATTTACAAATCTTGATCAACATGGTTTCTCGCCCGTATGTACTTGCTGGTGACGTCTCAAACTAGATGATAAGCTGAAACACTTATTACAAATGTCACACCGGTGCGGCTTCTTATCAGTATGTGAACGCTGGTGTCTTCTCAAATGACCGATATCCCCAAAACACTTATTACAAACGTCACATTTATACGGTTTCTCCCCGGTATGTAAACGCCGATGTCTTCCCAAAGCACCGCTTGTCGTGAAACACTTAGTGCAAACGTCACACTGATATGGCTTCTCACCGGTATGTATGCGCTGGTGTCTTCTGTAAGTAGTCAAATCCTTGAAACACTTAAGACAATCGATACACTGAAATGGCTTCTCACCCGTATGGACGCGTTGGTGACTTCTCAAATGAGCTGAACTGATAAAACGCTTATTACAAACGTCACACTGATATGGCTTTTCACCTGTATGCAAACGCTGGTGATCACCCAAATGACTATTTGTCCTGAAACACTTATTACAAACGTCACATTTGTATGGTTTCTCCCCAGTATGCAATCGTTTGTGAACCCTCAAAACCCCTGACTGGCTGAAACTTTTATTGCAAACGTCACACCGATATGGCTTCACACCAGTATGGCAACGCTGATGTACTTTCAATTTACTTGAACAGTTGAAATTCTTGGTACAAAGGTCACACTGAAACTTCTTCTTACCAGCATGTGCGCATTCATGTTTTCTTAGAATATCCAAATTATTGAAACATCTATCGCATACATCGCACTGATATGAGGTTATAATTTCATCATTGGTCATTTCGGTTTCCGATTTTATAATCTGACTTGACCCGAAATCAGTTAATACCTTGGTATCTCTATCATTTATAATTGGTTCTGACTTGACAATCAGGTTAGGATTAAAAACAGTATCTTTGCTATTTATATCAACTTCCCTAATCGGTTTTGATCCAGTGTCCAATGGATCAACTATATTTTCTACTATATCTATTTCAAATTCTTCACAACCGCTCTCGAAATATTTAACTTCAGGTTTTATTTCCTCACAGTTGGTACTGTTATCTTCCTTGCTCAGTTTAGCAACGTTAGTTTCCATAAAATTATTCCCAGTTATATCTGGAAGTAGTATTGAATTTCCAAGTACTGTTTGCTTATCGTCATTTTGGAATTGTTTCAGATATAATTGCAGCGTTTGATCAGATTGATGAGCTTTCCTTTGAAAACTTTGCGTTTTGACGAGTTGCATGTAACAAGACTCACATATAGTTGTAGGCAATTTAATGTGTTTCACTACCTACAAAGAAATCATTCTTTTGAAGTTTTATACAGCTACTAGCTTAAATAACCCTAGTAACATATAACACTAACAATCAGTTTCATTGAAGCCAGTGACCAAACAGCTTAGCGTAGAAATGCATTGTCCAAAGAATGCTACATGACCTATGCAACTGTGCCTAAATGAAAATGGATCTTAATTTTTTTGGCAAAAACCCAACAGACAAAAAAGCAGATTATGTATAAAGATATCATTTTGTTCTTTTTTTTTATCTTCACGAACAGACCACATTCTATATTACTTCAGATGATTATCTTATTACTTACGTTAAGGGAAGTACATTTTGTGACAGCATCTGCGATCTGACTTTCGAGTTCCGATGAAAACGAGAACATATCAATTAGTGCCCCGTCGCCAGATAAACACAAACGGCACACTCCACTAATAATTTTTTCATGTAATGATATTTTCTCCATTTTCAATTGATTTTAATCAACAACTTACAGAGGAAACGTTCGTCCAAATACACAGAATTGGTGTTATTCTTGGAGTGTAACTCCGGCAACGGTCAATGCGAAAGACTAAATCGTAGTCTTGAATCGTTTATAAGAGGTGTCAAATTTTTAGTATCTGATCTTGAATTGTCAACTGAAAAAACACTACGATACCAAGGATAAAAAAAAAATGGTGCCAAACTTCTTAGGAGGTTATGAAACGTCGAGAAATTTTGGTCCGACCTCTAGGTCCCGCCATCCGACCGACGCCAATAGTGTAAGTGCCTTATGGCAAATACACTAATTAGTACACAATACAGTGGACTCCCGGTAATCCGACAAACATTTTGCAGGGCAGTGTCGGGCTATTGAATTTGTCGGATTATAGAGTACTGCCTAAGAATATCACATTTTTCTTTAATTGTTAGCGTTTTGTGCTTTCGCTTCTGAGCTTGTGACGACATTACTAGGTACGAATACGTAATACACAATGAATAAACAGTAAACAATGAACACACGCTAGACCGCACCGCTATCTTCTTCAAACTACAAATTCAAACTAAGCAATCAGAATGAAAACAATACCCTACGCGTCGAGCACAATTATTAGTGGTGGTGCGTACAAGTTATCACTTGTTCAATCATGCATTAGCGAAAATTGACAAAAAAATATTCAATAATAAATAATAGACCATGTCGGATTACAGGGGGTACCGGATTAGACAGGGGCCGGATTACCGGGGGTCCACTGTAATACGAATGTATACATTTTTTATAATTATATATACTTTTTTATCAACTTGTTTTTATCAGACAAATGACACGTCAAAACTTAGAGTAAACCTAATCATTTGATGAGAGTTGATTAGATTTGTGACGATTTAAAACGGCCAACAGGGAATGACACATCGCAAACGTGACACAAATATGGCTTCTCACCAGTATGTAGGAAATGGTAATTACTTACTTGATTGACTGAAGCAGCAATTACAAATGTCACATTTATATGAATTGAGTTTTAATCATATATATTAATACGCTAAGGTTAAAGATGTTTGCCTCCCTTTTTAGAAAAAACCTCACAATTTCTCCGCATAAATTATATATCATTTTACAGATAATTGCTTGCTCTACTGACATCGACAACCAAAAAATTTATTATTGTTTTTGTTTTTGTAAATTAATTAAAATACAGCAACGCTGAACAACGTCTACCATCTGACGGCTTTAATTTTTAAACAACGTCAACACTTCGATCTGTCATCTGATCTTCATATTGTAATACAACAGACACAATACTGCATACTGCCATCTGACGGCTTGGCTCAACGCTTTTGCTACTTGCGCCTCTATATGACAATTTTAGTAAAATATTTCTTCGATCTGTCATCTGAGCTTCATATTGTAATACAACAAAAAGAAGAACGTTATAAGCAGTGTGCAAAATCAGAAACGAATTGAATATCTGCAATCATATTTAAAAAATAATTTTGTAAAGTGATAATTATTATACTTATTTAGTGCGAATAATTCGCACAGGTCACACTAGTTATTTTGTATTATGTACTTAATTATATGTTTTTTTTTTTAATTATTGATTTTATTGGCCTTTGTTATTAAATAAGAAATAATACTTATGTAATCGCAGTTCATTCAGATATTACTGTATTTTTTAAGGTTTTGTCAGTCATTTTTACATGTTAAACAAAAGCATTGCAATTTTATTTGTATTAAAAATCAAAGTTGAAATAAACAAGTTGTTTATATATACATTATACATAGTGTAATACAGAAATATAAATACATCAGTAAAATATTCAAACAAAGGTCCACAAATCTTCATCAACATGGTTTCTCGCCCGTATGTACTTGCTGGTGACGTCTCAAATTAGATGATAAGCTGAAACACTTATTACAAATGTCACACCGGTGCGGCTTCTCACCAGTATGTGAACGCTGGTGTCTTCTCAAATGACCGATATCCCCAAAACACTTATTACAAACGTCACATTTATACGGTTTCTCCCCGGTATGTAAACGCTGATGTCTTCCCAAATTACCGTTTGTCATGAAACACTTAGTGCAAACGTCACACTGATATGGCTTCTCACCCGTGTGTATGCGCTGGTGTCTTCTGTAAGTAGTCCAATCCTTGAAACACTTAAGACAATCGATACACTGATATGGCTTCTCACCCGTGTGTATGCGCTGGTGTCTTCTGTAAGTAGCCAAATCCTTGAAACACTTAAGACAATCGATACACTGAAATGGCTTCTCATCCGTATGGACGCGTTGGTGACTTCTCAAATGAGCTGAACTGATAAAACGCTTATTACAAACGTCACACCGATATCGCTTCACACCAGTATGGCAACGCTGATGTACTTTCAATTTAATTGAACAGTTGAAATTCTTGGTACAAAGGTCACACTGAAACTTCTTCTTACCAGCATGTGCGCACTCATGTTTTCTTAGAATATCCAAATTATTGAAACATCTATCGCATACATCGCACTGATATGAGGCTATAATTTCATCATTGGTCATTTCGGTTTCCGATTTTATAATCTGACTTGACCCGAAATCAGTTAATACTTTGGTATCTCTATCATTTATAATTGGTTCTGACTTGACAATCAGGTTAGGATTAAAAACAGTATCTTTGCTATTTATATCAACTTCCCTAATCGGTTTTGATCCAGTGTCCAATGGATCCACTATATTTTCTACAATATCTATTTCAAATTCTTCACATTCGCTCTCGAAATATTTAACTTCAGGTTTTATTTCCTCACAGTTGGTACTGTTATCTTCCTTGCCCAGTTTAGCAACGTTAGTTTCCATAAAATTATTCCTAGTTATATCTGGAAGTAGTATTGAATTTCCAAGTACTGTTTGCTTATCGTCATTTTGGAATTGTTTCAGATATAATTGCAGCGTTTTATCAGATTGATGAGCTTTCCTTTGAAAACTCTGAGTTTTGACGAGTTGCATGTAACAAGGTTCACATATAGTTGTAGGCAATTTAATATGTTTCACTACCTACAAAGAAATCATTCTTTTAAAGTTTTATACAGCTACTAGCTTAAATAACTCTAGTAATATATAATTGTGGTGTTGTCTGCTCTTCATAACTTAGAGTTTTTTCTCATTTTTAAAAGTGTGTACTTAACACTAACTGTCAGTTCCGGTGACCAATTAATGCATTGCCTAAAGAATGCTATATGACCTACACAACCGTACCCAAATGAAAATTGACCGCAATTTTTTTTTTGCAAAAACCCAAACAGACAGGAAAAGCAGACTAAGTAGTATAATGTAATGTATAAGATATCAACTTGTTTTTTTTTTAATCTTCACAAACAGAGCACATTCTCTATTACTTCAGATAATATTATCCTATTACTTACGTTAAGGGAAGTACATTTTGTGACAGCATCTGCTATCTGACTTTCGAGTTCCGATGAAAACGAGAACATATCAATCAATATCGCTTCGCTAGATAAACACAAACGACATACTCCACTAATAATTTTTTCATGTAATGGCATGTTTTCCATTTTGAATTGATTTTGATTCAACACTTTACAGAAGAAACGCTCATTCAAATGCACAGAATTGGTGTTTTTCCTGAGAGTGAAACTCCGGCTATGGTCAATGTGAAAGCCTAAATCGTAGTCTTGAATTGTTACAATATTTCGTATCTGACCTTGAATTATACATGCTCATTTCCCTTATTTCACATTAATAAAAGAGTCAGCTCTTTTCCAGTCTTTGAAACTAAAAATACACTGCGATACCAAGGATACAATAGAGGATTAAATAATAAAAATTTAAGGCCCCTTCACACGATACAGGATTTTCTGCTCGCTAGGTTGCTTGGAGTCTTGCGGGCAGCTTTGCACGCTACGCTGTTGGATGTGACTTCACTGATTGGTCCGCTGCTCGCTATCTTGCTATATTTGGGTGATAGGTTCAGTGCTATTTTTCATGCAGCGCTGCCTGCAAGTTTGAGAATTTGGCCAATTATGGAGTCGTATTTTATCACGTGATATCGTCTGATTTTCGTTAAATATGGTGTTGTTTGAAAAAGCTTTCAAGTGAACAGCGATGGAACCAAAAGTTGTAAAATCAAAATGTAAATGGACTCGACAGGAAATAATTTTTTGCTTTGATTTTTCTCTTCTCTCCCGAAGCTTTTCAATCATTATTAAATACATTTTTTATAATTGTATATATTTTTTATCAACCTGTCTTTATCAAAGTCAAATGACACGTCCAAACATAGTAAAACTAATCATTTGATGAGTGTTGTTTAAACCGGCCAACGTCACACAGATATGGCTTCTCACCAGTATGTAGGAGTTGGTTATTACTAAAACTACTTGATTGACGGGAACAGCTATCACGTCATCTCACATTGATATGAGTTGAGTTTTAATTTTTTTGTATTTTTCTCAGTTCGTTTTCACATTTTAAACAAAAGCATTGTAATTTTATTTGTATCAAAAATCAAAGTTGAAATAAACAAGTTGTCTTAAAATAATTATATATACATAGGTATATACATTATACATTGTATAATACAGAAATATGAATACATCAGTAAAATATTCAAACAAAGGTCCACAAATTTACAAATCTTCATCAACATGGTTTCTCGCCCGTATGTACTTGCTGATGACGTCTTAAACTAGAAGATAAGCTGAAACACTTATTACAAATGTCACACCGATGCGGTTTCTCACCAGTATGTGAACGCTGGTGTCTTCTCAAATGACCTATATCCCCAAAACATTTATTACAAACGTCACATTTATACGGTTTCTCCCCGGTATGTAAGCGCCGATGTCTTCCCAAATCACCGCTTGTCGTGAAACACTTAGTGCAAACGTCACACTGATATGGCTTCTCACCGGTATGTATGCGCTGGTGTCTTCTGTAAGTAGCCAAATCCTTGAAACACTTAAGACAATCGATACACTGAAATGGCTTCTCACCCGTATGGACGCGTTGGTGACTTCTCAAATGAGCTGAACTGATAAAACACTTGTTACAAACGTCACACTGGTAAGGCCTTTCACCCGTGTGAGTTTTCCTGTGTTTTGCCAAATTACTTGAGCTGCTGAAACTCTTATTACAGACATCGCACTGGTTCTCATCGGAATGAGATCTCTGATGTTTGATCAAATTACTTGAAATACTAAAACGCATATTACAAACGTCACACTGATATGGCTTCTCACCTGTATGTAAACGCTGGTGATCGCACATATCACTATTTGTCGCGAAACACTTATTACAAACGTCACACTTATATGGTTTCTCACTAGTATGTACGCGTTCGTGAATTCGCAAAATATCCAACTGGCTGAAAGACTTATTGCAAACTTTACATCGATATGGATTCTTGTCTGTATGGCAACGCTGATGTATTTTCAATTTACTTGAAAAGCTGAAACTCTTTGGACAAACGTCGCACTGATATCGCTTCTCACCAGTATGTATGTATGTATGTTTTCTCAAAATTTTTGAATCAGTGAAACATTTTTCACAGATGTCGCACTGATATGACGCTACAATTTGATCATTAATAATTTCGTTGTCCGATTTTATAATCTTCTGACTTGGCACGACATCAGTTAATAAATCAGGATCAATACCAAACTGATCACTATCATTTAGAATCGGCTCAGACTTTACAATAAGATTAGGATTAAAAAGAGAGTCGTTGCTAATAGTATCATCCCAAATCGGTTGTGATCCGGTTTCTAACGGATCAACTTTCTTTTCTATGAAATCCATTTCAAATTCTTCACAACCGCTTTCGAAATATTTAACTTCAGGCGTTATTTCTTTACAGTTGGTACTGTTATCTTCCTTGCCCAGTTTAGTAACTTTAGTTTCAATAAAATTATTCCCAGTTATATCTGGAAGTGTAACTGAATTTCCACGAAATGTTTGCTTATCATCTTGCAATTGTTTCAGATACAACTGCAGCGTTTGATCAGATTGAAGAGCTTGTCTCTGAAAATTCTGCGTTTTGATGAGTTGCGTGTAACAAGATTCACATATAGTTGTAGGCAATTTGATATGTTTCTCTACCTACAAAGGTACCATTCTGTTAAAAGTTTTAAACAACCCATAAAAATTTTTAATTTAGATGATTATGATGTTACTTACGTTAACGGAAGTACACTTTGTGACAGCATCTGCGATCAGACTTTCGAGTTCCGATGAAAACGTGAACATATCAATTAGTGCTCCGTTGCCAGACAAACACAAACGACACACTCCACTAATAATTTTCTCATGTAAATTATTTTCCATTTTGAATTGATTTTAATTCTATACCTTGAAAAAGACGTCACGTTCGTTGAAAGGGCAGGGTTCCCAAATGAATTATTTTTGTCTCAGATGTCGCTTCCAAAAGTCAGTAGAAAACAGGTGTGTGCGATATTAAAAGAAAATTTAAATTATCGAGCAATTTCCAGACAAATATATTAACAAAAAAATATAATTAATACATTAACGTTTCGATCTGGATTTGGATCGTCTTCAGAACTGATCTAAAAATATAAAAAGTAATTAATATTTAGTTTCTATTTATTTTTAATGAAATTCGTGAAAGATTTTTTAATATTCACGAATTTCATTAAAAATAAATAGAAACTAAATATTAATTACTTTTTATATTTTTAGATCAGTTCTGAAGAAGGTCCAAATCCGGATCGAACGTTAATGTATTAATTATATTTTTTGTTAATATATTAGTCTGAAAAATTGGTCGATAATTTTATTTATTGAAGAGTTCTAATCAGACGTTAAACAACGATTAAAAATAATATACTTTTATTCTATACTGTGCATAGGAATAAAATTGCAATCGAACCATTAGGGTGCAAACAAATACTTCTGTCTTTTTTTACGCCATAAGCACTGGCGTATCCAGGAGCGCAAAAACAACACGGGGGACCCGGCGTAAGAAATTTCTAATTTGCTCCATCCTGGGCCAAAAACTGGGTACGCCAATGTAACGTCATAGAAAAAGACAAAGTTTTTGAAACAGAGATACTTTATGCAGATTGAATGCAAGTACATCAACCAATCCTATCATCGGTGAAATCAGGGAATTACATCGAAGAAAGAGACGCAGATATATATTCGATACGCTTTTTGGCTTCGCTCACCGCACATTGAGTAGATAGACAATGATTCATATAGTAAATTATTAAATATATGGTATAACATTAATATATAGCAATATTAAACACTTGTTATTTTTATTTAAACTAAATACTCTTTTCGTAGTAGGTAACTGGAAACGAATAAGGAGACTTTATATGATAATATTTATAAGGGGTTCTACTTTTCTCTAGATTTTAGATTGAAATTAGTAAACATGTAGGCTAAACGCAAAATGGGTAAATCTACTGATTTTTAAGTAGATTTGCTCACAGCACACTAATGTTACCGGTCTTTAGAAAAAGGCGAGCGCTTCTCTCTTATATTGTCATCACTGCATTGTATTAATTAATGCTAGGTACATTTATATAGTATTACGTCTAAGGTATAAACATACGTCTGTATAGTATAGTGCCCGCGGTGAGAGTTGAAGCCCTGGCACGTCATCAACAATATGGTAGTGAACGCCTACTTGCCCGCAGACAGTGGCGTGTGGAATAAATTCGACATATCCATTTATAGCGGTAGAATAAAAATAAACACTCGACACATTCGATCTCCGAAACAGCCAATATCAAGCTAAAAGGCGGGCGCAATGCGTTCACGTCACTATGAAGCGGTGGCTTCATCTTTCGCCGCAGCTATTATATTTAATTTAAAATTATTTTTCTAATTATAATTAAAATTTTGTAACACAAATTACTACAAACTAAACATCTGAGTGTAAAGACTTATGTCTAAACAAACTGCTTGAATGGGAGAAAGATTTATCACAAACGTCACACTGATACGGCTTCTCCCCGGTATGAACACGTTGATGAACTTTTAAATGACCTAAGTCCCTGTATCTTTTATTACAAACGTCACACTGATACGGTTTCTCACCAGTATGAGAACGCTGATGAGACTTCAGATTACCTAAATTGCTGAAACTCTTATTACATATGTCACACAAATATGGCCTCTCACCAGTATGAGAGCGTTGATGCAATTTTAAATTAACGGAACTGCTGAAACCCGTGTTACAAACGTCACATTGATACGGTTTCTCACCAGTATGAGAGCGCTGGTGTCTTCCCAAAGCGCCGTTTGTCGTAAAACACTTATCACAATTGTCACATTTATATGGTTTCTCACCAGTATGTACGCGTTCGTGAATTCTCAAAATACCTAATTGGATGAAACTCTTATTACAAACGTCACACTGATACGGCTTCTCACCAGTATGTACGCGTTGGTGTTTTTTCAAAGTATCTGATAATCTGAAACACTGATTACAAACGTCACACTGATATGGCTTCTCACCGGTATGTAGACGCTGGTGTGTTCTCAAATGAACCAATTGGTTGAATCTCTTGTTGCAAGTGTCACATTTATATGGCTTCTCACCAGTATGTATGCGTTCGTGTGTTCTCAAAATACCGATCTGAATGAAACTTTTATTACAAACGTCACAGCGATATAGCTTCTCCCCAGTATGGGAACGGCGATGTTTTCTCAACATATCAGAATGGCTGAAACATTTATTACATTCGTCACACTGATACGACGCAATCATTTTATCATTGTTTTGTTCACATTCCGATTTTGTGTTCTTTTGATGTAACGCGAAATCATTTGATACTTCTATATCGTTGTCGAGCGTATCATTGTCTTTTATTATCGGTTCAGATTTTACTATCAAGTTAGTATCAAAAGCCGAGACTTTGCCTGGACTATAAACATTACATTCCGTGCGTGATGTTGACTCTGAAGCAAAAACTTTATTTTCTTTAATATCAATTTCGTGTTCTTCACAGTCGCTTTCGGAGTATTTAATCTTCACTTCTATCTCATTCTGAGTAGTAGTATTGGTTTCATTGCAAAGACCATCATTATCTGGAAGTATCGTTGAATTTTCAAGTGTGCTTTGATCACCATCCTGCAATCGCTTCAAATAGACCTGCAGGGTTCTTTCAGATTTAACCGCCTGCATTTGAAATTTCTGCGTTTTGACGAGTTGCGTGTAACAAGTCTCACATATAGTTGTAGGCAATTTGATGTGTTTCTCTACCTATAAAGACACCGCTCTGTTAAAACGTTTATATAACTACTAGATTAAACAACTCTTTGTTATATATTAGCATTTAATCACGATGTTCTCTGTGCTTTTCATGATTTAGCGTTTTTCCCATTTTAATAATACTGTCCTCAATAGCTTAGCGTGAGATATATATTGTCTAAAGAATGCTATATGACCTACATGAGGAAATGAAAATGGATTTTAAATTGTTCTGAAAAAACGCACAAAGTGGGAAAAGCAGAAACTTCAGATGATTATCTTGTTACTTACGTTAACGGAAGTACATTTTGTGACAGCAGCTGCGATTTGACTTTCGAGTTCCGATGAAAACGAGAACATATCAATTAGTGCCCCGTCGCCAGATAAACACAAACGGCACACTCCACTAATAATTTTTTCATGTAATATTTTTTCCATTTTGAATTGATTTTAAATTCAATACCCTGAAATAGACAACGCTCGTTTAAAGCGCAGGGTTCCCAAAATGAATTATTTTTCTCACGGTAAACGCGATCCCAAAAGTCAGTAGAAATCAGGTGTGTGCGATTTTAACATTCATAGGCATTTAAAATGAAATTAAAAAAATATATGTTAATAACAAATATATTTAGCAATATTACTTTATGCATCATCATAATAAAATAATTTTCATATTAACCATTGTCTGACCCAGAACCGTCATTGGTCAGCCCTTCGTTGCTTTGTTTTTTCATATATTTTCAACACCTAATTGCCCGAACACACAAATGAAATTAAAACGGGAAATTATTCAGCTTAATGCGGTTTTTAGCTCTCTGTTTTGGGTTTTTTAAATTTTATATAATTATTCTGTTCATAGGACGCTTAAAAATTATTTAATTTGATTTTCCTACGATCTGATTTTTTTTGCACAATATGAAAACGAATAAAGAGATCCAAATCTTCTTTGTTTCCGGACTTATTTCGTGGTCCATTGGTATTTCTACCTGTCGTTTCGTCTACAACTGGGGTTCCTAACAATCCACTCGAACTACAAAATAAGGTTCAATCATCTAATTGACGAATTTTCTTATTGGTGCCACGATAACTCTTTATGCTTAAATCTGAGTAAAACTCTGTATATGGTTTTCCATACTCCTCAGGGAAATAGGAATATTAATCTGACCGTAGTATCTAATAACATTCCGCTAGAAAAAACAGATTCCTTTAACTTCTTAGGTGTGACTATTTCTGATACCCTAAACTGGACTGAACACATTTCCAATTTAAGTTCTAAGCTAGCAAGATCTTTATTTGCGCTGCGGAAAATACATCATAGTTGCTATGATCTTAATTTAGACCTGACTACTTACTCTGCATATTTCTTCCAACACGTCAAATATGGAATCATGTTTTGGGGCTGTAGCACCTCCGCGATCAATAGAATTTTTTTGCTGCAGAAAAAAGCCATTAGAACAATTTTTAACCTTGGCTTTCGAGATAGTTGTAAGGAGTATTTTGTGAAACATCACATCTTAACTGTTCCTTCAATGTATATTTATTTTTCTTTGTGCTATATACAAAAGCATAAAAACAGATTTTTTCTTTCTTGTACTAAACATAATTATCAAACACGTCACAATAAGAAAATCATTTTACTTAAGTGTAACTTATCACTACTTTTCAATAGTCCTGAGTGTGCGGCGCTACGAATACACAACACACTACCGGCACATTTAACTTCACTGCCATATTCTAAAAAGTCTGAATTAAAGAAAAGATTGCAATCATGTTGTTTATACTCAGTTAACGATTTTAAATAAATAAAATTATCGACCAATTTTATTTATTGAAGAGTTCTAATCAGACGTTAATCAAAGATTTGATTAACGATTTTAAATTTTAATATAAATCTTTTTATTCAAATTTTCTTTGTGTAATTTTAATGTACCTACTTGATGCTATAACATTCCATTGGAATTTTAAATAAAGATAATTAAAATTAAAAAAAAAAAATAAAAAATATAACATTATCAAAGGCGATGTGATAGCGGACGAAGTGTCCTTCTAGGCTGCTCACAGGTAAGTGCCTTTGATAATGTCTACCGCAGTTATAGACGAAACGTCCGGTAGAAATACCAATGGACCACGGCATTCAGCCCGGAAACCAAGAACATTTGGATCAACACCGGCCGTGAAAGCCTACACACTTGGACGAATAAGGAGACTTTATATAATAATATTTAAAAGTGGAATTCATTTTCCATTTATTTTTAAATTTCAGATTGAAATCAGTACACATGTAGGCCAAACGTAAAATCAGTAGATCTTCTGATTTTCCAGTAGATTAGTGCTCAGTTGCAGAAAGCAATGTCAGAAAATCCGATTCGACAATGAACTTTTAGATATTATGTGAACAACATAGGATTTATAAACCCCATTTAATATCGCTTTTATGTCCTTCAAAAGTGCTGATATCTCTAATCACCAGTATGTAAACGTTGGTGTCTTTTCAAGTCACTCTTCGAAGTAAAACACTTATTACAAACGTCACACTGATACGGTTTCTCACCAGTATGAAAGCGTTGGTGTATTCCCAAAGCGCCGTTTGTCGTAAAACACTTCTTACAAACGTCACACTGGTATGGCTTCTCACCAGTATGCACCCGTTCGTGTACTCTCAAATAGCTCAACTGGGCGAAACTCTTATTACAAATGTCACACTGATACGGCTTCTCACCAGTATGTACGCGTTGGTGTTTTTTCCAAGTTTCTGATAATCTGAAACACTGATTACAAACGTCACACTGATATGGCTTCTCACCGGTATGTAGAAGTTGATGTCTTCTCAAATGAACCAATTGATTGAATCTCTTGTTACAAACGTCACATTTATAAGGCTTCTCACCAGTATGTATGCGCTGGTGAGTTTTGAAATTACTAAGGTCCTTGAAACTCTTATCGCAAACGTCACAGCGATGTAGCTTCTCCCCAGTATGGGAACGGCGATGTTTTCTCAACAAATCAGAATGGCTGAAACATTTATTACATTCAAAACACTGATACGACGCTCCCATTTTATCATTGGATTGTTCACATTCCGATTTTGTATTCTTTTGATGTAACGCTAAATCATTTGATACTTCTATATCGTTGTCGAGCGTATCATTGTCTTTTATCGGTTCAGATTTTACTATCAAGTTAGTATCAAAAGCCGAAACTTTGTCAGGACTATAAACATCACATTCCGTGTGTGATGTAGAATCTGAAGCAAAAACTTTATTTTCTTTAATATCAATTTCGTGTTCTTCACAGTCGCTTTCGGAGTATTTAATCTTCACTTCTATCTCATTCTGAGTAGTAGCATTGGTTTCATTGCAAAGACCATCATTATCTGGAAGAATCGTTGAATTTTCAAGTGTGCTTTGATCACCATCCTGCAATCGCTTCAAATAGACCTGCAGGGTTCTGTCAGATTTAAGCGCTTGCATTTGAAATTTCTGCGTTTTGATGAGTTGCATGTAACAAGTCTCACATATATTTGTAGGCAATTTGATGTGTTTCTCTACCTATAAAGACACCGTTCTGTTAAAACGTTTATATAACTACTGGATTAGCATTTTATCGCGGTGTTCTCTGTGCTCTTCATGATTTAGCGTTTTTCCCATTTTAATAATACTGTCAGTTTCGGGGAAACACCTCAATAGCTTAGCGTGGGATATATTGTCTAAAGAATGCTATATGACCTACATGAGTAAATGAAAATGGATTTTAAATTGTTCTGAAAAAACGCACAAGTGGGAAAAGCAGAAACTTCAGATGATTATCATGTTACTTACGTTAACGGAAGTACATTTTGTCACAGCAGCTGCGATTTGACTTTCGAGTTCCGATGAAAACGAGAACATATCAATTAGTGCCCCGTCGCCAGATAAACACAAACGACACACTCCACTAATAATTTTTTCATGTAATATATTTTCCATTTTGAATTGATTTTAAATTTAATACCCTGAAATAGACAACGCTCGTTTAAAGCGCAGGGTTCCCAAAATGAATTATTTTTCTCACGGTAAACGCGATCCCAAAAGTCAGTAGAAATCAGGTGTGTGCGATTGTAACATTCATGGGCATTTAAAATGAAATTAAGAAAATGGTTGTCTGTAAAGTAGGTTTACGGACGATAGTTTTACGTGATAACGTATTCCGTAATACATAACCTAAACCTCCCAAAATTTGGTTTCAATCCGCTTATCCTTGGTGTCGGAATGATAAGAAATGTCAAAAGTGACGTTTGCAACTTACAAAGTATTATGTTCTAATAATAATTAGTTATTCCAATACTTAACTTAGCAGGCTTTGCATTTCACAATATACTAATGTTAAAAAATTGAATTAAACATTAGAAATGCAGCTGTTTTCATGTTAAGACAAGACATACGTTTGCTTCTAATTTCCATGTACGGCAAACAAAGACAACCGACCGCGTCGCGTCATGCATTACACAACATTGCATTTATACAGCTATTTTTCTATATAAATTTGTATAAAATATTTTTCTATATAAATTTGTATAAAAAAAACTGTTTAGGCAAATTCTGTTATACGAAATCTATGTAAAATGTTCTCCTCTTTCGTTTAAGACTGGTTTCAAACCGATCTGATTTAAATTGAGCGAGAAATTAGCAAAAAGCACGCACAGGGTCAGGCGGAACGTTACGCGTTAGAAACGTTAGGAACGTTACGTTACACTTTTTCGAACATGCAGCCGGTGTTTTATCAATTTATAATATTGGTAATTCATCAATTTATAAGACGTTATCACGTCAAAAAATATATGTTAATAACAAAAATATTTAGCAATATTACTTTTTGCAGTAGGTATCGAAATAAAAACGAAAATCAAATAAATATTAGCTCATTAATTATCATCATAATAAAATAATTTTCATATTAGCCATTGTCTGACCCAGAACCGTCATTGGTCAGTTCTTCGTCGCTTTATTTTTTCAGTACCTGGGTGATCGAGCTTTGCTCAGAAAGTTAAATAAAATACTGATATGCTCATTGTTTGTATAAAATTCTAAAACCTACTTACAATATTTAAGTATTTTCATACGTCAAAAAATTGATTTTTATAATGATAAAATTTGTAAGAAAACGATTTTTTCGAGAGATGAGACCTAGCTAAAGCTATTTTTTGTCCCCCAAAATCCCTTTTCAGTAAATTTCATCCAAATCGTTAGGGCCGTTTTCGAGAAAATATTTAGGGACATAGGTAGGTACAAGATTAGCTCGTTTAATAATATAGGGATAGGGATATATTTTCAACACCTAATCGCCGGAACAAACAAATGAAGTTAAAACGGGGAATTATTCAGCTTAATGCGGTTTTCAGCTTTCTGTTTTGGGTTTTTTAAATTTTATATAATTATTCTGTTCATAGGACGCTTAAAAATTATTTAATTTGATTTTCCTACGATCTGATTTTTTTGCACAATATGAAAACGAATAAAGAGATCCAAATCTTCTTGGTTTCCGGACTTATATGCCGTGGTCCATTGGTATTTCTACTTGACGTTTCGTCTACAACTGCGGTGGACATTACCAAAGGTGGTAGCGGACGAAGTGTCCTTCTAGGCTGCTTACAGGTAAGTGCCTTTGATAATGTCTACCGCAGATGTAGACGAAACGTCCGGTAGAAATACCAATGGTCCACGGCATACAGCCCGGAAACCTAGAAGATTAGGATCAACACTGGCCGTGAAAACCTACACACTTGGACGAATAAGGAGACTTTATATAATAATATTTAGAAGTGGAATGCATTTTCAATTTTTTATTAAATTTCAGACTGAAATCAGTACACATGTAGGCCAAACGTAAAATCAGTAGATCTTCTGATTTTCCAGTAGATTAGTGCTCAGTTGCAGAAAGCATTGTCAGAAAATCTGATTCGACAATGACCTTTTAGATATTATGTGAACAATATAGGATTTATAAAGCCCATTTATTGTCGTTTTTATGTCCTTCAAAACTGCTGATATCTCTAATCACCAGTATGTAAACGTTGGTGTCTTTTCAAGTCACTCTTCGAAGTAAAACACTTATTACAAACGTCACACTGATACGGTTTCTCACCAGTATGAAAGCGTTGGTGTATTCCCAAAGCGCCGTTTGTCGTAAAACACTTATTACAAATGTCACATTTATATGGTTTCTCACCAGTATGCACCCGTTCGTGCACTCTCAAATAGCTCAACTGGGCGAAACTCTTATTACAAATGTCACACTGATACGGCTTCTCACCAGTATGTACGCGTTGGTGTTTTTTCCAAGTTTCTGATAATCTGAAACACTGATTACAAACGTCACACTGATATGGCTTCTCACCGGTATGTAGAAGTTGATGTCTTCTCAAATGAACCAATTGATTGAATCTCTTGTTACAAACGTCACATTTATAAGGCTTCTCACCAGTATGTATGCGCTGGTGAGTTTTGAAATTACTAAGGTCCTTGAAACTCTTATCGCAAACGTCACAGCGATGTAGCTTCTCGCCAGTATGGGAACGGCGATGTTTTCTCAACAAATCAGAATGGCTGAAACATTTATTACATTGGTCACACTGATACGACGCAATCATTTTATCATTGGATTGTTCACATTCCGATTTTGTATTCTTTTGATGTAACGCTAAATCATTTGATACTTCTATATCGTTGTCGAGCGTATCATTGTCTTTTATCGGTTCAGATTTTACTATCAAGTTAGTATCAAAAGCCGAGAATTTGCCTGGACTATAAACATCACAATCCGTGTGTGGTGTAGAATCTGAAGCAAAAACTTTATTTTCTTTAATATCAATTTCGTGTTCTTCACAGTCGCTTTCCGAGTATTTAATCTTCACTTCTATCTCATTCTGAGTAGTAGCATTGGTTTCATTGCAAAGACCATCATTATCTGGAAGAATCGTTGAATTTTCAAGTGTGCTTTGATCACCATCCTGCAATCGCTTCAAATAGACCTGCAGGGTTCTGTCAGATTTAAGCGCTTGCATTTGAAATTTCTGCGTTTTGACGAGTTGCATGTAACAAGTCTCACATATGGTTGTAGGCAATTTGATATGTTTCTCTACCTATAAAGACACCGTTCTGTTAAAACGTTTATATAACTACTAGATTAGCATTTTATCGCGGTGTTCTCTGTGCTCTTCATGATTTAGCATTTTTCCCATTTTAATAATACTGTCAGTTTCGGGAAAACACCTCAAAAGCTTAGCGTGGGATACCTATATTGTCTAAAGAATGCTATATGACCTATATGAGTTAATGAAAATGGATTTTAAATTGTTCTGAAAAAACGCACAAGTGGGAAAAGCAGAAACTTCAGATGATTATTTTGTTACTTACGTTAACGGAAGTACATTTTGTGACAGCAGCTGCGATTTGACTTTCGAGTTCCGATGAAAACGAGAACATATCAATTAGTGCCCCGTCGCCAGATAAACACAAACGACACACTCCACTAATAATTTTTTCATTTAATATATTTTCCATTTTGAATTGATTTTAAATTCAACACCCTGAAATAGACAACGCAGGGTTCCCAAAATTAATTATTTTTCTCACGGTAAACGCGATCGCAAGTCAGTAGAAATCACGTGTGTGCGATTTTCAGCTTTCTGTTTTGGTTTTTTTAAATTTTATATAATTATTCTGTTCATAGGAAGCTTAAAAATTATTTAATTTGATTATTTTCCTACGATCTGATTTTTTTTGCTCAATATGGAAACGAATAAGGAGATCCAAATCTTCTTGGTTTCCGGGCTTATATGCCGTGGTCCATTGGTATTTCTACTTGACGTTTCGTCTACAACTGCGGTGGACATTACCAAAGGTGGTAGCGGGCGAAGTGTCCTTCTAGGCTGTTCACAGGTAAGTGCCTTTGATAATGTCTACCGCAGATGTAGACGAAACGTCCGGTAGAAATACCAATGGTCCACGGCATACAGCCCGGAAACCTAGAAGATTAGGATCAACACTGGCCGTGAAAACCTACACACTTGGACGAATAAGGAGACTTTATATAATAATATTTAGAAGTGGAATACATTTTCAATTTTTTATTAAATTTCAGACTGAAATCAGTACACATGTAGGCCAAACGTAAAATCAGTAGATCTTCTGATTTTACAGTAGATTAGTGCTCAGTTGCAGAAAGCATTGTCAGAAAATCCGATTCGACAATGAACTTTTAGATATTATGTGAACAACATAGGATTTATAAACCCCATTTATTGTCGTTTTTATGTACTTCAAAACTGCTGATATCTCTAATCACCAGTATGTAAACGTTGGTGTCTTTTCAAGTCACTCTTCGAAGTAAAACACTTATTACAAACGTCACATTGATACGGTTTCTCACCAGTATGTACGCGTTGGTGTTTTTTCAAATCACTGTTTGTCGTGAAACACTTCTTACAAACGTCACACTGGTATGGCTTCTCACCAGTATGCATGCGCTGATGTACTCTCAAATGACCTATATCCCCAAAACACGTATTACAAACGTCGCATTTATACGGCTTCTCACCAGTATGAGAGCGTTGGTGTCTTCCCAAAGCACCGCTTGTCGTAAAACACTTATTACAAACGTCACATTGATACGGTTTCTCACCAGTATGAGAGCGCTGGTGTCTTCCCAAATCACTGGTTGTCGTGAAACACTTCTTACAAACGTCACACTGATACGGCTTCTCACCAGTATGTATGCGATGGTGTTGTTTCAAAGTCCCTGATAATCTGAAACACTGATTACAAACGTCACACTGGTATGGCTTTGCGCCAGTATGTATGCGTTCGTGAGTTTTCAAAATACCGATCTGAATGAAACTTTTATTACAAACGTCACAGCGATATAGCTTCTCCCCAGTATGGGAACGGTGGTGTTTCCTCAACATATCAGAATCGCTCAAACATTTATTACATTCGTCACACTGATACGACGCAATCATTTTATCATTGGATTGTTCACATTCCGATTTTGTATTCTTTTGATATAACGCGAAATCATTTGATACTTCTATATCGTTGTCGAGCGTATCATTGTCTTTTATTATCGGTTCAGATTTTACTATCAAGTTAGTATCAAAAGCCGAGACTTTGTCAGGACTATAAACATTACATTCCGCGTGTGATGTTGAATCTAATGCAAAAACTTTATCTTCTTTAATATCAATTTCGTGTTCTTCACAGTCGCTTTCGGAGTATTTAATCTTCACTTCTATTTTATTCTGATTAGTAGCATTGGTTTCAATGCATGGACCGTCGATATCTGGAATTATGCTTTGATCATCATCCTGCAATCGTTTCAAATAATCCTGCAGGGTTCTGTCAGATTTAAGCGCCTGCATTTGAAATTTTTGCGTTTTGACGAGTTGCGTGTAACAAAATTCACATATAGTTGTAGGCAATTTGATATGTTTCTCTATCTACAATGAAAATCATCGAGTCAAAAATTTTATACAAAGCTCGTGATTATCTATTAGCAGTTAATTGCGGTGTTGGGTATGCTGTGTTACCATTTTTAAAAAGCCGATATAGAAATAAATTGTGATTGGTATATTATGATGTAACAAATATTCATATTCGCATTCTAAGCAGTTAGTTACTACTAATAATTACTAAGTTTTTCACGACAACACATACAAACGAAAAAAGTAGAATTTGCTATATAATATCGCAAGGGATGGATATCATCTAGTTTTTCTTTATCAATGATCACAAAACAGACGTAAGTTCCTCATTACTTTCGAATGATTATATTTTTAGGTTACTTACGTAAATGGAAGTACATTTTGTGACAGCTTCTGCGATTAGACTTTCCAGTTCTGATGAAAACGAGAACATATCAATAAGTGTCCCATCGCCAGATAAACACAAACGGCACACTCCACTAAAAATATTTTTTTGTAATGAAATGTCCATTTTGAACCAAAAACGTGGCCAAGACGATGCTATTCCTGAAACTATGACACTACGTGGCTACATCCAGTGTTGCAAGAACTTTTTTGTTTCGCGTACTAGATTAGGGTTGAAAAAAGTACTAGATAGACAGGTAAAATTTTAAAACGTCTGTAAACTAACTACAACTAACAATGTAGCTAAAAAATTTAGTCGGGTGTACAATTGAAGAGCAAAAAAAAAAACAATAACCTTAAAAAAATTTGACGTGTGCTAGGCATTTTTTTAATTTGTTGTGCTGGCGAATCCTGGGGTGGTGGGTAATTTCCCTTTTTTCGTTTGTTGTGGTGGGTGTGTGGACATTGGATATTAAAAAGTACTAGATTTTTGCTTCAACGTTCTAGCGTACAGAAAATGACAAAAAAGTACTAGATCTAGTACAATTGTACTAGACTGGCAACATATCTCATAAGTGATGTTACTCGCGAAAACTTATTCTTGCGTCGTCAAAAGATTCGGATGCGACAAATTTCCGAAAACTTATTCCTGCATGGGAGTTAAGTATATCAACTAACTTTAACTTGGCGTAGTTATTTTTAGGATTAACATGAGTGAAAAGGATAGAGTATGATTGTGACCTATTTCTATGTATTCTTTTAAGGGAGCCTAATTATTAAAAATCCGATAGATCCAATATTTGTGATTTTTTAATTATACAGTGTGTTCATTGAAAGTGGTGACAGGGAATATTTCGTGTATCCTACCAGGAAAAAATTTGAATAGTTACCGGACTTACCCTATGTCGGTATAGACGAATTGGGAATAATAAATTATTATTATTATTATTTGTTCAACATGAGATTTACTATCGGAAACTGCTGAGGTATATATTTTTGTACTTCAAACTGAACCGAAAGTGTACTTATTTAAATAATATAAATTTGTACATTATTAAATTTATATATTTCCATTATAATATTAATTTGTACATTATTAAACTTATATATTTTTCCTTATAACTTGTCAGCTAAAGACAAATAACATATAGAAAACTGTAGATATATCTAGGATGGAATGATTATAACACACGCATGTGATAATATGTTAAAAACGTGCGCTCGCGAGTTTTAAGAGTCACACGAGTGGTATTATTCCGCACAAGATATATACTAAATTTTTTTCACGTACAAATTAAATAGCTGGTTTTCACTTTATGAGCATTTAATTTTCAAAATTTTTGGCAGTTCACTATTTGAACCTAACCCACTTTTTAGGTTCAAATAATGCTGACAGGCGATTTTAGAACACGTTTTAGCTACTGCGTATGCGGGTGACGGGTTTCGAAACCGTTTGCTGGCTGCTTGGAACGAACCTATTGACTACTAGCGGTCCGCTCTGGCTTCGCCCGAATTTGTAGATTGATACAGTTTTTTTCCGTCGTCTAACGTTGCAAAATTGGTCTCCACGAAAGGGGTTTTATTTTTACGCGATAATTATATATATAGAAAAGAAACGAAACGGTTGATTTATGAGTCAAATTTGTTTATTGTAGGAAGACTACGTTTCGACACCTGTTTTGGTGTCTTCCTCAGGTCTTTAATTAATTGACATTAATTGACCATAACATCACAAAATCTAATTCATACTTTATTCATAGGTAAAGTATGAATTAGATTTTGTGATGTTATGGTCAATTAATGTCAATTAATTAAAGACCTGAGGAAGACACCAAAACAGGTGTCGAAACGTAGTCTTCCTACAATAAACAAATTTGACTCATAAATCAACCGTTTCGTTTCTTTTCTATATATACAATTGAGTGATCATGATTATTAATTATATATATAGCCTATGTCCAACCTGAAGGTCCATTCTAAATATTGGCGAAGAAAATTTTGAAATCGGTTGAGCATTTTATAGCGGGCAAAAAATATAAAATTAAAACTAAACATTTGTTGAGTGTTTTGGCTTATGATTGCTCAAACCGCTTAACCGGGCGAAACACTTATTACAAACGTCACACTTGTATGGTTTTTCACCTGTATGTACACGTTGGTGGTTTCTCAAATGATCTAATCTACTGAAATTCTTCATACAGACGTCACAATGATACGGTTTCTCACCGGTATGTAAACGCTGGTGAATTCTCAAGTCACCCATTAATTTGAAATGCTTATTACAAACGTCACACCGATACGGCTTCTCACCAGTATGTACGCGTTGGTGTCGTCTCAAAGTACCTGATTCGCTGAAACACTTATTGCAAACGTCACACTGATATGGTTTTTCACCGGTATGTGAACGTTGGTGTGCTTTCAAATAACTTTTTTCCCTGAAATTCTTCATACAAACGTCACACTGGTATGGTTTCTCACCAGTATGGGAGCGTTGGTGTGTTTTCAAATTATTTACATTGCTGAATTTCTTATTGCAAACGTCACACTGATATCTTTTCTCCTCAGTATGTAAACGTTGGTGTCTTTTCAAATCACCCTTCAATGTGAAACACTTATTACAAACGTCACACTTAAATGGTTTCTCACCAGTATGAGAACGCTGGTGTGCCTTCAAGTTGCACAAATAGTCGAAACTTTTATTGCAAATGTCACATTGATACGGCTTCTCCTTAGTATGTAACAGTCGGTGCCTTGTCAAATGGCCCATTGACGTGAAACAACTATTACAAACGTCGCACTTATATGGCCTCTCGCCAGTATGTACGCGTTTATGAATTTTCAAATTATACGAAAATTTAAAAGAATGTTTACAAACGTCACACTGAAATGGCTTCTCACCGGTATGTACAAGCTTATGTTTTTCTAAATCGTTAAAATATTTTTTACAGACGTCGCACTGATATGAAGTCATTAATTTATCACTGGATAATTCGTTCTCTGATGTGATATTTTCCTGGCTTAGCGAGAAATCATTTAAAATTTCGATGTCTTCCTTGTTATTTTCATCTGTTATAGGTTCAGCTTTTACAATCAAGTTCGGATTAAAAGTTGCTTCATCGCCAGAACAATGAACATCCCATTTCGCGTGGGAAGTCGTTTCTAGAGGGTCAACTTTCCTTTCTATTTTATTTATTTCAAATTCTTCAGAGTCGCTTGGGAAACATTTAACTTCAGGCTTCATTTCTTCACAGTACTCTACATCCTGATTACAATCGTTCCCGCCAATATTTGAAAGTAATTCTGAACTTCCAAGTATACTTTGTTTATCATCATTTTGCAATCGTTGCAGATAAACCTGCAGGATTTTTTCAGATTTGTGAACCTGAATTTGGAAATGTTGTGTTCTGATCAGTTGCATATAGCACGACTCACATATAGTTGCAGGCAATTCGCTATGTTTCTCTACCTGTAGAAAAATAATTCCGTAATGAAATTATAGCTTACGTAATTTAGTGTGTTTGCTAATTTAAAATGCCAGTATAAAATAACTGATGTAATAACTCATTGAAAAAGCTTTAGCAGAATTATAAAGCTTTCAAAAAATTCAATTTAAATCGCTGGTACGTCGTTTATAGCTAACACTAACTCGACGATGTCCGAGTCTCCAGGATAGTGATATATAGTTAAAAGCATTCCTCAGTATAATACAGCCATGAAAATCGATTCGGTGGATTTTAAAGATTCCAGTGAAACATTGGCAAACAAAGGATGTCTATATTGGATATATTATTATATCTCATGTTTTTATTTTTATAAATGATCGCCAATTTGATCTCAGCATTGCAATCAACAAATTTTTATTAAATATTAAATAGCTTACGTGAACGGAAGTACATTTCGTGATCGCATCTGCGATTGGACTTTCCAGTTCTGACGAAAACGAGAACATATCAATTAATGCCCCGTCGTTAGATAAACACAAACGGCACATTCCACTAATAATTTTTTCATGTATCGATAGGTTGTCCATTTTAAATTAACGCCTTAGACAGAGAAAAATTCATCCAAATACAATAATCACCGAAAAGGGATGGCGGGCTATAAATAATAAAAAATCGAGGTATACATGACTTTTTTCTTATTGATAGACGGTTTTGACGTGAAAACGTCTAACTCGTTAAAAACAGTGATAGCGGAGCGAACTTTCTTGTGTTTCTAAATACCCTTAGATTTCAATCGCTAATAACTGCGAGATTGCGCAATATCGTCAGTTGATCTCAAGTAGCGGTCGTTTCAACAAGTCGTCTCAAATACGCCTCATCTTGGGTGACAAGAAAGCCGAAAGACAATTTATTGTTGAATTTATCGAGGTGTATCGTGGTCTTTCGGCTCTGTGGAATGTGAAGTCCAAAGACTATAGTAATCGTGACAACATGATGATTGAAGTTCTAGTGTTTGCACAATGTGGCTGTACCGTCTGTGCTCGCAATTGAACAATATATAGCACAACCTTCAATATCGCCTCCATAGAGTACAATTTTTTCACAAACCAAATTATTGTACAATAATATTGACCGTCTAGGGGCCGCCGTCAAAATATTGTGCAACCCACAATAATATTGAGCGTCTATGGGCCGCTTAAAAAATCAATTTATAACGTGGTCTGTTGCATAATAAAATATTATGAAAAATATTTTGGTAGAATAGTTCACTAAAAACTTAGTTATGCATTTTTTCTACTCACCAAAATAGGCACTTATTGGTATTTGAAAAACAGAGCTGTTGAGTTGTAATGTACATACCTGAAACAAATAGAGAAAATAAATTAGAATAAAATATTTCTTACAAAAACTAAATTATTAAAAAAAAAAATAATCTACTATTCCTAAATTTCGCACGACAAAAATCAAAGCTTCGTTTATATACTTGGCAATCCTTTAGTATATGTTCAGAAGAGGCGGTAATTTCAAATTTAATTCGGACGGAATTTTCAATTTATATCACAGCCAAAAAATTGATCTTAAAAGACTGTGTTAAGTCACCTTCAAAAAAGTTTTGAACCAGGTCCACTATTACTAATATTATTTTGCATTTAAAGTCCGTAATATTTATTTTAAATAATTATGAAGAAACATAAGGGAAATGATTCAAATTTTCCTACATGATACAGTTAACTTTCGGATTGATACTCAAAGACTTAGTAACGTCTATAATAATTTATTAAATCTATTATAAAGAAAAAATCATACAAAATTAAACAGTCTACAAAAATTTGGCACCTTAAAAATAATAGTCTCCTAGGTATCAATTTACTGAAAATTTAAATTCATAGTAAATAACAAAGTGTTGTTTAGAATTTTTTGTTTAATTTTGACATAAAAAAGTGGAAAATAAATTATAATTTTTTATGTTTAATGTTATTTTCTAATTTAAAAAATTGTTTTTTTGGTAATGTATACTTTTTATAATTTGTATTTAAATTTGTTTTGTAATTAATAATTTTGTTATATCCATATTTTCAGAGCTTTGACAATGTCAATATTTTTGACGAAACGTTAGCAATAAAAGAAAAGAATTATACCTATGTGTCCGCATTCCCGTTATTCATAATCATTGAAAATTATTACTAATGTCTTAAATTGTGAATTCGTGGTTATATCATCTTCATCCATTTAAATCTTTGTATATAAGTCGGGCAGAAAGTGAACATAAATCCCCCCCTGGCTTTGATGCGTCCCCCCCGAAATGTGGGGCAAGCAAAGTCGTTATTTAGGCCACTGGTTAAATGTTGTGTATTATAAAAGACATTTTTATTTTTTATACTTTGTATGTATACGAGATTTAATTGTTGTAAATAGTAACTATAAATGTACTAGATCGATTGTTCTTAAATATGTCTTAACGCCAAAAAGAAACAACTTTGTTACAATTCGGAACTCAAAGGAATAGTGAGATATGCGCTGAATTGTCCTAAGGGGGGTTTTTGACAGGTAAACTATGGAGGCATTAGGTAAACGTTGATTTAGAAAAGCACGATGGAGGCTAACCTAAATGCTTTTCTAAATCAATGTTTACCTGTCAAAGCCCCCCTTAGGACAGTTCGGCGCATTTCTCACCAGAGGTCTCACTATGCCTTTGGGTTCTGAATAATAATAATTTCCCACTTTGTTTAGGAACAGTTGCTAGGGTAGGATATCAAAATAAAGGATGTACAAATATAATGCTTACATAATAAAATATTTGCATTTATACATTTTTTTATATTTATACATATTTTTTATAACAATAACACTTGTCTTTACTAAGTATAGATACGATATTTTATTAGAACTAAGCATTTGGTGAGTGCTTAAACTTGTGTTTGTTTAAACTGCATAGCCGGGTGAAACATTTATTACAGACGTCACACTGATATGGTTTCTCACCAGTATGCACGCGCTGGTGTCTTGTTAAATCACGCATAAATGTGAAACACTTATTACAAACGTCACACTGGTTTGGCTTCTCACCGGTATGTAGACGTTGGTGGTTTCTCAATGTGCCTGATTTGTTAAAACACTTGCTACAAACGTCACACTGATATGGTTTCTCACCAGTATGTATACGCTGGTGATCTCTTAAATAAACAATTGTTTTAAAACTCTTATTGCAAACGTCGCACTGATACGGTTTCTCACTAGTATGTAACTGCTGGTGACTTCTCAAATCCCCCATTGCAGTGAAACACTTATTGCAAACGTCACACTTATATGGCTTCTCACCAGTATGTATCCGTCGGTGTGTTCTCAAAGTACTTGAGGAACTCAAACATTTATTACAAACGTCACACTGATATGGTTTCTCACCAGTATGTGATCGCTGATGTCTTTTCAAATGACCAATATCCCTAAAACTCTTATTACAAACACCACACTCATGCGGCTTCTCACCAGTATGAGAGCGTTGGTGCGACCTCAAATTACTTAAGCTTCTGAAACTCTTTTTACAAACGTCACAATGATATGGTTTCTCTCCAGTATGTAAGCGCTCGTGTCTTCTCAAATCGCACAAAAACGCAAAACACTTATTACAAACGTCACACCGATATGGCTTCTCACCAGTATGTACGCGCTGGTGTTTTCTCAATGTGCCTGCTTCGCTAAAAAACTTGCTACAAACGTCACACTGATATGGTTTCTCACCAGTATGCAAACGTTGGTGTGTTGTCAAATGACCCTTTTCTCTGAAAGTCTTGTTACAAACGTCACACTTATATGGCCTCTCACCAGTATGTGCACGTTGATGCGATTTCAAATTGAATGAATTGGGGAAGCTCTTATTACAAACGTCACACTGATATGGCCTCTCACCAGTATGTACACGTTGATGAGCTCTCAACCTAACTGGTCTATTAAAACACCGTTTACAAACGTCACACTGATAAGGCGCTGTAATTTTACTAATGGAATCTTCGTTGCTCGCTTTTATATTCTTCTGTTTTATCGAGGAATCATTTAATAGTTCGGTATCATTGTCCAACACATCTTTGTCATTTTTAGGTTCAGGCTTGACAATTAAGTCAGGATTAAATACTGAGTCTGTGTTAGAACTATCCCATTGCGTATGAGATTTTATATCTAATGCAAAATCATTTCTTTTTGCAATGTCCGTTTTAAATTCTTCACAGCCGCTTTCGAAGTCTTCAATATCTGACTTTATTTCATGACAGTTGGCACTATTCTCTTCAATACTCTGATTTGCAACGTTGGTTTCAAGGCAAGAATTCTCGTCAACATCTGGAAGTATTACTGAACTTCCAATTAAGCTTTGTTTATCATCACCTTGCAACTGTTGTAGATAAAACCGCAGAGTTTTATCAGATTTAAGCGCTTTTATTTGGAAATGTTGCGTTTTTATTAATTGTACGTAACAATCCTCACATATGATTGAAGGCAATTCGCTGTGTTTCTCAACCTATAAACAAATCGCGTCTTTAATTTACTAGCTCACTAAAATTTATAAAAACTTTTTTATCTAATTAAGAACTACGTTGTAATCCGGGCATTCAATAACTTACGTCAACGGAAGTACATTTTATAACAGCGTCTGCAACTATACTTTCTAATTCCGATGAAAACGAGAACATATCAAGTAATTGTCCGTCGCAAGACAAACACAAACGGCACATTCCACTAATAATTTCAAAATTTATTACAGATATGTTTTCCATTTTTAAATGTATATTTCAGACGGCAATCCTGAAGTTTACAGGTCCCGAGACAAAAATAGCAATAGGTTTGACACGTCTACAATGAACCCAACTTCACTCTAGTCTGTAGCGTCACTATGGTCCACTGATCTTTATAGCTATCTGGATTGCGAACAGGCACGTAGAAATGGCGAGATTTTCAAATGTATTCTCATAAAATGAAAATTGGGTGTCTTAATTGGATAAATCGTTCTTAAATATTGACTGGAAGAGGAAAGTAGCTTAGTTATGAATATGAATGTTTCATTAAAAATTTATGCAACCATCGAAATAACATTGAAAAATTCATTTTCCATAAAAATTTGTTGTAATTACAGAAATGTATAATGAATCAAATAGTCAATTAAAATATGTAATTTGTATTATTATTTCATTTATAACTTATGTATGTAAATAAAGCAAGTTGATTCCATTATTTTCTACAGTCAATAAATAAAAAGTGACGGACAATAAGCAAATACATATTATAAAACATAAATTTGCACGACCTGCGCATAGCATTAATCTAAGATGGCTGCGAAGTATAGCGGGTGCTTCGTACGCAAGAGGTCGTTGGTTCGAATCCATTGGTCGACGCCTATATTTTTTTTCAACAATTATTCCAAATTTACCATTTAAACGACAAGTGGGGAATGATACCAATTTGTCAAAATTCACATTTCAAAATTTTACAATATTGTTACGTTTCGTGGTTCCCAGTGTCTAAAAAACATATTTTTGGAAAAAGGCTGTTCGTCCATGAGATCGGAATTAAATTTTGGTAAGATTTTTGACATGTAAATATGAAGTTTTATCATTTTTAGGACACTCGACGCAAACGCAGAGTAGAAAAAAACTTGTGTGCGTGCGTGCGTTGCTGTGTGTATTTTAAACCAGTTGTGCTTCTTGTAGCGTGTAATGTAAAATACACGGTCTGTTTTCTTAACTTTTACCTGTAATTGCCAAAGGAAACTAGTGACAGGGCAGAAAATCAAAATACAGAATGTACGACATTCAACACTGTATATTATACACCCATTTTTATGTACAATTCTTACGCTATAAATACTTTCTGTATTAATTATAATTATTTTTCATTGTTATCGATCGTAATATTTATTTAAATAAAGTCTTAAATAATGGGTAAGTAAACAAAAAGTGACATATTTTTACTTCAAATCTTTTTGGTTTCCGGACTTGTAGGCCGTGGTACATTGGTATTTAACAACGTTAACTTTATTATTTTAATTGGTTATATTAGTTTTCATTCTATCTATAATATAAAGAGGTAAAGTTTGAAAGTTTGGATGTAGGAGGTAATCTCCGAAACAACTCATCCGATTTCAAAAATGTTTTCACCAATATTTAGAGTAGCTTCAGGATGGACATAGGTTTATATATTATCGCGTTAAAAGAAAAGCGCTTCTCGTGGAGACCAATTTTGCAACGTAAGTCGACAAAAAAAAGGTGGAAATCAACAAATTCGGGCGAAGCCGAACCGAGCCACCAGTAATTATATCATTATTTCTCCAATTTATAGAGCCAAAACGGAACGAATTTATTTAAGTTAATTATAACTCGTATTCATCTTAGACTCCGCAAAAACAACATATAATATTAAAACTGTACAAATGGCGCGTGTTTACGCTTGTGGCTATTTAAACCGCTCAACTGGGAGAAACAATTCTTGCAAACGTCACACTGATACGGTTTTTCCCCGGTATGTATGCGCTGGTGCGTTCTCAAATTATTTAATTTGCTGAAACACTTATTACAAACGTCACACTGATGCGGTTTCTCACCAGTATGTGTACGGATGTGATCTTGCAAGTGACTCGACACAGTAAAGCGCTTACTACACCTTTCACACTGATATGGTTTCTCACCAGTATGTATACGCTGGTGTCTCTTTAAATGATCTGATTTGCTGAAACTCTTATGACAAATGTAACACTGATATGGCCTCAGACCAGTATGTACCCGGTGGTGTTTTCTAAAATCAGACGATGCGCTGAAACACTTATTACAAACGTCACACTTGTATGGTTTCTCACCCGTATGTCTACGCTGGTGTATTTTCAAAGTTCCTGGTTCACTAAAATACTTATTACAAACGTCACACTGATGCGTCTTCTCGCCTGTATGTAGGCGCTGATGTCTTTTTAAAGTGGCTAAAACGTCGAAACTTTTATTACAAACGTCACACTGGTAAAGCCTTTCACGAGTATGCATTAGCTTATGTTTTATTAATTCACTTGACGCGCTGAAATATTTATTGCAAGCGTCACACTTTATTATTTTATCACTGGAAACTTCATTTTCCAATTTTATATTCTTTTGAATTACTGCGAAATCATTATATATTTCGGTATCAAAGGCAAATTGTTCTTCACTGTCATTTATTAGGGGTTCAGCCTTTACAACTAAATTTGGATTAAAAGCCGAGTCTTTGTTATGATCATCCGATTCCGTATGGAATTTTGACCCCGATGCGAATACTTTATTTTCTACAATATCCATTTCGGGTTCTTCACAGCCGACTGCGGGATATTTAACATCAGGCTTCGTTTCTTCACAAATAGTATTGCTATCCTGATTGGTTTCGATGAACGAATTCACGTCAGCACTTGGAAGTGTTACTGAATTTTGTAGTATGCTTTGTTTATCTCCACTGTGCAATCGTTGGAGATACACCTGGAGGGTTCTGTCAGATCTTAGCGCCTGTATTTGGAAATTTTGCGTTTTGATAAGTTGAATGTAACAAGGCTCACATATTGTTGAAGGCAATGCTCTGTGTCTCTCTACCTACAAAGAAATAATTTCTCTCTAATACCAGACCATGTAATTCATCTTATCATCTGTTAATCCCGTTGTTTTCTGTGCTCTTTAGAGACTTGCAGAAAGGATTGTCAAAGAATTTGATTAGACATTGACCTTAGATGATGATCGTATATACATCAGTCTTAAACGGCCCATAGACGCTCAATATTATTGCGCAATATTTGGGTTTGTGCAATATCATTGACCGTGTGTAGACGAGATTGAAAGGTTGCGCAATATATTGTGTGATTTTCAAAATCTTGAAAATATATTGCACAAACGAGGAAATATTGTGCCGTCTGTTCTCAAGATTGGGCAATATCCCGTCAGTTAATCTCAAGTAGCGGTCGTTTCAACAAGTCGTCTGAACTACGCCTCATCATGGGTGACAAGAAAGCCGAAAAACAATTTATTGTTGAATTTATCGAGGTGTATCGTAATCTTCCGGCTTTGTGGGATGTGAAGTCCAAAGACTATAGTAATCGTGAAAACATGATGATTGAAGTTCTAGTGGAGACTGTTTGCACAATGTGGCTGTACCGTCTGTGCTCGCATTGAGCATTGCACAACCTTCAATATCGCCTTCATACAGTACAATTTTTTGCACAAACCAAAATATTGTACAATAATATAGACCGTCTAGGGGCCGCCGTCAAAACATTGTGTAACCCACATTGCACAATAATATTGAGCGTCTATGGGCCGCTTAATGTCGTATTCAAACTCCTTGTTATCTAAAACATTAGATTGTACCCACACAAACACAAATGATTGTCCTCCATATAAAAAGATCAAGCTAAATTTTGTACAAAAATACTAGAATAACGCTGTTTAGAAGTGGAAACTGTAGAAAAAAAGATACTAAATATCGTTTCAATCGAACAATTAATTAATTATTTATTGAGCAGGATCGATGTAAAGTTATACAATGCTTTTTATATGGAGATATATGTATGTTCACAATCTAAGGCCATTGTCAAATCAGATTTTCTGATAATGCTTTCTGCAACTGAGCCTTAGCGTGTTTCCTTTTTTAAATTGCCGGTGTTAAAACAAATTTCGATCTCTCTAGTAGGTATGTAGTTTGTATTTGACATTACTGTTAAGTCCGACAATGTCCGTGTCTCAAAAAATTAGTCCAGTGACCAGTGGCGGATCCACGGGGGGGGTTTTCGGGTTCAAACCCTCCCCTTCCAGAGAATCAAAAATCCCAAATTAAAGTCTTACTGCGCAATAAAAAAAAAAGCTTTTCATGTTTTTCATGAATTCTCCGCAAAAGGAGTAAAAAATTTTCAAGACCCCCCCCCCTTGCCGTAATCCTGGATCCGCCACTACCAGTGACATAGTTAAAACAACTCTTCATAAAATGAAATATGGCCTACACAACCTTCAAAACTAAATGACAATCGATCCTGTAGGTTATTATGTTTTTCGCAAAAAACACATACAGCCGGGAAAAGGAGATGCTGTATTATATAAGAGATAAACTCTTATTATGTAATCATCAGTTAGAAGTGCCCTTTCTACTACTTCCAAATGATTATTATATAACTTACGTGAACGGAAGTACATTTAGTGACGGCATTTGCGATCAGACTTCCAAGTTCTGGTGAAAACGAGAACATATCAATTAATGAACCGTTGCTAGATAAACACAAACGGCACACGCCGCTAATGATTTTTTCGTGTAATATGTTTTCCATTTTGAACTGATTTTGTATCAACACCTCCGATATAATATTTGCTAAGTGCACGTAAGCTTAGATATTAGAATGTTGCTAAGGGTACGTGCACCACGGAGCTGTGATACTCGATGATAGCAGTGATGATAGCTGATAGCTTTACAGCGCTGATAGAATTTTATCGCATATTCATATGAAAGCGTGCACAACCAAGCAGAGAGTACATCGAGTATGCGAATTGTTATAATCGCTTGTGTTTTAAAGAATGGTATTTACCATTCTTCTGCGCGCTGCAAGCTGACTGCACATTGGGCCCCGCGTGTTTTACAAGCCTCGGCTTTATTTTTTCCAAAATATAATCAAACGTGACTGGCTCCATTCTCATATATTCAAAAAAACGCTGTGGATAATTTCGTAATTCATTAAAGAGGTGATGATATTCACCAAACGTAGATTGGTTCTTATTTATAGGGTGAACGTGGTATTGTCTAGACAAAAATTTAGTTTGCCTATTTAAAATAAACCATTTTGTCGCTGCAGAAGCGAAATAATCATCGTCGCTACTACTCGACATCTTGAAATGGGCTGGCTATTGAAATTATTCTACAATCGCAGCAAGTAAGCAATGCTTAGTTGTGCACACCCATCAGCGCTTGTATTCCACTCTCTAAGCTATCATCACTGCTATCATCTAGTATCACAGCTCCGTGGTGCACGTACCCTTAACTGTGAAAAGTGCGGCTTGGAGAGATGAAAATGAAGAAGACTCAAGTTTCAATACCTTCCTGCACCTATCGTAGGTCATATCACAGCGTTATAATTTTTCTTGTTGATTGTATTTTGCGTAGATTCTTTGACATTGTTTTTAATACTTGCTAATATTTATTCTTTAAAAATTAACATTGGTTTGACGTACAAGCAAACTACATTTTTATTGAAGGCAATTCGCTATGTTTCTCTATACCTATAAACAATCCCATGATATCTTTTACTTAACTACCATCTTTCGTGCCTAATACGTTTAGAATATAATTGGTCTATACAATACTGAGAAAACAGACAGCATTGATTCTCCGAAGATGGCATAGAGATTGCCGAAACGTCAGACAATAAAATGCAATAAAAAAAACCTTCAGTATTTGCTTAGTTCATCGATCCTATGCCACCAGGATTCATTCTTTTAATCTTCCAATAATGGTCTATACTTACGCTAGGAAAATATCTTTTGACAAGCGACATTTGCGCCCTCTCGTGTTTTTTTTTTTTTTTATTCTGGTTCAGCCACAACCTTATTGTCATTATGTCATGTGTTATACGTGCATTTTAATAAGGATTAATTGTTGAATAAAATGGGGAAAAAGATATCAAATCGGAAGTGCTGTGTTGTTGATTGTAAAGATACACCAACTAAACATCCAGAATTACAATTCCACCGTTTTCCTGGATTTTCTTATGAATTAGAGAGGAAAAAATGGACTGCAGCAGTACTTCGACAAGGGTAATTAAATTATATTTTACGTCTGTAATCATTATATTAAATAGGTACATGAAAAATATCATAATAATATCATAAAATGTAGTTTTTTTTTTCTGACATTTTGCGTAAATATTTTTTAATAATTAATAATAACGCTGGTTTCCATGTGTTTGTAAGTTTTGGGTGAACCACTTTTGAAAAAAATCAAGGTGCGAAGGTCGCGTGTCAAAGATATTTTCCTAGCGTATAGAATATTGTAATCACTACATATTAACTAATATAGGGAATGCTATGTCCCTTTATATATTATTCGTCTTTGGGTGAAATGGTATAACAAAAAGCTGCTTGTCAGTTTAAATAAACTACAATAAACGATTTAATTTATAAGTTGTGTATTTTCAAATAAAGTATATGAGTTATCTTTTTCTAATTATACCTATATATTTTTTGTTATAACAATTTCTTAATTTTATATCATAAGACATACTATTAAATTAAACAACTGAAGAGTGTTTAGGTATGTGTTTGTTTAAACCGCTAACCTGAGTAAAACACTTATTACATACGTCACATTTAAATGGCTTCTCACCAGTATGTATGCGCTTATGTATTCTTAAGGTACCGGAATAACTGAAACACTTATTACAAACGTCACATCGATATGGTTTCTCTCCAGTATGTGAACGCTGGTGTCTTTTCAAATGACCTATATCTCTGAAACACTTTTTACAAACGTCACACTGATGAGGTCTATCGTCAGTATGTATTCGCTGGTGTCTTCTTAAAGTGCGTAAAACACTGAAACACTTATCACAAACGTCACACTTATATGGTTTCTCACCAGTATGCAAACGTTGGTGTGTTATCAAATAAGATACATCCTTGAAATCTTTATTACAAACTTCACAACGATACGGCTTCTCACTAGTATGTACACGCTTGTGTATTTTTAAAGTACCCGATTCGCTAAAACACTTATTGCAAACGTCACACTGATACGGTTTCTCACCGGTATGTATGCGCTGATGCTTCTTCAAAGCACCCGAATTTCTGAAATATTTATAGCAAACACCACACTGATATGGTTTCTCACCAGTATGTACGCGCTGGTGTTTTCTGAAATCAGTTGATGTGCTGAAACACTTGTTACAAACGTTACACTTAAATGGTTTCTCACCAGAATGTATACGTTTATGCACATTCAAGTGACTCGAAGACGTATAGCTTTTACTGCAGACATTGCATTTAAAAAGTCTCTCACCAGTATGTACGCGGTGATGTGATTTCAAATCATATGCATATCTGAAACACTTATTACAAACGTCACACTGATATGGTTTCTTGCCGGTATGTATACACTGATGTTTTCTCAAAATAGTTGAATTGATGAAATACTTTTTACAAACATCACATCGATATGAAGCCGCCATTTTATCATTGGATCCGCCATTTTCCGATTTTATAATCTTCTGACTTAACGTGAAATCATTTGATATTTCGGGTTCATTATCAAGCAGACCATCTAATATCGGTTCAGACTTTACAATCAAGTTTGGATTAAAAACCGCATCTTTATTATAATGACCATCCCGTTCCGTAGGTGATTTTAAATCTAATGCAAAAACTTTATTTTCTACAATATCAATTTCGGGTTCTCTACAGCCGCTTTCAAAATATTTAATATCATTCTTCATTTCTTCACAGTCATCTTTCTTATCCTGAGAAGTAGCATTGGTTTCAACGCAAGGACCATCAATATCTGGGAGTATTGTTGATGACCCAAGTATGCCATCACCCTGTGCTCGTTGAATATAAACCTGCAGGATTCTATCAGATTTAAGCGCCTTTATTTGAAAAAGCTGTGTTTTGATGAGTTGCTTGTAACAAAAGTCACATATAGTTGTAGGTAATTCGCTATGTTTCTCTACCTACAAAATCATCCCATAAAAATATTATTTAACCAACTAGCTTGCATAGCTTTTATTTATCAATTATAAAATTAATTGCCGTGTTGTCTGCGCTCTTTAATTAAAATTCATTCCATGGTAATCGTTAACAAGTTTATGCAGTTACAGTGAAAACTAAATGTCAATTGTAGTTTTTAAGTTTTTCCCGAAAACAAATACAGCCGGTTAAAAATGACTATGCATTCATAAGTTATAGTAGTGCATTTTCAATGACTTCCAAATTATCGTTACTAATATTACTTACGTGTACGGTAGTACATTTTACAACAGCATCTGCGATTATACTTTCTAATTCCGATGAAAAAGAGAACATATCTATTAATGTATCGACGCTAGATAAACACAAACGGCACATGCCACTAATAATTTTCTCATGTAATGATATGTTTTCCATTTTGATTCAACACCTTCGACAAATTCCGTACGTGAAAAATCCTAGTTAGTAGCGGTGAGGTAGGCGTTGAATGTTGATCAACAAACTATGTATTAAATTAGTCGTTAATCATTATACAAAATTTAAAAAAATTAATGTATAACCATTATCATCGTAAAAATAAAAAAATAATTTCACCACAAATTAAATTTGTAGCCGAAAATTGTATGCAATAATATATTAAAGAAATAAAAATTGTTTGTTGATAGCCGTTAGTAAGGGCCATTTACTAACATCTAAATTTAAAAAAATTAGAGAATCGTGTGAACAGAATATTTTACGATGAATTGTCTCGCTAGAAATTGTCGTGCGATGAAGTGACGGCTATGGGTCGTTTTTAGATGTGCAGTCAAATTTTTGACATTGTTTTCTGCAACCCAGCATAAACTTACTATTTCATAGAATGGTGAGGAAGTTAGGGATATCAGGTTCACATTAAGAGCTCGTTTGAGACTAGCCCAAGCGATTTTTTATCGGGTGCCCTACTGGCTTTTTAGTTTATATAGTATAGTTCACATTTACCCGACACTTATTTTCTTATATTTATATATTATTTTTCAATTGTTTTTTATAATTATTTCAAATTAGAAATTCTAAAAGAATTAATATAATAATCATTGCTTATTTTTTAAAATACTTGGCTAAACATTAAAGTAACTTTAAACACTGGACGAGTGTAGAGGCCTATGTTTGACTAAACTGCTAAAATGAAAGAAACATAAAAAAATTGATTGTCTGTAAAGTCGGTTTACGGAAGATAGTTTTACGTGATAACGTATTTCGCTCGAATATCTTATTTAATAATACATAACCTAAATTTTAGTAGCTGTCAAACTATATTTTTACCGACTCTCTATCGCTTATACTGCGCTCTCGCTTGCACGCACAGGGTCAGGCGGAACGTGACACTTTTCGGAACGTTACACTTTTTCGTGCATGCAGCCAGTGTTTCATCAATTTATAAGACGTTATCACGTCAAAAAATTCCTATATAGCATTGTAACAATGAATGTGTCTTTCAATAAATAAAATTATCGACCAATTTTTCAGACAAATATATTAACCAAAAAATATAATTAATACATTAACGTTTCGATCCGGATTCGGATCTTCTTCAGAACTGATCTAAAAATATTTCAATATTAAAAAATCTTTATCGAATTTCATTAAAAATAAATAGAAATTAAATATTAATTACTTTTTATATTTTTAGATCAGTTCTGAAGAAGATCCAAATTCGGATCGAAACGTTAATGTATTAATTATATTTTTTTGTTAATATACCTATTTGTCTGAAAAATTGGTCGATAATTTTATTTATTGAAGAGTTCTAATCAGACGTTAATCAAAGATTGAATGTGTCTTTCATACAACAATAGCAAACACTGCTATAAAAATAATAATTTAACCTTACATTCGTAATTGGCATATGATATTATTTACAACATATTATGTAACTAAACGGACGAAAAAAAATTTCCAAGTTTAATTTTTTAGCGTATGTTTACTCGTTAGAAGATCCTGTTTCAACATAGGCGTAGCAATGATGGGAGGGGGGGAGCAAATTTTCAACTCTACCTTCTATTACCAGCTGCCACTTACACATAATTTAAAAACTGTTCATAAAAGCGAAATCGATCAACACGACTCTTTGGAGAAATTTCACGACAAAGAAAATATTATGTATCTTGTTATTTGTACGTGAACTATTTTTTTTTACTATTAAGAAAAAATGTAATATAAATCGTATCATTAAGTAAATTTACATACCTATCTATGAAATACCTCTGCACCACAGCTCTACCATGACCATCCATAAATATAATAATAATAATAGTAGTAGTTTATTGATGACGAAATTAAAAGGGTAATAGAGTTCAGCAAAAATACTGTTTACTATTACTGTTCTAGGGTGGATCAGGAGGATTCTAAGGTGAGTCAGGATTCTAGAGTGGGCCAGGCTCACCTGCCCCTCTCCCCTCTTGCTACGACAATGTGTTTCAATTAAATTAGTTATCATAAACTTACCAGAAAAGCCATTATGATAACTATTATCTTTATATATAAAAATTACGTGTCACGTTGTTTGTCCGCGTTTGTCCTCGATGAACTCCTAAACTACTGAACCGATTTTAAATTTGATTTGCACACCGTGTGCAATTCGACCCAACTTGAAAGATAGGATAGCTTACATTTCAATTTATAGTCGCAATATTATTTTATTGCAAATTATTTGTCTATTCCTTGACAGTCATAATACAACCATATAAGATGGCCACACCTGTTGACTGGATTGAGTGAATATTCAATAGATGGCGCAACGAACTTAACAACCATATAAGATCTGTTGACTGGATTGAGTGAATATTCAATAGATGGCGCAACGAACTTAACAACCATATCTGTCGACTGGATTGAGTGAATATTCAATAGATGGCGCAACGAACTTAACAACCATATATCTAGATCGAGGATGTAAAAAAACTGAATATCGTTTAAAACTGCTCGGCACGACGGCGCAGCCGGAGTGCTCGAAATAGAGCAAGTGTTTTAAAGACCAGTTATCCACGAATACTTTACGCTATTTTTTTTCGAGCACGACGGCGCAGCCGGAGTGCTCGACATACACACATATACGCCCATATATATTTTAAAATAGCTAGCAATTAATAAAATAGATAGATAGATGTTCCAATTAAATTGTTTTATTATTTCACTTCATACGTAGCGAAGCACGTACAGGGTCGCTAATTATTATTATATTTAAGGATGGTCATGGTAGAGCTGTGGTGCAGAGGTATTTCATAGATGTACAATGTACATGTTTGTGCATTTTCACGGTACCCGGTTCGGTATCTCAGCATTGTGCACCCGCTGGTGTTTTCTCAATGTGCCCGATTCACTGAAACATTTATTACAAACGTTACACTTATGTGGCTTCTCTCCAGTATGTAAGCCGCGCTGGTGAGCTTTCAAGTGACCGAATTCCCTGAAACTCTTATTACAAACGTCACATTTGTACGGTTTCTCGCCTGTATGTACGCGCCGATGTCTTCTCAAAGTAACTGAAATACTGAAACTCTTGTTACAAACGTCACACTGATATGGCTTCTCACCAGTATGTACGCGTTGGTGGATTCTCAATGTTCCTGACTGATTAAAACACTTATTACAAACGTCACACTTATGTGGTTTCTCGCCAGTATGTTGTCGTTGGTGTGTTTTCAAATGACACAATTCGTTGAAACACTTTTTACAAACGTCACACTGGTACGGCTTCTCTCCAGTATGTACGCGTTGGTGTCTTCTTAAAGTCGCTGAAACGGTGAAACACTTATTACAAACGTCGCACTGATATGGTTTCTCTCCGGTATGTATACGCTTATGGTTTTTTAAGTAGTTTGACAATGTAAAACTCTTACTGCACAAGTTGCACTTAAAAGGTTTCTCATTAGTATGTGTGCGTTTATGTTTTCTTAATTCATTTGATGAACTGAAACATTCATTGCATACGTCACACTGATATGACGTCATTATTGTATCACTGGATACTTCGTTTTCTAATTTTATCTTCGTTCCAATTTCAGTATCAATGGCAAACTGATCTTCTTTGTCATTTATTATTGGTTCAGTCTTTACAATCAAGTTGGGATTAAAAACCGTATCTTTTTTACTGCTGAGACCAATCCATTCGGTATGTGATTTTGAATCTAAGGCAAAAACTTTGTCTTCCACAATATCCATTTCGCGTTCTTCACAGCCGCTTTCTGAATATCTGACATCACGCTTTATTTCTCCATAGTAGGTACTGTTATTTTCCTCTTCCGGATTGGCTACGTTGGTTTCAATTGAAGAACTCGCGTCAATATCTGGAAGTATTACTGAACTTCCAAGTATGCTTTGTTCACCATCAACTTGCAATTGTTGCAAATAAACTTGCAGGATTTTATCAGATTTATGAGCTCGTGTTTGAAAATTCTGCGTTTCGATGAGTTGCATGTAGCAAAACTCACATATAGTTGCTGGCAATTTGCTATGTTTCTCTACCTACAAAGAAACCGTTTGTTTACATTTTATTAAACTACTTTTATTTCAATGGGCAGCTATTGGTTGTTAATCTCGAAGTTGCTTGTGCCCTTCTTAATTTAATGTGTTCCTTTTTTTTGATTTGTCAATGTTTAGTGATTTCATCTAGGTTAATCATCAGCAGATTTTGTATAGATACTAAGTTATGAATTTATGGTAAATTCGATATCGCTAGTAATTATGTAATGATAAAAAAATTGCTTGTTTTCGCGGATTATATTCTTGCAAACATACAGAAAAAATGGTCGTGCTATGTTTTATAGTCTAGCTTTTTTTTTTGATCAAAGATCACCAATTAGAACTACTTTGCCAATCAATGTGTATTTATAACTTACGTGAACTGAAGTGCATTTTGTAACAGCATCTGCTATTTTACTTTCCAGTTCTGAAGAAAATGAGAACATATCAATTAATGCCCCGTCGCAAGATAAACACAAACGGCACATGCCACTGATAATTTTTTCATGTAATGGTACGTTTTCCATTTTCAATAGATCGACTCAACACATTGAGAAAGCAAGACTGATCTAAAGTACATCCGTCAAGGGAAACATTAGGATGTAATTTGCATTCCGATGTTTTTTGGGAATTCCCGCTCCCAGAAACCCGATACCAGTCGGTTTGTGCATGTTAGAACACAGATTCTCTATTACACTATAGTGATGTGTCGCTCTTGAGCGAGTCGTTCATAATGAACGACTCCTTCCTCGGAGCGAGTCGCTCTTTTTTGTGAATGACTCACTCCGAACGTCATTGCTCTGTGCTGAGCTATTCTGTACTGTTGCATTCGCACATTTGCAGAGCGCACACAGCACAGGTCACAAAAGCTTTAATACACGTATCGAGTGATGCGAAAACATAAGCCATCACGAAAACTAGCGCCACAGGAAGCTTGGAGCCTAGCAAGGAATCTAGCGGCAAAGCCAGTCTCGTGTGCAACGACAACAAAAACTTAAGACGCCTCTGTATATATATTTTATAATTACACTTATTTTTTTAATTATTTAAAAATAATTACATGTTTTCATGCATAACAAACTAAAAGACAAAACATAATAGGTATAAAGTAACTAAACATCCGACGAGTGTGTTCGTCTGTGACTTTTTAAACCGTATAGCTGAGAGAAACACTTATTGCAATCTTCACACTGGTATGGTTTCTCACCACTATGTACGCGCTGATGTCTTTTGAAATTAGCTGAACTGCTGAAACACTTATTACAAACGTCACACTGATACGGTTTCTCACCAGAGTGTATACGCTGGTGAGTTTTCAAATTATCTAATTTTCCGAAACACTTATTACAAACGTCACACTGATACGGTTTCTCTCCCGTATGTGTACGTTTATGGTCATGTAAATGGTTCGGCAAAGTAAAACACTTATTACACTTGTCACACTGGTATGGCCTCTCACCGGTATGTACGCGCTGATGTCTCTTTAAATGATCTGAATTGGTGAAACTCTTATTACAAACATCGCAATGATACGGTTTCTCGCCGGTGTGTACGCGTTTGTGATTTTTCAAATGATCTAATTTTCTGAAACTTTTATTGCAAACGTCACACTGATATGGCTTCTCACCAGTGTGTAGGCGCCGGTGAATTCTCAAATTACTTGAATTACTGAAACACTTATTACAATCGTCACACTGGTATGATTTCTCATCAGTATGTACACGTTGGTGACTTCTCAAATGATTTAATTTTCTGAAACTCTTGTTGCAAACGTCACACTGGTATGACGCTATCGTTGTATCACTGGTTACTTCGGTTTCCACTTTTATATTCCGCTGAGTTACCGCCAAATTTTCAGTATCAATGTTGAATTGAGCTTCTTCATTTATTATAGGTTCAGCTTTTACAGTCAAATTAGGATTAAAAGCGTAGCCATTATTAGCATCCCATTCCGTATGTGACTTTGAATCTAATAGAAAAACTTTATTATCTACACTATCTATTTCAAACTCCTCACAACTGGTTTCTGAATATTTAACACAATGTTTTATGTCTTCACAGTTGGTATCGTACCCTTCATTACTCTGATAAGCAGCGTCAGATTCAATACAAGAATCCCCAACAAAATCTGGAAGTATGTTTTGTTTCTCGTGTAAGTGTTGCAGATAAACCTGCAAGGTTTTATCAGATTTAAGAGCCTGTGATTGGAAGTTCTGCGTTTTGATGAGTTGCATGTAACAAGAGTTACATATAGTTGATGGCAATTCGTTATGTTTCTCTACCTAGAATGAAACCATTTGTTCACATTGTATTAAGCTACAAGTTTTTAAATAACTCTAATTTGTCTATTAGCAGTTAAGCCTGGTGTTGTTCGTGTCCTTCTTGATTTAATATGTTACACATTTTAATTTGTCAGTGTTTAATGACTCAAACCCTTAGCGTAGTGATAATACACAACCCTCTCGATATGATAATAATAATACCACTAACGGATCCTTTAACGCAATTATTTTTATACATATCTTACAAATATAAAGAAAAAGGAGTCATGCTATATTTTATAAGAGTCTAACTGTTTAGTTGTTTGATAAGACGTAGTTACCAATTAGAACGACTTACGTAAACGGAAGTACATTTCGTGACAGCATCTGAGATCTGACTTTCGAGTTCTGATGAAAATGAGAACATATCAATTAATGCCCTCTCGCTACATAAACATAAACGACACATTCCATTATTAATTTTTTCATATAATGATATATTTTCCATTTTGAACTGATTCTGATTCATTGCTCTGGATTCCAAGTGAGGATGGTGATTTCGAAGAGTATAAAAGTCGTTGAAAGATTTTTTTAACGTACATCTATCAAGAGGGAAAAGTAAGTTTGGATGTAGGAGGTAATCTCCGAAACTACTCATTCAATTTCAAAATGTTTCATCAATATTTAGAATGGGCCTTCAGGATGGACATATGCTATGTATTATCGCGTTAAAATAAAAGCGCTTTTCGTGGAGACCAATTTTGCAATGTAAGTCGACGAAATAATGATGACAATAGACAAATTCGAGCCGCTAGTACAACATAAAATTGTAACTAATATACAGTGTCCCACGACATGACTGTCATAGCTTGGGATTGTGTTGCTGGGGTGATTTCAAGTCAAAAATGTCTAATGAACATATACCCGGAACGCTATCCTAACTGAGCTAGAAGCATTTGAAATTTTAGTTAAGTTGTAGTAGGAACTCCCTACTAATTTAAAAACCATTTAAAAAGAAATCGCTTTATTGAATTAGTTGCTCAAAATGTCCACCCAGTTGCTGTATTATACATAGTCTAGCTCTTCTTAGAATTGTAGTGGTAGCTCTGCGAAGATTCTCAGGATCAGAACGAATAAATACTAATGGTGATTCACAGCCACATGGTCTTTTTAATAATAACAAAACCAACAGCCGAACCTTAATACCTGCATTAGTGAGCTTACTTATTTAAAATTTCAAATGCTTCTAGCTCAGGATATATTATGTTCATTAGACATTTTTGACTTGAAATCACCCCAGCAACACAGTCCCAGGCTATGGCAGTCATGTTGTGGGACATCCCTGTGTGTGTGTGTTATTATTACAATGCATAGATTGATACATAAAATATTTATTTGTTTTGTTCATAGTACGTACATAGAAAATCTAAGAAAACTATCAGAAATTAAAGAAAAAAAAACAATCTTTAATATTACGGTGGCAGTTATCGCTGGGTTGTATTTAAATTCTGAGAGATTTTTATAAAAATATGCATATCTTTAATATCGTCGTTGCTCTCGGTTTTTGTACTAAGGTTTGCTTTTGTTTTCAGTTTTGTCTTAATTTATATTCCGTCTTGGAAATTACACAAGTTGAAAATTAAATTAAAATTTTAATGATGTAATACAATATAATAACAATATATAAAACGGAATATCTGAGGAATAATTCTTAAACATCACACTATTATAGTTCTTCACGGGTATGTACGCTCTGGTGTCTACGCAAATTAGCCGAATAGCTGAAACACTTATGACAAACGTCACACCGATATGGCTTCTCACCAGTATGTACACGTTGATGTTTGCTCAAATTAGCCGAAATGGTGAAACACTTATTACATAGGTCACACTGATATGGCTTCTCACCAGTATGTAAACGTTGGTGTCTGTTCAAAATAACCTGTTGGCTGAAACTCTTATTACAAACATCACACCGAAATGGCTTCTCACCCGTATGTAGACGTTGATGCTTGCTCAAATTAGCTGAAATGGTGAAACACTTATCACAGCGGTCACACCGATACGGCTTCACACCAGTATGCGCACGTCTATGTATTGCCAAAGCACTTGATTTGCTGAATAACTTTTTACAGAAGTCACATTCAAATGGTTTCTCACCAGTGTGTCCACGTTTGTGTCGTTCCAAATTATCTGAATTACTGAAACACCTAATACAAACGTCACACTGATATGGTTTCTCACCAGTATGTGCACGTTGGTGTCTTTTCAAATTAGCAGCATTGCTGAAACTCTTAGCGCAATCGTCGCACCGATACGGTTTCTCACCAGTATGTACGCGTTGGTGATTTCTAAAATGATCTAATCTGTGGAAACTCTTATTACAAACGTCACACTGATACGGTTTTTCACCAGTGTGTATACAACGATGTTTTCTTAAAATACCTGGATTACTGAAACATTTATTACAAATATCACACTGATATAGCTTTTGAACGGTGTAAGAGCATTGGTGCTTTCTCAAAATTTCTGAATTCATGAAATATAAATTACAAACGTCACAATGATAAGATGACGTCGTTTTATCATTGGGTACTTCGTTTTCAGATTTTATAACCTTCTGATTTAATGTGAAATCAGTATCAGTGCCAAACACATCTCTGTCATTCTCTACTGGTTCAGGCTTTATAATTAAGTTAGGATCAAAAATGGCGTCTTTGATAGAACTATGAACAACCCCTTCCGTATCTGGTTTTAAATCTACTGTAAAAACTTTAGTTTCTTCAATATCCATTTCAGGTACCTCACAGTCGCTAACGGAATTTTTAATACAAGGTTTAATTTCTTCATAATTGGTATCGAACTCATTATTTTCCTGAATAGCAATGTTGGTTTCAACGCAAGAATTTCCATCGATATTTGAAAGCATTACTGAGCTTTCCAATATGTTTCGTTTATCTTCATGGCGCAATCGTTGTAGATAAACCTGAAGAGTTTTTTCAGATTGAAGAGCTTGCATTTGAAATTGGTGTGTTTTAATCAGCTGAACGTAACAAGACTCACAAATAGCAGTAGGCAATTCGCTATGTTTCTTTACCTATAATTAGAAACAATTCCATAAAATTTGTCTACCAGCCTCCATGGCTTAGTGCAGGGGTCGGCAACCTTTTGAGACGGAAGAGCCAAAAGTTACAATTTACAAAATTTCCCAGTTTTTAAAGAGCCACTAAACATTTTCGTTTCAGCATTATAATATTCGCTTATATAATATAATACACGTCGCGACGGGGGCGGTGCGGGTGAGACGCGAGTAGAAATGGCAGAAATGACATGGTACTCAATCATGGCTCGATTGGACGATTTTTAAGGGTTTATATATTTAATAAGAAAAATCGCAGGATTGTGGACAAGAAGTTATACTTATTAATGTACGACGTTTCGTCTATAGATTTAGAGTTTTTCAAGTACAATATGAAAATTCATATTGTACTTGAAAAATCGCAGGATTGTGGACAAAAAGTCTAAATCTATAGACGAAAAGTCGTACATTAATAAATCTAACTTTTTATCCACAATACTGCAATTTTTCGTAATTATTATCTGGATGGACACGATATCTAATATATGTTTATATATAAAAATAATTATTTTTTGCGTATGGAACTGGAGAGCCGCAACTTTACATCAAAAGAGCCGCAGGTTGCCGACCCTTAGTCTAGATGTACAGTTTTTTATGCACCAACTCATATTCTAACAGGGAAGTTACACAATTTAAGCCGTATACAATTCAAATCGTGAAAACCACATGAAAATCTATTCACGATTTTATAAGTGTTTTCAGAAAGCACAACGATTAATACGGAAACAGGAGACTACGCTAATATATAAAACATAAACTCTTGTTTTTTTTATTATTATTTGCAATTCATGATCAAAGTTTTCACTTTTGTAACTTACATGAACGGAAGTACATTTTATGACGGCATCTACTATTAAACTCTCTAATTCCGATGAAAACGAGAACATATCTGTTAATGTCCCGTCGCCGGATAAACACAAACGGCATATTCTAGTCACTTTTATATCCACTAATAGCTCTTCCATTTTTGTGTCAGCATTAAATCCAGTGCACCGAATGACACAGAATTTGTCTCGACTATTCGGAACCCAAAGGAAAGGATTCAGGAATGGTGAGTGTGAGACCTCTGGTGAGAAATGCGCCGAACTGTCCTAAGGGGGGTTTTTGACAGGTAAACTATGGAGGCATAAGGTAAACATTGATTTAGAAAAGCATGATGGAGGCTTCATCATGCTTTTCTAAACAAATGTTTACCTGTCAAAAACCTCCCTTAGGACAGTTCGGCGCATTTCTCACCAAAGGTTTCACCATTCCTTTGGGTTCCGAATCGAATAATGTAGATGAAAGTGGATCAGTTGGAGTTTTACCATAGAGATATTACAATAGAGTACGCGAGAGAGCAGTGAAAGTGTCTGCAATTAAGAGAGAGAACAGTTCCTTATCTCTATGGTAACTAATGATGCAAAACAATGCTGATTTGAGTAAACAAATTTATGGTTTTCTACAGCACTCTCTCTCTGAACTGAGGACACTTTCACTTATGGAAAGCATACGTACTAGCGTACTCTAGTTACTTATACCTCTATGGTTTTTACCTCACGTGTTAACGATAAGAACTATATGTTGGAAAAACTAAAATCCGACTACGTAAAAGAAGAAAACAACAATCGAGTATGAAGTCAAGTAAAGATATTGGTTTTAGGAATCCGACTGATTTTTATATTGGAAGCTTGTTTACTCTTTAGCGGGCACTTTTAATTTTTATTATTCCAATGGATCGCATTCACCTTTGGAAATTTCGCACATTGTTAAGCTTGGATTTTGAAACACTTGCTTGATTAAAATAAATCGGCTCAGTAGATTTGAAATAAGGTTGCCAACTTTGTAAATCGATTTTTCGGAATTCTTTTAAAAAATCGGAACCAGGAATAAAAAATCGAAACTACTATAAAAGAAGAAATATATATTCATAATAAAATAAAAATCCCCTGAAAAGCAGTTTTGATAATATGTTTCCCTAAATTTTTAAAATTAAATTTAATTATTTTAATTAATAACAATAAATTTAGAATTTCTATGAGTCCCCTGAGATAAACTCCGCCACACCTGGGTCGAGTTCTGACTGGTCAGAATGTGAACTAAATGTTTAAACATGGCGGCCATTAAGCTGGTCTGAATATTGTTAGGCTGAACATGGCGGTGCTGAACCAGACTTTACCTCAAGGGACATTAATTTTCATTTAATTTATATTTTAATTAAGGCTATTTAAAAATATTTTACCCTAAAAAAGTATATCCTAAAAAATTCTCTAAATAAAAAATATTCATCTAAATTTAAGGGAAAATGCCCTAAGGTGAAATGTGACCGTTAGGCTAAACATGGCGGTGTTGTACAAGACTAACTCAAGGGACATTAATTTTTATTTGTTAATTTATAATGTAGTTAAGGCTATTTAAAAATATTTTACCCTAAAAAAATTCTCTAGATAAAAATATTCCTCTAAAATTAAGGGAAAATATCCTGAGATGAAAATACTGCGAGTAAGTTAGTTACATTCCTAATTGCGCAATGCGCCACTAAAATGGCATACCCCACCTCCCGGATGGACACATTCCAATGCTTTATGGCAGGGGTCGGCAACCTTATGAGACGGAAAAGTCAAAAGTTACAATTTACAAAATTTCCCAGTTTTTAAAGAGCCACTAAACATTTTCGTTTCAGTATAATAGTATTTGCTTATATAGGTATAATATATATATCCGAGGACGACACGTCGCGACGGGAGGCGGTGCGGGTGAGACGCGACTGGAAATGGCTGAGAGATAGACATGGTGCTCAATCATGGATCGATTGGACGATTTTTAATGGGTTTATATAATAAAATAATTATTTTTTGCGTATGGAACTGGAGAGATGCAACTTTACATTAAAAGAGCCGCAAGTTGCCGACCCCTGGTCTAGTTTACTAAGTTGTAAAACATCCACCCAATATTTGTGTAACAAAATAATTTTACAGAACAAGTTCTTAACTAATGAAAATCTAACAGACAGTATATTATTAGCTTTTTCGTCCACAGCATCCAACGCGTTATTCAAGTGATTTTGGTCTTCTATAAACTTGATACATTGATGTATAAAGTTAACATTTGCGATGTTTTCTTATTATTATATCTAATATAAATAATATAATAATAACTAAGCATGTGATGGCTTAAATTTTTGGTGGAGTTTTAAGTAATGTAACGAATGATAAGTATTATTACAAACAAGGCACTTATAAATTGTCCTAGTATGCCTGTTTTTGTGAATATTCAGAGCACTTAATAGACCAAATTTGTTTTTACAAAGGTCACATTGATATTTATATCTGTTCCTATGAGTACCATATCCGCGTTGATGAATTTTCAAATTACTAGAATTACTAAACCACTTATCGCAACGGTCACACTGATATGGCAACGCGCCAGTATGTATGTCTTCTTGGTGTTTTTTCAAAAGAGTTAATTTGCTGAAACTGCTCGTACAAATGCTACACTGATATAGCAGATCAGCAAAATGTATGCTTCGATGTGAACTCAATATACTTGAGCTCTTGTAATACTTATTACAAAACTCACACCGATATGGCCCCATCATTTTATTCCTAGGCACTTTTATATTCCGCTCATTTAAAATTTCGGAATCAAAGCCATCGCTAGAATTATTAACACCTCTTTCCGTATGTGGCTTTGAATCTACTGCAGAAACTTTATTATCTTTTTCAAATTCCTCACGACCACTTTCTGAAGGTTTTTTTGTACTGTTATCTATTTTGATTTGTTTGGCTGCGTTGGTTTCAATGTAAGAATATGACCTTGCAAGTAATGTTCTACTTTCTGAAGGTTTTTTTGTACTGTTATCTTTGTTGGTTTGTTTGGCTGTGTTGGTTTCAATGCAAGAACCTGACCTTCCAAGTAATGTTCCAGTTTCTGAAGGTTTTATTGTACTGTTATTTTTGTTGGTTTGTTTGGCTGCGTTGGTTCCAATGCAAGAATCTGACCTTCCAAGTAATTTTTGCTTATCGTCATCTTGCAACTCTTTCAGATACAACTGCAGGGTTTTTTCAGATTGAAGAGCTTGTTTTTGAAATTTATGCGTTTGGATGAGTTGCATGTAACAAGAATCACAAATAGTTGTAGGCAATTTAATATGTTTCTCTATCTGCAAAGAAACCATTTGTTTACATTATATTAAGCTATTGGCTTTTATTTTATTTGTCTATTAGTAATGTTAATCCAGATGTTATTTGATTTACTAAAATTCTGCTTATGTAACACTTTGAATGACCCCATTATATAAGAGTCTAACTCTTATTTTTGTATAATTACAAATCACCAATTAGAACTACCTTCAAATTCTATATGTATCAATAACCTACTTTGACGTGAACGGAAGTGCATTTCGCGACACCATCAGCTATTGTCCCTGCTAGTTGTGCTGAAAACGTGAATATATCAATTAACGCCCTGTCACCACATAAACATACACGGCACATTCCACGATTAATTTTTTCATGTAATAATTTGTTTTCCATTTTGAACTGATTCTGGTTCGCCGCTCTGAGTTCAAATGTGCCACGTCGATGACCTACATTACAAAGAAGATGTGGTTTCGAAGAGGGTGAAAATCTCACATTTTTTGCAGCCCGCGACTAATCACATTTTAAACGAACTCGGTAAAAACAAATCTATATTGTTGCGTGCTTCCTGTTGGGACGATAATGTGTTCCATAGAATGTTCCAGACCACGACAACAACAACAATGGAAATCAGGTAAAAACCCGACCTTCTTAGAATTACCTGTAGAAGGCAATGCATGTAAAGAAAGGTTGAGATGGTTTTAGAACATTCGACAGGTGGGGGACGAGGCTATAAAAAGCGAGCGGAGTGGTTGGCAAATCAGTCAGTCAGTACAGCGCGTTAACAGCAAGTGGCAAACGTACAGCGGATTACAGATAATTGTGTGACATAAATCGTTCAGTGTCGATACAGCAAGACCGAGGTAGCTGCTAAAATAGAAGATAAATGAGCTGTGTAAACCATTGAGTGCAATTATATAAACTGGTTTAACATAAATAACTTCTTGTAAATAATCGTGTAAATATAATTAATAGACAAGTGCGAATAAGTGTACTAGATAAACTTCGGTGTGTTTGTGTGTTGTAAATATTTTGAGTACATAATTTTTCTGTTACTTAGTTCTCTATTTTATTATTTAGAACTATTAGTTTTGTTTCTGTTAACGTTATTATTACTGTTTGTTAAAGAAGTACGCTTTCGTTGTGTGTTTAACTGTTTTGTTAAACATTTATTATTGTAAATAAATAATTTCCAGCACGGACTAGAACAGTTCTGTTACAATATCAATGTTGTCAAACTGCAAATGAGCAGAACCGATTTGCACCCGACGCTTTATTATGGCCGCTGCACACGAGGCTAGAAACGCTGCTAGATTCCTTGCTAGATTTACCCACTAGTTTTCTAGCGCTGGTTTTCTTGATTGCATGAAAAATACATTAATTTATAAACAAACAAAATACACAGAAATGAAAGTATATAGGTTCCTGCCAAGGAAAACCTGTGCTGAAGGAACCATTAAGAAAAAAAGAGATGATGTGGACATTTTAATCAAAGCTTAAGTGGGTTGAATTATCCTGAACACAAAACATTTGAATAGAGAAATAAAATATTTTTAACAAAATATGCACTAAAAAGTAAAAAATAATAATTATTATTATTTTTGAAGTCGGCATCACATCGGAATTCGAAAGTAGCAATTTAAATTTTACAAGTCTCTAGTTCTCGGAATAGATTTCATTTTGGCTGACACCGACTCCAAAAATAACAATAATTATTATTTTTTACTTTTTAGTCCATATTTTGAAGTCCGTTCAATTTTTTGTTAAAAATATTTTATTTGTCTCTTTTTAGTGTTAGATAAAGTATTGCAATGGGTAGGCCAAGTATGCGTGCCTTTGAAATTTGAGAGTTTCCCTCGATTTCTCCGGATTCCACCATCACATCCTGACTTGGTTCCGATGGGACCACCTCGGAAGTGCACTGTTTCGAATAAAAAAAGAATTTTGAAAATCGGTCCATAATTGACGGAGAAATCAGTGAACATACATACAAAAAAAAATATACAACCGAACATAGAACCTCCTTTTTTGAAGCCGGTTAAAAAATAAATGTAATATCAAAAGAAATAGGATTGACTTCTGCCTATGAGGGAACAGATAGAAATTACTTCAGTTTTTACAAGATTATTGTTCAAATTCGTATATTTAAAGATTCAAAAAAATATAATAAATTAAAATGTCACAAACTAATATTTAATGTTTCATAATATAAACCACGAAACTCGTTTTTCAAAGTACTTGATTTGCTGAATAGCATTTTACAGATCATCCTGATACGGCATCTCACCAGTATGTCCGCGTTGGTGTCTTTTCAAATTATCTGAATTGCTGAAAAGCCTATTGCAAATGCCACACTGATAGGGCTTCTCCCCACTATGTACGCGTTGGTGTCTTTTCAGATTAGCTGAACTGCCGAAACACTTATTACAAACGTCACACCGATATGGTTTCTCACCAGAATGTACACGCTGGTGACTTTTCAGATTGTCAATTTTGCTGAAACTTTTATTACAGACGTCACACTGGAATGGTTTCTCACCACTATGTACACGTTCGTGTCTTTTCAAATTCGCCAAACTGCCGAAACAGTTATTACAAACGTCACACTGATATGGCTTCTCACCAGAATGCACACGCTGATGAGTTTTCATGTTATTCAATTTGCTGAACCTCTTATCGCAAACGTCACAGCGATACGGTTTCTCACCCGTATGTGTACGTTTATGATCCTGTAAATGACTCGACAAAGTGAAACATTTAGTACACTTGTCACACTGATACGGTTTCTCACCGGTATGTATGCGTTGATGTCTTCTTAAATGATCTAATATGGTGAATCTCTTATTACAAACATCGCACTGATAAGGTCTCTCACCAGTATGTATGCGTTGATGAGTTTTCAAAAGATATAATTGTTTGAAACTCTTATTACAAACGTCACATTGGTGTGGCTTCTCGCTATTATGTATATGTTTATGATTTGTCAAATGATCTAGTTCGCTGAAACTCTTATTACAAACGTCACACTGATATGACGCTATCATGTTATCTCTAGTTACTTCAGTTTCCTCTTTAAAAATCCTGGAAGTTAACGCTAAATCATTTGATATTTCGGTATCAACGTCAAATTGATCTTCCTCGTCGTTGACAGGTTCCGCCTTTACAGTCAAGTTGGGATTAAAATCCAAAACTTTGCTAGAATTATTAGCATCCCATTCCTTATGTGACTTTGATTCTAATGGAAAATCTTTATTATCTACATCATCTATTTCAAAATCTTCACAATCGCTTTCGAAATATTTAACTTCAGGCTTTATTTCTACATAGTGGGTACCGTTATCTTCCTTGTTCTGTTTAGCAACGTTAATCTCAATGCAAGAATTCTCAACATTTGGAAGTATCGTTGGACTTTGAAGTATGCTTTGTGTATCATCATCATGCAAGCGTTGCAGATAAAGCTGCAAGGTTTTATCAGATTTAAGAGCCTGTGTTTGGAAATTCTGCGTTTTGACGAGTTGCGTATAACAAGATTCACATATAGTTGTAGGCAATTTGCTATGTTTTTCTACCTACAAAGAAATTATTCTGCTTGAATCTAATTAAACTATTGGCTAGCTGTTTCTTTTTATCAAATATCACAAAATAAAACTACATTGCAATTGTTGTTTACGTATTTATTTACTTACGTGAACGGACGTACATTTCGTGACAGCTTCTGAGATTTGACTTTCGAGTTCTGATGAAAACGAGAACATATCAATTAATGTCCCGTTGCTAGATAAACACAAACGGCACATTCCACTAATAATTTTTGTATGCATAAATATGTTTTCCATTTTGAATCGATTTGGGTCTCTCGCTGAGCTTTGTATGCAGTCACAACAGAGATATTTCTTTTCAGAATTTTGTTCAACGGCGGCCATTTCAAGACTAAAAAAACGGGGACTAAGCCCTTTAAAAGGTAATCCGTAGTTACAAATATTTTGATTTAATTGTGTTTTTCTACTTTTTAATTATATTTTGTTTTCTCTTCTTTGAACATTTTTGAAGCACGTGATGATAATCTGTTACGACGAAATTAGTCGTGGTCAAATTTCTAATTTTGCCTTTTGTTTAATATTGTTTGTTTAATTATGATATTTTATGTTTGCGTCCCGAAACACCTTATCTTTATAATTAACTAGCGGTCCCGCCCGGTTTCATCCGGGTGCAAAAGAACGAATGGGAGGGCGTCACGAGTACGCACGTTAATCTTAGTTTACCGAGATGAATGTTGTGTCCAAATTTCATGATGATCGCAGTTACCGTTCAAAAGTTTTTGTCGGACGAACAAATTTTGATTTATATTTTTCATTGATGCTCCGCTCCTATTGGTCGTAGCGTGATATTATATAGCCTATAGCCTTCCTCGATAAATGGACTATCCAACAAAAAAACATTTTTTCAATTCGAACCAGTAGTTCCTGGGATTAGCGCGTTCAACCAAACAAACAAACAAACTCTTCAGCTTTATATATTAGTATAGATAGAAGATAGGTACAAAAAAATATAAACAGAAAAAAGTGATGAAATCTGAAAATTCGCTCTAGGAATCTTTAGAAGTGTTCAATTACAGACTAAGTTACAATTTTACATATTTGAATTCATTGAGCTAACGTCTGTATAATTCATTAAAAAAATAACTATCACAGTATGTGGATTTTGTAATCTGTTACTACTTACTATACATACAGACACCGGACCGCAATGCCATATTATAATATGTAAAATATATTATAAACAAGCTCTTCAGCTTTGTTTATTAGTATAGATAGATAGATAGACATGAGTACTTAACCTTGTACAGATGCTCCCTGCTCAACTTAGGAAACCAGTTTCAGGGCAGGAAATTTAAATAAATTGTAAATAAATATATATATTATCTATATAATATGTTACATTTTAAACTTGTGTTAATAATGATCAATTTATAATATTTAATGTTATTTACTTGCAACAAACGATGCGGCAAAAAAATATAGATCTAAGCATCTGACGAGTGTTTACGTTTGTGATTATTTAAAGCACACAACTGGGAGAAACCTTTATTACAAATGTCACACTGATATGGTTTCTCACCAGTATGCACGCGCTGGTGTATTTTCAATGTAGTTGAAATGCTGAAGCGCTTATTACAGACGTCACACTGATATGGCTTCTCACCCGTATGAGTACGTTTATGAACAATTAAAAAGCTCGACGACGTAAAGCACTTACTGCACATGTTACATTTATACGGTTTCTCACCAGTATGTATGCGATGGTGACTTTTAAACGCAGACGAAAAGCTGAAAGACTTATTGCAAACGTCACACTGATATGGCTTCTCACCAGTATGTACGCGTTGGTGTCTTCTCAAATTAGCTGAATTGCTGAAACACTTAGCACAAACGTCACACTGGTACGGCTTCTCACCAGTATGCACGCGCTGGTGTTTTATCAAAGAGCCCGAAATTCTGAAGCACTTATTACAAACGTCACACTGATACGGTTTCTCTTCAGTATGCACACGTAGGTGTTCCTTAAAGTTATTCAAGTCGATCATACTCGTGTTGCAAAGGTCGCAGTGGTACGGTTTCTCACTAGTATGTATGCGCTGATGCTTTCCTAAGATATCTGGATTGCTGAAATGCTTATTACAGACGTCACACTGATAAGACGTCATCATTTTGTCACTGGATACTTCAATTTCCGATTTTATATTGTTCTGGCTTGCCGCGTAATCACTTAATATTTCGGTATATTTGTTCAACGAATCTTTGTTATTTATAGGTTCAGCCTTAACAATCAAATTAGGATAAAAAACCGAGTCTTTGTTATGAATATCCCATTTCGTATTTGACCTTGAATCTACTGCAAAAATCTGTTTTTCTATAATATTCATTTCAGGGTCTTCACAGCCTCTTTCGGAATATTTAACGTCCGGTTTTATTTCTACACTGTTATCTTCATTGGTTTGTTTGACTGCGGAACTATCGTAACTATCCGGAAGTATTGTTGAACTTGCAAGTATGTTTTGTTTATCCTCATCGTGTAAGCGTTGCAGGTATACCTGCAGGGTTCTATCAGATTTAAGGGCCAGCATTTGAAAATTCTGAGTTTTGATAAGTTGCATGTAACATGGCTCACATATAGTTGTAGGCAATTTGTTATTTTTATCTACCTATAAAGATATAATTTCGTTTAAATTTTATAAAACTTATTGGCTTACTATCACTTAAGAGTATTCGTCCCTGCAAATACCCCCTGCACCCTTCATCTCAAATCTTGTCCCCTCGCCAAAAAACGGTTCGCGCTCTCCCGACGCTATTTTTAAAGCTAGAGGGTTCTGGTAAACGCCAAATGAAAGACAAAGAATCAAACTACAGATCCTTCAGGCGATTTTTTTGAAAAACAGTTTCGCCTACGTGTGAAATATTACGTAACTTATTATTTTTTTCAAAAGGTTGTAAGTTTTTTCAGGATTTTTTTCCAAAAAATTCGTCTGAAGGATCTGTAGTCTGATTCTTTGTCTTTCATTTGGCGTTTACCAGAACCCTCTAGCTTTAAAAATAGCGTCGGGAGAGCGCGAACCGTTTTTAGGCGAGGGGAAAAGATTTGAGATGCAGGGTGCAGAGGGTATTTGTAGGGACGAATACTCTTAAGAGTTTTTAATCCAGAAATTACAGAATTCATAATTTTCATCGATAATTAATGTTGACTTGAAAATAAATTCCACGAAATCGTTAGTACATAAGTTTGTAGCTAACAGCGTCTTACTGCCTTGGTGTGGTGATTACCTTAATCACATTCACTATAAAAAAGTAGGATATAACAATGAAAAACAACCGGATATCCATCCCGAAGTTTTGAAGTCTCGCGAGAAAACACACTGACTTACAAACATGCGGGAAAAGAGGACGTAAAAACCGCTGCACACGAAGCTAGAAATAACGTTTCTAGCCTCGTGTGCAGCGGTTTTTACGCTGCTTGGAGTTCTGCTAGCCGGTAGGCTGGGTACGAAGCCGGAAAACGGCCTGCTAGCTTACGAGATATTTTCTCTGTTAGATCTAGCAGTATCTTGTCACGTGGGCACTTGAACACACGCCCACAAACCAACGTGGCGTTTTGCTCTGTGTTTATATTCGAACTGTCACTGCGCGCGCATCAGGTCTATCCACAAAACAAGCTTCAAAAATAGTCTCATGTGAAGGGAGCACATAACAGCAATCATGGAAACCAGCGCTAGAAAACTAGTAGACAAATCTAGTAAGGAATCTAGCAGCGTTTCTAGCCTCGAGTGCAGCGACCTTTACTCTGTTATAAAATACAACAACTTTAAAACCTTTATTTTTTTAACTTACGTGAATGGAAGTACATTTTGTGACAGCCTCTGAGATTTTACTCTTTAGTTCTGATGAAAATGAGAACATATCAATTAATGCCCCCCCGTCACTACATAAGCATAAACGGCACGTTCCCCTAATAATTTTTTCATGTATTGATACGTTTTCCATTGTAAATCGATTTTGTTCAGTCAGTCAATTTAGTGCGTAATGATTTGTACAGAATTTTCTTTGTAACAACGAATTATTATTACGTAATGAAAATTATTACCACTGTATTATCTAAGTTTACATTCCCATAATTAAACTACAGTCTAAAATGCGTAGATAGACTATTATCAATGGTTCTCCGTTATTTAACGAATATGTACACAGAAAAAAGTTAGGATTTAAATTTAAAAAAAAGTGTATGTGTGTCAGCTCCGACGCACGACTGGAGTTTACTCCTTAGATACGCTGTGTAATGTATTCCATCTCATTCTTCCGCACGTTAAATCCTACACATATATATGTTTGTCTCTTTTGAAGCGGACGAGCGTAACGCCACACTTGAAGCGGTGGAGGTAACGCCCCACCAATTGATTTTACTATTCAGAAAATTTCCGTACCGGGCCTTATAACTCAAAATCGTTTCTTAAGGAGTAAACTCCAAAACTAGTTCGCAGTGCCAAATCCTCACAGCAGAATAGTGTATTTGATTAAACATGCGTTATAACTCAAAATCGTTTCTTAAGGAGTAAACTCTAAAACTAGTTCGCAGTGCCATATCCTGACAGCAGAATAGTGTATTTGATTAAACATGCGTTATGATTTTATTCTGTAAACTTGTTTACAATGAATAGATTTAATCATTTCCTTAAATAATATTAAGAAAAAATCGCAGGAATGTGGACAAACATATTAGATCTATTTATTGTACGACGTTTCGTCTATAGATTTAGATTTTTTCAAGTACAGAAAAATAAATAACAACAATTATAAGTACAATTGTTACGAATTTGTGATAACAGTTGATTTTTTGCCAAGGATATATTATTCTTAATATTATTATCACGATGGACACGATATCTAGTACATTTCTTTAAATCTTTTTGTTCTTGTACTGAGGGTAACAGCAAGATTATTAATATTATGTCTGTTTGCATGTATGTTTTTATTTTCATATTGTTTTGTATACGATATATCAACGAGTCCACATAAAATAATGTCTATGGTCAAATATTATATTTATTTATCAAAAAGAAAAGGAACTTTGACATAATGTAAATCCAGTACCTTATAAATAATTGATAACTCAATGTATAGAATAAATTTTATATATTTCTTATTATGCATTATTATAATAAATTTAACTTGTTTTTATCTAGTTAGCAAAAGATTTATATTAAGACAAATGACATCTCAAAACATATGCAACCTAAACATCTGACGAGTGTTTACGTTTGTGGTTATTCAAACTGCTTAACTGGGTGAAACACTTATCACAACAATCACACTGATACGGCTTCTCACCCGTATGTACGCGTTGGTGCGTTTTCAAATTATCCAATTTGCTAAAACTCTTATTACAAACTTCACACTGATATGGTTTCTCACCAGAATGCACACGCTGGTGAGTTCTTAAATTTTCCAATTTGCTGAAACTTTTATTGCAAACGTCACACTGATGCGGTTTCTCTCCTGTATGAGTACGTATATGATCATGTAAATGGCCAGACACAGTAAAACGCTTATTACACCTGTCACACTTGTATGGTTTCTCACCAGTATGTATCCGCAGGTGTCTATTCAAATTAGCTGAATTGCTGAAACACTTATTGCAGACGACACACTGATATGGCTTCTCACCAGTATGTGTGCGTTTGTGATTTCGTAATTTGGTTGGTTTGCTAAAACACTTATTACAAATGTCACACTTATATGAGACTGTCATTTTATCAGTATCGTATTCCAACTTTATATTCTTCTGAGTTATCACGACGTCACTTACTATTTTGGTAAACTGGTCTTCTTTGTCATTTTCATTTGTTATGGGTTCAGCTTTAACTATCAAGTTAGGATTAAAAGTAGGGTCTATGATAGATGAATCAACATTCCATTCCGTATGTGATTTTGAATCGGAAGTGAAAACTTTATTTTCTACAATATCCGTTTCAAATTCATCATAGCCGCTTTCCAAATAATTAACACTAGGTTTTATTTCTTCAGAGTTCGTACTGTTATCTATCTTGTCCCGGTTACCAGGAACGCAAGAACTCATATCAATATCTGGAAGTATTACTGAGCTTCCAAATACGTTTTGTTTATCGTCGTCATGCAATCGTTGCAAATACAACTGTAAGATTTTATCAGATTTAAGAGCCTGCATTTGGAAGTTTCGCGTTTTGACAAGTTGCATGTAACATGGTTCACATATAGTTGCAGGTAATTCGCTATGTTTCTCTACCTACAAAGAAACCATTCCGTTATAAATAGTTTAAATTAGTAACTACGGGAAGTCTTGTTTATCTATTAGCTTTTAATACCGGTGTTGTAATACATCGTAATCTCTAGTAGGTATGTCATTATTAGTGCATACAGAGTAAACATACAAGAACAGGGGATTATGTATTATTAAACTCTAGTTGATATCTGTGATCACAAATAGAACAACATTGGGACCATCGTTTCTTTATTTAAAAATTACTTACGTAAACGGAAGTACATTTAGAGATAGCAACAGCTATATGACTTTCTAGTTCTGATGAAAACGAGTACATATCAATTAATTTCCCGACGCTAGATAAACACAAACGGCACATCCCACTAATAATTTTTTCATGTAACGCTATGTTTTCCATGTTGAATTTTTTTTGTTATCGTTGAAACCAGTCTACTTAGTTGACCAGATTGATCTTTTAGCGGGGGTGGATGACTAATGTAACCATTTACAGTAGAACGCCGATTATCCGAATTAATTGGGACCGAGGTCGATTCGGATAATCGGACATAAGACATTTCACGGGAAGCCGCGCGACGCAAAACATGTAGTGTCTTGCCTCTAGCTTTCAACCATAACAGTTGAAATATATCTGGACTCCAGCGAGTTCCAACTTCGACGTGTGCTGATACCATTGTAGCGTCTACACGGCAATTGTCACTCGAATTTTAGTATTCTTGCGTCCCCACAAAACTTGTTTTTATTGAAAAAAATTGGTTGTCTGTAAAGTCGGTTTACGGACGATAGTTTTACGTGATAACGTATTCCGTAATATATAACCTAAATTCTACATATAATAATTATAATAATTCGAATCTATGATATTGCATCTTTCGCTTCAAATTTAGGTTAATTTTATGTATTAAAATACTCACCACCTATAATAATAATTGTTTTTTTAAACTTTCTTTCTTTCGTATTTATTTTAAGTCTCAAAGATTAATTGTCATAATATTTTGAAAACAATTGTTTCGCTGTTTATATAAAATTCCAAAACCTACTTACAATATTTAAGTATTTTCATACGTCAAAAAATTGATTTTTATAATGATAAAATTTGTATGAAAACGATTTTTTCGAGAGATGAGACCTAGCTAAAACGATTTTTTGCCCCCCAAAATCCCTTTTCAGTAAATTTCATCCAAATCGTTAGGGCCGTTTTCGAGAAAAGCACGCACAGGGTCAGGCGCAACGTTACACTTTTTCGTGCATGCAGCCGGTGTTTCATCAATTTATAAGATTGGTGATTCATCAATTTATAAGACGTTATCACGTCAAAAATTGGTTGTCTGTGAAGTCGGTTGACGGACGATAGTTTTACGTGATAACGTCATAAAGAAACATTGATGAACTCTCTGACGTCACGCGAGAAGAGAGAGAAATGCGTACAAGCCGACGCTTGGGCCGATCGTGCCTCTCTATCGCTTATACCGCGCTCTCGCTTGCACGCTCAGGCTCAGGCGGAACGTGACACTTTTTCGTGCGTGCAGCCGGTGTTTCAACAATTTATAAGACGTTATCACGTCAAAAATTACTTGGTTTTAATTTTTTATATTACGCTTAGAACCGATTCGGTTAATCGGCGTTCTACTGTATATTTTTTACTCAGAGCGGGACACCCTTAAATTGTTATTGTTAATTGAAATGACACATCAGCGGAGTATGAAGACTTTGGTAGTGAGACTGAATCAGGACCTGTCAAAACTGACTATAAATAAAGAATTTGTGCAAGCGTTAAAAGTATTAATTATATACTTCTTGTAAACTTTTTGAATCTGCTATTTTTTTTCTTAATCTATCGCTTTATTAAGGTGCCGCTTTTTACGATACTAAGTAACTTTGACTATGCACGTGCGGGCGACAAGACTTGCTTTCTGTTTTGTCAAAGCGGGACATTTTTACGTATTCTGGAGACAGCGGGATACTCAGCTTAAAAGCGGGACGTATGGTCACGTTGTAGATGACGGACAACGTGAATCCCACAAATTGTGGAATCAAGATTTAATGTTAGATGAATAACTCTGTCTATTTAGTGAAAACCATACGAAAATCCGTTCATTAGTTTTTAAATTCATCGCATTCAGTCAGACAGACGTGGCGAGGGGACTTTGTTTTTAGAGCGAGATATACAGGGTGTCCCATTAAGAATGGTACATAGAACAACCGCAGATTCTCCAATTTAAAATAAAACGATTAAGCGAAATATGCTTAGATAAAATGTTACTCGCTCTACCAGTGGCGTACGGCAGGAGTAAGTAATGCTTGTACCCCTTCTAAATGTTACGCCGCTGTCTAAATTTTAATTTTGACTATAATTTTAATTTTTTTGATATTTTCTAAGTCAATAATGTACACTTGTTAGTTTGTTGTAAAGTCATTGGTTTTCGAGATATTCGCAGTTAAAGATAGATAGACGTGTACTTTTTATTTGTATTATTATTAATAATATTCATTTTTACAATTTTGCCTTAAAAAAACTGCGAATATCTCGAAAACCAATGACTTTACAACAAACTAACAAGTGTACATTATTGACTTAGAAAATATCAAAAAAATTAAAATTATAGTCAAAATTAAAATTTAGACAGCGGCGTAACATTTAGACGGGGTACTTACTCCTGCCGTATGCCACTGGTAGAGCGTACTGAACTAATTTTTTTATTGTTAGGTGCATTTTATGATATTTAACAAGTGTGCCGATTTGAGTAAAATTATACATTGTATTAAAAAAATTATGGACATTAATAATTTTTCAGTTTTCAACTTCAACACCCCGTATTTCGGAAACGAGTAACATTTTATCTAGGCATATTTCGCTTAATCGTTTTATTTTGAATTGGAGAATCTGCGGTTGTTCTATGTCCCATTCTTAATGGGACACCCTGTGTAGTAACGGATTACAAAGTCTCCATATTGGGTGTTCAATTTTTTTAATGATTTATAGCTAAAGATAGTTGAATGAATGCAAATAAATAAAATCGTAACTTTTATGCCTGTTTATTTATCTGTACCTATACAGTCATATACAAAAAAAAACTGTGTACCTAACAATATAATATGTATGTATATTTTAGATGTTTGACCGTTTTTTACATAATTACAAAATTTTCTAAATAAACCCAAAACGAAACAAAATATAAAACTAAACATCAGCCGCGTGTTTACGTTTGTGGCTTTTTAGACCACTTAACTGAGTGAAACGCTTATTACAAACAAGACACTCATAAGGTTTCTCACCGGCATGTATACGTTGGTGTGCTTTTAAGTTGTCTAATTTGTTGAAACTCTTATTACATACGTCACATTGATACGGTTTCACACCTGTATGTACGAGTTCATGTCTTTTGAAAGCAGATGCATGGCTGAAACGCTTCTTACATACGTCACACTGGTAAGGTTTCTCACCAGTATGTACGCGCTGATGAGTACTCAAATGATCTAATTTGCTGAAACACTTAGCACAAACGTCGCATTGATACGGCTTCTCACCAGTATGTATACGTTGGTGTGATTTCAAATTGCTTATTTTGTAGAAACTATTATTACAAACGTCACACCGATATGGCTTCTCACCAGTATGTATGCGCTGATGTATTCTTAATGTGGTCGATTTGCAAAAACACTTATTACAAACGTCACACTGGTAGGGCTTCTCACCAGTATGTATGCGCTGATGTATTTTTAATGTGGCCGATTTGCTAAAACACTTACTGCAAGCGTCGCATTGATACGGCTTCTCACCAGTATGTATAAGTTGGTGAGATTTCAAATTGCTTATTTTGCTGAAACTTTTATTACAAACGTCACACTGATATTGCTTCTCACCAGTATGTATGCGCTGATGTTTTTTTAATGCGGCCGATTTGCTAAAACTCTTATTACAAACGTCACAATTGTATGACGTCGTTTTTACGCTGGACACTTCGTTTTCGGAATCTACATTTCCCTGAATTACCGCGACATAATTTAATATCCCTGTGTCCATGTCAAACTGATCATTTTCAGGTTCACTTATTATAGGTTCAGCTTTTACAACCAAGTTCGGATTAAAAGTGGAGGGGTCGCTAGAATTATATACATCCCATTCTGCACGTGATTTTGATTTTAAATTACACATTTCATTTACCGCATTATCATTTTCAAACGCTGAACCGCCGCTCCCGGAATATTTAACGCACGGTTTTACTTCTTGTTCCTCCTTGTCCTGATTCACAAGGTTAATTGAAATACGCAAATTTTCTGGAAGTATTAGGGAGCTTCCAAGTATGCTTTGTTCATCATCAACTTGCAATTGTTGCAAATAAACCTGCAGAGTTCTATCAGATTCAAGAGTTTGTATTTGGAAATCTTGCGTTTTGACGAGTTGCATGTAACAAGAGTCACAAATAGTGGAAGGCAATTTGCTATGTTTCTCTACCTATAAAAATCAATTAAAATTTCAATTATGTGATTTAACGTAACTCTCATTTGTCTTTTAGTTATTAATTCCAGTGTTGTTTATTCTTTTCATTTTTAAATTCTAATCTATACTAACATTATAAAGAGGTAAAGTTTGTAAATTTGGATGTAGAAGGTAATCTCCGAAACTAATCATCCAATGTCAAAAGGGTATAGCAGGTTAAGCATTAAGAATGTGCCCCCAGAGCCAAATGTAATGAATATCATATTGTTATGTAAGTTACTCATTTACATTACTATTTATGTAATTTTTGACTCCCGATCTCTTACTGTCATTGCGTGACCCTGAAAAAGAACCTGATAACAGCAAATTTTTTAAACTTTTCGTTCTCTAAAACTAATAGAGCTAGGAATGTGATTCCAAAGTCAAACTATAGACAACATTATGACAAATATTACATATATTTTTCTTAATTATTTTGCTAATAATAAATACATTTTTTAATAGTAATATTTTTTTCTTGGCTATAATTAGTAAGTTCTAACAGAGTGACCACTTTCAAAAAATTCTGAAAAATAGCACTTAATGTGTAGATTTTATTGTTATAAGTTTCATCAAAATCGGATGCCTGCAACATCTTCAAAAAAAATTTTTTTTATTACTCAAGTCCCTATTTGTGACTACATATTAAAATTTTGAATGATACTTATGTTTAATAATAATAATACAAAATAGGAAAATGTTACGCTCCATCCACTCTGCTAACCCCGTAAGAGTCTGGCATGTTTTGTAATCAAATAGCTTTGAAAAAGATACTTTACCATCTTATTTTGGATTTGATGCAATGTCACGAGAAGATCTTATTGATAATCACACCACTTACATAACTAAAAAATTATATAACATCACACATGAGTTGATGTTGATTTTCGATGGTACATATGTTCGTCACCAAAAGAGTTTTAACAACGAGTACCAGAGAAAATCGTATTCGGGACAGAAAAAGATGCCTTTGTGCAAGCCATTTACAATTAGTTGTACTGATGGTTATATTGTCGATATTTTAGGATAGAATATATGAATGCAAAAAAGAATACGTTAAACACCCTGAGCGTGGAAGTTGAAATTCAAAATTGGAATAGAAGAAAAAAAAACATTTAAAACTTTAATGGCATCTGAAGTGATGGATTTCCCGAAACTCGGTGAAATTGAATTAAAAATATTATTCACGGGGTCATACCAACTATCTGAGGCGGTTTCATATCTGGCAGAGTTAACTGGAGATCAAGATAGTCCTCAAATACAATAAGTATATAAAAGATTCACCTAAATCCTTAAAATTGAAAATCAACATCAACTCTTGTGTGATGTTACATAATTTTTTAGCAATGTAAGTGGTGTGATTATCAATAAGATCTTCTCGTGACATTGCATCAAATCCAAAATAAGATGGTAAAGTATCTTTTTCAAAGCTATTTGATTACAAAACATGCCAGACTCTTACGGGGTTAGCAGAGTGGATGGAGCGTAACATTTTCCTATTTTGTATTATTATTATGAAACATAAGTATCATTCAAAATTTTAATATGTAGTCACAAATAGGGACTTGAGTAATAAAAAAAATTTTTTTTTGAAGATGTTGCAGGCATCCGATTTTGATGTACACATTAAGTGCTATTTTTCAGACTTTTTTGAAAGTGGTCACTCTGTTAGAACTTACTAATTATAGCCAAGAAAAAAATATTACTATTAAAAAATGTATTTATTATTAGCAAAATAATTAAGAAAAATATATGTAATATTTGTCATAATGTTGTCTATAGTTTGGCTTTGGAATCACATTCCTAGCTCTATTAGTTTTAGAGAACGAAAAGTTTAAAAAATTTGCTGTTATCAGGTCCTTTTTCAGGGTCACGCAATGACAGTAAGAGATCGGGAGTCAAAAACTACATAAATAGTAATGTAAATGAGTAACGTACATAACAATATGATATTCATTACATTTGGCTCTGGGGGCACATTCTTAATGCTTAACCTGCTATACCCTTTTTTCACCAATATTTAGGATGGACATATAAAACAAAAGCGCTTTTCGTGGAGCGCAATTTTGCAACGTAAGTCGCCGAAAAAACTGTGGCAATCTGCAAATTCCGTTCCATAGTAATCTAATCCTAATATATCGTTTGTAGTTAACACACGAGAAAACATACATCAAACAATTGGGAAAGGAGACTTTCCTTGCTAACTATATTATGTAGCGAAAATACTCGTTTTTTTCTACTCAAAACTAAGAAATACATGAATATGATTGTTTAAAGACTTACGTGTACGGAAGTACATTTCATGACAGCATCAGCGATGGAACTTTCCAGTTCCGATGAAAATGAAAACATATCAATTAGTGCCCCGTTGCTAGATAAACACAAACGGCACATTCCACTTTTAATTCTTTCATCCATTGCTATGTTGAAATTATTTTCTGCCATCTTTGAATCCATTGCCTTTACAGTTAGAGATGTGCTTTACATGAGAACTAGTGATGACGTGTTGCTCCTGAGCAAGTCGTTCATAATGGACGACTACTTTCTCGGAGCGGAACGAGTCGCTCTTTTTTTGTGAATGACTCACTGCAAGCGCCATTCTGTACTGTTGCATTCGCACATTCACAGAGCGCAACAAGCACAGGCCACAGAGACACTAGTGAATTTTGCACGTACGGAGTTATCTTTGCTGAGTCATTTAATGTTGAATGACTGTAAGTCTAATAGTACTAAGCTTACAGTGACTTAAACCATTCACATTGACGTCGTTGACAAAGATATAATATTGTAGCATTATTATTGTTAAGCTTTTATTATACTTTACCCGAAATGCGAATAATATAAGATCAGACTCATATTAAAATGAGCTTAGAGCTGAGTGTGTTCACACCTCTGCAGTCTGTACTCTTGTGCAGTGCGTACTGTCTAGTGTCGCTCCTTTGAACGACTTGCTCTGAGCGACTCTTTTTAGTGAGCGTACGGAGTCAGCTCCCAATAGTCATGTGGACACATCACTAATGAGAACTAGGAATTAACCAGAGTAAAACTAGTTCATTAATTCACTCAGTATGTTTTGCGAACCAAGTTTGAATTCACCACTGTGGCCATGAAATTATGAACTAAAGAAGTAAAATCCGCTATACCTACATTTACAGGGTCTTAACTGGCTTTTTTGGGGCTCTAGGTAAAACATCATCACTGTGCCCCCCTACATTTAATTTTATGAATTAAATAAAGTTACTTATTTCCTCAAAATAATGGTTTTTGACCAGTAGTACAACTAGATAATCAAGTTTTGGAGGTAGCTAAAAAAAATTAGCAAGGTATGTTTCCACTGATTTCTACGAACATTATTTTCAAATTAAGGTGTATTTTTCTTAGTCTTTTTTTAGCTACTATGTTAGGAGAGTAATAGGGAGGGGAAGCTGGACTACTATTTTCGGACAGTGCTTTCTTGTTTTTTCTTATTTTTGAAGACACTTTACACGCACTCTCTGTATATATTTTTTTACTTAAACATAATATATATTTAGTTACAATAATTATGATCTACTTGTTTTTATATAAAACAAAACACGACAAAACAATTAACAGTCAAACTAAACATCTGACGAATGTTTACGCTTGTGACTATTTAAAGCACCCAATTGGGTGAAACATTTGCTACAAACGTCACACTGATATGGCTTCTCACCAGTATGTACGCGTTGGTGTATTCTCAATGCACCTAAACTGCTGAAACACTTATCGCAGTCGTCACACTTATTTGTCTTATCTCCGGTATGTATACGCTGGTGTCTTTTCAAATAATCTGAATTGCTGTAATTCTTATTACAAAAATCGCACCGATACGGTTTAACACCGGTATGTACACGTTGATGCGTTCTCAAATGGTTGATTGTGCTGAAACTCTTATTACAAACGTCACACTGAAACGGTTTCTCTCCAGTATGTACGCGGCGATGATTCTTGAACGAAGACGGAAAACTGAAACGCTTATTACAAACGTCACACCGATAAGGTTTCTCACCAGTATGTACTCGCTGGTGTCTTCTAAAATTCGCTGAGCTGCTGAAACACTTAGCACAAACGTCACACTGATAAGGTTTCTCACCAGTATGTACGCGCTGGTGTTTTTTCATTTCACCTGATTTTTTGAAACACTTATTACAAACGTCACACTGGTACGGTTTCTCTTGAGTATGTAGATACAGGTGTGTTTTAAAAGTACTTAAATGGACGTAACTTTTGTTGCAAAGGTCACAATGATACGACTTCTCACCAGTATGTATCTGCTGGTGTTCTCTCAAAACATCTGAACTGATGAAATATTTGTTGCAGGCGTCGCATTGATATGACGCCATCAATTTATCATTGGACACTTCATTTTCCGGTTTTATATTATTCTGGTTCACCGCAAAATCGTTTAATATCTCTGTATCGTTGTCAGACAGATCTTTATCATTTATTTTAGGTTCAGCTTTAATAATCAAATTTGGATCAAAAGCAGAGTCTCTGTCAGAACTATGAACATCCAATTCCCTAGTTGCAAAAACTTTATTTTCCACAATATTAATTTCGGGTTCTTCACATGAATATTTACAACCAGGCTTTATTTCTGCACTGTTGGTACTGTTATATTCCTTGTTTTGATTAGAACCGGTGATTTCAGGGGAAGAATTCCCGTCAATATCATCAAATATTTCGGAACTTTTCAGTATACCTTGTTTATCGTCATTCTGTAAGCGTTGAAGATATACCTGCAGGGTTTTATCAGATTTCAGAGCCTGCTTTTGAAAATTCTGTGTTTTGACGAGTTGCGTGTAACAAGATTCACATATTGTTCTAGGCAATTCGCTATGTTTGTTTACCTACAAAGATACCATTCATTTTAAATTTTATTAACTTATTTAACTCGCACTTTATATGTTATTCCCAAAGTGTCCTGTACTCTTGTTAACTTAGGGAGTTTACCATTTTAAAATCCTATTCTATTCTAATATTATAAAGAGATAAAGTTCGTAAGGTTGGATGTAGGAGGTAATCTCCGAAAATACTCATTCGAATAGTAATGTGTCACTCTTGACTGAGTCGTTCATAATGAACGACTCCTTTCTCGGAGCGGAGCGAGTCGCTCTTTTTTTTGTGAATGACTCACTGCGAGCGCCATTGCTGAGCTATTTTGTACTGTTGCATTCGCACATTTACAGAGCGCACACAGCACAGGTCACAGAAGCACTAGTGAATTTTGTACGTTCGGAGTTATCTTTGCTGAGTCATTTAATGTTGAATGACACGCTGTAAGTGTAATAGTACTTAGCTTACAGTGACTTAAGCCATTCACATTGACGTCGTTGCCAAAGATACAATATTGTAACAATAAACATTATATTATTGTAAGCTTTAATTTATAGTTTATCATAAATGCGAATAATATAAGATCCAGAATCATATTAAAGAATGTGTGTATTTGTGCTGTGCACTGTGCAATTCTACATGATTCCTGAGCATGTATGATGACAGTTCACACCTCTGCAGTCTGCACTCTTGTGTAGTGCGTACTGTCTAGTGACGCTCCTTTGAACGATTCGCTCTGAGCGACTCTTTTTAGTGAGCGGAGCGTACGCAGCCAGCTCCCAATAAAGAGTCATGTGGACACATCACTATATCCGATTTCAAAAACTTTTTCACCAATATTAAGAATGGACATACAGAATGGATATAGATTGTACATTATCACGTTAAAATAAAAGCGCTTTTCGTGGATACCAAATTTTGCAGCATAAGTCGACGAAAAAACAGTGGCAATCTACAAATTCGGGCGAAGCCGGACCGAACAACTAGTTTTAAAATAAATTGCATCGAAATCGTTATTATATGGTTTGTAACTAACAATACCGGCTGACGAAGTACCTTAACGTGGTGTTATAAGCACCTCAATATAGAGCCGAATAGAACAGTCAAAAATAATGAAAATCGGGGTCCAAGTGTTTCAAAAGTTTTTCGCGAAAACACAGACTTATAGGCATACGAGGAAATGAAACTTTGCTACGTTATATACTAGATCAATTCTTGTTTCTATCAATGATGATAAACTAGAGCTGCTGTAAAACCCTTGTTTGATACTTTAATAACTTACGTGAACGGACGTGCACTTTGTGACAGCATCTGCTATTTTACTGTCCAGTTCTGACGAAAACGAGAACATATCGATTAATGCCCCGTCACTAGATAAACACAAACGGCACATCCCGCTAATAATTTTTTCATGTATAGCTACGTTTTCCATGTCGAATTAATTTAAGGTAATCGTTCAGTTCAGGGCGCTATGTTGCGGTCGGATTTCTTTGACCGTGATTCTCAGGAATTTTGGACGCAAGTCTAGTCAGTGTAATTGGGAGCTGCTCTTTGGAAGTAACCCAAAATTTATTACAATTTATTATAAAGAAATGAAGGCAATGATCACTGTACAGTGACGTAGCGTGGACAACTCTAGACGTGGGCGAAGTCGCATCAGCGGGATCCTTTTTCTTTCAGTAGTTACCTATTCCCAAGATCAATGCAGTGATCCTGTCACATTTATATGTAGATTATAATTAGAAGGGTCTTTTAGAGTACTAATAGTAGTACTATTTATTTAGCGTAGTATTAGTCTTGTGTGGACTTCTTTAATATACAACTGGTCAAAAAGTTTAACCGTAAATCGTTGATTTCTGGGGGATTTTTATTACAACATTTATTTATTTTAAACTACATTGTAAGAGGGTTGCCGTTGTTTAAGATTTTGTCTTAGATTACCTATATTCTGTAATGGAAGATACATAACATGCCATTATAATTTGGGGAATTTCGAAAGATAAAGATCGAACATTATATCGACACATTTTTAAAAACATTCCAACCTATTACGCAATTTATGCAATAGACATCGCTGGATTTACTAGAATTTACACTAGGGGCACTCGGGGCTAGTGCCCAGGGCGGCAAATTTTTAGGGGCGGTAAAATTCGGAGAATGAGAAAAAACATTTTCTCCGCGTTATCGAAAATGCTTTGAATAGTGCCATCGTGAAACATCTTCAAATTATATTAAATACAATTTTTTTTTCATTATTAAAATTATGTTTACAATAGGTCATAATATGCATAAAACTCCAAATTGGTTAAAATTTTAATTTCAAAATATATTTTAGTTCTTGATCATAACGTAATGGTTATTTTATTAATCTAATCACTGAAAAAAATACAAATAATAAAAAAGAAATGTAGAAAATAAGCGCTATTTTCGAATTTTCAAAACGCATCGTGACGTCAGAGTATATATCAACAACAGTATTCATGACGACTGTGTCGTCTCACAGTAAGATTATGTCAGTATTTAGAGAAAACAACAAATAAACTTCATTTAGAACATTGACAATTTGACATCAAGGTTGGCATGCATCGTATATCATGACGTCACATAAGCCCGCGAACATGGCCGATTGTTTAAACTGTCTATTTTTGAATGTGGAATTTAATATTTTTTTTCTTATGATAATATTACATTTTTAAATGATTATCAATTTTTTTCCGTATTATGGTAGACTAAATAATCTATAAAAATATTAAAAAAAATCATGCATATGACCTATTATAAACATTGCAGTTTCATCCACAAAATTGTGAAAAATTGAAATAAATTATCTGCTATAAATGAGTCATTTTATTTATTTAAAAATTGTATATCGAAACTATTCATTTTTTGTAAAATTTCGGTAATGGGGCGGCATTTTTTACAGTGCCCAGGGGCGGCACTAAGGTAAATCCGGTGCTGGCAATAGATTTACATACTTTTATACACAAACTAGCTGCAGCTGATGACAAAATTTAACATAAAAAAAATTAGTGCTTGTTTATAATACGCCACCAAAAAAATTACATCATAAACATTACACGACTTCAATCATTATTTTTTTAACGAAATAACATAAAGGTTAGGACCAAATCGAGGTAAAATCTTATGGCAAACTTATTTTTGAAAACACTTTTGCTATACTTATATATATTTGCAAGATCAAAACATACTTTAAAATAATTACTAACAATAAGTTTATATCTGAGACAAACAATATGAAAAAACAAATGACAGTAAAACTAAACAACTGACGAGTGTTTCCGCTTGTGGCTGTTTAAAGCGCATAGCTGGGAGAAACATTTATTACAAACACTACACTGATATGGTTTCTCACCAGTATGTACGCGTTGGTGAATTCTCAGCGATGTTGAATTACTGAAACACTTATTACAAACGTCACACTGAAACGGTTTCTCCCCGGTATGTACGCGCTGGTGTATTTTCAAAGTACTTGAATTACTGAAACACTTATTACAGACGTCACACTTATATGGCTTCTCACCAGTATGTATGCGCTCGTGTCTCTTTAAATGATCTGAATTGCTGAAATTCTTATTACAAAAATCGCACCGATACGGTTTCTCACCGGTATGTATACGCTGGTGTGTTCTCAAATGATCTAATTTACTGAAACTCTTATTACAGACTTCGCATTGATACGGTTTCTCACCAGTATGTACGCGCTGATGTATTCTCCAACTGCCTGAACTTTTGAAATACTTATTGCAAATGTCACACTGATACGGCTTTTCTAGAGTATGCACACGATGATGTCTCCTCAAGTTAGCCAAATTGCTGAAACACTTAGTACAAACGTCACACCTATACGGTTTCTCCCCGGTATGTATGCGTTGATGCATTCTTAACGTAGTTGATTTGTTAAAACATTTATTGCAAACGTCACACTTATAAGACGGTATCATTTTATCACTGGACATTTCTGGACAGTTCTTCGGAGTTATCGCGGAATCACTTTCGGTATCATTGTCATTTATTATAGGTTCAGCTTTTACAATCAAGTTAGGATTGAAGGTGGAGTCTTTGCTAGAAGAATCAACAGTCCAGTCCGTATGTGTTTTTGATTCAAATGCAAAAGCTTTATCAACTACGTTATTTGTTGCAAAGTCTTCACAGCTGCTTTCGCAATATTTAACATAAGGTTTTTTTTCCTCGCAGTTGGCATCGTACTCTTCACTGCCCTGAATAGCAAAGTTCGTTTCAACGCAAGAATTCACATCAATATCTGGAAGTATTACTGAGTTTTCAAGTACACTTTGTTTATCATCAACTTGTAAGCGTTGCAAGTAAACCTGCAGGATTTTATTCGATTTAAGAGCCTGAATTTGAAAATTCTGCGTTTTGATGAGTTGCATGTAGCATGGCTCACATATAGTTGTAGGCAATTCGCTATGATTCTCTACCTACAAAGAAATGATTTCTCTTAAATTTTATTAAACTTTTGGTTTGCACTCACTTAACCAACTATTAATACCGACATTGCACGATTCATAATTTAGTGATGTTCTTATTTATAAATGCCAATTGCGAAACAAATTTCATCGAAATGCCTAGCTTTCAAGCCTGACGAAGTGTGTACCCCGCATTACTTAAGCTGTGTCCTGACTATGCCAATCGGCAATACCGATCGACCAAGTTGCACTAATGTGGACATGTTGATTGTCGGCTTCGTTTATCAGGCGAAACCAGGGCCGCATTAACCCTGTCCGGGCCCTTAGGCAATGCCATCAGGTCTTTTCAAGTTGATGAAGGGATGTGAGTAACTTCCAGATGATCGGCTCCAGGCATCCTGTTACTTCAATGTCTTATGTGATATTGTAACAACATGATTACTTTGACTAGATGCTGCAGCATCGCCTTACCTGACTCGTTAGCTTTATTGAAATGGTCTTAATGAATAGGTTATAGATAATTGATGGTCCAGGTTTTTTGATGGGTCAGGAAAGAGAAATCAGACGTGACGTAGTTATTTTAAATTTTATCTTGTTAAATGTAATAAATTACAATAAACAACGAAAGAAAATAATATTGTTGTTGGGAAATTTCATACAAATTTTCAAATAAAATTTTCGTTCAATGAAAAATTTTTTTCTTGGTGCGTGCACGGGCCTCTGGACGATGCGGGGCCCCTAAGCAGTTGCCTACTCTGCGTAATGATTAATCCGGCACTGGGCGAAACGTTACCGATCGTATCAGATTCCGATCAGCATAGTCAAGACACAGGTCGTGTTTGTTGTAAATTTCACTTAGTTGTTTTTAAATGTTTTTCATGAAAACGCGAAAACTTACAGATCTTGCTATGTTATATAAGACATGATCTCTTTGTTTTATCAATTATTACAAAATTAACGTAGAATGCAGTACTCGTTTTTTTTATTACTTACTTGAACAGAAGTACATTTAGTGACAGCTTCTGCGATCTGACTTTCTAGTTCTGATGAAAAAGAGAACATGTCAATTAATGTACCATCGCTAGATAAACACAGACGGCACATTCCACTAATCATTTTTACATGCATTGATATGTTTTCCATTTTGAATCGGTTTGTGACGTCACTGAAATCCGGCAGCAGTAAGAAGATTTTCTTTCTAATTTTATCCAACAGCGTAGTCTAGGCGTGGTCTTTAAAGGTATAAGGTAATACCAGATATTTAAATTATCATCCTAATGAGTTTTAATAGGTTCTCTTCTTTTTATTTATGGATATGGTAGAATTTTCTTTAATATACATTTTCAGAATAAGTACCTGTCCTAGTACCGATATAACTAATATTTTGATTTAATTTAAGCGGTCTGGTTCGGCTTCGCTCGAATTTGTAGAATACCACCGTTTTTTCGTCGACTTACGTTGCAAAATTGCGGTCTCCACGAAAAGCCCTTTTATTTTAACGCGATGATATATAGCCTATGTCAATCTTGAAAGCCTCTTTTACTGGTTAAAAAAATTTTGAAATAAGATGAGTTGTTTGGGAGATTACTTCGTACATCACTTTACTTCTTTATAATATTAGTGTGGATGAATGTATAGTTTTTGACCTGATAACGTCTTATAAATTGATGATTCACCAATCTTATAAATTGATGAAACACCGGCTGCATGCACGAAAAAGTGTAACGTTCCAAACGTTCCGCCTGACCCTGTGCGTGCTTTTCTCGAAAACGGCCCTAACGATTTGGATGAAATTTACTGAAAAGGGATTTTGGGGGGGCAAAAAATCGTTTTAGCTAGGTCTCATCTCTCGAAAAAATCGTCTTCTTACAAATTTTATCATTATAAAAATCAATTTTTTGACGTATGAAAATACTTAAATATTGTAAGTAGGTTTTGGAATTTTATATAAACAATGAAACAATTGTTTTCAAAATATTATGACAGTTAATCTTTGAGACTTAAAATAAATACGAAAGAAAGAAAGTTAAAAAAAACAATTATTATTATAGATGGTGAGTAATTTTAATAAATAAAATTAACCTAAATTTGAAGCGAAAGATGCAAAATCATAGATTCGAATTATTATAATTATTATATGTAGAAGATAGGAGAAATAGAACATAAATTATTGACGTGATAACGTCTTATAAATTGATGAATCACGTCAATATAAAAAGATGAAACACCGGCTGCATGCACGAAAAAGTGTATCGTTCCTAACGTTCCGCCTGACCCTGTGCGTGATTATTAAATATGATTTTCGAGCGGAATACGTTATCACGTAAAACTATCGTCCGTAAACCGACTTTACAGACAACCAATTTTTTTATGCACAAACTCATATTCTATCATAGAAGTTACACAATTTAAAATTTAAATTAAATTTTTAATTGAAATAATAATAATAAAATGGGAAACTAGTGTTAGGGCAGAAGATAATCAATAATAAATGACAATAAAAACATTATATTTATTTATTTTTGAATATTATTATTATTACTCGTCACTTATATTATAAATTTTTATAATAATTATTTAATTTTTTATACTCAACTTGGTAATATATATATATATATATACATTGCATTTTATATTCTACTTCGTTTATACATCCAAGACAGATGACGCGACAGTCGAGTGTTTAGGTTTGTGATTATTTAAACTGCGTAACTGAGAGAAACGCTTATTACAAACTTCACACTGATATGGCTTCTCACCAGTATGTACGCGCTGATGAGCTCTCCAAGTGCTTCGTTGGCTAAAACTCTTATTACAAAGGTCACATTGATACGGCTTCTCACCAGTATGTACGCGTCGGTGAGTTCGCAAAGTACCTGAAACGCTAAAACGTTTATCGCAAATGTCACACTGAAACGGTTTCTCACCAGTATGTATGCGCAGGTGTGACTTCAGATGTCCTGAATTGCTAAAATTCTTATCACAAACGGTACACCGAGTGTCACCAGCGTGTACGCGTTGATGCGTGCGCAACGTGCCAGACATGCTGAAACACTTATTACAAACGTCACACTTGTATGGTTTCTCACCTGTATGCACGCGCTGGTGTGTTCGCAAAGTAGTTGAATTGCCGAAACAAGTATTGCAAATTTCACACTGATAAGGTTTCTCACCTGTATGTACGCGTTCGTGTGATCTAAAACTACACGAATTGCTGAAAAACTTACTACAAACACCGCATTGATACGGCTTCTCTCCTGTATGTACGCGACGATGTTTTCTCAAATTATCTAATTTGATAAAACCTTTATTACAAACGTCACACTCATAAGGTTTCTCACCAGTATGTGTTCTAATATGTTCTTGTAAGTGACTCAACGACATAAAACACTTACTACACCTGTCACACTGATATGGCTTCTCACCAGTGTGTATACGCTTGTGTCTTCTCAAATGATTTGATTTACTGAAAGTTTTGTTACACACGTCGCACTGAAATGGTTTATCACCGGAATGTGTACGTTTATGAGAAGTTAAATAGCTCGACGATGTAAAACACTTACTGCACACGTCGCACTCGTACGGTTTCTCACCAGTATGTACGCGACGATGTCTTATCAAGTCACTTGACACGCTGTAACGTTTTTCACAAACATTACACTTGAATGGTTTCTCCCCCGTGTGTACACGCATGTGAGTTTTCAAGTTGCACAAAGAGCTCAAAATCTTATTACATAAACTACATTTATGCGATTCCTCGTCCGTATGTATGCGTTGGTGTGCTTTCAAGGTTGATGCTTTTCTAAAAGATTTATTACAAACGTCACACGGATATGACTCCAACATTTTGTCGCTGGATACTTCGTTTTCTTGTTTTATATTCTTCTGACATACCGCGAAATCATTATCAATTCCAAATTGATCTTCTTTGTCATTTATAATAGGTTCGGCCTTGACGATCAAGTTAGGATTAAAAACCAAATCTTTACTAAGGCTTTGGACATTGGAATCTAATGTAAGGTCTTCATTTTCTACAATATTCATGTCGGGTTCCGCAAATTCCGTTTCGAAATATTTAACATCAGGTTTTATTTCTTCCCTGTCCTGGTTGGCAAGATTGGCTTCCATACAAGAACTCCCGTCTATATCGGGAAGTATTTCTGAACAGCCAACTATGCCTTGTTTATCATCATCGTGCAATCGTTGCAGATATACCTGCAGGGTTCTGTCAGATTTAAGGGCCTGCATTTGGAAGTTCTGCGTTTTGATGAGTTGCATGTAACAAGGCTCGCATATATTTGTAGGTAATTCGCCATGTTTCTCTACCTACAAAAAACATTTCATAAACAATTTTATTTAACTACTTAACTAAACTCTCATTTAGCTTATCAAGTGTTAATCCCGACGCCTCCATGATTTAGAGTGGTAAATGAATGAACTATGCAAACGTGAAACCCAAACGGAAGTCGGTTCAATATTTTTGAAAGTTTATTTGCGAAGATACAGATTAAAAAGTGGAAGAAATACAATCTTGTTTTTATTTTTTTCAAGTGATCACAAAGTGGAACCATTATTATTAATTTCGCAACTTACGTGAATGGAAGTACATTTCGTGACATATATTATTATATCTCATGTTTTTATTTTTATAAATGATCACCAATTTGATCTCCGCATTGAAATCAACAAATTTTTATTAAATATTAAATAGCTTACGTGAACGGAAGTACATTTCGTGATCGCATCTGCGATTTGACTGTTCAGTTCTGATGAAAACGAGAACATATCAATTAGCGTCACGTCGTTAGTTAAACACAAGCGGCACATTCTAATAATGTTCACATCTATTAAAATGTTGTCCATTTTGAAATAATGTTTACTTGAACTTATTCCAAATAACTTCAGTAGTGCGTACAACTCAAGCCAGACTTAAAAGCGACCCAAAGGTTCACAACTTCCCAGCTTGATGAAAATTAAGCATATTTTTTTTCTGCATCTGTTTTATGAGCAGTATCTTTTGTACAAAAAAAGGTCAGGCAAACTATTGGTGTTCTATTTATCAACCTTAAACGTACCACCAAATAAACTTCACTTAAACTTATTTCAAACGACTTCAGTAGTGAGTACAGCTTAACCCACAGACTTAAAAGCGACCCAAAGGTTCACAGCTTCCCAGCTTGATGAAAATTAAACACTTTTTTGGCAAACATTTTTTTCCACATCTGTTTTATGCGCAGCATCTCCTGTACAAAGAAAGATCTCGTAAACTTTCGATGTCCTAATAATCTATCCTAAACGTACCACCGTGCAAAACTGCTAGCACTTATCGAAAGGTTGCTGTTTGAATGGTTTTTATAATCGAATGATTCATTCGAATTGTTTTTTTCGCGCGATGTATCTTAATAATAGGTATGCTGGTACTAAATGAATGGATGAATTGAATGGTCTCAACTCTCGAATGAACTTAGCTCTCGTTCTCGATTATGAGATTTGGGAGAGTCGCCTGCATTCGGTGCTTCAACAGAGGCAGATAAAGAACGCAAGTGATCGTATTCAATATTGTGTAATGCATTAATATCTCGAGTGGTTAGGTACTGTGGGAGTGAAATACAATTGATCTCTCTATGCAAACGATTTTTTTTGTAACCAACGAATTTAGTTCTCGTTTTCCATTATAATATTTGAAAGAGACATCTGCATGAAGTGTTTTATAGAACAGAGGCAGATAAAAGACGTAGATAATACAATGTATTAAAGAATAAAGAAAGAGCGTTGTATAACAATTTATTTGAAGATTGACTCTATTCAATAAATAGGGTAACTGTGATCCGTTGAAGTTAATGATGAGTATTTGGAAGGAATTCCGTGGCATAAGGATCGAAAATGAAGCAATACTGAGATTTTTTAAACTTGCATTTAATACTAACGTATCGAAACGTTAGTATTAAATGCAAGTTTAAAAAAATCTCAGTATTGCTTCATTTTCGATCCTTATGCCACGGAATTCCTTCCAAATACTCATCAATAACAATTTATTACTGTAGATTGTATTATGAGTCGAAACTTTTGGGGTAACGTTCCACAAAATGGACGTCTATGATTTACACAAAATTGTTTATTTAGGAACTCACCCTTTCTCCCTTCACGTTTCACTGCGAAACAATTCGAACAATTTTGAATCATCGAATATTTCGACTCTTTTTCTCGAAATATCCCAACACTACGTAGACTACATGGTTGAAGATTATATTGATGAAGTTCACGATTAGAGAATCGTTACAAAATGCAGAAAATACCTGTTTCTGCGAAGAGCATTAGTAAAATGTGTCGATTATGCTTGTACCGAGCCGAAAAATTAATAGATATGTTCTCATTTTCTTCAAAACTGAAGTGTGCAATCGCCGTTGCTGTCACAAAATGTACTTCCATTCATGTAAGTCGAGTACAATTTTGCTTAAATGTTAATAAATCAATTGTTCGTATATTATTTCGTTTAAATATTAATAATTTGATAGATCCATTGTAAAACGGTATTATTTGTGTCTGTTACAGGTTGAAAAATGCGATGATTTGCCAAGATGTATCTGCAAATCTTGTTATACTCAACTGGTTAAAACCCACCAGTTCCAAATACAGGCAGTTCAGTCGAATGAAACCCTACGACTCTACTTACAACAATTGCAGTCTGATGACAAACAAATTGAATTTGAAAGTTCAGTACTGTTTTTAGAAAATTCTCAAGACAAGAACAATTCTGAATTGAATTGTTCTAAAATTGACGATAACTGTATCAAGAGCAGTACAGCGGTTTATCAGGACAATGAAAACAGTAACGATGCCGATTTTACAGATTCAGCAAGCGGCTGTGAAGAGCCTGAAAACGATCTCGTAGAAAATGAAATTACCGCATTGGGTTCAAAATTTCGAACGGCTGGGAATGTTCAAAATTCTAGCGGAGGCTCCGGTGTTATTTCTTCATCTGCAAACTTAATTGTTAAAGTTGAACCGACAAATGACAACGACGAAACTGTGACGGAAGTTAACGCCGAAATATTTAACGATCGTGCGATAATTAATGAAAATATGAAACTAGAAAATGAAAAATCCGAAGTAACTCCATTTTGTGATGATAATGCTAAAAATAAATCGATTAAAAAGAGATCACGCAAAATTGTTGGCCGAAGGTCATATCAATGTGAAATTTGTAATAAAACCTTCAAGATGGCGATTGGTTTCACTCGACATAAACTTAAACATACTGGTGAGAAACCATATCAGTGTGACGTTTGCGGCAAGTGTTTCAAGGAACCGCGTACTTTACAAGTACACAAATTATTGCATACTGGTGAAAAACCGCACCAGTGCGATATTTGTAATAACTCTTTTTCCGAATCGGGTACATTAAAAAAACACAAATTACTTCATACAGGCGAGAAACCGTATCAGTGTGACGTTTGTGGCAAATGTTTCACGCAATCGACACATTTGAATTTACATAAACTAAGACATACTGGTGAGAAACCTCATCAATGCAATGTTTGTCAGAAAAGATTCACACAATCTGGTAGTTTAAAAATACACAAACTTACACACACCAGCGAGAAGCCGTATCAATGTGACGTATGCAGCAGAAGTTTCAGCAACTTGAGTAATTTGAATAGACATAAACTGGTACATACCGGTGAGAAATCATATCGCTGTGACGTGTGCAACAAATATTTCGCGCGTTCTGGCGATTTAAATAAACATAAATTATTACACACCGGCGTCAAACCATACCAGTGCGACGTTTGCAACAAGTGTTTCACTCAATCAAGTCATTTAACATCACACAAACTAAAGCATACCGGAGAGAAACCTTACCAGTGTGACGTTTGCAAGAAATCGTTCATCCGTTTAGGCGACTTAAATAAACATAAACAACTGCACACTGACGAAAGACCGTTTCAGTGTGACGTTTGCAATAAAGGCTTCTTCAAGTCGAACAATTTGAAAAACCATAAACTACTCCATACCGGTGAGAAACCGCATCGCTGTGATATTTGTAATAAGTGTTTCACGCATTCGGGAAGTTTAAATACACATAAGTTGACACATACTCGCGAGAAACCCTATCAGTGTGACGTTTGCAAAAAACGGTTTACTTGGCCTAAAAGTTTAAAAACGCATAAGCTACAACATACGAAAAAATAAGGAACAGGTAACAAATACAGTTGAAATTATTGCTAATCTTGAAGCATAATTTTGTCGATTATGTAACGGCCAACCCGACTTTATTAGTTCCTAATATACAGTGTGAGTTTTAAGTTGATGCTTTTTTTTACAGCGTGTAAAAATCAAATAGTCGAGCAAATATTTCAAATAGTTTTTTTATCAAAACTCAAAAATAAGAGAGAAACAGCCTTTCGAAGTTTAAATAAATTTTCTTTAATTTTGAGGTCGGTCCTGGGGTTATATTATGTCACTATGGAAATAAGTTGTTATTATCAAGTATGTGTATTGTTCTGTTTTTGAGAGAATTGTGTGTGCCTCAATTATTTTTGAGAATAATAAAATATTTCCATAGTGACATAATATAACCCCAGGACCGACCTCAAAATTAAAGAAAATTTAATAAAATTTATTTAAACATCGAAAGGCTGTTTCTCTCTTATTTTTGAGTTTTGATAAAAAAACTATTTGAAATATTTGCTCGTCTATTTGATTTTTACACGCTGTAAAAAAAAGCATCAACTTAAAACTCAGCCTGTATAGGCGCCATCGTCCAAAAACCAATGGGCAAGGATTGGATACTCTACTAAGTTGTAATACTTGGGAGATACAAGATTTGTATAATTGTTAATCAACAGTATAAACAAACAAAGACTCACAGACAAAGCAAGTACATAATGGGCCCTATTACGGATCGTTCTCGCTATTTTGATCTCGCTAAAATTCACCCGCTATTTTATAATTTATAGCGATGGTGATAGCGACAATAGTAAAAAATGCGATTACCCATGGCCTCTCGCTATTCACATCGCTAAAATACAAACCGCTATCGTACCTCGCTATGTCTAGTAACATTTCGTTCTACAACCATCTTCAGTGCAGTTCAAAACTAACCTTACTTACTTGTAAGTTGACATTTGACAATTGAGACGTACTTGTGTATTGAAAAATATGTCGCAAATAATTTCAAAAACCAATAATGAGAAGTATAAACATATTGTAGATTTTTTTCAAATTAATAAAATGTTAAATCCCGGTATTGGAAAACCAACAGAATTTGTGTTTAATAAATGACTGAAAATAATAAAATTAATTTCGTTATGTATTAACTTTTTTATGGAATTATTTTAATTTCTACTCAAAATTCTTCTTGATTAATTATTTCTTCTAGTAAAAGAATCTCAACGAAACCTCCTAACGCCATAACACTTTAAAATTTGACAGGTTATTAAACAGGTTATACGTCGCTATATGAATAACTGGTGCTCTCGAGTTAACGCTAAATATAACACATATAGCGAGAAATTATAGCGAGAATAGATAAAAAAATTAGCGAGTTTTATTCCGTAATCGCGTTTTGAACAAATTATCACTATATCGCCAGCATAGCGAGTCACGTGACTCGCTAACAATAGCGACATACATCCGTAATAGGGCCCAATATATAGGCGCTTTAGCTTACACTATTCGCGCCTAAAAACCATAAACAAAGAACCAATGGAATATAATAATCACAAAAATAATATTTTTGTCTGTTTTGTTAAAATGCGAAAACTTGTAACTTTTGGATTGTTTGATGTAGTTGTGCTATAATTTAGACTATTACATAATAGGTGCTTTTGCTATATAACAAACAGGTCAGTGTATATTGTACTTTTGTATAACAAAGACATAGTGTCAAAAGTGTCAACACTTTGAACTAGAGCACGATACCAAACACACCTATTATTATAAAATTGTTCACAAAGCATCCTTAATGTAACATTTTCTAAATCAAATATATTCAAAGCAATGGCACGTCAATCCGGTGTCGGAGAGGCAACCGGATGGCGAGTGGTAATCTGGGCCTATGAGTGGTGCAGAACCCCCTGGTAGCGGCCAAAGTGACCCCAAATGGACGGGGGCGGCGATATGGGGGTGGGGAAAAATCGAAAAATGTTTGAAAAGGCAACCGGATAAAAATGCGGTTGCATTAAAGGAAATACCCTAATTATATAATAAATTTTTTTTGCCATCCGAACCACGCGGGCCGTTTTTGCACTAGCGAATAAAAAAAAAATAAAAAAAAAACTGAAAAGGCAACCGCTTCAAAATTAGTGAGCATACTTATTGACACCACCAAACGTTGGAAAAAAATTGCCATCCGATCCTGATGGGCAGTTTCGGAGAAACAACCCCTCAAAGTCGCCGAAAAACCGTTATTTTCGATTTTTTCAACAATAAGTAAAAAAAACACACTAAAAATTGTTCAAATCGGATGGCATTCGAAATTTATACTGTCCTAAGTACAAATAATAGTGTGAATCAATGCCATCCGATTTTGATTAAATTTACCCCTATTTAGCCAACCCCCAAAACTCAATAACAATAAAAATAATGCCATACGCTGCATAAAATTGTTGTTTTCATGAGTTTTGGGGGTGGCTAAATAGGGGTAAATTTAATCGAAATGGATGGCATTGATACACACTATTATTTGTACTTAGGACAGTATAAATTTCGAATGCCATCCGATTTGAACAATTTTTAGTGTGTTTTTTTTACTTATTGTTGAAAAAATCGAAAAAAAGTGTTTTTCGGCGACTTTGAAGGGTTGTTTCTCCGAAACTGCCCATCAGGATCGGATGGCAATTTTTTTCCAACGTTTGGTGGTGTCAATAAGTATGCTCACTAATTTTGAAGCGGTTGCTTTTTCAGTTTTTTTTTAATTTTTTTTTCATTCGCTAGTGCAAAAACGGCCCGCGTGGTTCGGATGGCAAAAAAAAATTATTATATAATTAGGGTATTTCCTTCAATGCAACCGCATTTTTATCCGGTTGCCTTTTCAAACATTTTTCGATTTTGCCCCACCCCCATATCGCCGCCCCCGTCCATTTGGGGTCACTTTGGCCGCTACCAGGGGGTTCTGCACCACTCATAGGCCCAGATTACCACTCGCCATCCGGTTGCCTCTCCGACACCGGATTGACGTGCCATTGCTTTGAATAATACTTTTGAATAAAATATTTAGAAAAACATATGGATCGCAGTAAACTTAGTTATTGAAGTTTCAGATGTTTAGTATTTTTGTGAATAATATTGTTACTTACAAGGCAAGTAATACATATTTATGTTCGAACATTCTAAACCACTTCCAGATGAACTGAAGAGAATATTTATAAAACTTTAAACGTCGCAAATGGCGTCTTTGGTTGGGAGTAAAACCATGCAACTGGCGCGACACTTATGGGATGACGTTACGTTTATCTGCGTTGGATTATACATGGCTTTAATTGAAAGCGATGCCTAGAAATTTAGTTATCAGTATTCCGTTAGATGACAGCGCATGACGCTTGCTTTGTGTATGCGTTGGATTGTGACGGCTTTTGTTAAAGGCGACAACTAGATGACATGGCAAAATTTAGTTACAGGGCGATATTTAGATATTAGAATTTCGTTAGTTCACAGAGCGAAATTTAGTTATTTGAGTTTCGCTTAAATTAATGTTTCAAATTGGCAAGGCATTCCGCGAAGGCTCATATTTTTTTATGTCTCTGTCGGTTGCGCTGTAATAAGCCATTTTGAAAACGCGTTGTATATTTCAGCTTATTTCGAGCGGGGTGGCGTAGCGGCGAGAGCACTAGACTCGCATTCGGGTTCAAATCCCAGCGGGAGCAGATGCGGCTGGGAGTTTTTCCCACTGTCTCTCGCCGAGAAACGGTAATTCCTGTACCGGCCATCTTGTTGAGGTTTTCCATGGTTTCCCTCAACAATTCCAGATAAATATAGAGATAGTTCCTTATTCAAGGCATGGCCAATTACCTGTCAAACTCCTATGCTCAAAATTTGCCTACCTTATCCTAATTTCCTTAAAATTCCCTCATTCTCCCATTGCTATTAATTAAGTTGAAATTTAAAAATTGTAGAAAATAACGCGAAGTGTGGTAGAAAAAAATAGTAATGGTGCGAATAGCGTCTGTTATGATATAAAGTCGAGAAACGGATGTTAAACGCATTATTATTATTATTTCAGGTTAATTTGTTATATATTAAGGTTAAAATAGTTGTTTCATATAAAGAACTAATCGATAAAGTACGTGCTCCTTAGCTTCTGAATTTTTCCAATGAAAACAGAAGATAAATACATAAAATCAGGTTTAAAAATCGCATCATACCATAAAAAAAGAATTAAAAACAGATCACTAACCTTCTACACACCAATGGAGCAGCAGGCCACGATCGTCTGCTTCTCAAGACGAGGGCAACAGCTCCAGATCCTGGTGCTCCGCTGCCAGTCGTTCCACTGCCAACTTGAGGAGCTGACGTACGTTTCCGACACCAGCGATTCCGACGACCACTACCACCACTGCCACTTCCACTAGCACCCCACAAATGATAACCACCACTAGTGTTACCCGCGCCACAAACCGACGTAGAAGGTACCGGACCTTGCTCACTTTGGGCACGTTGCCATCGACCGCCTTGCATTATATCCCGACGCACTTTATCCAAATCCAATTTGATTAACTTTCTTTCCGTTTCTTCTTCATCCAGATCCATTGCTTCCTGATCCACTTTAACCAAAGCACACTGTTCTTCCAAATCAAGATGTAACTCAATATCGACCTGACTGATCCGACGTGTTTCAGATTCTACGTTAGGTGTATTATTTGAAATTAACTGCGACAGTTTTTGATCACTCGATTTAGACTGATCAGTTTTTGATTGATTATTAAGATCAGAAAAAGAGTAATGCAATGCTTTGCGTTCACGTACTGTCTCTTGCTCGTGAATTGGGTCATCAGAAAGAGACTGTTGAGTATAAAATGGTTTCTGTTCGTCAAAATCACAGTGCAATTCTGGATCTTCCGAAATGGATAACTGATGGAAAGATTTCGGTTTTTCTAAATTAATAGTTTCTTTGTTACGATACGATTGGCGTTGATCGTAAAGGTAATCACGCGGATTCGAATATTCACAGAACGATTGTTGACTTCGGAAAAATTCGCGCGAATACGACGACTGCCGAACCGTTGGGTCACAAAACGAGTATTGTGCTTTTAGTTCACGAAACGGTCGTTGTTTTATTGTTATTTTTTCAGATTGTTGTTGCAGGGAATCGTTCTGTTTTGGGATTGTTGACGTGGAAGATGTTGATGCTCCTCCCGACGATGCAACACCCATTGATGTTGCATTTGTTGATGTTATTAAAGCTTCAGTTGTTGTTGTCATCTCACAACAGATGCGACTATTTTTTAATCTGAAAAAAAAGAAAATAAAGAGAATTAGATATTTTGCTACTTATCAAAATACTAAATTATTTTTGAACTTTGAAAGAAACATTTAAAATAGAACTATCAAAAACCGAATCAATTATAGAAATAAAATAAATAAGCCTTCTTCCTTTGGCAAGATTTAATATAAATAAAATAAATTCTTGGCTACATGTCATGTTTCGACTAAATGCCATCATCAGGCCATTAGAAAATATAAAATAAGAATTGAAATCTTAGTAGAAATAAACAAAATTTGAATCAGAGTAGTTTTTATAATACTTATATGGCAATTAAATTTTTCTCTACTCTGATTCAAATTTTGTTTATTTCTACTAAGATGACAATTCTTATTTTATATTTTCTAATGACCTGATGATGGTATTTAGTCGAAACATGTACATGTAGCCAAGAATTTATTTTATTTATATTAAATCTTGACAAAGGAAGAAGGTTTATTTATTTTATTTCTATATAGGTATTACTGTGCAAGAGGTGGAGTATAATCTATTATTACGGAACAATTAATTCACTATTGCCGCCATTTTCGACTGCCATTTCTGCAATTTCAAATCGTTTGGCGGTAATAATTATAATTTACGAAAAAAGACAGAGCAAGTAGCAATTTTTATTAACATTCCAGCATAGCAAAGGTTGGCCAATATGCCATTTTCACAAATCATGATTTACGTTTACGATTAAAACAAATAATTTCTTGTGTACAAGGAGTGACTCAGTAAGCACAGTCTTTTGCATCCATTAAAAAAACGATTAAAAATAAATTTGGTTACAACTGTCACCGCGTATTCAACGGAAAATAGTAGAGCAAGTTTAGCTAGTAGCGGCAGAATGGTTAATATATTCTGACATTCAACTAAATTAAAGAAAAACAACGACGGCATTTTAGGATGTGCTCCTATTCAGGTAAGAACACATTTTCGTTTGACGTAACGAAAAAATTTAGCGATAAATAATATGTAAAAAGTGTTAAAGATGAGCGATTATAAATATTTAAAGAAATTGACGCATTTTTTTTATTTTAGTTGAAATACAGAATCTTAATAAAAAAATCAAGTAGCTTCTGGAATTATGTATCTGAATTATTAATTTTTGTAACTTTTTTTAATTCAAAATCAAATAAGTATGTCAACTGAAGAATGATGTTATTATTTCTAGCAGAACATGCTGATGGTACTGGAATGGAAATCACATGCGAAGACACGAAGATTGGCAGTGCTAACATTAAAGTAGAAGATTTGGATATCGACAGGAAAATGAAAGAATCTGCAAGTTTTAATTCAGTCGACAAAGTCAAAGATGGAATATCTTTACAATTCAAAATCAAAGACGAACCGATTGATGAAGATACATCAATACCAACAAAATGCACTGATGCATTAAACACTTTATGTAGAGTTGATGTCCCAGAAATCAAGAGCGAAGACGCAGAAATCGATACCAACGTTCTAAAAGTATCAGAAAATAAGCTTCGACGGTCTACCAAAGAGAACAAACAAGTCCGCAAACATAAAAATGGTAGTAAAAAGCTACAAGATAGTAAAAAATCGTTTCATTGTAACGTATGTAAAATGCGTTTCAAAGCCGAAAGTCTGTTGAAGATACACAATTTAATTCATACAGGGGAGAAACCGCACGAATGCGATATTTGCTTCAAGCGTTTCACACAATTAGGTACTTTGATGTATCATAAACGAGGACATACTGGCGAGAAACCGTATCGGTGTGACGTATGTGATAAATGCTTTATTAAATCGGGAGATCTAAGAAGACATCAACGTCTTCATACTGAAAAAACACTATATCAGTGTGACGTATGTAACAAGGGCTTTACCAGAATGGATCACATGAAAAATCACAAACTCTCTCATACTGATGACAGAGAGTATCAGTGTGGCTTATGTAGCAAGCGTTTCATTACAAATACCCAATTTAATTTACATAAACGCAATCACACTGGAGAGAAACCACATCAGTGTGACGTTTGTAACAAGTGTTTTATACTGCCGTATCAATTAAAGCGTCACAAATTTACACATACTGGTAAGAAATGTGAAGTTTGTAGCAGGTCTTATGCTACAACAGAGCTCTTAAAAAAGCACTCCTTGGTACACGGTACACAGAAATCGTTCCAGTGTGACGTTTGCGATAAGATGTTCACTATGTCGCGTTATTTAACTAGGCATAAACTTATACATACCAGGGAGAAACCGTATTAATCTGAAGTTTGTACGAACCAGTTTCTCCACAACAAGCTCCTACTGAATCAATGAAAATCGTTTTATAAAACTATAAACCGATCCAAACTAATGAGGCCTTATAAAGAATAAATATAATTTGTAAAGATAATCAATAAAAGTATTTTTTTTACCCATTAGGGTGCAAACATATACTTCTGTCTTTTTTTACGCCGTAAGCACTGGCGTATCCAGGAGGACAAAACAAGCACGGGGGACCCGGCTTAAGAAATTTCTAATTTGTCTCCTCCTGGGCCAAAAGCTGGGTACGCCCATGTAAATGTCATAGAAAAAGACAAGGTTTTTGAAACAGAGATACTCTATTCAGGTTGAGTGCAAGTACATCAACCAATCCTATCATCGGAGAAATCAGGGAATTACATCGAAGAAAGAGACGCAGATATATTTTCGATACGCTTTATTGCCTCCGCTCACCGCGCATTGAGTAGATAGACAATGATTCATATAGTAAATTATTAGATACATGAATTTATCCAACACACGATAGTTAAATAAATGCAGACAGTTCCAAAGCACCAAATAAATAACAGGTCAACTAAAAATCAAATAATTAAAATGCAATTTAGACAATGGGTAGTTTTGACCTAATTTTTTCGTGCCATAATTTAATAATATTTATTCACGTTGCTGTATGTACCAGATGTGAACAGTCAACAGGCAAACAATATACATAGTAAATAAATACCTAAATTAAAAACTGAACAATCACACTAGCAGCATTTCGGGTAATTAAAATTCGTTTAGCTTCTATATACACCGTTCTATTAAATTATGTTTTAAATTAGCTTTGAATTTATTTATGTTGGACTCATTTCTTAGTTTTAAGGGCAGAGCGTTGACTAAGATAGCCCCAGCACATTTTGGTGACTTTTTATAAAAGGTGTGATTATATATGGCTGAGTGAATACAATATTGGTTCTTGTTGCCCCAGTGTAGTGCGGAAATGAACCTCTAATTTGGAATATATATTGATATAACTATGAAGTTAAGTTAATTCATGGATCCCGATTTACCCTAATTTACATAAAGTGGACGACTTGAAGCAAAGGTTCAGTAATTAATCAACTTTCACTTCTGTACGCATAGTTTGTACAGATTTGTCATACGATCAATTTACGAATTCTCAAAATAAAAAAGTTGCTATTGCGAGTCTGTGAAAAATTAAATACAATTTACACAATACATTTAAGTTTCTAAGCTACTAAAACATTTTTAATACTATTAAAACTATTCAAATTATAATAAACGATATCATTGCTGTACTTCCGTTAACGTAAATGATAAACGTCAAATTATATATTTGTGTAACGAACATATGTAAAGTTTGAAAGGTAAAGTTTCCGAGAATAAAAAGATGGAAATATCTGAAAACGGAACATGGTGTGCGGCAAAAGGCTGCAAAAATAATTCGAATTTAAATAGTGAATTAACATTTTTTGATTTTCCAAAAGAGGAACGTCGGTTTAAAATCTGGGCACAGAAATGCAGAAGAGAGGATTTAATTGAGAAAGGTTACTGCAATATAAACTGTAGAATTTGTAGCGTTCATTTTGAAAACGACATGTTTATAAATGATTTGAAAAACGAATTAAATAGTGAGGCCGTTCCGACAATATTTCATGTTGATGATACCGAAGTTGACAATAACGATAAAAAGAAACAAATTGAAGGTGAAACAGTTGAAGAAACAAAAAATGATCAAAAGATTTCTGATAGGAATTGTGTCGATAAGGTTCACGCGAACATTAAAATTAAAAATGAAAGCGACACAAATGAAATTTTTATCAAGCAAGAATTTCATTTAGTTGAAGATCATGCAAATAGTGGACTCGAAACTTCTGGAGAACAAAAACAAAGCAACGACGATAATGTCAAATTTCTAATGCAACAATACGAAAATCGTGCTTTTGACATCACCGATGCAGTCACCCTGCCAGTGGAGTGCAGTATTGAGATTGAAGAAAAAAATATCACCCAAGACTATAAGTTCGGTTCCGATGTCGATAATACAGATTCCGATGATGACGACGAAGTTATAAAAAATATGAACATGGAAACAGCTGAACACCACGTTGTAGAAATAGACACGAGTAGTTTTATCGACGAAAAGGACGCCGATAATGTAGATTTCTCTTTGGGATATGTCGGCTGGAACGCAAGTACAAAAAATAAAGGAAGGAATAAGGCTAGACAGCAAGAAACCAGAGGTAAGAAGTCGTACACATGTAATATTTGTGATAAGTTATTTACAAGAGCCGACGTTTTAAAAAAACACACTTTATTACATACTGGTGAGAAACCGTACCAATGTGACGTTTGTAATAAAAGATTCGCTCAATTGTATACGTTGAATTGTCATAAACGTATTCATACCAGTGAGAAAAGCTATCAGTGTGACGTTTGCAATAAGTGCTTTATTGACTCTGCGTCGTGTAAACGTCATGAAATAATGCATACTGGTGATAAACCGTATGAGTGTGACGTTTGCAATAAGAGATTCGCTCAGTCATACAAATTGAATTGTCATAAACTCGCTCATACCGGTCTAAAACCGTACCAGTGTGACGTTTGCGACAAATGCTTTACTGACCCGGCTGCTTGTCGACGTCACAGAGTGGTACATACCGGTGAGAAACCGTACGAGTGTGACATCTGCAATAAAAGATTCACCCACGCAAACAATCTGTATACTCATAAACATATTCATAGTGGCGAGAAACCTTATCAGTGTGACGTTTGTAACAAGTGTTTTACCGATCCTACTTCCTTCAGACGCCATAAACTGGTCCATACTGGTGAGAAACCGTATCAGTGTGATATTTGTAACAAGTGTTTTAATAGATTGCATAATCTAAAGAAACATAAACTGGTGCATACTGGAGAAAAACCGTATCAGTGCGATGTGTGTAATAGGTTTTTTAACTGTTCAAGTAATTTGAAAAAACATAAAGTAGGACATAATGTCGGAAAACCGTTTCATTGTGAGATTTGCAATAAGGGTTTTGGTAGGTTGGACAGTCTTAAATCGCACAATCTTCTACATACTGGTGCGAAGCCATTTAAGTGTGAACTTTGTAACAAGACTTTTACTAAATCGCACGTCTTAAAAAGACATCAACTACTGCATAACAGAAAAAAATCAATTCAACTGAAATAATACTGAATTAAAAAAAAAAAAAACATTACAAAAAACATTACTTAACAAATAGAAAAACAATTTTTTGGAATGGTATCGAAATATTTATTATTTATTTTATGTATTAGATTCATTTTGAAAAATATCTTTTTTCAAAATAATTGTCAAATGTGTTTTTTTTATTAAAAAAATACGTTTTGTACTCTTCTCAGTGCGAAGAATTAAACAAAGAATTTTTCAGCTATAGCTATTTACAAATGTTAAATATTTAGCTTTTAATTTTGAAGTAGAACTTCTGTAGTAACATATCTTTTTGAAATTTCCTGTAACGTTAAAAGGAAAATGATCACACGGTGGGGAAATATATATATTTTTGTCAATATAATTGTCTGAAAAATGGTTGATAATTTTATTTATTGCACATTACTACTCAGACTTTAATCAAAGTTTTAAATATAAGAAAAACAGTAGTAATGCCAAATAGATAACGCATCAATGAAACGAATTCATAACTCTAAAGAAGTTTCACTTCACCCCGTGAGCTTGTTTTTTGTATACCTATTTTGGGGACTGCTAGCATTTAAAAGCTCTCATTACTGTTTTAACATTTGAAGTTACCGATTGTGTTATTAATTACTTTCAACATTTTTCTTTTAATAAAAAATGTAATATTTTATTTGTAAACTTGTTTGTTTATATTTATGTAAATAAGAAATTTAAATATAAAGATTTCTCAGAACTGTTAAATTAATTTTTACTGAACTACAACAAGTTAAACTCTCAAAGATAAAATTATCGGAGCACCAAACGAACACGGGTTATATAGTCAGGAGGCTGACGCGCAAAAAAGCCATGTCGTCCCAATCTGCCGCTTGGTACATAAGCTATGTAAGTAATTTAGAGCATTTTTTCTTATATGAGGTATAGGCGGAATAAAGACAGGGGGAATAAAAAATTTAAAAGGTGGTAAAAAAAGGGTTAAAATTTAAAACAATTTCTGCCGCTCTGTTTTTAGGTTGGAGACAACATGAGTATTAATTTTATTTTAATATTTCTTTCCGATTTTGCGGTGAATGAATAATACTGTTTTTAGTGCTTTAGAAATGCTCACGATTTTTAAGAATATTTAAAGATGGCTAAGCAGTGCCGCATATGTAAGAAATCACGAAATAATTATCAATTATATTAATAATTATTAATATCGATTTGTAAGATTTATGCATGTTCTCTTTTGACCTGTCAAAAATGTTAAAAACATAAGAAAATGAAGTGAAAACCAGCTATTTTATAGGGAGTACGTGCAAAAAATTCGATATAAATCTCAGTGCTATTTACAGAACGTGTTCTTTACCTGTAACAGTAGGTATAAAATGGCGCCAGTATTGTTACTTCCCACACGAGGTAATTTTATTTTTGTAATAAACTTTCAAGTGCAGAAATATTAGTTCGTAATTCTGAACTGACACATTAAAATTGATAAACGGTGTGTAAACTTAAAGGGCATACATTACCAACACGATTGCTATCGTGTGCTTCCGTGGAGGTAAGTTTACTGAAATATTTTTTTTGAAGTAAAACTTTGGCACGGTAGGATAAGATCGATGCATGAGTTTACAAGAGCAACGAAACGTTGCACTGCACGTACACTATAAAAACAAGCCGTAAACGTTGTGCTGTAATGAGTGAAAGGTGTTGTGGCATCCTCGTAACCTAAAAGCTGTAGGTTCGGTCCCGGCGATAGGTGTTATTATTATTATTTTATAATCAGTTTATCTTCTGTAGTGTCTCATATAAAATACAGTCCTTTTCATTCATTTTTACAGTGAATTTAGAATGAGACTATAATAGATTGACTACCTACTACTGGAAAATAGTTTTTGTATTATTTATTTATAACATTAAATGTAGAGTCATTTCAAATTTCCTCGAGATCTGTCGTATTTACGGTAAAATCAATGCTAAAATTTTAATTAGAAGAATGCGCGCCAAAAAGCAATTTAATTCATGGCGCTGCAAACTTGACAGATGACGTCACGCCAAAGTAAACGACAAGCGACTGAAAGCAAATTTATATATTTTTTATAGTATTTGTTTCAATAAAGATGGTTTACAAGTGGTGCGTAGTGCGACAATGTCCAAGTACATCCAGAAAGACTCCCGAGAAATTATTTGCTCATGTTCCAAAGGATCCCAAAAGGCGAAAAGTGTGGTTAAACCTAGGTCGTCGAGATCCTGACAGCATAGGACCTAATTCAAGTGTTTATATGTGTGAAGATCATTTTAATGTACGTATTATTTTTTTTATAATCTGTTACAATCTAACTATTGAGCTTTTACTAAAGCTCTAAAAGTGAAGCATGCTCACGAAGAATAAGACATAACCTCTAAACCATGGGTGAGCAAATCTTTTGATTGTCGGGCCACATAGCTGATGAAAATTTGACCGCGGGCCAAAAATTTGCAGAAAAAAGATCGTCACATTCTATTTCCGTATTCGGAGAGCAAAAAAAAAAGGTCCTCACATTCTATTTTATTGTATTTTTACGTTTTTATTCTTTTTTAAATGAAAGTAAGTTTTTATTTTACCAGTCCAACCCACAAGTGGGGAATGTCAAAATTCACTTTTAAAAATTTACAATATTTATTCGTTCTAAGGTCCCCGAATCCAAAAAAAACATATTTATTGGAAAAACTCTGTGCGTCCGTTTGTCTGTCAAACGGATGAACGGATTGAAACCAAATTTTGGGAGGATGTTTGAGCACTATTGTTTTTTGAAGAAAATCATGCGCAAAAGAGATATATGCTATAACGTTGTTTTTTATATAATAATGATATACATCTCATAACTTTTTTTTTAGATGAAAGAAGATATGGAAAATTATATGAAATACAAATTTATGGGTGGCATAATTAAGATGAAGCAAAATATAGTACCACACATCTTTGACTGTCACAAAGACAGAAAAAGGGCGTCAACGCGTTCAAGCAGGCCAGCAGCAGTGAAACGGGCCAGGCGCAGACTTGTTGAGGAAGCAATTGCTTCATCAACTTCTGCAGATACATCAACACCATCAGTTTCAACTATTCCCTCAATAAAAAAAGTGTCGACTTTGTCTTCTAAAAGTAGAACCAGTGCTTCAAAACATTCGAAGCAGTCTGATATTGTTCAGCTGGAGTTCCAATCATCATCATCATCGAGACTTGACAATGCGGGAGGCGAACGTTCCAAAGTAGGGTGTCTGGAGACTGCATTTCAGGATAAAAAAGTCAAGCAAAACGGCAGAAAACCGCCATTCGATGTACGCAATGGAAACACCAGCGCTAGTGGTGGAAATGTGGGCAATATGAAAGTAAAAATTGGAAACACATTTAATATTTGCATCATAGAAACAACTAACATTTTATTATTCAAGCAAGAGCCCAACGATGTTGATTTTGAAGTCGAAAAGGATTTGGAAGTTGAAGTTAATGAAAACATGGTTGGTGATCTTTTTAAAGAAGCAATTGATCCCAGTTTAATAAAAACAGAGCGTAAAGATTTAAATATCGATAGTGAAGATAAATTTAGTGATTTTGAAATAGACATTAAAGACGAAACAATAGATTATAGTGTTGAAGAAAAAAATTACGCCAACTTGATTGAATTAGAACAAAATGAAAGTAGGTCTACTGGTGATAATGAAAATAGCGTTGAAGTTGAAATACAAACTGAAGATAGAGTAGTTGATAATCGTGTCGAAGAAACAAATAATATCCACTTTAGCGAAACACAGCAGAGTTTTGTTAATATAGATAATAGATCTAGTGCTAATGACAAAGTAACAATTGACAATCACACTGCAAATACAAACAATGCCAATTGTAAGAGCGATTTGTATTTTAATGTTTCTAGCGATGACGATGAAAATAATGAAGTAAACAACGATAGTGGCCGTGTCAAGGAAACTAATAACATAAATTTAAAATGTAGTTTGTGCGACCAACATTTTAACAATTTAATATATTTAAAAAAACACATTTTATCACATAGATGCGACCAATGTGACATGGTTTTTGACAAAATGCGCAAAGAAAGTCACAAGTGCAAAAGACTATATCAGTGTGACATTTGTAAAAAAGAATTCTTTACAACTAAAGTGTTAAGAACACATGAAAAAACGCATACTGAAAAACAGTTTCAGTGTGGCACTTGTAAAAAGAGTTTCTTTTACCCTAGTCGTTTAAAAGCTCACAAATGTCGCGAGACCGTTCGTTCGGAATATAAATGCGAAGTTTGCGATCAACGGTTTTATTATTTCCATACTTTTGATTTGCACAAATTACAACGAGATTGTGAGAAAACATATTCGTGCAATATTTGTCTTAAAGACGTGACCGGGCAAAGGAATTTAATTGTTCATAGACGTTCGCATACCACTGTAAAGTCTTATCAGTGTAGACGGTGCGATAATGGCTTTACATCATTAAAATCTCTCTCTGCGCATGTCAGTACTGCGCATAAACGGAACAATGTTGAAAAACCGTGTATGTGTGACGTTTAAAATAAGTTCCATGGAAATACTTCATCCTGATGAGAAACTACACAACATGCAATAAGTTTTTGGGTAGTATTTAAACGAGTGACTGTAAATTACAATTTTGGGTGACAAAAATAATCAATTTGGGTTACTGTATTACTAAGTGAGCGACTGACTGCGCGTGACGAGAAAATAATAGTTGGGTGACTAAATTACTAAGTGAGCGACTAAATTACTAAGTGAGCGACTGAATAGAACTGCGTTTTCTAAAAGATATATATTTAATTGACTGTTAATTAAATATACATTTTTTAGAAAACGCAGTTCTATTCAAACAATTAACTATTTAATTTGCATACCCCGTTATCGTTCACACCGAAATTGTTTTTTTAAAAACTCCACATTTGCCCCTTCCCGTTTCACTGCGAGACAATTCGCATACCCCTTTATCAAAAAAAGCGGTGGTTTTCAATCTTCATGAAAATTCTCAAAGTGAAAAAAAAAATAAAAAGTAAAAACAAAAGAAGATATCTGCTTCAAAATTACCAAAGGCATTCTAGTCGCTCACTTAGTAATTTAGTCGCTCACTTAGTAATTAAGTCACCCAACTATTATTTTAATATCTCAAGTTATTAAAACAGTATCTCATCATCAGTCACCAAATTTTTTTTTTATTCGACCGTTTTATTCCCGTAAGTTTTTCAATACTTATATAATTAATGCTCCTATATTGCTAGTAGAGGTCTGGAAAAGAATGACGACCCAACGGTGCAGACGTACATACGTCTGTCTCCGTCATTTAGATCTTAAATGTTATGCGCATGTCCGAGAATGGAGCATACACTTGCCCCACTTCCCCACTACAGTCGCAACGTTTGCGCATAACGTATCGTGTATAAATAAATGAGATAGAAATATGCAGTAGTTGTCCCTCTTAGTGGATAACACTTCTACTTACGGGAACTAGCAATATAGGAGTATAAAGTATATGCTTACATCACGCGGAAAAAAATACGATTCACAATAACCATAACATTTATGGTTAAATAAATATTTGACAAGTGTCAACCCTGACCATTAATATCATTCAGGATTGGGGACAGTTGTTGATATTTTGGATGTATTCAGTCAACTTGTGTATATCAAAAGAGAAAAATTGTGGTGTATGAAGAGAATTGATCCTCATTAGGCAGACATTTTTTATTTGATGTCATAAGTAATTTTACATGTGTTATGTAAACGTTTCGCCCTATTTAGGCATCATCGGTATATTTAAATGATTTTAAAATAATGACAATCTGTAAAGAAAGTCATTAATAAATAAATGAAAAATTGTATTAAATAATATACATTGTGACTGAACAGGATACCTTTATTTTTTGATTAATTGAAGTTATTTATACACATTTGATAATTACATTTTTTTTTGTGATGTTAAAAAATAATCTGCATGTATTTGTTTAGTATCCTAATGCTGGATTGCAGAAAGTATTGTAAAAACATCTATTTTGACAATGACCTTCTGTTGTGTGACCCTATGAAAAGCATAGTTGATTTTTAAATCGATCTTGCTCGATAAATAACTGTTCGATTGAAACTAACGAATATTCGTATTCGCGAATATTCGCATATTTTTTGAGATTCGTAAAGTTCATGCAAATATATCAGAAAAAATAATTTTTTAATTTGAAAATAATATAACAAGACAACAAATATTAATTTTTTAGCAATTTTATTAGGAAAGTTTTTTGTTACTCTTTTTTTTTTAATAACTTAAGAATGTCTAAAAATTGACATTCCTTACATCACTAACGCATACTGATACTATACAAGGCTTTTAGACGAGTAGTTCTGAAACTTTAAGCGATCGAAACGATATAATACCTATTTCATAATGTTTGTAATAATTATTACCTTCGTACAAATAAAATTATTTTCTTTTCTCTGAGTTATACTTATTTACTAGTCTTTACCCGCGGTTTCGCTCGCGTTAACGCATCAATTTAACAAACTGTAGCCTTCTACAATCTACAGCCATTACGACTTAAAAGATACAAACGTAAGAAAATCAGGATTGGTAGAAAAATTAAATAAGCGGCAACTGAGTCATTTTATTTTTTTTTCTTGTCGCTATTTTTCGTGATTTTCTTTGACATTTTTTAAAACGAGTGGGGTTTGGTTTGATAAAGCACGGCCAATAAACAGGTACATATTTGAATGTTCGAACATTTTTATCTTTGAACTGTGAGTAAATTAGTATCCCCAGAAAAAATTTGATTCATTATTAATACAACCACGAACTATAACAAAGGGGAACGTTGACTAAATCTGCCAATGATTCACGATGACTTTTTTTGGAGGGCGCTTCGAGCACGGCAATTAGAAAAGAATAAAAGAGGGCACTGAACATAACTCTGATGCAGATGCATTAAAAATATAGGCAATGTAGTTGAAAGTAAAACAGTTGAAAGTCATATAGAAAAAAACAAAACATAACTTGAGCGTTGTCACTATGAATGAAGAAAAAACAGTAAAGATACCGAATGCCATCTGCATAAAAGAGGAGTACGAAGATCCAAGTTTTGAAGCCGACAATGGCGATGGATACTTTGAAAAGACTGAAACAGTTTACAGCGATGCAGAAGAAACAAATACTATCAACTGTAAAAAGAAAGAACATTCTGACCTATGCTTTGATGAAGATAATAAAATTGAGGAGGTAAACATAGTCATTAAGAAAGAATATATCGACGAAGAGTTGTCAACAAATGACGATGAGACTAAAGTCAGAGAAGAAAAAAAGGAACAAGAAAGCGTAACTAAAACATTTACACCTAAATCGGAAGAATCGAATTGTGAGAAGGCGTACAAGTGCCATATTTGCAGTGAGTTTTTTTCTGAAATGAGTAACTTAAAAAAACACAATTCGGTACATATCAGTGATAAGACATATACATGTGACGTTTGTAAAAAAAGATTTGCCGAAGTAGATAAATTAAAAAAACATCGATTATTGCATTCCAGTGAAAAAACAATAAAATGCGATATGTGCCACAAATCTTTCAGCAGATTGCAAGATTTAAAACGCCATAAGTTAGCGCATACCAGAGAGAAACCGTATCGATGTGAAATTTGTAACAGGGGTTTTACGCAGTCAATTTATTTAAATACTCACATGCTCGGCCATCCAAATTGGAAATCGCATCAGTGTGACGTTTGTAACAAACAATTTGGTCTATTAGAAAGTTTGAATGTACATAAACTATGCCATACTGGAGAGAAACCGTATCCATGTGACGTTTGCAACAAGCGTTTTACTTATTCGCATCATTTGAAACGACACAAAATTGTACATACCGGTGAGAAACCGCATCAATGTGACGTCTGCAATAAGTGTTTCACTCATCCAAGCTGTTTGTCGGTTCATAAACGTAAACATACTGGTGAAACGCCGTATCAGTGTGAAGTTTGCAATAAAAGTTTCACAGATTCGAGTAGTTTCTATAATCATAAATTTACACATACTGGTGAGAAACGACACCAGTGTGACGTTTGTAAAAAAGCTTTTAAACAGTTGAGTGGATTGAAAAGACATTTGTCGATACATACTGGGGAGAAACCTTATCAGTGTGAAGTTTGTAACGGATGTTTCACGGAAGCAAGAAGTTTGAAAATTCACAGTCTATCGCATGCAGGCATAAAACCGTACCAGTGCGACCTGTGCAATAAATTTTTTAGCAGGTTGGACACCCTGAAAGAACACAAATTTCGTCATACTGGCGAGAAACCACATCAGTGCGACATTTGCAATAAGTGTTTCGCTCACTTAAGACAATTAAAAGATCACAAATTGCGACATACAGGCAAGAAACCGTATCAGTGTGACGTTTGTGATAAGTGTTTCACTGATTTAAGTAATATAAGCAAACATAAACTTACGCATACCGGAGAGAAAAGGCATCGGTGTGACGTTTGTAACAAGTGTTTTACACAGTCGAGTACTTTAAGAATTCATAAACTTATACACACCGGCGAGAAACCGTATCAGTGCGACGTTTGTAGCAAATTTTTTTCGAGTTTAAGTAATTTAAAGAAACATAAAATTGCGCATACTAGTGAGAAACCGTTTCACTGTGACGTTTGCGATAAGTATTTTGCTAGGTTGCACGCTCTGAAAAGACATTCGTTAGTGCATACTGGGGAGAAACCGTATCAGTGTGAAGTGTGTAGCAAATGTTTCACCAGGGCAATATATTTAAATACTCATATACTTACTCATAACGATGACTAATTATCTAAAGAATTCAATTTTAAACCGTGACTTATTGCTCAGTTGCAGAAAGCATTGTCAGAAAATCTGATTTGACAATGACCTTCAATTATTGAAGTACGTATTTCTTCATATGAAAAGCATTGTAGATTCTGCTCTATTTTTTTTAAAATGTGTATATTATGTTACCGCTAATAATAATCAGTTAGAGAGAGCATGTTAACTTGTTAATTTGCAGATTATCTGGTTGAGTTCGTTAAGTGGAAAAATTTGATTCAGTTCTTACATTAACTAGGTAATCTGCAGACTAATGACCAAGCATACGGTTAAGTTAATGTAATTATTTATTTAATTTGTAAAACGCATAAACAAACTAATAAAAAATATCAATACAGAAGTATGTAATTAAAATTTAACTTGAATGTTACTCCACTGAAATAACCGATCAATTTACTAACTAGGCAATTAACTAAAGGAACTTGACTTCAATAAGATCAACAAAAATAACCAAAAACAGTAAGACACAAGCTTTAAGCTACTAGTACAAGATTCCGATTTGGCTCGATCTTCACCCATCGAGTTTTCTAATGAAATTTGATAATATAACGTATTAATAAAGAAAAATTGATTTGGTTGCCATTCAGTTTTTTGACACAGCTATTTTTAATAACAAAATACAGTTGTTAATTTATTTCTGAAATGTAGTTACCAAGTTTTCAGATAAATTTGTTACTAATCGAAAGTAATTTTTTTTATTAAAAATAGCTGTGCCAAGATATTGAATGGCAACCAAATCAATTTTCATTATTAATACCTACATTAAATTATCAAATTTCATTGGAAAATTCGGTGTGTGAAGATCGAGTCAAATCGGGATCTTAACGTAAAGTTATGAAATTGCAATAGAATCAATCCTAATTATTCTCACAGCTCGAGTGTCTTGTATGAAAAAACTGTTATAGTGCCCGCGGTGAGAGTTGAAGCCAGGCACATCATCAATAATATGCTAGTGAACGCCTACTTTCCCGCAGACAATGGCGTGTGAGTTAAATTCGACATATCCATTTATAGCGGTAGATATAGTGGTAGAATAAAAATAAACACTCGACGCACACGGATCTCCGAAACAGTCAATAGTAAGCTAGAAGGCGGGCGCAATGCGTTCACACTGTGACGTGGTGGCATCATCTTTCACCGCAGCTAGTATAGTACAATAAAAGGTTTGAAATAATTAATTTTATTTTTTCAAAATTACAGCGCAACGATTTTTAGGTTCATTAAAAAAATACACATTTGTCAAATTTCAATTTATTATCAAAAAATACATTTTTTTTAATTAACAATTAGACTTTTATTCCAATTTCAGCGGCTTCATTTTCGAACGTTTTTTTGTAGTTGCCTTCTGGATCATATTTGGCTTGGAGTCTTTCCCATTTATCAGGATGTTTATCGTTTAAAAACTTGATCACCTTCTTCGCACCTTCTTTCTGTTTGTCAGTACACTTCGAACAACCTGTGTTTAACGCATCTGGGAGAGTATCTAAAAATATGCATACAATTTTAAATGATTTTATCATCAATTAGTTAACTGGCAGTGCTATTCAAATTGACTTAAGTTTTCAATAAGTGTAAACAGTGATTTATAAGGCACGCTAGATACCGGCTTAGAGCAGGGGTCGGCAACCTTTTGAGACGAAAGACCCAAAAGTTACAATTTTTAAAATTTCTCAATTTTTAAAGAGCCGTTAAAAATTTTCATTTCAATGTTACAATAGGTAGGTATTATATATTTGATTTTTGACGTGATAACGTCTTATAAATTGATGAATCACCAATCTTATAAATTGATGAAACACCGGCTGCATGCACGAAAAAGTGTAACGTTCCTAACGTTCCGCCTGACCCTGTGCGTGCTTTTCTCGAATACGGCCCTAACGATTTGGATGAAATTTACTGAAAAGGGATTTTGGGGGGCAAAAAATCGTTTTAGCTAGGTCTCATCTCTCGAAAAAATCGTTTTCATACAAATTTTATCATTATAAAAATCAATTTTTTGACGTATGAAAATACTTAAATATTGTAAGTAGGTTTTGGAATTTTATATAAACAGTGAAACAATTGTTTTCAAAATATTATGACAATTAATCTTTGAGACTTAAAATAAATACGAAAGAACTTGTTGTGGTAAGAAGTAACTATTCTCTATTTTTTATTTTTGAAAGAAAGAAAGTTAAAAAAACAATTATTATTATAGGTGGTGAGTATTTTAATACATAAAATTAACCTAAATTTGAAGCGAAAGATGCAATATCATAGATTCGAATTATTATAATTATTATATGTAGAATTTAGGTTATGTATTACGGAATACGTTATCACGTAAAACTATCGTCCATAAACCGACTTTACAGACAACCAATTTTTTTTTATTAAAACCTTTTGGCAAGCAAGGGCCACATGATCTGTGAGACAAGAAGCATATTTATTTTATTTTTTTCTGTAATTGAGAATCGAAAAGATTTGTTCGCATAAGTAAGTACTACCAAAAATTGTAATTAATTGCAGACCAAACCTTTTTAATTCGACAAAATTAGGTGGCAAACTTACATAAAAAACAAGATTAGATTTCAAAGAAAGAGTTTTTGAGAGTGTCATTAGATTGGAGATCAATCACGTTCATTTGTAAATGACTAGGTACATCCTCAATACCACAATAAAAAGGATTTGTGAAAATTAATTTATTTATTTACGTATATAAGACTTTTATTTATAAAACAGTCACGGGCCGCGGGTTGCCGATCCCTGCGTTAAAGAATGACGGCAGCTAGGAGACAGTTTTTATCAAGCACGCAATAACAAATGACAGTTCACTCAATAACGTCGTCCTTTCATTACTATCCAATGGAAGGTCACCTCTGTATCTAGATTGTAAATGATCTATTAAAATAATTACCCATTATGAAAATGAATCCAACAAGGTACAGTTTTAGGCCTAACTTTTCACTTACCTCTGAGAAAATTGGCATCACTGGTACATTTAGCGCCGGGTTCGTCCATTAAGCAACTGAAATAATTATTGAACAAACGGGTGTTCGCCAAAATATCGTCTATATTGACCGAGTCGTATTTATTTGTGTATTTTTCTTCGGCCGGAAAAGCCAGTGCGACAGCAAGCACAACGAATAAAACAATTGCAATTGACACTTTCATTATTGGTTTGTTTATTTCACATTCACTTGTTTAAAACACATAAAACAAACTACATTAGCAACCAACGTTTATATAGTCTCAGATTTTCCGATGTTGGGGATTTCTATCTAATTTATTGTTAATTATAATGCGCAAGAGGAAACAAAAAGCAGTTATTAAAAAAACACAAACATACTGTATCCCAAAGTTGACGTAAAGTCGCATAATGTTTCCGATAAAATTTGTGCCGCCCGTCGTCTCGGCAATTTACCAAATTAACACTACTATCTACTGTACATAATACTAATCGAGCGATGTGGCGTAGTGGTGAGAGTACTAGACTAGATTCAAGGGGCAGATGTGGTTAGGGACTTTTGCCTGCTGCCTCTCGCTGAGAAACGGTAATCCCTGTACCGGCCATCTTGTTGAGGTTTTCCATGGTTTCCCTCCAGATAAATATCGAGATGGTTCCTTATTCAAGGTCATGGCCGCCGATTGCATGTCAAACTTCTATGCTCAAAATTTGCCTACCTTAGTCTAATGTCCTAAACATTCATTTATTCGCCAATTGCTATTAATTGGTTGAAGTTGAAAAATGTAGAAAAAAACGGATACCTACGTTGCAAAATTGGTCTCCACGAAAATCGCTTTTATTTTCACGTGATAATATTTAGCCTACGTCCATCCTGAAGGTCCGTTTAAATATTGGTGAAAACATTTTTGAAATCGGATGAGTAGTTTTGGAGATTACCTTCTACATCGAAACTTTACCTCTTTATAATATTTGTATAGATAAATTTCCTTCGTGAGTATTCTTGTGTAATATTAATTAAACTTAAAAAAATATTGATTTTTTTTACAAGAAAAAAAATATCTACGCTCTGGTGGAGGTTAAGTGTAGTGGAAGCAAGTATTCGCCAAGAAGCATTGGACCAGATTTGGCCATTGTGTAGACAGCTTGCTTCAATTGAAATCGGGAAAGACGAGCATTTGAAGCAAATATTTTTCAATGATTATTAAATGTCTAGCTTTAACTTAAGATACATCGTCACACCATTTATGCATAGTTCGATCACCGGTAGAGAGGTCAAGGTTTTTGGTCGAAGGAGGTAAGGGAGTATTACGAAAACGGACTTAGAAGGTGAATGGGTTCAATTTTTTCTTACTTTTGCTGACACAGGGAACGGAGAGATATTTACGTAAGATAAATAAAATCCGATAAATTGTTGACTTTAAAGGTCAGTTCTAAACTTCCTGCTATTTTCAAGCTTCCTGAAAGTCCAGTATGGTCTCGTTTAAAGGATTTGTACTGTACTAGACTTCCATATAAACAAAAAAAAATACGAGCAAAAACTGGTATGATTTAAATACGATTGATTTGTATCGTTTGAAATCGATCAATAGTAACCTTGATATCTTGTTTTGTTTATCTTTTCTTGTACGTTTTTAATGATAATCTAATCATTCTTTCGAATAAAAAAATAATATACGGGGAATTTGACAGACAGCGACTAATACAGGGAAATCCATTTGCACTCGAAGACACAAAATTCCATTCTTCGTTATTGTAACATGTATTTGTTATAAAAATAGTTGTCCACTACCAACGAACAAAAACTTCTGACAAAAAAAGACACAACGTCGGTGTTTTATATTTATTACTAGTCGCTACCCGCGGATTCGCACGCGACTGAGATGAACGGCAGCGACAACAGTAGTGAATCCTTTGGCTTCACCGTCTTACAGTCTTGCCTCACGGGACTTCGTAGTCGCTTGACAGCAACAGCAGTAGTAGTGAAACCTTTGGTTCCACCGTCTTGTCTCACTGTCTCCGTTCAGCAACGATAACAGTAGTGAAGCCTTCGGCTCCACTGTATTGCAGTACCAATTTCACCTAGTATATAGGTACTAGCTGTCCCGCCCGGTTTCACCCGGGTGCTAAAGAACGAATTGGGGGGGAGGGGCATGAATACGTACATTCATCTTAGTTTACCGAGATGAATGTTGTGACCAAATTTCATGATGATCGGATGGACAAATTTTGAGTTACATTTTGCAACTTTTTTCATTGATGCTCCGCTCCTATTGGTCGTAGCGAGATATTATATAGCTTATAGCCTTCCTCGATAAATGGACTATCCAACAAAAAAATGTTTTTTCAATTAGCGCGTTCAACCAACCAAACAAACAAACTCTTCAGCTTTATATATTAGTATATATGTTACGGTCAATGTCCGGAATCCAGGCAATGTCGACAATGCCCGGGCAATATCCGAAATCGGACAAGGTTCAAAAAATAGATTTTTTATAAACATGAAACGCTTACATTTGATTGTATCTTTATCATGATAAGTTATCATTAACGCTGTATGGAATTTTTATCACTGATATCAACTATTGAAGAATATATTTTTCAGCTTTCTATTACAATTATAGATGATTCAATAGTTGATATCAGTGATAAAAGTTTCATAAAGGGTTACTGATAACTTATCATGATAAAGATACAATCAAATGTCAGCGTTTCATGTTTATAAAAAATCTATTTTTTGAACCTTGTCAGATTTAGGAAACTGCTCGATGCGGCTCGGATATTGTCGACATTGCCCGGATTCCAGACATTGACCGTAACATATAGATTATAGTCTCCATGAGATGATGCTCGAAATTCTCCAATATATAGACTTTTGGCTCTTCGCAACTTATTTCACTGCCACAACAAAACAAACGTTTCTAATATGTTTCTCTTGTTTGCTCAATAAAATAAATTTCAACTTCGAAGTTGTTTTATGCAAACCTACAGAATGTTCTACTTAAGCCACTTAGCCTTGTGACCGCACAAAAGTAGATTTCATTTCAAATGAATGTGTGTTATTCAAAGTTGACATATTTGCATATAAACTGGTTGACGCATTTTAAAAATTATAATCCAGACATTTTTAAAAAATTGTATTTCCTTGCTTACAAAATTTCTACTGTACCTGTATCAATACAGGTACAGTGGAAATTTTACAAGCATAAATAAATAATATAATTTAATAAATAATAAAATAATAAAATTTCCACTGTACCTGAATCGATACAGGTACAGTGGAAATTTTATAAGCAAAGAAATACAAATTTAATAAAAAAAATCCCTATCATCAATGATGGGGATTTTTTTTTATTAAATTGGCAGACATGAAACAGCCCTGAATAATAATACGTAAATATAATTAGTTATGATATACTGTACGTTCCACAAATGGGAATTAAAATGAATGAACTTATTTTATATTTTAGCAATCTTATGTCGGGTTGCAGAAACCATTGTCAGAAAATCTAGAGGAATTCTTTAAAAAACAACTACGGGGTCGTGTTGATGCGATGGGTTTTTTTTGCGCAGTGAAAAGGGGAGGGCTTTTGAGGGAGCTCTTTAAAAAACAATTACGGGGTCGTGTATAAAAAAAACAATTACAAAAATTACGGGATCGTGTCGATGCGATGGAGTTTTTTCTGCGCAGTGAAAAGGGGAGGGTGTTTGAGGGAGTTCTTTAAAAAACAATTACGGGGTCGTGTATAAAAAACAATTACGGAATCGTGTCGATGCGATGGCGTGTTTGTGCGCAGTGAAAAGGGAAGGGCGTTTGAGGGGAGTTCTTTAAAAAACAATTACGGCGTCGTGAATACAAAGTGAGATAGTAATACAGTTGTTATGACGTGTATATATGTGATTTCTGATTGGTTAGATTCAAAAAATGACAGCGAAGGACAAAAAGTTTTTACGTATTTTTTAGGTACCTAGTTTGTGAACAATCCGCAAAGGTTTTTGGAACGTCAAAATTTACGTTTTCTAATGATATAAAAAAATCAAAATTTAGACAGTTAAAAAATGATGCTTTTTTAAACTTGGAATTCTTTTATGATCATATTTTATTTTTAAATTATTTCTGAATATTATAACTGCAATAACTGTTATGTTTAAAATAAAAAAAATCCGCAAGAAAAAATTAATGATATAAGTTTCGCTAAAATCGTTTTAGAAAAGTTCCGAAAAGAGTTAAATACTGTATTAAAATTATTTTAGAACTTAAGGTCCAAAAGTAATTTTTTAATTTCGGGATAAAATGAAATTTGGTACAGTTTTAGATTTCCATATTTTTGGTAGACGAACAAAATGTGTTATAGAACACATTGTATATCGAAAAATACACTTTATAATGTCTTCCTCTAGAAAACAAGTTATGGAATGTAATTGGGGTACTTATATTTTTTTTAAATTAATAAAGAATAATAATTTACTAGAGGTAGTAATTTAAAATAAAAATTTTATTTAAGATTTTATAATTACAAATTTGTATCATTAATAAAAAAACTAATTAAAATTAACAAAAAAGAATTACAACAATCTCCTGTTTTTAATTTATATTTGCGTCAACAAAGACTAGCTGTGACAAGCGACGCATGCATTTTAATTAATAATTATTTATAATCTTTACATAAATGCCATCCTTATTCTACTTTATAATCATTTCAGAAACACGACCATTGTTCACCACTAGTTAGTGAAAGGACCATGTACAAACCTTATGGGATTTCGTTCTCGGTTAAATTGATCTCAAATGGTTTTATTTTATAGTTTAAAAGTCACTAAGAAAAAGTGTCCATGGACGCATAGCCTAAAAACCAATAGATCTTTAGTTAAAGATATGTTTAGCGAGATTTTAGATATAGGGATATCCATTGAATTCACAAACATGTTCCATGTTTAACTTTTGTGCTTTTTTTAGAAATAGAAAAATAGTTGAAAACTATACACGTTGGAAGGTGTCATACTGTATAAAATAATAATGTCCTACTAGCGTGACCTGTGCGAATTATTCGCACTAAATAAGTATAATAAATCGTATTATGTAAATTCAGATGACAGATCAAAGAAATAGGTATATTTTACTAATTGTCATATAGAGGCGCAAGTAGCAAAAGCGTTGAGATGCAGCATTGCTGTGACGTTGTTCAGCGTTGCTCGTTAGATGGCAGTATGCAGTAGTTACAATATGAAAGTCAGATGACACATCGAAGTGTTAACGTTACGCCGTCAGATGGCAGACGTTGTTCAGAGTTTAATTAATTTACAAAAACAATAGCAATAATAAATTTTTTAGTTGTCGATGTCAGTAGAGGAAGCAATTATCTGTAAAATTATATATAATTTATGTGGAGAAATAGGTCATATGCATGTATTTTTTTTATATTTTTAATAGATTATTTAGTCAACCATAATACGGAAAAAAATTGCTAATCATTTAAAAATGTAATATTATCATAAGAAAAAAAATATTAAATTTCACATTCAAAATTAGACAGTTTAAACAATCGGCCATGTTGGCGGGCTTATGTGACGTCATGATATATGATGCATGTCAACCTTGATGTCAAATTGTTAATGTTCTAAATGAAGTTTATTTGTTGTTTTCTTTGAATACTGACATAATCTTACTGTGAGACGACACAGTCGTCATGGAAACTGTTGTTGATATATACTCTGACGTCACGCTGCGTTTTGAAAATTCGAAAATAGCGCATATTTTCTACATTTCTTTTTTATTATTTGTATTTTTTTTCAGTGATTAGATTAATAAAATATCCATTACGATAGAATCAGGAACTAAAATATATTTCGAAATAAAAATTTAAACCAATTTTGAGTCTCATGCATATGACCTATTGTGTGGTTTTTTCTACAAAGGGAGGCAAACATCTTAAACCTTAGCGTATTAATATATATGATGATTCGGATTCAGCGCACTCGAAAACACAATTCTAGAGCATAGGATTTTTTAAGATTGTGAATTCAATGGCTATCCCTATATCTAAAATTTCGCTAAACATATCTGTAGCTAAAAATCTATTGGTGTGCGCACATGGACACTTTTTCTTAGTGACCTTTAAACTATAAAATTAAACAATTTTCGATCAATTTAACCGAAAACCAAATCCCATAAGGTTTGTGCTGGGTCCTTTGTATAGATTACGGACAAGTATCGATTACTAGCCGCGATTGAGATTTATAAATGGCTTTTTTTTGTCCCGCGTAATTAATTAATAGTTCGGTCTATTTGAATGTTAACAATGCGGCAAACACAAGCAATATTATTAATTGTATAGGTTAATTAAATCATCGAATGCTAATTAGCTCGCACAAGCACGAAACAATGGATTCGAAAACAATTAACCATCTCTCCAATCGCTGATACGATCCATCGTCAGGGTCGTAGCCAGAGTATACTACGGTTCCAAAATAATAGAAACATAGAGCGACTTATTATAATACGGTTCGCTTATATTAATGTAAAATACACCTATCCCCCGATTTACACGGTAGATACGTTCCTGAGAAAAACGTGTAAATCGAAAATTAAAAATTTTCAAGTCAAAACCGTGTAAATCGAAATGCTTGCAGAAAATGCATAATTTTGCTATTTAACAGTTGTGATTTTTTTCAATATTTTTTGTTTTAATTCACCATAACTAGACTGTTTAACAAAAGTTTAATAATTAATTTTTATTCAAATTAAAATGTTTAAATTTTTTTATTTTAATTAAACCTATTTGGTAATTTTTTTTATTTTGTCAAAGACTGCACAGTTAAAAACAAAGTCTCTGTCTTTTTCTCCGCTCTCTTCTACTAAACCACGCACCGGATTTTGAAATTGTTTTCGGTAATAGAAAGAGCGATAAACGAGGAAGGTTCATGAATATAATTTGTAAATATTTTTTACAAAATGGCTGAAATACGACGGTATTTTGTCAAAAACTGCATAATTTTTTTATGATGTTATCAATTATGTTATTTTTTTTTATTATGTTACTCGTTTATGCTACTATGCTACTCAATTTGGTTACTCAACCACATTAAAATCACTGAATGGATTTACATAACGATTATTAGGTATTAAATTTAAATTTGCGAAAATGCAGTTTTCTCATTTTTTGGATTTTTAAAATTTGTGAGTAAACTATATGGCCTACAGACGTCGTTCTCTGCTTAAATTAAAGCTAATTACATTTGCTACAATATATGTTCCTATGATATTTCCCTTAAAATGAGTATTTTCCCCGATATCGGGGTCAAAAATTGACCAAATCTTAAAATTTCATTTTGTTGAAAAAACTGGTCAATTTTTGGAAAGCTGTATCTCGGTAAGTATTGAACCTACAGAGCTGGTTCTTGTCTCAGATTGTAGCAATTTTAGTCTACTTAAAAACGTATAAAAAATATTTTATAAAAAAATGCATAGTTTAAGACCTATATTGAGAATACCAAAAAAAGTGCGAAAATTTCGCAGTTTTTTGAGTGCTGCAAAGTTAGCACAGGTCTTTCGAAGCTGCAAACTTGGATATACGCCACTGGTAGTGGTCCTAACAATATATTAAAAAATCAGAACTACATGTTAGTTTGCGAGATTAGCGATTTTTAGTGTAAAATATGACCGGGCTAAATTGCCATCATTTCCCTCCAAAATTTCCCGCATTTTTCCCTCTGAATTTTACTTTAATCACAGCCGTTAATTTATAATAATCTAAATTATGCACTCACTTGTAATTTACGAACATGGAAAAATAAATCTTTCTGAAACTGTGAAACTTTCACTCAAATACAATTTTCCGTGGATAAAACTTTAATTTTATGCGAAGAAATACAGACCCAGTGTGCGTGTGCAGCAAGTCAGCACATAAGCTCGGGAGTCCCCGTGAGATGTGTACACAGCGCACGTGTTCAATCACAGTAGCATTTAGTAGAGTGCGATAAAAACAAAAAAAAAACTAATTTGGAAAACCGTGTAAAAGCGAAAACGTGTAAAACAAGTACCGTGTAAATCGGGGGATGGGTGTATAAGCGTATGAATCACTGTCTATTATTTTGGTACCTTTCTATAGAAAAAGTCCAGGCAGGGTCTGGAAAAATATTCTATAATTTTTATGGTAAGTTTGAAAAGTTCTGAGAGATCACTATTTTCGTTAAAAATTATTTCTTTAAGCTTCATACAATATATTGTATATAAATAGACAAATTTCAATTTTAATAAGTCATATTATTTCTTCTAACATGCAGCAGTTTTGTAGACCTCTCTCGATACCGGAAATAGTTTAGGAATTCCGGAACTGAGTTCCAAATATTGAGACCAGCTCCAGAATTGTTGATGACCCTAATTGGAAGCTGTACTAACATGTAAGTAGAATAGAATAGAATATATACAGGGTCCCACGACATGACTGCCATAGTCTGGGACTATGTTGCTGGAGTGATTTCAAGTCAAAAATGTCTAATGAACATATACCCGGAACGCTATCCTAACTGAGCTAGAAGCATTTGAAATTTTAAATAAGTAAGCCCACTAATGCAGGTATTAGGTTCAGCTGTTGGTTTTGTTATTATTAAAAAGACCAGGTGGCTATGAATCACCATTAGTATTTATTCGTGTTGATCCTGAAACTCTTCGCAGAGCTACCACTTCAATTCTAAGAAGAGCTAGACTATGTATACAGCAACTGGGTGGACATTTTGAGTTAATTCAATAAAGCGATTTCTTTTTAAATGGTTTTCAAATTAGTAAGGAATTCCTACTACTACTTATCTAAAATTTCAAATGCTTCTAGCTCAGTTAGGATAGCGTTCCGGGTATATGTTCATAAGACATTTTTTACTTGAAATCACCCCAGCAACACAGTCCCAGGCTATGGCAGTCATGTCGTGGGATGCCCTATATTTTGGCAACAGAAATAAATTCTTGTATTGTATAAAATTCATTCTTAATTAATTTGTTGTACTACTTGTGGTAAATAAATCTATCTATTAATGTTAAAGACAAAAAGTCAATGTTAAAGATGTTTAAACGGACTCGTTGAACTACGAAATCACATCCAACTTCGATATTAAGGAGGTGTGGCAAGCCATTAAAGAACCTTCTTCCGCTACACCTCCATATATGTACATCAAGATGAGTCTCTCGCAAATTGAGTGAAGCTTTCAAAGATCTAATTAGCGTTTCATTACAGTCCCTCGTGTGAAAACACTCCGCCCCGCCGCGCTCTTCCCCTCGTCTATTGAACGATTTCAAGTGCCGCAATTTTACAATATACCGAATGTCCCAAAGACCAAACTATACAGGCTGTTTCTTAACATGTTCATGACGACGATGGATACAGCTTGTTTTAACTGGACCTCGAAAAACATTGTTTTTTGAAGTGAAAACTTCTTTAGCGGCGTTGTACACTTTTTTTGTAATGGGTAAAAAATGTTAAACTCGCGTCAGATCGTCAGACCTGATCGTACCCAGTTCTCACTCACTAAGGGTTGACTGTATATTTTTATACAACGTTAGACATCTAGCGTTGAAATATCGTACATAAAAATGCAATCCATGATACAAACCATTTTGATCGAAAATTTGTAAGACGTTAATATTCAATTTTCACTTCCGCCGGCACTCCCGGAGTGCAAAGGGGTTTTGTTTTATCAGTTTGAGATAGAAAGTTATGTGATTTATGTCAGTCCATAGTAGAGCTGTAACAAACCGTATGTATTCGTTACTGAGTAACGGGTACATCGTCTGACTCGAAGTAACGAATCGTTACTTACAAATTCATTTCGTTACTCGCGTCTTTCGCATTTATGTCAGTTCGACTCGTTTGATGCGGTTATACGTTATACGAACGAAGTTATACCGTATCACGTATGCGACGCGCCTCTATGCGATGGTACATGCTTGATGCTGTTATAGGTACAGGATTGTATGTCGTATGAAAAGTAACGAGTACCGTAACGATACGAAAGTAACGGGTACTGGTTCTTTAAGTAACGAATACATACGGGTACACAATTTCTCGTTACTTTTACAGCTCTAGTCCATAGTTATCGAGTAACAAGTTCTAGACTATTTTTCAGAAAGTGTCAAGACTTTTTTCAGGTTTCGGATTTTTCACACCGTCCTTCAGGAAACTTTTTGCCGAATTTCATCGAATATGGGGGGGGGGACTCTCTCGAAGATAAAAAGACAGACAGCATGTAAATTATGGGTTTATTATTTATTCTTAAATCATTACAAACTGTTATTTTCGTATATAATTTGCACAACAATAAGATGACAAAATTCACTGCAGAATATTATTAATGAAGGGCCATCCCACTAAAGACGTGTTTATGAGATATAAAAATGAAAAGTTTGTGACGTGAAAATTACATATTTATTATTTATAGAGAATAAAATAGAACTTCGAAAATGTAAAAAAAATACATGTTGCTATTAAAAAAAAATAATCATGTACATTTCCGGTTGAGTTTAAAGTACAAAAAAAATAATGTCAGCAGTGACCATCGTAAATTTCCAATTGAACAAAAAACAATTTAAGCATTTTTTGGATACACGAATTATTCACTGTTAACACTTTCGGTGAACGCACTATATATAGGGGAGGACGGGGTCAATTGTAACACGGGTCAATTGGAACAGTGACTATTTTAGTGACATTTACCAACAAAATGAGAAAATTATTCTACTGCATTGATGTACATTCAGTCACCAGCGACTGAGCGTACATTTTGTTGGTAGATCTCACTAAAATAGTCAGTTATAATTGACCCGTGGTACAACTGACCCCGTCCTCCCCTACCTCGTGTGTAATGCTATTACGACACTAGATATATAATCCACAATCTAGACACGGGCAGGGTGTCAAGCCAAGTTCAACAAAGAAAACGCTAGCCGTGTGTTACACGAACCATCCTTACTGTAACTAATTTATTCATATTAGAATGCGCCTCCTTTATAAAAAAAAATCCTGAGTTATTTTTAAATTCTATAAATCACAAATATGAAATCAGAAATGAGGATATAAAATTGGCAAGTTCACGTCTTGCAGTTGTTCAAAAGGGTGCCCGCAATGCCATGATTCGAATATATAACAAAGTACCTAGTCATATAACTATAAAAAATATTGTATGCAAAAAGGTTTTCAAAACTGAAATTCGAAAGTACTTACTATTAAACGTCTTTTACAGGACACATGAATTTGTTACATATGTAAAATGATACTGTTGACGCTATTATGTACAGATATGTACGACATAAATAAAGTTATTTATTTATTTGGAGCGACTTTTGACCCCTTAATAACTCAAAATCTATTTAACACAAACACATGAAATTTGGTACATTTATTAAGACCTCTTAGATTCATAAGTTATTGAGATATTAACGTCTAAATTACAATTTTAAAATATTCTAGGTTATGTTTAAAAAATGCAGGATGGCCTCCATTATACATTACTGAAATTTTTCATTAATATAAATACAACGAAGGCAATTTGTAGGTGAGAACCTTATACGTGAGTGGTCTTATGTTTCTTTAAACTAAACGAATAGGTAAAACACATATTACAAACGTCACACCGATAAGGCTTCTCGCCAGTATGGATACGTTTGTGAGTTGATAAATGACGCGAGTTAGTAAACCTCTTATTACAAACGTCACACTCATACGGTCTCTCACCTGTATGTGTGCGTTTGTGAATTCTTACACAGCTTTTTCTGGCGAAGCGTTTGTTACACATGTCACACTCGTACGGCTTCTCCCCAGTATGTGTACGTTTGTGAATTTTTAAATGGGTCGACTGTACAAATTGCTTATTGCATACGTCACACTTGTATGGTTTCTCACCTGTGTGCGTTCGTTTGTGTCTCGTCATATCGTTTAAGAACGCAAAATGTCTATTACAAACGTCACACTGAAATGGTTTTTCACCAGTATGTGTACGTTTGTGATTGTTCAAATGGGCCATCTCGGTAAAGCGCCTGCTACACACGTCACACATAAACCGTTTCTCACCAGTATGTGTATATTTGTGTCTCTTCAAATTGGCTTGCTCTGAAAATTGTTTTTCACACACGTCACACTGATACGGTTTCCGATGTATGCGCTTATGCTTATTTAAACCAATCAAATGCGGGAAACACTTATTGCAAAACTCGCATTTATACTCAATTTCGTTTGCATATTTGCAAATTTCATTATTTGTTGGGGAGCTCTCGTTTTTCAGTGCACTTTTTTCAAAATCTTCAATTTTCTCAGCAAAGCATTTCCCAGCGGCATGGTTACGTTTGTGGCGAATGAAACTATTTAACTGCGTAAATTGCTTATTACAAACGTCACACTGATATGGTTTCTTATCGGTATGTATAGAATTGTGCCTCTTTAAATGACGTAACTGACTGAAGTTCTTATTGCATACGTCGCACTGATACGGTTTCTCACCAGTATGTATGCGACTATGGGTATTTAGACTGGACGGGTTACGGAAACACCTATTACAAAGACCACATTTATACTCAGCCGATATGACTTTTTTGTTAATCCGTTTTACAGGTGACATTTTTTTATTCGGTTCTAAATCTTCCATTTCACCGTCAGAACGTTTCTCACCAGTATGTGTACATTTATGACAAGCTAGGTTGCTCAATTGCGTAAATTGCCTATCACAATCGTTACACCGATATGGTTTCTCATGAGTATGTATGCGTCTGTGGCTTTTTAAAGTGCTTAATAGAGCGAAACATTTGTTGCACACTTCACACTCATACGGTTTCTCACCAGTATGTGTACGATAGTGATTATTTAAGGTGGATGGGTAAAGAAAGCACTTATTACAAAAGTCGCATTTATACTTCATTTTACACGCTGCATTATGAAGTTCTAGGATGTTTTTGGTTCCCTCTTCGAGTTTATCTAAATCTTCCGTTATATTAGCAGAATAACGGCGCTCGAAATTCTCCGGCGTGCCCTCTATATCGAGTTTTGGGTCTTGGCAACTGTTTTCATTGCCGTAACACTGCGAAAAAGTTTCGAATGAGGCATCAGCACGATCTGATGTGTTTAGTGAATTATCATCTATTATCAATTCGTCTTTGATTCCAAAACTGAACGTCGCTTCTTCTTTAACTTTATTTTCCGAATTAAAATGATCATGCTCTTTCCCTTTCCAACTAGCGTCTATGTCTTCGATTAATTTACGGTTGTCAAAATCGTTTTTTGTGTCCTCACAACGTGATAACGTTTCCACTGTGCCATCTGCACATTCTGTGCCACTTTCTGCATTAATATCACGAAAATCTTCAGAATATTCTGTCTTGATTTGTGCGTTAGAAGTTCGAAGTTGTTGTAAGTAGCGTCGCAGTGTTTTTTCAGACTGAACTATTTGTGTCTGGAACTGGTGATTTTTCTCCAGTTTAGTGTAACACGAACGGCAGATAAAATTCGGCATCTCATCGCATTTTTTGATCTACGAAAAGAATTTCGTGCTTTTAATGAAATACTATTCAGTTATTTATTTATTCGAGTTAAAAAAATGTTTACTGGATACGACAGAATAAACTAAGAATGCTAGTAACTCAATTTTTTTACAAAATAGTTTGTTTTTTATATTTTGTTAAAATAATAAACAGCTTGTAATGTGTAGCTACAGTAACAAACTTACAAAATGTTGCAAATTTTTCATGTCAATTTGCATATAGTAATAAAGACAAAAGCCTATTAGTGAATCATTAATATACTAAATTGAAATATCTAAACATAAAAATTTGGCACATTCTTCGAAGAAAATTATAGCCTTACCTTAACGGGAGCACACTGCATAATTAAATCAGCTACTTTGTTTTTTGATTTTGTCGAAGACTGAAATATGTTTAACAACGTTACACCAGTCGTTAAACATAATCGACACATTTTATCTATTTGATAGGCATTTATAGCTATTTCTACCATTATGAATTTTAGTGGATATATTCTATATATCAATTGCTATTTTCACTGTCAGTAATCAGTGTTGCCAGATCTTTTTTGTTTTGCGTACTAGATCAGGGTTGAAAAAAGTACTAGAATTTTTTTAAGATTGCCAACCACAAATAACCTTTTGACGTGATAACGTCTTATAAATTGATGAATCACCAATCTTATAAATTGATAAAACACCGGCTGCATGTACGAAAAAGTGTAACGTTCCTAACGTAACGTTCCTAACGCGTAACGTTCCGCCTGACCCTGTGCGTGCTTTTTGCTAATTTCTCGCTCAATTTAAATCAGATCGGTTTTGAAACCAGTCTTAAACGAAAGAGGAGAACATTTTACATAGATTTCGTATAACAGAATTTGCCTAAACAGTTTTTTTATACAAATTTATATAGAAAAATAGCTGTATAAAATATAAATGCAATGTTGTCTAATGCATGCCGCGACGCGGTCAGTCGTCTTTGTTTGCCGCACATGGAAATTAGAAAATAACGTATGTCTTGTCTTAACATGAAAACGGCTGCATTTCTAATGTTTAATTCAATTTTTTGACATTAGTATTTTGTGAAATGCAACGCCTTCTAAGTTAAGTATTGGAATAACTAATTATTATTAGAACATAATACTTTGACAGTTGCAAACGTCACTTTTGACATTTCTTATCATTCCGACACCAAGGATAAGCGGATTGAAACCAAATTTTGGGAGGTTTAGGTTATGTATTACGGAATACGTTATCACGTAAAACTATCGTCCGTAAACCGACTTTACAGACAACCAATTTTTTTTTTTTAACAACCTGACTTAAATAATTTTGTTGTGTGCACAATTGGAGAGCAAAAAAAAAACGAATGATCTTTTTTTTTAAACAACCTAATTTCACAAATTTTATAGTATATAGGCACAATGTAGGAGAGCAAAAAAAAGATCCTTTCATTTCCACAACAAAAAAGTCTTTTTTTGGTAATTTCCCTTTTTTTGTTTGTTGTGGTGGGTGTGTGGACATTGGGTTTAAAAAGTACTAGATTTTTGCTTCAACGTACTACCGTACAGAAAATGACAAAAAAGTACTAGATCTAGTACAATTGTACTAGACTGGCAGCACTGTCAGTAATGCCTGTCAGCGAATCGCGTTTCAAGTTTTTGTATTGAAAGCGCCTGAGACATAAGAGAAATAAGAAAACTTAAATTTCCTCTAACAAACATGATGGATGAATCAACCAATCAGAAATCGTTGCCTTTTTATTCTCTAACCTTTCGTTAAAGTATCTATCTATCTTATAAATTACGTACCTATTTTATTTAATTGATAACATTATCTTATAGAAATAACAATTTTGTTTAAGAGAAAATTACAATTTCAAATAAGGTAATTATTAAAAAACAATATTTCTTTTTCTACAACAATGTGCAGATAGACTTTATTAATGTTTATTATCTACACATTAAGTTCACTTCCACCCTATTACAAAGCTTACGCTATCTGCCCGCCCGTCTGTCTGACTGTATCTTTTTAGTATTACAATTTTATATAAATCATTTTTATAAAATATAAGACACAAAAACAAAAAATTAAGTTCGAGTTCAAAAAAAATACAACTACGTTTTTATGAACTAAAAAATGCAAAATAATTTGGCAAGAAAATTAGCTTTGATAAAAATTTTCGTAATACTGCAAATAGCTAATAATGAAAAATTTATGACTGCTGATATTGGGCACTCCATGCTTTTTTATATTAAAGTTAATTTTGTTGTCATATTATTTTGCTTTTTTTAGTTAATTTAAGGGTCATTCCATGTCAAATCGACCGATAGCAGAATCGACCCCTTTCGATTTGAATGAAATTTAGTCAGAAGTTTTCTTTCATCCTATAAGGAAGTTTTACCATAAAAAAAAGACGGGTTGCACTCCGGGTGTGCCGGCGGAAGTGAAAACTTGAATATTAACGTCTTACGAATTTTCGATCAAAATGGTTTGTATCATAGATTGCATTTTTATGTACGATATTTCAACGCTAGATGTCTAACGTTGTATAAATAAAAGTTTTCGTCTTACGCATTTTCGATCAGGACACGTGACCCTGACGATCTGACGCGAGTTTAACATTTTTACCCATTACAAAAATCAATTTTTTCTTCAAAAGTTATGCAAAATTCAAAAATTTATCATTTCTCGAACCTTCCATGTTTATTTTTGGAATAAAATGAACCAATGCCGATTTTTGTAACCATAATAGTTATCGAGATATTCAAAAAATAAACTTGGAAGATTCGAAAAAAGATATATTTTTTTTAATTTTGTATAACTAGAAAAAAAAAATCAATTTTTTCCGTTGATAAAACTTCGTTATAGGATGAAAGAATACTTGACCAAATTTCATTCAAAAGGGAAGGGGTCGATTTGACATGGATTGACCCATGAACTTGTCGTTTTAGTCTTTTATTAAATTTCTTTTTTTTTGTGTATTTTAAAAAAAGTGTTTTTCTACATTATGATTGCCGTTCCTGACAGATTTGTGAACTGTTGAACCTATATTTTGAATCATGCAGCTGCCGAGAGAAAAGAAGACTGTAAATTCTAGAAGGGGGGAGGGGTGGCATTTCTAATGTTTTAAAAAATTGCGTGATGGCCTCTATTGAAATTTTTCATCAATATAAAAACAATTAAGGCAAGTTGTAAGTGAAAACCTTATGAGTGAGTGGTTTTATGTTTCTTTAAACTATATGAATAGGTAAAACACATATTACAAACGTCACACCGATAAGGCTTCTCACCAGTATGGATACGTTTGTGAGTTGACAAATGGCGTGAGTTAATAAATCTCTTCTTACAGACGTCACACTCATACGGTCTCTCACCTGTATGTGTACGTTGGTGCATTTTTAACCAGCATAATCTGGCGAAACGCTTATTACATAAGTCACACTCGTAACGCTTCTCACCCGTATGTGTAAGTTTGTGATTTTTCAAATGTTGTGACTGAACAAACTGCTTATTGCATACGTCACACTTATATGGTTTCTCACCTGTGTGCGTTCGTTTGTGTCTTGTCACATTCTCTATGTACGCAAAATACTTATTACAAACGTCACACTGATACGGTTTTTCACCAGTATGTGTACGTTTGTGATTATTTAAATGGGCCATCTCGATAAAGCGCTTACTACACACGTCACACATGAATCGTTTCTCACCAGTATGTGTATATTTGTGTCTCTTCAAACTGGTTTGCTCAGAAAACTGCTTATCACAAACGTCACACTGAAATGGTTTCTCCTCAGTATGTGTACGTTTGTGGCTTTTTAAAGTGCTCAATAGAGCGAAACATTTGTTGCACTCTTCACACTCAAACGGTTTCTCACCAGTATGCGTACGATAGTGAGTATTTAAGGCGGACGGGCAGGCGAAGCGCCTATTACAAAGGTCGCATTTATACTTCTTTTTACACTCTGCTTTTTCAAGCTCTAAGGTGTCTTTGTTTTCTTCTTCGAGTAAATCAAAATCTTCCGTTATATCAGCAGAAAAACGGCGCCCGAAATTCCCCGACGTGCCCTCAATATCGAGTTTTGGGTCTTGGCAACTGTTTTCATTGCCGTAACACTGCGAAAAAGTTTCGAATGAGGCATCAGCACGATCTGATGTGTTTAGTGAATTATCATCTATTATCAATTCGTCTTTGATTCCAAAACTGAACGTCGCTTCTTCTTTAACTTTATTTTCCGAATTAAAATGATCATGCTCTTTCCCTTTCCAACTAGCGTCTATGTCTTCGATTAATTTACGGTTGTCAAAATCGTTTTTTGTGTCCTCACAACTTGATAACGTTTCTACTGTGTCATCTGCACAATTTGTTGAAATTACTGCATTTACAGTGCCACTTTCTGCATTAATATCACGAAAATCTTCAGAATATTCTGTCTTGATTGGTGCGTCAGAACTCCGAAGCTGTTGTAAGTAGCGTAGCAGTGTTTTTTCAGATTGAACTATTTGTGTCTGGAACTGGTGATTTTTCTCCAGTTTAGTGTTACACGAACGGCAGATAAAATTCGGCATCTCATCGCATCTTTTGATCTACGAAAAGAATTTCGTGCTTTTAATGAAATACTATTCACCATGTTAATTTATATATTTGAGTTAAAAAAGTCTTTACTGGATACGACAACATAATTTGGGAATGCTAGTAAAATTCTTTACAATATAGTAACGTTTTAATTTTATATTTTATCAAAATAATAAACAGCAGCCTGTACCTACAAGTATAGCTACAGAAAAAAAAATGTTACAAATTTTTCATGTAAATTTCCATATACTAATAACGACAAGGGCTAATTAGTGAATCATTAACAAACTAAATTGAAATATTTAAATAAAACATTCTTCGAAGAAAAGTATATCTTTACCTTAACTGGCGCACACTGCATAATTAAATCAGCAACTATGTTTTTCGATTTTTTCGAAGACTGAAATATATCCAACAGCGTAACGCCTGTTGATAAGCACAATCGACACATTTTATCTATCTGATAGACATTTACAGCTAATTCTACCATTGTGAATTTTGGTGTGTGTATTCCGTATTTAGCTCACTTTGTATTTTTACACTATCAGTTCTGTCAGGGGAATTTCTACCATGATGCTCTGTGCATCTTGACACAATTTGCTTTAAAAACATTGCGCGTTTTTGCATCTGAGACAATTCTGTAAAGTACGAAATGGGAAAACTTAAATTTCGTCTAATAAACATATTATGGTGAATGAATCAATCAGAAATTGTTGACTTTTTATTCTCTTACGTTACATTTCATACTAGAAATCAACCCCACCTAAATAACGCTCGTGTGTATTTTAAAAACGGTTTATTGTATTCAAAAACTAATAAGAAAAATCGCAGGATAGTGGACAAATTATATATATTAATGTACGACGTTTCGTCTATAGACTTAGACTTTTTCAAGTACAATAAAACATTTAAAATACGCTATTCGCGCCTAACAATAATTATGAAAATAAACATTAATTACTAGCCATAGCAATTAACAAAAGATAAGGTACATAAGACAAAAACATGGTAACAAGTTTATGTATAAATTTTTAAACAATAAAAAAAAGTCTAAATCTATATGTTACGGTTAATACAAGAAAGTAGTTAATTCGCGAATTAATCGGCTAATTACCCGAATTAACCAATCCTTGACGTTGGTTAATTCGGGTATTAGCCGGTTAATTCGCGAATAAACTACTTTCTTGTATTAACCGTAACATATAGACGAAACGAAATATTTAAAATTTGAATATACTGGTTTCAGATGTATTACAAACGAGATAATTTCAATCTGTAAAATAATTAATACTGTTAATTTATAATTTGATATAGATTCATAACGTTCTCATAATTTAATGCACTTATTTAATATTTCAAAAAAAGCACTAATAAATGGCATCTCTGGAGTTTTTCAGGTTACTTACGTTTTTTATTAATTATAGTTATCCACTTATCTCGCTGTCCTAACTTATGTAGGAAATCTATAAAATTTGCAGCTACCATTATTGATTTTATTGGAGCAACCATCAACGCAATTAATTTTATTAATTTTTGACGTTCTCATTAAAAATATAGCATTAACGCATGAAATTCAAATCTTTGATTAACGTCCATATACTTTTATTCTATATTGAGCATACGAATAAAATCGCAATCGAACTATTAGGGTGCAAACGTATACTTCTGTCTTTCTTTACGCCGCAAGCACTGGGCGTATCCAGGAGGGCAAAACAAGCACGGGGGACCCAGCTTAAGAAATTTCGAATTTGCCCCTTCTTGGGCCAAAAGCTGGGTACGCCCATGTTAACGTCATAGAAAAAGACAAAGTTTTTGAAACAAAGATACTTTATTCAGATTGAATGCAAGTACATCAAACAATCCTATCATCGGAGAAATCAGGGAATTACATTACAGACGCAGATATATTTTCGATACGCTTTGTTGCGTTCACTCACCGCGCATTGAGTAGATAGGCAATGATTCATATAGTTAATTAATAGATATGTTAACGTCTGATTATAACTTTTCAATAAATAAAATTATCGACAATTTTTCAGAGAAATATATTAACAAAAAATATATAAATTCGATACATTAACGTTTCGGTCCGCATACAGCGCTCGCGAAAAACTTCTTATCCCCCCCCCTCTCGAGGTTCGCAAGTGTATACCTGTTTTAAGGTCATTGTCAATTTTCTTGACAATAGTTTCAGCGTGTGCATAACTTTTTATTACAACAAACTAGACTGAGTGTGAGATCTCAGATGTTATAAAAACTGGGCGAACGTCGCTTTGATATGAAGTCTCCCCGGTGTGTGTACGTTTATGCATACTCACACAGCCTGAGCTAGCAAAAATTACACTAGTTACTCTGACACGGTTTCTCACCAGTATGTACGCGCCGATGATATTTCATTTTACTCGATTCAATGAAACACTTCCCACAAAGGTCACACTGATATGGTTTCTCACCAGTATGAATGCGTTTATGTCTTTTTAGGCCGTGTAAATAAGCAAAGTGCTTTTCACAAACGTCACACTGATACGGCTTTTCACCAGTATGCATACGTTTGTGAATCTTTAAATGGTCCGCTTTGCTAAAACTTTTACTGCAAAGTTCACACATGTATGGTTTCTCACCAGTATGTGTAAGTTTGTGACTATTTAAATTACCTAGTACAGAAAAACGCTTATCACAATTGTCACACTGATACGGTTTCTGATGTATACGCTTGTGCTGATTTAAGGCATATAAGGCGGGGAAACATTTATTACAATCGGCACACTTAAATTCGTTTTTAGTCGCAGTCTTGCGAGTTTTAGTTTTTCGAACAATTTTGCTTCTTGGTATACGTTTTTCTATTGTATCATTACAGTGTCTCTCACCAGTACGTGAACTTTTGTGGATATTTAAAGTATTTGCTTGAGGGAAACATTTATTACACACCAAGCGTCTGTGTCTCGATAAACTTGATTGGTTGAGAAAACACTTGTTACAAAAGTCACATTTATATTTGGTTTTACTTGCTTCACTGTGAATCTCATTATCCCCCCCTTCTCGTTTTTCACAATCTTCTATTATATCAGATGAACAAGGACGCTCGAAATTCCTCGTAGCGATTTTTGGGGTTTCGCAACTAATTTCACTTTTATAAAACTTTGAAAAAGTCCCTTTTGAGTCATCTACACACTCTGGTGAAAATGAGGAATTATCATCTAGTACCAATTCGTCTTTGATTTCTAAACTGTACGTCGATTCTTCCTTAACTTTATTCTCTGAAATAAAATGATCATGCTCTTTCCCTTTCCAACTAGCGTCTATGTCTTCGATTAATTTACGGTTATCAAAATCGTTTTTTGTGTCCTCACAACTTGATAACGTTTCCACTGTGTCATCTGCACATTCTGTTGAAATTAGTGATTTTTCAGTGTTATCTGCATTAATATCACGAATTTCTTCAGAATATTCTGTCTTGATTGGTGCGTCAGAACTCCGAAGCTGTTGTAAGTAGCGTCGTAGTGTTTTTTCAGACTGAACTATTTGTGCCTGAAACTGATGATTTTTCTCCAGTTTAGTGTGACACAAGCGGCAGATAAAATTCGGCATCTCATCGCAATTTTTGATCTACGAAAATAATTTTGTACTTTTACGAAATAATATTCACCAAGTTGTTTATATATTTGAGTTAAAAAAAATTCTTGACTGGATGCGACAAAATAAATTTGGAATTCTAGTAACGCAATAGTTTTGTTTTAGGTCCGATTCACACTATAGTGCCGGTCACGATTCGCTCTCGGTTCAGTCTTGGTTCGGTAAACGATTCTTACACAAGAAATAATGAGCATATTCATACTATCAGCACCGCTCAAGTTCGGATCCAATCACGCTCTGGCACCGATCCGTTTAGAAGAATATTTTGCTGGACCGTGATCGGACTTGTCCTGACTTATGAATAGGTTTTTGTTTCAAATGTATTCGTCTATTAGATGATGATACAGGGTGTAGTATTCGCCTTCCGTTTTCCTCGCTAATAAGCTTGGATGCACCCACATTCTTCTCTTCGATGTCTTGCGTTTCACTCTTTTATTTTCCGCATCTTCATCAAGAAGAATAGGTATAACAGCTAATTCTTCAATTGAAAAATCGAACGACATTGTCAGACAACTAGAAAAATTGTACTTATGAAATAAAGTAAAATGTATTGCAAAGGAAATACATCCGACTTCTTGCAAATCGAGATTGAACCGTGATCGAACCCAGAATGATAGTGTGAATACAGTAAGATTTTACCGAACCGAGATAGAACCGTGATCGACACTATAGTGTGAACTGAGCCTTAATATTTTGTTGAAATAATGTACAACCTGTATTAGAAAAGTGTTACAAATTTTACATGTTAATTTGCACATATTAATAAGGACTAAACATAATTAGTGAATCATTAATAGACTAAATTGAAATATCTAAATATAAAAAGTCCGTTCAGGACATTTTTTGAAGAAAAGAACTATACCTCAACGGGAGCACACCGCATTATTAAATCAGCTATTCGGTTTTTCGATCTTGATGAAGTTTGAAATATATTTAACAATGTTACACCAGTCGTTAAGCATAATCGACACATTTTATCTATCTGATAGAAATTGACAGCTATTTCTACCATTATGTCTTGTGAATTTTAGCGCGTATATTCGATATTTTTTTCAATGGGTATTATTACACCGTCAGCTGTCTGCAGCCTTACCTAAAACTTACAGTCCAAGAGCTCATGACTCATTTTTCATGAAGTGTTTGCTTCAGGTAGAAATTTTACCTGGGTAATATCGATATTCGATAGGATGAATATTGTGTCCAAATTTCATGATGATCGAACCGTTCAAAAGTTTTTGACGGACGGAGTTTGAGTTTTATATTATGAAGTAACATTTTTTTTTATTGTGATAATTTTTTGTACAAGATCAATACAAAGTTACAAAAATTTGTCGTCACCGATGCCAACCAATAAACTTTGTATTAAATAACCTAACCTGTCATTGTGGCTAATACTTTCCGATAAATTAAAATTTTAATTTTATTTTATAACTAGCGGTCCCGCCCGGTTTCACCCGGGTGCAAAAGAACGAATGGGGGGAGAGACATGAGTACGAACGTTCATCTTAGTTTACCGAGATGAATGTTGTGTCCAAATTTTATAGTGATTGGAGTTACCGTTTAAAAGTGTCGGACGGACAAATTTTGATAAACATTTTGCAAAATTTTTCATTTATGCTCCGCTCCTATTGGTCGTAGCGTGAAATTATATAGCCTATAGCCTTACTCGATAAATGGTCTAGTCAACAAAAAATTTTTTTTTTCAATTCGAACTAGTAGTTCCTGAGATTAGCGCCTTCAACCAACCAAACAAACAAACAAACTCTTCAGCTTTATATATTAGAATAGATTATTATTACAAAAAATGTAGTTCTTAATACAAAAATGTGTAGATAGAACTTATTAAAGTTTATAAATTCATAATTTTTACGTCAAACTAGACTGAATCTGAGATCTCAGATGCTATAAAAATTGGGAGAACGTCGCATTGATATGAAATCTCCCCGGTATGTGTACGTTTGTGCATACTCACACAGCCTGAGCTGGCGAAACGTTTATTACACAAGTTACACTGATACGGTTTCTCACCAGTATGTATACGTTTGTGAACTTTTAAATGGGTAGACTGTCCAAACTCCTTATTACACACGTCACACTGATATGGTTTCTCACCAGTATGTGTGCGTTTATGTCTTTTTAGGCCGTGTAAATGGGCAAAGTGCCTCTCACAAACGTCGCACTGATACGGCTTCTCTCCTGTATGCATACGTGTGTGAATCTTCAAATGATCCGATTTAGTAAAACACTTACTGCACATTTCACACATATACGGCTTCTCCCCGGTGTGTGTAAGTTTGTGACTGTTCAAATTGCCAAGTGCAGAAAAACGCTTCTCACAAACGTCACACTGATATGGTTTCTGATGTATACGTTTGTGCCTATTCAAGATATACAAGACGGGGAAACTTTTATTACAATCGTCACACTTATATTCTTTTATACTTGCTTTCTTGCGAGTCTCTTTAGTTTCGTGAACAATTTTGTTTCTCGGTGTACGTTTTTCAAAGCTTTCTATTCTATCGTCACGGTCTCTCTCACCGGTATGCATACGTTTGTGATCAATTAAGTTGCTCAGCTGATTAAAGTGTTTATCACACACGTGACACCGATACGGTTTATCACCGGTATGTGTACGTTTGTGGATTTTTAAAGTATTTGCTTGAGGGAAACATTTCTTGCACACATCACATTCATATAATTTCATAACTAAATTATGCGAGCGTCTGTGACGAAATAAACTTGATGGATTGAGGAAACAATTGTCACAAAAGTCACATTTAAACTTGGTTTTACTTGCTTCACTGTGAATCTCATTATTTACCAAGGTATTTGTGTTCTCTTCTTCGTGTTTATCACAATCTTCTGTTATGTCAGTTGAACAAGGACGCTCGAAATTCCTCGTAGTGCGGTCAATTTTTGAGCCTTCGCAACTAATTTCACTTTCATAACACTTAGAAAAAGTTTCGCATGAGTCGTCTAGATGCTCCGTTAAAAATGATGAATTATCATCTATTATCAATTCGTTTTTAATTCCGAAACTGAAAGCCGTGCCCTTAACTTTATTTTCTGAATCTGAATTTAAATTTACAGTCACTTTCTCTTTCCAACTGACGTCTATGTCTTCGATTAATTTGCTGTTGTCAAAATAGTTTTTTGTGTCTTCGCAGCTGATCTCACTGTAATCATACCTTGAAAGAGGGTCCGCTGCGTCATCTGCGCATTTGTTTGAAATTGGAGTCTTCACGGTTACATTAACTGCATTAGTATCTCGAATTAAAAGATCTTCTGGACTTTTAGTGTTGATTTGCTTGTCAGAAGCGCGGAGCTGTTGCAAATAGCGTTGCAGTGTTTTTTCAGACTGTACTATTTGCGTCTGGAACTGGTGATTTTTCTCCAGTTTGGTGTAACACAATCGGCAGATAAATTTCGGCATCGCATCGCAGTTTTTTATCTGAGACAAGAATTTCAATCATAATAATAATAATAATGCCCAAGTTATTTTTATAAAAAAATCTGCACTAATAACGCAGTTTTATTTTGGAAAAATAAACAAATCACTTATAGACTGCTTGAATTACTTACTGTTAAAGGTATTACAGACTATTTATTTTAATCATTAATAAAAAAAATTATAACCTCACCTTAACGGGAGCACATTGCATTATTACATCAGCTACTTTGTTTTTCGAACTTGTCGAAGACTGAAATATATCCAACAGCGTAACGCCTGTTGACAAGCACAATCGACACATTTTATCTATCTGATCGATATTTACCGTTATTTCTACCATGATGCTTTGTGAGCACGTGAATTATAAATTTGTAAAGCGGGCAGAGCGGTGAAATTTATATAGATTGATGGTATATAAAAACATCTATCGTGAGCTTCGGATATTTCTTTCGACCATACACCTCATGGACTCCTCGTATCTCAGCTAATAACGCCTAGCCGACAGAAAGTCGTCAACAGTTTGCCGTAAATAGTACAAGATCCCGATTTGGCTCGATCTTTCTAATGAAATTTGATAATATAAATTATTAAAAAAGAAAAATTGATTTGGTTGCGATTCAATTTCCTGGCACAGTATTTTTAATAAAAAAATTGGTTGTCTGTAAAGTCGGTTTACGGACGATAGTTTTACGTGATAACGTATTCCGTAATACATAACCTAAACCTCCCAAAATTTGGTTTCAATCCGCTTATCCTTGGTGTCGGAATGATAAGAAATGTCAAAAGTGACGTTTGCAACTTACAAAGTATTATGTTCTAATAATAATTAGTTATTCCAATACTTAACTTAGAAGGCGTTGCAATTCTCAAAATACTAATGTCAAAAAATTGAATTAAACATTAGAAATGCAGCCGTTTTCATGTTAAGACAAGACATACGTTTGCTTCTAATTTCCATGTACGGCAAACAAAGACAACCGACCGCGTCGCGCCATGCATTAGACAACATTGCATTTATACAGCTATTTTTCTATATAAATTTGTATAAAATATTTTTCTATATAAATTTGTATAAAAAAACTGTTTAGGCAAATTCTGTTATGCGAAATCTATGTAAAATGTTCTCCTCTTTCGTTTAAGACTGGTTTCAAACCGATCTGATTTAAATTGAGCGAGAAATTAGCAAAAAACGTTACGCGTTAGGAACGTTACGCGTTACGAACGTTACACTTTTTCGAACATGCAGCCGGTGTTTTATCAATTTATAAGATTGGTGATTCATCAATTTATAAGACGTTATCACGTCAAAAAATAAAGTTGTTAATTTTTTATTTCTGAAATACAGTTATCGAGTTTACAGATAAATTTATTATCAATCGAAAGTAAAATATTTATATAAAATGTCAAAGTTTGGTAGACATTTTGATTCCTGGCATAAAACCAGGTAGACAGGTGCCTTAGAATTATTTTGCAGTTATAGGGTTTTCTATATTGTCATTATTATATGAAAATGTAGATAATTTATTTGCGACAGATTGAGTTTTTATATATATAAAGTAATAAATACCCTAAGCTGTCATTATGGTTGAGATACTTCCCAATTAAAACTAATTCCATTTTTATTTTATAGATTTATTTAAATATAATATTATTAATACAAAAAATGCAGTTCATAATCTACAAAAATGTGTAGATAGAACTTATTAAAGTTTAAAAATTCACAATTTCTACATTAAACTAGACTGAATATGAGATCTCAGATGCTATAAAAACTGGGGGAACGTCGCATTGATACGATGTCTCCCGGGTATGTGTACGTTTGTGAATTTTTAAATGGGTAGACTGTCTAAACTGCTTATTACACACGTCACATTGATATGGTTTCTCACCAGTGTGTGCGTTTATGTCTGTTTAGGCCTTGTAAATAAGAAAAGTGCTTCTCGCAAACGTCACACTGATACGGCTGGCTCACCAGTATGTTTCTCACCAGTATGTGTACGTTTGTGAACTTTTAAATTGTTAGACTCTCGAAACCGCTTATTACACACGTCACATTGATATGGTTTCTCACCGGTGTGTGTGCGTTTATGTCTTTTTAGGCCGCGTAAATAAGGAAAGTGCTTCTTACAAACGTCACACTGATACGGCTGCTCACCAGTATGTGTACGTTTGTGACTTTTTAAATGGTAAAAGTGTCCAAACTGCTTATTACACACGTCACACTGATATGGTTTCTCACCAGTGTGTGTGCGTTTATGTCTTTTTAGGCAGTTTAAATACGCAAAGTGCTTCTTACAAACGTCACACTGATACGGCTTTTCACCCGTATGTATACGTATGTGAATCTTCAAATGATCCGATTTAGTAAAACACTTACTGCATATTTCACACATATACGGCTTCGCTCCGGTGTGCATAAGTTTGTGTTTCTTCAAATTGTCTATTATAGGAAAATGCTTATCAGAAACGTCACACTTATATTCATTTTTACTGGCTTTCTTGCAAATCACTTCAGTTTTTGGAACAATTTTGTTTCTCGGTGCACGTTTTTCAAAGTTTTCTATTCTATCATCACAGTCTCTCTCACCGGTATGCATACGTTTATGATCAATTAAGTTGCTCAGCTGATTAAAGTGTTTATCACAAACGTGACACCGATACGGTTTATCACCAGTATGTGTACGTTTGTGGATTTTTAAAGTATTTGCTTGAGGGAAACATTTTTTGCACACATCACATTCATATAATTTCATAACAATATGCGAGCATCTGTGTCGAAATAAACTTGATGGATTGAGGAAACAATTGTCACAAAGGTCACATTTAAACTTGGTTTTACTTGCTTCACTGTGAATCTCATTATTTACCAAGGTATTTGTGTTCTCTTCTTCGTGTTTATCACAATCTTCTGTTATGTCAGCTGAACAAGGACGCTCGAAATTCCTCGTAGTGCGGTCAATTTTTGGGCCTTCGCAACTAATTTCACTTTCATAACACTTAGAAAAAGTTTCACAAGAGTCGTCTAGATGCTCTGTTGAAAATGATGAATCATCATCTATTATCAATTCGTTTTTGATTCCGAAATTGAAAGCCGTGTCCTCAACTTTATTTTCTGAATTTAAATTTACAGTCACTTTCTCTTTCCAACTGACGTCTATGTCTTCGATTAATTTGCTGTTGTCAAAATATTTTTTTGTGTCTTCGCAGCTGATCTCACTGTAATCATACCTTGAAAGAGGGTCCGCTGCGTCATCTGCGCATTTGCTTGAAATTGGAGTCTGTTGCAAATAGCGTTGCAGTGTTTTTTCAGACTGTAATATTTGCGTCTGGAACTGGTGATTTTTCTCCAGTCTAGTGTAACACAATCGGCAGATGAATTTCGGCATCGCATCGCATTTTTTTATCTGAGACAAGAATTTCAATCATGACATAATAATGCCCAAGTTATTTTTATAAAAAACCTGCACTAATAACTCAAATTTATTTTGGAAAAATAAACTAATCACTTATGAGCTGCTTGTATTACTTACTGTAAAAGGTATTTTACTTTAATTTGTTTATGTATCATTAATACAAAAAATATAACCTCACCTTAACGGGAGCACATTGCATTATTACATCAGCTACTTTGTTTTTTGTACTTGTCGAAGACTGAAATATATCCAACAGCGTAACGCCTGTTGATAAGCACAATCGACACATTTTATCTATCTGATCGATATTTACCGTTATTTCTACCATGATGCTTTGTGAGCACGTGAATTATAAATTTGTAAAGCGGGCAGAGTGGTGAAATTTGCATAGATTGTTAGTATTTAAAATTTCTATCGTGAGCTTCGGCTATTTCTTTCGAGCATACACCTCATGGACTGCTCGTATCTCAGCTAATAGAAATACGCCTAACCGACATGAAGTCGTCAACAGTTTGCCGTAAAGAGTACAAGATCTCGATTTATAATATAATGTATTAATAAAGAAAAATTGATTTGTTTGCGATTCAATTTCCTGGCACAGAGATTTTTTAATAAAAAAATAACGTTGTTAATTTTATTTCTGAAGTATCGTTATCGAGTTTACAGATAAATTTATTATCAATCGAAAGTAAAATATGTATATAAAATGTCATAGTTTGGTAGACATTTAGATTCCTGGCATAAAACAGGTAGACTGGCGCCTTCGAATTAGTATTTTGCAGTTATAAGGTTTTCTATATTGTCATAATTATATGAAAATGTAGATAATTTTTTTGCGACAGATTGAGTTTTTATATACAGTGTGTCCCTGGATTGAGTTCACAATAGGTGAGATTGACCAAAAATTTTCGAATTGGAATTTCATCTTTTGGGATTCCGCCCTGCTTGGTCTGAAACTTATTTTTAGTTTACTTTCGATTTTTTTTAAATCAAGTAGGCATTTACAGTTGAGCAAAACCTCTTTTCGTTTCAGGTAAAGTACCTTTTCCGTTCATAGTACGCAAAAGTGTCACTAAGAAAAGTTGTTCACAATGAAAAATTATGGCATTTTGCAAATTTTCAGAATGATTGGCCTACTTTGATAAAATCAACTTTTATTTTGTTTGAAAAACAATCGCGTGGAGGAAGCCAAATAGAGTATTTGAAGTTTAATTCATTTTTTTTGATAAACTGTAAAAATTTGAATGTTAATTTGAACACTTCTAATCATCCTGTTTTCTCATCTAAGATTTATCATGTAATCGTTAATAATAAATATTTTTCTACTTCTATTATCAAAGTAGGCCGATCATTCTGAAAATTTGCATAACGCCATAATTTTTCATTGTGAACAACTTTTCTTAGTGACACTTTTGCGTACTATGAACGGAAAAGGTACTTTACCTGCAACGAAAAGAGGTTTTGCTCAACTCTAAAGGCCTACTTGATTTTAAAAAAAACGAAAGTAAACTAAAAATAAGTTTCAGACCAAGCAGAGCGGAATCCCAAAATATGAAATTCCAATTCGAAAATTTTTGGTCAATCTCATCTATTGTGAACTCAATCCGGGGACACACTGTATATAAAGTAATATTTTTTTGTTGACGTAATTTTTTTTACAAGATCAATAACAATGTTACAAAAAATTGTCGTCACCCATGCCAACCAATAAACTTTGTATTAAGGAGATTGATCCATTACAGTCCCAATCAAAAGTAAGTCGAATTCTAAATGGGAACTTTTCCATAATAAATTTTTACAAAAGGTTATAAGTCGATGATACCAATAAATTATTGTCATAAAGGCACAAATAAACATTTTTTTAATATGAATTAATTATTTAAGTATTTTTCTTAATGGACTGACTTTTGAATTTTATGTACAAAGTTAGGCTAGAAAAAATAAATATCTGTATTTTACATATTTTTTGCAGTAAATAATTAAAAAAAGAAATTAGAAGTAATAAAAATTAAAATTAAATCATTAAAAAGTTGAAAATTCAGTTAAAATTGTCCAGAATAAAAGTCCATAATCGAAAAGTGCTAAGGTTTAATACATTTTTTTAATGATTAAAAGTCTCCTAATTAAATTGGAAAAAATATTAAAATATGCGTAAGACTTCGATGCATTACATTAGTTGGTTTTAGGAACTGCTGAAATTATTTGGTTATTTTCAAAAAATTAAAATGTACCGTTTGCATGCTAGGTGGACATATATTCCATAAGACTACATGTAAAAGTTTTTAAATAATTTTTAACTTTATAAATCTCCTAATGATTTTGGATTTTTTACAGAAAAATTTGTCATAAAAAAATCTACTAAAAAAACTTTATTTCAGATTTTTTTCATTATCTTCGTAAAACGGCTCAACCTCCTTAATTAAATACCCTAAGCTGTCATTGTGGTTGATACTTTCCAATTAAAACTAATTCCATTTTTATTTTATAGATTTACTTAAATATAATATAATTAATACAAAAAATGCAGTTCTTAATCTACAAAAATGTATAGATAGAACTTATTAAAGTTTATAAATTCACAATTTCTACATCAAACTAGACTGAATCTGAGATCTCAGATGCTATAAAAACTGGGGGAACGTCGCATTGATACGAAGTCTCGCGGGTATGTGTACGTTTGTGAATTTTTAAATGGGTAGACTGTCTAAACTGCTTATTACACACGTCACACTGATATGGTTTCTCACCAGTGTGTGTGCGTTTATGTCTGTTTAGGCTAAGTAAATAAGTAAAGTGCTTCTCACAAACGTCACACTGATACGGCGTCTCACCCGTATGCATGCGCATGTGAGTCTTCAAATGATACAATCTACTAAAACACTTACTGCACATTTCACACATATACGACTTCTCTCCGGTGTGTATAAGTTTGTGACTCTTCAAATTGCCTAGTATAGAAAAACGCTTCTCACAAACGTCACACTGATATGGTTTCTGATGATAACGTTTGTGATTATTCAAGGTATGCAAGGCGGGGAAACTTTTATTACAACCGTCACACTTATATTCGTTTTTACTTGCTCTCTTGCGAGTCTCTTTAGTTTTTGGAACAATTCTGCTTCTCGGTGTACGTTTTTCAAAGTTTTCTATTCTATCATCACAGTCTCTCTCACCGGTATGCATACGTTTGTGATGAATTAAGTTGCTCACCTGAGTAAAGCGTTTATCACAAACGTGACACCGATACGGTTTATCACCGGTATGTGCACGTTTGTGAATTTTTAAAATGAAAGACTGTCCAAACTGCTTATAACACACGTCACATTGATATGGTTTCTCACCAGTGTGTGTGCGTTTATGTCTTTTTAGGCAGTATAAATAAGCAAAGTGCTTCTCACAAACGTCACACTGATACGGCTTCTCACCCGTATGTATACGTATGTGAATCTTCAAATGATCCGATTTAGTAAAACACTTACTGCACATTTCACACATATACCGCTTCTCTCCGGTGTGCATAAGTTTGTGTTTCTTCAAATTGTCTAGTACAATTTTGTTTCTCGGTGTACGTTTTTCAAAGTTTTCTATTATATCATCACAGTCTCTCTCACCGGTATGCATACGTTTGTGATCAATTAAGTTGCTCAGCTGAGTAAAGTGTTTATCACAAACGTGACACCGATACGGTTTATCACCAGTATGTGTACGTTTGTGGATATTTAAAGTATTTGCTTGAGGGAAACATTTTTTGCAGACGTCACATTCATATAATTTCGTAGCACTATGCGAGCTTCTGTGTCGAAATAAACTTGATAGGTTGAGGAAACAATTGTCACAAAGGTCACATTTAAACTTGGTTTTACTTGCGTCACTGTGAATCTCATTATTTACCAAGGTATTTGTGTTCTCTTCTTCGTGTTTATCACAATCTTCTGTTATGTCAGCTGAACAAGGACGCTCGAAATTCCTCGTAGTGCGGTCAATAGTGATTTTTGGGCCTTCGCAACTAATTTCACTTTCATAACACTTAGAAAAAGTTTCGCATGAGTCGTCTAGATGCTCTGTTGAAAATGATGAATCATCATCTATTATCAATTCGTTTTTGATTCCGAAACTGAAAGCCGTGTCCTCAACTTTATTTTCTGAATTTAAATTTACAATCACTTCCTCTTTCCAACTGACGTCTATGTCTTCGATTAATTTGCTGCTGTCAAAATAGTTTTTTGTGTCTTCGCAGCTGATCTCACTGTAATCATACCTTGAAAGAGGGTCCGCTGCGTCATCTGCACATTTGTTTGAAATTGGAGTCTTCACGGTTACATTAACTGTATTAGTATTTCGAATTAAAAGATCTTTTGTACTTTTATTGTTGATTTGGTTATCAGAAGCGCGGAGCTGTTGCAAATAGCGTTGCAATGTTTTTTCAGACTGTACTATTTGCGTCTGGAACTGGTGATTTTTATCCAGTTTGGTGTAACACAATCGGCAGATAAACTTCGGCATCGCATCGCATTTATTTATCTGAGACAAGAATTTCAATCATGAAAAATAATAATTACCAAGTTATTTTTATAAAAAATCCAGACTAATAACGCAAATTTATTTTGGAAAAATAAACAAATCACTTATGAGCTGCTTGCATTACTTACTGTAACTTTAATTTGCATTATGTATCATTAATAAAAAAAATAATAACCTCACCTTAACGGGAGCACATTGCATTATTACATCAGCTACTCTGTTTTTTGTACTTGTCGAAGACTGAAATATATCCAACAGCGTATCGCTTGTTGATAAGCACAATCGACACATTTTATCTATCTGATCGATATTTACCGTTATTTCTACCATGATGCTTTGTGAGCACGTGAATTATAAATTTGTAAAGCAGGCAGACTGGTGAAATTTACATAGATTGATGGTATATAAAAACTTCTATCGTGAGCTGCGGCTATTTCTTTCGAGCATACACCTCATGGATTGCTCGTATCTCAGCTAATAGAAATACGCCTAACCGACATAAAGTCGTCAACAGTTTGCCGTAAAGAGTACAAGATCCCGATTTATAATATACATAATGTATTAATAAAAAAAATTGATTTGTTTGCGATTCAATTTCCTGGCACAGCGATTTTTAATAAAAAAAATAAAGTTGTTAATTTTATTTCTGAAATATAGTTATCGAGTTACAGATAAATTTATTACCAGTCTAAAGTAAAATATTTAAAATGTCAAAGTTTGGTAGACATTTTGATTCCTGCCATAAAACTAAGTACACAGGCAGCTTCGAATTAGTATTTTCTATATTGTCATAATTATATGAAAATGTAGATAATATTTTAGCGAACACGTGGAACATATTATATGTAGGTAGCCATGGCCACGAATAAATAAATAAAAAAATAAAAAAAAACAACAAATTTAATTTTATTATTAACAATAGCTGTGCCAGGAAATTGAATCAATATTTCCTTATTAATACATTATATTATCAAAATTCAATTTTCGTTAGAAAACTCGATGGTTGAAAATCGAGCCAAATCGGGATCCTGTACTATAAGTGAAAAGTGCGATTTCAAAGTGGGAAATTAAATATAAAAGATAGTTATTAATCTACAAAAATATTTATTATAAAGTTTCACCACGGCACTTCTGATTTTTTTCAGCAAAATATAAAAAACATATAAAAAAACTAACGCAATACGACGCAAAACATGTCATACATATTTAAACAAAAGACAATAATATTGAAACAGTTGAACAGCGGTGAAAGAATCATTTTACAAAACGACAGTAGACCACAGATGGGATGCAGACAAAATAACAGCTTTTGCAATAATTATCCTCGGTGGTATGAGACTTCAGATGTTTTTAAACAAATCCGGTAACGTGGCATTGATTTGGTCTCCCACCAGTGTGTGTACGTTTATGTGTAGTTACACACCCTGAGCTGGAGAAACGTTTATTACATACGTCACATTGATACGGTTTTTCACCGGTATGCGTCCGTTTATGATTTCTTAAATGAGTTGACTGTACAAATTGCCTATCACAAATATCACAGCGATACGGTTTTTCGCCTGTATGTGTGCGTTTATGCCTTGTAAGACCGTGTAAGTAGGCAAACTGCCTATTACAAACTTCACACCGATACGGTTTCTCACCGGTATGTATGCGTTTGTGAATTTTCAAATGATCCGCGTTAGTGAAGCAATTACTACACAACTCACACATATACGGCTTCTCTCCAGTATGTGTAAGTTTGTGCCTTCTTAACTTGGTTTGCTTGGAAAAAAGCTTATCACAAATACCACATCGATATGATTTCTGATGTAGAAGCTTGTGCTTATTTAAACGTAATAAGTCAGTTAAACATTTATTACAACTGTCGCACTTATACTCGATTTTACTTTCATTGTTGCAAGCCTCGTCATTAGTTGAGACACTCCCTGGTTTAGGTTTTTTAGAGTCTTCGTTTATATCGTCACGTTTCTCACCAGTATGTATACGTTTGTGATGAATTAAGTTGCTCAGTTGCGTAAAGTGCTTATTACAAACGAGACACTGATATGGTTTCTCTCCGTAATGCAATCGTTTGTGGATTTTTAAAGTGTTAGCTTGAGTGAAACATTTATTACACACGTCGCATTCATACGGTTTCACACCAGTATGCGAACGTCTGTGTCTAAATAAGCATGATGGGTAGAGAAAACACTGGTCACAAAAGTCGCATTTATACTTGACTTTACTTGATTTTTTGTGAATCTGGTTATTTTCGGCTCCCTCTGCGCGTTTATCAATATCTTCTGTTATATCAGCTGAACAAGGACGTTCGAAATTCCTGGTAGTGCGGTCAACATCGATTTTTGGGTCTTCGCAACTGATCTCACTACCACAACCTCTAGATAAAGTTTCCATTGTGCCGTCAGCACATTCTGACGAAATTGGCGAGTTATCATATACGAGCAACTCCTTTTTGGCCCCGAAACTGAAAATTGCTTCGTCATCTTTATTTTTTGAATAATTATTAAGAGATTCTTTCTCTTTCCAATTGACATCTGTGTGTTCAAATGATTTCGTGTCGTCAAAATCATTTTTTGTGTCTTCGCCGCTAATTGCACACCCCTCATTGTTAGAATGAGTTTCTAGTGTGTCGATTGCAGATTCTGTTGAAAGTGACTGGACACTGATGTCTGCATTCGTGTCATGAATTGATAGATTCTCTGAACACTCATTTTTGATTTGTTTGTCAGAAGTGCGTAGCTTTCGGAAGTAGCGACGCAGTGTTTTGTCAGATTTTACTATTTGCGTCTGGAACTGATGACTTTTCTCCAGTTTAGTGTAACACGAACGGCAGATAAAATTCGGCATCTCGTCGGATCTTTTTATCTGAGAAAAGAGTTTCATACTTTTATGAACTAATATTAACTAACTGAATTTATAGAATATGCCGGTAGTAACCCAATTTTGTCAAATCTGTTTCCCATTGAAAAGTTATGGCTGAACCACGAAGTTTGTAACCAGGAAAACTACAAAATGCTATATTAAAACTGCTCTTGCCTCATGGGAAAAGAAACAACACTCCCTGTTCTGGAAGAATACGCAAGCGAAAACCTTTATTAAAATTAACAATGACAAAGCGGAAAAACTTTTACGCTTAAGGGGTTACACTACACCCAGGCGCGTCAAAAAAGTAAGCTGTTTTTGTGAATTTTTTTACGAGTTCTAGGTGGCGGATCAAAAAAAAATTTAGAGCTTTTTTACGCATATATTAAAGTTAACAAAATGGCGTCGTGGTAGTATAAAAACAGACGACAATTTTTTTAGGTGAAAAACGATGTATATTGTAGCAGTCCTAGTGTACCACCAGGAACAAAAAAGAATTTTTTTCTTTTTTTACAATCGTTATTCCACGGAAGTACCGAGAATTTTAAATTTTGTTTGAAAATTCACAAACTTGTATGAGTTAGATTTTTTTTTTCATTTTTTAGCAAAAACTCGAACTTAAATTGTTAACTGCAAACGTCATAATTTTTCAATCATAAAAATCGTGTGTACTTCCACGGAAAATCTATCTAAGAAGTTGTTATTTAAATTTCAAGTCAATCGGACAAAAATTGAGCGAGATACGGTGTTTGGAGGTTCCTGAAACATCGGAGCATTTGCTTTGCAAATGTGAAGCAATCCATGATACGAAGACTCCGTTACTTCAACAATTTATTCCCAACTCCTGACCAAGTTTGGGATACAGATTCCAGAACAATTCTAGGCTTTTTCAAAAGCCTTCACCTCGCTCAGGAATAAACAAGTCAGTGCCCCACAATAGATCTACTAAGGTCGCGGTGTTGACGAGGCGTACCTCATACCCTCTATCTAATCTAATCTAACCAGGAAAACTAGCTTCCTATGCTTGCTGTGTTTCGAGACGAACCGTTTTCTGGCGCACGCGAGATGGCGCTGTTATCACTATCTGGGAAAACTTCGGTTCTTTCCATCTGTTTTCGCCATAGTTTTTTTAGCTTCACAGGCACTACACACATGTAAGCCACGAACGCGCGTGCATTAGCCAGTAGCTGAAGCCATATTGGTTCGTGCGACAGATATCGGCCCACCGTTACGCTCGAGCTGGATCTCCTGATTAAAGCCTTCTCGGGCTGAACATAAATAAGAAAAAATACGCGTCGAACATATAACCTGCCCTTTTTTGAAGTCGGTTAAAATGCGTAGTGGGTTCAGTACAAAATAAATACACTTACTTGAACGGGGGCACACTTCATGATCAGATTAGCGATTGCGCTTTTTTTTTTAGTCGAAGACTGGAATATATTTAGCAGTGATACGTCCGATGATAAGCACAAACGGCACATTTTATGGATGTTATACGCATTCACTGATATCTCTGCCATGATACCTTGTGAATTCTAAACATGTATATTATAATAGAAAAAAGTACTAATATTTCTCAAATTCATAGTCCTAAGTCCAAGAGCAACTGAACTTTTGGACGCTGATTTAGGCATGGAAGTGACATTATTAGTGTTTTGCCATAAGGCACTTAAGCTACTGTTACACTCAGCCCAATCGGGTAGGGAAGTGTGCATGGAAGTGGGCAGCGTGAGAATGTGAACACGTTCCTCACGCTGCCACTGCTCATGCTATTGCCACTGCCTGGCGCTCCCTCAATTGTCGGTTTTTCGTGCGGAAGTCAAAGGAAGGCAGCGCGAGTGCGAGTCGGTGTTTACATTCAGCCAGTGCAATTTGTATGACTACGTCGTTATATGTACTTTGTGACAGCCTGTTGTGTTTTACTTGGTACTTATTTGGCGACGGCGTCTTTTTATTACATTTCTTTTTAAAACACTTAAATAATTGTGTAAACTGAGCAGACTTAGCGCTGCCGCCGCAAAAATCTCTACGTCCGCCATCGCTGCGAGTTAAACACGCACTCGCGTCGAAGGCTGAATGTGAACACTTACTCGCGTCGATCCTGCCGCAGAAGTATTTTGGGAAATAATCGCGGCAGCGGCAGGAGCAGTGGCAGGTGCTGAGTGTAACAGTAGCATTACACTATTGGCGTCGGTGGGATGGCGGGACCTAGGAGTCGGACCAGAATTTCTCGACGTTCCATAATCTCCTAAGAAGTTTAGCACCATTTTTGGAAAAGTCTATTTATATATGTATATAAGTGTAGAGACAATAACTTTCGAGGAAGCTAATTGATTTTAACGAAATTTGGACCACATGTTGAAATCCATCAACGCACGAAGCCTATTTAAAATAGGCCCAATCGGACCATTTTAAGGGTGGTTTTTAGGGGTCAAAAAATGTTTTCGGGCCCAAATATACCGAAAAATTTTTCCGAATCGTTTCAAAATTGAAATTTATTCCTTTAGTAATGATTAAAATGTGCTACCAAAATTTTAATAAAATCGGCCCGACAGGACCGGACTTACAAATTTTATGAAAACACTACTTTGCAGATAGGGATTCACTTACTGAAAGGTGTATTTAATTTGATGCAGATAGTGAACTGATATTAATATTGAAATTAAGTAATAAAATATTATTTTAAGAGATGTATTAAAGGGTTAAATTTTTTATTTTGTTCAAATAAGAAAGTTTTAATAAAGCCACACTGCGTGTATTAGCAAATAGGTACACTATATTGTCGGCAGGGTTTCGCACTGCGGCCCGAGTTTTTTATAATGTAGTTTAATCAGTGCAAACAACGAAATTAATATTTTGTCTCACCAAGTCCATTCGTGTTTAAGAGTAATCAACCTCTAAATCAATTATTGTTATTAATGTCATATATAAATTAAAAAAAAATTAAACAGAGAACCATATACTTTATTACTTTCCCTTTTCTCGAGTCGACGCTGTTTTGTTCAAGTGTAACAGCCAAATTACCATGAGATTATGTCATTTTAATATTTTTCCGAAAGTGACATGTTTTTGCGATTTTGCTGTGATTTTCTAACTGTTCACGATTTTGAAGAATATTTTAATATGGTTAAGCATTGTTAAGTGTAACAGCCAAATTACCATGAGTATTATGTCATTTTAATATTTTTTCGAAAGTGACATGTTTTTGCGATTTTGCTGTGATTGAATAAGTTATTTTTTTTTATTTCTAACTGTCCACGATTTTTAAAAATATTTTAATATGGTTAAGCAATACTGTGTACAGTGGCAGGGCAAGACCTAAATTTGATGTGGGCAAGGTCCATTTTGCGAGGCCTTCTGGTGGCGCAAGAAGACGAATTTAATCAAATAAAAACAGTTGCAACTGTTATTTGATAAAAAATAAAAAAATAAATAAAGAAACAGAAATTTCCTACTTCTAGCCTTACTGAATTCCGTAATAATAGTATCGTGTAATCAGACGAAAAAACATTTTTTATTTTTATTTTATTTTTAATAGTTTCATTTTTTTCGTCGCGGTCACGATTTTTAAGTACTTTATGCAAACCATTGCAAACAACCTTTGAGGAGCGGGGCCCTTTGTACCGCGAGGCCGTAGGCGGTGGCCCACGTCTGACTATGTATATAAGAAATCACGAATTAATTATCCCAACGGTCAATTGATTAAATACTGTTTTTTTGTAACAGTCCCGGAATTTCATTGCGAGTTCCGATTTTTTTTTTTCACAAAGTCCCGAAAATCCGATGTTTTAAAGTACAAAATATTTCAACTTACCGAACAGAAAAATTTTCAATTCGACTAACCTGAAACAAAAGAAAAAAATTATTAAAAAAATGTGGCCAATATAGTACATTAGAAGTAATAGATTTAGGGCTTGCATCTACGGTTTCTCTATTACAAGCTCTAGTGTCGATTGGATTTTCAATTTATTATTAAACAATAATTGCAAATACAAATTCATGCATGTAATAATCACTTCCAAAATTACTAGTAAAACAAATAATTTACTTATTAAACAAATTATTCCTTTTTACAATTTTATTTAGCACTGACCAATCAGAGTAAGCGCGAGAATGACGTCAGCTAGCGGACCATTCTTATTTTTATCAACCTATAATGACAATTTAGATGTAAAAAGTGTCTAAAGGCCGCTGGCACACGAGGCTAGAAACCCTGCTAGATTCCTTGCTATATTTGCCTACTAGTTTTCTAGCGCTGGTTTCCTTGATTGCTGTTATGTGCTCGCTTCACACGAGACGTCTTTTCAAGCTAGTTTTGTGAATAAATCTGGTACGCTCGCAGTGATAGTTCAAATATAAACACAGAGCAAAACGTGTCTTGTCTGACTAAGCAGAATAACCCATGTTGGTTTGTGGGCGTTTGTTCAAGTCGCCCACGTGACAAGATACTGTTTCCTGATTGGTTCTTGCTCATACCTAGCAGCGGACCTGGCAAAGAAAATAGTCTCTGTTCTAATTTTAAAACCTATTTTGTGAGCTAGCAGGCGAGCCCGTAGTGACGTCATTTCCAGCTTCGTACCCAGCCTACCGGCCAGCAGAAGTCCAAGCAGTATTTCTAGCCTCGTGTGCAGCGACCTTAAGGCTTTGAGTCAAAGGTCTCAGGTATTTTTAAACAGAAAATAAAATTAATTAGATTATAAACCGAAAGGTAAATGAAATTCTAAAAATAAATTGCTGGTTTTAATTTATTTTACAAACAAATCAATTGTATGTAAACAAAATGTAAATTCGGTACAATACGCGACACGAATCTAAAAGGCTCGGAAGTTAGATGCGAATGCGCGCTTGCGCTTGTACAATCTGTTAAAAAACTACAAACTCGCAACTCGACGAAACTATAATAGCAATAACAACATGACAATAGCGTACTCGACTGTACTTTAAGACAAGTGACAAAAATAACGAGCGATCACGGCCAATCACCGACGAGCGCACGTTCCGTGCAGGTAGCTGGGAGGTGGTGGGAGTCTCAACGGCTCTAAAATGTGCCTTTGCGACGCTGTTTGTGACTAGCTTCCGAACCTTTTAGGTCCGTGGCGCGTATTGTACCTCTACATTCAGTTGTTAACCGATTTTACTTGTAGGTGACAAAAATAAAATGTTTATTTAAAGATTGTTGATAACTTTATTGAACAAATACGAGTTTCGTTAACTAAATGAACGATTGTCCAGGGCTTAAAAATTATTAAAAATATCTGACACGTATTTTATTAAAAAAGTTTCATCCGAGTGCAATACCGTACAGGTAATATAAATAACTAATTTTAATGAAACTTGGAAGGTGCTTGAATGAAGAAAAATATCAACCAGTTTGGAAATTTTTTACATAAATTTTCCTCTTCAAATTTATGCGTTTGTACTGTTTTGTCTTATTCTAAAATACGCCAATTTTTTAGATAAAGTACTGTTAAACAGTTTTGTACAATGCATAAAGTAGTGTTGATCCAATAGAATGTTACGATGAAGAAAGGTTTTGGATGGGGATCATAAATAAACTTTGTCAATGTTACGCTAGTGGCCAACGTTTCGAAAAATTGATTTTCATCTTGAGGCCCTTAAAATGAAAATAAATGTTTACTCATACCTCGATCGACACTACGTACTTTCGTCCCTTATAGCAGGGACGAAAGTTTGACATTTACTCCCTGTTATTTATTATATTAAATGACAGTGGTAACCCTAGTTACGAGTATAAATATGCATGAGAAATTTTTTCCTCCCGCCGTTTTCACTAGGAGTAAATGTCAATCTTTCGTCCCTGCTGACGAAAGTACGTACTTTCGAGCAGATATGAAGAAAAATCGTATACACCACACGGGCCTTAAAAGTTGAAATTTCGGCCCTGCGCGTCATGACCCCGAGGCGAAAATTCAACTTTCGGCCATTGTGATGTAATATACTATTCATCTTGAGGCCCTGAAGATGAAAATACATTTTTTGAAACGTTGGCCACTAGCGTAACATTGGTAAAGCTTATTTATGATCCTCAATTAAAACCTTCCTTCATCGTAAGTTTGTACAATGTGCTTTTGTTCGCTGATAACCTCAGATATGTGTCTATAATCTACTATTTCTCTCTATACTTTTCTAGGCACGGATATACTGATTTACAACAAACAGGTTAAAAACGTGTAAAATAAAAGCAACATTAATACTTAACCTAGAAATGTTTCAAAGACATCCTTTGGAATCTGCTGATGACAAGACAAGCAATCAGATGACTGTAAAGAAAGATATCAAAATAGGTGACCGTGACTGTAGTTTCATTTCGAAAATGCAAATGTGAACAGCAGCGAAAAATTCATAAAAAATATGAATGCAAAAAGCAACGACATAACTGGTACATATGTAGAAACAAATAATGTTAAAGTTAATCTAGAAATGTTTCAATGCGACCTTCTTGAATGCATTGTTGGCTCAGCTAAAGATAAAAGAACAGTTGATGGAATAAAAGATAGTGGTTTTAAAGTTCATCATAAAGATGTGGACAGTGATTTTATTGAAAATATGGAGAAAGAAGACAGCGCAATTATTGAATCCAAAAATGTTATTTTTATAAAGGAAGAATATAGCGACCCAAGTTTTGATGATGACGTTGAGGATAAGATAGACAAAGTTGGCAGCCGTACTGAAGAAAACATTAATACCACCTTGATAAAACAAGAAGAATTTGAAGACGATAATACAGATCCCGACAGTGTCAACCGAGTTTATAAATTCATGAAGATAGAAATTGGAGAAGATAAAATTCGTAACTGTGAAACTACCGTAGAAACAACTACTCCGAATTCACAGTTGAGCCTACGAGATTTATTATTGCGCGATGATAATAAATCGTATAATAGGTCTTTTAATCAGTTACATTCATTGACTAAACACAAAATCCTACATACTGGTGAGAAACCACATCAATGCGACGTTTGTAAATTGAGTTTCAACGAGCTAGGCAATTTAAAAAAGCATAGGTTTGTACACGCTGAAGAGAAACCATACAGTTGCGAAATTTGCAGTAGATCTTTTAGTCAATTGTATTCTTTGAATAGACATAAACTTCTACACACCGGTGAGAAACCGTATCAGTGCGACGTTTGTAACAAATGCTTTAACGAGTTGAGCAACTTAAAAAAACATAAATTAGTGCATACCGATGAGAAACCGTATCGATGTGACGTTTGCAGTAAGTCGTTCAGTCAGTCGTACGCGTTGAATAGACATAAACTACTACATACGAGTGAGAGACCGTATCAGTGTGAAATTTGTAACAAGTGTTTTGATCAGTTAGATCATTTAAAAAGTCATCAGTTATTGCACGCGGATAAGAGAAACCAGTGTGATGTTTGCAAAAGAAGTTTCGGCCAGTCTAGCCAACTGTATTCTCATAAACTCATTCATAGTGATAAAAAACCATACCGGTGTGACGTTTGTAATAAGTGTTTTAAACAGCCGGGTGCACTAAAAAGACATAAATTGACGCATACAAATGAGAAACCGTACCAGTGTGACGTTTGTAATAAAGGATTTAAAGATTTAACAACGTGTAAACGTCATAAAATGGTGCATACAAGTAAGTAATACAATAGGTTTAAAAGTCTGTTGCATTCATGTATAATTTTCAGAGAAATTTCCGAGCAAGTGAACTACGCAGCTACGGGAAGAGTTTTCGAATGGCGCTAGACGTTAAATTAAGGTTGAGAAATGACAAAACATGCTCATTATAGGTACGGAACCCTCGGTGCGCAACTTTGACTCGCGTTTGACTGGTTTATGTTCATAAAAATTCCTGACTTCTGTCAAAATTTATCGTCGCGTGAAATTTTCTGTTTTTGCCAGGTTTCCCAGAAAGTGGTTCTAGATTCGGTATGAGATTTCTGATGATGTGAGGTGCAGAAAAGATTATCAAAAATTTGATGTGTCAATAAGCTTAGATTGTGATCATATAATTTTTCGTACATCAGGAGCAGTCTAATGTCGTATTCAAACTATAATACGCGCCACGGATCTAAAAGGATCGGAAGTTAGTCTCAAACAGCGTCGCAAAGGCACATTTTAGAGCCGTTGAGGCTCCCACCACCTCCCAGCTACCTGCACGGAACGCGCGCTCGTCGGTGATTGGCCGTGATTACTCGTTGCCTTTGTCACTTGTCGCTTTCCTGCTTTAAAGTACAGTTGAGTACGCTATTGTCAAGTTGTTATTGTTATATTAGTTGTGTATTAGTTGCGAGTTTGTAATTTTTCAACAGACTGTACAAGCACAAAAGCCCGCATTCGGATCTAACTTCCGAGCCTTTTAGATTCGTGGCGCGTATTATACCTGTCTTCTTGAACATTAGATTGTACTCACACAAAAACAAATGATTGTTCTATACAGGGTGTCCCATTAAGAATGGGACATAGAACAACCGCAGATTCTCCAATTCAAAATAAAACGATTAAGCGAAATATGCTTAGATAAAATGTTACTCGCTCTACCAGTGGCGTACGGCAGGAGTAAGTAATGCTTGCACCCCTTCTAAATGTTACGCCGCTGTCTAAATTTAAATTTTGACTATAATTTTAATTTTTTTGATATTTTCTAAGTCAATAATGTACACTTGTTAGTTTGTTGTAAAGTCATTGGTTTTCGAGATATTCGCAGTTAAAGATAGATAGGACATGTACTTTTTATTTGCATTATTAATAATATTCATTTTTACAATTTTGTCTTAAAAAAACTGCGAATATCTCGAAAACCAATGACTTTACAACAAACTAACAAGTGTACATTATTGACTTAGAAAATATCAAAAAAATTAAAATTATAGTCAAAATTAAAATTTAGACAGCGGCGTAACATTTAGAAGGGGTACAAGCATTACTTACTCCTGCCGTACGCCACTGGTAGAGCGTACTGAACTGATTTTTTTTATTGTTAGGTGCATTTTATGATATTTAACAAGTGTGCCGATTTGAGTAAAATTATTATACGGTGTATTAAAAAAATTATGGACGTTAATAATTTTTCAATTTTCAACTTCAACACCCCGTATTTCGGAAACGAGTAACATTTTATCTAAGCATATTTCGCTTAATCGTTTTATTTTGAATTGGAGAATCTGCGGTTGTTCTATGTCCCATTCTTAATGGGACATCCTGTATAGAAAAGATCGCTTTTCAAGCTAAATTTTGATTAAAATGCGTAGAAAAACGTTGTTTCGAAGTACAAAATGTACAGAAAACGATGCTAATTACATAATATATATACAGTTTAAGAAAAATATCGTTTCAATCGATCAATTATTTTTCGGGCAGGATCGATTTAAAATTCTATAATGCTTTTTCATGTAGAAATGTGTATGTTGACTATCTAAAGCAGGCCTGGGAAAATGGCGGCCCGCAGAAGAATTTTCTCCGGCCCGCGAAGCATTTTATAAATGATTATTAAAAGCAAAAATATGACTGTTTGCCAATAAAAATTGGCGAATTTAAAGAATTTTAGAAAATTAGTAAATAGTGGTTTAAAAAGTTGAAATTGTTGTTTCAAAAAAAATATACTTAAAATTAGAAAAAGAAATAGTTTGGTCCACGGTCAAATTTTCATTCGCAATGTGGCCTGACGATCAAAAGATTTGCCCACCCATGATTTAAAGTCATTATCAAATCAGATTTTCTGACAATCTTTTCTGCAACCCAGCATAGGCGTAGTAAAAAATTGGTTGTTTTTTTACATTAGGAGAGCCGGAATTCAGGTTCAATGTTGATAGAGAAGACGTAGAAAACAAAGAAGCACAACAAATCACAGAACAAGAAGATCAAAAAGTCGAAACAATAAATGACAGTGAAATAATGTCGGAAGTGGCAGAACCTGAAGAAGAAGAAGAAAATTGCGAAATAGATCCTTCTTCGAATGTTGCGGTCAGTCAGGCTTTTAAAACAGGCATGTTGTGGGCAGAAAGGCAGACTAATGTTGAGCAAAGTGATTTAGAAGTGCTTAGAAGGATATACAATGTTGTTGCATGTAAGGCGGAACGGGAAAAACTAGAACTATAAGTACATATATTTAATTTTTTAGTAATATTTTTCTATTAGCAACGAAATGTTAAAATATATTTGTTTCAATTTTAATGCATTTTATCTTTAATTTTCCCATTAGATTGCATGTACAGTGTAAACTCTTTATAACGAAACTCAACGGACCGAGCATTTTTTATCGTTATAGAGAGTTACCGTTATATAGAGTGAAGAAAGAAAAACAACCAAATTAACAATAATCTTCAATGTACTGTATAATCTCTTTATAACGAATTTTAAGGGACCGAACATTTTTTTCGTTATAAAGAATTTTCGTTATATGGAGGGAAGAAAGAAAAATAACCAATTTTAACAAAATTAATTTATTCCAAACACATATACCTATAGTTTGGCGTCATCAAGTGCTTGTTGAATAGATGGTGATGGTTCAGAATGGTCCTCTTTATGTCTGTAAACATTTGCTGGCGCCTAAATATGAATCGTAATAGAGAATGGCTGTTGCGTTATAAAGAGGGTATTAAATGTATAGGTTTTAAGGTAAACCAACCAAATCGTAAAAATTTCGACGTTATAGGGAGTTTTTCGTTATAACGAAGGACGTTATAAAGAGTTTACACTGTATTTTATTCAAGACTACAGCGTGTGCTTCTGTTCAAGTAAGTTACCTTATAATTATAATTCATGGACTATTTCTACTGCACGATATCATAAATAGCTATTGGCTGAGCATCGATTTAAATGGCTTTTATTATAATTTACAGGCAAAATACACCGATTGTCCACCGGATTTTAAATAATTCTGAACAGAAAAGCTTCATACATAACTGTTTCCAAATAATTTTAAACCACGTGATCTACAGTTCCTCATAATACTGAGGTTAACAACGTTTGAAAATGAATAACACGGCCTATAATTTTGTTGAAAATATTAATATTAAATACAAGGGAGTAATAAATAACCGTATCTTTATTAAGCAAGAAGATAATGTTGCGAATGAAGAAACAAATAACACAATCGTCTTCAAACAAGAGTATACTGAAGACGAAATTGCCGGCCATTTTGAAGAAACGAACTGTGAAACAATTGATGTTAAAACTAATATAAAGAAAGAGGATGAAGAAGACTTATTGAATTCTGAAGAAACAAATAACACAATTTTTATCAAGCAAGAAAACGACGAACTGTGCTTTAATGAGAATAATATGAAGATAGAAATAGATGACGAAAAATTTGATAGACCTACTGGTAGTGACGATGGCAAGCAAAAAAATACTCAAGCGAAAAATGTAAGTAAAAGTAACAACACAAATTTCAAACATTCACACTCGCAAAACATTATTTTTATCATTCCACGCGTTGGCTAGGATTATAACATTCGGAATCCAAAGGAATGGTGTGGTGAGAAATGCGCCGAACTGTCCTAAGGGAGGTTTTTGATTTAGAAAAGCATGACGGAGACTAACCTAGCCTCCATCATGCTTTTGTAAATAATTGTTTACCTTATGCCTCCATAGTTTACCTGTCAAAAAAACCCCTTAGGACAGTTCGGCACATTTCTCACTATAAGTCTCACCATTCCTTTGGGTTCCAAATAACATGAGCTACCGGGATAGTTTTTTATCGACCGTTCGGCGAACACTATCTTGTCTAGTCATAATGGCCAATCTTAAAGTTTATGCTGAGTTGCAGAAAGCTTTGTCAGAAAACTTGATTTGACAATTTATTACTTTAGATTGTGATTATATAATTACAGTTTTTATACTTATATGCAGGAACAATCTAATGTCGTTGTCTCTGTCATGTAGAACATTAGATTGTAAATTCAGAAAACAAATGACCGAACTACGTGGAAACATATCGCTTTTGAAGCAAATTTTCAATCAAAATGCGTAGAAAAATGTTATCTAGAAGTGGAAATTGTGCAAAAAACGATGTTAAATACGCATGTATACAGTTAAATAAAAAAATCGTTTCAGTCTATCAAATATTTTTCGAGCAGGATCATTTTTATAATACTCTCCACGGATCTAAAAATTTTAGAAGTTAGTCACAAACAGCGTCGCAAAAGCACATTTTAGAGCCGTTGATGCTCCCACCAGCTACCTGCACGGAACGTGCGCTCGTCGGTGATTGGTCGTGATTGCTCGTTGCCTTTGTCACTTGTCGCTTTCCTGCTTTAAAGTACAGTCGAGTACGCTATTGTCAAGTTGTTATTGTTATGTTAGTTTTGTTGAGATGCGAATTTGTAGTCTTTCAACAGACTGTATAAGCGCAAGCCCGCATTCGCATCTAACTTCCGAGCCTTTAGATTCGTGGCGCGTATTATACCATCCTTTTCATATAGAGCAGGCATGTCAAACTCATAAGATATTGCGGACCACATTATCAGTAGGGGGCCGCATGTTTTTAATGTTAAAAAATATTAATAATATATATGATTGTTAGAACGATTATATTACTAGACTCAATGTTTTTTTAACGTCTCGGCGGGTCGTATGTGGCCCGCGGGCCGCGTGTTTTAATATCACTGATATAGAGAAATATGTGTAATCATAATCTACGGTCATTGTCAAATCAGATTTTTTGACGACGCGTTCTGCAACTGATCATTATTCTCTATTTAGGAGCAGAAGAAGACGCCCAAACGTCGTAAAGCTTTCACGATCGAAGAAAAAGGTGCAATTATTTCTAGACTGGAAGCTGGCGAGTCAAATTTTACACTTGCAAAAGAATTTGGAGTAGGCCATTCTACAATATCCATGATGAATAAAAACAAAAACAAGATTAAAAATTTGTTTAAGTTGAATGTTTTGAAGCCTAAACGAATCAGAAAATCAACTCAAAATAATATGGAACAAGCTTTGCTGGAGTGGTTCAAAAGTCAGACAAATCGAGGAATACCCGTCAGTTGTTCAATGTTATTAGAAAAGGCGAACATTTTTGCTTTGCAGTTCAATACTGTAGATTTTACATGTACGCCAAGTTGGATTAATAGATTTAAAGTCAGGAATAACATTGTATCTGGCAAATCCACGTCACTTAGTCAAGATAAAGTCAATCATTGGTTGACAAGCGTGTGGCCTATTTTACGAAAACAATTTTCTGACGATGAGATTTTCAACGCTGACGAAACAGGGTTTTTTTATAAATTAAAGCCAGATAAAACTTTAAAATTCAAAGGCGAGACATGTAAAGATGGTAGATTATCAACAGAAAGGATGACCATCTTGGTAGCTGCAAACATGACGGGCACAATCAAGAAAAAATTGCTGGTAATCGGAAAATCTCAACGTCCCAAATGTTTCAGCAGTATTGGATCTTTGCCTGTGGATTATGAGAACAATCGAAGATCATGGATGACTTCAGAAATTTTCGGAAAGTGGGTTCGAGATTGGGATCGTGATCTGACGAATAATAAAAAAAGGATTTTATTATTGGTCGATAATTGTCCTGCTCACCCACCAATCACTGGTCTGAATTCTATAACGATAGTCTTCCTCCCGCCCAACATAACATCAGTGTTACAGCCCATGAATCAAGGGATCATTCGAGCCCTTAAAACGAACTTTCGTAAAAACCTCGTGTTGAAAACGATTGAACATAACGATGGGGACATCCCCGCAAAGTTGACAATCTTGGACGCGATATTATTGATCTATGACGCTTGGAATAACATTTCTCAAAATACGATTTACAGTTGTTACAAACGCGCTGGTTTCGGAACAACTATTGCTACTCAATCTTCTCAGGAACTATATGAACAGGATACAGAATTTGATGTTGATGATGATATACCATTGCCTCAATCGCTAATCTCATCTGATATTTGGGATGATTATGTCGATGTTGATAACAACATTGTAACATGCGAAGAACTCACCGATGAGAATATTGTAAAAAAAATTATTGATGAGCAACGTGGAAGTGATGATGATGAAGAGCAAGAGGAAGTATGGAACATTCCAAGTGCCCTTGAAGCCTTAAAAGCGGCAGATATTATGAACCAATATGTGCATTGCAATATTGATAATGATAAAATAAAAAGTGCAATGTCTTGCTTGCACAATGCAATAAGAGACAGCTATTATAACTCAAGAAAAAACAGCTGAACAGAGACAACAGTGATCAATTTAGGATTTTTGACTGAATATTATTTTTTTATAAATAGATTACAGACGTTTTATAGCGAAACTACTTTTATTTTATTTTTTTACTTCTTAATTGAAGTTATATTTAATTTAAATATAATTTTTGAACTTTGTTCCGATATCACGTCAAAAATGCGTGAGACGTCATAATGTTTTTATGGGCTTTGTATCCATGGTTACATTGCTAATATGTAATACATACACAAATACACAACTTTTATGCCGGCACTTCATATGGCTATTTGTATTTGGCATATTTGGCAAACAATTACCAAGTGTGGACAGTCTATTTGACAAAGTGTTGGCCTTATTTGCCTATTTGACAAATAAGGCCAATACCAAATACGCGTTACCGTGCGCTTGTCGGTTTTTCGAGGCACATCAAAGGAGTCAAATAGGCAAATACGCAAATAAACCGTCCACACAATGGCCATATTCAGAAGCGCACGCGCCGTGAACCTGTACGGACGTGCAGTATTTTTGTGTCCGTGCTGTGAGCGAGAACTGGAACAATTACTATTGAAAATGAATTGAGACAATGAAACAGTGCTAAAATTCCTGGAATTTTGAACCTTGCGTTCTGCTGCCAAATGTTTGTGTGTTTGCTATTTGACTGCCATGTGTGGATAGTTGTATTTGCCTCTATTTGCATGTTAGTCTTGAACGTCATATATTTTGCCAAATACAACAAACACCCAATAGCGAACACAAATAGCCATGTAAAGTGCCACCTCAACATAACGACGTCACAAACATTTCTGGCGCGTATTATAGTCACGTGATATTTTATAAAGTTTTATACATTTTAATTAATTTGTTATTAATTATCTTTGACTTTAGAATGTTATTCCTTTTGCAATAGCTAAATATAATCAATAGACATTTTGAACTGTGAAAGAATTTTGTAAAGCGGTTCAGTAAAGTATTTTGCTCCCCTCCGGAAAAAAGATCAAAAATTGGGGGACGTTAGGCACAATTAAACCCAGGAAGGAATCCAACAAGTCGATTGTCTAAACTCCAAAGATTCTCGAAGTGGGTAATAGAAAGTCCTTTAGCAAAGGTGTAAAATTTTAGTGCTATGGAAGAATTATCGGTAAAAGGATATGGTTTATATACAATGTGTCGATTGTGCTTATCAAGGGGCATTGCGACGTTAGATATATTTGCATTTTCAACCAAATTGATGGATCAAGTAGCAGATGCAATTATGAAATGTGCTCCGATTCAGGTAAATTTGTTCTCAAGTGTTTCATAATATTCCTTAATTTCAAATATTAAACTGGTTTATAAATGTATAAATTTACTACATTATGTATTTCAAAATTAAATTAATACAACGACGTTTATTTTTGTGGGTATTTGTTTAGTGTGATTTTGTATCAAGTTGTTATACATTCTGAAAAAAATAGGGTGATTATATAGTTCAAATCTTTGATTAACGTCTGAATAGAACTCTTCAAATAAATAAAATTGTCGACCAAATTATTCAAACTATCAATCATTCGTGCATTCTATTAGATAATAAATAACTAATACTATTTAATTTTTATACGTGATAACGTTCTTATAAATTGATGAAACACCAGCTGCACGCACGAAAAAGTGTAACGTTCCGCCTGACCCTGTGCGTGCAAGCGAGAGCGCAGTATAAGCGATAGAGAAGCACGATCGGCCCAAGTTTGACAGCTACTAAAATTTAGGTTATGTATTATTAAATATGATATTCGAGCGGAATACGTAATCACGTAAAACTATCGTCCGTAAACCGACTTTACAGACAACCAATTTTTTTTTAGATATTTCTGAAGATGCTCCAAATCCAGATCGAAACGTCATCTTTTGTTATATTGATTTGTACTTTTATATTGGTCGACAATTTTATTTATGTGATTATATAAGTAATTAGGATCCAGAGAAAAAAAAACAATAGAATACGAGTAAATTTAACGTCTATTTTGGGTCTGACAAACCTTTACGATGAAAATCTGATAACGGCACGTTTTTTCTAGTGACCAAAGTTATTTAACGTCAAATTTTTACGTTAATTCTGATTTAAAAAAAATGTAAACTCATTTATGACTTCTTGATAAAATTAACGTAAATAAGTTTAATGACAATATTCTAAGTTCTAGTTTTTTAACGGAGTTTCCATTATTTATAATGAAAAATTACAAACATACTTCTCGATTCTCAGATAACGAGATGCGATGAGATGCCTAATCTCATCTGTCAATCATGTTACACTCAACTGCAGAAAAGTCTTCAGTTCCAGAAGCAAATTGTGCAATCAGACAAAACATTGCGACGCTATCTACAGCAACTACTAACATCTAACAAACAAATCAAGGCCGAGGCTTCCATCCAGGGACCTTCTGACGATCCTTTAACCTTTAACATCGATACAAGTATCACCATGAAATGTGAATCAGAACTTCAAGATGTGTTTGATACGAATAATGACTTGAAAGAGGAGGAGGTGCCCTCAAATTATACTTCAGCCTACAAAATTAGTGAAGAAATGCCTTTAAAGTCGGAAATTAAAGCAGAAGCAATAGATTATCCAACGGAATGTACAGACACTATATCTTCGGGTGAGGGCGGTATTGAAAACTCGGAGAACGAAGACCACTCGGAAGACTTCGCCGATGTTCGTTTTGCTCGTGCAACAGAACATTCTGCGAAATGTAAAGATGAAACCAAAAATGCGTCGTCAAAACATAAGAGACACCAAAAATCAAATAAAATGAAATATAAGTGCGACGTTTGTGATAAATGTTTCAATCACTTGTCGGTTTTAAATAATCACAGAAGGACGCATGCTGGTAAAAAACCGTATCAATGCGACGTGTGCAATAAATCTTTCAGCAAAGCGACAACTTTTAAAAAACACCAGCGTATGCATACTGATGAGAAACCGCATCAGTGTGACGTGTGCGGTAGATGCTTTGCACTGCTTAATAGTTTGTGTGGTCATAAACGTATACATACAGGAGAGAAGCCATATCAGTGTGACGTTTGTAACAAGAGTTTTCGTCAGATATCAGTTTTAAATAATCACAAACGAATACATACCGGTGAAAAACCGTATCAGTGCGACGTTTGTAGCAAATGTTTCAGCGAAATAGGTTCTTTGAGAAGACACCAACGTGTACATACGGGTGAGAAACCGTTCAAGTGTGATGTTTGTACGAACTTTTTTAGCGAATTAGGGTCTTTGAAAAGACACCAGCGCATACATACTGGTGAGAAGTCGTATCAGTGTGACGAATGTGATAAACGATTCTCTCGAAGCCAACACCTCAAAAGGCATTTGGAGGGAGTTCATAAGAAGTCTATGATTTACAGATGCACAGATTGCGATCAAACATTTAAAATGAAAAGTGAGCTAAATTGGCATGTTCAAGACGTTCATAATGTTCCCAAGTGAAAGCATCATTCTAAAAGCATTTTCAATATAGTTTATACATATTATATATTATATTTTTTTGTAATCAAAACATATAAATAAAATATCTGTTGAAGGAGATTTCTTTGGTTGAGGAACAATAGAAATAAACTTTTCCAAAGTATCGCTTATGGCCAACGTTTCGAAAATTATATTTTCATCCTCAGGGCCTCAATGCAAGTTGAGATGGTAAATTGTGCAGATTATGATCATATAAAATTATGAATCTCAAAACATTTTTTTTTTTATTTAAAAATATCGTAAAACAATTTTTTAGATAAAATTGTTCTGTCCAATGTGAACATAAATATTGTACTGAAAAATATCTGTCATTGCAATTTCTTATGCTCAGCTGCAGAAAGCATTGTTAGAAAGTCTGATTTGATTGTGAACAACATATTTCTCCATAATATGACAAGCATTGTAGAGTTTTAAATCGATACTGCTTGAAAAGTAATCGATCGATTGAATTGACTGTACAGTTCCCACTTTTGATCAAAATTTAGCTTGAAAAGCGATCTTTTTATATGTGGAACAACCATTTGTTTTTATGTGAATACTATCTAATGTTCTAGACCAGGGGTGGCGAACCTTTCTACACCTACGTGCGAATTTTTTTTTTCAAAACGACGAGCCTGAACATAGGACTACGTCCTTAAGGACGTAGGTCCTACTTTCAGGCTCGTTTTCAACCCTTATATCAGAATTTTTTAATAACAAAATAATGTACAATCATTTCAAATATGTTACATATTTTTACTGAGATCGTAAACTAAGAAAAAAAAAATTTTTTTTGCTTAATTTACGCCATTTTATAATTGTTTTTTTAACCTAAAGTAGACAACTTTAAATAGAGGTAGGTGGGTAGCGCGGGTGATAACGTCACTTGGAGTCATCTGAATTATAAAAATTAAATTGGTTATTGTTTCGTAGGCTTGTGGCTCTATCCCGTACTAGAAATAAAATGGCGGGTATAAAAAAAACAACGAGAAAACCGTGATTTTGTTAAAAATCGGTTAAAAAATAGAAATAATTTTTATAATTAAGTAATTCTAGTACCAGACGGAGCTATTGTGTAGAATACCCTGTGCAAAATTCAAAGCAATTGATTGTATACAATTGTTTCAATCACCCGCGTCGCTTACAAAAACGTAGTTATGAAAAAAAACGCGTTTAAAGTTTTGATTTCAGATTTCATACAAAAAAATAAAAATGGATATTTACAGTAATCAGCTATGCCTGGTGTATAGTAAACCTTCCGTTTCTTCAAAGGCATCGTTTTCTGCTAATTTTTTTGCTCTACTCTGCGAGAGTATAAGGGTAACGTGATAACAATTGAGAGGTAAGAGTCTTACCGTAAGACCGTTGCTGCTCTCAACTATATGCTATAGCTTTGTAAATATTTAATATTTCGATCTAAAATTTTTACAGTATTTTCCCAATATCGTCGTTGGTTCTGTAATACCTCATTTGCAAAAAGTAAAATTTGCAGGAAAGGCCAAAAAGTGTTTTTTTCAGCAATGGATGGTAAGAACTAGCAATTTCAGAGGTATATTACCCCAATTCATACTTATCTTCACTATACATATTTAATTAAGACGAAGTATTTTCTTAAAAAATATTTAACGTTAATTTCGGATTTATTGGCACATGGGAGGAATTATTTGATACAACTTTTCACATAAGAGTTATTTCCACTTGTTGGGTACTGTAAAATTAATTTGGAGGTATTACTAGTGTATAGAGCTCCGTTTCCTGAATCTTTTCATCTAAAAAACGTAAAATCTGCCAACTATGCACATAGGAGCTATTACAGAACCAACGACGATATTAAAAGAAAACGAACACAGCGGCGTATGTATATATTTTGTGTGCAAATATATTCTATTCTAAACAAAAAGTGAAAAACTAGGGCACAGTTTACTATAAAAACCTAGGGCAGAACCAACGACGATATATTATACCTACTTACTAAAAATGTAAAAAAAAAGTAAATTCAATTTTTCGAAACCCGAACACCAGACTACGTCCTTAAGAACCGTTCGTTTACCAGAGTTCAAGTTAAACGAGTAAACGACACATCACCAAATTAATCATTATATCCGCATTTTCAATACACTTAGTATATCTTGTGAATACGTAAAATTCGTAACATAATGGATGAAATATCGGTAAATGCTTTTGGCTTAAGTACAATGTGTCGATTGTGCTTAACAAGAGGCGTTGCGACGTTGGATATATTTACCTTTTCAAGGAGATTGATGGACCAAGTAGTTGAAGTAATTATGAAGTGTGCGCCGGTTCAGGTAAGATCGTTTTCAAGCGGATTCAATTTACAATGTTATTGTGAACATCATTATTTTATTCTGTTATCTATTTCCATAAAATATTGACATCAAGTCGGTTGTGCTTGCATGACTATCGATAATTTTTACATTCGTAATTTTCTGCTTCCCAAATTATTATGGAAAAAAGCCTTCAAATTAAGTTTTAGGGCATAAAACTCTGTATCTATATCAATAAACAGAATTAATTTGGCAGAAATAAGATATGAAAAGTCGAAGAGATCTAGAAATTTAGTGTAACTAACTTTTTCGATATTTTGAGTTGATTTTAAAATTACGCCTACTGGTTTTAGGTTATTATAATGTTGTATAAAAATTGATTAGAACAGTCTTGTCTTGCTATGCTGTTAGAATCATACCGTTGTTTCATCTCAATTAATCCTCTATTAAATATTTTCTATATCAGAAGTAGTAAATAGCAGTGCTGGATTAAGACTCCTTGATGCCCTAAGGGTACGTGCACCACGGAGCTGTGATACTAGATGATAGCAGTGATGATAGCTTAGAGAGTGGAATACAAGCGCTGATGGGTGTGCACAACTAAGCATAGCTTACTTGCTGCGATTGTAGAATAATTTCAATAGCCAGTCCATTAATTCAAGATGTCGAGTAGTAGCGACGATGATTATTTCGCTTCTGCAGCGACAAAATGGTTTATTTTAAATAGGCGAACTAAATTTTTGTCTAGACAATACCACGTTCACCCTATAAATAAGAACAGCTCTACGCTTGGTGAATATCATCACCTCTTTAATAAATTAAGAAATTATCCAAAGCGTTTTTTTGAATATATGAGAATGGAGCCAGTCACGTTTGATTATATTGTGGAAAAAATAAAGCCAAGGCTTGTAAAACTCACGGGGCAGTCAGCTTGCAGCGCGCAGAAGAATGGTAAATACCATTCTTTAAAACACAAGCGATTATAACAATTCGCATACTCGATGTACTCTCTGCTTGGTTGTGCACGCTTTCATATAAATATGCGATAAAATTCGATCAGCGCTGGAAAGCTATCAGCTATCATCACTGCTATCATCTAGTATCACAGCTCCGTGGTGCACGTACCCTAAGCATTTCTTGCCACCAAGCTGATTGATGGCTGACAGTAGCGGCTTCCACAACTCGCGGCTGGCAACCAGCCTAGTGTACCCGCGCTTTGGGCAAATACGACTGTCGCTCCTGTCTAGTCACGGCCCTGCTTGTTGTCGTAGGAGAATAAAATAGTGTGTTACTATCTATCTATTTCTGATTCTCAGATAACAAGAGGCGATGAGATGCCGAATTTCATCTGTCAATTATGTTACACTCAACTGGAGAAAAGCCACCAGTTCCAGAAGCAAATAGTGCAGTCGGACAAAGCACTGCGACGCTATCTGCAGCAACTACGACTTGCGAACAAACAAATCAAGGCTGAACGGTCGACTCAGGGTAGTTCTAAGGATCCTTTGTTCCTGAACACTAACACCAACATTACATTGAAATGTGAAACTGTAGAACTACAAGAAGTCTTTGATATGAATGTCGACTTGAAAGAGGAGGGGCCTATCAATTATACTTCGGCATACAGAGCTAACGAGGAATTGCCTTTGAAAGTTGAAATTAAAGAACCGCCGATAGATGATGATCCATTATTTCCAACGGAATATACTACTGATTCATCGGGAGGTGAAATCAACTGGGAAAAGTCGGAGATTGAAGAGCAATCGGAGAACGCAACTGGTCTTCGTTTTGCTGGTGTAACAAAAAAGTTCGCTAAACGCGAAGATAAAAACAGAAAAACCTCGGCAAAGCATAAGAATCTCGGAAAAACAAAAAAGAAAAACTATAAGTGTGATGTTTGCAATAAATGTTTTTGTGACTTTTACAATTTCAGAATACACGAGCGCATTCATTTTGGGGAGAAACCGTACGAGTGCAATATCTGCCAAAGAGATTTCACCTCTCTAGGCAATTTGAAGGCGCATAAACGTGTCCATACCGGCGAGAAGCCGTTCAAGTGCGACGTTTGCAATAAAAGTTTCAGAAATTCAAATTCTTTGAAAGTACACCAGCGCATGCATAATGGGGAGAAACCGTATGAATGCAACATCTGTAATAAAGGTTTTACTTCTTTAGGCTATATGAAAACTCACAAACGTGTACATACTGGTGAAAAACCGCAACAATGCGACGTATGTGGTAAGCGCTTTAATGTAGCGTACGCTTTACGTGTTCATAAACGTACACATACTGGTGAGACGACACACCAATGTGACGTTTGTGGTAAGTGTTTCATTAAATCTGGTCTGCTGAGAAGGCATCAGTTTGTACATACCGGTGTGAAAAATTATCGATGTAGCGTTTGTGACAAGAGTTTCAACGATTCTGATCATTTGAAGAGACACGAGCGTACACATACTGGTGAGAAACCATATCAATGCGAGATATGTGAGAAACGATTCTCTCTGAATCAACACCTTAAAACGCATTTGAAGGGAGTTCATAAAAAATCTATGCTTTATAATTGCACGTCATGCGATGAGAAATTTAAAATTAAACGTGATTTAAATTTGCATATTGAAGAGGTTCACAATGTTTCCAAATGAAAGTGTTTTTTTCTGAACACCTTGTAATATACTTAGTTTGTTTATACATAAAGTAATCCATCACCTACGGCATTTCGTATTTTTTAGCGAATCTACGGATGGCAAGGAGTTACTTGTACCTAAATTGTTTTATTTTTGTAATCGACACAATAAATAAATAAAAATAGCTGTAATTTAAGCTCTTAACCTGGGCCGAATTAGTGTATTTTAATTTTTGTATGTGTGAATTAATAAATTTTTAATATAAAAATGTCTTTGAAATTTGAGAGGTGGGAGGTAAAAAGTACTGAATGTTATTCTGTAATTACTAACTAATAAGTTACGAGATACTAAGGATGAGCATAGATAGAAAAACATCGAATATATTATCGTAACTAACCATCAAAATAATGAGCATTAAAATAAAATCAAAACATGATCGTGTTAACATTGAAGGATATTTCGCAAATAATCACAGATGTCAAAAACGTTCGATGGATCGATTGCATAACATCAGTTATCATCATGCCTCCACTACACACGTGGCCAGCACCGCCACTCAAATAAGTGCCTATCATCGCCGCGATGATTGCCTAGCCGTCCACACAATCGTGCTGGTTCATTCACTCACTGTCATCCGTTCGACATGGATGTCGAAGTGCATTCCAAATACATGGTTATTTTTGGTAGAGTTCTAAAATTAAAGTCTCTGTGTTGGTCCACGCATACGTAGACATTGTCTTCGCGCTAAACACCACAAAAACAAATAAATAAATAAACAATTTCACGCACTTTCTCCCTCAATCTCTGCCGTGCGACTGAATGTTGGCCGATTGTGTGTACGCGCGCACGATGCTGGCCACGAATTCCTTTGATGTACCGACAATCAACCGATTACAGGCGATGATGTCCACGCACCGACGAACATGCCCTCTACACAGTCGTGAGTGCCTGTAAGTGGCGGTGCTGGCCACGCGTGTAGTGGAGGCATCATATTTGTGAAATTAAGGACAAGTCAATCGCAATTCTCAATTATGTTATTTATTATATTATAACAAACCTTGTTTATACATTTTCGTAATAATTAAATAGAAAAAATAGGAAAAGAACAGATTTTGGACGCTCTTCTCTAGTAAAAGATTTAATGCGAATTTCAGAAACACGTCTACCCATCTGTGAAGGTATAAAATTAATAGAATGGAAGAAGTATCGGTAAATGGCTTAGGCTTAAGTACGATGTGCCGACTATGCTTATCAAAAGCCGTTACGACGGTAGATATATTCGCCTTTTCAAACAGATTAATGGATGAAGTAGCCAATGTAATTATGAAATGTGCTCCGGTTCAGGTAAGTTCGTTCCAAATTGGCTGCGATCAGAATGTTTATTGCAAATATCATTAACATTTATTTACGCAAAGTTAATTCTTATATTTCTTTACTCATTTAAAATTTAAATGAATACATATTCATAAGCAGTGGCATAAAATAAGCTCAGTATTCGATTGACCTGGTTGCAATAAAAATATGGTTTCATTAGCAAATTAAAAAATTTCACATTAATATATATTTGTATTTTATTAGCATTTTTAATGATAGGTGGGGTTTAGAAAGCGATTAAAATGAATTATTGGTGTCAGTTAAAAATATGTTCTCATTATCCTACGCTTTTGTTATACAAAATAGGATAAGTCATTTTAATATCAATATTAGGGTGACCAACCAGTCCGGATTTTCCGGGAAAGTCCCGCATAAATAAGTGTCCCGAAAAATGGCCCGCATTATTATGTGAATTTTACAATATTCGATTATATTTTACTCGAGTGACTCTATGACTATACGAACGCATTCACTTATCACGAACGCAGTCAAATAAAAAAAGCCATCCGTGCCCACGCAATGTTATATTTATTAAATTTAGGCTACTAAAAAAAGGCTATTTGTTTTCGCGCATGTTGATGTTTGTTATAAGAAGTATAGTACGCGCCACGGATCTAAAAGCTTCGGAAGTTAGTCACAAACAGCGTCGCAAAGGCACATTTTAGAGCCGTTGAGACTCCCACCACCTCCCAGCTACCTGCACGGAACGTACGCTCGTCGGTGATTGGCCGTGATCGCTCGTTGCCTTTGTCGCTTTCCTGCTTTAAAGTACAGTCGAGTACGCTATTGTCAAGTTGTTATTGCTATTATAGTTTCGATGAGTTGCGAGTTTGTAGTTTTTCAACAGACTACAAGCGCAAGCCCGCATTCGCATCTAACTTCCGAGCCTTTTAGATTCGTGGCGTGTACTATCACTTGACCTACTAAAAAAAAGAAATTATTTTCTCAACCGAACTGAACAAACATTTTCTGTCCCGCATTGTGTTACGATAAAAATTAGTGTTGGGCATAATCGATATATTTCAATAATCGAATGAATCGAAATAATCAGTTTTTATAATCGAATGATCATTCGAATTATCGATTATGAATGATTCGAATGATCATTCGAATTATCGATTATGAATGATTCGAATGATCATTCGAATCATCGATTATGAATGATTCGAATGATCATTCGAATTATCGAATATGAATGATGCGCAAACTTGGCAATTATTAATTTCGTTTTATTTGCTTTTACAGTATAAGCGAATGATCATTCAAAATATCGATTATGAATTATATTCAAACTTTGCAATTTCGATTTGTTAATATTACTTAACACAATATTAATAATGGAATCCCTTGTATGATCGAATAGAAATAGAAATATATTTGTTATGCCCTAGATGGATACATCGTCAATTTACATAATGAGTTATCCATTAAAATTTAAAAAATCGTTAATGTCATAAAAACAATTTTTCTGGAATTTGATTTAATGCGGAAACCGAATGATATATCGATATATCACATTAATATCTACAGTGGAAATAGCAATAGTACTGTGTCGGGATTTAATATTCATTTCATATTTCATAATCGATTCAAACGAATGATATCTCGGTTGCCATAAACGAATGATATCTCGGCTGCCATAAACGAATGATATCTCGGTTGCCATAATCGAATGATCCAACAAACTACAAAGCATGTACAATCGAAACACCCCCACTCTCCAGTGCTAGAAAAGACTTCCCATCCCAGTGCATGTAGATGCAGATACCGAATTATATCGATATATCACATTAATATCGACAGTGGACATAGCAATAGTACTGTGTCGGGATTTAATATTCATTTCATATTTCATAATCGATTCAAGCGAATGATATCTCGGTTTCCATAATCGAATGATCGATTATTCGGCCATAATCGAAATATTTCGATTATATCATTCATAATCGCCCAACACTAATAAAAATGGTCAGCCCAAATTCAATCTATTCTCGATTAACAGGTAACGAGATGCGACGAGATGCCGAATTTCATCTGCCAATCATGCAACACTCAACTGGAGAAAAATCATCAGTTCCAGAAACAAATAATACAGTCTGACCAAACATTGCGACGCTATCTACAGCAAATACGAATTTCTAAGAAACAAATTAAGGCTGAATGTTCCAATTCGGTGTCGTCTAAGCAGTCCTCAATCCTGAACGCCGATACAAATACCACGATGAAATGCGAAACTTTAGAACTACAAGACGTCTTTGACATGAATATCGACATCAAAGATGAAATGCCTACAAATTATACTTCGGCATACAAAATTAACGTGGACATTCCTCTAAAAACTGAAATAAAAGAACCACCTATCGACGATTCATTTATTCCAACGGAATATACTGCTAACTTAATAGACCGTTCATCTGAGGTTAACCACGACATTGAAATCGTACGTGAAAAATCAGAAATCAGAGAACCTTTCGACAGCTTTACAGGGAATCATTTTGCGAGTGTAACGAAACATCTTCCTAAACGCGAAAATAAAAACAAAGTTGCATCGGCAAAACATAAGAAGCCCGGAAAAAAAATTAAAATGAAGCATAAGTGTGACGTTTGTAATAAATGTTTCAGAAATTCGAATACTCTAAGAGTCCACCGGCGTATGCATAATGGTGAGAAAACATACAAATGCAACATCTGTACTAGAGTCTTCTCTTCTTTGGGTTACTTGAAAAGTCATAATCGTGTTCGCACTGGTGAGAAACCATATCAATGTGATCTATGTGTTAAACACTTTAATGTACCGTGCGCTTTAAGTGTTCATAAACGTACACATACCGATGAGAAACCATATAAGTGTGACGTTTGTACTAAGTGTTTCCGAAAGGCAGGCCACTTGCATAGTCATAAGCGTACACATACGGGTGAGAAACTATGTAAGTTACATCAGTGTGACGTTTGTGGTAAGTGCTTCCCCAAATCTGATCAGCTGAAAAGGCACAAGCTCGTACATACCGAGGAGAAACCATATAAGTGTGACGTTTGTAATAAGTGTTTCAAAGATTCTGTTAATTTAAAGATACACAAGCGCATGCATACTGGTAAGAAACCATATCAGTGTGACGTTTGTGGTAAGTGTTTCATTAGACCTGAGACGCTGAGAAGGCATCGGTTCGTACATACCGGTGAGAAACGTTATCGATGTGGCGTTTGTGACAAGAGTTTCAACGATCCCTCTCATTGGAAGAGACACGAACGCATACATACTGGTGAGAAACCACATCAATGCGAGATATGTGATAAACGATTCTCTCTGAACCAACACCTCAAAACGCATTTAAAGGGAGTTCATAAAAAATCTATACTTTATAGTTGCACGTCCTGCGATGAGAAATTTAAAATTAAACGTGATTTAAATTTGCATATTGAAGAGGTTCACAATGTTTCCAAATGAAAGTGTTTTTTTCTGAACACCTTGTAATATACTTAGTTTGTTTATACATAAAGTAATCCATCACCTACGGCATTTCGTATTTTTTACTGTATTTTTAAATTAGCGAATCTGCGGATGGCAAGGAGTTACTTGTACCTAAATTGTTTTATTTTTGTAATCGACACAATAAATAAATAAAATATCTCTAATTAGAGTTCTTAACGTACTTCCGACATAGCTGTACAATTTATAGGGAACCTGGATCGAATTAGTAGTATGTGTCTATTAATAAATTTTTAGTATAAAAATATCTTTGAAATTTGGGAGGTGGGAAGTAAAAAATACTAAATGTTATTTGGTTACTACTATGTTACAAGATACTAAGATGAGCATAAAAAGAAAAACATTGAATATATCGTAACTATCGAAGTCAAAAAAAGAAATGAGCATCAAAAGAAAAACAAAACATCAGTGTTAACATCCAATGATATATCGTAAATAACCACAGATGTCAAAACGTTGGATGGATCGATTGCAGAACATCAGTAATCTTAATATTTATAAAATTAAAAAGAACTCAAATCAATTGCAAGTCTCAATTATATTATTTACTAGCGGTCCCGCCCGGTTTCACACGGGTGCAAAAGAAAAAATAGGGGGATTGACATGAGTAGGCACACTCATCTTAGTTTACCGAGATGAATGTTGTGTCCAAATTTCATGATAATCGGAGTTACCGGTTAAAAGTTTTTGTCGGACGGACAAATTTTCAGTTACATTTTGCAATAATTTTCATTGATGCTCCGCTCCTATTGGTCGTAGCGTGATGTTATGTAGCCTATAGCTTTCCTCGATAAATAAGCTATCCAACAAAAAAAAAATCGAACCAATAGTTCTTGAGATTAGCAAGATCAACCAAACAAACAAACTCTTTAGCTTTATATATTAGTATAGATTATACAAAAAAACCTTGTGTATACATTTTCGTAATAATTAATTGAAAAAATGGGAAAAGAAAAGTATTTCGACGCTCATCCCTAGTAAGAAATTTAATGCGAATGTCAGAAACACGTGTAACCCTCTGTGAAGGTATAAACTTAATAGAATGGAGGAAGTACCGGTAATTGGCTTAGACTTTAGTACAATATGTAGACTATGCTTATCAAGTGCCGTTACGACAGTAGATATATTCGCCTTTTCAAACAGATTAATGGATGAAGTAGCCAATGTAATTATGAAATGTGCTCCGGTTCAGGTAAGTTCCAAATTGGCTGCGATCAGAATGTTTATTGCAAATATCATTAACATTTATTTACGCAAAGTTAATTCTTATATTTCTTTACTCATTTAAAATTTAAATGAATACATATTCATAAGCAGTGGCATAAAATAAGCTCAGTATTCGATTGACCTGGTTGCAATAAAAATATGGTTTCATTAGCAAATTAAAAAATTTCACATTCATATATATTTGTATTTGATTAGCGTTTTTCAAGTTCAGAAATTAATGATACGTGGGGTTTAGAAAGCGATTTAAATGAATTATTGATGTCAGATAAAAATATATTCTCATTATCCTACGCTTCTGTTATACAAAATAGGATAAGTCATTTTACAATCAATATTAGGGTGTCCTACCGGTCCGGATTTTCCGGGAAATTTCCGCATTAATATGTGTCCCGGAAAATGCCCCGCATTATTACTACGAACAAATTCACTTATTAGGAACGCAGTAAAAAAAAAGGTCATCCGTGCCCACGCAGGCTTATATTTATTAAATTTAAGTTACTAAAAACAAGGTAATTCGTTTTCGCGCCTACTGATGTTTGTTATAAGAAGTAACTTGAGGTACTAAAAAAAAAGGAAAACTGTACAAAGATTTTCTATCCCGCATTGTGTTAAAATAAAAATGGTCACCCCAAATTCAATCTATTCTCGATTCACAGGTAACGAGATGCGACGAGATGCCGAATTTAATCTGTCAATCATGTTACGCTCAACTGGAGAAAAGTCATCAGTTCCAAAAACAAATAATACAGTCTGACCAAACATTGCGACGCTATCTACAGCAAATACGACTTGCGAACAAACAAATCAAGGCTGAACGGTCGATTCAGGGGTGTTCTAAGGATCGTTTGTTCCTGAACACTAACACAAACATTACCATGAAATGTGAAACTGTAGAACTTGTAGAAGTCTTTGATACGAATGTCGACTTGAAAGAGGAGGTGCCTATAAATTATACTTCGGCATACAAAATTAACGAGGACATGCCTTTAAAAACTGCAATTAAAGAACCACCTATGGACGATTCATTTATTCCAACGGAAAATACTGCTATCTTAATAGACAGTTCATCTGAGGTTGACGACGATATTGAAATCGTCTGTGAAAAGTCAGAAATCGGAGAACAGTTCGACACCTCTACAGGGAATCATTTTGCGAGTGTAACAAAACATTCTAATGTACCGTGCGCTTTAAGTGTTCATAAACGTACACATACCGATGAGAAACCATATAAGTGTGACGTTTGTAATAAGTATTTCGTAAAGGCAGGCCATTTTCATAATCATAAGCGTACACATACGGATGAGAAACTATATAAGTTACACCAGTGTCACGTTTGTGGTAAGTGCTTCCACAAATCTGATCAGCTGAGAAGGCACAAGTTGGTACATACCGAGGAGAAACCATATAAGTGTGACGTTTGTAATAAGTGTTTCAAAGAGAATGTTAGTTTAAAGATACACGTGCGCATGCATACTGGTGAGAAACCATATCAGTGTGACGTTTGTGGTAAGCGTTTCATTAGATCTGAGACGCTGAGCAGGCATCATTTCGTACATACCGGTGTGAGAAATTATCGATGTGGTGTTTGTGACAAGAGTTTCTACGATTCTGATCATTTGAAGAGACATGAGCGCATACATACTGGTTTGAAACCATATCAATGCGAGATATGTGAGAAACGATTCTCAATGAATCAACACCTCAAAACGCATTTAAAGGGAGTTCATAAAAAAACTATGCTTTATAGTTGCACGTCCTGCGATGAGAAATTTAAAATAAAACGTGATTTAAATTTGCATATTGAAGACGTTCACAATGCTTCCAAATGAAAGTGTTTTTTCTGAACACCTTGTAATATACTTAGTTTGTTTATACATAAAGTAATCCATCGCGCCAACGGCATTTCGTATTTTTTACTGTATCTTTAAATAAGCGAATCTGCGGATGGCAAGAAGTTACTTGTACCTAAATTGTTTTATTTTTGTAATCGACACAATAAATAAATAAAATATCTGTAATTTAAGTTCTTAACGTAATTCCGACATAGCTGTACAATTTATAGGGAACCTGGACCGAATTAGTGATTTTCTTAATTTTTGTATGTCTCTATTAATAAATTTTTAGTATAAAAATATCTTTGAAATTTGGGAGGTGGGAAGTAAAAAATACTAAATGTTATTTGGTTACTACTATGTTACAAGATACTAAGATGAGCATAAAAAGAAAAACATCGAATATATCGTAACTATCGAAGTCAAAAAAAGAGATGAGCATCAAAAGAAAAACAAAACACCAGTGTTAACATCTAATGATATATCGTAAACAACCACAGATGTCAAAACGTTGGATGGATTGATTGCAGAACATCAGTAATCTTAATATTTATAAAATTAAAAATAACTCAAATCAATTGCAAGTCTCAATTATATTATTTACTAGCGGTCCCGCCCGGTTTCACACAGGTGCAAAAGAAAAAATAGGGGGATTGGCATGAGTAGGCACACTCATCTTAGTTTACCGAGATGAATGTTGTGTCCAAAATGATAATCGGAGTAACAGTTCAAAAGTTTTTGTCGGACTGACAAATTTTCAGTTACATTTTGCAATAATTTTCATTGATGCTCCGCTCCTATTGGTCGTAGCGTGATATGTAGCCTATAGCCTTACTCGATAAATAAGCTATCCAACAAAAAAAAATCGAACCAATAGTTCTTTAGATTAGCAATATCAACCAAACAAACAAACAAACTCTTTAGCTTTATATATTACAGTAAACCCTCGTTAACACGAACACGGTTAACACGAATTTCGGTTTAACGCGAACAAAAATTTGCTCTCGACAATGGTCACATAAGCTTTAATGTAATTATGTTCGGTTAACACGAACCCTCGTTAATACGAACTTCGAACAACTTTTTCGTCCCTTCACGGTTAATTATCGGATAATACGAACTATAAAAATTCTCAAATCATATATTTTGATCATTTGTCAATGAATATACAATACAACTAAAAGAAAAGATTCGCTTAAGGGATTACAAAAGTAATTAACTCACATTCGAAAAATAGACAAAGGACTGAGAGATTTTCAGATGGGCTCGAAACAATCAATTTTGAATGTGCACAGAAACTCCGACCAACTTATCGCCAAAACAATATTGAAATGTATTTTGTAAACAAATAAAAACAATTAACTTTCAAACTCAGATAATATTTAAGAACAATTAATGTTATTAGATAATTTATAATAAATAATTATTCAATGTTTGCTTAAAATAAATCATGATTTGACACTTAAAAAATGACTGTATTTTATGCCATACTCGGTTTACACGAACTCCCACATAACACGAACTTTTTGCCTGATTTTTACGAGTTCGTGTTAACGAGGTTTTACTGTAGTATAGATTATACAAAAAAAAACTTGTTTAAACATTTTCGTAATAATTAATTGAATAAATAGGAAAAGAAAAGATTTTGGACGCTCTTCCCTAGTAAAAGATTTAATGCGAATTTCAGAAACACGTCTACCCATCTGTGAAGGTATAAAATTAATAGAATGGAAGAAGTATCGGTAAATGGCTTAGACTTAAGTACGATGTGCCGACTATGCTTATCAAGAGCCGTTTCGACGGTAGATATATTCGTCTTTTCAAACAGATTAATGGATGAAGTAGCCAATGTAATTATGAAATGTGCTCCGGTTCAGGTAAGTTCGTTCCAAATTGGCTGCGATCAGAATGTTTATTGCAAATATCATTAACATTTATTTACACAAAGTTAATTCTTATATTTCTTTACTCATTTAAAATTTAAATGAATACATATTCATAAGCAGTGGCATAAAATAAGCTCAGTATTCGATTGACCTGGTTGCAATCAAACTATGGTTTCAATAGCAAATTAATAAATTTCACATTAATATATATTTGTATTTTATTAGCGTTTTTCAAGTTCAGAAAATAATGATACGTGGAATTTAGAAAGCGATTAAAATGAATAATTGGTGTCAGTTAAAATTATCCTACGCTTTTGTTATACAAAATAGGATAAGTCTTTTTACAATCAATATTAGGGTGTCCAACCGGTCCGGATTTTCCGGGAAAGTTCCACATTAATATGTGTCCCGGAAAATGCCCCGCATTATTATGTGACTTTTACAATATTTGATTATATTTTGCTCGTGTGTTCTATATGACTATGAACAAATTCACTTATTAGGAACGCAGTCAAAAAAAAAAACAGTTGTGTGGTTTTAAGAAACCACGACGCAAGTGAAACTTTTATTGGATTGTAGGCGTTGGATTGTAGACACTTATCCATCACGATTAATTATAAACAACAATATTCACATGAATACACGAATGAAAACATGTAAACACTGTACAGCACTTGCCCGCATGACAGACTGACTATGTGTTATACATACTACACGGTCAGCTGATGCTAACCATAGGCGCCACCATATTGGCCTTGGCTGCTCTACCGAGCGCCTACTCCGGACGCCTTTCACTTTACCCCTACTCCGCGGCCGCCTATAATGCGACATGCAACAGACAGGCAGAAAAATTCGGGGCGATAGAATAAAAGTTTCACTTTAAAAAAGGTCATCCGTGCCCACGCAGGATTATATTTATTAAATTTAGGTTACTAAAAACAAAGTCATTCTACTGATGTTTGTTATAAGAAGTAACTTGAGCTACTAAAAAAAGGAATTCTTTTCTCAACCGAACTGAACAAACATTTTTTGTCCCGCATTGTGTTACGATAAAAATGGTCAGCCCAAATTCAATCTATTCTCGTTTCTCAGGTAACGAGATGCGATGAGATGCCGAATTTCATCTGCCAATCATGTTACGCTCAACTGGACAAAAGTCATCAGTTCCAGAAACAAATAATACAGTCTGACCAAACATTGCGACGCTATCTACAGCAAATACGAATTTCTAAGAAACAAATTAAGGCTGAATGTTCCAACTCGTGGTCTTCTAAGAACCCCTCAATCCTGAACGCCGATACAAATATCACGATGAAATGTGAAAATTTAGAACTACAAGAAGTCTTTGACATGAATGTCGACATGAAAGAGGAGGTGCCTACAAATTATACTTCGGCATACAAAATTAACGAAGACATGCCTTTAAAAACCGAAATAAAAGAACCACCTATCGACGATTCATTTATTCCAACGGAATATACTGCTAACTTAATAGACCGTTCATCTGAGGTTAACCACGACATTGAAATCGTCCGTGAAAAGTCAGAAATCGGAGAACAGTTCGACAGCTTTACAGGAATTCATTTTGCGAGTGTAACGAAACATTTTCCTAAACGCGAAAATAAAAACAAAGTAGCATCGGCAAAACATAAGAAGCCCGGAAAAAAAATTAAACTGAAGCATAAGTGTGACGTTTGTAATAAATATTTCAGAAATTCAAATACTTTAAGAATACACCGACGCATACACAATGGGGAGAAACCGTACGAGTGCAACATCTGTACTAGAGGTTTCTCTTCTTTGGGTTACTTGAAAACTCATAAACGTGTCCACACTGGTGAGAAACCATATCAATGTGATTTATGTGGCAAACATTTTAATGTACCGTGCGCTTTAAGTGTTCATAAACGTACACATACCGGTGAGAAACCATATAAGTGTGACGTTTGTAATAAGTGTTTCTCACAGACAGGTCACTTGCATAGTCATAAGCGTATACATACGGGTGAGAAACTGTATAAGTCACACCAGTGTGACGTTTGTGGTAAGTGCTTCCCCAAATCTGCTCAGCTGAGAAGGCATCAGTTCGTACATACCGGTGAGAAAAGTTTTCGATGCGGCGTTTGTGAGAAGTGTTTCAACGATTCTGATCATTTGAAGAGACACGAGCGCATACATACTGGTGAGAAACCATATCAGTGTGAGGAATGTGATAAACGATTCTCTCTGAACCAACACCTCAAAACGCATTTGAAGGGAGTTCATAAAAAATCTCTGCTTTATAGATGCACGTCCTGCGATGAGAAATTCAAAATGAAACGGGATTTAAATTTACATATTCAAGACGTTCACAATGTTTCCAAATGAAAGTGTTTTTCTGAACACATTGTACAGTAATCCAAAGGTCAGAAACCTTTTGAGACGGAAGAGCCAAAAGTTACAATTTACAAACTTTCCCAGTTTTTAAAGAGCCACTAAAAATTTTCGTTTCAGTATTATAGTATTTTCTTATATAGGTATAGCCTAAGAAAGTTAATATCGACTTTTTACTATAACTTTAAATAAGAGAATCCGCGGATGGCAAGGAGTTACTGTACCGAAATTGTTTTATTTGTATCAAATAATTAAAAGCACTTGAAAATTCTACAAAACGATCGTTTCGGACAATCATGTTTCCAAATGAAAGTGTTTTTCTGAACACATTGTACATTAATCCAAAGGTCAGAAACCTTTTGAGACGGAAGAGCCTAAAGTTACAATTTACAAACTTTCCCAGTTTTTAAAGAGCCACTAAAAATTTTCGTTTCAGTATTATAGTATTTTCTTATATAGGTATAGCCTAAGAAAGTTAATATCGACTTTTTACTATAATTTTAAATAAGAGAATCCGCGGATGGCAAGGAGTTACTGTACCGAAATTGTTTTATTTGTATCAAATAATTAAAAGCACTTGAAAATTCTACAAAACGATCGTTTCGGACAATCAGTTCATCTTCTCCTAATTCTGAAGATGGATTGGTCGAAAAGATCGTCGAAAGAGAAAATATTTTGTAGAAATTTTAAGTGTTTTTATTATTTGTTATTAATCATGTTCTACCAAGTGCCGAGTGAAAAATCAGAGCAAATTATGTTTTATTTTGTAATCAATACAATAAATAAAGTATGCTATTTAAGTTCTTAACGAAATTCCGACTATTCAAAGCAATGGCACGTCAATCCGGTGTCGGAGAGGCAACCGGATGGCGAGTGGTAATCTGGGCCTATGAGTGGTGCAGAACCCCCTGGTACCGGCCAAAGTGACCCCAAATGGACGGGGGCGGCGATATGGGGGTGGGGCAAAATCGGAAAATGTTTGAAAAGGCAACCGGATAAAAATGCGGTTGCATTGAAGGAAATACCCTAATTATATAATAAATTTTTTTTACCATCCGAACCACGCGGGCCGTTTTTGCACTAGCGAATAAAAAAAAAAATAAAAAAAAACTGAAAAGGCAACCGCTTCAAAATTAGTGAGCATATTTATTGACACCACCAAACGTTGGAAAAAAATTGCCATCCGATCCTGATGGGCAGTTTTGGAGAAACAACCCCTCAAAGTCGCTGAAAAACCCTTTTTTTCGATTTTTTCAACAATAAGTAAAAAAAACACACTAAATATTGTTCAAATCGGATGGCATTCGAAATTTATACTGTCCTAAGTACAAATAATAGTGTGTATCAATGCCATCCGATTTTGATTAAATTTACCCCTATTTAGCCAACCCCCAAAACTCAATAACAATAAAAATAATGCCATACGCTGCATAAAATTGTTATTTTCATCAGTTTTGGGGGGTGGCTAAATAGGGGCAAATTTAATCAAAATCGGATGGCATTGATACACACTATTATTTGTACTTAGGACAGTATAAATTTCGAATGCCATCCGATTTGAACAATATTTAGTGTGTTTTTTTTACTTATTGTTGAAAAAATCGAAAAAAAGGGTTTTTCAGCGACTTTGAGGGGTTGTTTCTCCAAAACTGCCCATCAGGATCGGATGGCAATTTTTTTCCAACGTTTGGTGGTGTCAATAAATATGCTCACTAATTTTGAAGCGGTTGCCTTTTCAGTTTTTTTTTTATTTTTTTTTTTATTCGCTAGTGCAAAAACGGCCCGCGTGGTTCGGATGGTAAAAAAAATTTATTATATAATTAGGGTATTTCCTTCAATGCAACCGCATTTTTATCCGGTTGCCTTTTCAAACATTTTCCGATTTTGCCCCACCCCCATATCGCCGCCCCCGTCCATTTGGGGTCACTTTGGCCGGTACCAGGGGGTTCTGCACCACTCATAGGCCCAGATTACCACTCGCCATCCGGTTGCCTCTCCGACACCGGATTGACGTGCCATTGCTTTGAATAGACATAGTTATACAATTTTAGGGAACCTGGACCGAGTTAGTGATCTTTATAATTTTGGTATGTCTGTCTTTAATTAATGAATTTTTGAGAAACAGTGAGTTAATCTCTTTAAATATTTATATAGTTAAAAAGAACTCAAATTCAATTTATTATATATCAAATTCTGTGTCTACTTTTTCGTAATAATTAGATAATTAATAAAATATTTTTAACAAAAAAATTGAACCGACTTCAAAATATACACTAAGAAGTAAAAAATAATAAATTATTATTGTTATTTTTGGAGTCGGTGTCAGCCAAAATGAAATCTATTCCGAGAACTAGAGACATGTAAGATTTAAATTGCTACTTTCAAATTCCGATATGACACCGACTCCAAAAATAACAATAATTATAATTGTTTACTTTTTAGTGCATATTTTGAAGTCGGTTCAATTTTTTTGTTAAAAATATTTTATTTTTTTAGTGTTAGATAAAGTATTGCAATGGGTAGGCCAAGTATGCGAGAGTTTCCCTCGATTTCTCCGGATTCCACCATCAGATCCTGACTTGGTTCCGATGGGACCACCTCGGAAGTGCACTCTTTCGAATAAAAAAAAATTTGAAAATCGGTCCATAATTGACGGAGAAATCGGTGAACATACATAAAAAAAAAATATATACAGTTGAACATAGAACCTCCTCCTTTTTTGAAGTCGGTTAAAAAAAAAATGAGAAAGGATGTACATCGGGAAAACATCGATGTGTCAAAAACACTGACGTCAAAAATAAAACACAGATGCCCCATGCTCACCCTACAAGGTGTCAATAAGCATTTCAGAAAAACGTCAATCTCTGTGAAGCTAACGAATTTATAAAATGGAAGAATTATCGGTAAATGGCTTCGGTTTAAGTACAATGTGTCGATTGTGCTTATCAAAAACCGTTACGACGACGTTAGATATATTCGCCTTTTCAAACAGATTGATGGACGAAGTAGCCAATGTAATTATGAAGTGTGCTCCGGTTCAGGTCAGTTTTGATATGTTTCATTCACAAATATTTGTATTTTTATAAGGGTTAGAGTTGAAAAACAATAGTTTTGTTGCTGAACTCAATTATCCAATTGATTTCTATGATCAATAAATTATTATTATTACGCTTTTATTATACAAAATAGGATAAATGATTTTACAATTAATATATTCTCGATTCTCAGATATCGAAATGCGATGAGATGCCGAGTTTAATCTGCCAATCATGTTACACTCAACTGATCAAGAGTCATCAGTTCCAGAAGCTAGTAATGCAGTCTGATCAAACACTGCGACGCTATCTACAGCAAATACGTATATCTAAAAAACAAATCAAGGCCGAAAGTTCCAATTCGAGGTCTTCTAAGAATCCTTTAATCCTGAGCCCCAATGCAAATACCACCATGAAATGTGAGACTTTGGAACTACAAGACGTTTTTGATATGAATGTCGACTTAAAAGAGGAGGTGCCTACAAATTATGCTTCAGCATACAAAATTAACGAGGAAATGCCTTTAAAAACTGAAATTAAAGAACCACCGATAGATGATTCATTTATTCCAACGGAATATCCTGATAACTTAATGGAACCTTCTGGCGGTAATGACGGAATTGAAATCATCTGTGAAAAGTCAGAAACCGAAGAACCGTCAGACAACTTAGCAAGTCTTCATTTCGCGAGTGTAACAAAAAAATTTACTAAACGTGAAAACCAAAATACTTCGGTAAATCGTAAGAAGCCCGGGAAAAAGAATAAAATTGAACACAAGTGCGACATTTGCCATAAATGTTTCAGGGACTATTATCATTTTAGAGTACATCAGCGCTTGCATTTTGGTGAGAAACCTTTTGAATGTAGTATTTGTAAAAGGGATTTCACCTCTTTAGGCAACTTGAAGGTTCATAAACGTGTACACACTGGCGAGAAACCATTTAAGTGTGACATTTGCAACAAATGTTTCAGATATTCAACTACTTTCAGAGTACACCAGCGTATTCATAATGGAGAGGAACCGTATGAATGTAAAATCTGTAAGAGAGGTTTCTCTACTTTAGGCTGCTTGAAAACTCACAATCGTTTACATACTGGTGAGAAACCATATCAATGTGACATATGCGGTAAACGCTTTACTGTGTCGGACGCTTTATATGTCCATAGCCGTACGCATACTGGTGAGAAACCGTACAAGTGTGACGTTTGTAATAAGTGTTTCTCCCAGACAGGCCACTTATATATTCACAAACGCACACATACCGGTGAGAAACCGTATAAGTGTGACTTTTGTAATAATTGTTACAGTAATTCAAGTATTCTAAGATCTCACTTACGCGTACATACGGGCGAAAAACCGTTCAAGTGTGACATTTGCGATAGGTGTTTCGCCCACGCAGGCCAATTATATAATCACAAACGTACACACACTGGTGAGAGACCATTCAAGTGTGACGTTTGCAATAAGTGTTTCAGCTTATCAAAGGGTTTGAAAAGACACCAGCGCGTACATACTGGTGAGAAGCCGTATCAATGTGACGAATGCGATAAGTGTTTTAACTTGCCTGATAATTTAAAAAGACACCAACGTATACATACTGGTGAGAAGCCACATCGATGTGACGTTTGTAATAAGAGTTTCAGACAAACGCATCATTTGAAAACGCATCAACGCTTGCATACTGGTGAGAAGCAATACCAGTGTGACGTTTGTAATAAGTGTTTCTCTCAGTCACGCTGTTTAATCACGCACAAACTTAAACACGCGTCAGATGTTTAATTTTGTCGTAATTAAAATAAGTTATCTATAATTTTTGATAGTTGCGTAGGCAAAATTTGTGTTAATGAGGTTGATCCGTTACAGTCCCAATCAAAAATAAGTCGAATTCTAAATGGGAACTTTTCCATAATAAATTTTTACAAAAGGTTATAAGTCGGTGATACCAATAAATTATTGTCATAAAGGCATAAATAAATATTTTTTTTTTAATTATAATTATTTCAGTATTTTACTTAATGGACTAACTTTTGAATTTTATGTACAAAGTTAGGTTAAAAAAAATAAATTTATGTAAATATCTGTATTTTACATATTTTTTGCAGTAAATAATTAAAAAAATAAATTAGAAGTAATAAAAATTATAAATTAAATCATTAAAAAGTTGAAAATTCAGTTAAAATTGTTAAAACTGTCAAGAATAAAAGTCCATAATCGAAAAGTTCTAAGGTTTTATAATTTTTTTATTGATTAAAAGTCTCCTAATTAAATTGGAAAAAATATTAAAATATGCGTAAGACATCGATGCTTTACATAGTTAGTTTTCGGAACAGCTGACATTATTTGGTTATTTGCAAAAAAATAAAATGAACAGTTTGCATGCTAGGTTGACATATTTTCCATAAGACTACATGTAAAAGTTTTTTTTAATTTTTAACTTTATAAATCTCCTAATGATTTTGAATTTTTTACAGAAAATTTTGTCATAGAAAAAATATATTAAAAAAACTTTACTTCAGATTTTTTTCATTATCTTCGTAAAACGGCTCAACTTCCTTAAATGAAATATTTAATAGGACAGGTTGTAAAACACGTCTGATATGAAAAATTAAATCACGACTACTTACGGATTCCTAATAACGACATTATCAACTCATCTTTCTAAAAATGTATAATATAGAAGAATTTATATTTGATGACGTGTTGTTTGCAACCAATATATTACTGACTTTATGTACATCTTGAATTTCTGAATTTGTGTAACATTAGATTTAAGTTATTTCAAATATTATGTTATAGACTGAGAGCCACAGAACTTTTTGCAAGCTGATTTAGGCATAGAAGTGACCTACTTTATAATGTAATTCAATCAGTGCAAACAACAAAAATAACATTTTGGCGTCAACTCGGCTAGTAGGGTTGAAAACGTTAACTCATTTTAGCAAGGCTGAGATTTTCACAGTATTTCAAACACCCGTTTTTTAAACTCTATTTAAAAAGGCCGAACAAAATTCCAGTCGGAACACTTCGACAAACTGCTTTAAACATCCTTTATATCTCAACCCTTAAATGCAGTCTGCCGGGGTGTTTGACCGGAAATATGTTCTGCCTTTTTAAATGCGGTTTAGAAAAGGTGTATATGAAATACTGTGAGAAAATCTCAGTGTTGTTAAAATAAATTGACGTTTTTAATATTAGAAGTACATAAACAAGAGTTGGTTAGCCCCAAAAAGGGCTGGACTTGATGACACAAAATTCAAAATTCGTTGTTTGCACTGATTGAACTACAGTATAAAATGGGTCACTTTCATGCCTAAATCACATTTTAAATAGTTCAGTAGCTCTTGAACTTTAGGTCTGATAACTACTCAAGAACACGGTAATGATTTATAAGCTAAAAGTTATTTTACTTTTTTTGTACAATTTTTAAGCGTTATTAAATTTTTTTATATTATTTTATATATTTCCAAGGATTGTCGAACTACGTTATTTAATTTATTAGTTGTAATCTTTTCCCAATTTGAAGTAGCTAGCGAAAATCATCATCGAAGACCGTAAATAATTTATATATATTAATCAGAAGTAACGTCATATGTAAAAAAATTGAGGTTTTATTACTTATAAATCTGTATTAAAAAAACTATTTTGCGTCATTTTTATATGCGAAATCTCAGTAAAAATTCCTTCTCCTTTCGTTTCAGATAAGGTTTCGAGTAGATTTGATTTTAATTGAGCGATCTATAAGCAAAAAAAAAAATCTAAAGAAAGGCACGGTTGGGGTCCGTGTTGTAAATATTTCGTGAAAACATAGAGTATTATTGTTTCTTTTATCGCTTGCACATGATCCGTAGACATTTAGGTATTTTGTTTTCTTTTCGACGATGTTTTAAAGTACAAAATATTTAAACTTACCAAACAGAAAAAAATTCAATTCAACTAACCTGAAACAAAAGAAAAAAAATATTAATAAAATATAGCCAGTACAGAAGTAATAGATTTAGGGTTTGGATCTACGGTTCTTCCATTCCTCTATTCTCAGAAAAAGTTTTGTTTGGGTTTTCAATTTATTATTTAGCGATAACTGAAAATATGAATTCATGGCTAGGCGCATATATAGTTCCTTTTAATAACCACTTCAAAAATTGCCTCTAGATCAAATAATTTACTCATTAAACACATACTTTTTACTATTTTATTCAACACAATCGCAAATTCACTTTCTAAGCTCACTCGTTAATCACAATAAAATCTATAGTAATAAAAATACAGTAGAACCTCTATAAGTTGATCACCTCTGTGACTTAAAACATTTTTGAATTCCCTTACCCTCAACGCCTAAAACCTTTACTTAAAGCACAAAACCTCGGTAACTTAAACAAATATTTTGAGCGTTGGCCCTCGATAAAATAACACAATATTTTGGTGGCCTCCATAACTTAAAGTATTATCAGTGAGTCATCGTGAATAAGTATACAAGCAAAAGGTTTTGCTAAGAAATTTATTAATTTTCATTTCGGTCTTTCACTAAATTTAATAGCAATTTATTAGAATTGTTGAACCTCGTTAAGTTAAAAATTGAACTTCCAAAACCTTCTCTAACTTCATCTCTCAAAAAGTAAAAAACTCGATAACTTAAATTTTTTAACGTTTCCTTAAACTTTAACTTATCGAGGTTCCACTGTAATATAATAAAGAGGGGTGTGAATTTAATGAGTTTGTGTACCTATATGCGGAGGGTAATCTCCAAAACTACTCATCCGATTTCAAAATGTTTTTCACCTATATTTAGAATGGACCTTCAGGATAAACAATATAGCGTGAAAATAAAATCGCTTTTCGTGGAGACCAATTTTGCAACTTAAGTCGACGAAAAAACGGTGGCATTCTACAAATTCGGACGAAGCGTGGCCGGGCCACTAGTTTATGAACATAATGGAAGAAGTATCGGTAAATGTCTTCGGTTTAAGCACAATGTGTAGACTGTGTTTATCAAGAGGCGTTGCGACGTTAGACATATTTGCCATTTCAGACAGGTTTATGGACAATATAGCCGATGTAATTATGAAGTGCGCTCCGGTTCAGGTAAGTTCATTTTCAGAAAATACGACAATGCTAAGAACGTTTATATCTGTTGTACAAATCATTATGGCTTTTTAAATGTACAGTAAAATTTATTTTGCTATATTATGTATAAACAATATTAAATAAATACTTAGACAGTGACAAAATAAACTGTTTACATTATGTGCAGGTATTCCTTTGATAAAAACGTTGCAACATTATATTTTCAATAAATTGAAGCGAGATAGAGAGAGACTATGTTGTAGACGCTCGACAGGTACGGCTATTGGCGTCTATAAAAACTGAAAGTTTTTTTTATAGAATTAACTGTTTTAGAAAATAAACAATATTTTATTGCCGCGCGAGAATATTATAATAGATTATTATTATACAATTTTACATTACAAATTAACATAAATTATTTTATAAATAAATTTTCGATTCTCAGATAACGAGATGCGATGAAATGCCGAATTTCATCTGCCAATCATGTTACGCTCAACTGGAGAAAAGTCATCAGTTCCAGATCCAAATAGTGGAGTCTGACAAAACATTGCAACGCTATCTACAGCAACTACGAATTTCAAACAAGCATATCAAGACCGAATGGTCTTCTCAGGAGCCTTCTGTCCATAACACTAATACAAATTTCACCTTAAAAAGCGAATCTCTAGAACTTCCAGACTTGTTTAATATCGGCGCCGACCTTAAAGAGGAGGTACCTTCAGGATGCAACATTAGCGAGGAAATGTTTACTAAATCTGAAATTAAAGAAGCGCCGATAGATGATAGTGTATCAAATTCAACGGAATATATTGATAACTTAGTAGACAATTCATTTGGGGATGACGATGGTATTTTGAAGATCGAAGAACACTCAGAAAACTTCACAGATGATTGTTTAGCTAATGCAACAGAGCATTTTGCGAAACGTAAAGATGAAACCAAAAATACGTCTTCAAAGCATAAAAAACACGTAAAATCAAATAAAATGAAGTATAAGTGCGACATTTGCAATAAATGTTTCGATCAAATGTCAGCTTTAGTTAATCATAGACGTTCACATACTGGTGAGAAACCGTATCAGTGTGACGTTTGTAGTAAATGCTACAGCGATTTAAATAGTTTTAAAAAACACCAACGCAAGCACTCTGGCGAGGCACCATATAAGTGCAAAATCTGTAAAATGGGTTTCACATCTAAGACCAATTTGAAGGTCCATAAACACGTGCATACTGGTGAGCGACCATATAAGTGCGACGTTTGTGATAAGAGTTTTAACGATTGGGCCCATATTAAGAAACATAAGCGGATACATACCGGAGAGAAACCATATCAGTGCGACGTGTGTGGCAAATGCTTTGTTGTTTCAGACGCTCTACTTGTTCATAAACGTACACACACGGGAGAGAAACCCTATAAATGCAACGTCTGTAGTAAAAGTTTCAGTTCTTTTAGCAATTTAAAGACTCATAAACGTGTACATACCGGTGAAAAACCGTATCAGTGTGACGTTTGCAGTAGATTATTCAGCGAATTGGGTTCTTTGAAAAGACACCAGCGCGTACATACCGGTGAGAAGCCGTATCCGTGTGACGTTTGTCATAAAAGTTTCAGGCAATCGGAGATGTTAAAAGATCATCAACGCATACATACCGGAGAGAAACCGTATCAGTGTTACGAATGTGATAAACGATTCAATCGAAATCAACACCTCAAAACGCACTTAAAGGGAGTTCATAAGAAACCAATGATTTACAAATGCACGAACTGCGAAGAGATATTTAATTTCAAACGTGATTTAAATTGGCATAACCAAGACGCCCATAAAGCTCCAAAGTGAAAGTTTCATTCAAAAACCATTGTAGCTTATTAATTATTATTATTATTTGTTTTTGTACCTAATAAATATCTTCATATAAAAAATATTAGCTTTTCAATTGATGATAGAGAACCCAGTCAGATTCTTTAATATAAAGCCCAACCCCTTAATGCAGTTCAAAACACCGTTAAAAAGGTATAGTACGCGCCACAGATCTAAAAGGTTCGGAAGTTATATATTAGAAATCGTGTCCATCGAGACAATTATTAATAAGAATCGCAGGATTGTGGACAAAAAGTTCTTTATTCAGTGTACGACGTTTCGTCTATAAATTTAGACTTTTTCAAGTACAATTTTTGAAAAAGTCTAAATTTATAGACGAAACGTCGTACACTGAATAAAGAACTTTTTGTCCACAATCCTGCGATTCTTATTAATGTTCGGAAGTTAATCACAACCAGAGTCGCAAAGGCACATTTTAGAGCCGTTGTTACCCCCACCACCTCCCAGCTACCTGTACGGAACGTGCGCTCGTCGATGATCGGCCGTGATCGCTCGTTCCTTTGTCACTTGTCGTAAATATTTCGTGAAAATATAGAGTATCTATTATTGTTTCTTTTATCGCTTACACATGATCCGTAGACATTTAGGTATTTTGTCTTCTTTCCGACGATGTTTTAAAGTACAAAATATTTAAACTTACCAAACAGGGAAAAAAATTCAAGTCATCTAACCTGAAACAAAAGAAAAAAAAATATTAATAAATTTACTCAATAAAAACAATCTTTTTACTATATTATTCAACGCAATCTCAAATACACGTTCTAAGCTCACTCGTTAATCACAATAAAATCTATAGTAATAAAAATATAGTAGAACCTCGATAGGTTAAAAACCTCTGTAACTTAAAACAGGAGGTTGTTCCGTTACAGTCCCAATCAAATTTAAGTCGAATTCTAAATGGGAACTTTTCCATAATAAATTTTTACATAAGGTTATAAGTCGATGATACCAATAAATTATTGTCATAAAGGCATAAATAAATATTTTTTTTTTAATATTAATTATTTCAGTATTTTACTTAATGGACTAACTTTTGAATTTTTTGTACAAAATTAGGTTAAAAAAAATAAATTTATGTAAATATTTGTATTTTACATATTTTTTGCATTAAATTAATTAAAAAAAGAAATTAGAAGTAATAAAACTTAAAATTAAATCATTAAAAAGTTGAAAATTCAGTTAAAATTGTTAAGACTGTCAAGAATCAAAGTCCATAATCGAAAGTGCCAAGGATTAATAATTTTTTTATTGATTAAAAGTCTCCTAATTAAATTGAAAAAAATATTAAAATATGCGTAAGACATGATGCTTTACATAGTTAGTTTTCGGAACTGCTGACATTATTTGGTTATTTGCAATAAATTTAAATTAACAGTTTGCATGCTAGGTTGACATATTTTCCATAAGACTACATGTAAAAGTTTTTTTTAATTTTTAACTTTATAAATCTCCTAATGATTTTGGATTTTTTACAGAAAATTTTGTCATAAAAAATCTATTAAAAAAACTTTATTTCAGATTTCTTTCATTATCTTCGTAAAACGGCTCAACCTTCTTAGCCGCAAAAATACTATCTTGTTATCGAGGGCCAACGCTCAAAATATTTGTTTATGTTACCGAGGTTTTGTGCTTTAATAGAGGTTATTACTTAAAGCACAACACCTCGGTAACATAAACAAATATTTTGAGCGTTGGCCCTCGATAACATAAAATAATATTTTGGTGACTAACTTAAAAGTATTATCAGTGAGTCATCGTGAATAAGTATACAAACAAAAAGTTTTTCCAAGCACTTTATTAATTTTCACTCGAGTCCTTCACTAAATTTAATAAATAAATTTAAATTATAAATATAACTATTGTCCACAAACCTGCGAATTTTTTCTTATTAACTATTATCGATGGACACGATATCTAATATAAATTTAATAACAATTTATTAGAACAGTTAAACCTCGTTAAGTTAAAAATTGAACTTCCAAAACCTCTCTAACTTCAACTCTCGATAAGTAAAAAACTCGATAACTTGAATTTTTCAACGTTTCCCTTGAACTTTAACTTCTCGAGGTTCCACTGTAATATAATAAAGACGGGTGCAAATTTTATGAGTTTGTGTACCTATATGCGGAGGGTAATCTCCAAAACTACTCATTCGATTTCAAAATGTTTTTCACCCATATTTAGAATTGACCTTCAGGATAAAAATAGACGATTATTGCGTGAAAACAAAATCGCTTTTCGTGGAGACCAATTTTGCAAAATAAGTCGACGAAAAAAGGGTAGCAATCTAGAAATTCGGGCGAAGCTTGGCCGGGCCACTAGTTTATAATATAATGGAAGAAGTATCGGTAAATGTCTCCGGTTTAAGCACAATGTGTAGACTGTGCTTATCAAGTGGCGTTGCGTCGTTAGACATATTTGCCTTTTCAGACAGGTTTAGGGACAAAATAGCCAATGTAATTATGAAGTGCGCTCCGGTTCAGGTAAGTTCATTTTCAGAAAATACTACAGTGTCCAGATCTATTGTACAAATTATTATGGCTTTTTGATGTACAGTAAAATTTATTTTGCTATATTAGTATAAAAAAAAATAAATAAATACTTAGACAGTGACAAAATAAACTGTTTACATTATGTGTAGATATATTTAAGTATTCGTTTGATAAAAAACGTTGCAAACATTATATTTTCAATAAATTGAAGCGAGATACAGAGAGACTATGCTGTAGACGCTCGACAAGTAGGGCTATTGGCGTCTATATAAACTGAGTTTTTTTTACAGAATTAACTATTTTAGAAAATAAACGATATTTTATTGTCGCGCGAGAATATAATAGATTGTTACGATTACTTCAGATATTTGCTCATTATCATACAATTTTACATAAATTTTATTTTATAAATAAGTTCCCGTTCCCAGATAACGAGATGCGATGAAATGCCGAATTTCATCTGCCAATCATGTTACGCTCAAGTAGAGAAAAGTCATCAGTTCCAGATCCAAATAGTGGAGACTGACAAAACATTGCAACGCTATCTACAGCAACTAAGAATTTCAAACAGGCAAATCAAGACCGAATGGTCTTCTCAGGAATCTTCTGAGGATCCTTCTGTCCATAACACTAATACAAATTTCACCTGCAAAAGCGAATCTTTAGAACTTCCAGACTTGTTTAATATCGGTGTGGACCTTAAAGAGGAGGTACCTTCAGGATGCAATGTTGCTGAGGAAATGTTTACTAAATCTGAAATTAAAGAAGCGCCGATAGATGATAGTGTATCAAATTCAACGGAATATATTGATAACTTAGTAGACAATTCATTTGGGGATGACGATGATATTTTGAAGATCGAAGAACACTCAGAAAACTTCACAGATGATTGTTTAGCTAATGCAACAGAACACTTTGCGAAACGTAAAGATGAAACCAAAAATACGTCGTCAAAACATAAAAAACACGTAAAATCAAATAAAATGAAGTATAAGTGCGACATTTGCAACAAATGTTTCGGTCAAATGTCAGCTTTAGTTAATCATAAACGTTCACACACTGGTGAGAAACCGTATCAGTGTGACGTTTGTAGTAAATGTTACAAGGATTCGAATACTTTTAAAAAACACCAACGGAAGCACTCTGGCGAGGCACCATATAAGTGCAAAATCTGTAAAATGGGTTTCATATCTAAGACCAATTTGAAGGTCCATAAAAACGTGCATACTGGTGAGCGACCACATAAGTGCGACGTTTGTGATAAGAGTTTTAACGATTGGGCCTATATTAAGAAACATAAGCGGATACATACCGGAGAGAAACCATATCAGTGCGACGTGTGTGGCAAATGTTTTGTTGTTTTAGACGTTCTACTTGTTCATAAACGTACACATACGGGAGAGAAACCCTATAAATGCAACGTCTGTAGTAAGAGTTTCAGTGCCGTTTGCGCTTTAAAGACTCATAAACGTGTACATACCGGTGAGAAACCGTATCAGTGTGACGTTTGCAGTAGATTCTTCAGCGAATTGGGTTCTTTGAGAAGACACCAGCGCGGACATACCGGTGAGAAGCCGTATCTGTGTGACGTTTGTCATAAAAGTTTCAGGCAATCGTCGATGTTGAAAGAACATCAGCGCATACATACCGGAGAGAAACCGTATCAGTGTTACGAATGTGATAAACGATTCAGTCGAACTCAACACCTCAAAACGCACTTAAAGGGAGTTCATAAGAAACCTTTGATTTACAAATGCACGAACTGCGAAGAGATATTTAATTTCAAACGTGATTTAAATTGGCATAACCAAGACGTCCATAAAGCTCCAAAGTGAAAGTTTCATTCAAAAAACATTGTAGCTTATTATTATTATTATTTTTTTTGTACCTAATAAATATCGTCATATAAAAAAATTGGTTGTCTGTAAAGTCGGTTTACGGACGATAGTTTTACGTGATAACGTATTCCGTAATACATAACCTAAACCTCCCAAAATTTGGTTTCAATCTGCTTATCCTTGGTGTCGGAATGATAAGAAATGTCAAAAGTGACGTTTGCAACTGTCAAAGTATTATGTTCTAATAATAATTAGTTATTCCAATACTTAACTTAGAAGGCGTTGCATTTCACAAAATACTAATGTCAAAAAATTGAATTAAACATTAGAAATGCAGCCGTTTTCATGTTAAGACAAGACATACGTTATCTTCTAATTTCCATGTACGGCAAACAAAGACGACCGACCGCGTCGCGCCATGCATTAGACAACATTGCATTTATATTTTATACAGCTATTTTTCTATATAAATTTGTATAAAAAAACTGTTTAGGCAAATTCTGTTATACGAAATCTATGTAAAATGTTCTCCTCTTTCGTTTAAGACTGGTTTCAAACCGATCTGATTTAAATTGAGCGAGAAATTAGCAAAAAGCACGCACAGGGTCAGGCGGAACGTTACGCGTTACGAACGTTAGGAACGTTACACTTTTTCGTGCATGCAGCCGGTGTTTTATCAATTTATAAGATTGGTGATTCATCAATTTATAAGACGTTATCACGTCAAAAATATTAGCTTTTCAATTGATGATAGAGAACCCAGTCAGATTCTTTAATATAAAGCCCAACCCCTTAACGCAGTTCAAAACACCGTCTACAACCGTTGAATAAAACATGAAAAAGCGACAAGTAATTGAAGCAGAAGGGTTAAAAGTCGCGATATTGTGTCGATTCTGTTTAACGACGACTGGCGTTATACTTATTTATAGCGGTTCAATCAATCTTGGATTACAATAGTTAAATTATAGAAATACGTTTTTCCTGTTTGAAACTGTAAAATTAATATAATGGAAGAATTATCGGTAAATGGGTTCGGCTTTGATACAATGTGTCGTTTGTGCTTATCAAGAAACGATGCGACGCTAAATATATTTGTCTTTTCTTCTGGATTGATGGGCCAAGTAGCTGACATAGTTATGAAGTGTGCTCCAGTTCAGGTAAGTTCGTTTTCAAAGAGTGTCGGTTTCAGAATGTTCATATATCTATAAATTATATTATAAATATACTTTCTTAGATAACGAGATGCGATGAGATGCCGAATTTCATTTGCCAATCATGTTACACACAACTGGAGAAAAGTCATCAGTTCCAGATGCAAGTAGTGCAAGCTGACAAAACACTGCGACGCTATCTACAGCAACTTCGAACTTCTAACAAACAAATCAAGGCTGAATGTAGCGTTCAAGGGCCTTCTGAGGCTTCTATAATCCATAACACGATGAAATTAGAATTTCAGGACGTGCTTGATATGAATGTCAATTTGAAAGAGGAGATGCCTGCAAATTATACTTCGTCATGCAAAATTAGCGAGGACGTGTCTTTAAAATCTGAAATTAAAGAAACACTCACAGACGATGGTTCATTAAATGCAGCGGAATGTACTGCCAACTTAATAGACACGTCATCTAATGAGGATGACGACGATATTGGAATCACGTGTAAAGACTCGGAGATCGAAGTACAATCGGAGAATCGTTTAGCTAATTTAACAGAGCATTTTGCTAAACGTGAAAATGGGAAAAAAAATACCTCGGCAAAACATAATAAACACGAAAAATCCAATAAAATGAAGTATAAGTGCGACATTTGCAATAAATGTTTCGGTCAAAAGTCAGTTTTAAACAGTCACAAACGTACACACACTGGAGAAAAACCATATCAGTGTGACGTTTGTAATAAGTGTTTCAACAATTCAAATACGTTCAAAATACACCAGCGCATACATTCTGGTGAGAAACCGTATGAATGTGACATCTGTAAAAGCAATTTCATCAACATAAGCAATTTGAAATCGCATAAGCGTCTACATACTGGTGAGAAACCGTTCAAGTGTGACGTTTGTAATAAGGATTTCGGCAGATCGGGTGAACTGATAAATCACCAGCGCGTACATACTGGTGAGAAACCGTATGAATGTAATCTTTGTAACAAGAGTTTCAGTTCTTTTGGTCATTTGAAAAACCATAACCGCATACATACGGGTGAGAAACCGTATATGTGTGACGTTTGTGGCAAGTGTTTCACTGAATCGAGTCAAATGAAAAGACACCGACGCGTACATACAGGTGAGAAGACGTATCGGTGCGACGTTTGTGATAAGAGTTTTAATGATTCGACCCATTTAAAAAAACATCAACGTGTACATACCGGTGAGAGACCGTATCATTGTGACGTTTGCATAAAGAGTTTCAGACAATTAGCACATTTGAGAACACATCAGCGCTTACATACGGGTGAGACGCCCTATCAGTGTGAGGTTTGTAAAAAGAGTTTCAGACAACTCGATAGTTTGAGGGAACATCAACGTGTACATACAGGAGATAAACCGTATCAGTGTGAGGAATGTGATAAACGATTCTCACGAAATCAACACCTAAAAACGCATTTAAAGGGGGTGCATAAGAAATCTATGATTTATAAATGCACAACATGCGAAGAGACATTTAAAATGAAACGTGATTTAAATTGGCATACTCAAAATATTCACAAGTGAAATTATCATTTTAAAACTAATTGTAATGTAATTTATATACAGGGTGTCCCACGACATGACTGCCATAGCTTGGGACTGTGTTGCTGGGGTGATTTCAAGTCAAAAATGTCTAATGAACATAATATACCCGGAACGCTATCCTAACTGAGCTAGAAGCATTTGAAATTTTAAATAAGTAAGCCCACTAATGCAGGTATTAGGTTCGGCTGTTGATTTTGTTATTATTAAAAAGACCAGGTGGCTGTGAATCACCATTAGTATTTATTCGTGCTGATCCTGAGACTCTTTGCAGAGCTACCACTTCATTTCTAAGAAGAGCTAGACTGTATACAGCAACTGTTTTGAGCAACTAATTCAATAAAGCGATTTCTTTTTAAATGGTTTTTAAATTAGTAGGGAATTCTTACTACTACTTATCTAAAATTTCAAATGCTTCTAGCTCAGTTAGGATAGCGTTCCGGGTATATGTTCATTAGACATTTTTGACTTGAAATCACCCCAGCAACATAGTCCCAGGCTATGGCAGTCATGTCGTGGGACAAATATATATTATTTTTCTTTTGTAATCGATACATATTTAAATAAAAATATATCTCTAAAATGCATTTCTTAACGAAATTTTTATATTCATTATCTCTGTCTATCCGATTTTAGTTAGAGATTCACTATACTGTTTGTTTTAATCACGAAGTCTGTAACCAGGAGACCCAGCAATATAATTTGGCGCATAAAAAAATTTAGATAAATTGTAAATAGCAAGGGCCACAACAGACGAAAAAAGATCTTTTTGTTGCGGAAATGAAAGAACTTTTTTTTGCTCTCCAAATTTTTGGCCCCCGGTCAAAGTTTCATCAGCAATGTGGCCCGATGATCAAAAGATTTGTTGCCCGCCCCTGTTCTTGAGCATAAGTCTGAAACTATAATTTTTAGAATAGTAGAATAGTTCTTTATTTGTAGAGCCAAGTATGGGTACAGTCGTCAAAACAATTAGATGAAAAAATCAAAGTATATCTGAGATATTATAAGGCAAGTTCCTGCAAGATTTGCTTTTAACTTTTTTTAAACTGTTTAAAGTCGGTTATTTCAATAACAGTTATAAAATAACCGTTCGGATTATTTCGTCTCAACATTATTCCGTACTATAAACAATGCGGGAGACGGTTGCCCGTATGCGTCTTTAACCTATGCCTTTTATTTCTAAAAAAAATAAACTTTCAAAAAATGGAAGTACCTATGCAGTATACGGGCCTCCAAGGTAATTAATTAATCATAAAAAAGATTTCGAAATATGAAGTTGCAGCAGGTTTTAATGTTAGTAGTGTAATATATCTGTAACCTTATATCAAAATTGCTTATCTTCGATGTTCTCAAGCTAAGAAACTGACTTTATTTAAAATATGATTTTGGTCTCCTGAATACATACTCCAAATAATGCGGTTTCCTACCCGAACACCTGTTAGCCCAAGATCCCAGAGCCGCCAGACACAATCTATTTTTAAATAAATGAAACCTTACGTTTTGAGTAGTGTTTTATGTACTTAGAACGCTTGGCGTACCTCCATCATTGAGTCTGTGACAAATGTACAGGTACCAGGTGAGAAAGGTGAGTAAAAATAAGAGTCAATGGCTGATATTTATATGTTTTGTAAAATATCACTATAAATAAGTATCCAGTATCGCCAGTCACTTTCCGCTGACCACAACTTCTGACAGACGCTTTAAAGCTCAAAGAAAAATTAATGAACTTCACTTATTTTTAAATGCTTGATTTTTATGTTTTTCTCTGAGCTTTAAAGCGTCTGTCAGAAGTTGTGGTCAGCGGAAAGTGACTGGCGATACTGGATAGTAAATTTATAGTGATATTTTACAAAACAAATATAAATATCAGCCATTTAAATTTAAATTAAGTGACTCTTATTTTTACTCACCTGGTACCTGTACATTTGTCAGACTCAATGATGGAGGTACGCCAAGCGTTCTAAGTACATAAAACACTACTCAAAACGTAAGGTTCCATTTATTTAAAAATAGATTGTGTCTGGCGGCTCTGGGATCTTACTCTATGTATAATTACAGTGAATTACGTCACATTAAAGAAGGCTATTCTTTTTACATATGATCACAATTTGTATTAATACACCAAGATTATTTACGAAACAAATGGGTTTAAAGTCGACAATATAGATATTAGTGATTCAAGAACTGAATGGTAGCTGACTTTATAATATATTTTTTGTGAACATTTTCTAATATAATGGAAGAAATATTGGTGAATGCCAAAGGCATAAGTACAATGTGTCGATTGTGCTTATCAAAAAACGTTACAGCGTTAAATATATTTACATTTTCAACCAGATTAATGGACCTAGTAGCGGATGTAATTATGAAGTGTGCTCCGGTTCAGGTACGTTCGATTTAGAAGATGCGGTTCGCAAATGTTTTGTCTATTGCAAAATTCATTATAGTTTATAAATACTTTCTTACAATCAGTGACATTTAACTTTTAGGTACCTGGGCTTGATTATTTTAACAAATGTTTTTGAATTGATTAAAAGTTGCCGGGAGCAAAAATTAATTTTTTGAAACAAAAACGATTTAAAATTTTCATTCTATATGATTATGCATTTCAAATCTTTGATTAACGTCATCTGTTGTAATATTGAAATATAATTTATTTTTTTGTCAATATACAGTCAAAAAAATTGGTCGACAATTTTAATTATGCATTTCGTCAAGATTTTTCAAATTTGGAAAATATATTAATAATAATGCGTTTAACGTCCGTTTCTCGACTTTATGTCATAACAGACGCCATTCGCACCATTACTATTTTTTTTCTACCACACTTCCCGTTATGTTCTACAATTTTTAAACTTCAACTCAATTAATAGCAATGGTCGAATTAAGGGCTTTTTAGGAAATTAAGGATAAGGTAGGCAAATTTTGAGCATAGGAATTTGACAGGTAATCGGCCATGGCCTTGAATAATGAACCATCTCGATATTTATCTGGAATTATTGAGGGAAACCATGGAAAACCTCAACAAGATGGCCGGTTTAGGAATAGGTCATATGCATAAAACTCCAAATTGGTTAAAATTTTTATTTCGAAATATATTTTAGTTCTTGATCATAACGTAATGATTATTTTATTAATCTAATCACTGAAAAAATACAAATAATAAAAAAGAAATGTAGAAAATAAGCGCTATTTTCGAATTTTCAAAACGCATCGTGACGTCAGAGTATATATCAACAACAGTTTTCATGACGACTGTGTCGTCTCACAGTAAGATTATGTCAGTATTTAGAGAAAACAACAAATATACTTCATTTAGAACATTGACAATTTGACATCAAGGTTGGCATGCAATATGCATCGTATATCATGACGTCACATAAGCCCGCGAACATGGCCGATTGTTTAAACTGTCTATTTTTGAATGTGGAATTTAATATTTTTTTTCTTATGATAATATTACATTTTTAAATGATTATCAATTTTTTTCCGTATTATGGTTGACTAAATAATCTATTAAAAATATAAAAAAAAATCATGCATATGACCTATTACCGTCTCTCGGCGAGAGGCAGTAGGAAAAAGTCCTAGTCACAATCTGCCCCCGCCGGGATTCGAACCCCGAATGCGAGTCTAGTGCTCTCACCGCTACGCCACCCCGCTCGGAAAATAAATTGCCTACTTTTTATGTTATTCTCGAAACTGGATAGAAAATATTAGCAATGTCACATAATCATAGATTTTTTTTATAAATTGCATAAATTATTTACAATTATCTCCCGATTCTCAGATAACGAGATGCGATGAGATGCCGAATTTCATCTGCCAATCATGTTACGCTCAACTGGAGAAAAGTCATCAGTTCCAGATCCAAGTAGTGGAGGCTGACAAAACATTGCGACGCTATCTACAGCAACTAAAAATTTCAAACAAGCAAATCAAGACTGAATCTTCCATTCAGGGACCTTCTGAAGATTCTTCATTCCATAACACTAATGCAAACATCACCATGAAATGTGAATCTTCAGAACTTCAAAACGTGTTTGACATGAATGTCGACTTGAAAGAGGAGTTTAGCGAGGAAATATCTTTGAAATCTGAAATTAAAGAAGCACCTGGAGAGGATAATTCATTAATTCCAACTGAATCCGCTGCTAAGTTAATAGACACTTCATCTAATGACGGTGATGGTGGTTTTGAACTCAAGTATGAAGACTCAGAGATCGAAGAACAATCGGAGAACTTCTCAGGTCTTCGTTTTGCTGAAGCAAAATGTTTTACTAAAGGTAAAACTGGAAACAAAAATGCCACGACAAAACACAAGAAGCGCGAAAACTCAACAAAACTAAAACACAAATGTGAAGTTTGCAATAAATGTTTCGGCCAATGGTCAATATTAAATAATCACAGACGGACACATACCGGTGAGAAACCATATCAGTGTGACGTTTGTAGTAAGAGTTTCAGACAATTAGGTCATTTGAAAACACATCAGCTTATGCATACTAATGAGAAACCACATAAATGTAACATCTGTAAAAAGGCCTTCTCACTTATGTCTAGATTGAGGGTTCATAAACGCGTGCATACTGGTGAGAAACCATTTCAGTGTGACGTTTGCATTAAATGTTTCAGCGATGCGAGTACGTTTAGACTACACCAACTTAGACATACCGGTGAGAAACCGTTTGAATGCAACATCTGTAAAAGGGGTTTCGTCTCCCGTAGCCTTTTGAAGACACATAAGCGTACACATACTGGTGAGAAACCGTATCAGTGTGAAGTTTGCAATAAATGTTTCGTCAATTCAAGTACTTATAGGTTGCATCAGCGCATACATACCGGTGAGAAACCGTATGAATGTGACGTTTGTAAAAAGGGTTTTGTCTCTATTAGCAGTCTCAGGAATCATCAGAAGTTGCATATTGGTGAGAAACCATATCAGTGTGTGGTTTGTAATAAGTGTTTCGGCAGATCTGCTGAATTGATTCAACACAATCGTGTACATACTGGTGAGAAACCGTACGGATGTAACCTTTGTCACAAGAGTTTCAGCTCGTTTGACCATATGAATAAACATAAACGTACACACACTGGTGAGAAACCGTATCTGTGTGACGTTTGTGGTAAGTGTTTCACTGAATTAAGTCAATTAAAAAGACACCTGTTGGTACACAGCGGCGAGAAAATACATCGGTGCGCCGTTTGTGATATGAGTTTTAACGATCCGTTCAAATTAAAAAGACATCTGCATGTACATACCAATGAGAAACCGTATCAGTGTGACGTTTGTAATATGAGTTTCGGCCAGTTGGGCTATTTGAGGAAACATCGACGCGTACATACTGATGAAAAGCCACATCAGTGTGACATTTGTAAAAAGAGTTTCAGACAATTAGATAGTTTAAGAGAACATCAACGTGTACATACAGGCGAGAAACCGTATCAGTGTGAGGAATGCGATAAACGATTCGCACGGATTCAACACCTCAAAACGCATTTCAAAGGCGTTCATAAGAAATCTATGACTTACAAATGCACAGTCTGCGTTGAGACATTTAAAATGAAACGGGACTTAAATCGACATATTCAAGACGCTCATGATGTTCCCAAGTGAATGTGTAATTCTAAACAATTTGTAAAATAAGTAATTAATAATAATAATAAATTCCGATGAGTATTTGGAAAGAATTCCGTGGCATAAGGATCGAAAATGAAGCAATACTGAGATTTTTTTAAACTTGCATTTAATACTAACGTTTCGATACGTTTTGTATCATCTTCAGAGTGTTCAAATGCTGTCACATGTTATCAGTATATTGTATTTTCGATCCTTATGCCACCGAATTCTTTCCAAATACTCATCATTAACTTCAATGGATCACAGTTCCTCTATTTATTGAATAGAGTCAATCTTCAAATAATAAATTCCTTTAACTCCTAAGTGGAGCAAAGAGCCTCTACGAAAATTTTGAATCTAGTCCTATCTTTTGCCATATTTTTGTGTTGAAGCCAGGTTCCTTGTTCCATAACTTCTTCACGAACAGTTCTTCTCCAAGATATTTTTGGTCTTCCTCTTTTTCGGTATCCCTGTGGGTTCCAATCCAAGGCTCTCTTTGCTATGTCGTCATCTGTATTTCGTAGCGTGTGTCCTATCCAATTCCATTTTCTACGTTTTATAGTTATACAGATTTGTTCAAGACATGCACCTTTCCCAAGTTTGTTGTTAGAGACGTGTTCATACCATTTCACCTTGAGGATTGATCTGAGGCATTTGTTTATAAAGATTTGCAGTTTAGTTGTTATGGCTTTCGTCACTTAATAATAATAATAATTTAACGTCCGTTTCTCGATCTTACGTCATAACAGACGCCATTCGCACCATTACTATTTTCGATCTATCGCACTTCCCGTTATTTTCTATACTTTTAAACTTCCACTCTATTAATAGCAATGGGCAAATGAAGGAATAATAGGACATTAGGATAAGGCAGGCAAATTTTCAGCATAGCAGTTTTACAAGTAATAGGCCATGGCCTTGAATAAGGAACCATCTCGATATTTATCTGGAATTATTGAGGGAACCATGGAAAATGTCAACAAGATGGCCGATGCAGGAATTACCGTTTCTCGGCGAGAGGCAGCAGGAAAAAATCCCAGCCACATCTGCTCCCGTCGGGATTCGAACCCGGTACCTCCCGAATGCGAGTTTAGTGCCCTCGCCACTACGACACCCCGCTCGGGTAAGCAATTAAACAGGGCGGTTCAGTTTTAGCATTAAATATTTTGACAAGATATTTTCCTTGTCATTCTATAAATGGCATTCGAAGCATTTACGAACAACAGTGTGGAGACATATAATAGATTTCACATGTATATTGATGAATGGAAATATATTTTTTTTTAAAAACTGAATTCCTAATTATTTATTGATATTAATCATTTTATTAACCTAACAATATCCTCCGAGAAAAAACTACAAATCGAACAAACTTTTTGCATGCATACCCCTTCTATATGGCTGGCAATAAGATTACTACTGAATTTATTTAAGAAAAAATTTGGGAGAAATTTCGTTAAGGTAAAGTGGGGTAACATCGGACCGGTTTTTGTGAAGTTCCATTTTTAACACATTTATTTTTATGTCCTTTTTTTAAATATTTAACATATATTGGTATCAAAGCAAAGTAGAGTTAATACTCTATAATTTGTATTGAAAAAACACCAATTTTTCTTGGAAATTTTAATTTATATAGAAAATTGTAACAAACTGTATTCACTGCGAACTTGCCCCGCATCCGGGGCAAGTTCGTAAACGGCTATTTAAAACCAATTGAAATGTATGCAAATTGGAATAATTTATTAAACATTTATAGAAGTTGTACTACATAATGAATATATTATAATACGGTTATTCTCCGCATGAATGAGAGACATCTCTATGGATAGCCTCATATTAATTTAATACAGGTTTCTAACTATTAGCTATTATTTTCTCATTTATGTATAAATAAATATAGACCGATTAAGATCTTGCCCCGTTTACGATCTTACCCCACTGTACCTTACAAGAATTTCGCGCAAATGTGTTTCACATCTGCCCGGCGTTTCACGACGGCTACATTTTTTTTTTTACTAGCCTGAATACTGCCCTAAAAAGGCAAAGGGCAGTAAGTGACATTTGAATGAGTTCATACTGAAACCAACGGACAGCAGTAAGTGCTGCAGCAATAATTTTATTGTCTTTAAGAAATGTTTCCCCCATGTTTTGGTTTCCATAATCTAAAATTCTGGACGGTTAGTACATTTTTAGTAAATCTTGATTTACTCAAATTCATAAGTTGGTCACTTACTGCCTTTTACCTTTTTACGGCAGTATAGCAGCAAAGTATGAGCTTCTACAGATTGTTTTGATTATACACAGAAATTACAATTATGGTATTTTGGTAATACCGCGTCTGTCTGTCTGAACGCGATAAACTCAAAACTACCAAACGATTTTCACTAATAAAAAGAGCGATAAATGAGAATTTGTAAATATTTTCTACAAAATGGCTGAACTATGACGGTATTTTGTCAAAAAAAAAACTGTTTTCGTACGCTTACATGGCTAACGCTCGCCAAATCTTTAAAGATACATCAAAACAATAGTTCTACTGTGTAGATGGGTAGGTCAACTCAAATATTTCCAGAACAGTTTTGCATCCGGGTGAATCGCGACGGGCCACTAGTTGACAATAATAGTGAAAGTTCAGTATATCTACATTATATAATTTTCATAATAAAATGGAGGAAATATCGATAAATGGGTTGGGCTTAAATACAATGTGTAGATTGTGCTTATCAAGAGGAGCTGCGACGTTAGATATATTTGCCTTTTCAAATAGATTGATGAACAAATTATCTGATGTAATTATGAAGTGTGCTCCGGTTCAGGTAAGATGTTTACTCAGATTATTTCAAATTATTATAGTCTTATTCTATTTTATAAATACGCCTTTCAAATTAAAATTAAAGTATTTTTATTCTTCTAGCTACTGGTTTATAATAATTTTGTTTATTACAATTTAGCTTTTTATCTATCTATGAGAACGCATCAGTTATAGTCCGGGGGCCAGTAACAGGTTTTTCTTACCAATTTCCGCATGCCTCAAAGACTCGTAAAAAGCTTTAGACAGTTGGACTATGTAGCATCGTGGCCGTCAGCTGCGGCACTATTGGGGGAATAGGTAGCTTTATAGCTTCGGAAATATTTTGAAAATAAAGAAATCAGCCGCTCTTTTGTTTCATAAATCTGTCAGAAATAAACTAGTTCGGCATGCTTAGATTAATTTTTACATGACGTGGAACATAATATTATGTAGCTAACCATGGCAACGAATAGCAAATATCATATTGAATACGATCCATTACCCGCGCGATATCAGAAATTCTTTATTTTAATAAAATGTCAACATTTTTGAAGTGGTCCCGTCACCCAATTGGCTGGAATTTTTGTGTATTTTGTCAGAAGAAAAGTTCAACTTAAAATGAATCAACGAAGATTTGTGCAAGTGCCGTAATATACTCACTATTCGAAAAAAATATAATTTAGCAGCAAGAGATGTAATACTTCCTGAACAACCTAATGATTTTCAACTGTATCATAGCGATTGCTATCGACGCTTTACAGCTTTACCGCCAAAATATCGACGTTCCCAACTTTCTCTTCTACCACACCCTTTTTTGTATCAGCTGACAATCTTTCCCCCAATATACAAGCAGCTGACGATTTTATTTATTTTAAATATTATAAAAACTACCTTTTGACAAAGTTTCATGTGATAGGGAATGACTGAATTCATATTAATTTCGTCAAGTTCGTAAGATCAGCTGACGTAACATCCACCATCGTACAGCCAGCTGACGTTTTTTTTTTATGAAAGATCATTAATAACTATCTTTTGACAAGTTTTCAATCGATAGGTAATGATAAAAAATATTATTCAAATAAATAAAATTACCGACCAATTTTTTTTAGACTATACCTATATTGACAAAAAATAATAAATTATAAATCAATATTTCACTAGATGACGTTTCGAAATAATCTAAAAAATATATAAATTAATTAGTATAATATCTACTTTCTAATAGAATGGAGTTTGAATTATGTATCGAATTTTAATGAAAAATTAATAACGAACAGTTTTTTGATAAGTAGTCATGGATACCTATGTACCTAACAGACGTTTGTCAAAGATTTGGATAAAAAAAATATTATCTTTTTAACCGTGCGTGGGAGGCTATTCCACCGATACTGGCGCAGCTGACGGCCACTATGCTATATGGTACTACTGTCTGAGCATTTTGCGAGATTTTCAGCCGCGCGGAAATGGACGACCTAAATAGGTCGCTGGCCCCCGGACCATTAATTTCAATTATTTATTATAAAAAATAATTACTTTATATTTACTTTTTATATATACATTCAATGAAAACAAAAAAATTTGATAATATTCCCTTCCTTCATTTTCTAATAGTTTTTTTAAAAACGACAATTATTTCTTTTTATATTTTGATATTGACATTTACCTGTTAAACTACTGACTTATTTTTATATTTCGTTACAAATTTTCGAATTTAGAAAATAAATTAATTAATAATAAAAAAATCGCAGGACTGTAGACAAATATATTAGATTTATTTAATTTACGACGTTTCGTTTACATATTTAGACTTTCTCTAAGAAAATTAAAATAATAAATTTTCTTATACTTGCAAAAATATAAATCTATAGAAGAAACGTCGTCCATTAAATAAATCTAATATTTTTGTCCACAATCCTGCGATTTTTCTTATTATTATTATCACAATGGACACGACATCTAATAAAGAAATAAATTGTTTAGTATTTAAGAAAGTCTACTCACAATAGATACTTTTTACAAAATGGCACAAAACATTTTTTTTACAAACATTCTCGATTCTCAGATAACGCAATGCGACGAGATGCCGAATTTCATTTGCCAATCATGCTACACTCAACTGGAAAAAAGCCATCACTTCCAGAAGCAAGTCGTACAGTCTGACAAAAAACTGCGCCGCTATGTACAGCAACTACGAATTTCTAACAAACAAATCAAAACCGAATGTCCGATTCCTGAGTCTTCTGAGGATCCCTCAATCCAGGACACGATGAAATGTGAATCTTTAGAACCCCAAGACGCGTTTGATATTGATATCGACTTGAAAGAGGAAGCTCCAACAAATTATGCTTCGGGTTGCAAAATAAGCGAGGAAATGTCTTTAAAATCTGAAATTAAAGAGCCACCTACAGACGATGATTCACCAATTCCAACCGAATGTACAGATAACTTAATAGACACTTTGTCTGGAGGTGACGACGGTTTTGAAATCAGTCGTGAAAATTCAGATATGGAAGAATCAGGTTTTAGCTTAGCTAATATAACAGAATATTTAGCCAAACGTGAAGAACATGGAAACAAAAACACTTCGATAAAACGGAAGAAGCACGGAAAAGCAAATAACATAAAATATAAGTGTGACGTTTGTAATAAATGTTTCAGTTATTCTTACAGTTATAAAATACACCAACGTATGCATACTGGTGAGAAACCACATGAATGTAACATCTGCAAAAGGGCTTTCACATCTTTGGGCAATTTGAACGCTCATAAACGTGTACACACTGGTGAGAAGCCATTTAAATGCGACGTTTGTAATAGTTCTTTCAGAAATTCAAACACTTTAAGAGTACACCAGCGGATACATAACGGTGAGAAACCATATCAATGTAACATTTGTAATAAGGGTTTCACTTCTATAAGCTATTTGAAAATTCACAACCGTATACATACTGGTGAGAAGCCATATCGGTGTGACGTTTGTAACAAATGTTTCAGTGATTCAAGTACTTGTAGAAAACACGAACGCCTACATACTGGTGAGAGACCGTATGAGTGTGACATTTGTAAACGACATTTCACCACCATGGGCAATTTAAAGGCTCACAACAGTGTTCATACTGGTGAGAAGCCGTTTAAGTGCGACTTTTGCGATAAGTGTTTCGGCAGATCGGGCGAATTGGTACAACACCAGCGCGTACATACTGGTGAGAAACCGTATGAATGTAATGTTTGCAGCAGGAGTTTCAGTTCAATTGGTCGTTTGAAAAAACATCACCGCATACATACAGGTGAGAAACCGAGTATGTGTGACGTTTGTGGCAAGTGTTTCACTGAACTGAGTCAAATGAAAAGTCACCGGCTAGTACATACCGGTGAGAAATTGTATCAGTGCGACGAATGCGATAAGAGTTTTAAAGATTCGACCCACTTAAAAAAGCATAAACGCGTACATACTGGTGAGAGACCGTATCATTGCGACGCTTGTATAAAGAGTTTCAAACAATTAGCACATTTGAGAACACATCAACGATTGCATACTGGTGAGAAACCATATCAGTGTGACATTTGTGATAAGAGTTTCAGACAATTAGATAGTTTGAGAGAACATCAACGTGTACATACAGGGGACAAACCATATCAGTGTGGCGAATGTGATAAACGGTTCGCGCGAAATCAGCACCTCAAGACGCATTTAAAGGGAGTTCATAACAAATCAATGGTTTACAAATGCACAACTTGCGAAAAGACATTTAAAATGAAACGGGATTTGAACTGGCATATCCAGGAGCTTCATAATGTTCCCAAATGAAGTTATCATTATCCAAGTGTGTAGGCTTTCACGGCCGGTGTTGTTCCAAACTTTCTTGGTTTCCGGGCTTGTATTAGAGATGGGAAAAACGGGTCTTTTTAGTGATCTGCATCTTTGCATCTGGATCCCGTATGTGAGCCGGCTCCCTGAACCGGTTCAAAAAGCGCCGAGTTCTGAATATGTTATTCGAGTCAAATGAGTCACTGAGTTAGTTGAGTCAATCATATCACGTAATATTATGCCAGTGACTGACTCACATATTATAAGGCGGGGTTTTACAGGTTGCTACTTGCTGTTACAGAAAGCATGCAATACAATACCTTAAATAGTTGTAACTTAAGTGAAACACTGTAATAACTGTACCGCCTGTGCGTAGTGTGTACACTGTATAATGTGTACCTGTATAGAATGCGTAGCCAAACATATGATGCATGAGTCATTTGAGCTGACAGATACTTATTGCTTCTGTGTGTTAAAGTGTTTCACTGAGTTATGCGGATTCGTTGATCCGTCGGCTCATAAAAAAGTGAGTCGGCTCTCATGGATCTTCTGTCGGAGTCGGCTCTTTGAACCGGTTCAGATCTGAGTTGCCCAACCCTAGCTTGTATGCCGTGGTCCACTGGTATTACTACTTGTAGTAATACCAATGGACCACGGCATACAAGCCCGGAAACCAAGAAGATTTGGAAGTTATCGTTCGTTACAAAGTTAAATGTAATTTAAACAAAATATATTACATTTCTGTATTTGTAAGTTCTTAATGAAATTTCGACTTTAGGAATCATTCACATTATCATACAGGGTGTCCCACGACATGACTGCCATAGTCTGGGACTATGTTGCTGGAGTGATTTCAAGTCAAAAATGTCTAATGAACATATACCCGGAACGCTATCCTAATTGAACTAGAAGCATTTGAAATTTTAGATAAGTAGTAGTAGGAATTCCCTACTAATTTAAAAACCATTTAAAAATAAATCGCTTTTTTGAATTAGTTGCTCAAAATATCCACCCAGTTGCTGTATGCATAGTCTAGCTCTTCTTAGAATTGAAGTAGTAGCTCTGCGAAGAGTCTCAGGATCAGCACGAATAAATACTAATGGTGATTCACAGCCACCTGGTCTTTTTAATAATAACAAAATAAACAGTCGGATCTAATACCTGCATTAGTGGGCTTACTTATTTAAAATTTCAAATGCTTCTAGCTCAGATAGAATAGCGTTCAGGGTATATGTTCATTAGACATTTTTGAATTGAAATCACCCCAGCAACACAGGCTATGGCAGTCATGTCGTGGGACATCCCGTATATAAAACGTACCAGCAAATTTATTGTGCCATGTTTTATTTAATTATTATGTTCCGACAAAAAATGAAATACGTGCATCATAATAAGAATTAATTAAATTTATATGTTCACTTACTTTTAATTTTTTTTTTTTAAACATAGATAATAATTTTTAATTTGTAAGTACTTAATACTTATTTTATTCTACATTACATGCGATTATTTGTATTACACTACATTGTTCAAATCTTTGTTATGATAAATTAATGTTTGATTTATGCTTTAATAAATATTTGTTTCTTAGAAAAAAAAATAAAAAAAAAATATATTAGATATCGTGTCCATCGATAATAGTTAGTAATTAATGTTTATTTTCATAATTATTGTTTTAAATAATTTTCAATTTTGTACTTGAAAAAGTCTAAATTTATAGACGAAACGTCGTACAATTATAAATATAACTTTTGTCCACAAACCTGCGAATTTTTTCTTATTAACTATTATCGATGGACACGATATCTAATATATATTTTCAACCGAGGGGTTTTATAAACTACATTGGCTTTAATTATGGACACCAGGTACGTAAGATAATTAAAGAATGGTTTAACTCGTCAAAAAAACTAGCAAATTTTAATAATAGACGTATTTTTCTTTTACAATGCCGGTATCATGGAGTTTATCCCAAGCACATAACTAATAATCACAAAAGTATTGATTCGTTGCTACTTGAATCACACCCGTTCAAAAAAGAAGCTGAAAAACTTGGTAAGGATTTTTCAAGAAGGATTTTAAATCTAGAAATAAAAATAACACTATGGAAAATTGAAAAACTGGGTTCATTAAATCGTAGACTCGGTGAGTCATTAAAGGAATTAATTCCAACAGAGTTGTTTAATGAATGTCAAAGTTTGAAAAACAGAAAATATGAGTTTGAATTTAAAAGAATAAAACAGTCGAACATCAACAAATTAAATAACTTATGCCAAGATAAATCACCAATACTTACTAATACTCATGAAAAATCTTGTATCTACAATTTTACAAATACTCAGTTACCAGAGGATGTGAAGAGGATTCTATGTCTGGAACCAAATTTTGGAATACCAATTACAAACAAGGAAGTTCCGTCACATGTGTTAATTAAAGATTTAGAATATGGGTTTGATTTTCTTGATATAGAAGGTGCAGATGCAACAACATTAGCAGAAGAGAAAAACAATTTAAGATCAAGGGCCATCAATGTAATTCATAATTTTTACAAGTATGATAAGTGTGATAAAGATAACAGAAGTATTCTGAAAGATTATAAATCAACGAAAACATTTCTCAAAGACAACCAACATTTAATTATATCACGAGCGGATAAAGGTAATAGTACTGTGATTATGGAAAAAGATGAATACACTACGGTAATGAAAACAATGGTGGGAGATATTTCTACATATAAATTGCTCAACAAAGATCCTACTACTCAATTCCAAAATAGGAGTAATGTTTTAGTATCCAAGATGAAGGAGAAAAATCTCATTGACAAAGATACCGAGAAACAATTAAAAACACATAATGCAGTTCCACCGAAACTTTATGGCTTGAGAAAAGTTCATAAACAAGGTTGCAAGCTAAGACCTGTAGTAAATTGCATTGGGTCTCCTTGTTATAAGTTGGCGAAGTGTTTACATCAATTATTAAGTCCGTTAATTACAGACTTTAAACATAACGTAAAGAACTCGTATTGTTTTGTTGAATCTTTAAGAGGAATTAAGTTGGATCCGAATTATAATCTGGTGTCTTTAGATGTAACATCCCTTTTCACAAATATACCTAAAGAATTGGTCTTAAAAATTGTTAAAGAAAATTGGCACACGTGGTCAAAGAAAATTAACATAACTCTTGACTTGCTCATTGAACTTATTTGTTTTTGTTTTGACACAAGTTACTTTAGCTACGATAATCATTTCTACCTCCAACTTGATGGCAGCGCAATGGGAAACCCAGTAAGTCTTGTCTTAGCCAACATCGTGATGGACTACGTAGTTTCCAAAGTATTGGAAACTTTACCATATAAAATTCCGATACTAAAAGTTTATGTGGACGACACTTTCATTGCAGTTCCTGATAATAAAATTGATGACTTATTGCAAAGGTTTAATCAGTTTAATGAGAAGATCCAATTCACTATGGAGAAGGAAGTTGATAAATCAATCCCATTTTTAGACACATTAGTAACACGTTCAGCTTCAGGAGAATTAAGAACGAATTGGTATATGAAACCATCTCATTCAGGCAGGCTTCTGAATTATCGCTCAAACCATTCAGTACAGCAGAAAATTAGTGTTATAAAAAGCTTGTTACACAGGGTAACAAGATTAAGTCACCAAGATTACCATAATGACAATTTTAAGAAAGTTGAAAATATCTTAAAAGCTAATAATTACCCTGTCAAGTTTATTCATCAATGCATCAATAAGTTTATACAAGACCAAAATCACCTGAATAACACGTTGGATACTGTGGCTGAAAGAACTAACTCTACCAAGATGTATGTTAGATTTCCATTCGTCAAGAACTTATCCTACAAGATCAACAGACTATTTTCTAACACAAATATCAAGTTGGTGTTTTATAACTTAAATAAATTAGACAGATTATTCACAAGTCTTAAAGATAAAACACCTATTTTACATCAATCTAATATCATTTACAAAATACCTTGTGAATGTAGTAAGTGTTATGTGGGGCAAACAAGACAGTTACTAAAACATAGAATTTACCAACACAGAATGGACTGTAGAAACAATAATTTATTAAGTGATAATAAGACCGCGTTGTCATCTCATCATTTCGACACTGGACATAAATTTCTATTTAACGAAGTTCAAATATTAGATAAAGAGTCAAATTGGAAAAAACGTAATATCAGTGAAATGTGTTTTATTAGAAAAAACAATTCTATTAATTATAGAACAGACACTCAAAATTTAAGTAGTCAGTACAACTATATTATGAAATTGAACTAACTTACGAATTTTTAATTTTTTATTTTTAATTTTTATTTTTATTGTTTAAAACATTTATACATAAACTAGTTGCCATGTTTTTATCTTATGTACCTTAACTTTTGTTAATTGCTATGGTTAGTAATTAATGTTTATTTTCATAATTATTGTTTTAAATAATTTTCAATTTTGTACTTGAAAAAGTCTAAATTTATAGACGAAACGTCGTACAATTATAAATATAACTTTTGTCCACAAACCTGCGAATTTTTTCTTATTATAAAAAAAAAACTATTTAATTTTTATAATAAACAACTTCATCATTCATGAAAATCATTGAGAGATAAAATAAGCCCATGATAAATTATAATACTCGTAAGTACCATAATAAAAATTTTTTAAATTTTACGCTCTACTGAAACCATATACTTTTATTCTTTACCGGAGCATAGTAGTGATGTGTCCGCTCACTAAAAAGAGTCGTTCAAAGAAGTGACACTAGACAGTACGCACTACACAAGAGATGTGAACTGTCATCATGCATGCTCATGAGTCACGAAGCATTGCACAGCGCAATACACACTCAGCTCTGAGCTTATTTTAATATGATACTGATCTTATATTATTCGCATTTTGGATAAACTAAAAAGTATAATAAAAGCTTAACAACAATAATGTTTGTTGTTACAATATTATATCTTTGTCAACAACGTCAATGTGAATAGTTTAAGTCACTGTAAAAAGTGTGTCATTCAACATTAAACGATTCAGCAAAGATAGCTCCGTACGTGCAAAGTTCACTAGTGTATCTGTGCCCTGTGCTGTGTGCGCTCTGCAAATGTGCGAATGCAACAGTACAGAATAGCTCACCACAGAGCAATGGCGTTCGGAGTGAGTCATTCACAAAAAAAGAGCGTCTCGCTCCGCTCCGAGAAAGGAGTCAATCATTATGAATGACTCGCTCAGGAGCAACACATCACTAGAGCATAGGAATAAAATAGCAATCGAACACTTCTGGAAAACGTTTTTCGGATGTGTCACTCCTAAATCATCATATATATTAATACGCTAAGGTTAAAGATGTTTGCCTCCCTTTTTAGAAAAAACCACACAATTTCTCCACATAAATTATATATCATTTTACAGATAATTGCTTGCTCTACTGACATCGACAACTAAATAATTTATTATTGCTTTTGTTTTTGTAAATTAATTAAAATACAGCAACGCTGAACAACGTCTGCCATCTAACCTTCATATTGTAATACAACGGACACAATACTGCATACTGCCATCTGACGGTTTTAATTTTGAAACAGCGAGCAACGCTGAACAACGTCACAGCAATGCTGCATGATGCCATCTAACGGCTTAGCTCAACGCTTTTGCTACTTGCGCCTCTATATGACAATTTTAGTAAAATATTTCTTCGATCTGTCATCTGAGCTTCATATTGTAATACAACAAAAAGAAGAACGTTATAAGCAGTGCGCAAAATCAGAAACGAATTGAATACCTGCAATCATATTTAAAAAATAATTTTGTAAAGTGATAATTATTATACTTATTTAGTGCGAATAATTCGCACAGGTCACACTAGTTAATAATATAATGGAAAATATATCGGTAAATGTCTTTGGAGTAAGTACAATGTGTCGATTGTGCCTATCAAGAGGCGTTGCAGAGTTAAATATATTTGAATTTTCAAGTGGATTAATGAACTTAGTAGCTGATGTAATTATGAGGTGTGCTCCGGTTGAGGTAAGTTCGTCTTAAAATAGTGTGAGGATTAGAATGTTTTGTATCTATTAAAAAAAAACGAGTGTGCTTTAGACCACACGACTGAAGTAAAACTTCTTCCTGCCATAATTTGTTATTATGCACCCGAAAATTAACAAAATATAAACTTTGAAATGATTTTACAATTTTATTCAATTTAAACGTAGATATTTAATGTATTGAACAAAATATTAATTTATAAAATTGTTCAAGAACGAAATGAACAGTCTAATGTAAGAAGAAAGGAATATAAACATAAAGATAATGAAAACAAAAGTAATACATTGCAATTATTTAGCGCTCAATGGATTTTAAGCGTAAATCTTTATGAAATATTATTTAAAGTAGGTTTACAAAACTTTTTTGTCACCCGATAGCGCCACTGGCAAGTAAAGTGTGCGTCATCCTCTTTCTATCTTCACTAACTTATATCTCCCTCTCAACTTCCGTTCGCCTCGCCCAATCACACTTCCGTAAATCTCTCGTCATGCATTCACCAGCTTACTCCCCAAGTCAAGCGTGCGTAAAGAAGTTTTACTTCAAAAAAACATATCTACAAAAAACAATATTGTGTTGTTTTCATTATTGTCATTGTGATACGTTTTTGTTTTACAAAATAACAAATTATTTTGCGAACGCACTCCCGATTTTCAGATAACGCAATGCGATGAGATGCCGAATTTCATTTGCCAATCATGCTACACTCAACTGGAAAAAAGCCATCACTTCCAGAAGCAAGTCGTACAGTCTGACAAAAAACTGCGACGCTATGTACAGCAACTACGAATTTCTAACAGACAAATCAAAACCGAATGTCCGCTTCCTGAGTCTTCTGAGGATCCCTCAATCCCGGACACGATGAAATGTGAATCTCTAGAACTCCAAGACGCGTTTGATTTTAATATCGACTTGAAAGAAGAAGCGTTAACAAATTATGCTCCGGGTTGCAAAATTAGCGAGGAAATGTCGTTAAAATCTGAAATTAAAGAACCACCCATAGATGATGATTCACCAATACCAACCGAATGTGTAGATAACTTAATAGACACTTTGTCTGGGGGTGACGACGGTTTTGAAATCAGTCGTGAAGATTCAGAGATCGGAGAACCTTTAGAGAACAACTTAAGACGATGTCGTTTTGCTAAACGTAAAAATAGAAAGAAAAAAACTTCAGCATCACACAAAAAGCACGAAAAACCAAATAAAATCAAGTACACGTGTGACATTTGTAACAAATGTTTCAGTGGTCCCTGGTATTTAAAGATTCACAAGAGAATACATACTGGTGAGAAACCATACAATTGTGACGTTTGTAATATGCGTCTCGCCAGTTTAAGTGGATTAAAAAAGCATCAGCGCATACATACTGGTAAGAAACCATTTGAATGCAACTTTTGTAATAAGAAATTCAGTTTCTTATGCTATTTACAAAAACACAAACGTATACATACAGGTGAGAAGTTATATCAGTGTGACCTTTGTGGCAAGTGTTTAGCCAATTCGGATTCAATGAAAAATCACAGACTGGTACATACTGGTGAGAAAATGTTTCAGTGTGACTCATGTGATAAGAGTTTTAAAGATTCGACCCACTTAAAAAAGCATATACGCGTACATACTGGTGAGAGACCGTATCAGTGTGACGTTTGTAGTAAACGCTTCAGCGAATCGGGTTCTTTGAGAAGACACCAGCGCGTCCATACTGGTGAGAAGCCATTTCGGTGTGACATTTGTAATAAAAGTTTCACACAAATGGATACTATGAAAGAGCATCAACGCATACATACCGGTGAGAAACCATATCAGTGTGACGAGTGTGATAAACGGTTTGCACGAAATCAACACCTCAAAGCGCATTTAAAAGGTGTTCATAACAAATCAATGATTTTCAAATGCACAACTTGTGAAAAAACATTTAAAAAGAAACCTGATTTAAATTGGCATATACAAGAACTTCATAATGTTCCCAAGTGAAATTATTATCATTCTGTACAAAGTTTAAAGTAATTTAAACGAAATATATTATTTTTTTGTCAACAATACTTTTAAATAAAATTTCTGTAAAGGCCGCTGCACATGAGACTGGTTTTGCCGCTAGATTCTTAGCTAGTTTTCAAGCGCTGGTTTTTAAGTATGGGCTATGTGCAGGGAGGCGGAGCAGGCGCGGTCGCAGCCTGAAATTTTGGAGGGGGTCACTCACTACACTAATAAACAATAGGTATCTGGAATAAAGTAAACATTATTGCATAAGACACAATTTTATTTTATACATTACCTATAAAACAAATGTAAACTATAAATTTATCGCTGTTAGGGGATAGCTAAAAATTTCCTTTTATTATTTGGCAAATTTTTTAGATTTTTCAATTTGACCTTAGATTTTGGGGGGGGTCATGTCCCCTGTGACCCCTCCCCCCTTCGGACCGCGCCTGAGGCGGAGTTACAAATTTTTCAATGCGAGCGTTTGTGATGAGCACTAGGGGAAACTTCAAGCTCAAATTTTCCGTATGTCAGTGAACAATGTTTATTAAAAGTGAAAATAGTTATGATTTTATGAAGTTTTTTAATTACAAAGACAACATAGGAAAACTAAGCGATCTGAAAATGCTTGTTGTGTTCCGGGCTGTTGCGCTGATGGCGATTTAAGTAAAATAAAGACCATTGGCGCCCTAATTTGACGTTCCGCTGTCAGTGTAAACAAATTAACATCAGTTTTTTTTATTACATTGTTTTTTGACACATCATGGCCAACTAAGTTTTTGACTAATCACCTTAAAACATGTCGCGATTTCCATCAAAAGCGAGTTCAATAATTTTCTATTACCCACTAGCGGCGCTAGTAGGCTTCACGCGATGGATGTATTGAATTTTGCTTTGTAGATGGGTTTTATGCGTGCGCAGTGATAGACCGTTAAGAAAAGTGGACGTTTATTGTCTCTGAAAAGAACGCACACTATGGCACAGTGTTTGTTTGTGGGCGTTTGTTCATGTCGCCCACGTGACAAGATACTGTTTACTGATTGGTTCTTGCTCAGATCAAGCAGAGCCCCTGTTCTAATTTTGAAATTCATCTTGTGAGCTCGCAGGCAAGCCCACAGTGACGTCATTTCTAGCCTCGTAATCAGCCTACCGGCCAGAAGTGTCCCAACTGTGTTTCTTTTTTAGAGGAAAAACTTGCCTAGTGTGCAGCGGCCTTAATCGTAAGTACTTGACGAAATTTTGATTTTAATTCACATTAAAATATATAAAACGGACCAGCAAATTTATTGTGCCATGACGAATTCTGTTTATTAAATTATTATAATATTCCGAAAAAAAATTAAATATGTACATCATAATAAGAATGAACTAAATTTGTGTTCACGTAATTTTAAGTTTTAATGCCAGAACAATAATGTTTCACACATTTTTTAAAATTTTATTAAAGCTAAAATATAATATAATTAAATTTTCGTGCGTGTATATTCATAGATAAAATTTTATATATGTAGATGATTTCGTAATAACGAAAAACTGTTAAATTCCATTCAGATTATTTTTTATTTTTTAAAATTGTATTTGGCACCTTTATTTTGCAAACATTTATCGTAGTGAGTACCATACCAATAGTACATAACTCAAAGGTACTAAAAAACTATCTTTATAATGAGATATTTCACATCGATCTTTGGAAAGAGACAATCTGTTATGAGAGTTAACTCTTAAATATGTCAATAACTTTTTCCCATAACAGATAGTCTCTTTCCAAAGGTCGATGTGCAATATTTACCGCCGCGTACTCTAAGAAAGTTAAGATCCGTATCCGTGGATCTTGAAACCAAATATCCGTATTCAGATCCGTATCCGCGGATATACATTTTTAACGATCCGGCACATCACTATTAATAGCACAATATAGGAGTCGCTCTTGAAGTTTAACACCAGCTATAGCTATTGTTTGCTACAATTGTTAAGAAAAACCCATTGTTACATAGCTATATTAGAAAAAATTATTTTTCAAATACTGTCACCGTCGGGATACGCACCCCGAATGTTTCCACTATCGCGGCGACCTGAGTTTCCTTACTATACAGACAATAATTCTAATATTTGTAATTGTTGTCAGATCGTGTGAAAGAGCAAATCGAGAAATTATTCGATCGATTATTAACACTTCTCAAAAACGTTTATCCAATGCGTCAGTACAAAAATTAGAAATATAATGGAAAAAATATCGGTAAATGCCTTCGGGTTAAGTACAATGTGTCGATTGTGCCTATCAAGAGGCGTTGCAGCGTTAAATATATTTGAATTTTCAAGTGTATTAATGGACTTAGTAGCTGATGTAATTATGAGGTGTGCTCCGGTTCAGGTAAGTTCGTCTTAAACAGTGTTAGGTTCAGAATGTTTTAAATCTATTAATAAATAATATTGTGTTATTTTTGTTGGTTGAATAAAATATACAGTGGCTGTACTTTTGAATACCGTCTATGCCCGATTTGACTGAAAATTGGTGTACTTATGTTTTTGGCGTGCAGATGACCTGACAGTGAAAATTACCGCAAATGCTTAGTTTTCGAGATATCGCGTCTCGAAAGTCGAAAAATCGAGTTTTGAGTGAACGATAAAGGGGTATGCGAATTGTCTCGCAGTGAAACGGGAAGGGGCGAAGGGGGAGTTTTTAAAAAAACAATTCTGGGGTGAACGATAACGGAGTATGCGAATTAATTAGTTAATTGTTTGAATAAAATTTCGTGTTTCTCGTGGTCAAATCACTTTTACTTTACGAAAATCTATGAAACTCAAAACTCGATTTTTCGACTTTCGAGACGCGATATCTAGAAAAACTAAGTATTTGCTGTAATTTTCACTGTCAGATTCGTCATCAGTACACCATAAAATTGGTTGTCTGTAAAGTCGGTTTACGGACGATAGTTTTACGTGATAACGTATTCCGCTCGAATATCATATTCTATAATACATAACCTAAATTTTAGTAGCTGTCAAACTATATTTTTACCGACTAATAATTTGATCAACCAAAGCAAAATACATATTTTTAAGCAATTATAAAAGACATTTAAAAGAATGTATATATATTATATATTTGTTAACAAACCGTATAATTTATCTGCTGTTATGAAATGCAGATATCTCCCAAGATTTGTTTTTGATACAAAATGTAGCTGCGTTTGTGTCGATCGTGCCTCTCTATCGCTTATACTGCGCTCTCGCTTGCACGCACAGGGTCAGGCGGAACGTTACACTTTTTCGTGCGTGCAGCTGGTGTTTCATCAATTTATAAGACGTTATCACGTCAAAAACATAAGTACACCAATTTTCAGTCAAATCGAGCATAGACGGTATTCGGAAGTATATCCTATACCGTTACATGTTTAGACGCTGATGACCTCAGCTGTTGAGCGTCTATAATTCACAATCTATCTCTCTCTCCGTTACATGTTACTACTAAAAAATTGTACTGATCATCACACATTCTTGATTTACAAATAGCTTAAATTATTTACAAATATATATCCCCGATTCTTAGATAACGAGTTGCGATGAGATGCCGAATTTCATCTGCCAATCATGCTGCACTCAACTGGAGAAAAGTCAGCAGTTTCAGAAGCAAGTCGTACAATCCGACAAAATACTGCGACAATATCTGCAGCAACTACGAACTTCTAACAAACAAATCAAGACTGAATGGACCAGTCAGGAATCGTCTGAGGACCCTTCTATCCAGAACACGATGAAATGTGAATCTTTAGAACTGCAAGGCGTGTTTGATATTAATATCGACTTGAAAGAGGAAGCGCCTACAAACTATACGTCATCGTACAAAATCAACGAGGAAATGTCTTTAAAATCTGAAATTAAAGAACCACCCATAGATGATGATTCACCAATTCCAACGGAATGTACAGATAACTTAATAGATACTTTATCCGGGGGTGACGACGCTGTTGAAATCAGTCGTGAGGATTCAATGATCGAAGAACAGTCAGAGAACTTAAGACGACGCATTTTTGCTAAACGTAAAAATAGAAACAAAAAAACCTCGGCATCGGATAAGAAACCCAAAAAGTCAAAAAAAGCCCAGTACACCTGTGAAGTTTGTCACAAATGTTTCAGTTCATCTTGGTATTTTAAGCTACATCAGAGCATACATACTGGTGATAAACCACATGAATGTAACACCTGTAAAAGAAGATTTCTCAGTGTACACCAGTTGCAGATCCATGAGAGTGGACATACTGGTGTTAAACCATACAACTGTGACGTTTGTAATAAGCGATTCGCTACTTCATATGAATTAAAAAGTCATCAGCGCATACATACTGATGAGAAACCGTTTGAATGCAACTTTTGTAATAAGAGATTCAGTTTAATAACCTACTTACAAAAACACAAACGTATACATACAGGTGAGAAGTCATATCAGTGTGACCTTTGTGGCAAGTGTTTCGCCAATTCGAATACAATGAAAAATCACAGACTGGTACATACCGGTGAGAAAATGTTTCAGTGTGACGCTTGTGATAGGAGCTTTAAAGATGCAAGCCATTTGAGAAAACATCAGCGTATACATACCGGTGAGAGACCGTATCCTTGTGACGTTTGTTTAAAGAGCTTTAGGCAATTAGCACATTTGAGAACACATCAGCGATTGCATACTGGTGAGAAACCATATCAGTGTGACATTTGTGATAAGAGTTTCAGACAATTAGATAGTTTGAAAGATCATCATCGTGTACATACTGGTGAGAAACCATATCAGTGTGACGAATGCGATAAACGATTCGCACGAAATCAACACCTCAAAACGCATTTAAAGGGTGTTCATAACAAATCCATGGTTTACAAATGCACAGATTGCGAAGAGACATTCAAAATAAAACGAGATCTAAATTGGCATATACAAGAGACTCATAATGCTCCCAAGTGAGATTATTATCATTATGTATTGTAATTTAAACAAATATTTTATTTTTTGTAAATAATACATTTTAATAAAATATGGCTGTAATTCACGTAGTTCACGAAATTTCGATTTAAGGATGATTCCTTATGTAATTGCATGTGATCGCATTCTTTATTATTATTAACCTTTATTTTTTATATTTTTGACGTGATAACGTCTTATAAATTGATGTATCACCAATCTTATAGATTGATGAAACACCGGCTGCATGCACGAAAAAGTGTAACGTTCCGCCTGACCCTGTGCGTGCTTTTCTCGAAAACGGCCCTAACGATTTAGATGAAATTTACTGAAAAGGGACTTTTGGGGGGCAAAAAATCGTTTTAGCTAGGTCACATCTCTCGAAAAAATCGTATTCTTACAAATTTTATCATTATAAAAATAAATTTTTTGACGTATGAAAATACTTAAATATTGTAAGTAGGTTTTGGAATTTTATATAAACAGTGAAACAATTGTTTTCAAAATATTATGACAATTAATCTTTGAGACTTAAAATAAATACGAAAGAAAGAAAGTTAAAAAAAACAAATATTATTATAGGTGGTGAGTATTTTAATACATAAAATTAACCTAAATTTGAAGCGAAAGATGCAATATCATAGATTCGAATTATTATAATTATTATAATATGTAGAATTTAGGTTATGTATTACGGAATACGTTATCACGTAAAACTATCGTCCGTAAACCGACTTTACAGACAATCAATTTTTTTTTTATTTTATACTTTTATTTTTTTTTTATATATTTTTCTACACATGTCCTATACCCATACTCCTGCCCTAGTACTGGCTTCAGCCAAGTTGGGCAGGATTATTCCAACTTCAAAATTTTGGAATTATATAAATAAAATAAATAAATTCCCATTATATTTAAAACGAACCAGCTATACATTGTGTAGGTACTGTTATTATTACGCCATGACAAATTCAATTTATTAAATTATGGTGGCCTGGTTCGGTTTCGCCTGAATTTGTAGATTGCCACCGTTTTTTAGTTGACTTACGTTGCAAATTTGGTCTCCACGTAAAGCGCTTTTATTTTAACAGTGTTTGTACCTTAATAAAACTCGGCAAAATAAACGTTTTGACAAAAATCCAAAAACACGTCGATTTTACATCAAAGGGGGCCAATTTTTATGCAAAAATCATTCCTGCAACTCTACCCCTGTGCGGGAGATAGTAACCCCTCCTAAATTTTTTTTGAGACACCATGTATAGCCTATGTACATCGTTGGTGAAAAAATTTTGTAATCGTGAGTAGTTTCGGAGATTAACTCCTACAGCCAAATTTTCAAATTTTACTTCTTTATATTAGTAAAATTTGAAAAAAATAACCTCCAATAAAAAAAAACTAAAACGCGATAAATAGTATTTTTGATGTCGGCGCCAATTGAGTAACTTTCTTTTTAGGGATGTAAGTTTTTTTGTTTTACTTTTTAGTGGCTTTCCAATACGTAGTGTGCATGTTATTAACCGCCTCCCCTGTAATATTTTCACACTAGAAAAAAAAATACTACTAAACAGATTTCATTATTAGTAGAAGTTTTGTTCCAAAAATATGTATTGATGGAGATTTGTTTGGTTGAGGAACAAGTTTGAAATAAGCTTTACCAGAGTATCGCTTGTGGCCAACGTTTCGAAAAATATATTTTCATCATCAGGGCCTATGAACATGTATAATAATCGTTACATTTAATCTAAATTATAGTAAATACATTTTAGATAAGATTAAACTATACATTAATACATACCTCAATGCAATGTATAGTTTAATCTTATCTAAAATGTATTTACTATAATTTAGATTAAATGTAACGATTATTATACATGTTCATAGGCCCTGATGATGAAAATATATTTTTCGAAACGTTGGCCACAAGCGATACTCTGGTAAAGCTTATTTCAAACTTGTTCCTCAACCAAACAAATCTCCTTCAATAGATTTAATTATATTAAACTACCCTGAAGTACTTCTATCAAACAAAAAAAGAATCATCATCAATTCTGGAGATTGTAGGGTCATTACAACGTAAATTTAGAGGGAAACATTTTACGAGTTGGCAGCCCTGCCGTATGGTCACATGTCATACATCGAAAAAAAATATCTGTATGAAGTTATAAAATTCATAATATTATAATGGAGGAAGCATACGTAAATAGTTTCGGCTTGAGTTCAATGTGTCGATTATGCTTATCAAGTGGCGATGCAACGTTAGATATATTTGCCTTTTCAACAGAACTAACGAACAAAATAGCTGATGTAATTATGAAGTGTGCTCCTGTTCAGGTAAGATCATTGTCGGACCATATGATTCAGAATGTTATATCTATTAAATTATTTCGAACGTTATATAATTTCTATTTTATTTTTACGTCTTTGAGATTTAAATGAATACACCTGCTATACGGTCACTCTGTATACGATATTTTACTTATGAAGGGTAGAGGTTAAAGAGGACCCGTCTGTGTGTACGAAAAAGTGTCCGTCAAAAAGCGTTAAGTTAGGGGAGTGCTACTGTCGCAAAAGGGTAAATTTTAAAGCAAGCGCCAAAAATTATTTAAGTAGGATAGAAAATACAGAGAGTAGAAGTATAATACGCGCCACGAATCTAAGAGGCCTGGAAGTTAGATGCGAATCCGAGCTTGCGTTTGTACAGTCTGTTGAAAAACTACAAACTCGCAACTCAACAAAACTAAAATAACAATAACAACTTGACAATAGCGTACTCGACTGTACTTTAAAGTAGGAAAGCGACAAAGGCAACGAGCGATCATGGCCAATCACCGACGAGCGCACGTTCCGTGCGGATAGCTGGAAGGTGGTGGGAGTCTGAACGGCTCTAAAATATGCCTTTGCGACGCTGTTTGTGACTAACTTCTGAACCTTTTAGATCCGTGGCGCGTATTATACCCCCATACGAAGTAACGAAGAAAGAATTTCCGCTTTTCTATAATCTTGCTGGTGTCTGTAAATTTATATAAAAAAATGTTGATTTTATAATTTATTATACCCTAAAAATTCTAATTGTTTATCGTACCGTTAATTCAGAATTACCCTATATAGTTTTTTTTAATCCTTTCAATGAAAACATAAAAAGATTTTATACTAACATATTTTTACAAATGTTATCCTACAAGCATGCAATAATTTTTCTGTTTATCATTTAAATAATTTCGGGGCATTTAAAAACGGCAATTAATCTTTGATATTGGCATTTATCAACTTTTAGCCAACATTTTGTCTTATATCATAAAATGATTTAGGCCTAGTTTATATGAGAGGCGTTCAACGCGCGTTGGCCCAACGCGCGTTTACAGTTTCTATACGCGCCACCAACGCGCGTTATCATGTAAACAGTTATATACAATTGTATAGAAGTTGTAAACGCGCGTTGGGCCAACGCGCGTTGAACGCTCTTTTTGCTAGGCCTTAGTATCACTTCCAAAACTCTACTCATTTTTACAAATATGCTCGATTCTCAGATAACGAGAGGCGATGAGTTACCGAATTTCATCTGCCAATCATGCTGCACTCAACTGGAGAAAAGCCACCAGTTCCAGAATCAAATAGTGCAGTCAGACAAAACCCTGCGACGCTATCTACAGCAACTACGAACTTCTAACCAACAAGTCAAAGCTGGGTCGGTTCAGGGACAGTCTGAGAATTTTGTAATCCTGAACACCGACACAAACCTCACCGTAAATTGTGACTCTTTAGAACTACAAGAGGTGTTTGTTATTGATATCGATTTGAATGAAGAAGAGCTTACAGACGTTGCTTTAGCATGCAAAACTAACGAGGAAACGTGTTCAAAATTAAAAATTAAAGAAACACCGACAGATGACGATTCAGTAATTTCAACGGATTACACTGATAACTTAACAGTATCTGACGATGACAACGGTATTGATATCGAGTGGGAAAAATTAGAGGTTGTAGAACAATCGGAGAACCCCACAGGTCTTGTTGATATAACAGAGGATCATGATGAACGTGAAGAAGGAAATGAAAATACATTCCGCGGATCAGGTGCTTTGATAAATCATACTGATAAGAAATCATATGAATGTGACCTCTTTAAAAGGAGGTACTTATCTATGTGCGCTTTGAACAGGCATAAACGTGAGCATACTGACGAGAAACAGTACCAGTGTGACGTTTGTAATAAGTGTTTCAAACGTTCGAGTATCTTTGAAGTACACCAGCGAATACATTCTGGCGTGAGACCACATGAATGTGGTATCTGCAAAATGCGTTTCAGAACTATAATCGCATTGGAAGATCATAAGTGTGCACCTACTGGTGAGAAGCCGTATAAGTGTGACGTTTGTAATCAGTGTTTCGACCAACAGATTCATTTGAGCGTACACCAGCGTTCACATGAGACACCGTACGACTGTGACAACTGTAAACAGAGTTTCACATCTGAGGATACTTTTAACAGGCATAAGTTTGTGCATACTGACGAGAAACCACTCCAGTGTGACGTGTGTAATAAATGTTTCAAAAATTCGTGTGACCTTGGAGGACACCGGCGATTACACTGGGATGAGAAACCACATCAATGCGATATGTGTAAAAAGCGTTTCAGCTCTACAATCGCTTTGGAAGTTCATAAACGTCGACATACTGGTGAAAAACCATACAAGTGTGACGTTTGTAATAAGTCTTTCAACCAATCTGGTCATTTGAAAATACACAAACGCACACATACCGGTGAGAAACCGTACGTATGTGACGTCTGTAAAAAGAGTTACATATCTAAGGACTCTTTGAAAATTCACCAGCGTAATCACTCTGGTGAGAAACCATACCAGTGTGACGTTTGTAGTAAATGTTATACAAGTTCAAGTATCCTTCGAGGACACCAGCGAATACACTCTGGTGAGAAACCACATCAATGTGATATGTGTAAAAAGTGTTTCAGATCTATACTTACTTTGAAAATTCATAAACGTCTACATACCGGTGAAAAACCATTTAAGTGTGACGTTTGTAATAAGTGTTTCAACCAACGGATTCATTTACGCGTACACCAGCGTTTACATACCGGTGAGACACCGTACGTATGTGATATTTGTAAAAAGAGTTACAGATCTAAGGAAACTTTGAAAACTCATCAACGTATACACTCTGGCGCCAGACCGTACCAGTGTGACGTTTGTAGTAGATGTTTTAAAAGTTCAGGTATCCTTCGAGGTCACCAGCGAGTACACTCTGGCGAGAAACCATACCAGTGTGACGTTTGTAATAAATGTTTTAAAAGTTCAAGCATCCTTCGAACTCACCAGCGACTACACTTTGATAAGAAACTTGAATGTGATATCTGTAAAAAGTGTTTCAGATCTATAACCGATTTGGAAGATCATAAACATCTACATACAGGCGAGAAACCATTCAAGTGTGACGTTTGTAATAAATGTTTCAACCAATCTGCTCATTTGAGACGACACCAGTATGTGCATACTGGTGTGAAACCATATGAATGTAACCTTTGTAATAAGAGATTCAGCGCATCTGACCGTTTGCAAACACATATCCGTAGCCATACTGGTGAGAAACCATACATGTGTGACGTTTGTGGTAAGTGTTTCAAATCAAATGATGCTTTGAGAGCACACCATCGTGTACATGTTGGTGAGAAACCATTTAAATGCGACGTTTGTAATAAGAGTTTCAGCCGATATGGTGTTTATAAAATACATCAACGCTTACATACTGGGGAAAAGCCGTACCAGTGTGACATTTGTAATAAGTGTTTTGCCGATTTAAGTACGTTGAGAGGACACTACCGTGTACATTCTGGTGAGAGACCATATCAGTGTGTCGTTTGCAATAAAAAATTCACCACAAACTGTGCTTTGACAAATCACCGGCGCCTACATACTGGTGAGAGGCCGTATCAGTGTGGCGTTTGTAGTAAGAGTTTTAGCTGTTCAGGTGGTTTGTTAAAACACAAGCGCGTGCATACTGGTGAGAAACCGCATCAGTGTGACGTTTGTAATAAGTGTTTCGGCACTCCAGGTCATTTAAAAAGACACCGGCTCATACATACTCGAAATAAGCGCCTCCCAACGCATTTAACAGGAGCTCATAAAAAATCTGTGATTTACAAGTGCGGAGTCTGCGATGAGACATTTCAAACGAGAAGTGAAGTGGATAGACATATTGAAGATTTACACAATGTTTCCGAGTAAATGTATCGTTCTAAATACATTGTTGGTTCATCCCGCTCGAGGCGAAATGTTCACTGTTAACCCAAGAGAAAAATAAACAAAATAAAGAAGTAATGTTCATGTTTTAAAATTTTTTTTGTAATTTGTTGACGGGGACATCTAACGGATATTCAGGTCTATTCGCCATGGGAACTGATTCTAGTGCTCTCTGGTGGCAGAAAATAAAAGCTGTATATGCTTTAATCACATTTATGTATTTCATCTGACAGTTTATTGTACTGAGTGAACTAATAACGAGAATTTATTCTTGTCTGAGATCTGTGCATGTTATGGTTTCTAATGCATTTATATCATTGCTACAAATAAATTTAAAAAAGGATAGAAATTTAGGATTTAGTTAGGTTAAAAAGGATTTCATAATGACAGTTGACAAATTTTCATTATTGTGGAATATGGAAAAAAACACTTTTTTATTTAAGAAAAACTAACCGATGAAGAAAAATCAAAGTTCCAAAAATGTACTTGCTCCTGACTATAATATGATTCGCTTTAAACACCCGTCCTCCTTCTACTAGATGTCTTTTAGAATTACCCAAATACTTAACAATATCAGTAATATTTATTTCGAATTTATTATCCATTATAAATAAATTATGTGACGTTTACTTTAAAATTGTTTAAAGCATATACAGCTTTCATTTTCTGCCACCAGGGAGCTCTAGAATCAGTTCCCATGGCGAATTCAACCAACGATATTCATGGTGATTACCAAGTGCTTTAGATAATCATGTTTGTTTGTTTCTTATTCTGCTAAGCAAAGTGATAAGTGATTAGCATGTTAAACATTAGTTACTACCACGAAGTATGTAATTAAGAGACCTAGCTTCCCATGCTTGCTGTGTTTCGAGCCGGACCGTTTTCTGGCGCACGCGAGATGGCGCTGTTATCACTACCTGGGAAAACTTCGGTTCTTTCCACCTGCTTTCGCCATAGTTACCAAAGTTGTTTAACTTCACAGACACTACAAACATGTAAGCCATGAACATGTGAGCGTTACCCAGTAGCTGACCCTATATTGGTTCATGCGACAGATATCGGTCCACCGTTACGCTCGAGCTGGTTCTCCTTATCATGACATCGTGGTTATTAAGTGTTCAAAAATTTTGCAATCACTGCGGTTACCTAAGAATAGTAATTATGTCACAAATATGACTAGTTATTATTAATAATTTACGGGAATAGTCACTTAAAATGGCGCTTAGGTAATGTCCGTATAGTGTCTATAGGCTTTGCAACTTAAAGTTGCATTTGACAAACTTGAATTTATGTTTTATACTTGTCCAGCATCACACGACTACTATTTTTTTTTTAATTGTCTATACATCTATTCCAGGCCTGGGCAAAAAGCGGCCCGCGGGCCGAATCTGGCCCGCAGCGCAATATTGTCCGGCCCGCGAAGCATTTTATAAATTTTATAAAAATAGTAAAATGCGGAAATAGAATGTGGGGACCTTTTTTTATCAGCCATACGGCCCGCGGTCAAATTTTCATCAGCTATGTGGCCCGGCAATCAAAAGATTTGCCCGCCCCTGATCTATAATAATTAATATTTTTAAAGTGTTTTCGAAGAGTATTTTTAGAGTATTTTTTTTGGACATTGTATCCTGTTTTTGGTTTACACAATAAATTAATATCTATCTTCAAGTAAATAAAATTGTCGAAGAAGAAGAGTTCTATTCAGACGTTAATCAAAGATTTTAATATCTATTTATCTATATAAAGAGGTAAAGCTTTGATATAGGAGGTAATGTCCGAAACTACTCGTCCGATTTTAAATTTTTGACGTGATAACGTCTTATAAATTGATGAATCACCAATCTTATAAATTGATAAAACACCGGCTGCATGTACGAAAAAGTGTAACGTTCCTAATGGTCGTAACGTTCCTAACGTAACGTTCCTAACGCGTAACGTTCCGTCTTACCCTGTGCGTGCTTTTTGCTAATTTCTCGCTCAATTTAAATCAGATCGGTTTGAAACCAGTCTTAAACGAAAGAGGAGAACATTTTACATAGATTTCGTATAACAGAATTTGCCTAAACAGTTTTTTTATACAAATTTATATAGAAAAATAGCTGTATAAAATATAAATGCAATGTTGTCTAATGCATGACGCGACGCGGTCGGTCGTCTTTGTTTGCCGTACATGGAAATTAGAATATAACGTATGTCTTGTCTTAACATGAAAACGGCTGCATTTCTAATGTTTAATTCAATTTTTTGACATTAGTATATTGTGAAATGCAACGCCTTCTAAGTTAAGTATTGGAATAACTAATTATTATTAGAACATAATACTTTGACAGTTGCAAACGTCACTTTTGACATTTCTTATCATTCCGACACCAAGGATAAGCGGATTGAAACCAAAGGGTGTAGCCGGATAGATATGGCGAGTTGGCCCCCAAATGGCAACCTATATCGAAACTTATGTTTTAATATCTACTTGATGTACGAACTCTTTTTATATATGTGTTACCCCCGCACTCCCCTTTGACCTTGAGTTATAGAGCAAAAACCAGCCTACCTACGACTATCGTTCACAGAGACATATCTCGAAAACTAATTGAGCTAAAGAGGTAAAACCAACGCGAGCATTTAGGTAACCTTTAAGAGCACATTTTATATTTTTTTTGGATTTTTGCGAATAATTACACACAATATTAAAAAATAAATAAAAATATAATTTTCAATTTTTCAGTGTTCTCTGTGACTTACAACCACTGAAATAATATATATTGTGGCACTTGATATGCACTACTACGCATACAAATTGCGTTAGAAAAAAGTTGGTGCAACACTTCGAAAAAAAATTTTTTTGACGCGCATCACATCATATAAGGATACAAACTTGACATAGTACACACATATATAAATATTTTATTAATTAAAATTATTGTTAGAATGGATTGAATGAAAATATAAACAATTTTCAGGAAAATATTGATTTCATACGGCGCGGTGCCGGGAATTATACGAGCGACAGCGAGTTCGTACTTGTTATTGCACTGCTTGTTATTTCGTGCGTTTTACGTGCTTAAGAGTTAAGACTGTTTATGTGTTTACACCACCACGTCATAATTTCATTAAATTAATTAAACAAATTAGCGGATTTGTCAGTTTTGATAACTTTTTTATAACCAGTAACCTTACGAAGAGCCTTATTTTTTACACATATTATCTGACATTATTATAGATAAAAAAATAAAATAATAGCTACAAATAATAAATAATAGCTACTTCCGACAGAAAATGATGCCATGGTGGTGTAAATAAATAAAGTCTTAACTCTTAAGTACGTTAAGTTCGAACTCGATGTCGCTCGTATAATTCCCGGCACCGCGCCGTATGAAATCAATATTTTCCTGAAAATTGTTTATATTTTCATTCAATCCATTCTAACAATAATTTTAATTAATAAAATATTTATATATGTGTGTACTATGTCAAGTTTGTATCCTTATATGATGTGATGCGCGTCAAAAAAATTTTTTTTCGAAGTGTTGCACCAACTTTTTTCTAACGCAATTTGTATGCGTAGTAGTGCATATCAAGTGCCACAATATATATTATTTCAGTGGTTGTAAGTCACAGAGAACACTGAAAAATTGAAAATTATATTTTTATTTATTTTTTAATATTGTGTGTAATTATTCGCAAAAATCCAAAAAAAATATAAAATGTGCTCTTAAAGGTTACCTAAATGCTCGCGTTGGTTTTACCTCTTTAGCTCAATTAGTTTTCGAGATATGTCTCTTTGAACGATAGTCGTAGGTAGGCTGGTTTTTGCTCTATAACTCAAGGTCAAAGGGGAGTGCGGGGGTAACACATATATAAAAAGAGTTCGTACATCAAGTAGATATTAAAACATAAGTTTCGATATAGGTTGCCATTTGGGGGCCAACTCGCCATATCTATCCGGCTATACCCTTTTGGGAGGTTTAGGTTATGTATTACGGAATACGTTATCACGTAAAACTATCGTCCGTAAACCGACTTTACAGACAATCAATTTTTTATTTTTCACCAATTATTTAGAATGGATATTCTGGATGTTAAGATATAAGCGCTGTTCGTAGAGACCAATTTTGCAACGTAAGTCGACGAAAAAACGGTGGCAATCGACAAATTCAGGCAAAGCCGGAGCTGATCGCTAGTCTACAAACAAATCTCTAACTGTAATTGCAAGCTTCCTAATGTAATTTCGATTCTTATCTACTCTACAGGGCATATGAACCGAATTAGTCTGTCTGTCATAGTTAATGAATTTTTAAATTAAAAATTTATCCCTGAAATCTAAGAGGTAGGAAGTAAAAAATATTAAATGTAACAATAACAAATTGGTTGATCCACAATTTTAAACTTCATAAAAACGTTATTGCGATGTGGCAGTGCTAAATTAATAATATAATGGAAAAAATATCGATAAATGCTTTCGGATTAAATACAATGTGTCGATTGTGCTTATCAAAGGGTGCTCAAGCATTAAATATATTTTCCTTTGCAAGCGGCTTAATGGACCTAGTAGCTGATGTAATTATGAAGTGCGCTCCGGTTCAGGTAAGTTCCTCTTAAACAGTGCAAGGTTCAGAAGGGTTTGCATCTAATAATAAATGTAATTACAATAAATAATATTGTGTTGGTGAATAAAATATATCATTAAATGTTCCTAATTGTACTAATCATCATACATTCGTGTTTTACAAAATAGCTTAAATTAATTACAAATATATTCCCGATTCTTAGATAACGAGATGCGATGAGATGCCAAATTTCATCTGTCAATCATGTTACACTCAACTGGAAAAAAGTCATCAGTTTCAGAAGCAAATCGTACAATCCGACAAAATACTGCGACAATATCTACAGCAACTACGAACTTCTAATAAACTAATCAAGACTGAATGGTCCAGTCAGGAGTCTTCTGAGGACCCTTCTATCCAGAACACGATGAAATGTGAATCTTTAGAACTCCAAGGCGTGTTTGATATTAATATCGACTTGAAAGAAGAAGCGCCTACAAATTATACGTCATCGTACAAAATCAACGAGGAAATGTCTTTAAAATCTGAAATTAAAGAACCACCCATAGATGATGATTCACCAATTCCAACGGAATGTACAGATAACTTAATAGACACTTTATCTGGGGGTGACGACGGTATTGAAATCAGTGGTGAGGATTCAATGATCGAAGAACAGTCTGAGAACTTAAGACGACGCATTTTTGCTAAACGTAAAAATAGAAACAAAAAAACCTCGGCATCGGATAAGAAGCACGAAAAGTCAAAAAAAGTCCAGTATACCTGTGACGTTTGTAATAAAAATTTCAGCTCCACTTGGTATTTTAGGATTCATCAACGCATACATACTGGTCAGAAACCGTATGAATGTAACATTTGTAAAAAACGATTCAACATTTTAAGCGCTTTGAAGATTCACGAACGTCTACATACTGGTGAGAAACCATATCGCTGTGAAGCGTGCAATAAATGTTTCAAAAACTCAACTGCGTGTAGCTTACACCAGCGTACACATACTGGTGAGAAACCGTATGAATGTAACATTTGTAAAAGAAGATTTATCAATCTAAGCCATTTGCAGGCTCATGAACGTGTACATACTGGTGAGAAACCATACAATTGTGACGTTTGTAATAAGCGTTTCGGCAGTTCGGGTGAATTAAGAAATCACCAGCGCATACATACCGATGAGAAACCGTACGAGTGCAACTTTTGTAATAAGAGATTCAGCTTGTTAGGCTATTTACAAAAACACAAACGTATACATACAAGTGAGAAGTCATATATGTGTGACGTTTGTGGCAAGTGTTTCGGCAATTCGAATACAATGAAAAATCACCAGCGCGTACATACCGGTGAGAAAATGTTCCAGTGTGACGTTTGCGACAAGAGTTTTAACGATTCGGCCCATTTAAGAAAACATCAGCGCATACATACTGGTGAGAAACCATACCAGTGTGACGTTTGTAATAACAAGTTCAGACAATTGGCTCATTTGAGAACCCATCAGCGTTTGCATACCGGTGAGAAACCATATCAGTGTGACATTTGTGATAAGAGATTCAGACAATTAGATACGTTGAGAGGACATCAACGTGTACATACCGGAGAGAAACCGTATCAGTGTTACGAATGCGATAAATGCTTCTCGCAAAATCAACACCTCAGAACGCATTTAAAAGGTGTTCATAAGAAATCTATGATTTACAAATGCAAAAACTGCGATGAGAAATTTAAAAAAAAACACGATTTAAATTGTCACATTCAAGACGTTCACGGTGTTCCCAAGTGAAAATTTTTATGTAAATACACTGTAATACCTGTGATTTAGAATGTTGATAGTCAATGGTTTGATTTAGATAGGTAGTCAATGGTTTATGCATATATTATTTTCTTGTAGTCAAAACCACGAAGTCATAATCAGGAGAACCAGCTCGAGCGTATCGGTGGACCGATATCTGTCCTATGAACCAATATGGCGTCAACTACTGGGTAACGCATACATGTTCATGGCTTACATATACGCGCCACGAATCTAAAAGGCTCGGAAGTTAGATGCGTATGCGCGCTTGCGCTTGTACAGTCTGTTGAAAAACTACAAACTCGCAACTCAACAATATACTAAAATAACAACTTGACAATAGCGTACTCGACTGTACTTTAAAGCAGGAAAGCGACAAGTGACAAAGGCAACGAGCGATCACCGGCGAGCGCACGTTCCGTGCAGGTAGCTGGGAGGTTGTGGGAGTTTCAACGGCTCTAAAATATGCCTTTGCGACGCTGTTTGTGACTAATTTCCGAACCTTCTAGATCCGTGGCGCTTATTGTAGTGTCTGTAAATTTAGAAAGAACCGAAGTTTTGCCAGGTAGTGATAACAGAGCCATCTCGCGTGCGCCAGAAAACGGTCTGTCTCGAAACACAGCAAGCATGGAAACTGGTTAAAGACTTCGTGGTCAAAACATTCATTTATAATTTTATAAGTTGTAAATAAAATTTCGAGTGGGCCCAATATCGTTCAACAATGACTCTGAAAATTACTGAATGAATTTATTTATTTATACTCTTTAAATTTAGATACAGAAAAAAACAACAGACAAAACGGGTCATTTTACTTATCGCTCTTTACACGCATAACAAGCAGTTATATTATAGCGGGTGTGCCAAAAAAAACTCTTTCCAACCGATTCTATATCGACAATTTTTTTTTGCCGCGAATTAATTTTTGTAAACACAACCGGCTTCTCAAGGTTATTTCGTGCGAGTTATTTTCACAGCCAATCAGGGTTTCACATTTTTAAATTAATTTTCTAGGTTCTTTGGTCCCTAAATAATAATAAACAAAAAAAGTTTCGTCGTTTGTAAAGGGTTAAGAAGTCGTTTAAAAATGAAAATAATAATATTAAACAAGTGTCTAGGTATTTATTTTTCGAGAAATTATTCTATATTTATGTACTTGACTGAAGATTATCATGAAATAAGTTATTAGAAACTCCTAAAGGTACGTTCAATTTTCTGGCAACCCTGATCCCGCGTGAAAGTGTAACTTTCATATTATAATGGAAGAAGTTCCGGTAGGATTCGACTTAAATACGCGGTGTCGATTGTGCTTATCAAAAGACATTGCGACGCTAGACATATTTGCTTTTTCAACCAATTTGATGAATCCAGTAGCAGACGTAATCATGAAGTGTGCTCCGGTTCAGGTAAGTTCGTTTTCAAAGTAACATTTACATCGATTTAAAATAACATTAGACTTTATTAATGTCGTTAATTTCATTCTATTTATATAATTTCAAATTAAAATAAACGAAGGATTATAATCAGTGACACAAATTGTCCTTTCTTTATTATTTATTAGCAAATCACTTCATCGTTCGTTATTTTGTAAGATTTTTTAAATTACGAAAACAAATAATAAATAAAATAGAATATTAATTGAGTATTATCCCATTTCTCGCTGATTAAAAACATTTCTCCCTATTTTCTATCGAACAAGGTGTGACGTAATTTATTTGCAATTATCTTTAAAATAGCATAAATTACAAATATATTCCCGATTCTTAGATAACGAGATGCGATGAGATGCCAAATTTCATCTGTCAATCATGTTACACCCAACTGGAGAAAAGCCACCAGTTCCAGAAGCAAGTAGTGCAGTCTGACAAAACACTGAGACGTTATCTACAGCAACTACGAATTACTAACAAACAAATCAAGGCTGAATGGTCCTTTCAGGGGCCTTCTGAAAATCCTTTAATAATTCATAACACTGATACAGATAACACGATGAAATGTGGATCTTTAGAATTTCAAGACGATGTTAATATCAACTTGAAAGAAGAGGTGCCTTCAAATTATACAATTAACGAGGAAATATCTTTAAAATTAGAAATTAAAGAAGCCCCGATGGATGATGGTTCATCTCTTTCAACGGAATGTACAGATAACTTAATAGACACTTTATCTGGGGATGAAGACGTTATTGAAAACGGTTCGAAAAATTCACAGATAGAAACAAAATATTTAGCTAAACGTGATGCCTGTAACGAAAATAGCTCGGTGAATCGCAAGAAGGAAAAAAAATCGAAAAAAAGAAAGTACAAGTGCGACATTTGCAATAAATCTTTCGGTTATTCATTAGGTTTAAATAATCATAGACGAACACACACTGGTGAGAAGCCATATCAGTGTGACATATGTGGTAAGTGTTTTACTGTGTCACACGCTTTAAGTGTTCATAAACGTATACATACCAGTGAGAAGCAATATCAGTGTGACGTTTGTAAGAAGTGTTTTGTCAATTTGGGTAATCTGAAATCTCACCAGCGTTCCCATACGGGTCAGAGGTCGTATCAGTGTGACGTTTGTAACAAAAAATACAAGGACTTAGGTCGTTTGAAAGTTCATCAGCGTGTTCATACGGAGGGGAAGTCGTACAAGTGTGACGTTTGTAAGAAGTGTTTTGGCGGATCAGATGAATTGAAAAAACACCAACGTGTGCATACTGGTGCGAAACCGTACGAGTGTGATCGATGTAACAAAAGTTTCCGATCATTTGGCAGGCTTAACGAACATACGCGCATACATACGGGTGTGAAAAATTATATGTGTGACGTTTGTGGCAAATGTTTCACCAAATCTTGTCAATTGAAAAGACACAGGTTTGTACATACCGGTGAGAAAATGTGTCGGTGCGTTGTTTGTGATAAGAGTTTCATCGATTCAGATCATTTGAAAAGACACCAGCGTATACATACGGGTGAGAAACCGTATCGGTGTGACGTTTGTAATAAGAGTTTCAGACAATTAGCCCATTTGAAAACGCATCAGCGCCTACATACCGGTGAGAAGCCATATCGGTGTGACGAATGTGACAAACGATTTTGTTTGAATCAACAGCTCAAAACGCATCTAAAAAACGTTCATACGAAATGCACGGCCCACGATGAGAAATTTTAAATGAAACGCGATTTGAATTGTTATATTCAAGACGTTCCTAGTGTGCTGAAGTGAATAATACCTACATCATAATAAAATAAAAATATAATTGTGCAAAGTTTTCGCATTAAGGCCTAGTTTATATGAGAGGCGTTCAACGCGCGCTAGCCCAACGCGCGTTTACAGTTTCTATACAATTGTATATAACTGTTTACATGATAACGCGCGTTGGTGGCGCGTTGAACGCGCGTTATCATGTAAACAGTTATATACAATTGTATAGAAGTTGTAAACGCGCGTTGAGCCAACGCGCGTTGAACGCTCTTCATGTGTGCTAGGCCTAACACAATTTTTGCTGGCAACATTCACACTGTAATTTTCAAATAATATATGTTGCCAGGAAAAACTGTTGTGTTAATGCGAGATGATTACCTTTGTAAAATTACAATCATATTTTATTTATAATTATTATTGTTTTAATTGTGCACCTGAAGAGGGTCATGGTTTAAACCGAAATGGCCGAAACGTCGTAAAGTTTGTTTATTGTTTTTTAATAAATTGATAATGAGACTAATCCTTTGTTTTATTATTACTAGATGATATATTGTCAGCAGACTGAAAAAAAAATAACAATTTGCATATACAGGATGATTCCAAAGTTGACGTTATCATTTCACCAGCGAATAGGGCTTCAACAAATAAGCTTTTTTTTCCTTTGGCGCTTTTTCGAAATATCAACATCAACGGAGATCCAGGTTGTAAAAGTTTCATTAAAAAATTAAAATTTAAATAACTGCCAAACCACTTGAGATATTTAAGAAAAATTTTTTTAAGCTACGTGGGAGGGAAATTCTTCAATAAATAAATTATTTTTGAGTTAACCAGTGGCGCGCGTAGAAAAATGTTGTTTAATGTTTTTAAGAAAAAAATGGTACGCCACTGATTTTTCTAAAAATAAAAATTGTTATTGAATTCCTTGTTTGATTCTAAAAAGAAAAGCTCTTTTATTATTTCGTGGTACGGCGCACCGTTTTCGAGTAAAAAAATAAAAACTTTGACACCCTGCATCTCCGTTGATGTTGACATTTAGAAAAAGCACCAAAGGAAAAAAATCTTATTTGTTGAAGCCATACTCGCTGGTGAAAGGATAACGTCAACTTTGGAATCATTCTGTATATGTTAAGTGACAAGTTACTGTTCAGTTATCCAAAATATCTGTAGGATGACTTGCAATACGGTTGTACGTTTATTTGTTTCATCACGTGCGAAGCCGCGGGTAGCGGCTAGTATATATATATAAATAAATAATATTTTATTATAGTTCGTCACACAATCTCTATTTTCTATTGCGACACGTTCGTTACATTTTTAATCTCAAGAATCAAAAGGAGTTTTACTTTAAAAAAACGACATTTAATACCTATATCAAAATTTTCACCTGTTTGTAATATTTTTAACTATTTTAACCATATATCATTATCTTTTACTGAGTACCCACATTCCTACTTTATTGCATAATTAATTTATTGAAGATCTAGTAGGTTCATTATACTAATATTGATCTGTTCTTGCGTTTTTTTCGAAACCAAACAAGGAAAATATTAATTTTAGACGTTACTCAATGGAACTGTATAAGCATATTCTGAAAAAAAATCGGTACCATAGTCGAGAAATAAATAAATTGATATTTCATATTACCGAAACCACTTGTCAGATGAAAGTTGGTCATTTATCAAATTTTTAACAACTGTTGTAAGATTTTACTAGTGTGTCCTGTGCGAATTATTCGCACTAAATAAGTATAATAATTATCACTTAACAAGTTTACAAAATTATTTTTTAAATATGATCGCAGGTATTCAATTCGTTTCTAATTTTGCACACTGCTTATAACGTTCTTCTTTTTGTTGTATTACAATATGAAGCTCAGATGACAGATCGAACAAATATTTTACTAAAATTGTCATATAGAGGCGCAAGTAGCAAAAGCGTTGAGCTAAGCCGTCAGATGGCATCATTCAGCATTGCTGTGACGTTGTTCAGCGTTGCTCGCTGTTTCAAAATTAAAGCCGTCAGATGGCAGTATGCAGTATTGTGTATGTTGTATTGCAATATGAAGGTCAGATGACAGATCGAAGTGTTGACGTTGTTTCAAAATTAAAACTGTCAGATGGTAGACGTTGTTCAGCGTTGCTGTATTTTAATTAATTTACAAAAACAAAAGCAATAATAAATTTTTTAGTTGTCGATGTCAGTAGAGCAAGCAATTATCTGTAAAATGATATATAATTTATGTGGAGAAATTGTGAGGTTTTTTCTAAAAAGGGTTGCAAACTTAGCGTATTAATATATATGATTAAAAAATAACCTACGAATCGTGATTACCTAACTTCAGACAAAACAGTTGTGAATTTACGTATTCAATAATCGCGAAATACGTCAAAAAATATTCATGGTATTAACAAAAAATCGATTGTGATACACAAAAAATATCAATAATCGGCTACGCATACTCTAAATACCTTTTTTACATTGTTTTACATGTTAATGGAAAAGTTAAGAATAAAGGAACGTGCTTCCATTAAGGTAAGCAGTAAGCATTGCATGATGAATGATTGTAAATTATAGTTAAAAGACACTTGGGTACTAGATTACAGGCCATCACATTTTTCCAAGATCAATGAATAGATTGGTATGAAAGCTGCGTCATACGCCTCTATTTAAATTTGTATGACGTATCATCAAATATATCAGAAAAACTCAAAATGTAAATAAAATAAAGTGAAATCAGTAGGTGTGGGTCCCAATAAAGTACCGTATACGAAAAGGTTCATTAGTGAAATTATTTTTTAAGTGTTCTTTTGTGTAAATTTGATTTTTATGCTAGCATAACACGAAGTACAATCCAAAACAATTTATATTATGTACCGTTATGAACTATGAATATGCCAGATTATTTTTGCGGGATTGTTTCAAAAACGACGCAAAACTTAAGTGTGTAGCAGCAAGTATATTGTTTACAAAGAAGAAATGTTTAGTAGAGCTGTAACAAACCGTATGTATTCGTTACTGAGTAACGGGTACATCGTCTGACTCGAAGTAACGAATCGTTACTTACAAATTCATTTCGTTACTCGCATCTGTCGAGCATGTCAGTTCGACTCGTTTGATGCGGTTATACGTTATACGAACGAAGTCATACCCGTATCACGTATGCGACGCGCCTCAATGCGATGGTATACATACTTGATGCTGTTGCCTGTTGGTACACGATTGTATGCCGTATGAAAAGTAACGAGTAACGTACCGATACGAAAGTAACGGCTACTGGTTCTTTAAGTAACGAATGCATACGGGTAGACAATTTCTCGTTACTTTTACAGCTCTAATGTTTAGTCACAATGTAATAGTCCAAGAGCTACTGAATTTTTTTAAGTTGATTTAAGTATGAAGTGACATGTTTTCTAATGCAAGTTAACCAGTGTAAACAACTAAAATGACATTTTGCGTCTCCAAGTCGACTAGTTTTTAGGAAGAATCAATCCCTAAATATACACTGGTAGGGTTTTGAAAACGTCAGCTCATTTTGCCGAGGCTGAGATTTTCACAGTATTTCAAATACACCTTTTCTAAACTATAGGTATTTAAAAAGGCAGAGCAAAATTCCGGTCGGAACACTCAGGCAGACTGCCTTCAGATAAGAGATGTTCAAAGCAGTCTGCGAGGTGTTCCGATTGGAATTTTGTTCTGCCTTTTTAAATACCTACAGTGTACTTGAAATATACTGCGAAAATCTCAGTTTTGCCAAAATGAGAGTTGCCGTTTTCCACCCCGCTAGTGCATGTGGTTGATTACCCCTAAAAACGACTGGATTTGGTGACGCAAAATGTAATTTTTATTGTTTGCACTAATTAAACTACATTCCTAGTTTCTACATCAGCTTCCAAAACGTTCAGTAGGTCTCGGACTATAAGATCATTTACGAATTTTGTAAATAAATATTGTTTTTCTTTTGCCATCGTGTCCGTTCTCGTATAAAGTTTTTTTTCTTTATTCCTGTAACTAATATACGCCGTTATGTTTGAATCTTATAACTAGCGTGACCTGTGCGAATTATTCGCACTAAATAAGTATAATAATTACCTATCACTTTACAAAATTATTTTTTAAATATGATTGCAGATATTCAATTCGTTTCTAATTTTGCACACTGCTTATAACGTTCTTTTTGTTGTAAAAGAAATATTTTACTAATATTGTCATATAAAGGCGCAAGTAGCAAAAGCGTTGTTCAGCGTTGCCCGTCAGATGGCAGTATGCAGTATTTACAATATAAGGGTCAGATGACAGATCGAAGTGTTAACGTTACGCCGTCAGATGGCAGACGTTCAGAGTTTAATTAATTTACAAAAACAATAGCGATAATAAATTTTTTAGGTGACGATGTCAGTAGAGCAAGCAATTATCTGTAAAATGATATATAATTTATATGGAGAAATTGTGTGGTTTTTTTCTAAAAAGGGAGGCAAACATCTTAAACCTTAGCGTATTAATATATATGATAAATGCAATTCGTTTTCTAGATAAACAATGCAGTCTTCAAAAGCTGCTAAAGAGCGAAACGCGCCTAGATTTTCAACTCAAAATATGAAATCTCAAAGTTCGTCTCCAAATAGTAGTGCTGTCAAATATGAAGTCATCGACAATATAAAAGAAGAACAGCCGTTTATGTTGGAAATTCTCGATTCTACAAACTACGACGCCCAATTTTACGAATTTACAAATTTCGATAACAATACGGACGCATCAGATGGGACCGTCATCACGCACGACTCATCTGAAGGATTCAATGAATCCACTACTGATTTAGATAACAATTCTGAAGTAAATGCCTTATCAGATAGGATCACCACGGATGTTCCAGAAAGTATCCATGAAGAAGTCGATGAAGAGGAGTCCCTGATAGTCGTTAGAGATGATTTCGATATTGATTTAGATTGGGTTCACGTCGTAGTCAATCAAGAAAAAACAGACGAACAAGGACGAGAAAAAAACGAACAAGAAACACCAACCAAAGACAAAAGAAAAACCGAATTCAAAAACAGGTCGCTGCAATGCGATACTTGTAAAAAGATTTTTTCTAAAACAAAAATGAAAGCTCACAAATGTTCAGGGCCTGTTGACAAAGACGGCGTTTATAAGATTTACTATGTTTGTGACCTTTGCCCACTGAGTTTTAAAAAGATGGAAGAATTAGATTTGCACAAACAACTACATGCCAGTGGATTTCGGTACCAATGTGATTTGTGCGACAAATGGTTCCTTTATTTGTACCAATTCAGAAATCATATGAGACGGCATAATCTGCATTATAAGAGATATAGGTGTGAAGTTTGTAAGAAATGTTTTGCCGCTGAAATTAGCTTTAATTCCCATAAAATGACACACTACCAGTGATAATGAATTTGATTAATAAAATTGTTGCAAATAAATATAGAAATGTTTATTTTTGAGTCCCTATATTTATTTATAGCTGTCCCGCCCGGTTTCACCCAGGTGCAAGAGAACGAATAGGGAAGAAAGGGACATGAGTACGCACATTCATCTTAGTTTACCGAGATGAATGTTGTGTCCAGACTTCATAATGATCGGCGTTACCGTTCAAAAGTTTTTGGCGTTAAAAAGCAGTATTTATACTTTTTTTAAGTAATAAATTTTTAATTAGATTTATTTAATTTTAATTAGTCGTAATTAAATTTTAAAAAATTGAAATGTAAACCTTAAAAGAAAGCAATGTAGAAAAAAATATATATATTCCGCCGACGTGGGGCTTGAACCCTAGACCAGCTGGCATTAAGAGTCTTACACTCTACCGACTGAGCTTTCCAGGCTTGTACTGTTGACGCGCTAATATTGCAGTATATAGTTAAGGCATTTAACCTGATAATATTTGTCGGACGGACTAATTTTGACACACATCTTTCAACATTTTTCATTTATGTTCCGCTCCAATTATTCGTAGCGTAAGATTATATAGCCTATAGCCTTCCTCGATAAATGGGCTATCCAACAAAAAAAATTTCAATTCGAACCAGTAGTTTCTGAGATTAGCGCGTTCAAACAAACAAACAAACTCTTCAGCTTTATATATTAGTATAGATTTAATACACACACATACAAATGTGTATTATTATGCGTCGATAAGTCCGATTTAACAAATTAAAACATATCGTTCCAAGGTTATATAATACTAGCGGTCCCGCCCGGTTTCACCTGGGGAACATCCTACTCGGATAACTGAAAGCTCGGATAATCCGAATTTATTTTTTATTCATTAAAAAAATAAACACAAACGTACTTTAAACGGTTTATAAACGTTTTTACCATGTAAATATTTTTATTAATAAATTATTTTATCGCTCCGACGATTTTAAATGGAAATAAATGTACATTACAAACTATATTTTAGAAGCTCGGTTAATACGGATATTGGGTCTTTAGTGGCTCGATTAATCCGGATTATAGACGCGCGTACCTCGCATTAGATTGGCTCGGTTAATCCAGAGCTTGGATAATTGCGACTCAGATAATCGAGGTTCTACTGTATTTTTATTTTAAAAAGTTAATAGAAATTAAAAAGACATTTACCTTTTTTTGTGCAGCAACGTGTCCCTTCATGCGTCCCCAAAATTGTCGAGGGCGAAATCGGTCGATTTCTTCAAATATATTTCTTAAATTTCTGCATCCTGCATCACTTGCCGTTGAAATGTTTAAGTCATTTGAGTATAAAAACGCGCCCCCTCACTTTATTTTAGGTAGAAAATGTTTGTTTTACGCATTTAACTTTTGTGTCTCTAACGAGTTGTGCGATTGTTATTTACGGGCCACTACATATTAGTGAACGACACAATTCCGAATAGTTTGTACACCCCTATAAGAACATCATTGAATTTACGCGAGAGCTGCACCAGCGAACTGCTGCTCAAAAAATTACGTAACGACGCTTTTCTGTTGAATTATTCAATCGATCGGTTTTTCAGTGTTCATATTTGAGGAAATTTGAGAAAAAATATGAGAATGTTTTTGAGTTGACGCCAGAGCTGCACCGACGAACCGCTGCTCAAAAAATTATGCAACGACACTTTTCTGTTGAATTATTCAATCGATCGACATTTCAGTTTCATATTTTAGGGGTGTAGCTCAAAATTTGAGAAAGTTTTTAACACACAATTCCGAGTAGTTTGTACACCCCTATAAGAACATCATTGAATTCACGCGAGAGCTGCACCGGCGAACTGCTGCTCAAAAAATTGCGCAACGACGCTTTTCTGTTGAATTATTCAATCGGTCGACTTTTTTCAGTGTTCATATTTGAGGAAATTTGAGAAAAAATATGAGAATGTTTTTGAGTTGACGCGAGAGCTGCACCGACGAACCGCTGCTCAAAAAATTACGCAACGACGCTTTTCTGTTGAATTATTCAATCGATCGTTTTTTCAGTTTCATATTTTAGGTGTTTAGCTCAAAATTTGAGAAAGTTTTTAACACACAATTCCGAGTAGTTTGCACACCCCTATAAGAACATCATTGAATTCACGCGAGAGCTGCACCGACGAACTGCTGCTCAAAAAATTACGCAACGACGCTTTTCTGTTGAATTATTCAGTCGATCGTTTTTTCAGTTTCATATTTTAGGGGTGTAGCTCAAAATTTGAGAAAGTTTTTAACACACAATTCCGAGTAGTTTGCACACCCCTATAAGAACATCATTGAATTTACGCGAGAGCTGCACCGGCGAACTGCTGCTCAAAAAATTACGCAACGACGCTTTTCTGTTGAATTATTCAATCGATCGATTTTTCAGTGTTCATATTTGAGGAAATTTGGGAAAAATATGAGAATGTTTTTGAGTTGACGCGAGAGCTGCACCGGCGAACTGCTGCTCCAAAATTAACGGCACTATTGTATTTAAATAATCGACCTCTTAATTTTTAATTTCGTTTTGTGGTTGTCATAATCTGGAAGAACACAAAAAATAAACATTAGAGACAGTGCCGGATTAACCTATAGATAAGCAAAGTAAGCAACTGCTTAGGGCATCAGGTCTCAGGGGGCACCAAAAATCGCAACTCAAAAATGAAAAGTATCTCACCAAACCGTGTCAACAATTTTTTTTTCTTTTTGTCATATTCTCAAAAATTTCATCTATACTGAACTGATACAAAATTGTCTTTATAAGTACCTATATAGAAGTTAAAAATAAAAAATAGTTTATTTTTGAAAACAAACCGAAAAAATGCCTTAGGACCGATTTTATAGACACTCTGCAGATTTTCAATGAGTGCATTTATTTTAAAATTCAATTTTTTCCTAAAATTCTACGCTTTTAACTTGTTTCTATCAATTTTAAACTTACTTTTTTTATAAACTTAACATGGCAGACAGATAATAATAGAATTTTTTTAGACTGCTGTTAGAGATGAGGGCCCATATATAGGCAAGAAATGCTTAGGGCATCAAAAAGCCTTAATCCGGTACTGATTAGTGATACAAAAGACATTCCAGTATAGGCAGTAATCAACACTTTTTAAGCCTATAAACTTTAATCCTTTGAGAGAACGGACAAATAGATTTTCATTTTTGTTTTACCTATCGATTAAAAAAACAAAAATTCAAGAAAAAAGTTTTGTGTGATAAGATTTTACCTCGTATCAAGACATTTTTTTAAGTTATGAATTTTTCGAATTGTCAAAATACGTGAATACTGAATATAGATAGGTAGGTACAGTAGAACCCCGATTATCCGAGGTAACTTGGAGAACACCCTACTCGAATAACTGAAAACTCGGATAATCCGGATTTATCTTTTATTCATTAAAAAAATAAACACAAATGTACTTTAAACGGTTTATAAACGTTTTTACCATGTAAATATTTTTATTAATAAATTATTTTATCGCCCCGACGATTTTAAACGGAAATATGTACCTACATTAGATACTATATTTTAGAAGATCGGTTAATACGGATATTGGGTCTTTAGTGGCTCGATTAATCCGGATCATAGACGCGCATACCTCGCATTAGATTGGCTCGGTTAATCCAGAGCTCGGATAATTGCGACTCGGATAATCGAGGTTCTACTGTACCTACATTTTATCAACCTTACAAAAATTCACAAAAAAATCCAGCCATATTGGAGGACAGGCCTGTTACAACATCAAAAGTACTGACGTCTATACAAATACATAAAATTGAAATGTTCAAATAACAGTTTTTTTTGCTAAATGCATATGAAAGTAGATATCAAAATCTTTCAAGGTAGTAGAGCACCAAGGCAACTTTAAATAAAAGGCTTGATTTTTTTTATATTTCGGTAGATGGATGATATGTTTTCATTGATTTCTCCAAAACTAGACGGTGGAAATTGAAAAAAAAACTATTTAAATTAAAGTTAAAACCTTAATAAATTAATTATTGAAAACAAAAAAAAAAAACACGTTTGGCCAGACTAATTAAAAAGATATTTAAACTTTTTAATTAAATATCTTTTTAATTAGTCGGGCACAACGGTTTTTTTTTGTTTTCAATAATTTATTAAGGTTTTAACTTTAATTTAAATAAGTAGTTTTTTTTTAATTTCCACCGACTAGTTTTGGAGAAATCAATGAAAACATATCATACATCTAACGTTTTACCATAAAGCCAATGTTAAATATGCCTACTTTTGAAGTCATTTATTTATTTAAATAATCGGGCAACCCCCCCCTAAAATTTTCAGAATTGGTTTAGACTTAGTCCAACTTCATATAAAAAAAATCAAGCCTTTTATTTAAAATTGCCTTGGTGCTCGTACTACCTTAATTATTCCTTACACAAAATAGTTTGAAAATAATTTTTTATTTAAAATAATTCACAACATGTTTCGACAAACCTAGTTGTCATCATCAGGTGTAAAAATGAATATATACAGGGTGAGTCAGACTACCCGTATCGTTCGTTTTTTTCGTAAACAGTTAGTCGTAGAGAGTTGTGTCAAAAATCTGCATATTAAAAGGCCTAATGAAGAATCGAATGGTGATATTTTTTTCCCCCGGAAAGGTCGGCTTCCCTATTAGTTTGCTCCAGAATGTTCAGAGCTCCGGAATATGAAATGGCACGATAGGTCAAAAGTGGTATTGTTGAAAAGATCTTTAAAATATAAGCAAGTTTTGTAGGACATTTTTTTATTACTGTCACCCCTGTTAAGTACGTTTGAAATTATTAAATTAACATGTCATAATAACGAACTTAATTTTAAAAGTTGGCATTTAAAATCTAGTTCCATAATTAAACAATAATAAATGTCACAATAAGTTTTCAATAATTGCATTATTGTTTTTTTTTTTTTTTTTTTTGTCGAAAATACTTAGAGGTACCCATAGCATATCTAGAAGAGCTCATCAGTGTTTAGAAGTAAATGGAAAACTGCAGTTTAAACATTTATGGCATTGTATAATTAGGTAACTATATTTTAAATGCGCCGACTTTTAAAATTAAGTTCGTCATTATGATATGTTAATTTAATAATTTCCGAATATTACTTAACAAGGGTGGCAGTAACAAAAAAAAAATTGGTTGTCTGTAAAGTCGGTTTACGGACGATAGTTTTACGTGATAACGTACTGCGCTCTCGCTTGCACGCACAGGGTCTGGCGGAACGTGACACATTTCGGAACGTGACACTTTTTCGTGCATGCAGCCGGTGTTTCATCAATTTATAAGACGTTATCACGTCAAAAATATCCTACAAAACTTGCTTATTTTTTAAAGATCTTTTCAACAATACCACTTTCGACCTATCGTGCCATTTAATATTCCGGAGTTCTGAACATTCTGGAGCAAACTAATAGGGAAGCCGACCTTTCCGGAGGGAAAAAAATATCACCATTCGATTCTTCATTAGGGCTTTTATAAAACAGATTTTTGACACAACTCTCTACGACTAACCGTTTTCGAAAAAAACGAACGATACGGATGGTCTGACTCACCTGTATATTATATTCATTTTTACACCTGATGATGACAAATAGGTTAGTCGAAACATGTTGTGAATTATTTTAAATAAAACAACTTATTTTCAAACTATCTTTTGTAATGAATAATTAAAAGATTTTGATATTTACATATATTATGCGCAATCAGCGCTGGATTTACACTAGGGGCAGTGGGGGCTAGTGCCCAGGGCGGAAAATTTTCAAGGGCGGCAAAATTTGAAACGTGAGTAAAAAATGTTTCGCGTTACAGAAAATTCTTTGGGAAGTGTGATAGTGATGAAATTATAAATAATTTTTTTTTCAGTCAGACGCGTTTGCCTCTGAAAATATCTCGCAATTGTTTTATTTGTCAATTTATGATTTTTAATACGAAAAAGAATGTTTTTTGTCTAATTATCCCATCAGTAAAAAAACGACTTTTGACATACCTAAATGAATCATTTTATTTATTTGAAAATTGTATACCAAACCCATACTCCATTTTATGTAGGATTTCGGTAACGGGGCGGCATTTTTCACGCTGCCCCAGGGCGGCACTTAGAGTAAATCCAGCCCTGTCCACAAGAATTAAGAGACTAGAACCCTTTCTTTTATGACATATGAAAGTAGGTATATATAAAATAAGTACTTACAACAAGAAAACGATTTTTAAAGTTTTTGTGTATCTGCCTATCTATAACTTGGTTCCGGCTAATCTCCGAAACGACTGGACCGATTTTGACGGGACAGGCGCACTGCTGCTCAAAAATTAGCGGCACTATTGTATTTAAATAATCGCTCTCTTAATTTTTAGTTTTGTTTTGTGAAGTGGTTTTTCATAATCTGGAATAACACAAAAAATAAACATTAGCGACACAAAAGACAATTCAGTAAGTCGCAATCAAAACTTTTTAAGCTTTTATCCTTTAAGAGAACGGACAAATGTATTTTTAATTTTTTTTATTGAAACAAATCAATTAAAAAAAAAACTTAAAAAGAACTTTGTGTGATAATATTCATGGGCGTACCCAGGGGAGGGCAGCTGCCCCCCCCCCCTTAATTTTGGGGGACGTCATAAGCCGTTTTGCTGAAGATTCTCGAAAATTACTTTTACTTAAAACATAAATTAAATAAATGCATATTTAATATTTATTTAATATTTATGTTTATTTATTTGACTATACCTATAAAACAGAATCTCCTGCGGGCGTTTCTCCCAAGGCCGTAGCCAGGAATTCACTTCGGGGGGAGTCGAGCTCTGGACCAGAGACAATAAGTAACAAATTTATTTTAAAATAAGCACACATAATATATGTATAGGTATTATAAATTATAATACATAAATATAAACATTAAAAGGCAGACGACTTAGATTTCGACGAAAGAGTTTAATGATTCAAATAATTTATTAACAATGCGTTATATTTTTATTTTACTCGTTCTGAAGAACGTGGAATCCAATTACAAAAAAGAGTCGAAAATATTTCAGTAGTATACCTATGTAGTATAAAACGGTGGGTTGGCTAAGGCATTTCGGGAGGGGTTTAAACCCCCAAAACACCCCCCAGCCTACGGCCTTGGTTTCTCCTTACACACTACATAATATAAACACCTAAGTCCTATGTATCGCCTGTAGGTGATTTCTTGAAGCGTGTAGGGCAAAACAAGCGCGGGGGACCCGGCTTAAGAAATTCAAAACTTCGATTAACGTCTGATTAGTAATCTTCAATAAATAAAATTATCGACCAATTTTTCAGGCAATTATAATTGTCTGAAAAATTGGTAGATAATTTTATTTATTGTAAATATATAGGTATTATAGGTATACGATACTTACAACAAAAAAACAATTTTCAAAGTTTTTGTCTATAATCTGCCTGTCTGTTTGTTTGTTCTAACTAATCTCCGAAACGACTGGACCGATTTTGACGGGACAGGCGCACTGCTGCTCAAAAATTAGCGGCACTATTGTGTGTATTTTTAATTTCGTTTTGTGAAGTGGTTTTTCATAAATCTGGAAAAACACAAAAAATAAACATTAGCGATACAAAAGACAATCAATTTTTTTTGACAATCACAAACTAATCTTTAAGATTGTCTGCAAGTAAAAGAGTACAGGTACCATTCCTTAACCTGTTACAAAATGAACAAATTTTATTTGAGTTTGGGACAAAAGTTGTTCTTTTAAAATTTCGGAGTTACCCCCTGCTACCCCTCCAGGAGGGCACCCCCTTGGGAGTAATTTTGTGACCGAAAAATACATTACAACTTTCCTTCGCAACATTTTTCAAAAAAACTTTATCTCTTTGAGATATTCAGGTGCGTTGTGGGACTTTTTGTACACCCCTGTATATATATTTGTTGTTCCTGTAAATTACTCTAGTTTAACAAAGTTAAGATTTTCAAAAAAAGAGTATTAAGGCACGGTATCAAAGTGAAACGTAAATCAATCAAATAGGTATACTTATATGTTTTTTTTATCTGTCGTAGACTCAGCCCCGGATCTACGATTTTTTCAAACCGGGGCAGAAACTTGATAATGGCGCCCCTCCTTCCAGCATTTGAGATAAATTACTTTAGCATAAAGTAGTAGTTGATCCAATAGAATGTTACGATGAAGGATGGTTTTTGGTTGAGGATCATAAATAAATAAGCTTTACCAATGTTTCGCTAGTGGCCAACGTTTCGAAAAATTTATTTTCATCTTCAGGGCCTCAAGCTCAAATAAATAAATTTTAAATACATTTTTCGAAACGTTGGCCACTAGCGAAACATTGGTAAAGCTTATTTATTTATGATCCTCAACCAAAACCATCCTTCATCATAAATTACTTTAAAAAACTCATATTAAATCATAAATTACTTTAAAAAACTCATATTAAATATATAACGGTTGGTATTTTTCGCGAACGGCAAACCGTCAGAAAACAAGCAGTTAGAGTAAATCGGAAAAAGGACAGATTAGATGTGGTTTTGGCGCCCTCTAAAACTGCCGCCCGGTGCGGGTGCCCCGGTTGCCCCCCCCCCCAAGATCCGGGGCTGCGTAGACTTTTGCTCACATAGTACCTACGAATCTTTTTAATATAGATAATGAAATGTACTTAATCGATAAATAAAAAGAAATAAATAAGTATTTTTCATTAAGTTACTTGTATCACAGTTTTAACATACTTAAAACGTATTTAATTTTATTAATTTCAATAAGACGCATTTTGTCAAGATGGCTGACCAACCTTGAAACGCGTATAAAATATTAGCTTGTTAAAAACATTCAAAAGTAGCGTCTGTATATCAATTTAAGTTAAATAACTAATGAAACAGGATTGCAAAATACCTTAGAAACCATCTTGAGTAATAATGGAACACGATTCACCAATTTCTAGTTTGATTAATAATTATTTTAATTTACACAATTCACTGCACCGATTATATTACAGAAACATTTTATATGGCTGAGCGCTGAATGCTAAGATGGAAGCGAAGCCTGTTGTTAACTTGTTATTGAATCACGGCGCCTGCGCAGTTTGCATGGGAATAAACAGTGCGTTTACCAACACATTTTTAAGTGGCTCACAAAATGTGTCATGGACATATTTTTTATACGAGCTGAATTGTATTAACTTTCAATTAGTAAATTTTTCAGGTCAGCAATTTTAGAATTGTAAAAACACATCGTGCAATACATTTTTGTTTCTTTACTTTTGAAATATTATTTGAAAGATACGGTGATGAGTTTTGGAATAACTTATACATGTTGGATGTATAAATCATAATTTTTCTTCCATTCATTTATATCCTAAAAATTTCGCTATGAAATAAATTATTTTCAAAACTTTGTAAGTACATATAATAATTTACATTAAGAAAGTATTTTTAAAACTTATTCAATGTATAAAAATTGTTCATGATATTGTAATTTTGATTGTAGACAGATTTTAATCTGAAGATGTATTTTACGAAAGCTGCTCATTAAATGAAAAGTATTTTAACATATTTTTGGAAGTGGTCTTCTCCACACATTCAACATGTATATTATTTTGAGATATTTCTAAACTATCGTAGTTTGCAGGACATAATACTGCAGTTTGCCACGTGAAAGACTAAAGAGTAGTACCTATACTAAATTAGTACCGTATATAAGACACACCGTCTTATAATCCGAAAAATACGCGTAGGTATACTAATTTAGTACTACAAAATAAAAATATGTTTTAATGTTACTTTCGGATCATAATTTTTATTTATTGTTAACATATATTTAGAGACGATTTATTGAAATAAGTCCGAAAAATACAGTAGATTGTTCTAATAATACTTTTTTTTAACTGTAATAGTTTAGGTCTGAGGTACTGATATAAGTATTTAGGGCTGAGACAATTATATTAATACAATTACATATATATTATAAATAACTAATTAATCCTTACCTTTGTGAAATAAACAATAAAATAAATAAAACAACCAATTCGATTTAATCAAAATTAGGTCTAATACGGATCAAAACGCGATTGAAAAATTAATTCAGCTTGTCTTTGAGGCTTGTAATAATAATCTATAATAGACGTTTATTACAAAATGACTGCTTATATTTGTTAGCAAGTTGCATAATACAGTAGGCAGAAATAAAAATTTAACTTTTGACGACCACTATATTCTTGGACGCAAGGAGCTGATGACCGTTGTCCTTGAATTCAGTGGTGCCATGTTTTTTTTACCTACACCCCCCCTCCGTCATCCGCAACCGCCTATAGACTCAACCGTCTTTGAACACAATATTATTATACATTTAATAAACATAAATTGCAAATGGTTTCCACTGTCAATTTTCGCGCCAAGATTATGTGACATACCTATCTGAATGTCTATACGCTCGCACGTCTAAAGTTATTACCTCTGAAATTTTAGAGCGCATTTGTATTTTTCCTGGCTAAATTATGATTATTCAAAAATGCAAATAATATAATAGCTGAAATCATTGAAATTTTTTATTTGCAAATAAAACTGATAATTTGTTATATCTTTTTACACATCTTTATAAGTATACGAGGTTCGTGTTTTACCTAAGCCAGCGTTTATTTTACCGTATTGAAAGTAACGAACTATATCTTTTGACGTACCTATATAAATCTTCAAGAAGTTGACGCATAAGCATGCTATAGTTTAAAAATATTGTGGGGGGGGCTGAACCTTACTTTTAAAATGCGCTTGCCCCAGTGTCCCTTAAGTAAAAAATAATAAAATTATGTATCTATTAAGTTAATACAAATCGTATATAAGCTTTAATGTGATTCTAACTTCTATATATACCTATAGTTAAGTCAGTAAGAAAATCCCAACGTACCTATATATATACCTATTTGTTATTTCTGTAAATTACTCTAATTTAACAAAATCTAGATTTTCAAAACTCATTAAGATTTAAGGTATACTGTAGCAAAGTAAAACGCAAATTAATCATAAGCATAAGTAATATTAAATATTGGGTGCCCAAAATGAAGCTAGGTATGATACTTAATATAGGTATATAAACAAATCGATATACTTTTGACCGTACAGCCACAATATAAGTCGGCTTAAATTAAATAATTTATAATAATCATAACAGCAAATATTTTATTTGCTGTTGATTTCAATGCTCACGTAGAAACGAATATTTACATTTGCAAAAGCTTATAGTTATATACAAAGTTAATAATTATATTATAATTATTATAATATAATTAAGTTAATAATAATAATATAAAAATTATCGAATTTTAATGAAATGTAGATAATCGATAAATAATCAGAAATAAATAAGAATATCTCATTATGTTGCATTTATCACAGTTTTAACAAACTTAAAACGTATTTAAATTTATTAATTTTAATATGATGCATTTTGTCAAGATGGTTGACCAGCCTTCAAACGCGTATAAAATTCTAACTTGTTAAAAACATTTAAAAGTAGCGTTTGTATATCAATTTGACTTAAATGACTAATGAAACAGAATTGTTAAATACCTTAAAAACCATCTTGAATAATTATGGAACACGATTCACCAATTTCTAGTTAGATTATTAATTATTTTAATTTATGTACATAAATCACTGCAATGATTATTAAGCAGACATTTTAAAGCTAAGCGCAGAGGGTAGACGATGCGACTGAAGCCTGTAGTTATGCGCATGCGCAGTTTGCATGGGAACATAAACATTCGAGTGCATTGCGTATAGCGTGCGTCTGTACTTAAGTGGCTCAAAAAATGTGTCTGTATAGGATTATAGACCCCATATACGTAGTATTTAAGGCAAACCGTCATTTGGGCGGTTACCACCGGACGCCATTTTGACGAGACAGCTTGAAAGTCAAAATTATTATTATTACCTGCATATTATAAAGAACTAATTAACTTTATATGAAATAGAAAGTTAAATAATTAAAACAATAAAATTTGATTTAAATAGAGTAAATGAGAAAAATATTTTTTGGTAATTATTGCAGTGGCTGAATCGATTCTGGTGAAAGTTGGGATACTACCTATCTATAATTAATGAATAGGTGCCTCAATTTAAAGCAAATATTGCTTTTAGCCGATTAATAAAATCGAAAAAATAAAATTGTCCGTCTAAGAATTCAATTATGTTCTTCCTGTCACCAATCGCCAGGTTTATTTGAGCCTAATATTAAATCTTATCTTCAATTTATGATTTTGTAATATTAAAATTTTTGCAAACACCATTCTAACTTTTGCCTGTCCTTGGATCAGAACTTGTGTATTATTTGCAGGGGCATATAATAGTACTTTACTATCTATTATTGAACCCCCCGAGCAACAGTGTCGATTGGGCTGATTTTTTTTCTTTATAATTACTACACATAGATATATGAGTAATAATTTTCAGCCCTTAATAGTTAGGTATAGTGTCCATAGAGAGAGGAGAGAACTAATCGAAAATATTTTTTAACAAAATGCAGACGGTTTAACCGAATTGACTGAAAAAATGTTTAAAAACGATTTGAAAACAATTGATTCTTTTGTATTAAGTTTAAGCAAATTAAGCAATTGCTTAGGGCATCACGTCTCAGGGGGCACCAAGAAGCACAACTCAGAAATGAAAAGTATACCTCACTAAACCGTGTCAACATTTTTTTTCTTTTTGTCATGTTCTCAAAAATTTGATCTATATAGGTACTGGTTTGTCTTTAGAAGTATAAAAGTTAAAAATAAATAATTTATTTTTGAAAATGGAAACGAAAAAAACATTATTTCTAAAGGGTTCAATTTTTTTTAATTTTAAAATTTTGAAACTTTTTTTATATCTATTAATTGTATAAAAATGCCTAAGGTCCGATTTTATAGACAGCCAAATTTTCAATGAGAGTATTGATTGTAACTTTTTTCTATCAATTTGATTTTTTTTTTATAAACTGAACATATAATTAAGGAATCTTAATCCGGCACTGATCTTAGTGGTTTCTGTGTCCTTGTTAAATTTTCAACCAATTCGAAATAGCCGTTCTAAAGCTACATACCTATATGAATTAAAAAAATTCGATTTGAACTCTTATTCTATAGGTATGGGGACTAATTATTTTAAGGGTTAAAAATTCGACAAATAACTACTCATATGGGTAGTAATTAAAGAAAAAATAATCAACTCAATCGGCGCTGAGGCCGGTGACCTGATCTTAAGCCCCCCCTATAGCCTTTGTAAAAATATTTTATTAAAAAAAATATGTTCAATTTAGTTTATGTGCCATATACGAAGTGATGACAGTATTTTTCGTATTCGGAAAATATTTGGTTCGACTCCCGGTGAAGCCAGATAAATTACATTGCAATTTGCAAAGTAAAATATATTATAATGCACATTAGTACAAAATTTTGTTAGCAAGTTGCACAATATAATATGCAGAAACCAAAATATAACTTGTTGACGACCACTATTCATGGACGCGAGGAACTCCGCTGGTTGTCCTTGAAATTGGTGGTCGTTTTTTCTTCACCCGTCACCGCTAATAGATTCAACCGTCTTTTGTACACAATTAAATGCAATAATTTAATAAATATTAAAAACTATAAATGGTTTCTATATTGATTCTGAAGTAAATATTTGTGAAAGTGTTGTTGACTATGTTTTTTTAATTCTTCGTGATGATTTTCAAGGTATTTAATATTTAATTTAATGGATTTATTTTCTTTCAAATAATATCTAGATCAGAGATATTTTCTATTGTCAATGTTTTGTCTATACATCATGTCTAATCTTATATTGACCTCGGATATTTTAGCCCGCATTTGTGTTTTTAGTCGCTAAATTGTTAATTATGTTTATAAAATAAGTACGATTAATATAAAAGCTGAAATCATTGACAATTTTTATTTGTAAAAAAAACTGATACATAATTTGTTATTTTTTTAGCTGTTCTACGAGGTTCGTGTACCTATAAGCCAGCGTTTATCTTACCGTGGGTTTGATTAGTGCAAAGTGATGGTGCCCTTGAAATTGAAGAACGATCTAATTTTTGACGGACAGAAATCTTCAAGAAGTTGGGAAATGCTACGGATGTTCCAATATTCAACGAATGTTTTTTAAGGTATGTACACGCAACTCTAAACTTATAATAGTAGGTAATTAATATTATGTACAGTGGCGTAACAATATAGGGTGGTAGGACGGACAAAATATATACCACGTGCCCCTGTGAGCACAGGAGGATCCTAGCGTTTATTTTTACAACATTTAGTAAAATTTATTAGTTTTTGTATTTAATTAATTTAAGTTACCTACTAAAGTACATTACACAAATTAAACAGAAAAATGTATAACGTTGGTTGAGATTCTTACATTGAAGGAGGGCCCCATCCGATCAAATCAAAGGGTATAGCTACGCCACTGATTACCTATGTACCTATTCTGATTACAAAAATCGGCGTTATTATATGAAAATATCCAGCCAATTTTTGTGCCCAAAATATCTTTACTATAAGGTGCAAGCATATTTGACAATTTGAACAGGAATCGCAGTCAAGGGCTTAGATATGGGAGGGGTAAAGGTGGTAATTACCCCCCCCCCAAGACCTTAATAAAAAAAAACGAAACTAAAAATAATACGAATACCAATGTAAAATACAACATTTAGACAAGATTACAACAGCGTATTTTGTAACATACTTATAATATTATAGTTTGGGAATTAATATTTTGCTTGACACATTCTTTCGTGAGTATCCTTGTTTGATATTAATACTTAAAAAAATATTACGATGAAGGAAGGTTTTGGTTGAGGATCATAAATAAGCTTTACCAATGTTACGCTAGCTGTGGCTAACGTTTCGAAAAATTTATTTTCGTTTTCAGAGCTTATGGTAAAGCTTATTTATGATCTTCAACCAAAAGCTTCCTTCATCGTAACATTCTATTGGATCAACACTACTTTATGTTAAAAAATATTGATTTTTTTGATTAGGTATAGAGAAAAAATTATCTACGTCCTTGATCGTAGTGGAAATTGTTGACCCCCGACTGTGTGAGAGGATCCGGGGAGTTTTCTAATACTATATACCAAATTATGGTGCAGTTTTGATATAAATCTATCATTATGGGAATGTCCTTAAAATGATTTAATTTAGGAAAAAAGTATTCTCGTTTTTTAATCCCTAGTGTGACTTATTATTAATTGATCAAAGCTTTTACAACCGTTATGTGCTGCCATATCTATCTATTTATCTATATACCTATATCTTGAAGGTAAATTTAATACTATAAGATTTTATTATGTACGATTTTTATTGCAGATGCTGATGAAAACTTTGTCACAGAATACTACCTAATTATACCTACTGGTGAGTCATATTAGGTATATTCTAAATCTTTTTTTTATTAGATGTTTATTTTCTGTCTTATGGAGCTCTTCCTTGGTGTTGACATTGATAGAAGCTCACGTGACAATAGAAGTTTTTGATAAAATGTTTTTTGTACATAAAAACTAAGTAGTACCATAGATAAACGTATTATACTTAGGAAGATAAGTATCCTAGTTAACCAAAATGAGACCACTTATGATGCTCGCCGCTAGGTGGCCACCTATTGACGAGCATCATAAGCTAAATTTTTTTAATCTGCGAGTGTAGAATATGTAGAGTTTCCATAGTGAATTGTGCTGATAATGGTTCGGCCGTCTGGTGATTAGGATCATAACTACATATGTTTTCCGTAGTGAATTGTGCTGGCAATTTGGTCCTCTAGTGACCAGCATCATAATTACATTATTTTGTTCTTCAAAGATCCTCTTCCGTCATTCAACTGTATTGTACAATATCCCGCGGTGACATTAAGTAAATGAATAACTTTAATTAAAATTTTATTTTTAAACAAAATTCTGATGTTGAGTCAAAAAAATCCGAACAAAAATATAAATTCAAGAAATAAGATTATGTATTTCATTTTGAATTATTTTTATTATCTTAATTAATTAGATGCTTATACCGACACTGTACTTCTCCCATAATAAAATAATTGACATGATCTTCGATGCTACAAAATAATATGTCATTCACAATTGTAGAGTAGAATACATAACCAAAGTGGACGAAAAATGCACCCTGTATTACATGTTATAAATTTGTTAAAATCCGTAGGTGAAAAAATATATGATTAATTATTTAACGGCCTGACAGTTGAATTTTTTTTAAAGATTTTTCAGAGATGATATTTTTTTTGGTATCTATAGTCCAGAAATATAATAAAGAGAATGTTCGACTATTTTTTTTTAAATTCGTATTCATGGTTTTAAAATATAAACAGCCTTATGTATGATTTGAAAAAATTCTGTCGGTACGTTCATAAATTGTGTCAAAAAATTATTTCTTATTTCATTTCCGAGAATTTTTCAATAATGGCTTGTGTTAGTAATTCGTGCAGTTACGTTAACTGTAAAAATTGTAGACGAAATTCACCGGGATTGAGTTTTTACAGATTACCTTTAATATGTCTTAAAGTTGAAAAGATCTTTGACGAATAATGAATTTTTTTAAATTATTAAAATGAATTCGTATCCATGATTTTGATTAAACTGTGAAACAGACTAAAAAAAACGTTACCACGACTATTCAAAATCAAATTTGAAAATTCAAAAATTTTGAATTATATTTGGTTTTTTACATTAATTATTTAGAAATTTAAGTGCCGTTGTTTACGTGGCGTTTCTATGGTTTGAAACAAACTGGGAACTGTCGTCACGGAAAACTGTAAATTATCATTTATCACATAACGTCAAAAAAAAAATAAAATTGATGGTTTTTAACAATTTATAAACCATTGAGCGAGTAATTGGGATCAATTTTTCTGACAATTTTATTATATAAATAATAATAAATTATAATTATAATAAATAATAATAATAATAAATTATAATAAATTATCGACCAATTTTTCAGACAATTACCTATATTGACAAAAATATATAATTATAATTCAATAAATTTATTGAATTATAATTATATATTTTTGTCAATATAATTGTCTGAAAAATTGGTCGATAATTTATTTATTGAAGAGTACTAATCAGACGTTAATCAAAGATTCAAATATCAAAATGTTTATTACTAGCCATTATACACGTCACTGCACACGTTAGTAGAAATTTTATTTTATTTCTATTGACAAAATATGTCAGTACCTATTTGTAAAGTTGAAATGATCCTTGATGAATAATAAATTGTCTTAAATTATTAATTAAAATGAATTCGTATTCATGATTTTGATTAAAATGTGAAACAGACTAAAAAAACGTTACCACGACTATTCAAAATAAAATTTGAAAATTCAAAAAATTTGAATTACATATATTAGATATCGTGTCCATCGAGATAATTATAATATTATAATATTTGTCCACAATCCAGCGATTTTGTTATTTATAATTTGAATTACATTTGGTTTTTTTATTTATTTTAGAAATTTATTTGTGCCGTTGTTTACGTGGCGTTTCTATGATTTGAAACAAACGGAACTGTCGTCACGGAAAACTAAAATTATCACATACCTACGTCAAAAATAAAAAAAAACATTGATGGTTTTTAACAATTTATAAACCATTGAGCGCGTAATTAGGATCAGTATAGAGGTAGCTTTAAGATTATCTGAACTTTTAGTTTAACCATAATGTAGGTGGAAGCAGAAAACAACATTCAGTTTGTGGGCCAGGGGTATGAAACGTAAGAGGTTTACTATATAAAAGTGGTCTCATTTTGGTTAACTAGGTTACGAATCTTCCTAAGTATAATACGTTTATCTATGAGACTATGGTAGTACTTATGTAAGCAAAAAATCAATATTTTTTTATGAATATCAAACAAGAATACTCACGAAGGAAGGTGTCTAGCAAAATATTAATTCCCAAACTAATTATGTTATAAAAAATACGCTTTTGCGCAATCTTGTCTAAATTTTGTTTTTTTAGTTAGGTATACAGAGTGATTTTTAAGTTGATGCTTTTTTTACAGCGTGTAAAAATCAAATAGACGAGCAAATATTTCAAATAGTTTTTTTTATCAAAACTCAAAAATAAGAGAGAAACAGCCTTTCGAAGTTTAAATAAATTTTCTTTAATTTTGAGGTCGGTCCTGGGGTTATATTATGTCACTATGGAAATAAGTTGTTATTATCTCTCAAAAACAGAACAATACACATGTCAGTTTCAAATAAGCACCAACATACTTGATAATAACAACTTATTTCCATAGTGATATAATATAACCCCAGAACCGACCTCAAAATTAAAGAAAATTTATTTAAACTTCGAAAGGCTGTTTCTCTCTTATTTTTGAGTTTTGATAAAAAAAAACTATTTGAAATATTTGCTCGTCTATTTGATTTTTACACGCTGTAAAAAAAAGCATCAACTTAAAACTCACCCTGTAGGTATATGTATGTCCGATAATCATTTTAGGTACTCTTAGAATATTCTAAGAGTACCTAAAATGATTATCGGACATGCACCAACTTTTGGCAATATTTGTATTTTGGTTGTGCATTTAATTAAAAATTTTCCCATATGTTGCACACTTACGTGACCATACTGTATATTATTATTATTTATTATATATCTACGCCCTTGAGAAGACACATACCTAAATTTAAAAATTGTTCATTGAAAGCAGTGGAAACATACCTACCTAGCTAAAAAATTTTAAGTTGTTCTACACTGATTAAAACTAATATTTTTGAGAAATAAGTAGCTTTATTTAATTCATAAAATTTAGTGTAGGGGGCCCAGTGATGGGGTCTTGCCAAAAAAAGCTAGTTACGACCCTATATATGATTGTATTTTCAACTTCTCCTTCCTTCTCACTTCGTGGCAGTCATAGACCAATCAGAAACAACACTTAAGTCAAACCCATTTTTTCATTTGCTGAGTAGGGTAGGAGGAGACACTGCGTGAAAACTAGAGACATGAAAATACGTGAGTAAAAACAATTGAAAATAAATTGTGTTGAAAATACACGAGACCGACAGTATTGGAAGAGCATGTTTCGAATGAGAACATCTGACTCTCTAAAAATGGCGGAATGAGACGGAAGTCACTTAAGTTGTATACTACAACCGTGACTTAAGTAATCGTTACTCACCCATTGGACGCTTATGCGTCAAGTAGGCGGCGTGTTATTCTCGGGCAGTCACTCTTAAGTACCTTTACCAACAAGGGGAAAACCGAACAATGGGATTAGTATATGGGTCTGTGTGTGAGAGAGAGAGCGAGTTAAGTATACAATTTTTTGTCGTACGATCAGAACGAATTTACCGATTGACATCGGCTTTGCGGTATTCGAAAGGATTTATTGAAATTAAGGTCTGATTAGATTTTGTAGCCAATCAGTCAATTAGGTTCAATGTTATTCAAAGAATTATATAATTTTTAGATTTTTTGTTGCTTATACTTGTTTATATGTTGACCGGAAGAGCTCATTTAAACTTAAATTAGCTTAAAAAAATTCAACAATTTTTGTTCTTATGACTCAGAAATTCGTAACTATTATTTTTATAACCTTTGAAGAGATTAAGAGCGTATTAAATGAATCAAAGTAGTGTTTGTACTCAGGGCCGGATTAACTCTGTCCGGGCCCATAGGCAATGCAATCAGGTCTTTTGAAGTTGATGAAGGGATGTGAGTAACTTCCAGATCGGCTCCAGGCATCCTGTTACTTCAATGTCTTATGCGATATTGTATAACAACATGATTACTTTGACTATAGATGCTGCAGCATCGCCTTACCTGACTCGTTAGCTTTATTGAAATGGTCTTAATGAATAGGTTAGACTGTTAGAGATAATTGATGATCCAGGTTTTTTGATGGGTCAGGAAAGAGAAATGAGACGTGACGTAGTTATTTTTAATTTTATCTTGTTGAATTTATCGAGCTAGGTGTATCGTGGTCTTCCGACTCCATAGACTATAGTATAACCGTGACAACATGATGACTGAAGTTCTGGTGTGCAGGACTGTTTGTACAATGTGGCTGTATACCGTCTGTGGCTCGCAATTGCGCAATATATTGTACAACCTTCAATATCGCCTCCATACAGTACAATTTTTTGCACGAAACCAAAATATTGTACAATAATATTGACCGTCTAGGGGCCGCCGTCAAAATATTGTGCAACCCACATTGCACAATAATATTGAGCGTCTATGGGCCGCTTAATACGAAATAAAACGTTTTTTGTTTGTTATGTCATCCGTTAAGTCTGCTTTGCAAGTATAGGTACTGCAATAAATAATTTACCAAACTTGTAATGTCATGAAGTTTGATGAATCTGCTATAGGTATGTTTTTAATCACGACTTAATTTGTCGCAGCAGTGGCGTAGATACGGGGGCGGGGGATCTAGAATAGCTGCACCACTTCCAAGGAGCGAAAACTAACAATTTGCAATTTGGAAATATCTATGAGCTTTCGAAAACCAATTTGTTTGTTTTCAATGTGCGTTGTTAACAAAAGAGGCGGAATACTGCAAACTTATAATTATTTAGGTACTGTTTACATTACCGCCAAACAGTTGGTGGGGTTCGTGGCAAGTAATATAAAAAATTTAGTCAAATGGTCCCTCATCACTAAAAGGTTAAGAACCACTGATCTATAAAGTGGGAAAAAATTCGTAAATACATAGAATATTTAAAATAACCTACTATATTATATCGAATAAGTACTACCTAAATTTTTCTGCTGTGGTTATCGGATTTCGTTCCATATAGCGATTTCAATTAAAGGTTTTACTTTTAGGGTAGCTGTACCTAGAGTGTCATTTATAATTATTTAATGTAGTCCTCCGTCATTTGATCCCGATCGTATGTTCTATATACAAGGTGTCTCAGACAAGTTTATTTTTCAAGATAACGCCTTCAAAATTGTCAGTAAATGGGATGAAAGTTTTTGCAAGATATATGGCAATATATCTTTGTACAGTCCAGAGAAACAGCAGCATTCACTTATTTATAGCATAACCTACCTAATGATATGAGCGCCGATGGGTAAAGGAACGGCGGCGGCGCGCCGACTTTTTGAGGTTGGCGGCGGCGGCGTAGTCGGCGGCGTGACCTTAGAAGCATTTTTTAATGATGGGCAGGATACAATAAAACAAAACATGTAGTTTAACAATCAGAATTATTATTTATTTAGCACAAATTATTTTTATAAGGAAATGGTTTCTAGCCTAGAGCTAAAATATTCTTGGCACTTCGATTGGCAGAAAAAAATCAACGTTGTCATAAAGTTCTAATAACAATTAACAAGAAAATAAATCTTAGAGAAAACAAAGATGTTTCTTTTAAGTCACAAAAAAATATAAAGTAGTCTTTAAAAATATGTTTTGAACATTTTCTGATCGTTTAAACATATGCCTTTCGCTCGGCGCGCCGTTACATTTTCACGGCGGCGGCGGCGGGAGGGAATCGTCGGCGGCGACGGCGCGCCGGCGCGGCGCTCATATCTACTACCTATATGTAGAGAAAAATAGTTGAATGCTGCCTCTCATGGACTACGGAGAGATATAATCTATAATTTGGTGCCATCTTGTACAATGTAAAGCATTTTATAAACCATTTATGAAACATATTATATGGATGGGGTTATCTAAAAATTAATTGAGATGCAGGCCTGGGAAGTCTTATCTGGAACGCCTGTGTATATATAATATGTTTTGCAGATGTTTTTCTTCTCCAAAATGCGTCTGTGGTTGTCAAAAGTAACTATCGCTACAGAAATCATGTCTCTTAGGGACTTAGGATTATGCATGACAAATTGTTTAAGTTTTTAACTGAAAATACGCTATTTATTTTTTATATCTACGTCTTGAATCGACGCGTTGGCCGCTGATAATCTAAGCTTTCAAACGTCTGTAATTCACAATCTGCATAAAGATACTTTTCTTTCATAACAAATGTTAAATGTATTAACTAGCAAATAACCTGCTATGCGTCGTTTTTGATTTTTTTTAATTAAGAAATTTTTACGCGAGAAAATTTCTGTACCTACTTATACCTATTCGATACATGCGCATATACGTTTTGAATTTTAAAGTTTAAAGTTACACGATACACCATGATTACAAAGCTTTTTTTACATTGTAGAAAAGTCAGGCGTTATTCATTTGTTAAAGTCTATACAACAGTAGTTTCCAACGAAGGGGCGCCCCCCTGGTTTTTATAGATTAATTGCAAATATCATCGTTTTTCTCTGATAAAATCATGGTTTTAAGAATAAGCGCTCAAACATAATTACCATAATGGACATTTTATATTAACACTGATTTTTTCTGTACTTGTACTGTACCTACTGTATATTGACCACCTTTGTACAGTAAAGAAATAATTTACGAAATGTGTATACATTTTTTTAAATAGGGGGGAGGCAGAGGTAAAGGTCGCTGCACACGAGGCTATAGAAACGCTGCTAGATTCCTTGCTAGATTTACCTACTAGTTTTCTTGCGCTGGTTTTCTTGATTGCTGTTAAGTGCTCACTTCACACGAGACTATTTTTCAAGCGTGTTTTGTGGATAGATCTGGTGCGCGCGCAGTGACAGTTCGAATATAAACATTCAACACAGAGCAAAACGTGTCTGTTGTCTGGCAGAATGACGCCATGTGGGCGTTTGTTCAAGTGCCCACGTGAAGATACTGCTTCCTGATTGGTTCTTGCTCATACCTAGCAACAAATCTAGCAGGAAAAATAGCCCCTGTTCTAATTTTAAAACCTATCTTCTGAGCTATATAGCAAGGCAGCCCGCAGTGACGTCATTTCCAGCTTCGTACCCAGCCTACCGGCTAGCAGAACTCCTAGCTGCGTTTCTAGCCTCGTGTGCATAGCGGCCTTTAGATTCTTTTATATGTAAAACTCTTACCTTAACAATTCAATTATTGCAAATAATATCAATAGTCAGTCTTTTAATTTCTTTGGCATTTATTAAATATACTGGCATTATAGAGTTTATCAACAACATAGTCGTTACCACGCAATCAATTGACAGGTCCGCCGGATTACGTCATCCCCGCACTACTATCCAATTTCAACGAAACGAGGCAGCCTCTATAATCAAGTACCCTTGAGCGTTACCAATATTCTCTTGTCTTTGTTATACAAACAGATCACGGATGAGTATGACGCACTAAAGGTTCATTTGTTTACGTATCGTGTTTTGTTTTATTAGGTTTATTTCCATTCTTTCTGTCAACTTCCTATATATCACTCGATATCTCATGTTTATAGTATACGCAGTCAGTCGACGGAGCTTCTCCTCGCAAATTGGAAACTGCGCAAGGTCAATTCGCTCGAGTCGAATTTTTGAAATGGGCGTTTATAAAATCAATTTTAGAACGTCTATAATTAAAATCTACCTGTCTGTTTGTGTGTCACAGTCTTTTTTCACAGGAAGTACATATAGGTATCTATTATCCTATATCTAGTGTCCGACCGAAACTAGTTTCACGGCGGAAACCGAAACCGAATTTCGGCCTCAGTCTCAGTTTCGGCCGAAACCGAAACTTCATTTTTCGTGGGAAAAATAAAGTAAACATTATCATAATCAGGGTTTATTATTTTTTTTTTATTTTTAAATTAATCACATTAGTTCAGCCTGATATTTTAACTAGTCATTAACTTATCATATCATATTATTACCCCCTTATTTCAAAAAAACAAATATAAATATACTTTTTTTTTATAAAATAATACATATATTATGAAATAAAATAAAAGCTACAAAACAAAATTACAAACAAAAAGTATTTACTATAAATAGTATGTTTAGGTATAGGTACACACAACAAAAAAAAAAGAAAACACTCTTTCATCTTATATAAGAACAAAATTATTTCTTTTTGTGTGGTACTCTTGTTAACGAACTACAATAAAATTAAAATTAATAAGTACCTACCTACCAATAGTCCGGGGGCCAGTAACAGGTTTTTCTTACCAATTTCCGCATGCCTCAAAGACTCGTAAAAAGCTTTAGACAGTTGGACTATGTAGCATCGTGGCCGTCAGCTGCGGCACTATCGGGGGAATAGGTAGCTTTATAGCTTCGGAAATATTTTGAAAATAAAGAAATCAGCCGCTCTTTTGTTTTATAAATCTGTCAGAAATAAACTAGTTCGGCATGCTTAGATTAATTTTTACATGACGTGGAACATAATATTATGTAGCTAACCATGGCAACGAATAGCAAATATCATATTGAATACGATCCATTACCCGCGCGATATCAGAAATTCTTTAATATAATAAAATGTCAACATTATTAAAGTGGTCCCGTCACCCAATTGGCTGGAATTTTTGTGTATTTTGTCAAAAGAAAAGTTCAACGTTAAAATTTATCAACGAAGATTTGTGCAAGTGCCGTAATATACTCACTATTCGAAAAAATTATAATTTAGCAGCAAGAGATGTAATACTTCCTGAACAACCTAATGATTTTCAACTGTATCATAGCGATTGCTATCGACGCTTTACAGCTTTACCGCCAAAATATCGACGTTCCCAACTTTCTCTTCTACCACACCCTTTTTTGTATCAGCTGACAATCTTTCCCCCAATATACAAGCAGCTGAAAATTTATTTTAAATATTATAAAAACTACCTTTTGACAAAGTTTCATGTGATAGGGAATGACTGAATTCATATTAATTTCGTCAAGTTCGTATGATCAGCTGACGTAACATCCACCATCGTACAGCCAGCTGACGTTTTTTTTTATGAAAGATCATTAATAACTATCTTTTGACAAGTTTTCAATCGATAGGTAATGATAAAAAATATTATTCAAATAAATAAAATTATCGACCAATTTTTTTCAGACTATACCTATATTGACAAAAAATAATAAATTATAAATCAATATTTCACTAGATGACGTTTCGAAATTATCTAAAAAATATATAAATTAATTAGTATAATATCTACTTTCTAATAGAATGGAGTTTGAATTATTGAATTATCGAATTTTAATGAAAAATAACGAACAGTTTTTTGATAAGTAGTCATGGATACCTATGTACCTAACAGACGTTTGTCAAAGATTTGGATATAAAAAATATTATCTTTTTAACCGTGCGTGGGAGGCTATTCCACCGATACTGGCGCAGCTGACGGCCACTATGCTATATGGTACTACTGTCTGAGCATTTTGCGAGTTTTTCAGCCGCGCGGAAATGGACGACCTAAATAGGTCGCTGGCCCCCGGACCACAAATACAACAACTAAATAAATATTTTTAATGCAAATAATACTTCAATCGAAAGTTCAAAATAAAAAAAGTTTTCTTTCAAACTAAAAAAAAAAAAAAAAAACTCGGAGCGCGCAGGCATAAAAGACACTTCGTAGCTCGCAGCTGCCCCGTATTTCAGCGCGAAACCTCCCGAATTTAGTTTCGGTTTCGGTCGTAGTTTCGGCCGGATAGGCAGTCGAAACCGAAACTAAGCCGAAACCATTTTTTTGGCCGAAACCGAAATTTCGATCGGACACTGCCTATATCTATTGAATACTACTAGCGCCGCTATAGTGGGTAAACGAGAATTATTGAACTCACTTATCTCAACAAGTTTCTATGGTATAATAAATCGAAAACTTTAGTTGGCCATGATGTGTCAAAAAAAAATGTAATAAGGCAAACTGTACTTGGCCTTATGGAACGTGCGCCTCTGCACAATTTATTGAAAATCGAGCGCACATTTAAAATTTCATTTTTCCCTGAACCGGTCCTGAATTCGCCGTTATTTCCGGCACGGTATTAACCAATAGTGAAGCAGTTTTAATTGAATAAGCAGACGGCGAAACATACATCTAACAAAACAATCCTTAAGGGAACAGGTTGGCGTTAGTTCAGGAACGTTGTCGCACACCTCTTTCCAGCTGTCCCAACATGAAATGTGGCCTTGGAAGTTGCACGAAGAGTACAAGTTCACATAACACGGGACATACCTGTGGGCATTCCTCTTTCCGCGGGGAATCACCGACGCGCGGTGAGTGGTGACCCCCGTCTGCACACTCGACGTGACTTTCTAAAGCCTGTTGCACAGCGACTCGTGAAAACTTCTACGACACCGTAAGAAATAAATCGGTACTAAAACTAAAGTTAATTTATTCGCTTCCTCAAAAACAGTAGAGCTCAAGATATTTGTAAAATTTCCAAAATATGTGCCGCCCCTCCCTTTTTCATTTTCTCTACACGTCCGACATATTGCTTCTTATAAGACTGCGCCTCAACAAGTGATCTTTTAGCTACGAGAAAGTCACGTGCCAAACAACCAACTAAAAGGACCTATTTAAGCGTTTAATTTTTAAAAATTTAAAAATTGCAATTAAAATATTAAACGCGTTTCAATGAACTAATTCGATAGAGTTTCTATTTTGACAGTAAATAAAGCGAATAAAAAATAAAACAAGGTGATTCGTCAAGGTTTGCGACCTGTACAGCTCGGACGCACATATCTGTACTTTATAGACTAAACCTACAACTGCTGTTTGCGATTTTCAAATACAGTTTTAGAACTGATTATAAACTCAAATCAAAGGGTGACATTTTATCGAACAGAATTTTACCTTTTCGAAAAGCTACACAAGTTGAGTGGATTTCGAGTGAACTCCACCTAGTTTTATAGCTTCTTGTATGAGCGAAGTAAAGCAATAATAAAGCGATATAATAAAGCAATAATAAAGCACACTCCCGCCAGCAAAAGACACCGGACCTATAGTATCTATAGAGCTGTAAAAGTAACGAGAAATTGTGTACCCGTATGTATTCGTTACTTAAAGAACCAGTACCCGTTACTTTCGTATCGTTACCGTTACTCGTTACTTTTCATACGACATACAATCATGTACTAACAGCATCAAGCATGTACCATCGCATCGAGGCGCGTCGCATACGTGATACGGTATGACTTCGTTCGTATAACCGCATCAAACGAGTCGAACTGACATGGATACGACAAATGCGAGTAACGAAATGAATTTGTAAGTAACGATTCGTTACTTCGAGTCAGACGATATACCCGTTACTCAGTAACGAATACATACGGTTTGTTATAATAGCTCTAATAGTATCCAAATGTGAACCAAACATTTCAATCGCCCACTCGTTTTTTTTTTTTTGATAAAGATTGAAAACGGATATCCGACACGATTCCTTGTTAATAAATAATCAATGTAAATATCAGCGAATGTTGAAGTAATTTTTTTTTTCAATAAAAGTTCTTTTTAAAATAATTTTTTCGTTGAAACGAAAAAACCGAAAGCTTTTTCTTAACATTTCCCCGAAATGTGGTAAAATCGTTCTACTAACGACAGAGTACGTAAAATCAATGCCATTGTGTTTCTCAAGCAATTTTTTTTTCATATCTTCATTTTAAAAGAAAAGCATTTATTATGATTTTTTAAATATATGAACGGATTCCAATACTAGAGTAAAAAAAATAACAATAATGAACACCTGAAACTTCATGTTTTTGAAGACAATAAACTCGAGTCAATATTTGTACTAAACCGTACCAACCTAACGGGTGTAAATATATTGCGTCCTTATTAGATATATACAGGTGACCGGTAATTGCTCGTATTCCTCTCGGGAGAAGAAACTATGACTAATTTGGAATGATCTAACCTCTATCACTTGGAGGTCGGAAATGCGTCATTTTCGAGAAAATCTACTTCGGATTTCTTTTTACAAAAATCCGAATTTTGGGAATTAAAAACTAAAAAAAATAAAATATTCTTACTTTTAGGCTTGAATTTTTCCATGATCTGATAGCTTACTAATTGGCCAACCTTCCTAAAGCTTATAAAACCACGACATTTACTGTTAGATTTTATGTTGTGTGTTAAAACTTACAATAAATTAAAAAAAATCTTCGCAGAAGTGACATAATCATAAAAAAGGACGCATTTCTGACCCCCAAGTGATAGCGGTTAAGTAATTCCAAATTAGTCATAGTTTCTTCTCCTCGTGAGGAATACGAGCAATTACCGGTCACCTATATATTTATTTTCACACATAATATTATGTAACTGCTTAATAAAAAATAGAGAATAGTTACTTCTTACCACAACAATTTTATTAGTGGATGTACATTTCGAGAGCATGCTCTCATCTTCAGCAATACACTAAACTCCAATTTAGTGTATTGCTGATGATGAGAGCATAGTTCTCGAAATGTACATCCACTAATAAAATTGTTGTGGTAAGAAGTAACTATTCTCTATTTTTTATTATGTTCAAACCACAGTGCTCTTAATATTTTTGTTATGTAACTGCTTGTGAATTATAATGGTATACCTCAGTCAGTTAATGCCCAAATATTTGGACACTCGTATATTGGAAACTATTCCAAGTATAGACGTATGAAAGTCAGCCTATTGCTTCTCTATGGTAACTTTAACGCCCCTGAAAAATTTCAGTTCTGTAATGTAACTAAAGGCCGCTGCACACGAGGCTAGAAACGCTGCTAGATTTGCCTACAAGTTTTCTAGCGCTGGTTTTCTTGATTGCTGTTCTCGAAAAGGCTTGTAATTGTTCGTATAAATATGTAACACGGTGCTTTGCGAGATTATAAATTTTCAAAATTTACTAAATGATTTTACAAAATAAATATATAAGCAAAAGTTCTTTATCTAGACCGCGTGCCAACGGTACAATAAGAAAATATTGACATTTACGACATTTTTGATTTTTCAAAATTTGCTTTAGGAGCCCGTACTACTTTAAAAAATGTTTTTACAAAATAATTTTATAACCAAAAGTTCCTTATCTAGACCGCGCGTGCCAACGGTACAATAAGAAAATTTTGATATTGTAAATTATAGACGCTCGACAATAGAAGTAGAGACAAGGTGTAAGGTTTATTTTGTCAACGCAATCTTCTAAGAAGACGAAACTATAGTATTTGTGGTTGGTTGACCTATATCGACTATAGAACCCATAGTGGCCCATTAAATTCCTCTCACAGTGGGTAGCAGCTAGCGTCGGTACATAATATGACGCTATATATCTTCATTATGACCTAACGAAGTATCCGTATGTACAGCGTGTATCTGTATTAAAGCGAAGGGCAAATGTGTTATTTTGAGGATAACGGATATTACTGTCGCTGTTCTTTGAAAATCACCTGTTATGCAAATAACTGTTAAACAAATAATTTTGTGTGCAATGGGGATCCGCGATATGGACTACTCTATCTGGCGGCGAAACTTACTAACTAACATGTGAGAAGTATACAGTGGCGGATCCAGGATTACGGCAAGGGGGGGGTCTTGAAAAATTTTTACTCCTTTTGCGGAGAATTCATGAAAAACATGAAAAGCTTTTTTTTTTAATCGCGCAGTAAGATTTTAATTTGGGATTTTTGATTCTCTGGAAGGGGGGGGTTGGACCCGAAACCTCCCCCCCCCCCGTGGATCCGCCACTGGAAGTATATGAATCGTACTGTCAATGAATACGTACTGTTAATCGTGATTTTTTTTTATAATAATACAGTAGAACGCCGATTATCCGAACGCCGATTAACCGAATCGCCAATTATCCGAATCGGTCCTAAGCGTAACATAAAAAATTAAAACCAAGTAACTTTTCAATAAAAACAAACTTTTTGGGGACGCAAGAATACAAAAATGCGAGTGACAATTGCCGTGTAGACGCTACAATGGTATCAGCACACGTCGAAGATGGAACTCGCTGGAGTCCAAATATATTTCAACTGTTATAGTTGAAAGCTAGAGGCAAGACACTACATGTTTTGCGTCGCGCGGCTTCCGTGAAATGTTGAACTCTAGTGAGCTCCTCCCTCTCTTCGTTTTTCTTTATTACCAGTCCGATTATCCGAATCGACCCCGGTCCCAATTAATTCGGATAATCGAAGTTCTACTGTAATAAAGAAAACGTTGATAAATTAATAAATGAATTATTATGGAACTTGCGAAGTTTTTACCTCGTGCAAACACAAATAAAAAGTTAGTAAAAGGTTGTAATAGTACCACGTCATTTCAATGCAGATGGTTAGTTATTTTAGCAAGTATACTTAGTCTTAGTATTGAAAACTTAATTTATTAATTGAATAATTATTACTATTAAATAACATTAAGAATTTTGATAGTTGAAAATACATTTTGACAGATGACTATTTTTAGATTGGGAACTTACCTGTCGCAATAAAGTAATGTTTCAATAATAAGCTTGCAACGTTTATCAACACTGCATTAATATAATAATATATATCTATTTACCACTTTTATTTCTTGTGGATTACTCTTTAAATCGGAAGTTTGTAAACAGAAAGCATTAAAATTCACCTTACTTGAAGGTTCTGTTTCAATTGAATTTTTGCCTAATTTTATATGGCCGGCATTAAATATACGTTCCCCTTCAAGGAATTTTTTTTTTCGATGATTTGTATCAGCCCAATTACATATTGTGCTGATACTTATCATTTTATTGCACTTAAAAAATTCACAATTGCACTGTTCACTATATAGTAACCATAGTAACTATGGAAAATGATACCCCATCGTCGCCATGTTTTTAAAGCTCCGCCCATTTGAAGGGCGTAAAATATAATTGTACTTAGTAGGTATTCTCCATATATTTTGTTAATACAACGTGGTGATATGACAACGTCCAATACGAGAGAAACGCGCTCGTCTTTTTCTAAATATAGAGTTAACATAGACAGATAGATAGATAGATAGATAGAGTTTATTATTATAGACCTCTATATGAGGTATAAATTCGTCATATAAAAAATTACATTAAAATATATGGTAACTTAGTCAACATATTTTTAAAAATTTTAAAATTAGTATCAATGTTATACCCAGACAGTTATATAAGTTATATAAGTATAGATAAAGATAAAAAGTTTATTATAATTTAATGTGTGTTTATTTTTCCAAAGAGCCTTAAAACTGTTTTTAATGTTTATTTTTTTATTGGAAAAACTCAGCTCAAAAAAAAACGCTTATTTCAAACATTTTATTTTTATGATATTTTAATGAATTAGGCATTTTAGAACATCTTTTAAGTTAGACGCGTTGCATGGTGTGGGCGTAACTACTGGCCTTAGAATAAACCTGGAACATCCATTCAAAAAATGTCCTGTTAATAACATTCATAATTCGTAGTTAAACCTATAAAATGTATAGAAAATTGAAAAAAAGGTATTTAATTTGAAGTTTGAAATGTTTTTTTGATTTTTCACATGACATGTTGACCTATAAACATTTGCAGTGGCGGATCCACGGGGGGGGTTTTCGGGTTCAAACCCCCCCTTCCAGAGAATCAAAAATCCCAAATTAAAATCTTACTGCGCAATTAAAAAAAAGCTTTTCATGTTTTTCATGAATTCTCCGCAAAAGGAATAAAAAAATTTCAAGACCCCCCCCTTGCCGTAATCCTGGATCCGCCACTGAACATTTGTAAACAAAATTTATAACAATAATTTACCAAATAAATAGGTCCAACTATACGAATTGAAGTTGTTTTTATATCTGGTAAAAATTTCAGCCCAAAATCTTTAATAGTTTTTGAGAGATTACGCCCACAAACTTCGGAAACAATGTTTTGAGTTAAAACGCGTTTAAGAAAAAAACAGTAGTGTGGTTTTAAGAAACCACGACGCAAGTGAAACTTTTATTGGATTGTAGGCGTTGGATTGTAGACACTTATCCATCACGATTAATTATAAACAACAATATTCACATGAATACACGAATAAATACATGTAAACACTGTACAGCACTTGCCCGCATGACAGACTGACTATGTGTTATACATACTACACGGTCAGCTGATGCTAACCATGGGCGCCGCCATATTGGCCTTGGCTGCTCTACCGAGCGCCTACTCCGAACGCCTTTCACTTTACCCCTACTCCGCGGCCGCCTGTAATGCGACATGCAACAGACGGCCCGAAAAATTCGGGGCGATAGAATAAAAGTTTCACTTTAAAAATGCGGTTTCGATCAATATGACTTATTTAATATATAGGAACCGTTTCTCTGAACACACTGTATACAATTCGGCAATTTATTTAGGTACTTCACTTTGTTTGTCTTTACTTAGCACCCATGAAACTATAATCTACAATCTGTACATAAAATATTTACAATGATTTACTTACAATGTGCTCAAAAACAAAAGAACGGTGCGGGCACGATCGTTGCGACCTCATGGATTAAGTTGCGAAAAACCGGTTGTATTTCCTTAATTAATTAATTTAAAAATTGCATCAAAATCGACGAGGCCGGTTTTTTTTAAGCAAAAATTCGTCAAAAAACTTAACTTCGTTATGGTGCCAATCGAAGCGTATTAACGTCAATATGATCAATTTTTTTTTGTCGAAATCGATCTAGCCAGTTTTTGTCTAAATGAAAATACTGCAAGAAAGGTATATTTTGAACGAAATCTCGCGAATAAGCAATGATAACGACTTTTTTATGGGTGCCAATCGAAACTCAGTCGTTAAAATGATTCAAAAGCAATTTTGTCAACATCGGCCCGACAGTTTTTTGTTTTTGTAAACATAGAAGTCTGCGATCGCTTCTTACCATCTTCGGAAAGTCGAGCAAATATGGACTTCAGGTGCACAATGACATACATATCTAATAGTATTTTGATTTGCTTTTCGTGTAATTTTATTTATTTTAAATATTTACGGTAAACGTTATATGGTCTGAACTCGCGTAAGGAATTACACTTCAAAAATATCTGTATAAAAAAATAATAGAGCACATTCTAATGTATGAAGTCTTTTAAAAATTTTCTCTATTTCGTTTAAACATGTTTCGAATCGATTAGACGCTATTTAAGTCAGTTATTAGATTTCAAACTTTTGTAATGCTTTTCTTGTCGAGAAAAGTTTCGTGTGTACAGTTGAGCCTCGATTTTTTGTCATCCCAATATTATCTCACAGACGAAAAATATAAGGTGACGAGTAATCGACTGATTCGGAAGGAAAATATTTTTCTCAGCAGTCAAAATAGTAACATATTGAAGAATACAATTTTTGAGATTTTTGAATATAAACAAAAAACGAGTCAGTTATATAATTTTGACCACGCGGATCTATTTTCGAACAATAACATGCAATTTAGGAAAAAATAATCAAAAATGATGATATAAATTTAAATTGGCTTTTAATGGAGAAATTAGTATTCAACCATCAGGAATCATTCCAAACGATTTCCAAAAAAGGCTTGCATATTGTCGGGAAGCCAATTTGAATGTTTTTTTTTCAAAAATTACTGTATATTCTGTAAAAAAAATTAAATGAAATAGATTGAGTCCCAAAGAAAAATGTTCTCTTTCCTAATCAGTTGAAAAAAGTTGAGGTTGGCATTTTGAAAGAGAAACCGCATAAAATCATCCATCATCTAACCTAGCTGTCACTTTTCAATTTAATAATTTTATATCAACATTTACACTTGATCTACTAACACTATTATATACTGCACAACACATGTCATGCTTCCCCGACTTTTCAGTGACGCGTGTAACTTGCATAATTGGAAACAATAAATATTTACAAAAATATAGGGTAGTATTTAAACGAGTGACTGTAAATTACAATTTTGGGTGACAAAAATAATCAATTTGGGTTACTGTATTACTAAGTGAGCGACTGACTGCGCGTGACGAGAAAATAATAGTTGGGTGACTAAATTACTAAGTGAGCGGCTGAATAGAACTGCGTTTTCTAAAAAAATATATTTAATTGACTGTCAATTAAATATAGGTACAATTTTTAGAAAACGCAGTTCTATTCAAACAATTAATTATTTAATTCGCATACCCGTTATCGATCACCCCGGAATTGTTTTTGAAAACTCAACATTTGCCCCTTCCCGTTTCACTGCGAGACATTTCGCATACCCCTTTATAGTTCACCCCGGAATTACAATTCGCATACCCGTTTATCGTTAACCCCGGAATTATTTTTTTAAAAACTCCATACCTTTGCTTCATCGTGTTTTACTGCGAGACAATACGCATACCCCTTTATCAAAAAAGCGGTGGTTTTTAATCTTCATGAAAATGTGAATTTTAAGTTGTAATCTCAAAGTAAAAAAAAATAAAAAGTAAAAACAAAAGAAGATATCTGCTTCAAAATTATCGAAGGCATTCTAGTCGCTCACTTGGTAATTTAGTCGCTCACTTAGTAATTTAGTCACCCAACTATTATTTTAATATCTCAAATTATTAAAACAGTATCTCATCATCACTCACCAAATTTATTTTTTTATTCGACCGTTTTATAGAGAAAATGGCTTTATGGTCAAAGTAAAAATCTGAATAGTATTTGTTCCCTAAAAGCGCAGTTACTTGGATACCACTGTACTTTCCAAGACTGGAGGTGAGCTAATATTTACGCTGGAACGGAGACGTAATCTCAGGTAATCTCCATTCAGACCGACACAGCGATGTTTTAAAACTGTTTCGCAAATTTTTACTTTCGAAAGCTTTAAAGGGTATTATAATATTATATACTTAGAAATATAAAAAAAAAATATATTTATAAAACATCGATAAACAACGGACGTATATTGAAATAAAATATTAGTTAAAAATACTTTTTAAAGACAAACTTTTATTAAAATATACTAAAAATGAAAAAAATACTTTAATAATTTAGTTAAACAATAGGTCATATGCATGAGACTCCAAATTAGTTTAAATTTTTATTTTGAAATATATTTTAGTTCCTGATCATATCGTAATGGTTATTTTATTAATCTACTCACTGAAAAAAATACAAATAATAAAATAGAAACGTAGAAAATACGCGCTATTTTCGAATTTTCAAAACGCAGCGTGACGTCAGAGTATATATCAATAACAGTTTCCATGGCGACTGTGTCGTCTCACAGTAAGATTATGTCAGTATTTAGAGAAAACAACAAATAAACTTCATTTAGAACATTGGCAATTTGACTCAAGGTTGACATGCATCGTATATCATGACGTCACATAAGCCCGCCAACATGGCCGATTGTTAAAACTGTCTATTTTTGAATGTGAAATTTAATATTTTTTTTTAATGATAATATTACATTTTTAAATAATTATCAATTTTTTTCCGTGTTATGGTTGACTAAATAATTTATTAAAAATATAAAAAAAATACATGCATATGACCTATTATAAAAACCCACGCTTTTGTAATTATGAACCTAGATAATTTTTGACGTGATAACGTCTTATAAATTGATGAATCACCAATCTTATAAATTGATAAAACACCGGCTGCATGCACGAAAAAGTGTAACGTTCCTAACGGGTAACGTTCCTAACGCGTAACGTTCCGCCTGACCCTGTGCGTGCTTTTTGCTAATTTCTCGCTCAATTTAAATCAGATCGGTTTGAAACCAGTCTTAAACGAAAGAGGAGAACATTTTACATAGATTTCGTATAACAGAATTTGCCTAAACAGTTTTTTTATACAAATTTATATAGAAAAATAGCTGTATAAATGCAATGTTGTCTAATGCATGGCGCGACGCGGTCGGTCGTCTTTGTTTGCCGTACATGGAAATTAGAAGAGAACGTATGTCTTGTCTTAACATGAAAACGGCTGCATTTCTAATGTTTAATTCAATTTTTTGACATTAGTATTTTGTGAAATGCAACGCCTTCTAAGTTAAGTATTGGAATAACTAATTATTATTAGAACATAATACTTTGACAGTTGCAAACGTCACTTTTGACATTTCTTATCATTCCGACACCAAGGATAAGTGGATTGAAACCAAATTTTGGGAGGATGTTTGATATGCAAATATGAAGTGGCCTATTGTTTTTGGGGAACATCGGCGCATGCGTAAAAGAATATATCTCTTATAATGATGTTTTATATAATAATAATATAGTTTTTAAAACGGTTTTTACTCTATCTATTTTTACAAGAAATTTTTGTAAATTTTTTGGGGAAAATCGGCGCATGCGCAAAAGAGATACATGCCATAGTTGTTTTTTATATAATAATAGTATACTTTTTATAGTGTTTTATTATTCTACTTAATAAAATTTACCTAAATTTGAAGCGAAAGATGCAATATCATAGATTCGAATTATTATAATTATTATATAAATTTAGGTTATGTATTACGGAATACGTTATCACGTAAAACTATCGTCCGTAAACCGACTTTACAGACAACCAATTTTTTTTTTCGATAATTTAGGTTCATAATTATAAAAGCCTGCAGGGCTGTCTTCTCTGAGATAGTTAATTAGCCACAACCCAGATTTACCAAAATTATTAAAAATTGGAGCCGCAGACGCGTACATGTGCCACCACGTATTTTGAAATTTTCATTTACAAATCTTGCAGCGATGAAATTAAAATTATTTAGTGAGCTACCTACTCGCTAAAGCATTTTTATCATTTTAGGCGGTTTATACAGCGTAATCTATTTTAATCTATATGGGAAATTATTGAGACAGGGTAACATTTTCTGAAAAAAAAGGTTTCAGACAAAAGTTGTTTAGTTTGAAGGGGGACATCGCTTGGTTACAAATATCACACCCCACCCCCAGCAGCTTCCCAGGGCTGAGAATGACTTTGAGCCCATCCCAGCTTTTGGTCCGGAGAAGTGGCGGCAAATCAGAATTTCTTAAACCGGTTCCCCGCGCTTGTTTACGAAACATCCGGGTGTATGTAGTGTGTAGGGGAAACCCCGTGGGAGATGCTGTTTTATAGGTAGTCAAATAAATAAACATAGATATTAAATATGCATTTATTTAATTTAAATTAGACATCTATTTTAAAAGTCATTTTCAAGGATCTTCAGCAAAACGATTTAGGACGTCTCTGAAAATTCAGGGGGGCAGGTGCCCCCCCTGATACGCCCATGCATCCACTCCTGATTGTTTGATAATTAGGTTCGTTCCAAGCAGCCAGCGAACGGTTTCGAAACCGTCACCCGCATGCGCAGTAGGTAAAACGTGTTCTAAAATCGCCACTAACAGTTTCGTTTTACCTACAGCGCATGCGGGTGACGGTTTCGAAACCGTTCGCTGGCTGCCTGGAACGAACTTAATGTCAATTGCTTATAACGACAACCGGATATACCGACATCTTTTGTGTGGTCCCAAAGCCGGCGTTATAACCAATATAATTTTGAATTTATTATATTAATCTTTACGCGAACAAACGACAATACCGTCGCGAAATACTGATATTGGACCGACTTGTATTGATGTTGAATAGATCACGTGTACAACTTGAGGCGTCCATGAATATGAGGTCGAAGAAAAAACGAATTTCTAGATTAAACACATTAGTGAATGCGTTTATGTTTCCCTAACTCTCCGGATGTATTAAAACACTTGTTGCAAATGTCACACTGGTATTGTTTCTCACCGGTATGTGTACGTTTATGGACAATTAAAGAATCGGATCGCGGGAAGCTCTTGTTACAAAGGTCACACTGATATCGTTTCTCGCCCGTATGAGTACGTTTGTGTCGTTCCAAATTGCACGATTCGTTGAATCTCTTGTTACAAACGTCACACTGATACGGTTTCTCATCAGTATGCACGCGTTTGTGGTGTATCTTTAATTGTCCTATTGTAACAAAACACTTGTTGCAAATGTCACACTGACACTGTTTCTCACCAGTATGTTTGAGTTTGTGATTTTTTAACTGACTAGATCTGGTAAAACTCGTACTACAAATGTCACACGCGTATCTTTTTTTGTCTGTCTTTGTTTTTTTATTATTTTCACAATTGGCGAGTGTATTTTTGAGTCCCTCTTTTTGACAATATTCTGTGATATCTGAACGAATCCATACGAAATTCCCCGATGTATGACCAACTTCGTTTTTTCTGGCATTAGATGAATCGTTTATAGTATTACCAACGTCAACATCTGTGAAAATGTGTGAATCATCCAAAAGTCCATCTTCGATTTCGGATTTTAAAAACAAGGTCTCGTTATTTTTAGGGGGCACTTTTTCTTTCCAGTTGACAATCATTTTCGAACTGTCAACATCGGCACCAATATTATTGTCATCGTCTTTAGAAAAGTCAGTATAATCCATTGAGTTCAAACATAAATTAAACGTCGATTCGTCATTAATTTTATTTTCTGAATTCATGCCTGGAAGTTCTTTTTCTTTCCAGTTTAAATCCGTCTCAGACATATCATAAAGTTCTGAGGGTTCACATTTTACAACTATTTCATGAATCAGAGGATCGTCAGAAGACTTCTGATTAGAACAATCGGGTTTGGTTTGGTCAGACGCGTGGAATTTCTGTATATAACGTCGCAATATTTTATCAGATTGTACTGCTTGCATTTGGAACTGGTGATTTTTTTCCAATTGCGAATAACACAATCGACAGATGAATTTTGGCATCTCATCACGTTGCGTTATCTAAAATAATGAATACATTCAAAAGAAAATACTATCACATGAATTAATTTATAGTCCAGGCCAAATAGGTGTGAATCGTGCTTTATTTACAGAGGTCCACGAATCTAAAAGGCTCGGAAGTTAGATGCGAATGCGGCTGTACACTCTGTTGAAAAACTACAAACTCATAACTCAAAAAAACTAAAGTAACAATAACAACTTGACAATAGCGTACTCGACTGTACTTTAAAGCAGGAAAGCGACAAGTGACAAAGGCAACGAGCGATCACGGCCAATCACCGACGACCGTACGTTCCGTGCAAGTAGCTGAGAGGTGGTGGGAGTATCAACGGCCATAAAATGTGCCTTTGCGACGCTGTTTGTGACTAACTTCTGAGCCTTTTAGATCTGTAGCGCGTATTATACTCGACAGGGACTACTTTTAGTCAAATATCACAAATCCCCATCGATCGAGGTTGAGCTCGATTCACCAGAGGCGTTGACGTTGACAAACTTTTTGGGCAAATTTACACGAATTAAAAAGAATCAACTTGATTTTGAAATTCTGTGATAGAATTAACTAGACCTGGGCTCTAAAAAAACCTTTTAGGTTAAGAATTGGCGGATTTTCTTTGTTTATTTAGAAGCACTATGAATAAAAATGAATGGTTTAATATTAGCTACAGATTTATCTATAACATTATTTACATGGGCTTTGAAAATGTCAACTTACCTGAATAGGAGCACACTTCATAATTACATCAGCGATTTGTTTCCTCATGCTAGACGAAAATGTAAATATGTCTATCCTCTCAAGATCATTTGACAAACACAATCGACACATCGCATCGAAGCTATTGCCAATTATCGATATTTCTTCCATTATATAAAATTGTTTAACTCACTGCCAAAAGATATATAATATACCTATTTAACATAAATTCTATACAATCAAATTGTTAATATTGTCAGGATTCACACCTTGCAAAACACCTGTGTCATATTCCGTACGCGTTTTCAGTAGGAGTCAGTAGTCACTATTGCCTCCAAACAAGTACGGTTTTGTAATGCAACATCAACTTACAAAGCAAGCTTCTTTGGAGGCAGTAGTGCCTCTTACTGAATACGCTTTTGTTGTTTGATGAATCATTTCAAAATAATTTTGCTGTTCGCGTTTTAATTTTCGAATTCAGAGAGAAAGATAGACGTCAGCCAATTCATTTCTTCTCTTACAATCTTTGGATGAACAGTAGTACACTAGTTCTTACTGTTCTCCTTATGCACCTCTCGTTTGATATTATCTGTCTGTTGTACTAGACATGGGAAAAGTCATCGATCTTTGGAAAGAGACAATCTGTTATGAGAGTTAACTCTTAAAGAAGTCAATAACTTTTTCCCATAACAGATAGTCTCTTTCCAAAGGTCGATGTGCAATATTTATTTTATTCTAAGAAAGTTAAGATCCGTATCCGCGGATCTTGAAACCAAATATCCGTATTCAGATCCGTATCCGCGGATATACATTTTTAACGATCCGGCACATCACTAGTTTGTACCAACATCACTCGAGAACGGCCAGACCGATTTTCATTAAACTATTTGATATATTGGTAAATTGTACGATAATTTTTAACTGTCTGCGCTCTGCTTTATTTTAAACTTGACAATAAGGGCAGTGTAATTGCGATTACACTGTAGCAAGGCTTAAGACAACTGGTGTTCTTCTTTTTTTTATATTAATTTATTATTCTTATTACAACGCTTACAATCTATATGAAATATTAATGAAAAAACAATTTAAAAAATGACGAGTGTCCTGGAACACATGACAGAAGTGAAACTTCTTACAATAATAAACGTTTTGACTGTTTTTACATACGATTTTAAATTAAGACGTTAAGTACCATTGTTTTGGTAAAACAAATTCGGCATTTAATAAACAACCATTATTTCATTTTACTCCCCAAATCATGTCATAAAAGAAGTTTCACTTCAAAAATACTTTTTAGAACAATTTAATTTTCTCTGCCCTATAAATTCTCGCCACACTTATACGGTTTCTCATCAGTATGCGTACGTTTGTGTTTGCTCATATTGCACGGATTTTTGAAACTTTTATTACATACATTACACCGATATGGTTCCTCATTAGTGTGCGTATTTTTGTGAAATTTCAGTGTTAGTGGCAGAGAAAAGCACTTATTGCAAACGTCACACTGATACGGTTTCTCACCGGTATGCACACGCTTGTGAATTCTCAATGTACCTGATTCGCTGAAACACTTATTACAAACGCCACACTGATACGGTTTCTCACCGGTATGTGTACGTTTATGTTTATTCAATGTGCCTAAAATTCTAAAACTCATATTGCAAACATCGCATTGATATTGTTTCTCACCGGTATGTATACGTTTATGGAGAATAAGCGAGTCTGATCGTGGGAAGCTCTTGCTGCAGAGATCACACTGATATCGTTTCTCACCCGTATGTGTAAGTTTGTGTCGTTCCAAATTGCACGATGCGTTGAATTTCTTGTTACAAACGTCACACTGATACGGTTTCTCATCAGTATGCACGCGTTTGTGGTGTATCTTTAATTGTCCTGTTGTAACAAAACACTTGTTGCAAATGTCACACTGACATTGTTTCTCGCCAGTATGTCTAAGTTTGTGGTTTTTTAATTGATTAGATCTGCTAAAAGTTGCACTGCAAACGTCACAAGTGTGTATTTTTTTGTCAGTCTTTGTTTTTTTATTCTTTTCACAATTGACGAGCTGTTTTTTCGTTCCGTCTTTTTGGCAATATTCTGTTATATCTGAACGAATCCACACGACATTCCCCGATGTATGACCAACTTCGTTTTTTCTGTCATTAGATAAATCGTTTACAGTGTTACCAACATTAACATCTGTTAAAATCTGCGAGTCATCCGTTAGTTCATCTTGGATTTCGGATTTTAAAAACAATGTCGCGTTATTTTCGCTTGTTGAACTAAAATTAGGGGGCACTTCTTCTTTCCAGTTAGCAGTCACGTCTTTCTTCATTTTAGAACTATCAATTTCGACTTTTACTATGTTTTCGCAGCTAACTTGGTTGTCATCGTCTTTAGGAAAGTCAGTTGGGATTAAAGGATTATTAAACGCCGGTTTGTCATAAATTTTATTTTCTGTTTTCACGTCTGAAAGTTCTTTCCCTTTCCAGTTTAAATCTCTCTCAGATGTATCATAAAGTTCGGAAGGTTCACACTTTACAGAGATTTCGGGAATAGTGTCATGGATTAGAGGATCTTCAGAAGGCCTCTGAAAGGAACAGTCAGGTTCGGCTTGATTATTTACAGAAGAGTGTAGTTTCTGTATATAGCGTCGCAGTATTTTGTCAGATTGTACTGCTTGCATTTGAAACTGGCGATTTTTTTCCAGTTGTGAATAACACACTTGACATATTATTTTCGGCATCTCATCACGTTGCGTTATCTTAAACAATATAACAAAATACAATATTTAAAAGTAAACAATAATAAACACGGAATAATTGAAATTAAGTATACCGGTACAGTCCAAGCAAAATGTTCTTGTTAATTAAGAGTATTCGTCCCTGCAAATACCCCCTGCACCCTTCATCTCAAATCTTTTCCCCTCGCCTAAAAACGGTTCGCGCTCTCCCGACGCTATTTTTAAAGCTAGAGGGTTCTGGTAAACGCCAAATGAAAGACAAAGAATCAGATTACAGATTCCACAGACGAATTTTTTGAAAAAAAATTCCTGAAAAAACTTACAACCTTTTGAAAAAAATAATAAGTTATGTAATATTTCACACGTAGGCGAAACTGTTTTTCAAAAAATTCGCCTGAAGGATCTGTAGTCTGATTCTTTGTCTTTCATTTGGCGTTTACCAGAACCCTCTAGCTTTAAAAATAGCGTCGGGAGAGCGCGAACCGTTTTTAGGCGAGGGGAAAAGATTTGAGATGAAGGGTGCAGGGGGTATTTGCAGGGACGAATACTCTTAAGCGACACTATAAATGGAAAAACATAAGATTCATATTTAACGATTTGAAATAGATCTCAATTTTATGGAAACTACTCGAACTTACCTGTACGGGTGCACACTTCATAATTATGTCGGCTATTTGTTCGCTCAGGCTAGACGAAAACGTAAATATACCTATCATCTTACGGTCATTTGACAAACACAATCGACATATTGTATCGAAGCTATTTTCAATTACCCATGTTTCTTCCATTATATGAAATTCCACTGTATTTTACGTATTTAACACTAAAGTTGTACACAATCAAACTATCACTAGGGATGTGAAAAAATAATCGATTATTTTCTCTTATAATCGATTTCTTGTAATCGATTTTATTTATAACAATAATCGATTTTTAATGAATCGATTATAAAAATTACACATTTTATCGATTTTTGTAAATGGTGCCATCTGTGCGACAGACGATTCTTTTTAGTTTTTTTATTCTTTAAATTCTTTAAAGTTTAAAGCATGATTTGTTTTGTATTTTAGTTTTCATACCAAAAACTTGTCGTTTTACTTTTGATTCTTATCGTTTGGTTTTATTTTTATTGTAAATTACAATTTGTAATAAAATTTCAAATTGTATTTACTAGAAATTGTTTCAACAATTCTAATCTGTATCAATAACCATAAGATTGTCATTTTGGTTACTATTATTATACTTATCATTTTCATTCATTCTAATAAATTGTTAATGTTATTCTCTTAGTTTTGTTATTATATAGAAAAAATCGATTTTTCTACAAAAATCGATTACTTCTTTTAAAATCGATTTTTTTAAAATCGATTTATATTCAAACTAAAAAAATCAATTATTAAATAATCGATTTTTTCATTCAATGTCACATCCCTGACTATCACTTACGAGTCGCAACTTATAGTCCAAGAGCTATTGAACTTTTTGGAAGCTGATTTAGGGCTCTTGTTAACGACCCTTTTAGTCAACGGGTAACGGGTCGACGCGAAACGGTTACCTTTGTATATACGATCCGCATATACGTGAGCGCGTCCATTGTTATCGATATTAGTTCAATACTTGAAGGGCAAAGGAGTGCAAGTACATTATGTCTTGCTTGTTTATTTTTTTTAATTTTCTAGTTTTGTCCCGACACTGGCCTATTATGAACAAAGCTAATTAATAAATCCATATCAATATCAATTTTAAACTCCATATTCACAATGAGCAGAACAAGGCAGGTAGGTAGGTATAGGTAAAAACGTGCGCGCACATCTGTCGTCGTCAACAGACTTCTATGAAATGACGTGGTCCACTGCATCGTGACCGACCGGCGACCGCCGTCGCGCCGAGGGGCGACGGGCTATTTTAGTTTTGTTGAGTTGCGAGTTTGTAGTTTTTCAACAGACTGTACAAGCGCAAGCCCGCATTCTCATCTAACTTCCGAGCCTTTTAGATTCGTGGCGCGTATTATACCATTCCGCACTTGTGGGTTGGAATGCTAAAAGTAGATATCTCCACTCATGTTCTTCCCCTTTGATTCCATGCAATTTTTGTATGAAATATTTTTTTTCGAAAACCCTCCTCTGTAAAATAAAAATCATGTTCAGATTTTTAAAATCCACCTGTATACGGGTCGTCGCTGCGAACTAGAAACTAAGTGACTTTTCCAGCTACGTGAGAAATCAATTTATAGCTCGACGCGTCGCGTCGTCTGACAAGCTACAGATTACCTGCTGCATCTCGATGCTTCAGTGAAACAGATAAAAAAAACTTGTCAAGGATTCATTGAAATCCTTACACGTACAGACCTCACGCCAAATCATATTTATTATGTAGTATTAAAATTGGAAGAAGCCAGGACGTAGCTTTGCGCGACAAAAAAACAACAAGCAAACCGTTCAAACACATGACATAAAAAAGCGAGTGTGCTTTAGACCACACGACTGAAGTAAAACTTATTCCTGCCATAATTATTTTAAATATATTTATTAAGAATAATGCGTAAATACATCAAATTTACTCATGTTAAATTCATAAACGAACAATAATATGCAGTCGGTTCGTCTCAAAGTTTATCGAACACAATATAACCTCACTCTGTAGCACATATCTACAAAATATAATTTTTGATTAATGAATAGGCAAAATATATGTACATATATTTATTAGCATAATTTATAATACATTTAAAAGGATTTATTAACTAACCTACAAATTTCCCGTTACAAAATGCAGCAGAATTCGATGAAATGTATTTTTGATACAAAAAAAAGTTGTTTTCATTTTAAACGTCAAATAGTTGTATTAATACTCTATCTTTATCGCACTCACTAACTTATATCTCCCTCTCAACTTAATGCTCCGTCTTTGTCGCACTAACTAACTTATATCTCCCTCTCAACTCCGATGATGCACTTCAACAAAAAAGTTGAAAAATGTTGCCGACAATCGGCTTACATTGCTATTATAGGAAAAGGTGGTGCAACTAGCTGTCCATTTCTAAATAGTCAAAGATCTACTGATGAAAAATAAGCGACATTGTAGATTATTAACACTGACAACTGAAGATTTTGTAAAAAAATGAATGTGTACCATAATATTTAAACTTTTTTCTTCTTTTCAGAACTTCGAAATAGACAGTGTGCAACATTTCGTCATCTCCACGAAATTGAAACCGAAGACGTAGTCTTTTCTAAGGTTGGACATTTTTTATTTAGTTTTATAATTTGCGTAAAGTAAAATAAACGTAGCCGTACTACCATTAGTAACTTATAGTCTAACCGCATGAGAATTGAACGCAGCCTACAGTCAGAATTGAATTCTCAAAGATTTTGAATTTTAAGTAACAATTAGCTGTATTATAGAGGGTACGTGCAAAAAATGTAGTACGTATCTCGAACATAACGATATTATGACTCGCTGATACATATTGTTACACGTATATAATAACAATCAATACGATAAAATTATACGGGATACAAGGCTAAATATAAAAACAATTTTTATTCACTAGAACATCATTTAATCGTCAACGTTTCGGCAGAAATTCATCTCTTCTTCAGGACTTATAACAAATAAATAAAACTCTACACATCTAAACCATAAACTTAAAATTAAACGTATAATGTGGCCTACTTTGGAAGACGAACATGTCAGCCCGGCCCTCGGGATTCTTCCATTTTCAAAAAAAAAGTTGCTTTAGCTTTTGTGTTTTATGGCGCATGTTTTAATATTTTTTGCTGTATGTTTCAGGCGTCTGAAGAGAGAGAGAGAGAGAAGAGAACTACAATTGGCTACTGTGAACTGGATTACATAGATTCGAGTGAAATGATCTGCAAATATTACTTTATTTCTTGGGAGAAAACAATATTTTATTTGGAACTGTTGGTCTTTATACGGTCTGTACATGAACAGAACGGATATAGTTTTTTAGAACTGATTTGAATTTCAAAATTCTTTTGTGGACTAAAAGGTCAAAAATTGCGTAGAAATTTTAAAAATTAAAAATAGTAAATTAAATTAATACAAAAATGCCATCACTTTGTATTTTTTGTCGGATAACTGCCTCAAACTAAGTATTATTATTTTTGATAAATTTAGGTTTTTTGTATAGGCAATCGTTTGAGGGGCATTTCTTCTTTTTGGCTACTTTAAAACTTTTTTGGCTAATAAACGCTGTTACGAGGGGTGATGCCTGTTAAAGAAGCCTAAATGCTATAATCATACGAAAAATATTATTTGCAAATCACAATTGTGCAGGTACTAATAAAATATTTTCGTTTTCGCTTTTAAGTCGGTATTACGCGGCGTCGGTTACTGGCTGTCGCGTTTACAGGAAGTTCGGGAGTGCCTTCGTTTTTTATCTAGCCGAAAGGGTCTTGTCCGCGGCTCCGCGATCGCGCGAGTAAGTGTTTCTTTAAAATCTAAACTGTAATAAATCGCAGGTCCTTTCTTCTGATGTCCTGATGTCCTGGACAACGACTGGATCAACCAGACCAGTGTAGTGAAAGTGTTAAAAACGTTATTTAAAGAAATGCAGATAGTGAATTTAAATTAGTGTTTTTTTTTAAATTAAATTTTAATATGATTCCTCAGTGCAGTGATTAAATTAAATAAATAACAGATGGTGGTTGGCGCCTTTCATCTCTCAATTTCGGGACTGGAGCAGTGGAGCAGGAATGACCTTCGGGAGCTACAAAGATTTCGTCTCAAGTATGTATTTTTAACACTCTTTTATTAAAATCTTTGATTAACGTCTGATTAGAACTCTTCAATAAATAAAATTATTATATATTGTCTGAAAAATTGGTCGATAATTTTATTTATTGAACTCTTTTATTAACTTCACCCGTATGTATCTATCTAATGAAATATCATTCAATTTAATTTTCATCAAATAATTCATCTGGATAATTTGAAATTAAGAAACCATGACAATACAACAATTTGTATAAATCTATACTAATATACAGGGTGTCCCATTAAGAATGGGACATAGAACAACCGCAGATTCTCCAATTCAAAATAAAACGATTAAGCGAAATATGCTTAGATAAAATGTTACTCGTTTCCGAAATACGGGGTGTTGAAGTTGAAAACTGAAAAATTATTAATGTCCATAATTTTTTTAATACACCGTATAATTTTACTCAAATCGGCACACTTGTTAAATATCATAAAATGCACCTAACAATAAAAAAATTAGTTCAGTACGCTCTACCAGTGGCGTACGGCAGGAGTAAGTAATGCTTGTACCCCTTCTAAATGTTACGCCGCTGTCTAAATTTTAATTTTGACTATAATTTCAATTTTTTTGATATTTTCTAAGTCAATAATGTACACTTGTTAGTTTGTTGTAAAGTCATTTGTTTTCGAGATATTCGCAGTTTTTTTAAGACAAAATTGTAAAAATGAATATTATTAATAATAATACAAATAAAAAGTACATGTCTATCTATCTTTAACTGCGAATATCTCGAAAACCAATGACTTTACAACAAACTAACAAGTGTACATTATTGACGTAGAAAATATCAAAAAAATTAAAATTATAGTCAAAATTAAAATTTAGACAGCGGCGTAACATTTAGAAGGGGTACAAGCATTACTTACTCCTGCCGTACGCCACTGGTAGAGCGAGTAACATTTTATCTAAGCATATTTCGCTTAATCGTTTTATTTTGAATTGGAGAATCTGCGGTTGTTCTATGTCCCATTCTTAATGGAACACCTTGTATAAAGCCGAAGAGCTTGATTGTTTGTTTGTTTGGTTGAACGCGCTAATCTCTGCAGGAACTACTGGTTCGAATTAAAAACATTTTTTTTTTGTTGGATAGTCCATTTATCGAGGATGGCTATAGGCTATATAATATCACGTTACAACCAATAGGAGCGGAGCATCAATGAAAATGTTGCAAAATATAACTCAAAATTTGTCCGTCCGACAAAAACTTTTGAACGGTAACTCCAGTCATTATGAAATTTGGACACAGCATTCATCTCGGTAAACTAAGATGAACTTGCGTACTCGTGTCTCTCCCTCCCATTCGTTCTTTTACACCCGGGTGAAACCGGGCGGGACCGTTAGTTATATATAGGTATACGGGAAGAAAAAAAGTTGTCGTACTAATTTGAGTGTGTTAATTCGCACACATTGTGATGCAACATACATCGTTCTCTTCGTTTAAATGAGGAAAAGTGCATAATATACGTTTCATCACGATGTGGACTAGTTAACACAAGTAAAATTGATTCAGGAGAAATCCATGTAATAACAAAAGAACCTCAATAACGCTGAAACGTAAAAGTTTATAGTGAATTACGGTCGAATTTCGAACACTAGGCGACCACTAAGTATAGTATTTATGAATACATAGGTATATAAATAATTTATATAAACAATCATTTGGCTTTTAGGATTATAATAAAAGTTAAAAACTAAAAAAAACACCCTTTTGTAGCAATGTAGATCAAAAAGTAAAAAATAATTTAACCCCATTTTTTTTTAGTTTTTTTAAACTAATTTCTTTTATGTTATCCTTTAGCTTTGTTTTCCTTTACTTGTTATTTAAAGGAATTTGTTTATTTTATGTCCTAATAATGTTTTTTTATTTGTTGCAGATGTCGACGAAACTACTACAGCATTTTGGTGAGTGAAAAATTTTTATTATTTTATCCTATCACAGTGAGCTGGAGTCAATAAAGACTCTTCGTATGGTATGTCTGATGTACCCAAAAAAGTTAACTCTTTTAGAGTTTTTGGGAATGCAGGATAATTATTATGTCCTATTAGTGTTCCGCGAGCTGTTCACGCAGCGACACCCGACTCAACGTTCTATGCTAAACGCATTTTCACACTATACATTACATAATTAGGCTTTTGAAAAAAAAATAATTTTCGATTTTTTTATTGTATTTTAAAACTTTATTATAAATAATATTGATAATCGATGCGAAAAACGTTCAAAAAACTTTTTTTAAATTAATTATAAGCAATTTAAAATTGATAAAATATTTAAAAAAAATCACGTGACTGCAAACGCACTAAAATTGTTTTTGACAGTTGTGACGTCATAATGGTAAAATGTATATACACAGTATCAATGGCTTCTACATATGTGTATTGACTAAAACATTATGACGTCACATTATGTTCGGGAAATGTCGGCGCGTTCTCGGAACTGGGTACAAAAATTTATTTTTAATTTGATATAACTTTCGAATTATAACGAAAATAAAAAAAAGAAAAATAGTTTTGTTATAAAACTTATATACGATCTTTCCATTTATGACAAAAAAAAAATTTCATTCAAAAGCCCAATTCTGGTCTTGTATATATGATGTTGTCGAAGGTTATTTAAATGGGCAAGTTGTCATAACCGCAAAGTTGTACCACAAACAACTGTGTCTATAGTGTATACTGTAAAAATTACGCTATGTATAAATAATTTCTTCTTTATAATATAATATTTTCTATAATATTAGTATTTTACTTTGTAATTTACTTATATTTTCAATAACTGAAAAGCAATTTTTTATCCAAAGCCTGCTCATAATACGATATATCATTATATTTTGAATAAGAATGCTCCCATAAAATAAACATTTTTTCCACCAGATGGCGTGAAAGTCACGAAACTTGGTCCCCATAAAAGAGTATAAATGCTGTTTCAGTTTCAAGGGCTCGAAAAGCGCTAACTATTTTATAATTAATGTCTACTATTAATGGAAATTAACTCTCCATATGTATGTATATTCCAAGATATTTACCGCATGTAAGTTTCCCCAAACAACAGCAAATTATATTAAATCGTATTCACTCCAACAAATTAACAATAAAATAGTTCTATATTCACGTAATAACTAATAACATTACGTATATGCAGTTCGCAGTACGTTTCTGTGCGACCAATAAAACCCACGTCACAATATCGATTTTTTTTAATCAATATAAATAAAAAAGCAGATGTTCGTTTGTTCAAAATCTTAAATTTCCGAAAGTTCTTCACCAATTGCTTTGAAATTTTGACACAACGTTGTATTCCAATACGCGCGTTTTTTATGTATACCTTTTATATAGATGTTACACGTGTGACAGGTGAAAACATGTTTTTTTTAAACAGCGCCATCGGTTGGACGTTAAAGCAACACACGCTATACTAAATATTTTACGGCAACGGGAGTGCCATCTGTTGACTGCATCTTTTGGACGGTAAAGCAACACAAGCTATACTAAATACTTTACGTCAATGAAACCATCATCTGTTGCATACAGCGCCATCTGTTGAACGTTAAACCAACTTACGGCTGTTGTGTTTAATAAATACACGCGTCCATAATTATTTTAATATTCAAGACTTAATTTTAATCTGAGATCTTTTTTTTTTACAATTAATTTTATATCAAAAGTAAATTACATAATACAAAATTAAGAATTATGCAATTTATAATTTAAAATAAAAGTGGATTTCTACATTACAACGACATACTAAATATTTTACGGTAAAGGGAGCGTCATCTGTTGAACGTTAAAGTAACACGCGCTAAACTAAACATTTTACGGCAGCGGGAGCACCATTTATTGAACGTAACATCAACGTACACAAACCAGACTGAGCCACTGCAACGCGCGGCCGGGTACAGCTAGTACTGATAAAAATCTGTAATAACCAATTACCGAACATTTTCGACATGAGTTTCTGTTAGGCTATGTTTTGTTTGTGAGTCAGTCTTCAAGTTTTGTTAGGTAGTGAAAAAATCGAGCATCAAAGTTCCGTAATTTTAACCGCACAGATGAGTTATGAGAGCTGCGCGTTTGTTTGGCATTGACTATTCAACAAATTAACAAAGCCTGCGATTGGCACCTCATCAGACGTCATTAGAATGCTCAACTGATCTCTAAATGTATGGATTTTCGATAGTCATTTGTCAGCTAGTTCTGAAGCCTCTTAGAAGTTGAGATATAGTCGGTTTTTTTAGTGTGGTGAACCTGATCTGGTTACTTTGGTTACTGTTTTTGTTATAATTGAGGATTTTTTTGGAAATCAACTTTACTTTGAAAATTACATCTGTCAAAAATGACACAATAACTTGACGTGTAAAATTTGGTAAAATATCACTTGATGGGCTCCTACGATTTTTGCGAATTTTGAAACGAACAAAACTGTCCATTGTTATAGGACAGTTGAAGAAACACACTTTTTTTCAAGAAAAAACTACAAATGCCCGAAATTAAAGAAATTGACGTTAATATAATGATGATTTAGACACCATATTGACTTCCACTGAACAGTGCGACAACACCATATTTACTTTTATTCTATACTGAGCATAGGAATAAAACCGCAATCGAGCTATTAGGGTGCAAAAATATACTTCTGTCTTTTTTTACGCCGTAAGCACTGGCGTATCCAGAAGGGCAAATCAAGCACGGGGCACCCGGCTTAAGAAATTTCTAATTTGCTCCCTCTTGGGCCAAAAACTGGGTACGCCCATGTTAACGTCAAATTTTTGAAACAGAGATACTTTATTCAGATTGAATGCAAGTAAATCAACCAATCCTATCATCGGCGAAATCAGGGAATTATATCGAAGAAAGAGACGCAGATATATTTACGATACGCTTTGTTGCGTTCACTCACCGCACATTGTCTAAATAGGCACTGATTTATATAGTTAATTAATAGATATATGGACAACACTAATAATGTTTTATTAAGCTACACCACCCCGCAATAGTTTTTTTAATAACTCCTCTCAAACGCCCTCCCTTTTCACTGCGCAAAAAAACGACTCCTTAATTGGAATCTTATATGTTGAAAATTTTATAGATATTGACCTAACCGAAAGTAACTAACAAGATGGTTATACGGTACTAGCGGTCCCGTCCGGTTTCACGCGGGTGTATAAGAACAAATGGAGAAGGGAGGAACATGAGTACACACGTTCATCTTAGTTTACCGAGATGAATGTTGTGTCCAAATTTCATGATGATCGGAGTTACCGTTCAAAAGCTTTTATCGATAAAATTTAAATGTAAGCCTTAGAAGAAAGCAATGTAGAAAATTAAAAAAAAAATTATTTTCGCCCAACGTGGAGCTCGAACCCACAACCCTGATATTGACAGTCGTGTGCTCTACCGATTGAGCCATCCGACGTTGTATATCAGAACGCTAATATGAGTATATTATTTAGTTAGTGCATTTCACCTGAATAGAAGCTTATTTTTGACATACATTTTGCAACATTTTTCATTAATGGTCCGCTCCTAATGGTCGTAGCATGATATTATATAGCCTATAGCCTTTCTCGATTAATGGGCTATCCAACAAAATTTTTTTTTTTTCAATTTGAACCAGTAGAGTCTGAGATTAGCGCGTTCAAACAAACAAACAAACAAACTCTTGAGCTTTATATATTAGTATAGATTAAAAATGACTTGTAACTTGTAAGTACTGTATTTTGTGCTATTAATATCGGACGTTTGTACAGTTTTTTTTCCTTGAAATAAAGTGTGTTTCAAAGGGAAGCGACTTCTTTATCTGTCCTGTAGCAATGGACAGCTTCGATCGTAATTTCTAAATTTGCCAATATCGTTGGAGATCAAATGAAATTTTAACTAAAATTTTAACAATATATCTTTGTCCCAAGATAAACGTGTAAACTGTAAAAGAATTAATTTTTGAAAATATTCTCAGTTACGACAAAACAGTAACCAAATCTGGTTCACCACACTTAAAAAAACTGACTATAACAATTAGTTGGCTTACATAATGATAAAAATATCGCTAAATGGCTTCGACTTCAGCGCAATGTGTCGATTGTGCTTAACAAGAGGCGGCACGTTGTTAGATATATTTGTCGTTTCATCTGAATTTACGGAGCAAATAGCTGATATAATTATGAAGTGTGCTCCGGTTCAGGTAAGGTCGCTTATTATACTTGATTACAATTAGTTACAAAGCAGGCTGTGAATCTCCCAAGTAAACGAAATAAATTGTCAACATCACTTAAAATATGAACTATTAATTATTAATTATAGATAGATAAATAGATCAAATGCTTCATCGTGACATACAAGTCTGTATAATAGAGATCACACTTTCGCGATTCGCAGATAACGAAATGCGACGAGATGCCGAATTTCATCTGTCGATCATGTTACACTCAATTGGAAAAAAGTCACCAGTTCCAGAAGCAAATCGTACTGTCTGACCAAACACTGCGGAGCTATCTTCTGCAAAAACGAACTTCGAACAGACAAACCAATGCTGCATGTTCCATTAAGGGACCTTCTGAGGATTCTTTAATTCACGAAACTAATAAGGATATCACAATGAAAAGCGAGTCTTTAGACTTTCAAGACGTATCTGATATTAATGTCAACTTGAAAGAAGAGGTGCCTTCGAGTGATGCTTCAACATACACAATTAGCGAGAAAATCTTTATAAAATCTGAAATTAAAGAGGAACCAATTGATAACGAATCATCCATGCCAGTGGAATGCACTGATAACTTAATAGAAACTTTATCTAGAGAAGGCGGTAGTAAAACCAACAGTGAAATTAAAGAAGAACCGATAGATGACAATTCGTTAAAACCAACGGAATGTACTGATATCTTAATAACCGATACGGAAATCATGTTTAAAAACTCAGAAATCGAAGAGCAATCGGATAACTTCACGCGTCATTCTCCTGCAGATTTAACAGAACAGCGTGAAGATGGCATCAAAAATACTCCGGGGATTCATAAGAAACACAATAAATTGAGTAAAATGAAATATACGTGTAAACTTTGTAGTAAACGTTTCACCACTTTGAGTAAATTTAATATTCACAAACGTGCGCATACGGGAGAGAAGCCGCATCAGTGTGACGTTTGTAATAAGTTTTTTAGCTTTCCGAGTGATCTTAAAATACACCAACGTGTACATACTGGTGAGAAACCGTATCGGTGTGACGTTTGTAAAAAGAGTTACACTCGATCGGATCGTTTGAAAAATCATCTATGTCATACTGGTGAGAAGCCGCACAAGTGTGACTTTTGTAACAGATGTTTTACATTTTCACACGATTTGATAACACACCAACAGGTACATACTGGTGAGAAGCCGCACGGGTGTGACGTTTGTAAGAAGTTTTTTAGCTTTCCGAGTGATTTGATAAGACACCAACGCATACATACTGATGAGAAGCCACATCAGTGTGACGTTTGTAAAAAGGGTTTCACTCGGTCGAGTGATTTGCGAAAACATCAGCGCGTACACACTGGTGAGAAACCATACCAGTGTGACGTTTGCAATATGTGTTTCGGCGAATTGAGTGCTTTAAACATACATGAACGGGTACATACTGACAAGATGCCATATCAGTGTGACGTTTGTAATAAGTACTTTAGCCAATTCGTTAATTTAACAAAACATCAACGCGTACATACTGGCGAGAAACCATTTCGATGTGACGTTTGTAATAAGAGTTTCGGCCAATCGGCTTATTTGAAATATCACCAGCGTGTACATACTGGTGAGAAACCATATCAGTGTGACGTTTGTAATAAGCTTTTTAGCTTTTCAAGTGATTTGATAAGACATCAACGCGTACATACCGGTGAGAAGCCGTATCAGTGTGACGTTTGTAATAAAGGTTTCAGCCAATCGGTTTATTTGAAGAAACATCAGCGTGTACATACTGACGAGAAACCATATCGGTGTGACGTTTGTAATGAACAATTTACTCAGTCAGCCAGTTTAAATAGCCACAAGCGGAAACACTCGTCAGTTGTTTAATTTATGGTTAATCATAATCTTCAAATCTTTGATTAACGTCTGAATAGAACTCTTCAAATAAATAAAATAGTCGACCAATTTTATTTATTTGAAGAGTTCTATTCAGACGTTAATCTGTTAGTTATCTTCCACGACAAAATATATGACGTGTTACGTGAAATATTTAATTAAAAAAATCGCAAATCTCATTAAACTAATTATTATTTATCCTTGACTAGTGTCGTCCTAACAGATAGGTGATTTATTAATTAATATATTAAGAATATTAAAATTTAAAAAAATAAATATTTAAATAAGACTTGGAAGAGAATGAATTTAAAAAACTGTACCGTCATCAACATCATAAATTAAATTGAAGCAAAAATTAATAGTTTCTTTGCAAATACGAACATCCATGGAAAGTCCTACGATTTACTAGTAACTTTTAAGGTAGAATAGAATAGAATTTATTATCCATATATTTTGTCAAAAGCACAAAGTACAAAATAATAAATATAAATCGATATGCTAAGTAATATACATAATTAAATACGAAAAAAAATCAATGCTATAAAGACACATTAAGTTAGTACGAGCACCAAGGCAACTTTAAATAAAAATCTTGATTTTTTTTATATTTCGGTAGATGGATGATATGTTTTCATTGATTTCTTCAAAACTAGTCGATGGAAATTTAAAAAAAACTATTTAAATTATAGTTAAAACCTTAATTAATAACAGTAGTTTTTTTAATTTCCACCGACTAGTTTTGGAGAAATCAATGAAAACATATCATCCATCTACCGTTTTATCATGAAGCCAATGTTAAATATGCCTTCTTTTGAAGTCATTTATTTATTTAAATAATCGGGCAACCCCCCCTAAAATTTTCAGAATTGGTTTAGACTTAGTCCAACTTCATATAAAAAAAATCAAGACTTTTATTTAAAAATGCCTTGGTGTTCATACTACCTTATGTAAAGCTTTACTCTTCTTTTATGCCGGCACTTCACATGGCTATTTGTATTTGTGTATTTGGCATATTTGGCAAACAATTACCAAGTGTGGAGGGTCTATTTGACAAAGTGTTGGCCTTATTTGCCTATTTGACAAATAAGGCCAATACCAAATACGCGTCACCGTGCGGTTGTCGGTTTTTCGAGGCACATCAAAGGAGTCAAATAGGCAAATACGGCAAATAAACCATCCACACAATGGCCATATTCAGAAGCGCACGCGCCGTGAACCTGTACGAACGTGCAGTATTTTTGTTTCTGTGCTGTGAGCGAGAACTGGAACAATTACTATTGAAAATGAATTGGGACAATGAAACAGTGCTAAAATTCCTGGAATTTTGAGCTTTGCGTTCTGCTGCCAAATGTTTGTGTGTTTGCTATTTGACGGCCATGTGTAGATGGTCGTATTTGCCTCTATTTGCATGTTTGTCTTGAACGTCAAATAGTTTGCCAAATACAACAAACAACCAATAGCGAACACGAATAGCCATGTGAAGTGCCACCTTTAAACAATAAATTCAAGATTTTTAATATCATGCGGTATCATAGTGTACATTTCGGCAAAATTACATAAGTATTATATCTAGTGTTTTGTCAGTGGGTTGGTCAGAAATGTATTGTAATTTTTTATCAGGCCATGCATTCACTGGATAAGTATCACCGGTGACCAAGACTGACTGTTTGGTCGTTTTTTTTCAGTCTATTAATATCTCATAAATCCTTAAACATAATACGGCGTTGTTGTGGTGTTCAGTATCTGTGATGTTATGAATTTTTTGGCAGTGCAGTGTTATCATCGTGAGGAAGTAAGATTCAAATAATGGAAGAAATAGTGATAAATGACTTCGACTCAAGTACAACGTGTCGATTGTGCTTATCAAAAGGCGTTGCTGTTTTAAATATATTTGCCTTTTCAGACAAGTTAATGGACCAAGTAGCGGATGTAATTATGAAGTGTGCTCCGGTTCAGGTAAGTCACTTTTAAATAGTTTGCTATTTATTATGTTTATATATTTCACAAACCATTATAGTTTAATAATGTACCGCTAATTCATTTTCACTTTGTAGTTCCCAAAGTGTTATAAATTATACATAGATATATGTATGGCAAAATACCACATTTTTTTAATAAATATATTCATGATTCTTAGATAGCAAGATGCGATGAGATGCCGAACATAATCTGCGAATCATGTTATACTCAACTGGAGAAATGTAATCAGTTCCAGAAGCAAATAGTGCAGTCTGATCAAACACTACGTCGCTATCTACAACAACGAACTTCTAACAAACAAATCAAGGCTGAATGTTCCATTCAGGGGCCTTCTGAAGATTCTTTAATTCATAACATTAATACAGATGTCACGATGAAATGTGAAACTTTAGAATTTCAAGACGCGTCTGATATTAATATCAACTCGAAAAGAGAGATGCCTTCAAATTATACTTCAGTATACAGAAGAAACGAGGAAATCTGTTTGAAATCTGAAATTAAAGAAGAACCAATTGATGATAATTCAGCGATTTCAACTGAATGTACAGGTGACTTAGACATCGGTAATGGAATCAAGTTAAATGACTCAGATACCGAACAACAATCTGATAACGTCACACATATTCCTCCTGCTGATAATGATGCAACAGAATATTTTGATAATTGTAAAGATGAAAACAGAAACACTTCGGGAAGCGATAAGAACGAAGAATCAACTAAAAGGATATATAAATGTGAGCATTGTAAGAAATGTTTTGCTTTTTTAAGTCAATTTAATATTCACAAGTATGAACATACTGGAGAGAAGCCGTATCAGTGTGACGCTTTTAAAGAGCGTTTCAGCGAACCAAAAACTTTGAAAATACACCAGCGTCTACATACTGGTGAGAAGCCATATCAGTGTGACGCTTGTAAAGAGCGTTTCAGCGAACCAAAAACTTTGAAAATACACCAGCGTCTACATACTAGTGAGAAGCCATATCAGTGTGACGCTTGTAAAGAGCGTTTCAGCGAACCAAAAACTTTGAAAATACACCAGCGTCTACATACTGGCGAGAGGCCGTATCAGTGCGATTTTTGCGACAGGAGTTTCAATCAATTGTGTCATTTGAAATCACACCAGCGCATACATAATGGTGAGAATTCGTATCAGTGTGACGTTTGTAACGAGCGTTTCAGCGAAACAATTCTTTTTAAAATACATCAGCGTCTACATACTGATAAGAAGTCATTTCAATGCGATAATTGCGACAGGGGTTTCAATAAATTGTCTCATTTGAAATCCCACCAGCGCATACATACGGGTGAGAATTCGTATCAGTGTGACGTTTGTAATAAGTGGTTTAAAGAATCATCTTATTTAATAAAACATCAACGATTGCATACTGGTGAGAAACCATATCAAAGTGACATTGATGATAAATGTTTGAGCTCTTCCTATGATTTGAAAACTTACCAACGCGTACATACTGGTGAGAAGCCATATCAATATAGCCACAAGTGTAAAAACCATAAAGATATAAGTAACTAGAGTACGCGAGTGAGCCTTGAAAGTGTCTGCGATTGAGAGAGAGAAGGCTACTTACAATTCCGTATCACTATGGTAACTAAAGATAATATAAACAGCACATGGCTAGTTATATAAGGGTATCGTTTTCCCCGCCCTCCTCTCAACAGTTAATGATCTGTCAACGAGCGCTCATGAGAGAGAGAGAGAGAGAGAATGATATGGAACGATTGCATCGTTCTCTCTCTGAACTGCAGACACTTTCACTTATGGCAAGCATAAAATATGGTAAAAACTCGTCAGTTGTTTAATTTTACATGTTTTTTCGGACAACACAAATGATAATCTGTAATTGTTAGTAGAAGTTTTGTTCCAAAAATATGTAATAATTGAAGAAGATTTATTTGGTTGAGGAACAATTGAAAAATAACATTCACCAGAGTATCGCTTGTGTTCAACGTTTCGAAAAAAATATTCATCATCAGGGCCTCAATGCAAGTTGAGATGGTAAATTGTGCAAATTATTGTTATATACATGATCATTCATTTTGAATTTGAACAGTTTACAAATTTAAAAATATCATAAAACAGTTTTTAAAGAAAATCGTTCTGTCCAATATATAAATAAATATTGTACTTGCATTGAGGCCCTGATGATGAAAATATATTTTTCGAAACGTTGGCCATAAGCGATACTCTGGTAAAGCTTATTTTTCAATTATTCCTCAACCAAATAAATTTCCTTCGATAATCTGTAAGTTGAAACAATGTGTTAAAATGTTTAAACAAGGAAATAGTAAGAAAATAAAGAACTGTGTATTTAAAAAAATGCAAAAAGTATTTGAAAAAGACTTACAAAAGAACGATATTATTCAAAAACTGTGCTTCCATCAAATATGAAGTTTGCTAAATCAATATCCTTGGAATCGTTATATCAAATTGTTGAGAGAAACCATGGAATAGCTACACCCAATAATATATAACCTGAATTCTTATTGTGGACTGCGCTTTTTATACAAACGTTTATAATATAAAGTAGCATTTTTGTGTTTTTCATCTGTATTTTTTCTTTATATAGCACCTAAGTATTTCTGCCCGTGATTTATTTAAAGTTTAAACAATAAACTATTGAACGTCAGTATGTCAAACAATATGTCCGGTTCACTGAGCGAGGAGGGTAGAGTATGCGTGTGGTCATCTCTATCCTTTTCCTACGCGCACGATTGAGGCTAATGTATTATTTTGAGAGAGCTAGAAATTGGTTGCAACATCGGTCTGTGTTTTTCTTTGGTAGAAGGACACCTTTTAGACCGCTAGGGCATGTGCAGGCAATTACGAGACTTTGAAACGAACAATGAGTTAACTCGTAGTGAAAATATCCATAACTGATACATCGAATTCAGAAAATCTACGTGAAAATATTGAAACACAAATAAAATCTTTCCAACAATGAGTGGAAAATATTTATTTTTAATTCCCATATTGTACCGGGTCGGATTTTCATGTTTTGCGCTCAAGGTTCAAACAAAATTGGCGCCACGCTTCATCTTTTAATATACCCCAAACTATTTTTCACACAAAATCATCTCGTTCAAACGCTATAAGTTAAACATTGCTACGCCATCAGCCTTAATGGCGTCCAAGCGTCGTTCCAATTTAGCAACGGACTGTTTTCATAAAAGTGTGGAAAATAATCTTTCTGTAATCGACTCTGCTACACCGTTTCAGAAACGTACGCCACTGGGTAAAGAGTAAAATTCATACAATGGAACAGTTGTTGCTAAATAAGTTCAACATGAGTGAAGTGTGTCGATTGTGTTTATCGAAAGACGCCCCGGCGTTCGATATATTTACCTTTTCAACCGAATTGCAGAATCAAATAGCTGGTGTAATTATGAAGTGTGCTCCCGTTCGGGTAAGTTGGGCTTGAACAATATACATTTTAAAATGCTATTTATGTTCCAATCATTATTTATTTTGTGACAAGATTAAAATCAATACTGGGATTATCAGTGACAAAGAAAGAAGTTATATTAAAATTTATATTCTCGATTCTCAGATAACGAGATGCGATGAGATGCCAAATCTCATCTGCCAATCCTGTTACACTCAACTGGAGAAAAGTCATCAGTTCCAGAAGCAAATAGTGCAGTCTGACCAAACACTGCGACGCTGTTTAAAGCAACTACGGACTACTAATAAACAAATCGAGGGCGAATGTTCCAATCAGGGGCCTTCTGAGGATTCTTTAATTCATAACACTAATACGGATATCACAAAGAAAAGTGAATCTTTAGACAATAATGTCAACTTGAAAGAAGAGGTGCCGTCAAATTATAGTTCAGCATACGCAATTAGCGAGAAAATATTTATAAAAACGGAAATTAAAGAGGAACCAATAGATTATGAATCATTAATTGCAACGGAAAATAGCGATAACTTAATAGAAACTTTATCTAGAGAAGGTTGTAATAAAACAAGGTACGAAATTAAAGAAGAACCGATAGACGATAATTCATCAATTGAAACTGAGGGAGACGACACCATCGAAATGAACGTAAAAAACTCAGAAATCGAAGAACAACCTGATTACATCACGCACCTTCCTCCTGCTGATTTTGCTAACAGTGAAGATGGAAACAAAAATACTTCGGAAAATCATGCAAAGCGAAAAGATTCAAGTAAAATGATATATAAATGTGAGATTTGTAATAAACATTTTGCCTATTTATGTAAATTAAATGTTCACAATCGCATACATACTGGAGAGAAACTATATCAGTGTGACGTTTGTAATAAGTGTTTCTATTGGTCATCGCATTTAAATGCTCACAAGCGTAGACATACCGGTGAGAAACCTTATGTGTGCGACGCTTGCAACAAGAGCTTCAGTAACTCAGGTAATTTGAGAAAACACCAACGCGTACATACTGGTGAGAAACCATATCGGTGTGGCGTTTGTAATAAATGTTTCAGCGAATCAGGTGTTTTGAAAAAACATCAACGCGTACATACTGGCGATAAGCCATATCAGTGTGGTGTTTGTAATAAGTGTTTCAGGGATGCAAGCACTTTTAAAAAACATCAGCTTATACATACTGGTGAGAAGCCATATCATTGCGACGTCTGTGATAAGTCTTTCAACCAATCAAGTAACCTAAAAGAACACCAACGCTTACATGCAGATCCACAGCCAGTGTGATGTTTGTAATAAGCATTTTACTCAATAAATCGGTTTAAAACAGACTCAAAATTCTACTTTTCATATTTCACGTCAGGGATTGGGCCAGTGCAGTCTATCTCTGTGCCAACTTTCAAATTTTGCTTCAAATAGTTTCAAAGAAATTTACCTGCGACAGACAGACGGACATCGAAGTGGTTCGTTTGCATGGAACACAAAAATCCACATTGCATGTAAAACAGCAAATCAGCATGTTGAAATTCCATACGCAGATTTGTAAACGTCGCGGGTGTGATATTGAATAACTGTTAGAAGAGAGATACAAGATTATAGATCAGTGACGGATTTACCAGCAGGCTGAGTAGGTTTGAGCCTAGGGCGGCATATTTTAGGGGCGGCAAATAAAGATTATTTGATTACGTTAACAAATGTACATTATTTTGTAAGTAGCATACAAAAACGATTTCTTATTCAATTTCAACCAAATTGTTGGATTGTAAAAATAATCTAGGAACTGACAATTATAGAGTTACGGGCGGCAAAAATTTAAAAGCCTATATTTAGGAAATGTGTAAATCAGTTATAGATGCTAAACATAAATTAGTGTACATAGTTATTACTGTAATAAAATATTGAAAATAAATCTGAGAACCTATCTGACTTTATATCGAACTGTCAAAAAGCCAAGATAAACATTTCGCATGCTTAACAGTGTCAATGATTTAATTGATCCAATAAAAACAACCCCATCATATTTTCCCTATGTTCGGTACTATACTGTTTACACACTGTAAATATTTGAAATAATAATAAAATGATATTTATGTGCTTTTCAAATGTATTTTTTCTTTTCATCGTAAATCCATTTTTAGTGATACACGATGACACTAAGAATTTTTGACGTGATAACGTCTTATAAATTGATGAAACACCAGCTGCACGCACGAAAAAGTGTAACGTTGTAACGTTCCGCCTGTAAAATATATTATTAAACATGATATTCGAGCGGAATACGTTATCACGTAAAACTATCGTCCGTAAACCGACTTTACAGACAACCAATTTTTTTTTAATCTATTCGGAACCCAAAGGAATGGTGAGACCTCTGGTGAGAAATGCGCCGAACTGTCCTAAGGGGGTTTTGACAGGTAAACATTGATTTAGAAAAGCATGATGAAGGCTATAGCCTCCATCATGCTTTTTTAAATCAATGTTTAACTTATGCCTTGGTTGTGTTCAGGTAGTCAGACTTTCAGACGAACTGTGAGTACAATACGCGCCACGAATCTAAAAGGCTAGGAAGTTAGATGCGGATGCGGGCTTGCGCTTGCACAGCCTGTTGAAAAACTGCAAACTCGCAACTCAACAAAACTAAAATAACAATAACAACTTGACAATAGCGTACTCGACTGTACTTTAAAGCAGGAAAGTGACAAAGGCAACGAGCCATCACGGCCAATCACCGACGAGCGCACGTTCCGTGCAGATGGGAATCTCAACGGCTCTAAAATGTGCCTTTGCGACGCTGTTTGTGACTAACTTCCGAACCTTTCAAATCCGTGGCGTGTATTGTAACTAGTAATGCCGCCCAAATTTTTTGAATTATCGAACGCTTACATCGATTTTAGAAAACCGATGTGGAAATATTGTAACAACCATATCGAATTTTGTAACGAGTGGAAAATGTTTATTTTTAATATTTATATTGTGTTGGGTCGGACTTGCATGTTTTGCGTCCCGGGTTCAAGCAAAATTTCCGCCAAGTCTGGCCATTATTTTCCTCACAAAGTCATATTCGTAATAATTAGTGTCGTTCAAACGCCGTAAGTTAAACATTGCTACGCCATCAGCCAAATGGCGTGAAAGCGCCGTTCCCACTTAGCAAACTGTTTCTTGGAAGTGTAAAGAATGATTTTGTGTAATAGGCTCGGCTAAACGGGGCCAGAAAAGTGTACGGCTGTTTAAAGAGTAAAATTCACACAATGGAAGAATTGTTGCTAAATAAGTTTAATATGAGTGCAGTGTGTCGATTGTGTTTATCAAAAGACGTTCCAGCGTTCGATATATTTACCTTTTCAACCGGATTGCAGAATCAAATAGCTGATGTAATTATTAAATGTGCTCCCGTCCAGGTAAGTTGGTCTTAAATAATATGTCTTTTAAAATGTCGATTATATTGCAATCAGAATCTGTTTTGTGACATACCAATACTGGATTACAATCAGTTACAAAGAAAGAAATTGTTTTACGAATATATTCTCGATTCTTAGATAACGAGATGCGATGAGATGCCGAATTTCATCTGCCAATCGTGTTACACTCAGCTGGAGAAAAGTCATCAGTTCCAGATGCAAGTAGTGCAAGCTGACAAAACACTGCGACGCTATCTACACCAACTTAGAACTTCTAACAAACAAATCAAGGCTGAATGTACCGTTCAGGGGCCTTCTGAGGCTTCAATAATCCATAACACCGATGCAGATTTCAAGTTGAAATGTGAATCTTCAGAAATTCAAAACGTGACTGGTATAAATGTTAACCTGAAAGAAGAGGTGCCTTCAAATTATAACGAGAAAATATTTTTAAAATCTGAAATTAAAGAAGAACCCATCGATTATGGTTCATTCATTTCTGCGGAAAGTACTGATACTTTAATAGAAACTTCATATAGAGAAGGCGGTGGTAAAACAAGCTGTGAAATTAAAAAAGAACCGATAGATGGTAATTCATCAATTCCAACGCCGTGTACTGACAACTTAACAAACACTCTTTCTGACGGTGTCGAAACCGTGGTAAAAAAATCAAAAATTGGAGAGTTCACGCACCATCCCTCTGCAGATATTACAGAATGTTTTGATATTCGTGAAGAAGGGAACAAGCATACTCCCGGAAGCCATAAACACGAAAAATTAAAGCAATTGGAGTATAAGTGTGACGTTTGTAATAAGTGTTTCAGTGCATCAAGTTATTTGAGAAGGCATCTTCTTATACATACGGACGAGAAACCATATAAATGTAACGTCTGCGAAAAAAGTTTTATCTCTAATAGTACTATGAAAGCTCATGAACGTATACATACTGGTGAGAAACCATATCAGTGTGACGTTTGCTATAAGTGTTTCAGTTCTTCGGGTACTTTGAGAACACACCGACAGATACATACTGATGAGAAACCATATAGTTGTGGCGTTTGCGATAAGCGTTTCATAAGATTATCTCATTTAAGATTGCATAAGCGCATACATACTGGTGAGAAACCTTATAAGTGTGACTTTTGTAATAAGAGTTTCAGCCAATCGTGTACTTGGAGAACACACCAGCGCGTGCATACTGGTGAGAAACCATATCAATGTGGCGTTTGTAATAAGTCTTTCAGAGATTCAAGTACTTTTAGAAAACACCAGCGCATACATACTGGTGAGAAGCCATATCGTTGCGACGTTTGTGATAAGTCTTTCAACCAATCAAGTAACCTAAAAGAACACCAACGCTTACATACAGATAAGAAACAAGTGTGACGTTTGTAATAAGCATTTTACTCAATAAATCGGTTTTAAACACATTCGCGTACGGTGACTGCTTATAGCCATAAAAATGAAAACGCTAGAATGACACTACGGTGTTAGTAGTATTTACTGTAATGTAAATAAACAAAATCAGTACAGTCACAGCAGTGAAATATCTATACTGTTACGATATTAGATACCTTCCACTGTCATGCAGTTCTACCGGCGTAATACAACACTGTTTGTATTCAGAATTTATAGCTCTGTTCCAAGCTGTCTGAGAACGGTAACACAATGGACACCGTCTTGCGCAGTAGCTAAAACAAAACTGTTTGTATCAGTTTTTGAGGTACTGTGCAAGACTGCAACGGTTCTGTTACCGTTCTCAGCCAGCTTATATATACAGAGCTTATATATACAGTCGAACCCAGATAAACAAGAGTTCAAAAGACCGCGATCTCTTTTTCGCTTATGGAGATTTTTTACTAACCGGAGTTTCCAGCTTATAGAGGTACAGGAGTGGCCTTTCTTACTTATAGAGGTCTATAAAAATACAGCAAATACCTATGTAGTGATAAACATGAATGTTTAATTCGATACGTTCGACTATCGCTGATAGACGTGCATGCAAGTAGTAGTCTCAGTTTTAGAGGTGCAGGCAAGTAGTAGTCTCAGTTATAGAGGTCCATGAGTGAAAAACGTCTTTCTCTTATAGAGGTTTCTGTTTCTCACTTAGAGTTTTTAGAGGATTACAAAGACGGTACCTGGCAAGTACTCTCACTAAGAGAGTTTTCTCACTTACCCAGTTCTCACTTACTCAGGTTTGATTGTATTTTTAGTTCTTTAACGCAAACTCGAAGGTGATGTTAATAACAATAAGCATAAACACTTGTCAGATATTTCATTTTTTACGTTTAATGGTGAAAAACAAGTTATGAACTCTCTTCTTTGACTGAATCTGTGCTAAGAGAAATATTTAGTTAAAAATGTCCGTAGGTTGTCAATAAATCGGCGGGTGTAATATTGAGTAAGTGTTAAAGAGGGAGAAATTGTGATTATAGACGATAAACATAAATAAGTGTTCATAATTAGTTATTATTATAGTAATAAAATATTGAAAATATATCTGTCAAAAAGCAAAGACAAACATTTCGTTGCATGGTTAACATTAAAAACAACCCCATTGTATTTTCCCTATATTCGGCTTTATGCTGTTTACACACAGTAAATATTTGATATAATAACGTAACAGTTATGTACTTTTAAAATGTATTTTTTTTTTCTTTTCATCGTAAATTCATTTTTAGTGTACCGCCGGCGGTATATATGTTACGGTTAATGCAAGAAAGTAGTTTATTCGCGAATTAACCGGCTAATACCCGAATTAACAAACGTCAAGGATTGGTTAATTCGGGTATTAGCCGGTTAATTCGCGAATTAACTACTTTCTTGTATTAACCGTAACATAGACAACGACTGATTTTTTGAAGTGATCTTCCATAGTAAAATTCACACAATGGAAGAATTGTTGCTAAATAAGTTCAACATGAGTGCGGTGTGTCGATTGTGTTTATCGAAAGAAGGCCCGGTGTTCGATATATTTACCTTCTCAACCGAATTGCAGAGCCAAATAGCTGATGTAATTATGAAGTGTGCTCCCGTCCAGGTAAGTTGGGTTCAAAGAATATGCTTTTAGAATGTCAATTATAATTTTTTGACATAAAATTAAAATCAATATTGGATTGTAATCAGTGACAAAGAACGATTATATTCTCGATTTTCAGATAACGAGATGCGATGAGATGCCGAATCTCATCTGCCAATCATGTTCCACTCAACTGGAGAAAAGTCATCAGTTCCAGAAACAAATAATACAGTCTGATCAAACATTGCGACGCTATCTACTGAAACTACGAACTTCTAACGAACAAATCAAGCCTGAGTGGTCCTTTAAGAGGCTTGCTACGAATTCTTCAATCCATAACACTGATACAGATATCACGATAAAACGGGAATCTTCAGAAATTGGAGACGTTTCTGGTATAAATGTTAACCTGAAAGAAGAGGTGCCTTCAAATTATAACGAGAAAATATTTTTAAAATCTGAAATTAAAGAAGAACCAATCGATTATGGTTCATTCATTTCTGCGGAAAGTACTGATACTTTAATAGAAACTTCATATAGAGAAGGCGGTGGTAAAACAAGCTGTGAAATTAAAAAAGAACCGACAGATGATAATTCATCAATTCCAACGCCGTGTACTGACAACTTAACAAACACTCTTTCTGACGGTGTCGAAACCGTGGTAAAAAAATCAGAAATTGGAGAGTTCACGCATCGTTCCGCTGCATATATTACAGATATTCGTGAAGAAAGAAACAACCATACTCCCGGAAGCCATAAACACGAAAAATTAAAGAAAATGGAATATAAGTGTGACGTTTGTAATAAGTGTTTCAGCGTACCGAGCTATTTGAGAAGACACCTTCTTATACATACGGGCGAGAAACCGTATAAATGTAACATTTGCGAAAGAGGTTTTATCTCTATCAGCAATATGAAGGCTCATGAACGTGTCCATACTGGTGAGAAACCACATCAGTGTGACATATGTAATAAGTGTTTCGGCAATTCTAGTAATTTGAGAATACACGAGCGCTTACATACTGGTGAGAAGCCATATCGGTGTGACGTTTGTGATAAGTGTTTCAGAGTGTTAAGCGATATGAAAAAACATAAACGAGTACATACTGGAGAAAAACCGTACAAGTGTGACGTGTGTAATAAGTGCTTTACTGCGTCTGGCAATTTAACAGTTCATAAACGCAGTCATACTGGTGAGAAACTGTATCAATGTGAATTTTGTGATAAGAGCTACAACGAATCGGTTCATTTAAAAAATCATCTTCGTATACATACTGGTGAGAAACCATATAAGTGTGACGTTTGTAATAAGTGTTTCAGTATTGCGGACACTTTGAAAAGACACAAACGCGTACATACTGGTGAAAAGCCGTATCGGTGTGACGTGTGTAATAAATGTTTCGGAAATTCTAGTAATTTGAGAATACACGAGCGTCTACATACCGGTGAGAAGCCACATCAGTGTGACGTTTGTAATAAGTGTTTTAGCGATTCGTACACTTTGCGAATACATCAACGCATACATACCAGTGAGAAACCATATCAGTGTGACGTTTGTAATAAGAGTTTCGCCAAATTAGATCATTTGAGAACGCACTATCGCGTACATACGGGTGAGAAGCCATATCGGTGTGACGTTTGTAACACACATTTTACACAGTTAAGCGGTTTAAATAATCACAAGCGGAAACATTCATCAGACGTTTAGTTTAATTTGTTGTGTGCCATTTGTTTTAAATAGAGCTGTAAAAGTAACGAGAAATTGTGTATCCGTATGTATTCGTTACTTAAAGAACCAGTACCCGTTACTTTCGTATCGTTACGTTACTCGTTACTTTTCATACGACATACAATCGTGTACTAACAGCATCAAGCATGTATCATCGCATCGAGGCACGTCGCATACGTGGTACGGTATGACTTCGTTCGGATAACGTATAACCGCATCAAACGAGTCGAACTGACATGGATACGACAAATGCGAGTAACGAAATGAATTTGTAAGTAACGATTCGTTACTTCGAGTCAGACGATGTACCCGTTACTCAGTAACGAATACATACGGTTTGTTACAGCTCTAGTTTTAAATAAGTTATTTGTAATATTATAGCCGTAAATCTTCCCCAATAAGCTGCTGCTTGCATATCCGTTAAGTAGCACTCGTCTTTTTAGAGAACATGCAAAAAAGTTGATACGTGAATTTTTGTGTTATATATTATGTAGTGATTACGAAAATAAATCTTAAAAGCATTTTTATTAAAATATAAATAGTAGATAAGCGATTTTTCTATACGTAGATCAGTTATTTGTTTTTCTGTAAGTTTAATGTTCTACATTAGACTGTTCCTGCATATATATACAGAATTTTTTTACACCTCAAAGCGTCCCGACATCAAAGATCCCAACCACTGGCTTGTTGAGTGTTGTATATTTAAATGGACCTTAAATACTAGCTAATCTTAAAATATTAGCTTGCAATTTTTGACCCTCTTGAACTATACAGATTGTATCAAATCAAAACGGTTCATAGGACATTCTGTGTGTAAGACAGAGACGATATATAAAGATCTAAAGCAGTAAGTAAGAATGAGATAAATGATCGCTAATATAATTACTGTGGTTACGTAAATAAATAATTACGTACACTGTAAATCTTTTTACCAATTTATCAATTAAAACAACTACAAATAAATTTATTATGTTGGCGGTTGAATTACCACCATAAAACCATTTAATTATTTGGATTTTTTCCCGAACAGTATAAATAGCCATTTTATCAATAATTTCACTAGTGAATACTGACATTTGATAAAATTGTGATTTTTACTGTAGAAAACAAAGACGATACTATCAGATTGTATAACCACAGTAACTATTAGCGATCATTTATCTCATTCTTACTTACTGCTTTAGTGCTTTATATAATATCGTCTCTGTCTTACACACAGAATGTTCTATGGACTGTTTTGATTTGATACAATCTGTATACAGTATTAACCAGTCACTTTTACGAGACACCTATAGGTAGTAGTGATGTAATGAATATTCGCTTAGCGAATATTCTATCGCAAAATTCATGCGAATATCAATATAAAACGATAGTTTTACGTGATAACGTATTCCGTAATACATAACCTAAACCTCCCAAAATTTGGTTTCAATCCGCTTATCCTTGGTGTCGGAATGATAAGAAATGTCAAAAGTGACGTTTGCAACTGTCAAAGTATTATGTTCTAATAATAATTAGTTATTCCAATACTTAACTTAGAAGGCGTTGCATTTCACAAAATACTAATGTCAAAAAATTGAATTAAACATTAGAAATGCAGCCGTTTTCATGTTAAGACAAGACATACGTTATTTTCTAATTTCCATGTACGGCAAACAAAGACGACCGACCGCGTCGCGCCATGCATTAGACAACATTGCATTTATACAGCTATTTTTCTATATAAATTTGTATAAAAAAACTGTTTAGGCAAATTCTGTTATACGAAATCTATGTAAAATGTTCTCCTCTTTCGTTTAAGACTGGTTTCAAACCGATCTGATTTAAATTGAGCGAGAAATTAGCAAAAAGCACGCACAGGGTCAGGCGGAACGTTACGCGTTAGGAACGTTACACTTTTTCGTGCATGCAGCCGGTGTTTTATCAATTTATAAGATTGGTGATTCATCAATTTATAAGACGTTATCACGTCAAAAGAAATATATATATTCGCGAATGTCTAAATATTGACATTCGTTACATCAGTAACATATACGCCACTGTTAAAATATTAAAATGATCGGACTCTCCTCCCCCGCGCAAAATCGTTCAACGCCACTGGTCATTAATATACTGACCGATACTGGAGGGACAAATTTTATTGTATCGTTGATTTTTTCACTATTTGTAATTTCACGAAAAAAAACAATAGTTTCTACATTTATCGGTGTTTTATTCGTAATATTTGTAGCAGAGCACATATTCCATAAATTATTTTTTTAGGGATAATTTTGTTCTAGCTTAAAAAATCCTAAGGGTGCCGGTACTGTAGGACTCTACCCTAAACGTTTTCTTAGGCAACGCTTACGTTTGCTTTGGAATTTTTGTTTTCACAAATTTCAATGTTTGTACGTGACCTAGCAGTACATTAAAATCTAATAATATAAATTATTGTTTGAACGCTGAAACACATGTAACGTTGCGAATAATAATTGAATAACTTTGTACACAAACAATAGTTCATAAACAAAACACTGTAAACATGATAGACTGTTTAACACACTTGCAAACGTATTAAGGTGACTGTTCAACAGTTATTCAATATTGGTATGTTCCAACTAAGGGCGTAGATATTTTTTTGACGTGATAACGTCTTATAAATTGATGAAACACCGGCTGCACGCACGAAAAAGAGTAACGTTCCGCAAGCGAGAGCGCGATATAAGCGATAGTCTCTCTCTTCTCGCGTGACGTCAGAGAGTAGTGTGCGTTCAACATTTATTTCGGCTGTTCCAGCGAAAGCTACATCTGACAGATGGCCAGATAAATTATACGGTTTGTTAACAAATATATAATACCTACCTATATATACATTCTTTTTAATGTCTTTTATAATTGCTTAAAAATATGTATTTTGCTTTGGTTGATCAAATTATTAGTCGGTAAAAATATAGTTTGACAGCTACTAAAATTTAGGTTATGTATTATTAAATATGATATTCGAGCGGAATACGTTATCACGTAAAACTATCGTCCGTAAACCGACTTTACAGACAACCAATTTTTTTTAAGTTTTATTAATATCACACAAGAATACTCAGTAAGCAAGGTGTCAAACAAAATAATAATTCCCAAACCAATTTTTATATTTTTTTTTTCAAGAAATATTTCTAAATTTTATTTTTTAGCCAGGTACCTATTCGTATTATTTTCAGTTTTATTTTTTTATTATTATGATCCTGGAGGGGGAAATTACCCCCTTTACCCCCCACCCTATCTACGGCCTTGGTTCCAACCTGCTGGAAATGGCCAGTTCGAAACCGTAACGAAACTGGCTTGTATCGGTTTTGTGCGCATGCGTCGACTTTGCACTGTTTTGTGACGGTTTTTGGTTGGAACGCTTCTGTGACTGTTTTGTGTTCAAAGAGTGAAAGAAAGATATCTGAGTTATCTATATTGTGCATCAAAATATTTCAAATGTAAATTCAGATTCCAGGATTATAACCGAAGAAATGAGCTTCTTAAGGTCGATGTACACGAGACTGGCTTAGCCGCTGGATTTGGCTGCTAGGTCTCAAGCGTGCTGTGGCGTTTGGTTTCGTGATGCATTTTATGTATCCGCTTCACACAATACGTGCATTGAACCTGGTTTTGTAGATGGGTTTGGTGTGCGCGCAGTGGCAGTTCGAATGTTAACAAAAGTATATATTAGAAATCGTGTCCATAAGAATCGCAGGATTGTGGACAAAAAGTTCTTTATTCAGTGTACGACGTTTCGTCTATAAATTTAGACTTTTTCAAGTACAATTAATGTGAAAATTTAAAACAATAATTATGAGAATAAACATTAATTACTAACCATAGCAATTAACAAAAGTTAAGGTACATAAGACAAAAACATGGCAACACGTTTATGTATACATTTTAAACAATAAAAATAAATAAAATAAATAAAAATACGAAAGTTAGTTCAATTTCATTACATAGTTATACTGACTACTTAAATTTTGAGTATCTGTTCTGTAATTCATAGAATTGTTTTTTCTAATAAAACACATTTCACTGATATTGCGTTTCTTCCAATTTGACTCTTTATCTAATATTTGAACTTCATCAAATAGAAATTTATGTCCAGTGTTGAAATGATGAGATGACAACGCAGTCTTATTATCACTTAATAAATTTATATTTCTACAGTCCATTCTGTGTTGGTAAATTCTGTTTGTTAGTAGGCGTTTGCGTCGCCTACGTGACAAGATATCTGTTTCCTGATTGGTTTTTGCTCAGAACAAGCAGAAAAATAAGCACGAAAAATAGGCCCGGTTCTAATTTTGAAATCCATCTTGAGACCAAGCACGCGAGCCCGCATTGACGTCATTTTCATCAACATAGCCAGCCCGGCAGCCAGCATCAAGTCCCGGCAACGATTCAGGCGGCAAAACCAGCCCCGTGTGCAGCGGCATTTCGAAAAAAATAATCACGTTTTTTGAAACAATTTTTAGAACATATTTTTAACTAACTAGCCAAATTTTGTGAAATTAAAATCTTAATCGCAGCTAATAAAAACAGTAGTAAAATCTCTTTTGCGACCGCAGTTTTGCGATTTTTTTACAATCTGAGTGAAGAGTCACCTTAACAATACTAGCGGGATAACAAAACACTGTCAGTCCGTATTATTTCAGTGTACGCTTACTCCGTTTAACAAAACACTATCTATCGGTGACACGACATTCGAAAAACAAAACACAGTGTTCCCGTTTCCTTCTTTTCCAATCACGTCGTCTCAAAGGCCTGTAATCACAGCGACCGTTCAAAATAAAACACTGTCAGCGTCGATAAATAGGCGTCTCGACGTAAAAAAAGCAATCAGAGTTGCCTCTTTTTTCTTCAAATTACCTAACAAAGGGTAATTGTGTAAACAGCGTCGGATTTTTAAAAAACGGCTTTGTTTTGTTTCAGTATTTCAAATTCAGTTCGATTTACCGCCCAATTATGCAATCTTATCACAGCGATGTGTGGCTGGAATATGTTTATTTTGTTATGTGTTGATTAGTGATGTGCCGGATCGTTAAAAATGCATATCCGCGGATACGGATCTGAATACGGATATTTGGTTTCAAGATCCGCGGATACGGATACGGATCTTAACTTTCTTAGAGTACGCGGCGGTAAATATTGCGCATCGACCTTTGGAAACAGACTATCTGTTATGGGAAAAAGTTTCTTTAAGAGTTAACTCTTCACAGATTGTCTCTTTCCAAAGATCGATGTGCAGTATCTCATTATAAAGATAGTTTTTTATTAGTACCTTTGAGTTATGTACTATTGGTATGGTACTCACTACGAATCAATTTTTGCAATTTAAAGGTGCCAAATACGATTTTAAGAAATAAAAAATAATCTGAATGGAATTTAACAGTTTTTCATTATTACCTAATCACCTATGCATATAAAATTTCATCTATGAATTGAAAATTAATAAGGTAAAAGATCCGTAAAAGATCCACCATAAAACTAACGGATACGGATACGGATCTTTCTTCTCCCTCGGATATCCGCGGATATACGGATATCCGGCACATCACTAGTGTTGATGTCCTTCTAAGAAAATATTTTGGTACAATTTTCATTGAAAATTAGTTTAGTCACACCCTTTTCTTAAATTCACTATGCTTACAATGTCGGTTAAAATAATTATTATAAATGGTAGGAGATTGAATTAATGTTTGCCAAGGGCACCTAGTTGCCACGCAACGGACCGCAGTTTTAGGACTGTAAACATTTCGAAAAGCACTAGGAAATGTACAAAGTAAATTAAAGGTAAGAAGCAAAAGGTGAGACTGTAAGACGGTCACACACCAGAGCGATAATATTTTTGAAGTAAAACCTCTTTAGGCACGCTTGGCTTGGGTGAGTAAGCTGGTAAATGCCTGACGAAAGCGTTTACGGAAGTGCATCATCGGACGAGACGAACGGTGCGTGGTCGTTCGAGGCGAACGGTAGTTGAGAGGGAGATATAAACTAGTTCAGATAGTAAGAGAGAGAGAATTACGTTTCGTATATTGGAAGTTGAGAGGGAGATATAAGTTAATGAGTACGACAAAGACGGAGCATTAATCGAAATTCTTTTTTTTTTTTGGACAACTATTTGACGTTTAAAATGAAAACAATTGTTTTTGTGTCAAAAATACATTTCATCGAATTTTGCTGCATTTTGTAACGGGAAATAATGTAGGTTAATCAAAAAATATATTTTAAACATTTCGTCTTTGTAGATAATTATGTGCTACAGAGTGAGGTTATATGGTGTCGTTAAATCAGGATGTCTAATCAAAATATGGTGATAGATTATTGAATATTATTGTATCATTATTATATTCCCTATTTTGTTTTTAATTTATACTAATGATTTGTCTAGCATTCTTGAAAGCACATTAGTACAATATGCTGACGATACATCTCTTGTAATTCGTCATTCAGAATTTAAATACCTTGAGAATAATCTAACCAACAGTATCAAGCAATTACATGGGTGGTTCAGTGCTAATAACTTGAAACTAAACATTAATAAAACTGAAATGGTCAAATTTAGTCCCTCAAATAAAAATATCATAAACATCAGTGTGAATTCTGAAATAGTGACTTCAGTGTATAATACAAAGTTTTTAGGAATCGTGTTAGATTGTAACTTGGACTGGAAATCACACATTGAAAATGTTTCGAACAAATTACTAAGTTTTTTATATGCTCTTAGAACAATTAACAATAATGTTAGTCGAGAGGCGTGCCTAAGTGCGTATTATGCATTCATATTTGCTAGATTAAGATATGGTATTATATTCTGGGGCAACAGTAACGTCGTCTCGAAACTGTAATACAAAAAATGTGCATCAGAATTATTTTTGGTCTTAAACCTCGCGATTCTTGCAGGAACTATTTCATAAACAATAAAATTCTTACATTGCCTAGTATATACATTTTGGAGTCAGTCATGTTTGTCAAAGAAAACTACAGTTTTTTTTCTAAATATGAAATCGAACATAATTTTAACCCCAGAGGTCAGTCTGCATTCCTTTTGCGTCCACCAAGAACAAAACTCACGTTAGTTCAAAAAAATTGTGTAATACAAAGTATTAATCTTTATAATCATTTATCCTGCAGACTAAAAAATTTGTCAGCAAAAAAATTAAGAAGTGAACTCAAAAACATCTTGGTAATTAAATGTCCTTACACAACTAAAGACTACTACGATATTAGCATTATTTAATTTCTATGTATTTTTTGTATATGTATTGACTTATTCTACGCCAATTTTTTGGTATTTAATGAATAAATTTCTATCTATCTATCTATCTATCTATATGGCAGGAAGTAGTTTTACTTCAGTCGTGTGGTCTAAAGCACACTCGTTTTTTTTATAATGAATCACGTCCCCAAGTTTGTCGGTGTTATTTTTCAACACCCTGCAGATGTATCGTATATCGAAAGTTTTCTTGTCGCTTTGTTGTGTTCGCTGCCTAAGGCCTTGAGGCATTCATATTTCAAATAAATTAATAAACATAATGTCTGAAATTGTTACCAAACAGGGGTAAGGTAAAAGGTCATTGAACTACCGCAAGCAGACATTTTCACTGAAGGAAAGCGTAAAGTTAAAACATATTTGTAAATGTAATCAGTCTTTCTTTTCATTCGAATAAATAATTGAGAACACCTAATAATTAGAATTTCTTGAGTAACTCGAATCATTCTTCCGAGTGTGAATTGTTTCATCTACACACAGAGCCGTACCGACAATGGGGCAAGCGGGGCGGTGCCCCGGGACCCTGAAGAGCCTACCGAACTCGTATATTTATCGTGTAGACTTATTCATGGTTCGCTGAAGAATTTTTTTACCTTAACGATTTATCATTCGAATATTTTTAAGTAATAGTTCCATCACGAATATAATAAAATAAGTGGCCCCGATTTTACTTTTTACTCCAGGGCCCCCGAGGTTCTAGTTACGGGCCCTGTCTCACCACGCCGTCAAATTTCCTATGTATTAGACGTGATAATAATCGAATGGTCGCTATTCGAATGATTTTCATGATCGAACAATTTATTCGAAATTGTTCCTTTGTATGATGTATAATAATAATGAGTGGCCCTGGGCCAATTATAGCGGGGGATTCCTTAAGGAATTTGATGTATAATAAGTTAAATATCATTTTTAATAAACATAACTATTCCGCTACGGAAATACGTCATCGCTAGTCAGTTTCAGCTGATTGGTTTATTGTTGTTGAATCATGCCCATAATAATTGTTTAATATAACTAGTATATACATCTCTTTCCATGAACATACCTCTCTTTATCTATGCGTGAAAGTGAAGTAAAGTACGCGCCACTAATCTAAAAGGCTCGGAAGTCAGATGCGAATGCGGGCTTGCGCTCTTACAGTCTGTTGAAAAACTACAAACTCGCAACTCAACAAAACTAAAATAACAATAACAATAGCGTACTCGACTGTACTTTAAAGCAGGAAAGCGACAAGTAACAAAGGCAACGAGCGATCACGGTTAATCACCGACGAGCGCACGTTCCGTACAGGTAGCTGGGAGGTGGTGGGAGTATCAACGGCTCTAAAATGTGCCTTTGCGACGCTGTTTGTGACTAACTTCCGAACCTTTTAGATCCATGGCGCGTACTATACTGACTATAGTCACCCGTTTGAAATGAACACATTTTTTGAATATTATTTTTTGCAGTTAAGAGGATTTGAAAACGAAATATCTGGTTTACACTATTTGTTTGTGTACGATGACCCTATTGTGACTCCCTGTTTGTCTACCCCACACAGCAGAGTTGTTCGAAAGTTAGCTCGGGGCTTATCGGGGGTGGCAGATTTTAAATAGGCGGTGAATTTTTAACAGGAAAAGGATGCTCTTGTATAATACGCGCCACGGATCTAAAAGGTTCGGAAGTGAGTCACAAACAGCGTCGCAAAGGCACATTTTAGAGCCGTTGATACTCCCACCACCTCCCAGCTACCTGCACGGAACGTGCGCTCGTCGGTGATTGGCCGTGATCGCTCGTTGCCTTTGTCACTTGTCGCTTTCCTGCTTTAAAGTACAGTCGAGTACGCCATTGTCAAGTTGTTATTGTTATATTAGTTTTGTTGAGTTGCGAGTTTGTAGTGTTTCAACAGACTGTACAAGCGCAAGTCCGCATTCACATCTAACTTCCGAGCTTTTTAGATTCGTGGCGCGTATTATACCTAGTAATGGATTGCTGCATGGGCACAATCAACGCACACTTGAGAACATAAAATACAGATTTTTACGATTTGATCGGAGATCTAAAGGCCGCTGCACACGAGGCTGGAAACACTGCTTCAACTTCTGCTGACCGGCAGGCTGGGTACGAGGCTGGAAATGACGTCACTGCGGGCTCGCCTGCTAGCTTACAAGACAGATTTTAAAATTAGAACAGGGGCTATTTTTCTTGCTAGGTTCTCTGCTTGCTCTGAGCAAGAACCAATCGGGAAACAGTATCTTGCCACGTGGGCGACATGAACAAGCGCCCACAAACCAACATGGCGTCATTCTGCTCAGAGTCCTAGACAGCAGACCACGTTTTGCTCTGTGTTTATATAACCTCAAAACAAGCTTGAAAATACGTCTGGTATGAAGCGAGCACATAAAAGCTATTAAGGAAACCAGCGCTATAAAACTAGTTGACAAATCTAGCAAGGAATCTAGCGGCCTCGTGTGCAGCGGCGTTTAGAAACCTAAAAATTGTTCTTAAGAAAAATATGCAACAAACCTTTTACGGTGACTTCAAATCGCACGTTTAATTGTTTTAATCCAATCCTTTGGGATTTTTGTAACCACTTATTTTCATAGATTTGTTTACACAAAAGTTTTTATTCTAGCAAAATGTTATAATAAAATTTCTGCTAAAGCACATTGAAAGCTCAACATTAAAATAATGACGATCTTCAAGTATTACACAAGCTAATTTGAAAGCTCCTTTTTGGATCACTTAAATTTTACAGAAAAAAAATTGCACATGAAATAATTCTCTTAGCAATGTGAATACTTTGAAAACACTTTTTCCAAATCGTATTGTCATAAAAAACACTGATTTAAAATTTTTAGAACGCGTTGGTTTCCAAAATTTTTATCGGCGTTAACACTTATAGCACGTTTTTAACTTTTTTTAAACCACGAAAACTTTTTATTAAAAAACTTTAATCCACACTTGATTTTTATAATACGTTGATCAACAAAAATTATTTATCTAATTATTTCCAAAAAAAAAAAATTGGAAACACTTTTCACATTTTTTTAATTCACGGAAATATGTAAAATCTCTAATCCACGGATTTTAAAATTTCCTTAAAAAAATCTTAAACACTTTTCACGTCTTTTTTTAATCACAAAACTTTTACTACGAAATCACTAATTCACTTTCGTATCTAAAAATTTTCAGAAACGTTGATTTAAGAAAAGAACACCTCCTGTTTAAATCACTGAAATTTTATCATAAAAATACTAATTGACGCGTGATTTTCAAAATTTTTAAAGCACTTAATTTTTTTTTATCAACTTGATAAATTTTAAAAGCTCAATCAGCAGTACCAATATTAACTTATTACACCAATGTATATACAAATATGTAATTATAACACAAAATATTCGACGATAAACTCTCAAAATGTTGATAAAATATGTCAACAAAATCACGTGGCAAATAATTCGTTTAAGTCGACTTACACTCAAGCGAGGTGGGGAACGAAAAGATATTTGTCAGTTCCGGACTGAAAATTGTCAAATACAGCTCTTAACATAATAAATAATGTGCTTATTTTTGTGTCGAAACGTTGATTATTAGAGTTTAGCATGTAATTTTTGTTGTTCTTTAACCTTGTGTCCCGTTTCCCCCAAAATTAAAACTTCAAACAAGATTTTTGGGAACATTAAAATAAATGTGGACACATTTTATAGCATTTATATATTTGAACTACTGTTGTACGTTGAAGACAATATAAATAATTTTAAATTTGGATCAGATATCCATAACTATAGCACCAGAACAAGTGATATGATTTATATAGAAAAATATAATACAACACGCTACAGTAAAGCGCCAATATGTAAAGGATGCATTCTATATAACAAATTGCCAAATGAAATAAAAAATATAAAAAATAATAAAAAATTTAAATCAGTCTTGAGGAGCTACCTTGTTAATAAATGTTTGTACGAACCAGAATTGTAATTTTAGTACTACTTTATGTATTTGACTTGTGCATACTTATTTAAGTCTTAGCATTAATAAACTTATTATTATTATTATTATTATTATTATAAGTATAATTTGAAAAAAAAATTAAATCAAAATGTTTTGATTTTATTTAATTTATCTTGACAGTATTCAAATCTTTGATTAACGTCTGATTAGAACTCTTCAATAAATAAAATTATCGACCAATTTTTCAGACAATATATTAACAACAAAATATATAATATTTATTAATACATTAACGTTTCGATCCGGATTTTTTTTGTTAATTATTGTCTAAAAAATTGTCGATAATTTTATTTATCTTGACAGTACTTTGCTATTTTTATTATGGTTAGACTATTTAATTTTTTTATTAAACTTTCTTTATCAATAAAGATATTATTTCATTTAATAAGTTTTTGATTAAAAATGTTTAATCCAGCGTTTTTTAGAAGACACGAAAATATAGTTTTCCCCTTTGTGGTGGCAGTGACGGGATTATAGTTGCAAAAATTTCGATGATGACGCAAACTGTTTATAATTTTATAGAAAATGTATTGTCATTGTTTAAAATTACATTTGAAAATTTAACCCTACCTAACAACGTACAATTAATGAAGCTAATAATAAAAATTGTATATAGAGCTAGTGTACATCCGCAGTGTCGTAAATACTTATAGGTATTACGCTCGAATAGTGACATAATGTGAAAAGGAGCGCCAGCGAGTTTTAACGATCACACGAGTGATAATATCTTTACGCACGAATTATAAATATGAACATTATTACACGTACCCCCGATAAAATAGCTGGTTTTCATTTCATTTTCAGTATCTTTTAAACATTTTTGACAATTCAATTGTGCAACATACTTCACTTCTATTTGGTTGTTTATGAAACTTACTTTTCGCGCCTATTTCAAATCTAGAAAGCTTTATTTCCACCATCTGATGTACCCGTCACTTACACCACAAAAATTAATTCTTGGTTTTTCTCGATTATATTTATAGAACGCGATTTTCTTCTATGGTGCTATCCATTTTATGCTCATTTAACATACATTGCTCAAAACAATTAATAAACTAAAAATTGCGAATTTAAAAAAAATACTTCCATTTGCGATACCCGTTGCTTACACCACAAAAAATAATTCATTTTTTAATATTTTTATTATTTTTTATCCACCATTTTTTCGCACTCGGGTAATAAAAAAGTACAATTATTACCGTATACGGTAGCTATGGAAATCATTAATGCATTACAGAAAATCGTTTCACTTAAAATGCAACGTACACCGAAAAAGTATATACTTAAATTGCATTAATGATTTCCATAGCTACGATATCAACAAAACTGCATCTTCAATGAAAAGACAAATATTTTTACAAGGTAACTTATAAGTTTCACTTTCAACTTATTGTGTTATCTAATTTACGGGACAACGAATTGAATAAAATTTAAACGCCGTTATATTTCTGGTAAGAAACTGTGTTTGACATTTTTCAACATCCTTTCGATCGACTTACAAAATTAATCATTTATTTTTCGTTTTGACAACATCGTGTCGAAAACCGAATTCGCACTGTCACAGTCACCTGTTTTCGAGTGTCACTTGTTTTTCGCGCACGTCGTTTGTTTCGCGTGTCAGTTGTCCGCAGCGAGCCGAGAACACACCGCGTCGAGTTCAACGGAGACAATAATTTCTACGTTCTACACCGTGAACCTGTTCACAGTGTATGTTCAGCCTGTTCAGCCGAAAGATAAACTCAATCTACGCGGCGACGATTATACGTTTACCACGTGGCTCGTTCGGGCGAGTTCGGTTCGCGTCGTCAAAAACACTATACACATAGCACGTTTTGCGTTGCCTTGGTAACGAACTCGGTACGTTTTACGAGAAAGCTGCGGGAAAATATCGTGCTTTGCTACAACGACATTGTCATTCCCTGAGCTTCGCTAAGCTCCAGGATAAGTTCGGCTATTGTTGACTAGTGTAAACTCCATTTAACGTCACTCGATATAACGACAAACTCCTTAAAACGTCGAAATTACTTAGCTCTAGAATTGGTTTACCTTGTTGTTCATACAATGATACACTCTAAATAACGACAACAATACGTCTTCATTAAGCAATAACCAGTACCTGTTTGTTATTTTGTTGCTTTGTTGTCGGCGCCATGCGTACCGAAGATTCTAAGAAATTCATTCTTTTGTTTCTTGCGAGTATCTTTTATAATATGTTTAGGTCAGCTGTTTGTAATAGTATATGAATATTTGTTAGTTGTAAATTTTATATATTATGAGTAAATACGTATTATAGTAAAAAAATATTAATGGATTATTTCTTCTCTCCGTTTAACGACAGCTCTCAACAACGTCACAAAGGGCAAAGTCCCTTGAGTGTCGCTATATAGTAGAACTGTAAAAGTAACGAAAAATTGTGTACCACTTTGTATTTGTTACTTAAAGAACCAGTACCCGTTACTTTCGTATCGTTAAGTTAATCGTTACTTTTCATACGACATACAATCGTGTACTAACAGCATCAAGCATGTACCATCGCATCGAGACGCGTTGCATACGTGATGCGATATGACTTCGTTCGTATAACGTATAACCGCATCAAACGAGTCGAACTGACATGGATGCGACAAATGCGAGTAACGAAATGAATTTGCAAGTAACGATTCGTTACTTCGAGTCAGACGATGTACCCGTTACTCAGTAACGAATACATACGGTTTGTTACAGCTCTACTATATAGAGCTTACACTGCAGTATTATATAATGTATCTACGATGCTGGTTTTGCTGCTGGAATTGTTGTTGGGACTTACGCTGGCTACGAAGATGGAAATGACGTCACTGCGACCTCGCGTGCTTGGTTACAAGCTGGATTTCAGAATTAGAACCGATGCTATTTTTCGTGCTTGTTATTTTTTTCAGTTACTAGTCTACCTTTTGATGGCAGCGCGTAACGCTGGCTGTGTTGGATTATAACCTAACTTTTGTTGATTTATTAGTTACTAGAATAATCACTTAGATAGCGCTGCTAGTAACTAGTAAGTTGCAGTGTCGATAGGGCTTTAGTAAGTGTCCGTAGAGTGCCCATAGGCTTTGTAACTTAAAGTTGCTTTTGGCAAGCTTGAATTTATGTTTCACATCTGCCAGGCTTCCCTCGATTGCTCCTAAAGTTTGTTTTTTTTAATATTGTCAGATTTCATATAATCAAACCAACGATTTTAGTGTTTCCTCGCGGGGGAAGACTTTCTCGCGAGGGGCTGTGGATGCGATGGCGTTTTTTACAAAGGAAAAAGGGGAGGGGAGATTAAAAAACGTATAGTACGCGCCACGGATCTAAAAGGTTCGGAAGTTAGTCACAAACAGCGTCGCAAAGGCACATTTTAGAGCCCCACCACCTCCCAGCTACCTGCACGGAACGTGCGCTCGTCGGTGATTGGCCGTGATCGCTCGTTGCCTTTGTCACTTGTCGCTTTCCTGCTTTAAAGTACAGTCGAGTACGCTATTGTCAAGTTGTTATTGCTATTTTAGTTTTGCTGAGTTGCGAGTTTGTAGTTTTTCAGCAGACTGTACAAGCTCAATCCTGCATTCGCATCTAACTTCCGAGCCTTTTAGATTCGTGGCGCGTATTATATACTTCTAGACAAAACTGCATCCTGCGTCTAACTTAACATCGCGTTTACGTAAACGATGCAATGTGGCAAAAGACTCATGGCTTTTAGAGAGTGTTTTGTGTTCGGATCTCCGCCTGCAACAGGCTTAAATCTGAATCAGGATTGACGGCTGACTGTTCCTTGAACCCACATTTACCATCATATCGACATCTTCACTTGTTTGCGCAAACTATATAATGCATCCTTATATATAAAATAAAGTCCCTCCGCCGCGTCTGTCTATCTGTTTGTCTGTCTGTCTGAACGCGATGAACTCAAAAACTACCGAACGGATTTTCATACGGTTTTCACTAATAGAAAGAGCGATAAACGAGAAAGGTGTTCCTTTGCTAGTTCTGTGAACTGTGTGCAGCGAAAGCCTGTTTTGAATTGTCGTTTTTAACTACGTTTAACCGTCTTCCAATTCGGAGCCACGATACGTATCGGTATGAGCATGGAGATCGGAGAAACAATTATTGAATCGTGTTTTAATAAAGTACTAGTGTGACATGTGCGGATTATTCGCACTAAATAAGTATAATAATTATCACTTTACAAAATTATTTTTTAAATATGTTTGCAGGTATTCAATTCGTTTCTGATTTTGCACACTGCTTATAACGATCTTCTTTTTGTTGTATTACAATATGAAGCTCAGATGACAGATCGAAGAAATATTTTACTAAAATTGTCATATAGAGGCGCAAGTAGCAAAAGCGTTGAGCTAAGTCGTCAGATGGCATCATGCAGCATTGCTGTGACGTTGTTCAGCATTACTCGCTGTTTCAAAATTAAAGCCGTCAGATGGCAGTATGCAGTATTGTGTCTGTTGTATTACAATATGAAGGTCCGATGACAGATCGAAGTGTTGACGTTGTTTCAAAATTAAAGCCGTCAGTTGGCAGACGTTGTTCAGCGTTGCTGTATTATTTACAAAAACAAAAGCAATAATAAATTGTTTAGTTGTCGATGTCAATACAGCAAGCAATTATCTGTAAAATGATATATAATTTATGTGGAGAAATTGTGAGGCTTTTTCTAAAAAGGGAGGCAAATATCTTAACCTTAGCGTATTAATATATATTATGATATGTGTGGTATCTACCTGAAATCTTCACTTTGATTACTGAATAAGGAACCATCTCGATATTTATCTGGTATTATTGAGAGAAATCATGTAAAACCTCAACAAGATGGCTGGTACAGGAATTACCGTTTCTCGGTGAGAGGCAACAGGTAAAAGTCCCAGCCACATCTGCCCCCGCCAGGATTCGAACCCGGTAATTACATACCTACGCCACTGGCCCACGTGCTTACCATCTCACTATTGTGCAGCTATGCTCCGCCTGCCCTCACGAAAAACATTGGAAGGCGGTTTGAATTCCAACTTTTTTTGGGAATTAGAGCTATCAGGAACCCGAGCTCTTACCAGTCGGTTTGCGTATTCCGGATGGCAAATTCTTTAATATACACATAGACACCGATGGCCTCAGCTGTTGATCTCCTTTAATCTACAATCAATCTATATCTACGCTCCGCCTAGAGGAATATCTCTAGCTCCACCTAACTCTAGAGTAGGGATTCAAGGTCAACCAGGAAAGGATTAAACATCCAGTTTGATAAAGTTATGTTCACCAAATTGAAAAAGTTTCTTTTTGAAATTGAACAAATCTAAGCTTAGATATCTACGTTTAAATTCTAGTTAATTTGTCAAACGACGTTGGTACAATTGGCATCTTTTACGACAGCTTTCTCTGGTTGTACACTGCAAAAAATAAAAGGGTATTTGCATTGTATTTAAAAACAAGCTTTTATTGAAGTGAACTGAAGAGAAACAAATATTATCTTATTTGCAAACCTTTTTATATAAAATATCCGCTTTTTCATGCTTGTCTAGCGGTCGTGAAATACTACATCATATATATTAATACGCTAAGGTTAAGATGTTTGCCTCCCTTTTTAGAAAAAAACTCACAATTACTCCACATAAATTATATATCATTTTACAGATAATTGCTTGCTCTACTGACATCGACAACGAAAAAATTTATTATTGCTTTTGTTTTTGTAAATTAATTAATTAACAGCAACGCTGAACAACGTCTGCCATCTGATGGCTTTAATTTTGAAACAACGTCAACACTTCGATCTGTCATCTGACCTTCATATTGTAAATACTGCATACTGCCATCTGACGGCTTTAATTTTGAAACAGCGAGCAACGCTGAACAACGTCACAGCAATGCTGCATGATGCCATCTGACGGCTTAGCTCAACGCTTTTGCTTCTTGCGCCTCTATATGACAATTTTAGTAAAATATTTCTTCGATCAGTCATCTGAGCTTCATATTGTAATACAACAAACAGAAGAACGTTTTAAGCAGTGTGCAAAATTAGAAACGAATTGAATACCTGCAATCATATTTAAAAAATAATTTTATAAAGTGATGATTATTATACTTATTTAGTGCGAATAATTCGCACAGGTCACTCTAGTTTAACACTAATACTGTTAAGTTGCGTAAAGTAAAATAAACGTAGTCGTACTACCATTTTCACAGAAAATGTTTGTCTTGCCGTGTGAAAATACAATGCATTCTACAATTAGAAATGAACTAGCCCAAAATTGAACCGTCAAAAATTTCGAAAATGAAGCTAAATTTACTTATTTTAGAGGAGGCACATGCAAAAAATACTGTATAGTAGAGTGCGTGACTCATATTGTGACTATTAAAACTCGCTGGCACTCGTTTTAAACATATTGTCACATACGAATAAAATATAAGTCTTCAAGCACAAGAAACATAAGCTACTAGTCGTATTTTGCAGTGTAACAATTCATTAACAAGCCTGAGGGTAATATTAAATCCTTCACAGAGATACATTTCATAGAGAATGGTCCATTGGCTGAGCCCCTGTCTGCTAAAAATAGTTTCACAGTCACTGGCTGGAAAATGGCACATTTAAAGGCAGGCTCCATCGCTTTAATTAGCGTTATTGCATACATACAGGGTGCTCCGTTAAACACAGTTCGCCGAGTCCAGTGGTGATAGATAATTCATTATTTACACTGAAAAATGTATTGAAGTTTTACCAATAAACTGTTGGCACATTTATAGCAAACTGGTGATTCTGAGCATGTTCTGAGTAGATTGTACTTACGCATTACAAAATAGATAAATGACACATACGTGACAGATTTCACAAAGTTGGAGTTAAGCCGTTCGCATACGAGGCAAAACGAAAGCAACTCAACGGTGATACGGTATATCTTCGCTGTCACTTCTTAGGTAAAAGAAGCATGTATATGTTCACAAATCATAATCTAAGATCATTGTCAAATCAGATTTTTTGACAATGCTCTCTGCAACCCAGCATAAGATTTCTTTGAAGAGTTCTAATCAGACGTTAATCAAAGATTTGAATAAGATTTCTTTGTTTATAAATATTTTGATACATATTGTTTGTTTCGACAAATAAATACACATTCTAAAAATTAGTTTTGGATCCGTGAATACAGATTTTTTTACCCGTGAATACGGAAAGTGGTCACAATTTTTTGATCGGCGAATACGGGAACCACAAAAAAAGAGCTTTTACTGTATTAATAAATGCATTAATGCATTTTACCCACAGAACCTGTTCTGTGATTTTACCTCTATGTTGCCTTTGTCTGCTAAAAGGTTTCCGACCGCTGGTCTAAAGTGTAAACATCACCTAGCGACTTAAATTGCTTTTGTGTTGCCTCGTGTGCGAACAGCCTTACTTAAGGCCGCTGCACACGAGGCTAGAAACGCTGCTAGATTCCTTGCTAGATTTGCCTACTAGTTTTCTAGCGCTGGTTTTCTTGATTGCTGTTAAGTGCTCGCTTCACCCAAGACTATTTTTCAATCCTGTTTTGTATATAGATCTGGTGCGCGCGCAGTGACAGTTCGAATATAAACACAGAGCAAAACGTGTCTGTTGTCTGACTCTGAGCAGAATGACACAATGTTGGTTTGTGAGCGTTTGTTCAAGTGCCCTCGTGATAAGATACTGCTTCCTGATTGGTTCTTGCTCATACCGAGCAGGGAAAATAGCCCCTGTTCTAATTTTAAAACCTATCTTGTGAGCTAGCAGGCCAGCCCGCAGTGACGTCATTTCCAGCTTCGTACCCAGCCTACCGGCTAGCAGAACTCCAAACAACGTTTCTAGCCTCGTGTGGAGCGGCATTTACAGTTTGCTATAACAAACGCAACAGTGTCAAAACACTGCCAAACACGCCTATTGGGTGGTGGAAGTACAGAGTCGAATGGTGGAAGTACAGAGTCGAGTGGTGGAAGACACATGAGCACAATTTATTTATACAGTTTTTTAATTTAAAAATGAAAGTATTTGTTTTGTTGTTTACATAATATAAACTTGACTAAGGGCACCTTCAGCTGCTTTACTGATTTTTTTTTTAATTTGCACAAGAATTGCTAAACAATAAAAACAGATGTAGGCGTAACTGGTGGCCAAAAAAAATCAATCCTAGCAGATCATTTCAGGAGATCAAAATCGTTTCAGTAGTTTTTGAAGCGAAACTTTTTTAGTGACATAACATTAAAGGGGGAATGATTCAAAGGCGGAGAAATACAGTAGAATCTCTTAAAGTCAAACCACGATAAGTTGAAAACCTCCAAAACTCGGAAAAATGTTTTGTTCCCTTTCCTTCAAGCCCCAAAACCTTCATTACTCAAAATCTCAACCCTCTATAGGTCGAAATAATCAATGAGTCCCTGCAAGCCATTTCGGTATATATTTTCTCTCCATAACTCGAATGAATAACTTGAACCTCTGTATCTCAAACATATAGCTACTCAAAATTAGTAAGAATGAATCTTAACCTCTACAAGTTGAATATTTCCTTACGAAATGCTATAACTCTATAACTCGAAATTTTGGCATCTCTTTTGAAGTTCGACTTACAGAGGTTTTACTGTATAATAGAATCCTTAATAACGCAAAATTAAAGGAGAAGTGATTCAACGATGGGGAAATATAAGAGAAATCTTTGTAACGCAAAATGGACAACACGTCAATAAAACGACTTCATAACACTAAAGAAGTTTCACTTCCGTGAGCTTATGTGTTTTTTTCATGCAATCCTATTCAAACGGATAGACAAACAGACAAAAATGATGTAAAATTTGGTCTAAGGGACCTTTCCCCCGCTAAATCAAAATAAACTGAGATTGGGAAACATGACAAATTTTACAATTAAGTAATACAAAAAAATTAAAAAAAAAATAGAAGCCGTCGTGAGACGCCTGCTAGATGTGAAACATTAAATTTAAGCTTTAAGTTACTGGTAGCGCCACCAAAGTGACTATCCTGGTGATTAGTTCCCGTCAACAAAAGCCATGTTATAATCCAACGCATACATACAGCAAGCGTTACGCGCTGTAACCTAGCTGTAACTGAAAAACGTAACGTTCTCCCATAAAACGTCGTCCCATGAAAGTGTCGCCCCAATTGCACGGTTTTATTCCCAACGAAACGCGCCAGTAGATGTTCCACATCAAAAAAACAATTGCTAAGCGTATTTCATAAACTGTACATTTCGGATAAAAGAAACGATTTTATTTATATGTGTTGATTGAACTAACTTCTGTATAAAATTTGCATTGATATGAAAACAGTCTCGCAGTTAGTCTGGAACTTTGAACTAGAAAATCAATGTTTTTTAGACATTTTTGTTTGATCTCCTGGTTTATTTACGTAGACTCATTATCTTTAGTTTTTATGCATTTAATTTCACATTTTTTATAACGACCAATCATCAAACAGAATTATTCATGTTTCATATTTCAACGCGTCGTTTGTTTTTTAATGTGAGATAAACATTCTTTTTTTTAAATTAATTGTTATTAATTGCCTCCACATTTCGAAGAATTGTATCTAATTTTAAAAAAACAAATCGGAAATCCACAATTTCATGCTGGAACTTTTCCAGTTACATAACATTAATGGACGTTCAATTTTTTTCCTTATTCTACCAACGAATATGACTAATGTTCTTAGTAGATTACAGAGGTTGCCTCGTTCCATCTGACCAATCAACATAAGCGTATAAATGACTAATATTTAGTGCAGTTAATTCCACCAACGTTTCGATCAAAATTTGATCTTTTTCAAGGCTCTAAAAAGTCAATTGCACTTTGTCATAGAATTTGTGCAGTTAAAACAAATATTATAGACATATTTTATTAAAATATTATTAAAATCTTTTTTATACTTCATAAAAGTCACATGTGCGTATTAAATTATTCTAAAAAATAATGATAGATTCGTATTAAAACAGTCATTCCAATGCCATCTCTTGAGGGAATTATGAACTGAAATCGTTCAATCTCTGATCATAAGCAATATAATTTATTAGTCCCTGTTTGTTAGTCCTTTCAATGTCATTGTTATCGTATTTCTGTGTACTATTCACTGATCTCTAACAGTATGGATAAGAGCGCACATCATGTGAATCCAACTTGTTATAAGTGCGGCTTGTTTAAGGCTTGAAATCGGCTATCGATAAGCAAATCAACGTAGAAAGTTACAGTTTTTAACCGACGAAAAATAAAAACGGAGGAGGTTCTCAATTCGACGCGTATATTTTTTTCTTTTTTTTTTTTTGTTTTTTTTGTTTTTTTTTTATTTATTTAATATCTTTTTAATTAGTCGGGCACAACGGGTTTTTTATTGTTGTCAATAATTTATTAAGGTTTTAACTTTAATTTAAATAGTTTTTTTTTAATTTCCCCCGACTAGTTTTGGAGAAATCAATGAAAACATATCATCCATCTACCGAAATATAAAAAAAATCAAGCCTTTTATTTAAAGTTGTCTTGGTGCTCGTACTACCTTAAAACTGTCCAAAACATTGATCTAAATTAGATATTCCGATAACTTTTTTAGGAAGATTATTGTTATACAATGCGATGCAGACCGCACCGTGCAGTATGGCCCGCCATACGCCATAATGTGTTTCTGTCATGATTGACCGCCCTAGGCCCGGGCCTACTGGGCCTTAGGGCAAATCCGCCACTGGAAGACAGACTTTAATATATAGGAACTAACCGCCTGTACGCAATCAAGATAATTAGAGATCGGTGGTCTCTATATATATTAAACGTAGTTTTGTGTATATGTGTGTGATTGCTTTTCGAGTCTGTCGCTATAAGACAACACCAATATGACATTATCCAATCGACACCAAAGTGAGATACAAAACTGGAACTGAACCTACATCAACACAGTTCACGCCTGCGCGTACGGCAGACAAACAAAAACGAGTGCTACAAGGTGAAACTGTGGGACCCGTTTTATTGATCCGTACAGCGAACATGCAGCAGTGTTCCAAATTGCTGTCAAATATATTCCGATAATGTAGTCAAGCATCCTCGGTTTAAAAATACCTCCTGCTAAAATATGCCCTCCTAATACCGTTTATCTGTGAGTAATGAAAGCATCGTTGACTTCTTTATAGACATGATCTCCTGATACTATTTATGTTCAGAAATGACTGTAAACTGCATAGCATTTGTTTTTGAAGTTAATATTCTATTTTTACAGTATGACACTATCTAGTTCTGTGTTTTATTTTATGTTCGGATATTTCTATTAAAAATGCTTTCCTAATACCGTTACTTCTAGATAATATAAAGTTATATTGGTAATCTATACTAATATATAAAGCTGAAGAGTTTGTTTGTTTGTTTGTTTGTTTGTTTGAACGCGCTAATCTCAAGAACTACTGGTTCAAATTGAAAAAAAAAATTTGTTAGATAGCCCATTTATCGAGGAAGGCTATAGGCTATATAAAATCAGGCTACGATCATTAGGAGCGGAGCATTAATGAAAATTTTGCAAAATGTATCTCAAAAATAAGCTTCTATTCAGGTGAAATGCACTAACTAAATATACTCATATTAGCGTTATCAGAATACAACGCCGGCTAACTCAATCGGTAGAGCACACGACTGTCAATACCAGGGTCGTGGGTTCGAGCCCTACGTTGGGCGAATATATATTTTTTTTTTTTATTTTCTACATTGCTTTCTTCTAAGGCTTACATTTAAATTTATTTTAATTTTATTTAATTAATTGATAAAAAAATATTAGTTAAAAAAAGTATAAATACTGCTTTTTATCGACAAAAAATTTTGAACGGTAACTCCGATCATCATGAAATTTGGACACAACGGTAAACTAAGATGAATGTGAGTACTCATGTTCCTCCCTTCCCCAATCGTTCTTTTACACCCGGGTGAAACCGGACGGGACCGCTAGTAATATATATTACCTATGAGTATAATTTTTTCTCCTGATAGCTTTCGTGCTTACATAATTATTACAAAGAAATAATTCTACTCATAATAATTTACAGTACAACCATGTTCTATTATCAGAGAAACAGAATATAGCTGAATCAACAACTACTTTAATAAACCATCTTCTGTGCTTATGTTCGCCTGTTACTATTTTTCTCCATAAAATAATATGCAGACTAGTTTAAAAATACACTTCTGTGTACAAAACTTTTTAACAAAAAAATTAAACCGCCGAAAAACTGAAAAGCAAAAAATAATAAATCTTTTTATTTAACTAAGTTCTATCTGAGTAGTTGAACGTATGTGAAAGTCTAGTATATCTAAGTAATTTTGAGTCGGCGTCAACAATCCTTCGCCGGAAATCTCTGAGCGTTCACGAAGTTAATATGAGCGACAGAGCAACCCTAACGGGCACACGTCTTTGCGAGTGGTCGTGTGGAGAGCGCATGTTTAATGTTAATGTTTATCGCTGGAGATTTCACGTATCATTGTTAATTTGATTTGGTTATTTCTTTTAGTGATCTTTGTTCATTGATGGTTTGACGCCGATTCAAAATTACTTAGATATACTAGACTTTCACATACGTTCAACTACTCAGATAGAACTTAGTTAAATAAAAAGATTTATTATTTTTTGCTTTTCAGTTTTTCGGCGGTTTAATTTTTTTGTTAAAAAGTTTTTATTTAATAATTTTTTGTGGCTATATAATTTATAATTGTAATATACACAACTCAGCATGAAAATCTGTGAGTGAACAATAAATCACCCCTATTTTCCCACCCTTAGGGTAGGAATTTTTTTTCCAAATTTATATGAGACGAACCTCGAGGTATACCCTATCCAATAAAAAAATAATTATCAAAATTGGACCACTCTGTAAAAAGTTATGTGTGGTCATACATTACAATCAGTGAGTGAACAATCAATCATCCCCTGTTTTCCTACCCTTAGGGTTGGAATTTTTCTACGAAATTTATATGGGACCAACTTCGGGGTATACCCTTTCAAACAAAAAAATAATTATCAAAATCGGACTACTCTGTAAAAAGTTATGCGTGGTCATACATAAATAAAAAAAAAAAAAAAAAATAAAAAAAAAAAATATACGCGTCGAATTGAGAACCTCCTCCGTTTTTGTTTTTCGTCGGTTAAAAATGTTCTCCTGATACCTTGTTACTTACAATTTTACACGTAATGGTAGTTTTCAAGTTTAGCATGCGATTCTTCTAATTATCAGGGAAACAGGCACATGCTATTGCTAAATCAATAAATCACTCTCAATATTAGCTCGTACATATTCAGGACGGTATAGTTGAAGTTCTAAAATCAAAATGATTTACAGTTTACTGAACTGGAACGTTTTTAATCGCGATGAGAGTAATTTCGTTCAACAGCGTAACAAAAAAATTGGTTGTCTGTAAAGTCGGTTTACGGACGATAGTTTTACGTGATAACGTTTTCCGTAATACATAACCTAAACCTCCCAAAATTTGGTTTCAATCCGCTTATCCTTGGTGTCGGAATGATAAGAAATGTCAAAAGTGACGTTTGCAACTGTCAAAGTATTATGTTCTAATAATAATTAGTTATTCCAATACTTAACTTAGAAGGCGTTGCATTTCACAAAATACCAATGTCAAAAAATTGAATTAAACATTAGAAATGCAGCCGTTTTCATGTTAAGACAAGACATACGTTATTTTCTAATTTCCATGTACGGCAAACAAAGACGACCGACCGCGTCGCGCCATGCATTAGACAACATTGCATTTATACAGCTATTTTTCTATATAAATTTGTATAAAAAAACTGTTTAGGCAAATTCTGTTATACGAAATCTATGTAAAATGTTCTCCTCTTTCGTTTAAGACTGGTTTCAAACCGATCTGATTTAAATTGAGCGAGAAATTAGCAAAAAGCACGCACAGGGTCAGGCGGAACGTTACGCGTTAGGAACGTTACGACCGTTAGGAACGTTACACTTTTTCGTGCATGCAGCCGGTGTTTTATCAATTTATAAGATTGGTGATTCATCAATTTATAAGACGTTATCACGTCAAAAACGGCACTGTCAGGAGTGGGGGAAATGAGATGCTATTCGACTAGTAGTAGGTACGAATGTTGCGCTATAAAGAGGGTATTAATGGTATGGATTTTAAGATAAACCAATCAAATTGTAAATATTTCTACGCTATAGGGAGTTGTTCGTTAATAACGAAGAACGTTATAAATAGGTTCCACTGTATATGTAAGGGCTGTAAGTGCTAAAGAAGAGGTTAAGAAACGCTGTCCTAGGTTTAACAATAGCGCCTGTGACCCTATGTACATAATATGTTTCCCTGATATTTATCTCTATAATAATATGCAAATAATAAACAGCTGACAAGACCGCCGTAATAAGTACTTACGTATACAACATGTTCTCCTAATACTATTTATTCTGTAATTGCTTCGTAGAAATGTTCTCTGGATCATAGTTTTCAATACAACATTCGTGTTGTATATGTCGCCGGGATATTGTCAAACCCGTGATATTGTAATTTCACTATGAAATTACAATATCACGATTGACAAAGAGTCGTGATATTATAATTTCACTAAGTGAAATTATAATATCACGGGTTTGACAATATCCCGGCGACATAATACTTACATACTGCAAATGCAAAATTTGAAGAGTTACTAATTTACAATGTATATTTAGCTTAATCCCCCCCCCTCTAGAAAAAATAAATATCTACGCCCTTGGGCCCCAGAAAGATAAAAAAAAATCGCATTATATATTAAAAAGAAAAAACAGTATGTCTTTCAACAACTTTTTGGGAACCTGTCCGAAAACTATCCCACGTCTCCCCTATTTAATGCTGTCTTTAAAGCCCTATCCCTACTTCTCTGAGAACTGTAACAGTTTTGCGCAGTACCTAGGTCAAAAACCGATTCAAACAGTATTATTTTCCAAAAAGTTGTTGAAAGGCATACAGGTTTTTAAAATATAATGCGAACTTTTTTTCCGTGGTACGCGTCTCTGTTGCCCCTGCCTATAGTTACAGTGTATTGAGGTCAGGTTATATAGTATATTTGAAACATTTGTAAAGGCCGCTGCATACGAGGCTAGAAACGCTGGTATAGATTCCTTTCTAGATTTGCCTACTAGTTTTCTAGCGCTGGTTTTCTTGATTGCTGTTAAATGCTCGCTTCACACGAGACTATTTTTCAATCTTGTTTTGTATATAGATCTGGTGTGCGCGCAGTGTAGTTCGAATATAAACACAGATCAAAAAATGTCTGTTGTCTGACTCTGAACAGAATGACGCCATGTTGGTTTGTGGGCGTTTGTTCACGTGCCCACGTGACAAGATACTGATCGGTTCTTGCTCATACCTAGCAGCAGATCTAGCAGGGTAAATAGCCCCTGTTCTAATTTTAAAACCTATCTTGTGAGCTAGCAAGGCAGCCCGCAGTGACGTCATTTCCAGCTTCGTACCCAGCCTACCAGCTAGCAGAACTCCAAGCAGCGTTTCTAGCCTCGTGTGCAGCGGTCTTAAGTTACCTGATAGTTCTACCTGATTTTTTTTGAAATTCCAAATCGGCACGAATCGATTATTATCACTTTCGTTGTTTCTATTTGTATGTGTTCTGTTTGAGAAATAAGCCAGCTTGTTATCTGAAAATTAGACGTATTGAAAGCCTTCAGTATCTAGATACAATCATACATTTAATTATCTTATGTACCTGCTCAACGTTGGTAGGAGTCAGGACCGGCTTAATATCGACAAAAATATTTCGATTATGTGTCCGTAATCTTCAAACAAGCCCGGCTTGGTCAGTCGGTAGAGCATTGACTGTTAATATCGGAGTCGTGGGGTCGAGCCCCACGTTGTGCGAATATATTTTTATTTTTTTTTTTTATTTTCTACATTGCTTTCTTCTAAGGCTTACATTTAAATTTATTTTAATTTTATGTACGACTAATTAAAATTAAATAAATCTAATTAACAGCTCATTTGAAAACTGTTATAACTATAGGTACCTATATAAAAATAATTATCCTACAGTGTTTTCAATTCAATATTTATTATATTTTATTAATTACAGTAATTATTGATTATTTTCCATTTAAAGCACGTGATATTTATTTTCAATAATTATGAATAACGGGAATGCGGACACATAGGTATAATTCTTTTCTTTTATTGTTTACGTTTCATCAAAAATATTGACTTTGTCAAAGCTCAAAAAACAATTTTTTTAAATTAGAAAATAAAGTTTTATTTTTTTATGTTAAACTTTATTTTCTAATTTAAAAAATTGTTTTTTGAACTTTGACAAAGTCAATATTTTTGATGAAACGTAAGCAATAAAAGAAAAGAATTATACCTATGTGTCCGCATTCCCGTTATTCATAATTATTGATTTAAAAGAAATTTATTACTTATAAAAAGTATAAATTCTGTTTTTTATCGACAAAAACTTTTGAACGGTAACTCCGATCATTATGAAATTTGGACACATTAATTCATCTTGGTAAACTAAGATGAATGCGCGTACTCATGTTCCTCCCTTCCCCATTCGGTCTTTAGCACCCGGGTGAAACCGGGCGGGACCGCTAGTATTATAATATAATTACCTATTGTATGTCTGTCTTTCCAGAAGGCCCCAGTAGACATAGAAAGTTGAAATTTGGCACACTTATAGTATAGGACACGGGATAGATCCTAACGGAGCCAGATTTTCGATTTTCGAAATAGAGTATATAAACAATGTAATAAAATGTGAAAATCAAATTGCAAAATGTCAAAATACTGACAGATCTTTAATAGGTTCTTAATATAAAACGTAAATTATATAAATAAAATAAAAAGAGCAAATAATTGAGTAAATTATAACTTTAACGAATATCTAAATAATAACAATGTATCTATAAGGTATGTTATTTTTATATTATACTAGCGGTCCCGTCCGGTTTCACCCGGGTGTAAAAGAACGAATGGGGAAGGGAGGAACATGAGTACACACATTCACAGTTTACCGAGATGAATGTTTTGTCCAAATTTCATGATGATCGGAGTTACCGTTCAAAAGTTTTTGTCGATAAAAAGCACTAGGTATTTATACTTTTTTCAACTAATAATGTTTTTTTTATTTAATTAAATAAAATGAAAATAAATTAAATGTAAGCCTTAGGAGAAAGCAATGTAGAAAATAAAAAAAAATAAAATAAAAATATAACCGGACGGGACCGCTAGTTTAATTATATATCGAAAAATGAATTCCATTAATAATTTTGATTTCGCTCTGAACATCCAATAAACATATTTCAAACATGGTACAGTGGCGTCAAAGCGTGTTTGCCCGGAGGGGTATATAACCCCTAGAGCCGCCCCTGACAAGGGTGCTGTGATAATTAACAAGTATACCTACCTAATTTACCACAGGTACAAGTAGAGTCATAAATCCTGAACCCCTTTATAGCAGCTTGTATGTTGTTATCAATCTTTCATTAGTATAGTTCGAAAATTCTTTAGGGACGCTAGAAAAATTCTATTAATAAACGAAAAACCGGATCATAGTTACCTAAGTGACACAAATATAATTATTTCAACTAAGTTTCAGTGTGGAGTGTAAAGTGCACAGTCTCTAACGTCAAAATGGAGTCTGGATTAATAAATCTGTACCTCGGAGGGATACAACACTATGTCCATTTTTTTCCATATTGACTTTATTACAGAGTTAAAATCAGCTTTTCTCATATTTCTTAGAGGAATAGAGCACTATGTCCAAAACCAGTTAGAACCGGATATAGCATGTTTTAAAACAACACCAAGTCCACTTTCATTTAGAGGGATAGAACACCATGTGGACTTGGTGTTTTATCCTTCTGAAGCATGTGAATTACTACTGGACATAGTGTTGTATACCTCTACACAGCCTGGCGGATTGTTAGTGAACTAAGAGTACTTTCGACAGTTCTGATGTATTTTTGAGTCATATGGAGGCGGATACTGTCCATGCACTGATAGAGCGGAAGAGAAAAAAACTTAACAATATGACAATTCTAACGCCCTGGGATTGGCAGCAGTTAGTCAGACAGACCTCAATGAAATATACTGTGCATAATATGGAACTGGAAGATTTTAAAAATTTTAGGTCTTTGTACGATGTCAAAACATGTGAAAATCCACCCTTTATTAATAGAAAAAAAGATGTCAACAAAGAACAAGTTCTTCTGTCAACCTGTGTTCAACTGCAAGTAAAACAGAACAGCATGGGAACTCTGTTTTTGAAAAGTAATTTCGCTGATGAAAACCAGGAGATTGACCTTGTTAGGTTTCGAAGGCGACACCTTACATTGCCAAACGATTTGCAACTGGTAACACCAAGTCCAATACCAATATTAGGTCTTATAGTACAATAACTTTATTAGAGGGATACAACACCATGTCCATTAAAAAGTGAAAAAAAACCGTAAAAAAGGTTTTTTTTTTATTTTATAACAACTGCATGATGTAAATAACAATAAATAGAATGTTCTGGTAAAATATTGTTTCAACATCTCAATAAATAGCTGTGCCAATAACACTTTTTGTTGAAAAAAAGTTTAAAACTCCTCTCCTGTAAAGTTATGAAAATGGACATAGTGTTGTATCCCTCCGAGGTACAGAAATAGAGTATTACCTTTAAAATCACTGACTACTATAGCACTGGCGACGCATGTGTGGTCTTCGAAATTCGTGAAAGATACTTACAAAAAAATTGTAACTGATTTTGAAACAATTGAACAATTAATTGATTCAATAAGGGATAGAGCCAGCGGTAAAGTAATGGAACTAATATTACCTCCTCGTTTTAACAATGCATTGAAATTCCACGTGAAAATTGTCGGATATAATATAAAGGAATTTTTCGGTACAACATATTTCATTGATGAAGTAATGTGCGTCGGGGATCGAATTATCTGTAATATGTATGGAGAAATTGAAGTGGGTAAAACAATCAAAGCAAGCGTTGTGAATAACGAATTGATAGACGTTGAAACAAGATGTTATTTTAGCTTGGCTTACGCGTATTGTAGTGACGATGAAGTGACCGATCTCTGGATGAAATGTGATAGTGAAAGATTTAAAGAGAAATTTGATTTCTTTTTGACTCACGATAAAAACCGATTTAAAATTTGTTTTGATAAATCGGATGTCTCTAACAGCTACGAGAAGCATTTAAATGGAATAGCTCATAATTATTTATTTCCTTCCGGAAATTATGACGCTTTTGAAAGCATATTCGAGAAGTGTCCTTGGAAAAAAAAGGGTACATATCTGGGAGATGTTGACGAGTATACTTTTAAAACAGTAGATTCTAAAATTATTCGTAAATATCATGGTGCACAGCTTTTGAGAACCGATTACAGTGAAATGTGTATTTTTCATTTGCTTAAGAGATGTATGGGCAATCCCCAAATCATTCATTTGTTTCATAATCATTGCATACTTTTGCCAGAAACAGTTGAACTTATTGAATATGCATGTGTTCAATCGTTAATTTGGGTTATCTTTAACAGAATCAGTGATAATCCAGAAGATTTATACCGAAACGTTCTTTATTCGTTGTGCGAGTCGAGTTTATTCCAGTACTTGAAGAGAAGCGATAGCATTGACGTAGACGGCAAAACTTTTCGAACGGCTATGATAGAACAATGTGACAAAATCGACAATCCGAATATAGCTATATTAAAAAAAGCGTTAGAATGTTGAACGAGCCTTTTTCCTGAGATCAGTGCATCTGATAATAGTTCACAAGTCAGCACTTGTTTTAAAAACAAACATTTATTTGTCATGTAGCAATTACGTATTATTTTTGAAGTGAAAACTTCTTTAGCGGCGTTGTACACTTTTTTTGTAATGGGTAAAAAATGTTAAACTCGCGTCAGGACACGTGACCTGATCGAAAATTCGAAAGACGAAAACTTTTGTACACTTTTTTTGTAATGGATAAAAAATGTTAAACTCGCGTCAGGACACGTGACATGATCGAAAATTCGAAAGACGAAAACTTTTGTACACTTTTTTTTGTAATGGGTAAAAATGTTAAACTCGCGTCAGGACACGTGACCTGATCGAAAATTCGTAAGACGAAAACTTTTGTACACTTTTTTTGTAATGGGTAAAAAAATGTTAAACTTGCGTCAGGACACGTGACCTGATCGGAAATTCGTAAGACGTTAATATTCAAGTTTTCACTTCTGCCGGCACTCCCGGAGTGTAACCCGTCTTTTTTTTATATACCAGCAGAACCAAATTATTTTGAAATTATTCGTCAAACAACCAAGTAATATGAAATATTCATTTTTAATTTAACTTAAATGGTATACGCCAGGGGTAGCGAACCTATGGCACGCGTGCCACAGGTGGCACGCGACAGATTATTGTTGGCACGGCATTGATTGAGGTGCAAAGTTGGAAAAAACAATTGACTATCACCAAATAATAAATACGAAAAAGTTTCAAGACGCTCAAATTATCATTTTTATCTATGTTTGATTGATTGAAAAATTGACACTTAGGTGTAGAAAGGTTCGGCACCCCTGGTATATGCCACTGAAATTATGTTTTTACTTAGAAAGCATTTTAAATAAATAAACTGTCACTAATTTGGCAATTCTTCGTTTTTCAAAATTTTCTACCTATACTTGGTTATTTCCATAGATATATATTTAATAGATTGCGGATACACTAGCACCTCCTGTACCTTTTAGAAGCCATTTTGTACGTGGAAAACGCCGTAAAAAGCGCACGAAATTCAAAAATATTAATTACTTTATAATATGATTTTATTGAGAAAAATGACAAAACTCACAGTAAACAGTGATATTTCGCTCCAAAACCTATTTTTATACTGAAACGTTTCAAAAACTACAAAATTGAGCATAAATATAATGTAAAAGCTTAGAACATTTTACATTGTCAATTTGGCATCAAGGTTGACGAGCATTGATGCCAATCTGACAATGTAAAATGTTCTAAGCTTTTATATTATATTTATGCTCAGTTTTGTAATTTTTGAAACGTTTCAATATAAAAATAGGTTTTGGAGCGAAATATCACTGTTTACTGCGAGTTTTATTGTTTTTCCATTAACATCATATTATAGAATATTTAATCTTTTTGAATCCCGCGCGCTTTTAACGGCGTTTTCCACGTACAAAATGGCTTCCATATGGCTTCTAATTGGAACCATTCCGCACAATGCTCAAGGATAGGCATCCGCTATCTATTAATATATATCTATGGTTATTTCAATGATAAAAATGTATTATACATTATTTATTAATCAATTTATTATAAGGTATTTTTTTAGAACGCATTAAAATCGTCAACATTGTATAACTGTCATATTATTTTGTTTAAAAATTCTATTGTAGTATAAAAATTATTTTAAAATAAAAACATTTTCATCTCTATTGTAAATAAGGCCTTTTGTTAATGTCTATATTTTTAACACATTTTTATCAACTCGCTTTTTTGTCTGTCTGTGTGGCACAAATTTTGCAATTTATTTTAAACCAACTTCCAGTTATCCGATTGAGTTTTAATTTTGCACACGTGTAGGGTTTCTCACCAGTATGTATAAGTTTGTAACTGAATTACTTTACATGTACGTCACATTCTTATTATGTGTTCGCGCATGCTGTTTTAGATGAGCGAAATCTCTGAAACACTTATTGCAAACGTCACACCGATGGGGCTTCTCACTTGTATGTGTAAGTTTATGATAATTTAAATTGCTTGCCTGCACAAAGCACCTATTACAAACGTCACACTGATGCGGTTTCTCACCAGTATGTGTCACTTTATGATCTTTCAAATGACCCAACTGAGTAAACCGCTTATTACACACGTCGCATTGATACGGCTTCTCACCTGTATGAGTACGTTTATGAACTTTAAAAATGTCTGACCGAATAAAACTCTTATTGCAAACGTCACATTGATACGGCTTCTCACCAGTATGTAACAGTTTGTGAGTTTTGAAGTGCGTACGAGACGCAAAACATTTTTACTGCACACGGTACACTGATACGGTTTCTCTCCAGTATGTGTACGCATGTGAGCTTTTAAAGTATCCGAGCGGATAAAACACTTATTGCAAACGTCACAATTGTACGGTTTCTCACCAGTTTGCACGCGTTTGTGAACTTTTAAATGTTCCGGTGAAATAAAACACTTGTTACAAACGTCACACTGATACGGTTTCTCACCAGTATGTGATAATTTGTGAGTTTTTAAGGACGAATAATAAGCAAAAGTTCTATTGCAAATGTCACATTGATACGGTTTTTTGACTCTTGAATTTTTGGAACAATCTTTAGTCACTTGGGAAGAACGCTGGTCCTCGAATAAATTTCGAAAATTTCGAGAGTGGCAACACTGGGTCAAGTACTCACTCTATTGTTAAAATACAGTAATAATTTTTGGATTTGTGCAGCGGAAATCATTTTTGCATCATAAAACTTTCTAAAAACTTATTCGTATGTTTGAGTCAACGAAAATTATTCTGTTAAAAATAATACAGTAACGAGGGCATCGTCTATGATTTTGTTTTCTGCGGGTTTTTTTTTAATTTTATAAGATTTAAATACAGGACGTTTTCAAAACGATGCAGAGTTTCTTTTCTTTAAAAGCCATAATAATACGCCATTTCTGAGACATACTGCATAAAAGGTGATATTCTACTTCAAACTTCAGTTGTACAAACATTCTCAATGTCAAATAATAAAATATTGTTTGGCTTCGATTCAATTTCAGATAATAGTCTCTTCGCCAAGAACTGAAATTCGAAGACATGCGTCATTTCCTTCACGACTGACCAAGCACAGAGTTATTCAAATAGCAGAAGCCCTGAAAAAATAATGTATAGTACGCGCCACGCATCTAAAAGGCTCGGAAGTTAGATGCGAATGCAGGCTTGCGCCTGTATAGTCTGTTGAAAAACTACAAACTCGCCGCTCAACAAAACTAACATAGCAATAAAAACTTGACAAAATCGTACTCGACTGTACTTTAAAGCAGGAAAGCGACAAGGCAACGAGCGATCACGGCCAATCATCGACGAGCGCACGTTCCGTGCAAGTAGCTGGGAGGTGGTGGGAGTATCAACGGCTCTAAAATGTGCCTTTGCGACGCTGTTTGTGACTAACTTCCGAACCTTTTAGATCCGTGGCGCGTACTATACAGGCAACCCCCTTGGAGCAAACATATACTTCTGTCTTTTTTACGCCGTAAGCACAGGCGTATCCAGGAGGGCGAAACAAGCACGGGGGACCCGGCTTAAGAAATTTCTAATTTGCCCCCTCCTGGCCCAAAAGCTGGGTATGCCTATGTTAACGCCATAGAAAAAGGCAAAGTATTTGAAACAGAGATACTTTATTCAGATTGAATGCAAGTACATCAACCAATCATATCATCGGAGAAATCAAGGAATTACATCGAAGAAAGAGACGTAGATATATTTTCGATACGCTTTGTTGCGTTCACTCACCACACATTGAGTAGATAGGCAATGATTCATATAGTTAATTAATAGATATATGGTTGAAACACGTTTTTTAGCTACTGCGCACGACTGTGACGATAATATTACCGTTCGCAGAGAGATTGGAACAGAGCTATCGTGTTTCATCTCAACCGCGTAGCGGATATTTTTAAATAAAATATTTTTCGAATTTGCAGTTTGGAATCGGCAATCTCATCTCTTTATAAATGTTACAGCTTGTATATATCTCCATTTTCTAATTAATAATTTTGATGACTTCCATCTGATAAAACTGATATCGTCAGTAAAAAAAGTTTATTCGTTATGATTTTATTTTTCCATAAATGTTGCTATTCATTTCATTTAACATTTGAACAACTGACAGTTTCTCATTATTATTGTTCTTCTTGAACGCAGGCCCGACTTAAGATTAATTCAGATTGACTAATTTGCACAAAGCGGTTCGTTACAGGGGCGGCCTCGACAAATTTATTCAGTCTCAAAAAAAAAACATCTGGCGATGTTGAATTATTTCGGCTTTTTCACCTGTAATTCGGTATTGGCCTATTTTTCACCGATTATTATAAGGAAAAAATATTTTATACTCATTTTTTTTATTTATTAAACCCGAACGTTTGATCACCTGCGAACATAGGCATCCGCTAAGAACGGATTTTTAAAAATTCAATCCCTCTAAAAGGGTGTAACGGGGGTTCAAAATTTGCATGCAGAAATCATATATATCAATTCGAATGTGCGTAGGATTACTCCTGTCAACAAATAAATAAACACGTGTTTCGTACGTTTTCAAAAACAGTCCCTTCGAGTGTGAAAAGAAGTAAATAGTCTATAAAAATCAGCATGGGTGTCATTTTCAAGGTTTGTCAGGACGTTGATCACGTGAATGTCATCAATTTTGAAATTTATTAGGAGGGTCTACGTCGAGAAAGGAGTAACTATGCCAAAAAACGAGTGTGCTTTAACCACACGACTGAAATAAACTTCTTCCTGCCATAGTTTGTAATTATTCACCCGAAAATTCACATAATATTAATTTTAAAATGAATTTACAATTTTATTCACTTTAATCGTAGAATATTTAATGTATTGAACAAAATATTACTTTTTTCTGTCACCCGATAGCGCCACTGGCAAGTAAAATATGTGTCATTCTATTGTTAGTAATGCTTATATTTTCGGCCACCTGATGGCGCCACTCTTCCTATCTTCACTAACTTATATCTCCCTCTCAACATCCGTTCGCCTCGCCCGATCACACTTCCGTAAATCTCTCGTCATGCATTCACCAGCTTACTCCCCAAGTCAAGCGTGCGTAAAGAAGTTTTACTTCAATAATGGGAATGCATCCGTGTTTCGTCTCCATGGCGTGCGAAGCCGGAGGGTAACGGCTAGTATTATTTGATTTGCCCAACCCTGCTTTTCGAACGGAATAGCTGATTCGCTTCTTAATTAAGACTTTTGTTCTACACATCCCTTAATCTGCATTTTAATTAAATCGTGCAGCGTTAAAGCCGTAATCCCGAGACCAGATCACGAAGCCTGTGCGAGTTTTACTATGCATAATGCAGTTAATAATGCACTTTAGTATTTACCGTCCGAGCACACCAAAAATACGTACAGTTGACGCGTTTTGTCTTGGCATTCTAATGTTGGGTTACACTGCAGCGTTGCCAGTTTTTTTTTGCCAAATCGGGATTTTGGAACTCTTTGAGTGAAAACAGCCTGATTCTTTCGTCGAAAGCGGGACATAATAAAAAAACGTAATATAATCAGAAGTTTTTAAATACCTATTTATCTTTTTATTTGAATTAAAATTACATTTACGTGTGACAATAGATAGCAAAAATAGCCATAGAAAATGTATTTTAATAAAAATATAATATTTTAAATCAGATTTACCCTAGCGTTAAATAGTCTTATTCGTCTTCAGAATAAAAAAAAAACAGAAATCAAAATCAAAAAAGTTTTATTCATTAGAAAAATATGGCGTTTCAAACAATAGTCTGTAGAGTGAGTGTTACAAATTGCAACTTACAATAAGAGAATAATAATATTATTTATAAGAATTACTTATTCATGATATTTCTGTGAAGATTTAACTTCTTTTAAAGTTATCCCCGAGTTATCCCCGAAAAGCGGGACTGAGCCTGTCCCGCGTGGGACATTTAATTTTGATTTAAAAATCGGGACGTCCCGCCAAAATCGGGACGTCTGGCAACGCTGGGTTACAGAAACATTGTCAAAAAATTTTATTTGAAAATTACTTTAGTTTGTGATCATATAATTAGTTTTTATACACATACGGAAGTCGACACAAAAATAAATGATTAATATACATATAGAAAAAAAACGACCAAGTGCGGGTCGGACTCGCGCACCGAGGGTTCCGTACAAACTTGTAGGTATGTTAATAGTTCGTACATCACGGGAATCGAGTCACGATGATTTTTCCCGCTTATCCGTTGGAAAACTGTTGTCCCCGTACATCGATAAACGTTGCGGTCAGTTTGCCAACTATAAGCGTGTAATTGCAAGTTAAGGACTACTGAACAGTATTGTACATCGTGGCTATATTTGATAGTCTAGTTGTCATACCGTGTTGTATGCGAGGGTTCTCTTACTGTGCTGTATAAACGCACCGGTAACGGACGCTTGTTTTGTTACTGTGTACGTGCGTAGCATGTTGTTGCGGTTTAAAAACATTTTTTTTGTGATGTAACTACAAAATACGGTTTTCGGATTTTTCCCTTTACTTTTGCTATAAGACATTGCTTCGTGCCAGATTTCATGATTCTAGGTCAACGGGAAGTACCCTATATGTTTTTATTCCCAAGAGTCTTGACAGACAGACAGACGGACAACAAAATGATCCTATTTTTGAAAAAAAGTGCTTCAAGCTTGAGTAATTCGAGCTTCAAATATCTAGATTCAGTGCTTCGTCGGAGCAGATTACAGTTAGAAATAAATATTTCGATATAGGTACCCTTTTCCTCGCGAGACATTCTGTAGGTATACAGTATGTAAACGCGTAAGGTGCACATAGGGAAATTAGTATTGGGAAAAAATACTTGGATCATAGTTAGCCATGACTGCATTAATTGTTATTTCTATTGAATTATCATTGTAATCTTGAGGATTTCTATTTTATTTTGATTTATTTTAATTTTACTTGGCTTTTTTAACAATGAAAAGCTCTTATAAATCATTATTTAAATTTTTTTGTACAAAAACAAAACAAAAAAACAACTCCATCTGTTTGGAAACATTTCATTCAAAAATTGTCTGACTGGTATGACGTATGCGCGTTGGTAAATCAGCGACCCAATGTCTTTAGGTTCAACACGAATAGGCGGAGATATTTGATCTCGCACCATATTTAAGTATATTTGGGAATTTAATGTCCCATTAATAAAAAAAGTCCGATTATGTTGTAATCATTCGAATATTTTCTTCGGTAGTATACACATTCATTTTGCAAAAGAATATTATCTGTCAAATTGAAAAACAAGATTTTAAGGCTCACTCTGATCCAGTCATTTTTTCCCAATGTTAATTTCCCTATGTGCACCTTACGTGTTTACATACTGTATAAAAGGTAAACACTGTTGCATTTCGGTTAAAGCCTTTGTTCTGTTCTATATTTAGAATTTAGACGGAGGATGAACTCCTCGCTATGTTGTATAATTTTATTTTTATTTAAAAAAATACTTGCTGTTTCCGCACAGCGCTGTCAAAACCATTGGCGTAGCAAGAGGGGGGGGGGCAATTAGAAATAATTGATAAAAGCATGAGATATATTATCGAGTTAAAATGTTATCTTATAATATAAAATACTTAATAAAGTTTTTGCGTGAAAAAAAAGATTTTTAATCAGTTAATAACCAAGTCATTATTCGGAAACTTTGACACAATGAAATGACAAGCTCTTAACGATTTTCTAATGGAAAATGTTTCGAAACTTTTTTCATAATCGTGTCAAAATATAGAGTGTATGCCGGTACAGTGCTCTCAAACAATCTCATGGTTACTTAAGGATGCTTGAGGTTAATACAGTTGCAGACAAAAGTATGTCTATAATCAAGTATTTCTAAATTTTATTTGTTAGCCAGGTATTCGTATTATTTTCAGTTTTATTTTTTTATTATCATGATCCTGGGGGGGGGGGGTAATTATTTCCAGAACAGTTATGCACCCGGGTGAAACCGGGCCTCCAGTTATTGATAAAATAAGCATCGATTTTATGATAAATTGGACGTTAGGAGGTTTGAAAAATTACAGAGCACACAACGCTGAATTCTCTACATTGATTGCTGATTAGATAGAGCGCGACGAATTCATCTTTTTGTGTGGCTCAGACATTGGTAGACGTACTTGAAGCGTGACATACACGCACAACCAACCGCCAGCCAATGTTGTCGCGTTATACACAAAAGACGATCACTAAACCGTGACAACCGTCACGCAGTGCTGTAGCTTGGACCACTCGGTACTTAAAAACACGCGCGTGACTCATGTTACTCTTAAAATCTAACAGTTTAGCACACGTGACGCAAACAATCCAGCGTATGCGTGACTGGTAAAAAACTTATAGCGAAGCAACAGGCAACCTGCTAGTTTGGGACATTTATAAAAGAATAGCGGTCCCGCCCGGTTTCATCCGGGTGCAAAAGAACGAATGGGGGGACACGAGTACGCACGTTCATCTTCGTTTTATCGAGATGAATGTTGTGTCCAAATTTCATGATGATCGGAGTTACCGTTCAAAAGTTTTTGTCGGACGGACAAATTTTGAGCTGTGCGTTGATAGAGTCAGTCAGTCAGTCAAGGTTTCCTTTTATATATTTAGACGAAAAGCGTTTTTCGCGTAGACCACTAGTCCTCTATAAAATCGCGAACTTTTTTTAAGTCCGTCGTTAAACTATTTAATTTATTTATTTTTTTTTTTTTTGGTAATTACTGTTTGATAGAGCTGTAAAAGTAACGGGAAATTGTGTACCCGTATGTATTCGTTACTTAAAGAACCAGTACCCGTTACTTTCGTATCGTTACGTTACTCGTTACTTTTTATACGACATACAATCGTGTACTAACAGCAGCAAGCATGTACCATCGCATCGAGGCGCGTCGCATACGTGATACGGTATGACTTCGTTCGTATAACGTATAACCGCATCAAACGAGTCGAACCGACATGGATACGACAAGTGCGAGTAACGAAATGAATTTGTAAGTAACGATTCGTTACTTCGAGTCAGACGATGTACCCGTTACTCAGTAACGAATACATACGGTTTGTTACAGCTCTACTGTTTGATATAAGATCGTATTCTATTGTATTGCATCAGTCGCACCGGTATACCTCCACACCTGCCGAAATTATTATCTACATTTTGATTTTCGATTATGTCTCGCATCATCTACTTTTTAACGAGCCTCTTTAACGCGTACACTTTTTTATTTATATTTTATGTACATTTTTGCTATTAGGATGATGTTCTCTACCATTAACGGTCTTTTATGGATGTGTTCGGTAATTTAACTAATAACAACAACATTTTTGTACCGAACAAAAAGACTATTTAATAGCAATTGTTTTTATTATAAGCTTTTGAAGTAAAACTTCTTTACGCACGCTTGACTTGGGGAGTAAGCTGGTGAATGCGTGACGAGAGATCGTCAGAAAGTGTGATCGGGCGAGGACAACGGAAGTTGAGAGGGAGATGTAAGTTAGTGAAGATAGAAAGAGGATGACAAATACTTCACTGGCTAGTGGCGCCATCAGGTGGCCGAAAATATAAGTAGTACTAACAAAAGAATGACACATACTTCACTTGCCAGTGGCGCTATCGGATAACAGAAAAAAGTTTTGTAAACCTACTTAACTTGCAGAGCTAAATAATATTTCATAACGATTTACGGTTAAAATCCAAGGAGAGCTAAGTAATTACAATGTATTACTTTTGTTTTCATTATCTTTATGTTTCTATTTCTTTCTTCTTACATTAGACTGTTCATTTCGTTCTTTAACAATTTTATAAATCATTATTTTGTTCAATACATTAAATATTCTACGTTTTACGTGAATAAAATTATAAATTCATTTTCAAGTCCATATTTTGTGAATTTTCGGGTGAATAATAACAAATTATGGCAGGAAGAAGTTTTACTTCAGTCGTGTGGTCTCGCAAGCACACTCGTTTTTTTATTAAGATCATTTGACGGTGGATACGGGGGGAGACCGGTCTTCCAGAGCGGGAAAATTAAAAAATGTTTTTCGATTTCGTTCGAAATTTTGAATATTTTGTACAAATTATTCATATTTTTTACAAGTAATCGGGATCCACGAGAAAAAATACAGGATTACATTTAAAAATCGAGGGTTACCCCTCACCCCGTGAGAGGGGAAGGGGGGATGTACAGTTTCATGCGCAAAGGATGTCTTCCTTAAAGCCAAACAACTTTTGTTGAAGGATTTTTTTTTTGAAAATGTGACCATATCGATATAATTCCCCATATTGATTAAAATGGAACACCCCACGTCATGACAGCGTGTCCTTCTCTGTCAATAAAACAGTTTACTGTCGATTGCTGTTTCATTAACTTAAGCTCGGGACGGTAAACTTGATTGAAATCTACCTCTTTGTCAGTAATTTAATTACTAGATCAATTTAAAGATTGTGTCCGCATCAGAACTTGACTCGAGTGAAGCCGGGTTCATAGCTAGTATTTCAATAATTCTTTCAATTCGTCTTTGGAGAGGAGTGCACAGTGCAGCTAACTTCTGGCACGTCATTTTAAAATTAAATAAGTTCGTTGAACGTAATGATTCTTCTTGAAACAATCCAGACGCTTCACTAGATTCCAGGTGCGGAACTCTATAGTCTCTACCGTGATAATGCAACAATCTGTTGCATTCAACAGGATCGCCGGTCGTCGGCGGCCGGTGTTTTCGCTGGGTCCTGGATGATCCGCGCGCGCGTTCCCTCCGGTCAACCGGAGCAGGTTTATAAATCAGCAACACCACGTGCGTAGCGCCCGACACGCAACAGGGAAAATTGGGTACTACGCTCAAGATAGCGTAATAGAACCTGCTTCCACTGAGTATAATACGCGCCACAGATCTACAAGGTTCGAAAGCTAGTCACAAACAGCGTCGCAAAGGCACATTTTACAGCCGTTGTGACTCCCACCACCTCCCAGCTACCTGCACAGAACGTGCGCTCGTCGGTGATTGGCCGTGATCGCTCGTTGACTTTGTCACTTGTCGCTTTCCTGCTTTAAAGTACAGTCGAGTACGCTATTGTTAAGTTGTTATTGTTATTTTAGTTTTGTTGAGTTGCGAGTTTGTAGTTTTTCAACAGACTGTACAAGCGCAAGCCCGCATTTGCATCTAACTTCCGAGCCTTTTAGATTCGTGGCGAGTATTATAATATATCTATGGTTACACCCATAGAGATATTAGACTAGGTACGCGAGAGAGCCGTAAAAGTGTCTGCAATTCAGAGAGAGAATAGTTACTTACCTCTATGGTAACTAATGATACAAAACAATGCTGATATGAGTAAACAATAATCAGCTTTTCTGGCTTTTACTCTCTTAACTGAGGACACTTTCACTTATGTCAAGCATACGAACTAGCGTACTCTAGTTACTTATACCTCTATGGTTACACCTCAACTGGTGTTGGGTAACTCAGATCTGAACCGGTTCAAAGAGCCGACTCCGACAGAAGATCCGTGGGAGCCGACTCACTTTTTTATGAGCCGACGGATCAACGGATCCGCATAACTCAGTGAAACACTTAACACACAGAAGCAATAAGTATCTGTCAGCTCAAATGACTCATGCATCATATGTCTGGCTATGCATTCTATACAGGTACACATTATACAATCAACTCAACTATACAGTGTACACACTACGCACAGGCGGTACAGTTATTACAGTGTTTCACTTAAATCACAACTATTTAAGGTATTGTATTGCATATTGCAATATGTTTTCTGTAACATAGCAAGTAGTAACCTGTAAAACCCCGCCTTATAATATGTGAGTCCAGTCACTGGCATAATATTACGTGATATGATTGACTGAACTAACTCAGTGGCTCAGTTGACTCGAATAACATATTCAGAACTCGGCTCTTTTGGAACCGGTTCAGGGAGCCGGCTCACATACGGGATCCAGATGCAAAGATGCAGATCACTAAAAAGACCCGTTTTTCCCATCTCTAACCTTATTATAAAGTATCCATGGTCCATCAGCTGGACATCGTTTGTTTTTACCTACCCTAAACGTAAGTAGTAGACACGCATAATATATCGATCCGCGTTTTAGGAAGGGGACATCATCCCCGGCTTGAAACAAAATTACATCGCTGCTTCTCTGCTTGTCGGCATCACAATACAGGTAAAACTCGCCTGCAAGCTTCACTGCACAATCGACGCTATCAGATTACACTGAGTCGAGACGAATGTGTATTTTCAAAATGCTTGTCTATATCAGGGGCGGGCAAATCTTTTGAACGCCGGGCCACATAGCTGATGAAAATTTGACCGCGGGCCAAAAATTTGCAAAAAAAAAAATTGGTTGTCTGTAAAGTCGGTTTACGGACGATAGTTTTACGTGATAACGTCATAAAGAAACATTGATGAACTCTCTGACGTCACGCGAGAAGAGAGAGAAATGCGTACAAGCCGACGCTTCGGCCAATCGTGTCTCTCTATCGCTTATACCGCGCTCTCTCTTGCACGCTCAGACTCAGGCGGAACGTGACACTTTTTCGTGCGTGCAGCCGGTGTTTCATCAATTTATAAGACGTTATCACGTCAAAAAAGGTCCTCACATTCTATTTCCGCATTTGTAGAGCAAAAAATAAAAAAAGCTCCTTAGGTCGTCTGTTCTGGCCCTTGCTATTTCCTTACTATTTTTCTAAAATTTATAAAATGCTTCGCGAGCCGGACGAAATTGTGCTGCGGGCCGCCATTTGCCGAGGATCTATATGCATTGTGAGTAACGAATAAAGATCCGGTCAAAAAAAAAATTATTTCGTCATCTACTTTGCAATGAGCCTATATATAAAGAGCTTTTTTGAACTACCCCTCAGGGAAAATTAGCGCTCCTAGGAACCCGAGCTCGTACCAGTCGGTTTGTGCGTATATATGCCGGCTGGCAGATTCTCAATACTCACTGATGATCTCAGTTGTTGAGCGTCTATAATCTACAATATCTCTCTCTATCTCTTCGTTTACCGAGATGAATGTTGTGTCCAAATTTCATGATGATCGGAGTTACCGTTCAAAAGTTTTTGTCGGGCGGACAAATTTTGAGTTATATTTTTCATTGATGCTCCGCTCCTATTGGTCGTAGCGTGATATTATATAGCCTATAGCCTTCCTAGATAAATGGGCTATCCAACAAAAACAAATTCAATTCGAACCAGTAGTTCCTGAGATTAGCGCGTTCAAACAAACAAACTCTTCAGTTTTATATATTAGTATAGATTATCATTGTATAGATTTTTGCAAGAAGGTTTTATTAAAAAAAAATTGTTTGCGTCGTGTGCTTGAGCATGTATGGAGGTGTGGTGGGAACCAGTTTTACTTCTGTAGTGTGTAGTGTAAAGAACACTCTTTTTAATTAATTCTTTTTTTTTTTTGTTGCAGATGCTGACGAAACTCTACTACATATTTCTGGTGAGTGAGAATTTTTTATAATATAAATATCCTTTAACATTGAGCTCAAACCTACAACAGCCCATTGTAACCAGACTAAAATGTTAAGAAGTTAGTCACAAACACCGTCGCAAAGGCACATTTTAGAGCCATTGAGACTCCCACCACCTCCCAGCTACCTGTACGGAACGTGCGCTCGTCAGTGATTGGTCGTGATCGCTCGTTGCCTTTGTCACTTGTCGCTTTCCTGCTTTAAAGTACAGTCGAGTACGCTATTGTCAAGTCGTTGTTGTTATTTTAGTTTTGGTTGAGTTGCGAGTTTGTAGTTCTTCAACAGACTGTACAAGCGCAAGCCCGCATTCACATCTAACTTCCGAACCTTTTAGATTCGTGGCGCGTATTGTACCTATATTATAATATCTTCTTTTTCATTAACTTTACTCGTCGTGATACATCCAAATAATATCTCGTAGCTAATTTTCCGTTTCTTCCGAAAAATCTTGAATTAACCAAACCGTCTCCTTTCTTACAAAACCTATTCAATCCCCGTCATCCCTAGGGAACAAGAATGCACATCAAATAGGGAATACAGCATCCGGAGATCCGTTGTACAGCGTATATATACAGGGTGAGTTTTAAGTTGATGCTTTTTTTTTACAGCGTGTAAAAATCAAATAGACGAGCAAATATTTCAAATAGTTTTTTTATCAAAACTCAAAAATAAGAGAGAAACAGCCTTTCGAAGTTTAAATAAATTTTATTAAATTTTCTTTAATTTTGAGGACGGTCCTGGGGTTATATTATGTCACTATGGAAATAAGTTGTTATTATCTCTTAAAAACAGAACAATACACATGTCAGTTTCAAATAAGCACCAACATACTTGATAATAACAACTTATTTCCATGGTGACATAATATAACCCCAGGACCGACCTCAAAATTAAAGAAAATTTAATAAAATTTATTTAAACTTCGAAAGGCTGTTTCTCTCTTATTTTTGAGTTTTGATAAAAAAACTATTTGAAATATTTGCTCGTCTATTTGATTTTTACACGCTGTAAAAAAAAAAGCATCAACTTAAAACTCATCCTGTAGGTATATCGATTCAACTAATACGACAATTGTATTCTCGTATACGGTCCTAATAATATTCTCTGAATCAGTGACTCTTAACCTGTTCGGTTTAAGGCCACCCCCCCACAGCACCGGCTAGAAATTTGGGAATTATAATGATCTAGCATTGCCCAAAATCGTGATTTTTGGACAACCGTATTTGGAATCTATTCCGCCTAGATCAGGGGTCGGCAACCTTTTGAGACGGAAGAGCCAAAAGTTACAATTTACAAAATTTTCCAGTTTTTAAAGTGCCGCTAAACTTGAATAGGAACCATCTCGATATTTATCTGGAATTATGGAGGGAAATCATGGAAAACCTCAACAAGATGACCGGTACAGGAATTACCGTTTCTCGGCGACAGGCAGCGGGAAAAAGTCCCAGCCACATCTTCCCCCGCCGAATGCGAGTATAGTGCTCTCACCACTACGCCACTCCGCTCGGTGTTTTCAAAAAATTTGTAACCCTTTTTCAATTGAACTAACTTCTGTCGAGTTTCCAAAGAATCAAGTTTTTCAATGAATCCCGCGGCGTTCAACAAAAGACGAATATAGAAGAGAAAATTTAAAAAAAACGAGTGTGCTTTAGACCACACGACTGAAGTAAAACTTCTTCCTGTCATAATTTGTTATTATTCACCCAAAAATTCGCAAAAAATGAACTTTAAAATAAATTTATAATTGTATTCACTTAAAACGTAAAATATTTAATGTATTGAACAAAATATTAATTTATAAAATTGCTCAAGAACGAAATGAACAGTCTAATGTAAGAAGAAAGAAATTTTAAGCGTAAATCTTCATGAAATATTATTTAGCTCTGCAAGTTAAGTAGGTTTACAAAAGTTTTTTCTGTCACCCGATAGCGCCACTGGCAAGTAAAGTATGTGTCATTCTATTGTTAGTACTTAGTACTGCTTATATTTTCGGCCACCTGATAGCGGCACTAGCCAGTGAAGTATTTGTCATCCTCTTTCTATCTTCACTAACTTATATCTCCTTCTCAACTTCCGTTCGCCTCGCCTGATCACACTTTCAGTAAATCTCTCGTCATGCATTCACCAGCTTGCTCCCCAAGTCAAGCGTGCGTAAAGAAGTTTTACTTCAAAAAAAGAATGCGTAGCTTCGGATTCGCGTATGTCGGGGTATTACTGTATATCACTGTACTTTGTGAGAACTAGACCTGCACATTCGGTGCGCTGCGATTGTCGCTACAAAATGATAGCTAGACGCTCTGTTATATTCCCAAGTTATGTTCAGAAAAAATACGCAAATCTAAACATAGACCGATTCCATTATGCATGGAAGGACCGCTGCGATGACATGTCCTTTTTTTCTGCAGATTATGGAAACGAGACTGGGTTGTATTTTATGATTTATGGAATATATACAGGTGGGCTATTGGTTTGTCACTATTTTCAGCGCGTTATGATTTTATGACCAAAGAAAATTAAAGTTGAGGGATGCATATTTTAGATAGGGTAGATCAGGGGTCCACAACCTTTTGAGACGGAAGAGTAAAAAGTTACAATTTATAAAATTTCCCAGTTTTTTAAGGAAGTACCCTTGGTACGCAGTAAGTCAAAGAATTTCAGTCTTCTACTTGAGTAACGTAGTATATAATTTGGCAACACCGCATGCCTTGCCATAGTTACAAGTGCTTATGTACGCAGCATAAGTCAGCACGCGGTGTCAAATTCGCATTAATTATTTATGAAAATGCTTTTCTTTATTCCTGTCATTTCGGAAATAATAATATACTATCATTTTTTTGGAATACTATGCTTTTAGCATTTACTCAATTTACGTATGTTTTTACGATATCAAAACTGCTGCAGTTTCGTAACTTACCTTTGAATGACGCGCCACAAACTATAATATTGCGGTGTTGCCATGTTTATGAATTGCTAAAAAGCTCGGCTTTGTTTTAGTTATTTCTATTAGCATAAGCAAGCTTTATATGTTTTGGAAAAAGAAAAATGTTCATAGAATATTCGTTTATATTTCCTGAAAATTTTATCAAAATCTGTTTGTTAATTCCAACGTAATAAATGATGGAGTGCGTCAAAATCACAGATTTCCATAAGACTCCATGTTAAGTGCAGCGAAATAAAATTATCAATATCTTTTTCAAAGTCAACCAAAAATCACAAAAATTTAACTGAGTCATTTTTGATAAGGTTTTGACATATTTGCAAATTTTCGTAATTTTCTGTTTGTTAATTCATTTATCGAGGGTTCTTTCTAAACATTTTCGTTTCAATATTATAGTATTTGCTTATATAGATATAATCTATACTAATATATAAAGCAGAAGAGTTTGCTTGTTTGTTTGAACGCGCTAATGTCAGGAACTACAGGTTCGAATTGAAAAACATTTTTTTTGTTGGATAGCCCATTTATCGAGGAAGGCTATAGGCTATATAATATCACGTTACGACTAATAGGAGCGGAAAATCAATGAAAAATGTTGCAGAATGTCAGTCAACATTTTTCACCATATACTTATATTCAGGTGAAATGCCCTAACAGAATATCCCAATATTAGCGACGCACGTACCGAATCTCGGTTAGCTCAGTCGGTAGAGCGCTTGACTCTTAATCTCAGGGTCGTGGGTTCGAGCCCCACCTTGGACGAATATGTTTTTTCTACATTGCTTTTTTCTAAGACTATCATTTAAATTTATTTTAGTTTTATTTACAACTAATTAAAATTAAATAAATCTAAATAATAGCTCATTTGAAAACTATTACAGTACCTATATATAAAAATAATTTTCCTACAGTGTTTTCAATTAAATATTTATTATATTTTAATAATTATACAGTAATTATTGATTTAAAAGAAATAATTATTACTTAAAAAAAAATATTTTCATCAAAAATGGAGGTTTGATCACACGATCCTGGATCCAAACCGAAACGCGACAGGTTCTGTTTTTTTTTTATAGGTATAACAAATAATTGAAAATAGCATAATTATTTTTTTATTCATTAACAACTACAAATTATAACGTTTATAACAATATTAACTTTACACGATATTAAACAAATTTATTAAATTAATGAAAAAAATATAAAATAAGTATGAGTTGACTAGCCTATTGCTACAATAATAGACAGTTTTGAAACGCAGCAAGCGAAACGACCGTTAAAACAAAGGATGAACGTTTTTTTTTTTAAATAAATGTTAGGTTAGAAATCGTATCGCTTGCGGCGTCCATTTTGGCAAGTAATTGAAATCATTTGTTTCAACAATAATAACATTTTCACTGTTAGATCTATTTCTTAAAACAGAAAGCCAGCTTTTCTCACGCACGAGTTCTTCTTTTGATGTGTTCTTTTGTTTTTATTTTTTACTTGCCAATAATAATAAATCTAACGTTGCAATACTACAAAAGCAATTTATATTTTTAGTGAAAATATTAGTATTTTCCAGAATGGACATTTACGATAAGAACAACTATTTGATACCGCATTCTAACCTCAAACTTGCGTTTTTAGGTTATGGTTGACTGCTGCAGGATTGCGGCAGTAGAATTTATACTTAATTTGAGTTATTGATGAAAATTAAAATACCCCGTCGACAGAATTTTTCGAATTCGAGTTTTCAAAATGACCTTGGGTAATTTTAAAGACAGCAAATAGTCGACCGACTTTTCGTAAATGTCCAAAATTTATTAGTCGAGTACCTGACATTACTTATCCAAAATATATAATGATAAGTTTCTTGCGTTAGCCATTTGGGAATAAAAACAACTGTTTAAATCAATCATAAATACCATGATCACGAAACAGATCTCCAAAAGAAGTTGCCTACGATAAACAAGTGTTTGGGGCACGAACTATTTTTTTGGTGCAATACCACTCAAATGCCTCGAAGCACTACTCGAGTCAAGCGAATTGATGCATCGACGTATATTTTTAATCCAGCAGAAACGATGGAACTCCCTGAAAAACCACCCCGTTTCGAGTTAATTTTGACTAAAATATATACGTTAATATAACCATCGTTTGTGATGTTCATTGATCAAGATATGTCCTGTAGATCCGATTTTTTGATCATAACGAATACGATAAAAGCACTATCCTCCTTCTGCGGCAGTCCGGTAAAAACCATAATCAATTGATCTAAAACTCTTCTAGTCAGAGTGCCCGTCGCAAAAATTTTATTGATACATACTCTCCCCAAACTTTGTATATGGCTTCATTGGGCCTAGTCTGACACCTATTTCCTCTATGACTTTTCTTGATTTTGGGGCGTCAAAACGACATCTTTCGGAAAATTTAGAGGGAAAACGCGCCAAAATCAAGAAAAGTCATAGAGGAAATAGGCCTAATGAAACCATATGCAAAGTTTGGGGAGAGTATGTATCAGTAAAATTTTTGCCGACGGGCACTCTGGCTTTTCCCTCTTTAGTAGCTGAGGAGATTGTCATCTGTTTCTCAATACTTTTGATCAAATCTGTTTCAGTAATCATTTCTGCTGTTTGAGTATAAGTCAAATTATATTATGAATTTACTGAGTAAATATTTCAACCCCTTTACAATAATAAATAATCTTTTTATATACCAAATAAAAAATAAGCAGGTAAAATACAAAAAAACAAAGTGTAAAAAGCTGATATGGACAGATATTATAAATTATAAACATAATATGTATAAAAATATATAAATACACGATAAAAATGCTATGAAATGGATATATCTTCATAATATAATTTGAATTACGGTTAATTACTCCGGTATCGGTTAAACTTGAACTTGTTTTTGGACTTTTTTGTTTTAAAACAATTGCTCCGTTATTATCTTCCGCGCATGACAATAATGCTGGAAATTTAGTCAAGTCAATTGACACCATTGCGAACACAAAACAATAGTTATCTTTTGCATTTGTTATAATATCAACGCTGAAAATTTTTATATCAATTAAAAGAAATGTTCTCTAATCTTCCTTGCATTTGTTTTTATTATTAGTACCGAAAAAATAGGTTAACTGGTTCATCATCAATTGTTTAAGACACGATCTCAGTAGATCCGTTATGTTACTGAAGTGTCAAAGTAAAAAATGGACCAATGCCTACGCATGTTCATGATTAAGATGCCACGGTATTGGTCACATATTCACTTGTTTGGCTTTACGTTTGTCCGATTTTTGTTTAAATACCAAGTTTCAGGAAAGAAAGCTTTGTCGCAAGGCAACTTGACACAAAACGAATTTAAATATTCCTGGTATCCGGGCTTGTAGGAGGCCGTGATCCATCGGTACCTGCCACACCGCAGTCGTAGACGAAACGTCAGGTAGAAATACCAATGGACCACGGCCTACAAGTCTGGAAACCAAGAAGATGTGAAACAACGCCGCTCGAAAGCCTATACACTTGTATAAAACTAATTCAAGTTAAAAAACAATTTCAAACTTACCAATACCGGAATAATACCGTTCTAAATTCGGTTATACAATTTGGTTGTCTAATGCCGAGATTTTGATACGACTGTCAGTTTTAAATTAAAATTTAAGAATGTCGTTTGTTTTAAAAACAAACGACATTCTAAAATTTAAGAGTTGAAGTCATATCAGAAAACGAGCACTAATGTTTATTTAAATGCAATATTTGATTTTTTTATTTTCGCAAAATGCGTAACGAGTTTGACTTAAAACTATTGTAAATAAAAATAAAAATATTTTACGATGCGAGGCTTACATACTTTGTACATTAAAACTGACATATTTATTTATTATAGAAGAATGAAACGACGTACGTCCTAGCTGTGAGTTTACACTAAAGCGTAATCTTTAATCTAGCGTCACTAAACCAATTATTTTTTTAGAAAGATCGGAGCACTGACAACATTTATAATATCGCAATACTCAAATAACTGTTCGATAAAAATTCTGAACTGAATGATTATTATTTTCTATTTCGCAACAATTAGTACTCCATTTTGTTTTTAATGACATTTATAGGTTATGTGTTAGCAGTTTTTCATGATCGTAATTATAAGCACAGCATCTAGAAACATCAGCAGAAGCACTTTGATGATTTTGTGTGAATTTTTAAGACTTTAAACGCGGTTTTGAGCACAAATTTTATTATACGACTCAAAACTGACAGCTGTGCCTGCTAAGAACATGGCGGTCGCGCTTGATTAAATTTTATATTTCGTGTGATTCGGCTGATATTTTTTTAATCTGTGCTATAACACTAATTCATTTATTTCACTGTACGGATTTACGCGCGGGAATTGTGAGTGAAAAATGTAATTTTTATCATAAAGTGGACTTTTTTATTCACCGTCAATATGATATTGTATTAACCGGATTGTAGAGGGATTTAACTTGAATTTGTTTTTGCTTTGTTTTAATACATTCGGGGTTCCGATTCTGTGTAAACTGACAGCTTTAAATAAACAAAAGATGGTTTCCAATGTCAATTTTGTTTTGAATTATTTGTCATACACTATTTGAAAAATATAAGTAAATATAAATTAATCAATTAAAAAATAAAATTCAAATAATGCATTTAAACAGTTTATAAGACGCGCACAATATTTTTTTATAAACATTTCACAAAGTGGAAACGTGACAAAATGGCGTAATTATGTTTTTTTTTTCGTATCGAATTGCAAATAAATATTTTCATTTTATGCAACAAAAAAGCCAGATACTCGAAATGGCAAAGCGCTCTTTTATAAAGAAAACCTTGTCTTGGATAAGTTTATGTTTGTTTTTCTCATTCGACTGTAAATCGATAAGATTTTTTTTTATAATAATTATACAATATATATTTTTTGGTTAATGTATTACCAGAATGATATTTAAAACTAACTCAGTAATTAGCGACATTCAACAATCTTTAAAAAAAATATTAGTTAATGTTTAAATTTTCAAAAAATTTCGTCGCATCAATCTGACAGCTCACAGCAATAGTCATTTCCTATTTGATAAAAGTGAGGTTAACTGGACATAATCACGGAATGATCGTTTCATTTGTATTTAACTTTCAAAAAGTTAAAAGCCGCAGAATCGAACAAGTACAAATTCAAATCAATCAAAACGTTACAGATTTTTGAATGCCGTAAGCACTGAGACTCGTTTACTACGTAACAAAAATTTATAAACTTTCAATAGAAACAATTGATCCGATCTGTAAATATAAAATATTGGAAATATTTAAAAATTTCGCAAATGAGATTTGTACTTTTAATTTCCACACAAACGGTAGAAAAATGAAAATCGATGAATACAGAAACAGTTGACAATAGCTAAAAATTCTAAAACGCGAGCACTTCTACAATTACAAATGTTAGGAAAAACTTTTACAACAATCTAATAAAAACAAAAATATGATAACAATGAATAAAAAAAGCAATAAAGACGCGACAATATTTTATATTTACACACCCTTCAATTTTCAGTAAAATTTAAAAAACTTAAAATGATTTTGGAATATTTACTTTTTTTTTAATTGGTATTTAATATTTATAGTTCATAGCCTAGAATCATCATCTTAAAGAAAACAAAACACAAAAAACAAAACAACGTTTCAAAATATCGCAAGCCAAATATTTCACTTCTACGATTAAAAATTATTACAAAAAAATCCGCAGGCACTAAATGACTTTAATTGCAAATCCATAATTTTTAACGAAATGCGAAATTTATTTTGCAATACAATGAAAAACTATTTAAAATATTCTTCCAACTTTTTTTCTAGACAGGTGCAGCAAAACTTTTACAGTCACTATCAAACGCGTTTGAAGTTAGTTACAATCTTAATATAAAATGATATTTTTTACTCTGAACAGAGCAACAGTAACCAAAATAAAACTGTCAAATCATAAAACAACAAAATTTCAAGAAGACTAGACAGTTCCAACGTCGCCATTTGCAAATTAAGACAGTTTATAATAATTTTCAGATAGCGCCTGGAATCAGTTTTGCTTTATGTTTAATTGTTAAAAACAAATATTAAAACTAACCTTAGCTTTGATGCGTTTGTTTTTTTTCCAAAAACTGCAAATGGCGGCTTGATTCTTCAGAAGCAATCAACTGTCTTGGTACAAAACAAAACGCGTTTTCCTTTTAAATCACTGTGTTGACGTTTCGTCAGTATTATGCTTCACCAACTAGTTCAGAATTCTTTCTATTCAAATCAAACCTTTCAACAAAATCTAAAACTAACAACTGATGGAAGAACAATACACAATCACTTAGAATAAACCAACACTATAACAACAGTCATACGTTCAAAGACTGTTCCGGCGGCCGCTTACTTTTGGCATCACTAGATGGTGCAGTGGTGCAAAAAAACAGTTCACCGGCTAATTATTTAATGTACTTGCTGGCAGTGAACATACAAGACAGTGCAGACAAAAATCATCTCTCACCCTAAACGCATATACATGCTCCGTTCCGTCGTGGGTAAAAAAACAGTTCATCGATTCAGCTTTTTACATGCTTACAAGCGTGAACACAAGAAAAAAATCAGTCTTTGACGTTGAACAGCTTTGCGTAGCACATGTTTCTGGAGTTTCAACATTAGTAAACATGTTAAGTTAGTATTTTCTCTGCACTACCAACTGTTTTTTAAATGCCGTTCAGTTCGACGCTCTCGGAAGTGGCTCTTGGTACAATCGTTGAACGTACGAATATTATATTTTAATAATACAAAGATGCCTCATTATCGAAGTATTCATTATTTGAATTTCTGCAACACGAGGTAGCGTAAAAGTTTCCGACCAATTCGGCACGACCGTACGACCGGACCTTCTAGATATGTCGTGGAGCGAACCGTACGGTTGTGCCAAATTTCGATCGGAAAGAACAAAGCTGAAGCAACTAAACCGGCCGGACAATAAATGTTTTAAAGCGACCTTTTCCCGGTACGAATAGTCCTCGAACAACGAGGCCTTCCGCCCCGTATTCGCAGGTAGTACTTTAAATAAAAGTGAAATATTCAACGAAGACTATACGATTTCACCGAAGTTGCCGTCGTAGCGAAGACGACGACGTAAGTATATATTATTATAAGAGAATGTACACAACACCACACCGATTTACTGCATGGCGGCGGTTACGCCCCCGCTGCCGACGCTGCTCTGACTGATATGCGCCGACGAACTGCTCAGCGTCGACGCCAAGTCCTGATAGCTGAACTGAGGGAAGTACGGCTCCTCCTGTATGGCGCCGAGCGGACCGGCCTGATCGGGAGGAGTTAGTTCGACGCTCTCGCCCGTAAACTCGCTGTCGAAGTAACGAGTGTCCGTGTCCGATGTCACTTGAGGTTTAAAAGGAGGCGGGATCTGAAATGCGTTTAATTCTTATGCCGGCTATTTGTATTTGGCAAACAATTACCATGTGTGGACAGTCTATTTGACAAAGTGTTGGCCTCATTTGCCTATTTGACAAATAAGGCCAATACAAAATACGCGTTACCGTGCGCTTGTCGGTTTTTCGAGGCACATCAAAGGAGGCAAATACGCAAATAAACCGTCCACACAATGGCCATATTCAGAAGCACACGCGCCGTGAACCTGTACGGACGTGCAGTATTTTTGTGTCTGTGCTGTGAGCGAGAACTGGAACAATTACTATTGAAAATGAATTGGGACAATGAAACAGTGCTAAAATTCCTGGAATTTTGAACCTTGCGTTCTGCTGCCAAATGTTTGTGTGTTTGCTATTTGACTGCCATGTGTGGATGGGCGTATTTGCCTCTATTTGCATGTTTGCCTTGAACGTCATAATAATAATAATAATAATAAATTTATTGTTCATGAAGATATACATCTTATAACAAGGGTTTGATTATAGTATTACTTCTAATAACTAATAAGGTGTATAGTTTTTAAAATTCTAAAAATACAGAACATGTCTGATCAGAGTAGCAAAACATGAAAATAAATAATCGAGTTATATCATTCGTTAATTATAAACGATCTCAATTTTAACGCATTTATAACATAGTAATATAAATTATTAACTTTTGAAAAACTGTTTGCTGTTAATAATAGTTGTGCAAAATTAGAATCTGCAGTGAAATTTGTAATTTCAGTAAGAAATTGCACTCGAATACCTTTGTAAATTGGACAGCGTACTAGAAAATGAAATAATGTTTCTCTTTCATATAAGTTACATAAGCTGCATATATTTTCAGTATCAAAACAGTACGAATTGCCCTTAAAATATATGCGAAAGTAATCATCTCTCATTACTCGGAGTTGACAAAATATTCTTATTTTGTTTATATTTATTTGATATGTCAAATAGGGTTCAATTTCATTATGTATCTTTAAAAATTTATATTGACTATTAAATGACGATAATTGAATTCTAGATTGGTCTTCCCTGATTAGATTACCTTCAATATTTGTCATATATTTTGCCGAATACAACAAACACCCAATAGCGAATACAAATAGCCATGTGAAGTGCCACCATTGTTTTCAAGCAACGAAGACGAAACTGGGCCCACAATGGCCGGGTTCTGAATAGTCGTGGGCCTTCAAGAGACCGTTCGTACTGGGCCCAGAAGGGAATACAGTGGAAACGTTCTGGGGAAAATCGGTACAGACGGAGTTTCGCGATACCTACCTTCTTCTGGACGAGATCCGTCCAATTGATACAACTGAAGAAAGCGTGATTCATTATGTCCTTAGCATCTTCCGGACCGCCACCCAATCGCTTCGACGGTATTTTGATCAGCAGTCCGGCCAATAATTCGCGAGCGTGAGCGCTCAAGCTTCGCGGAAACTTGACTTCTTCGGTTAGGATCAACGTGAACAGCACGTCGTGATCGCGATTATAGAACGGCAGTCGACCGCACATCTGCAAAACGAAAACAAACAATTTTTAGCCATTTGCATTAGTAACTAGCTTCGTTGTCGCAGTTCTGATTAGGCGAATCGTTTCTTGCGTGTCGGGTTTAACACGTTGGCTGCCACGTGTATCTTTAGCGATACACCCGGTGTGCTTTGTATAGGCCGCGTGTATCGATAGAGATACACCGAGTAGGTCTCTGTTCCGAACATCGGTGTATCGTTAGCGCTCACTTTTATATTGGTTTAATAGTGGATATAGCTTCTCTTGGCCTGTACGAACATAGTGACATACAGAATTTTGGCCTGAGAAAAGGGATTATAAGTAAAAACAAGGTATCTTTTCATATTAATATTATAAATGCGAATGTAAGTTTGTTTGTTACGCTTTCACGCAAAAACTACTTAACCGATCATCATGAAACTTTGCACATACACTCTTGAAGGTATTAGAAGTAACATAGGATACTTTTTATTAAAAAAAAATAAAAATTTTTTACGAAAAATAAGAAAGGGTTGAAAACAATTTTGGGCCCAAAAATACCGAAAATTTTCTCCGAATCGTTTCAAAATTGAAATTTAACCCTTTAGTAATGATTAAAATGTGCTATTAAAATTTCATTAAAATCGGCCCGACAGGACCGGACTTACAAATTTTATGAAAACGAAATATTATAAACTAGCCGCTACCCGCGGCTACGCCCGCGATTGAGATGGAAATCGACTTTTGACATGCATATCAGGGGTTGAGGTATTGCACATATTTTGACAAACAATTTTCTTATTTTTCGTAAAAAATTTTTATTTTTTTTAATAAAAAGTATCCTATGTTACTTCTAATACCTTCAAGAGTGTATGTGCAAAGTTTCATGATGATCGGTTAAGTAGTTTTTGCGTGAAAGCGTAACAAACAAACTTACATTCGCATTTATAATATTTCGTTTTCATAAAATTTGTAAGTCCGGTCCTGTCGGGCCGATTTTAATGAAATTTTAATAGCACATTTTAATCATTACTAAAGGGTTAAATTTCAATTTTGAAACGATTCGGAGAAATTTTTCGGTATTTTTGGGTCCAAAAAATGTTTTCAACCCTTTCTTATTTTTCGTAAAAATTTTTTATTTTTTTTTAATAAAAAGTATCCTATGTTACTTCTAATACCTTCAAGAGTGTATGTGCAAAGTTTCATGATGATCGGTTAAGTAGTTTTTGCGTGAAAGCGTAACAAACAAACTTACATTCGCATTTATAATATTAATATGAATATGATGCGAATGTAAGTTTGTTTGTTACGCTTTCACGCAAAAACTACTTAACCGATCATCATGAAACTTTGCACATACACTCTTGAAGGTATTAGAAGTAACATAGGATACTTTTTATTAAAAAAAAATAAAAATTTTTTACGAAAAATAAGAAAATTTGTACCTCAACCCCTGATATGCATGTCAAAAGTCGATTTCCATCTCAATCGCGGGCGTAGCCGCGGGTAGCGGCTAGTTAATATTATAAATGCGAATGTAAGTTTGTTTGTTACGCTTTCACGCAAAAACTACTTAACCGATCATCATGAAACTTTGCACATACACTCTTGAAGGTATTAGAAGTAACATAGGATACTTTTTATTAAAAAAAAATAAAAATTTTTTACGAAAAATAAGAAAATTGTTTGTCAAAATATGTGCAATACCTCAACCCCTGATATGCATGTCAAAAGTCGATTTCCATCTCAATCGCGGGCGTAGCCGCGGGTAGCGGCTAGTATGCTATAAAAAGGAACGTATATAAAACAAAATAAACACTAAAATGCAATAAAAACCGTCATTATTTATTGAATAACTGCATAAAAATGAAGAGCAAATATAAATCAAAATGTAAAATAAAGAAATGTGATTCCTAAGAAAAAACTAAATATCATAAAAATATTTACGATAAATGAAAACAGAAAAAATGGTACAAAGACGTTCTATTGTAAGGAGGTAATGGAGGTTCTAATGTAAAATGTTAAAACATGGGGCGCTACTTCGTCATCTGTGAGATATTTTATGGCCATTCTCAGCCCAAGCCGGGTGTATCGCTAAAGATACACCGTCAAAAAAACTAAAAAAAATGCAATAAAACACAATTACATATCATATTGATTACTTTTATAACATTTTAACAACATATTTGTCAACAAAGGTGACCAAATGTCGAAAACTGGTTGGCAGTCAACGTGTTAATAAGACATTTTATCTTTCACTTGGAACCAAGGTCGCGAATCGGTCAGTAGCCATGAAATAAATAAAAAAACCAGAAGCACAACGTACCATTTCGTACATAACTACTCCGACGCCCCACCAATCGACTGCGCGTCCGTAATCGTTATCCTCGAGCACTTCCGGAGCGAGATATTCCGGAGTGCCGCAGAACGTTCTGGTCGTTCGGCCGTAAGTTATGTCTTCTTTACACAACCCGAAATCGGCTATCTTAATGTGTCCGTCTTTGTCCAGCAGCAAATTTTCCAATTTCAAATCGCGATATATTATACCTGCAATTTACAAAAAATGATCAAAACAGATTTAAACACATGTTACTTAAAAGCATTTTTTATGTACAAGTTGTGACATTGTGTTAAAACGAGCACTGACCGGCGAGTTTTAAGTCGCCCGAGCAGTAATGGCATTCAGTTGAGATACATACTACAATTTTTTTACACGTACCTCCTATTAAATTGCTGATTTTAATTTCACAATCAGTTTATATTTATACAGTATGTAAAGCACATAGGGAAATTAACATTGGGGAAAAAATGACTGGATCAGAGTGAGCCTTGAAATCTTGTTTTTCAATTTGACAGATAATATTCCCAAAAATACTTAAATATGGTGCGAGATCAAATATCTCCGCCTATTCGTGTTGAACCTAGACATTGGGTCACTGATTTACCAACGCGCATACGTCATACCAGTCAGACAATTTTTGAATGAAATGTTTCCAAACAGATGGAGTTGTTTTTTTGTTTTATTTTTGTACAAAAAAATTAAAATAATGATTTATAAGAGCTTTTTATTATTAAAAAAGCCAAGTAAAATAAAAATAAATCAAAATAAAATAGACATCCTCAAGATTATCACGATAATTCAATAGAAATAACAATTAATGCAGTCATGGCTAACTCTGATCCAAGTATTTTTTCCCAATGCTAATTTCCCTATGTGCACCTTACGTGTTTACATGTATATCTGACGGAAGGCTCGGCCATATTGGAATTTAATTAGATTGTTCACGAAGATGCGTAACTGACAGAGATATTACTACCGGATTGGTAAAATCGCGTTTCATTTGTTTTACTTCACACACTAGTGCGAAATGTATTATTTAACGACCGCTATACAGGCATTTTATTGGGAGTTGTGCAAAAAAAACTAAACACGAAGCATTTCATTCTACCGAGAGTTAAAATGTTTATGATTTACTCTTACCTTCCGAATGTAAATATCCTAAGGCAGAGATTATTTCGGCTCCGTAAAACCTTGTTCGATCCTCGGTAAAAACTCGTTCTCTCGACAAGTGAAAAAACAATTCTCCTCCGTTGACATATTCCATAACAAAACACAGTCGGTCGTTTGTTTGAAACGAATATTTTAGCGACTAAAACAAAACAAACGATTGAAAAAAAAAAAAAAACAACAGCCGAAACAAAATCGATATAAAATCGTCGATTACTTACGATAAGGAATGGATGATTCGTAGTTCTGAGCACTCGGTTCTCTGTAAGCGTATGAGCTACTTCATCTTTTTGTATAATGACTTCCTTTTTAAGAATTTTAATAGCGTATAAATGTCTCGTTAACTTTTCTCTACACAAAATTACTTTACCGAATGTACCTTTTCCTAATACCTTAATAAATTCGAAATTTTCTAAAGTCTGCAAGCAAAAAAACAAAACAAATAAAATAAATAACAGAGAAACATCGTCAATCATGGAAGCATTTTTTTAAACCTTCAGTGGGAATACATAACCTCCAAAATGGAACCGAACAATTGATGTTACGAAGTTATGACACACTGTCGCTGTTTTTTAAGTTAAACTTCTTTGGCGACGTGTCTGTTTGAAATTTTCTCTTAACGTTAAAGAGGGAATTCTTCAACAGCGGGGAAATATAAGAGTAACCTTGAGCGTGAAAAAGGAGTACAGTTGACCCGAGGTAATCCGGCCCCTGTCTAATACTAATATATAAAGCTAAAAAGTTTGTTTGTTTGTTTGGTTGAACGCGCTAATCTCATGAACTACTGGTTCGAATTGAAAAAAAAATTTTTTTGTTGGATAGCCCATTTATCGAAGAAGGCTATATAATATCACGGTACTACCAATAGGAGCGGAGCATCAATGAAAAATGTTGCAAAATGTAACTCAAAATTTGTCCGTCCGACAAAAACTTTTGAAGTGAGAGTAATTGCTAGTGTTGGGCATAATCGATACATTTCAATAATCGAATGAATCGAAATAATCGGTTTTTATAATCGAATGATCATTCGAATTATCGATTATGAATGATGCGCAAACCTGGCAGTTTATAATTTCGTTTTATATACTTTTACAGTGTAAGCGAATGATCATTCAAAACATCGATTATGAATTATGTGCTAACTTTGCAATTTCGATTTGTTAATATTACTTAACACAATATTAATAATGGAATCACTGATATGATCGAAATAGAAATATATTTTTAATCCCTAGATGGATCGTCAATTTACATAATGAGTTAAACATTAAAATTGAAATTTAATGTAGAAACCGAATGATATATCAATATATCATATTATAATCGACAGTCGACATAGCAATAGTACTGTGTCGGGATTAGTATTCATTTCATATTTCATAATCGATTCAAGTGAATGATATCTCGGTATGGCAACCAAGATATCATTCGCTTGAATCGATTATGAAATATGAATGATTCAACAAACTACAAAGTATGTACAATCGAAACACCCCCACTCTCCAGTGCTAGCAAAGCCTTCCCATCCCAGTGCATGTAGATGCAGATACCGAATGATATATCGATATATAATAGTACTGTCGGGATTGAATATTCATTTCATATTTCATAATCGATTCAAGCGAATGATACCTCGGTTGCCATAATCGAATGATTGATTATTCGGCCATAATCGAAATATTTCGATTATATCATTCATAATCGCCCAACACTACCAGGTACCGTCGTTGCAACCCTCTAAAACCTCTATAAGTGAGAAACAGAAACCTCTATAAGAGAAAGACGTTTTTCACTCATGGACCTCTATAACTGAGACTACTACTTGCCTGGCCCTCTAAAACTGAGACTACTACTTGCCTAAACCTCTATAAGCGATAGCCGAACATATTAACAGTTCCACGAAATTTAAGAATGAGTCATAAATAGCTGAACTAACCAATATTGTATTTGTATAGTTTTTATAGACCTCGATAATTGAGAAAGGCCACTCCTGCACCTCTACAAGCTAGAAACTCGGGTTAGTGAAAAACCTCCATAAGAGACAAAGAGATCGCGGTCGTCACTTCAGCTGCAGTAAATAATTTCGAAAAAAGTTGCACTTCTCCCGTGAGCGTATGTGGGCGCGGCTCACTTTTTTCAATTTTTGTTTTTAATAACAAAATTCAGTTAAAATCTACTTACGACTTTACGTTTGCCGGTTGTTTTCGAGTTGGACATTCCCTGAACCGAAAACTTTGCAGACAGCTCTTCGACGGTTGCCGAATCGCTACACGAATCCGAACCGCTTACGGGTCGCATGTCGACATCCTCGCACTGAGCACCAAGGCTGCTACTAGCTGCTGATACGCGTTCCGACACGTACTTTATCGCTGCCATCCAGTCCTCTCTGCCAATCGAAACGGATATTTAATACACATCGCTCAAAAAAGGGCACACAAACAGACAGAAATTCAGTACAGTTCGAGAAAAAAAAAGAGTGTGCGCTTGGGTTTCGAGAATTCGTTCAGTGAGGTTGCAATCCTTCCGATAAAAATGTCGACACTTAAGGCTCTAGCAAACCAACACGGAATCAATTTATACGCCGAGATATTTTAATTAGTGATGTGCCGGGTCGTTAAAAATGTATATCCGCGGATACGGATCTGAATACGGATATTTGGTTTCAAGTTCCGCGAATACGGATACGGATCTTAACTTTCTTAGAGTACGCGGCGATAAATATTGCACATCGACCTTTGGAAAGAGACTATCTGTTATGGGAAAAAGTTATTGACTTCTTTAAGAGTTAACTCTCATAACAGATTGTCTCTTTCCAAAGATCGATGTGCAATATCTCATTATAAAGATAGTTGATTTAGTATCTTTGAGTTATGTACTATTGGTATGGTACTCACTACGATAAATGTTTGCACTATAAAGGTGCCAAATACGATTTTAAAAAATAAAAAATAATCTGAATGGAATTTAACAGTTTTTCATTATTTCCTAATCACCTATATATATAAAATTTCATCTATGAATTGAAAATTAATAAGGTAAAAGATCCGCCAAAAACTAACGGATACGAGTCTTTCGTCTCCCTCAAATATCCGCGGATACGGATATCCGGCACATCACTAATTTTAACATTTAAACTTAAGCAATATCCTGTTATCTAATTTGACTCCGCATCGCGTTGGTATGTGGGAGCCTTTGTTTACTGATCTCTGATCTAACTGGATAGGCAATTCATATGAAATAATCGCGTTTAAATATATTTAACTACAAACGCCTTACAGAGAGTAACCCGTACGCATGTGCGAAATAACTACACTGTATCGTGTCGACGCATGCGCATAAACGTTCTGTTGAGATCTTTCTAAGGAGATCAAAGAGGAGGAGAACGAATTATCGTGTTTTTAGCACCGGCCGCCTGAGAGAAAATGCGGCGGTATATCAGGCGGCGCTGCGAGCGTCCTCGAACCTGCGCACGGTATGAAATGCGGTACTTTGCGCAGAAACACAGGCTCGCGACATGCGCAGATTGCCCCGAACGATCTTCCGTGCACTTTCGAGTACACCCGAAGTATTTGTTCTCAGCTTTGAGCTTGGAGTTCGGTCTCTTCCGCTCTAATCTCCTTGGTTCATTCTCCACTTGTGGAACGAAATCTTCCATTCGGCAAATGGCAGTATTATGTAATGGTATATATGTATATTTAATAGCTGCAAATGTTCATTTTGACAAATTAGAAAGACAAAACATATTTTAACATGCAAGTTAGATTTTTGTAATTTTAAAAATTTGTTAACTTTTGATTTTACAAACAATACAAAAATAAATCGTGTACATCACGTTCATAATAGTAACAATATTTTAACAATTGCGACCCCACTGTCTAAAAAAGGACCGACATATTATTAATCATGCAAAATACAGGAGGCAAGATTAGCATGCTTATTTAAAAAAGCGAAGAAAAAGCAAACATTCAAAACTAAATTTGTTTCTATCTCGAATAGTATAAAAGCAATCGCATGTTAATTGTTTCGTTTAATTTTTCTAAGGCCACCAACAGTCAAAGTAATTTGGGCACATCACTAATTTATATTTTCAATTTATTAAGGCTGAATTAATGTATTTTCAATTTGTCGGGACTAATCGATTCCTGTATTTCCAACTTCTTCAACCCCACTTCACGGCAGTCATCGACCAATCAGAAAAAACCTTTATTAATTTGAGGTTAAGCGTTGTCAAACGTATTTTTTTATTGGCTGAACAGCGTAGGAGGAAACTAAAAACTTGAAAATAAGTGAGTAAACTCAGTTGAAAATAGATGGTGTTGAAAATGCACGAGTCTGACTGTATATTTTTAATAATGATTTAAAAATCCAATTGGCACTTATTAGTTCTCGTATTCGAATCTGGGAGCTTGTTATGGAGGAGTTATCGAAACACAATCGCTACACGCTCAGCTGTTTTCAAGCCCGAACTTCATTTCAAGGCCGACAACGCGGGGGGACAAAGAAGAAGTATCGGGCTCTGAGATGCCTCCCATATCAAATAGATTAGTAATAAAAGGCCTAGAATAAATGTAAGAATATAAATAATATGTGACAAAAATGACTCATGAAATAAATGAAAAACATTCACTTTAAACAAAAGAGCGACTCCCAAAACCATGAATGTGTAAGGATCTCCAAATTTCTATCGTCGGCCCTGTTTCTACTCACAAAATGGAAACAGACACCGATCAACATACCAGGTGAGTTAAAAGTCCCGGAACGGTTGAATATCTCGCATACTACGCATCATATAAAAAAAAAAAAAAAATACGTGTCAAATATTTTTCGCAAAACTATTTTTTGATACCACACATGACTCCCCACCCCCCACCCAGTTGGTGGGGGGAGGGGCAACTTTAAAATTTTAAATAGGAACCCCTATTTTTTATTTCAGATTCGGATTCTACGGGAAAAATTATATCAATTTTACTTCGATCGTTTTTTTCGATTCGCGACCGATGTCGCGGTAATCGCGAAAAACTTAAAAAAATCAATCCAATTTCGCAATAATGGATGACATTCCATTCACAATTTCGAAGTTTCCCCTCCCTCCACACACTGGTTGGGGGGTGGGGGGTCATGTGTGGTATCAAAAAAAGTTTTGCGAAAAATATTTGATACGTATTTTTTTGTTTTTCGATTTTATGCGTAATATGCAAAATATCCTTTTCCGGAAATTATTGATTTTTTAAGTTTTTCGCGATTACCGCGACATCGGTCGCGAATCGAAAAAAAGTAAAATTGATGTAATTTTTCCCGTAGAATCCGAATCTGCAATAAAAAATAGGGGTTCCTATTTAAAATTTTAAAGTTGCCCCTCCCCCCACCAACTGGGTGGGGGTGGGGAGTCATGACGTGTGGTATCAAAAAATAGTTTTGCGAAAAATATTTGACACGTATTTTTTTTTTTTTTTTGATACGATGCGTAGTATGCAAGATATTCAACCGTTCCGGGACTTTTAACTCACCCGGTATGTTTATACTAGTGATGTGCCGGATCGTTAAAAATGTATATCCGCGAATACGGATCTGAATACGGATATTTGGTTTCAAGATCCGCGGATACGGATCTTAACTTTCTTAGAGTACCCGACGGTAAATATTGCACATCGACCTTTGGAAAGAGACTATCTGTTATGGGAAAAAGTTATTGACCTCTTAACTCTCATAACAGATTGTCTCTTTCCAAAGATCGATGTGCAATTATAAAGATAGTTTTTTAGTACCTTTGAGTTATGTACTATTGGTATGGTACTCACTACGATAAATGTTTGCAATATAAAGGTGCCAAATACGATTTTAAAAAATAAAAAATAATCTGAATGGAATTTAACAGTTTTTCATTATTACTTAATCACCCATAATTATATATAAAATTTCATCTATGAATTGAAAATTAATAAGGTAAAAAAAGATCCTCCAAAAACTAACGGATACGGATCTTTTTTCTCCCTCGGATATCCGCATCCGGCACATCACTAGTTTATACTCGAAGGACTTTGATAAAAGCCTAAGACTGCGAGTCTGTGGCCTGAAAAATCAGTAGTGCCGTTGGCAAACGACTAGACACATAACACTAGCTAGTAGCTGCTATTCAGCGCATCTTTTTAACATTAAAGAGATATGAAAATCAGTAGCTCTGTTCATTGTATCTACATTTTACACTCACTTTCTACAATCGAGTATGAAGAGTTGTAAATAAAAATGCAGAATAAGTTTGTTTAAAGCAATAAATCCTTGACAATGCCGATGTGTTGTGTTAATCGATGTTTAAATCGTAGAGGTTTTGTATTTCCCAAGGGTTCGGAATTGAAAAATAAATGGTTGTGTGCTATCAAATTGGAAGAAATGCCTTAACTACGCGGGTAAAATTGAAAAAAAAAACAACATCGCGACATGTTTCTATGGTGATAAGTCAAGAACTTTAGTTGGCCATGATGTGTCAAAAAAAAAATGTAAGGAAAACTGATGTTAATTTGTTTACACTGACAGCGAAACGTCAAATTATGGTCTTTATTTTACTTAAATCGCCATCAGCGCAACAGCCCGGAACACAACAAGCATTTCCAGATCGCTTAGTTTTCCTTTGTTTTCTTTGTAATTAAAAACATTTATAAAATTATAACTACACTTTAACTTTTAATAAACATTGCTCACTGACATACGGAAAATTAGAGTTCGAAGTTTCCCCTACTGCTCACCACAAACGCTCGCATCGAAAAATTTGTGACTCCGCCTCCGTGAACATAGCCCATAGATTAGATATCTAAAAACTTGTTTAGCAATTCAAGCCTTAAGAGGCGCTAGCGTTGCTTGTTGCCAATTTTAGCCCAGTGTTGCATGTATTCAAAATTCTATAGTATTTGGTTAAACTTACTGTCACCATAGTTAATAGTGTAGTGTGAACATAATTTTACACTCGGTGTAGTTACAATGAACCGAACTAACAATCGATTAAAAATTAGTGAAAAAAATGAGTGATCTGGAAAAAATATGTGCGTGTAAAGATGGCTTCACATATCATCATTTCAAGCTTCACTTCTCAAAGAATGCACTTTGTTGAGGTTATGTGATAATTGAAAATTAACTGTCAAACTGTATTTAAAATTGATTGGCTGTTTTAAAATTTTTTTACGAGGAACAAAACAAAAACGGATAGAGAAACAAAAGACGTCTAGACGTCGAATATAATTTTCTGTGCGTCAAAAATGTTTCATGCAATTCAGATCAAGAAATCACTTAATAAAACAAAACAGCGTCTGAAAAGTCGATATGTGGAGTCACCTTGACGTACAAAATACATTTTTCTTTTCTGCAAAGGATCGATGATATGAGATTATGACAAAAGCAAAGAAGGATAGCAACGGTCAGTACTATGAACAGGAGATTCGCTCGCATTGACTCCCATATTTTCTTTTTTTTTAAGTGAAACTTTTATTCTATCGCCCCGAATTTTTCTGGCCGTCTGTTGCATGTCGCATTACAGGTGGCCGCGGAGTAGGGGTAAAGTGAACGGCGTTCGGAGTAGGCGCTCGGTAGAGCAGCCAAGGCCAATATGGCGGCGCCCATGGTTAGCATCAGCTGACTGTGTAGTAGGTATGTATAACACATAGTCAGTCTGTCATGCGGGCAAGTGCTGTACAGTGTTTACATGTTTTTATTCGTGTATTTATGTGAATATTGTTGTTTATAATTAATCGTGATGGATAAGTGTCTACAATCCAACGCCTACAATCCAATAAAAGTTTCACTTGCGTCGTGGTTTCTTAAAACCACACAACTGTTTTTTTTTTTTTTTTTGGAACACTGCCACCCGATTAACATACCTACAGTTACACCGCCGTAAAATAAAAGTATAAAGACTCCTTATATATACTTGTATTATTTTGTACGCAACAGTGGCCATTTTTGCCGACATACTTTTGTTTTTTAAAAAAATGAATGCCTAACATTAGTTTATCAACCTTATATTCCAGTCAGACCCTAAAAACTATTTTCCGGAAAAGAAGCCAAAATTTGACACAAAAAAAGAGACCGTGTATTTTACACTATACATTACAGAAGTAAAACTAGTATAAATTGCAAATGTAACGGTTATCTCCGAAACTACTCATCCGATTCCAAATTTTTTTTCACCAATATTTAGAATGAACCTTCAAGACGGACATAGGCTATATATTATCGCGTTAAAATAAAAGCGCTTTTCGCGGAGACCAATTTTGCAACGAAAGTCGACGAAAAAACGGTGGCAATCTACAAATTCGGGCGAAGCCGAACCGGGCCGCTAGTTAGCTACATTAAGTGACGTGTCGATTGCAAGAGAGAGATTGTAGATTATGTAAGACCTGCAGTGGATTTCGTCAGCGTCACGAGTTTTTGTTTTACGGACGATTCTCCTTAAAGAGGATTTACGATTTTCCTCTGTCGGGGTGTAACTGTACTGTGACAAAGCAATGATCGTAGCAATGAATCTCTCCCATTCAAGTAAGGTTTCACAACATACCTATCCTTCTCAGTTTCGGCATGGAAAGTCCTCTCAATGTCGGGCGTCCCTTGTTGACCTCTGACAATCGTAAAAAATAAAGCACACAGCGTTTCATGCAACTCTATGTTTTATTATTGTTGAAATTTATACTTCTTTTTTAAATATCTGTCGAATTAAATACGGCAAGCCCTACAGGCTCCGGTTAACGACTAAACTTCAAACTGACTAATCGAAAATCATGATCGTTATCGAATTACCTGTTAACCGATAATTAATCAATCATCAATCAATAATTACTTAACTTTCTAAATTTACCACACAGTAGAAAATTACTCTAAAGTCCCGTTACTGATAATTCATTAACTGATTATTTCACCGCGTTTTTTTTTATTTAGAATGCAAATATATGACAATTTTGAACAAGTCTTAAAAACGGCTCAAAGACTCAAAACGCAAAATTTGTTGAAGTTGTGACGTCACTTAGTCGCGCTGACGTCAATCACTTTGGGCACCCAGAATAGCGAAAACAGCGCCGACTATCGTTAAAAAAATTAAAGACAATGACAGTTGTAAGTAAGTAAAAAATTTGAAAGGTATTTTCGTTGCACAAACGAAAACATTCGACAGAAATTAAAAAAAGTAATTTGGTAATTACCTAATTGAAGAGCGTACAGAACAATAAAATAACCTCAAATTATTAGTTTAGTGGGTCCCAATCTGTAAAAACTCTAAAATTAGGAGTTACCTCTATAAATTCAACACTAATTGGTTAGTATAAACAAATAAAAAAATATATTACGAAACTACTAACGCTAAAATAAATATTAGATATATTGTAATACAAAATTATTTTTTTTAAGCATAAAATAACAGACATTTTTCAAAATTGGTCAAAGCAAATTATAACAAAATTATTGCAAATTAAGGAATAAAAAAAAACGAATTATTTTCTGTACACTGTTAATTTTATGATAAAAAAATCATTGACTGAAAACCAAATATTACCAACATTTTTTTAGTGTTATAACAAAAGAACGTAGTGGTAACTACAGAAACAATCGATAGACAAAACAAACGACAGTTTTTTAAACTTTAAGAGCGACTAAAAACAACTGAGTTCGACTAATGATTTAGCATTTGTTTGGAACAAAACAAACACGCATCAACTTCTACAATTTAAATGTTGTCACTAAAAAGTTTTTGGTAATTTTCAGTTACTTATTAAGCATATCTTTCAATTAGGTCTACTAAAATAATAGTAGTTTTTAGTATTGATAAATTATTAACCACACAAACGGTACTAAATCGTAAAAACTAATTCTATATATCTTCAAGATTAAAAACTTTTTATATTATAATCTAATATTATTTATCCCACATCGTTTTCTTTTTATTTGCACCAAAAGTGAGGGAACGTAATCAATACTGTTAAAATACAATTATTTCCCGCCCATTGACAAATATTTGCGGTAAACATTTGTACAAGTGCACCAATCGTGGGATCTTGCTTTTAATTAATAACCTATTAAGCCGATGCGGAATAAATGTCAGAATTTACTAGTGATGTGCCGGATCGTTAAAAATGTAGATCCGCGGATACGGATCTGAATACGGATATTTGGTTTCAAGATCTGCGGATACGGATCTTAACTTTCTTAGAGTACGCGGCGGTAAATATTGCACACCGACCTTTGGAAAGAGACTATCTGTTATGGGAAAAAGTTATTGACCTCTTTAAGAGTTAACTCTCATAACAGATAGTCTCTTTCCAAAGATCGATGTGCAATATCTCATTATAAAGATAGTTTTTTAGTACCTTTGAGTTATGTACTATTGGTATGGTACTCACTACGATAAATGTTTGCACTATAAAGGTGCCAAATACGATTTTAAGAAATAAAAAATAATCTGAATGGAATTTAACAGTTTTTCATTATTACCTAATCACCTATATAAAATTTCATCTATGAATTGAAAATTAATAAGGTAAAAGATTCGTAAAAGATCCGCCAAAAACTAACGGATACGGATCTTTTTTCTCCCTCGGATATCCGCGGATACGGATACGGATATCCGGCACATCACTAGAATTTACTATAAAAAAAAAACATCTAACTACAAGAAAACTGATAAGGGCTTAATTTACGTAACAGTTTTAATATCGAAAACTAAATACCTCTCCTTTTCACTTTCAACGTGGAAAGTTCTTTCGATAACGGTCGTCCATTGTAGGCCTCTAATAATAAAAGTATACGGTTTCGGTCTATCGGACGACATTATTTGGCAGCCTTTGACAGTGAAATTATTGTACGGATCGTCCAGCATGCTCGGTTCCGGTTTTGTTTTGTAGCCGTAAAGAGAACCGTTGTCGAACAGAATAAAGTATCTCGGTCTCCAGTTTTTGATATGTTCGCCTCGCTTGAATAACCATCCTTCTTTAACGATCTTGTAGGAAAGGTTACTCATTCCGCCACCGGACACTGCAGCTGACATATTCGGTGCTATGTCGGCCATGTTGTTTTACACTGAAACAAAAGAAGAAAAACGGAACAGTTGAATACGGGCCACAAACAAATGAATACAGGACGTCGTTGATATTTTTATAGTCCCAGCGAATAATAAAAAATAAAGAACATTGAGTCGTCGCTGCCTCCTTTCAAGGAACTTCTCTAGGGAACGAATTAACAAAGAATTTTACAAACTAAATGATCTTATAGTGAAAACAATTTTAAATGACTTGTAACAAACTTTTTGTCAATTGTAACGAAATAGAAATTATAATGTCGCAAACTCGATCTCGATCGATTGATTCGATATTGTAGGACAAAAATTCGTTTACACACATACGGACGCCCGTCCAAAAATAGTCAGAATAGTTTCTAAGACCCCAAAACGTTGAGATCTGATGAAAACTCGATTTTCGAAATTCGGACCGAAACTAACAACTTCCCTTTTTTTTTAATTTTCAATGGCGGGAAATTAAAAAGGTGTTCTCGCGAGAATGTAAGCTCATATACTTTTCATTCGGAAAAATTATGGGCGTTCGGAAAACACCGTAAAACAAACGAATGTAAATATCAACTACATATTATAATAGATGTTTGGTATCGTGCTCCATTTTAAAGAGTGTTGACACTTTTGACACTATTGCGTTTGTTTTACACAAAAGTATACACTTTTCGGTGTAAGTTATCTACACTGCACTGATGAACCAAACACAGCTATTATAAAATGATAAATAAAAAACAATTGAATACAAAATAATAACAAACGTAAAACAAACGAATGTGAATAATAAACAATGAAATACCGGCGTAAGCGTTGCAGGAAAAAACAGCAGCGTCAAAACTTTTAGAATGAGAAAAACTGACTTAAAATTTGAATCAGTAGCAGACAATGTTAACTAGCCAACTGATTTTAGATAATCGAAAAATATTGTTTACTACAATATAAGTTCCGTTATGTCATATCATAACTCGGAATGTCATATACATAACTTAGAATCTGTTATTTAAAAAATTTGTCAGGATAATTAAAAATTATTAATATGTTCACCATATTTGAAGCAAAAATTTAATTTTGTGTTGACTGAATCGGTAATTATTTACTTTCGCGGTCACCTGGTTTTTTGGCTCTAGAAAATCGAAAAATCATCCGATTTCGATGATTTTTTTTTTAAAATCTTCGTTTTTATGGCGGATTTATGGAAAAAAATACGAAAATTGAAAAAATCAATATTTCTCACAGTTTCATGACTTTAAATGCAAAAAAAATTGACTTTCTACATATAATCCTTTATAACTGTTTCTGACGTCGTGGAATCAAGTTCGTATATTTTTTTTCGCAATCTACATAAAAAAATGAATATTTTGAAAAAAAAAATTTCAAAAAAGTTAATTTAAAAAAAAAAAAAACAATTCCGGGGTGAACGATAAACGGGTATGCGAATTGTAATTCCGGGGTGAACGATAAAGGGGTATGCGAATTGTCTCGCAGTGAAACGGGAAGGGGCAAATGTGGAGTTTTTAAAAAAACAATTCCGGGGTGAACGATAAACGGGTATGTGAATTGTAATTTCGGGGTGAACGATAAAGGTGTATGCGAATTGTAATTCCGGGGTGAACGATAAAGGGGTATGCGAATTGTCTCGCAGTGAAACGGGAAGGGGCAAATGTGGAGTTTTTAAAAAAACAATTCCGGGGTGAACGATAAACGGGTATGCGAATTGTAATTCCGGGGTGAACTAATTTTTTTCATAAACCCGCCGTAAAATGGAACTTTTTGAGACCGAGATCATTGAAATCCATCTATTTTTCGATTTTCTAGAGCCAAAAAACCAGGTGACCGTGAAAGTAAATAATTACCACTGAATCTATCAATGCGTTTTTAACCACGATCTGATAAGAAAAATTCAAATTTATTGACGTATATCTACAATGTTTTATTAATTACAATTACAAGCATTCTCTGAAATTGATACCGTAATTTAACTATGCCAATTTTTACAAACTTTTATCAGTTCCACAAAAACATTTAAAGCGAATGACTAATAAAATTTTACTTGTAACTCTCAAAGTTATCAAAATTGTACTTTTAGTGTAATTTTTTTTATTTTATCTTTGCTGTTTAATCCATAATATATTTTTGAAGTTCAAAACTTATAGTACCTAAAACATTTGACAGTGACCAACACACTTATACATCACAATACAATATAAGCGGCACAGGTTTTTCGTGTGGGCCAGGTATGCTTTACATTGTTTCGCTTCATAAATGATGACTCACTCTCAGTTATTTCCGAACTGCACTTTGAATCGTTCTCTTTGGCACACGCCCACGAAACTGTGGACCAATGACTAACAGATGATGATAATTAGACGACACACCATTGGTCCATTTACAGGCTTGAAAAAAGAGATTATCAATTCTTGCAGTATATTAGTATTTACATAATGTCATATGTATGGCTGGAGATTATCTCAGGAATTACTAATCCGATTTGAAAAATTATTTTGCTGTAGTGTGAAGCCTAGGCCACACACATAGCAAGCCTGGCCCAATATCATCCAACAACGATTATGTGACCGCTTCACCAGTGGCAATGATTGTCAAATATTCGAGGCTGGAAAGTATTGGAAGAGCTGGTCGAAAAGAACGATAATTAATATCGACCAGGTTCCAGTCCGAAGCAAGTAAATAAGTGAAATAACATGCAAAACAATATAAAAAAGAGAGAAGCAGTGTCCTTGGTAAAGTGTTCTGGAAGCAAATATTCGCCAAGGAACAATGGGCCATTGTGGACCTATGCTGTTGGAGTAAACCAACATCGGAAGTAAATATTTGCCAATATATTGGGTCAGGCTTCGCATGGGTTCGCCCTGATCTAGCTTAGGCTATATTATAATTATTATTACACTACGACAAATTAAACGTAAAATGTAAAGCAAGCCAGTGATATTGTTGCTCAGAAATCTCTGGAACGTTCTGGTAGAACCTTTATTGCTTTGGGAAAACATTCAGGAAGCGTCGTTCATAGTTTGGCATTGTTCTTGGGAACAGAAGATTTCTTCCGGGATGCGCATTACGAGAAGTGTGTGTGGGAAAACTAGAAATCAACATCGATCAACGAAACAGAAGACGATTCGCTGTCTTGGCTCACACCCATAAAAATAAAACGTGATAGCGCAACTATAAGGCGATGTAAGTGGAAAAACGGTTTGCCATCTAGTTCGTTAGGTTTTTGTTTTAATAGTTGTTATGTAACTGAAATGAATAGACGCTCACCAATGCTATTTTGCAGGATGTTCGTTACGTCATTGCATAATAGGCAATGTATACAAAGTTAAGAACACTTGTTGACATTAGGTGCTGACTTGTAGTTTGTATATTCTAAAGGGAATGGTTTCAAGACAATACAACTTTGGTAAGTTGAATGCCGTTTTAGCTTTGTTATGTTTATTTATGAGTTTTGCGTCACAATAAACAACACTTGAAATTCCGTACGTGATGGTATTTTTGGTTATTTTTCGCAATAAGAATCGGTGGAATATTAATCGGGAAGCATGGTTCGAATATATGACGGCTGTAAATTGCAAATTAGAAGATAAGTTCTATTTTTAATTCATAATTTATTTTCATGCTATGACCTATCAATGACTTACCTATCTTGAGGAGATATAATTGAACATCTAAAGATGTAAAAATAAAAACACTTAATCAAAGAAATTGAAAGCAAAAGCTAACAATTAAGTAGGGCATTATTGGATTTGACTAAAATACGTAATTTAACTATTTTTAATTATATTAACCACTTTTCAACCTATTATCAAAAGGCACAAATCACATGTTTTCCACACACGAAATGAAAAGCGATTGACGTTTAGCAATTTTCAGTCATTTAAAATAACATTAAACGTCATTAAACACTATCTTTACTTATCTTTATAAAATTGTTTATTTTTTAAATTCTATTTAAAAGTAATGAAGGTTAAAATTGTCAGAATAAAATATTTATTTTCAAAAATAAACATAAATATTTCTAAAATCTGTCTCCTTGAGAGACAAGCTTTTAAAACTGTTTTTGGATAATTTACGAATAAAAGATAAAGAAACGAATATCAATATGTTAAAAAGAGATAAACTATATTAAATTGCACAGCTCAGTGTAAGTTTCGGAAACGAAGTTTGAGCAGTACAGTTGCACCAACACAAATAAAAAATATGTTTTTGAATTTAGAATTCAAGTTGAAAAAATGAAAATCATTATATTTTTCATGATTTCTGAAAATTTATAATCGAAATAGTATAATTTTACGCGACAAAAGGGTGCAACATAAATTTTCATTGTATGTTTTCTTGTTATTTAACTGCTGTTGTTTTTTATTTTATCTAATAATATAAACATTTTGTTATAAAAGTCAAGGCTGATAATTTCTGTATTTAAAATTTGAAAATTATTTGTTAAAAAACATTATTTAAACGCCTGTGGGCTTATAATAGTTAGTAAAAATTTAAAATTCAAATTTACCAATCATTCAAATATTGTGCATACGGGGTGTTTTTCACTCTATCGATTTTTTAGGTACCGAAAAATATTGTTATTTTAAAATTGATATTACTTTGTCCATAATCTGTTTGTATGGATGTAATGAACAGAAAAGCTTAAAGCACCTTAGGTTGCTTAGATTTTTTTTACTTTTGGCGCTATAATTTTCTCGAAATCGGGTTGCACAAAAAAAAATTAATGTTACGTTCTATCTTTGATTAACATAATTTTATTTTATAAAGTTATTCAAGTCAGGTGCTTTTTGTTCAATTATTAATTCTTCAGATTAAAATCGAAATATAACCCAGCGCGATTCTATTTTTAACTAGCGTTCGGTCCAATTTCGCCCGAATTTGTAGATTGCCACCGTTTTGTCGTCGACTTACGTTACAAAATTGGTCTCCACGAAAAGTGATATTATTTTAACGCGATAATATGTAGCCTATGTCCTGAAGGTTCATTCTAAATATAAGTGAAACAAATTTTGAAATCGGATAAGTAGTTTCGGAGATTAACGTCTACATTCAAACTTACAAACTATCTCTGTGAAAAAAATGAAATGATAACACGTTAATCGCTATGGAACTATACGCGAATAAACAGTCTGTATAAAAAACGGCTGACCAATAACATTTCGCCACACAGGAACGTTTCACTGCACAGTGCACGGAACATGTTAAAGTAGATCCGAGATGCTTGACGTAAAAATTGGACTGTCTCTTTTTATAGCTGGCATATTTTGTGTTTTGTGAACCGGCTTTGAAGGAAAATAGTATTTTTCGTCAATAAAATTGCTAAATAATGCAAATTATCACACTATTAAACAAGTGTTATAGTTGATTACGAATATTCACATTTTATTTTATTGTTGAAAGGTAAGTAAATAATTGACAATATAAAAATCTTGATATGTCAGCGTGGTCATTTAAAACTTAAATTTGGGCGAAAATATTTTCATGTGTTTTTTTATTATGAAAGAAAAGTATTATGATTTGATACGAACTTTTTGTTTATTAATGTTTGATTGATTTTTTTCCAATACGAAATAAAAAGAGTGACATATCAGCCACATGTGTCAAATAAACCACGTCACAAATTGTGGATAGATAATCAGCAAAAAAAAACGTTGCGTAGTCTTGACGATTTATTTCACACTGTACTTAAACGTCAAGAGTTAAAGTTTGCAAACTCTAAAAGGTTCCAGTTTAAGAATAAAATTAAAAACAAATGAGCTGTCAGAATGTAATATATCTAAACTTCTTTTTTTTAGGTATTCTGTATTGTCAAAATGCCTACTAATAAATTAATAATAGTCGCATTAGCGATGGTAGCTTTGTTCGGAGCTTCTGTATCCGCTCTTGCGGTGATGTCGATTGATTTAGGCTCCGAATGGATGAAAGTCGGTATTGTATCACCGGGTGTTCCGATGGAAATAGTTTTAAATAAAGAATCAAAACGCAAAACTCCGACTATTCTGTCGTTCCGCGACGGCGTCAGATCTTTCGGAGAAGACGCCCAAACTATCGGTATAAGATTTCCAAAAAATAGTTACGCTTATTTACTAGACTTACTCGGAAAGAATATAAACAATCCGATGGTGAAGTTGTTCAAGCAACGTTTTCCGTATTACGATATAGTAGAAGATCCGGTTCGAGGTACTGTTTTGTTTCAACACGACGAAGATACTCTTTACAGTCCCGAAGAACTAATCGCTCAAATGCTCAGCAAAGCTAAGGAAATGGCCGAAGTATCGGCGGGTCAAAAAATAAAAGACTGCGTACTTACAATACCTGGATTTTTCAATCAAGCCGAAAGAAAGTCGATTCTGCAAGCTGCACAACTCGCCGATTTGAAAATCCTTCAGTTGTACAACGATTATATGGCCGTGGCTTTGAACTACGGCATATTCAGACGTAAAGATTTTAACGAAACCGCACAATACGTGATGTTCTACGATATGGGAGCATCTAAAACAACCGCTACCGTAGTCAGCTATCAAATGGTGAAAACAAAAGAGCGCGGTTTCCTCGAAACTAACCCGCAAGCTACGGTTATAGGCGTCGGTTACGACAGAACGCTCGGCGGCCTCGAAGTCCAGTTGCGTTTGAGAGATTATTTAGCGAAGAAATTCAACGAGCTGAAGGTGACTTCGAACGATGTGTTCAAAAATCCGCGAGCGATGGCGAAATTATTCAAAGAAGCCGGTCGAGTCAAGAACGTACTTTCGGCGAATACCGATCACTATGCTCAGATCGAGGGATTGTTGGACGATAAAGATTTTAGAGTGCAAGTTACTAGAGAAAATCTCGAAGAGTTATGTAAAGATTTATTCGATCGTGTCGGCGAGCCTGTAAAACAAGCTTTGGATATGGCGGGGCTTCCGATCGATGTAATTAATCAAGTGGTCCTGGTCGGAGCCGGTACGAGGGTACCTAAAGTTCAGGAAGAGTTACAGAAGATCGTCAACATGGAGTTGAGTAAGAATATTAACGCCGACGAAGCTGCCACGATGGGTGCCGTTTACAAAGCAGCAGACCTGTCGGCAGGATTCCAAGTAAAAAAATTCATCACGAAAGACGGCGTGCTGTTTCCGATACAAGTTGTTTTCGAGCGCACCTCGGATAATGGAGGTTCGAAACTGGTTAAGCGTACGCTTTTTGGATTAATGAATCCGTATCCCCAGAAAAAAATTATTACATTTAATAAGCACACGAACGATTTCAGTTTTACGGTGAATTATGCCGAACTGGATCATTTGCCGCAAAGCGAAATAGCCGTTTTGGGCAGTTTGAATCTTACGGAAGTGAATTTATCGGGCGTTTCTGATATTTTGGAAAAGAAGAAGTCTGAGAACGTCGATTCGAAAGGTATCAAGGCACATTTCTTCTTGGACGACTCTGGCGTTTTGAATTTAGTGAACGCGGAATTCGTTTTCGAGAAAACGGTCCAGCCGGGCGAATTGGAAGAAGAGGGAACTTTCTCGAAATTGGGTAGTACGATAAGTAAACTGTTTTCGGGTGGTGGCGACGACGCGGTGGCCAAAGAAAAACCCGTGCACGAAGAACCGGAACCGACGACGACCGAAAGCCCGAAAGAGAATGCCACCGATACTAAGAAAGTTAACGATACCGTGAAAGAAACGAACGCTACTAAGAAAGAAAAAAAAGATACCAGTAAGGAAGTGAAACCGAAAGTCATAGTCATAAGAGAAACCATACAAACTTCGAACAAAACGTTGACGCTCCAACTTTTGAATGAAGAACAGCTCAAAGACTCCCGGAAGAAGTTGAAGAATTTGGATACGGTCGATAAGAAACGTGCTAAAAGGGAGTCGTCTTTAAATAACCTCGAAAGCTTCGTTATCGATGCGCAAAATAAACTCTACAACGATGAATACGTGGAGGCGGGAACCGAGAGCGAAATTGAAAAAATCAAAACTGCTTGCAGCGAGGTTTCGGATTGGTTGTACGACGAAGGTTCGAACGCAGATGCCGATACGTACGATAAAAAGCTAGGCGAACTGCAGTCGTTGACGATGGATCTTTTCAACAGGGTTTTTGAACATCGTGAACGTCCCGAAGCTCTAAATGTGTTGAAAGATCACATCAATAAGTCGCAAGCATTTTTGGCGTCGGCGAAAAATTTCACCAAAGGTAGCGAAAACGATATATTTACCGACGTCGAAATCGAAAATTTACAGAAAGTTATAACCGAAACAATCGAATGGAGGGACAGTTTGGTCGAGGAACAAAATAAATTAAAGAAATCGGAACCGGTGAAATTAACTGTTTATATGATAGGTGAAAAGTTGCAATTACTCGACAGAGAAGTGAAGTATTTAGTGAATAAAATGAAAATATGGAGACCGAAAGTTGCGAAAGAAAAGTCGGCTGAAACAAAAACGGAACAGAAAGCGTCGGAAGAAAAAAGTGAAAGTCAAGAAAAAGCTCCAGAAACAAACGATGAAGATTTATCGAAAAGTTCTAACATTCCAGAACAATCGTCCGAAGATAGTAGCGAAACGAATCAAGGGGAAAAACCCGAAGAAGAAATTCCAGAGCCTACTCCGACAGTTCAAGATTCAGAAGACGATCATTCAGAATTATAGTTTAATGTAGATTAATAGTTTGTTAATTTGATTTGATATGAAATTTTTATTAACTTATTCAACAAAAAATACACTTATGTTCTGTTCAATTTCTATCGAGATTGGATGCGCTGCCAAAATTTTTGACAGTCTGAATATTGTGATAAAAAGAGGGTCGTAATTTAACATAACTGCAATTTTCACAGAACGAACAAATAGTTTAAATTGTAAAAATATGCATTTTAATGAAACAGAACTGGGGATGAAGATACTCCGTTAAAATTAAGGTTTTTGTAATTTTTGTTATCGATGGTAGCGATTTTAAACAGTTAATTATTATCAAATTCCAGTTTTAGTTCTTGAATTTGCGAGTTCTTTTTATTTTTTCGAGTATCGACAAAATCGAAAATAAAGACATAAGTTGCAATAATGTTAAACATTCATAAATCTGGCTAGACGCTGATTAGCGTCTATAATCTTCACTCTTCTTCATAAATGTGGCATTTCAAACCTCTCATAACTTTATGAAGCAATAAAAAACGTCCGTTTGTTTTTGTTTCATCATAATGATGCGTTTCTAATTAAAAACACATCTAACCTGGTCATCCCTAATTTTATAAACGTGTACATTAGTGTTCGACCGAACTTTCGGGGTCAATTTCGGCATTCGGGAATGATCGGGGTAGTGGAGCGGCGGGGGTGAGAGTCAGTGTTACTCTGTCGGCTTCCACTCGCGCCCGTCTAACTGCCAGCTGTCGTGAATTGTTACTCGTTTGTTTTGCGTTGCGGTGTGCATTCATCAATTTAGAGGTTATTTTATTATTTCCAGTCAATCAGGTACCTTAAGTAACTCAAGCTTGAAAAATATACAAGGTTTGTTCCAAGCAGCCGCGAACGATAACAAAACCGTGCACAGTATTGTCACTGCGCAAGACTGTCCTGCGCACTAGCTCAAAAGTCGATACTGCGCAAGATAGTCTTGCGCAGTGACAAGACTGTGTATAGTTCTGTTACCGTTCGAGGCTGCTTGGAACAAACCTACAATAGAATTGCTCTCAAAGTAAGTTTCGGTCGAACACTAGTGTACACAAATGATTTTGAACAAATACCTTGAGGAATGGCTGTATTTAAAAATGTTACCAGTTCCAGCTGTTTCTCATAGATGGCAGTGTAATCAGTGTAACTGATTTTGAGCTGACATTTTTTTTGCAGTGTAAAATTCATTGATAATTAAAATAATTTAGTTAAATTTTATATTAATTTATTATTAAATTTTTACTTACAGCAGGCACTGAGATATAATATACCCCATAACTGTACAGCTTCGGACACATTTTTCTGTTGTGTTGTGATAAAAATCTGGGAGAAAGGTACAGTAGAACGCCAATTATCCGAATTAATTGGGACCGGGGTCGATTTGGATAATCGAAAATTCGGATAATCGGACATGTAGTGTCTTGTCTCTAGCTTTCAACCATAACAGTTGAAATATATCTGGACTCCAGCGAGTTCCAACTTCAACTTGTGCTGATACTATTGTAGCGTCTACACGGCTATTGTCACTCGCATTTTTGTATTCTTGCGTCCCCACAAAACTTGTTTTTATTGAAAAATTACTTGGTTTTAATTTTTTATATTACGCTTAGGACCGATTCGGATAATTGGCGATTCGGTTAATCGGCGTTCGGATAATCGGCGTTCTACTGTATTCGCAAATTGCATTGCGACACAACACAACAGAGAATTCTGTCGCAACTTTTAATTACGAGATCCTGGTTAATTTTATGTTTGCTTCGGAACTTCTGTTGTACCGAGAAGAGAATCACATCGAGATGAAGGTTCATAAATACATACAGTAATAGAATCAATAGTATTTGAATTTACCGGCATTTCGTATATCGGCGCCGTACGAAATGCGTTGAGCTTGCCGTGCGATCCGGACGGCAAGATCGTCGCATGCACTTGTTTATTTGCTAGTCAATTTAATTTAACAAACGTATCACATAAATCGTAACGCTGAGATCGGAACTGTTATCTCTAACACCGAAAATAGCGATACTAAGATTTTAATATCCGGATTGAGGCTCTAATTATACGATTTGAGGCAAAAGTCATGTCAATATTTTTAGGAAGAGTTTGCTCAAACTAATCGATACAGTCGTTCCTCGTAATTTCATAAAATACTAACAAGTGTTAAATACTTTTTTATAGCAGAGACTGAAAGCAGTGACTTTTTCAGAAAAACAAATGAGGCACATTTAAAAACAAAAGCATGCAGTAGTTTTATAAGAACGGGATATTTAGGATATTGTTGGATTACAAAGCGGTGGTATTCGGGTCAGGCACGAATACGGAGGGCGCCAATGGGTGCAGTAGCCCCTCCCCCTCTGACTCGCGACCGAAGCACTTTTACATGGACAACAAAATAAAATTTTATCAAATTTTTTGTATCGGATGATTTTTCTGGAAGGTAGCTAAAATCACACAAAAATTGACGACCACTCTCCCTGAACGAAATTCTGTATCCGCGCCTGATTCGAGTTCCATAGCAAAATATTTGGCAGGTTGGACCTGATGGTATTAGTGTGTATTTAAATCAATAATTTAGTTGAATTAATATTGCAATGAATTTATTATTAGTTGTGCTGATTTTTACAATCTAAAACAGTTGGAAAAACAATTGATGTAGACGTCAGACGTTCACTTTCAAATGTCATACAGTCATTTTTTTTTATAATAAAAGAATCAATTTATTGAAAACAAATGTTTTTTAATGGTCAATAGATTTTAACAGTTGACATGTTGACCAATATCAATAAGAACCTTCTGTATATTAATTTATTAGAAGCTGAAACCAATTTCCAAGCCCCCAGGGGATAGATAGATCAGAGAATGAACTCAATGATTTGTGGAGATTGCAGTACTTCATCTACTTGTAGTTTTCGGAGAAAAAATTATTAGAACGTTGTTTCTGGCAACCTTATTTCTTAAGAGAAAGCTGATTCGGTGAAGCATTTAGTAAAAAAACAAAATCGCTCCGAGACTAAATGCACCCATCGCCACCATTGAAATATTTTCGATGTAGCGAGAACCGAATTTATGAAATTTTGTAAATTTTAGCACAGTTGTAAAAACTCACGTATCTCAATTTTCGTTCTTGTTGATAGAAAACAAAAACGTAGATTTTGAACCAATTTGAACGACATTAAAGTTCGACATTTAGTAAAATATGTGAATACAAATATTTGTTTTAACCCTAGAACCACGCAACGGGGTCTACCAGACCGTGTAGGATTTCACATGGCATTAATATTCATTAAAACTACATCGTTAAAATTTGTTTTAATAAAATTTCACACAAGTACGCGTCTAATTATGAAAGTATTTCTCTGCACCTAACTATTAAAAAACAAACATCAAAAAAACCATGTGGGGTCTGACAGACCCTGTGTGTGATAAAAGTAGCAAAAAATTGTGTGATTCTACGCCTAATTGTTAAACGTTTGCAATTGAATGGATTTTTAAAAAATATAACCAAAGAAAAATAATCCATGTACACATTTTTCGTCATCCTGTTTTATTTGGAACAATAATTAAATCGATAACCCTCATTTGTTGGGTAAAAAGCGTAAAGTATGTGAAAATGTGTGTTGAATCGGAGAAACAATGTACAGTCGACTTTCGCCTAGTATTTCAAATGAACGCGTTTCCATTGTTATTTTTTTGTTTTATACGTCCACTTTAAATAAAACAAACGAAATACAAAGGGCGATAAACGTCACAATATAATATTGTTTTATGATCAGTAATTGGTATGAAAAACGTACATTTAGTATTAATTTAAAAATAGTGGGTAATTTTTTTTAAGTGTCTCATTGTGGAGGAAGATAGAAATATTTGATCACTGAAAAATAGGTAGTATTTATTATATTTCTAAAATGTGATTATTTAATTAAGTTAGGCTTGTTTTAGTAAAAAAAAACAAAAACTGATTTATGTTATCAATGTGAGTACTTATGTTGCGTACATATTTATTACGTGATATACATAAAATTGTTGTTTCGTGTTTCAATATTTAGTTGCAATGGGAACAAACTAGAATATACTGGAGAAGGTTACTATAAATAAAGTCTAATAGACTTAAAGAAAACAATGGAGTTTTATTGCACGAATTTGTAAAATTTAATAAAAATCAATGTTCGTTTATAATTTCTAGTTTTGTTATATCCAATTTTTAGTTGCCCTCCCTACTTTTGTTATGATAATTTATCGAGAAAATTCTGTAACGACGATATAGGATTATAATTTGATTTTGCGTCATTTAAAAATTTAGACAATGCACTCTTCTTGTTCGATTTTTGTGCGTGTGTTATCACTTTATTTTTAGTTTGGTTTTTGTTTTTATCACTATTCGGCAGTTGTTTGTTCGGCTGGTTTTTAAACTGATTGTTATTAGCTGTGTTCTTTTGTTTGTTTTTAACTGAATTGTTTTGTTTGTTTTGAACTGGGTTCTTTTCTTTAATTTGAACAGAGTCCTTTTGTTTATTTTGAACTTGTTTTATTACCTTTTCATTTAGGCCAGCAAATTTATCGTGTTTCTTCTTTTTCTTCACTGGTGATTTTTGACAATTTTCGTCTGCAGCTTCATCGATTTTAATAATTTTGCGATTTAAATTCTCTTCGATTTTATGTTTGCAAACGGTACACACTTTAACCTAAACAAAAACGTCGTTATCAACAACTTTTGTGACTTAATAGATACTATTTAATGCAAATTAATAACTTAAGTTAGAGAAATATTGACTTAAAAAGTTGTTTCTTACCAATTTATTACAGTTATCTTTATATTTTTCTAAAATACTGTACGCCCGACTTTTTCGTTTTGGATTTTTTCGTAAGAGGCGTTTAATAGATCGACTCAGGTGCGCTTTTTCTTTTATACGACAACAGATCATTCCATCTGTCCAAACATTTCCACAACGCGGACACATAATTTTTGGTCCGAAGGTATTCTGTTCTAGCTGTACTCGTCCATCTTGACTTACAATCTCACGGCAATTGTTTCTAAAAACAACATACAAATTTAAGCTGTTCACTTCCAGCTGAAGATCAAAAACAACTGAACACTGTGTATCGATGATTGTTCGTATTCGATTGTTTTTACTCACCGGATCTTTGAAACTTACATTAAATTGCTCCGCAATAAGCCGACAATAGGACAGTCATCTGGTATTACTCTTGATGCTTCCGAGAGAAATTTAATAGTTTGTGTTGACATTTTTATTAAACGAGTGGCTTCTTATATATTTATCTTTGAAATATTGAGGTTAGACTTAACCTAAAAATATAGACACTTAGTGACTTATTTAATACTTTCTGTAAAATACACGTGTGTTAATAAGTATTAATAATTTGAAATAAATACGGTAAATGTCAACAGTACTTACGTATTTTGAAAGTAGTGTTCTGTTATTTGACTTTGATAAATATTGTATATTTTTGACATTTGGTTTGACAAATTGAAATACACGTGGGTGTGTAAGGTGCATTCACACTATATCTATGATTAACACGGACAGTGTTGGTTTTTATTGTGACTATTAAATTAACGCGTAATATAAAATAAACGTCAGTGTCTATTGTAATGAGCTTTATTTTATTTAAATCCTTTTTCGAAATGTAATAAATCACTTGCTTTTTTGAAAAATATGTTGTAATCTTGTGGGAACGCTGCTTTAAAATAACGACTAGTAAGGTGCTTTCACACTATAAATTAGGTAATTATTAAACTTCAAATAATATAGTGCTGGCTGGGTGACACTGTTAAATTTTAAAAAAGGCTAAATTATTTCTTTATATTCGTTGCGTGGAAAGGCTGTAGTGAAGACACAGAGAGAGAGAGATAGTAGATTATAGATGCTCGACAACTGAAATCATTCGCGAAGTCTGTAGTATCATCTCGATACGATTAATAATTGCGGTTTTTATGACCGTGGCTTTATCTGTATTGTATCCATCACTGTATTTCCATACAAAATTGCTATACGAAGAATATTTTTAAAAAATAAACGGTATTTTTTTTTTTTACAAATTTTCTATTCGCGTTTTCGCATGTCTACAAAGTAGATTATGTAGTTCCAAACTTGTCTATCTGCTGTTTCAGTCATTAGAAGTTTTGCCACTATGGGCGCTGCAAGACATAAGCCACTCAAGTAGTGAATTACGACCACAGCGAATAAGGTAAGTCAAATATGCTTTTTTTAATATTTCCCGGTTTTTAAATTCAACATTTTATAAAAAAGCTAAACATTTAAAATATTTCACCCAGTGAGGTTAAAAGCTATGAAATTAATCCACCAATTACGCAATTCACTTACTTTTTATAAATAATACAAATTCGCGACTTTATATATATTTTTTATTGTACAAATAATTATTTTTTAAAACAACATTTTCATAACATTAACATAGGTAATGTTCAATATAATAATTATATCTAGTTTTTTTTTTTATTTAATTATATTTACTGTGGTTTATATATTAAAACCAAATCCTTAAGTGCATTACGACATGACTATACATACATTAACAAAATGTAAATATTATAGTCTATAGAATAAGTGTACTTAAGGATCCGGTCTGTGGTCATTTTGCATTTGAATGACTAATAAAACAGAGATAGAAAAACAAAAGAAATGACGATATATTAATGGCAGTTTTTACGGTCGTGACAAGTTTAGATACTGCGGTAGAGTGGGGGTAACCACGGTCAAAATTTTAGTTCACAATAGCGGCGCTGTACCCAGAAAGGCAAAAAAAAACATGCGATAAAAAGTAACGAACCAAGGTCATTAAATACAGAGGTGGCCTCGTTCCGTTTGATAGTAGTGGGAGGATTACTGTCAATTGATATTGCGTGGTAGATACAAAATTTGTATCTACCACGCAATATCAATTGACGGTCTTCCAGCTGACGTCATTCATTAACGAAGTGACCTGTATATCTAGTAACTTTGTAATGTTGTTGGCACAATCCTATTTGGTTTACGATTTTTCATTGATCTTTTGTACAGCAGAAAGAAAGGCGTCTTCCCCAGAAAAAAAAATGTAATGTACAGAACTTGAAAACCCCGCACAAAAACAAAAGAAAATTATATTAGGCCAACGTTCATAAGTTTTTAAAAATTTTCACGGGACAAAAGACTTGACTCTATAGGAAATCATTGTCAAAAGCAAAATAACCCAATTATATTATTTAAATAGATAAAACCTAAATTTAAACATTTATAAAAATATTGTGCATTATTTTTTATACATAGTCATTTTTATGAAACGACTCAGCATTGTTAGTTTTAGTCATATATCTATGAAGTTCTATATGACGCACTCTGTTTTGAAAATGTAGTCAACATATTAAAGATAGGAAACTATCACTCCCAGTCCCATCTATTTATATAATATGTAGACAAATCCACAGTGCGTTATAGGAACTTTATAGGCTTATGTTTTTAGGACGAAATAACAGTTATTTTAGAACTGTTCTCTGAAAAGAATCGATTAAAAATAACAGTAACCTAAATTAGGGTTGCAAGCAGAGCTGGGCAAAGCACTGAACCTAAATGCTCAAAAAATCGAGTAGGTACTTTCATTTTCAAAAATGCTTGAAAGCATCGAGTACTTACTAAAATGCTTAAAAAATTGGTTGTCTGTAAAGTCGGTTTACGGACGATAGTTTTACGTGATAACGTATTCCGCTCGAATATCATATTTAATAACACATAACCTAAATTTTAGTAGCTGTCAAACTTGGGCCGATCGTGCGCGGAACGTGACACATTTCGGAACGTGACACTTTTTCGTGCATGCAGCCGGTGTTTCATCAACTTATAAGACGTTATCACGTCAAGTACTTTCAACATTAAGTTGTTATATAGATTCTGGACTTGAACCATATTTCTAATTGATGGGAAAGTTTGGATTTAAACCAACAAGAAACTGATCTCAAACATCAAACGAAATAAGAATTATTATAAAAATTACACGAAATATGTTTTATTAAACTTTGAAAGTTCTCATTAAGCATCGAAAGTGCTTAAGCATTTAAAAATGCTTATTAAGCATTCCTAACTCTTAATAAGCGTGCTGAATGCTTATTAATCACTTTATAATCCTTATGTTCTTAAACGAAGTGCTTTAAACACATTACTTCAAATATTAAAAGTGCTTAAAACATTATTACAAGCACTTGGCACTGCCCGGCTCTAGTTGCAACTAAATAAACTGTTATTGGAAACCGGTTATTTTAGAGTAACGGTAATAGTTCTAACTGTTCCAAAAAAAAAAAAGTGTTTCGTCCGTTAGTTTTCGATAACTTAAACATTATGTGCATCGTTAGTTTTCGAAGGCCTTCTGTGTGATTCTCCAGTGTGCGTCCTTTGATGTACGCTCAGACTCTTCTGATACGGAAAACTCTTACCGCAAATCGTACAGACGAACGGCCGTTCCCCGTTATGTGTTTGCATATGATACGCTAGATGATGCCTCAACGTGAACGCCTTATCGCACAATTCGCAGCTGAACTGTTTCTCTCCCGTATGCAAGTACGAATGTCTTTTCAAATGGCCTAACTGCGCAAAAGATTTGCCACAAGTCGTACACTGGAACGGTTTCAAACCCGAATGAATTCTGCAGTGCACTTTCAATTCCATTTTATTAACGAACTTCTTTCCACATTCACTACACAAGAATTTCTTTTCTCCGTGCCGTTTTACGTGAGTGTAATAATTCAATTTCGAATAGCTTCGGTTACAGATGTTGCATACGTAGAGTTGATCTTTCGAATCGTCTTTTGTCTGTACGTCCGTATGTTCCTGTTGTATGTGAGAGCGCAATAAACTCGACAGATTAAACGATTCGTTGCAATATTTACACATGAACGATGTCTCGCCTGCGTGTTCCCTGAGATGAACTTCGAGAGTTAATTTGCCGCGAAACGTTTTGTTGCAAATATTGCAGGCGTGGTGTCTTTCGCTGGTATGGATCAACGAATGACGATACAAATTGTGCGGGTTTGCAAATTTACGGTCGCAGGTTTCGCAAGTCAGTTTCTTATCGTCTTCGTCGATGCCACCCTTTAACTGATCCTTCTCCTTGTTCGGACTGTTGTTTTCTGATTTATTACTACCGCAAGCGTAATCGGACGTTTCGTCGCTGTTGTTTTCCAAAAACGAGCTTTGGAAACTCTCGTACAAGTCCGAGTTTTCACCGTATTCGGTCAGTTCGGTTTTTGGTGTGAAAAATTCGTTTTTTGGTTCCGTTTTTATTGTAAGTGGATCTGAGTCGTCGTCTTGGTCGTTCACGCGTGCACGCAATACAGCGTCCGTGTTTTCGCATTGCTTTTTAAACAAATAAGCGTGCTTCAAATGATATATACAATTTTTGCATATTTTGGTCGGTAATTTATCGTTTTTCTCAATCTGTAAAAAAGGTGTACGTTGAGTTTAATTTACATATTGTGGGAGCATTTGTAATGTGCTATTCTATAACAAATTAACGTCGAAAATTATTTTCCAAATCACTTACCTTAACTGACGAACACTCCATTATTAATTCAGAAAGCGACAATTTACTGTATTCGTAAGAACAAATTGTTTTTTCAAAGATTGATTTGAGTTCACCTTCCGCTAAACAAGTACGACATACCGAATTATTTGATGATTCCATTGTGAAAACTAAATGCGAACGGAGACGTCAAATTTCAATACAATGACAAGTTTCTCTGCTTTCACGTTCAGGGTCAAATTCTTTAAGTTCAAGTCTAATTTGACTCTTCAATTGAAATTCTCATTTTAAGTTCAATTAATACCAAAAAAAAATGTATAAGCAATGAGAAATAGGCACCAGAATCCTCAAAAAATTATAAGTTTTACCATTGATTAAAATATTTTAATCAATGGCTCTACAAATTTCCCATAGAATATTTATTAATATTCCATTGATTTCATATTTGTTTACAAAACACAAATAAGTGCACCCCCAAAAATCTTCAAATCTTGTACTTTTAATAAATAATAAATAAAACGTTTTAAAAAAATATTTATTTTCTTTTACACAAATTTCTAACATCTATTGGAAGAAATCACTAAATGAAACATTTTTACTTTTGTTATTAAATTTTCAAATACTTACATAGAATAGATTCCTAATATTTTACAATACCTACAGTAATATTTTGAAATAAGTATATTTCTGGGGTCACGACGCAAATACAGTTTATGACATAATTTAACTTTGATGTTAAACGTTTTATCTCTTCTAAAGAAGTTTTCAACCCCTTTTCAAAACACCTTGATTTTATTTTTCTAAAAGTTCGAAACATCGGACATGTTTCAGTAGTGACCGCGTATATCCGTTATTATTTTTAAAATATAATTTATTAATTTACCAAGAAATTTTTCGTTAAAAACTTAAGCTTCTTTTATACACTTCTAACTACCAATTTTTGTATACTTGTCCAAAAACAAATTTTCGAATTTACTTTCAAACATATTAAAATATATTGCAGAATTTTCGATCATTTAAATTACAAAAAAAAAATTACCCATATGACAAGATTTGATTTTTATTTTACATTGGTTTAAAATTTAGAAAAAAAAAACAAAACGGGCAAGACATACACGCCATACCTAGTACACAAGACAAATTGGCTTACGTCGCATTTTTGGCAATTTTATTTCATACTAGCCCTAGCAGCACAATGTACTGTTTATGACAACATTCCACGTAAAATAACTGCAACTTGAAAAAGCTTATTAAAGTATTATTGATGGGCTAGCCGAGCCTGCAGCGACGCCGTGAAACAGCTTCTTTATTACAAGCCACTGACCAAGTTTTTATTTGAGAACTTGTAAAAGTATCAATTTATTATAAAAAAACCGCGCGAGTTAGAAGTGAAATTTCTTAGATTCTAGCATTTGTTGACGATTTTATTCATTCCAAGCAGCCAGCGAATGGTTTCCAAACCGTCACCAGCATGCGCAGTAAATAAAACGTGTTCTAAAATAGCCACTAACAACTTCGTTTTACTTACTGCGCATGCGGGTGACGGTTTCGAAACCGTTCGCTGGCTGCTTGGAACGAACTTAATTATTTCGAGATCAGGAAATGGTTATGTGGAATTTGTTATTGTTATGGAGGGTAGAGGTAAGGAGAACCATCTTATATGGGAGTAAAACTGAAAAGGTGTCCGTCTGAAAGCGTCAAATAACAGTTCAAAAGGTGACCAGACTGGCGCTAGTATAGAAAAAGTGTTTAATGTAAACTTTACAGTAAGTGAAGTGTGCTGAAAGAAATATTTAATATTTTTGGCGACTAGAGTAGTTAATATATTCACAGTAAATAAATCCTCAATTACTTAGGTAGTCACATTTGGTAAATATAACCTATAAAATCATCAGAGAGAAATTGACGCTCTTCCTACGGTGACGCCATCTTAATTTCACTCTTTCTGACGGACACTTTTCATACCCTCTACCCTCCATAGTTACTGTGGCTAGAAAAAATGCCACGTATATACACAGTTCGCATTGCGCATGCGTGTAGAATGCGCATGACAGTTTGGACAGAGACAATAGGTTCGTTCCAAGCAGCCGTGAACGGTAATAAAACCGTACAGTCTTGTCACTGCGCAAGACTAATTTGCGCACTAGCTCAAAAATCGATACTGCGCAAGACAGTCTTGCGCAGTAACAAGACTGTGTACGGTTTTATTACCGTTCGCGGCTGCTTGGAACGAACTTGATTTTACCACTCTTTTCTTTCAACTGCCGGTTGAAATCGGAGAAGAGGAAGCTTTTCACACTTCATCTGTTTCAAGCCAATTTACCCCTCTAATGTCTCTAAAGAAGTTTCACTTCAAAAAGAACAAATCGAAATATTAATCGGCATTGGGCCTAAATAACCCAACCTTAACATAAGCCACTTTGTCTCGTTGATCGACACCGATCCCAAACTGTTTATTTTCAATTGTTAAAACAATCGACGGCTACTACACCTGATTATCGTCGTGGATCTGTTTGTGTTTCTTCATTTCGTTAGAAGTTTTAAAGCCGTTTCCGCAAATCGGACACGAATAAGGAGCTTCGCCCGTGTGCGTTCTTCGATGTACGTTCAGACTCGTCTCGTACGGGAAGCTCTTACCGCAAACCGTGCACATGAACGGGCGCTCTCCTGTGTGAGTTTGCATATGGTAAGCCAAATGGTGTCGCAACGTGAACGTTCGATCGCATAGCTTGCATTTGTAATGCTTCTCCCCGGTATGTAAATACGAGTGAGCTTTTAATCCGCTCCACTGCGCAAACGCTTTATTACAAGACGTGCATTTGTACGGTTTGTATCCCGTGTGAACTCGGGTATGGATTTTCAAATCTCTTTTGTTTACGAATCGTCTGCCACATTCGCTGCACAGGAACTTCCTTTCTTTGTGTCGAGGCAAATGATCGGTAAGACTCTTTTTCGAAGGATAACTCTGATTGCAAACGGGACATATGTGAGGTCGATTTTCTTCGCTGTTTTCCGTATGTTTTTGACGAATGTGGAAACTCAACGCCGAAGAGCCACGGAACGATTTACCGCAATGGTTGCAAATGAACGGTGTTTCGCCCGAATGGATTTTCAGATGGTATTTCAACGTTTCGATCACCCGAAACGCTCTTTTGCAAATAGGACAGACGTGCGGAAATTCGCCCGAATGAATCAAATTGTGAAATTTCAAATTTCGCGCGTTTGCGAAATTTTTTCCGCACGTCGGACACGAAGCGCCCTTCTTCTTGTGTTTGCTGCCGATCGATTTTGTTTTCGCGTCGCCTTTTTTCGTTTTTCCGTGTTCGAAAGCGACGTGCTTGTCTAAGTCGGATTTCGAGTTGTATTTCTTTTTGCATTTACTGCAATCGAATTTCGAATCGTCATTATCCGAATCCGATCCGTAGTAATCGTCGTTCCCGAAATTTTCTTTCGTATTACTGTCTTCCATTTTGATGTCGTCGCATTCTAAGCCCGTATCGATGTCGGCATTTCTTTCCGAGTCTTCATTTTGAAATAAACTGACACTTTCGTAGTCTCCACCTTCGTTTTCAACCTTATAAAAATCGAGTTGGGGTTCAATTTTTATAATTGTTGCTTCATTTGGTGAATCTTGTCCATTTACGCGTAGACGTAGCATTGCGTCTGTATTTTCACATTGTCTTTTAAAAGCGTAAGCATGTTTCAAATTGTCTATGCAATTTTTACAAATCTTAGTTGGCAAGTTATCGTCTTCATCAACCTAGAAAATTACAGAAGCATTCCTTGTAACAGATTAGAAAAAAGTGGACCGATTGCGATTTTCGATGCAATAAAATATTCACTAATAAAGAAATTCTTACCTTAACAGCCGCGCACTCCATCAAAATTTTGTACAGAGGCATTTTAGCGTTTTCCATGAAATAAACTGTCTTATCGTAGATCGACTTTAAATCATCTCTTGATAAGCAAGTGCGGCATACCAAATTATTGGTCGCATCGTCACCTTCATCTATTTTAACATCTTTCGAATCGTCTTCTGAGCTATTGGAGTCTCGAAAAAATTTACTTACGTCGATGTTTGTCTTTTTCAAAGTTTTAATTGTCTTTAGTGCTAAAGAGGCTCCAGAATTATCAAAGTTTGAAGCAAATGTGCTCAAATCTTTCTCTTTCTTCTTCAAGTCTCTAACCGTAGTCACGCCGATTCCATATTCTTTTGCTAATTTTGATGGATGTTCACCGTCATCTAATCGTTTAATGATTTTCAGTTTATCGTCGATGCACAAAACAATCCGCTTGCGTTTTTCGCTCATTTTATTATTGTTTTCAATTTTATATCAGTCGCCAGTCATTAACAAGTTGACAGCAAAATGACAGTTTGAGACGTATGTCTGTTATTACTTCCAAAATTCATTCTTCAATTAAAAAAACCATAGACTTCAAAAACTCGCAAGTATAATGTTTATTGGCGTTAAAAAGACAAAAATGTATAAAGTTTTGATATTTACTTCAAACCTTTGACGATTAAAAACATTAAAATACTATTTTCATATATAAATTAAGTGCAAAAAGATTGCGAAATGAAAACTTTTGAGAGTTAATATATTTAGGAACTTTTTTTTGTTATCTAAACGGTGGTGCTCCTGTGTACAATTCTAATTTAACTTCGTAGCTATTGCAAGCTTTACAGCCGTCAAATTATAAAGCAGTTAAACATTTTAAAAGAAAAGATAGTAGTTTTCGTTGAAACGTTTAAAAAAATCAGGTAAAAATGTTAATTTCGCTTGATATAACATGATTTTTGTTTTGTTGTGTTTGAGATAGTTGGGTAAAACTCCATAGAATATAACCTGTTGAAACCCGCCAAAATGTATGTTTTATTTTCTTTTACAGTAATCACGGTGGCGAGAAGAATGCCACGTCGGGGGGGGAAGAGGATCTGCATGGATGAACCCCCCGACTATAATCCACCGACACCAGCTGTTGATCCTGACTACGGAGCCTATGATCACGGAGGGTAATGTATTTTCTCATTTTTCACAGCACATTGGTAACACCCGCTTCTCAACATTATGTCATAACGGACGTCATTCGCAACAATACTGTTTTCCATTTATTATTTTCAACATAAATTATACTTCAACTTAGTTAGTATCGATGTACGAGAGAAGGAATTAGGGATAAGGTAGACAATGTTTTGGTTATCGGAATATGACAGTGGCTTTCTATAAGGAACCGTCTCAATATTTATATTGTTGTAAGAACCCATGAAAAAGCTTAACAAGATGGCCGATAATGAAATTACCATTTCTCAACGGAGTGCAGTATGAAAAAGTCTACCCATATTGGGATTCGAATCTGGTACCTTCTGAATGAGAGTGTAGTGTTCTCACCACTACGCTATATCACTTCGTGATAAAGAATATTACAGTTGAACTCCTTTCGCCCGCCCTCGACTGGTCCGCCACTCCGGTTATTCCGATCGTGCTCGAGCCGAGCTGTACTGTGCAATGTTTTAACCGTCAAGAACAATACAGTCAATTTTCAGTTCGGAGATTGTTTATTTTACTGTAAATCTGTATTTTCTGATAGTCCGACCTTTTTTTGCGTTGCGACCATACCCCCAGTCCCAAAGCTGACGGATTAGAGGGGTTCTACTGTATTATATACTTAGTACTCCGATCTGAAATTCCTACACAGCATAGACTCGACAATACGAAATTTGATAGTATCTGGATTCTTTGTAATTCAGATTCCTACAGTTTCAGTAATCCGGATTATTGTTTTTAAGCAATTATAGAACGATCGAATACCGAGATAACGCACTATGGTGCCACATAAACGACCATGCAAGTAAAAAAAGAAATTCTTAAACAATTAAAAAGGCTATCCTAAATATTAAGCAAACTAAAATTACAAACTCAATGCATCAATATAATATATTGTAACAATATGTATAATACGCACCGCGGATCTAAAAGGTTTGGAAGTTAGTCACAAACAGCGTCGCAAAGGCACATTTTAGAGCCGTTGAGACTCCCACCACCTCCCAGCTACCTGCACGGAACGTGCGCTTCGTCGGTGATTGGCCGTGATCGCTCGTTGCCTTTATCACTTGTCGCTTTCCTGCTTTAAAGTGCAGTCGAGTACGCTATTGTCAAGTTGTTATTGCTATGTGAGTTTTGTTGAGTTGCGAGTTTGTAGTTTTTCAACAGACTGTGCAAGCGCAAGCCCGCATTCGCATCTAACTTCCGAGCCTTTTAGATTTGTAGCGCGTATTATACATGATTGCTTAATACTATTTTATTATCTTTGAATATTATATATAGAAGGTTATTTAAGTTCTATAGCATATTTCCTATAAATAACCTCTTAAAAACGCTTTTTCTATTGCCTTGTAATTCATAAATATTACTTGCACTAATCTGGATCACATAATATGTTGTAATTAGTTCGAATTATCGAGTCTGTAATCTATTAGCTGTCTGGTTCGTAATGAAAATACTAATACCATTTTCTTTAACAGCGATATATACAATGACTCAGTCAACGAAGCAGGAGGTACGAGCGGAACTAGCGACACCACGGAACATATTCCGTACGATCCGCCACCAACTCCTGGAGCTAGAAGAGTTACGCGCTCTCGGGCAAGAGGTTAGTTATATCGCCTAATTTATTTTTACCCGCGGCTTTGCCCGAGTTAAAGTCGCCTTTTTTTTGTTAATGCACTGACACCTGTAATATATGTACATATTAGTTAAGTGCCGGATATCCGTATCCGCAGATATCCAAAGGAGAAGAAAGATCCGTACCCGTTAGTTTTATGGCGGATCTTTTACCTTATTAATTTTCAATTCATAGATGAAATTTTATATATATAGGTGATTAGGTAATAATGAAAAACTGTTAAATTCCATTCAGATTATTTTTTATTTCTTAAAATCGTACTTATTTGGTACCTTTATATTGCAAACATTTATCGTAGTGAGTACCATACCAATAGTACACAACTCAAAGGTACTAAAAAACTATCTTTATAATGAGATATTGCACATCGATCTTTGGAAAGAGACAATCTGTTATGAGAGTTAACTCTTAAAGAAGTTAATAACTTTTTCCCATAACAGATAGTCTCTTTCCAAAGGTCGACGTGCAATATTTACCGCCGCGTACTCTATGAAAGTTAAGATCCGTATCCGCGGATCATGAAACCAAATATCCGTATTCAGATCCGTATCCGCGGATATGCATTTTTAACGATCCGGCACATCACTAGTACATATACTATTGTAATCCTCCCCCCTCCACTAATCTGACACTAGCTTGGTTTTTGTGGGGACCAGTGAGTTTTTTTTTTAATCTACGTTACATATCTATATGTATAAGCGAAATATCACTCACTGACTCATTGACTTACGTACTGATTCGCTGACTCACCACGAGATCTCCAAAACTATACACCCGATTGACTTGAAATTTGGCACAGTTACTCCTTTCTTGACGTAGACACCCACCGAGAACGAATTTTATTAAAATCCTATCCAAAACGAATATTTCATCTACCATCACATATACTATGGGTATGAGTTGTTACGTGGAAGGGTGTGAATGGTTGCGTAGATGGGAAGGTCAAGTTGTAATGTTTCCAGAGAGAGATGTATTAAATAATAATAATAATAATCTATTCCATTTTTTCCATATACATAATAATATAGGACCTATAGGGGGCTATGTTGCCGGTACATAGGATGGCCCTTACAAACTAAATATATAATTAAATTTATTTAATATATCATTTTACTTCCTTCTTTTTATACTTATACTTTTTGTATTTATTTTATTCTCTTTTCACATTTTTAGTAATAAAACAATTTTTTTAAGAATATTTAGTAAGCTTTATTTACAAGAACAACATTCCCAAGGGTATATATTTTTCATTGTAGTTTCAAATATCTAGAATAATCCCGCTATGGAGATTTGTCATCGCTAGACAGCTTCAGCTGATAGGCTGCCTGATTTGAATCACTCACCGGTTCTTCAGATATAGACAACTGGGGTATACGTCTCTTTCTACAGACATACCTCTATATATGGCGCGAAAGTGACGTGTTGGTCTAGCTTTGACGTCATCAAATGACGCCTAAACTAAGCTATTTAAAATGAGCGCATTTTTTATATTCTTGTTTGCAATTAAAACCAAATGTATATATAAAGAATAAAGTGCACTAATAAAAATTGTCAAATTTTGAATACTGTAATTTGTATCTAGCTTTGCGATATAATTATTACATAGACCGCTCATTTGTGTGAAAACTAGGAGCGGGAGCGACTTTGGTGTCTTCTACACCGATCGGAGTGCACGAGCGCGTTGCCGAAGCTGCACCCGCCGAACCGAGACGAAGAAGACCCGGTCGCAAACCGGTTACCGAGTCGGGATCGGAGGATGAAAACAGCTTATACCATGTCATAAAAAACTGCAAGGGATCTATATTGGTACGTACGACCTTTTAACTGAAAAATAATACACGCATTTTTATCTTTTGTTCTGGAGCTCATTTTGATTTGTGTTCGTGTTCAGCTTTTTAAGAAATAAAATGATTATTAATGTGCGGCGTTCTTATGTTTTGCAGCAAATCTGTGAAGATTGGATAGCGGAATACAAAGCTAATCGCGAAATTTTGATCTTTTATTCTGGAGCTCATTTTGATTTGTGTTCGTGTTCAGCTTTTTAAGAAATAAAATGATTATTAATGTGCGGCGTTCTTACGTTTTGCAGCAAATCTGTGAAGATTGGATAGCGGAATACAAAGCTAATCGCGAAATTTTGATCTTTTATTCTGGAGCTCATTTTGATTTGTGTTCGTGTTCAGCTTTTTAAGAAATAAAATGATTATTAATGGGCGGCGTTCTTATGTTTTGCAGCAAATCTGTGAAGATTGGATAGCGGAATACAAAGCTAACCGCGAAATTTTGATCTTTTATTCTGGAGCTCATTTTGATTTGTGTTCGTGTTCAGCTTTTTAAGAAATAAAATGATTATTAATGGGCGGCGTTCTTACGTTTTGCAGCAAATCTGTGAAGATTGGATAGCGGAATACAAAGCTAATCGCGAAATTTTGATCTTTTATTCTGGAGCTCATTTTGATTTGTGTTCGTGTTCAGCTTTTTAAGAAATAAAATGATTATTAATGTGCGGCGTTCTTATGTTTTGCAGCAAATCTGTGAAGATTGGATAGCGGAATACAAAGCTAACCGCGAAATTTTGATCTTTTATTCTGGAGCTCATTTTGATTTGTGTTCGTGTTCAGCTTTTTAAGAAATAAAATGATTATTAATGGGCGGCGTTCTTACGTTTTGCAGCAAATCTGTGAAGATTGGATAGCGGAATACAAAGCTAATCGCGAAATTTTGATCTTTTATTCTGGAGCTCATTTTGATTTGTGTTCGTGTTCAGCTTTTTAAGAAATAAAATGATTATTAATGTGCGGCGTTCTTATGTTTTGTAGCAAATCTGTGAAGATTGGATAGCGGAATACAAAGCTAACCGCGAAGTAGCCCTGATCCGTTTGATGCAGTTCTTTATCAACGCTTCCGGCTGCAAGGGCCGCATCACCCAGGCCATGCAACAACAAATGGAGCACGTGGCGATCATTCGTAAAATGACTGAAGAATTCGATGAGGTAGAAACATAAAATCTCTAATACACTGCTCGGTACAATAAAAAACTCACTAGAAGTACGTCTTTTGCGATTTTAGTGGCGCTTGAGATAATCGTGCAGTTTCAAAACAAAACTCTCAATTAACAAGAGCAGGGGCTTTAACGAGTCCGATGCATCATATATATTAATACGTTAAGGTTTAAGATGTTTGCTTCCCTTTTTAGAAAAAACCACACAATTTCTCCACATAAATTATATATCATTTTACAGATAATTGCTTGCTCTACTGACATCGACAACTAAAAAATTTATTATTGCTTTTGTTTTTGTAAATTAATTAATTAACAGCAACGCTGATCAACGTCTGCCATCTGACGGCTATAATTTTGAAATCGATCTGTCATCTGACCTTCATATTGTAAATACTGCATACTGCCATCTGACGGCTTTAATTTTGAAACAGCGAGCACGCTAAACAACGTCACAGCAATGCTGCATGATGCCATCTGACGGCTTAGCTCAACGCTTTTGCTAGTTTGCGCCTCTATATGACAATTTTAGTAAAATATTTCTTCGATCTGTCATCTGAGCTTCATATTGTAATACAACAAAAAGAAGAACGTTATAAGCAGTGTGCAAAATTAGAAACGAATTGAATTCCTGCAATCATATTTAAAAAATAATTTTGTAAAGTGATAATTATTATACTTATTTAGTGCGAATAATTCGCACAGGTCACTCTAGTTTAATGGCTCGTGTGCGGTTTGTTTCTATGGCCCTTTCCTTTGCTAGGATCTGGACACAACTATGTATGTGCGCCTTTGTTTCGTGACCGATCTCACATTTCGCTCGCTCGTTTTCTCCCCGGTTCACTACCTGTCCCGAGGCCTGCGTTAAGAAGCGTAGCTTCAGTGATATTGATGTGTAAAATTGTTTTCAGGAAAGCGGCGAATATCCGTTGATAATGACCGGACAGCTGTGGAAGAAGTTTCGTCAGAATTTTTGCGAGTTCGTTCAAACGCTGGTGAAGCAATGTCAGTACTCGATCATATACGATCAATTCTTGATGGACAACATCATATCGCTCTTGACCGGCTTGTCCGATTCGCAAGTCCGTGCCTTCAGGCATACGGCTACACTCGCGGGTAAGTTTCATTTGTTTCGCTTGTATAAAAAAATATTTAGTCAGTTCGATCCCGACAGTAGTGTGTGTATAAAAAAAATTATCAAGTAACGAATAATCGCATATTTTTTTGACTTTCGCATTTGCAAAATTCATTGAGTTCCGACGACAACGGTGTTTTGAAATAGTATATTACGGTGAAGGAAGGTTTTGGTTGAGGATCATAAAATAAGCTTTACCAGTGTTTCGCTAGTGGCCAAAGTTTCGAAAAATTTATTTTCATCTACAATTTTATAGTATATTACACCACGAGGGCGGAAAGTTTGAGATTCTTGCACTGCGCGTCGTGATATCCGAGACGAAACCGAGGGCACCGTGAGACGCATTTCAAACTTTCTGCTCGTGTGGTGTATACTATTTTTCTTTATACCTCGGTCGAAAGTACATGCTTCCGGCATCAATTTTAAGGTTAAAAAGTTTTGCGTGCGTGTAATCCCACCGATGCGTAAATGTTAATTTTCTGCCTTAAAATAAATTCCGGAAGTATGTACTTTCGACCAAGGTATAAAGAAAATACATTTTTCTAATATTGCATTGTAACAACGGAGTGTTTCATAACAATTGTAGCAAACTCTAGCTATTCTATTGTTATTAATTTAGTCTCACGAACTACTATACCGCAGTGAACACTTGTTAATATTCTATCTATATCTATACTAATATACAGGGTGTCCCATTAAGAATGGGACATAGAACAACCGCAGATTCTCCAATTCAAAATAAAACGATTAAGCGAAATATGCTTAGATAAAATGTTACTCGCTCTACCAGTGGCGTACGGCAGGAGTAAGTAATGCTTGTACCCCTTCTAAATCTTACGCCGCTGTCTAAATTTTAATTTTGACTATAATTTTAATTTTTTTGATATTTTCTAAGTCAATAATGTACACTTGTTAGTTTGTTGTAAAGTCATTGGTTTTCGAGATATTCGCAGTTAAAGATAGATAGACATGTACTTTTTATTTGTATTATTATTAATAATATTCATTTTTACAATTTTGTCTTAAAAAAACTGCGAATATCTCGAAACCAATGACTTTACAACAAACTAACAAGTGTACATTATTGACTTAGAAAATATAAAAAAAAATAAAATTATAGTCAAAATTAAAATTTAGACAGCGGCGTAACATTTAGAAGGGGTACAAGCATTACTTACTCCTGCCGTACGCCACTGGTAGAGCGTACTGAACTAATTTTTTTATTGTTAGGTGCATTTTATGATATTTAACAAGTGTGCCGATTTGAGTAAAATTATACGGTGTATTAAAAAAATTATGGACATTAATAATTTTTCAGTTTTCAACTTCAACACCCCGTATTTCGGAAACGAGTAACATTTTATCTAAGCATATTTCGCTTAATCGTTTTATTTTGAATTGGAGAATCTGCGGTTGTTCTATGTCCCATTCTTAATGGGACACCCTGTATAAAGCTGGAGAGTTTGTTTGTTTGGTTGAATGCGCTAATCTCAGGCACTACTGGTTCGAATTGAAAAAAATTTTTTCGTTGGATAATCCATTTATCGAGGTAGGCTGTAGGCTACATAATATCACGCTACGACCAATAGGAGCAGAGCATCAATGAAAAATGTTGCAAAATGTATCTCAAAATTTGTCCGTCCGACAAAAACTTTTGAACGGTAACTCCGATCAACATGAAATTTGGACACAGCATTCATTCATCTCGGTAAACTAAGATGAATGTGTGTACTCATGTCCCTCCCTTCCCCATTCGTTCTTTTGCACCCGGATGAAACCGGGCGGGACCACTAGCACTATACAGGGTGAGTTTTAAGTTGATGCTTTTTTTTTACAGCGTGTAAAAATCAAATAGACGAGCAAATATTTCAAATATTTGTTTTATAAAAACTCAAAAATAAGAGAGAAACAGCCTTTCGAAGTTTAAATAAATTTTATTAAATTTTCTTTAATTTTGAGGTCGGTCCTGGGGTTATATTATGTCACTATGGAAATATGTTATTATTATCAAGTATTCACAGAAATTGTTCGAAGTTGAAAAACAGAACAATACACATACTTGATAATAACAACTTATTTCCATAGTGACATAATATAACCCCAGGACCGACCTCAAAATTAAAGAAAATTTAATAAAATTTATTTAAACTTCGAAAGGCTGTTTCTCTCCTATTTTTGAGTTTTGATAAAAAATCTATTTGAAATATTTGCTCGTCTATTTGATTTTTACACGCTGTAAAAAAAAGCATCAACTTAAAACTCACCCTGTATAGAATTAGAGAAAAGACATTCGGAAACCAATGCAATCACTGTAAATTTTTTTCAGCCATGAAGTTGATGACTGCTCTGGTAGACGTCGCTTTAACCGTCAGCGTCAACCAAGACAATACGCAGCGCCAGTACGAAGCGGAACGACAGAAAGCCAGAGACAAGAGAGCGAGCGATCGGCTCGAATCGCTCATGCACAAAAGACAGGAGCTCGAGGAGAACATCGACGAAATCAAGAACATGCTCACGTACATGTTTAAGTCGGTCTTTGTGCACAGATACAGGTAAGCGGAACTATAATAAACGTCCGAACAATTGGGCTTTTAAATGAAATTTTTTTTGTCATAAATGGAAAGATCGTATATAAGTTTTATAATAAAACTATTTTTCTTTTTTTTATTTTCGTTATAATTTAAAAGTTATATCAAATTAAAAATAAATTTTTGTACCCAGTTCCGAGAACGCGTCGACATTTCCCGAACATAATGTGACGTCATAATGTTTTAGTCAATACACATGAAGAAGCCATTGATAGTATACTGCGTGTATACATTTTACCATTCTGACGTCACAACTGTCAAAAACAATTTTAGTGCGTTTGCAGTCACGTGATTTTTTTTAATATTTTATCAATTTTAAATTGCTTATAATTAATTTAAAAAAAGTTTTTTGAAAGTTTTTCGCATCGATTATCAATATTATTTATAATAAAGTTTTAAAATACAATAAAAAAATCGATAATTATTTTTTTTTCAAAAGCCTAATTGGATATTCAACATTTAAATCAGCGAAGTCCACCGGTTCTAGAGTTCATTTTATTAATAGGACGGAATAACAGGATCAGATGACCGAATATTTTCTGATCCTGTTATTCTGTACATCAAACCTATTGGTTTGTCAACCGTGCTGTAATCCGACAAACGTTTTGCAAGACAGTGTCGGATGATCGAATTTGTGTCACCTTATTTTTGAAATTCACTAATTAACCGTCTAAAATGTTGCCTCGTGCGCCTATGCCCTGTTGCTCAGAGATTGCCGATATCGACGACATCACCTAGGCCAGGGGTCGGCAACCTGCGGCTCTTTTGATGTAAAGTTGCGGCTCTCCAGTTCCATACGCAAAAAATAATTATTTTATTATATAAACCCTTAAAAATCGTCCAATCGATCCATGATTGAGTAACCGTGTCTGTCTCTCAGCCATTTCCACTCGCGTCTCACCCGCACCGCTCCCTTCGCGACGTGTCATCCTCGGATATATATATTATACCTGTATGAGCAAATACTATAATACTGAAACGAAAATGTTTAGAGACTCTTTAAAAACTGGGAAATTTTGTAAATTGTAACTTTTGGCTCTTCCGTCTCAAAAGGTTGCCAACCCCTGACCTAGTGACTTTAATTTCTTTCGTGTTGTCTCATGTGCAGACGAACTAACGCGCGTACCTAAATACACGCAGTTATTTTTTTAAATTTTTTATAGAGACACACTTCCTGAAATCAGAGCGATTTCTATGACAGAAATTGGCATATGGATGCAGAAGTTCCATACAAATTTCCTGGATGACTCCTATTTGAAATACATCGGCTGGACGCTTCACGATAAGGTATTTTAACTTGCGTATTTAGAGTTATTCGATCGTTCGAATAGTGTCCGGATAAAAATCTCAAAATTTTAATGTTATCTATACCTTCCTGCTTGGAAGTAAACGTTACAAACAGCCTTTATGTATGTGTCTACAGTTCAACGTGTCTAGAAGTTTCACTTACGCGCGGTCTCGTTTTTTTTTTTTACACCTTACAGGTCGGCGAAGTGCGTTTGCGCTGTCTTCAAGCGCTGCAGCCGCTTTACGCTTCGGAAGAACTAAAAGGAAAGCTGGAACTGTTCACCAACAAATTCAAGGATCGTATCGTAGCGATGACGCTCGACAAGGAATACGACGTCGCCGTTCAAGCTGTCAAACTCGTGATCAGTATTCACAAGTAAGTAACACTTAAGGCCGCTGCACACGAGGCTAGGAGCTCTGCTAGCCGGTAGGCTGGGTACGAAGCTAGAAATGACGTCACTGCGGGCTGCCTTGGTACGAAGCTAGAAATGACGTCACTGCGGGCTGCCTTGCTAGCTCAGAAGATAGGTTTTAAAATTAGAACAGGGGCTATTTTCCCTGCTAGATTTGTTGCTAGGTATGAGCAAGAACCAATCAGGAAGCAGTATCTTCACGTGGGCACTTGAACACCCACATGGCGTCATTCTGCCAGACAACAGCCACGTTTTGCTCTGTGTTTATATTCGAACTGTCACTGCGCGCGCACCAGATCTAGCCACAAAACACGCTTAAGAAATAGTCTCGTGTGAAGCAGAAAGAAAACCAGCGCTAGAAAACTAGTAGGCAAATCTAGCAAGGAATCTAGCAGCGTTTCTAGCCTCGTGTGCAAATGGCCTTTATATAACGCATTCGCGTGTATGGATCTTTAACCAGAAGACCTAGCTTCCTATGGTTGCTGTGTTTCGAGATGGACCGTTTTCTGGCGCACGCGAGACAGCGCTGTTATCACTACCTGGGAAAAACTTCGGTTCTTTCCGCCTGTTTTCGCCATAGTTACCAAAGTTGTTTAACTTCACGGACACTGCACACGTGTATGCGTTACCCGGTAGCTGACGCCATATTGGTTCGTGCGACAGATATTGATCCACTGCTACGGATGAGCTGGGCCTCCTGGCTACATACTTTGTGGGATCGGGATACTATGGCGGCGGGAATGTCCTCAATTTTGGAGACGCAGAGTTGCAGAAAGCATTCGTTAGAAAATTTGGTTTAATAATGAACTTAGTCGTATCAGTCGGTTTGTGTATCGGAGACAATTTTGTGCATGCCTAGCGGCAGATTTTTTTTTACACACATAGACGCTGTTGAGCGTCTATAATCTGCAATCTCTCTCTCTCGGTTTGAATATTTTCACTCGAAATATCCCATCACTAAATTAAATGCAAAACTGCAAGATCGGTGTTGCTGTGGTTTATTTATCCTTGCCCTAAGAACAACTTTTTATTTATCCTTGCCCTAAGAACAACTTCTTCTAAAATTCATATTAAGAAGGTTTACGAAGATAATGAAAAAAATCTGAAATAAAGTTTTTTTAATAGATTTTTTTATGACAAAATTTTCTGTAAAAAATCCAAAATCATTAGAAGATTTATAAAGTTAAAAATTAAAGAAAACTTTTACATGTATATGGAAAATATGTCAACCTAGCATGCAAACGGTACTATTTAATTTTTTGCAAATAACCAAATAATGTCAGCAGTTCCGAAAACTAACTATGTAAAGCATCGATGTCTTACGCATATTTTAATATTTTTTTCAATTTAATTAGGAGACTTTTAATCAATAAAATAAAAATATTAAACCTTAGCACTTTTCGATTTTGGACTTTTATTCTTGACAGTTTTAACAATTTTAACTGAATTTTCAACTTTTTAATGATTTAATTATAATTTTTATTACTTCTAATTTCTTTTTTTAATTATTTACTGCAAAAAATATGTAAAATACAGATATTTACATAAATTTATTTTTTCTAACCTAACTTTGTACAAAAAATTCAAAAGTTAGTCCATTAAGTAAAATACTGAAATAATTAATCAATATTAAAAAAAATTATTAATTTATGCCTTTATGACAGTAATTTATTGGTATCATCGACTTATAACCTTTTGTAAAAATGTATTATGAAAAAGTTCCCATTTACTTTTGATTGGGACTGTAACGCATCAACCTCCTTAAATACATCCAGGACCGCATCTATGTACAAAAATTTGTAGAAATGTCGTACGGTATGACAAATAGTTTGTATTTTTCAGACACCATAACGAAATCCTATCGGACAAGGATTGCGAGCACGTTTACGAATTGGTTTATTCATCGCATCGTGCCGTCGCGCAGGCCGCCGGTGAGTTCTTAAACGAACGACTGTTCCAGCCGACCGGAACCGATCCTGGTAAAACCAAACGTGGCAAGAGACGTCTGCCAAACACGCCGTTCATCATCGATTTGGTTCAATTCTTTATCGAATCTGAGGTGAGTTCTCGTGTAAAAAATAAAAATGTGTGGTTTTAACGTTTTTAAAAAGCAAGTTGAAAATAAAACCTGCCAGATAAGCGAACATTTCGTTCTTCAGTCATCGGTGACTGCCAAATATTAGGTATAATACTCGCCACGGATCTAAAAGGTTCGGAACTTAGTCACAAACAGCGTCGCAAAGGCACATTTTAGAGCCGTTGAGACTCCCACCACCTCCCAGCTACCTGCATGGAACGTGCGCTCGTCGGTGATTGGCCGTGATCGCTCGTTGCCTTTGTCACTTGTCGCTTTCCTGCTTTAAAGTACAGTCGAGTACGCTATTGTCAACTTGTTATTGTTATTTTAGTTTTGTTGAGTTGCGAGTTTGGAGTTTTTCAACAGACTGTACAAGCGCAAGCCCGCATTCGCATCTAACTTCGGAGCCTTTTAGATTCGTGGCGCGTATTATATACAGTGTGTTTAAATAGTTTTTTGTTCAACTCGAGATTTACTATTGGAAACTGCTGAGAGATATTTTTTTGTACTTCAAACTCAACCGGAAGTATACATGTATTTTTTTTTCAATTGGCAACACTTTTTACATTTTCAAAATCCTCATTTTGTTCTCTATAAATTCATATAAAATTTGCATAAGGTTACATAAGAAAAAAAAAGACGGGTTGCACTCCGGGAGTGCCGCAAAAGTGAAAACTTGAATATTAACGTCTTAATTTTTTGCATTTAGAAGCATTGTTTATTTATTGGCAACACTTGTAAATAAAATGGTTTGTATCATAGATTGCATTTTTATGTACGATATTTCAACGCTAGATGTCTAACGTTGTATAAAAAACACTTGTAAATAAAATGGTTTGTATCATAGATTGCATTTTTATGTACGATATTTCAACGCTAGATGTCTAACGTTGTATAAAAACACTTGTAAATAAAATGGTTTGTATCATAGATTGCATTTTTATGTACGATATTTCAACGCTAGATGTCTAACGTTGTATAAAAAGTATCTGGCAATTACTATTACTTAGAGAGTCTCACCCAGTTCTTACTTTTCCTGACGCGAGTTTAACATTTTTTACCCATTACAAAAAAAGTGTACAGCGCCGCTAAAGAAGTTTTCATTTCAAAAATTTCGAGATAAAACGTTATCAATTAAAGGTCCTCCGTTATTTCGATTAAAATTTCAGTTGCACGAACACGGAGCTTACTTGGTCGATTCGTTGATCGATTCAAACCCGATGATGAAAGATTGGGAATGCATGACGGACCTGCTACTGGAAGACACGGGGCCGACCGAGGAGCCGCTCGACAATCGTCAGGAAACCAGTTTGATCGACATAATGGTGTGCTGCGTGCGACAGGCTGCCACCGGAGAAGCTCCTGTCGGCAGAGGACCGAACCGGAAGGTTCATTCCATGAAAGAAATAAAGCAGGCCAGCGACGATAAACAAAAACTCACCGAACATTTCATACAGACGTTGCCGCTGCTGCTGGATAAATACCAAGCTGACCACGAAAAACTGACGAACCTGCTGACGATTCCCCAATATTTTGATCTCGAAATTTATACCACCAGCCGTCAAGAAAGCGTAAGTTTTTTTAATTGATATTAAGGTGTAGTTTGGTAGCCAAATGACTTAAACTTTACCCTTCATTTTTTTATATTTATTCAAAAGATTATAATTAAAGACACCTACAGAAAAAGAATCAGATTTTTTTACCACACCGTTTAAGAGATATAATTAATTAAAGTTATGCAAAAATGCACGAGCCCTTATGAGTGTCCTTGTTCAATAACTCCGGAAATTGAGGGTTTGTAAAAAATTGACAAACTTGACCCCACCAAAAAAACTTTTTAATGGATAGAACGATGTCTGAAATACACACTGCAAAAATTTCAGAATAATTTACCACGTACTTTTGATTTTATTAATTTTTTAATACTGACATGTCGCCTCTATCTGTGTTGTTGTAGTGACAGTGACTAGTGACAGCTGAGTACTAATCAATTAATATTTTATTAATTACATTACTATAATTATTTAATTATAATTCGCATCAAATAAATTTTTATGTGAATTTCTATTAATTATTATAGCATGATTTGGGTAATTATTTGAGGAACAAAAAAAAAAGTCATTTATTTGACTTGGGATTGCGGCTCCCAAACTACCTTAAACTGTTTTTTTGTTCTAAGATACACTGCTGTTCTAACCTAAAAACTATGTCTGTCTATCTGTTACGCTTTCATGGCCAAACCGCTGGACCGATTGTGATGAAATTTAATATGGAGATAGTTTAAACTCTGGGGAAGGACATAAATTACTTTTTTTCAAAAATTAACCCCCAAGGGTGTTAAATGCCTTCTCACAAATTAAGGTTAAAAGTGGATGTTCCGGTACTTTTAATTCGAAATCTTTATGCATCCAAATTTTATGATGGTTCAGGTTTACAAGTTTCTGATCTGGGTCAAAATATAGTTTTATAATTATTGGAAAATCTAAAGGAGACAGTCTTTTAATAATACGAATACCGATTATACCGACGGATTTGCCTTTTCAATTTAAACGATTACATTGTTCATTAAAAACTGCTTTCGGAATAACTATAAACAAAGCCCAAGGGCAAACACTCAAGATAGCTGGCATTCATTTAGAAAAACCATGTTTTCCGCACGGCCAGCTGTATGTGGCTTGCTCACATGTATCGAAAACACAAAATCTTTGTTTTTGCAAAAGACTGTAAAACAAATTGCTTATAGGGCCGTCTTAAATTATGATTATTTTTAATGAATTATATCAATTGTACACGCTTATTCCACGCGGACGAAGTCGCGGATAAAAGCTAGCGCCCGTAAGTGGAAGACGACAAATGACTGTCTCTATCGAGAAATCAGGCTTCGTTGTAAGAAGTATTGGTTTTAAGGACTAATATTTACTTTATAGAGCGTTTTGTCTGTCTTTGTAGTGTTTAGAGGAGCTGTTAAAGAAGTTAATACACATAATAGAAAAGCAACAAGAGATCGAAGTACTCGAAACAACTGCCAAGACGCTGGAGTTCCTGTGTTCGCACGGTCAGGCGATTTTCACGAACTGTGACGTCATGCGCAATCGCATCATCGACAACATCGTCGTCAAATTCCAGAAAGCTCGGAGCGAATGGCGCCTTGCCGTTACAAAAGAAAGTGTGAGTTCTTGTTGTGCTAAAAAATCTCTTATGAGATCATAATCAAATATACAACTATTGACAAGGTTTAACAATTCATTGCATAAATAATTTAATTTTTTATTTTCTTTTCGTATTACAGTAGTACCTCGACATACGAGTTTAATTCATTTCGCAACCTTACTCGTTGTTATCTCTTTTTTTTAGAACGAAGAGCCAACCGAAGATGAAATCTTCGCTATTACTTCAAGTCTGAAAAAAGTGTCCATTTTCTACGCCTGCCACGACTTGAATAAGTGGGACTTATGGGAGTCGTTGTTCATGGAGATTGACAACAGAGGCTCGCTGAACTTGCCTTCGGAGGTACGAACAGGGCGTTAAAGTACCTTTTTTTATATCAATTTTATTGTTTTATATCAGAATTACTGAACTCATTTGAATGCGGTTTTTACTATTCGATATCTCATTTTTTTGTTACTAGTTATTAGTAATAATAATAATAATGTTTATTCAACACGCGTGAGTAATATATAATTTCGGGGCCCTGCTAAATTCGGGAGAAATAATAAATTACTTCATGTTGACGCGTAGAGTGCTAATAATGAGTCGAAACTGTACGATAATGTATTACTGCATAATTTCTGAACCAATAGGAACGCGGTAGCGAGCCGAAACTGTACGGTAATGAATTATTACTGCATAGTTTCTGGATCGATAGGAACGCGGTAGCGATTTGTATATATGAAAACAGCATCGCAATTCAGCGAAAGTCAGGGCCATCTTGTGTGCATCGAGGGCGGTGGGTACGTCAATCAATGAAGTGATTTATTATTTTTCCCTCTTTTATCAGGGCCCCGATTACATATTACTCGTGCTAATTGAATAAAATATTATGTGCGACCATTGATCGAAGGAGAATGTTCCACTCGCGTGTTACCGCACTCGCTACGCTCGTGCGGCAAATTTCACGCTCATGGAATCTTCTCCTTCTCTCACTAGTCGCACAATATACTATTATTGGTTAAAGACCAAAAGGTATGAGTTCAGCTAGAAGCTGTTTTACAACTTAACCTTATATACATGCATGAGTACATGATTTATAATTTAGAAATTATGTCGTTAGATGGCAGCGCGTAACGCTATCGTGTGAAAGCATTGAATTATAACACGGACTTTGTTGAAGCAGCCCCAGATCTACGATTTTTTCGAACCGGGGCAAAACCTTGATAGTGGCGTCCCCTCCCTTCATTGTTTGAGAAAAACTGTTAAAACTGCCAATGAGTAGCATTTTTGAGACCATTTGTTAAAATAATAATCCTTTAATAAATTTACTTTTTATTATCTAATAACTAATAACTTTCATTTGTGACATATTATATTAAGATTCGATTACTTGATAAAAACCTATGAGATTGTAGGAAAAGAGGCTTCATTTGTTCGATATTTCGAATTCTTGTCTCAAGGATTTGGCGCCCCCAATAAACTGCCGCCCGGGGCAAGTGCCCCGGTTTGCCCCTCCTTAGATCCGGGGCTGTGTTGAAGGCGACATCTAGATGACAGGGCCAAGTTTAGTTACTAGAATTTCGCATAAATTTATGTTTCGCATCCGCCAAGCATCCCACAATGGCTCACGTTTTCAAACTGTGTATACACATATTTAAATAATTTATTTATACAATTTCCACTTCAAAACAACGGTTTTTACGCATATTGATCAAAATTTAGCTTGAAAAATGATCTTTTTCTATCTCGATCAATCATTTGTTTTTGTGTAAGTACACTCTAAATGTATTGAATACGACAGTAGAGTGCTCCTGATGTATAATACGCGCCACGGATCTAAAAGGTTTGGTAGTTAGTCACGAACAGCGTCGCAAAGGCACAATTTAGAGCCGTTGAGACTCCCACCACCTCCCAGCTACCTGCACGGAACGTGCGCTCGTCGGTGATTGGCCGTGATCGCTCGTTGCCTTTGTCACTTGTCGCTTTCCTGCTTTAAAGTACAGTCGAGTACGCTATTGTCAAGTCGTTATTGTTATTTTAGTTTTGGTTGAGTTGCGAGTTTGTAGTTCTTCAACAGACTGTACAAGAGCAAGCCCGCGTTCGCATCTAACTTCCGAGCCTTTTAGATTCGTGGCGCGTATTGTAATTATCTGACAATGTATTCCGATTTCGAATTTCGGCTTTTTCACTCGGTATTGCCGATAGGCATAGTCACATTAGACGCTGATCGCCTCAGTTTTCGAGCGTCCATAATCCGCAATCTGTCTCTCTCTTACCTGTGTGATTGGAAAACGTTTCAGGCCTTAAAGTATTGCATATCGAGCTGCTTCTATTCGATAGCTTGGGGCTTGTCGCATTTGGAAAATTTACTGGAAAGCGGAAAAGGCGAGAAGGAAGTGGACGAACTGTCCGACCGCTTACGGGCTTTTATGGCATCGACCAGCAACATCGTCAACCGATCAAACGACCCGGTTCTCCGGGAAGAGGTATTTAAATTATTGTTTTGATCACTTGTTTAATTCAGTCTTGTTACTGGACTATTCTGTTACCGTTCTCAGACAACTTGGAACAGAGCTTATATTGTATCAATATGTACCTGACTGCTAAGTGAAACTTTTATTCTATCGCCCCGAATTTTTCTGGCCGTCTGTTGCATGTCGCATTACAGGCGGCCGCGGAGTAGGGGTAAAGTGAAAGGCGTTCGGAGTAGGCGCTCGGTAGAGCAGCCAAGGCCAATATGGCGGCGCCCATAGTTAGCTGTCAGCTGACCGTGTAGTATGTATAACACATAGTCAGTCTGTCATGCGGGCAAGTGCTGTACAGTGTTTACATGTTTTTATTCGTGTATTCATGTGAATATTGTTGTTTATAATTAAACGTGATGGATAAGTGTCTACAATCCAATAAAAGTTTCACTTGCGTCGTGGTTTCTTAAAACCACACAACTGTTTTTTTATCTTGTTTATGTTTGAATATTTTGAATAGAAGTTAATTTAAATTCCAAACCAGTGATTCCCAAAGTGGTCTATATCGACCCCCAGGGGTCGACGACAACTTGCAAGGGGTCCAAGTCAGCGGGAAAAAAAATTGGGGGTCCATGAAATGAAAATGGGGGTCAACGATAGTGAATCTCCTAACAAAAAAAGAAACAAACTGGACATCGTTAACCGAAGAGATTTAAGATTAAATCTAACTAAATTGATGCCAAATGTTGAAAATTTATTATTAAAGCATCAGGTTCATCCCTCACACTAAAATCATTTATTTTTTGCTTAGTTATTTTATGTAACAGAAAGTAAATTTTAATTTGATTCGTTTAATTTGAATCTAATTAATAAATGTATAAAACTAAACATTTCACACTACATTTCACTACCGTTATAAATTTAAATCGTTCAAAGTGAGTAGCACTATACCGGTTGTCAAAAATACATTTGAAATTAATGAATTTGCAAAAAATCAATATCAGATAAGCAGGGGGTCTACCCAAAACCGAAAAACATGGCAAGTGGTTGTTATGTCCACAGTTAATAATTTAATGAAACAGAACATAAATTAAACTCAACTTTATTCTTTCAATTTCAAATACTTATACAATGTTTTATCTTTTTACAATAATTTAGAAATACTGTCGAATCAAATTCAGTTACCTAAGATTACTATGATCTAAGGAATTACATAATTTATAATTTTACTTTAAAATTAAAGGTGGATATACATTATACATAATAGTGGTCTACGAGACAAAAAAGTTTGGGAACCTCTGTTCTAAACCATATTTAAAATTTATTTGTATAGATAACTCCTTTAAGAGTATTCGTCCCTGCAAACACCCCCTGCACCCTTCATCTCAAATCTTTTCCCCTCGCCTAAAAACGGTTCGCGCTCTCCCGACGCTATTTTTAAAGCTAGAGGGTTCTGGTAAACGCCAAATGAAAGACAAAGAATCAGACTACAGATCCTTCAGGCGAATTTTTTGAAAAAAAATTCCTGAAAAAACTTACAACCTTTTGAAAAAAATAACAAGTTACGTAATATTTCACACGTAGGCGAAACTGTTTTTCAAAAAATTCGCCTGAAGGATCTGTAGTCTGATTCTTTGTCTTTCATTCGGCGTTTACCAGAACCCTCTAGCTTTAAAAATAGCGTCGGGAGAGCGCGAACCGTTTTTAGGCGAGGTGAAAAGATTTGAGATGAAGGGTGCAGGGGGTGTTTGCAGGGACGAATACTCTTAAGAACGCTTTTTCTATTGCTTTGTAAGCAATTAATATTACTCGCAAGATCACCTGTGTTTTAATTATTTCGAGTTATCTGTGCTGTAATTTTATCAGTTTCGGTAACGGGCTTTTGTTTTTTTTATTTCCTTTTTTCAGGCGTACGTCTCAATTTGCGATATGCTGGTGTTCTTCTGCGATCAGCTGAGCTCCGGACCGAACTATCTCCTCAGCACTTTGGTGTACGAACCGTCCGTCGAAATGCAGAAAATGTTGAACGAGTTCGTTCAAGAATACGTGTTCATACAAGAACAGGACGGTGAGTTGATTTGCTGTTGTAATGAAAAAGGTAGCGGGTCTTTGAATTGACCTTGGGCCGAGTTTTATAGGAGGCGGGATGAGTAATATTTGATCATATCGGGATTTATAGTATGAAATATAATAACATAATAAAAATCAATGAAATTTGCTTACCAGTTATAATTTATTCATAAACTCGTATTTATGCGATTTAGAGAACAGATATTTTTACATCAAAGTCACAGTTTATAACTTAGTTAATTTTGCACACTGCTTATAACGTTCTTCTTTTTGTTGTACAGTAGAGACGCGATAATCCGGACTAATTAAAACACAGCTGATCCGGATTATCAAAATGTCCGGATTACTGGATGTAATTTTAATTATCAAGAAAACAAACTAAAATGCTCATATTTTGCGGCTAACTGTTTATTTGAGGCTCCCTTTTTTAATTTGTCAAGAATTTCGTTTTTTACTTGCAGTGATAAAGTAACGTGTGATCGTTTACGTGGTGCCATAGTGCGTTCTCTATGTATTTCTATCTGAGTTTGACAACGACTACATACATACTGAAACCTCCTAACTTCTCTCACTTCTCCGGCAACAAATATGTATGTAACTGTTTGTAACACACCGCCGGCCAATAGTGTTGACGCAAATAGTGCCGGTACAGCTACTCAATAACTAAGTATCATGATCCGGATTACTGAAACTGGAAAAATCCGGACTACAATGTACATAATACTATCAAACGACTGTCCGAATTACCAAAGAATCCGGATTATGAAGGTTCGGATTAACGCGTCTCTACTGTATTACAATATGAAGCTCAGATGACAGATCGAAGAAATATTTTGGGTAGAGTTCCGTATAGGGGACACCCCCGATCGGGATGAAATTTTGGGTATTTGTTAGTCTTGGTGTAACATAAAAAACCCCAAAGGGATTTTTGGCGCAAAGGGGTATGCGAATTGTCTCGCAGTGAAACGGGAAGGGGCAAATGTGGAGTTTTTAAAAAAACAATTCCGGGGTGAACGATAAACGGGTATGCGAATTGTAATTCTGTGGTGAACTAATTTTTTTCATAAATCCGCCGTAAAATGGAACTTTTTGAGACCGAGATCATTGAAATTCAAAACTTTAAACCCTCGTAAAAAATTTCAGGGGCATTTGCGCCAAAAATCCCGTTGGGGTTTTTCATCATTTATGTTGGTAAACACGTAAAAAAATTTTGGTCCAAATCGGAGGTGTCCCCTAATCGGAACTATGTCCAATATTTTACTAAAATTGTCATATAGAGGCGCAAGTAGCAAAAGCGTTGAGCTAAGCCGTCAGATGGCATCATGCAGCATTGCTGTAACATTGTTCAGCGTTGCCCGTTAGATGGCAGTATGCAGTATTTACAATATGAAGATCAGATGACAGATCGAAGCGTTGACGTTGTTTCAAAATTATAGCCGTCAGATGGCAGACGTTTTTTAGCGTTGCTGTTAATTAATTAATTTACAAAAACAAAAGCAATAATAAATTTTTTAGTTGTCGATGTCAGTAGAGCAAGCAATTATCTGTAAAATGATATATAATTTATGTGGTTTTTTCTAAAAAGGGAGGCAAACATCTTTAACCTTAACGTATTAATTAATATTATGAATTTTTCTATACAATCCAATAATCCGGCACCCCATAGTTTTTAACCATGCCGGATTAGCGAGAATGTACTATGTACATGAGTTCTACTGTACTTTATAAATAAATAGATTACATAAACTAAGATCTGACTACGTAAAAGAAGAAAACGATCCTCTTTGGGAGCTCTGAACGTTTGTATTTTGATTTCCAGACGAACACGACGAACGCAAGATAGAAGAGTTACACAAAAGAAGAAACTTTTTGGCGGCGTTCTGCAAACTGGTCGTATATAACATAATTCCCACGCAAGCGGCTGCCCATATCTTCAAACACTACGTTAAGGTACGTTTAGATCAGTGTTTCCCAACGTAGGGCCCACGCCCCACAGGGGAGCAATTCGAAAATGGACTCCGGGCTATTTAAATGCAATGCTAGATAGAATTGTTATTTCTATTAAGCATTTCTTATTAAGCATACAAGAGGTTCGTTGCAAGCAGCCTCGAACGGTAATGAAACCGTACACAGTCTTGTCACTGCGCAAGACTAATTTGCGCACTAGCTCAAAAATCGATTCTGCGCAAGACAGTCTTGCGCAGTAACAAGACTGTGTACGATTTTGTTACCGTTCACGGCTGCTTGGAACGAACTTAGTATGTAAACGCGTAAGGTGCACATTGGGAAAAAATACTTGGATCAGAGTTAGCCATGACTGCATTAATTGTTATTTCTATTGAATTATCGTGGTAATCTTGAGGATTTCTATTTTATTTTGATTTATTTTTATTTTACTTGGCTTTTTTAATAATAAACAGCTCTTATAAATCATTATTTTAATTGTTTTGTACAAAAATAAAACAAAAAAACAACTCCATCTGTTTGGAAACATTTCATTCAAAAATTGTCTGACTGGTATGGCGTATGCGCGTTGGTAAATCAGTGACCCAATGTCTTTAGGTTCAACGCGAATAGGCGGAGATATTTGATCTCGCACTATATATCTAAGTATTTTTGGGAATTTAATGTCCCATTAATAAAAAAAGTCCGATTATGTTGTAATCGTTTGAATATTTTCTTCGGTAGTATACACATTCATTTTGCAAAAGAATATATTATCTGTCAAATTGAAAAACAAAATTTCAAGGCTCACTCTGATCCAGTCATTTTTTCCCAATGTTTATTTCCCTATGTGCACTTTACGTGTTTACATACTGTATATTTACAACATTTAATATAATTGTACAATCGTTACACGTCGACACAAGCAAATAAAAATTTATGAATTAAATACTCTTCCACAGAATAGAAGCAATTATCCGTTAGCAATTGTTTGACGTATTTTTAAAATTTGGTAGATTACACTGTTTTATTGATGCAGGTAGTTTGTTATACAGTTTTTTTAAAGCATAATAGTCCGGGGCGGAGGGTGATCTCGTCGATCGATGGTCCGGATGACGATATTTTCGTTTTTAATTTAAACGTCGTATTTCAGTATTACAACGACTACGGCGACATAATCAAGACGACGCTGGGAAAGGCGAGGGAAATCAACAAGACGAACTGCGCGATGACGATGTGCCTGAGTCTTCAGATGCTGTTCCAAGCCATTCAGCAAATAACGCCGCGGGTTAATTCGCACGAAGACTTCACATCGCTCAAGGTAACTTTTTTTAACTACCCGCTTAAAAAAAAAAAAAAAAATTTTTTTTTTTTTTTTCAAAAATCGGGAAGTTATTGGTTTCACCCCGATTTTCGAAAATCGAGATTTCGCCAGATCTCGACGTTTTGAGGTCCTAGGAAGCTATTGAAACTATTTTGGCGATGATGTCCGAAGGGCTGTGTGTGTGTGTATATGTATCTTTTGAACGGAGTGTCCGACTGAAACGCGGTTTGCGGCATCTGACGTGATCGTGGTGAACTTAGACTTCCTGAAAATTTGAAACGATTCGGCCCAAAAAATTTTGAGAAATCTTAAAAAAACAAGTTTCAAAAATTTTTTTAAATTTGTTTTTGTAAAATATTTTCTAAACTACTAAACCGATTAATTCCAAAATCTAATCAGCTCTTCTCCTTAACAAACTGCGTCGATTTCCGCAAACCGCATCAAAATCGGTTCATTTGTTCATGAGATATCGTGAACGAAAATTTCGTAACAAAGTGTTTTTTTTTTTTTTTGAGCACGAAGAGCTAAAAAATAAACTTCTTGTTATATTTTATATATTTTTGAGCGTTTTGAACTCGAAAATAGCGGGAAGTTACAGGGATAGCCTGCAGGGTCAAACTTCTTTTCAAATTTTTTATTACTGTATTGCAGCGGTCACCAAATAATAATAATAATAATATTTCCCTTTATTTGATACATCTAGAGATAAGAAATAGTGTCAAAGTCAAATATAATTAAGTGGGATTTCCAAAAAATTCATCTAGACAGTAAAACACCTGTTCAATTAAATAGAGCTTTAGAGAACTTTTAAATTTATTGTAACTTTCAATCTGTCGTATATCAGAAGGTAAGTTATTGTATATCCTTTGACATACATGTCTAGACCCCTTACTGCCTACTGTAGTACTGAAAGACTGAATGAAAATATTTTCAGTTCGCCTGGTATTATATGAATGTACAGTAGAGGTCAAAGTAAATAAAGAGATATTCTTTTTGACAAATAATGCGCACTGTAAAATAAAAAGCGATGGTAGAGTCAAAATTCTATAGAACTTGAAAAGCCCTCTACAATGCTCCAATCGCCCAACCCCACTCAGAATCCTTACAACCTTTTTTTGCAACCTAAAAACTCGTATTGCTGACGTCGACTTTCCCCAAAATATGATGCCGTAATTAAGTCTGGATTGGAAATTTCCAAAGTACGCCTGCATAATAACATCAATACTTACATATGTCTTGAGCTTCTTAATTAAATAGCGTTTAACAGTACTAAACTTTATGATTGTTTGTGACAGGAACTGGCCAAACGGTTCGCTTTGTCGTTCGGTTTGGATGCGGTTAAGAACCGTGAAGCGATAACCGCACTGCACCGTGCAGGTATCATGTTCGCTGTTCGAACTCCGGAAGGCGTAGACGATCCGACCGGACCGCCGCCGAATTTGGCTTTCCTCGAAATACTCACCGAATTCACCAATAAGCTGCTCAAACAAGACAAAAAAGTTGTGTAAGTATTAAAAATTTCAATTAGTTTATCGACACTTATATTGTAAAGAGGTAAAGTTTGTAAGTTTGGATGTAGGAGGTAATCTCCGAAACTACTCATCCGATTTCAAATATTTTTCACCAACACTTAGAATGGACCTTCAGGATGGACATAGGCTATATATTATCGAGTTAAAATAAAAGCGCTTTTGGAGACCAGTTTTGTAACGTAAGTCGACGAAGAAATGGCGACAATCTACAAATTCGGTCGAAGCCGAACCGGGTCGCTTGTATTGAATAAATTGATGACGAATTCAGACTAAATTATAATATACATATTCACGAACTCGTGTATTTTCAACACCATCTATTGCTACCCGGGTGAAACCGGGCGGGACTGATAGTAATACAGTATGTAAACACGTAAGGTACACATACGGAAATTAACATTGGGAAAAAATGACTGGATCAGAATGAGCCTTGAAATCTTGTTTTTCAATTTGACAGATAATATTCTTTTGCAAAATGAATGTGTATACTACCGAAGAAAATATTCAAATGATTACAACATAATCGGACTTTTTTTATTAATGGGACATTAAATTCTCAAAAATACTTAAATATGGTGCGAGATCAAATATCTCCGCCTATTCGTGTCGAACCTAAAGACATTGGGTCACTGATTTACCAACGCGCATACGTCATACCAGTCAGACAATAAACAACTCCATCTGTTTGGAAACATTAATTCATTCAAAAATTATTTTTGAATGAATTAATGTTTCCAAACAGATGGAGTTGTTTTTTTGTTTTATTTTTGTACAAAAAAATTAAAATAATGATTTATAAGAGCTTTTTATTATTAAAGAAGCCAAGTAAAATAAAAATAAATCACAATAAAATAGAAATCCTCAAGATTACCACAATAATTCAATAGAAATAATAATTAATGCAGTCATGGCTAACTCTGATCCAAGTATTTTTTACCAATGCTAATTTCTCTATGTGCACCTTACGCGTTTACATACTGTATATATATTTTTTTTAAATATTACTTTAGAGTAGTCCCGTTTTTTGCGGGAAATAGCATTCGTACAACGATTTATGAGTCACTAGTAATTAGACTATATCTTCACTTGGTTCTAAAATTTTTTTTCTTTTTTAGGTTAAATTTCCTAGATAAACGTCTGCAAGCCGGCATGCCGTCGAGTCGTGGAGAAGATTGGCAGCCATTGCTACAATATCGTAATTCACTTGTTCATGGCGAATCAGATCAACTGCCCGTTCATTCCAAGCGAGCTTACGGTCGCAAAAAGAAAGATTTGGGTAAGTTCGTAGCTATAAAATATTGTTTGTTATGGACCCTCGACAACAGAGCTCGTAGTCAGTACCCTAAAAATACTTTTCAAAATAATTTTCAGGGCAATAAAAATTGATTAAAAAAATAAATCGAATTAGTCTGCCACCGGTTTGGCATTTTCTATTGTATTGTTATTTGTTAAATTTACTAATAAAGTTTTAGCGGCGATGTCCAGTAGATTTTTGTATGGTGTAAGCTCACACTATTGAGATTTGACATAAAACAATACGACATCGAATGACAGAAATTTAAACTATAAACAAATTGCATCTTACATGCTGTTAGTATTAATGTGTATATGAAAAATGGCGAATTCGACATTACAATTGGCGTAAACTCCGCCCATTTGTAAGATCCCAATACAATAACAAACTTATCGAAAGTTTTGGGTATTTTTCAAAACACTCCCGGGTACTTTCGATCTGACTACGGTTATATAATATACTAGCGGTCCCGCCCGGTTTCACCCGAATGGGGGAAGAGACATGAGTACGCTCGTTCATCTTCGTTTACCGAGATGAATGTTGTGTCAAAATTTCATGATGATCGGTATTACCGTTCAAAAGTTTTTGTCGGGCGGACTTTTGAGTTATATTTTGCAACATTATTCATTGATGCTCTGCTCCTATTGGTCGTAACGTGATATTATATAGCCTATAGCCTTCCTCGATGGACTATCCAACAAAAAAAAAATTTAATTCGAACCAGTAGCTCCTAAGATTAGCGCGTTCAATCAAACAAACTTTTCAGCTTTATGTATTAGTATAGATTTATATATATATATATTTTTTTTAGGTCCAATTGAAGAAGAAGATCATGATGAAAATGAAGATGGCGGGTCTGATCAAGACGGTTAAATTTTGTGTAGTAATTATTTATTTTCTCAGATTTAAAAAGAATTGTTTTTAATTTTTAATAAAATGATTTTATTATATTTTGTTATTTTTTACTGATAAAATTACCCAGCGGGAAAAAAACCACATGTTTCTTAGTATTTAAGTTCATTTTTTTATCAAATCCAGAAGTGTATATAGAAGGAACATTCGAACACCGAAGCAATGTTCGAACGCCTCTATCTCAGAAACGGTTAGAGATACACACCTCCGGGTGCGCTCATTGAATTCAGCGTGTCGTTTCCTATCTGTACACCGAATTTTAAATGTATCCGATGCGTATTCCAGACTTTCCAGAAAACCACTTCGAACGGGACTATCTTCGAAACGGTAAGTGATACGAAGCAACGGAGGAGCTCGTTGACTTCGGCGTGTCATTTTACATAAGCCTACCGAATTTGAATCGGATCGGAGACATTGTCCAAAATTGTCTTAAATAAATCGCAAAAAAACATACCACATTGGCCCGAAACGACGCACGCACGCACGCACGCCCCGGCGCCGAAAAAATCACTTAAAACATACCACATTGGCCCGAAACGACGCACACACGCACGCACGCCCCGGCGCCGAAAAATCACTTAAAACATACCACATTGGCCCGAAACGACGCACGCACGCACGCACGCCCCGGCGCCGAAAAATCACTTAAAACATACCAAATTGGCCCGAAACGACGCACGCACGCACGCCCCGGCGCCGAAAAATCACTTAAAACATACCACATTGGCCCGAAACGACGCACGCACGCACGCACGCCCCGGCGCCGAAAAATCACTTAAAACATACCACATTGACCCGAAACGACGCACGCACGCCCCGGCGCCGAAAAATCACTTAAAACATACCAAATTGGCCCGAAACGACGCACGCACGCACGCACGCCCCGGCGCCGAAAAATCACTTAAAACATACCAAATTGGCCCGAAACGACGCACGCACGCACGCCCCGGCGCCGAAAAATCACTTAAAACATACCACATTGGCCCGAAACGACGCACGCACGCACGCACGCCCCGGCGCCGAAAAATCACTTAAAACATACCACATTGACCCGAAACGACGCACGCACGCCCCGGCGCCGAAAAATCACTTAAAACATACCAAATTGGCCCGAAACGACGCACGCCCCGGCGCCGAAAAATCACTTAAAACATACCACATTGGCCCGAAACGACGCACGCACGCACGCCCCGGCGCCGAAAAATCACTTAAAACATACCACATTGGCCCGAAACGACGCACGCACGCACGCACGCCTCGGCGCCGAAAAATCACTTAAAACATACCACATTGGCCCGAAACGACGCACGTACGCACGCACGCCCCGGCGCCGAAAAATCACTTAAAACATACCACATTGGCCCGAAACGACGCACGCACGCCCCGGCGCCGAAAAATCACTTAAAACATACCACATTGGCCCGAAACGACGCACGCACGCACGCACGCCCCGGCGCCGAAAAATCACTTAAAACATACCACATTGGCCCGAAACGACGCACGCACGCCCCGGCGCCGAAAAATCACTTAAAACATACCACATTGGCCCGAAACGACGCACGCACGCCCCGGCGCCGAAAAATCACTTAAAACATACCACATTGGCCCGAAACGACGCACGCACGCCCCGGCGCCGAAAAATCACTTAAAACATACCACATCGGCCCGAAACGACGCACGCACACACGTACGCCCCGGCGCCGAAAAATCACTTAAAACATACCACATTGGCCCGAAACGACGCACGCACGCACGCACGCCCCGGCGCCGAAAAATCACTTAAAACATACCACATTGGCCCGAAACGACGCACGCACGCACGCCCCGGCGCCGAAAAATCACTTAAAACATACCACATTGGCCCGAAACGACGCACGCACGCACGCACCCCCCGGCGCCGAAAAATCACTTAAAACATACCACATTGGCCCGAAACGACGCACGCACGCACGCACCCCCCGGCGCCGAAAAATCACTTAAAACATACCACATTGGCCCGAAACGACGCACGCACGCCCCGGCGCCGAAAAATCACTTAAAACATACCACATTGGCCCGAAACGACGCACGCACGCACGCACGCCCCGGCGCCGAAAAATCACTTAAAACATACCACATTGGCCCGAAACGACGCACGCACGCACGCACGCCCCGGCGCCGAAAAATCACTTAAAACATACTATGGGAAAAATCGCGTTTTTAGTCAATTTTCAAGATTTTCCAATGACTTACTTTTCAGGTCCAGACGGCTCATACTAACAGGAAATGACACTCCGAATCAAAAAATAAGCTCAACTTTTGGTTCAGTGGGCATTTAAAGTGTTTTTAAACAGCGAAGCGACGTTCGAACGCCTCTATCTCAGAAACGGTTAGAGATACAGACTTCCGGGTGCGCTCATTGAATTCAGCGTGTCGTTTTCTATCTGTATACCGAATTTTAAATGTATCCGATGCGTATTCCAGACTTTCCAGAAAACCACTTCGAACGGGTCTATCTTCGAAACGGTAAGTGATACGAAGCAACGGAGGGGCTCGTTGACTTCGGCGTGTCATTTTACATAAGCCTACCGAATTTGAATCGGATCGGAGACATTGTCCAAAATAGTCTTAAAAAAATCGCAAAAAAACTAAGGCTATACTATGGGAAAAATCGCGTTTTTAGTCGATTTTCAAGATTTTCCAATGACTCACTTTTCAGGTCCAGACGGCTCATACTAACAGGAAATGACACTCCGAATCAAAAAATAATCTCAACTTTTCGCTCGGTGGGCATTTAAAGTGTTTTTAAACACCGAAGCGACGTTCGAACGCCTCTATCTCCGAAACGGTTATAGATACAGACCTCCGGGTGCGCTCATTGAATTCAGCGTGTCGTTTTCTATCAGTACACCGAATTTTAAATGTATCCGATGCGTATTCCAGACTTTCCAGAAAACCACATCGAACGGGTCTATCTTCGAAACGGTAAGTGATACGAAGCAACGGAGGGGCTCGTTGACTTCGGCGTGTCATTTTACATAAGCCTACCGAATTTGAATCGGATCGGAGACATTGTCTAAAATTGTCTTAAAAAAAACGCAAAAAAACTAAGGCTATACTATGGGAAAAATCGCGTTTTTTGTCGATTTTCAAGATTTTCCAATGACTCACTTTTCAGGTCCAGACGGCTCATACTAACAGGAAATGACACTCCGAATCAAAAAATAAGCTCAACTTTTGGTTCAGTGGGCATTTAAAGTGTTTTTAAACAGCGAAGCGACGTTCGAACGCCTCTATCTCCGAAACGGTTATAGATACAGACCTCCGGGTGCGCTCATTGAATTCAGCGTGCCGTTTTCTATCAGTACACCGAATTTTAAATGTATCCGATGCGTATTCCAGACTTTCCAGAAAACCACATCGAACGGGTCTATCTTCGAAACGGTAAGTGATACGAAGCAACGGAGGGGCTCGTTGACTTCGGCGTGTCATTTTACATAAGCCTACCGAATTTGAATCGGATCGGAGACATTGTCTAAAATTGTCTTAAAAAAAACGCAAAAAAACTAAGGCTTACTATGGGAAAAATCGCGTTTTTTGTCGATTTTCAAGATTTTCCAATGACTCACTTTTCAGGTCCAGACGGCTCATACTAACAGGAAATGACACTCCGAATCAAAAAATAAGCTCAACTTTTGGTTCAGTGGGCATTTAAAGTGTTTTTAAACAGCGAAGCGACGTTCGAACGCCTCTATCTCAGAAACGGTTAGAGATACAGACTTCCGGGTGCGCTCATTGAATTCAGCGTGTCGTTTTCTATCTGTATACCGAATTTTAAATGTATCCGATGCGTATTCCAGACTTTCCAGAAACCACTTCGAACGGGTCTATCTTCGAAACGGTAAGTGATACGAAGCAACGGAGGGGCTCGTTGACTTCGGCGTGTCATTTTACATAAGCCTACCGAATTTGAATCGGATCGGAGACATTGTCCAAAATAGTCTTAAAAAAATCGCAAAAAAACTAAGGCTATACTATGGGAAAAATCGCGTTTTTAGTCGATTTTCAAGATTTTCCAATGACTCACTTTTCAGGTCCAGACGGCTCATACTAACAGGAAATGACACTCCGAATCAAAAAATAATCTCAACTTTTGCTTGAGTGGGCATTTAAAGTGTTTTTAAACACCGAAGCGACGTTCGAACGCCTCTATCTCCGAAACGGTTAGAGATACAGACGTCCGGGTGCGCTCATTGAATTCAGCGTGTCGTTTTCTATCAGTACACCGAATTTTAAATGTATCCGATGCGTATTCCAGACTTTCCAGAAAACCACTTCGAACGGGTCTATCTTCGAAACGGTAAGTGATACGAAGTCGTTTTCTATCAGTGACGTCGTTACTTCTCCACTGGGCCATCGTCATTAAACTAGTGATGGGGTACTCGAGTACAAGAATCGATTCAGTACTCGATTCTTCAAAGTACTCGCTGTACTCGAGTACTTGTAACTGGTATTCGAATACTGTAGACCGAGTACACATAGCAGTACAGGAATCGAATTCTTCCTACAGTTGATGCGTTTTTGGCTTTTGCACGTCCTGCGCGAATACACACTTGTACTCGAATACACACTGCAGTCAGCAGTGCACTGTGCAGGGATTGAATTCTTTTACAGTATGCGATTCTGTGCCTACACGGCGTATACTCGAATACCGAATACAACCTTATTATAATACCTATTTATAGCTGATATTAGGATCATTCAGTATTCAGTGTTTCCAGCACAAGCTAATGTACGAGCCGACGGTATTCGGTTAGCATCGATTCTAAGCAGCTGACAGACTATCAACTGCATGCAATGAGAAGGTCATTTTAGAGTTTAGACAGTACTCGAGTACTCGGTACTCGGATAAGTATTCGATTCTTAAAAGTATTCGAGTACCGAGTACTCGATTCTCAAAAAAGACGATTCTCCCCAACACTACATTAAACTCGTAAATAATATTCCTTTTAAAATCAGCATGGTCCTAGAATATGGCGGGCTAAACTCATATGAGCGTATTGAGTATACTTTACTTTACATCATTAGATGGCAGTGCCTACGGAAATACGTGGAATAACCTACTTTTTTTAGATACTATCAATCTTTGTGTAGAGTAAAATATTATTTTTACTGTTAACATGGGCGATTTTACATTAATGTGTCGGGTATGTATGTCTCAAAACAAAAATCTGACAAATATATTTTCTTCGGCCTCCGGTTTCTCGCAAATTTACACGGTTGTTATGGAATGCGCTCCCATTCAGGTAACAGTATAAAACAGTTTTTTTTAAGCATTTTGCGTGCACAGTGTGAGTTGAATTCATTCAAAATATGCCATGAAATTACAGATAGCCCCCGGTGACAATTTACCATCGTTCATATGTGAACAGTGCATAAACAATTTGGACATAGCTTATCGATTCAGAGGCCAGTGCGTCCAGACGGATGTGATATTGCGTCAGTGCTTAAATCAGATTTGCGATGTTAAAGACGAGCCAGATTGCGACGATAACAAAGACGAACTCCCCGAAGAACCGAAACTTAATATCGAAACGGCCGCAGAACCTTCTGCTCCTAGTGAAGAACGCAATAACAAATCGGTCATGCCGTTCGGTTTGTGCGAAATAATTATGGCAAACGATTTGCTCAAAGGGACCGATACAAAAGTGGAAGCAAAACGCGTCAAAAAAGAGAAAACAAAACCGGCAAAAATCGAAAACGAAGTCAAGAAAACAGGTAAGAAGAAAAGAATACGCGCTAGGCCCGGTCCCAAACGCGAAAAATTCGATTACTCCGGCATAAAGGAACGCACGGACGGCAGATGGCAGTGCGACTTGTGCGAAAACCATTACAAATCAAAGTATCACCTCAAAAGGCATAAGATCTCACACATTCCGGAACTGTCGACGATACGATGCGAGTTGTGCGGGAAAACGTTCACTCGAAACGCGCACTTAAAAATGCATCGAGGCACTCATACGGGAGAAAAGAGCTGCAGCTGCGAATTGTGCGGGAAAACGTTTTATAGCGTCAATTCGTTGGCTGCACACCGTAGGATCCATCTCGGTTTGAAGCCGTACAAATGCAAATTTTGTCCGAAAGCGTTCACGCAAAACAAAACACTGCAGAACCACACGAGGACGCATACGGGCGAGCGACCGTTCGTTTGCGAAACGTGCGGAAAGAGTTTCAACAGAAATCATCACCTGACCACGCACAAAACGATTCACACCAACGAAAAGAACAACAGCACCAACAGGAACGCTGCGAGGGTCGGTTACGGCGAGATCAAAATATCTCCGACGATGAACGCCGTGCACGAACAAAAAATGAAACTCAATCATACAAATTTCATTAGTCACAACGATGAAGTGTACCAGTCGTTGCATCTCGATCAAAAGAAAGATTTATTCTAGCTTTTGTTATTTAAATACAAATCAATCTGGGAAACAATTACAAACAAATGCAACTTTTTTTTTGTTTTTAAGATCAGGTGCGCAAAATGTAAACGCATTCTAACTGATTTTGTTATAATAATCAGTTAAAGAATTTATTTTATTCAACTCATGCGCGTTATTCATGTTTTATCATGCCTAAAAACCGAACCCTAAATAGCCATTTACCGACTGGTGACAATTACTTGTCATAACTCAATGAAGATTCCTACTAGCTCGGCCATTGTGGAGTAATGAAAATAAACGTAACTATTTTCTGAGTCGTAACGAAATAGTAGGTAACGACAACTCCCTGTTGTTACCCATTGAGGCTAAAATTGAGAGGCCGAATGTTTTCGACATGGAGTTTATTCATAACTGGCTAACCTCAAACCGAAACATTGAATCGTGCTGTTTGGTGCTGTTAGTATTGACAGTTTTTTTTATAAATAAATAAATAGATATTTACATCTCATTAATAACAATAAATAAAACATGAATAACGCGCAATTGTTGAATAAAATTATGGGCGTAACTTGTAGGCTAAGTCATGACCTGTCAGCGCGATGAATGACTTAGACTACTAGTTACGCTAATAACCAATACGCTGTTCAATAGCGTTGAGCATAAACATGAAAAGAAACGAGTTTATCAAATTTCGAAGTTCAACTAATGTTTTAAATCAAAAGTTTGCGTTCAAATTATATTTATTAACGTCCTTCTTTATTTGCTTAAACGCGATTCTTTTGGATCATTTGAGGTTATGTTACTTTTTATGAATACTGGGAACCGAAAATCATCCATTGTAGAAATTCATTATTATAGAATGGTTTAGCAAATTTTTAAAATTTGTTTTTCTAACACAAATTTTGCTTTGACTATAGATTTATGGACCGTCAGTTAACCCCGTTCCTTTTAGTTAAATTAAGCTAAGGTATATAAATAGATACTCCAAACAGAGTTCAAATTAATTATTATAAATATACTTACAAAATTCGAACGGATGTATTTTGATTCAACTTAGCAATCATCGACAATAGTTCATTAGTTTAGTATGTCATCCATGGCGCGGCGCCACTATTGACTATGTTTAGTTTTCTTGACGCACTAGTGATGGCGCCACATCTTGATTGGAATACCTGTTATCTTAGTCGCGCCCGAGGACACAAAAGCAAACAGTCACGAATGTAACATTATAACGTAAGATCTCCATCTTCGAAACTTTTTCAGTAAAGCAATACCACATCATTTCAGTTAGAAAAACAAATGCGACTTTACTCAAAAATAAACAATCGAAGAATGAATAAAAATTGAAAACAATTGCACAAGTTTTAGTGCGTTGCCCGTTTTTTTTAATGTAGCGTTTCTTGTTAAATATGTAAATTTTTGTTCTCGGCTCGGCCACATTTGGAACTTCATGTCGCAAAGACATTCGAATACAAATGAAGGGTACACGGGAAGAAGGCGATTTGTCAGTAAAAATTCGAAATTGATTTTTTTATGCCATCTTGTAGCCAAAAGTCGTACCTTTCTGTTAGTGTATTCATTTTAGACAAGAATACGCTAGGTCAAAAGTCATAAGCGTTGAAAGAAATGCATCAGCAAGTAAACACTTCAAAATGCTCTCCTGCACAATTTACATTTTTTGACAAACCGCCTTCTTCCCGTGTACCCTTCAAATGTGAAATTGGCAGTCCTTAAATCTATAGTTAAAGATATGTAAATATGCGTTAAAAATCTTTCTATAAACTTCTACAAGTGAAAGGGCACATCGAGGAACTTAGACGCGGAAACACAGGTCTGGAATGTTCTGGCGATTTCAGATATTTTTGTTATTTGTTGACGAGCAGCTACTCGATGTATACTTTCAACGTAACCTCTGTTATATAAATTATATTAGATCGGCCGTACACGGGCAGCTCCGAGCAGTGTCAATCTGGCCTCAGGGAATACCGGAACGTAGCGGCGTGATGAGTTTGTTTATTTCGAACAATTGCTCGACAATTTTCCCGGTAACTTTTTAGGTCCCAGACCGACCCTGGCTCCGAGCTGCCGAAACTGACTTCGTCAAGCATCGACTGCTTTACGAACTAATTTTTGTAGAACATATTCTGCTGACATACGCATGACCGCCCGAGCAGACGCAACACATATGCCGACTGCTCGTGAGGATGGTTATCCAGGCAACGCGACACAGAACAGGGAAACGCTTGTCTTTTCAGTGTCGCACGTCTCATTGTTTGTTCGTTGAGCCCAGAATGTTCTTTGTTTTCTACGTCGTCTGCGCTTGCGCAAAAATGTCAACAGCAGTGCTTCTGTATTGCAACAGGATTCAAGTGAGCAGTTCATGTATGTTGTTCGGCGATTAACAGCTCGAGTTGTCAGTGTGCGGCCGGCTTCAATTTGATGTGCTTATTAGCTCTGTTCCGACCTCTCTGCGAACGATGATAAGTTTGTTCCAAGCGGCCAGCAAACAATAACGAAACCGTCGCTCGAATGCGCAGTAGCTAAAACGAAGCTATTTGTGGCGATTTTGGGCATGACAAACTTAATATTATCATCACAGTCATGCGCAGTAGCTAAAACGTGTACCGACCGAGATTAGAACGGGTCTAGAACTGTGCTTTGAGCCACAAAACAGACGCATGCGCACAAAACCGATACAAAACAGTTTCTTTTTAGTTACTGCGCATGATTGACGATAATATTACTGTTCGCAGTTGGAATATACATATTATATGCGCTCTTTAAGTGTAGAAGTTTTGTAAAGGTTTTCAACACCACGTCACCCTGTATATTTATGCTAAATAGATAGAAAAAATATTATGAATATTTATTAAATTTTAATTTTTTACCTTTAGCTAATTTTATTGTATTATATATTTGTTGTAAGTATATTTAAAATCTAAGTGTAATTTCTTCAATAAAAATATATGTACGAAATTATTTATCTAAACTCGGACTATCATTTTTTTTATAAGATATAGTACACTCAGTAAACCGAAATTTGATAGGTCGGATTCTTTGATGAGTGGGACAGTCGCTCGAGACCATTTTTGGCACTTTGTAATTCGGATTCCTGCAATTTCAGTAATCCGGACGTTTCGGTTATGTCGGAATTGACACTGTTGGCTATCATTGCAAGTAAAAAACAAAATTCTTAAGAGCAATCAACAAAAGAGAGTTCCAAATATTAAGCAAAGTAAAAGTACAAACTCTATGCATCAATATGATATATTGTAACAATTTATTATTTTGTTTATGTTTAAATATTTTAACAGTATAGTGCCCGCGATGAGAGTTGAAGCCAGGCACGTCATCAATAATCTGCTAGTGCCCGCAGACAGTGGCGTGTGGAATAAATTCGACATATCCATTTATAGTGGTAGAATAAAAATAAACACTCGACGCACATGGATCTCCGAAACAGCCAATAGCAAGCTAGAAGTCGGGCGCAATGCGTTCACGTCACTATGACGTGGTGGTTTCATCTTTCGCCGCAGCTAGTATACAAATTTACACATTTATATTGCTTGGTAAATAAGATTACTCGAAATAATTCAAATCACCTCTGTTTTAATTCGTTCGAATTATCGAGTCTGTACTGTAGCAAACGAACAGGGATTACGAAATCTGAATTTTTTACTATCAGCGCAGTTTAGATAGCCTTGGTTCATCTTTATTATACTTGAAAAGCACAATTAACATCGTCATACTTTTTCAGACCCCTGCTAACAATATAGGAGTATTAAGTATTAGTGATGTGCCGGATCGTTAAAAATGTATATCCGCGGATACGGATCTGAATACGGATATTTGGTTTCAAGATCCGCGGATACGGATCTTAACTTTCTTAGAGTACGCGGCGGTAAATATTGCACATCGACCTTTGGAAAGAGACTATCTGTTATGGGAAAAAGTTATTGACCTCTTTAAGAATTAACTCTCATAACAGATTGTCTCTTTCCAAAGATCGATGTGCAATATCTCATTATAAAGATAGTTTTTTAGTACCTTTGAGTTATGTACTATTGGTATGGTACTCACTACGATAAATGTTTGCAATATAAAGGTGCCAAATACGATTTTAAAAAATAATCTGAATGGAATTTAACAGTTTTTCATTATTACCTAATCACCTATAAAATTTCATTTATGAATTGAAAATTAATAAGGTAAAAGATCCGCCAAAAACTAACGGATACGGATCTTTCTTCTCCCTCGGATATCCGCGGATACGGATATCCGGCACATCACTATTAAGTATATGCTTGTGCGTCTTTTTTATTACTCGGCCAGGTAAGGCTGATAAATAGTAATAAATAAAACCAAAATATATAACAATAATAAATAAATTTAACATCACAGTTCACACACAAAACTAAAACTAAAAATAATATTATGTTTAAAAATCTTACTTTGCAAACAAGACTCTTCATTTTGAGTTTATAAAGTCGCCGTCTTCATATTTAACTAATGCGTTAGGAATATTTAAACCGACGAGCAAATTTTCCATACTGTTACAATTTTCATTTCGATTCTTCGTAGCCATTAACAAGTCTTCCAACGCGTTCTGACAAACGTCGAGCCATTTTTCTTTCAGCGTTTTTAATTGATTCAAATCGTTCTTTGTCCGATACAATTTTTCGCGTTTAAGCGAAGCGAGTGTTTCTTCTTTGTTTTTTATTCGCAATTTCGCTTCTTCGATCTCCTTCAATAATTTTTCGTTAGTGTAATTTTCAAACACCGACGGCAAAATGGCACCGCTAATTGTTTTAGAAACAAAATCGGGTCGACGGCTCGTCGTATCTTCGTCTATCAATCTGTTTATAATTACTCGACACTCAAGATTGTGTGTTTTCAACTCGGAGCTTTCCGGTACGTTTTTATAATCGACCTGACTAGAGCACTTTTGTTTAATATCATTCTCTACAATTTGATTATTTTCTTTAGACTTCTCAGTATTCGTGTTGAGTGACAATAATTTCCTCCTGAATATGCTTTTTTTTCTAACAACACAATTTGACTTAGGAGTTACCTCTGTACTAGACGATTCGAAATTGTTAATAAATGACTGCGATTTACACTGCCTTTTGTTTTCTGTACCGCACATCGAATCCGATGTAACTTCAAAAAGTTCTGTCGAAGGCGTTTTACAACTGTCGACAAATGACTGTGATTTACACTTTCGTTTTTCCGTTAAAAGCACTGAGTTCTGGATCCCTTCAAAACATGATATTTCCGTTAACGGTGTATCGACTGACGAACGCGATTTAGATTCTCTTTTGTTCTCCGTTATTCGAGTGGAGCGTGAAGCAGCTTTTGGGAGTTCCGTTAAAGGAGTTTGGCAACCGTCGACAAATGGCTGTACTTTAAGCTCTATTTCGGTTTCTGACGTACGAATGGGTTTCGGAGTAAGCTCAGAGCACGACGGTTCCGGTTGAGACGTTTCGCAACTGTTAACAAATGATCTCGACTTACACTCTTTTATGTTTTCTGTCGTTCGTACGGACTTCGGAGTAAGTTCAGAGCACGACGGTTCCGGTTGAGACGTTTCGCAACTGTTAACAAATGATCTCGACTTACACTCTCTTATGTTTTCTGTCGTTCGTACGGATTTCGGAGTAAGCTCAGAGCACGACGGTTCCGGTTGAGACGTTTCGCAACTGTTAACAAATGATCTCGACTTACACTCTCTTATGTTTTCTGTCGTTCGTACGGATTTCGGAGTAAATTCAGAGCACAGCGGTTCTGCTAGAGACGTTTCGCTTATGTCAATAAATGATCGCGATGTGCACTCTCGCTTGTTTTGCGTTGCTGTTGTTGAGTTGGGCGTAACTTTGGACGATCTTCTTTTCCTGCTGAGTCCAACCCGTCTGCATGGCGTCAACAAAGATGTGTTGATCGAATTTGGAGTTTTATTTAGTGAATTTCGCCCATCCGGAGTTGATTTTAAATTGTAGTTCATTTTTCTGTAAAAAGAAATACACTATAGAGCAACGGTATTTAAAACAAATAAGTTTCTGGAAGGACAGGTTATGGTATCGGTTTATAATACGCGCCACGGATCTAAAAGGTTCGGAAGTCACAAACAGCGTCGCAACGGCACATTTTAGAGCCGTTGAGGCTCCCACCACCTTCCAGCTACCTGCACGGAACGTGCGCTCGTCGGCGTGATAGCTCGTTGCTTTAAAGTACAGTCGAGTACGCTATTGTCAAGTTGTTATTGTTACTTTAGTTTTGTTGAGTTGCGAGTTTGTAGTTTTTCAACAGACTGTACAAGCGCAAGCCCGCATTCGCATCTAACTTCCGAACCTTTTAGATTCGTGGCGCGTATTATACTTGTCCTTTCATAAAAATAAGTCAACATCACCAAACGATAAACAATCATATACCACTAGGGATCGAAGAGTGTTCGGAATATTTCTCCGGAAATATTCATCGGACTTCAAAAATGTTTTCACCAATATTTAGTTGGACCTTCAGGATGGACATAGGCTATATATTATCGCGTTAAAATACAATTGCTTTTCGTGGAGACCAATTCGACGAAAAATAGTGGCAATCTATGCCGAACCGTTAGTTTATAAATCAAAGACAGTAACGCTTCCTATCGATATCAAGGTCATGTCAGGGCTAGTGGCTACCAAAAGAGAAAACAGATACTGCAATCATTACTCGATTGCTAGTAATCGGTGTAACAAATACTTATCAAGTAACGATAATTGGATAACGCGTACTTAAAATTATACTAATTCAAATGTCATATTTATATTGCATTCTTTAATACTGGATATCATTTAGGATTTAACTAGAACAGTTTACGTGTCAAAAAATATACATCAAGCCGAACAAATGACGTATAATAATTGAACATGGAACATTTTTCAGATACAGGGAGAAACTAATAATTTGAAAAATCGTAACATAAAACAGTTAGTGTAAAGCGAATTGTACATGGTCAACATATCCGCTTTTCAAATTAGTTTTGAACTTATTCGTCCTTTAACGGATTTTTTTGTATAAGATCATAAGCATTAATAATTAGACAGATTTATTTCCTACAATATTTACAATTTAAACAGCGTATAATTTAATAAATTTTTCCACTGATTGTAAGAGTCAGTATAAGTTACAGTACTAATTGAGTTTTGAGTATTATTAGATTACTGTAAAAAAAAGAAAACGAAAAAAAAAACAGTACTGGATAAAAGATCAAATATTAATATTAAGTTTAATCACTGAATAAAATTTATCAACGGTTTATCTTACAGAACAGCTATAAGACTGGTGATTTTTTAAGATAATTAAAATTCGCTCGTAACATTGCATGAAATAATATTAACACCGCATTCAAACAAAATTCTAACCTGAACGGTGTGTTCAAAATCCGTCTTCAGAATGAGGATCTTACATCAGTCGTGCTAATTTTGAATTGTTAAAAATTCAAATCACATTCTCAAAGTCGTATATTTTCACTTATCTGTTACAAAATGGTTAATATGTGTCGAGTGTGTATGTCCCAGGACAGAAGTCTCACAGATATTTTTTCGTCTGCAATCGGTTACCCGCATTTACACATCACTGTAATGGAGTGTGCTCCCGTTCAAGTAAGCGTTTTTTACATCGTTGATTATACACGATAAACGTTGTTTTCAACACAAGTAGAGATTTGCTCGATATGTAGTTAAGGCGGCGTTTTATGTATATATAAATATAAGAACAGTCAACTTCGTTCAACAAATAAATAAAAATGTAAACGCGTACCCACTTCCACATCTTTTATAGTTTAGCTTTTATGTTTCTATTGAAAACAGAAAGTGTAGGAAAAGAAAAGTTAGAAGCGCTGACAAAGATCTTTTTTTTTATTACAAACTAAAGACCCGGTTCGGATTTGCCCGAATTTGTAGATTGGGACCGTTTTTTCGTCGACTTACCTTGCAAAATAGGTCCCCACGAAAAGCACTTTTATTCTAACTCGATGATAGAGTTCATCATGTAGGCCTATTTTACATATTGGTGAAAAATTTTTAAAATCGGATGAGTATTTTTGGAGATTACCTTCAACATCCGAACTTACAAACTCTAGCTCTTTATAATATTAATATAGATTATTGTCGCTTCCAGATATTTCCAGGCGACGCCTTGCCTCAGTTCATATGCAGCGAATGCATAAACAACCTGGACACGGCTTATCGTTTTCGAGATTTGTGTACGCAAACCGACACGCTACTCCGTCAAAACACATACGACAAGTTTACTGTCAAATCAGAGGACCTAAAAGAAGAATTCGATATACCCGTCGATTTAGAAGCCACGAGTGTCGACGAATTGAAACCGTTTTACGATGAAAACGACGATTTTATCGACGACGAGAATCTAAACATTACTTACGGAACGGACGAAAACAAATCACAGCCGATCGAAACCGAACAAAAAACAAGAGCTTCGAAACGCGTTCGACGCGGTTACAAGCGGTATAACTATTCCGAAATAAAAATACGCACCGACGGCAGATTTCAATGCGACTTGTGCGACAACCATTACAAATCGAAATATCATTTGAAACGTCACAAGCAAGAGCACGTGAAACCGACAGTCGTCGTGTGCGAGGTCTGCGGCAAAAGTTTCAGTCGATCGGACAAGTTGGTCGCTCACAAAAGACTACATGCCGGCACGGGCGTCGTGAAATCGAAAAAGTGCCAGCACTGTGATAAAATGCTCTACGATACCACTTCGCTGAGACGGCATATCGCCAGGATGCATTCGCCGGGACACAAGAGCAATAGGTTCGATTACTCCGTCATCAAAGTACTAGACGACGGCAGATTCCAGTGCGATTTGTGCGAGAATAGTTACAAAATGAAGCGGCATTTGATGCGTCATAGAGTGACACATCTATCGAACAATCCGCTTTGCGTTTGCGATTTGTGTGGAAAATGTTTCAAAAGGAAAGAACATTTCAAGGTATTTATTTGTAAACGTATTAGTAAACGTATGAGCCAGGGGGGGCAAAGAAGGTCAGTTGTCCCACGTGGAATCTGGAATAATGATACAAAGTGTGAAAATTAATTAAGCATACTTTGTACACCGATGTTGGGTTGCAGAAAGGGTTGTCAAAAAATCTGATTTGACAATATCCTTACATTGTGAACATAAATATTTTTCCATATGAAGAGTATAGCAGAGTTGTAAATCGATGTTGCTCAAAAAATAATTGATCGATTGAAACTATATTTTTCTTAAACTGTGTATTCATTTTTTGTACAGTTTCCACTTCGAAACAACGTTTTCCTACGCATTTTGATCAAAATTTAGCTTGAAAAGCGATCTTTTATTTTCTATGTAGAATAGTCATTTGTTTTAGTGTGACTACAACTTAACGTTCTAGATGACAGCGAGTTTGAATATAACATTAGACTGCTCCTGATGTATGGAAATTGTACTTATATGATCACAATCTAAGATCATTGTCAAATCAAATTTCCTTTCTGTAACCCAGCACAGGACTATCGTTTGTCACCTAATTGCAGTGTTATAACCGGATGTCATAACATAACATATTTATTGATAATGTGTTTATACAAAAGTACATATTATCAGTCAGACTCTTACTCTTACAACTCCTCCCCCCCACTTAACGTTGTTGCGACTATGGACATATTTTTGTCTGCTTAAAGTATTTTGTCTCCTTAAAGTATATTAAAAATTCTAAGTATGTTCCAAGCAGCCAAAGAACGGTAACAGAACCGTCACCGTCTTGCGCAGTTGATAAAACGATACTGTTTGTGTCGGTTTTGGAACACGTTTTAGCTACTGCGGATGATTGTGACGGTCATTGGCGTAGCAAGAAATTTCACGACACAGAAAACGTAGATTATTATAGATTTATCTTGTTATTTGTACGTGAACAATTAATATTCTAGTGCTGACCGACCTTAGAATATTAATTTTCACTAAATCTACAATAATCTACGTTTTCTTTGTCGTTAAATTTCTCCCGGAAGTCGTGTTGATCTATTTGGCTTCTATGAACAGTTTTCAAATTATGTATAAGTAGCAGCTGGTAATGGTAGGTAGAGTTAAGAACTGCTCCCCCCCCCCCCCAGGATAAAATCGTTGCTATGTCTATGGTAATGGTTCTGTTACCGTTCTCTGGCTGCTTGGAACATACCTTCTATAACGAACAATTCATACGAACCGATACTCTTTATAACGAAACCTTTCCTAAACGAGTTTCGTTATAGAGAGTTTTGACTTTATATTCTGCAGCTCCGATAAATATTTTCAAGGTACATCAACAAGTGCACAGAGAAGAAAGAAATCACGCTTGCCAATATTGTGAAAAGGCGTTTTATAGTAAAACCGATTTGAAAAGACACACCGGAACACATTTGGGTGTGAAACCTTTCAAGTGCGAGTTTTGTCCGAACGCATTCGCCCAAAAAAAGACCCTTCAGAATCATATAAGGACGCATACAGGCGAGCGGCCATTTGCGTGTGAAATCTGCGCGAAACGGTTTAACAGGAGGCACCACCTGAAGACGCATATGCTAGTACATACGGGAGAAAACAAAATGAAGTGAAAAACAATTGAACACTCGATACCTGAATGTTTCTTTTAAGAAGATGACAATGTGATTTATTAACGTGTATAGAATATACTTTTAAAAGCTTATATTACATAAAACTAAAATTATTTTTTCATAATAAATTTATTGATTAAAAACTTTTGCTAAGGGCATACTTTTACTCGAAATTTTGAAACGATTAAAAAATTTGTGTTTTCGAGCCTTGAATTTAGAAATACAGTGTAAACTCTATATAGCGACACTCAAGGGACTGTGCACTTTGTGACGTTATTGTCGTTAAACGGAGAGAAGAAATAATCCATTATTCCAATAATCCATATTGTCGATACGGTTAGGCGACTGAATTCAAAATGTCTTCCAACAGCACTTATCTTTTCTCCCGCCTTTATTGCGCGTATTAATAAAACTTTTCCGTCAATACACAAAGATTTTCTTTTACTCGCCATGTTCACAGTTTGCAAGTTTGTGGGCAACTAAGAATATGATAACTTATCGATAAGCAGCTGAGCTGAACATATGAAAAATAATCCCAACAAACAAAAGAGCGAATTTCTTAGAATCTACGGTACGCATGATGCCGACAACTAAGCAACAAAATAATAAACAAGTACTGTTTATTGCTTAATGATGACGTATTGTTGTCGTTATTTAGAGTGTATCATTGTATGAGCGACAAGGTAAACCAACTAGAGTTAGTAATTTCGACGTTTTAAAGAGTTTGTCGTTATATCGAGTGAAGTTAAATGGAGTTTACACTGTATATGTCAAATGATAAGTTATGATTGCTTTTAGAAATACAGAGTCCAGCATTTTCAAAACCAATCGTTCAACTAAAAAATGTCTGTGAATCAATTGCAGGATAATTTCGTTCTAAATTCAAAGGCTTGAAAATAACATTTTTTTCGGTTTTCTTTAACGAACCGCAATTGAAAACTAGGTATCGACACTTCACAGTTAATACGCATAATAAATGCTTCGAATCACATCATGGTAGAAAAATCATTAAGCGTCGATGACTTGAAAACAATATGTCGACTGTGTTTGTCAACTGGCGGTACGGTGGACATATTTCAGTTTTCGGCTAAAATAAAAAATCGGGTAGTCGATGCGATCATGAAATGTGCTCCCGTTCAGGTAAGTCTATTTCGTTTCAAGTATTCGGATTTTATCATTTAATTTGTATTAATTAGTACGACTATTTCACCTGTTAGACACATTTTTGGTCACATTTGCGGAGAACTTTTATTCATTTGGGACATTTTTTTGTAAAAAAAAGATAATACGTTTCATAACAAGGGGGCACAGTTGTTTCGTCTAAAAATTAAATAAAAAGCCTCTGTGTTTAATAGGCAGAATTTTACCTTTTATTTTTCATCTGGGTAACTAAATGCCAATTAAAACGAATAATTAATGTTCCAATAATGTATCCAGAGCAGTTCATTGTGACTTATTTTTTTAAAAAGGGCGTTAAAAAATGTATTCTAATAGAGACTATTATTATTGACATACGCAATGTTGCTACTATTTTATTTTTGAAGTGGAACTTCTTTAGCGTGAAACGAGTTCACTTCCCCCGTGAATTTATGTCGGTGTGGCTCACACGTTTTTTTTGTGGTCAGTCAAGATTTGTCACAATTCAAAAAATAAAACTGAATAAGTCATAATAACGCATGAAACACTTTTCTCAGATAGAAAAATGCGACGACATGCCGAATTTCATCTGCCGATCGTGTTACACCAAACTGAAGAAAAATTACCAGTTCCAAATGCAAGTAGTACAGTCAGAAAAAACACTGCGATACTACTTGCATCGAATAAACGCTTCTGACAAAAAAATCAAGACTGAGCGTTCGGGGGATTTTTTTATCCATGACACAAAAGCACCGATTTCAACAGGATATGCCGACGACACAGTAGAAACTTTTTGTAACGATGACGAAAGGAACGACAGTAAATCGATTGAAGTCAACGATATCGACCGGGAAGAGAAAGAACCCGTGAATTTTATTCCAGAAATCAAAATTAAAGAGGAAACGGCTTCCGATTTTGAAATGAAAAACGAACCGATAGATGATAATCCACAAACAACAGACTATAATGGTGAGATCATTTGCGAAGACACAAAAATCGATATTGACCACACGTGGGATGTCTTTGACGATCATCGTTCAACCGATGCAACCGAAGATTTTGATAAGCGTGAAGACGATTCCAAAAATACCTCCGTAAATATTGAAATTAACAAAAAAACGAGTAAGATCGCTTACACATGCGACTTCTGTGACAAGTCTTTCCCCTACCCGTCCGCTTTATGCAACCACACGCGCGTACATACTGGTGAGAAACCGTATCGGTGTGACGTTTGCAACAAGTGTTTCGCCCGATCGACAGATTTAAATACTCACAAACGTACACATACCGGCGACAAGCCGTATCGATGTGACGTTTGCAACAGACACTTTTCTCGGTCACAGCATCTGAAGAGTCACGCACGTACGCATTCTGGTGAGAAACCGTATCAGTGTGACGTCTGTAATAAGCAATTCATTCAGTTACAATATTTAAAAAAACACAAACGCACACATACCGGTGAGAAACCTTATCGGTGTGAAGTGTGCAATAAGTGTTTCGCCCGATCGACGGATCTAATCGTTCACAAAAGGACGCATACAGGCGAGAAACCGTATCGGTGTGACGTTTGTAATAGATGTTTTTCTCAGTCGCAGCACTTAAGAGGCCACGAACTTACACATACCGGTGAGAAGCCGTATCGGTGCGACGTATGCAATAAGTGTTTCACCCGATCGACTGATTTAAATACTCACAAACGTACACATACTAATGAGAAACCGTGTTAGTGTGACGTTGTTAACAAATGCTCTGCCCAGATATATGATTTAAAATGTCACAAACGTGTTCATACTGGCGAGACGCCATGTTGGTGTAACGTTTGTAGTAGAATCCTTGAAACATATGACGTGGGGTGCTAATAATTTAATTCAGTGAACCATATAATACGCGCCACGGATCTAAAAGGTTCGGAATTTAGTTACAAACAGCGTCGCAAAGGCACATTTAAGAGCCGCTGAGACTCCCACCACCTCCCAGCTACCTGCATGGAACGTGCGCTCGTCGGTGATTGGCCGTGATCGCTCGTTGCCTTTGTCACATGTCGCTTTCCTGCTTTAAAGTACAGTTGAGTACGCTATTGTCAAGTTGTTATTGCTATGTTAGTTTTGTTGATTTGCGAGTTCATAGTTTTTCAACAGACTTTACAAGCGCAAGCCTACATTCGCATCTAACTTCCGAGCCTTTTAGATTCGTGGCGCGTACTATACTTTGAAGTTGCGCATACCTACATATAGTAGTTGTAGGTACTCAAATAATCGTTTTTGTAATAAATGGAGACATTAATTGTTCAAAAATGGATGATTTTACACAAATGTGTCGTGTATGCATGTCTAAAGACAAGGATTTTCAAAATATATTCGATGGTTATATAAACAACTCGTTTATACACACCGCCATTATGGAATGTGCTCCCGTTCAGGTTCGTATATTAACACGATTTTATTACATCCATTTTCGATGCTCAGAATCTACTAAGTATACCTTTGTTGTTTATATGTTAGTTTTTGTAAAATGTTGTTTTACTAAATATATATATTTCTACTGCTAAATTGAAATTATTTTTCGCAAGCTCTGTTATTATTAGTCTACTAGGAGTTGCTCCCTCGCAAAGTTTGACTATAATTACACAAGTATGGTCATATCTTTTTTCATTTTTTCACCAGTATGATTTCTAATCTTATCTTTGACTATTTAGAAATAGATTATTTTGGTTACTGTTTTGTTTTAATTGTTTTTTTTTTGGAAATTAGATTTACTTTGAAATCTATGTGGGATTATAAGTTAAACTTTAGTGATTTTAAAAATAGCGTCTATCAAAAATGACAATAACTTGAGGTTTAAAATTTTTAATTGCCAACTGCTGTCTACATGGCGTTCTCATAACGTCATTATATTTAAAAGTTTTAATTCTTGGTTTGGTCGCCACTGGGACATCGTGTCGCTAGAGATCTTGACAACAAGTGTGAAGTTAAGCTTTGTTAGTCCGTAGTTAAATAGTCAAAGAACCTTAACGATTTTCGTTTGGCATATTTGACTATAACCTAATTTTATAAAATATAATTGACAGATATCTGCGGACGATAATCTACCATCGTTAATATGCAACAAATGCTTAAGTGATTTGAACACAGCGCATTCTTTCAAAAAATTGTGCGCAGAAACGGACACCGTCCTACGTGAATGTCTCAACGACAAGTTCGAAATCAAAACTGAAATTTTCGATGATTTTAAACGACTAATTTCGAAACCAACGATTTCAAGTGAAAACGACCGTACTCGCGAAGAATTCGAAAATAAAATCGATTTTCAAAAACAGTTATTTGTTGTCATTACAAAACTTCCAATCACAGATACCACTTGGAATCAGCCGCCGATAAAAACATACAGCTGCGAGCACTGTAGTAAAATATTTACCGATAAGAAAAGCTTGGATCAACACCTTTTAACACATATCGATATAGTTTTTTACGAATGCAAAAAATGTCGGAGAGTGTTCAAATCGAAAAAATCGTTAACGATCCATTCGAAACTCCATCTGGGGCAACGACCGTTCGTTTGTGATATCTGCGGTAAAGATTTCATTAGAAAACACCATTTACAAAAACACGCTAACGTTCACTTCGAAATTAAACCGAAAACGGAGATTGCCGAACGTTCGCACGTAGCCAATAAACCGAAAATGTTCGGTTCGGAATTTTTGAAATTTTTAGAGAGCAGTAAAAATAAAAACAAAGTTGCAGTGACGCGTCGCGATGATGTTATGTTTCAGTGCGATTTATGTTATTCGAATTATAAAGATAAAAATGACTTGTCGCAACACCTTACCGATGTACACAAACAAAAGAACGACGAATCGAATAACAAAAGCGTCAACGAATCAGTCAAGACGTCAGACGATTGTTTTCGGAGCGATAAAGTTAATAGTGAACAAAACACTGTCGTTTATTCCAGTTCAGCCATAAACAAAACTGGAAAATTTCAGTGTCCTGAATGCGGGAACGAATATGCCCGAAAACATTATCTGAAAAGGCATTATTTACAAAAACACAAGGAAAAACCGAGTGTAGTCGAAGACACAGATTTTAAGGTTGAGTATTTGGAATACGACGATTTGAAAAACGAAGATGCATTCTTAGACGACAATATCAACAAAAATTACATGGGAAATATGTCGAATAATATTATCGATTATATCGATCCTGAAAAATTAGACAAGAAAGTCAATCCGAACGATGAAATCGTCGAAGAATGGAAAGAAGATACAGTCGAAAGTTTGAATATGAACGACGAACCATGGGTTATGAGTACATACCAAAACGGCCATAAGTTTCGGTGTAAATTTTGCGATAGACATTATAATTGTAAAGAAGATGTTCAAGAACATTATTTTAATGTACATAAAGTTACCGACAAAATGCAAAATCAATCAGACGATACGAAAGAAAACGCGATATCGGGAGACGAGCGGTTTTTTTCTGCGGTCGATGTAGACGAAGCCACTAAATACGAATGCAACTTTTGCGATAGCCAATTCTCGAATAAAGTTCAAGCGATGACTCATTATTTAAATGAACACGAAACAGACGAATCGGTAGCCGATAAGGATTACGTAACCGTTAGAGTGGACGGTATCGAAAAATTGCAGTGTAAATTATGCGACGGCATTCTGAAGAATAAATATCATTTGAAAAGACATCACGCGACCGTGCACACGTATTGTTCGGACAAAAAGGTTTTCGAGTGCGAAGCATGCCCGAAAGTTTTCGAGTCGAACGAAAGTCTACGATTTCACGTTAACAAGCACACTCCTTTTGTCTGCGTACACTGCAACGCGTATTTCGATAACCGGCACGATTTGAGCTACCACCGTAAACACAGCTGCGAAGAGAATAATCTCGAGCCATGCGAAATTTGCGGGAAGATTTTCAGAAAAAGGTATTTAGTCGACGTTCATCTAAAGTACCACGCTGGTGAGAAGTTGTACTGTTGCGAGTATTGCGGCAAAACTTTCTACACCAATTCGGATCGGCACAGACACGCGAAGCTACACTCGTCGAGCACGTTATTCCGATGCGAATTGTGTTTGAAAACTTTCAAGAGAAAAACCAGACTGAAAAACCATATCTGGTCTCATACCGGGGAACGGCCGTTCGTCTGTGAGGTTTGCGGCAAAACTTTCAGGTTGCGTGAAATCTTCAGGATGCATCGTAAAATCCACGCCGACGAGAAAAATTTCGCGTGCAAGTTCTGTTCGAAATCGTTCGCAACCGAAGCGAACATGAAACACCATATCGAAAACGTTCACGCGACGATAAACGAAGACGAACGACTCGAATGCGAAATCTGCGGGAAGCGTTTCATCAGTCGACGGTACCTGACGCTCCACAACGTTTGTCACGCCGATAAAAACGAACGACGCGACACCAGCGACCTTTCGAAGTGCGATATTTGCGGCAAGAGCGTGAAACATCTGAAGATACATTTGAAATATCATAGCAGAGAGAGTCAGTACAAGTGCCCTTATTGCGAACAGACGTACAAACGGAACGGCGACTTGCAACAACACGTTTCGAGTCATTTGGGTGTAAAAAAGCATGAGTGCCACGTCTGTTCGAAGACGTTTGCGTTCAGCAGGACGCTCCAAAAACATCTCTGCGTCCATACGGGTGAGCGTCCGTATTCGTGTGACGCGTGCGGCAAGCAGTTCATCAGAAAAGACAACTTGAATAACCACAGTCGTATCCATAAAACAGAATAAGTTGGTGATTAAAGTTTCGACTCCCTTTATAGACGGATAATTATTTAATAAACATTGCTCACTGACATACGGAAAATTGGAGTTCGAAGTTTCCCCTACTGCTCACCACAAACGCTCGCATCGAATAATTTGTAACTCCGCCTCCCTGCACACAGCCCATATACTTGTAAAAAAATATAACAAATACTTGATTTTAAGAAGTATACAAATAATAAATACTTTCATTAAGGAAGTACCCTCGGTACGCAGTAAATCAAAGAATTTCAGTCTTCTACTTGAGTAACGTGGTATATAATTTGGCAACCCGCACGCCTTGCCATAGTTACAAGTGCTTATTTACGCAGCATAAGTCAGCACGCGGTGTCAAATTCGCATTAATTTATGAAAATGCTTTTCTTTATTCCTGTCATTTCGGAAATAATAATATACTATCATTTTTTTTTGGAATACTATGCTTTTAGCATTTACTCAATTTACGTATGTTTTTACGATATCAAAACTGCTGCAGTTTCGTAACTTACCTTTGAATGACGCGCCACAAACTATAATATTGCGGTGTTGTCATGTTTATGAATTGCTAAAAAGCTCGGCTTTGTTTTAGTTATTTCTATTAACATAAGCAAGCTTTATACGTTTTGGAAAAAGAAAAATGTTCATAGAATATTCGTTTATATTTCCTGAAAATTTTATCAAAATCTGTTTGTCAATTCCAACGTAATAAATGATGGAGTGCGTCAAAATCACAGATTTCCATAAGACTCCATGTTAAGTGCAGCGAAATAAAATTATCAATATCTTTTTTCAAAGTCAACCAAAAATCACAAAAATTTAACTGAGTCATTTTTGAAAAGGTTTTGACATATGTATTTGCAAATTTTCGTAATTTTCTGTTTGTTAATTCATTTATCGAGGGTACTTCCTTAAATAGTATTTGAAATACAAATACTAGAAATACTTTGAAATACTTTTACTAAAATACTTTGCAAGTTTGTTGTTTTGTGATATTTAGCGTAATTATTTGACTGTATTCGCAGTGTGTCATGAAAATCCCATACTTTTGAAATATGCATAAATTATCGATATGGTTTTGGCGTTACAGCAAATATTTAAAACGATTGTTATGTAAATACAACAAATAAATACACTTATTTCTATATTTTTTACTGTGTCGTTTTTTCAAGCAAAAACAGCGTACTTACATCTGAGTTAATTGCAATCTATCTGATTCGTTCGAAACACATTTCACTACAGAAGTTCTGAACTGATAAATTGTTTGTCGATACTAATAAGACTACATAACAACAGTAAGATAGCTATAGTTTGTTACGATTGTTAAGAAGCATCCACTGTTCCAATACTTTATTAGAAAAATTTATTTTCAAACACTGTCACCGTCAGGACACGAATCCTAGTCTTTCCACTATCGCGGCGGAATGAGTTATCAATTACTCGACAGAGATCTCTAAACAATCAATCTTTCTCATTTTTTTTTTGTTTGTTTTATGGCCTAACTCTTGTTATTGGCCAGTTGCCGATATCTTGATCTTATTCTGTTGTTCTCTGTTATAATTTCTCATATTTGCAACTGTTTTTTTTTTTTTTTTTTTTTTTTTTTTTTTTTTTTTTTTTTCACATCTTGCGAGAGTTAATTTTTATTTTACGTAACGCTAGACATTAACTGTTTGTGTCAGGCCAAAAAACAATTTAAAAAAAAAAAAAAAAAAAAAAGACATTAACTAACGGCGAGTGTTATTTTGTATTATTTCTTCAAAATCTGTGTTTGTAGTTTTAAAGTATTTACCCATTGAGCAGTTAAACAAATAACGAAAATTTGAAATTTTGTATGAGCTGTCAAAATAATTTTATTTTAATTACGAACAGTAAAATGACTAATAAGGGCGATGTGTGCCGCATTTGTATGTCTAAAGATAAAAAGGTCACCAGTATTTTTACTTCGATAGTAGATTGTTCGCAACTCATACACGAAATAATAATGGCATGCGCTCCCGTTCAGGTTAGTACTTATCGCTAACGCAAATTATAAAAGTTACAGGCCTATTGTGTGTCGTCGGTGGCACCGCTATTCTGGATGTAAAACGTAAAAACAGTGATGTTTCTGTGGCACACTATGCTTATGAGCACATTTGTTCGTTTTTTTTTCAGTAAAGCGCCCTCCACACCGTCAATAATATTGACAGTATATCGAAATACTATCAATATTACTGAGCGTGTGAGAGCAAATATCGATGAACTATTAGTATATTGATGATACTTTCAAAGTCCGGAAAGTATTGGGGCGGAACCAAAATTCTGATATAAATACTGATCCTGCATGATGAATTCCACAATATTAGGTAATATTATCAAGTAGTGTCAATGTTAATGATAGTGTGGAGGATGCTAAACACGAATTTCAAATTTGTTATATCCATAACGACTAATGGCTAAGAGCTGGCTACGGAGAAAATGGGTGACTCGGTGCAGAGCTGAAAATTTGCAGAATAATAGGAGATAGTACAAGTAGGGAAAAAATTGCCAAAAGGCTAGGCGAAAGATAAAGAGCCGCCAGAAGGCGCCAATGTTGCGAAAAATCAGTGCACTTCTGGCAATTTCTATACTTTTTCTTTAATTCAAAACTAGATTATATATTATATATATAGTATACATTATATAGTTAAGGGCATACTGAAAATTCAAACATGATATTCGACAAATATTCAAAATTATTAATGACATTTTGATAGAAATAAAATTAAATAAATTAATAAAATTACGTTGTTATAACAACGTAATTTTATTAATGAAAATATAATAATATGATGATTAATTTTATTTCTATCAAAATGTCATTAATAATTTTGAATATTTGTCGAATGTAATTATTATATCATGTTTGAATTTTCAGTATGCCCTTATAACTATATAATGTAAAATATATAATCTAGTTTTGAATTACAGAATAAGTATAGAAATTGCCAGAAGTGCACTGATTTTTCGCAACATTAGCGCCTTCTGGCGGCTCTTTATCTTCCGCCTAGCCTTCTGGCACTTTTTTCCCTACTTACTTGTACTATCTCCTATTATTCTGCAAATTTTCAGCTCTGCACCGAGTCACCCATTTTCTCCGTAGCCAGCTCTCTGTCTATAAACTAACCGTCTCGGTAATTTTTATCTACAATACGTGCAACGTTTTGGCGCCTGTCAGAAACGCAAATAAGCTTATTGGAATGCCCAAGCGTAAAAGTTTATTATCGTTACATTTTTCGTAATTGTTATAATTACAGATATTCCCAGAAGATGGGCTGCCATCAATTATATGCAACAAATGTCTGATAAATTTGCATATAGCGTACAGATTCAGAAATCTGTGCGTGCAAACAGATAAAATCCTTCGTCAGAATATAAACGCCAGCTTCGATATCAAACCGGAAATAATCGAAGACTCGCAACAAGAAACAGACGAAGACTTCACGATGAAAAACGAAACGGATTTTGATCCGGTCGAAAGAAACGATTTCTCTAAAACGCGAAAGAAACTCGCCTGTAAATACTGTAACGACACGTTTATCGGTTCCGGTGAACTTACCGCGCATTTAAAAATTCATTCGGAAAACAAAAACTACAAATGTAAAGTGTGTTTAAAAAGTTTCACGCAAAAGAAAACTTTGTTTAGTCATTCTAAAATGCACAGTGAAAAAGGTTTTAGTAATGAAGAGGGCATCGATGAGACTGAAGTGCTCGAAATAAAACAAGAAATCGATAACTTCGACGACGATTTTATCGATGATCGATTTTACGACGACGATTTCTCGTCGACTGACGATAAGTCGAATTATGTTTTCAATAACTGTACTGAAAACATTTCGGAAGACGCGTTTTCACTGATAATGAGCGATAGTGAAAAAAACAAAAACGTACTCATGTCGACAACACGAAAACAGGAACATTTTGAGTATACGATTGTAACGGTTGGCAACAATGACAGATATCAGTGTAGTTTGTGCAACAGCCACTACAAATGGAAAAGTAACGTCAAACGGCACTTTTTGAAAAATCACAAAACGCAAAAAAATCAAGAAAGCTGCGTTATTAAGTGCAGCTTGTGTGATAAGAGCTTCAAACAGAAGGCGTCGCTGAATATTCACTTGAAATATCATACGGGGAAAGAGAATCGTTGCAGTTGCGGGAAGACATTCAATAATCGGTATCGCTTGAACATGCATAGGAGAATACACGCCGGTAAATGTCCGTTCTGTTCGAAAATATTCAACAACACCAAACGTATGCAAGCTCACATTCGAATACATAGCAATAAAAAAAAACTCACCGATAGATATAACAAATTTCAACCGAAACGTGCCGTCGCGTCGAACAAACTGCGAACCGCGGTCGAGTCTTCGGCGCTTCATACTTGCGAAACCTGCGGCAAAGGTAAGAATTCATGGTTTACTTGTAATTATAAATATTTCATTAACTTTTGATAACTCAAATACAGTGTAAATTCTATATAACGACACTCAAGGGACTGTGCACTTTATGGCGTTATTGAGAGTTGTCGTTAAACGGAGAGAAGAAATCATATATATTAATACGCTAAGGTTAAAGATGTTTGCCTCCCTTTTTAGAAAAAAACCTCACAATTTCTCCACATAAATTATATATCATTTTACAGATAATTGCTTGCTCTACTGACATCGACAACTAAAAAATTTATTATTGTTTTTGTTTTTGTAAATAAATTAAATTACAGCAACGCTGAACAACGTCTACCATCTGACGGGTTTAATTTTGAAACAACGTCAACACTTCGATCTGTCATCTGACCTTCATATTGTAATACAACAGACACAATACTGCATACTGCCATCTGACGGCTTTAATTTTGAAACAGCGAGCAACGCTGAACAACGTCACAGCAATGCTGCATGATGCCATCTGACGGCTTAGATTAACGCTTTTGCTACTTGCGCCTCTATATGACAATTTTAGTAAAATATTTCTTCGATCTGTCATCTGAGCTTCATATTGTAATACAACAAAAAGAAGAACGTTACAAGCAGTGTGCAAAATTAGAAACGAATTGAATACCTGCAATCATATTTAAAAAATAATTTTGTAAAGTGATAATTATTATACTTATTTTGTGCGAATAATTCGCACAGGCCACACTAGTAATTCATTAATATATTATCGACGCGATCGAGCGACTGAATCCAAAGCGTCTTCCAACGCCACTTAATCTTTTCTCCCGCCTCTATTGCGCGTATCAATAAAACTTTGTCGTCAATACACAAAGATTTTCTTTTACTCGCCATGTTCACAGTTTGCAAGTTTGTGGGCAACTAAGAATATAACTTATCGATAAGCAGCTAAGCTAAACATATGAAAGATAATCCCGACACACAAAAGAACGAATTTCTTAGAATCTTCGGTACCTACGCATGATGCCGACAACAAAGCAACAAAATAACAAACAAGTACTGTTTATTGCCTAATGATGACGTATTGTTGTCGTTATTTAAAGTGTATCATTGTATGAGCGACAAAGCAAACCAACTAGAGTTAAGTAATTTCGACGTTTTACGGAGTTTGTCGTTATATCGAGTGACGTTAAGTGGAGTTTACACGGTATATACAAAGGTGCAAAAATGTCGTTATTAAATATTTTTCGTTTGCACGGTTATTTAAAACTAGGCAGCCCGAAGTTGCAAAATTGGTCTCCACCAAAAGCGCTTTTATTTTAACGCGATAATATATAACCTATGTTCATCCTGAAAGTCCGTTTTAAATATCGGTGAAAAAATTTTTGAAATCTGATGAGTAGTTTCGGAGATTACCTCCTACATCAAATCCATATATCTATTAAATTAACTATATGAATCATTGCCTATCTACTTAATGTGCGGTGAGTGAACCGTATCGAAAATATATTTGCGTCTTTTTCTTCGATGTAAGTAATTCCCTGATTTCTCCGATGTTAGGATTGGTTGATGTACTTGCATTCAATCTGAATAAAGTATCTCTGTTTCAAAAACTTTGTCTTTTTCTATGACGTTAACATGGGCGTACCCAGCTTTTGGCCCAGGAGGGGGCAAATTACAAATTTCTTAAGCTAGATCCCCCGTGCTTGTTTTGCCCTCCTGGATACGCCAGTGCTTTGGGCGTAAAAAAAGACAGAAGTATATGTTTGCACCCTAATAGTTCGATTGCGATTTTATTTCTATGCTCTGTATAGAATAAAAGTATATGATCTAATCTAACAAAGTTCTATACTATTATAATTATTATTAATAACAATAATTGCATTAACAGGTTTTAAGAAAAAGTCGCTTTTGGACATCCATCAGCGGTACCATAAAGGCGAGAAAAACTTCTGTTGCGAACACTGCGGCAAAACCTTTTTCACTGCCAGTTCGCTCAACACGCACCTGATAAATCATTCCGGCATAAAATCGTACAAATGCGAATTTTGTCCGAAAAGTTTCGCTCAAAAGATCGTCCTGAAAAATCACACGAAAATTCATACGAAGGAACGGCCGTACATGTGCGAGGTTTGCGGCAAGAGTTTCGGGCGAAAAAATTATTTGACGAAACACAGTATGATTCACGCGGATGAGAAAAAATTCAAGTGCGAATACTGTTCGAAATCGTTCACTCAAAAAGTCACTTTAAAAAATCACATCGTGAAAATACACATGACCGAACGCCAGGAACATTTCGAGTGTAAAATCTGTTTACGAAGCTTCAACAGTAAACGATACCTGACGCTGCACAACAAAAGTCATATCGGTAACGAAGACGAAGCCGATAAGTCGCCATCTTTTAAATGCGATCTTTGCGGTAAATACGTCAAGCATCTCGACATTCACAAAAAGTATCACATCAAAGGAAGAAACTTTAACTGCGACCGATGCGATAAAACGTTTAAAAGAAACAGCGACCTGCAGAGGCACATTCGAGTACACATAGGACTAAAGTTGTACCGTTGCCACTTTTGTTCGAAGACGTTCATGCTGAACAAAACGTTGCAGAATCATATCAGAACACATACGGGAGAGCGGCCATTTTCTTGTGAAAAGTGCGGGAAAAGTTTCATTCGAAAGGATCATCTTAAAGCTCACAGCGCTACGCACAGTAAGAAACGGAGGAGCTAAAGAGCGCAGTGTACGATTACTAAAGGCACGGCACGACCGGTGGTTCACACTAGTAATGTGTCCACATGACTCTTTATTGGGAGCTGGCTCGTGCGCTCGGCTCACTAAAAAGAGTCGCTCACAGCGAGTCGTTCAAAGGAGCGACACTAGACAGTACGCACTACACAAAAGTGCAGACTGCAGATGTGTAAACTGTCATCATACATGCTCAGGAGTCACGTAGCATTGCACAGTACAATACACACACTCAGCTCTGAGCTCATTTTAATATAATTCTCGCATTTCGGTCTTCGGATAAATTTTAAAGTATAATAAAAGCTTAACAACAATAATAGTTATTGTTACAATATTATATCTTTGTCAACGACGTCAATGTGAATGGTTTAAGTCACTGTAAGCTTAGTACTATTGCACTTACAGTGTGTCATTCAACATTAAACGATTCAGTGTTTGAAACGATCAAAACGGAGCAAAAATTAATTTTATATCGAATGCAAAAAAGTCGCTAAAGCAGTTTTCTTGACTTTAATCGCTTCGAGTGTTGTGTATTTGTAAAAATCGTGATGAAATGTAAATAATAATTTAATCGTTATAAATAAAAATTTTCTAATCACTCAGTTCGTTTTATAATTACTGAATTTTATTAATATACTTGTTCTGTGCTTGCGTGGACGTCGATTATGTCTGCAGAGTCAATCCCGTTTATATCTGAACTATAATCAGCCATATCAAGTTTTTAGGATGGATTTATTTGTTTTTCAACTTTCCAATTTTCGATTTTGTAATAATACTACGCCACTGTTAGAAACACGGTCTTCCGCCTTATCTAACTAATTAAATTTAAACAATAGCGGTTAATGATGGGTGTTGAAAAAACACTTTTTAGAACATCCACTATCCGTGTAAAGTTAGAGATCAATACCCCGCGCGTCTGAAATAATTTGTGTTAAAATTGACAACGAAAGGAATATTATCAATGAACGCTTACGGTTTAAGTACAGTTTGTCGATTATGCTTAGCAAGTGACGCTACGCTGTTTGACATATTTGCATTGTCAACCAAAATGACAGATCTACTCGTTAACGCCATTATGAAGTGTGCTGCCGTTCAGGTAAGTTAAGATGAAATTAATTTTTCTTACCAGCTTAAAAAAATGATTTCATAAACTCAAGGCGTATATTTATAATTCTTTTGGAAGTGGTATCTTCTTGAGGCCAGTGACTAAGTTAGATTTTAATTAATTTTTACATTAGATTTAGTAAAATATTCAAAAATCGCAGACATACGCTTCTGTTTTATTTATCTCTATCGGTGTAGTGATTAAATGAATATTTTCGATTCTCAGATATCAAGAGACGACGGTTTGCCAAATTTTATCTGTCAATTATGTTACACTCGACTGGAGAAAATTCACCAATTCCAGATGCAAATAGTGCAGTCGGATAAAACACTGCGCTGCTATCAACAACAGCTACGCGCTTCCGACAAACAAATAAAGACCGAGTGTTCCATTCAAGAGCTTTCAGAGAATCCACCAATCTGCGAAACTAGCGCGATTGCAACTGTGAAGTGTGAATATTCAGAAGTTCATGACGCGTTTGATATGGCCGAACCGTCGAACTCATTATTTTCAACAGGGTATGATGATAACACTTCATTTAAGGACGATTGTAGTGAAGAGTTTGGCAACGTAATGAATGAAGCCGCGAACGTCAACTGGAAAGAAACATCTGCAAACGTTTATTCAGAAAACAAAACAAACGAAAACAAGCCTTTCAAATCCAAAATTAAAGACGAGCCGATGGATGATCATTCATTAATTTCAACAGAACATGCTGAAGACACAGCGGAACCTTCAATATGTGAATTTAAAGACGTAACAGAAAATGGTGATGAACGTCAAGAAGGAAAACGAATTTCTCCCCCGATTCATCAAAAGCACAAACAAGTAAATAAGGGTATTCATACTGGTGAGAAACCGTATAAGTGCGATTTGTGTAGTAAGTGCTACAGGAGTTCATGGCATTTAATAACTCACAAACGTATACACACAGGCGAGAAACCATATCGATGTGACGTGTGCGATAAGTGTTTCAACCGTTCATCAGTATTGAATATTCACAAACGTATACATACTGATGAGAAACAATATCGATGTGATGTGTGCGATAAGCGTTTCAAACGTTCCTACAGTTTAATTGCTCACAAACGTATACATACTGGTGAGAAACCACATCAGTGCGACGTGTGCAGAAAGCGCTTTGCCGCATCGTGTGATTTAATCAAACACAAACGTAAACATACTGGCGAGAAACCATATCAGTGCGACATCTGCAGCAAGTGCTATGCCGAGTCGGGCTCTTTAAATGTACATAAACGTACACATACCGGTGAGAAACCATATCAGTGCGACATATGCAGCAAGTGTTTTATCTCAGCGAGCCCTCTAAACGCCCATAAACGTATACATACCGTCGAGAAACTCTATCAGTGCGACATCTGCATGAAGTACTTTACCAAGCTGAGCGCTTTAAATGTGCACAAACGTGCACACACTGGAGAGAAACCGTATCGGTGCGACGTATGCAGTAAGTGCTTTACCTCGCCGAGATATTTAAAAGACCACCATACACGTATACATACTGCCGAGAAACCGTATAAGTGTGACTTATGTGATAAGTCATTCAGAAATTCCAATAGTTTAATTAAACACAAAGTTACACATACGGGCGAGGTATTCGTATTGCCGAGCAACCAAATCGGAGTGAATTACGTCGAAAGTGCTTCACAATGATCATAAACAAATGCTATGATGGAATTCGTCTGCTCTAGTGGAATTGAACTAAGACGAGTATACTTAGAAGAAAACAGATTATTATTATCTTAAAACTACTACCCGTACTAGTTAATTGCGTCTGTATTTTGTTGTAATATAAAAAAATGTTGTCTGACTTTATAAATTATTATTTCTAATTCAAATATTTTCTCGTATAATTAATCATAATTGCATTTTTTAATATTTAAGAAAATAAATAGCTCTCACATGATGTGAAATAACAGTTACAAATTGCTTTAAATATTAGAATTATTGCCTGTTTAGATAATATGTCAGTGTTGAGTAAGGAAATTCAGTCCGCCGCGATAGTGTAAATATTCGGGGTTTGACAGAGACATATACTGGAGGAAGTTATTACATAAGTAAATTTGATTTTCGTTGCGATGATTATACTTTATTACAATTCACAGTGGAACTAAAATTAGTAAAAGTGCAATTTTGATTGTAATTTCATACTAATTTTCTATACAGGGGAAAAATTGTGACAAAAAAAAATATTTTACATATTTTAATAATTTTACGTTTGAATATTTTAGGAATTGATATTATAACGTTGTATATTTTTGACAAATATTTATCATTAGATATTTTGACATGTAGCCTGAAAATAGACACTTTTAAACAATGTAACGGCAGAAAATCAAATTACAAGAAGAAATGCTGAGTTGGCAGCAGAGACACTATAAAATATATAAAGTTGGCAGTACTTAAATTCCATAATACGTGGTAATAACCTTACTTTAAGTATATTGTTGTTCGTTTATCTTAAAACTGTTAACTTAATTTTAAATATGGTCGAATCGATGGCAGATTTTGCGGACATGTGTCGCGTGTGTATGTGCCAGGACAAAAATCTAAACAGTATCTTTTCTTCAGCGGCTGGATATTCACATTTATACACTATTATAATGGAGTGCGCTCCCGTACAGGTTCGTATTGACAACTAAAAAAAATCGAAACATCACGCCGTATCACATGTTCATTTAACAATTTCAGATAAGCCCGGACGACAATTTACCAACTTTTATATGCGAAAACTGCTTAAACAACTTAGACATAGCGTATCGGTTCAAAAACTTATGTACAGAGTCGGATGTGATATTGCGCCGATGTCTAAACGCCGTGTGCGAAGTCAAAAACGAACCGATCGACGAAATGAAACTCGAAACGGATTCTTTACTCGAACCGTCGACGTCGAACGACGAGATCAAAGACAAAACTTCGCCGTTTTCGGTTTGCGAAATGGAATTAGCCGACGATTTTTTCAAAGACGATTCGGACGACGACCACGTCGAAAAAAACACGTCCGATATCGAAAACGAAATCGCAGCCGCCGTTACGAAGACGCCGATAAAGAAAAGGACGAGACGAATACGCGGTCTTTCGAAACGCGACAGATTCGATTATTCGGTCGTAAAAATGCGCAGCGACGGCCGATACCAGTGCGACCTCTGCGAGTGTCACTACAAATCCAAGTACCACTTGAAACGGCACAAAGTCGTTCACCTGCCTCAAATTTGTGTAATAAAATGCGACTTGTGCGGCAAATGTTTCACGCGAAAAGAACATCTGAACGTACATCGGCGAATTCATACCGGAGAAAGGACGTGCAGTTGCGAATTTTGCGGCAAGACGTTTTACAGTATTAACGGGCTGAAATCGCATCGACGGATCCATCTCGGCTTGAAACCGTACGAGTGCAAGTTCTGTTCGAAGTGTTTCACGCAAAACAAGACGTTGAAAAATCACATGAGAACGCACACAGGAGAGCGGCCGTTCGTATGCGAGACGTGCGGCAGAAGTTTCAACCGAAAACATCACCTGACCACACACAATATGATCCATACGGGCGAGAAAAGGTTCAATTGTGAGTTTTGCGGGCAAGGTTTCGCTCTGAAACAGCATCTGAACTTGCACAAGGTCAAACATACCGGACAGAAACCTTACACGTGTGAAAAGTGCAATCAGGGTTTTATGGTCAAAAGCAAATACGATAAACACGTGAGCTTAACGTGTTTTATGTGATGTCACAGGTTTGGAGTTGACTAATTGTTATCGGTTATTATCGATAGACAGATACAATTCCAAGAAGTTGTTTTGGTGATACAAGAAACACCGTACTGCGCGTCTTCTTTTTAGATTTCCATTAAAATGATCGGAGGCGCATGCTCAGTCTAAGAATGGACTGTACGCATGCGCTTCCGTCATTTGCAAAAAAAAACTAATGAAAGTGTTCGTCGGTTTCTTATCGAAATAATCGGAGACGCATGCGCAGTCTAAGAATGGACTGTACGCATGCGCTTCCGTCATTTGCAAAAAAAAACTAATGAAAGTGTTCGTCGGCTTCTTATCGAAATAATCGGAGACGCATGCGCAGTCTAAGAATGGACTGTACGCATGCGCTTCCGTCATTTGCAAAAAAAAACTAATGAAAGTGTTCGTCGGTTTCTTATCGAAATAATCGGAGACGCAGGCGCAGTCTAAGAACGGATTGTACGCATGCGCTTCCGTCATTTGCAAAAAAAACTAATGAAAGTGTTCGTCGGTTTCTTATCGAAATAATCGGAGACGCATGCGCAGTCTAAGAATGGACTGTACCCATGCGCTTCCATCATTTTAAAAAAAACTAATGAAAGTGTTCGTCGGTTTCTTATCGAAATAATCGGAGACGCATGCGCAGTCTAAGAACAGACTGTACGCATGCGCGCCCATCGTTTTGATAGAAATCTTTCAAAAATTTGAGTTTGAGAAACTCAAAAAACACTGTTTTAATAGTAATGTGAAGTAAAAATTAATTTTTAAATTAACAGATTTTGTTCAACAGAGATAGGAAATCAACTCGATACAATTTAAATTTTTTAAACGAGCTTAAAATGGGAATAGTTTATTCAAAAAATTAAATTATGTCAAGTTGGGAGACTTCTTATCGTTGAACAAAATCAATAGGTATAATATTTAAACATTACTTTTTTTTTTTAGTCCACATTGCTATAAAAGAGTATTTTTTCGAGTTTTCACAGATGTTTGTATAAATTATTTATGTATAGTACGCGCCACGAATCTAAAAGGCTCGGAAGTTAGATGCGAATGCGGGCTTGCGCTTGTACAGTCTATTGAAAAACTACAAACTCGCAACTCAACAAAACTAAAACAGCAATAACAACTTGACAATAGCGTACTCGACTGTACTTTAAAGCAGGAAAGCGACAAGTGACAAAGGCAACGAGCGATCACGGCCAATCACCGACGAGAGCACGTTCCGTGCAGGTAGCTGGGAGGTAGTGGGAGTCACAACGGCTCTAAAATGTGCCTTTGCGACGCTGTTTGTGACTAAGTTCCGAACCTTTTAGATCCGTGGCGCGTACTATATTTATAAATATTTATATAAATTATTGTATTGTCATGTGCGCAAAATTGCAAATTACTTAGACTTCTGGAAGTGGGTGATAATTAAATTGAAAGATTCCATTACATAGATAAACACATACATACATACAGGAGGTGAAGTTAATAAAACAGTGTTATAAAGAAGAAACCAACGAACATACCCGTGGTCGTATCGTTAAACTGTAAAAACGAGTTTCAAAAATATTGGAAGAGCCGTGTTCTTACTTTTAAAGCTATTGTAAATATTAAAAGTGATATTTGTTAATTTGTAAAAATAGAAATTTAGAAATAACGCACTATTCAAAATTAGCATTGGTCAAAGGGTTTTCTAAGATACAGGGACGCTATTTTACGTACGAAAAAATTGTTTAATTCAGAAAAAACGAATTTGTTGTTGAAACTAATTTTTTAGTATTCTTTTTACAATTTGAATTGAGGAAATGACTCCCTAGTCCAAAACGGCTATCAAACATTTTTGGGTAAGTCTTTGAGGCAACGTGATAACACTTCTTCTGCAATATCGGGTCTAATGTTTGCCAGGCGGTTTCAAAACCGTAGGCTGAAGTATCGATTATAATATGAGTGCGAGTAAGACGTTACGGGTAGGTTGAAGTGCGAGAGAGAGCGTATTATTGCACCGCTACTGACTCATATAACAATTGTAAAAAGAAAACTATTTTTATATATTGAGATCTTACTTGGAAGCGGAGCCATTTCAAAATATTCAGTATGGCCGCCCTATGCGAAGCGTTTGTATTGATAGTATACGCGTTTTGTTTTATTTAAACTGCATATATTTCGAGGAAGAAATTTATCGTTTGCCTGATCCTTCAAAACGTAAATCGCGAGTGCTGGCCACATCGAATCGTTGACGCAAGCTGTAGTGATAAGGTTAACTTTGTTGCTTTCTGCATACAAGCGTCAAATTTGAAAGAGAAACCGCATGAAGTCATTTTTCAATTTAATGGCTTGATATCAACATTGACACTTGATCTACTGACACAGTTAGATAGTGCACAACACATGTCATGCTTCTTCTTCGATTTTTCAATGGCGTGCTTAACTTCCATAATTGTAAACAATAAACAATTTTTAAAAAGTATGTAGCTCGCAATGCTTTACTACATGAGACGCTTCGCATAGGATAGTTCACTGAAATGCTGAGAAGATGGCGCATGCTCGAAGTAAAAACCCAATAGCAAAATAATTATTGAAAGTTTAAAAAATTATAAGCTCGAGTTATAGTTATTTTTTGTAACAAAAATTATATATGTTATATATTATTTTTATCTACTAAATGAGAAGTATTTACGTTTAAAAGAAGAAATTGTTATAATTATAATATTATTAATAATATAATTTTATTTTGGTTATATCGAAGGTGTTTTTATAGTTGCGTACCGTTATCATTGTTACCAATCTAAATAAAATTGATTTTAAACAAAGAAACCGTTTAGTTTATAAATAAAACAATTGAGTTCACTTACCAGTTAAAACAAATGAAGTCCCTACAGTTGTGTACGCAGTGAAGCAGGTAATAAAACAGGGATCTTCTTTTACTGCAAGTTTTAAAAAGAAAATAGAAGTATAGTAAAATAATAAGTAATTCGTAACGATTTCCACCCTGGAACTGGCAATGCCAAGTTGAGTAAGAAAACGAAAATAATTAATATAAAAATTAATAAAGAAAATGTTAAAACGTACAAAATAAAAAATAATTGTCAAGAGAACAAAAAAAAAAACTCGGGTCGCAGTGCGAAACCCTGCCGACAATTAGTGTATTTGCTAATACAGGCAGTGTGGCTTTACATTTCCAAAAATGGTGCCAAACTTCTTAGGAAGCTACGAAACGTCGAGAAATTTTGGTCTGACTCCCAGGTCCCGCTATCCCACCGACGCCAATAGTGTAAGTGCCTTATGGCAAATACACTAAAAACGAATTTTCAGAATCCTGCAATTATTTTTTTTCCATCGATTATTTAGTCTAGTACTAACAGTGCAAGAACTACTGAACATTTTGGAGGCTGATTTAGGCCTGAAAGTGGCATACTTTGAGACCAAACAACGAAAATGACATTTTGCGTCTCCAAGTCCAGTAGTTTTTAGGGGTAATCAACCCCTAAATATGCACTAATAGGGTTGAAAACGTCAATTCATTTTGGCAAGGTTGAGATTTTCACAGTATTTCAAATACGCCTTTTCTAAACTGTATTTAAAAAGGCAAAACATAATTCTGGTCGGAACACTACGGCAGACTGCTTTGAACAACGCAATCTGCCGGGATGTTCCGAGCGGAATTTTGTTCTGCCTTTTTTATATAACCAATGCCAATGGTTTCAGATAATTCTAACGTCATGTTGAGCGTCTATAATCTACAATCTCTCTCTCTCTCTCTCCCTGAACGACATCCCAACAATCTGGGCTATTTTCAAGTTTTAATTTCTGAAACATCTTATGTAAAATCTATCGCCATTAGAGTAGAACACAAATAAGAATTACATTAAAAATATATATTTTTAGAAGGTTGATAGTGCATAGATAACAAAAAAATTGTTCAAATCGTGGATTTAATAAAATTTCCATAATGAAGTGGACTAAAACAGTGTCACCGCAAATGTTTTCAGTACCTATTTTGTAAAATTTAAATAACAAGCGAATCATTCCTTAATACCATATTATTATACAAGACTGGACAAAACTATGGATTCAGTCAAATCCATATTTTGTTTAAATCGAGATTTACGATCGGAAACTGCTGAGATATTATTTTTTTTTTTTATTACTCATGCGGGAAAAGTGGTATGTTTACGCACGCTGTTACGGTTGAAAAGTAGCTATTTTCATTTGCGTGCGGAAACTTTATTTGTCGCGCTGAAATTTTTGTTTGCCGCACGCAAATTCAAGTTACCAATACAATAACAATTTTAACTGAATTGTCAACTTTTTAATGATTTAATTTTAATTTTTATTAATTCTAATTTCTTTTTTTAATTCGTAAAAAAATTTTAATTTAATTAATTCGTAATAAAAAATAGTATGTGCAACTCGTGCGGCATTGTCGCACTAGTTGCACAATATACTATTTTCATAGCACTTCAATAATTATTACTGTTTGTATAATAACGTTTTTCTCGAATATTTTCTAATGTAACTTTACGAAAATTTTATATGAATTTATAGACAAAAAATTGAGTTTATGAAAATGTAAAAACAAAATATATAAGTTGCCAATTGACAAAAAATATTGCATATACACTTCCGGTTGAATTTGAAGTATAAAAAAATATACCTCAAGGGTTTCCGATAGTAAATATCGAGTCGAACAAAAAACTATTTAAACTTTTCTCGTATCTATAGTAGGATACACGACACACTGTTACCACTTTCGGGAAACTCACTGTATACTGCTGTAGCAAGCTTTGTTACATTAACTCTCTTTCTCTTTTTTGTAATAATGTCAAAATTAGTTTTTCCTTAGCTACGCTGGAAAAATGAAGGTTGTTATTATTTGGAAAAAATTCAATTGATTTCTAATTTTGATTGAGAAAACATCAACTTACGAATTGTTATTAATTCAACTAAAGTGTTTTATTTTTTTAAAGTAAGAACTTTATATAGTGCTTACACTGCAAAATATACAAAAGTTTCTTTTGTTTTTTGGAACAAGGTTCTGATAACCGCTGAACTGTAAATTTATCAAAAAGAAACAAAAAACTGTAAACAAACACTGAACTCAAAACTGATAAAGAGATTTAAGAAATCTCCATAGCAGATAACAAAAGAAGCGCGTTCAACAAACAAGTGACTATAGTAATATGTCCAGTTGAGAAAACACAGTCGCTCGACGAGTGTATATTCCATTAAAAAAAGTGTGCTAAAATGGCAGACGTTACCGAAAAAATCATTTCGCTCGATGTGAAGGATATCAGATTCCCCACATCCCTGGGATCTCACGGATCGGATGCTATGGTAAATGTCAAAATTTCAAGTCAGCCGCCAACTGCTACGGCCTGACGTCATTCCAAATTTTTAATTTGTTGCTGTTTTTTTAAGAATAGTTTAGCAAAGTGTGGACAAGTGCGAGTCAGACTCGCACGCCGACGGTTTCTAAGTGCGCCAACGGCAAACAGTGATCTGCTGTTTACACCACACATTACAGAAGTGAAAGCAAAATCTACATCTAAATGTTGTGATTTCAAATGCATATGATTTGTTTAAAGCAAACGTTAAAATGTCCGGATTACAAAAGAAATAACATTTTAAAAACATGTTACAGTAGAACGCCGATTATCCGAATTAATCGGGACCAGGGTCGATTCGGATAATCGGGCGTGTAGTGTCTTGCCTCTAGCTTTCAACCATAACAGTTGAAATATATCTGGACTCCAGCGAGTTCCAACTTCGACGTGTGCTGATACCATTGTAGCGTCTGCACGGCAATTGTCACTCGCATTTTTGTATTCTTGCGTCCCCACAAAACTTGTTTTTATTGAAAAATTACTTGGTTTTAATTTTTTTATATTACGCTTAGGACCGATTCGGATAATAACGCCGATTAACCATTCGGTTAATCGGCGTTATTATACAGTAGAACGTCTATTATCCGAACGCCGATTAACCATTCGGTTAATCGGCGTTCGGATAATAGACGTTCTACTGTATTTCGATAAGGCCTAATTGTAAATTTAATAAATTAAAGAAAAATATTTGTTTTTCAAAGGTAAATTTTAAAAACATGCGTGTTTCACATTTTGCACTGACAGCAGCTGAGACAATTATATCTCTGTTCCAAAATCTCTGCTATCACAGATATTGCGCAGTAGCTAAAATGCGTCGACTTTGCGTTATTTTTTAAAGAGCAGTTCCAGAACCATACTAATCTCGGTTGGAACACGCTTCAGCTACTGCGCATGACTGTGACGTTAATATTACCGTTCGCAGAGAAGTTTATGTTAATGTTACCTACAAGAAACTATAAAAAAAAGACGGGTTGCACTCCGGGAGTGCCGGCAGAAGTGAAAACTTGAATATTAACGTCTTAATTTTTTGCATTTAGAAGCATTGTTTATTTTTTGACAACACTTGTAAATAAAATGGTTTGTATCATAGATTGCATTTTTATGTACGATATTTCAACGCTAGATGTCTAACGTTGTATAAAAAGTATCTGGCAATTACTATCACTTAGAGAGTCTCACCCAGTTCTTACTTTTCCTGACGCGAGTTTAACATTTTTTACCCATTACAAAAAAAGTGTACAACGCCGCTAAAGAAGTTTTGTAAATAAAATGGTTTATATCATAGATTGCATTTTTATGTACGATATTTCAACGCTAGATGTCTAACGTTGTATAAAAAGTATCTGGCAATTACTCACCCAGTTCTTACTTTTCCTGACGCGAGTTTAACATTTTTTACCCCTTACAAAAAAAATGTACAGCGCCGCTAAAGAAGTTTTCACTTCAAAAATTTAATTTTGGCAGAGAAACGCTGCGAATCAAAAACCATCATTTTTTTGTCCTAACTCTTACTATTTGCGTCAGGGTATTTCGTTCCGTTCATTTTCCCCTTCCCCAAATCGGCGAGATCACAAAAAATGATATTTTCGACGAAGTCAGCTCTTAAATCTGTTTTGACAAAATACAGCACACCGATCCAGACTATTCTTGTGCTTACGTAACGATCAAATTGGAAAGCGGTCAAGAAGGAAACGGTCTTACGTTTACTTGCGGCCGCGGCACCGAAGTCGTCGTCGTCGCAGTGCAATCGTTGAGCCAGGCAGTGATCGGTCAAACTCCACAACACATTTTCAACAACTTTGCCGGGTTCTGGAGGTCGCTTACGAGCGAATCGCAGTTCCGATGGGTAAGTGAGTACGGATGCTAACGATACATCGGTGTGTTTGAAATATCGATGTTTGTGTAAAAAAATCGATTTTTTCCATCGATGTTTGTATAAAAAAATCAATTTTTTCCATCGATGCTTGTATAAAAAAATCGATTTTTTCCATCGATGTTTGTATAAAAAAATCAATTTTTTCCATAGATGTTTGTATAAAAAAATCGATTTTCCATCGATGATTGTATCGATGTTATTTGGAACGATGTTTTACATCGATGTTGCATTTTATGTGGGACGATTGTGGAATTCACTATACGGTTATACGATGTGGTATCGAACATAGAGAAAATACAATGAAATGATTTTCAAGGTAGTTGTGAGTAGGGATGCTAACGATACATCGGTATTTTGAAACATCGATGTTTGTGTAAAAAATAGATTTTTCCATCGATGTTATTTGGAACGATGTTTTACATCGATGTTGCATTTTATGTGGAACGATTTTGGAATTCACTATACGGTTATACGATGTGGTATCGAACATAGAGAAAATACAATGGAATTTTTTTTAATCGAAGACAAAAGTATAAGTAGTAACAGTTAGAGATTCTCCGTGCTAAAGATTTGTATTTCTGTCAGAGACTGTACCCAACACATCTAAGATCTAATATCCAGATACAATACGCGCCACGAATCTAAAAGGTTCGGAAGTTAGATGCGAATGCAGGCTTGCGCTTGTACAGTCTGTTGAAAAACTACAAACTCGCAACTCAACAAAACTAAAATAACAAGAACAACTTGAGAATAGCGTACTCGACTGTACTTTAAAGCAGGAAAGCGACAAGTGACAAAGGCAACGAGCGATCACGGCCAATCACCGACGAGCGCACGTTCCGTGCAGGTAGCTGGGAGGTGGTGGGTGTCTCGACGGCTCTAAAATGTGCCTTTGCGACGCTGTTTGTGACTAACTTCCGAACCTTTTAGATCCGTGGCGCGTATTATATTTATAAATTTGTAATTGTAATTACAATAAAAATATTATTATTTTAAAAGTCTGTATTTTTTAGGCTCAATGCATAAAAAATTGTATAGCTACGTTGTTTTTGACAGTTAATAATAGTACAAATAGACAAACAGACAAAATTTCGACTCAAATTTTAACGAAAACATGATTTGAATTTTCCAGATTGGCCCCGAAAAAGGCGCGACGCATTTAGCTGTAGCGGCAGTCATAAATGCCCTTTGGGACCTTTGGGCAAAGTTAGAAAACAAACCCCTTTGGCGACTGTTAGTCGATATGACCCCCGAACAACTTGTATCGACGATAGACTTCCGATACATAACTGATGTCATAACGCCCGAACAAGCCATCGAAATTTTAAAGAAAAAACAGACAGGAAAAGAAAACCGCATCGAAACTTTAGTTAACGAAGGATATCCAGCCTATACAACACAAGTCGGTACGTATAGAGGCAACGTTACTCGATCTTTTTCTACAAAAGCGCACGACTATTCAAGGATTCTTATGATTTCATGTTGCGGTATCAAAAAATTGGTTGTCTGTAAAGTCGGTTTACGGACGATAGTTTTACGTGATAACGTATTCCGCTCGAATATCATATTTAATAATACATAACCTAAATTTTAGTAGCTGTCAAACTATATTTTTACCGACTAATAATTTGATCAACCAAAGCAAAATACATATTTTTAAGCAATTATAAGACATTTAAAAGAATGTATATATATTATATATTTGTTAACAAACCGTATATTTTATCTGCTGTTATGAAATGCAGATATCTCCCAAGATTTGTTTTTGATACAAAATGTAGCTGCGTTGTGTACAAACTATCAATTGACAAATAACGATGTATTATCTGAAAAATTGCTTTAAAAATTCGATAATTTATGACATTTTTATTAGATATCTTGATTTTAAGTTTTAATTTCCACGGTTTATAAAACAAAGGCCATCTGTCAGATGTAGCATTCGCTGGAACAGCCGAAAAAAATGTTGAACGCACACTACTCTCTGACGTCACGCGAGAAGAGGGAGAAATGCGCACAAGCCGACGCTTGGACCGATCGTGCATCTCTATCGATTATATCGCACTCTCGCTTGCGGAACGTTACTCTTTTTCGTGTGTGCTGGCGGTGTTTCATCAATTTATAAGACGTTATCACGTCAAAATGATATTATTATTTCCAGGTTGGCTCGGCTACAGCAACGAACAAGTCGCAGAGCTTTGTAAAAAATATCTCAATCTCGGATTCACCGCTTTCAAGCTGAAAGTCGGACAAAATTTACAGAGCGACATCAACCGATGTCGAATAGTTCGCGACATTATCGGCAGGAACAAACAACTGGTAAGGCATAAGACTAGTAATGTAGCGATGTGTCGCTTTTGAGCGAGTCGTTCATAATGAACGACTCCCTTCTCGGAGCGGAGCGAGTCGCTCTTTTTTTGGTGAATGACTCACTCCGAGCGCCATTGCTCTGTGCTGAGCTGTTCTGTACTGTTGCATTCGCACATTTACAGAGCGCACACAGCACAGGCCACAGAGGCACTAGTGAATTTTTGCACGTACTTACGGAGTTATCTTGGCTGAGTCATTTGATGTCGAATGACACACTGTAAGTGTAATAGTACTAAGCTTACAGTGACTTAAACCATTCACATTGACGTCGTTGACAAAGATATAACAATATTGTAACAATAAACATTATTATTGTTAAGGTTTTAATATACTTTATAGTTTATCCGAAATGCGAATAATATAAGATCAGAATCATATTAAAATGAGCTCAGAGTTGAGTGTGTGTATTGTGCATGATGACAGTTCACACCTCTGCAGTCTGCACTCTTGTGTAGTACGTACTGTCTAGTGTCGATCCTTTGAACGACTCGCTCTGAGCGACTCTTTTTAGTGAGCGGAGCGTACGGAGTCAGCTCCCAATAAAGAGTCATGTGGACACATCACTATAGTAATGATATCGGATGACAGTTAAAACTCGCCGGTCGCTCGTTTCACCATAATGTGACTGCTCGTACATAAAAACCGCATTTACTAACGAGAGACACGCACTACTATTTCAGATGGTGGACGCTAACCAAGTTTGGGAAATAAACGAGGCAATCGAATGGGTGAAAATGTTGACCGAATTCAAACCGTTGTTCATCGAAGAACCGACATCGCCCGACGACGTGCTGGGGCACGCGACGATCGCCCGTGCCCTGAAACCGTTCAACATCGGCGTCGCGACGGGAGAAATGTGCTGCAACCGGGTACTGTTCAAGCAGTTCTTGCAGGCCGGTGCCATGCAGTACTGCCAAATCGACTCGGCAAGAATCGGTGGCGTCAACGAGATCCTGTCCGTTTATCTCATGGCACATAAACTGAACGGTAAAGTTTTACAATAACGCCAGGGTAGCCGTTTTTTGTCCGAAACTTTTCCCAGATTTCTGGGCGATTTTTTAGTTTTTCCCCCGACGTCGCGCAGAATCGTTTAGAGAAGGTAGTAGCAAGGTGGGGGAATCTGCGCAGTAAAAAGCGATCAGTAGCGGAGCGATTTGTAATTTCAGGCGCCAATGGTTGCGTCTCGACTAGCGACGAACAACTGAATAGCTATATTCATATGACCACCCCTTGTTAGTTAAACATAGACTCGTCCGCCCCGAAACTCGTTTGTGCGCAGAAATGACGTTACTATCTTCTCTAAACGATACTACTCTACGTAACTAATTAAGTAGTGATGTGCCGGATTGTTAAAAATGTATATCCGCGAATACGGATCTGAATACGGATATTTGGTTTCAAGATCCGCGGATACGGATACGGATCTTAACTTTCTTAGAGTACGCGGCGGTAAATATTGCACATAGACCTTTGCAAAGAGACTATCTGTTATGGGAAAAAGTTATTGACCTCTTTAAGAGTTAACTCTCAGAACAGATTGTCTCTTTCCAAAGATCGATGTGCAATATCTCATTATAAAGATAGTTTTTTAGTACCTTTGAGTTATGTACTATTGGTATGGTACTCACTACAATAAATGTTTGCAATATAAAGGTGCCAAATACGATTTTAAAAAATAAAAAATAATCTGAATGGAATTTAACAGTTTTTCATTATTACCTAATCACCTATATATATAAAATTTCATCTATGAATTGCAAATTAATAAAGTGAATACGAATCTTTCTTCTCCCTCGGATATTCGCGGATACTGATATTCGGCACATCACTATAACTAACTACAAAATCGGTACTCCAGTGACCACCATCGTAACAATAATCTTTGTTTGGATTTAGTTAAAGTTTGTCCGCACGCTGGGGGCGTAGGTCTGTGCGAGATGGTGCAACACCTGCAGATGTGGGACTACGCGAGTCTGTCGGGCACAATGGAAGGTCGAGTCATCGAATATGTCGATCAACAACATGAACAGTTCATCGATCCGACGATCGTTGAAAACGCTCGATATCAAGTGCCAACGGTAAGGTGTCATCGAATATACTAGTCGAACAAAAAGCGGTCACTGTGGTGACACAATAATTAAAAAATTGCAACTTTGATTCAAAATAAATTCACTAATTGGAACTTGTGTCAACTCAATTTCCAAAATATAACAATATACAAACTTGGCAGCATAAACGGAACTTATTTTTTTACGTAAACATTATGTATTTTATTGTTTCTATAGAATAGGGTATTTGACAACTATTGGAAAATAGTTTTGAATTATTTGTTATAACATAAAATGCAGAATACTTTAATATTTCCTGTAAATCTGTCGTCTTTATGGTAAAAATCAATGCTTAAGTCTGGATTAAAAAATACGCGCCAAAACGCAATTTTTGATAGATATTTTACAGCAGGCGAACAAGCGATTGAAAGCAAGTTTATATAATTATTGGAATTTGTTTCAAATACTATGGTTTACAAGTGGCAAGACTCCAGAAAAGCTATTTGTTCGCAAACATAGGATATAAAATAAATGTAGTTAACATAACCTAGAACGACAGAGGTTTTTTTTTTTGTATGAGTAATTTCTATGAAGTTACTATAAACAAGTAATGCTTACTTACGCGGTTGAGTTCCGCCGCATGAAAATCTGGATTGTTTATAAAGAATTGTCCAATCATAAGTACAAATATTTTGGATAGGTTTTAACTGTCGGTTTACACAAAATTTCACGTTAATTTGATAAACAGAACTATTATTATTACGTTATTTATATAAGGTAGAAGTGAAATATCAATAATTAACATTAAAATTGCTCGACAAACATCAGAAAATCTAGAAAGTACGCACTAAGAAACTGTTAACATGACATTGATGTCACTTAAGTTGCAGCCAATCACCGAGTTTTCAAACACGTGGTTAAACCTCAAAAAAAAAAAATTATAAACGTTTTTTTTACAGGAAATAAACGTATTATATTATGAAATTCAATAAAACATTCATTTTACGCAATGTTTTATTAAGTTGCCAACAAATTTAAAATGCTGTCAAATACCCTATTACTGAAAATGTATTTTCAAAGAGATCGGTTTATTTATTGCACGGTATAATACTCGCCACGAATCTAAAAGGCTCGAAAGTTAGATGCGAATGCGGGCTTGCGCTTGTACAGTCTGTTGAAAAACTACAAACTCGCAACTCAACAAAACTAAAGTAACAATAACAACTTGACAATAGCGTACTCGACTGTACTTTAAAGTAGGAAAGCGACAAGTGACAAAGGCAACGAGCGATCGCGGCCAATCACCGACGAGCGCACGTTCCGTGCAGGTAGCTGGGAGGTGGTGGGAGTATCAACGGCTCTAAAATGTGCCTTTGCGACGCTGATTGTGACTAACTTCCGAACGTTTAAGATCCGTGGCGCGTATTATACTTAGTGGTGTTTTTTTTCAATTTCAGGCGCCTGGTTACAGTACAACGTTAAAACCCGACGCCATAGAGAAATACGAGTACCCAAACGGATCCGAGTGGACACGAATGTTCGAGGAAGGACTATTTAAAGATCCACGTTCTGCGACACAATCAACATTTTAATAATGTATAACGCCTTGTAAAAATAAAATAAACATTTGAAAACAAACACCAAACTTACCACATAAAGAATGTTCATAAAAAAAATAACTTTTATTCAACACGCGTGAGTAATATGTAATTTCGGGGCCCTGCTAAATTCGGGAGGAATAATAAATTACTTCATGTTGACGCGCAGAGTGCTAATAATGAGCCGAAACTGTACGATAATGAATTATTACTGCATAGTTTCTGGACCAATAGGAACGCGGTAGCGATTTGTATATATGAAAACAGCATCGCAATTCATCGAAAGTCAGGGTCATCTTGTGTGCATCAAGGGCGGTGGGTACGTCAATCAATGAAGTGATTTATTATTTTTCCCTCTTTTATCAGGGCCCCGATTACATATTACTCGTGCTAGTTGAATAAAATATTATGTGCGACCATTGATTGAAGGAGAATATTCCACTCGCGTGTTACCGCACTCGCTACGCTCGTGCGGCAAATTTCACGCTCATGGAATCTTCTCCTTCTCTCACTAGTCGCACAATATACTATTATTCAACACGAATAAACCACAACCATTCCAATAATAAGCCTGATATAACATTAACATTACCAAACAAAACAATCGCTATTAAGATGTTCAAGGTCAACAAGGATAGGAACAAAAGATAGAATTCGGATTATAGACGGTCGACAACATTAACAAACAAAAACTTCCAAATATTTCACCATAAATAAATTCTGTTTTTATTTTATACTTAAAACGGTAAAAAAATAAATAATAAACTTCAATTTTAAAACAACTCACATACAATGCTTCAATCTTTTCGACCCATAAAAGCGAAAGCGCTAAGCTTTGACTGTTTGCTTGTCGAAGGGGTGGCTTCTTCGCTGTCTGGCTGTTTGCGCTTCACCGAGGGAATGTTCTGTTTCGAGACGTTCTGTTTTTTGAACGGGTTTTTAGATTTCTGAAAAAGAAACAAAACAAACGTCATCGAGCCGATGGATCAGTTTTCGAGATGCTTGTTCAGGAAAAATCTTGAAAACTACGTAAGATAAAATTCTGGAAACAATATTGTTCAGATCATTACGAAAAGCTTTTACAAACGATACCCCACGCGACTGATTAAATATTTTTTTGTTAAGCGTCAAACTGTGGCACCTCCAAATTTTCAAAACAATTTTAGAATTTGTAAGTATTTCTTTTGGCGCGTTATGAAAAAATGATGTGAGTGGATTTTTACGATGTAACGTGAAAATTGACAGTATGAAGTTACTCGCTAAGCCATATGGCTTGGATTAGAAATTCAGCGATCCAAAATGCAAAATAGTAAATATGTTTCATTTCAAATTATATATGATGTACTTATACATTATACAGGGTGAGTTTTAAGTTGATGCTTTATTTTTTACAGCGTGTAAAAATCAAATAGACGAGCAAATATTTCAAATAGTTTTTTTATCAAAACTCAAAAATATGAGAGAAACAGCCTTTCGAAGTTTAAATAAATTTTATTAAATTTTCTTTAATTTTGAGGTCGGTCCTGGGGTTATATTATGTCACTATGGAAATATGTTATTATTACACATGTCAGTTTCAAATAAGCACCAACATACTTGATAACAACAACTTATTTCCATAGTGACATAATATAACCCCAGGACCGACCTCAAAATTAAAGAAAATTTAATAAAATTTATTTAAACTTCGAAAGGCTGTTTCTCTCTTATTTTTGAGTTTTGATAAAAAAACTATTTGAAATATTTGCTCGTCTATTTGATTTTTACACGCTGTAAAAAATAAAGCATCAACTTAAAACTCACCCTGTATATACAGTATGTAAACACGTAAGGTGCACATAGGGAAATTAGCATTGGGAAAAAAATACTTAGATCAGAGTTAGCCATGACTGCACTAATTGTTATTTCTATTGAATTATCGTGGTAATCTTGAAGATTTCTATTTTGTTTTGATTTATTTTTATTTTACTTGGCTGTTTTAATAATAAAAAGCTCTTATAAATCATTATTTTAATTTTTTTGTACAAAAATAAAACAAAAAAACAACTCCATCTGTTTGGAAACAATTCATTCAAAAATTGTCTGACTGGTATGACGTATGCGCGTTGGTAAATCAGTGACCCAAATGTCTAGGTTCAATACGAATAGGCGGAGATATTTGATCTCGCACCATATTTAAGTATTTTTGGGAATTTAATTTCCCATTAATAAAAAAAGTCCGATTATGTTGTAATCATTTGAATATTTTCTTCGGTAGTATACACATTCATTTTGCAAAAGAATATTATCTGTCAAATTGAAAAACAAGATTTCAAGGCTCACTCTGATCCAGTCATTTTTTCCCAATGTATAGAGTATCGATCGTATAGGTATTGTTGAATATTATTGAAAACATTTGTTGATTGTAAATATTAGTGAAGCGATTTGAACACAGTTAAAAAGTACCTTTTGAGCTTCGTTATTTTTCACAGCAAGATTCTCCTTGTTCTTTTTACTAATATCGTCAAAGATCTCGAGTGCGCTCCGTTTATCGTCCTCGTTGCCGTCTGTGTTCTTGCTGAACGGATTACGAACCCCACGTTTCGGTGTGTTTTCCAGCAACGACATTACAGTCGGACCAGGAGTGTCCAAACCTCCTGCAGTTATATCGCTGAGTGAATCTGCAGTTTCGTTAAACAAGTCTTCATTTTCCTAGAAAAAAAAAAATTGTTTAGCGCCACGAGCTTACGAATTTATGTGTAAACGACTTTATGTCGACCGTTATAGTTAAAACAAGTCTAAAGTAATTTATAGTTCATAGTAATTATCGTAGATGGCAGCATTATCTGACATTGCTCTCTGACGTCAGCGGCTTGATATAAGATCTTAATAATGAAAAAAATGTATTTTTGCCCCTGGTCAAACGTCTCACTTGTAAGAACTTAAGATAGATTTTGACGGAGGCACGATAAGAGATGTTGCACTACCTCCTATAAAATAGCAGCCAATGCTAAAAACCCCAGTCAAATATGTTCAGTAAAGCGAATTCAATTTGATTTTCACCCGAGCGAAGCCGGGTCGTTCAGTTATTATAACCTATGTCCTAAAACACAGTATCACCTGTCGAACAGCCAGAAATGATTTGAAATCGGTTCATCAGTTTCTATGATTATCCCCAACAAACTTTTCCTCTTTATAATACTAGTATAGATAATATAGTACAGTGATTCCCAAAGTGGTCTATATCGACCCCCAGGGGTCGTCGACAACTTGCAAGGGGTCCATGTTAGCGGGAAAAAAATTGGGGCTCCATGAAATGAAAATGGGGGTCAACGATAGTGAATCTCCTAACAAAAAAAGAAACAAACTGGACATCGTTTACCGAAGAGATTTAAGATTAAATCTAACTAAATTGATGCCAAATGTTGAAAATTTATTATTAAAGCATCAGGTTCATTCCTCACACTAAAAGCATTTATTTTTTACTTAGTTATTTTATGTAACAGAAAGTAAATTTTAATTTGATTCGTTTAATTTGAATCTAATTAATAAATGTATAAAACTAAACATTTCACACTACATTTCACTACCGTTATAAATTTAAATCGTTCAAAGTGAGTAGCACTATACCGGTTGTCAAAAATACATTTGAAATTAATGAATTTGCAAAAAAACAATATCAGATAAGCAGGGGGTCTAATCAAAACTGAAAAACATGGCAAGTGGTCTACGAGACAAAAAAGTTTGGGAACCTCTGATATAGTAGAACATAAGTCTTGAATCTGTCGGAGCTAGTAGACTCATGTATTTTCAATTTCTCATTCATCCTTACTATTGGCAGTCATAAAAAAACCTTTATTAATTTGAGGTTAAACGCTGTACATCATATTTTTCAATTGCGAGAGAAGTAGAGACTAAAAACTTGAAAACAGATAAAAATAGATGGTGTTGAAAATACATGAGTTCGACTGTATCCAGGCGGGAACCGTTAAAAGAATCAGGGCCGGATTTAAAGGTGTGGAGGCCCCTAATTATTTTCCAAACAAGTTAAACCATTTTTTTCTTTTAAGTGTTCCAATAATTTATTGATAAAACAAATCAAATTCTTTTCAAAAACATACGTATAGATAATAGTAAAATGTAAAATACAATAAATAAACCAAAAATTTTATCTAGAAATTTCTATTGTGGAGGCCCCACTCTTCCGGGGCTTCAGCCCCGGTTGCCCCTCCCTAAATTCGGCCCTGAAAAGAATGTTTACCTTCGTTTCCGTAGTATCTACCGATTCAGCGACCTCGTCGACAAGCTCTTCAGACTGAGGAGTGAAAATGCTCGGAGATTCAGCGCGGTTCTTTCGCTCAACGGCGGACGAATTCTCTTCAACCGATGGCCGTCGAAGCTGTCGATTCCGTTTCATCGTCATCGCTTTTGGCGCGATGACGACCTGCGATTCTTGTGACGGTTTCTCTATGTAAATTTCTCGCGCCGGCGCCATTGCGTTTAACCGACCTCCGTGTATATCGGACACCTGTTAATCGTGAGAAGAGATGTTATGAATGTCCCACATCGAAATATTTACTGGATTATACAGGAATCAGATTTAAAATGGCATATAATGTACTATTTCTGTTATCTTTCTACACATGTAAAATTCCAACTAAATAATATTTTGATATACCAATAACTTTGAACGAATTTTATAAAAAAACTAATTAGAAACTAAATATTAATTATTTTTTATATTGCTAAATTCGGGAGAAATAATAAATTACTTCATGTTGACGCGTAGAGTGCTAATAATGAGCCAAAACTGTACGATAATGTATTACTGCATAGTTTCTGGACCAATAGGAACGCGGTAGCGAGCCGAAACTGTACGGTAATGAATTATTACTGCATAGTTTCTGGACCAATAGGAACGCGGTAGCGATTTGTATTTATATGAAAACAGCATCGCAATTCAGCGAAAGTCAGGGCTATCTTGTGTGCATCGAGGGTGGTGGGTACGTCAATCAATGAAGTGATTTATTATTTTTCCCTCTTTTATCAGGGCCCCGATTACATATTAATATATGTCAAATAGACGTCAATGCGTAGAAGTAGAGAGCTATGAAAAAGGGAATATCACTCAGCATAGATCACGATACAAAGAACTCGATAGAGGCGTTCCCCAGGGATCAATATTAGGACCCTTATTTTTTGTTCTATATACCAATGACCTTCCGGATATCATAAACGATTCCGTAACTATGTTCGCAGATGATACTTCCATTTTATTTCATGCAAACAATACAAATTTACTTTTTAAAAATATTAATAATTCTGTCACTTCACTTTTAGAATGGTATGAAAATAACAGCCTTAAAATCAATATTGAAAAAACTCAAGCCATATGCTTTAATAATATTCCTATAAACTCAGTTCCTTTAGAAAACTCTAAATCTATAGTATTACATCCTCACACAAAATTCTTAGGCATTTACATTGATAAAAATTTAAATTGGAAGTGTCACGTTGAGTCAGTCACCAATAAAATTTCTAAATTTACATACGCTCTTAGAGTATTACGAAATAGTGTATCAATTGAAGTCCTCATAGAGGTTTTTAACGCATTTGTCCAATCTGTAATAAGGTTTGGTATAATTTTTTGGGGACATGCTACATCCGTTTTAAATATTTTAAAAATACAAAAAAGATGTCTTCGTATCATCAATCGATCGAATTTAAGAGAACATTGTAGACCTTTGTTTAAAAAATTTAAAGTATTGACGGTATTTGATATTTATATATATGAATGTTCAGTGTTTGTGAAGAGTAATCCTGATATTTTCAGTCAATATTTACCGGAACATGGCCATAATACAAGACATAAAAGCAACTTAACACTAAATCAAACAAAAAAAAACCAAATATACAAAGGAGTTGTAAACAACTGTATAAAAATTTATAATCATTTAGATGCTGACTTAAAAGCACTCCCAATCGCCATGTTTAAGAAAAAACTTAAATACAATTTGCAACAAAACTGCAGGTACTCAATCCAAGAATTTGTTGAAAATTTCTAATTTCTTATCTTATATACATGACGCATTCAATGTACTATGTACTGTACTGAATAAAGGCAAATTATTATTATTATTATTATTACTCGTGCTAGTTGAATAAAGTATTATGTGCGACCATTGATCGAAGGAGAATATTCCACTCGCGTGTTACCGCACTCGCTACGCTCGTGCGGCAAATTTAACGCTCATGGGATCTTCTCCTTCTCTCACTAGTCGCACAATATACTATTTTTGTTATCTTTCTACACATGTAAAATTCCAATTAAATAATATTTTGATATATTAATAACTTTGAACGAATTTTATAAAAAAACTAATTAGAAACTAAATATTAATTATTTTTTATATTTTTTTAGATCAGTTCTGAAGAAGGTCCAAATCCGGATCAAAACGTTAATGTATTAATTATATTAATATATTGTCTGAAAAATTAGTCAAAATTTTATTTATTAACACTTTGACGGACACTTAAAAATTCAGTTTTGTTCCAATTTTGACACTACAGTTTTTTTCATGTTTGAAATTGAATTACTAGTAGATATTTGTACGGCTATAAAACGTTCCGTAGTATACGACGGCTTCAGCCGTCGTGTCAAACTTTTGAAGTTTTGTTTATGACGGTCTAAGCTGGTTTGTCCGTCAAAGCGTTAAATAATAGTAGTCCTATAACTTTTTTGCACTACTCCCTATGAAATATTAGATCCGTGGCGCGTATTATAATAATTGTATTACCACTCGCGTGGCTTAAAACTCGCCCGTTGTCGGGGAAACACCTTATACAAACAATCTACTATTTTACTCCTTTATCTTTTACAAAACATAATCTGACTAATAACGGAACACGAGTACCTTGTCATTTCCTCATTAAAATACTCAGTTTTTTCAACTGATTCTATTCAAAAATTGTGGATGAGTTGCCAATATTTTTTTTTCTTTTACGAGTACGGCAGCGGACATGACAGATTTAATTGCTGACGCTGTTATAAATAATTGCATAAGATTTTGACAGCTTTAGTGCGTCCTTAGTGCGGCTTTATAAAGTTTAAGATCACATTCAGATTTCAGAATTTGGGATATTTTATTGTGATTTGGTCCTGTGCGAATGTTTCAAATCCGCATAATGGAAGAAATATCAGTAAATGGCTTCGACTTAAGTACGATGTGTCGACTGTGCTTATCAAGAAGCGATGCGACGTTAGATGTATTCGCCTTTTCAACCAGGTTAATGAGTCAAGTAGCCGATGTAATTATGAAGTGTGCTCCGGTTCAGGTAAGTCGCATATAAAGAGTTTGCGATTTATAATGTTTACACATTTTTAGAAAATCATAATTTAGAAAATTAATGATACTTTGTTTCCGTACGTGAATAAATAGATTGTTAAGATCACTTAAAATGCGTGTTAATTGCCTACACTTTTGTACAACAAAACAGGGCAAATATTCTATAAATATATTTCCGATTCTCAGATAACGAGATGCGATGATATGCCGAATTTAATCTGCAATTCATGCAACACTCAACTGGAGAAAAGTCACCAGTTCCAGAAGCAAATCGTGCAGTCTGATCAGACACTGCGACGCTATCTACAGCAACTACGAACTTCGAACAAACAAATCAAGGGTGAATGTTCCAATCAGGGACCTTCTGATGATTCTTTCACTAATAAGGATATCAAAACGAAAAGCGAATCTTTAGAACTTCGAGACGTGTCTGATAATGTCAACTTGAAAGAAGAGGTGCCATCAAATGATAATTCAGCATACGCAATTAGTGAGAAAATATTTATAAAAACGGAAATTAAAGAGGAACCGATAGATTATGAACCATTCATTTCAATAGAATGCACCGATAACTTAAAAGAAACTTTACCTAGAGAAGGCGGTAGTAAAGCCAGCTGTGAAATTAAAGAAGAACCGATAGATGATAATTCGTTAATTCTAATGGAATGTACTGATATCTTAATAGACACTTTATCCAAGGGTGACGACCGTACGGCAATCGAAGAACAATCGGATAACATCCTGGGTCTTCCTAATGCTGATTTAACAGGACAGTTTGATAATCGTGAATATGGAAACGAAAATACTACCGGAAGTTATAAGAAGCCCGAGGAATCAAATAAACATAAATATAAATGTGATCTGTGTAATAAAGATTTTGCTTTTCTGAGCAAATTTAATATTCACAACCGTAGACATACAGGCGAGAGACCGTACCAGTGTGACGTTTGCAATAAGACTTTCACAGTAATAGATAATTTGAGAAGACACCGACTCGTACATACTGGTGAGAAACCATATCAGTGTGACGTTTGTAATAAGCGTTTCAGTCGTTTAAATACTTGGAGAGCACACCAACGTGTGCATACTGGTGATAAGCCGTATCAATGTGACTTTTGTAATCAGTGTTTCAAAGAGTCGTCGAATTTGATAACACACCAGCTTAAACATACTAGTGAGCGGTCGTACCAGTGTGGCGTTTGCGATAAGTATTTCTGCGAAACAGGTGCTTTGATAAGACATCAACGCGTACATACTGGTGAGAAGCCATATCAGTGTGACGTTTGTAACAAACAATTTACTCAATCGGGCAGCTTAAGCAGCCACAAGCGTACACACTCGTCAGTCGTTTAAGGTTATGTTTAGTTTTGAAATCAAGTCACAATCTGGTAGTGGGCGATCTTACATGACAGAATGTGTTTAGAGAAATATTTAAGGTAGTACGAGCACTAAGGCAATTTTAAATAAAAGGCTTGATTTTTTTTATATGAAGTTGGACTAAGTCTAAATCAATTCTGAAAACTTTAGGGGGGGTTGCCCGATTATTTAAATAAATAAATGACTTCAAAAGTAGGCATATTTAACATTGGCTTTATGGTAAAACAGTAGATGGATGATATGTTTTCATTGATTTCTCCAAAACTAGTCGGTGGAAATTAAAAAAAAAATTGTTAAAATCTTAATAAATTAACCTTAATAAAAAAAAACAAGAGCGCTATGGCTCAGTGGATAAGGCGTCAGACTAGTAGTGACAAGGTTCCGGGTTCGATTCCTGCCGCGCGACATAATTGAATTTTTCTACACTTTAAAGTTATTAAACAGTTGTGAGGAACTATACCGTAAGAATTTTACATATATTATTAAGAGGCCGTTTCAACTTTAAGGAACGTGGACTATCTTAATATAATAGAAAAACAGTCTATAACTTAAGATCTGTTTAATAAAAGAAACAATTTCATGTTTGATTCACCCAACACTCTCGCTTCTGTGAAGGTTCCTATCTAGCATTTCCTATTTAATAAAAAACAAAAACACACGAAACGGATTATTAACTTTCGATTAGTTCCACTAAGATGAGTGTATATGTTACGGCTAATACGAGAAACTAGTTTATTCGCGAATTAACCGGCGTCAAGGATAAATGCCGAATATGTCTTAGTTTCTCGCTTTTTCGCCTATTATCAAGTGCAAGCAGGTTAAAACGCGAATTATCCAAAGGCAACCGTATAAAACGTTTATTGTCATTAGTTTTGATTCCTAAGTAGGTATTCTTATTTTTATGATAAATCTATTTGTTTTTTATCAGTGTTGTTTTATTTTATTTGGAGAACATTTGTTATTTTGTATTATTTTTATAAAAATTACAGCTCACTACTTATACGCACGTCTATGAATTTGAGGTTAATTGCTTACTTAACATATTATCCGGCTAATTCGCGAAAGAGCCAAGAGCTATTGGATATAACCGATCATATTGTCTAATTCGCGTTTTAACCAAATAATTTGCGAAAATTGTTAAATCATATTTCTTTCTTTGGTAATAACCGGCTGTACTGGTTAATTCGGGTATTAGCCGGTTAATTCGCGAATAAACTAGTTTCGCGTATTAACCGTAACATATATACAGTCATAGATATAAGTATGTTCATTACCGCATATTATAAGACAGTACAGCAACGTCAAATTGTACTAAAACTTCTATTTCGGTACAGTTTGTTGTATAAACACGTATTAGTACAAGCGCAAGGCTGCATTCGCATCTAACTTCCGAGCCTTTTAGATTCGTGGCGCGTATTGTACACTCAACAAAAAAACGTTTTTGCCACAGCCGTTGGACGGTAAAAGGAACAAAACTTTCTTCTTTTCTGTGTAACATTGTTTGAAGACATTCTATAATTTGAATTTAAACAACGCATTAACATCCGTCCCGATTTTTTTCTAAATGAAGCCGATTAAAAAATGGTGTCCTGATTTTTTAATAAAAGTTTAAATTCAGTTTCTTTTTTTATTTTTCTTCGGTTCACGTGTTGCAAACTAAAATAGCATCAAAGTATATCTGTCCTTGAATTATTCAAAGATTAAACCACTGATTACTGAACTGAAAATAAGTAAGTAAAACAGGGGTGCATTTGCGGGCGTTATGAATTTTCTGACAGTGCAGTGTTACCACTGTAAAGGTATAAAATTCGCGTAATGGAAGAAATATTGGTAAATGGTTTCGACATAAGTACAGCGTGTCGATTGTGCTTATCAAAAGGCGATGCGACTCTAAATATATTTGACTTTTCAACCAGGTTATTAGACCAAGTAGCCGATGTAATTATGAAGTGCGCTCCGGTTCAGGTAAGTCGCTTTTTAATTGGCGAAAGAAAATTTGTAAGGACCTTCATTGTCATACACTTAGGTATTACAAAATAGAATAAATTATTATTTTGTAAATTTACAGATAACGAGATGCGATGAGATGCCGAATTTCATCTGCCAATCATGCAACACTCAACTGGAGAACAGTCATCAGTTCCAGATGCAAGTAGTGCAGGCTGACCAAACACTGCGACGCTATCTACAGCGACTACGAACTACTAATAAACAAATCAAGGTTGAATGTTCCGACCAGGGAGCTTCTGAAGATTCTTTAAATCATAACACTGCTACAGATATCACGTTGAAATGTGAATCTTTAGAATTTCAAGACGTGTCTGATTTTAATGTTGACTTGAAAGAAGAGGTGCCTTCAAATTGTACTTCATCTCATACATCTCACGACGAAATTTATTTAAAATCTGAAATTAAAAATGAACCGATTGATGATAATTCATCAATTCCAACAAAATGTAATGATGACTTAGTAGACACTTTATCCGAGGTTAATGACGATGTCGAAATTAAGTTAAAAAACACAGAAATCCAAGAAACACCCTCTCCAGATTTAACAAAACATTTTGATAATCGTGAAGATGGACACAAAAATACTTCGGGATCTCATAAGAAGCACAAAAAATTAAATAAAATGAGATATAAGTGTGACGTTTGTAATAAACATTTCGCTTTTTTAAGTAAACTAAATATTCATAAGCGAGGGCATACTGGAGAGAAGCCGTATCAGTGTGACGTTTGTAAAAAGTGTTTTGGCGATTCCGGTATATTGTTAAAACATCAGCGCGTACATACTGGTGAGAAGCCATTCCAATGTGACATTTGTGATAAGTGTTTTAGCTTTTCGCACGATTTAAAAACCCACCAACGCGTACATACCGGGGAGAAACCATATCAGTGCGACGTTTGTAATAAGAGTTTCACCCAATCGGGTACTTTGAGGACACATCAGCGCATACATACTGGTGAAAAGTCATATAAGTGTGGCGTTTGTGATATTTGTAATAAACGTTTCAGCGACTCGCGTAATTTGGCAAAACATCGGCGCATTCATACTGGTGAGAAACCATATCAATGCGACGTTTGTAATAGGCGTTTCTGCTCTTCACAAAATTTGATAAGACACCAACGCGTACATACTGGTGAGAAGCCGTATCAGTGCGACGTTTGTAACAAAAGTTTCAGCCAATCAAGTACTTGGAAAGCACACCGGCGTGTACATACTAGTGAGAAGCCATATCAGTGTGACGTTTGTAATAAGTGTTTCAGAGAATCATGTAATTTGATAACACATCAGCTTAAACATACTGGTGAGCGGTCGTATCAGTGTGGCGTATGTGATAAGTATTTTAGCGAAACAGGTGCTTTGATAAGACATCAACGAGAGCATACTGGTTGAGAGCTAGTAAAAATCAATTTACTTAATCAGGCGGTTTAGAGAGATCCAAGGGTAAACACTCGTCAATTTAATTTTATGTTTGATTGTGAAAACAAATAATAAAATGTAAGTTAGAGATCTTCCATAAAAGAATGTGTGTTAAGAGAAATATTTAATAAAATAAAAAACTCGAAAACATACGAAACGAATTATTAACTGTCGACGATTTGCAATATTCCTCGAAAACAAAAATTAGTAAACAAAAAAAGATGCCAAAAAGAATGAAATTTAAAAACTGTGATGTATCAACATCATCAACCTTTCCAACAATCTTTCAAATTACAAATAATATCCAATGCTGACAATTTGAAAACAAAAATCCTTTCACGGATAGTTTCACGTTACCCGTCCTTGTCGCACTCACTGTATTCGAACTAAAATTAACAGCTGCATGAAAATTAAATATTTCATACATCTAATTTGTATTTTTTTCATATAATTATTATTTATTATAATATATATCCTAATTTTATCTTCATAACAAACCAAGGGTTAATTCATTTGACGTAAGTCTTGTCACAAAAAGATACCTAATTATTTATGATATACAGTGTGTCCCCGGATTGAGTTCACAATAGATGAGATTGACTAAAAATTTTAGAACTGGAATTTCATATTTTGGGATTCCTCCCTGCTTGGTCTGAAACTTATTTTTAGTTCACTTTCGATTTTTTTTAAATCAAGTAGGCCTTTACAGTTGAGCAAAATCTCTTTTCGTTTCAGGTAAAGTACCTTTTCCGTCCATAGTACGCAAAAGTGTCACTAAGAAAAATTGTTCGTAATGAAAAATTATGGCGTTATGCAAATTTTCGGAATGATCGGTCTAAAATTTTTGGTCAATCTCACCTATTGTGAACTCAATCCGGAGACACACTGTATATCCATTTTTGTCCGCGCAATAATTACATTGTGAATGTGTAAAATTCGCATTATGGAAGAAATATCGATAAACGGTTTCGATGTAAGTACAGTGTGTCGATTGTGCTTATCAAGAGACGTTACTACATTAAATATATTTGCCTTTTCAACCAGACTTATGAATCAAGTAGCCGACGTAATTATGAAGTGTGCTCCGGTTCAGGTAAGTCGCTTTTTTGTTGGTGGAAAAAAAAAACATAGCTTTATAGGACTAGTTTAAAATATGTCTTCATTGCCGTACACTTAATAGCATAAATAAATATATTTCCGATTCTCAGATAACTAGTTGCGATGAGATGCCGAATTTAATCTGCAATTCATGTTCCACTCAACTGGAGAAAAGTTATCAGTTCCAAAAGCAAATAGTACAGTCTGACCAAACACTGCGACGCTATCTACAGCAACTACGAACTTCTAACAAACAAATCAAGGTTGAATGTTCCAACCAGGGGCCTTCTGATGATTCTTTAATTCATAATACGAATATCACAACGAAAAGCGAATCTTTAGAGCTTCAAGACGTGTCTGATAATAATGTCAACTTGAAAGAAGAGGTGCCGCCAAATTATACTTCAACATACGCAATTAGCGAGAAAATATTTATAAAATCGGAAATTAAAGAGGAACCGATAGATTATGAGTCATTCACTCCAACGGAATGCACCGATATCTTAATAGACTCTTTATCCAAGGGTGACGACCGTACGACAATCGAAGAACAATCGGATAACATCACGGGTCTTCCTCATGCTGATTTACCAAAACAATTTGATAATCGTGAAGGTGGAAACAAAAATAGTTCGGGAAGTCATAAGAAGAACGCAGAATCAGATAAAAGAATATATAAATGTGATCTTTGTAATAAATATTTTGCTTTTTTAAACCGATTTAATATTCATAAGCGTGAACATACTAGAGAGAAGCCGTATCAGAGTAGTGTTTGTGAAGAACGTTTCAGTGAACCAGGTACTTTGATAAAACACCAACGCGTGCATCCTAGTGAGAAGCCATATCAGTGTGACGTATGTAATAAGTGTTTCCGCAAATCCAGTAATTTGAAAATACATCAGCGTCTACATACTGGTGAGAAGCCATATCGGTGCGGCTTTTGTAATAAGAGTTTCAATCAACCAATACATTTGACAAAACACCAGCGCGTACATACTGGTGAGAAACCGTATCAGTGTGACGTTTGTAATAAGTGTTTCAGAGAATCATGTAATTTGATAACACATCAGCTTAAACATTTTGTTGAGCCGTCGTATCAGTGTCGCGTATGTGATAAGTACTTCAGCGAAGCAGGTGCCTTGATAAGACATCAACGAGAGCATACTGGTTGACAGGTAGTAAAAATCAATTTACCCAATCAGGCGGTTTAAAGAGCTCCATCGTCAATTTAATGTTATGTTTGATTGTGAAAACAAATAATAAAATGTAATTTAGAGATTCCATAAAAGAATGTGTGTTAAGAGAAATATTTAATAAAATAAAAACTTCGAAAATATACGACACGAATTATTATTAACTGTCGACGATTTGCAATATCCCTCGAAAACAAAAATTAGTAAACAAAAAAAGATGCCAACGAGAATGAAATTTAAAAACTGTGATGTATCAACATCATCAACCTTTCTACAATTTTCTGACAATTTGAAAACAAAAATCCTTTCACGGATGGTTTCACGTTACCCGTCCTTGTCGCACTCACTGTATGCGGACTCAAATTAACAGTTGCATGAAAATTAAATATTTCAGACATCTAATTTGTTTTTTTTTTCGTATAATTATTATTTATTATAATATATACCCTAATTTTACCTTCATAACAAACCAAGGGTTAATTCATTTGACGTAAATCCTTTTCATATGTAGCCCCAAAACTTTTAAATGACATGTCCCAATCACCTGACTTGGCAGATATAACAAGCAAAATTTTGAATCTGAAACCAGCCAAACTAAAAATACTAATAAAACAATTTGTTTATAAAAGGCAACTCAATACCAACAATTTTCGTGCCTGTGTGTTAACCAACTAGATTTAATTTTTCTTCTTTTTGTAAATATGATTTTATAAAGTTTTATGTACAGGGGCAGGAGGAAGATCAAACTCTAGTTTGATCCTGTCCCTATTGCCTAAATTTGTACATTTAGAGCAATAAACATTTATTATTATTATTTTTGATATATATCCATTTTTTCAGTATAAAGTAGTGTTGATCCAATAGAATATTAAGATGAAGGAAGGTTTTGGTTGAAGATCATAAAATAAACTTTACCAGTGTTTCGCTAGTGGCAAACGTTTCGAAAAATTTATTTTCATCTTCAGGGCTTCAAGCTGGTCAAGTGGTGGTAAATTGTAAAGCTTATTTATGATCCTCAACCCAAAACCTTCCTTCATCTTAATATCCATTTTTGTTGGCGCAATATTTACATTGTGAATGTGTAAAATTCGCATAATGGAAGAAATATCGATAAACGACTTCGATGTAAGTACAGTGTGTCGATTGTGCTTATCAAGAGACGTTACTACATTAAATATATTTGCCTTTTCAACTAGACTTATGAATCAAGTAGCCGACGTAATTATGAAGTGTGCTCCGGTTCAGGTAAGTCGCTTTCTTGTTGGTGAAAAAAAAAACATAGCTTCATATCCATACACTTAGGTATTACAAAATAGCATAAATTATTTTATAAATATATTTCCGATTCTCAGATAACGAGTTGCGATGAGATGCCGAATTTGATCTGCCAGTCATGTTCCACTCAATTGGAGAAAAGTTATCAGTTCCAGAAGCAAATAGTGCAATCTGACCAAACACTGCGACGCTATCTACAGCAACTACGAACTTCTAACAAACAAATCAAGGTTGAATGTTCCAACCGGGGGCCTTCTGATGATTCTTTAATTCATAATACGAATATCACAACGAAAAGCGAATCTTTAGAACTTCAAGACGTGTCTGATAATAATGTCAACTTGAAAGAAGAGGTGTCGTCAATTGATACTTCAGCATACACAATTAGCGAGAAAATATTTATAAAAACGGAAATTAAAGAGGAACCGATAGATTATGAGTCATTCATTTCAACAGAACGCACCGATAACTTAAAAGAAACTTTACCTAGAGAAGGCGGTAGTAAAGCCAGCTGTGAAATTAAAGAAGAACCGATAGATGATAATTCGTCAATTCCAACGAAATGCACCGATATCTTAATAGACACTTTATCCAAGGGTGACGACCGTACGACAATCGAAGAACAATCGGATAACATCACGGGTCTTCATCATGCTGATTTACCAAAACAATTTGATAATCGCGAAGGTGGAAACAAAAATACTTCGGAAAATCATAAAAAGAACGCAGAATCAGATACAAGAATATATAAATGTGATCTTTGTAATAAATATTTTGCTTTTTTAAACCAATTTATTATTCACAAGCGTGAACATACTAGAGAGAAGCCGTATCAGTGTAGTGTTTGTGAAGAACGTTTCAGTGAACCAGGTACTTTGATAAAACACCAACGCGTGCATCCTAGTGAGAAACCATATCGATGTGACGTTTGTAATAAGTGTTTCGGCAAATCAAGTTATTTGAAAATACATCAGCGTCTGCATACTGGTGAGAAGCCATATCGGTGCGGCATTTGTAATAAGAGTTTCAGTCAATCGATACATTTGACACAACACCAGCGCGTACATACTGGTGAGAAACCGTATCAGTGTGACGTTTGTAATAAGTGTTTTAAAGAAACAGGTCATTTGAGAAAACACCAGCGCATACATACGGGTGAGAAATCGTATCGGTGTGACGTTTGTAATAAGTGCTTCAATCAATCTGCTCACTTGATAAGACATTATCGTGTACATACTGGTGAGATGCCATATTAGTGTGACGTTTGTAAAAAGTGTTTCAACAAATCACAGAAGTACATAGCAAAATGTGACCTCGAATAAGGAACCAACTCAATGTTTATCTGGAACTATTGCTACATGTGATAATATGATTTTGTATTTTGAAATTTATCTTATAATAAATTTAACTTATAATTTTAAAATTAACACGTGAACGTAGCAAGTTAAAACAACAATAAAAAATTTAATTATTGATTCTCCTAACATTTTAAATAGAAAACATTCTTGAGCGATAAAAAACTAAATTGTAATTTAATATAATTTATAATAAACTAGCGGCCCGTCCCGGTTTCACCCGGGTGCAAAACTGTTCTGGAAAAATCCCCATCTACACAGCAGAACTATCAAAGTACATTGTTTTGATGTATCTCTAAAAATTTGGCCAGCGTTAGCCACGTAAGCGTACAAAAACATTTTTTTTGACAAAACACCGTCATAGTTCAGTCAGCTTGTACAAAATATTTACAAATTATAAACAGAAACCTTCCTTGTTTATCGCTCTTTCTGTTAGTGAAAACCGTATTTTTTGAGTTTATCGCATTCAGATAGGCAGATAGACACGGCGGAGAGACTGTTTTATATAAATAAAAAGACCTGATTGATTTTTCAAAATTGCCATTTTTTTATGATTCTCGACTTTTCGAGTCGTAAATATTTCTGTCCTTGATTTATTGTAAAGAACAAACCACCGAATGAAAATCAGGATGTCAAACAATACATGGGGATGAAATCATAAACTTGTATGTGACGGATATGAATTTTTTGTCAGTAGTGTTGTCATTTGGGAAGGTGTTAAATTCGTATAATGGAAGACATATTCGTTAACGGCTTCGATTTAAATACGACGTGTCGATTGTGCTTATCAAAAGGCGTTGCGGTGTTAAATATATTTGATTGTTCAACCGAATTAATGGATCCAAGAGCCGATCTAATTATGGAATGTGCTCCGGTTCAGGTAAGTCGCTTTTTCGTCGATAAAAAAATAGCTTGTTAAGATCACTTAAAACATCGTCTTACACTTATTGTTATTGCACAACAGCATACATTATTTTATAAATGTATTCCCCATTCACAGATAAAGAGATGCGATGAGATGCCGAATTTCATCTGCCAATCATGCAACACTCAACTGGAGAACAGTCATCAGTTCCGGAAGCAAATAGTGCAGTCCGACCAAACACTGCGACGCTATCTACAACAACTACGAACTTCTGACAAAGAAATCAAGGTTGAATGTTCCATTCAGGGCCCGTCTGAGGTTTCGTTCATTCATAACACTAGTACAGATATCACAATGAAATGCAAATCTCCAGAATTTCAAGACGATGTGTTTGACGTAAATGTTAACCTGAAAGAAGAGATGCCTTCGAATGATACTTCAGCGTACACAATTAACGAGAAAATATTTATTAAATCTGAAATTAAAGAGGAGCCAATAGATGATGAATCAATCATTTCAACGGAATCGACTGATAACTTAATAGAAACTTTATCTACAGAAGACGTTAATAAAACCAGCTGTAAATTTAAAGAAGAACCGATAGATGATAATTCTTCAATTCCAACGGAATGCACTGATATCTTAACCGACACCTTTTCTGAGGTTGATGACGGTATCAAAATAAAGTTAAAGAACTCACAAATCGAAGAAAAATCGGATAACATCCTGAGTCTTCCTCATGTTGAACATTTTGATAATCGTGAAAACGGAAGCAATACTTCTGAAAGTTATAAGAACCTCGAAGAATCCAACAAAAGGACATATAAATGTGACCTTTGTAATGAATATTTTGCTTTGTTAAGTGAATTTAATATTCACAAGCGCGGACATACAGCAGAGAAGCCGTATCAGTGTGACGTTTGTAATAAGTGTTTCGGCAATTCAAGTTATTTGAAAATACACCAGCGTCTACATACCGGTGAGAAGCCGTATCAGTGCGACGTTTGTAACAAGAGTTTTAGCCAATCGATACATTTGAGAGCACACCAGCGTATACATACTGGTGAGAAGTCATATCACTGTGACGTATGCAATAAATGTTTCAGCAAGTCTGATATTTTGAGACAACATCAACGTGTACATTCTGGTGAAAAACCGTACCAGTGCGACATCTGTAATAAGTGTTTTAGCGAAGCAGGTACTTTGAGAAAACACCAGCGAGTACATACTGGTGAGAAGCCATATCAGTGTGACATTTGTAATAGGAGTTTCAGCACGTTAGACAATTTGAGAAGGCACCAACGCGTACATACCGGAGAGAAGCCATATCAGTGCGACGTTTGCAATAAGAGTTTCAGCCAATCGGGTACTTTGAGAACGCATCAGCAAATACATACTGGTGAGAAACCAGTGAAATGCTGCGTTTGTAACATTTGTAATAAACAGTTCAGCGATTCACGCAATTTGGCAAAACATCGGCGAGTGCATACTGGTGAGAAACCGCATCAATGTGACGTTTGTAATAAGGGTTTTACGTCTTCACAAAATTTGATAAGACACCAACGCGTACATACTGGTGAGAAACCATATCGATGTGACGTTTGTAACAAGAGTTTCAGCCAATCAAGTACTTGGAGAGCACATCAGCGCGTACATACTGGGGAGAAGCCGTATCAGTGTGACATTTGTAATAAGAATTTCAGTTCATTTGACCATTTGAAAAACCATAACCGTACACATACTGGTGAGAAACCATTTACATGTGACGTTTGTAATAAACAATATTCTCAGTTAGGCGGTTTGAGTAACCATAAACGTAAACATTCGTCAGTTGTTTAATTTTTTTTTTGATTGTGAGAAACAAATTATAATGTGTAAATTAGAGATCTTCCATGACAAAATATGTGTTAAGAGAAATATTAAATAAAAAAAAACGAATGTGCTTTATACCACACGACTGAAGTAAAACTTCTTCCTGCCATAATTTGTTATTATTCACCCGAAAATTCACAAAATATGAACTCTAAAATGATTTTACAATTTTATTCACTTTAAACGTAGAATATTTAATGTATTGAACAAAATACTAATTTATAAAATTGTTCAAGAACGAAATGAACAGTCTAATTGTAAGAAAAAAGAAATATAAACATAAAGATAATGAAAACAAAAGTAATACATTGCAATTACTTAGCTCTCGTTGGATGTTACGCGTAAATTTTTATGAAATATTATGCAACAGTGTAGAACAGCTCAGCACAGAGCAATGGCGCTCGGAGTGAGTCATTCACAAAAAAAGAACGACTCGCTCCGCTCCGAGAAATGAGTCGTTCATTATGAACGACTCGCTCAGGACTCAGGAGTGACATCACTAGTATGGGGGTGATGTGGCAAGCTTGTGTTTGTCTGTGATGTATATTCATGTTTATCCGCGCAGTATAAATTTCGCATCATGGAAGAAATATTGGAAAACGGTTTTGACTTAAGTACAATGTGTCGATTGTGCTTATCCAAAGGCGTTACGGCGTTAAATGTATTTGCCTTTTCAACCAGGTTAATGGACCAAGTAGCAGATGTAATTATGAAGTGTGCTCCGGTTCAGGTAAGTCGCTTTTAAATATAACTTATCTACGTGTAAAAGAGCGTTATTAGCACAGCACAAACCATAAAAAATCTCTTCTAATTGTTCTTTCTTTTGTCAATATCTTTCATATGTAGAAAATAAATGATGATGATCACACATTTTTGTATTACAAAATAGCATAAATTACTTTATAAATATATTCCCGGTTCACAGATAGAGAGATGCGATGAGTTGCCGAATTTCATCTGCGAATCATGTTACACTCAACTGGAGAAAAGCCACCAGTTCCAGAAGCAAATAGTGCAGTCTGACAAAACACTGCGACTCCATCTACAGCAACTACGTACTTCTAACAAACAATTTAAGGGTGAATGTTCCAATCAGGGGTCTTCTGAGGATCCTTTGATTCATAACACTAATACGGATATCACAATTAAAAGCGAATCTGCAGAATTACAAGACGTGTCTGATAATAATGTCAACTTGAAAGAAGAGGTGCCTTCAAGTTATACTTCAGCATACGCAATTAGCGAGAAAATATTTATAAAAACGGAAATTAAAGAGGAACCTACAGATTATGAGTCATTCACTCCAACGGAATGCACCGATAAATTAATAGACTCTTTATCCGAGGGTGAAAAAAAGTTAAAACACTCGGAAATCGGAGAAGAATCAGACATCACAAGTCTTTTTCTGGCTGAATTAACTGAAAATTTTGATAATCGTGAAGATGGAAACAAAAAAACTTCCGGAATTCGTAAGAAGCGTAAAAAATCAAATAAAACATATAAGTGTGAAGTTTGCAATAAACAGTTTATTTATTTACGCAATTTTACTGTTCACCAGCGTAAACATACTGAAGAGAAACCGGACACTTTAGCAGAACGTCAGGCCATGCATACCGATGAGAAGCAATATCAATGTGATGCATGTGATAAAATTTTCAGCAAGTCCGTTCTTTTGAGAAGACACTACCGTGTACATACTGGGGAGAAACCATATCAGTGCGACGTTTGTAATAAGAGTTTCACGCAATCGGGTACACTGAGAACACATAAGAAAATACATACTGGTGAGAAGTCAGTAAGAAGCGGCGTTTGTAACGTTTGTAATAAACAGTTCACTGATTCGCGTAATTTGGCAAAACATCGTCGAGTACATACTGGTGAGAGACCGTATCAATGTGCCGTTTGTAATAAGGGGTTTACCTCTTCTCAAAATTTGAAAAGACACCGACGCGTTCATACTGGCGAGAAACCATATCAGTGTGACCATTGTAATAAGTATTTTACGACAAATAGTGCTGTGGGAAGACATCTACGTCTACATACTGGTGAGAAGCCGTATCAGTGTGACATTTGTAACAAGAGTTTCAGCCAATTAAGCTATTTGAAAAAACACCGACGTCGACATACTGGTGAGATATTGCAATAAACAATATTCTCATTTTGACGGTTTGAGTAGCCTCAAACGTAAACATTCGTCAATTGTTTAATTTTATGTTTGATTGTGAAAAAACAAATTATAATATGTAAGTTGGAGATCTTCCATGACAAAATGTGTTAAGAGAAATACTAAATAAAAAAAAAAAACTTAAATACACACGAAACGAATTTTTTTAACTAATAGGTCATATGCATGAGACTCCAAATTGGTTTAAATTTTTATTTGGAAATATATTTTAGTCTCTGATCATATCGTAATGGTTATTTTATTAATCTAATCACTCAAAAAATACAAATAATAAAAAAGAAATGTAGAAAATACGCGCTATTTTCGAATTTTCAAAACGCAGCGTGACGTCAGAGTATATATCAATAACAGTTTCCATTGCGACTGTGTCGTCTCACAATAAGATTATGTCAGTATTTAAAGAAAACAACAAATAAACTTCATTTAGAACATAGACAATTGACATCAAGGTTGACATGCATCATATATCATGACGTCACATAAGCCCGCCAACATGGCCGATTGTTTAAACTGTCTAGTTTTGAATGTGAAATTTAATATTTTTTTTCTTATGATATTACATTTTTAAATGATTATCAATTTTTTTCCCTATTATGGTTGACTAAATAATCTATTAAAAATATAAAAATTACACATGCATATGACCCATTGTGTCCTAGCCAAGCTTTCACCTATTATTTATTTATCAAGTGACTTATTCCAAAAATATTTAAACAAGAAAGTATCAAAAATATACTAAATTAAGTACTTAGAATTAAAAAAAGAAATGCAAAAAATATTTAAATTGCAGCAAAAATTATACTTTTCGTACTTTATTTGGTAATTCTGAAAATGCTATATTAACAAACGAAATCGCTACATGCTTCTCTACTTATTTCCACACCATCTCCGACCAATAACCGTGACCGGATTATGCATAAGTGATGGGATCTTAGTGATCAAGTAATATGAAGTCCATAAAACTGTAATGAATGTACCGATTTTTTCAAAAAGTGGGACCTTAATTAGGTATTTTTTCGATTTTTCATTCGCGAGTTGCGAATGCTATTTCTGTCCTTGATTTATTTAAAAAATCGACCACTGAATGAAAAGTATGATTAAGGGGGTGATGTGATTGCAATTTTGCATCTGTGTGTGATGTATACGCTAGGAAAGTATCTTTTTACAAGCGACATTTGCGCCCTCTCGTGTTTTTTTTTTTTTTTAATTCTGGTTCAGTCAAAACCTTAGTGTCATATGTTATACGTGCATTTTAATAAGGATTATTTGTTGAATAAAATGGGTAAAAAGCTATCAAATCGGAAGTGCTGTGTTGTTGATTGTAAAGATACACCAACTAAACATCCAGAATTACAATTCCACCGTTTTCCTGGATTTTCTTATGAATTAGAGAGGAAAAAAATGGCTGGCAGCAGTACGTCGTCAAGGGTAATTAAATTTTATTTTACGTCTGCAATCATTATTAAATACATGAAAAATATCATAATTGTTATTTTGTTAACAAAAATAAGATTTAAAAATTTTTGAAATGAAAAAATGTGTATCATTTATGTAGTTTCTTTACTGACATTGTGCGTAAATATTTTTTTATAATTAAGAATAACGCTGGTTTCCATGGGTTTGTAAGTTTTGAGTGAACCAGATTTTAAAAAATCAAACACGAAATGGCGCAAAGATCGCATGTCAAAGATTATAGCGTATACATTTTTGCCTGCGCAGTGTTAACATTGTAAAGGTGTAAAATTTGCATAATGGAAGAAATATTGGAAAATGGTTTTAACTTAAGCACAACGTGTCGATTGTGCTTGTCAAAAGGCGTTACGGCGTTAAATATATTTGCCTTTTCAACCAAGTTAATGGGCCAAGTAGCCGATGTAATTATGATGTGTGCTCCGGTTCAGGTAAACCGTTTTAAATAAAACTTATCTATGTGAAAAAAGAGCGTTCTTAGCACAGCACAAACCATAAAAAATCTCTCCAAATTGTTTTTTCTTTTGTCAAAATGTTTCAAATTTAGAAAATAAACGATGCGTATCATTTTTATATTACAAAATAGCATAAATTACTTTATAAATATATTCTCGATTCACAGATAACGAGATGCGATGAGATGCCGAATTTCATCTGCGAATCATGTTACACTCAACTGGAGAAAAGCCACCAGTTCCAGAAGCAAATAGTGCAGTCTGACAAAACACTACGACTCTATCTACAGCAACTACGAACTTCTAACAAACAAATCAAGGGTGAATGTTCCAATCAGGGGCCTTTTGAGGATCCTTTGATTCACAACACTAATACGGATATCACAACTAAAAGCGAATCTGTAGAATTACAAGACGTGTCTGATAATAATGTCAACTTGAAAGAAGAGATTCCGTCAAGTTATACTTCAGCATACGCAATTAGCGAGAAAATATTTATAAAAACGGAAATTAAAGAGGAACCGATAGATTATGAGTCATTCACTCCGACGGAATGCACCGATAACTTAATAGACTCTTTATCCGAGGTTGACGATGGTATCGAAAAAAAGTTTATAATCCCAGAAATCGAAGATCAATCGGGCAACATCACGAGTATTCCTCCAGCCGATTTAACAAAAAATTTTGATAATCGTGAAGATGGAAACAAAAATACTTCTGGATCTCATAAGAAACACAAAAAATCAAATAAAACGAAATATAAGTGTGACGTTTGTAATAAACAGTTTATTTATTTAAGCCAATTTACTATTCATCAACGTGGACATACTGGAGAGAAGCCGTACCAGTGTGACGTTTGCGATAAGCGTTTTAGCGAACCGGGCACTTTGATAGAACACCAGGCCGTGCATACTGGTGAGAAACCATATCAGTGTGACGCTTGTAATATGTGTTTTAGTTTTTCACACGATTTGATAACACACCAAAGCACGCATAACAGTGAGAAGCCACATCGGTGTGACGTTTGCAACAAGTGTTTCGGCGAATCGTGTGATTTGATAACACATCAACTTGAACATGCTGGTGAACGGTGTGGCGTTTGTGGTCAGTGTTTCAACGGAACAGGTACTCTAAGGAGACATCAACGCGTACATACTGGTGAGAAACCGTATCAGTGTGACGTTTGTAATAAGCGTTTTAGCTTTTCACATAATTTGAGCAGGCACCAACGCGTACATACTGGTGAGAAGCCATATCAGTGTGACGTTTGTAATAAGTGTTTCAACCAGTCGGGTGTTTTGAAAATACACCAACGTCTACATACTGGTGAGAATCCATATCAGTGCGGCGTTTGCAATAAGAAGTTTGGCAAAATAGGTAAATTGAGAATACACGAACGCGTACATACTGGAGAGAAACCGTATAAATGCGACCGTTGTAATAAGTGTTTTACGACAAATAGTGCTTTGGGAAGACATCAACGTGTACATACTGGTGAGAAGCCGTATCAGTGTGACGTTTGTAATAAGTGCTTCGGCAATTCGAGTTATTTGAAAATACACCGACGACTACATACTGGTGAGAAGCCGTATCAATGCGATGTTTGTAATAGACAATTTTCTCAGTCAGGCAGTTTAAATAGCCACAAGTGTCAACACACAGTTGCTTAATTTCATGTTTGCTTGTAAAAAAACAAATTATAATATCGTCGGTCTAATTTTAAAACCTCGTAAGTCAAAATTTTATGAAATTATGATTTTAGGCTATAGTGCTTTAGGATTTTAGTACCTACACTTCTGTAAAACCTCGTAAAAAATAACCAAAATTGACTTACGGGGTTTTAAAATTAGACCGACGATATCTATCTATCTATCTAATACAGTAGGTTCGTTCCAAGCAGCCAGCAAACGGTTCCGAAAATGTATCACCACTATTTTTGAATAAAATAAATAAATAAATATTGAGTAAAAAAAAACACTTACAATGCCTTGGTCGTCTTCATCATTCTCGTCGTCATCTGCGAGACGAGCGAGTTGATCCGATAGCAACATTCGACCGTATTTGGCTGCTAGTTTAATAGAGAGAGACAACAAATGCGGCGAATGTGAGTGGACCAATGAAATGAGTTCCAGCGCGCGTTTATCCTGATCGCTTCGACATGCCAACTGTAAAACAATACGTCGTAACGTTACTCTGTTGTTCCGATCGGTTTTCTAATAAATATAGTTTTAAAAAAAAACTAAAAAACACGCTTTATATCGAACTAAAAAGTAAAAAATATTTTTTTTTAAAATAAGCTCAAAACCATAATGAATAAAAAATACAAGTATTATTGTGAAAAAAGCGTGGGGCGCTTTGTTCCACATTTTCGTACATCGAGCGCCCCACGCTTTTTTCACAATAATACTTGTATTTTTTATTCATTATTGTTTTAAGCTTATTTTAAAAAAAATTATTTTTTACTTTTTAGTTCGATATAAAGCGTGTTTTTTAGTTTTTTTTAAACTATATTTATTTTCCACTTTTTAGTTCGATTTATTGTCAAAAATTTGCCGAAAAAAAAAACAATTTTTTTTTTCGGCGTGGACGGGATTAGAACCCACGACCCGTGATTCCGAGAGTTGACGTCAGCGAAGACCTGTGCCTTAGACCGCACGGCTAGCCAGTGTACTTACAGAGCTGGCATATTATACCACTATATAAACCACTTGCTGTAGTTCAAATGAGTTTACAAACATACATACTCACAAACTTACAAGTGAAACTAATATAAAGCGTGTAAAAATCACGGACGCTTATCGCTCAATATACCGTGTAAACTCTATATAGCGACACTCAAGGGACTGTGCACTTTGTGGCGTTATTGAGAGTTGTCGTTAAACGGAGAGAAGAAATTAATATTTTTTTATTGTTTGCAAGTTTGTGGACAACTGAGAATGTGATAACTTATCGATAAGCAGCTGAGCTAAACATATGAAAGATAAACCCAACAAACAAAAGAACGAATTTCTTAGAATCTTCGGTACGCCTGATGCCGACAACAAAGCAACAAAATAACAAGCAAGTACTGTTTAATTGCTTAATGATGACGTATTGTTGTCGTTATTTAGAGTGGGTGTGTCGTCATTTAGAGTGTATCGTTGTATGAGCAACAAGGTAAACCAACCAGAGTTTAGTAATTTCGACGGTTTCAGTAGTTTGTCGTTATATCAAGTTTACACTGTACAAATTTTTAAAAATGAGATCCCAAGCAGCGTTGTTATGGCCACACGCGACGGTAATCATTTTTGAGAACTCAATTGCGTTTGTGAATTGAAAGATAAGAATTTATACTCGAAAAGATGCGACTTACCGAAAACAATTTTACGGCGGATTCTTTGAACACGATGTCTGCAGTCGAACTTTCGGGCATCTGTCTCGTTTTAACGACGTCTAAGTGCGTAAATCTGAACAGTTGATCTTCGAGTTGGCTCTTATCGTTCTCGTCGATTCCGCATAACGGAAACTGAAACATGAAAAAAATTGACGGCCTGTCACGATTGGCTTCGAAATAAACAATTCTGGTTTTTATTCTTAAATTAAAAAAAAAAAAAAAAAACAGGTAGCCTTGCGATCGCAGGAATATTAAAAAAATGATTGTCTGTAAAGTCGGTTTACGGACGATAGTTTTACGTGATAACGTATTCCGCTCGGTCAGGCGGAACGTGACACATTTCGGAACGTGACACTTTTTCGTGCATGCAGCCGGTGTTTCATCAATTTATAAGACGTTATCACGTCAAAAGCATTCGAAAGATACTAAAGTAGCCCTTTGTCACTGTTAAAGGCCCAACAATAAATTATGACAATTTAGCCAAGAAAACAAACAAAGAATCCAAAAATTTAACGTATAATTTGGAACTAGACTATCGCCTTTAAAGTTTGAAATCATTTGATATCAATATCAAGAGGGTTGTTACGAAACAGATAATTCGCCATCTTGGAGCGTCCGCCATGTTGGATTTAGAACGATGTTAGATATACTATATTGCATTGTTACCGGACATACACACGTGTGTAAAATTTTAAAGCTCTAGTTTAATTCGAACCAGTCGAAATTTTGATCGCAAGATTTTACCCAAACTGACTGACTGACAATTCTGGTTATATTTACCTGTAACATAAGTTCCGTAGGATAATTGAAATTGGAAACCGCCGGATAATGGCTACCTTTGCATACGACTGCTCGCAGAACTTGTTCTTTCTCTAAAACTTGAATGACGAACAAGTCATCGGAAGCACCCTTGCGCTAGAAATAAAAACAAAACGCTATCAACCTGTTAACAATCGAATACGTTCAACTGTTAATTAAACGTCAACTGTGTTTCGAAACAAAACAACTACAACTTAATGTTCATTTGTTTTGATATAAGCAAATTATAAAGATAAATGAATTAGTGAGTTTTTTCATTTACAATATTTCCGTCATGCGCAGTTTAATTTTGGTCTGTCATAATTTTGATGGAAATCTTTAAAAAGAAGAAACCAACAAACACACCCAGTGTCTGAAAATTATTGCAATACTAGTGTGGCCTGTGCGATTTATTCGCAATAAATAAGTATAATAATTATCATTTTACAAAATTATTTTTTAAATATGATTGCAGGTATTCAATTCGTTTCTAATTTTGCACACTGCTTATAACGTTCTTCTTTTTGTTGTATTACAATATGAAGCTCAGATGACAGATCGAAGCAATATTTTACTAAAATTGTCATATAGACGCGCAAGTAGCAAAAGCGTTGAGCTAAGCCGTCGGATGGCATCATGCATCATTGCTGTGACATTGTTCAGCGTTGCTCGCTGTTTCAAAATTAAAGCCGTCAGATGGCAGTATGCAGTATTGTGTCTGTTGTATTACAATATGAAGGTCAGATGACAGATCGAAGTGTTGACGTTGTTTCAAAATTAAAGCCGTCAGATGGCAGACGTTGTTCAGCGTTGCTGTATTTTAATTAATTTACAAAAACAAAAGCAATAATAAATTTTTTAGTTGTCGATGTCAGTAGAGCAAGAAATTATCTGTAAAATGATATATAATTTATGTGGTTTTTTTCTAAAAAGGGAGGCAAGCATCTTAACCTTAGCGTATTAATATATATGATTAATTTCTTTGTTACACATAATAAAAACAAAGTTTTAACTAGCTTTGTGTTTAACAAACGAACGTCTCACTTACATGTACGGAATAATCAAACAACGGCATCCACACAGCTGATTTCGGAACGAATACGCGGAGAATGCCAACCGAATCGTACGTAACGGGAGAACCCGATTCGGTCAGACCGAGCCAAGTGAGCGTAGCGCCATGTGAAAGAGGCACTTTCACTTCTGCATTTACCACACGAATACCTAAAAGATAAAAAACACCACTTTAAAAATGAGTCACAAATCATCTATTCAAATCTTTGATTAACGTCTGATTAGAACAAATCATTTATACCAGGGGTCGACATCCTTTTGAGACGGAAGAGCCAAAAATTACAATTTACAAAATTTCCCAGTTTATAAAGAGCCGCTACACATTTTCGTTTCAGTATTATAGTATTTGCTTATATAGATATATATCCGAGGACGACACGTCGCGACGGGGGCGGTGCGGGTGAGACGCGAGTGGAAATAGCTGAGAGATAGGCATGGTGCTCAATCATGGATCGATTGGACGATTTTTAAGGGTTTATATAATAAAATAATTATTTTTTCGCATGGAACTGGAGAGCCGCAACTTTACATCAAAAGAGCCGCAGGTTGCCGACCCCTGATCTATACTAATAATATAAAGAGGTAAAGTTTGTAAGTTTGAATTTAGTAAGTAATCTCCGAAACTACTCGTCCGATTTCAAAATTTTTTTACCAATATTTAGAATGGACCTTTAGGATGGATATATTATCGCGTTAAAAGAAAAACGCTTGTCTTGGAGACCAATTTTGCAATGGAAGTCACCAAAAAAACGGTGGCAATCTACAAACTCTGGTCGCTAGTTAGATATAAAGAAGTTATCTTTAATCAAAGGATTTAAATAAGACATAACCTCACTTTACGAACCTTGTATGTTTATAATCATCATCGATATATTTTGATCCTTGTTATATCCGGGACCGCTGTGGTAAGCCACAAGTAAACAGGTGGAGCTCGACGCCAACGAAACTACTGGACCAGGAATGCAGATGACCTGTTGATGGATATCAAAAAAAAATTGAGCGAGTCTTACTAATGATGTCGGTTGTTGATCTACAATAGTGACGGGAGAATCGAATGATTTTCAGAATCGAATACTTTGTATTCGAATACTTTCAAGAATCGAATGATTATTCGAATACAAAAAACCGAATTATTTATATTTCGAATTCCTCTGAAATCAAAAGCGAAGGTGACTAATACCACAGTTTTGTTATGCGATTTTATCACTCGTCTAAGTGCAAATTCCACGTACACCGCCACTTATTGTTTGTTTGTTTAAATTTCTACTCGGATCAGGTTCTTTGAACATTTATTGTATTTAGGTTAGGTAATAAATCAAAAGAAACAATAGGTCATATGCATAAAACTCCAAATTGGTTAAAATTTTTATTTCGAAATATATTTTAGTTCTTGATCATAACGTAATGGTTATTTTATTAATCTAATCGCTGAAAAAAATACAAATAATAAAAAAGAAATGTCGAAAATAAGCGCTATTTTCGAATTTTCAAAACGCATCGTGACGTCAGAGTATATATCAACAACAGTTTTCATGACGACTGTGTCGTCTCACAGTAAGATTATGTCAGTATTTAGAGAAAACAACAAATAAACCTCATTTAGAACATTGAAAATTTCACATCAAGGTTGGCATGCATCGTATATCATGACGTCACATAAGCCCGCGAACATGGCCGATTGTTTAAACTGTCTATTTTTGAATGTGAAATTTAATATTTTTTTCTTATGATAATATTACATTTTTAAATGATTATCAATTTTTTTCCGTATTATGGTTGACTAAATAATCTATTAAAAATATAAAAAAAAATCATGCATATGACCTATTTAAACAACATCATTTGTTTTTTAATGGCTTTTCTTTTAGGCCCGTAAGTTATCGAAAATCAACAACAAACTACGCCACTGCCTTGATCGGCTATGGGCGTTACGGCATTTATATTATTTGTATGGCCTACCGACGCGCGACAGGTTACGGTGGCTAAATCGGAGAATCGAAATCGACGCGAATTCTGCTTAAGCATTGCATTCGATTCTACTGTAATATCTCGTACTCGCATCCTCACAGAAATCGGTCGGCAAGATACCGAGGCAGAATTTCGATTTTTTAGTATTCGAATACTTCGTTAAGAATCGATGTTGAGAATCGAATGCATTCGAATACAAGCCAGAATCGAATACTTTTCTATTTTGAATTCGAATAGTCCCTTCACTAATCTACAACCCTCTCCCTCTCTTAAATCCGCATAATAATGAGTTACGCACCTCACGCTGCGTTCCGTACACCGTAAACACGCGCAGCAAACGTTCGTTGGTCGCGACGGCTACCAAACGCTCCGATGCGGTGACACAAAGGACTTCTTCACCTTCGGGCAGTTCCGTGTCCCAGTCGCGCGCTCCTCCGCTGTCCAACGGTATGCATTTGATACGACTGAAAAGATAACGAATTGTAAAAAAAGTGTGCGTGTAACGTTTACGAACGGTTGAAGCAGAACATGCAAACGATACATATATTGTTATACGGTATGTAAACACGTTTTGTGCACATAGGGAAATTAACATTGGGAAAAAATGACTGGATCGGAGTGAGCCTTGAAATCTTGTTTTTCAATTTGACAGATAATATTCTTTTGCAAAATGAATGTGTATACTACCGAAGAAAATATTCAAATGATTACAACATAATCGGACTTTTTTTATTAATGGGACATTAAATTCACAAAAATACTTAAATATGGTGCGAGATCAAATATCTCCGCCTTTTCGTGTTGAACCTAAAGACATTGGGTCACTGATTTACCAACGCGCATACGTCATACCAGTCAGACAATTTTTGGATGATATGTTTCCAAACAGATGGAGTTGTTTTTTTTGTTTTATTTTTGTACAAAAAAAATTAAAATAATGATTTATAAGAGCTCTTTTATTATTAAAAAAGCCAAGTAAAATAAAAATGAATCAAAATAAAATAGAAATCCTCAAGATTACCACGATAATTCATAATGCAGTCATGGCTAACTCTGATCTAAGTATTTTTTCCGAATGCTAATTTCCCTATATGCATCTTACGCGTTTACATACTGTATGCTTAATAAGTAGCAAGTCTTTATACGCAAGTGCTCTAAGCGTTGAGCAACTGTTTTACAAAGTGCTTAAATCATTATTACAAGCACTCAGCACAGCCCAGCTCTGCTTAAAATACAGTTTTCCAAATTAAAACTCCCTACGACAAACCAACGATAAAACAATCGACTTTGGAACTCACCTCGGTTCTTCGCAAGCAAGGGCCAAAGCTTTTGTCGACAAACTGGCCATAGTAAAGCGATGATCATTCTTCATTTGCATCGAATTGTGGAACGTCTTGTCGTGAAAATCGACTTCGATGCAAGGTGCTCCCGGTTCGTCCCCGTCGAACGCACGAACGATGCCGACCTGATTCCACACCATGTAGCGCTGTGTCAAATGCACAGGCGTCGAACTCGGCTGGAACGGCGACTGGAGAGTCGAGACAAATTTCGCGGCTACGTGTGTGGTGGTGCTGCTTTGACGCGAAACAGGGCGCGACTCACCTTCGAAAGATTTAATCAACTTTTAGAAAACTAGTTTCCCGGTTCGGATTCGCACGGGTAGGTTTTGATTTGGCAACTGAACAATCGATCGATTTCTCAAAAAAAAACATGCAAACACTAAACTTTAGTGTTTGCTGAAGATGAGAGCATAGCTCTCGAAATGTACATCCGCTAATAAAACTGGAGTGGTAAGAAGTAAATACAGTGTAACCTCTTTATAACGAATCTCAAGGGACCGAGCAATTTTTTCGTTATAAAGAGTTTTCGTTATATGGAGGGAAGAAAAAAAAAATAAATTTCATCTAATTAATTTATTCTAAACATATAATATAGTCTGTTTACTTTGCCTGACGTTTTTTGCTATGCCAATATTTGTTTTGTATTTTATTAAGTATCTTATGCGTAGGTTGTGGTGGAATCATTTTCATTAAACAATAGGAATTTTTCGATAAGTTTAGCGGCATCAAGTGCTTGTTGAATAGATGATGATGGTTCATAATCGTCCTCTTTACGTATGTAAATATTTGCTGACGCCTAAATATGAACATATTTCTTCGTAATAGAGAATGACTGTTGCGCTATAAAGAGGGTATTAATGTATGGATTTTAAGGTAAACCAACCAAATAGGTCATATACATGATTTTTTTTTTATATTTTTAATAGATTATTTAGTCAACCATAATACGGAAAAAAATTGATAATCATTTAAAATGTAATATTATCATAAGAAAAAAAATATTAATTTCCACATTCAAAAATAGACAGTTTAAACAATTAAAATTAAAATTATGTGACGTCATGATATACGATGCATGCCAACCTTGATGTCAAATTGTCAATGTTCTAAATGAAGTTTATTTGTTGTTTTCTCTAAATACTGACATAATCTTACTGTGAGACGACACAGTCGTCATGAAAACTGTTGTTGATATATACTCTGACGTCACGATGCGTTTTGAAAATTCGAAAGTAGCGCTTATTTTCTACATTTCTTTTTTATTATTTGTATTTTTTTCAGTGATTAGATTAATAAAAATAACCATTACGTTATGATCAAGAACTAAAATATATTTCGAAATAAAAATTTTAACCAATTTGGAGTTTTATGCATATGACCTATTGTAAAACTTTCTACGTAATAGGGAGTTTTTCGTTATAACGAAGGACGTTATAAAGAGGTTACACTGTATTCTTTATTTTTTATTTTTGTTTCAACCACAGTGCTCTTAATATTTGTATCTTTGACTAACGTCTGATTAGAACAAATCTATACTAATAATATAAAGAGGTAAACTTTGTAAGTTTGAATGTACGAGGTAATCTCCGAAACTACTCGTCCGATTTCAATTTTATTTTACCAATATTTAGAATGGACCTTCAGGATGGACAGGCTATATATTATCGCGTTAAAAGAAAAACGCTTTTGTTGCAGACTCGGGCGGTCGTTCGATGTCAGTAAAATATTTCCTATGAAAATTTGTAGCACGTCAAGCAGTCGTTGCTTGAAGCTGTCCGTGTAAGGCCGGCCCTTAGTGGTTTGCGACGTAAACATAATTAGAAAAAAAAATTGCGTTTACTTACTTCCATCGATGTCGCCCAGGCCAACTCCCGAGACTTGAGCTTTGATTTTATCCAGCGATATAACATTCTCTCCGTCTTCATCGTCGTTAGCGTCGTCGAAGTCAGCAATATCGAAATCGGCTACGCTAACCATATCAGAATCGACGGGCTGACTGTCTAATTGAAGTTTATTGCATTCTAAAAACGTTCCTAATTGACCGGATTTATCGGTGTACGCCAGTTCTCCGTTTCCTGTAAAAAAATCAAATATTTGTAATTTGGAAAGAGACTATCTGTTATGGGAAAAAGTTATTGACCTCTTTAAGAGTTAACTCTCATAACAGATTGTCTCTTTCCAAAGATCGATGTGCAATATCTCATTATAAAGATAGTTTTTTAGTACCTTTGAGCTATGTACTATTGGTATGGTACTCACTACGATAAATGTTTGCAATATAAAGGTGCCAAATACGATTTTAAAAAATAAAAAATAATCTGAATGGAATTTAACAGTTTTTCATTATTACCTAATCACCTATATATATATAAAATTTCATCTATGAATTGAAAATTAATAAGGTAAAAGATCCGCTAAAAACTAACGGATACGGATCTTTCTTCTCCCTCGAATATCCGCGGATACGGATATCCGGCACATCACTAATACTGATATACAACTATAATATTGTGTGTCTAGATAATCTATACTAATATATAAAGCTGAAGAGTTTGTTTGTTTGTTTGAACGCGCTAATCTCAGGAACTACTGGTTCGAATTAAAAAAATTTTTTTTGTTGGATAGGCCATTTATCGAGGAAGGCTTTGGCTATATAATATCACGCTACGACCAATAGGAGCGGAGCATCAATGAAAAATGTTGCAAAATATAACTCAAAATTTGTCCGTCCGACAAAAACTTTTGAACGGTAACTCCGATCATCATGAAATTTGGACACAACATTCATCTCGGTAAACGAAGATGAACGTGTGTACTCATGTCCATCCCCACCATTCGTTCTTTTGCACCCGGGTGAAACCGGGCGGGACCGCTAGCATATTTAATATAATATTAATAACTTCAGCTGTAGGGCGTCTATAATCTAGATTCTAGTTACCTTGAGGATTCCACGCGAGCGAACACACCGTCTGTTTGTTCGGATGTGCCGCGGAGCCTACTACGACTTTGCTGGGGACGTGCCACACGCAGACGTAGCCTTTGACAGTGGCGGCGGCCAGGTACTGTCCGCACGGCGAATAAGCAGCGATGCTAAAGGCGCCGTCGACGTCGTTGTTACGCAACGCAAACGCGAAACCCCAATTCATTGTGTCAACCACGACGATTTCGTCTCCGTGAGGATACGCGAAATATTTCGCATTGACCGGCTCAAAACTCGGCTGACCTGCGACGAAACAAAAAAATAAACGAATTACAACAAAAACAAAAACATGTTATTGGAAGATTCAAGGATGAATCCTGGTGGCATAGGATCAATGAACTAAGCAAATACTGAAGGTTTTTTTATAATTTTAAAGTTACATTTGACACGTTTATACAATTTTCAGTAAAAATCAGTCGTTTTTTCAAGAAAAATAGTAATTTTAATACCCGTTGACGACATTTTTTATTTTCATTTACTTTTACATAACAACAATACTGAGAAAACAGACAGCAGTGATTCTCCGAAGATGGCATAAAGTTTGCCGAAACGTCAGACAATAAAATGCATTAAAAAAACCTTCAGTATTTGCTTAGTTCATCGATCCTATGCCACCAAGATTCTTTAGGCTAGGTTCACACGATACGGTTTTTTCTATTCGGTATTCTTATACGATTTTACCGTATACAGCAGAAACGTATTCAGTATTCACATTTAACGTTTTTCTTATACGGTAAAATCGTCAGGTTAAGCATAGGCTACGTTCACACCTTGCGGTTTACCGAAACGTTTTTTGTATGCGGTTTGTTTTGTGTTCAGTTTGCTGCAAAAAAATGGACGATGAAGACTTTGCGACTGTGCTCATTTATTGGCACTTATTTTGCAGAAAAAACAAAAAAAAAAAAAAAAACAGAAGATTTTGTATCTAGGCGTTTAAATCTGGGTCACTTTTGGACACTCATGTTAGAATTGCGAAGTGATGAAACGAAATTCTTCAATTATTTTCGGATGTCGATGTCAGCGTTTAATGAACTTCTAGGAAGATTGGAAGAAGATTTGAAAAAATTAATTTTATTATCCATAGCGGCACGTCTAAACACGACAATCGAATGTAGCGACTGCCTCTACCGCACACTGCGCCGGTTAGGTACAAAGAAACCGTACTGTGAGACCGTTTCGTTTTTTTTGCCGTACGCGGCTCACGGTTTTCAGTGACAAGACACGGATGCAAAAATAAACGAAACTGTTTTTTTTACCGCATTCGGTTTTACCGTATAGTGTGAATACGTGTATATGTTTGCATTTGCTACTGAAAACCGCATACGAAAAACGTTTCGGTAAACCGCAACGTGTGAACGTAGCCTTAATCTTCCAAGATTTAAACAGGATCATGATCACTCTAAATTATTAGAGTTATTTTTTAAAAACACGTTATATTTTTATGCGACGCTATCTTGTGGTTAAAATCGAAACTAATCAAGTCGAATTAACTGTCATTAAAACAATGCGGATAGCGGATAACCTCAGATTGCTGAACCGATTTGAAAAATTAAACATAGAACGCCATCCTATAAAAACATCGCATCGATTGCACGATTTTACTCCCAACCAAACGCGCCATCAGATGTTTCACATCAAAAGTCCGCAACTGCCTCATATGTCTATTTTTAATAGGAAATCTACAAATCCGGGCAAAATCAAAACCGGGCTGCTAGTCTAACATAAAATCAAAGTAAGATTAAAATTTCACTTACTGTAAATACCTTATGATTAAACGTAATATTTCATAACTAGTGTGACCTGTGCGAATTATTCGCACTAAATAAGTATAATAATTATCACTTTACAAAATTATTTTTTAAATATGATTGCAGGTATTCAATTCATTTCTAATTTTGCACACTGCTTATAACGTTCTTCTTTTTGTTGTATTACAATATGAAGCTCAGATGACAGATCGAAGAAATATTTTACTAAAATTGTCATATAGAGGCGCAAGTAGCAAAAGCGTTGAGCTAAGCCAGATGGCATCATGCAGCATTGCTGTGACGTTGTTCAGCGTTGTTCGCTGTTTCAAAATTAAAACCGTCAGATGGCAGTATGCAGTATTAATTACAATATGAAGGTCAGATGACAGATCGAAGTGTTGACGTTGTTTCAAAATTAAAGCCGTTAGATGGCAGACGTTGTTCAGCATTGCTGTATTTTAATTAATTTACAAAAACAAAAGCAATAATAAATTTTTTAGTTGTCGATGTCAGTAGAGCAAGCAATTATCTGTAAAATGATATATAATTTATGTGGAGAAATTGTGAGGTTTTTTCTAAAAAGGGAGGCAAACATCTTAAACCTTAGCGTATTAATATATATGATAATGTTGAAATTTTGAACCTGATGTAGTAAAAACAAACGACGGCATTGGAAAATTTATAAAAGTTGAAATAACTCAAAATCAGTCTTTCTGCAGATCGGACCTTTTTTCTAACACGGCTACATATAAAACAAGAAATAATAAAACGATAACTTACATAAAACCTGAGCATCGAAAAAATTGTTCACTTTCGGCACCACGTTGAAATCGTAAAGCGGCAGTTTAGTTTCAATGTTCCACACTCGCAGTACGCCGTCGCCACTGCTCGCGGCTACCATTTTAGAGGAGGGACACAAAGCGACCCGTAGGCCGGGCCCTTTCATGCCGGAGAGGAGTGTTTCTTTTTCTACGCGGCCGTCGGACGTCAAATTCGCTACGCGGACGTTCATATCCTGGCCGGCCGCAGCTATTACCTGAAATCGACAAAAAATCGCACCGTATTTTAAAACAGTAACGGTAATACACACAAATTGGAACATTTTATTAAAGTGAAACTTTTATTCTATCGCCCCGAATTTTTCTAGCCGTCTGTTGCATGTCGCATTACAGGCGGCCGCGGAGTAGGGGTAAAGTGAAAGGCGCTCGAAGTAGGCGCTCGGTAGAGCAGCCAAGGCCAATATGGCGGCGCCCATAGTTAGCTGTCAGCTGACCGTGTAGTATGTATAACACATAGTCAGTCTGTCATGCGGGCAAGTGCTGTACAGTGTTTACATGTTTTTATTCGTGTATTCATGTGAATATTGTTGTTTATAATTAATCGTGATGGATAAGTGTCTACAATCCAATGCCTACAATCCAATAAAAGTTTCACTTGCGTCGTGGTTTCTTAAAACCGCACATTTTAATTTTTTTGACGTCACGAATATTAACGGTGCGTTTTGTAGTCACGTATCTAATATTTTCTAATTTTTTAAAATCTTTTTTACTATTTTTTCAATATTCCATTAAAAAATCTTTCACGAATTTCATTAAAAATAAATAGAAACTAAATATTAATTACTTTTTATATTTTTAGATCAGTCTGAAGAAGATTCAAATCCGGATCGAAACGTTACATATTGTATTTATTATATTTTTTTGTTAATATATACCTACTTTGTCTGAAAAATTGGTCGATAATTTTATTTATTGAACATTTTAATTAATATATTATTAAAATTCAACGTTTTTCTAGGACTTATTTAGGGTGTATAAAGTTAATGAGAATGGGCACTGCCGAACTTGACCATCTATATAACCAACTGTTAAAAACGAGGGATAGCGAGTTTTAACAGCCACGTAAGTTATTAATTTAATAACATACCACTTTTATTTTATTATTTATTAACTTTGTACACCCTAGAAAAATTCATGTGACCCCCCCCCCCCCAGTGGCGGATTTATAGATTTGCCGCCTGTAGGCTATTCAATTTTTGCCGCCTCTGAATTTTGAAACCTTAGTCCACAATCATAACAATTACATTTTCTATCAATAAAATTCCAACTTTATGATTTGTGCTCCATCATCCTCGTTACATCAACTTTTCAGATCCTTGATTATTTTAGTCAGTATTTTTTACGCAATACGCATAAAGAAATAATTTTCTCAAATTGAATTTGATAATTTGCTGCAGCAGTCATGATATCAAGATTGAATTGTGTAAGCAGATCTCATAACAATTAGGTACATGTAGAAAAAATTATAGTAATTATCAGTGAAGAAAATATGTAAAAATAACTAAATTCCGATTATAATATCAAATCGCTATTGCGATATTCTAAAAATGCATGATCAGTATATTTTACAAAACCTTTAGCAATTGTTCATGTAGAGATGTTGAAATATTAAGTATTTAGCACTGTATATAGGACTATATTTCGATTTTTGTTAAATATTTTAATTTCTCTCCAATTTTCGAAATTCGTATTTTGTGGGTGTATATTTTTTTTTTAATTTTGTAAATAAAATAAAAAATTTATGAACTAAATCTGCAGCCCCTTAAAATTTGCCGCCCTAGGCTTCAGCCTGCTGGCAAATCCGCCACTGGACCCCCCCGTAACTATATCTTTTTTAAAATATCATTCATGATAAAATATTAAAAAAAAAGAAATATTTATTTTATACAGGTGAGTTTTAAGTTGATGCTTTTGTTTTTACAGCGTGTAAAAATCAAATAGACGAGCAAATATTTCAAATAGTTTTTTTATCAAAACTCAAAAATAAGAGAGAAACAGCCTTTCGAAGTTTAAATAAATTTTATTAAATTTTCTTTAATTTTGAGGTCGGTCCTGGGGTTATATTATGTCACTATGGAAATAAGTTGTTATTATCAAGTATGTTGGTGCTTATTTGAAACTGACATGTGTATTGTTCTGTTTTTGAGAGATAATAACAACTTATTTCCATAGTGACATAATATAACCCCAGGACCGACCTCAAAATTAAAGAAAATTTAATAAAATTTATTTAAACTTCGAAAGGCTGTTTCTCTCTTATTTTTGAGTTTTGATAAAAAAACTATTTGAAATATTTGCTCGTCTATTTGATTTTTACACGCTGTAAAAACAAAAGCATCAACTTAAAACTCACTCTGTATTTTTCTTATTCAAAAAAAACCCAATTTATACATTCGCCGTTATAAACTATAAAAAAAACTAACATTTATTGTTACCCTCAAAGCATGTTATTTACAAAAAGACGCTTATTGTAAGAAAAAAGACGACAGCCAAGGCCACTTCAACGGTACTGCGAGACAATCGCCTCAGTTTTTTGCAGACGTTTGACTTTTTCAATTATGATTTTTTTAACTTTTTGGGCGAGTTTGGTGTGGTTCTACCCATACCACTTGTTTCCCGTGAAGTCTCAAGCTGCCTGTCCGCGTCCTTTAGCTTGTTCATATATATACTTACGAGGGTCGACAAATCCACATACTGTGAGAGTCCTTTTTAAAATAAATTTTACAATTAATAACTTATCTACTTTTACAATTATTATTGTTTCATTACATCGTTCTATTAATTCACTTTCGGTTGGTAGACTAACATTTGAATTATTTTGATTTTTTTTTAATTATTGCAAACTCACACGCAAAAATGTGCCGATTTTCCGATAAACAGTAGATTCAAACTTCAAATCTGGTTTGTTGAGGTCATTTTGCGTAATTTAAAGTAGGCACTATTTTATTTTGAGAATTCAAAAATGTTTTACTAGGACACTAACACAATTTTGAGCTCTTGTAGTTCCATAACTAAATTAAAACACGACCTTGGTCATACAAGATGTCTTATTTCAAGACTGTCATCTCAACAATATTTCAGAGTGTCAAATGAATTGAGTTATTACTTTCAGACATAAGGAAACAGACATTTTGAATTTCAATATCCTGTATTTTTTTGAAAGCATTTTAAGACACACACTCAAAGAACTTAGAAGTTTTTTTCTTTCTAAATCAGTATACAGTATAATAAGCGCGATTTCAATATGTTTTTGTTTAATTTTTTTTTAAAGTTTAATTTTTCGTGGAATGAAAATTTTGTATTTTGCATGGCGGAAGGAACGGGATACTTGTGGTGGAAGCAACGGGACAGTTAAGCAAAGAACACTTCATCGAAATATTTATGAAGACTATTATAGACGAATTTGACTGAATATGCCCATTAAATTGTACATATTAGTGTTTTTTGACGTGAAAATATTTATTAGCTCATTGAGTACAGTGTCGAACTCTCTTGTGTTACAAAACAGTCTTAAAGGCCGCTGCACACGAGGCTAAGAACGCTGCTAGATTTGCCTACTAGTTTTCTAGCGTTGGTTTCCTCGGTTGCTGTTATGTGCTCGCTTCACACGAGACGTCTTTTCAAGCTAGTTTTGTGACTAAATCTGGTCCGCGCGCAGTGACAGTTAAAATATAAACACACAGCAAAACGTGCCTGTTATCTGACTCTGAGCAGAATGACGCCATGTTGGTTTGTGGGCGTTTGTTCTAGTCGCCCACGTGACAAGATACTGCTTCCTGATTGGTTCTTGCTCATACCTAGCAGCGGACCTAGCAAGGAAAATAGCCCCTTGTTCTAATTTTAAAACCCATCTTGTGAGCTAGCAGGCGAGCCTGCAGTGACGTAATTTCCAGCCTCGTACCCAGCCTACCAGTCAGCAGAATTCTAAGCAGTGTTTCTATAGCCTCGTATGCAGCGGCCTTTAGATTTCAATCGCTAATAACTACGAGATTAATAATGCGTTTATCCAGTGCCGGATTTCATTAGGCAGAGTAGGCAACTGCCTAGGGGCCCCGCATCGACTAGGGGCCCGTGCACGCACCAAGAAAAAAAAACTTTTCATTGAACGAAAATTTTATTTGAAAATTTGTATGAAATTTCCCAACAACAATATTATTTTCTTTCGTTGTTTACTGTAATAATTTTTTTTGCATTTAACAAGATAAAATTTAAAATAACTACGTCACGTCTCATTTCTCTTTCCTGACCCATCGAAAAACCTGGATCATCAATTATCTATAACCTATTCAATATTTATTAAGACCATTTCAATAAAGCTAACGAGTCAGGTAAGGCGATGCTGCAGCATCTAGTCAAAATAATCATGTTGTTACAATATATCACATAAGACATTGAAGTAACAGGATGCCTGGAGCCGATCATCTGGAAGTTACTCACATCCCTTCATCAACTTGAAAAGACCTGATTGCATTGCCTAGGGGCCCGGACAGGGTTAATCCGGCCCTCCGTTTATCACAATTTAAATGAGAGACTCACCGGAAAAGCACATAATCATTAAAATCAAACCAAATTGGCTCCAGACGTAATGCTCAATAATTGATTACTCGAAAGTTACAAGTTTAGAAAAAATATTTGTGGTTGTTCACTTACCGAGCCTGTTTTGTTGATAGTGACGTGACTAGCAGGCGCCGTGAACCTCAATGTAATCCCGTCGGGCAGACCGTCCGGGAACGTGAATGCCGCAACACTGTTCATATCGGTGGCGACATATAACCGGCTTCTATCGGAGCCGCACGAACCGTGACACACGCCCAAAGCGAAATCACCCGCTCCGATAGACGACGGATCATCGTCGTCGATGCCTTCCCAAACCCGGACTTCGCCACCCTTTCCGCATGTTAGTATATGTCTGCGATTTCACAATACCAACCAATATACAATCTGCGTTTTAAGTGTCCCCCCTCCCACAAAGTGTCTATCTCCTCCATTTTAACTTTCGAACGAATCGAAAAGAGTTCGTACAAAATTTAAGTGAATCTTATCACAAAAACTATAAATTTGTTTTAGGAAATTCAAAGATGACACCAGAAACAGTATGGATTTTTAGATAAAAGGGGTGGGGGGACTCATGCTGGCTGGCATTTCAGAGGCTCGTTTAAAAAAATTGTAAATTCAAATTGTCCGTTCTCTAGTTATGAATAGTTAAGAAAAAAATACGTAAAAACCTTTTTTAAGTTAATTGGATGTACTAAAAGCTAGAAAATAAGGACTTTGATCAGACTAAAATTAAATCGTGGGACGCATTTAGTAATATTAAGGCGTTCGAAAGCTAGACATGTTTTCCAATCTCAAACAAATGAAAGTTTTCTACTAAAAGCGCCCCACGCTTTTATTTTAGTCTGATCAAAGCCCCAGATTGGCGACCCATAATTATTTTCTAGCTTTTAGTACATCATCGATTGTACAATAAAACCGTTTGATTCAAAAGAGGTGTTTTGTCTAATTTATTTTTAAGTTTTTATTTGAAAGTGCGAATTGCATCCGGACGAAAGCCGGATCGATCAGTTAGTTACCATAATATTGTATCGTCATTGGAACTACTCAACCGATTAACGGGAAGTTGGTGAAAATTTAAAAGTGCGATTCGCACTCGGACGAAGCCGGGCCGGTCAGCCGTTTATCATAATACCTACTGTATTGTCTTCGGAACTACACATGTGCAAAATTTCATCTCAATCGGATAACGGAAAAGTCGTAAAATTTGAAACAAACAAATAAATAAAGGGAACGCCAAGTTAAATCAAAACCGTTCTGAGACAATCAAAACAATGCTTCTACGAGTTTTGTTACCCAAAAAAAAGAAGTATGAGCTGTTTTCTAGATGTTATTAGTCAAACCTTGCTTTTTTATTGTTGTCCAAAACCAAAATGCTGATTTTTTTAACAACCTGCCCCGAAATTTGGTATACTGAACCTGGCAACACATAGTTTAAGTCTTAAGGTCCCAGAATTACAAAACTGTTTGCGATCCTACTTTCCAGACTGAAATAACCGTGCAGCTTGCGCTAAATTAAATATGAATTTATATGAAAAAAACACCTTAATTGTTTAGTTCTTACGATTTACAGAGAATTATATCAAATAGGTTTGTAAAAAACGTCAAATAAGCATTTAAAAGTCCAATGACAATACAGTTTATGATAATACTAAAGGTTAAATAAGTTCACTTTTAACAAAAAAAACTTGTTAATAAATGAATGTTGACTAACTTACTTCCCATCGTTTGAATAAGAAACATCTGTGTGACCCTCAAAATGCGAATATCGTAAAGGGGTACGTTTTAAAGTCATATTTAAAATAATATTTAGTTAAAAACACTTAAAAACACATTCGACGAGGCACAATACTTTCGTCAACATGACATTTTAAAAACGCGGGAAACTGCACCGCTGACAAGTGTTAAAGAGAGAAAGATATATGTAGAGTTTCGCAAAGTAGAAAGAGATGACTGCGATGAGCAAAGCGCAGCCTACTGCAAAATCGACGATTTAAATTCTATTGAGCTTGTAAATTTTAAAGATAGATAAATCATGATAAAGTAAAAGTTTGTTATTCTAGAAAATTGTTAAAGATAAACGAAAACTAAAGAAAATCTTTTAGCGTATTTAATGAAAACTTTTTTTAAATTAGAAAACTAATTAAAAAAGAGACTGTTTTTTACAATTTTACACTACACTGCAGTGAATTTCGTATAAAATTAAATTAATATATATAATACGCGCAACGGATCTAAAAGGTTCGGAAGTCGCAAAAGCACATTTTAGAGCCGTTGAGGCTCCCACCACCTCCCAGCTACCTGCACGGAACGTGCGCTCGTCGCTAATTGGCCGCGATCGCTCGTTGCCTTTGTCGCTTTCCTGCTTTAAAGTACAGTCGAGTACGCTATTGTCAAGTTGTTATTGTTATTTTAGTTTTGTTGAGTTGCGAGTTTGTAGCTTTTCAACAGACTGTACAAGCGCAAGCCCGCATTCACATCTAACTTCCGAGCTTTTTAGATTCGTGGCGCGTATTATACGTGAGTTTTGTTGCCAATAAGTTTTATTTCAAAAATCTCGTCTAAGAAATATTGACGTTTTTGTCAGGAAGTCAAAAACCGACTCCCCGACTGATCTGAAATTTTGTAGGATGAAGGTTTTTACATGGATTCATAGCCAGGTCATATCAAATACATTTTCATAGTTTCAATTAATGAAAAATAACTGAATATCGACTCGCAAGGATGGAAACATTTGGAGATCGGTGAACGATAGTGGTTTTATAGATTTTTGCCACTCCTAGAAAAGATTGAAATGTCAATCCATGCCTTGAAATATGTTTATTAAAAAGTATTTCTTTCTAAAAACAGTTGACACATATACGCCATTTCGATAAGCCAGTTGTTAAATTTAAGCGAAAATCTTCTCGTCCCTGCGTTTCTTCGGTTGTGGCGGCGCAGCTCCGGGTCTGTGCTGAGCTTCCGGATGATTGAGTAGTTCCGGCGGACACGTGGAGACAGGACTCGCTTGGAGCATCAGACGTAGATCGTAGAACAACATCGAATCGTCTTTGGTTACGAAACTGACGGCGATACCCGTTTTGCCCGCACGGCCCGTACGACCGATACGATGAGTGTAATCTGAAACAAAAACAAAACGGATCGCTTATAAAGTTCTGAGAGAAGAGAAAAGTATCGATGAATTGTTAATTTTACTCCAATACTGAGCTACAGAAAGCATTGTCAGAAAATCTGCTTAACAACACATATTTCTCCTTAAAAGAGCATTGTAGAAATTTAAATTGATCCCGGTCGAAACATAATTGATCGATAATAACTATATTTTAGAAGTTAAACATCTTTTGGGGCGTTATGAAAAAAAGACTGCTGGTTGAAACCTGACAAGGGGAAGCGTTACATTTTTCGTCTCATCCCCTCTAGCACGGCCTAAATGAGTTTCACTTCAAAAACTGTAATTATATTATCGTATTTTAAGGTTATAATCAAATCAGATTTCCTGACAATGTGTTCTGCAACCCGACACGGGACGACTTTCAATCATAGATATATATATTAATAGATAGCGGATGCCTATCCTTGAGCATTGTGCGGAATGGTTCCAATTAGAAGCCATATGGAAGCCATTTTGTACGTGGAAGCGCGCGGGATTCAAAGATTAAATATTCTATAATATGATGTTGATGGAAAAACAATAGAACTCGCAATAAACAGTGATATTTCGCTCCAAAACCTATTTTTATACTGAAACGTTTCAAAAATTACAAAACTGAGCATAAATATAATATAAAATCTTAGAACATTTTACATTGTCAGATTGGCATCAGTGCTTGTCAACTTTGATGCCAAATTGACAATGTAAAATGTTCTAAGCTTTTACATTATATTTATGCTCAATTTTGTAATTTTTGAAACGTTTCAGTATAAAAATAGGTTTTGGAGCGAAATATCACTGTTTACTGTGAGTTTTGTCGTTTTTCTCAATAAAATCATATTATAAAATAATTAATATTTTTGAATCTCGCGCGCTTTTTAGGGCGTTTTCCACGTACAAAATGGCTTCTAAAAGGTACACGAGGCGCTAGTGTATCCGCAATCTATTAAATATATATATCTATGCGTTCAATAAAATCGCGGACAAACACAAATTTCAAATAAGAAAACAATAAACATACCTTCGATAGTCTTCGCCATGTCATAATTTATGACCATGCTGACATCCTTGATATCGATACCACGGCCGGCAACATCGGTAGCTACCAGAATATCTTTACCGCCACTTTTCAGTGTTGCCAACGCGTACTCGCGCTGCTCCTGGCCTTTACCACCGTGAAGCGTGCAAGCGTTGTAACCGAGTTTTTCCAGCCCTTTAGCCAAGACGTCGGCGCCCTTCTTTTGGTTGACGAAAATGATAATCGGCGGTTCAACTCCTCTCGACAAGAGCTCCATCAATTTCTTACGTTTGTCGTTCTCGGTAACCATGTGTACAATTTGTTCGGTTCTTTCGGTCGGTTTACCGATAGAGCCGATATAAACGACGGCCGGTCGTCTCAGATAATTCCTCGCCAGCCTTTCGACAGCCGGAGGCATGGTCGCCGTAAACATGACGGTTTGTCGGAACTTCTTCTTCGTGTTGTAATTGGCCAGGAGGACGCTAGTATCTTCGGCTTCTTCGGTGTCGGGTTTTAAGTTCGTAACGGGCATATAATCCAAAATGCGTTGTACGTCCGGTTCGAAACCCATGTCTATCATACGATCAGCTTCGTCCAATACTATATAAGTACACTGATTTAAAACAAGGTAACGGTTCTCTAAGACGTCGATCAAACGTCCAGGCGTTGCTATTACAACCTGCGAACAAAAATACATTTTCGATAAAGATTTCACGATGATTTTTACACGCTTTATATTAGTTTCACTTGTAAGTTTGTATGTAAGTATGTTTGTTTGTAACCTAGTTTGAACTACAGCAAATGGTTTATTACTGTTAGTATGTTATGCCACTACTGTAAGAGCAATCGTTGAACGAGCGGTCTAAGGCGCTAGTCTTCGCTGACGTCAACTCTCGGATTCACCGGTCGTGGGTTCTAATCCCGTCCACGCCGAAATAAAAATTTTTTTTTCGGCAAATTTTTGACAATAAATCGAACTAAAAAGTGGAAAATAAATATAGTTTAAAAAAAAAAACTAAAAAACACTTTATATCGAACTAAAAAGTAAAAAATATTTTTTTTTAAATAAGCTTAAAACAATAATGAATAAAAAATACTAGTATTATTGTGAAAAAAGCGTGGGGCGCTCGATGTACGAAAATGTGGAACAAAGCGCCCCACGCTTTTTTCACAATAATACTACTATTTTTTATTCATTATTGTTATAAGCTTATTTAAAAAAAAATATTTTTTACTTTTTAGTTCGATATAAAGCGTGTTTTTTTAGTTTTTTTAAACTATATTTATTTTTTTTAACAAAAATAGTTCCGCTGAAAATGTTTATACGATTATAAACTAGTATAGCTTGTGATCTTCGCGCGCCGCGATTTGCACGAGATATCCTTGTAAGATATTATATTGATCGAATTGCTCGAGACATCGCAAGCAAATTCTTCGATAGATGAGGGAATCAATCTGGAGCTCGGAAAACCGGACGAAAATGGCTGCTTGCATGTAAAAAAAAGGTAATTTCAATTTTGTGTTCTCCTTTAGACAGTTTCGTTATATAATCAGAACGTAAGGGCTTTTAGCCTGTAGGGTAAAATCAATAAATAAATAAATATACAAACAGATAGCTGTAGTTGCTATTATATTGTTGCGTGCCCCCTTGATGGGACGACTATGGAAACTACTAGAAACAACAACAATGGAAAACAGGGAAAAAACACCCGACCTTTAGACTATCGCTTGGAGAGAACAATACATGTAAAGGACGAAATCTCGATTCGTGGAGAACATTCTAGAGCGTGGGCCGAAACTATAAAAGGCGAGTAGAGTGGGCAAGCCAGTCAGTCAGTTATTCGAGCTGTTTGTGAGTTGTGTTGATACAGTGCTCTGGTATTACGACATAAATTATACTGTGGAAATAAATTAACTTTAGTGAGAGCAATTTATATAAATCTGTTTAAATAACTTTTTGTAAATACAAGTGTGAATCAGCTACTGTACTAGATAAACTTGGTGTTGTGTTCCTGTGATGTAAATATTTTGTGTACATAATTTAGTGACTCTATATTCTCTGTTACTTAGTCTTTTATTTTATAATTTAGAACTATTAGTTATGTTTCTGTTAACGTTATTATTTCTTTTAAGTTAAAGAAGTACGCTTTTGTTTGTGTGTTTTACTGTTTTGTTAAACATTTATTATTGCAAATAAATAATTTCCGCCACGGACTACAACAGTTTTGTAACAATATTATGAAACACTCATAGTTGACGTTACATTGTCGGGATTCAAATCCGAATCTTTCACTATCGCGGCAGCTGAATTATCATCTAAACAATACACTTTCTAAAGCATATTTGCAACAGTAGTGCACATCCTCGGAGAACTAATTTTAATATTGCAAATATGCTTTATTATGGGAATGTCGATTGTTTAGATGTCTCACGGACATGTACGAACATTTAATGTCTTTTAAAAAAAATTGGTTGTCTGCAAAGTCGGTTTACGGACGATAGTTTTACGTGATAACGTATTCCGTAATACATAACCTAAATTTTAGTAGCTGTCAAACTTGGGCCGAAGCATACTGCGCTCTCGCTTGCACGCACAGGGTCAGGCGGAACGTGACACTTTTTCGTGCGTGCAGCTGGTGTTTCATCAATTTATAAGACGTTATCACGTCAAAAAATGATATTACCTCACAACCCATCCGCAATCGAAAACCTTGTTCCTCTCTGCTGAGACCTCCGACAACGACGACCGTTCGAATACCGAGCGGTCCACCGAACTTATTAGTTTCGTCTTCGATCTGTTGCGCCAATTCACGCGTCGGCGCCATTATAAGGGCGTACGGTCCCTGATCGGCATCTTCGTTACGTTCCAGTTTCGGTAAACTTTGAATCCAAGTCAGTAAAGGAATGAGGAAAGCCAACGTTTTACCGGAACCAGTTTCGGCAACGCCGATAATGTCCCTGTTCTGTATACCGATCGGAATGGCCTGTCTCTGGATCGGCGTCGGCTCCTTGTAACCGACTTTCTCGATTATCTCGAGAATTTCTTTCTGCAGTCCTGATTCTTTCCAGTTACGTATCGGATCCGGTATACGGCCACCTGGATAACAAAACAAAAGAATATTATTGTAATAAATTAAAAAAAACATTTGACAGCTATGAAATAGCTTTGTAATTAATGAAACTGTGGCCAGTACAAAAATTGCCGTTTCTCTGCTAATGTCTGTAGAAAATATTCATATACTTTAGCCAAGACTTATTTATATACAGTATGTAAACGCGTAAGGTGCACATAGAGAAATTAGCATTGGGAAAAAATACTTGGATCAGAGTTAGCCATATTAGGTCATATGCATAAAACTCCAAATTGGTTAAAATTTTTATTTCGAAATATATTTTAGTTCTTGATCATAACGTAATGGTTATTTTATTAATCTAATCACTGAAAATAAAAAAGAAATGTAGAAAATAAGCGCTATTTTCGAATTCTCAAAACGCATCGTGACGTCAGAGTATATATCAACAACAGTTTCCATGACGACGATGTCGTCTCACAGTAAGATTGTCAGTATTTAGAGGAAACAACAAATAAACTTCATTTAGAACATTGACAATTTGACATCAAAGTTGTTGACATGCATCGCATATCATGACGTCACATAAGCCCGCGAACATGGCCGATTGTTTAAACTGTCTATTTTTGAATGTGGAATTTAATATTTTTTTTCTTATGATAATATTACATTTTTAAATGATTATCAATTTTTTTCCGTATTATGGTTGACTAAATAATCTATTAAAAATATAAAAAAAAATCATGCATATGACCTATTGTTATTTCTATTGAATTATCGTGGTAATCTTGAGGATTTCTATTTTATTTTGATTTATTTTTATGTTACTTGACTTTTTTAATAATAAAATGCTCTTATAAATCATTATTCTAATTTTTTTGTACAAAAATAAAACAAAAAAACAACTCCATCTGTTTGGAAACATTTCATTCAAAAATTGTCTGACTGGTATGACGTATGCGCGTTGATAAATCGGTGACCCAATGTCTTTAGGTTCAACACGAATAGGCGGAGATATTTGATCTCGCACCATATTTAAGTATTTTTGGGAATTTAATATCCCATTAATAAAAAAAGTCCGATTATGTTGTAATCATTTGAATATTTTCTTCGGTAGTATACACATTCATTTTGCAAAAGAATATTATCTGTCAAATTGAAAAACAAGATTTCAAGGCTCACTCTTCCCAATGTTAATTTCCCTATGTATTACGTGTTTACATACTGTATTTGAGTCCATTAATCTACCATTACGCTAATCGCTCGGTAAAATTGCAAAATCAAATTTTCGCGAACTCGTAACGACCATTACTGCATCTAAGACTATTTGTCAGTAAAATAATTAAAATACAATAGGATACGCTGGGGGCTAATGGTTCAGAATAATTTAAATACAATTACCTTTGATTGTTATATTATAATCTTCACGGAAAATACGCCAATCGCGTTCTGTCATTTCTTCTTTTCGTTTTTCGCTCCAGTGTCTGTCATCCCATTGCTGTTTTTCTTCTTTGCGTCTCACCTTCTTTAACCTAACTTTTTCTTGTTCTTTCTCAGCTTCCGTTCTGCGTTTTTCTAACAGTTCTCCGTAAAACTTGGACTGGTCTCTTTTCTGTGCTTTTATATCGATGCCGGCCAAATTGCCACGGCCGAAAAATTGAACCTGAAAAATAAAAACTGTTTAGAACCAACTGAATGAATAAAAAAAATTACAACAAAATATAGATTATGTAATGAAAAACAAATGTCAGGTTATCATTGGCAATCAAATAGTTATTGGCGTAACTAGTAGTCTAAGTCATTCATGGCGTGTCATGACTTAGCCTACAAGTTACGCCCATAATTTTATTCAACAGTTGCGCGTTATTCATGTTTTAATTATAATGAGATGTTGTAAATATCTATTTATTTCTTTATAAAAAAAACTGTCAATACTAACAGCACCAAACAGCACGATTCAATGTTTTGGTTTGAGGTTAGCCGGTTATGAATAAACTCCATGTCGAAAACATTCGGCCTCTCAATTTTAGTCTCAATGGGTAACAACGGAGTTGTTGTTACCTACTATTTCGTTACGACTCAGAAAATAGTTACGTTTATTTTCATTACTCCACAATGGCCGAGCTAGTAGGAATCTTCATCGAGTTATGACAAGTAATAATTGTCACCAGTCGGTAAATGGCTATTTAGGGTTCGGTTTTTAGGCATGATAAAACATGAATAACGCGCATGAGTTGAATAAAAACAAATACTGAACAGTAAGCAAAACAAAAGAAGTGCATGTGTCCACAAAGGTCCCAACATTATGATTGCGGCGGTAACCACCGGCATAAAAATTACGAGTATTGAATGGTAGGCAACAATAATAATAAAAACAAAGCAACGCGATTTAAAGTAATTTCATACCTGATGCCTTTCTTTATATAGAGAATTATAATCGACGCTCGTGTCTTCTCCGGCGTCCCAATCGAACACAAATTTACGATCGTTCAACCTGCGTACCCTGCGTTTCTTCTTTATGATACCCAAATATCGTTCTTTGATTGCTTCGGCTTCTTTTTCTTTATCCTTGTCTTTATATTTATCCTGTTGGTCATCCCTGTCACGTGGCCGCCTTTAACAAAAAATAAACGTTTAAATGTTCATATTTTTGGTAATAACAAGTGAATCAAACGTGCAATGTTTCCTATTTGTTTATCTATATCTAATAATATCTATACTAATATATAAAGCTGAAGAGTTTGTTTGCTTGAACGCGCTAATCTCAGGAAATACTGGTTCAAATTGAAAAAAATTTTTTTGTTGGATAGCCCATTTATTGAGGAAGGCTATAGGCTATATAAAATCAGGCTACGACCATTAGGAGCGGAGCATTAATGAAAAATGCTGTAAAATGTATCTCAAAAATAAGCTTCTATTCAGGTGAAATGCACTAACTAAATATACTCATATTAGCGTTGCCAGAATACAACACCGGCTAGCTCAATCGGTAGAGCACACAACTGTCAATATCCGAGGGTCGTGGGTTCGAGCCCTATGTTGGGCGAATACATTTTTATTTTTTTTTTCTACAGTGCTTTCTTCTAAGGCTTACATTTAAATTTATTTTAATTTTATCTAATTAATTAAAAAAAAAATATTAGTTAAAAAAAAGTATAAATACTACTTTTTATCAACAAAAACTTTTGAACGGTAACTCCGATCATCATGAAATTTGGACACAACATTCATCTCGGTAAACTAAGATAAATGCGTGTACTCATGTTCCTCCCTTCCCCATTCGTTCTTTTGCACCCGGGTGAAACCGGACGGAACCGCTAGTTTATTATATTTTTAATCTGTTTGGCATGTAATAACAAGCGCCAATCATGAAGAGTGACATTATAGTTTCTAAATTAACTATTTTTCTTGCGTATTTTGTACGCGTTATTGTGTTTTGAGACATTCGTTTACAGATTTCTCAAGAATGATTCGACAAATTTAAAAAATAGTATACGAGAACATGGAATATGACTCACTTGAATTCTCGATCATCGTATTTTCTTAGATCATCGTTCTTTGCGAAAAAGTTCTTCCGGTCCTCCGATTGTTGTCTACGTAAATTATCGACTTGCTCTTGTCGTCTTTTCAACGCTTCGGCAGCTCTCTGTTCTTTTGTTAAGAACAACGGCTGAAAAACAAAATTATTTTAATCGGGTTTCTAAAATCTACCAACATCTATCAGATTTTATCTACAATATTATTCCAATAAACTTACTTTGCTTCTAGCTTCCTCATCGGCTTTCTTCTTAGCTAAAATTTCTTCCAGCGATAAAGGTTCCTTTTTAAGCGACTTCGGATCCAGCTTCTTCTTATCTTCCTCTTCTTCTTCGGTCTTCGTATCGTTGTTTTTCTTGCCGTCGGAATCTTTATACTTCCTATCCTTTTCCGAATCGTGATGTCTGTCTCTGTCCTTATCGTATCTTTCTTTGTCGTACTTATCTCGATCTTTGTCTTTATCGTACTTTGAATCGTTCCTTTCCTTGTCTCTTTTATCGTATTTGTTATCACGATCTCTCGACCTGGACCTTTTCGCGCGATGCGACTGTCGTTCCTTGGAACGCGATCGTGACCTTTTCGATCGATGATCTCTATCTAACCTATCTCTGTTATCGCGATCTTTATCGGCGCGATCTCTGACGTCACGATCTTTATCGGCGCGATCCCTGTTTTCGCGGTCCTTTTCTGCTCGGTCTCTGTTATCCAACCGATCGCGTTCTTTTTCTAAACGATCTCTGATTTCTCGATCTTTCTCGGCTTTATCTCTCGAACGCGATCGACGCCGCTTTGTAACGCTCGCCATTTCATGTAGTCAGCTAAAAGTTCTATAAAAACAATAGAATTACTCCACTGTATTTGGATTTTTCTTGTAAGAACGCTACAAAAGAATAGTATATTGTGCGACTAGTGAGAGAAGGAGAAGATTCCATGAGCGTAAAACGCACGCGAGTGGAATATTCTCCTTCGATCAATGGTCGCACATAATACTTTATTCAACTAGCAGGAGTAATATGTAATCGGGACCCTGATAAAAGAGGGAAAAATAATAAATCACTTCATTGATTGACGTACCCACCGTCAGTGTATGCACACATGATTGCCATGACTTTCACTGAATTGGGATGCTGTTTTCATATATACAATACCGCCTACCACGTTCCTATTGGTCCAGAAGCTGCGTGCAGTTTTTTTTTCATTATTTTACGCTTGGGCTTGCTACTGAGTTTCTATTGGTCCAAAAAATTCATTATCACACTGTACGGCTTATTATTAGCACTCTACGCGTCAACATGAAGTAATTTATTATTTCTCCCGAGTTTAGCAGGGCCCCGAAATTACATATTACTCACGCGTGTTGAATAAAATTACTTTACTATGACTAAATAACAACAAAAAAAGAAAGTGTTTATAAATAAGAAAAGAAAATGTTTCCCCATGTATTTTATTAGAAATTATTTAGATAATATAATTAAAAAAATGACGAATGTACAAAAATCTACATTTTGATAATATATAGGTTTTTAGTAGCGCGGCGTTACTTTTATATTTAAAAATTTTTTTTAGCTACTTAGTAAACCGTTGGTATTTTGGGTTTCTCGGTGATTACATTCTTAACAATATTTTTATAAGTGTATGACAACTGTTTCTAATAACAAAACAACATCTCAAATATGACATGACGGTCCACTAATATCACAGCTTAACCAGCTAAGTGTCACTCGAATTGTAAAAACTCAACCGCGCATACATGCTGCGCAAGCTATCGCCATGTTGTTAGTAAGCATCATGGTTGCCAGTTGACGGATTTTTTTCTCGTACCAGTGTTGCTAAATATCTCGTACTTTCAACAGTTAATCTCGCGCGTACAAGTATAAATTTAAAGTATAGGTATATCGAATAAAATTTGTAATTTATGCTATTTACTGTACTATTTAACTTTGAGTAGTCGTATTCTTTGCGCTTTTAGCTGTCAATTCAAATAAAACAATTAGAACTGATAGTGATTAACATTAGTGTAACAAGGACAACAAATAAATACATTAAACGGGGATTCCCCACTCAAGTTGTCTAGTTTCATATAGTGATGAGGTAGTGCATTTAGTGATGCGCCCAGTCGATCGTTTTGTGGTGTGTGAAGTAGGTAAATATGCAAATTCATACACTTTTTGACTGATACCTAGCAGTCATTGTTAAAATCTCGTACAAAATTGTACGAGAATTTTGTTATTCTTGTATCTCGTACAAAAACTGTAAATCTCGTAATGGTACGAGATTTCCCGTACGTCTGGCAACCCTGGTAAGCATCAGTTCTGACTGAAAATGTCACAAGTCATGTAGTAAAATTAGGGACAAAGTTCGCGCGCGCTTAGCACAGCTGTGTTCTAGGCCATTAATATCAAAGTACAGACAGTCGAGTGACCAGGCAGCGGTTTTTAGATGCCGTGCTAATATAGTGGAAATTCTGAATCAATAAACTCATTCCAAGCATAAAGTCCTCCTGTAACATCTTTAATATCGACATCTTCAGACTTCAAAACATCTTTCAAGTGTTTCAGAGCTATCTGTGAATCGTTTCCACATCGACATAAAGTGTACACTGGAACTTGATCCGATTTTACAACAGCCTTGATTTTGTCGATTTCGTTTATGAAGTCAGTCAACGAATCTTTATTATTAACGGCGTTTTTAATCGTCGGTAGTTCAAGGTTGTACGAGTTTGGTAATCGGCACATTTCGAATTCCCATCGAGGTCTCACGTCGACCAACAAATAACTGCCGGTTTCTTTGACGTTCAATTCTTTAACAGAAATCCGCTCGTCTTCTTTCACATGTTGAACAGGCGGATACTGCGGTCCGGGTTCGCGGCACGGGGCAGAACACCACAATTCATAATCGGGTAACGAACTCACATCGAAATCAGGATCCGCTTTACAAACGGGACAATCGGCCTTCGGTTTTCTGTTTTCGAAATGTTTAAAAACGCCGTTCTTCCCATCGAACATGGTTAATTTAAATTTGAATTCGCCACCGTCTTTAAGCCATTTAGCGACTTTCATCGCTTCCAGGGCTTGCATAACTCCGATAACTCCGACGACCGGACCTATGACCCCGTCTTCGTTGCAAGATTGGACGCAAGCGAAATGGGGCGGTTCCGGATAAAGACATCGGTAGCAAGCTGTCATTCCGCAAATATGGACGCTTAACGATCCGTTAAACCTGATCGCGTTGCCGGCAATCAGTGGTTTCTTCAACAGCATGCAGACATCGTTAACTAAATATCGTGTCGGAACGTTATCGCTACAGTCGAGAACGATATCGAAATCTCCGATTATACTCGCGGCGTTGTCGCGCGTTAAACGCGTTTTGTATGTTTTATAGTTCACCGAACTGTTTAACTTTTTGAGTTTAGCACAAGCTGCTGCCACTTTAGCAACACCGACGTCTGATTCGTTAAAAAGAACTTGGCGTTGCAAATTCGATATTGCGACTTCATCGTCGTCGACTAATCCTATCGTGCCGGCACCGGCTGCGCAGAGATACTGCGCAGCTGGACATCCCAAACCACCGGCGCCTACTATGAGAAATTTTGAGGTTATCAGAGCCTCTTGTCCTATTGGTCCATAGTCGTTCAATATTATGTGACGACTGTATCGCTGAGTTTGAACGCTCGAAAATATGTCTGAATATTTGCCTTTACGGAGAGCCTCTTTATGTTTTGCGGTGTAGATTTTATCTTCGATTTCTGATAGTTCAGCGCATAGTTTTTTACGTTTTAATTCTAAAATCTCCAAGTTATCCATAATTGGATAAATGGTTTGCAAAAATAATGGAATTGTCACTATCCACAGTTGCTCACACACCTATAAAACATAAAAAAAATCTATTCGCGTTTTCATATGTTACATTGACCACGGGAGAAGACTTCATACTAAAAATTCTCAACTAAAAAGCCCAGTTTGTCACACAACAAAAGACAACCTTATGAATACATAGAAAAATAACTAGTAATTAAAATACTCACGATTAATTGAAAGATGATAACACAAGTATTAAGAACTAACAATATCTTAAATCTTGACGTTATGATAATTGTAGGTTAGAACTGTTTTTGTATTATATACATAATATATTTGATTATATATAACTGTTTATGTCTGACCGGTAGTCGTATGTATAAATTTTATTCCGTTAACTTCATAGAATGGTCGTACGATTGTACTTTAACCGAGAAGTAAAAAATTTAAATGTTTTTCACTGCCGATTTTTCCGCACTACGAAATACGTCGTTTAACGTTTTCGTTTTTGTAAAGTTTCCACCACTGACAGTAATCATGTGTGTTCAGATCAGTGCTTCTAAACTTTTTAACGACGAGCACATTGGACATCAACGAGGTACGTTCAAAATTTGCCATAATCGAAAGCGACGAATAAGTAAAATTTTACCTAATTTTCAAGCGGACATTTGCACAAATTGTCCTACTACCAGTGTATTACTTTAATCAATGCTACTACACAATTAAACAAAATAGGTCAATGGTAAATTATTTAAATAACCATTTTTACATGAATTTTAGTACGAGAAAGTGCTAAAATTTAAAATGAAAGAAATATCAGTAAACGCTTATAGTTTAAGTACAATGTGTCGACTGTGCTTAGCAAACGCACAATGATAGACTTATTTGACTTTTCACCCAAAATGAGAGAACAGCCAGCTTATATTATGAAATGTGCTCCTATACAGGTAAATTCACTTATGAGATAGAGGGGAATTTTAAGACTACCCGTTAAAGTGTTCTTTTTTGACGTGATAACGTCTTATAAATTAATGTAACACCAGCTGCACGCACGAAAAAGTGTAACGCCGTAACGTTCCGCCTGACCCTGTGCGTGCAAGCGAGAGCGCAGTATAAGCGATAGAGAAGCACGATCGGCCAAAGTTTGACAGCTACTAAAATTTAGGTTATGTATTATTAAATATGATATTCGAGCGGAATACGTTATCACGTAAAACTATCGTCCATAAACCTACTTTACAGACAACCAATTTTTTATGACGTGAAAAAGAATTTTTTATAAGTACACGGCATATTCTATTTCACTTTATTATATACTAACTGCTACCGGCTCTGCAAGCGATTGAGATGAAACCACGACAAGGAGCCATCGGCTCCACCGTATTGTAATGATTAAATGAATATTATCTCGGCTCTTAGATAACGAGACGCGATGGGATGCCACATTTCATCTGTCAATTTGCTACGCGGTATCAGATAAATCGGCACACTTATACATACCGGTGAGAAACCGTATCAATGTGGCGTATGCAGGAAGTGCTGCCGTTTAAGTGAGAACAAACGTACACATACACGCGAGAAACCTGACTTAAACAAAAACCAGTTGCTTCTGTCAATTACTGCTTTAAAATTCACATATAAATAGTAGGTTATGTTTCGAGTGCGTGATGACAATAATATATTATAGCGAATGCGACATTATTTCAAAAACGAGAACAGCGAGTTTTAACAACATGAGCTATATTATTATACTGTTTTTTTGCACACGCCCCCTTTAAAATAGTTGATTTTCACATAATTTGACAGTTCAATATAGACCAAGTTCACTTCCAATTATTATTAAAGGCTGCGTTTGATTTCCATACTTTTACTATGGAAATGGTTTCGCATTTCTTTTCTTTTTTCTTTACACACTAGTGCGAAATGCGTCATATTACACCCGCTGTGCAGACATGAAAAGCAACTAATTTATAGGGGGTCGCGCAAAAAATACATTATATTGATGCAAAAATTGTAAATATAAGAGATACGATTTTAAAACTTGACACAGTTTTTTTATTCCATCTGTCTACCTGACTGAAAAAAAAACATTTTTTGAGAAAGACTGGACCTATTTTGACGAAACTCAGTATAAGTACTGCATCATCTTACGGCATTTGCACTTTTTTACTCCCATCCAAACGCGCCAGTAGATGTTTCACGAAAAAAATCGTAGTTACTGAAAATTGATTTGTAGGTACTTAATTTTATTAAAAACGCCAAGCTCATATTTTAAATATAGTTTTTCCACTCTTCAAATCAAGCCACACTTTGTATACAAACCGAAAATTATATACACTGTTAGTTTTATAAATAAAAATTATATTTTACAATATATTCAAACATCAAAATTGTAAACACCGGTTTCATCTTCCCGGAGACGACTCAGCACTGCACGATCTAGGCTTAGTTGTCGATTCCGATTCGGCTTTCATTTGACTCGTCGTGGTATTTGAAAGACCGGCATCTGACCCTGCGCCTCCACCTGAAGACGTTGCTTCGCTGTCTGATGAATTTGTACTTCCAGATCTTGTTCTTGTCGGAGACATGCTTTAATAAAATAAAACGTAAGATTATACATTTTAATAATAGCTATTTATTCAACTCACGCGCGTTATTCATGTTTTATCATGCCTAAAAACCGAAGCCTAAATAGCCATTTACCGACTGGTGACAATTACTTGTCATAACTCAATGAAGATTCCTACTAGCTCGGCCATTGTGGAGTAATGAAAATAAACGTAACTATTTTCTGAGTCGTAACGAAATAGTAGGTAACAACAACTCCGTTGTTACCCATTGAGACTAAAATTGAGAGGCCGAATGTTTTCGGCATGGAGTTTATTCATAACCGGCTAACCTCAAACCAAAACATTGAATCGTGCTATTTGGTGCTGTTAGTATTGACAGTTTTTTTTATAAAGAAATAAATAGATATTTACAACATCTCATTAATAACAATAAATAAAACATGAATAACGCGCAATTGTTGAATAAAATTATGGGCGCAACTTGTAGGCTAAGTCATGACCTGTCAGCGCGATGAATGACTTAGACTACTAGTTTCGCCAATAACTATTATGCTACAAGTGTGCAAAGTGACTTATTTGGCACGGGGTATTTTTTCAGAACAAGCCGAACCCTAAATAGCCATTTACCGACTGGTGACAATTACTTGTCATAACTCAATGAAGATTCCTACTAGCTCGGCCATTGTGGAGTAATGAAAATAAACGTAACTATTTTCTGAGTCGTAACGAAATAGTAGGTAACAACAACTCCGTTGTTACCCATTGAGACTAAAATTGAGAGGCCGAATGTTTTCGGCATGGAGTTTATTCATAACCGGCTAACCTCAAACCAAAACATTGAATCGTGCTATTTGGTGCTGTTAGTATTGACAGTTTTTTTTATAAAGAAATAAATAGATATTTACAACATCTCATTAATAACAATAAATAAAACATGAATAACGCGCAATTGTTGAATAAAATTATGGGCGCAACTTGTAGGCTAAGTCATGACCTGTCAGCGCGATGAATGACTTAGACTACTAGTTTCGCCAATAACTATTATGCTACAAGTGTGCAAAGTGACTTATTTGGCACGGGGTATTTTTTCAGAACAAGCCGATAGTGTAGTGTCTAGGGTTGCCACCTCTCTGGGCCTCGCCCGGAGCCTCCGGTCCTTGAAGACAATCTCCGGGGTTTTGCAGATATTTTTAAAATTATTTTAAGAGAATTAAAAGCGGTGTGTTCCGTTCGAAAAATTGTCGACTTCAGTCAATTCCAGCTTTCAATTACACCTGTGAAAGAATAACTTTTAAGTTCATTTATTCCAATTGGAATTTTTTGTGTTATCAATGTATGAAATGTTAAAAATTCCGTATATTTTAAAATTACATACTTTAAACACTTCGGTTATAATACGCGCCACGGATCTAACAAGTTCGGAAGTTAGTCACAAACAGCGTCGCAAAAGCACATTTTAGAGCCGTTGCGACCCCCACCACCGCCCAGCTACCTGCACGAAACGTGCGCTCGTCGGTGATTGGCCGTGATCGCTCGCTGTCTTTGTCACTTGTCGCTTTCCTGCTTTAAAGTACAGTCGAGTACGCTATTGTCAAGTTGTTATTGTTATTTTAGTTTTGCTGAGTTGCGAGTTTGTAGTTTTTCAACAGACTATACAAGCGCATGCCCACATTCGCATCTAACTTCCGAGCCTTTTAGATCGAAGACCGAATAAACGAGATTTTACTGAATTTTATAGTCGTGCAAAAAAATAATTGCTAGCAATGATTTCATTACGTCACATAACCTTAAAAACAATAGTGTTTTGAGGAGGATATTTGCCGAGTTTGAGTATAATACGCGCCACGAATCTAAAAGGCTCGGAAGTTAGATGCGAATGCGGACTTGCGCATGTACAGTCTGTTGAAAAACTTACAAACTCGCAACTCAACAAAACTAGCATAGCAATAACAACTTGACAATAGCGTGCTTCGACTGTACTTTAAAGCAGAAAAGCGACAAGTGACAAAGGCAACGGGCGATCACGGCCAATCACCGACGAGCACACGTTCCGTGCAGGTAGCTGGGAGGTGGTGGGAGTCTCAACGGCTCTAAAATGTGCCTTTGCGACGCTGTTTGTGACTAACTTCCGAACCTTTTAGATCCATGCCGCGTATGTCATTCGTACAATGAAATAATAGGTAAACGTAAATATTTTTGTTTACGTCGTGAAAATTACTGTCCTTACTGTATGTTCGATCTAGCGTGCCGAGACAAATCAGCAGCGCTACAGTCTCGTACCAGTTGCCGTGCCAACGGGAACAGTTCATCGCGGCGCGTCAGCAGCGCAGGTACAAATCGGCAGATTTGTGCAGCGGCCTCGTTCACGCAGATTTCGTGAGCTGTGAGCGGTTTTTCTGCACGTCGTTTACAGTCAAAACGACCGTAAATCGCCGCGTAACGTCGGATTTCTTCCATCCTTCGTGGATTGTCCTCAGACATCAACATCACTTGCTGAAAAATATGCGAAATCAAATATTGGGGCTTGTATAAATATATGCTTACGATTAAATAAGAAATTATTGCACCCGAAGCGACTTATTTCAAAGAAATCGTCTTCTGCGCCATTTTGTCAACATGGCGACCTAGGCGGTTACGATCACATTTTGAATCATATATATTAATACGTTAAGGTTAAAGATGTTTGCCTCCCTTTTTAGAAAAAACCACACAATTTCTCCACATAAATTATATATCATTTTACAGATAATTGCTTGCTCTACTGACATCGACAACTAAAAAATTTATTATTGCTTTTGTTTTTGTAAATTAATTAATTAACAGCAACGCTGAACAACGTCTGCCATCTGACGATTATAATTTTGAAACAACGTCAACGCTTCGATCTGTCATCTGTGTTTCATATTGTAACTACTGCATACTGCCATCTGACGGGCAACGCTGAACAACGTCACAGCAATGCTGCATATTGTAATACCACAAAAAGAAGAACATTATAAGCAGTGTGCAAAATTAGAAACGAATTGAATACCTGCAATCATATTTAAAAAATAATTTTGTAAAGTGATAATTATTATACTTATTTAGTGCGAATAATTCGCACAGGTCACGCTAGTTTTTTTCTCATTTCGTTCAGGGAATCGAACTCGACAAGTCCCAAAGTCCCAAAACTTTCGCACTTATTCCGAATACATTCCCTATCTTATGCTTATTTCTACTGAACTACAGAAGAAAGCAAACTTACTTGCTTCAAATAGTCCCAAAATACTGTACAACAAAACGCAAAAATCAAATTAAAATTGGTTTTGTGATTTTAAAGTTTATAGCGACCACGCAGACGCGAAAAGGGACCTTACAGTAATTGAAATAGTGAGATTGATAATATCAAGCATAAAAAACATTACCCTCCTTCTGGTGTAGTCTGGTAAAAATAAGTAACAAACAATAATCCGCAAATACACCTTTAAGTTAGGCAACTGGCATTTACCGAAACAAATGAACTTGTTTAAATGTACACATAAGTACATAGCAAGGTCTAGCGTCATTTTGATGTCGTTCAACATCGACTCCGTGGCGCAACGGTAGCGCGTCTGACTCCAGATCAGAAGGTTGCGTGTTCAAATCACGTCGGGGTCACGTCTAATATTTTTATTTATTTATTTTGCATTTCAGAACGATTAATTTGTGAAGAATAGATTTTATATATAAATATTTATAGCTATAATTTTTTTTTATTGAATTGATTAATTATTTGTTTTAATTTAATCGTATAATTTTGTAAAAATCGCTATTTTCTTTAGATTTTCAACTAGTCACAGCTTAAGAGGACTCTTTCAATGCTTACCAATGTTTCTTTTTTAAATTAACACAAAACTAGCGTGACCTGTGCGAATTATTCGCACTAAAAAAGTATAATAATTATCACTTTACAAAATTATTTTTTAAATATGATTGCAGGTATTCAATTCGTTTCTAATTTTGCACACTGCTTATAACGTTCTTCTTTTTGTTGTAAAAGAAATATTTTACTAAAATTGTCATATAGAGGCGCAAGTAGCAAAAGCGTTGTTCAGCGTTGCCCGTCAGATGGCAGTATGCAGTATTTACAATATTAAGGTCAGATGACAGATCGAAGTGTTAACGTTACGCCGTCAGATGGCAGACGTTGTTCAGAGTTTAATTAATTTACAAAAACAATAGCAATAATAAATTTTTTAGTTGTCGATGTCAGTAGAGCAAGCAATTATCTGTAAAATGATATATAATTTATGTGGTTTTTTCTAAAAAGGGAGGCAAACATCTTTAACCTTAGCGTATTAATATATATGATACCGATTATAAAATATAGAAACCTAATTGGGATTAAATGCAGCCAGCAAGGATAAAAAATACTGTACCCCGCTTGTAGCGCAAAAAAGAGGATAAATAACCAAAGATATCCCTGCATTACCCAGTGAATTGAGGGGATTATCGGGACTATTTTGATTAATTTTTTGAAAAGCTGATGTTTAATTCAGACGTTAGCAGTGGCGGATTTACAGATTTGCCGCCTGTAGGCTTTTCAATTTTTTCCGCCTCTGAATCAATAAAATTCCAACTTTATGATTTGTTCTCCATCATCCTCGTTACATCAACTTTTCCCGTATGGTTAGTATCATTGAGAACAAGGTACCGTGTCAGATCCTTGATTATTTTAGTGAGTATTTTTTTTGACGCATAAGAAATAATTTTCTGAAATTGAATTTGACAATTTTGCTGCAGCAATCATGATTAGACCATCGATATTATATCAAGATTGAGTTGTGTAAGCAGATCTCATAATAATTAGGTACATGGAGAAAAAATTATAGTAAATATCAGTGAAGAAAATATGTAAAAATAACTAAATTTCGATTATAATATCGAATCGCTATTGCGATATTCAAAAAATTCATGATGATCATTAAAGTATATTTTAAAAAGCGTTTGGCAATTGTTAATGTAGAGATGTTGAAATATTTAGTATTTAGCACTGTATACATATAGGACTATATTTCGATTTTTGTTAAATATTTTAATTTCTCTTCAATTTTCAAAATTCGTATTTTGTGTGTATAATTTTTTTTTTAATTTTGTAAATCGAAATAAAAAAATGTATAAACTAAATCTGCCGCCCCTTAAAATTTGCCGCCCTAGGCTTCAGCCTACTCAGCCTGCTGGTAAATCCGCCACTGGACGTTAGACTCTCACAAACAACAAAAAACGGTACCATTCTTGCCTTTGCGTATACAGTATGTAAACGCGTAAGGTGCACATAGGGAAATTAGCATTGGGGCAAAATACTTGGATCAGAGTTCGCATTAATTGTTATTTCTATTGAATTATCGTATTAATTTTGAGGATTTCTATTTTATTTTGATTTATTTTTATTTTACTTGGCTTTTTTAATAATAAAACGCTCTTATAAATCATTATTTTAATTTTTTTGTACAAAAATAAAACAAAAAAACAATTCCATCTGTTTGGAAACATTTCATTCAAAAATTGTCTGACTGGTATGACGTATGCGCCTTGGTAAATCAGTGACCCAATGTCTTTAGGTTCAACACGAATAGGCGGAGATATTTGATCTCGCACCATATTTAACTATTTTTGGGAATTTAATATCCCATTAATAAAAAAAGTCCGATTATGTTGTAATCATTTGAATATTTTCTTCGGTAGTACACACATTCATTTTGCAAAAGAATATTATCTGTCAAATTGAAAAACAAAATTTCAAGGCTCATTCTGATCCAGTCATTTTTTTCCAATGTTAATTTCCCTATGTGCACCTTACGTGTTTACATACTGTATAACATACCTCAAGATCTTTATTTGCTTTTTTCTTGGCGCTCGGCGGTTTGGGTTCTATTCTCGGCAACAGCCTGCTCAATCTCTCGGCTCCGTCGGCCAAATGACCAATTTGTGCTTCTGACAGGACCGGACTAACCGACAAAGGCGAACAAGGCGACGGCCCTGAACTAGATGCAGCAATACCCGTTGAAACATCTGTTGGTGAATTTGCTCTAACACTAATCATCGTTTTATTGGTTATCTGATACGAAGAACTGACCAAAGACGGTGAATTATTGCTGTTACCGAACTCAGACAGCACCGGCGATGAACAAGAATTCCCCAAACTGTTTTTATTATCATTCGGACTTGCGCAGTCGCTTCCGCGCATCGACGCCGCAATTGGACTGACTGTCGTTTGTTGAAACAATTGAAGTTGTCGTTGTTGACTGAAGTTAGTTGTGGTTGGAAATTGAGTGAAGTCCGCATAATTTATTGATATTAATGGCAGTTGGAACAATGCGGGATTCGTCATCCATTCTTGAAGAGCTTTCTGTAATCTTCTGACGTGAAGAGGCTTCGAAGCCATACCTATTAGTGCCATAATTTCTAAGAACTCTTCTTCACCGGCGTCGCACAACTGCTGGACGTCGTCGCCACCCATTTCTAACAGCGTGTCGTAATACGAAAGCAGCGAAGCCCGCTGCATTACGCGATACAGCTGAAGTTCGGCTTCGTTGCTCGGTGATGAAGTTACTGTCACTGAAATAGAAAAAAGGCATTAGATTTAGTCACAGAACCAGTGACGTAACTAAGGCGAAAGGAGGTTTTTGAAGTAAGCCGTTCCCATCAAACCCGAATCCAATCCCTAAGGCCTAGTTTATATGAGAGGCGTTCAACGCGCGTTAGCCCATAACGCGCGTTTACAGTTTCTATACAATTGTATATAACTGTTTACATGATAACGCGCGTTGGTGGCGCGTTGAACGCGCGTTATCATGTAAACAGTTATATACAATTGTATAGAAGTTGTAAACGCGCGTTGGGCCAACGCGCGTTGAACGCTCTTCATGTGTGCTAGGCCTAAATCTTCAACATCGGCGTAAAGCGGCCTACACACCTTGATGTTAGGCAGGCATGTTTCATGATGCAAGTAGCAGTGTGTGTAGTACTGAATTTGGCATCAGTTGCGGCTTGCAGCGCGGATGCAGAGTCTGGAATCCCATTTTGGTCGGCGAGCCACGACGCCCAGTCGGTGATGCTGATGCAAGTTTCAGCGTGTATAGAATTGCGTCGACGCCAAGACGATATTAATTTATTTTCCCGCGCCATTTTAGAAGTTACTTTGTTGTTTGTGTGTGTAAATTCCATGATGGAAAGTGATCGTGTATTTTGGGAAATTTTCAACTCTACCTATCATAACCAGCTGCCACTTACACATAATTTGAAAACTGTTCAAAGATGCGAAATCGATCAACACGACTTTCTGGAGAAATTTCACGACAAAGAAAATATGTAGCTTATTGTAGATTCATCTTGTTGTTTGTACGTGAACAATTAATATTCTAGAGTGGTCCAGGCCCACTTGCCCCCCCCCCCCTCTTGCTACGTAAATGATCTTCTCCATGTTCCAAACATGTAGAAGACTTTTGGCCAGAAATACATTACATTAAGATTGACTCTATTCAATAAATAGAGTAACTGTGATCCGTTGAAGTTAATGATGAGTATTTGGAAGGAATTCCGTGGCATAAGGATCGAAAATGAAGCAATACTGAGATTTTTTTAAACTTGCATTTAATACTAACAATATACTGATAACATGTGACGGCATTTGAACACTCTGAAGATGATACAAAACGTATCGAAACGTTAGTATTAAATGCAAGTTTAAAAAAATCTCAGTATTGCTTCATTTTCGATCCTTATGCCACGGAATTCCTTCCAAATACTCATCATACATTATATTCTTTGCTCCCAAGCTTACAATATGTTACAGCGAAATTTTTCAGGCACGCTCGGGGGGTAAATTGGCCACGATCAGACGAAGAGTGAAACGCTTTTCCTTCTCCGACTTCAACCGGCAGTTGAGAGGAAAGAGTGAGAGCATCGTTTCTACTCTCTTTGTCATAGCGTCGTACGCACTCTATGCACATGCGCAGTGCGTACTGGTAGCGTTTTCTCTAGCCACTGTAACAATATCCACATAATCGTTTTCTAATTTTGAAATAATAAAATCGTCAACAAATGCAAGAACCCGAGAAGTTGCATCTATTCTCAAACGCTATTTGAATTTAAAATCACGTTGAAATTTGGTTTGCTTTGAGACGAGACAAAAAAAAAACACCATTCTAACTCGCGGTATCTAGTAAATCATTTTTTTATCGTTCCTGTCAGGTAAATGATATGCAAAAAAAACTAGACAGGCAAGTTATACGAAATAATAGACGAATATACATCGGGAGCCACACGGCCAAACTGCCTATGTCCAAATTAAGAAGAAATCTATGCAAAGTTCTGACCCGATTAAGCGTTATTTTAAGGCCGCTGCACACGAGGCTGGGTTTTCCGCTAGATTTGGCTGCTAGGTTTCAAGCTAGCTGCAGCGCTGGTTTTCGTAGTAGCTTTTATGTGTTCGCTTCAAGCGATGCATGTATTGAAGCTTTTTGTAGAGGGGTTCGAATGTTAACAAAAGTGAACGTTTATTGTCTCTGAACAGAACACACATTATATTATGACGCCATAATACACGGAGAGGGGGTCGGATTAACTCTATCCGGGCCCCTAAACAATGCAATCAGGTCTTTTCAAGTTGATGAAGGGATGTGAGTAACTTCCAGACAATCGGCTCCAGGCATCCTGTTACTTCAATGTCTTATGTGATATTGTAACAACTAGAGCTGTAACAAACCGTATGTATTCGTTACTCGCATCTTTCGTATCCATGTCAGTTCGACTCGTTTGATGCGGTTACACGTTATACGCTATACGAACGAAGTCATACCGTATCACGTATGCGACGTCCCTCGATGCGATGGTACATGCTTGATGCTGTTAGTACACGATTGTATGTCGTATGAAATGTAACGAGTAACGTAACGATACGAAAGTAACGGGTACTGGTTCTTTAAGTAACGAATACATACGGGTACACAATTTCTCGTTACTTTTACAGCTCTAGTAACATGATTACTTTGACTAGATGCTGTAGCATCGCCTTACCTGACTCGTTAGCTTTATTGAAATGGTCTTAATGGATAGGTTATAGATAATTGATGATTCAGGTTTTTTGATGGGTCAGGAAAGAGAAATGAGACGTGACGTAGTTATTTTAAATTTTATCTTGTTAAATGCAATAAATTACAATAAACAACGAAAGAAAATAATATTGTTGTTGGGAAATTTCATACAAAATTTCAAATAAAATTTTCGTTCAATGAAAAGTTTTTTTTCTTGGTGCGTGCATGGGTCCCTAGTCGATGCGGGGCCCCTAGGCAGTTGCCTCATCTGCCTAATGATTAATCCGGCACTGAGCGCACTCCGTGACAGAAAAAAATTCGTCATACACGGTTTTGCCTCTTGACCTCAGATCAAAAATCGACATAGACCGGTGTATGTTGACTGTTTTTAAGCACGATTCAAAGTAATACAGATTAGTTTTTTATGCGAGTTCACTGGAAAGATCCCACACAAAAAACGATCAGGTATTTCTTTTCGTAGACTCTGTGGCATTCAATTTTCGAATCAAATAATCAATGCTGATAAGCGATAAATGCTTCTGGATCGATTCCTGAATCGCTTTCGAACGGTGGTGACTGATCTAAAGTTGTTTTACTATCAGAAGGAATACGGAATTCTTCTTGAGACATGATGAATTTTTATTTTATTAATACTAGTGGTTGAAATTCGACCGTAATTTATTGAATTTTTAAGTTTGAACGTTGAACAATGTATATGTTACGGTTAATACAAGAAAGTAGTTTATTCGCGAATTAACCAACGTCCAGGATTGGTTAATTCGGGTAATTAGCCGATTAATTCGCGAATTAACTACTTTCTTGTATTAACCGTAACATATACATGTTTCATCACGATACCCTTTTTTCCTTCCCGTATTTTATAATATCTATATATCTATACTAATATATAAAGCTGAAGAGTTTGTTTGTTTGAACGCGCTAATCTCAGAAACTACTGGTTCGAATTGAAAAACATTTCTATTGTTGGATAGGCCATTTATCGAGGAAGGCTATAGGCTATATAATATCACGCTACGACCAATAGGAGCGGAGCATCAATGAAAAATGTTGCTAACTCAAAATTTGTCCGCCGACAAAAACTGTTGAACGGTAACTCCGATCATCATGAAATTTGGACACAACATTCATCTCGGTAAACTAAGATGAATGTGCGTACTCATGTCCCTCCCTTCCTTATTCGTTCTTTTGCACCCGGGTGAAACCGGGCGGGACCGCTAGTTTCATATATAATATAACACAACTGATAACATACACTACGAACTAGGTCCGGACTGGCCATAGGGCAAATCGGGCAAACTATCAAACTATTTAACCCAATTGAGGGGTTGAGGCTCTTTTCAATGAACTGTCCAAGTCCACTGTTTCTGCGGTTCGAGTATGTTATTCGACGATTAAAACTTCACGAGCTTACACTTCGAGATATGAAGACTGTGAGATTGGAACTTCGACTTACAGAGTGTAATAAGTATTCACAGTACATTATTGAGAAATCGTGATTTGTCCAAATTATAGAGATTAAATAATTCGAATTATAGAGTCTTTTGGGATTTAAGCGAAAGGAAATGGCTAATTTTTTCGTGAACGTGATTCGAGTTATGTTGTTACAAAATAAACATTAAAGCTGTAAAAGTAAAGAGAAATTGTGTACCCGTATGTATTCGTTACTTAAAGAACCAGTACCCGTTAGTTTCGTATCGTTACGTTACTCGTTACTTTTTATACGACATAAAATCGTGTACTAACAGCATCAAGCATGTACCATCGCATCTAGCGCGTCGCATACGTGATACGGTATGACTTCGTTCGTATAACGTATAACCGCATCAAACGAGTCAAACTGACATGGATACGGCAGATGCGAGTAACGAAATGAATTTGTAAGTAACGATTCGTTACTTCGAGTCAGACGATGTACCCGTTACTCAGTAACGAATACATTATACTGTTTGTTACAGCTCTAAATTAAACATTAACAAGACACAGTGTAAAGTACATATAAAGTTAAGCCCGTTTTTGAATCACTTTAATAAATTAGTGCCTGTAAATAGGCATTCACGAGTTTTTATAAATGTCATAAAAACACCAAAAAAACTATCCTTCAAAAAATTTTCCGTTATGCTTCAACATTCTAATATGCTTTTAACAAATTCATAATAAATAAAGTCTATAAGTTGAAAATCTACTATATTAACAAATTATTATCATATTATATAACTAAAACACACATTTAAGAGCGCGCACACTTGCCAAGCATGGACCTGCGCAACCAGCACAACCCAAACCTGCAACTTGCACGCGGCGTCGCACACTAGACCAGCATAAACCAGCCCAAGCCTACACGAACCAGCAAATTTTAGTACAGGTTTCGTAATGTGCGTTTTTTTTGCAGTTTTCAAGTACCTACAGTGTAAACTCCACCGAACCAAAAGTTGAGCTTATTTTTTGATTCGGAGTATAAGCCGTCTGGACCAGAAAAGCGACTTATTGGAAAATGTAGAAAATCGACTAAAAACGCGATTTTTCCGTAGTATCTTAGCTATTTTGTGATTTTTTTAAGACAATTTTGGACAATGTCTCCGATCCGATTCAAATTCGGTAGGCATATGTAAAATGACACGCTGAAGACACCGAGCCCATCCGTTGCTTCGTATCACTTACCGTTTCGAAGATAGACTCGTTCGAAGTGCTTTTCTGGAAAGTCTGGAATACGCATCGGATACATTTAAAATTCGGCGTACTGATAGTAACGCAAAATTTTGTATTTCCATAAAAGAAAAAAATCGCGACCTTAATTATAAACAAGCTTGGAAGCTCTTCTTAATCTTATGTCGAGGTACGAGCTTCAACCTCTCTTACACTCAGCCACGGATCTACGATTTTTTCGAACCATCAGGACAGAAACTTGATAATGGCGCCTCCTCTCTCCAGCGTTTGAGATAAATTACTTAAAAACACTCACAAATATTGACATTTTTCGTAAACGGGAAACCGTTTTTGAAAACAGGCAGATTGAATAAATCGCAAAAAGGACAGATTGGGTGCAGTGGTTTTCAACCATATTATATTATGATTTTGGCGCCCCCTGAAACTGCCACCCGCGGGGCGGGTGCCCCGCTTTGTCACCGCCTAGATCCGGGGCTGATTAACCCTTCCCAAAATCCGGCTCTGTTTTGTGCAAAGCTCTATTCTCAGAATTTCCAAACGTATTTAATTTTTATAATTATTTTTTCACTTTTTCAAAGCAAGAATATTCAGTAATGAATGACTTAACAAAAATGCATTTACATAAAAAGTAAATAACAAAAATGACCATGAAAACCAACCTATGCATGCAAAAAAAAGAAATAATGTTTATAAATATATTCTTTATAATAAATTACGTTTTTTTTATTGGGAATTTTTTTGTCTAAGCTTCTTTTTACAATCACGCGTTGGATTTATATTAGACGAGACTACTATAGAAGGTTGTTTCGTCTGTACAAAAAAAGCGAACAAATATCATTAGGTAACACGCCATCTATACGCTAGGAAAGTATCTTTGACATGCGATCTTTGCGCCATCTCATGTTTGATTTTTTAAAATCTGGTTCACTCAAAACTTACAAATCCATGGAAACCAGCGTTATTCTTAATTATTAAAAAAATATTTACGCAAAATGTCAGTCAAAAAACTACATAAATGATATACATTTTTTATTTCCAAATATTTTAAATCTTATTTTTGTTAACAAAATAACAATTATGATATTTTTCATGTATTTAATAATGATTTAATTACCCTTGACGACGTATTGCTGCAGTCCATTTTTTTCCTCTTTAATTCATAAGAAAAATCCAGGAAAACGGTGGAATTGTAATTCCGGGTGTTTAGTTGGTGTATCTTTACAATCAACAACACAGCACTTCCGATTTGATAGCTTTTTCCCCGTTTTATTCGACAATTAATCCTTATTAAAATGCACGTATAACATATGACACTAAGGTTTTGGCTGAACCACTATTTAAAAAATTTGAAAAGTAGTTTGACCCTGCAGGCCATCCCTATAACTTCCCGCTATTTTCGAGTTCAAAACGCTCAAAAATATGTCAAATATAGCAAGAAGTTTATTTTTTAGCTCTTCGAGCTCAAAAAAAAAACACTTTGTTACGAAATTTTCGTTCACGATATCTCATGAACAAATGAAGCGATTTTGATGCGATTTGCGGCAGTCGACGCAATTTTTTAACCTTAAAAAGTAATTTTATACAGAAAAATCGATCTCATAGGAATTTTACGAGAAATTTAAAAAAAAACACTTTTTAAAAATTTTTCGTTCACGATATCTCGTGAACAAATGAGCCGATTTTGATGCGGTTTGCTGCAATCGACGCAGTTTTTTTAACCTAAGAAAGTAAATTATTACAAAAAAATCGATTTGATAAGAATTTTACGAGTAATTTTAAAAAATTACTTTTTTCCTAATTTTTCGTTCACGTTATCTCATGAACAAATGAACCAATTTTGATATGGTTTGCGGCGATCGACGCAGTTTTTTTAGCTTAAGAAAGTAATTTATTACAAAAAAATCAATCTGATAACAATTTTAAGAGTCATTTTAAAAAAACACTTTTTTACGATTTTTTCGTTCACGGTTTCTCGTGAACAAATGAACCGATTTTGATGCGGTTTGCGGAAATCGACGCAGTTTGTTAAGGAGAAGAGCTGATTAGTTTTTGGAATTAATCGGTTTAGTAGTTTAGAAAATTTTTTACAAAAACAAATTTTTAAAAATTTTTGAAACTTGTTTTTTTAAGATTTCTCAAAATTTTTTGGGCCGAATCGTTTCAAATTTTCAGGAAGTCTAAGTTCACCAAGATCACGTCAGATGCCGCAAACCACGTTTCAGTCGGACACTCCGTTCAAAAGATATAAAAGGTTTACATACATACATATACACACACACACACACACACACACACATCCATACATACAGCCCTACGGACATCATCGCCAAAATAGTTTCAATAGCTTCCTAGGACCCCAAAACGTCGAGATCTGGCGAAAACTCGATTTTCGAAAATCGGGGTGAAACCAATAACTTCCCGATTTTTGAAAAAAAAAAATTTTTTTTTTTTTTTTTTTAAAGCGGGAAGTTAAAAAAAAACACGAGAGGGCGCAAATGTCGCTTGTCAAAAGATACTTTCCTAGCGTATATTGCGCATCAAATGTCAATTGTCAAACTCAAATATCAATTCCAGATTCCAAAATTATAACCAAAAATAAGAGCTTTATAGCCTTATTTTTCAAAGACAAACTTCTTATACGGCACTTCTACGTTTAGGGGATAACATAAAAAATGTTTACTGTGAAACGAAAAATGTCCAATTTTGTTTATCAAAAGTATGGTAACGTTTTTACACTTCTCCGTTGCGCCTGCTCACTCAATCGTCCGCGTGTATTTCATATGCCGGTCAACTGACCCTGGTCGATTTGTCACCAACTAATATGGTGATAATATAGTTAGCGCGGTTTCAATCCAATTTGCACTCGAGAAGACAATTGTTACAGTTTTAAACCTTCCATAAAAAATAAGCTATTGAACGGTCAAAATAGCATTCAAATCCGTTCAGTAGTTTTTGCGTTTTTAGCGGACACGCAGACAAACTCGAACGGGAACATTGCACGATGAAGTGATATTGAGTACGTTGATAGTTACAGAACTGAATTATATCAACAGTGAAACAAAACAATAACAATAGTAAGAAAAGATGCGATGCTCTTCTTTTTTTCAATCGCAAACAAAAGAAGGGATTAAAATATAGATGATACGCAAGCATTCACCTTCGCGTTAACTCGTTCCCACGAAGTAATTCTAATCATTCATTTTTTTTTATCATTCACTTTTTCAACAATCTTTTTTTAATACATTTTATTATAATATTATATACATTCACCAGCTGACGTACAGTAAAGTGATATTTTTAGGGTGCGGATAGTAAAGGTCTTTAAAGCTAGACGAGACCAGAGACTTTCTTGAACTTGACTCGTGGGCGATATCATATATATTAATACGCTAAGGTTAAAGATGTTTGCCTCCCTTTTTAGAAAAAACCTCACAATTTCTCCACATAAATTATATATCATTTTACAGATAATTGCTTGCTCTACTGACATCGACAACTAAAAAATTTATTATTGCTTTTGTTTTTGTAAATTAATTAAAATACAGCAACGCTGAACAACGTCTGCCATCTGACGGTTTTAATTTTGAAACAGCGAGCAACGCTGAACAACGTCACAGCAATGCTGCATGATGCCATCTGACGGCTTAGCTCAACGCTTTTGCTACTTGCGCCTCTATATGACAATTTTAGTAAAATATTTCTTCGATCTGTCATCTGAGCTTCATATTGTAATACAACAAAAAGAAGAACGTTATAAGCAGTGTGCAAAATTAGAAACGAATTGAATACCTGCAATCATATTTTAAAAATAATTTTGTAAAGTGATAATTATTATACTTATTTAGTGTGAATAATTCGCACAGGTCACACTAGTACTTCGTTAATAGCTTAAAAATAACACCTTTTTTGTTATGATAGCTCCGCCAATACTTTTGAAAAATGTATAAATAACAAAATATACCAGGAAAATTAGAACACATACAATAAAATGTTAGTTTCTGGTCCATAAAATCAAGAAACTTGTAAAGACCACTGCACACGAGGCTAGAAACACTGTTTGGAGTTCTGCTGGCCGGTAGTGTGGTTACGAAGCTAGAAATGACGTCACTGCGGGCTCGCCTGCTAGCTCACAAGATAGGTTTTACAATTAGAACAGGGGCTATTTTCTTGCTAGGTCCGCTGCTAGGTATGAGCAAGATCCAATCAGGAAGCAGTATCTTGTCACGTGTACGACTTGAACAAACGCCCACATAACAACATGGCGTCGTTCTGCTCAGAGTCAGACAACAGACACGTTTTGCTTTGTGTTTATATTTGAACTGTCACTGCGCGCGTACCAGATTAATTCACAAAACTAGCTTGAAAAGACGTCTCGTGTGAAGCGAGCACATAACAGCAATCAAGAAAACCAGCGCTAGAAAACTAGTATAGGGAAATCTAGCAGCGTTTCTAGCCTCGTGTGCAGCGGCCTAGTATTTCAGTATTTCCACATTCTATTTTAAATGATTTGTTATCGGCAGGGCCGTAACTAGGCAGGGGCAATAGGGGCACTTGCCCAGGGCCCAGGGCACAGGGGGGCCCCGGAGGGGCCCAAGAAGACCCCGATAAAAATTATCTCAATTATTTTCATTCGTATTTTAATGAATATTACAAATCACATATATAAGTAACACCACTGGTGGCTCAGATAGACGGGGCCCAAAAAAGCCAGAATAAGCTTTTAGAATTTTTATTTAAAAAAAACATATTTATTTAATTCTCAATACTTAGGCCCGGTATTATAAAACAAGATTAAAACTTAATCTTGGATTAAACTAACTTAACTGTCATCGATGTCATCTGCTTCATCGGTATACATGATTTCGAATAAGTCGAATCGTACCAAAACATCGTTGTTGCCTTTAAAAATATTTCTAACCCTACCAGTCACAACCGCTTCTTGCGAGAGAAGTTTTAGTAAACTGAAGTTAATTAAAAACTATTTAAGATCGTCGCTCTCACAACAGCGTTTGTCGAACCTGTCTATTATATCAATTGAATCTAACATAGCGCAAGAAATAGATTTTAATAATATAATTGATGAGTTTGCGGAGAAAAAAGCAAGAAGAATGCAATTTAAATAAATTTTTAATTCTTTTTTCGTCATAAATATAAAATAAAAAAAAATTTACAAAAAATATGGACAGTACCAATTTAAAGATTCCTTATTTTGTGTTTATTTATTAAGTGATATACCTACATACTAAACTTTAAAAATGTGAAAAAACAGGAACTATAACCATGGGAAGTTTTTTCTCAATTTTTTCTTTATTGAGGGGGCCCAATTTGAAGGTCTTGCCCAGGGCCCACAAAATCCACGTTACGGCCCTGGTTATCGGATTAATTAATTATTTTAATATGTTTTAACTGTGTACCTACTGACGTTTTGTATCCATTTTTTATAATGGCGCAACAAATTTATTAACATTTATTTATTATTATTATTATTAAGAAACGGAATCAAGCCCTAAATTTGTACAGATCCCAGCTTACCCCTTTTGTAGGATAGTTACAGTCGTAAAAAAACAATTGATGTAGCTTGTTTAAATTTTTAATTGCATCGAGCATATGTTTAATTTCTGGATGACCCTTCCTTCTGATCCACCGACAATTTTAATTATTCTGTTTAATGAATGACCCTTTTTTTTAAATTCAATATTTGCTCCACTATCAAAAGTCTATGTGAATTATAAACAACTGATCGGCCCGCGTCCGGCTTCTGAATGCTCGCGGTCCGTCAGTTGAAAATAAAAGAACAGAGCAAAAAAAACAAAACACACACAGTCTGGCGATTGTCCACTGTTTAAAGTAAGAAAAAAAAAAGATTTCAACTAGAGGGTGCCCTCATTTATAAGATGCGATGTGAAAGGTATATATACTGGATTAAATAATATAATGATTGTGTACACAGAATTTGAAAGGGTTATTCTGCGTACAATGAACCCTGTAACGTATTAGCTGTCGAATTGCACACAGTCGGTACCGGATGTGTATTGTCACAGCTTTATAAGTTCTGAGCAAAGTTTTGCTCAGTGTCCGGTACTTGTCCGCTAAAACAGACAACGCTCGGACAACGTCCGGGTTTTTACATTTAATTCGCTTTAAAAAAACTCGAACACTGACTAGGGTTGTCATCCGTCCGGATTCCCGGGATTTGTCCTCTTTTTAAGAGCGTCCGGGCGGGGTTTTGATTACAGTCCGGATTTTAAAATGGCTAGACATTAAGAGTTGGTAGTAGAATTGAGTTTTTTCAATTCAAATAGATTTATTTTTGCTTATTGGAAAAAAGAAAGTAGTTACCTATTGCTTGTTTTTGAAGTAAAACTTCTTTACGCACGCTAGACTTGGGGAATAAGCTGGTGAATGCGTGACGAGAGCGTTACGAAAAGTGTGATCGGGCGAGACGAACGGAAGTTAAGAGGGAGATATAAGTTAAATTCAAAAAGATTTATTTTTGCTTATTGGAAAAAAGAAAGTTTGTTTTTGAAGTAAAACTTCTTTACGCACGCTTGACTTGGGGAGTAAGCTGGTGAATGCGTGACGAGAGCGTTACAAAAAGTGTGATCGGGCGAGGCGAACGGAAGTTGAGAGGGAGATATAAGTTAGTGAAGATAGAAAGAGATAGAGTTACGTTTCGTATATTACTGTAGGGGCAAGAGAGAGAGGTGCGCGTGCACATTTTCTTTCTCATACTAGTTGCTGGCGTCGTAGCGTCATATGCAGCGTTCTTTTTTCCTTGTCTATTTTCTCCCTCTACTAATACGCGGCATTCTACTCTCGACAAAAGTGAGGGCGTATCTCATACTAGTTACTGGCGTTCCTTTAATAATGATCAGATTTTTTCTGACAATGCTTTCTGCAACCATGTAAGTATAAAACTCTATCAAACTTTAAAATGGCCATGCTACAGCAAAAAAATCTAAGTTTTGGAAGATTTTACGGTCGAAAATTTCCATGGATCAAGATATAATAATTGTGGGCTTAGTTTTATAATTGTCTTACTTAGTCGGTAACATTTTCACAGAAACTAGTCATAAATCGAAATAAAATTTAAATATATTTCGGAGGGTTATAAACCCATGCTAACTTCCGTTAGAATACCACCCTTATTTATGGATGGCTTTCACGGGTATTCATTGACCCTTTATTATACAATCACTTTAAACTCCACCCCTATTTATTTCGAAAACCAATCAGCATCGACTATTTTTCGCAACAGGGTGTTTCGACTCCATAAAAAATCGGCTTGAATACCTAGCGTTCTTGAGAAGGTTTCTACGGCATCAACAAAAAAAAAAGCGGATAAACTGGCTCAATTTCTGGTTCCTCAAAGATACTAAAATAGTTCAGGTAAAAAAATAATTTAAATAAATTTTGAACCGACTTCAATAAAATCATCAAAATGCCTTAAATTCAAAAATAACAAAAAATGTCGCAGGCTTGAATTTTGCACCCGGGTGCAAATGAACGAATGAGGGAGGAGGGACATGAGTACGCACATTCATCTTAGTTTACCGAGATAAATGTTGTGTCCAAATTTCATGATGATCGGAGTTACCGTTCAAAAGGCTTTGTCGCGGACAAATTTTTATTGATGCTCCGCTCCTATTGGTCGTACCGTATATTATATAGCCAAAAAAAATTTTTCAATTCGAACCAGTAGTGCCTGAGATTAGCGCGTTCAAGCAAACAAACAAACAAACTCTTCAGCTCTATATATGTGTTAGTATAGATATAGATTCGTGTAACGAGTGAGACATAAGTATATCTTCTTATTTATACAAATAAATCTGGAGTATTAATAAAAAAATGTCCATGTTTAAAAAAAAAAAACAGAAGGCTTTCATAATTAATAACTAGTGTGACCTGTGCGAATTATTCGCACTAAATAAGTATAATAATTATCCCTTACAAAATTATTTTTTAAATATGATTGCAGGTATTCAATTCGTTTCTAATTTTGCACACTGCTTATAACGTTCTTCTTTTTGTTGTATTACAATATGAAGCTCAGATGACAGATCGAAGAAATATTTAGTAGCAAAAGCGTTGAGCTAAGCCGTCAGATGGCATCATGCAGCATTGCTGTGACGTTGTTCAGCGTTGCTCGCTGTTTCAAAATTACAGCCGTCAGATGGCAGTATGCAGTATTGTGTCTGTTGTATTACAATATGAAGGTCAGAAGACAGATCGAAGTGTTGACGTTGTTTCAAAATTAAAGCCGTCAGATGGCAGACGTTGTTCAGCGTTGCTGTATTTTAATTAATTTACAAAAACAAAAGCAATAATATTTTTTTTAGTTGTCGATGTCAGTAGAGCAAGCAATTATCTGTAAAATGATATACATTTATGTGGAGAAATTGTGAGGTTTTTTCTAAAAAGGGAGGCAAACATCTTTAACCATAGCGTATTAATATAATATATGATGATGTTAATACGCGGTTAATTACGAAGTGTAAATTATAAATTTTATAGCACAGTGTTTGCTATTGTTGTTGTATGAAACACTCTGTCATTGTTACAGTTACAATACTACATATATAGATATAGGAAAGAATATAATAAAATTAATTCATATTCATATTCTTAGCCTGATGACATAACTCAGTATTATGCAATTTCTGAAATGCAGTGACGATAAGAATTTAATTGAAAAAAAAAAATATCATGAGAAAATGTTCAAGTTAAAAAAAAGTCTTTTATACTACAGCCAATCTGTGATATAATAAAAAAATACCCTTTTAGTTGTCATTTTTTCTTTTACTAATGAGATCTGTGAGAAAATCGCAGCAAACAAAAAAATGGACTGCAAAGATTTATCAAACTTCTTCCTTCCGAAATTCATTGCAACTAATTCAATATGCAATTGTGACGAGAATATTATTTCTATCTTTGTTTACTGAGACAAGATACTCACGTATCAGAAAGAGACAACAGGACGTTGCACTATTAAAAACAATAAAAAAAAACATCCCCTTTAAAGTTCGGCACAGCCTTATTTCACGTTTGATACGAGAACATTAATTTTTTTAACGTATAATGAGATGCAAGGATCTCGTGAGGGAAAAACATTAAAAACAAAGCGATTTCAGCAAAAAAAAACTCCCCTTTTAACATGCAAAGGTACTTCTCAGCAAATTTAACCCATTTGTTTGAATTAAGCAGTTTTTTTCTGAGCTTGCAGCATGTGAGAACTTTGTGAAACTAGCCCCTTCGCTTTACAAAAGCTTCCTAGTTCACGTATTCTATATCCATAACCTAAATCTACCCGGATCACGAAGCCGGACAAAAAAGCTATACTGATTGATTTCTCTTCAAACTCCACATTGGACTTGAACATTTTAGTTCACCAAAAAGAGAGGTCAATTTAGTTTAACATTCTTCCGCGAACTAGTTAGTTCTAAGAAGGTTCGTTCCAAGCAGCCAGCAAACGGTTTCGAAACCACCTCACGTACGCGCAGTAGCTAAAACGTGTTCTAAAATCGCCACTAACAGCTTCGTTTTACCTACTGCGCATGCGAGTGACGGTTTCGAAACCGTTTGCTGGCTGCTTGGAACGAACTTATAGTTGACTAGTTCGCTGCTAAAGCACTATCGGTTCGAAGAAAGAGAAAAAGTAGAATAAAATTGTGAAACATATAGTAGTAGTGCCGATTTGAGTGTGTTAATTCGCACACATTGTGATGAAACATGCATCGTTCTCTTCGTTTTAACGAGAGGGGAAGCGCACAATGTATGTTTCATCACGATGTGTACACAGGTAAAATCGATTCAGGAGAAATCCATATAACGTCCAAAGATAAAATTCAATGAATTACGGTCGATGATTAAAATCATGAAGTCTGTAATCAGGAGACCCAGTTCGAGCGTAGCGATGGACCGATATCTGTCGCATGAACCAATATGGCGTCGGCTACTGGGTAGCTCACACACGTTCATGGCTTACATGTGTGTAGTGTCTGTGAAGCTAAACAACTTTGGTTACTATAGCGAAAACAGGCGGAAAGAATTACCGAAGTTTTTCCCAGGTAGTGATAACAGCGCCATCTCGCGTGCGCCAGAAAACGGTCCGTCTCGAAACACGGCAAGCATAGGAAGCTAGGTCTACTGGTTACAGACTTCATGATTACAATCGACGATTATTCCCAACTTCTACAGAGAAGTTTAAGGAAGAATATCTCCATCTGGTATGGAGCTCTAAACTTGACGGAATACGTCTTGACGTGTTGGTATCTTAAAAAAAATTCCCCGAGGCCGTCGTCTATCCTTTGGTTCGTATATCTTCACCCTTTGACATAGTTTTGCATGTGGTATATTTTTTTTTTCTAATTAATTAGATGCAAAGACACGTCATGCAAATAAATGTATTATTAAAAATGCATCCGACAAACAAAATACACGCTTAGTTAGCCGTCCTTTTTTAAACCACGCTTAAAAAAGCACGTCCTTTTTAGTCTGCGTGTCTCAAAGGATTTATAAACATGAATATTAAAAAAATATTAAAAAAAGTGAAGAAACAAAAAAAACCATGTGAACTTTATAAAAAAATCATAATCGACGTTCAGGTACCTTTTTCATGTGTGTTTAAGGATGGGAAAACTTTTATGTTAATTCATTTTGATGATCCGTTATTTTTGGTATAACAAAAAACTACCTATTTGCATATGCGTTAAACCTCGAAGAAATAACAAAATCAGTTTTTTTTTCAGTTTTCCAAATAAAACCTGTAAATCGGGAATTTGTAATAAAGACGCCATTGAAACATAACGGTTATTGTCAAGTATGAATTAGATTTTCAATTTAATACTCAAAACACAATTCAATTCACGATGAATTCAAATCAAATTTCAAATTTGTATTTTTCGAAAAAAAAAAGAAATTGAAAATGCGGGTTACCACTAGGTCCAAATAGTTTCAGCTATTGGTGACCTTAAACGTTTAACTTTTAAAGAGATGGGTTTTGGTAGCGCAGCAAAGCGTTCAATGTAATTCTTAAATTACAATAATCTTCAACAAACCCGATATCTATGCTATACAATTCTGAAATAGTAGAGAGTGAGTCATTCTTTTAATGGGGCGACGGAGAATGTAAAGCATACCCGTCCCACGCATAAAAACTGTGCCGCTTATATTGCATTGTTAAGTATAAGTATGTTAGTCACTCTCTACTATACCCCAAAAGATAAAATATGCAAGATAATAAAATATCTATAAGATAGATAGATAGATAGATAGATATATATTTATTTGCAGCGACCAAAAAAAAAAAATAGGTATGCAAAACGTCAAAAAAAAAAAAAAATTACATAATAATATAATATCTACATTATATCCTTAAAACTATAGGGAACTACAAATATTAAATATTTCTTTAGTTGTAAAATAAACGTTTTTGTATTTTTTATATTTTTTAAATTTTCCGGCAGCTTTTGGTACATTTTATAACCAGAGTACACAGAACTTTTTTCAAAAAAAAGTAGTTTTATGTTTAATAATTGGGATGTCTTTGTTTCTGGTTTCGTGTCCATCGAGATAATTAATAATAAAAATCGCAGGATTGTGGACAAACAGTTATTTATTTAGTGTACGACGTTTCGTCTATAGATTTAGACGATATAGACGAAACGTCGTACACTAAATAAATGACTTTTTGTCCACAATGGCACAATCCTGCGATTTTTCTTATTAATAATAAAATATCGTTTATATTGCATTTCTATATGGCGACGTCGTCACAAATTTTTGTCAGTATTTTTCGTTTCATTTATTTAATATGCTGTATAAGAAGTTTCACTTCAAACAGTATTCAAGATCTAAGATACAAGTATCTTTACAGCTAGGGGCGGATTTAGGATTTTCGGAGCTTAAGGCTTATTGAAGTATATACCTGACCAATCCAATAATGCTATATTTTCACCCAAAAAATTGCCAAAAAATCAATAAAAAAACTGTCGAAATTCACCTAAAAATTTTTCGAAATTCGCCCTAATTTACGCTAATTAAAAATTTATAATTTTTTTCATATTGTTTGGACCCTTGACACTTGGGGACCAGTCTAAGGTCCTGTATCTAAGATACAAGTAGGCATCTAAGATACAAGTAGGCATCTAAGATACAAGTAGGTATCTAAGATACAAGTAGGTATCTAAGATACAAGTAGGTATCTAAGATACAAGTATCTAATTCTAAGATAAAAAACATTTTAAACACAAAAAATCCCCCAGTTCTGGTACGATAAAGGGTTGTATATAGGGCATGCACCCGGGTATACCCGGTTCTGAAATACCCGGGTATATCCGGGTATTTCAATAAGTCTGTGGAACCGGTTCTGAGCGATGGAACCGGGTTGGCCCGGTTCTGATAAGATTATTATAATTTTGTATTAATTGCTAATTTAAATTACGCGCGTGTTCTGTTTTAAGTGTTTTAGTATCTATTATTTAAGTAGGTACTATTATTTCCTAATTTTCTGTCATCTGCAAACCAAAAAAATTCAAACCAAATTATTTAAATTGTTTCAAGAGTTAGTTCTTGTAGATCATTTAATAATAGTTCCAAGAGTAGGTTTTTGTTGATTATTGAATAAGAGTTCCAAGAGTAAGTTTTTGTTGATTATTTAATAATAGTTTCAAAAGTTAGTTTTTGTTAATTATATAATCATTTAATATCAAATTGTATTTTATTCATTATCTCATTATAATTCCTACGTAACCAAACTCTCCATTATCATTTATACAAAAAAATATATAAAAAATACGATTTGTTCGCTTGGAACCGGGTAGAACCGGGTGAACCGGTTCCGACTTCCCCTAGAACCGGGTGTGCAAAATATAGAACCGGACCCGGTTCTGCATGCCCTAGTTGTATAGCTTACCTAACCCTAGGTATGACACAACAGGTACCGCGCGTATGTTCCTTGGGTGATTATTACCGATTAAGTATGCACAGACACGATGGGCAAACATGGTTAAAAAACAGTTAAAAAAATAATGAAGAGTCCGGTTAGGGGTTGAAAAGAATAGATCACGTCTTTTCTACCACAGTGGTCTTCAACTAGGCTCATTTACATAAAATCTCATGGACTTTTTATGAATTCGCTTTCAGTGTTTTTAACCCTTTGACACAAAAAAAGAGACTAAAGACGCGCGCTTACGAAGCCCGTTTTTTTTTAATGACATAGATTCAGAAAATCGTAATACCTTCGCTTATGCATAATATAAAAAGATTTAGTATATACCTTTGTTTTTTTGGACAGTTTTTGCACTTAATGCCAAATCTTTTCAAGGGAATGAATTTTATTTTCTCACGAGTTGTTTTAATTTTTTTTTTAATGATGAGAACATTTTCAGCCGTATTATAATAGTAGGTTATCTATCAAGTGCGTGAATAATTATATTATGACGCAGAGTGGCAATATTGTAAAACGAGGGCCCAGCGAGTTTTTAACAGTCACACAAGTTATAAAATAATCACGCACGACATATACAGTCTGAGTGACTGAGAACTGGGTAAGCGAGCAAACTCTCTAAGTGAGAATAATTGCCACGAATCTAAAAGGCTCGGAAGTTAGATGACAACAACAAAACTACAATAACAATAACAACTTAACAATAGCGTACTCGACTGTACTTTAAAGCAGGACAGCGACAAGTGACAAAGGCAACGAGCGATCACGGCCAATCACCGACGAGCGCACGTTCCGTGCACGTAGCTGGGAGGTGATGAGAGTCTCAACGGCTCTAAAATTGTGCCTTTGCGACGCTGTTTGTGATTAACTTCCGAACCTTTTAGATCCGTGGCGCGTATTGTGCCGTCTTTGTAACCCCCATTCATGGACCTCTATAACTGAGACTACTACTTGCCTGTGCCTGTATAAGCGATAGTCGAGCGTATTAATAGTTTCACGAAATTTAAAAATGAGTCATAAATAACTAACTAACATTGTTTTTGTATAGTTTTTATAGACCTCTATAAGTGAGAAAGGCCACTCCTGTACCTCTATAAGCTAGAAACTCGGGTTAGTGAAAAACCTCCATAACATTTTACATAGTGAACGCGCTTCTGGGATTAACTTCATCCTGTTAATTTTCAGTATAACCTCAAAAAACATCGTCTTTTAAAAATTAGTAGGACCTCGAAGTTTCAAGTTAATTATGCATCAACGCTAACTTGTTCGTATTATTTTTAACGGATCTTTTGTAACATAATTTCACTCAATTAAATACCTTTGACTTTTGAGACCGGAGCTACGTGCAATCGAAAGCAAAAACGTAACTATAACAAAAAAATAGAAAACTTTAATGTAATTTTTTTGCAATCACGCTTGAAACATTAATATCAGAGAGTAGAAAATTGTTTCGTAGATAGTTTTTTGTTTACATCCGCTACGCGAACAAATGCCAATCGCAGGTACATGGTAAAAATGTAATAAAGTACCAACAAAAATTTATATAAAAACTGGCATGGAAAAGAAACCAAAATGAAAAAGCATTAAAATTGTCTAAGACTAGTTTTTTGTAGCAGTCTCGCTTTTTATTTTCTTAAAAATGCATATAATTAGCTAGGGACGTTCAAATGTTTTTCGGTGGCGACTCGTGGGTATCAACGTTGGTAAAGAGATTTGATCTTATACTCAAGGGCGTAGGGAGGATTGAAATATCAAAATTGCAAATGCGGAAGAAGACAACACCTAATTTTATCGCGTTGTGTTTGTACAGTCTGTTAAAAAATTACTAACTCGCAACTTAACAAAAATAAAATAGCAATAACAAACTTGACAATAGCGTACTCGACTGTACTTCAAAGCAGGAAAGCGACAAGTGACAAAGGCAACGAGCGATCACGGCCAATCACCGACGAGCGCACGTTCCGTGCAGATGGCTGGGAGGTGGTGGGAGTCTCAACTAAAATGTGCCTTTGCGACGCTGTTTGTGACTAACTTCCGAACGTTTTAGATCCGTGGCGCGTATTATACACGTTTATTAATAATATCCTAGCAGTACTAAAATGACGTAGATCTGGCGGCTCTGGGATCTTGGTATATAACAACATATCAAAAAACCAAAACTACCTGATCGTCAGAGCCGGATTAATGACTATTAGAGGCCCTCGGGCACTTGAGCGTGTGAGGCCCCTTGCAAGAAAATTTTTTTAGGATATTTTCTTTGAATAAAAAATTTAAAATCACGAAGATTACATACTCCGAGTTATGTGGGTTAATTTGTTTGTACTTAGAAAAGTACGAGGCCCCCCTAGAAGATTGAGGTCCCTGGCCCAGGCCCATCTTGGCCCATACGTTAGTCCGGCTCTGCCAATCATTTAGACGTACTTGCGCTATATATGAAATTTTGTTGAGCTGTCCTCGTAAGAACCAGTGAAAAAATCAACTGTATTGTAACATAAAATTCATAGACTGGATTTTATAATAGGTTTAAAAAAAAGTCGTCAGACGCGGATAAAAACACGATTGTAGTCGAGAGAGTAGATGAACACCTAAAAGAACCGGGTGTAACGAAAAGTCGCCTCGGAGATATATTTAATTTTTTGTACGTGGGGTCGCAAACGAAACTGATCCGGTCTGATCGGACCATCATGACATTCGTGACGTCCCGCGGCACGATGTGTCATATTAGTAATATTTAGTGCTGTGCCGGATATCCGTATCCGCGGATATCCGAGGGAGAAGAAAGATCCGTATCCGTCTCCGTTAGTTTTTGGCGGATCTTTTACCTTATTAATTTTCAATTCATAGATGAATTAATTTTATATATATATGTGATTAGGTAATAATGAAAACCTGTTAAATTCCATTCAGATTATTTTTTATTTCTTAAAATCGTATTTGGCACCTTTATATTGCAAACATTTATCGTAGTGAGTACCATACCAATAGTACATAACTTAAAGGTACTAAAAAACTATCTTTATAATGAGATATTGCACATAGATCTTTGGAAAGAGACAATCTGTTATGAGGGTTAACTCTTAAAGAGGTCAATAACTTTTTCCCATAACAGATAGTCTCTTTCCAAAGGTCGATGTGCAATATTTACCGCCGCGTACTCTAAGAAAGTTAAGATCCGTATCCGTATCCGCGGATCTTGAAACCAAAAATCCGTATTCAGATCCGTATCCGCGGATATACATTTTTAACGATCCGGCACATCTGAACTAGTAATATTGTAAGTCATGAAAGTAAGATAATTTCAAATGTGTCATTCAAAAACATTTTGAAATTACGAGCGCGTAAAAATCGTTGTGGTTAGCACTTGCAAAGAAATGATGACACTTGATAAATTTAATAATTATTTTAAATAATGCAAAGGAATAAAATTTACATCTGATATATATAACAAAATCTTATTGTACGTATATATAACGTCTATTAGTTCAGAAGCAAACAAAAAAAAAACTGTTTTAGTGCCAAGTTGCGACATCTGATAGCATTTGCTCAAAGCTATTAGTTCAGAAGCAAATCTGGTAGAATTTGCTCAAAGCTATTAGTTCAGATGCCGGGCGGCGGGCCGCAAACGAAACACATTTTGAAGAAATATATCTATCGCACCCGGGTGAAACCGGGACGGCCCGCTAGTCAATTATATTTTGCGTCACAACGACTGCGAAATTATAGCCTTCCTTGTTTCTATATTTGAATGAAACTTTCGGTTAAACCCCGTATAGTCGCGGGAGAGACAGTAATACAGTCGTGTAATATGTAAGTGATTGTGGTGAAACCGCGGATCGATCATTTATTACTATATACTCACAAAAAAACACCGCTATAACATATCTAAGACCATGACGAATTGTCGCTTATGTAAGATTTTTATGTAACATACGTTTGAAAAACAAAAGAACAACGAAAACTGACAGCCAGCGCAACTTGAACGGTAGTCTTCTCCCACACTGAATTAATTAAACAGGCGAGTTTGGTGTGGTTCTACCATAGAGATATTACAATAGAGTACGCAAGAGAGCAGTGAAAGTGTCTGCAATTAAGAGAGAGAACAGTTTCTTATCTCTATGGTAGGTAACTAACGATGCAAACCAATGCTGATTTGAGTAAACAAATCGCTGGTTTTCTGCAGCGTTCTCTCTCTTAACTGAGGACACTTTTACTTTAGAGTACGCGAGAGAGCAGTAAAAGTGTCTGCAATATTAAGAGAGAGAACAGTTGCTTATCTCTATGATAACTAATTATGCAAACCAATGCCGATTTGAGTAAACAAATCGCTGGTTTTCTGCAGCTTTCTCTCTCTTAACTGAGGACACTTTAATTTTAGAGTACGCGAGAGAGCAGTGAAAGCGTCTGCAATTAAGAGAGAGAACAGTGCCTTATCTCTATGCGGTAACTAATGATGCAAACCAATACCGATTTGAGTAAACAAATTTCTGGTCTTCTGCAGCGTTCTCTCTCTTAACTGAGGACACTTTCACTTTACAGTACGCGAGAGAGCAGTGAAAGCGTCTGCAATTAAGAGAGAGAACAGTTTCTTATCTCTATGGTAACTAATGATGCAAAACAATGCCGATATGAGTAAACAAATTTCTGGTTTTCTGCAACGTTCTCTCTCTTAACTGAGGACACTTTAACTTATGGCAAGCAATTCATTTACTAATTGGACTCTTATCTATCCAAAAAGATAAACAGCAAAAAAATAGTACACAAATTAAAAGCCCATTCAAAATAAAATCCGTTAAAAAACTGCATCTATTCCGCTAAGAAGCGATAGTCGCTCAGTTCCAATTTCTGCCACCATGAATGCAACCCGTCAGCAACTCCTATATTTCACACTAGCGGTCCCGCTCGGTTTCACCCGGGTGCAAAAGAACGAATGGGGGGGAGGGACATGAGTACGCACAAAAATGTTAGTTTACCGAGATAAGAGATGAATGTTGTGTCCAAATTTCATGATGATCGGAGTTACCGTTCAAAAGTTTTTGTCGGACGGACTAATTTTGAGATTGACATTTTTCATTGATGTTCCGCTCCAATTGTTCGTAGCGTGATATTATATAGCCTTCCTCGATAAATGGGCTATCCAACAAATTTTTTTTTTTTTCAATTCGAACCAGTAGTTCCTGAGATTAGCGCGTTCAAACAAACAAACAAACTCTTCACCTTTATATATTAGTATAGATTCGCGCACATGCCGTAAAAAAAATAATAATATTCAATCGACTTACTTGTGCCATTAACATTCCTGCTAACAATTTTATTGTTGGACGACGCCGGTTGAGGCGTCGTCATGAGAGGCGACGGCGTCGATCTGTGCGTCGTCGTCGGCATGGCGGGCGTCGAACAGGCACTCGACGACGGTTTCGGACTGCAACTGTTGGTACACCTTCTGCTCGCAGCGTCGTCGTCCTGCACGCGATTGTGTCTTGCCGATAACGCACTACAGTTGGTACTGCTGCTACTGTTGCTGTTGGTAGCGCCGGACATTGTTAACTCTAGCTGTTGAGGAGGCGGGGCGGTCAATCTACTATTGTTGACATTACTTGTTGAAGCAGCTGATGTCGCTGTACTTGTGGAAGATTTCATCGTAGCCTTTGTTGATTTTGAATACCTATAAAAAATTGTTATTGATTTTAATGGTCATAAAACAAAAAATAAAAACTTGTTCTATTTAAATTACAAAAAAAAAAACGCGTTAATGATAATCGAGTGTCTACTAATTCGCAAACAGAGGATTGCAGTACCTATGTCTGGATTTTTCAAAGAATTTACTAAAATATGAATAAATTTTTGTATTATTTTTTTAGCATTTTTGTAATACTCCTTATTTAATTACTTATATTTTAATTTTTGACGTAATAACGTCTTATAAATTGATGAAACACCAGCTGCACGCACGAAAAAGTGTAACGTTCCTAACGTTCCGCCTGACCCTGTGCGTGCAAGCGAGAGCGCAGTATGCTTCGGCCCAAGTTTGACAGCTACTAAAATTTAGGTTATGTATTACGGAATACGTTATCACGTAAAACTATCGTCCGTAAACCGACTTTACAGACAACCATTTATTTATTTATTATATTTTTTAAGCTACACAAATATTTCAAATTTATATTTTTGTATGGGGCTTGCCCTGTTGAAACAATAAATAAATAAATAAATTTACTATATGAATCATTGTCTATCTACTCAATGTGCGGTGAGCGAAGGCAAAAAAGCGTATCGAAAATATATCTGCGTCTCTTTCTTCGATGTAATTCCCTGACTTCTCCGATGATAGGATTGGTTGATGTACTTGCATTCAATCTGAATAAAGTATCTCTGTTTCAAAAACTTTGTCTTTTTCTATGACGTTAACATGGGCGTACCCAGCTTTTGGCCCAGGAGGGGGCAAATTAAAATTTTAAAAGCCGGGTCCCCCGTGCTTGTTTTGCCCTCCTGGATACGCCAGTGCTTACGGCGTAAAAAAAGACAGGAGTATATATTTGCACCCTAATGGTTCGATTGCGATTTTATTCCTATGCTCAGTATAGAATAAAAGTATATATGGGATTTTTGATGCGTAACATCTAATCGCGCTTTGGAGTAAAAACGTGCGATTGTCGCGATGCGGTGATGGGACGTCGTTACGTTTTTAACTTACTATAAGTATTTCGTTAGATGACAGCGCGTAACGCTTGCTGTGTGTATGCGTTGGATTGTAACATGGCTTTTGTTGACGGCGCCATCTAAACAAAATGTATTAGTCACTTAAGTGGCGCTGCTAGTAACTTGAAGTTGCGGTGTCCATAGGGCTTTAGGAACGGTCCGTATAGTGTCCATAGGGCTTTAGGAACTGTCCGTATAGTGTTCGTAGGGCGTTAGGAAATGTCCGTAGAGTGTTAATTGGGCATTGCAATTTAAAGTTGTATTTGGCAAGTTTGAAATATTTCAGGCGCCCCACGACGGCTCGAACGTGCCAGGCATTCAAATCCTGTTCAAAATGCGAGCAGAAATCTGACATAAATAAAATTGTCGAACAATTTTTCTCAGAACATAGGTATATTGACAAAAAATAATAAAAATACAAATCAATATAACAAAAAATTGGTCGACAATTTTATTTATTTGAAGAGTTCTATTCAGACGTTAATCAAAGATTAGAAATCTGACATGTTTGGAATTTTCGAAAATGCGATGAAACAGTACAGTGGAACACTGTTAGTTTGAATAAATTGATAATTTGAATTTCTCGACAATTCCAATTTTTTGACATGTCCCGTGAACTTCCTATATAACCACTTTATCAACGACTCAGGTGGACAAAACAGCAATCGACAGTAAACTGTTTTATTGACAGAGACTGGCAAGCTATCATGGCGTGTGCAAATAAAATCGTCATTCGTTGCTATATATTGAATATTGTTTTATTGTTTTTAGATATTACGGAATTATTAATATGGATTGTTTGAGTTGTTATTTTGTTACAGTAGATGCGTGTTAACATAAAACAATATTTATGTAGGTAATTGATATAATAATAATATCATTAATAGTAAATATTTAAATAAATGCATATTTATGAAATACAACAAACCGCTTCATTTGCGAATTTCTTATGGAATTTTACAATTATTCTGTTTCAATACGTTTTAATCAAATTTTTTGTCTTTCAGTCGTTAAGTTTTCTATTAGTTTTTATACGCGAAAGCTTGAATAATAAAAAAACTTGACGACTTCAAGGATTTCTCATTTTTGCCAATTTCACAAGTAAATTTAAACTGATTAAATATTTCCTTTAATAGAGTCAAAACTCTAAATATGTCACTTTTTTATTTTCTTCTCTCAAGCCTGGGACGAATTTGCAAAAATATCGTGTTAGCCGTACATTTTATCGAGAAAGAAGTACGTGTCATCACAATCTAACGTTATTGTCAAACTGATTTTCTGACGAGGCCTAGTTCAGGGGTCGGCAACCTTTTGAGACGGAAGAGCCAAAAGTTACAATTTACAAAATTTCCCAGTTTTTAAAGAGCCACTAAACATTTTCGTTTCAGTATTATAGTATTTGCTTATATAGGTATAATATATATATCCGAGGACGACACGTCGCGACGGGGGAGGTGCGGGTGAGACGCGAGTGGAAATGGCTGAGAGATAGACATGGTACTCAATCATGGATCGATTGGACGATTTTTAAGGGTTTATATAATAAAATAATTATTTTTTGCGTATGGAACTGGAGAGCCGCAACTTTACATCAAAAGAGCCGCAGGTTGCCGACTCCTGGCCTAGTTCATCTCATCTTCAAACACCATCTAATTTTTTCGTACAAAACCATATATAAGCCAGTAAAATGACGTACTCAGTTTCACTAAGTAATTTGAAAATTAGAAGAACTTTTCCATGGTTACAATATTGAATTTTGACAAGATACAAGCAAAACACTGATGAAACACAGTTTTTTATTTCTTTTGTTTCAGTCATCGCGCGAATTTGTAATTTTGACAGATTGTGTATCATACTTATATACAAATGTTCCCTCAAATTTGCACCCTTTTGCGATTTTGTGGAAATGTTTAGCGTCAAACCATCTTCATTTTATTCTGGCCTACATATTACAATATGACAATATTCTCTTTTTTCAATTATATAATATTTTAGAAGCAAATATTGATATTTTATATTATTTTATTATAATTAATAAAAAAGTTGATTCATTAAAATGGATAATGATTAACATAAAAACAAAACAATATAAAATTGTTTGATATATTATATTACTGTAGAAAAACAGGTTTTTTTTTAAATTTCTAAATAAGCAATAAAATCAATGCCGCCGTTTTCAGGTGTTATCGATATAAAAAAGACGGGTTGCACTCCGGGTGTGCCGGCAAAAGTGAAAACTTGAATATTACCTCTACTCTCCATCCGTCTTACGAATTTTCGATCAGGTCACGTGTCCTGACGCGAGTTTAACATTTTTTACCCATTGCAAAAAAAGTGTACAACGCCGCTAAAGAAGTTTTCACTTCAAAAATACGACGATTTTGAAAACACGTTAGATATCATACGAAATACCCCAAAACTTCGCAGAAAACTAAATTACAGATTAGTGTTCCGTGCCATCGGCTTCTCACTTGCGCGTTACCTATACAGTATGTAAAGCGATATGGTTTTTCCACACTTTTTTTATTTGTAAAAATAATTTTAATATGATTTGTTAGGCAAGTTATTTTATCAGTTTATTAAGCAATTATAACTGCATTGATTGTTAAAAAAAGACGGGTTGCACTCCGGGAGTGCCGGCAGAAGTGAAAACTTGAATATTACCTCTACTCTCCATCCGTCTTACGAATTTTCGATCAGTTTACCCATACCTCTACTCTCCATCCGTCTTACGAATTTTCGATCAGGCCACGTGTCCTGACGCGAGTTTAACATTTTTTACCCATATACCTCTATTCTCCATTGCAAAAAAAGTATACAACGCCGCTAAAGAAGTTTTCACTTCAAAAATCCAAACGCTTGTGCGAAGAATTTTCCCAAGCGATTCGACGTACCTATTTTTTATTAGTGTATTTGCCATAAGGCACTTACACTATTGGCGTCGGTCGGATGGCGGGACCTAGGGGTCGGACCAAAATTTCTCGACGTTTCATAACTTTCTAAGAAGTTTGGCACCATTTTTGGAAATGTTTATATATATATGTATATATATATATATATATATATATATATATATATATTTATATATATATATATATATATGTGCGGGCTATAACTTTCGAAGGAGTTAATTGATTTTAACGAAATTTGGACCACATGTTGAAATCCATCACCGCACGAAGCCTATTTAAAATGGGCCCAATCGGGCCATGTTAAGGGTGGTATTTAGGGGTTGAAAAAAGTTTTCGGGCCCAAAAATACCGAAAAAATTTTCGGAACCGTTTCAAATTTGAAATTTAACCCTTTAGTACTTATTAAAATGTGCTGCTAAAATTTTAATAAAATCGGCCCGACAGGACCGGACTTACAAATTTCATGAAAACACAAGTTTCTGATATGGATTTACATACTGAAGAGTGTATATAATTTGGTACAGATGTTGAATTGATATGTAGCATTGAAATTAAGTAAAAAATGTTGTTTTAAGGGTTGTATTAAGGGGTAATTTTTTTTATTTTGTCCAAAAACAAAGTTAAGTTCATATAATAGAGCCACACTGCTTATAAAAGCAAATACACTATATTGTCGGCAGGGTTTCGCACTGCGACCCGGAGTTTTTTTCAAGATGGGGTCACTAAGCTTACGTAACGTACCAAATTTCATTTTTATAGCCCGGCTCCTTCAGAATTTATATCTATCCTAATATAATAAAGAGGTAAAGTTTGTAAGTTTGGATGTAATAATATGATGGACATATAGGCTACATATATATTATCGCGTTAAAATAAAAATGCTTTTCGTGGAGACCAATTTTACAACGTTATTAGTTGACGAAACATCGGTGGCAATCTCTAAATTCCGAAGCAGGACCAGACCGCTAGTTACTAATATTACGCAAAATTCATTTGTTTCGTCCAGAGATAATGTCTCTGGTTTCGTCACTTACTCACTTTTTTTTTGTAGACCTAGAAAGCTGAAATTAGGTACAAATAACGATCTCCCGTGGTAATATATGGGCAAATAATTTCAAGCTTGGCTAGCTTGAAAGTTCGCTCGGCTAAAAGTATAATTCTGTTAGCGAACTTTGAAGTTACTCAAATTTTGGAGTACACTTTTTACTTTTAAATTAACTTAGAGAATAGATCTCATAACGTTTTACCAAAGTTACTGCTACATCACGAAACTTGCCATTATTTTTACAAGAATTGTTTTTGGTGGGATCTTATGATCTTCTTGTACGTTATTAAAACTAAAATATAGATGTACTTATTTGCTTTTCAGCCTTTACGTTTCGCTGGCATTAAAAATATGTTAGTTTTGACATCTTAATTCGATAAAATCCAATTTCTCTTCAAGCCATTGTTAATAAGTTATGACGTTTTTAGGTTAGTTTAAAACTATTATACAATAGATTACTTACATAATATTATAAAGCGACACTGTCTTCGAATAATTATGAATAAATTAACACATGTACGCTAATTACGCGCATGCGTTAATTATCTTTCAAAACTTCAAACTTCACTTTCTTTTAACCACATTGTTCTGTTATCAACGTCCAACGATAACAACACCAACTGTTTTTTTAATAAAACAAAAAAACAACGAACAGAAACAAAAGAGTAACAATAAACAAAACACAGTAAGTTTTAGAACGGAACTATTATGGTACTTTACTACTTGCAATTCGGTTGGTACCGAAGCGGTGCACTGTGCAATAATCGGTAGGAGACGTGGAGGGGATGAACGCGATTGTATATTGTTTACAAGTTCTCAACAGGGTCTACAGCTCTGGTCTACAGGGCTCGGCCCATCCCAAACTTAACGATAGGGTGTATTCACCGTATGGAAATACAATGCATTTTTAAACCCCCTCCACAAAAATACCTTTGTTGGTTGCAGTTTTTTTTTAGTATGGCGATTACTACTGTTTATATGTGACGGTTAAATGATAAATTCTTTATTTTTCTACTGCCGCGATTGAATATGAAAGTTAGGCGTGTCTAAAACTCTTACAAGAGTTATTTCTGTTAAGGTCACATGCTGGGCTGGTTTTAATAAATGGAGAAATCATTTTTAATAAACTACATACCAGTACAGATTGCGATGAGATATATTTGAAATTTAAAGATTTTTTAACCAGTTTTAACGTTATTTTTTCAAAAATAACGGCTTTTTTTCAAACACAATTAAGAGGAAAGTTTTGATAATATTTTTACGAGAACACTTATCAAGGTACAAACGTAATTTTTAAAGTTTTTGGTTCATTTTTCAAACGAATATTAAAAAAAAACTTGGAAACTAGTTGAGGAAATAATTATCAAGGATTTGTTTTTTTTTTCAAAAAATATAGACAGTTAAAATTGGAATCCATAGATTTAAATATCAATTCCCTGTGGAAATAAAAATAATTCACATATCAGGCCGTTATTGTTTCATTAACATAGTTTGTTGGTGGAGCTTTCTAAACATTCGTAATATTCAAATTCTTACCTTTTATTATTCTATTTATTTTGAAATTAATCACTTATGAACACTTAAATATGTAAACAGTGTTAAACATGCAGGTTTAAAGAAGTTGGACGCAATTTTGAGCGGGCTTAACCCCTCCCCCTTCTCCCGCCAATGACCGTACTAAAAAATACAAACTGAAAAAGAAAAATATCAAAGTTTGAAAAATTACACAAATATTTACGATAAAACGCCTGTTGTTATGCAACCAAAGTTAATTTGCTGCTTGTTATAAAGAAACGTTCTGCTTTTGAAAACAAATCGACGAGAAACACGTTATAAAAACAAATGAAAGATTGTAGATTATAGACGCTCGACAACTGAAGTCATTAGCGTAAAACAAACGAAAAGCTTGAGAGCATTCGAGCGAGTCGTAATGCTGTTGTTTATACATTTAGAGCTAGCACACACGGGCTACTTTTTGTAGCGCGATCTTGCGATTAAGTCACTTGGAGATCGTCAGATGCAGCTGTCAACAGCGTAAGGCAGCACACACTTCGCTGAAATAAATACTCGATGAGCCACTATAAATATAGAGCAGTCGAGTAATTCCCGATGCGGCGGTATCCGAAATCGCGCTGTTTCGATACAAAAAGTAGCATGTGTACATTGGGCCTCCGTTATAAGCCCTCAGTCGCCGACATCTGGTTCAAAAACTCGCTGAAGGTATGACTTTAATTTATAATTAAAAATCATAAATTTTCTGGTTGTAATTGCACGTTCATAAAAAAATAAAAATGTTTTTTTAATCGGTACAATTTCTTTATTTGTTAACAAATTATTAAATTAAATTACGTTAATATAAAATATTTACAAAATACTTTTTATAACAAATTAAGAAAAGCTAGACAGTTAAATATTATCTATTCTAAGTGATATATACCTTTAAATTCGAGTAAATAGTTCATACAAGGTTCAGCTTTATCATACTGTTACAATATTGAGCAGAAATCCGACAACTGGAAGTTCGAACTAAAAATTGCGGCTTTCAGGTTTTCGACTTCAGTGAATATTATCCTATGCGAAGCGTCCCATTTAGTAAAGAATTGCCCGTATGTATTTTTTACAATTATGGAAGTTACCACGTCATTGAAAAATCGAAGAAGAAGCATAACATGTGTTGTGCAGTACCTAATTGTGTCGGTAGATCAAGTGTAAATGTTGATATCAAATTATATTAAAAAGTGACAGCTGTCAGCTGGTTAGACATCGTTGATGTCATGCGGCTTCTTCTTCAAATTTGACGTTTGAATGTAGAAGGCAACAAAGTTAACCTTATCACTACAGCTTACATAAATGATTCTGCCACTTTTTACTGTGACCAGCACTCGCGATTTTTTCCCTTCGATATAATAACGTTTTGAAAGACTAGTATAAGCCAGATTATCGATCTCTTGCTCTGAAATATGCATTTAAAATAAAACATCGAAACCTTGTATACTATCAATGCAAACCCTTCGCATAGAGGAGCCATAATGAATATTTAGAAAAGGACTACGTCTCCAAGTAAAATCTCAATCGATCGGGTTGGCTATTATACAGTACATGCAGCACCATCTAGCGTTCCGTTCGGGGATGTAAACAGCTTTGAAAAGATCTTCGAATATATGAAATATAAATATATATTGTAACAGTATTTTTGGCTGTATGATTTTACTAGAGGTGGGATCTTCTCAATTGAATTCAAATAATCCACATCCACATTCATTTGTTCCCATATAATTATTTTTATTTAATTTAATTATAGTCGTCCTTAAATTATACAGCAAATAAAAAAGAAATGTTATTTTGATTATAAGTTTGTATGGCACAAAATGTTTTATGTATTTCAGAGCTGGGAAGGGTTTCAGCCAAGGCCGTAGGCAGAGGGAGCGTTTTGGGGGTTCACCCCCCCCCCGAAATGCCTTAGTCAATCCACCATTGTATACAAAAATGTTCGACTCTTATTTTGGATCTGTGATACGATAATTGGATTCCACGTTTTTCGGAATGAGTAAAATCGAAATGTAATGCATTAATTAAATGAATCATTTAACTCTTTCGTCGAAAATTATAATATACGTATGCTTATTTTCAAATAAAGTTATTACTTATTGTCTCTGGTCCAAAGCTCAACTCCCCCCCCGAAGTGAATTTTGGCTACGGCCTTGGTTTCAGCCATTTTTTTAAGATGTCGGCAGTGGAATGGTTTACGCCACGGAAAAAGGAATATAAGCACGGATCGTAACGTTCCGGGATGAAGTATAATTTTGATCGGTTACCAATTTTGATCGAGTACATTTTCACATGAACATAACACCCAAACACCAATAAAATTTATAACAATTATTATTTAATAAGCTCTTTATAGGTTATGTTAAATTTAAACCAACAGGAACATTCAATTTTTTTACATTTAATTGTTGGTATAAGTACTGTACTCGAGTATTTAGTTTTTGTACATGTATTTAGCACTAAATTCATAAATATATCTAAGAGTCCTGCGTTGTTGTATTCTTCCCAGCTCTTAGCACAGTACTAAAAACTATCGGAGAATACTTTCCATGTTAATTGTTAGACATAAAATATCAGATACACTTTCTAGTAACTTTAAAATGTTACCAACTTACAAATACAACAAATTACACTCGTTATGCAAAACAAATGTTATTTTATTTGTTTTTGATTAAGCAAAACAACATTGTGATTCTTTTTGTTTAAAACAGCCGGCTCCAAAGTTGCAGATGCTTCGGATAAGCCACGCTCTGGTGTTTCCACATTTGAAAAATATGGCATTTTTACTTTAAACAAACATATAGCGTTAGTTTTGCTATGAAACACCTGTTATTAGTTACAATACAATATTAGAAAAAATATTTTTTCAAACAATATCACTGTCGAGACTCAAACCCCACTATCGCGGCGGCTGAATTACTTTATATTTAGAAAATTTCAAACAGGCTTGTCATCTAGTATCGGCACTCCGGACAAATGTGTTGCAGGCATCAACTTGTACTTACTGGACGCGCCCTAGCGCTGAAAAAACGTCTCTCCGAAAGAAATTTGTAGCCAATCTCTGTCTCTCTCAAAGTAATGAAAAAGATAGAGATAGGCCATAACCACTCTTCACTCATGTAAATTCGTACGTCAACTACAATATACATTAGAGCATGTCCGGTAGGATAAGTCAATGGTTACCGATACCTTAAGCTGGCCCGTGGATAACTTCACACAGTGAAAAATATTAAAATTACACGAAAATGTTTAAATTTGGATACTTTTAGGTGTTGTATATCGACTTGATAAAATAAACACTAAGAAAATGATTATTGTTACTTAATTGGGTTAGATTTATAACCTAAAATATGGCGTTTCAGTGGCAAACTTCATAGCAGATTATAGTACGTCATAAAAAGGCAGCGTTTTAAATTTAATTAAAACATTTATTTATGAATTTTCTTCAGGATTCGATAAAACGAAATCGAAACAGAAAATAAACAAAAACTAAATACTAAAACAAATGAGATTCTACAACTTTGTTGCTAAAACAATATAAAAACATTTCACAAAATTGAGATTACTTGTGAAAAATAAACAAATTCTCACAATTAAATAGACATTTTAAAGCAAAATTAAAGCTTCATTAATAACGTTTTTTGCTAATTCTATTAAATTATTTTGTTACGAACTGAAATTACGATATATAAATATAAAATTTTTATTAGCTGGCACATAACTAAATATTAATTCAAACTTTGAAAATTAAAATTAAACTCGGAATCTACTAATTTCAAACATTAGTCATTTATGATTTGGGCTTTCAGTTAACGAATGCAAGTTCCTTCACAAAAGTTACAAAGTACAATTTGAAATGCTTGTTAAGCCTGGTTCGGACAATGCTAGTTTTTTAGTCGAGAAACGAGCAATTCAGTAACCAAACGTGCCTGAACAATGAAAATTTAGTCGAATACTTTAGTAACTGATTTAGTCGAATCATTACATTTTTTTGGTCGAGTAGCAGCCCCGACCACGCTCCACTGTTTACTAAATTGGCCATTAAGCACATAAGAATCTGTTGTTTTAGTCGATACCCTAAGTTATCATAAAAAAGTCATTTCGTTGAAGCTAAAATAACTTGTACAATTTGTTACGTAATATTTTCAACATGAGTGCTTACAGTCTTTTGAACGGTTAATAAAATTAAACAGGCCAAGCAATCTATAAATAACAGACATATCTGAATTTGATACGTTCTTCAATATCTTCTAAAATTGCGACTGCAATAAATTTTATTAGTTTTGTTATCTTCGTTGCGTTGCAATCTGTTCATCTCGCTAATGGACTATATTCGACTATAATGTGAACACTTTTTGGTCAGTAGCTAGGCATTTAGCTGCTAAATTACTCATCGATCTACTAAAATACTAGCATAGTCCGTATTGGCGTCGAAACACAATGAAGTTACGTCTTCGACGCTAGTTGAACCGGTTTGAAATTCAAATTGCAAAGCAGTCAACTCGTGTGCAGAGGGCCTTAAAATAAAACAGAAAAACCGAGTGGCGAGTTATTGCAGTAGGTTTCTTAAACAGTGCACATTTCACACACAAAAAGTTCAAGCGAGTTCTATCGACATTAAAAAACGATTTAGAACATCGATAGTCTACACAAAAAACAACAAAAATATAGCCTCAATACAAATTAAACATCTAATGAGATTAGAAGGAACATCATAGCTTAGGCTGGACTGTCTTTTGTTTGCAGAAAAACAAACCGAAGTTGCTTTCCGATTTAGGCATTGTGCGTAGCTTAAAAAAAAAACAAAAGGTAATCTATTTATCGAGCGAAATATAATCTTTTTTAGTTGCCGACTGGTATTCTTGAACTAAATCTTGAACTACTTCTTTCGAATTGTCTAATTCGTCGAGATTGTCTTTGAAGATTTCTTCTTTTCGGAACTGTTCCAAGAACGCTTCGCGCTTACGCAACTTCTCGTACTGAGTTAATACTCTGTCGAATAGCTGTAAAGAAAACGTATCAATTTGCAACTTGTACAGTTTATTTACGAAACAGAAATCAAATTCTCATAGCGGCTTACAAAGTATGTACATTATAGACAGACAATGTTTATGGAACAAAAGTTGCCTGGATGGTCTACAATAAAACAATAGACTGTAGTATACAATTAGGCTTTTGAAAAAAAAATAATTATCGATTTTTTTATTGTATTTTAAAACTTTATTATAAATAATATTGATAATCGATGCGAGAAACTTTCAAAAAACTTTTTTTAAATTAATTATAAACAATTTAAAATTGATAAAATTTAAAAAAATCACGTGACTGCAAATGCACTAAAATTGTTTTTGACAGTTGTGACGTCATAATGGTAAAATGTATATACGCAGTATACTATAAATGGCTTCTACATGTGTATTGACTAAAACATTATGACGTCACATTATGTTCGGGAAATGTCGGCACGTTCTCGGAACTGGGTACAAAAATTTATTTTTAATTTGATATAACTTTTGAATTATAACGAAAATAAAAAAAGGAAAAATAGTTTTGTTATAAAACTTATATACGATCTTTCCATTTATGACAAAAAAAAATTTCATTCAAAAGCCCAATTGGTTGATTCGTTTAACGTCGTTATATCGAAAAAATTAAAAATTATAGAAGTTTTACTTTGGTCATGTGTTTCACGTTTTTTTCGTATTCATTCATATTTTTAAATTTAATTAAATTATGAAAATAAGTATTTAAATTAATAATTTTGCACAGTAATTCGGTCAAAACAAACGTGAAATTAATAAAGAACTGTCACTATAGTTAGTATTAAACTGTGTTATTTCTTTTGTTTCATTACACTTGCTATGCGAATGTTTCTTTGAAACGAGAGCGTGTAGTTAATAATTCTGGTTACTTACCATGGAAATACTGGTGTGGTTGGCAAGCATGAGTCCGGAGACCCGATGGGCAGTCTGTATGTATGGCGATTTGCGTGACAGCGCGACCTGTATACTAGCCGGAGCCCACGGAATGAACTGGGCTAGTTTACGCTCGCGGATGCGCTGCAAAGACTTGTGAACTTGCGTCGGTTCTACTTCGCCCTGTAGATTAACAAAATGAACGTCGACATCTTATTGGTTATCAATTCCCACCCGACAAATGATTATCATACAAGCTAAACGCAAATATTCGATCCCCGACTTTTTCAAGACCCAATAGGCCCCACTCACGATCAAACTTATAATAATAATAATAATAATAATAATAATAATAATAATAATAATAATAATAATATTTCTCTTTATTTGTTACATCTAGAGATAACAAATAGTGTCAAAGTCAAATATTAAGTGGGATTTCCAAAGAATTCATCGACACAGTAAAACGCCTGTTCAATTAAATAGACCTTTAGGGAACTTTTAAATTTATTATAACTTTCAATCTGTCGTATATCAGAAGGTAAGTTATTGTATATCCTTTGACACACATGTCTAGGCCCCTTACTGCCTAATGTAGTACTGAAAGACTGAATGTAAATATTTTCAGTTTGTCTGGTATTATATGAATGTACAGTAGAGGTCAAAGTAAACAAAGAGATATTCTTTTTGACAAATAATGCGCACTGTAAAATAAAAAGCGATGGTAGAGTCAAAATTCTATAGAACTTGAAAAGCCCTCTACAATGCTCCAACCGCTTAGCCCCACTCAGAATCCTTACAACCCTTTTTTGCAACCTAAAAACTCGTATTGCTGACGTTGAGTTTCCCCAAAATATGATGCCGTAATTTAGTTTGGATTGGAAATTTCCAAAGTACGCCTGCATAATAACATCAATACTTACATATGTCTTGAGCTTCTTAATTAAATAGCACATTTTCAATTCATTGAAATATGTAGGCCTAAGAATTTGCATGTTTTACTCATCGGCGTAGAGGTGTTCTGTGCGCGAATTAATAAGCTGCAGTTATTTAGATTTGAGCGAGAGTTGCAAAACTGAACAGCAGAAGTTTTGTTTTCATTGAGGACGAGTCCATTACTGGAGCACCAATTTGTCATTTGAGTAATGCTAGAGCGCGCTAAATTACTCATCTCTACGACGTTCCCAGTATTTAAAAAGTGGCACGTATCATCAGCGTATAAACCTACATACCCCTCGGTGATGCTAGTTAACAGGTCATTGTTATACAAAACAAACAAAATAGGCCCTAACATGGAACCCTGGGGCACCCCATAACAGTTGGAAATTGAATGTTCAGTGTTCAGTGAAGTTGGACTGATTAATCGAAAAACTGACTGGTACCACACACAGTTCATGCAAACTGCTCATTTTTTTAAATTTTTTGTGTTCAGTTTGGTTCAGTTGTTGGCATACACTCGTCGAGTATAGATATATAAAATGTATATTATATACATAATATAATATTATACTATAGATAATTAATAAGAACTAAATGAGTTATTTAAATGGTGATGATTGGCTGTTCAATTGTATTTAAAACAGGGAAATAAGAAAAAAAAGAAGAATATGGGTGAAAAATTTGTTAGAAATGCGTGGTTCAAGAAGTCATGTTTATTTGATTAATGAATTACATCTTGACCCGCTTGATTGGAATAATTATTTACGAATGGATTAATTAACTTACAATTATTTACTGGAATTAGTTACCCCATTTATTAAGAACCAGGACACAAATATGCGAAAATCTATTTCTGCACAAGAAAGACATGCAGCAACATTGAGATTTTTGGCTTCTGGTTGCACAAAACACAGAACTCCAAAAACTGAACTGAAAAAAACCCACACACACAGCAGTTTACTTGAACACTGAACTAAAAGTCGTTCAAAAATCAAGATGCATTTGATGAGTTCATGCCTGACTTCAGTGTTGGTTTCAGTGTTTATTTGTCCCACACATTATCATGCTTCACTGAACTATAAGTTTGAACACTAAACTGTGGCATAAAGTTTGATCGTGAGTGGGCCTTTAAAGCGTAATTTTTAGGGTTCTGTAGCCGAATGACAAACACGGAAATTTTATAATTTTGGGTAAATATACACTTTCGCGGTCACCTGGTTTTTTGGCTCTAGAAAATCGAAAAATCATCCGATTTCGATAATTTTTTTTTAAATCTTCGTTTTTATGGCGGATTTATGGAAAAAAATACGAAAATTGAAAAAATCAATATTTCTCACAGTTTCATGACTTTAAATGCAAAAAAAAATTGACTTTCTACATATAATCCTTTATAACTGTTTCTGACGTCGTGGAATTAAGTTCGTATATTTTTTTTCGCAATCTATATACAAAAATGAATATTTTGAAAAAAAAAATTTTCAAAAAAGTTAATAAAAGGGGTATGCGAATTGTAATTCCGGGGTGAACGATAAAGGGGTATACGAATTGTCTCGCAGTGAAACGGGAAGGGGCAAATGTGGAGTTTTTAAAAAAACAATTCCGGGGTGAACGATAAACGGGTATGCGAATTGTAATTCCGGGGTGAACGATAAAGGGATATGCGAATTGTAATTCCGGGGTGAACGATAAAGGGGTATGCGAATTGTCTCGCAGTGAAACGGGAAGGGGCAAATGTGGAGTTTTTAAAAAAACAATTCCGGAGTGAACGATAAACGGGTATGCGAATTGTAATTCCGGGGTGAACTAATTTTTTTCATAAATCCGCCGTAAAATGGAACTTTTTGAGACCGAGATCATTGAAATCCATCTATTTTTCTATTTTCTAGAGCCAAAAAACCAGGTGACCGCGAAAGTGTATATTTACCTAATTTTGTCATGTCCGTTCTCCCCTGTGTCACAAACTCCGCCATCTTTCCATCGATCCGGAAGAAATTTTACAGGCTGGTATGTTATGTGAACCAGAATACCGACGCAATAATATCGAAAGACAAATACCTGTATGATGTTAAGTATCGATATATAGCAATGTTGATACGGCGTCGGGGTACGATCGTGCGCCGAACTGACCATCATGTTGGTTGGTTGAAGCAGCCTTCGCATTACGTCGAGTACCGTTGTCTTGCGTACGGTCGTCGCTGGAGGAGGCGCTTCGATACCTTCGGCAGCGCCGACACCTAAGCTGCAAGCCCCTTGCTCGGCCGCTGTCAGTGGAGTGTAGCCCGTCATCAAGAAATGAAGACGTGGCGTCGGCACCAGCGGCGCCACAAGTCCTATCAAATCGTTATTCATATACGACGGATACCTAAAATTAGATGGGTTCAAAACTGTTTTTTTTTAATCCCTCAACTCAAAAACAGGATTCGTAAAACAAAACCAGAGCGCTATACCAATTCCATAGTAAAAAATGTTAGCCAGTCTGTTGTTTTTTTTTTTTTCACGACAGAAGCTTTGCTCAAAAGCAATCTGTCAATATTTGAAGTGAAAACCAGCTATTTTATAGGACATACATGCAAAAAATACCATATACAGTAGAACTTATGTTTTTTCAACCTGTCGGAACTAATCGACTAATGTATTTTCAACTTCTCCTTTAACCCCACTTCGTGACAGTCATAGAATCTTTATTAATTTGAGGTTAACCGTCGAACATATTTCTCAATTGGCTGAGCAGCGTTGAAGAAGCCACTTTGAAGTAGGGACTAAAAACTTGAAAATACGCGAGTAAAAACAGTTGAAAAAAGACGATGTTGAAAATATCTCATGCATAATGCGGTCATCTCTTTTAGGGATGTTGAAAAAGTATCGATATATCGATATTTTTAATTCAAAATATAAATATTTTAGCCGATATATTTTGATTCGATATATCGATACAAAATATCCAATATCAAAAGTTGTATCAAAAACGATATATTTTTTTTATTTATGTAACTAAAGTCACTAGAATCCAAAACCGTAAAGGATAGGAACGGACGGAAAAAAAAGTAACTGTATTAGCCCTCCTATGTGTTGGTTCCCGCTTCCCAATTGTCTACTTAGAAGATAGCTTTTTAGTTTTTGATATTTTTGTAATTATTATATTGCCTAATACAAAGAAATACTGGTAAAAATACCTTCATTTTTATTGAGTTTTTTGTACATTAAAATAATGTACATTTTGTATAAAAATTACTATTGATAATATTAAGCTAATACACTATTATTTTAAAAACGCAAAATCTTTTGAAAATTTGACCGATATATCGATATTTTTTCCTCGATATATCGACGTCGATATTGATATTTTTATCAGCCCCGGATTTAGGGGGAAGCAAACCGGGGCACCCGCCCCGGGAGGCAGTTTCAGGGCGCGCCAAAACCATGATAGAATCTAACCCAATCTGTCTTTTTCCCGATTTACTCAATCTGCTTGTTTTCTAACGATTTCACATTCACAAAAAATGCCAACAATTATATATTTGTGATTTTTTTAAAGTAATTTATTTCAAACGCTGGAGAGAGGGGGCGCCATTATCATGATAGAATCTAACCCAATCTGTCTTTTTCCCGATTTACTCAATCTGCTTGTTTTCTGACGATTTCACATTCACAAAAAATACCAACAATTATATATTTGTGATTTTTTTTAAGTAATTTATTTCAAACGCTGGAGAGAGGGGGCGCCATTATCAAGTTTCTGCCCCCGTTCGAAAAAATCCTAGGTCCGGGGCTGATTTTTATAAATATCGATACATCGATATTTTTATAAATATCGATACATCGATATATCGATATTTTTTTTCACTTCCGACATCTCTAATCCCTTTTAATACTTATCTACTCTTTGATTCAAATACTGTTTCGAAATAACATACCTAAGTGTTGCCGTGCTGACGGACATAATTGTCGATACCAGTGAGTTGATCTGTGCAAAGCTCGGATTCTCAATGTGCAATTTGTCTGTGGCAATACGATTCAATGCCGTGTTATCTAAGACTACGACTGCGTCTGCGCACAGCGTCAAGCGTTTTAATGTCAACAGTGAGTTATACGGTTGAACTACAACGTCGCTGCAAAATACAAAACCCTCTCCGATTAAAACAAAAAGCACTATCGGTCGAGTAAGCGTTAATAAAAATGTGATCAAATTTTTAAATAATCAAAATAAAGGATGAACCATGCTAAGGAGCGCGTGTACTACAAAAATATTTTTTTTTAAGGTCGACGGGGTTTTCCGATCAGATATCTGCGTAATATAGAACAAAAATTAAGTTTTTATTTATAAGTACACACAATCCCTAGCACACCAAACTCATGAACTAACTATTTATTACAATTAAGGATGCATCGAAGCCATGACCCAGTACTTTACCGAAAATTCATGTTTGGTCGAATAACAAAAAAATTCAGTCCCCAAATAAAGTAAACTAGCGTGACCTGTGCGAATTATTCGCACTAAATAAGTATAATAATTATCACTTTACAAAATTATTTTTTAAATATGATTGCAGGTATTCAATTCGTTTCTAATTTTGCACACTGCTTATAACATTCTTCTTTTTGTTGTATTACAATATGAAGCTCAGATGACAGATTGAACAAATATTTTACTAAAATTGTCATATAGAGGCGCAAGTAGCAAAAGCGTTGTTCAGCGTTGCCCGTCAGATGGCAGTATGCAGTATTGTGTCTGTTGTATTACAATATGAAGGTCAGATGACAGATCGAAGTGTTAACGTTACGCCGTCAGATGGCAGACGTTGTTCGGCGTTGCTGTATTTTAATTAATTTACAAAAACAATAGCAATAATAAATTTTTTAGTTGTCGATGTCAGTAGAGCAAGCAATTATCTGTAAAATGATATATAATTTATGTGGAGAAATTGTGTGGTTTTTTCTAAAAAGGGAGGCAAACATCTTAAACCTTAGCGTATTAATATATATGATTTTTTATAAAAGTCAATGTCACACTGGGTAGATGAACTATCTCTCGCAAGACTGCCATCTATAGATCGGTAGCAATAATGCGTGGTATCAAACTACTGCTGTCGGGCATTACGTACTGAACTTTTAAATTTTATCGAATATTGAGTGCTCAATTGTTTAAAAAATGAGCCTTCGATGCATCTCTGATTAAAACATTTTTTATTATTTAATAAAATAGCTACGATACATCAGTTCTAATGAAACAAATTTTGCGTCTTACCTCATTTCGTCTTGATTCGGAAAAACACTGTACGTTTGTATTAATTTTTTTGGAAAATGGTCGGTGAGTCTCTCCAATATGTACGATCCCATCCCGGAACCGGTACCTCCCGCAATTGAATGGCACAAAACAAATCCCTGAAAGAAATACAATTCACAATGTCTACTGCTTATGAGAAAGAAAAAATCCCTGACTACTTCTGAATACAAATTTATATACAGTATGTAAACACGTAAGGTGCACATAGGGAAATTAATATTGGGAAAAAATGACTGGATCAGAATGAGCCTTGAAATCTTGTATTTCAATTTGACAGATAATATTCTTTTGCAAAATGAATGTGTATACTACCGAAGAAAATATTCAAATGATTACAACATAATCGGACTTTTTTTATTAATGGGACATTCAATTCCCAAAAATACTTAAATATGGTGCGAGATCAAATATCTCCGCCTATTCGTGTTGAACCTAAAGACACTGGGTCACTGATTTACCAACGCGCATACGTCATACCAGTCAGACAATTTTTGAATGAAAAGTTTCCAAACAGATGGAGTTGTTTTTTTGTTTTATTTTTGTACAAAAAATTAAAATAATGATTTATAAGAGCTTTTTATTATTAAAAAAGCCAAGTAAAATAAAAATAAATCAAAATAAAATAGAAATCCTCAAGATTACCACGATAATTCAATAGAAATAACAATTAATGCAGTCATGGCTAACTCTGATCCAAGTATTTTTTCCCAATGATAATTTCCCTATGTGCACTTTACGCGTTTACATACGGCAAGGAAAAAAAGAGTATGGTAATTCGCATATAAACATCGTTCTCTTCGTTTTAATGAGGGGAAGTTCACAATATATGTTTCATCATGATGTGTACGAATTAACACAGGTAAAATCGATTCAAGAAAAATCCATATAAAGACAAAAGAGCCTCAATAACGTTCAAACTTAAAATTTTAATGAGTTACGGTCGAATTTCGACCAATGAGCGACCACTTGTAATAATATAAAACATAATAATACACAATTAAAACGTGTTATAAGTAAAAATGAAAACCTAGAATTGGATAAGCCACGTTGGGTGAATTAATTTCATAAATTAACATTATTTAATGTTTGTAAGATTGAAATAAATTTATGATTACAATTTTTTGTTTTTGTTTCTATGTTAGATTTTCGTACAATCTAATCTAATTATGACATATTAAGTCATATTTAGACCGTACGCAACCTGAAACAAAAGTGCTTCTATACTCCGAGTTAAAATAAGACTAGAGGATGATTATTTTCCCTCATTTATAATCAGAAAATATTTATATATCGGCCCAGTCCGGCTACGCCTCTATTTATAGATTTCCACGTGAAGCGCTTTTATTTTAACGCGATAATATATAGCCTATGTCCATTCTAAGTGTTGGTGAAAAAAATTCTGAAATCGGATGAGTAGTTTCGGAGATTAACCTCCTACATCCAAACTTTACCTCTTTATAATATTAGTATAGATAAATCAAAGACGTACCTCCAGACTGTCGCTTCCGTCTGCTTCTCTGTCGATTATGTCAAATATATCTTCTTCTAGTTTTTTACCTTGACTGAAACCCGATGCCCAATTGTTTCCGGCACCACCACCATCTTTCGATAGATATATGTTTTCTGGGTTGTATAACTGTACCACCACAAAAAATAAAAATAAAAATGAATTATTTAAAAAAAACAAGGCATCCGACTACATAAACTATCTATTGCATCGACACGACCCCGTAATTGAATTTTAAAAAACTCCCCCCAGACGCTTTCCCCTTTTCACTGCGCAAAAGAAAACACCGTAATCGTTTTTTTCGGTGCTATTAATTTCAGGCGTTTGTACTGTTTTTTTCTTGCAAAAAAGTGTGTTTCAAATGAAACTCACTTCTTCAACTGTCCTATAGCAATAGACAGTTTCGTGCGTTTCACAATTTGCCAAAATCGAAACCGTCCAATCAGTAAAATTTTATCATGATTTCATTACCTTTGCATATGGTGAATTCATGATTGTATGTATAACCCTGGGCTCCAAATCAAGTAAAACTGAACGAGGAATATAATGCTCGTCGTCGGCTTGATAGAAGAAGACATCTTTACGATCTGTACCTTCTGTGGCGAAGTCCTCGAGTTTTCCTTCCGGACTTATGCCATGTTCTGCACAAAGTCTCTTCCAAAATTCAAATCCAACTGTTAAATGAAAATACAGATTGTAAAATAAGTTATAATGGGACAATTAAATAAACCGCCCAGGCGTAACCTAACATTTAATCGATTAACTTACTTTGATTTCCGCATTGCCCTAATTGCAACGTTATCATTTCACACGGCATTTTGATAGGGTTTTGTCACTTTTCATTCAAAATAGACTAATAGAAATATTAATAACTGATTTCTTAAAAACTAAAAATTTTAAACAGTTGATTTTGATTTTGACAGCTCTCATTCCCTCCTTTTATTACAGCACGTTCCTAAATTCGCACTTAGTTTTAAAAAAGCATTTTTTTAAAACATGCATTTCTATTATTAAAAATTGCATATAGTACAATAATAAACTTTTTTATAACTATAAAAGGCTCTAATCGATATTTTTCAAGCTCATGTAAAGCTTCAAAAGTTTTTTATTAATAGTCAAAAATTATAAGTTAGGAAAGTACTCAAAAGTTCTGCAAAATTGGTTAGCCTTTACACGTACTGTATTTTTCATATAAAATTAGGAAGTGCTCAAACATTTTTAAAACAAAAGAACTAATTAATCTGTGCTTTTATTTTAGTGATTTTAGATATTTTATAAACATAAGTATTAATACTAATTGTTTTATGTTGAAGAGATTTTAGTTAAAAAAAACGTCGACTTTTAATGCACAAAAAGTGAAGGTGTAAAGGAAGTCTTATATAGTAAACTGTGACCAACATTAGAAAATATGTTTGAAAAGTTTGATAATTAAAAATGACTTAAGAAAACGTAATTTAGTATTTTATTCACATGAAATAGCTTTCTTTTCATTTTTTTGCAACTTTAATGCTATATTCGATGCAAGAACAGCTCTATAAAATTAACCCGCCAATTTTATTTAGTGTTTTTTACGTGTACTACATTGGGAGCACTTAATTATATGTTTATTTCAGTCCGACTTACGTTTTGAATACTATTCTGTTTCTTTTCATTGTCTGAGTTGGGTAAAAGAAAAGTAACTGAAGACGTTTGACAGTAGAAATGATAAACACGTAGCAAATACACGTTGTTTAATGCTTGTGAAAAGTAGAACATTTTTTTGTGTGTGAAAGTGCATTCATTACCAAGTACAGTTAATTAATACAAAGGTAAGTTTATATTATATTTAAATAATCGGATGTAATCGTTGTAAAGCACAATAATGCTGATAAAGAAATGCATTTTGAGTCAGTTTTCATTAGCAATGTAAGTTGACGAAATGATTGAAAGATTTGCTTTAAAATGTCAAGATTTGGGTTACTGTTACCATATTACAGTAATGTAAAGACAATAGTTAACGCTTGAATGCACAAATGTATTAAAAAAAGTCCAAAATAAGAAGTTGCATTATCTATTTTACGGTCTACAATGTCTACTTCGATAAGATTAAGATTTGCTTCATGGGAATACCCCGTTCTCATATTTTATGTTACGAAAAATCGTTGCCATAATAAATAACAAACGTTATTAATTTTTGGAAATGCATTTTTTTATAATAAAAACATAATTGTTGAAAAATCTCATTATCTAATTTTGTTTAACGGCGTTACGTAAGTTTGACCGAATTTTGTTCAAGCAATGCTACAATGTTGCAAATTGTTGGCACATATTTCAGTATTTGTAGTAAAATATTTTGAAACATTAATGCGGTCATGTCGTGCCAACTAACAAAAAGAATTTAGTATACACAGATGCATTTATTATAATATAATAGTAATAAATAATCTTTATTAGTGTCATATTAAAGCACTAAAAGGCATCGATTTAACTATTGGATATTTTTCAAACCTAGCCCTTATTTATAACGTTGTTTGAATAATAATCGATTTTTTTCGACAATAGCATATTTTTTAATATTTCAACCAACTCCGTGCCGGCAATATTGTCCCCAAAACTTTAAAATTCGCCCCTGGCAAGGGCAAAGCCAGCTGGTTTTTATGTCTGAAAAGCAAAAATACCAACGAATTGCCACCACATATTTTAACAAGATTAACATAATCCATCTGATGTAAGCAAATTATTGCACTTTGTTTACCTGCGCCAAACCCAACAGTTTTATGAGAGAAAATCCTTTTCAGCTGTTGATGGACCTTGCACAATCATAATATTAAAACAATATTTTGAAATATAAAAATATAAGTAGACAGGAAATACCCGCTTTTACAACGTAAAATTAATTTTTATGGTTTGAGCGGCTTTTTCATCAGATATTTAGTCTTTTAGCGCTAAAACTGCAAATACACTCCTGGTTTTGCGTTATTGCTACAATAATTATAATTATTGGCAACGACAATCGAAGATTATGACAATGCATTTTAACCGTTAAACCCACATTGGATGAACTGTAATCAAAAGAATCGATATAATGATCAATAAGTACTGATATATAATAAATTATTGTTTATAACAGTTGACTGTTTATAATGTAAGTTATCGGGTCACATAGCTAATAATAATTATAGTGTGAAGGCATTCAATTATGTACTGGGCCTTTAAATTTAGTTTGCTGCATATAAAAGAGTTCATACGACTGATCTCGATTATATATTATGGACTGGTGGTCGCCAAGTGGTCGAAATTCGACCGTAACTCATTAAATTTATAAATTTGAACGCTATTGTTATATATGGATTTCTCCTGAATCGATTTCACCTGTGTTAATTCGTACACATCGTGATGAGACACCCATTGTGCACTTCCCTTATATACTTTTATTCTATATTGAGCATAAGAATAAAATCGCAATCGAACCATTATGAACCCTATGAACACTATACGGACCGTTCCTAAAGCCCTATGGACACCGCAACTTCAAGTTACTAGCAGCGCCACTTAAGTGACAAATACATTTTATTTAGATGGCGCCGTCAACAAAAGCCATGTTACAATCCAACGCATACACACAGCAAGCGTTACGCGCTGTTATCTAACGAAATACTAGTAGCTTAAAAACGTAACGACGTTCCATCACCGCATCGCGACAACCGCACGTTTTTACTCCCATCCAAAGCGCGATTAGAGCATAGGAATAAAATCGCAATCGAACTATTAGGGTGCAAACATATACTTCTGTCTTTTTTTACGCCGTAAGCACTGGCGTATCGAGGAGGGCAAAACAAGCACGGGGGACCCGGCTTAAGAAAATTCTAATTTGCCCCCTCCTGGGCCAAAAGCTGGGTACGCCCATGTTAACGTCATAGAAAAAGACACAGTTTTTGAAACAGAGATACTTCATTCAGATTGAATGCAAGTACATCAACCAATCCTATCATCGGAGAAATCAGGGAATTAAATCGAAGGAAGAGACGCAGATATATTTTCGATACGTTTTGTTGCGTTCACTCACCGCACATTGAGTAGATAGGCAATGATTCATATAGTTAATTAATAGATATATGACTTTCTCTCATTAAAACGAAGAGAACAGATGTATGTTTCATCATAATGGGTGCGAATTAACACTCTCAAATCGATACCGCAACTTTTTTGATTCCCGTATTTATTTCTAGATGACTAGTGGCCCGGTGCGGCTTAGCCCTAATTTGTAGATTTCCACCGTTTGAGGCTCATTATATAAATAGTGGTGAAAGAATTTTTCAAATAGGTGAAGTGGTTTCGGAGATTACCCTCCGCATACACACAAACTTCACACTTTCTCTATATAATATTAGTGTTATTAGCCGTTCGTGTCAATTATTTTAGATTTCACTATTTTACTGGGGTTTTCAGACCCTTTGTGTAAAAAGTAGTCGGGAAAGCGTGTTTCCAGAATTATCTATTTGTGTCCAAACTTATTCGGTTTGCACAAGCGAAGTTGTATTACAGTACGCGCCACGGATCTAAAAGAGTCGGAAGTTAGTCACAAACAACATCGCAAAGACATATTTTAGAGCCGTTGATACTCCCACCACCTCTCAGCTACCTGCACGGAACGCGCGCTCGTCGGTGATTGGCCGTGATCGCTCGTTGCCTTTGTCACTTGTCGCTTTCCTGCTTTAAAGTACAGTCGAGTACGCTATTGTCAAGCTGTTATTGCTATTTTAGTTTTGTTGAGTTGCGAGTTTGTAGTTTTTCAACAGACTACAAGCGCAAGCCTCCAGTCGCATCTATTTATAATTCGCTGATTAAAAAGATTGTTTTTCTCTGACAAATGGCGGCATATTACGATCATTTCCCTTGATTGTTCTCGAATAATTCTTCAGTTACAAAACATATCACAAGGGCTTGCGTGCCTTTTTATCATCAAATGCAAGTATCAAATGTCAATGCACATTTGTAAATCGTGTTGATGCATTTGTTTTTTAGATAGCGTATAATCATGAGCTTGTTCCTGATTATAAGCTATCTTATATTTTATCTTAAATCAAAAGAAAAATAATCAGCTGCATACGAAGCTGGTTTTGCGGTTGGCGCGCAGACTGCGTAGTTGGAAATGACGTCACTGCGGGCTCGCCTGCTAGCTCACCAGATAGGTTTTACAATTAGAACGGGGGCTATTTTCCTCGCTAGGTCCGCTGTTAGGCATGAGCAAGGACCGATCAGGAAGCAGTATCTTGTCACGTGGGAGACTTGAACAAACAAATTTAATTCAAATAAAATAATAATTATTGAAACTTATTAATTTGTTTAATTATTCACGTATCACCACGTAACTCGCGCACCGAATCCACCTGCAGAGCAAGCTTGTAAAGACGTCTCGTGTGAAGCGAGTACATAATAGCAATTAAGAAAACCAGCGATAGAAAACTAGTAGTCAAATCTATAGCAAGGAATTCAGCCTCGCGTGCAGTGGCCTTATATGAGTTTGGCCCGTTTTAAATGGGACGCCCAGTAGATATTTTGGCCGGAGTCTTGTCTTTGGTCAGGAGAGTCTGTGTTCTCGTAAAACAGGCCCGTGAACTAATAAATCTGTCTTCTGTAATGTTATGGTTTCATTTTTTATGGGTCTACGCTTGACATTTATTATTTTCTTATTTATTGGTCGGTTGAAGTGTCGAGTATTTTGTAAAATATGCACACAGAGACAGAAAACTGAGCCTGATTATTATCACGTAACCCGATACTTTTCTGTTATCTGTTGAAATAAACATCTTATTGGAACACATACTGCATTTTTCATAGTGATAAAAGTTAGTCCGGACAAAGCCATACAGTATGTAAACACGTAAGGTGCACATAGGGAAATTAACATTGGGAAAAAATGACTGGATCAGAGTGAGCCTTGAAATCTTGTTTTTCAATTTGACAGATAATATTCTTTTGCAAAATGAGTGCGTACACTACCGGAGAAAATATTCAAATGATTACAACATAATCGGACTTTTTTTATTAATGGGACATTAAATTCCCAAAAATACTTAAATATGGTGCGAGATCAAATATCTCCGCCTATTCGTGTTGAAACTAAAGACATTGGGTCACTGATTTACCAACGCGCATACGTCATACAAGTCAGACAATTTTTGAATGAAATGTTTCCAAACAGATGGAGTTGTTTTTTTGTTTTATTTTTGTACAAAAAAATTAAAATAATGATTTATAAGAGTTTTTTATTATTAAAAAAGCCAAGTAAAATAAAAATAAATCAAAATAAAATAAAAATCCTCAAGATTACCACGATAATTCAATAGAAATAACAATTAATGCAGTCATAGAAGATATTTTTTATTTACTGCTCCCTTTTTGTTTAATATATTACCTGTCCATATTCAAAATTGTCACAATAAAAATATTTTTAGTTCATTACTCAAAACTTGGCTCTTGAACCAAGCAAATGTTGAAAATTTATTTTGTATTTGCCAGTAAAATGTATATAATGTGCTTTAGTTTTTCTTTTGATATTACATTTATTTTTTTTTTTCTATTCAAATGTTTTGTGTCCAGGGTAATTCAACCCACTTAAGCTTTAATTAAAATGTCCACATCATCTCTTTTTTTCTTAATGGTTTCTTCAGCACAGGTTTTCCTTGGAAGGAACCTATATACTTTCATTTATGTGTATTTTGTTTGTTTATAAATAACTGTATTTTCATGGAAGTAATAAATTATTATTATTATTATTATTATTATTATTATTATCATGGTTAACTCTGATCCAAGTATTTTTTCCCAATGCTAATTTCCCTATGTGCACCTTACGTGTTTACATACTGTATAAGAAAGAAATTATAAATTGTTGAAATGAAAATAAACCGTCTCATTGAATAATAACAGAAACATTCATTCAGTTCATAATTATATATTGCATTCCATAACTTACGTCTAATCACACTTAGACCAAACACTTATGAGGTGTTGTCTTGTTCATGCTTGTAGAATACGCGCGCCACGGATATAAAAGGTTCGGAAGTTAGTCAAAAACAGCGCCGCAAAGGCACATTTTAGAGCCGTTAAAACCCCCACCACCTCCCAGCTACCTGCACGGAACGTGCGCTCGTCGGTGATTGGCCGTGATCGCTCGTTGCCTTTGTCACTTGTCGCTTTCCTGCTTTAAAGTACAGTCGAGTACGCTATTGTCAAGTTGTTATTGGTATTTTAGTTTTGTTGAGTTGCGAGTGTGTAGTTTTTAACAGAATCGCACCTAACTTCCGAGCCTTTTAGATACGTGGCGCGTACTATAACTTTGTCACTTTCTGCATGCAAATGTGAAATTTGAAAGAAAAACCGCATGAAATCAACGGTGAATACAGCTGGCGGCTGTTATTTTTCAGTTTAATAATTTGATAGCAACATTTACACTTGGCAAATATAGCATATCGTCGTTGGTTCTGTAATACCTCTTATGTGCAAAAAGTAAAATTTGCAGGAAAGGCCAAAAAGTGGTTATTTCAGCAATGGATGGTAAGAACTAGCAATTTCAGAGGTATATTACTAATTCATACTTATCCTGACTATACGTGTTTAATTAAGACGAAGTATTTTCTTAAAAAATATTTAACGTTAATTTCGGATTTATTGGCACATGGGAGGAATTATTTGATACAACTTTTCACATAAGAGTTACTTACTCTTGTTGGTTACTGTAAAATTAATTTGAAGGTATTACTAGTGTATAGAGCTCCGTTTCCTGAATCATTTCATTTAAAAAACGTAAAATCTGCCAATTATGCACATAAGCGCTATTACAGATAGTCCCTAGATAGCAACTATTTGTTACATCAACTCTCTCTATCTTTCTATAATATATAATAACAACATTATCCCCTTTACGTAATTTAAGAAATAAGACTGAAGGTTTATGTAATAATGTAAAAGTGGCATTTTGTAAAGAATGCATTGTTTGTAAGTTGTTCATTAATAAGAAATAAAGAAATATACGGAGTCAAGCTAAATAAATGCGTTTAAAAAACGAAGAGTCCAAAAATTTTGAAGTTTTTGTGACACCCCAGCTAGAAGTACCAGCTGAAAATTAATACACCCTTCAATTAACTCTTTTTTATGTAAGTAAAGAGATTAAAACCGTTTTGAACTTTCCACGAATAAATTGATTGCAAAACTCTATTTTTCCTGACCAATTGGGGAGACAAATTGAAATCTGCAATATTATTATACTAGAAGTCTTCTTCTAATTCGAACAAATCGTCATAGCGAAATTCGCGACGTATTTCATTTGTTATTAGCAGTGACTGACTGTTTTTTTGTTAATTTTTTTTCCTCGCCCTACCATTTTTTTTATATTATAAAATTAGTTGTTAATTTTGTTTTTGTTTAATAATTTTTTGTTTTGTTTTTTCAGTTATCGGTTGCATACCATCGTCAAGATGGATGCAAAAACAAAATTGAAAGAGACCGTTTTCAAAAATTTAAGAGCCGTTGTCATTTCTATAAAAGGCTTTTCCCCGCTTCGAACAGTTGCAAGTAAGTTGTATAATTTCTTTTCCAAACATTCAATTGTTTTTATATAAACGCCAACTAGCAAGAGCTCGTGGCCAATAATTATGATGACTAATATTTTGAAACTAGAAAAACGTCTTTATATCCGATGGTTGTTATAAGCCACTATCGAACAACTAATCAAAATTAAATCTATTTGCTTAATTTGGACCTAATGAATAAGATTAAAACAATTGCTTTTTCTTAAAACGTTGTTGGTATTGTAGTCACATGCCTTTTTAATGTTCCGTGCAAAACGGACCACTTATGGAGTCATTTTGATGTCCGTCCGTCTGTCACAGGCGATTTTTTGTTTTAGAATACTTCATTGCAGTTGTTTTAAAACAAAATGTCGCAATGCATGGATGGCGTACAATCCTTCACTTTGTTTTGTTTTTGTCAACTAAACGACAAAAAAAAACAATAAAAACACAGTTCTTAATTTTTCTTTTGTTAAATGTGAAAGTAGCTTGTTTATACTTTTTTTTCCTATTTTTTTATATTTTGACAGACATTGTAATTTCATAAATATCATAAAAATAAATTTTTAACAGGACATACATAGTCAAAACTCTTTTATCGAAAGGACCCCGCACGGAACATATGGGAATCGGCCCTCGGTTAAAATCTTCCATACTCGGGGATATTATCCAAAAATCGACGCTGATCAAAAGTCTCCATGGGCACGAAGTCCGGAAATGCGATCCCGGGGAGCTATTATTATTTTGATTGCAATAAAAGTATACTTTTATTGCAATCAAAATAGGGAAAATGAGCAAATGCACCCGTCTCCTTGTGATATTCTATTATAGACATAATATCTACATCACATAGATATATCATATACAGTATATATGTCGCCGGGATATTGTCAAACCCGTGATATTATAATTTCACTTAGTGAAATTATAATATCACGAATCTTTGTCAATCGTGATATTGTAATTTCACTAGTGAAATTACAAAATCACGGATTTGACAATATCCCGGCGACATATATACTGTATATGATATATCTATGTGATGTAGATATGTCTATAATAGAATATCACAAGGAGACGGGTGCATTTGCTCATTTTCCCTATTTTGATTGCAATAAAAGTATTGATTGCAATAAAAGTATACTTTTATTGCAATCAAAATAATAATAGCTCCCCGGGATCGCATTTCCGGACTTCGTGCCCATGGAGACTTTTGATCAGCGTCGATTTTTGGATAATATCCCCGAGTATGGAAGATTTTAACCGAGGGCCGATTCCCATATGTTCCGTGCGGGGTCCTTTAAGGGCCTGAACAATTTCTTTCGTTATAAGAAATAAATATCGGTTCTTATTGAAAACCAACCAAGCTCAACTATCATTTACTGTATAGAGCTTTGTATGCTTTAATAACGAGAAATCATCGATAATATTTGTTTGGTTTGTAATCAAGACTAATCCAGACTGGAATAACCAACCATGCAATAAATTAATCACTAGTGTCTTTCTTAAATGGAGGAAGCATTGAACAAAACGCCAATGCGCAAGCGTCAATCTTCAGAAGTCGTCTTGCACATTTCGCGCAAGCGCACAAGAAATTCATGTAGTTCAATCTTCGCCCGTTTGAGGCGCTGACTAACCATAGTCGTTTTTTGTTCTACACTCAAGACGATAAGAAAGCAGTAATCCAGCTAGTGTAGAAATTAGTGACTCGCAGTGGATAAAAATACATTTTGATAACTAGTCAGTATGTTTGATTGAATTGTTTTTTTTTCTTTTAACAGATGACTATCGTATGTTGATGGGAGAAGAAGTTCCTTACAAGGAATTGGGTCATAAAAATCTTGCCGATCTTGTTAAGTCAAATCCGAAAGAATTCCGGACAAAGACAGGCCCTGCCGGCGAATTGTTAATAGACGCCGTTGCTGATGAGAAATCAGAACATATCATTAATTTGATATCGAGACAGAAAACGAAAGCAAAAAAACCTCCTAGAAAAGCGTAAGTTTAATTAATTTATGATTTTTTTCAAAGTTCCGGACTAAATTGCTAAAATACGGATCTTGGGTTGCAGAAAACTTTGTCAGAATATCTAGTTTTGACAATGACTGTAAATTTCCGTAAGAAAAACTTTGTAGAATTTAAATAGGGCCTGCTCTACGTTCTTGTTTTAAATATCATTTATAATAAAATAACTATTTTTGGAGTTGAAATAATTCCGTCGCCAAATCGGCTAGATTTTTTTTTGTGTAATTTCTACTTTTTTTTTAATTACGAAGACGCACAGCTACTAAGGTATTTGCGTCGATATAAGTCTATTATTTCTTTCCACTTTTAAATAACATTTATTCAACTCATGCCCGTTATTCATGTTTTATCATGCCTAAAAACCGAACCCTAAATAGCCATTTACCGACTGGTGACAATTACTTGTCATAACTCAATGAAAATTCCTACTAGCTCGGCCATTGTGGAGTAATGAAAATAAACGTAACTATTTTCTGAGTCGTAACGAAATAGTAGGTAACAACAACTCCCTGTTACCCATTGAGGCTAAAATTGAGAGGCCGAATGTTTTCGACATAGAGTTTATTCATAACCGGCTAACCTCAAACCAAAACATTGAATCGTGCTGTTTGGTGCTGTTAGTATTGACAGTTTTTTTTATAAAGAAATAAATAGATATTTACAACATCTCATTATAATTAAAACATGAATAACGCGCAATTGTTGAATAAAATTATGGGCGCAACTTGTAGGCTAAGTCATGACCTGTCAGCGCGATGTTTTCAGCACGAGTCGTAGGTGCCATGAATGACTTAGACTACTAGTTACGCCAATAACTATTTTGTACGCATTTTGATAAAAATTTAGCTTGAAAAGCGATATTTGGCAGTGCATATCAGTCGTTTGTTTGTTTTTTTTTTTTTCGAGTACAATCTAAATGTGCCACGTACCAAAGAATTTGATACCGGCAGCCGACTGTAATACAGATGTAATGTTTTAGTCGATTCGCGTCGTCACGAAGCGGCCCGTCGAATTACAGACAGCCGAGACAGTCGCACAATTGGAAACCGCAATCGACTCCGCCGAGCAAAGCTCCCAAACCGGCGCCTAAATCTAAACCGGGTCCGGTTCCGAGGCTTGCGACCAATTATGGCGAGACGAGTTACAACACGCTCGCGTCCGACAGATTGCGGAGGCCTTCGCTGAAACCGGTAAGACAGTGCTGACATCTATGTAGTTAATTTCGAACCGTTTTGGTACTAATGCCAGTGATCATTGCCACAGCCCCGTATTCAGGATTTTATTCGCAGAAAGTAGAGCGATTTCTTGTTTTTTGGGAATTAGCGCGAAAAGCTCGTGAAAATAATTAAAAACTTATGTACAGTAGAACCCCGATTATCCAAGGTAACATGGGGAACACTCTACTCGGATAACTGAAAACTCGGATAATCCGGATTTATTTTTTATTCATTAAAAAATAAACACAAATGTACTTTAAACGGTTTATAAACGTTTTTACCATGCAAATATTTTTATTAATAAATTATTTTATCGCCCCGACGATTTTAAACGGAAATATGTACCTACATTAGATACTATATTTTAGAAGATCGGTTAATACGGATATTGGGTCTTTAGTGGCTCGATTAATCCGGATCATAGACGCGCATACCTCGCATTAGATTGGCTCGGTTAATCCAGAGCTCAGATAATTGCGACTCGGATAATCGAGGTTCTACTGTATTTTTAACTTTACCTTCATCCTCACTTCTTAAGTCATAAGCCAATCAGAAAAAAAAACCTTTATTAATTTGAGGTTAAAAGTTGTCCAACGTATTTTTTCATTGGCTAAGCAGCGTAGGAGACATTTTCAGTGAGAAGTAAGGACTAAAAACTTGAAAATACAGGGTAAAGCAGTTTGTGTTGAAAATACATGAGTCTGACTAATTGAAAAAATTACTGACATTTAAAGTAAATTATTTGTTTACATGTCGTAAATGCCACCAACTGCAAGCTATGTAGGTCTGGTAAAAATTCATATTTGAATGTTGAATTCACAAAAGTGAAAATTTAGTTCCTACTTATTCTAAGATAACAGCTGCACAACAGGACATGGGCAGTGATAAATGCTTCGGAAAGATTATTGGGCGTGTTTTGGCCAAAGTAAGTACTTACTAAATCTAGTAAGTCACTCACTATACCTACTTACAAAATTTTCGGCCGGGACACAAAATAAGTAAGCATGGCTTAATATAAGACGCCATTTTGCTTATTATTGATGTAAACAAAACAGACAGGAACAGACCTGTCATTGCTCAGATACACAAGCACTCAAAATCTCAATATAAATTAATAATTGATAAATTTAGTACAGTAGAGACGCGATAATCCGGACTAATTAAAGCACAGCTGATCCGGATTATCAAAATGTCCGGATTACTGGATGTAATTTTAATTATCAAGAAAACAAACTAAAATGCTCATATTTTGCGGCTAACTGTTTATTTGAGGCTCCCTTTTTTAATTTGTCAAGAATTTAGTTTTTTACTTGCAGTGATAAAGTAACGTGTGATCGTTTACGCGGCGCCATAGTGCGTTCTCTATGTATTTCTATCTGAGTTTGACAATGACTACATACATACTAAAACCACCTAACTTCTCTCACTTCTCTGACAACAAATATGTATGTAACTGTTTGTAACACACCGCCGGCCAATAGTGTTGACGCAAATAGTGCCGGTACAGCTACTCGATAACTAAGTATCATGATCCGGATTACTGAAACTGGAAAAATCCGGACTACAATGTACATAACACTATCAAACGACTGTCCGAATTACCAAAGAATCCGGATTATGAAGGTTCGGATTAACGCGTCTCTACTGTACTATCAATTACAGTAGAGACGCGTTAATCCGAACCTTCATAATCCGGATTCTTTGGTAATTCGGACAGTCGTTTGATAGTGTTATGTACATTGTAGTCCGGATTTTTCCAGTTTCAGTAATCCGGATCATGATACTTAGTTATCGAGTAGCTGTACCGGCACTATTTGCGTCAACACTATTGGCCGGCGGTGTGTTACAAACAGTTACATACATATTTGTTGTCAGAGAAGTGAGAGAATTTAGGTGGTTTTAGTATGTATGTAGTCGTTGTCAAACTCAGATAGAAATACATAGAGAACGCACTATGGCGCCGCGTAAACGATCACACGTTACTTTATCACTGCAAGTAAAAAACGAAATTCTTGACAAATTAAAAAAGGGAGCCTCAAATAAACAGTTAGCCGCAAAATATGAGCATTTTAGTTTGTTTTTTTGATAATTAAAATTACATCCAGTAATCCGGACATTTTGATAATCCGGATCAGCTGTGTTTTAATTAGTCCGGATTATCGCGTCTCTACTGTATATTCAGTTTATGAGGTTATGTACACTGTACAGGATATAACGTAAACCGGTGTTTTGTGTTCAGTCAATAAATCTGTCCTGGCCGAAAAGCGCTATAGTCAGCTCGTAAGATTTTAATTTTTTTACTCTAACTGGCTTACTAAGTTTAGTAAGTACATCGGCCAAACACGCCCATTGTGAAGTCAAATCGTATGATAATAAAATAAACTATATGTTATTCATTTTTTTTTTTTTTTTTATAAACAATTGAATGTGCAAATATCGAGCATGTGGCGTTCGCAGATAATTCATTTTATCAATTCATTCATAATGATTGTGATAATTCTATAATTGTGTCAACTAATCTACTCACAGAAATGCGTTTGCTCTAATCTCGATTTTTAATCTTTGAAGATCTAAATAATAATTATTGTATGCATTCTCATCAGTTCATTTTCCTGATTCTTAGATGGCAGATAAATCGCTGTATGTACTTACTTAATGATTATTAAACTAACAACAGTCAGAAATTTATTGACATTTTTGTTTATGAAGTATTTGGTTAGGAAAATTTTCGTGGCTTTTTGGATCAAAGAAAGCTATACTTTTTTATAATTTTGCTATTCGGAACCCAAAGGAATGGTGAGACCTCTGATGAGAAATGCGCCGAACTGTCCTAAGGGGGGTTTTTGACAGGTAAACATTGATTTAGAAAAGCATGATGGAGGCTAGACCTAGCCTCCGTATCATGCTTTTCTAAATCAATGTTTACCTTATGCCTCTATAGTTTACCTGTCAAAAACCCCCCCTTAGGGCAGTTCGGCGCATTTCTCACCAGAGGTCTCACCATTCCTTTGGGTTCCGAATATTCTTACGTTTCGGCAAAATTATAAAAAAGTAATGTTTTCTTTGATCCAAAAAGCCACGAAAATTTTCCTAACCAAATATGGATGGATATTTTGCCATTTGACTACAAAACCCTAAAAAACGAGTGATGGGTTAATTTTAACTTAAGTACATGTTCATTATTAAGTCTTCAAAGAAATCAGTAGCATTTGTGTTCTAACCGATTGCCGATTGTTTTCTAACAACATTAATAACGTTGACCGTACGAAAGAAACAAAATAATTTTGTTTTTTGCACGTTTACGATTTTTTTTTCGGGTTGAAACTCATGCCATTAGTTATTTCTTTTAAATCCTGAAAAATAAATTTTAGTATTTCATGATAGCTATTAAGAATGCTTTTTTTACTGTGGACATTTAGTATTATGTAAAGTGGATCTCGAAAGTTAAAACTAGATTTTATTTTTAAACCCTGCTAAAATTAGACATTTGAACATAACCTCAAAATGAATGTAACCTAACCTTAACAAACAATGGCTCCACAAATTATAAATGTCGGAGTGAACATATTTTTAAAACAGACTAATCGCAGCCTCATAAAATACAAGTTGACTGCAGAATTATTAGTCTCGACTGACTATTTGCTAGCGTATTCTTCGAACTGTTGTCTAACACAAACTGACATTGTTTGTCAATCAGTGACATGTTTTTGTTTTGTGACTAAAATTTTTCCAAAGTTGATATATCGTGTGTTCCTGAGATCGCGCAATATATAGAGTCCACCAGTAGTTAAAACAAAATAGCGCTGGCTATTCGATAATTGTGTAATTTCATAGTTATTGCGATAAAGAAGAAAGGGTCAGTCCTTTTTTTCACCTTCGACTGAAGTTAAAAGAACTATAAATCAATAATGGCAAAGAAAAAGCATCTTTTGTTTTAGATAAATTGTTTATTCTGTCGTCATAACCTAAAAAGCGATATCTCCAAATTATTCTTGTAGCTTGTCAGATGCATTGGGCCGAACTCTACTTTTAATGTAGACTGTAAACAAAATAGCAAACGTAACCTCAATCATACAATTTTCTTGTAGAACAATGAAAGAAAATAGGGCGGTATACCAAGCGGCGCTGCGAGCGTCCTCTAATCTGCGCACATTACGAAATACAGTGCTCTGCGCAGAAACAAACGCTTGCGACTTGCGTCTGCGCAGAAACAAACGCTTGCGACTTGCGTCTGCGCAGAAACAAACGCTTGCGACTTGCGTCTGCGCAGAAACAAACGCTTGCGACTTGCGTCTGCGCAGAAACAAACGCTTGCGACTTGCGTCTGCGCAGAAACAAACGCTTGCGACTTGCGTCTGCGCAGAAACAAACGCTTGCGACTTGCGTCTGCGCAGAAACAAACGCTTGCGACTTGCGTCTGCGCAGAAACAAACGCTTGCGACTTGCGTCTGCGCAGAAACAAACGCTTGCGACTTGCGTCTGCGCAGAAACAAACGCTTGTGACTTGCGTCTGCGCAGAAACAAACGCTTGCGACTTGCGTCTGCGCAGAAACAAACGCTTGCGAGTTGCGTCTGCGCAGAAACAAACGCTTGCGACTTGCGTCTGCGCAGAAACAAACGCTTGCGACTTGCGCAGATTATGCGCCCGCAGCGTCGTTTGATATACTGCTGTATTTTATCTCGACTGAGAGCTTAGGACTTCGGTATCCTTCTCTCAAAACCCATTGTTATGGAACTGACCGTTAATTGCCATGTTTAATGACTTATTGCGTAGTCACAGGGACACATTTTATGGAACAGTGTTTTTGAAAACGTTAAATTCTTTTACAGCAGCCACAGAAGATACGCACAGAAACAAAATCCCCACCGATAGTACAGAATAACAATAACTGGACTGAACCCGAAAGACCAAAGAGTAGAAACATTAGTAGAAACAGTTCGGAGGATAGTTTCAGCACGGCATCGATAAAAACGAACTCGACGAACGATGAGGTAGAGAGTACGACTAGTTCACTGGAAAGCGCCAAACTTTCAGAATACAATGTCCATGACAATATCGCATCGCCGTGTTGCGAAATACCCCTTAGCCCTGTCGATAGAATTCCTAAAGATCTTCTTCGAGAAACACCGTTGTTTATTCCCCGACAAGAGATACTAGAACGATCGAAACAAATGCTGATCAATGTAAGTGGACTTGCGCCAGTTACGTTGCTGTTTCGTTATATAATACTTACAATGCACCACCTCCGTTATTCTTTTTTTGCGTTCTCGAATTAGCAGTTCGATGGGTTTTTTTTTAAGTTTGGGTACCGATCAGTGTTGTCAGATTCTTCGAATTTTCTCTGACAGTCTTGTAAAAAATTCACGGAAGTGATATCTCTAGATTGGGTGATAGTGAACAGAAAGTAAAATCCCTAGATTTAGTATTACTTGACAACACGAAAATCCCCAGATTTAAGTTGCTCGTTTTTTATTGCTTTGTTTTATACAGTATGTAAACACGTAAGGTGCACATAGGGAAATTAACATTGGGAATAAATGACTGGATCAGAGTGAGCCTTGAAATCTTGTTTTTCAATTTGACAGATAATATTCTTTTGCAAAATGAATGTGTATACTACCGGAGAAAATATTCAAATGATTACAACATAATCGGACTTTTTTTATTAATGGGACATTAAATTCCCAAAAATACTTAAATATGGTGCGAGATCAAATATCTCCGCCTATTCGTGTTGAACCTAAAGACATTGGGTCACTGACAACGCGCATACGTCATACCAGTCAGACAATTTTTGAATGAAATATTTCCAAACAGATGGAGTTGTTTTTTTGTTTTATTTTTGTACAAAAAAATTAAAATAATGATTTATAAGAGCTTTTTATTATTAAAAAAGCCAAGTAAAATAAAAATAAATCAAAATAAAATAGAAATCCTCAAGATTATCAATAGAAATAACAATTAATGCAGTCATGGCTAACTCTGATCCAAGTATTTTTTCCCAATGCTAATTTCCCTATGTGCACCTTATGCGTTTACATACTGTAGATAAGTCGTCATTGATAATTCGTATTATTAAAGCACAGTCGTGTCCCAGACCTTTCATTTCACTGTAAATATTTCGATCGACAGTTGTCGTTTCCGTTACATTAACAGTAAAAATTAACCTAACCTAACCTCGTGCTCGTTGCGTGTTTGTGCGCAGGTCCGTAAGCCCCGCGCACATACTGTAATTGTTACAAATCTGATCTCAATAAATTGCATTTAAGTTATGAGAGGGAGCTCCCCGTGAAATATACCCCAAGTGTATTATTATGTAGGTTTTTGTGATCAATCTGGCAACACTGGTTTTGGTTTGTTTTATCACATGCATGCATTTGTTTTCGTGTAAATATCGTTCACTAATTTAAACCCCGCCTCAATTCGTGTTAAACGTACATTTCGAGATAACATGTAACCTTAAAATACTTAATCAACACGTGTTTTTAATAAACGACTTGCACGCAAAATTTCATTCCGCTCCGATGCGTCGTTTCTGAGATAAGTCCGGACAGACAGACCGACGAAAATTGTAATAACAGTTGTTTATATGTTAATAACGATATATGTATTCATTTTGAAATCGCATACTAACTTTTGGTTATTTTAACGTTGCTGAGGGTTTGTTAAAAACGAACTATGGCCATAAAAAAAAAACGACATCCCGATTATTTCGGCTCAGTTCAAGTCTCCACAGTTTGTTTATTGTCTCTTTGGTTGTCGTTGGAAACTAATTTTGTTCTGTTGTTTTAATTTTATTGTAACAAATTAACATCAAACGGGCACTCCTTATAACATAATTGAGCGTGTTTTATTTTTTATAATACAAATTTTTAAAAGTAGTATTTGTTGATAAGCTCTGAACTTCCAAAGCGTTGTCGGCAATACAGAGCTCTTACGTCACAACTATTGATCAAGTTCTGACCCGATTGAACTTTGTTCTAGACACCCAGAACTGCTAGAACCAGGCAAAAATAATTCCGAAAAGTCCGAAAATTTGATCAAGAAACACGCAGTTGTGACATAAGAGCTCTGTATTACCGACAGACGCATTGAGAATTCAATACTCTTTAAAAATCAGCACATTAAAATTCTCTCGCCATTGTGATGGGTAACTATTGGTTAAAAAAACAATAAACAAATTTGTTTAACCAAAAGTTACCCCCCCGGGGCAGTTCTCGATGCCGAAAACGCCTTTATTTTCAGATATGTTTAAATGTTTCAGCTGTCAAAAAAATAATTTATTAAAAAATACTCGGAACAAAATTAAAATTCTTTCTAAAATATACAAAAATGCCTGTTTCAATAATATTCGGGATGTGCTGATTGTTGTGAACGCTCGGCAACCGAAATCATTAGCGTGGAAGTGCTAATTATTTTTAGGTTAGTTTCAGTAATTATTCGCGCGTCTTTACAACAGATATTAAAATTAATCGTAATTCGGGGATGAAGCCGTATGCATGCATGTGATAAAATAAAACTGAATCATATATCATCACCGTTTATGGAACCATGTTTTAAGGTTTTGACTTAAATATGATTTTGTCAAACCGTTCAAAACCGAACTGTATATATCGTTACGTTTAATCGTTCTGGGTGCACTTTGTTTGTACATAATATTTGAACGGAGAAGCACTGCTTTCTCATTAGCATGAAAACAGTTGATTAAAACAAAGTTTACCACGATTTTTGTTTTTAACAATGCGATCGATAAACTTGATTCGAAGCTTGTTATTTGCACGATGTTGATAGCAGTCTTTTTTTTTTAAGTGCATTTTATCCGTTGGGAAATAAATTCGAGAACAGGGTGATCACAAACTGAAGTCTAGAAAAGTCAGGGAATATTTAGTCAAGTTATAGAAATAATAGTTGTATATATGTGGGTAATTTCTGAAGTGTCTGTCGGCAATACAGAACACATCATGTACAACTTACTGCGTGTTTGTTGATCAAATTCTTGAACTGTTTGAACCTGGCTCTAGCTATTCCGAGTTCTAATCATAGATATATATATTTAATAGATTGCGGATACACTAGCGCCTCCTGTTTCTTTTAGAAGCCATTTAGTACGTGGGAAACGCCGTAAAAAGCGCGCGAGATTCAAAAATATTAATTATTTTATAATATAATTTTATTAAGAAAAACGACAAAACTCACAGTAAAAAGTGATATTTCGCTCCAAAACCTATTTTTATACTGAAACGTTTCAAAAATTACAAAATTGAGCATAAATATAATGTAAAAGCTTAGAACATTTTACATTGTCAATTTGGCATCAAGGTTGACAAGCATTGATGCCAATCTGACGATGTAAAATATTCTAAGTTTTTATATTATATTTATGCTCAGTTTTGTAATTTTTGAAACGTTTCAGTATAAAAATAGGTTTTGGAGCGAAATATCACTGTTTTACTGCGAGTTTTATTGTTTTTCCATTAACATCATATTATAAAATATTTAATCTTTTTGAATCCCGCGCACTTTTTACGGCGTTTTCCACTTACAAAATGGCTTCCATATGGCTTATAATTGGAACCATTCCGCACAATGCTCAAGGATAGGCATCCGCTATCTATTAATAAATATATCTATGGTTCTAATAGCTCTTAAGCAAGATCAGTAGATTACAAAGGTTGGCTCGTTCCGTTGGATGGTAATGGAGGAGATGAAGTCATCCGACGAACATCAAAATGATTGCGAGACAACGACTGTTGTTTATAAACTTTAATGGCAGTATTTAACAATGTCAAAAAATCAAAAGATATAATATCGGTGTTATTTACTATTAATTGAATTTTTAAGATAAGAGATTAATTGCAAAATCCTATGAGTGATATTTTTGATGTCATTATAAGTTGATAAAAATACAAACTAGGGATTGACCGATCAGTAATTGTTTGGTGTTCTACTTATTTTTACTAAGCATTAAGAAAATTGCATTATCGGGTTGATATATCGATATTGAAATACATATATCGATAATCGGCCAAAATGCCGATATGGTCGATAACCGATATTGGCGTCGGTCGATCCCTAATATGAACGGTCTGCCAGCTGACGTCATTCTCGCGCATACGCTGATTGGTCAGACGGAACAAGGCAACCTTTATAATCTTACAACCTTGCTTTTAAGTGCCTAGAACTTTTTTGCAGATATTTGTGATCGCCCTGTACGATAAAACTTGAAAATATGACCAAACCACTAGCACGGACGTTCGACATAATATGTTAAAAGCATGAATTTGTTTTTATTGCTTTTTAAAATATTAGCACATGAGCTTGCCATTTTCACAATATTATTAGAATTTGTACTATATGTAAATAATTCATTTTTTTAATGGAATATCTTCTTTTTTTTATCGTTAGAAACAATTGTTTTCCACGAATTCTTTGTTTCTACAATTGTAAATAATTCATTTTTTTTTTGTTTCAATGGAATCTCTTTTCCCTTCTTTTCTCTCATCCCGAGAAACAATTGCTTGATGTTGATAGCAACTGTTTTTTAATTATATTCCTTTCCGCGATCCTTTTAATGTTTGGCCTGAAAATTTGGTTGCTTTACTAATTTATTGTAATTATTTTAAATACATGCTTAATTTTTTTACGTTGCTAATTATAATTTTAAGGTAAGTAAAATATAAAGTTACGTTTATATTGGGGCTTATGACTCTTTTTATATTAAAGTAAGTCCCTGTAGTAGTTTTTTGTTTTATAAGAAAACCAAATGAAACAATACTACCGTCAGAAATAAAATATGCACTAATTTTTCTCTCAGAAAATCTTTAAAGATTTCAAACCACAGTCAGAGTTGAAAATTATGTTGTATAATTTTGTTACTGCTATTAAAAAAGATTTTTGGGGTTCCGTACCTTAACGACAGGATCTCTTTCTTGTCCGTGTGTCTCTCCGTGAAGACCCGTTTTCTCCGGAACGGCTAGACGTATCGAGTTGAAATTAATATCAAATATTAAAGTCTACGATCTCATAGTCGTGTAAAAAATTTAAACTTTCAACTCAATGCAGTAAAAAGATACGGTCTTTTAACTACAATATTAGTTTTACGTGTATCGTGTGAAAGTAGACGAAAGTGACGCCATCCTACGCGAAAATTGTAAACTATAATTAATTTTTATAACGGTACGGAACCCTCAGAGCGCTAGCTCCACTTTATTTTTAACTTTGAATATCTACCATAGAGATATTACGATAGAGTACGCTAGAGATCAGTGAAAGTGTCTGCAATTAAGAGAGAGAACAGTTCCTTATCTGATGCAAAACAATGCTGATTTGAGTAAACAAGTTTCTGGTTTTCTGCAGCATTATTTCTCTTAACTGAGGACACTTTCACTGAGTACGCGAGAGAGCAGTGAAAGTGTCTGCAATTAAGAAAGAGAACAGTTCCTTATCTCTATATGCAGGTAACTAATAATGCAAATCAATGCCGATTTGAGTAAACAAATTTCTGGCTTTTTGCAGCGTTCTCTCTCTTAACTGAGGACACTTTCACTTTAGAGTACGCGAAAGAGCAGTGAAAGCGTCTGTAATTAAGAGAGAGAACAGTTACTTATGTCTATGGTAACTAATGATGCAGAAGAATGCCGATTTGAGTAAACAAGTTTCTGGTTTTCTGCAGCGTTCTCTCTCTTAACTGAGGACACTTTCACTTTAGAGTACGCGAGATAGCAGTGAAAGCGTCTGTAATTAAGAGAGAGAACAGTTACTTATGTCTATGGTAACTAATGTTGCAAAACAATGCTGATTTGAGTAAAAAATCTGGTTTTCTGCAGCGTTCTCTCTCTTAACTGAGGACACTTTCGCTTATGGCAAGCATACGCGCTAGCGTACTCTAGTTACTTATGTCTCTATGATATCTACTGAATATCTAAACAGCTTTTTCTTTTTAAAGAAATAACTTAAATATAAGGTTTGTTCCAAGCAGCCGCGAACGGTAACAGAACCGTACACAGTCTTGTCACTGCGCAAGACTATCTTGCGCAGTTGTCACTGCGCAAGATGAGTTAGTGCGCAGGACAGTCTTGCGCAGTGACAAAAGACTGTGTACGGTTCAGTTACCGTTCGTGGCTGCTTGGAACAAACCTATAGTCAAATCTTTGATTAACGTCTGAATAGAACTCTTCAAGTAAATAAAATTGTCGACCAATTTTTCTCAGACCGAACGATATATTGACAAAAAATGATAAAAATACAAATCAATATAACACAAGATGACGTTTCGATCCGGATTTGGATCTTCTTCAGAAATATCTAAAAAATATAAAAAATAATTAATATTAAGTTATTTATTAACTAATCGATTGTGTTATATTGATTTGTAATTTTATCATTTTTGACGTGATAACGTCTTATAAATTGATGAATCACCAATATTATAAATTGATAAAACACCGGCTGCATGTTCGAAAAAGTGTAACGTAACGTTCCTAACGTTCCGCCTGACCCTGTGCGTGCTTTTTGCTAATTTCTCGCTCAATTTAAATCAGATCGGTTTGAAACCAGTCTTAAACGAAAGAGGAGAACATTTTACATAGATTTCGTATAACAGAATTTGCCTAAACAGTTTTTTTATACAAATTTATATAGAAAAATATTTTATACAAATTTATATAGAAAAATAGCTGTATAAATGCAATGTTGTGTAATGCATGGCGCGACGCGGTCGGTTGTCTTTGTTTGCCGTACATGGAAATTAGAAGCAAACGTATGTCTTGTCTTAACATGAAAACAGCTGCATTTCTAATGTTTAATTCAATTTTTTGACATTAGTATATTGTGAAATGCAACGCCTTCTAAGTTAAGTATTGGAATAACTAATTATTATTAGAACATAATACTTTGTAAGTTGCAAACGTCACTTTTGACATTTCTTATCATTCCGACACCAAGGATAAGCGGATTGAAACCAAATTTTGGGAGGTTTAGGTTATGTATTACGGAATACGTTATCACGTAAAACTATCGTCCGTAAACCGACTTTACAGACAACCATTTTTTTGTCAATATATCGTTCGGTCTGAGAAAAATTGGTCGACAATTTTATTTACTTGAACAAACCTATAGTGTTCGGATGCTCCGTTCAAACTGGTTTTCTCGAGCCGTTTACAAAAACCAAAGCAATTTGATTGGCATGCGAATAAGCACTCTAATATCGTTATATGTAAGTTCTTAATAATTTTGCAGGCTAACAAAAATGTCGACATGAAAAACAACAACAACAACAATACAGGTAAAGTTTTAAAGCCCTGGTCGGGAATAGTGCAGCCGCGAAGCGATGCCGCGTCCTTGGAAGACGTGTCGTCGTCGGAAGCTAGCGGCAGCACTGTATCGACGTTGCTGCAATCCATGTCGCCGATAATGTTGACGCCGACGAAAGTCGTGTCGCAGTCGTTGCCGCCGCGCGGACGGGGCAGACTGTTGCGCAGCAGTACGACTACGCCTCCGCTTTTTAGTTTCCCGAGCATCGAGACAATATCGAGACCGTCGAGCACGCCGTCGCCGCCGGCCCCGGTAAGATTTAGTTTTTGTTATTTGGCGTGATACTAGTCCTTCGAAACGTAATTATATTGACGGGGAAAATATCGCGAGTAGAGCTGTAACAAACCGTATGTATTCGTTACGGAGTAACGGGTACATCGTCTGACTCGAAGTAACGACTCGTTACTTACAAATTCATTTCGTTACTCGCATGTTTCGTATCCATGTCAGTTCGACTCGTTTGATACGGTTATACGAACACAATGTGTTATACTTATAAGTATTCATAAAGTACGAAGTCATGACTCATGTCGTATCACGTTTGCGACGCGCTTTGGTGCGAAGCTACATGCTTATTGCTTGATGCTGTTAAGTACACTATTGTATGTCGTATGAAAAGTACCGAGTAACGTAACGATACGAAAGTAACGGGTACTGGTTCTTTAAGTAACGAATACATACGGGTACACAATTTCTCGTTACTTTTACAGCTCTAATCGCGAGTGCTATCGTAAAATATGCCAGAATCATCGATCCAACCTGTAGTGATAAGATTATAGTACGCGCCACGAATCTAAAAGGTTCGGAAGCTAGTCACAAACAGCGTCGCCAAGGCACATTTTAGAGCCGTAGAACGTGCGCTCATCGGTGATTGGCCGTGATCGCTCGTTGCCATTGTCAATTGTCGCTTTCCTGCTTTAAAGTACAGTCGAGTACGCTATTGTCTAGTTGTTATTGCTATGTTAGTATCGTTGAGTTACGAGTTTGAATAACATGAAACATTTAAAATGTCTGACATCTCGAATATGGTCGGTGTCAGACATTTTAAATGGTTCATGTTATTTGTCAGAGTACATTATTTTAGCGTTTTGGTTCAAGTTTTTAAGCTATCCAATTAAAAAAACAAACAATATCTATAAATTTTTACAACGACATCTTTCGGAAAGTTTAGAGGGAAAACGCCCCAAAATCTAGAAAAGTCATAGAGGAAATAGGTGTCAGACTAGGCCTAATGAAGCCATATACAAAGTTTGGGGAGAGTATGTATCAATAAAATTTTGGCCGACGGGCTACTCTGACTAAAAATAGCTGTGCCAGGAAATTGAATGGCAACCAAATCAATTTTTCTTTATTAATTAGTACATTATATTATTATCAAAATTCAAATTTCATTATAAAACTCGACAGATGAAGATCGAACCAAATCGGGATCTTGCACTATATAGCTCGCAATGCCTTATTATAAGAGACACTTCGCATAGGATAGTTCACTGAAATGCTGAGTAGATGGCGCATGATCGAAAGGAAATCTCAGTAGGCGCCCGACTCTTGAAATGTTAATGCGGGCAGAATACTAAAGAAATGGGCATTAATATTCATAGTGATTATTTCTCTTTTCAGGAAAATAACTGTGTATTTGAAGATGCCCTGTGTCCGTCTGAAGCATCTCTTCAGAAATTATTAGTCAATTTAAGCATTTGTGATAAACCCGAAGTGAAGATTATCAATAGGAAGCCAAGCCACGAATCGCCTGTCTATTTCGCTCAAGTGAAGGTATGTAAATTTGTCTTACAAGGTGATCCGGAGCTGAAGTTTTGCCGATCACAATCATAATTTTTGTGGGTGAAAGCTTAAGGCCGCTGCACACGAGGCTAGAAACAGGAGTTCTGCTAGCCGGTAGGCTGGGTACGAAGCTACAAATGACGTCACTGCGGGCTGGCCTGCTAGCTCACAAGATAGGTTTTAAAATTAGAACAAGGGCTATTTTCCCTGCGAGATTTGCTGCTAGGTATGAGCAAGAACCAATCAAAAAGCAGTATCTTGTCACGTGGGCGACTTGAACAAACACCCACAAACCAACATGGTGTCGCATTCTGACAACAGACACGTTTTGCTCTGTGTTTATATTCGAACTGTCACTGCGCGCGCACCAGATCTATCCACAAATCAAGCTTGAAAAATAGTCTCGTGTGAAGCGAGCACTTAACAGCAATTAAGGAAACCAGCGCTGGAAAACTAGTAGGCAAATCTAGCAAGGAATCTAGCAGCGTTTCTAGATCGGTGAGACTCGAAATACAACCGCGGTACTGGTATAAAGAAATTCGTTAACTCGATAACAGATGGCTGTAAAAAGTAAAATGAAAAGACGTTTAGTCGTGCCGTTGAGGAGGAGACCGCATTCCAAGCTCGATGTTGAGAGAGAAAGTACTGCGGTATAACAGATGGCGTTGCGAGCGTCCTCGAACCTGCGCACAGTATTTCTGCGCAGAAACACGCACGTGACATGCGCAGATTGCCCTGAATCTTCTTCCACGCTCGTTCAAGTATATTCGCAGCGCCCCCTTATTTTCTCTCTACTTAGAACTTGGATTTCGATCTCATCCTCTCTAATCTCATTACCTATACCAACATTTTGAGATGGAAGATCCAAAAGTTACAATTTACAAAATTTCCCCTCATTTTTTTTCGCGAGATAAAGCGAAAATAAAAACTGTTTAAACCGACCCCTTGGTTCTAGTGTTTCTCTTGTCGTTTTGGGGACGAAGATATATTATTTCGTCACTCGTTTGTTTCAGGTTGGCACCGAAATTAGCGTATCCACATTCCCGACCGAATACAAAAGTCGCGAAGCGGCTCGCGAGGCAGCGTTCAGCGCCGCGTGTTCAGCAGTGTTGAATCGATATGCCGGATTCGAACGACTACCTGTCTCTCGTGCTTCCGATATCAAGCAGCGCGTAATCCCGCTTTTGGCCGAGCATCCGACGGGCGTGTGGGCCGACATGGTCAAACGACAGTACACCGAGTTGCATAAAGAAAGACTACCCGATGATTGGTTGGACGTTGTACGACAGAGCGGGGTAGCGATCGAGTACGCTGCCAACGATAAATGTATCTTGATGTTGCAAACGAACGTAAGTTTTTTGTTTTATTAGTCGGTCGAATGGCGGCACCAAAATTTCTCGACGTTTCACGGCCTCCTGAACGATTCGGCAGCATTTTTCTAAAAGCGATATTCGTTTTAGGTTAACGAAAACGGCCAGTTTCCATATACAGTTCCGGATCCGATTATGCCGGAAAAAGGTCCGTATTACAGTGTTGTTATCACGTGGGCAATAAACACGAACGAAGTTTGGTTCAGAATTATTGGCGACGCTGTATCAGTAAGTACGCTTTTTGTTTTTTTGTTTTTTGACGTGATAACGTCTTATAAATTGATGAATCACCAATCTTATAAATTGATGAAACACCGGCTGCATGCACGAAAAAGTGTAACGTTCGTAACGTTCCGCCTGACCCTGTGCGTTCTTTTCTCGAAAACGGCCCTAACGATTTGGATGAAATTTACTGAAAAGGGATTTTGGGGGGCAAAAAATCGTTTTAACTAGGTCTCATCTTTCGAAAAAATCGTTTTCATACAAATTTTATCATTATAAAAATCAATTTTTTGACGTATGAAAATACTTTAATATTGTAAGTAGGTTTTGGAATTTTATATAAACAGTGAAACAATTGTTTTCAAAATATTATGACAATTAATCTTTGAGACTTAAAATAAATACGAAAGAAAGAAAGTTAAAAAAAACAATTATTATTAAATAGGTGGTGAGTATTTTAATACATAAAATTAACCTAAATTTGAAGCGCGAAAGATGCAATATCATAGATTCGAATTATTATAATTATTATATGTAGAATTTAGGTTATGTATTACGGAATACGTTATCACGTAAAACTATCGTCCGTAAACCGACTTTACAGACAACCAATTTTTTAAGTAATATTCAGGATTGCTGCCTCTTCGGGTCTCCGGTATTATTTTGTATTATTAATGTATGAAATGTTAAAAATATTCCATATATTTAAAAATTGGAGACTTATTATTTCACACACACTCAAAAGCGTGTTTTTTATGCTTTCAGGAACAATATAGAGCAATGACTGAAGATATGGAGGTGCATTATAAACTTTATACTGTCCCGGCGGCACAGGTATGTACTGTAGGATTTTTAAAAGAAGACCGGTCTATGGAATGTAGCCCTTATGACCTTATTGCAGAAGAGCGCAAATGTATTTTATATTAGTAAAAGCTAATGATCCTGGAACCGCTTCTATGCAATAAGGGAGTCCAGTCGACCAATCGTATTACAATTGTGGTATCGCGATAATTGTACTCTTGCCATGGTCGTACGACTATACAGCGACACTTGCTAACTACAAAAAAATCATATACCAGACAGTACATAGGCGTGCGTCCACGGACTACGTTGAGGGTTGTTGTCTGAATATCATCAAAATGGAAAGTAAAAAGGGAAAAACAGTTAGAAGTGGCGCTAGGGAGGTCATAGCGAATGTAATTAAAATGTGCGAGTTAGAGGCTCAAAATAATGCCTTAAAATTTAAAGCTATACATTGTTTGCATGCCTTGCTATGCGCCGCCTATGAATTCCGATAATTTGGGAACACATCAACGACTTCTTGCCCTTTCCCCACCGGTCTTCTTTCGCCGATCGCACAGTAACCCTTTAACTAGTACAGTGAAATCTCGATTCTATGTGACTTATCATGACGTCTTTGAATATTAATAATTAACATATTTATCATAATCCATTAATGTATTCGCTTACAATTTTTATTTTTTTAAACAACGCGTAGAATAATTTATCGCGATTCAAATGAATTCTTAAATAATGGGAAAGTCAATATTAAATTGCAATATTTTTATTAGCAAAATGTGCCGGAGATGAATTTTATTCATACTAGCGTGACCTGTGCGAATTATTCGCACTAAATAAGTATAATAATTATCACTTTACAAAATTATTTTTTAAATATGATTCAATTCGTTTCTAATTTTGCACACTACTTATAAAGTTCTTCTTTTTGTTGAAAAAGAAATATTTTACTGAAATTGTCATATAGAGGCGCAAGTAGCAAAAGCGTTGTTCCGCGTTGCCCGTCAGATGGCAGTATGCAGTATTTACAATATGATGGTCAGATGACAGATCGAAGTGTTAACGTTACGCCGTCAGATGGCAGACGTTGTTCAGAGTTTAATTAATTTACAAAAACAATAGCAATAATAAATTTTTTAGTTGTCGATGTCAGTAGAGCAAGCAATTATCTGTAAAATGATATATAATTTATGTGGAGAAATTGTGTGGTTTTTTCTAAAAAGGGAGGCAAACATCTTAAACCTTAGCGTATTAATATACATATATGATAAAGTAATAAGTCACGAGGGCAGCCGATAAACAATCGTTCCGGCATGCGGCTGGCGCGATCGAGCTCTTAAATAAAGACGAACCCTCACGAATTAGAAAAGAACAGAGTTTTTGGTTCGTTTCGTCGATCCGTTTTCCCGTGACATTTATTGTTCGATCGATTTAATTTCAGATCCACGTCGGACAGTGCTACGCCGTAAATGAAAACGACACTTACATGCGAGTAAGAGTGCTAGAGCTTTACGAAACGGAAGCGCTATGCATATTTCTCGATCACGGACACATTCTCCAGTTGCCCCTCGACGTGCTACTCCCTCTTCCGAACGAGTTTCAGTCGCTGCCTGCACAGGTATTTCAAATCTATACTGATAATATTATAGAGAGTAGTGATGTGTCGCTCTTGAGCGAGTCTTTCATAATGAACGACTCCTTTCTCGGAGCGGAGCGAGTCACTCTTTTTTGTGTGAATGACTCGCTCCGAGCGCCATTGCTCTGTGCTGAACTGTTCTGTACTGTTGCATTCGCACATTTACAGAGCGCACACAGCACAGGCCACAGAGGCACTAGTGAATTTTGCACGTACGGAGTTATCTTTGCTGAGTCATTTAATGTTGAATGACACACTGTAAGTGTATGAGCTGTTCTGTACTGTTGCATTCGCACATTTACAGAGCGCACACAGCACAGGCCACAGAGGCACTAGTGAATTTTGCACGTACGGAGTTATCTTTGCTGAGTCATTTAATGTTGAATGACACACTGTAAGTGTATGAGCTGTTCTGTACTATTGCATTCGCACATTTACAGAGCGCACACAGCACAGGCCACAGAGGCACTAGTGAATTTTGCACGTACGGAGTTATCTTTGCTGAGTCATTTAATGTTGAATGACACACTGTAAGTGTATGAGCTGTTCTGTACTGTTGCATTCGCACATTTACAGAGCGCACACAGCACAGAGGCACTAGTGAATTTTGCACGTACGGAGTTATCTTTGCTGAGTCATTTAATGTTGAATGACACACTGTAAGTGCAATAGTACTAAGCTTACACTGACTTAAATCATTCACATTGACGTCGTTGACAAAGATATATAACAATAAACATTATTTTTGTTAAGCTTTTGTTATACTTTATAGTTTATCTGAAATTCGAATAATATAAGATCAGAATCATATTAAAATGAGCTCAGAGCTGAGTGTGTATTGTGGTGTGCAATGCTTCGTGACTCCTGAGCTGCATGATGACAGTTCATACGTCTGCAGGCACTCTTGTGCAGTGCGTACTGTCTAGCGTCTCCCTCTGAGCGACTCTTTTTAGTGAGCGGAGCGCACGGAGCCAGCTCCCAATAAAGAGTCATGTGGGGACACATTACTAACAGAGAGGCAGAGTTTTGAAAGTTAGAATGTAGGAGGCTATCTCCTAAACTACTAATCTGAATAAAAGTGATTTTCCCGGAGACCGATTTTGCAACTTAAGTCGATGAAAAACGATATAATACGCGCCAAGGATCTAAGAGGTTCGGAAGTTAGTCACAAACAGCGTCGCAAAGACACATTTTAGAGCCGTTGAGACTCCCACCACCTCCCAGCTACCTGCGCGGAACGTGCGCTCGTCGATGATTGGCCGTGATCGCTCGTTGCCTTTGTCACTTGTCGCTTTCCTGCTTTAAAGTACAGTCGAGTACGCTATTGTCAAGTTGTTATTGTTATTTTAGTTTTGTTGAGTTGCGAGTTTGTAGTTTTTCAACAAACTGTACAAGCGCAAGCCCGCATTCGCATCTAACTTCCGAGCCTTTTAGATTCGTGGCGCGTATTATACAAATTCAGGCGAGGCCGGGCCGGGTTGCTAGTAATTCGTGTGGCGCTTTTTAGGACTCCGTACTTCTAAAAGAGAAAAACGGAATTCTCGTTTGTCTGTCCGTCCATCCGTGTAGCTCCGTGTAGCTCTGAAAAGATCAAGCAGAAATTTATCACAGTTATGAAGGATTAAGGAGCAAAATTTGACAACTCAAAAAAAATGTGCGGTATCATTTGAAAGGGTTTTCCTTAAGGATCACAAACTTTTTTTTTTTCAGAATTTTGTTAGGTAGTATTTGAGGCTTGCAGCTAAATTTTTAATAATAATTGTTCTGTTTGTTATTTTCAGGCGGTTAGGTGTCACTTAGCTGGAATGCAGGATCTAGCCGACAATGAAGCAGTCATAACACATTTAGAGAATTTAATAGGTCGTCATTTGTTTGTGCAAATACACGAAGAAGCGTCAGGTAACTGTGAGTTTTTCTTTTTTTTTGTGTTATTATTGTTACAACTCTGGTATCTTCGATACTTTTTATTAAAAGTACAGTAGAACACGTGTATTTTCAATCTGTCAGGACTAATCGACTCATGTATTTTCAACTTCTCTTTCATCCCCACTTCGTGGCGTTCGTATATCCATCAGAATACTTTTTACATTTTTGACTTTATTTGTTCCGTTGGCTAAACAGCATAAGTAGGCAGTGGGGACTAAAAACTTGAAAATACGGGTTTAAAATCAATTGAAGATAGATGGTGTTGAAAATACATGAGTCCTACGATGACTGTATCCAAAAATGAAGACACTTTTCAGAAACACCTCTTATCTAACATACTTTTTTACCCGACTATGACAGTCAAAATGTAAGGTTATGATTTTAGTAGTTTGTTATGCATGTATGTGTGTGGGTATAGATGTTTCCTTCTAGAGGCCAAATTAGTGAACCGATTTTGATAAACGCGATGCCGTTGAATTTGTCTCAATGGCAAGAGTGTCATGGGTTATAAAACAAATCCAATATGGCGCCCATTACCCGCCATATTGTCTCGGATGATATTAAAATTGCAGTGATCTGAAACTTTGTACTGTTTTGATGTTTTTTTTTTAATTGTTTTATTAAACAATTGACAGTTTATAGTTTTAAAAGTGTCTTTAGTTTTTAAATGTAACTTAGAGTTTCGCCGATGTGGATTGTGAAGGTGAAAATAAAAAAGTCTCCTTCTAGAAGCCAAATTAGTGAACCGATTTTGATAAACGCGATGCTGTTGAGTTTGTCTCAATGTCAAGAGTGCCATGGGTTATAAAACAAATCCAATATGGCGCCCATTACCCGCCATATTGTCTCGGATGATATTAAAATTGCAGTGATCTGAAGCTTTGTGCTGTTTTGATGCTTTTTTTAATTGTTTTATAAACAATTGACAGTTTAGTTAGTTTTTAAATGTAACTTAGAGTTTCGCCGATGTAGATTGTGACTGAAAATAAAAAAGTCTTTAACATGTTTGTTTTCAGATTTGGAAGACGATTCGTTACCGGTAGTTCTGTTTGACACGACGGGTCCAACCGATATTGTATTGAACGAATATATAATCAAAAAAGTTATCGAAAGCTATCCCACTCCCCAATTGCAGTCGGTATGTGATACGCATAACATTTTTTTATCACAATTGTTTCGAATACGGTAGTAGGCTAACATAACCTTAAATATTAATTTTAGGATAACAGCGTACGTGAAATGACGGTGGTACACGTCGATCCGATGGGCTACATTTATTTGCAGCCTACCGGAGAACACTCCGAAGGCTTGTCGGTGTTTTTAGAACTGATGCAACGATTGTCTCAAAATCTGTTGAAGACAGAAAACGATTACATCACGAGCACGAGGAATATAGACTCTACTAAGATATTTATAGCGAAGTATGAAGACGGCAACTGGTACAGGTACACGAATCTATATTTTTTTGTTTTAATGCCATAAGTAATTCGCACTTGTGTTTTTTAGGGTTCCGTTCCTCCGAACGGAACCTTAGGATCACTCAATCTTTTTGGTTTCCGGGCTTGTATGCCGTGACACTTTGCCAGCTACCACATCGCCTTTGATAATGTTGAAACGTCAGGTAGTAATACCAATGGACCACGGCATACAAATCCGGAAACCAAGAAGATTTGGATCAACACCGGCCGTGAAAGCCACTTAGGTTCACTTAGTTTCTCGACTTTATGTCATAGCAGACGCCATTCGCACCATTACTATTTTTTTTTACCACACTTCCCGTTATTTTCTGCAATTTTTAAACTTCAACTTAATTAATAGCAACGGGCGAATGAAGGAATTTTTAGGAAATTAGGATAAGGTAGGCAAATTTTGAGCATAGAAATTTGACGGGTAATCGGCCATGACCTTGAATAAGGAACCATCTTGATATTTATCTGGAATTGTTGAGGGAAACCATGGAAAACCTCAACAAGATGGCCGGTACAGGAATTACCGTTTCTCGGCGAGCGGTAGTGGGAAATACTCCCAGCCACATCTGCCCCTGTCGGGATTCGAACCCGGTACCTCCCGAATGCGAGTCTAGTGCTCTCACCGCTACGCCACCCCGCTCGGTGGAATGTAGTTTGTATTCAAATGTTTTATGAGAACACTCAGGAACCCGAGCTCATACCAGTCGATTTGTGTTTGTTGGCTGCCAGATTTTCTAATACACACAGAGACACTCCGCTGTTGAGCGTCTATAATCTACAATCTATCATATAACTTGTTATAGTACGCGCCACGGACCTAAAAGGTTCGGAAGTTAGTCACAAACAGCGTCGCAAAGGCACATTTTAGAGCCGTTGTGACTCCCACCAGCTACCTGCACGGAACGTGCGCTCGTCAGTGATTGGCCTTTGTCACTATCCTGTTTTAAATTACAGTCGAATACGCTATTGTCAAGTTGTTATTGCTATTTTAGTTTTGTTGAGTTGCGAGTTTGTAGTCTTTCAACAGACTGTACAAGCGCCAGCCTGCGTTCGCATCTAACTTCCGAGCCTTTTAGATTCGTGGCGCGTACTGTACATAGCGGAATTAGTTCAGTACTAGAGCGGTTTTGTTTTGTTATTTTTGGCAGATGCGCAGTGAAAGAAAAGTCGTTGGTCGACAACACCGTAACGGTATTCTTTATCGATTATGGCAACACGATGATTATCGATTTGAGCAAGAGTAAGAAGAACTTGCTCGTCTTAGAAACACTGTCAAATGTTTTGCAACATTTCGCACCCCAGTGCGTCAAGGTACACGAATCACTTTTTTATAATGGATATTCCGTCGGTGATACCGTCGTTATAAAAAGCTTGAAATCTATGCGCATCGATCTTTAAAATCATTTGTCGGTTATTGCTGATCGAATGTATCTGTTACAAAATTTCAATTGAATTTTCATTACATTTAAAAAGAATGTATTAAAAATACTAAGGCCAGATAAGCTTAACGGTTGGTGATCTTAAGATATTACAAACTTCCGGCGTTTTGAAAATATGAACTGGTACTGTGTTCCGATAACCTTGACAGATGGTGGCTTTTAAATAAAGAAACACCGGTTTTTGTTTTGCCTGTTGTGTAACTGAACGAGCACCATTTGTCACCATAACCGTAAAAACTTTTTATTAAGATATGTTCGATTAGCGATATTATAAAATAATTTTTCTGTTTTAACAAAGTTTCAGTGAGTTTAAATAAGTATTGAAATTACTTACATTTGTAATAATTTATTGTTACAAAATAATATTCGGAATTGCTCGCTTTGTTTTTTTACTCCTCGTCTTAAATAAACAAAAAATAACTATCTTATGAAACTCATTGGATCGGCTACTGATCAAAGACAAGAGCAGGACCAAAACGATTGAAATTTTTAAAAAAGTTGTAACCTCAAAACTCATTTTAAAAATGACGTATGACAAGCGTTTTTCAAATGTTTCACGATTAATTTTTTTTGTTACCAATGTTGAATTTTAAACTCGCTGATCCGATTGCCGTTATCTATAATTTGGCATGTATTGTATATAAAAGTAGTTTTGTTTTCTCACTTTCATTTGTTCTATTGTGCTAAACAAAAACAAAAGACTGATCCCTAGTCGTTAATTATTTCATTTGTTTTCTTGACTATTTACTGCTTATACCAAGTATTCTAGTAGTCGTAGCGCTGATTGTATGGGGACTCCAAAGTATTTCACTCCAAAATCCTTGCTCGTAAATAATGCTGTGAACAAAAATCAGACCGGTTTCATTTTTATCGGAACTCTGACTACTTGATCGTAATAATAATCATAATTCTAAAAAAAGGGTGTTGGACTTCCTCTTGAAGATCTCATCAAAATTATGGGAGGCACACGCGCAGTCTAAAAAATAGATTGTGCGCATGCGACTCCCTCCATTTTGATAGAAATCTTCAAAACAAACCAAACATTTACATACAGACCTGGACATCAACATCTGTATCATAACAATGCATTAAAAGTGGCCATCAAAATAGAAAGAGAGATAGGGAATCTGACGACTAACTTCTATCTCTCTCTAGACTTCTGCTTGTGATGCGCCTATGTAGAAAGAGATAAAAACCGGCCGTCACACGCTCCGTCTTTCTCGCTCTTGTCGACCACTTTTCGATGCAATGTCCACCAGTTCACACACCTGTCGAGTCAAAATTTTGTTGATTGCAAAAAAGCTTATTAGTTTCCGAGAGATTGCTTAACTAGAATGTTCACCAATTTTATGTCACCTGTAGTAAATTCAATTGTTTTGTTTTTGTTTATAAGCTCTTAATGATTTAGTCATTTTAGTGCAAAGTATGTTTGGACTGTTATCTTTATTAAATTGGTTATTGTTTTGTTTTCGATTTCCTTCTTTATAAGCTTAAAAGACTATGATGCAACAATGGCGGATAGATACAAAGGAGACTGATCTCTGTAGACAGCATATTCCGAAAATCGAATATGTTTAGGATTCATAGAAGTTTTACGCGCGGCGCTGTTAAGCTATAGGACCCGAGTTTTGAGGCCTCATTCTCAATGATTCTAAAAATCAGTGCATGGCAGCGTGCTAATTTGTCAATTAACCTATTCGATTATATAATTCTATTTTGCAAAACAAAAGCAATATTTTCCTCACTTTTTGGACAACAGCGAATGCATAGAGATTAGTGTCTTTCCTCTCTTTCTATCCTCTATCCATTGCATGAAAACATTTTCCTAAAATTTAATGTAAGACTTATTAACCGATAAACCAAAGATTGTATTTTTCTATAAGTAGTTTTAAGGTTATGTGATTTTCAATATTAAGTATTAAAGCTATCAAGTATTAAGACTGTTCATATTAGCTGTATTTTGACGATGAAACTAAACAAACGAAACGCGTTTTAGCGTTACGGGTTTTTTTTTGTCAGTGTCACAAATAACAAGTTTTCAATTTTGTTGTTAATCTGTCTATCTAGTGAATACTTTTAGAAACTGCGTGGATTCCTATCCAAAACTGCAACACTATTAAAACTAATTTAATGTTGTGATATAAAGTCGGCGCTAACAATCGAATTTCATCACTCGATTGTGCTGCCACCTTGCGACTAATTTCGGAAACTTAACTCGCGTACCATAACCTTAAATGTCGTTTTAAAAAAATGTCAAACAGTAGTTGTTTGAAAGTGTTTCATCGCCAAAAGTCAATCATACTCATGTTATCAACTTATAGCATTAGGAATTGTATCACAATGAATCTAAATAGGTTAAAATGTTTTAAACGTGTTTAAAACTTCTACGCAGTAAAAGACTGTGACAATCAGTACCCATATTTTTGTAAGCATTTTAGTAACTTGTAATATAATTTTTGACCCACTTTCATATATCGAATCTACTTAAAACTTTGCACACATTCGTAGCTCCGATAACGGTACAATATTTTATATAGCCACTTCCTTCGTCATCTTCCGTAATTATGCCGTGTCTTCAGTCAGGTAAAAGTTTCGATAAGGTGTAACAATTCCAAAACAATTGAACTCTTTGTTACAGTAACTAACTGATTTTGTTTCATGACTGACAAAGACAGTAAGATAAGTTTGTTTAAAAAAAAATATTTTTGATTCATTGTGACGGCATTATATTATTGTGATATTATAGACTGAAAAAAGTGTACTTACCTTTGTTTATTCATAAGCTAAAATCATATGTCAATTGTTTTCTTTATATCAGAATACTGTGTGGTTATGGTTTAATTTTTAGGTTAATGAAATTATATTGTTCTTTTCTACGATCGCAACATGAAAAAATTGCATTTGTTAAATTGATAACAAGCAGCTGTTAATTGATACACTTTGTATATGATTCGTTTGAAAATGGCAACCGTTATACACTTATTTGAAGCTGGGGCGGGTCGGGCTCCCGTTTTTGTTATTTCTAGCGTGGAGTACTGTTGAGTACACCAGTGCCCTCTAATTTCAACGCCTGTTTTTTTTTTTTTTTTGACGTGATAACGTCTTATAAATTGATGAAACACCAGCTGCACGCACGAAAAAGTGTAACGTTCCGCCTGACCCTGTGCGTGCAAGCGAGAGCGCAGTATGCTTCGGCCCAAGTTTGACAGCTACTAAAATTTAGGTTATGTATTACGGAATACGTTATCACGTAAAACTATCGTCCGTAAACCGACTTTACAGACAACCAATTTTTTTTTCAGAGTTTTAAAAATACCATAACTGTCTTGACCCCTTAGTCGTCTTTTGTTACATTATAAAACTTGCAGTATCTTCAACCATTTTGATTAATTATTAGAATTGCAACCGAATATTCGACGTATATATAGGCTCGACTTTAGCGCTAATGGAGCAACTAATGGAAAGAAAAAAATGTAGCTGGGGCGTATCTCCCTGAGTAGCGACAAGTTCTGGTTTACTATAAAGTTCATAATAGACCAGAAAATCCTAAAACTGAAGGTGGAGAAATCTAAGTCACTTTTAATTTCTTCGAATTAAAATTAATTTAAAATTTCTCCATAGTACGTAACTACTATGGAACAGATAATCTTTCTAGCTACTATTTTTTTTTTTTTTAATTTCAAACTATTTGATATTTGGCCGAATAGGCAGAAAACGGAACCATTGCTTAATATTTGACGCAACTCTAATAATTATTCATACAAATAAGTTCGTACGTTTGTCTTTAATTGCTAGTTTTTATCGAAGCTTCAATTATTAGACATTGTTTTTGACGTTTCTCTGAGAAAAGCTTGATCTGACATGTTTTTAGGCTAGGTATATTGCGTTGTAGGATTTATATCTGTTTACAGTTAGGATTTGTTCTGTGATAAAAAAATATAAGTTCCTTTTTTTAATTTACGTCACTAGAGTAGTTCAAAATAGTTCCTTTTAATGATAATACATAATTGAAATATATTTTTATAGGTTATTTATAGGAAGCCTACATTCTTTTATTTTCGTACTGACAACCGAATTATATACAAAGCGTTTTATTTTCAGTGTTGCTGTTTTGTAGTTGTAACAGACAGTCATTTTTTTTAACAGAATTCTAGCGTATGACACTTTTCGACACGAATTAAAACAAAATTTTTCAAAAATATACACAGTTTCTGTGTAAGCATACAATAACTTCAAAACGACAAATATCTAGTTGGAACTTTTTTAGTTGTATCTTATTATAATCAGTTCGGCTTGAGATAAAAAAAAAGTATGTCTTGATTGCTTATCAAAATGTTCTACGCTTGTAGCGTCAGACATCGACTTGTAAATATATCCACTAGATAGCGTTTTGTAATCGAGACCTACCTTGGCAAACAAAAGTTGAAAAAAAAAACGTTAAGAAAATGGTCTGTCAAAACCGAATGATCAACAAAATCAATAGCATTTGTTTTTGTAAATAAATGGCGGCTACCGTTTAAATCAGCTGATTTTGAAGCAGGTATGTCGCTAACCTTAAAATGTCTAAGTTTTTGTTAAAAAATTGATTGATTGTCAAAGTATGTTATTGTTCTTTTATAACTGTAAGAGATTTGTCAATATTTGCAAATAAAATGTTATTTTTTCATTTCATGTTTATTTATTTTATGTGGAACATAATCACACAGTATTGTTCTTATATTTGAATTGACGAAGTATAACGACTTAGTTTTTTCAAAATCGTAAAACATATGAACGCTGTTCTACAGTGTATTTTCTTTGCATAGGACTACTTCTATGTTCACTGCCGTAAGATATTTTGATGTTAGAGAAGTTCCAATCAATTATAATTTAAAAAAATTCAATGTGTGTTTATAAAAGCTCCATTCCAACCTCTCTGCAAACGGTCATATTATCGTCACAGTCCTGCGCAGTAGCTCAAAAACGGATAGTTTTGCTCGAGCTACTGCGCAAGACACGATAATATAACTGTTTGCAGGAAGTTAAAACAGAGCTAAATGTAATGTCAATAATTGTATACATTAGCTCTGTTCCAATCTCTCTGAGAACAGTAACAAAACCGTCACAGTCGAGCACAGTAGTTAAAACGGTGATCCAAAACCGATACAGTTTCGTTTTAGCGATTGCACATTTCGTTTTAGCTACTGCGCATGACTGACAGTCCGTTACCGTTCTCGGAGAGAGGTTGGAACAGAGTTATTGAAACAGTGTTTACACAAGACGTAGTCGTAGAAAAAAATACTGCGGTACGATCGGAGCTGAACTCGTTTTCTTGTTTTTAAAGTAAAACTTCTTTGCGCACTGTAGAGCAAGTTCGATTCATGCGATTGAAAGTGTAACGAAACGCTGCATCATTCGGCGCGCCCTCCCCTACCACGCGGTAGAGCTAGTGAGATGATCACTGAGCCAATGAGCGCGCTCTGATGCAACGATCGTTACGGGCTGTTTGTGCGTTCGAATAAGCGCGAATGTGCGTGTGTCTGAAGTCGATCCGACTAGAAGTTTCTCTTCTGCAGTGTGTACACTGTCTCTTGACTACGTACTTTGCAATAATTTCATCCAAAGTGATCCTCACAAAGATAAGATGTCGACATGACTGGGTGGCGTTGCATGTTGTTTAAAAACGATAATTTTAATGAATTTCTTCGCTTCGATGTTAGATTTTAGAGACATATTTTTGTTTTGTGTAATAAAAACGCGATGAAGCATGTGCCATGTTGTTCGTCGCTTATTAGTGAGGTTATGTAACATTTGCGCGTTTTTGTTGAATAGGCGCAGCTGTACCAAACCGTAAAACTGATCCCACCCGATTTGATGGAGAACCTGACGAAACAGGTAGGCGAAAACTATGAGACGAACGTTCTAGTCAAAGTTATGATCGCTGTCGGCAAGCCGTCGAGAGTATCGATCATCGAACTGTTCAAACGTACCGAAGGCGGAGAGCTGTTCTCCATCAATCGGTCACTCGGACTTATAATGAGAGAGTGAGTGTTTTGTTTTTATTCTTTTTTCGACTTTTTTTCAATAACAAGATTGTGCGTGTTTGGCCGAAGTAAGTACTTACTAAATCTAGTAAGTCACTCACTATTAGTGATGTGCCGGATATCCGTATCCGCGGATATCCGAGGGAGAAGAAAGATCTGTATCCGTTAGTTTTTTGGCGGATCTTTTACCTTATTAATTTTCAATTCATAGATGAAATTTAATATATATAGGTGATTAGGTAATAATGAAAACCTGTCAAATTCCATTCAGATTATTTTTTAAAATCGTATTTGGCACCTTTATATTGCACACATTTATCGTAGTGAGTACCATACCAATAGTACATAACTCAAAGGTACTAAAAAACTATCTTCATAATGAGATATTGCACATCGATCTTTGGAAAGAGACAATCTGTTATGAGAGTTAACTCTTAAAGAGGTCAATAACGTTTTCCCATAACAGATAGTCTCTTTCCAAAGGTCGATGTGCAATATTTACCGCCGCGTACTCTAAGAAAGTTAAGATCCGTATCCGCAGATCTTGAAATCAAATATCCATATTCAGATCCGTATCTGCGGATATGCATTTTTAACGATCCGGCACATCACTGCTCACTATACTTACAAAATTTTCGGCCAGGACACAAAATAAGTGCTAACGCAGTAAGCATAGCTTAATATAAAACGCCATTTTGCTTATTGTTGACGTAAAACAGACAGGAACAGACCTGTCATTGTTCAGATACACAAGCACTTGATATAAATGAATAATTGATAAATTTAGTACTGTCAATTATATTCAGTCTATGAGGTTATGTACGGGATATAACGTAAACCGGTGTTTTGTGTCATGTTAAGCCAGTAAGTCTGTCCTGGCCGAAAAGCGCTATAGTCAGCTTGTAAGATTTTTTTATGCTAACTGGCTTACTAAGTTTAGTAAGTACGTACTTCGCTAACAAATAATTATGCACATAAGGAAATGAATGCATTTCTACAGCAACCCAACACTACTAATATGTAGGGTATGTTTCACGAAGTCTGTAACTAGGAGACCTAGCTGATGCTGTGTTCCGAGACAGGCCATTTTCTGGCGCACGCGAGATGGCGCTGTTATCACTTCCTGAGAAAATGTCGGTTCTTTCCACCTGTTTTGGACATCGTTACTAAGGCTGTTTAACTTCACAGACACTACACTATTGTAAGCCATGAACGTGTGTGCGTTACCCAGTAGCTGACGCCATATTGGTTCATGCAACAGATATCGCTCCACCGCCACGCTCGAGCAATAAATAAATAAACAATTCCACAAAGTCTGATGCACTCACGCCCGTTTAAATATATGATACGTCACACCTGTCTCACCAGTACAATATGGTGGCACAACAGTACAATTATGGCGTCGGATTCGTGACGTCATTAGCACTGGCTAGTAGACTGGGTTATATTTCGGAACATACCTGTAGTAAAGCCAAATAGGCTAGGTTTTTGATGAGTCGGCGAGTTTTAAAAATTCGAGTATCAATCTCAGGAACTGTTTGAATTTTTTTTAATAATATCTACAGGTAGGTACCTCCCATAAGCGAGTTTAAGAGTGAGAGAGAGGTACATAACTTTTATACCTGTAAACTAACTTGTCTCACTTGGGGTCGTAAAATTACCTGTGCGTAACGAACGATAGAAACCCTTCTAACATTAGAGATTAGTACTGGTCGCTATTCAGAAGTCATAGGTTGCCCAGCGTTGCCTTAAATAATCAAAATTTACAAGTGTACAGGTCAAATAGATTTTGAAAGTACCTCCAAATGGTACTAGATGTACGTATTTTATGTGATAAAAACAAAAAAACTTCGTACATTTTGTTTATTTCAATAAAAAGTTTATTTACGTCAATTTCATTTTATTTATTGTTTGTAGACCAAAGCAGGATAGCAACAACAATAAAAAGGACTTAAGTAGGAACAACAGCTTAACAAATCCAATCGAAATGAAGTCTCTTTTAAGTAAGTAAACATTCCAAAAAAGGGCTTCGTGCTTGTTTTTAAAGCGTTATTCGATTGTCTGTTGTTTGTTTTTCAGCGTTCCCTTCAACTGGCGATCTTCCGACACCCGAACTTCCCGATATCGATACGTACTACGATGTGAATGTGCCAAGTGCCGTGAATCCATGGAATTTCTTTGTAAGTTTATTTCGTAATTTTCATTGGCGAGCACAGCGCCGCCTGTCGTTAAAAATTGAAAGTGCGGAAGTGTAAATTCGAGGCAGTTAATACCCTCTATATTGCTAGCAAAGATCGGGAGAAAGACTTAAACATTACGGTGTAGACATTTGTACGTCTATCTCACTTATTATACCCTGAGCCTTGTGCGCATGTCCGTGAATGGATGCGCGTCAGTTTGCACATGGAACTAAGCTGTGAAAGTGAGAAACCCTCCATAGTACTAAAAAATTAAATTATGACATATAGAATATAATTGACGGGAAATAATATTTTAAAAACGTTTTATTTTGACATACCTTTTAGAAATATTTAGATCTGAAAACAGCTTTACAAACTGACGTACACAATACATAGGTATAACACACTAATGCATGATTAATGACGTCACGCGCTGTGATTGGTGTTTGAAGTCACGTGACACATAGGTTAAAAATCGTGGTTTTATTTATTTATTTTAATATATTTAACGCACTTATTTAATAAAAATAATAATTCTAAACGATATTTTAGACCATAAACTTTCATTATAACACAGTTTTATATTTAATTTTAATCACTGTCAATAACCCTATTGCTCCACTACAGGCGCGACACTTGCGCGCAACGGGTCAAGTGAAAAGAAAGAGATAGAAAAACAGTCATTTGCGGTCTCACTTTATGGGCCACGCTTGAACGTCGTCAATAAACAATCTATTACTTGACTCTAAGGCACATACGCACTAGGCGGCTACCCGCAAAGCGGCTAGCCGCAAGTAGTAAACTATACGTAAGTTCTGTATATATAAAAAAATGCATACGCACTACGTTGCGGCTGCCCGCCAACCGCTCCGGTCGCTTGGAGCACAGCGGCCGCTTCGACGGCTGACCGCGCGGTTCGTGTACGCACTATGCGGTTTAGTTTGCGGTTAGCCATTACCTGGGTAGTCGTGTATTTTTTAATCTGACAATTTACATTATGAATGTTCTAATATACTCAATAATTCTTCAAATGATTTTAAACGCATTCTCATGTAACCAAAAAACTTGTCTTCGTATTTTTTGAGGTTTTCAAAAAATATATCAAAATGCCCAGTTTCATTTCGTGTTTGTAAGAAAGGATGTATCCAGTATTTTTTTTTCTTTTTATTTTTTATGTAGCGATCGTATATATAATAAACAGCTACAACTTCTTCAACGTCCATTGTAGAAATGGTTCGTTTTGTTTGGTTAAACAAAATCTTTCTGGTAAACAAAATATGTCTGGTTTAAATTAGATTCAACCGCAGATTCAACTGACGTTAGATACGCACTAGGCGACTGCCCGCAATGCGGCTAGCCGTCCGGCTGAACGCAGATTCAACCGCACACTGCGGTTAGCCGCGCGGCTAGCCGCATTGCGGGTAGCCGCCTAGTGCGTATGTAGCCTAAGGGCAAGATCCATGGCTAATGTGATTTGTATCTGACAATGTTCATGTCAGAGCTGGGCCAAGTACAATGAAAATGTACTTGGAGTACCAAGTACAAAGTACTTTCCATTTTCGTCCAATAAGTACAAAGTACTTGACTAAGTACTGAATACATGTACTGAGTACAAGTACTTGGATTTTACGAGTACTTTTTACAAGTACATTGGACACAATGTGGTACACCCAGCCTCAGTACACCTTTGTGGTACAAACTACAAACAAACCCTACAAGCTCGATTAATTATTTATGAAATTAAAATACACAGAGACTGGCGTACGCACAAAATGTTTTTATGAATTATATTTTATTTATATTAAATGTGAATTAATACAAAAACAAAAAATTGAAAGTACTGAAAGTAGAAAAATAAACAACTAAATCAAGACAAAAAGCAATGTTTCAAGAAACCCTGCATTAATAGGTTTGTTCCAAGCAGCCAGCAAACGGTAACGAAACCGTCACCATCATGCGCTAGCTATCTGCACATGATGGTGACGGTTACGTTACCGTTTGCTGACTGCTTGGAACAAACAGGGTACCCAGAAATGTTCACAAGAAAGTAGCGATTCTTTACAGAAAAATCGCAAACTAAAAAAAACGCCTAATTTTTAAAACTTCTACACAAGACTTCTTTCTTCATAAAAGTGTATTTTAATGTACTTGTACTTAGAAATAAGCTGAAAGTACAAAGTACATTCAACAGATCGTTACAAGTACAAGTAGCAAGTACACTTTTTAAAAGTACTCGGAATACAAAGTACAAAGTACAAAAATATGTACTTAAAGTACTTTTTCCAAGTACTTGTACTCAGTACCGCCCAGCTCTGGTTCATGTTGCTTGACTGTTGGCTTAACAGGTAGTTTTGTTATTAATATTTTACAGGTACAACCGTATATAAACGGTCGTGAACTCAAAGATATGATGAATAAATTGCAAAATTACTGCAATATGACGTGCAGCGCCGAACTCACTTTAGACCAAATCAAACCGGGGGAGGTCTACGTGGCGCGGCATAACGATAACGTCTGGTATCGGTAAGTGTTTCTTTCATGTTATCTGTCGATTAATCATCCATAAGTTGCAAACGATGCTATAATACGCGCCACAGATCTAAAAGGGTCGGAAGTTAGTCACAAACAGCGTCGCAAAGGCACATTTTAGAGCCGTTGAGACTCCCACCACCTCCCGGCTACCTGCACGGAACGTGCGCTCGTCGGTGATTGGCCGTGATCTCTCGTTGCCTTTGTCGCTTGTCGCTTTCCTGCTTTAAAGTACAGTCGAGTACGCTATTGTCAAGTTGTTATTGTTATGTTAGTTTTGTTGAGTTGCGAGTTTGTAGATTTTCAACAGACTGTACAAGCGCAAGCCCTCATTAGGATCTAACTTCCGAGCCTTTTAGATTCGTGGCGCGTATTATAGAAGTGTAATTGTTGTCTGTGAATTTTAACCGATATCCGACTCCCGAATTGTAAACTTAAATCAACATTCACCATATGTCATCCAAAAATTGACCTACATGTACCTACCTTATAATTAGAGAGGAAGAGACCAAACTACAAGCTCTACTTGAACGTGCGTGGAAGACCGTTCGGGGCAATCTGCGCACGTCGCGAGTGCTTGTTTCTGCACAGTTTCCGACTGTATTAGCGGCAAATCGTTCGTTTGTTTTCATACCGCTTTCTGAAATAAGAAACCGTGTCACTTTGCATGATAAGTAGGTACTAAAAACTTGAAAATACTCGAGTTAAATCAGTGGAAAATAGATGGTGTTGAAAATACATGTTTACGACTGTATTAGCGGCAACTCGTTCGTTTGTTTTCATACCGCTTTCTGAAATAAGAAACCGTGTCACTTTGCATGATAAGTAGGTACTAAAAACTTGAAAATACTCGAGTTAAATCAGTTGAAAAGAGATGGTGTTGAAAATACATTTTTACGACTATTAGCGGCAACTCGTTCGTTTGTTTTCGTGTCGATTTCTTGAATAAAAAACCGTGTGGCGCATTCTTTTGGTCGACGTTTTTTCCTCGGTCAAACACTACCTTTTGTATGACCCAAAACCCAAATCCACATTCCAGTACTTGCGATCTCAAATCCAGCCTGCTATTTGCGACACTGATGACCTGAACTGTCGAGCGTTTGTAATTTAAAACAATTACTATTTACGAACTATAAGAAACTTACAAACTTCAGCTTGGATAGCAATGAATGTTACGATTACTGTTTGCGTTGCAGGGCTTGTATTAATAAAACAATCGACCACGATTCCATCAGTGCGTTTTTCGTTGATTTTGGACTTTATGTAGTGCTGACGAGCAACCAGTTACAGACGCTCCATTCCGACTTTAAAAAGTTCCCGTTTCAAGCGATCAAAGCAAGACTTACAGGTAATTATATAATATACATTTTCTAGCAGGTAATTTTTCTGTGAATCTAAATTGTTTACAAAGTTGCATTGTATACAGTATGTAAACACGTAAGGTGCACATAGGGAAATTAACATTGGGAAAAAATGACTGGATCAGAGTGAGCCTTGAAATCTTGTTTTTCAATTTGACAGATAATATTCTTTTGCAAACTGAATGTGTATACTACCGAAGAAAATATTCAAATGATTACAACATAATCGGACTTTTTTTATTAATGGGACATTAAATTCCCAAAAATAGTTAAATATGGTGCGAGATCAAATATCTCCGCCTATTCGTGTTGAACCTAAAGACATTGGGTCACTGATTTACCAACGCGCATACGTCATACCAGTCGGACAATTTTTGAATGAAATGTTTCCAAACAGATGGAATTGATTTTCTGTTTTATTTTTGTACAAAAAAATTAAAATAATGATTTATAAGAGCTTTTTATTATTAAAAAAGCCAAGTAAAATAAAAATAAATCAATATAAAATAGAAATCCTCAAGATTACCACGATAATTCAATAGAAATAACAATTAATGCAGTCATGGCTAACTCTGATCCAAGTATTTTTTCCCAATGCTAATTTCCCTATGTGCACCTTACGTGTTTACATACTGTATAACGTCAGTAACGTACCGCTATAAGACTCCGTGCAGAAAGGCGGAGCTTACAGGGACTATCAGCGATGGAAGTGGCAAATCAGTAACGTATTGTTGCAATGTTTACATGGCAGCTGCAAATAAAGTAATGCATTAATTCGGAACCCAAAGGAATGGTGAGACCTCTGGTGAAAAATGCGCCGAACTGTCCTAAGCGGGGTTTTTGACAGGTAAACATTGATTTAGGAAAGCTAGGTTAGCCTCCATCATGGTTTTCTAAATCAATGTTTCCCTGTCAAAAACCCCCCTTAGGACAGTTCCGCGCATTTCTCACCAGAGGTCTCACCATTCCTTTGTGTTCCGAATAGCTCTCTTGCAGCTTCTCTGCAAACGATAGCGCAGTAGTTAAAACGAAACTGTGTTGGTTTTGGAATACGCTTTAGCTACTGCGCATGATTGTGACGGATCTGTTACCGTTCGCAGAGGGGTTGGAACAGAGCTATTGATTTCCATAGCTACCAAATAAATCGCCTCGTTTGTTTCGTCTTAAATTCGCTGTATAACCAAATCGGTATCATTTTGTCAAGAAAACAGTGAGCGCGAAAAAAATGTATACTTATGGCTTAAGAAATAGTGAATACTTAACCGATAATAAGTATTTATAATCCATTTATTAAAAAATTTAAATAACTAATGACTGTACAAACAATACAAAACACCCACAATTTGCCACGCTTGTGCCAAAACCCATTCTGCACGTTCCAAGCAGCCGCGAACGGTAATAAAACCGTACACAGTCTTGTTACTGCGCAAGACTGTCTTGCGCAGTATCGATTTTTGAGCTAGTGCGCAAATTACGTCTTGCGCAGTGACAAGACTGTACGGTATTATTACCGTTCGCGGCTGCTTGGAACGAACCTGTTATCTAAGCTTCCAGAAAATTCCTATAATCCGGAACTGTCTTTTTCAACAGGTATAAAGCCAAGAATGGACAAGTGGTCTGTAGGCGATTGTCGTACATTCCAAAGCTTAGTTGTGGGTAAACAGTTCGTGTCGGTCGTCAAGGAGATCGGTAAAGATGTCCTCCACAGTTCGGACATAGTTTTGTGTTTGCAGTTGATCGATACGTCGACCGATGAAGATAAGTACGTACATCAGATGCTGATCGAACAAGGCATCGCGACCGCGTGCAGCAGTAGCGCGCCGAGTGATAATTTAGTTTAAAATAAACTCGTAGCAAGAGACAAAGGAGTTGCGGTTAAAGGAATGTGAATCCCGAAAAAGGTTCGCTCCCGGACTGTGTCAGTATCGGCGATGCCGATTTGTTTTTACAATTTGCAATTACCCTACAGCTAAATAGAAATACATGTAATTTTGGTGTGTCGTATGATATTTTATAAAAGGACGATTTATAATAACAGACTGTTTTTGTCAGGTTACAGTTTTTATTTTTTTTTTTTATTTGAAATTGTGACGATGCAAATAAAATATTATCCAAGTGTTCGGTCAGACAAAGAGCGTTGATTGAGAAAATGGAGTAGCGGAAACCGGAGAGTAGTAGGGTGTCTGTGGTTACTTAATTAGCGGATTATCGATATAAATTTAGCTCTCTGCTACGGTCTATCAAATATACTCTGCGACGAGTTATCAAATAAATTTGATATCTTCGCTACTTGCTATCAAATAAACTCTTATTAGCTATCAAATGAATTCAATATCCTCGCTACATGTTATTAAAATTGAACCCTGCTATCAGCTATCAAATTGATCGCTTTACTGCCAGTTATCAACTAAACATAATCTCTTCGCTATCAGTTATCAAATAAATTTGACCTTTGCTACGGACTATCAAATTAATTTGAACTCTTTGCTACGAGCTATCAAATTAATTTGATAACTCTGCTACCAGCTATCAAAGAAATTTTTACTCTCCGCTACCAGCTATCAAATAAATTTGACCTTTGCTACGAACTATCAAATTAGTTTGAACTCTTTGCTACGACCTATCAAATGAATTTGATAACTCCACTACCAACTATCAAAGAAACTTTTACTCTCCGCTACCAGCTATCAAATAAATTTGATTTTTGCTACGAACTATCAAATTAGTTTGAACTCTGCTACGAATTATCAAATGATTTTGATAACTCCGCTAGCAGCTATCAAAGAAATTTTTACTCTCCGCTACCAGCTATCAAATAAATTTGAACTCTGCTACTGGCTATCAAATTAATTTGAACTCTTTGCTACGAGTTATCAAATAAATTTGATAACTTCGCTACGATCTTTCGAACAAGCAAATCTGTGGTTCCAAATCTGTCGTGGGTTTTCAACTTTGATGGGCAGTTACAATTAGTTTTGTTGCGCTGATTTGCATAAAAATGAATTCTTTCAACAATCACAGCCGTATTTATTTTTTTAGTGTAAACAGCGCTTTCGAAAAATTACTTATCTGTAATGGTATAGTATTTTTTCGATCGCCTTATGTAAAATGTTAACCTAAAAAACTACTTGAATTAGATATTCCAAAAATATATTTGTCAGGACAGAGCTTACAGTCAAATGTTATTGACCTTCATCTATTACTCAAACACCTTCATATGTTTCGTCAATCTATTGTTTTTTGTACAATTGAGCGTCTGACGGCTAATATTTTAATTACAGTTGTCATAATTTTATTAATTTGATATTGAAAGAGGTACTAATTTCAGTTTAAAAGATTTATCAAAGAACTTTCATGTTGCCATATTTGTTTTGTTTTTTTATACTTAATTTAACAATTATAGAAACATCAAATCTTTGCTTATCGAATCTTTATTTGGGTATCTGTACAAATCATATACTTAATTATTTAATACACCTATATTGCTAGTAGGGCTCTGGAAAAGGATGACGAACCCAATGGTGTCTCTGTCGTTTAGACCTCAAATGTTATGCGCATATCCGAGAATGAACCGTACACGTGCGCATAACGGATCAAGTATAAATAAGTGAGATAGAAGTATGCAGTTGCTGTCTCTCTTGGTGGGAACTTGCAATATAGGAGTATTAAGTGTATGGTGTAAACCAATCAGCCATCTATATTGCAGTAGCTTATATGAAATGGAATTTAATATATTAATTGCATTTTTCTCTAAACACTGTGTATAAAACATACTAACGAGAAACCACATCGGTGAAACGTTTGTAATTAGCATGTTCCTCAAGCAATTTAAACATAAACAGGCACATACTGCCGAGAAACCGTATCAGTGTGACATTTGTAATAAGTTTCATCCAAACTGATTACAAATGTTACATTGATATGGTTTCCAGGCGCTTAAATTTTTTTAAACGTATACATGCTGGCGAGAAACCGTATTGGCGTGATACTTATAAATATTTTTCCTACGGCAATTTATATTCAAACTTGTGGGAAACAGTTTCTGTCATTTATTAACATCTGTGTGTAGCCACTAGTGATGTGCCGGATATCCATATCCGCGGATATCCGAGGGAGAAGAAAGATCCGTATCCGTTAGTTTTTGGCGGATCTTTTACCTTATTAATTTTCAATTCATAGATGAAATTTTATATATATTGGTGATTAGATAATAATGAAAAACTGTTAAATTCCATTCAGATTATTTTTTAAAATCGTATTTGGCACCTTTATATTGCAAACATTTATCATAGTGAGTACCATACCAATAGTACATAACTCAAAGGTACTAAAAAACTATCTTTATAATGAGATATTGCACATCGATCTTTGGAAAGAGACAATCTGTTATGAGAGTTAACTCTTAAAGAGGTCAATAACTTTTTCCCATAACAGATAGTCTCTTTCCAAAGGTCGATGTACAATATTTACCGCCGCGTACTCTAAGAAAGTTAAGATCCGTATCCGCGGAACTTGAAACCAAATATCCGTATTCAGATCCGTATCCGCGGATATAAATTTTTTAACGATTCGGCACATCACTAGTAGACACTATCGCAATCTATGTAGTAAAACAAAAAAAAAATCCGTTGAAATTATATAAAAATCAGTTTCATTCATAATAGGTTTGTTCCAAGCAGCCAGCAAACGGTAACGAAACCGTTACCCGCGTGCGCAGTAGCTAAAACGTGTTCCAAAACCGATACGGTTTCTTTTTAGCTACTGCGCATGCGGGTGACGGTTTCGCTACCGTTTGCTGGCTGCTTGGAACATACTTATTTTTAAGTGAACATTGTCAACATACATATCGGTATTGCAGAACACTGCTCATATCGATACTTAAATGAACTATTGTTAAAAGCAATCGTGTATTGTCTGATTAATTATAAGGGAGTTTATTCAACAGCTGACACAATACCGATACATTGTTGGCGATATCGATACCAATATCGGAAGAACTCGAATATACAGAAGTTGATGAATTGATTTTTCATTTAGCGCCGATACAATACCGACAGTGATGTGTCAGAATTCTATCGCAAATGATAAAGCAATCCACAAACATTCGAAGTGCTCCGATAGTATCGATATCGGCGAGACGTGCCGGTATCGGTTAGTGAAAAAACGCTCTGAACATTCAATAAGAACATTGCGTTTGAATTTGCGTGAGATCAGGAACCAGCAAGGATTTAGTTTTAAACTGACGCCAGCGCTCGTAGCGGTACAAATTTGAACTACTCATGTGCGATCGGCTAACCGTAAAGGTTCGTAAGCAAAGATTTAATTTAGAAACATTGTTTTTGCCAATCTAAAACTCTCTGCCTTCAAATGTTAAAATATTACTTTGATTGTAACCAAATTTAAAAAATCGTAGTTAGCAATATTTGAAAATATTCCACCGTAGAAATACTCCCTGTTATTTAGGAGTATTGTCGCAATCTCTATAAATATTAAATACTATAAGTAATTAATAAAGAACTGCTTTGTTATTTTACAGCAATAAAAATCTTTTTGTAAACGTAAAACAATTGAAATATGAGGATGTGTGCAATTTAATAAATGAGAAACGTTTTTACTTTTTGTTTTGAGTTATATTTCTGTTTTTGAACGCGTTTTTGTTTTTGACATCAATAAAAAGAAATAGCGCTAACTTAGTTCGTTTTATTTATTGGTTGGCATCGATCCAATATAATGTGTAAATTTGTATTGGGACATCAATTGTTTTGTTTTGCTTTTTTTTTGTTACAATTTATTCGTGAGTATTGTTATTTTTGTAACTGATATGTTATCATTATATTTATGTATCATTTAATTGGTATTAGTTAAACCATTTTATAACTTATTTTTTATATCGAGGATCGAACGTTCAAGAAAATAATTAGTAGTATTATAGGACAGTTGAAGTGGGTATTTTAATTCACGAACGCTCCATTTAGTTCAGCATCCTTCCGCGAACTAGTTCTAGTGCTTCAGGTTCGAAGGAAGAAGAGAAAAAGTAGTCTTAAATAAGCTTACATATAATACGCGCCACGAATCTAAAAGACTCGGAAGTTATATGCGAATGCGGGCTTACGCTTGTAGAGTCTGTTGAAAAACTACAAACTCGCAATCACCGACGAGCGCACGTTCCGTGCAGGTAGCTGGAAGGTGGTGGGAGTCTCAACGGCTCTAAAATGTGTCTGCGACGCTGTTTGTGACTAACTTCCGAACCTTTTAGATGTAAAATAGAAAATATCGTAGTTTATTTTTGGAAGGATATTTAACTAATAAAGTATCATGCAATTTCTACAATCTTAATTTTTTCCACCAACTTTACTGCGTGGTAAATAATTGAACTAACGAACTGATTTCTTGATTGGCTGCGAACTAGTTCATTCGATTCACTCTTAAGAGCTCTCTTCCGAACTATAGTTAGTTCGCGAACTACACACCACTCTATGTCACAATGGACAAAATTTCGTCTGTTTTTACAAGTTTCCGTATGATATTACTAATTATTACTGCATGTTAAACATGCATTTACTAAATATTGCACTCAAGAAAATGAAATAAAACTTATGTATAATTAACATGAGAAATTTAAATGACATAACCTCAATTGTCGATCGTCAATAATTTAATGAAATCAGATTGCATAAACGATATTAATTAGTGATTCCTGTATGAAAAGAACCGGCAAAATTGGAGAAAAAACGCTCGGAAGGGTGGCGCAATGAATCCTCCGTAAACTGAAGGAAATCCACTGCTCCGAGAAATACTCAAAAACTTCTCACGCTGAATGGACTGAGCCGATGTGAATTTTGGTTTCTAATGAGCTTTGCTCTTTTCTAATCGGAATCACCACATTTAGACTGCAAAGTGAACTTAAAAAATAAGACTTATGGAGTGTTTTTGTTACCGACTGGTTTTTGTTTTGTTTTTGTTTTTACATATTTTACATCGCCAATGAAATAATCACTGTATAACAGATTGGACTGAAATTTGTTTTAATTATAGTAATTAATTAAGTGGTTTTTGTTTCGCGAAAAAAAAAACAAACGAAATACGGTAGTTTTTCAGGGTACATGACATTATACAGAGATGATAAAAAAATGAAAGCGTAAAAAAAGCAAAGCGTTCTGGATGAACGAGTGTTACGTCTTCTTAACAGAATAAAAAGGATTTTGACCGCTGCCGAGACTCCCGGATAGCTGAGTCAGTTAAAACTATACTTATTAATTTTTACAGTGACCGGCTCAAAATTGCCAATTTTTTTTTGTTTTGTTGATGGCTTGAATTATTTCATTGGCCAGTAGCCGAATTTATAAGCTTTGTCGATCATTGTTTTACAGTTTAATTTGGCATTTTAACAGATAATTATAAATTGTAAATTGTTTAATTAAGTGTTTGAGTAACAAATTTGTCTGGTATTGCATTATAATGTCAGCAATAATAGCTTCGTTCGCACGATTAAAAACTGTCATCAAACTAACGACGCATGCGCATTTATTTAAAAGCGTTCGCACTGACAAAGAGCTGGTAAAATTATCAATTGTTTTTCCGGTTTATTATCAATCAATAGTAAATTAAAAATATGAATTGGCGCTACGCCCAAATAATCTTACCTCTTGTTAGCTTTAAACAAAAAAATAAAATAATACGCGCACATCTTTTGTTTTTCTCTATATAATGTCATTACACGCGAAACAAAAGAAGTTTATCTGTAGCAATATTGATTACGTTATTTTATATTACAGACATTACAGCGAAGTCCCGCAGATTTTCAGGCTAGCTTAATGAGTCAAGTCAAACACTGATTTATTAATTTTGTAGTTGTAGTACGGTACTACAATAAAATGAATTTTTTTGTGGAGTTGTAAGTGTTTTTTTAACCATTAAATGTATTTTGGGAATTCATAATTTTCCTGGCCGCTAACCGAAACGTGTTCGGATTAGCGGGACTTCACTGTATTTGTTTTTTTAACTGCGAAGAATAATCGTGATTTAAGTAACTGGCAGCTTCCAGCTAAACGATGCGCTTTTTTTTAATACAGAAAATGTGAAAAAAAAAAATTGTTTGTCGAAAATTAATTTCGATGTTCTGATTATTAGTGAGCAATAATTTACCATTATGTTCCTGTTTTGATTCTATTTCACAGCTAAAGAAAATATTAGCTATATCGCCACTTACTGTAAATATTTAAAAAATATATAGTATGTAAGATGCCCAGTTTCTTAGCATTGTCTGTAAAATCTATTCTATGTTTTTGTTGCCCCTTTTATAGATAATTTATTTCAGTAAGTAGAATCTCATTAATCCGCGGGCAGTTGCCGGACATTGCCAGTAATCCGATATTTTTCTGTAGCGCCTAAATGCATTGGCTAATCTATAATCCGGCATTTTTCTGCAGCGCCTAAATGCATTAACGAATCTCTAAAAAGTCGTTTACGGCATTCCGACGTAATCCGATTATTTCGATGTAACTTTCCAGTAGTCCAGGTCCGGAACAGAAGGTACCAAATTAATGAGATTCTATTGTTATTATCAAACTCAAAAAAACAAATTAATAAGTCAAATGAACCTTTACTTACGAACGTTCAGGAAATAAACAATTTGTTTTAACTTTCAGTTCGTTTAACAAACCCACGCTTACGAATATTTTACAGCGCAAATTTAACAAATTTTAAGAAAAAAAGAAAATGTACGATTCATATTTACGAACATTGCCCGAACAAATGAATTTCAACTCGTAGTAGAATCAAGTAGAGATGAGACAAACGGGTCTTTTTAGTGATCTGCGTCTTTGCATCTGGATCCCGTTTGTGATCCGGCTCAAAAAGAGCCGAGCTCTGAATATGTTATTCGAGCCAACTGAGCCACTGAGTTAGTTGAGTCAATCATATCACGTAATATTATGCTCACATATTATAAGGCGGGGTTTTACAGGTTGCTACTTGCTATGTTACAGAAAACATATTACAATATGCAATACAATACCTTAAATAGTTGTGACTTAAGTGAAACACTGTAATAACTGTACCGCCTGTGCGTAGTGTGTACACTGTATAGTGTTGTTGATTGTATAATGTATACCTAGCCAGACATATGATGCATGAGTCATTTGAGCTGACAGATACTTATTGCTTCTGTGTGTTAAGTGTTTCACTGAGTTATGCGGATCCGTTCATCCGTCGGCTCATAAAAAAGTGAGTCGGCTCTCACGGATCTTCTGTCGGAGTCGGCTCTTTGAACCGGTTCAGATCTGAGTTACCCAACCCTAGAGTCAAGGAATGCTGTCTCGTTTTCACGATCATTTCGTAACGAAATCTTAACGAGTTAAAAAAAAATTATATTCGTAAGTTGGGTTCGTCTTTTAATAATAAAATATTTACTTACCATTTACAGCTCGTTAACAATTATGTACGTATATATAAATTAACGTATGTATTATTTATATAGAACCATAATTTTTCATCAACGTAACAGTACACCATGACCTAAATTGATGAGCGTCTATGGTCTGCAGTCAATTGAACTTGACGTAAAATCGAGGCGTTACAATTTTTTCTTGCGCGCCAGATATTTGATTGTAGCGGTGCGAATAGAATATAACATCGCTGCATAACGCTGTTCAGTTGTTTTGTAGTAGACGTTCGACTGTTCTGACTACACGCTACGACGCTCTTCTGAAGTGATGTAACATTTCTTTACTGCAGCAGGAACTTCTATTTGTCGTACTATGATGATATGTTTGTACGTACGTTTTTTCTAAAACATGCATCGCCTATTTTTTTTTTTTTTTTAATAAGCTTTTTGAAGACATTACAATTTTATCAAGAGTCCGACCGAAAGTGATATTTTCTTTTATAATGAAACTTCTTTACGCACGGTAGAGTGAATTGAATTTAATCGAGTGAACGCGTAAATCGTTAATTTCGCAGTAGCCATGGTCGTTATAAAGAGGTTTCGTTGTCAACTTGTCCGCAACTGAGTTGCCAACTTCCATTTTGAATTTTTAAAGATTTTCGCATAATTAATTCAAAACGTTCATCAAAAAGTCATCAACCGATTGGATACAACTTAACAAATATTTTTTTTATCTTTTATATCACTTTCCAATATGTAAAATTATTTCCAAAATAATATAATGTTGTTTTGTCTAACCTAAAAATTATTTTTGTATTCGTTACAATTATTTGTAATTGTTATGGTTTTAAACATTCTATCATTGTTATATTTAATTAAGAGTATTGATTTGAGTTTTGCTCTGTTGGATTGCCAACAAAAGACAGCAAGGATGATTGTTGCTTTGCTTTTATTATTCCGCGAAACATTGCAATTCGATTGTTACGCGACAAAATGTATTGCTAGTTTGGCAAGAACTGCTTCTCCATAAACGAAACATTCCATATTGCAATGAGCAATAAATTGTTCAAACTGTTTATGAGAAGCTCATGACCTCTGTTGTCGAGCATCCTATAATCTACTATATTTGTCTATCTTCAACTGTTTATCTACACGTCGTAATCATAATAATCATTTACCAAATGAGACTTCTGACGCATGAATGTTATATAGATATAGTGATCTTGAAATTCAGCTGAAAAAATTGGTTGTCTGTAAAGTCGGTTTACGGACGATAGTTTTACGTGATAACGTCATAAAGAAACATTGATGAACTCTCTGACGTCACGCGAGAAGAGAGAGAAATGCGTACAAGCCGACGCTTGGGCCGATCGTGCCTCTCTATCGCTTATACCGCGCTCTCGCTTGCACGCTCAGGCTCAGGCGGAACGTGACACTTTTTCGTGCGTGCAGCCGGTGTTTCATCAATTTATAAGACGTTATCACGTCAAAAACAATTTTGGTCCTAAAAAGTCTGTCTGTTCCAAAGCAAGAATTATACCTGCTAGCAAACTAGGACATGGTATCATATATCAGTGTTTATGCCACATATATTTTCATTTGTTTTTTGAGTAAGTACGATTGTTTTTGTTTTTTTTTAATGTGGCATGAATATTGTTATCATGTTATATAATTTAGAGCTGTGAATAAGTACACAAATAAAAGTTTAATTTATTAACAAAGTGTGTTATTCAATTGTTAACCAAATATAAAGCTTCGACCATACAATAATGAACTGGTTCGAAAACCAGTCAAAGCCTAGTCGTGCCCGCGTAACCAACGTATCGGGATAGAATCTCAGATTAACCGAAGCCACGGGAAAGAATAAAGCGCGTAATAGGGAATTATACTTCTACCGCATAAAATCTTAAACTTCCTAATTTCTTACATTCGGTAGTGTATTTCAGAATTTTCACGATAAAAGGACAATTAAAAAAAAATTGGTTGTCTGTAAAGTCGGTTTACGGACGATAGTTTTACGTGATAACGTATTCCGTAATACATAACCTAAACCTCCCAAAATTTGGTTTCAATCCGCTTATCCTTGGTGTCGGAATGATAAGAAATGTCAAAAGTGACGTTTGCAACTGTCAAAGTATTATGTTCTAATAATCATTAGTTATTCCAATACTTAACTTAGAAGGCGTTGCATTTCACAAAATACTAATGTCAAAAAATTGAATTAAACATTAGAAATGCAGCCGTTTTCATGTTAAGATAAGACATACGTTATATTCTAATTTCCATGTACGACAAACAAAGACAACCGACCGCGTCGCGCCATGCATTACACAACATTGCATTTATACAGCTATTTTTCTATATAAATTTGTATAAAATATTTTTCTATATAAATTTGTATAAAAAAACTGTTTAGGCAAATTCTGTTATACGAAATCTATGTAAAATGTTCTCCTCTTTCGTTTAAGACTGGTTTCAAACCGATCTGATTTAAATTGAGCGAGAAATTAGCAAAAAGCACGCACAGGGTCAGGCGGAACGTTACACGTTACGACCGTTACACTTTTTCGTGCATGCAGCCGGTGTTTTATCAATTTATAAGATTGGTGATTCATCAATTTATAAGACGTTATCACGTCAAAAAAATATCATATTTTACAAACTCCAACTTTATTGTTCAACAGAAACGTAACAATGATTTAAAAGATAACGAAACAAAAGATATCGATACATTTCCTCTTGTCATTTGTTTTTTAAAATTTCTATCTCTACGCAAAAACAAACGAACATGTCATGCAATTGTACATCTCTCATATATTTATATAAAAATAAAATCACAGGTTATGTTTGACTATTTAAAAGGCGTTCTTTGTTAAAATCGAGCCAATATTTTTTTTTACTTTGTTTTGGCCTGACTTGTCTGGCCAGTAGCCGATTATATTAGGATTCCCAATTTATTGCGAGCCAATATTATTCAACCCTTTGACTATTTTATAATCAAAGATTCAACCAAGGAGACTAGAGAGGAAGAGACCGAACTCCAAGCTTTACGTTGAGAGAAAATACGGCAGTATACCAACAGCGTAACAGGCGTGCTCGAACGTGCGCAAAAGACTATTTGGAGCAAAATGTATCAGACTATCGTATTTCATACTGTGTGCAGGTTCGAGGACGCTCGCAGCGCCGCCTCTCAAGCGAACAATGCTTAAAAAGCATGGCAGTTCGTTCTCTTCGCTTCTTATCTGAACAGAACAAACCGACTGATAAATATATAGATTTTAAGCTAATCGGCTGATTCTAAGACATGCATCGGTTGAAAATAGATGGTGTTGAAAATACAGGAGTCCAATTGTATTAAATTTAAATTAAAAAAAAAATGCTTATGTTATTTTGTGCCATATGTATGTAGCGCTTTTTTTATAATACTGTTTCACTAAAAATTCTTATACAATTTATATGATGATATTAATGAACCAAGTACAGTAGACTTTATAATCACCGCGATCAGTGCTGAAGAAAATGTTCTTAAATGGCCCCTTAAAGTTTACAAAAAAGAGTCGAGAGCCACTTCTGAAGGTTTGATCGCAGCTCGATATAATTAAAAACGCCTCGACATTAATAAATATAAAATTGAAAATATCTATCGAAATATTTCATTAGAAGAAATTCCGAAACAAAAACACCGCCGGACGTACCCAGTAGGGCACTTGTCTTTTATCGACCTCTGCTCTGACCGTCTGTGAATATAAACCGTTGCACTCATCGTTTAATTGGCCGCTCAGATCTTCATTTGTCGTTACAATTATGATCTGTGTTTCTAAATCGCGCTGTACCGATCTCTCTCCAAAGTTTGGAGAACCGATGAATGTCAATATCGGACAATCGCTGTTTGGTAAATAATACCTGTAAAAAAAAAAAATTGGTTTTCTGTAAAGTCGGTTTACGGACGATAGTTTTACGTGATAACGTCATAAAGAAACATTGATGAACTCTCTGACGTCACGCGAGAAGAGAGAGAAATGCGTACAAGCCGACGCTTGGGCCGATCGTGCCTCTCTATCGCTTATACCGCGCTCTCGCTTGCACGCTCAGGCTCAGGCGGAACGTGACACTTTTTCGTGCGTGCAGCCGGTGTTTCATCAATTTATAAGACGTTATCACGTCAAAAAAATGCAGTACTCTCACGTAAAATCAAGCGTCGGATTAGTGGAAGTGACGAATTACAAAGTCGCATACTGTGTGACAAAGTACAAAAGTACGTCTGTGCAGAAGAGGAGTGTGATAGCTAAAACTCTGTGAAACCACAAGCGGAGAAAGTGTTCCCACATAGTGGGTAATGCGATTATCGACGAACGAAAACTTGTAAATAATATCGTATCAATATTTCCCAACACTGGGTTACTTTTTATGTTTTGGACAAATCTGATCAGCTACAGGTTCGTTCAATTACACGCACTGGTACTTCAGCTGCATCAATGACTCAACAACCAACATTGGCACAGCTGGATATTGCATAAGAAACGCTCCAGGTTACCATTCAAATATGTCTGGGCTACTCAAATGCCACAATGTAAATCGAGCGTTTAACACAGGGGTCGGCAACCTGCGGCTCGCGAGCCGCATGCGGCTCATTTGATGTAAAGTTGCGGCTCTCCAGTAACATACGCAAAAAATAATTATTTTATTATATAAACCCTTAAAAATCGTCCAATCGATCCATGATTGAGTACCATGTCTGTCTCTTAGCCATTTCCACTCGCGTCTCACCCGCACCGCCCTCGTCGCGTCGTGTCGTCCTCGGATATATATATATATTATACTTATCTAAGCAAATACTATAATACAGAAACGAAAATGTTTAGTGGCTCTTTAAAAACTGGTAATTTTTATAAATTGTAGCTTTTAGCTCTTCCGTCTCAAAAGGTTGCCGACCCCTGGTTTAACGCATATATTAACGCATCGTTCATTTGTTTTCATGCCGCTTTCCCTAAGCAAGGCACCCTGTGCACATTCTTTTTGTAGGCGTACTTTCGTCTGAGACAATATATTTTGTGACAAAAACTTTATTGAGAAATAGACAGAAAGAATAATAAAATGAAAATATGAATCGGTGGCTACGCCCAAATAATCATAGCTACAGTAGAACGCCGATTATCCGAATTAATTGGGATCGGGGTCGATTCGGATAGCTTTCAACCATAACAGTTGAAATATATCTGAACTCCAGCGAGTTCCAACTTCGACGTGTGCTGATACCATTGTAGCGTCTACACGGCAATTGTCACTCGCATTTTTGTATTCTTGCGTCCCCACAAAACTTGTTTTTATTGAAAAATTACTTGGTTTTAATTTTTTATATTACGCTTAGGACCGATTCGGATAATTGGCGATTCGGTTAATCGGCGTTCGGATAATCGGCGTTCTACTGTATTAGCTGTTGGTGGCTTAAAGAAAAACTTACCACAATCCTTTCGCATGGTATGTCCAACCTGGCTTAATGTACTCGTAAAGTTGCAATTTATTTGAATCGGTATTGTTTGTAGTTTGGTATTTCATTTGAAAATTGTGAGCCAATAAACTGTAAGCTGCTGGAATTCCGCCCGCTGGGAAACGAGCTCCTTGGAATCCGTTCGCCTAAAATTGTTTTTAATGCTTATTTTATTAGTCGACAAAATTTGAATTAATTTAAATAAATAAAATCGTATTTGCAACTCCAAGTTTATTAATTTCGACTTGGGCATCTAGATCGAACTAGCTGTTTTCAGAATTTGTTCAAATTTGATCAAAAACCGCTGAACCGATTTCGATCGTACTTTCATTATAACGTTTGCAGCGAATAGGGTAGATTGTACAGTAGGAATAATGTATTTTCAACTTGTTCTTCATCCTCACTTCGTGGCACAATTAGAAAAAAATCCTAATGTTTTTCTATTGGCTGACTAGCGTACGAGGAGGTAGGGACTAAAAACTTGAAAATACATAAATAACATCAGTTGAAAATAGGTGGTGTTGAAAATACATGAGTCTGACTGTAAACAATACTAAGTCTTATCAAAATTATCAAATTCAAAAGAAAGCTTACATCGGGATGAGCCATTATCACCTGACAGGACGCTAGACAAGTTTCGATAATGGTGTTCATATATTCTTTTGTTAAATTAAAATAACCAGTCGACAAACATATTTTCGAATCGGGTAACGATCTCGATATGAATTCTTTTGTTACTAAACTATCGTTATGTATATTCAATTGGCCCATTTCTACTAAAGGAAACACCCAAGTGTCTGGAAAAAAAAAGAAATCACTCAATTTTGTTTTCTTGTTTTTAATTTGTTCATTTTTCGTTTTCAAAACGAAATTCGTTAATTTTAGAAATAAGCGAGAACTAGCGTGACCTGTGCGAATTATTCGCACTAAATAAGTATAATAATTATCACTTTACAAAATTATTTTTTAAATATGATTGCAGGAATTCAATTCGTTTCTAATTTTGCACACTGCTTATAACGTTCTTCTTTTTGTTGTAAAAGAAATATTTTACTAAAATTGTCATATAGAGGCGCAAGTAGCAAAAGCGTTGTTCAGCGTTGCCCGTCAGATGGCAGTATGCAGTATTTACAATATGAAGGTCAGATGACAGATCGAAGTGTTAACGTTACGCCGTCAGATGGCAGACGTTGTTCAGAGTTTAATTAATTTACAAAAACAATAGCAATCATAAATTTTTTAGTTGTCGATGTCAGTAGAGCAAGCAATTATCTGTAAAATGATATATAATTTATGTGGAGAAATTGTGTGGTTTTTTTTCTAAAAAGTGAGGCAAGCATCTTAAACCCTAGCGTATTAATATATATGATTCTCCGAAAAGGACACAGTCCACTAGTAAAGCAAAAAATTATTCGTTATTCACATGTTTCTACTTACCGCTTTCAGAAGTAAATAGGTTACTGTTTTGTTTTACAATAGTATCTCGAAAAAGCGACGTGACTCTTTGATTGGCCGCGTTCACAAATTCGTTGTAGTCTCCGGAATACGGCAACAGTTTCCATTCGTCGGACAAGCCTACATTATTTTTGTGGTCGACTTTCAAACTAAACTCCTGCACTCTAGAGACCAATTCACTATAAAAATCAGCAAGATTTCTATCTTCGATCATGAAATATCGATCTTGTCTGTTAGTGAAATAATCGTTCGACAAGTTGGCACCACTGATTATTAGCGTATCGTCGAATATATACAACTTCATGTGCTGTAGGCCGATCAGTTCGTTCCAGCGTTGTGGTAAAATCTTTTTGTAAACTCCTCGAAGTCGAGGCGTATGATACAACGAAAGGTTCACCAAACGGTTATATTTTTGCAGCAACGGCAACAGTATTGTTCTCGAGTTAATTTTGCCTCGAGAACCGCGAGTGAAGTCTAATAGAATGTTGACTTTCAAATGACCTTTGATTAGATTTGTATTGTTAGCTATTGTACTGATCACGTTCCGTTCTAAATTCCCGGTTCCGAGATATAAACTCGCTAACGTTATCCGACGGGCAGCCGTTCTACATTTCAGTAAAATTGTGTCGTAAAATACTTTCGGTTCGGTTATAACGGTTACTTTGTCACTTTTGATCGGAAAGCATGGTGAAAACTTATATAACCAAGATAGAGATATTAACCGTGGATCCGTAAAAGTGTTTACGGAGTTCGAGGGACTTACGGTGACTGATTCAGATGGCGTCTCGATCAGTGATGAAATTAATCGGCGTAGAAACATTTTCTATCTGAAAATTGAACATAGATAGTTTAGTTTTTGAACTTTGCGTAGTGCAAAAGGAGAGTTTGAATCGTTAGGCCTAGTTTATATGAGAGGCGTTCAACGCGCGTTTACAGTTTCTATACAATTGTATAGAACTGTTTATATGATAACGCGCGTTGAACGCCTCTCATATAAACTAGGCCTTAATGTCCGTTTTGTTTATTCTACGTTTTTTTATAACTTAACGCCGACTTTTGCTTTTAAATGTATTTTGAGCGTTTAATTAGTTACAATACTCTTTGATTTTTGTTGTAAATGCATCATTTTAATCAATAATGATCATTTTTCACCAAACGACTTTTTCGATAATGAAAAACTTTTTAGAAGCACTGGTATCATTTCAAAACAATTGACATATAACCTCACATTGACAAATGTAAATTACGTATTTTTATAATAAATAATTTAATAACAATAAAATAATCAATTACTTTACCTTAATTTAGTTCTTCTATAAAATTAATATGATTGAGAACTATTTTCTGGCAATATTTTAACAATAAATTAGCGAGTTGGGATCTCCTTTCAGCTGTCAGTGACTTGTGCAAAACGCAAAATTTGTGTTTTGCAATTTGCAAGCATCAAAAGTATAAAATAATTGTTACTTGAAAACATTCCAATTATAAGTAAGAGTTCAATAAATTTTTGTATTCAAACGAAATATTTAAGCATATTTATGTTAGTTGTTTACTTATTGAAAATTTTGAAATAAACGTTGGTAGTTTAAAACAATTGTTGCGAGTGTTATTCCGTAAATGTAAATTTTATTTGCATATTTGCGGTTGATTGGGATTGAAAATAAATGATTTTTATCATCTGATGAGGCAGGTCATAGAGAATAAAATTCATGATAATTTAACTATTTTTATTTTATATCCATACTTATAATCAAAGTCTGTTACATTTTATATTCAACTTATAAACAGAATAGAAGTTAAAGAAACGATTTTTATAATCTATAAAACGATATAGTAAAATATTGTTTGTATATAATATAGTGATAAATACAAATTAAAAATTTTAATTACAATACTTTGTACAATTTACGTTACAATTAAATATTAAATTTCTGATTTCTTCAAGATTTTTAAAGGTCTGTAGATAAGCTTCGTCAATAAAATAATTTTTTTAAAAACACTTCTTTGGCGACTATACAGAGCACACAGAAGAAACACTTTCTCTTTTCGTTTAAAATAAAGTTTTAGCATTTTTCGGACCATTCAGTAAAGTTCACGATCGTAAAGTCCCTAAGCTGTCCATTTCTTGGATGTTGACTCATAAGCCGCTCACTTTAAATGATTAGGTTAGGGGTTTTACAATTAGAAATCTAGGCCTGCGCTTCTCGATACGAAATAAATCAAAGATAAAAAAACTTGTGTATGTTGTTACTAGTGATGTGCCGGATATCCGTATCCGCGGATATCTGAGGGAGAAGAAAGATCTGTATCCGTTAGTTTTTGGGGGATTTTTTACGGATACTTTACCTTATTAATTTTCAAATCATAGATGAAATTTTATATATATATAGGTGATTAGGTAATAATGAAAAACTGTTAAATTCCATTCAGATTATTTTTTATTTTTTAAAATCGTATTTGGCACTTTTATATTGCAAACATTTATCGTAGTGAGTACCATACCAATAGTACATAACTCAAAGGTACTAAAAAACTATCTTTATAATGAGATATTGCACATCGATCTTTGGAAAGAGACAATCTGTTATGAGAGCTAACTCTTAAAGAGGTCAATAACACTTTCCCATAACAGATAGTCTTTTTCCAAAGGTCGATGTGCAATATGTACCGCCGCGTACTCTAAGAAAGTTAAGATCCGTATCCGCGGATCTTGAAACCAAATATCCGTATTCAGATCCGTATCCGCGGATATACATTTTTAACGATCCGGCACATCACTAGTTGTTACGTACGGCCGAAGTGAATACTTCTTGCACAAAACAAAAGTACATAGTAAAAAAAGAAAAACGTTATATCGAGGGATTGAACTTTTGTGTTATTAACACGCATAAAAAGTTATTCACTTCAAAAATATTAAAATTAAATATATTTTTTTTCGCGACAAACATCGGGTAACTACTCACGACTCAGTTTAAAAAGCGCAGGTCCGAACTAATCACGGATTGACTTCACTTTGACTAACAAGGCACGTATTTAAATCTAAAATTTGAACCCGTTTTTCTGCGCCGCATCTAACATAGGCAATTTTTCTCTTGCTAATTTTTCAACATTTATTAGGTCAAGTTTTTCTTGTATACGTTGTTTGACTGGGCCTTCGAGAGCATCCATTATTTGATAGCGCAGAAGATTTGGTAAAACGTTGATTATAAATTCTATGAGATAATCGGCAGTACCTGCGCCGTTACACCGAACTTGGATGTTTCCTAAATCGAGCTGCAAGTCATCTAGAACCGGATGTTTACGGGTATCCACCGATTGGTTGAGGGCAATTTGAACCTGTCAAATAGAGAGCATTTATAAAATTCAACAGTCGGTGTGTTTGTCGGTTGCCACTTTGTTGAAATGATGGGAGCGCACGCGCAGTCTAGAAATAGACTGTGCGCATGCGCGTTTTAACAACTTAAGCATAGACAAGTAAAAAGTATACTAATGATAGATAGATTGTAAATTTAGACGCCGAGATAATCAGCGTCTATTTACTCTATGTAGGGTCCGATCTAGGGGGGAGGGGCAAACCGGGCAATTGCCCGGGGCGGCAAAATTGAGAGCGGCGCGGCGTCGGCGGCGAAAATTTGAAAGATGGATAAACATAAAAAATTACATCATCTATGGAACAACGCATGGGTAAAAGGCGCAAATATTATTTTGCTCGGAGCGGCGAAATAGCTGGATCGGGCCCTGACTCTATGTGACAGAATGCCAAGTTTCATCAAAATCGGTTCAGCTATTTTCGTATGACGCCGACATAAAATTTCAAACAAATTAAAAAAAACGCATTCTTCCGTCTAGCTATCATACCCTACTCTATATTTTCACTCACTGTTCGTCTCTCTTTTGTTTGAACTTAATAAATATATAGCCTGTAAAGTAAAGTATTTTTCGAATCGATTCAGTAGTTCCTGAGATTACGCCCGACAAATAAACGTACAAACGTTTCATCTTTAAAAGATTACCTTGAAGTATTCGACAGCAAATTCAACAGTTCCAGCTCTTGACAACATTCCACCTATGACTCCGATCTCCCAATGACTGGAACCTTTGAGTTTTTGAGTACCGACGTCAGCCATCGCTCTGATCGTTGTTTTGTTAATCAGTTCTACCGTAATATCCCCGGAACGATAAAATGAAGACAGTCCAGTCAACCACGTATGCGTCATTTGAATATCGAACAAACCGATCTAAAAACAAGTGACAGTGTTGTATAAAAAAACAACTGAATAAGAAGTATTTGTTTCGTAACACTCCGGAATTGAGTATCGATCGAGCTTAAAATGTTTTTTTGACGTGATAACGTCTTATAAATTGATGAAACACCGGCTGCATGCACGAAAAAGTGTAACGTTCCGAAATGTGTCAGGTTCCGAAATGTGTCACGTTCCGCCTGACCCTGTGCGTGCAAGCGAGAGCGCAGTATAAGCGATAGAGAAGCACGATCGGTCCAAGTTTGACAGCTACTAAAATTTAGGTTATGTATTATTAAATATGATATTCGAGCGGAATACGTTATCACGTAAAACTATCGTCCGTAAACCGACTTTACAGACAACCAATTTTTTTTAATTATTAAACTCTATTCGATGTAAATTATGCCAAATTTCAGATCGATAGCATATCGTCATTGGTTCTGTAATACCTCTTATGTGCAAAAAGTAAAATTTGCAAGAAAGGCCAAAAAGTGGTTATATCAGCAATGGACAGTAAGAACTAGCAATTTCAGAGGTATATTACTAATTCATACTTATCTTTACTATACGTGTTTAATCAAGACGAAGTATTTTCTTAATAAATATTTAACGTTAATTTCGGATTTATTGGCACATGGGAGGAATTATTTGATACAACTTTTCACATAAGAATTACTTACTCTTGTTGGTTACTGTAAAATTAATTTTGAGGTATTACTAGTGTATAGAGTTGTGTTTCCTGAATCTTTTCATCTAAAAAACGTTAAATCTGCCAATTATGCACATAAGAGCTATTACAGAACCAACGACGATATGTAGCTCGTGAGAAAATGGACTGTGACATACACAGACAACGGAGTCTCACCGTTTTGGTACAGAACCATAAAAAGAACTATAATCTTGTTACCGTATGGTTATAGTCAGCAATTTTATAAGGATCGTAGCCTTTGTCTCGAACATATTTCCTCGCTTGTGCAACAGCCATATCGAACGGCGGTATGGAATTCGGGAACGTGCTTGGAATTTTCGAAATTTCCTTATTTAAGTCGCCGCGAATATTTTGATTCGCTTGATCCAAAATAAACGGTTTAATGGAATCGAACAGGAAATTTCCAACTGAATTTATTATGCTCTGTAAAAAATATCAAACAATATTTTCTCTTTTAAAAAAATGAGAATAGAGAGAATCTGCAATAAATTATCTGACAAAATATTCAACTTAGAAACTTAAAAGACGCGTTAAAAAAATCGAGAAAACATTATGATTACTTTAAGAAACAGTTTTTTACAGATTGTATCGATACAAACACTCGGGCAACTTTGTGTGGAGTGGTCACTCCCTACTATTTCACATCGAATTCAGTGCGCATCCAAATATCGAGTTACGTTACGGAACTTGTCCCTAGTGTTGGGTAACTCAGATCTGAACCGGTTCAAAGAGCCGGCTCCGACAGAAGATCCGTGAGAGCCGACTCACTTTTTTATGAGCCGGCGGATCAACGGATCCGCATAACTCAGTGAAACACTTAACACACAGAAGCAATAAGTATCTGTCAGCTCAAATGACTCATGCATCATGTTTGGTTATGCATTCTATACAGGTATACATTATACAATCAACAACTATACAATGTACACACTACGCACAGGCGGTACAGTTATTACAGTGTTTCACTTAAGTCACAACTATTTAAGGTATTGTATTGCATATTGTAATATGTTTTCTGTAACATAGCAAGTAGCAACCTGTAAAACCCCGCCTTATAATATGTGAGTCAGTCACTGGCATAATATTACGTGATATGATTGACTCAACTCACTCACTGACTCAGTTGACTCGAATAACATATTCAGAACTCGGCTCTTTTTGAACCGGTTCAGGGAGCCGGCTCACATACGGGATCCAGATGCAAAGATGCAGATCACTAAAAAGACCCGTTTATCTCATCTCTACTTGTCCCCAAATATTCAGCACTGTGCCGCAAAATGAAGTATGAAAAGATATATTTTTTATTCAACTCATGCGCGCTATTCATGTTTTATCATGCCTAAAAACCGAACCCTAAATAGCCATTTACCGACTGGTGACAATTACTTGTCATAACTCAATGAAAATTCCTACTAGCTCGGCCATTGTGGAGTAATGAAAATAAACGTAACTATTTTCTGAGTCGTAACGAAATAGTAGGTAACAACAACTCCGTTGTTACCCATTGAGGCTAAAATTGAGAGGCCGAATGTTTTCGACATGGAGTTTATTCATAACCGGCTAACCTCAAACCAAAACATTGAATCGTGCTGTCTGGTGCTGTTAGTATTGACAGTTTTTTTTATAAAGAAATAAATAGATATTTACAACAACTCATTAATAACAATAAATAAAACATTAATAACTCGCAATTGTTGAATAAAATTATGGGCGTAGCTTGTAGGCTAAGTCATGACCTGTCAGCGCCATGAATGACTTAGACTACTAGTTACGCCAATAACTATTACCTGAAAAACGCTGCCCATGAAACCGAGGTTTTCAAAATTCATGTCGATAGTTTGAAAAGAAATGTCCATCTGTATGTCTTGCGCGTGAAGTTTACCGTCTCGTTCCACTTCCAATCGAGCGATGCCTTCGACGAACACATTAGTCATTTTGACAGTAAACGGACCTTGCGATTTACTTATCCACGTTGACATTGTGTAATTGCCTCGCACTAACATTGTGTCGATTGTTAACGCTACTTTTACCTTTTCGGAAAAAAATAAGAAGATTCATGTTTAGCGTTACCTAAGATAAACATTAGTTCTCGCATAACGCGTAGAAACAGTTACAAATATAATATATAAGTATAATATGTCATTGTTTAGTAATTGATAACTCATGCCGCCGCGATAGTAACAATTCCGGTTTGAGTTCCAACATTTACAGTGTTTGAAAATATTTTTTGAAGTGAAAACTTCTTTAGCGGCGTTGTACACTTTTTTTATAATGGGTAAAAAATGTTAAACTCGCGTCAGGTCAAGTAAGAACTGGGTGAGCGAGAAAACTCTCTCTATGCAATCGAATGGTTTTTAACTACACTATAAGTTGTGTTTTGGCGACATCAGACGGAATTTCTTGGAAGTTATTAGTTCAAACTTTTCTGCGCTTTGGTCGTTTAACATAGACATGCTCTAAATGGCATAAATGAATCAAGTTTTCACTTCTGCCGGCACTCCCGGAGTGCATTTGCGTTTTTTCTAATATAGCATTGTTAACAATTGGTGTTTCTAAACAATTGAAGTAAACTATAGCTACATCCTTCCTAATAAGAAATTATTCTATTCTAAAAACTCAGAACATACTTGCATTGCGTTTACGTCGGACTTCATCGAAACAATTTTGAATTTCGAAAGACCGTAAACATTGACATCTTTAAAATTCATCGTTGCCACCGAAAAGGAATGTTTCAACGGAGGTATTGGCATTGGATCCGGAATGGGCACTCCTGGTATTCCGACCGGATCTTCTTGTTTATAATGCTCCAGTATAACAAGTATTTGTTCGCTGAGTTTTTTTTCTGCCGTGGCGACCGATTCTTCATCTGGTTTTGAAACAGCATCTTAAAAAAATAGGAATGTTAAAATGTGTGCGGTTTAAATAAATGAAAGTTGATATCTTTCAGGGCAGTAGATTATAGACGCTTAACAGCTGAGGTCATGTGTGTAATAAAAAAATTTGCCCTCCGACATACGCAAAATTGTTTTTGATATGAGTTCGGGTTCCTGAGAGACTAGTTCCCAAAAAAACATTGGAAAGCAAACTACATTTAAATGTTTCTCATGAGGGGAAAAAGTTGAAGATTAACATTTATTTTGTTTCAGTATTACTTTTGTTTTAAAACAAAAGTTACGTATTACTGTTCGTTTTTGTGTCACATAAACAATTTAATATTTTAATATAACAAATGATCTGTTACGTTAATATTTATTATATACCTTCGATTTGCTCCTCGTGAAGGACCGCTAGAACACTTACGACTGCAAAATGCAGAAATAAAATCCATTTTAGAAGCATTTCACTTAATTTTTTCACTAATAATAATAGTTTTATTTAATTAACTAATGAAATGGACATATTTCATTATATTTTCTTAAGAACTAAAGTCTATAATAATAATATAAAATACGCGTTTCGGTTTGACAGTGGCGTGCAATAATGTTATTCATCCTGTTATTAATTTAATTCAATTAATACAATTTATGAGAGGGCTTCTTTTTAACTAATTGGTAGGTTAAAATAGTTTACACTGTAAAATTATACGCATGCGTAAGTTGTTTTTTTTTAATGTATCTTTATTTAAATTTCGTAACAGTTTTCATAAAAAATAGAAAATGATATTATCGACATCTTAAAAAAACAGTAGACAGTCAGATTTAAAAACGGTTGGTGAAGTGCGAATTCCGTGTGTGTTTTTGTGTTTTGTGTTGCAAAAATTGGATTATAATTCAACTACTGCCAGAAAATATAAGGTAAGATCGCTATAATATATTATTCTAACAATTATTTTGCTCTACAATTGTTTTAAACGCTCAATAACAACTTTGAAATAAATGGTCCAATCGGCTGATAGATGCATATCTGTTTTTATGATTAAATATACGTTTGACGACCCATTGATGCATATTTTGATAAATGTACGGTAAATTTATCAATTTCTGTAAATAATATTAATGGTATAATGTATCCAGCAAATAATTTTATGCTATAATGTACATTAACCAAGAAATGTTAGGTTCCGTAAATATTGAGTTTCTGTAAAAAAATCGCCGAAATAACAAACAAAGGATATTGGAATCTGTTTGTGATACAAATATAAATGGACACATTGCTACAGAAACTTAATTAAAGTTATTTATTCTTAATCTGAGAATAAACTTTCGGCTGCCCAACAAGTCGATGTGAAATTTAAACTTGAAAGTTAATTTTTGAGCTTAAATTACTACACAATGTTATGGATACAGATTTTTTGATAAAATCAAAACGCTTGACTTATTTCGGATAAAATACCCTAGAATTGAAGAAAAAAACATTATGTAGGTAAACATGCAAAGAAAACTGGTTTTCTCAAAGAACCAAGTGATTAAAATGTGTGCCCCCGCCATCTTATCGATTTGTAACAGTTGATAAAGAAAATTCATTTACATTGAATATAAACAAAAATAAAAAAATTATCAGTGAGACTTATTTTAAATAAATTTTAATCAATGCGTTTCCGAAAATATTCGACTGATCGAAATGTTTTTTAATCTTGTGGACATTCGGTTTGTGTAGAAATCTTTCATTCGTTTTTCTGTTCTCAAAAAAGTTTTCCCGACAAGAACGCCGCTGTGCTAGGTGAAAGTTCAAAGACTAAATTGATAATTTGTTATCTTTAATTTCCAATGACGACAATTTATCGATAATTTGTATTTCGACTAGACACTAATAACATCCTATTTCTGACGCTACAGTCTATTATTATCAGTTGTTTTCTTAAATTAAATTCTCTATATTCAAAACATGAACGCTGCAGCTGCTGCAGTGTACAATTTTTTAATTTTTGACGTTGATCAAATTCCTTGACGGAAAATGGATTTGTGGAAGGTTTCTGGAGCGAAATTTTGTAACGTTTCCATTTCTTTTGAAATTTAAATTAGGTATCGCTTCAAGTTCCTGTTTAATTTATGTTAACTAAAATTGTTCTTCTTATGACTAACTTTCACGCGAGATTTTAATGTTAATAAAACTTTGACAAAACAAAACAGTATAAAAAAATCTCGTAAGTAATGCATTAAACGGTCAGTTTTCCTAGACGCTGATAACCTTAGATGGTGAGCGTCTATAACCTACAATCTAATCTCCCTCAGTTTTCAGATTCTAACCTGAGAACTAGTGAAAATAAGCGTCCTACGTGAATTATAAAAGTTGAATTTTTAATTTTTCTCCTACGCCAATCGTTTGTGACCAAAGAGATATTAGACTAGAGTACGCGAGTGAGCCGTAAAAGTGTCTGCAATTCAGGTAACTAATGATACAAAACAATGCTGATTTGAGTAAACAAATGTCTGGTTTTGTGGAATTTCTGCAGCGTTCTCTCTCTCAACTGAGGACACTTTCACTTATGGCAAGCATACGAACTCGTGTACTCTAGTTACTTATATCTCTTTGGATTTTGTTTGTGACTAATTAATTAATTATTTAGGAATTCATTTGTTAATCCGATTAACTAACAACTGACTGCAAAATAGGCTTCCGGGTACTCAATTGATCGAAATTTCAAATATATTCATAATAAAAACGTTTATGAATTGTGACTACGAAATATATTTGGTTTTGGCTCATGTAATCTTTGCGACCGTTTGGTTTCGTATCTTCGTTTTGTTATAAAATCAATAGAATTTCAGTTCGTCGTTCGGTCGCTAGGTGTCGCTAGTAGAGCGATTTTTCCGAAGCAGTCAATCATATGTGTAATAGTATAAGAGCCAGTGATCGGCTACCAGTATGTATTTGACCAGACCTGATTATTATTCTATTTATTATTTCAAACAAGTTTCGTAAATAAAATTTTTTTCTAAACTTTATAGTTCCGGAAATATTTAGAAAATTAAAAAAAAATCAGCTGCTCTTTTGTCTTGTAGATCTGTCAGAAATAAACTAGTTAAGCATGCTTTGATTAATTCTTACATGACGTGGAACATATTATGTAGGTGACCAAGACGACGAATAGCAAATATCATATTGAATACTAGCCATTATCCGCGTCACCTCACGCGATATCAGAAATGTTATTTTCTTTATTTTACTATATCAAATGTCAATATTTTTGAGGTTGGAAAGGTCCCGTCTCCCAATTGGTTGGAATTTTTTATTTGTTCCAAAACAAAATTAAAAAGTGTCAAGTGATAATAAAAATATTGTTTATAGGTATAGGCATAAATAATTTTTTATATTCTCTTGACATTTTTATTTTTGTTTTGGAACAAATAAAAAATTCCAACCAATTGGGAGACGGGACCTTTCCAACTTCAAAAATATTGACATTTGATATAGTAAAATAAAGAAAATAACATTTCTGATATCGCGTGAGGTGACGCGGATAATGGCTAGTATTCAATATGATATTTGCTATTCGTCGTCTTGGTCACCTACATAATATGTTCCACGTCATGTAAAAATTAATCAAAGCATGCTTAACTAGTTTATTTCTGACAGATCTACAAGACAAAAGAGCAGCTGATTTTTTTTTAATTTTCTAAATATTTCCGGAACTATAAAGTTTAGAAAAAAATTTTATTTACGAAACTTGTTTGAAATAATAAATAGAATAATAATCCGTGATGAAAAATATACCTTTCAAAATTTCATATTTTTTAGTACTTAAAAAATTGTCTGCCACGATGATTGTCGCGCGATAATGGTCTGCCATTGTTATTTTTCAATAGCGATAATAATATATTATTAAATTTCCAAATGGCAGACGTGGTCAAATACTTTGAAAATTAGTCAAATTTTGTACCTGTCGCACCTGAGTACGGGCCGCGGCGGCCACTCCGGACTTAGTGAGTCCCCACTCCATGTATGGTAGGTATAGGAGACTCACTGTGTAAAAAATCAGGTCTGGTCAAATACATACTGGTAGCCGATCACTGGCTCTTACACTATAATTTTTTATGACATCCTTATGTCAATTTTGTTAAGTGGGTTTAAGGTAAATTGTGTCTTTGGTGACTTAAAAATATAGACGTGGCTTTCTATGAGGTGAGTACTAATATACTAATTAACATAATTTTCGATATATGTATAATTATAGTTCATTACTGATTTATGAGACAACTTGACTTATTAAAATAACGAAACACGGAAGCATGAAGTAAAAAAATGACCAGTCATTTAATTAGTAAATAAAAAGCGGTTTTCTTTAATTAGATTTATGTATAATTTATTAGTAAATTGACTATATTTTTCAATTCTCGTAAATTTTATATTTTTAATAAATAATTTACCCTCTTCACGTGGTTTTTACACCTTGTATTAGTCTTTTTATTACTTTGGCTAATTTTTTGGCAATAAATTGTAAGGAACGCCGAAAACAAACGATTTTTCTAAATTTCGAAGCGTGCCAGTTTGGTTTTTGCAGCGGTTTTTTGTTTTCATTCCATAAAAAAGCAGTGTTTATTTTTTGTTTATGTAAATATTTTTATTGTAAAGTATTCAACAGTAAAAATATTCATGAATTAAAGTTGTTTTAAAGGTTTCTGTAATACAATGTAAGGCTTCAATTTTAAAATAACATTTAATCCTTTAGGCACGATTGAATAACAATCACTTTTAAATAATACAGTAGAATATTTCTAATGAATTTCTACTGTAGCATTACAGTACTTGAATTTACGCTACGAAAAAATGAACTAGCGTCTGCATAGAAAATTAGAATTCAAATTAAAAGCTCGGAGCCAAACAGTAAACACTACATCTTCTTTAGGATTCCCAATTTTAGAAAAAAAATTACTATAAAGCAATCTATCTTTGATCCGAGTGTAAGTTTGGGGAGGAGCGTCTATGAATTAATTGGGCAAGTTGTCCAAAAACAAGTACAGAGCTGGGCAAAGCACTGTACCTTAGTGCTTGAAGCACCAAACATCAAGCACTTCGATAAATGCTTGATTTGTTCAAGCATTTTCATTTTAAAAGATCTTTAAAAGCATCAAAGTGCTTAAAAAATTAAGCATTAAGTATTATAACACTTCTAAAATCTTATCTTCCATCATTGAAAGATAAGCGAAATATATGTATACTGTATTAGCGCTTATTAAACCTTCTTATTAATAAGTCGCAAGACTTTATTTAAGTGCTTGAAGCATTATTGCAAGCACTAAGTTCTGAGCCCTGCCCAGGTCTGAAGACGCAAGCGCATTTTTTTGGTAGGTAATGTTTATTTTTTTAATCATTTTGATACTGATTTATTTTTTAGGTTTGAATGAACAGTGCTTTTAAGTGCTTGAAAAAGGGATTAAAAATGGCACCGAAAATTATTTTTGTACTTGGCGGACCCGGTGCGGGGAAAGGCACCCAGTGTCAGAATATCGTAAAAGTAAGTAAATCGATTTTTTTTGTCGAGACAATAAAAATCATACACAATATTTTGTAGTATACTAGCTGCGGCGAAAGATGAAGCCACCGCGTCATAGTGACGTGAACGCATTGCGCCCGCCTTCTAGCTTGCTATTGGCTGTTTCGGAGATCCATGTGCGTCGAGTGCTTATTTTTATTCTACCGCTATAAATGAATATGTCGAATTTATTCCACACGCCACTGTCTGCGGGCAAGTAGACGTTCACTAGCATATTATTGATGACGTGTCTGGCTTCAACTCTCACCGCGGGCACTATAATACTAACTGTCCGGCCTGGCTTCGCTCGGGTACGAATCGAATTGATTCCAAGTTTATTGAAATTAAGTTGATTCTCGATTTCAATAAAATATAATATAGCTGCCCGAGCCGAATTCGCTCAAAAAGCTCTTTACCATTTTATATGCTTTTTATTAACTTCATTTGTTAGGGTCAAATCTTGCAAACCAATTTTGACACAAATCGGTTCGACTTGAAATTGTGTATACATACGTAGTTCCGATGACATTACAATAAATGTTTTCAAAAATATTTTATTTGTCTGTGAAATGTGCCTAGGTGAAGTTTCTCCTATAAATTTTAACTACATATTATTAATAAGAATCGCAGGACTGTGGACAATAAGTTCTTTATTCATAATTATTGTTTTAAATTTTCACATTAATTGTACTTGAAAAAGTCTAAATTTATAGACGAAACGTCGTACACTGAATAAAGAACTTTTTGTCCACAATCCTGCGATTCTTATTAATAATTGTCTCGGACACGATTTCTAATATAAATTTAACTACATATGTTTGGATAATATTTGCACATTAACCTCGCTTGACTATTTCATAATTCCTTGCGCAGGAATACGGTTTCGTCCACTTATCGGCTGGTGATTTGTTGCGCGAGGAGCGCAATAAACCGGGATCGCAATATGGCGAACTTATCGAGCAACATATACGAGAAGGGAAGATCGTTCCCGTTGAAATAACATGTAGTCTAATTGAACGAGCGATGGAGCTCTCCGACAAAGATCAGTTTTTGATCGATGGCTTTCCGCGCAATAAAGATAATTTGGACGGATGGACAAAACAGATGTCACAGAAAGTTCTGTTGCTTTTTGTGTTGTTTTTCGATTGTACTCAAGAGGTAATTAGAAATTCTAGAACCGATATTTTAGTTTTCAAATTCAGTTGGATTTTTTTTTATTATTTGGATCGAGACTGATATTAATTTAAGGAGAGTTATAAAACGGTCGAATAAAAAAAAAAAAATTTGGTGACTGATGATGAGATACTGTTTTAATAACTTGAGATATTAAAATAATAGCTGGGTGACTAAATTACTAAGTGAGCGACTAAATTACTAAGTGAGCGACTAGAATGCCTTTGGTAATTTTGAAGCAGATATTTTATTTTTTGACGTGATAACGTCTTATAAATTGATGAAACACCGGCTGCACGCACGAAAAAATGTCACGTTCCGCCTGAGCCTGAGCGTGCAAGCGAGAGCGCGGTATAAGCGATAGAGAGGCACGATCGGCCCAAGCGTCGGCTTGTACGCATTTCTCTCTCTTCTCGCGTGACGTCAGAGAGTTCATCAATGTTTCTTTATGACGTTATCACGTAAAACTATCGTCCGTAAACCGACTTTACAGACAACCAATTTTTTTTTTCACTTGGAGACTACAACTTAAAACTCACATTTTCATGAAGATTGAAAACCACCGCTTTTTTTTATAAAGGAGTATGCGAATTGTCTCGCAGTGAAACGCGATGGGGCAAAGGTGGAGGTTTTAAAAAAATAATTCCGGGGTGAACGATAAACGGGTATGCGAATTGTAATTCCGGGGTGAACGATAAAGGGGTATACGAATTGTCTCGCAGTGAAACGCGATGGGGCAAAGGTGGAGTTTTTAAAAAAACAATTCCGGGGTGAACGATAACGGGGTATGCGAATTAAATAGTTAATTGTTTGAATAGAACTGCGTTTTCTAAAAAATGTATATTTAATTGACAGTCAATTAAATATATATTTTTTAGAAAACGCAGTTCTATTCAAACAATTAACTATTAACAACTTAGTAATTTAGTCGCTCACTTAGTAATTTAGTCACCCAACTATTATTTTCTCGTCACGCGCAGTCAGTCACTCACTTAGTAATACAGTAACCCAAATTGATTATTTTTGTCACCCAAAATTGTAATTTACAGTTACTCGTTTAAATACTACCCTTAATTTAATGTATTAGGTTTGTTCGAAACGTTGTTTGTCCCGCGGCGCTGCAGGCAGCGGCCGTTCTGACGACAACGAAGAAAGCTTAAAGAAACGTTTCCAGACGTACATAAACGATACAATGCCGATTATCGAGCATTACGAAAAACAGGAGCTCGTAAGACGCATCGACGCGACAAATCCTCCGGAGAAGGTGTTCGAAGACGTGAAGAAGGTTTTCGACGAACAGTTGGCACGAGGTGACTCATAATTAAATTGATTGTAATCGGTATTTAGTATTATAAAATATAGTAGGATGCAAGACTTAGCTGTATTTTTTCAACGTGTAAAGAGAGGAAACTTCTTTGATAGCGCCAACACATCAAAATTTTAACAGGCTGGTGTCGATTTTCAGCTAATAAACTTGATTGACCACGGAAACACTTTTTTTGTCCTTTACCAGGGTCGGCCAATGGGCTATGTGCACGGAGGCGGAGTTACAAATTTTTCGATGCGAGCGTTTGTGGTGAGCACTAGGGGAAACTTCGATCTCCAATTTTTCATATGTCAGTGAGCAATGTTTATTAAAAGTGAAAGTAATTATAATTTTATAAAGTTTTTTAATTACAAAGAAAACATAGGAAAACTAAGCGATCTGGAAATGCTTGTTGTGTTCCAGGCTGTTGCGCTGATGGCGATTTAAGTAAAATAAAGACCATTGGCGCCCTATTTTGACGTTCCGCTGCCAGTGTAAACAAATTAACATCAGTTTTCCTTATTACATTTTTTTTTGACACATCATGGCCAACTAAAGTTTTTGACTTATCACTATAGAAACATGTCGCGATTTTCATAAAAAGTGAGTTCAATAATTCTCTATTACCCACTAGCGGCGCTAATAGGCTTCGTGCACACAGCCTATACATCGATAGCGATCTATCGATCATTAATGTACTAAAGCTCGTATTATTTCCCTCAAACACGCGTAAAATCCGCAGGTTCTAACCACAGGGCGCCGACGGTGTAGGTATGACTGCGAGTGAAAAATTTTGGAGGAAGAAATTTGAAATTGTAATCGCTATGAGTCTAGCAAAAAATTGATCTCAGTTTCATTTAATTTGACCACCCCCGACCCTGTTAGTTCTTTTGATGACAATTTGGTTGCCATTGAGGCCTGCAATCAAGATTTTACTCTGCGTAGAGTAGAAAACGAAAAAATAAAATAGTTGCGTTCCGAATCCCGTTTTTTTTTTTTTTAAATCGTAGCCTATCGACCTCAATTAGGGTTGTGGACATGCCCACTGTGCCCACATGGGTGGATCTGCGCCTGATTATATTGTATTGTTGGTACTAGAAAACCAGGAATTTTTTCCTTGATATTTGTGGTCACACTGATTACACGTTTTAAACTCATAGACTGCATCCGTAATAGTTAGGTTAATTCTTTCCAAAACAATATCATAATTATTACTTAATACATTGTTAGACAAAATGGATAATGTACCTAAAATAGATTATTTTATAGCAGCTTGGTACTTCATCGGTAAGAGCTTTTAAAAGATGTAATTATTTTTTTATATCAGAATATTGTGTTCCTAGGTATTAAACAAAGAAAAGTTTCGAAATTATACAAGTGGGGCGCTTTATAGGTTAATTAATATAGACCATAAAATAAGCTTCACGTGTCTTTTTTTTATTGTTTCGAAACTTTTTTATTTAATAATTATACAGTTTTATTGATACGATTTTAATTATATACATATTTTCGATTTACCTACAGGCAATGAACTAAACGGCATTTATTAATTTAAATCAATTTATTTATAAGTTTGTTATTTATTTTATAATTGTACAAAATAAATGCTTTTTAAAAATCAACTTGTCCTAATACACTTTATTAAGTGAGTATAGTACGCGCCACGGATCTAAAAGGTTCGGAAGTTAGTCACAAACAGCGTCGCAAAGGCACAGCCGTTGTGACTCCCACCACCTCCCAACTACCTGCACGGAACGTGCGCATTGGCCGTGATCGCTCGTTGCCTTTGTCACTTGTCGCTTTCCAGCTTTAAAGTACAGTCGAGTACGCTGTTGTCAAGTTGTTATTGCTATGTTAGTTTTGTTGAGTTGCGAGTTTGTAGTTTTTCAACAGACTGTACAAACGCAAGCCCGCATTCGCATCTAACTTCCAAGCCTTTTAGATTCGTGGCACGTGTTATTTTATTTTTATTTTATTTTTATTTTATTTGTAAATCTGGCAGGCTAACAGACAATGTCCAGTAACAAGCCTGCTCTCAATATTATACAATAATTATTATACATTTGCAGCACTGTTACAAACTATATATATAAAAGAAAGAAAAAAAAAAGCAATAAAATAAGAAACATAATTGAATAATATAGAACTTAGAGAATCGAAAATATATAATTTTCACTTCAAAAAAACAGAAATTTGTCTTTTAAAATTTTTTAGAGTATCCCCAAAAATATCAATATCCGTTCTATTGTTGATATCGTTGAAAAAGTACGCCATTCTGAAAAGCGGAGAGTTAAAGGCATAATTGGTCGTGACTGAGGACAAATAAAATAGATCTCTATTCCTAGTGTGGTAGATTGAAGCAGATAAATAAAATTTCGCTAGTAAGTCGGGTGAATTAATTGTACCGTTTATAATTTTATGTAGACAACACATATCAGAAATTTTCCTTCTAACTTCAAGAGTTTGTAGTTTCATTAAAGATAGTCTACTTTCGTATGTTAATTGTTTATACCTAAACATACCCTGAAAAATATAATTTTGTTAGTCGATTGTTTTTTTTTTTTCACATGCCAACTTCATGCATATAATTCGCTTGGATAGAAATGCCATAATTTATCCAGGTGTACTATGAAAATATTCTGGAATTATATACCACACTTTCAGCCAGTGTGGTGTATACTATTTTTTCGTCATACCTTGGTCTTAAGCACGCTTATTAAATACATTAATTAATTACATAAAAACACAGATAAATTCCAAGCTAGAATCTTTGAGGTTATATGTAAAAATACGAATGACAGCTGATCGCGACTATTAGTTAACATAAAATAGAGTTGCTATGGAAACGATATCTGAACAAACGTTGATTGGTTGTTTTTGCTTTACTGCTGCTCGAACGTACGAACTTCCCGCATTGGTGCGTGTAATCCCACCAAGGAGTAAATGTTATACTTTTTGCCCTACAATTGATGCCGAAAGTATGCACTTTCGATCGAGGTATGAAGAAAAGTAGATTTTGTTTTTATCACAAAAAAGTTAATGATTTGGGATATGTCAGATGGGAGGGGCTTAAGTTTAAAAAAACACGACGGAGCTGAGAAAAAATGTCGATGGTTACTATGGTTTCGTAGTTAGCTTTAAAACTATGCCAAATTTCAGTTTGGTATCTGTATTTGGAGCAGATAAATTCGACTTTTATAGACAAATGATTTATCCATAGAGATATTAGACTAGAGTACGCGAGTGAGCCGTGAAAGTGTCTGCAATTCAGAGAGAGAAAAGTTCCTTATTTCTATGATACAAAACAATGCTGATTTGAGTAAACATATATAATAATACGGAACGTTTGCAGCGTTCTCTCTCTGAACTGCAGACACTTTCACTTATGGCAAACATACCCGCTAGCGTACTCTAGTAACTTATATCTCTATAGATTTATCCCATAACGGATTTCGGTTTTTTTCCGTTTGATAACAATTTTATTTATGAAATTGAATAAAACATGCTTCAACAGTATTCTGGATGTATAGGTTATAGACGCTCAACAACAAACGAATTATACGGTTCAGTTCGCTAAAACACAGTATAAAAAGCACTTGTTTGACCAACGCTGGCTGTATACACTCTTTTTTCTGTGAAAGGATCGTTGAGTTCAAATTCACTCTTAATACACCCCTGTTCATATGCTGAGCACGTGCGGTTTCAGCTGTAATTTCTGTATAACATGTTTCGGCATGCAAAATGTAGGATCGACAGCTTTCAGCGAAGTGTTTCCGAGCAGCGATAAAGCAGCCAATCCGAATAAAGTGTGGAAAGGATCGGCAACGTCTCCGGGCCGATCGCTAAACCCACCCGTCTCCGAATCCTGGCACGCCAGTATGAACTTCTCGAGCGCTTTCGAATCGATCCAATGCAATCTTCCTAACATCGTTAACGATGACAGAACCCACCACGAGTAACATACATCGGGCAACTTCTCGGGTCTACCGTTAAGACCGCCCGAATCGAGTTGTCTCTCGCAAAGCCACCAACCCAGAGTGTCCGCATCGACTATGTGCAAATTGCCGGTTACAGAAAGAAATCCGATGCAACAGTATATCAAACCGGCGTGACTCTCTGATTTCGGTCTCGATCCAAAACCGCCGTCGAAGTTCATGCAAGATTTGACGAATTCGACCGCTTTGTTGATATCGATCGCGTCCATGCGTTTAAGCAGCGATAAACAAGCGACGGCGCAAAACGAAAATCTCGTATCGACTTCTCCCCATTTGTCGCCCGTGAAACTGCCGTCCGGCTGCTGTAGAGACGAAACGTATTTAACGATTCCGTTCACATCGATTGAATCGATCTTATCGAGTATCGTTAGGATTTGAACGGCGCTCAGCGTATAAAGCATGTGGGGGTCGTGGCCTATACTTGCACTGATGCCACCGCATTCGGGATCTTGGCACTGTTTAATGAAGTCAACGATTTCGTCCACCGGTAAGAGATGGCTCTTGTCCATTAATTCCAAAGCTGTTAGACCCCAATAAACACCTGACATTCGCAAATAGTCGGTCATGGCGTATTCGTAGTCGTCTTTGTTTTTACCGTAAGCTGCGATGAATTTTGCATGTTTGTCTAGTAATAATGTTGATGGCAAATCCGGTTTTAGAACCACATCTTTTTTCAACATCGCCATTTTTGTTAATGTTTGAGGTTATGATTTCAATACTCACGTATAGTCGGTTTTTATATTAGAAAGTTTAAATAACATTAATTATAATAGTTGTAGATTGTATTGAAATAAAACAATAATATAAAATATGTTTTTAAAAGAAAATTTAAAACTTGTATGACTTTGACAATGGACTCCGAAAGTCGTGACGTCACAGGTTAAGGCAGGTTAGGGTCTGCGTTCCAAACAAATCCAGTTCTACATGTAAATGTCCATAAGCGGATTTTAAAATCGTTATTTTTGTTAAAATATTCTTTGGAATTTGGGTTTTTAACACAGTTATACGTTCATATAGCTATAAGGTATGTATACAAATACAATTTACTAACAAATTGTTTATTTTTATATAGTAAAATGTGGATAGTAAAATAGTGAGGTTATGTGTCATTCATATAAGATTTTATTTTTGCCCTTAGAATTAAAATTTCCTGTTTTTTCGACTTCGGGACAATGAGTCAGAACAAGCACGTGTTGAAATTAAGTACTATTGCAAATTTCTTCTCTGCAGTGGATGTGAGAAGGTTGATTACACAAGGTTAAAATGCAGTGGAATCCAACGTGCAAAGTTTCCATTTTATGCCTTAAATATTATTATTGAAGGTGAAGTGTATGTTTTCGTGGGAAAAATAAAGTAAATATTGTCATAATCTGTCTTTATTTTTTTTTATTTTTACATCAATCATATTAAACATTCAGCCTCTGATATTTAACTTATCATATCATGTTATTACCCCCCTTATTTCAAAAATCACAAATAAAAATACTTTTTTTTTAATATTATGAAATAAAATAAAAATTACAAAACAGAATAACTTTTTAGTAAAAAGTATTTACCTAATAAATATGTTTAGGAAGACAAAACAAAAAAAAAAACACCTTTAAGAACAAAATTATTTCTTCTAAGCTTTGGTTACTTTGTATGGTACTCTTGTTAACGAACTACAACAAAATTAAAAGCGCGTAGGCATAAAAGACACTTCGTCGCTCGCAGCTGCACCGAACATGTCTGATTTCAGCGCAACACCTCCCGAATAGAGTTTCGGCCGGATGGCAACCGAAACCGAAAGTTCGATTGGGCACTAGTTTTATGGCACGTTTCACATGAGTTCTTAATGTTAAGTTCTTCGTTTCATTTTTCAACTGCTCTATTTCTTGTTTTAAAAAATGGTTTTCTGCCTCTGACATAGCTACGAACTGTTAAGAATGTTCATGTGTTTCCACTTCGACTTCTGGCTCAGGAGTTCTCATTTCGACCTCTGGTTCAGCAGGTGGTGTCGCAGGATCCAATTCCATTGCAGTCTTACTTCCATCACTTGGTATTAATTGTCTCTGTAAACCTGAAGGTCAGCATCGCTGTCAGCTGCTTCGGTAGTCTTCTTCCTGTGTAAGGATGCACAGCTTTGAGATAGTATCGATATTGGACACAATACTTTTTATTCAAAGTATTGATACGCTACAATATTTGATGGGAAAATATCGACACTTATTACTTATTACTAATTACCTTATTATTTAGTCCACTTTTTCAATTCGCTTTTTTCCTTCGGAAAAACAAAAAATGTACAAGCATGACTTGTACTATAATGTCTGCAGGTGTGTGCAAAACACATAACCATGATAATTTTGGGTTGTTATTTCTTTTTTACCTAAAAATAAGTAAAACATTCCACATAAACAATAGAGTTACATAACCTCACTTCATTTAAAACTCTTTTTCTTCACATAAAAGTACGCAAACTATTACAAATTATTATTGAAATTGATACCTTATAACTAAAGGAATAAATAAAATGTACTTACATTAAAAATGAACGCGAATTTTGATAAATCAATCGCCTTTAAAAATCGCCTTACCTAAAATTACATGTAAAAATTTTTTGTTTGGAACGCGGATATTGATCCTCCTTGAGCGTGACGTCACACTTTCGGAGTCCATTAAAACTGTCAAACGATTAGGAAATAGGAGGTTAAAATATTTGTGCCAACGTTTCCCAAACATTTTAATTTAAGTTGTATATTCGTGAACAATTACTTTAAGTATAAATTACGGTCAGCGCGGTTTTTAATGGTTTTTAATCAACATTAATATTTTAATAATAAGAATGAAGCATTGAAATTAACAAGATCTTGAAATTAAAAAATGTTGGTTGAACAACATAGTGGAAATATTTTTGTTACGACTGGTTTAAATTAACTAACCTAAACTGGGAACTGAAACTTGTTTTCAGTTTGTAGAAGTGACATTTCTAAAACCTATTTGTGAGTTGAAATTTGATTTTGGGAAGGTAAAAATACTGTTATTATTGTCAGAGACTAACTTAGAAGTGTTTTCTTACATTTGTGACAAAAATTTGATTCAGTGAGCGCCAATTTTGTGAAATAATGTCCGTAACAGTTCAATTTTAAAAAATTGTTATTTATATAACATATTCATAAATATTATTTAAAAGCAGGTTAGTTGCATTTTTTACTTTATGTATTAACTTTCATACACTTTGTTTGCGTGGTTCATTTTAATAAAATAGGTATACCAATTGTTTTTTTAAAAACATAACCTATAAATAGAATAAAAGTTATAATTTTGTATCAAAATTTGTGTTATCAATAAGAATTTGGATAAAAATATCGGCGTGACTTTTAAATCGATTACAAGTTTTTTTATACAACTAAGTTTTAATGTTTAGAACTTTAATTATAATAAAATCATTTTGGATAACAATAAAACATTTTATTTTGACGTGATAACGTCTTATAAATTGATGAAACACCAGCTGCACGCACGAAAAAGTGTAACGTTCCGCCTGACCCTGTGCGTGCAAGCGAGAGAGCAGTATAAGCGATAGAGAGTCGGTAAAAATATAGTTTGACAGCTACTAAAATTTAGGTTATGTATTATTAAATATAATATTCGAGCGGAATACGTTATCACGTAAAACTATTGTCCGTAAACCGACTTTACAGACAACCAATTTTTTTTTTGTAGCAACGATGTCTCAGCAAATGAATCAAGTGAATACAACAGGAATGCCATCATTACAACAACAAATAATAGTAAATAATATAGCCCAGTCAAAAGTCATATCCCAGCAACAGCTAACGACGAGTAACGATCAAAATATGGTATCGAACGTACCTAATTTAGTAAACGTACAGTCGTACATAGTAAACAGCTCGTCTGGTATGCCGCAGCACACGACCAATTCAAATATCAGCGGCATGAACGTGCAAAGTTTAAGCGGTTTAACTGTACCGACATCGATCGTAACCAATGTTAACAGTCTGTCGGGGCAAACGTCTGTTAACGGTACGCAGAGCTTTACGACAACCGTAACATCTAAAAGCAATACGGTTTCGACACCATCGCCTAATCCGAATTCTTCTATGAACAGTTCACAGTTAAATTCGACAAACGATGGACCACAACAGGTCAGTAATTTTTTTCAGTATTATTGAACCATGCTTTAGTATTAGTGATGTGCCGGATCGTTAAAAATGTATATCTGCGGATACGGATCTGAATATGGATATTTGGTTTCAAGTTCCGCGGATACGGATCTTAACTTTCTTAGAGTACGCGGCGGTAAATATTGCACATCGATCTTTGGAAAGAGACTATCTGTTATGGGCAAAAGTTATTGACCTCTTTAAGAGTTAACTCTCATAACAGATTGTCTCTTTCCAAAGATCGATGCGCAATATCTCATTATAAAGATAGTTTTTTAGTACCTTTGAGCTATGTACTATTGGTATGGTACTCACTACGATAAATGTTTGCAATATAAAGGTACCAAATAAGTACGATTTTAAGAAATAAAAAATAATCTGAATGGAATTTAACAGTTTTTCATTATTACGTAATCACCTATATATATAAAATTTCATCTATGAATTGAAAATTAGTAAGGTAAAAGATCCGCCAAAAACTAACGGATACGGATCTTTCTTCTCCTCGGATATCCGCGCACATCACTATTTAGTCCCCCCCCCCCATGAGTGAGTCTTATCAACGACGTGTAACATTATTTATTAAATACAAATCTTTAATTAACGTCTGAATAGAACTCTTTATTTACTTGAAAAATTATTTATTAAAACTTACTTTACCCAAAGAAATCAATGCATTAACGAACTATAATATAGTTATTTAATTTTTATTATAAATGTTTATTTCACACTGTAATTATAAAAGCACGTTTGAGACATCTGTGTCTTCTCTCTAATACGCGGCAGCACATGCGCCAACTGTAGGCCGCACCGAAGATCGTATTATAGTGAATTGAATGGCGCGCGCTTCTCTCACTTCTTTAACGCTTTTCCGCTGCATCCACAAAATGCTGATGAATTGCGAAATAGCTAGATGCACGTTTGAGACATCTGTGTCTTCTCTCTAATACGCTGCAGCACATGCGCCAACTGTAGGCCGCACCGAAGATCGTATTATAGTGAATTGAATGGCGCGCGCTTCTCTCACTTCTTTAACGCATTTCCGCTGCATTCACAAAATCACTGTCCGTACCGAAAGCTAAGATGTAACACGTCAAAAATATTGTTAACTGATGAATTGCGGAATAGCTAGATGGAGGAAGTGTATAACAACAGTAGCATATATATATTTATTCAACTCATGCGCGTTATTCATGTTTTATCATGCCTAAAAACCGAACCCTAAATAGCCATTTACCGACTGGTGACAATTACTTGTCATAACTCAATGAAGATTCCTACTAGCTCGGCCATTGTGGAGTAATGAAAATAAACGTAACTATTTTCTGAGTCGTAACGAAATAGTAGGTAACAACAACTCCGTTGTTACCCATTGAGACTAAAATTGAGAGGCCGAATGTTTTCGACATGGAGTTTATTCATAACCGGCTAACCTCAAACCAAAACATTGAATCGTGCTGTTTGGTGCTGTTAGTATTGACAGTTTTTTTTATAAAGAAATAAATAGATATTTACAACATCTCATTATAATTAAAACATGAATAACGCGCAATTGTTGAATAAAATTATGGGCGCAACTTGTAGGCTAAGTCATGACCTGTCAGCGCGATGAATGACTTAGACTACTAGTTACGCCAATAACTATTGTTTTAATTTAATAGATCTTAAATAAACCGCGTCTAATGGAATTGGTACGAGACGTAGATCCGACGTTACAGTTGGACGAAGACGTAGAAGAAATGTTATTACAAATCGCCGATGATTTTGTCGATACCGTGATGAACGGAGCGTGCAAAATCGCCAAACATCGACACGTGCCAAACGTGGAGGTTAGAGACGTTCAACTTTATCTCGAAAAGGCTTACAACATGTGGATACCCGGTTTCGGAACGGATGAACTAAGACCTTACAAGAGATCGGCCGTTACGGACGCACATAAACAAAGAATGGCGCTGATTAGAAAAGCAAAAAAATTCTAAACTCAACGAAATCGTCGTGTTGTGTTTTGTTATTACGAATTTAGTTATAATTTTTTGAAATTGTCATACAGTAATCTCTTGCCAACTTAAGAACGTTTAAGACGTTCGGAAAGTTTCTTGGACTACACATATTCGTTCAGAAAAACCGGAAGCTTCGTTAAGGTGAAAACTTGACCCCAGGGCGTTTAAAAAATTCGGGAAAAATTAATCGATATGCCCAGAATTCACTTTGGTTTACTTGTCGAAATGTATTTTCTGCTGTTGGCAACACTGAATAATTTTAACCGATTGTCTCTAATTTCACAGTTGAATATTGATTACTGTACATAAAACGATTTTGAATATGTTTTAGAGTTAGTTTTGGATCATCGATAGTCTCGTTTTGTTAAGTTGGTACAAAACAATCGAATGTAACGAAATGTGTACTGTTTGGTTATTAAAACAAAAGCACACAGCACTGTAAAATATTATTATTTACGTGAACTGTATTTTATGTAAATTTGAGGTATATTATTGATGTTATTTTAATAAACTTTTTGACGTGATAACGTCTTATAAATTGATGAAACACTGGCTGCACGCACGAAAAAGTGTCACGTTCCGCCTGAGCCTGAGCGTGCAAGCGAGAGCGCGGTATAAGCGATAGAGAGGCACGATCGGCCCAAGCGTCGGCTTGTACGCATTTCTCTCTTCTCGCGTGACGTCAGAGAGTTCATCAATGTTTCTTTATGACGTTATCACGTAAAACTATCGTCCGTAAATCGACTTTAATTTTTGTAGTAAATTTTCAGTTAAAGCTGCCAGATTACAATGGTTTACGAGCATTTTGAGCGCAATATGCGAGATACAAAGCTTTTGCCCTTTATGTATAAACGCGCGACAACTAAGGCCAATAACGCAGTATTCTGCAAGCGGCGATTGACGCAAATCATTTTTTTTTTCTTCATAAAAACTTAATTTTAGGACTATTTGGTTGAAATTTGTAGAATTGTTATAATATTGTTTAAATTTTTATTTTTTTATTATGTTTAAACATTTATTTTTTAGTTCTACAGTTAATTGTCAAAATGACATTCAGAATAATGTAATAATTATCATTTAAAAATAGTTATAAAATATTTTCGATATGTATCAAAGAAATAACACGTAAAACAAAACAAAAGAGTTTAATTACATTCTTCCATTTCCTAAAATTTTGCTGTCGTTTGTTTAAATCACCGATATGATAATTGAACAAGTGCGATGGTTTGGTTTCGACAAAAAAAACTTGCCAAAACTAAAACTAAGTTCGTGCTGTTTTGCCCAGTTTTCGGCGGTATTCAACAAAGCGTTGACTGATGTCTAAAATTAAAATATAGTGACTACTAATTATTCTAAACAAAAGTTCCGATTTCGGCTGTAAAACTTCGTTTTGGTCAGACCCTACACGATCTATCGGAAAATTGTATCGATATATCGGTAATCGTGTAGATCAATGAAAAAACGCTCTAAACCTGAGGAATGCTCGAAATAAAACAGTTTCAATATTGACAATTATTCTAAACAATAGTTTCGATTTCGGCTGTAAAACCACGTTTTGGTCAGACACTACACGATCTATCGGAAAATTGTATCGATATATCGGTAATCGTGTAGATCAATAAAAAAACGCTCTAAACCTGAGGAATGCTCGAATTAAAACAAACTGTCCTGTTTCAATATTATTTTATAACTTGTGATTGTTTTCTATTCTTGCTTTTCCACTAATATATACTATCACCATATTCACATTTAATAAAATTAGTAGCAGTCATTTGTTTTAAGTTATAATTTCTTCGTTTCGAGTCAATAAACTTATCCACTTCGTCGCAAAACTTTAATAGCGTAGGATCGGCATCGTTTTCATTTTCAAAAAATGTTCGAATCACTCTCGTAGCACTTTCGACGTCGCTCAACGAGGGAATGTTTGTATGGAGCACTTCTTTTTGTTCATAATCCTCATCTGACGTCGAATCATTCGGGAAATCCATCATTTCTTGTTTAATGTATACGTCGGTCATTTCATCGGTAGCGGTCAATTCTTCACAGAAGCTCATCTTCGATAGACATATTTTTTCAGGCGAAAGACGTTTTTTTGTTCCTTGTTCAATTATATGTCCGAGCGTTTCGGCGTTTCTATGCTGAAACGCGGTTAACCATCCGGCACTGCCTTTGAAATTATCTTTGCCGAGAGCTCTAGCGAATTCTTTGGCTTTGTGTCGAATCAGCGGTCCGCTTAGAAGGACGTTGTCGTCTTTTGCTCGGTCGAGCCATTCTTTGACTAAATTGTCGACATCTGGGTTTTCGGCGTCTCGTAATCGCTTCCGATTTTCGTTTTTGTAATTTCTGAAAGCTGCCAGAATTTTTTCTTTACTCTTTAGTATCGTAGAAAGCGTGTTTGCGGGAATGCCGAACTTTTTTGCGATGTCTCTCTTTTTTTTACCACCGGCTTCGACTTCTCGGATTAGTTGGACCTTCTCAAATACGGTCAAACTTTTGCACTTCCTTGAAGTCATTTTGAACGCGATTCTATTGTTATTGTATTTTTGAATTTAAAATTTGATAAACCGCTTCCATATTTTAATATCCTCGATTTTTACAAAATAGATATTTTTTTAGTTGCAACCTTGACACTATGAGAGGCGGGGCTATTTGACAATTTTTAAATAATATATTAGCTGTGCCCTTCTATCCTTAATATAACTTTAAAGCTAAGTTTAAAATTCGAGACAATCAAAATTGTTTAGCAATGCCAATAGCTCTAATGCAATCGTTAAAAGATTTGGCTGGATGGTTTCAAAATGAAAATTCGACTTAACCAAAAATTCGAGTTACACAATCTCCAAAATAGACATATTTTGTAGTGTGTGGTTTATACTTTACAAGATTTTAACGTAATTTATAGATGTTGTTTTTTGATTTGATTTGACAGATCGCGCATTTTTCACTGTTAAAAATTAATTACATAACCGTGAAAATTTATGCTATCGGCCATTTTTTTATATAATCAAATCAGAGAGAAAATCCATGGCTTATGGAAGTGAGCGTTCAACATAACAAGCGAAATCGTAAAAAAAAATGTGTCGCGAAAAAAAGTAAAATTTATTTTGCAGTATATACCTATAAAAAAGAAACTTATTTCCACAAAATCTAAATTGACATTTACAGAATAATGTATGTTTTGTTTTTCGTTGCCAATTAATGCTGTGGTTACACCGTTAGCGTTAGATATTTAACGCGGTAAAACAATTGTGCAAGAAATATTGACGATATAATATTTATCTTTGGATACATTGCGAAAGCGTACGTTTGTTTTTTGTTTTATCGATATTTGTTTTGTTTCTGACTTCTAACATGTATTACACCCGAAGCTAAAATTTTACAAAAAAAGAAATGAATAAGTTAGCAGCTCAATGAAAACCAATTTTAAACGCAGATAATCGTGAAAACAAATATTTGTTTTTGTTTTAAACACGTCTAGTGTTCATGAATTAAACAAAAATAAATGTACACCTACGAATAAAGATTATCTGCTATTTTGTATCGAACTACAAAGTAGCGTATTTTGCTATATAGAAATTAACTGAACGCTCCCCAGTAGTATGCATTTCGTGTGTGCACGACTAGTGACGAATATAAACGAACACTTAGTTGTAGAATATTTATCGGGCGTCCGTATCGTTGACGGTACTTATTTTACATGGCCTGTGATGAATTCTAGGATTTCGTCAGCTTTGCGCAGTGGCGATATCGTAACCAATGAGGTTTAACCGAGGTGCGATTATTGCTAGTTGAAAACTTTAACCAATACCCCGCCTTGTGGACGTGAAATACCGTCCGCTACGGCAATTTTTGGAAGCCTCTACGGGGGCAGTAATTGAATCAAAAAAATATTAAATTATTAATTACTAGCCGCTACCCGCGGCTACGCCCGCGATTGAGATGGAAATCGACTTTTGACATGCATATCAGGGGAAACAATTTTCTTATTTTTCGTAAAAAATTTTTATTTTTTTTTAATAAAAAGTATCCTATGTTACTTCTAATACCTTCAAGAGTGTATGTGCAAAGTTTCATGATGATCGGTTAAGTAGTTTTTGCGTGAAAGCGTAACAAACAAACTTACATTCGCATTTATAATATTTCGTTTTCATAAAATTTGTAAGTCCGGTCCTATCGGGCCGATTTTAATGAAATTTTAATAGCACATTTTAATCATTACTAAAGGGTTAAATTTCAATTTTGAAACGATTCGGAGAAATTTTTCGGTATTTTTGGGCCCAAAAAATGTTTTCAACCCTTTCTTATTTTTCGTAAAAAATTTTTATTTTTTTTTAATAAAAAGTATCCTATGTTACTTCTAATATCTTCAAGAGTGTATGTGCAAAGTTTCATGATGATCGGTTAAGTAGTTTTTGCGTGAAAGCGTAACAAACAAACTTACATTCGCATTTATAATATTAATTAATATGATGATATATTTTAGAGACGATTGGCATTGTTTATGAATATTATAAATATCGTAGTCTGAAAGTTTTTTAGCAGAATTTCCGCTTGGAGGATATTTACTAATAATTTTCAGAACTGTCTGCCTGTTCTGCAATGATTTGAATTTCCCTCCAAATTCAGAAATAGAAAATATATACAAGTTAAATATTCACATTTTTTTTTATTAAAAAAATATATACATTGTACAGTCATTTTAAATATATCACTTTTATCTGAAACAAAGAATATCTTTGTTTGTCGTTTACATTATTTAAAAAAAAATTAGATTTGTTATACAGTCATGGGCGTCGGCGGAAAATTTGGTCTAGGGGAGCAGACATTAAAAACAAACAAACTTTCCAATTTTATTTAGTGAATCACTGAAATTCAGTTATATTCCACCAAATCAGTTTTTCTTCTAACTACGAGTGTAGTTTGAAAAAAAAATAAATATTATTTCTATAAATGTACGACCCCTCTTGGTGTTTTCACTACTAGGCGCTAGCGACCATTGCGGCACACAGTTTGTTTTTTTGTAAGATTAATCAGCTAGAACCGTAACTTTTTTCGGTTCTAAAGCCTTCCTAAGATGCGATTCCGTAATATGACGAAACAATCAAGGTTTGAATAGAAGTAATTGGATGTGGTTTTCACCACCGTGACATAAAAAGTGGCGTCCATTTACTTCTATGCAAACGTTTTTTGTTACGTAATTCCCCGTTATATTACGGCCGCTATACAACGGTAGCGCTATCCAAGGAAATTTACAGGCTAAACTGTGAAGTCACAAATAGTAGAAATATAGTTCTTATGATAATACATATTTTGTGAAATACAGTGTAACCTCTTTATAACGAATCTCAAGGGACCGAGCATTTTTTTCGTTATAAAGAGTTTTCGTTATATGGAGGGAAGAAAGAAAAATAACCAAATTTCACCTAATTCGTTTATTCCAAGCACTTTGCTGACGTTTTTTGCTATGCCAATATTTATTTTGTATTTTATTAAGTATCTTATGCATGACTTGGGATGTGGTGGAATCATCTTCATTAAACAATAGGAATTTTTCGATAAGTTTGTCGGCATCAAGTGCTTGTTGAATGTTGCTGATTGCTCAGAATCGTCCTCTTTACGTCTGTAAATATTTGCTGACGCCTAAATATGAACATATTTCTTTGTAATAGAGAATGGCAGTTGTGCTATAAAGAGGGTATTAATATATGGGCTTTAAGGTAAACCAACCAAATTGTAAAAATTTCTACGTTATAGGGAGTTTTTCGTTATAACGAATGACGTTATAAAGAGGTTACACTGTATATAACAATTGTGGCAGTGTGAATATTTAGTCGCTGAGTTAATTTTATAGGCCAGTAATATGAAGATGATTTGACCCTAAACATTTCCAAAAAATCGCTAAAGGGTGCAAATTCGAGGAAACATTTATATAAATATGATACACAATTTGTCAATATTGGGCCTTCGCGCGATGACTGGAACTTGTTAAAAAAGAGTTAAAAAACTGTTTCATCAGTTTTTTGCTCAAAAATATTGTAATACCGTGGAAAAGTTTATTAATTTTCGAATTAGTGGAAACTGAGTTCGACATTTTATGGTCTATTTAGTTAGATTCAAATTTGTTTCACAGCCAAACGTTTGGTACAGTCATCTCTCTCTAATTGATCACTCCTTAAGTGACCGTCTCGCTTAAGGCTAAAAGTTACCATTTAAAAATATAATTTTCAACAACAATTAGTTCGCATGCGAGGAGATCTATTATTGAACTAACATAAAGACACTATTAATATCAATTTGGTTCGAAATCCTGACTGGCAAAGGCAATCAGTTCAGCGATTCTGAGGTGACCTGTTTCGAGTGCAACCTGTTCCGGAGTTCGACCGCTCGAGTCGGTTCGTTTCACGTCGGCGCCGTTCTCTAATAAAACCTGAGCCGCCTGGATCAGTCGACTCTCGTAATGACACTGCTCCCTGTATTTCCCGACGCACCAATATCCTTCCGCGGCCAGGTGCAGTGCCGTTCTGTCCCATTTGTTTACTCGGTCGATCGCGTCGACGACCGATCTTTCATCGAGAAGTCTTAACAACACGTTGACTTGTCCCCTGTAAATTAATATAATATTGTCAATACTAATTACAATGAAATAAACTTGAAGTCATCTTAATCGTTTTTTCTATACGGCTAATTTCAAGATTACTTTGGCACACTTCTAATAATTACATTATTTTTGGCAAATTCTAATAGATTTTATATATTGACTAGCGGTCCCGCCCGGTTTCACCCGGGTGTAAAAGAACTAATGGGGAAGGGAGGAACATGAGTACACACATTCATCTTAGTTTACCGAGATGAATGTTGTGTCCAAATTTCATGATGATCGGAGTTACCGTTCAAAAGTTTTTGTCGATAAAAAGCAGTATTTATACTTTTTTTAATTAATTAAATAAAATTAAAAATTTAAATGTAAGCCTTAGAAGAAAGCAATGTAGAAAATAAAAAAATAAATAAAAATATATTCGCCCAACGTAGGGCTCGAACCCACGACCCTGATATTGACAGGCGTGTGCTCTACCGATTGAGCTAGCCGGCGTTGTATTCTGGCAACGCTAATATGAGTATATTTAGTTAGTGCATTTCATCTGAATAGAAGCTTATTTTTGAGATACATTTTGCAACATTTTTCATTAATGCTCCGCTCCTAATGGTCGTAGCCTGATTTTATATAGCCTATAGCCTTCCTCGATAAATGGGCTATCCAACAAAAAAAAATTAATTTGAACCAGTAGTTCCTGAGATTAGCGCGTTCAAACAAACAAACAAACTCCAGCTTTATATATTAGTATAGATAACATTTCGATTGGTTGTGAATTTTTTGGAAGAACATTCTAATAGAAGTTGTTCGTAAATGAAGGTGTTTTGACGACCTTAGCTAGGAAACTATTTCTAGTTAGATCTGCTGGTGAACTAAATCCTTACCTGTAAGCCGCCCAATGTAGGGGCGTGTCTCCATGCCATTGATCTCCCACATTTGCATCCGCGCCTTCTTTTAGAAGCACGTCTACGATCTCATCTTTTCCCGACATCACAGCGAAATGCAAAGGCGTCCATCCCCACTTCCCGCCGCGATCAATATTATTCTTGATGTTAGAGTTGGTCAACAAACCTTCAACGACCGCAGTCGGACCGTCGCGTGCAGCCCTATGCAACATCGCATTCCCATCATCGTCGCAGATTTGGGCATCGGCTCCGGCCTGCAATAGTAAAATAATCGTGTCGACGCGTCCCCATTCCACCGCAAGATACAGCGGCGTTTGATTGTCTAAATTAGCGAAATCTACTTTATCTACAACCGAAGCGTTTTCCAAAAGCCGTTGGACTATAACGGTTCGACCTTCGCGCGCTGCCCAGTGCAACACGATGTTATTAGAATTGTCGCTGACAAACGCATCGATGCCGGCTTCCAACAAGAGATCTACAATATCGACATGTTCCCATTCGACAGCCGTATGTAGCGCAGTCTGATTTCGGTGATTTACACGATTCACGTCCTCCTTGACTGTCCTTTCGTTAAGTAGGCGTTGGATCACAACAACGGAATCGTAACGTGCAGCTTGATGAAGCAACGTATTTCCGTTTTCGTCGACGGCCCTCAAATCTGCGCCTGCTTCGATCAACGCCATTACAGTTTCAAGATGCTTGCCTTGTGTCGCCATATGCAATGGCGTCTGACCGTTTCTATTCAAACAGTCCACGTCCTCGAAATGTGTATGCTCTAGCAATCGGTTCAGCATAGCCGTGTGTCCTTGAAGTGCTTCGTTATGGAATACCGTGTTTCCGTTCCAATCGGCGGCATGCAAATTGGCACCGGCTGCCACTAGCGTTTCGACGGTGTCAACGTGACCTCCTGCGGCAGCTAAATGAAGCGGCGTCTGACCTTGTCCGTTCGGAAAGTTTAAGTCGTCCTTCATTTGTTCGATATTGAGCAGCCGAAGGACTATTTCGTTGTTTCCTTTCTCGCTGGCCGCATGTAAAACGTTATTGCCTCCTAAGTCAGTCGCTTTTATATTCGCACCGAATGCGAGCAACTTCTCGAAGACGTCGTAGTGACCAGAACCGGCCGCCAAATGGAGTGGAGTAATACCTTTGCCGTTCATTTTGTTGACGCTTGATTTGATCTTCGGACTAGACAATAATCGCTCTACAACGGGAATGTGACCTTCGCGTACCGCCCGATGCAAGGGCGTATCACCGTTTTTGTCTACGGCATTCAGGTTAGCCCCGACTGCTAGCAACGTTTCGACGATTTGAATATATCCTCTTTCAACTGCTGTATGTAACGAAGTGTATCCAAATCGATTGATGCAATTGATTTTTTTGTTTCGTTTATATTTCGTGTAGAGACCGCACATCGAAAACAAATTCGATCTGTCGTCAGTCATCTTGTTAATTAAATATTTCAAAATGTTGTTATGGTTTTGCATTGCCACGTGATGCAAAAGGGTATTCCCACGTTTTTCGTCATGGAACGTGTAATATTGTGAATTGTACAAGTCGTACATCAAATTTGTTAAATCGTTGTCGTTAACGAATTCTTTATCGATCATTTCGTTAACTATATGCAACGTTCGGATCGAGTCGGCGTATTTAAGCGCTGTCCATTGATTAATTAAATCTTTATTCGTAGTATCGATGCCCGCTTCAAGAAGTAACTTGCAAATTTCCAAATTGTTGTAGCCTTCGTGTCTGCCGTCGAAATCAAAATCGGTGAATCGAATTCCCCACATTGCGACAAGGTGCAGTGGACCACGGCCTCCTTTGTCTGTTTCGTCGATAAAAGAAATTTCGTTGTTGATTTCTTCAATGTCGTTCCGTATGACCGCTGTGATCAAAGGACATTCCTTGGCCATGATAAGGTCGAAGAAATAACGCACCGTGTCATACTCCCTACTGCTTAACACTTCAGTAATGCGTTCGGATTCATACTCCCATTTTTCAGACAGGTACAAGGCGGCAAAGTATTCAGCATACGTTCGATGAACGAAAACTGGAAATTCAACGGTGACGTCACCGATAGATCTATTTTCGAGAGATGAAAATATACCGGCGGCGCACAGCTTCTCGTTGCTGCTCTGCGCTTTTGTCTCGTCGTTAAAAAGGTCGTTGAACAAAGATTGGTTCAAAGCGATGCTGAATATTGTCAACAAGGCGTATGTTTGACAGTGTTTGATCTGCGATTTCTTAATGTCTTCTTCAAGAATTTCGATCGCCTTTTGACCCAATTCCATTTTATGAACAAGAAAGATTTCCATTTTCTTGTCTATAAACTGTTCGTACAGTTCGACAATGTTGAGTGTCTTTTTCAGTAAATTGTCGACGTTTATCGCTTTCGTTACGAATTCTTCGCAGTGTTCCGTGAATATTTCGGCTATCATTCGACATTGTAAAGGTATTCCGGTGATGGATCGTTCTTTGTTGTTGACCGAAGATTCAGTCCGATTTAGTAAGTGTAAGCCGAATTCAACAACCCTTTCGACGTGGTTGTCGATAAGGTTCAGCGCCCTGATCCAATATTCCCTGAGGAACTGAACCTGTTGATCTTTATCGAACGGTTTCAGTTTTTGAGACAGGACAGCTGTCTTCTCCTCGATTTTCGCAGCCGTAGCCGGCCGAGTTGTAACGAGTACACTATAATTTTCCGACGTGCAGTCATCTATTATTTTCAAAGCGTTTCCTCTAGCCACTTCGAATAACTCATCGAAAGCATCTATGATCACAAGTAAATTTTTGTTCTGGCGATGATATTTAAATATAGACGTTGTCAAGTCAGAATTATTCATTTGGAATTTTTTAAATATTTCGTATAAACTTTTCGAAGTCCGCAAATCACTTTGGGTAACGAATAACGTAGGAACAATGTCGTTAATATTCTTTCGCCATAAATATTCACAGAAAGTACTTTTTCCCATTCCAGGTTCACCGGCAAGAATTGTGACGTCATCCCTAACATCCAATTTCACTTCATCTTCGTATATATACGGTTTTAAAAATTCAGCCGAATCGTTGAACGAACTGATCAACCTTAAAATTGGCTCGTCTTCCTCGTTTTCAACATTGACAAGAAATAGTTTCAACAAAGGCAACGCCTGTTTAAGTCTGTTGAATTCCTGCAATGTTTTTGTGTTGGAATCTTCTGGACACATTTTTATTATTTGCAAATTGTTCAAAGCTTTCTCACCGTTCACTTTTTCCGATTCGATAAACGTCATCTCATCAAATGTTATCTTGTTAACATCGCCGGATATACACATTATATTTCCTTCAAAATCTTTACATTCGAAAATACTCGAATTGATTGCAGTAATTCCTATTTTTCTGTCTAGGTAAAAGTCAAAGTTTGTTTTGTGATCAGATCCAATTTTGAGACCTGTTATTAAAAGGGTAAGTATATGATGAGCTTTGAAGCACGACTTCAAATTACTATCCTTACTGAAAATCGTTCCTAAAGTTGTGGTTATCCCGTAATACAAAACTTCTTTGGACATGAGATCTTCGTCGTCTTCAATATCCGTCAAACTGACGAATTTTGGAACATCCTTGATAGACTCTCTCTTGCAAATGGCATCGATAATTGATTCGATTTTACAAATGAGCACCAATTTGTGAGTCGGCTTGTCAACTAGCACATCGACCAAATCCATGAGACATAGCTCTGTTTCTTTAATGTCGGTTGTGTCGTCGATTTCTAGAAGAAGAGTCGGGTATCCGACGCTTTTCCACGCTTCTGATAAACATTTCTTATTTTCGATATTCTTCAAATTCAGATGCAAATAGTTCTGATGATTCGGATCGTTGCTTTTAATCGCTTCCCGTACAGCGTTTATGTGTTCTGAATTGTGTTCGGTCAAAACGACAAGTCTTTTCCGTTCCGTCAGTCGATTCCATGCATCGACAACTGCGGTTCCATTCGAACTGCTTCCTCCGATATGGAACGATTCGGCATAAAACCAAATAACACTATCAATAACTTCTTTTTTCGAAAGCGGTTTGTGTTTGGGTTTATGCTCGATGAAGTTTATATACTTCAATCGGATTTCGTTCAACTTAGACGAGTGACATTGGTGCTTCAACAACGTTTGTATGGCATTGTTCAATTGTTCGTCTAAGCTGCTTTCGTTATTCTGATTGGCGAATAATAACAACTTGTCGAAGAACGTTTTCCTTTTCGGATCTTCCGATAATTTTTCGAAGAATTCTTTCTTTTTGTCGTCCAGTTTAATATTATTTATTTGCTCGTCGTCGGCCAACATGAATTTGAATATCGTTCCGGTGTTTCCGGTCGACATGAGTTTTTCGTTATAAGTTCTTCCGGATTGAGGCTTCAACAAATCGCATTTTTTCGGATCGACATTCGCGTTCGTGTAAAGCACGTACAATTCTTCGCCTTTTTCAATACCGTTCCACAGTTTTTTAGACGTCGGATCGGATATTTTTATGTAACCGTCGGCATATTTGAGTAAGCTAAAATCACCTTTCGGATTGTAGAACGACTGGTTTTGGATCACCATGCTTCCGCCTTCTTTGTGCTTTAATTGCATGCAAACGGTTTTAGGTTGGGTTTCGTCGGTTCCAAGATAGTAAACGATGACGATGTCGTCGAAAGGTTTCGCTGCCAAGACGTTGGTTCCAATTTTGAAATCTTTTATTTGTTGATCGGCACATAACCGCAAGGCGATCAACCCGCACATTTTGTTTTCGTAAACGTACCCTTTGACCGCTTCCCCGTCCATGTTTGTTTGTTCTAAAAAAAATAAGTTGGAATAATTGCAGCCAGGTCAGATGAAAATGTAATACATTTGAAGAAAAATCAGCAAGTTTTATTTCGAACATATAAAAATAACCCTGGCAGATGGCGGCCTTAACAACAAATACAAAAATAGAAATGATTAATGAAAACAATTTCCAATTGAATTTTTATTGTAAAACGATAGTTTTTCGATGTAAGTGCGGACAAATAAAAAACTTTCTAAAGAGAAACGTTTCGAAAATGTCGGAAGAATGCAACTTTATATATTTTTTTTCAAATTATGGAAATTTATAAATTATAATAGAGAAGTTGCATTCATTTTTTGTATAGCTTTTTTATTTAAAGTAGGATCACAAAAATATACGGAAATATGAATACGATTCTAAAATTCGAGAAACATTGATTCGTTGCAATAATTTGTTACAAACTTTCTAGACTTAGTGTGGGCAAATTTAGAAATAATAGAAGATTAAAGGATGAAACCTGGTAGCATATGATCAATGAACTTTGCAAATACTAAAGGTTTTTTTATTGCATTTTTTTGTCTGACGTTTCGGCAATCTTTATGCTATCTTCGAAGAATAAAATGCAATAAAAAAACCTTCAGAATTTGCAAAGTTCATTGATCCTATGCTACTAGGTTTCAACCTTTAATCTTCTAATATTTAAACAGGATCATCATGAATCTAAATTATTAGAGTTATTTTTTACAATTTAAAAATAATATATACCTACTAGTCGTATTAATTTCTCTAAGCAAATCATTATTCATCAAAAAGAGATAGATCAGTCTTACAAAAAATAAATTATCCATCAATTTCTTATTGGTTGGTAGTCATTTGAATTGGTCGGATTGTACTACGATACTCGATGACAATATCAGGGATTCCCCTGTTAGTTTCGCGTTGCTGCCAACTTCGCACATAAATAATTTGTGGTGTGGCCAACGCTGACTTTTAGAAATATCTTAAAACTTAACATTATCGTCTGTCCATTGGCCGGTTGTCTGTTGTTGCAATAGGTCGCTAGTATATATTTAAAAAATATATATTTTTACGCTCCTATCTTAATTGAAAAAAAAATTACACACAAGCAGGGGTGTGTCTGAGTGCGCGGGGCCCGTAGCAATTGCCACTTTTGCTGCGTGGCTAATCCGGCACTGCTCGTTTTAATGTCAAGTAAAAATAAATGTTTTGCCTACTAACCTTAAATTTCTAAAAAACACTCTCATAAACATTCCACGACTTGAATTAAAACCGATTCGATAATTAGAAATTGACTGTTGATTGTTGATTCATCACACCCATCCAATACTTGAATGAATAACTATAAAAATAAAAATGTTTTTTTTAAACCAAATTACTGTAATTTAAACCGATTAAAAATTATTAACCGCAATCGACACGGGATGCTGACCCAGCCAAGGTCTAAAACAAACTGGTTTCGTGAAGAGCATGTATCTAGCTGTTATTATGAAAGAAATTGCAAATGCTAATAATTATTTTTCACTACGTCAAACCGCAATGATTCACGTTTTTATAAAAAAATATAAGGTGATTATTTGCATTGCCAAAATCGAGGATTGAAACCTAACTGCAATTATTTCATTTCGATAACCAAAACAAAAAAAATCTAAACCAAAACCGATTGATTCGTGAGAACCGATGCAATTCGATTTTCATGACAGTTTTCTGGGGCTTTTCTTAAAAAAAAAGTAAAAGAGATGAAGCGTTTTTGCTTGCGCTATTCACATGCGTCCGTGTACCAAATTTCATCTTGATCGGTACATAAATGATAGGATATGACGGTTGTGACTGATAGACGGACGGACAGCGCAGTATTTACGGAACCCTAAGGAAACGCTTGCAATTAAATGAAACCAACAAGAGCTCTGCTTTTCATGTTTCTGTAGGGGTGGTAAAATGACCCTTTTTAGTTCTAGTGCGTAAAGAAAAACAGAATTAATGAGATTTTACCAAAGTACCTATTAAAAATGTATGATAATAATAAATCATTTTTGAGTCAATGTATCATTGTTTTTGACGTATTTGCCTTTGAACCACAGATAATTGTTTTATTTTTAAATATTATAGGAAACACCGCAATGTTACTTTGTTTTTGGCATTACAAAAATGCATATGATGTGCAGAAATGGCGTCAATAGCGGTTGTGTGGTTTCCGCTATTGAAAATCGACGTTAAAACGATGATTAGAAAGCAGTAGTTACGTGAATTATCGTAGAATCGTTCTTTCTGAAAATATTTCACACTGATAATAAGCAGTAGCGGCGCGTGAACATTTTACATGGGTGCTCTGTAGGTTCTTCGAGCTAGAAATAAGGGGGGAGGGGTTAATTTAAATTAGAATCACATCCATGTTTATGTTTTGTTATTTTCTTTTAAACACTGTTGACAACAAACTACAATGTGCACTGTAACACTAGTCACTACCGCCATAAGCCGTGTGTCGTGTATCATGTATATGCTCCGATCCATACGCGTTGTCGAGTCAAAACCGTCAAGAGTGTTGATTAGATAGATAGATAGATATTTATTTTTTCATGTGGCCTTTAGAGCGTAGAATATGTCAAGAGTACAGATGTAAGATATAATATAACATAAGATTAAAAAAAAAATCATTATTAGAGCATAAGATAAAAAAATAACAAATATAACAAAAGATAAAAATTATGTAAATATAACAAGAAAAACAAATATAATAAATTAGCATATGTAATATTGAATGAGATAACTTCAATGAACACTTATAGCATAAGACAGTGATAGATGCTTTATTTGTACTAATGTGCTGACGGTAAATGCAGCTCAAAGCCGATCTAAATAACACGCTATAACTTATTGGTCATGAGTTGCACTATGCACACCGGGGGTATTTGATGATGACGTTTCATGTGCTGCTTCGGAACGCAGAACAGCGCCAAAACACAATGCCCTTTTAATAAAAAAAGTTACAAATTTTTATTTTCTGTAATCTATAACGGTTTTTTATTCACAATTGAATCGGCACTGGCATTCCAGTGAATGGAAACAACTGCCAAGATGATTAACTTTATTTCGAAGGAGAGCCGAAATGTTTGAGGAGGAGGATAGGATGGCCGGTTGAAGACCCTGGTTTTATGAAATGATCTACATCAAGCTATTTGGCAAAACCCATTCTTAGAAACGTACGTGGCCATGGCCAGTAATTCGTCAACAATGCATGTTGCGTCATCTCATTTTTATTTTATCAATTTTGTTCATTTTTCCTTATTTTTTTGTGCGCAACGTGTGCTATGTTAACGAGGGTTAATGTGAAAAAAGCATATACTTCTATTCTATACTGAGCATAGGAATAAAATCGCAATCGAACTATTAGGGTGCAAACATATACTTCTGTCTTTTTTTACGCCGTAAGCACTGGCGTATCCAGGGGGGCAAAACAAGCACGGGGAACCCGGCTTAAGACATTTCTAATTTGCCCCCTCCTGGGCTAAAAGCTGGGTACGCCCATGTTAACGTCATAGAAAAAGACAAAGTTTTTGAAACAGAGATACTTTATTCAGATTAAATGCAAGTACATCAACCAATCCTATTATCGGAGAAATCAGGGAATTACATCGAAGAAAGAGACGCAGATATATTTTCGATAAGTTTTGTTGCGTACACTCACCGCACATTGAGTAGATAGGCAATGATTCATATAGGTTATTATTAAATATATGATTTTTCCTTATTTTTTTTGTGCGCAACGTGTGCTATGTTAACGCGGGTTAATGTGAAAAAAGTAATAAGCAGCAGTTTTTGTAAAACTTATGCTTGAATTATTATCTTCATCAGTTTCGATTCAATGTGGTAATTTGCTTTAAATTTTATTTTAATGTATCTTTCTGGTGACCTCAGATGTTGAGCGTTCCGTGCAGGTAACTGGGAGGTGGTGGGAGTCTCAACGGCTCTAAAATGTGCCTTTGCGACACTGTTTGTGACTAACTTCCGAACCTTTTAGATCCGTGGCGCGTATTGTAATTGTATTGTGTTACACCGTGTATAAGTACATTGATAAATAAATGAACACGTTTCTAAGATTGAAACAATCAACTCTGACATCTGTAAACGTCCTCTGAATAATTAAGACAGCCAATTATCATTATACTATAATACCATTCCAACTCCACATTTTAAAAATTTACAATATTTTTTGCTTTGAGGTCCCCTGAGTCCAAAAAACATATTTTTGGAAATAGTCTGTTTGTCTGCTATTATGTGAACACGATACAGATCAAACGTTTGAGCGGATTGAAACCAAATTTTGGAAGTATGATATGCAAATACGAAAAATCCTATTGTTTTTTTTTTTTTTTTTGGGAAAATCGGTGCATGCGTAGAAGCGATATGCTGTAACGTTGCTTTTTACTAAAATGGTATTTTTTTATAACGGTTTGTATTACATATTTTTCTAAGAAAGTTATGTATTACTAGCCGTTACTCGCGTCACCGCACGCGTAACTTAAAATTTGTTTATTATAATATGTAAAACGTCAGTATTTTTGAAGTTGGAATGGTCCTATCGCCCAATTGGCTGGAATTTTTCCTTCTATTTAGAATAAACTTTCTTAAAAATATTTCGCTGTTGACTGTGGACGAATTTTTCGGCAAGAAGCAGGACGAAACTGACGGCAACGCCACAAACCAGCAACAGAAAAGCGGACGACAGCTCTGCCATGTCGACGCTGGTCAATTTACCGGCGGCGTCCAAATTGCATTGTGGCTTTCCGACTGTCCATCGTTTCAGCTGATGGTCCATCAAACCTCGTTCTTTGATTATCAACATTCTGCAGATAAACAAATTGAAATGCAGTTTAAAAGAATTTTCTAAAGCGCGAGTATTTATCAGCGGCTGGTGAAATTGGACATGTTCTATTTTGGTAGTCAGGCAGCGGCGACTAGAAGGTCACATGACTCACTCGCACCCGCTGACATCAGCGAGCAGCGCAGTCTGACCCAAGCAGTGCATCATAAGCGAGTAAACCATCACGTACAACGTGGTTTGTGTTCGATGATGTAGTGACCGGATTGGCAGCCACTACTCGCGGTCGACTAGCGAGTAGCAGCCGTAGTGTGACCGGGCTGCCCGCCGCTGCTTGCTGGTGCTACTGTCCGCCGCTGATCAGCAGCGGCTGACAAGCTGCCTAGTGTGACCCGCGCTTAAGATTTTGCTAGTTCTGCAGCTGTGCAGCGCTCATAGAGCAACCGCCAATGCTTCAAACCTTACAAAGATACGTCATCACTTACAAATGAGCGAACATTTCTTTAAACGGCGATCTTTTCGAAACGGCAAACATTGTCTTGACTGGTTCCTGAAACGGAATGTTTGTGACATCACAAATGGCTCTCTCGGACCAAGTGTCTTGGATGATTTTATAAGCTGTCGACTTCTCGATATGGTAGGCGAAACCTTCGACCGAAGCCTTCCTCAAACCTTCCTCGGGGGGATAATATTGCGCCGGTCTAGTGTCCGTAGCCTTAATTTTCTTCTCGTATAAGCCGACATAATTAGGGTCTCTGGCGTTCTGTTAAATAAAGTTCGATAAACATAAAGTGATACAGTCGAAGTCTTATAATACCCCATCCTGTGAAAATTACGGGATGAAATGTGTAAATCTGAGTCTCCAGATATCTACATACCAAGTTTCAACTAACGTGTGCTCGCTCCCTTGTAACTTTGGGCCCCAAGGCACGTGTCTGGTTTGCCTTAGGAATAATCCGCCTCTGATTGATCTTGGTCTTAATCAGGGTTTTTGTTGCGATTAGTGATGTCGATTATCGTTACTTTTAAGTATTCGTTACTTTGGTATTAAGTAATCATTTCAACTTCTCGTTACTTTGATTACTTAGGTTACATACTAGTGATGTCGATTATCGTTACTTTTATGTATTCGTTACTACTATAGGTACTTGGGTATTAAGTAATCATTTCAACTACTGGTCACTTTGATTACTTAAGTTAAATACATAAAATGTAGTACGTAGTGTCTGAACCAACAAATAATTAATTATTGCGCATAAAAACGTACTGAATAAAATAAATATCGACACAAGACGATTACTGACCGCGAAATATCAACATATCAACAATACAATAATACACAATTAATTTTGCTAAGGGCTATTGATATCGGCGGCATATTTATATTATACGTATCAGCTATCAGCGGCTCCTTTGTAGTGCTACGAAATCTTAAGATTCGCAGGAACTCAATGAATATCCTTATACTCGCATAATAAAATAATCAATAGTAATCAATAATCAATAGTAATCAATATAATCAATAGTAATCAATAATCAATAGTAATCAATAATCAATAATCAATAGTAATCATTCAAGTAAAAGTAACGATTTACTTTTCAAATCGGTAATCGTTACTTCGGGTATTCTAGAGTATCGTATCGTATCGTTACTTTGTCGACATCTCTAGTTGCGATCACAGACAGATATTTTTTAAAAAAATATACTTTTTTTTTGACTTGAAAACGTAAATTTACCAAAAACTCAAAATTAAATTCTCCTATATCGTACATAGGTGTTACGGGTATGCAATAATTAGGACTTACTTCGAACCAATCGTGGATGTACGAAATGTCTTCGGAACCGGCTTGGAGATCGCTTTCGTAAAGTGCTTTGATTGTTGTGATCGTTTTAGGACTCTCCATCAACAAGGAGCCAACAATGCTCGCCGAATAAAATTGAAACAATATAGTTGTGAAAATCAACAATACAATGGTCAACAAGCGACCCGACAAGACAATGGGAATCTGAGGTGTACCTGAAAAATTTATTTTTGTTTATATTTGACCAACTACCAATTTTGGGTCTCTGCCATATTGTTAAGGCGGGTCCTCTAAAACATGTTTGTTTGAATTAATACATATTATCTAGATAGATTTTAAAAATATTTACACAGTACAGCGGGGTTTCGGCATTGCCGGTATTCGAACCCCTGTCTAATTGGATGCCTTTTATAACCGGGCGTCAGCAAACGCTGAGACGGGTAGTCAGTATATTAAAACCAATGAATTTTATGACTTGGTTTAATATTCTCAAAGTAACTGTGTATAAAACGCGCTACGAATCTAAAAAGCTCGGAAGTTAGATGCGAATGCGGGCTTGCGCTTGTACAGTCTGTTGACAAATTACAAACTCGCAACGCAACAAAACTAAAATAGCAACTTGACAATAGCGTACTCGACTGTACTTTAAAGCAGGAAAGCGACAAGTGACAAAGGCAACGAGCGATCACGACCAATCACCGACGAGGGCACATTCCGTGCAGGTAGCTAGGAGGTGGTGGGAGTATCAACGGCTCTAAAATGTGCCTTTGCGACGCTGTTTGTGACTAACTTCCGAACCTTTTAGATTCGTGGCGCGTATTATACATATTGCTTTGAAGAAATTCAATCATTCAAGAAACATATACGCAACGAGAAATTTAAAATGTCAACTTTCGTTTCATTTTTGACTGTGTTGTATATAAATAAATTATTCATAATCTTGTCTGTTTGCGTAGTCCATTGGTATTTCTACCTGACGTTTCAAAAGACAAGCAAACGAACCTTGCTGTGCCACGGCAGAAATGCTGAATACAATTAAATTATTCCAGCTCGATTCTATCGATGTTGTGTCACTATGCAATGATCTGTCAACTACGAAACGTTTCTCCGCGAGAAGAATTATCTTCATCAGAATTATGATGAGAACAATCTCGGTGAAGGTACTGCCCCAACAGGAGTCTGTCAAAGGTCGAAAGAACAAGTTTCGATTTGTGTCGAGCCGCTTCGGATGTCTGAATATAAAAGCACAGCTGAAACAGAAAGTCGAAACGATCAATTATTTCGAACGCACCGAATTGTGTACTGTTGATTACAAAAGCGTAGCATAATGGCTGCCATTGACTGTAGATAGATATTGCAAATTATAGACGCTCGACGATAGAGGTCATAACCTAATATCAGTTGTATCAATGGGTAGACAATCTGTTGATTCCTTTTTAGCGGCCTACACACCTTGATACAAGCTGCCATGCAGGCATCGACTCTTATGTTTCATGATGCAAGTAGCAGTGTGTGTAGTACTGAATCACGTATTTGGCATCAGTTGCGGCTTGCAGCGATACAGAGTCTAGAATCCCATTTTGATCGGCGAGCCACGACGCCGAGTCGGTGATTCAGATGCAAGTTTCAGCGTGTATAGAATTGCGTCGATGCCAAGACGATATTAATTTATTTTCCCGCGCCATTTTAGAGGTTACTTTGTTGTTTGTGTGTGTAAATTCCATGATGGAAAGTGATCGTGTATTTTGGGAAGAGTTCATAAACATTTATCATCTATGCATACGTGTCTTTGGAATACAAAATATGTACTTTTAGCTCTTCCAATAAAGCATTTGAATAACGTTTTCTTTCTATAAACCATCTTTTTGACCATTTCCTTTTTGATTTCCTTTTTCTTTTATGGAGTATAAAGAGTGCCCCAACTACTGCTAATAAAAACTGGTGTTGGCAAAACGTACCTCATTTTATTCGTCAAGCACTAGGTACCTAGAAAATAACTTAACCTAATGTTCTTGTGTTGCATGAACATGGAGTCGATTCAGGCATCGCAATAGGTTTCGATTTAAGTAGGCGTTTATGCAGCTGATGCAAGTTTCATGAAACATAGAGTCGATGCCTGCATCGCAGCTTGTATCAAGGTGTGTAGGCCGCTTTAAAAAAAATTACTATCTTTAAATGATTCTTGCTTTATTAATTACTAGCAGTCAGGTCCGGCTTCGCACGAATTTATAGATTACCACCGTTTTTTCTTCGACTTTTCGCTTAAACCGACATTTACACGATCGAATTCACGTGGAAAAGCCTACCACTATACATAATAAAAAAATACACCAAAAAAGACTTACTCCAATGTCCATACGCTAGTTATGCAAGCAATGTATGAATATCGTTCTATCCTTATCTGAATCGGTGTCGATGAATAGTCTATCTCTTTCTTTCCTAGCATTGAAACTATGCCATCCATCTTTCCATTTCTCACGAAACCCCACGAATTTGTCCGTTTCACTGTAGTGCTAAAATTTGAACGGAAAATGTTGAACTCTGTTAAGGCCGCTGCCACACGAGGCTAGAAACACTGCTGGGATTTCTGCTGGCCGGCAGGCTGGCGACGAGGCTCGAAATGACGCCACTACGGGCTCGCCTGCTAGCTCACAAAATGGGTTTTAAAATTAGAACAGGGACTATTTGTCTTGCTTGGCCCTAGAGCTTGCTCTGAGCAAGAACCAATCAGGAGACAATATCTTGTCACGTAATCTAATCACCAACCTTCTGGAGTTCATGAGAAGATCCAAATTATTGGAGGACTAGATCCAGGTCAAGGGGGAGCACAAAAATTCTTCTAGGATGACGTGCATAACGGGCTATTAAGCCATAACCCCTAATTCATTCATTCATTCATCTTGTCACGTGGGAGACATGAACAAACGCCCACAAACAAACACTGTGTCATGGTGTGTGTTCTGTTCAGAGACAATAAACGTCCATTTTTGTTTGCTAAACGTAAATACTTACGTGTAATTGAATTTCTGTGGAAAGTATTTTAAAACTGAGTACAAATATCTTGATTGAGTGTCGTAATTGATTTTGTCTTCTCTTGAAATGTATTCTTCGAATGGAATATTTATGTTTCTGGTTACCTGAAAATAACGCTGAACTATTATACATGTGAATTTTAGTTAAAATGCAACATAAGCGTGTTTTGTTTAATTCGTAGCTGTGAAAATCATTAATGCATTACAGAAAATCTTTCCACTTATTCTAAAACGGGGTTTGGCCGGTAACATTTTTACAAAATCACTGATTTTTTCAATTTGATTTACTTATAATACAGGGAATGAGACATTGCAGAGTAGAAAAATAGGGAAAAGCTGGATTTTTGCATGAACCTTCCTTTTGTGGCTCTAAACAACATACCAAAAGCTCCCACCGATATATGTGCTGCTAAAAATGTTACGCGGGATGAAAAAAAACGGATATTCGCAAAAATCTCGTTAACGGTGACTTGTGAAAAAAATAGTGGTAATCGAATTTGTAGCTAAGAAAATTGCCTATATAAAACATAGTATTACTTTTTTTCGTAAGACTAACGGTTTTCGAGAAAATTTGATTTAAAGCGTTTTAACGTTATTATTATGTCAATTATTATGAATAACGGGAATGCGGACACATAGGTATTTTTTTTGACATAAAAAAAGTGGAAAATAAATTATAATTTTTTATGTTTAACTTTATTTTCTAATTTAAAAAAAATGTTTTTTTGAGCTTTGAAAAAGTCAATATTTTTGACGAAACGTTAGCAATAAAAGAAAAGAATTATATACCTATGTGTCCGCATTCCCGTTATTCATAATTATTGAAAATAAATTATTATTATGTTCTTAATAGAACTCTAAGACTGATCGACTAACAAGGCACAGCCTAAACCGGTGGATCTAGAAGCATGGATTTTTGCACAGGGTTTAATTATATAACGTAGGTGAGCATTAAGCAAGGCTTTTTGAAAATTCTTCCCCTAAGCGGGATTTCTGACCCACAAAAAATCGAAGGTGTTTTTAAAGTGGTATTACAAATTGTAGACTCGAAAACTGTTGTCGCTGTTGAGTTTCATCTCAATCGTGTGCGGAGCCGCGGGTAGCAGCTATCAAATAAATAAATAATACTAGTGTGACCTGTGCGAATTATTCGCACTAAATAAGTATAATAATTATCACTTTACAAAATTATTTTTTAAATATGATTGCAGGTATTCAATTCATTTCTAATTTTGCACACTGCTTATAACGTTCTTCTTTTTGTTGTATTACAATATGAAGCTCAGATGACAGATCGAAGAAATATTTTACTAAAATTGTCATATAGAGGCGCAAGTAGCAAAAGCGTTGAACTAAGCCGTCAGATGGCATCATGCAGCATTGCTGTGACGTTGTTCAGCGTTGCTCGCTGTTTCAAAATTAAAGCCGTCAGATGGCAGTATGCAGTATTGTGTCTGTTGTATTACAATATGAAGGTCAGAAGACAGATCGAAGTGTTGACGTTGTTTCAAAATTAAAGCCGTCAGATGGCAGACGTTTTTCAGCGTTGCTGTATTTTAATTAATTTACAAAAACAAAAGCAATAATAAATTTTTTAGTTGTCGATGTCAGTAGAGCAAGCAATTATCTGTAAAATGATATATAATTTATGTGGAGAAATTGTGAGGTTTTTTTTCTAAAAAGGGAGGCAAACATCTTTAACCTTAGCGTATTAATATATATGATTTACCACAATTCCGATCTTTAAAGCAATGCCTCGAAAGTCCCACCTGTTGACGTATTTTGACTGAATCGAGTTTATTTGAAAACCTGCGGCTGGTGTCCAAAATCCAATTTTAGTCATGTTTAAAATACCGCCGTGATCAAACCCTGGATTATACACGTCATATATCGAAAATTTGTGAGTATTATTTACCTAAAAATGTTTTTATTGTTACAGGTTACGCGTTGAAGATGGCGCGTCGATCAAAAATAAAGGTAAAAAAAATCCTTTTATAATTACGTACTGTGATTTATTAATAGTAGATTATTATTATTCGTACCTGCCGGGCAAGCGTGATATCAGCATTAACGCCCATACTGATATTTTTCAAAATCGGTGCAACAGTTTGTTCAGAATCGAACATCAGCCAGAAATATGATTGATTAAACATGTCGTTCAAAGCACACTAAAAAAACGTTACCGTTAATAATTTTAATAGTATATTACATCATAAGGGCCGAAAGTGTGATATTATTGCCCTGCGCGCCATGCATCATGGCGCGAAGGACTGCAAGTTATTACATTTTCGGCCAGTGTGGTGTATACTATTTTTCTTCATACCTCGGTCGTAAACACGCTTATTAAATACATTAACTAATTACATAAAAACACAGATAAATATTTATTATTTATTAATTAACTATATGAATCATTGCCTATCTACTCAACGTGCGGTGAGTGATCGCAACAAAGCGTATCGAAAATATATCTGCGTCTCTTTCTTCAATGTAATTCCCTGCAATTTCTCAGGATTGATTGATGTACTTGCATTCAATCTGAATAAAGTATCTCTGTTTCAAAAACTTTGTCTTTTTCTATGACGTTAACATGGGCGTACCCAGCTTTTCCCCAGGATGGGGCAAATTATAAATTTCTTAAGCCGGGTCCCCCGCGCTTGTTTTGCCCTTCTGGATAAGCCAGTGCTTACGACGTAAAAAAAGACAGAAGTATATTATGTTTGCACCCTAATGGTTCGATTGCGATTTTATTCCTATGCTCAGTATAGAATAAAAGTATATGTGATCGGGTCATTTCTGCGCCCCTCCAGGGCCGGCGCCCTGTGCCCGGGCACCGCTCGCACAGCCCTAGCCACGGCACTAAATCTGAAATCTGTTTAAACGTACCTCTTTTAAAAACCCGGTGATATTTTGACATCGCGTGTCTAAAATAACACCGATTTTATAATAATCCATTTTAAGAACAATTTCTGACTTCAAAACATGCGTATTTAAATCATAAATCGCTAGCTGTGAGCTAGTTTTGTTAATGCTTTTGGCAAGCGCAATCTTTTCTAAAAAAAATTAAAACTTTCTATAGTTTAACTTATTTGTTTATAATAATAATAATGTAACTTTATTCTGGAATACTGTAAATACAGTGTAGAATGCGTCATATTAAAGTTACAATGGATATTTATAAAAATCTATCACATAATACTACATTAAGTATGTTCCAAGCAGCCAGAGAAGGGACACGATCCCGTCATGGTCATGCGCAGTAGCTCAAACCGATACAAGCAGTTTCGTTTTAGCCACTGCGCAAATTGGTGACGGTTTCGCGTCCGTTCTCTGGCTGCTTGAAACATACCCAATATTAAACCCAAGATTAGTAGTTAACAGATGTTGCCTCGTTCCGTTAAATAGTAGTAGGGGAATGACGTCATCCAGCGGACCTGTCAAATGAATATAAAACAGTAGCAGCTGTAACGTTACCTTTATGTTTCCAGCATACGATAGCCGAAATTAGTGTTAGTTTTTTTGAACTGGCGAAATCCCCAGCAAGTCTTATTTTATAATCATTATCTGTAGCTCTAACGCGACAAATCATCCATGATAATAAAAGGATAGTCACTTTTGCGAACAACATATTTTTCAAAAGCGGCGAGTATTTTGGAAAAACATAAAAATAATCAACAATGCATTTCCTTTATATAAGCCTTTCTCCAATAATTTATGTTGACAGCTGTAATTGTTCAGGAAAATGCAGTTTTGTATACAAACGGAGTGGAAAACAAATTCCAAAGGGTTAAATAATGTTTGTATAATACGCGCCACGAATCTAAATGGCTCGGAAGTTAGATGCGAATGCTGGCTTGCGCTTGTACAGTCTGTTGAAAAACTACAAACTCGCAACTCAGCAAAACTAAAATAGCAATAACAACTTGACAATAGCGTACTCGACTGTACTTTAAAGCAGGAAAGCGACAAGTGACAAAGGCAACGAGCGATCACGGCCAATCACCGACGAGCGCACGTTCCGTGCATGTGGGAATCTCAACGGCTCTAAAATGTGCCTTTGCGACGCTGTTTGTGACTAACTTCCGAACCTTTTAGATCCGTGGCGCGTATTATACGGTCGCTTAATGCTTCTGGATTTATAGATAGAGATTACGCTATATCCGGATACACAGCTGTTCATCCGCCAAGTCGACCGTTGCCGAGCTACCTTTTCTAGAATCGATTCGGCATATTTTTGAACCCTCGTGATTTCGGTCTGGATAACACTTCAGGTCTCAAATTTTCAGGATGGGCTGAAGCTACCATGCCTACGTAACGTAGCAAATTAAAATTTTAATGCCGTGCTAATTTTATTGATATGCAAAGCTTGTTTGTGTTTTTTTATATATCTATGCATCATTTGTAAGGATTTGTTAGTCATGTATGTTGTAAAAAAGACAATATATCATTTCTAATGAGCTTTCACCGTTCTTATTGGAGTCTTAAATTGTTGTAGTCATGACAGCTTGACAAGTCATAAAAATAAAGAGCTGTTGCCTTCAAAATTAAATAAAGTGCATTTTATTGTCATTTAATTTCTTCAATTAAAAATTCGACATGCACAAATGCTGGTAGCTAGATATACATTGTATTAATAACTGTCTTAAGGTCGCTGCGTTTTGTATGTAACGCCACTTGATAAGCACAATCGACACATTGTCCTTAAGCCAGACCCAGTTATCGATATGTCTCCCATTCTGACACCAAATTTTCTTCTTGTCTGTATCTATACTAATATATAAAGCTGAAGAGTTTGTTTGTTTGTTTGGTTGAACGCGCTAATCTCAGGAACTACTGGTTCAAATTGATTTTTTTTTTGTTGGATAGCCCATTTATCGAGGAAGGCTATAGGCTATATAATATCACGCTATGACCAATAGGAGTGGAGCATCAATGAAAAATGTTGCAAAATGTATCTCAAAAATAGTTTCTATTCAGGTGAAATGCCGTAACTACATATTATATCAATATTAGGTCGTACATTCACAAGTCTGGCTACGTCTGTCGGTAGAGCATGCGATTGTTAAAATCAGGGTCGTGGGTTCGAGCCCCACGTTGGGCGAATATATTTTTATTTTTTTTTTTTATTTTCCACATTGCTTTCTTCTAAGACTTACATTTGAATTTATTTTAATTTTATTTACGAATAATTAAAATTAAATAAATCTAATTAATAGCTTATTTGAAAATTGTTATAACTATAGGTACCTACCTATATAAAAATAATTATCCTATAGTGTTTTCAATTAAATATTTATTATATTTTATTTATTACAGTAATTATTGATTTAAAAGAAATTTATTACTTAAAAAAAGTATATTTAATACTGCTTTTTATCAACAAAAACTTTTGAACGGTACCTCCGATCATCATGAAATTTGGACATAACATTCATTTCGGTCAACTAAGATGAATGTGCGTACTCATGTCCCTCTCTTCCCCATTCTTTCTTTTGCACCCGGGTGAAACCGGGCGGGATCGCTAGAAAAGGAAACCGTGACTGACTGATCTATCAACGCACAGCTCAAACCACTGGACGGATTGGGCTGAAATTTGGCACACAGATAGTTATTATGACGTAGGTATCCGTTAAGAACAGATTTTTGAAAATTCAACCCTTAAAAGGATGTAATGGGGGTTCAAAATTTACACGGAGAAATCATATAAGATAGATGTATCAATTCGAAAATGCGCATGATTACTCCTGTTAACAATTAAATCAACACGTGTTTCGGACCGGGTCACTAGTTACAAAATAAAATACAACGTTATAGCATATATCTCTTCTGTGCATCCGCCGATTCTCCCCAAAAATAATAAAGTTCTTCACATTTGCATATTAAACATCCTTCCAAAATTTGGGTTCAATCCGGTCATCATCAGTTTGATCTGTATCGCGTTAACAGACAGACGATCGGACATTTTTCAAAAAATATTGTTTGGACTCAGGGGACGTCAAAATAAAAAAATATTGAAATGTGGGGTTGGAATGACAATAATGATAACAATCAGCTGCCTCAATTATTCAGTAAACGTTTACAGATGTCAGAGTTGATTGTTCCAATCTTAGAAACGAGTTCGTTTATTTATCAATGAGTTTATACAAGGTGTAACACAATACAATTTTATCAGCAAGTCACCGAAACTTACACTGCCACAGTTCAATATTATTTCGTAAAAAACCCGACTCCTTACTGTTAGCGTCTGTGAAGTTGAACGAATGGCAAAAACAGGCGGAAAAAAACGAAGTTTTCCCAGGTAGTGATAACAGCGCCATCTCGCGTGCGCCAGAAAACGGTCCTTCTCGAAACACGGCAAGCGTAGGAAGCTACGTCTCCTGGTTACAGACTTCGTGCCCGTAATACTCGATTTGGTGTATGTAACCATAGTTACAGATCAAATATGTTTCTAAAGTACTTATTATCATTATTCTAGAAAATAAAAGTTTTTAGTTCTTTTGCGTCTATAATCTATAATGTTCTTCTTATTCTAATACGCCGATTGACTTGAAATTTGGCATAATTACTCCTTTTTCGACATAGACACCCACTAAGAACGGATTGTATGCAAATCCTGTTCAAAACGATTTTTTCACTTATGGGTGTGAGTTGTTACGTGGGTGTGTATGGATGGTTGGGTAGATGGGAAGGACAATATAATATTTCCAGAGTGAGAGATGAAGAGAAACATCATATATATTAATACGCTAAGGTTTAAGATGTTTGCCTCCCTTTTTAGAAAAAAACCACACAATTTCTCCACATAAATTATATATCATTTTACAGATAATTGCTTGCTCTACTGACATCGACAACTAAAAAATTTATTATTGCTATTGTTTTTAAATTAATTAAACTCTGAACAACGTCTGCCATCTGACGGCGTAACGTTAACACTTCGATCTGTCATCTGAACTTCATATTGTAAATACTGCATATTGCCATCTGACGGGCAACGCTGAACAACGCTTTTGCTACTTGCGCATCTATACGACAATTTTAGTAAAATATTTCTTTTACAACAAAAAGAAGAACGTTATAAGCAGTGTGCAAAATTAGAAACGAATTGAATACCTACCTGCAATCATATTTCAAAAATAATTTTGTGAAGTGATAATTATTATACTTATTTAGTGCGAATAATTCGCACAGGTCACGCTAGTATGTATTAATAAATTATACAGTTTTGCACCCGGGCGAAACCGGGGTTTTATGAATTTTAAAAAAGACTTGTTATTTTCCAACCTTGCAGAGCAAGAGCTGTCTGCAGTGATTGCAAATTGCTGTATGCAGAAAAGTTTTGCAATACTGTTTGCATTGTTCATTTAGCGCTCACAATGACACGTTCAATGTCTATCGTTGTTTTGGTTTTTGCATTTCAAATATCAACGGTTTTTTGCAGTCGGGATAATTATGAAAAAAATTTGTTTGTGTTAAATTATTTTAAAACGAAATCCTTAACAACTGGAATATGTTTTCATTGTACTGAAAATTTGCTATCTTTGAATAAAATGATGATGTCAGAAAATATAAAATTTCTTAGTATAGATATTGACAAGGATGGGTTAAAATTGGATAAAATATTAAGCAAAAGAAATGACAATCTGGGAATAATTTTGGAATCGAATTGTAAGAAAAGTATCTATATTTTAGAGTTTGTGAGTACTTAAAATTTTATTAATTTTGTTAGTATAGACGGTGAACTTATTCAGGAATGTTCAATAAATAAAATTATCGACCAATTTTTCAGACAAATATATTAACAAAAAATAATCAAATTTGTTATTGATTTTTCTTAATTTTCAAAGATTATTTAAAAAATTCAATCTTAATTCTATTGTGAAATAGATACTAATTGTTTTTTATATTTTTTAGATTACATATTTCTGAAGAAAATCCAAATCCTGGCCGAAACGTCAATGTATTAATTATTATTTTTTGTTAATATATTTGTCTGAAAAATTGTACGATAATTTTATTTATTGAAGAATTCTAATCAGACGTTAATCAAAGATTTGTTTAGGAATGTTTTTGGCAAAAAGCTGAAACTTCGTAAAATGAAAGACCGCTGCACACGAGGCTAGTTTTGCCGCTATAAACACGTCTGGGACTTGGTCTGGCTGCCGTCCAGGTTCCAAAGCTGGAAATGACGTCACTGCGGGCTTGCCTGCGAGGCCACAAGATGGATTTGAAAATTAGATGCGGGGTTATTTTTCTTGCTTGTTCGTCTGTTTGTTTTGAGCAAGAGCCTATCAGGAAACAGTATTTTGTCACGTGGGCTACACAAACAAATATGGCGTTATAGTGACAATAAACATCCACTTTTGTTAACATTCAAACTTTTACTGCGCGCGCACCAAATTCATTTACAAAGCAAACTTCAATACATGCATCGTGTGAAACCAACACATAAAAGACATCACAAAAACCAGTGCTAAATCCAGCAAGGAATCTAGCCTCGTGTGCAGCGGCCTTTACCGTCAGCGTCATCAAAAGCCTTCCCAAAAAAGGTCAATAACTCACTACAGTACGTGTTTAATTGTTGTTTTTAGGCATCTAAAAATATGTTGTTCAAAAAATCGTACTTTTGGTTAATTTTTCGCAATGGAGATTTTCCAACGCTTTCCAATTTGAATGGTCTAAATACAGGACCAGACTCTGAAATTACTTTGGTTGAAAAGGTAAGGACTTGTCAGATAAAATAAATTATATTTTCTGGTAGCGTAGATTCTGGTGGTAACTGGCATATTATATGTGACAATTAGTGATGTGTCCACATGACTATTGGGAGCTGGCTCCGTGCGCTCCGCTCACTAAAAAGAGTCGCCCAGAGTGAGTCGTTCAAAGGAGCGACACTAGACAGTACGCACTACACAAGAGTGCAGATTGCAGAGGTGTGAACTGTCATCATACATGCTCAGGAGTCATGTAGCATTGCACAATGCACAGCACAATACACACACTCAGCTCTGAGCTCATTTTAATATGGTTCTGATCTTACATTATTCGCATTTTGGATAAACTATAAAGTATAAGTAATAAAAGCTTAACAATAATAATGTTTATAATTGTTACAATATTATATCTTTGTCAACGACGTCAATGTGAATGGTTTAAGTCACTGTAAGTTTAGTACTATTACACTTACAGTGTGTCATTCAACATAAAATGACTCAGCAAAGATAACTACGTACGTGCAAAATTCACTAGTGCCTCTGTGACCTATGCTGTGTGCGCTCTGTAAATGTGCGAATGCAATAGTACAGAACAGCTCAGCACAGAGCAATGGCGCTCGGAGTGAGTCATTCACAAAGAAAGAGCGACTCGCTCCGCTCCGAGAAGGGAGTCGCTCATTATGAACGACTCGCTCAGGAGCGACACATCACTATAGTGACAATGACATAGACCGCTAGCTAAAAACGTATTTTTTGGCAGTATCGATCCTGCGCAAAATTATCGAAAGTGCAGCAGGTCAGGTAACTCTGGTTAAAAAACTGATCATAATAGCTCTGTTCCATCCTCTCAGTGAACGGTAACAGAACCGTCACAGGCATGCTCGTTATCCCCAACTTTCACTCCGCCCCCTGCAAATACCAGAAACTGAGCGTTAGTTACATTTTTTTAGTTAAATTCGAACGAATGGAAAATACTCGATGTGTACAACCCTGGGCAACGTCAGGGTGGCCAAACGGAAATTGCATCTATAGGAAAGTGGTCTGGAAATAAAGGATTCAATTTCTATAATAGTTTCTCCAAACTGAAAAATCGGAAAAACTTACGCGAACTGATTCTCAAAACTTCGATAAGAGTAAGCTATGAGTCGTTTTTTTTAAATTTTAATTAGAAAAGAGATCATATTTTAAGCTACTAGCCCAGTCAGTTATTGGAATTGAATTTTATTGCAGATAAATCGTAGGTTTGATATTTTCGATTGGGCAAATTTGGAGGCGAAAGAAAAATACAGTTATCTTTTAATTAACATTTTAAAAGATATGTTCAATTTAACGTAAGTTTTCATATTTATACACTGAGTTTCATTTAAGACGCAACATAGACATGAGTTTTGAAGCACTATACCATTAATGCATTACGGAAAATCATTCCACGTAAAATGGAACATAAACCGTACGCCCGATAGAGATTCGTTTGCATGTGGCCTGTGCTGTGTGCGCTCTGTAAATGTGCGAATGCAACAGTACAGAACAGCTCAGCACAGAGCGGTGGCGCTCGAAATGAGTCATTCACAAAAAATGAACGACTCGCTCCACTTCGAGACAGGAGTCGTTCATTATGAACGATTCGCTCAGGAGCGACACATCACTAATTCTGATATCTTATAGAATCGAATGGAATATGGTTGTTGATAGCGACGACGAGGATTTCGAAAAAACAATCAGAGATCTTCAGGAGAAAAGAATTGATATCAGCGGAACAGGGGTTCAGCTATCCACGGAAAATTACAATTTCTTTGATTACACTGTAGAAATTGATGAAATCAAGTACGTATGTAAAGTAACAATTTGGATTTGACATAAAACGATTCGACATCTGGTGGCAGTGACCACGAACGCGTTACTTTTTACATGCTGCTTGTTCTCTCACTTTTTTTGCTATATAAGCCTTCAGTGTATTTTGAAAAATCATCCCATATTATGCCTCTTTGAAGGATTATTTTGCAAAAACTCTGAAGCACGTATTTCTTTTTTTTAATGGGGCTTCGGCAGCAAAGCCATTAGCTCCAGGTATAAAATAGGTTGCTCTAAATAACGAGGACGTACCTATTTCTTTATATAATACAAACTTTTGTTCCCTATTTCATCCCTTTCGAGTATTTTTTTCTTGGACAAAAGGTAGCCTATGTCCTTCTTCAGGATGCCGGCTATCTCCTTGCCAAATTTGATCGAAATCTGTTTAGCAGTTCAGGCCTGAAAAGGTAATAGACAGACAGACTTACTTTCGCATTTATAATATAAGTATTCGGAACCCAAAGGAATGATGAGACCTCTGGTGAGAAATGCTCTGAACTGTCCTAAGGCGGGTTTTTGACAGATAAACATTGATTTAGAAAAGCATGATGGAGGTTAACCATGCTTTTCTAAATCAATGTTAAGCCTCCATAGTTTACCTGTCAAAAAATCTCCTTAGGACAGTTCAGCGCATTTCTCACCAGAGGTCTCATTCCTTTGGGTTCCGAACAGATTACAGTAAACTGGATGATCATGTATCGTCTCATATTTTTTTGTGACTAAATATCACATAAGTTAAGCTAGATATAAATTTACCAGCGGTGTTAACATGAACCATACAGAATTGCGTCATAAGAGTGTTGCTTTTGTGGTTCCAGAAATTGTTTTATGTTCCGTCACCCGCGAACCGTTTATTCTAAACGCAACATGTTCATAAGTCAGCTGACCAATACGTCATGGTTCTGTGTCGCGATCAGTTGCCTGGTCGCGTTCGCTGTGTTAAAATTGGCGATGTGCGAAGAAACTCGTTGGATGTATCGTCATTCGGACGACGTCTCGTCGAGTCTGCTGGCGGTTTCCGTCGTAGCTGCTGTCACTCAGCGAGGTAAAGGCTCATTTACATTTATCACATTGGATGTTCATCTTGGAGTAATCATCTAAAGTGATAAGTGTAGATTGCCTTTCATTTGTGTTGCATCCAAAGTGTACATTAAAAATGAAAGATGAAACAAATCGACCCTCTACCTATTTTTGATGAAAGAGATGTGCCCTGAACCGACGATTCATCCAAAGTGAAGGCTCAGTGACAAATATAAATACGATGAGTTCATTTTCGACGCTACTTCACTTGCATCGAACACGAAATGACGAAAGGAACAGTGAATAGTGACAGACGTGAAACCACAAAACTGGATGAAATATGTAAACAAGGATGATCACTCCGGGTGATTTCACTCTGGATGATTCACTTTGGATGTACATCAAAAGTGATACAGTGTAAATCCCGCTTAATCTTTTCTTTTTACCCGACTGCGAACAAACGAAGGCTGTAGAATTTTAACAGTCAATTGTTTTCGCCCAGATAGGGTTGTTTGGTAACCATTAATGTTTTCAAGTCTCTGATCCAAAAACGTAATGGTATATAAATGAACCTGGCATTCCCTATATTAGTTAATATCATGTAGGAATGACAACATCCAACAAATACACCCTTAGCTGTTGGTTGCCCAGGGCCGCAGCCAGCTATTGTCTGTAGGAACGGCCAAATTAAAATACAAACAAAAATAGAAACTGAGCAATTCAAAAGAGCTGCAGCTTCCTATTACGTCTGTTGATGAACTTTGTTAAAAATGAGTTCGAAAATTCTTGAGGAAGCGCAACGCCCTGCCTTAATCAAACTTGATTTCTTTCAGACATGACATTCACTCCACAGTTTTTGTCCGGTCGTACTATAGCCTTGACAGTACTGGTGTCCATGTCGATACTCTACCAGTACTACTCGTCCAGCTTAGTATTCTCGGCTCTGATTGAACCTCCTAAGACAATCGACGATATGAACTCTTTTCTGAGAAGCAGATTGGACGTTGGAATCGAGGACACCAATCTTAACAGACGCTGGATAGAAGTACGCGTAGACTCTCTCTTTCTCCCTCTCTTTAAATAGCCATCTTCTTGTAAAGGCCGCTGCATACGAGGTTAGAAACACTGCTTGGAGTTCTGCTGGCCGGTAGGCGGGGTACACGAAGCTGGAAATGACGTCACTGCGGGCTCGCCTGCTAGCTCACAAGATAGGTTTAAAAATTAGAACATCAGGAGCTATTTTCCTTGCTAGGTCCGCTGCTGCGTATGAGCGAGAACCAATCAGGAGGCAATATATTGTCACGTGGACGACTTGAACAAACGCCCACATGGCGTCGTTTTGCTCAGAGTCAGACGACAGACACGTTTTACACTAGTTTGAAAAAACGTCTCGTGTGAAGCGAGCACATAACAGCAATCAAGAAAACCAGCGCTATAGAAAACTAGTAGGCAAATCTAGCAAGGAATCTAGCGGCGTTTCTAGCCTCGTGTGCAGCGGTCTTAAGTTATAAAGAGACTAGAAGCCTTGTCCGACTTCTTCCAGATTTAATCGTTTCGTTCGTTCATGATCTAATTGCATTTTGATAATTGGATGTCCACACGTTTACTTTCATAAATTTTGTCGTGCCTCCGAACAAAATTGTGCGTCGTCACGAGCGGCATTAATGTGAGGGAATATTTTTCAGACAATTACGGATCCAAAAATAATTGAACTGTATATCAAGAAGATAAAATGGACAGAGGGTGGTGGTGGCAGTCAGTTTTATTCTTTGACTGAAGGTTTGAAAAGAGCGTCAATGGGACAATTTGCGTTCTTCACCGACGAACACAGGTAACCAAAGACGCAATAGTATCTAAATGGATCTAACATATTAGCTAATACAATGTTGAGATAACAACATCCAATATGAGAGAGAAGTCTTTTTCTAAATAATAACATAGGTATAGGTGTGAAATGTCACTTTCGAAAAAATGTTAAAATAAAATAATGCGATCTCCATGGTAATTTGGCTGCTATAATACGCGCCACGAATCTAAAAGACTCGGAAGTTAGATGCGAATGCGGGCTTGCGCTTGTACAGTCTGTTGAAAAACTACAAACTCGCAACTCGACAAAACTAAAATAACAACAACAACTTGACAATAGCGTACTCGACTGTACTTTAAAGCAGGAAAGTGGCAAAGGCAACGAGCGATCACGGCCAATCACCGACGAGCGCACGTTCCGTGCATGTAGCTGGGAGGTGGTGGGAGTATCAACGGCTCTAAAATGTGCCTTTGCGACGCTGTTTGTGACTAACTTCCGAACCTTCTAGAGCCGTGGCGCGTATTATACAGATAGACAAATTTGCAGCGTTAACAAAGTAATAAAGTGTCGGAAGCAGACTGGCTCTGCTTCCTCGGAGTCCCCCAACAAAGGAAACTTTCCGTGAACTGTTTTGAGCCGAGATTGAACCCAGTACCTTCCGATCATGAGTTGGGCGCTTTATGCTGCTCATTCGATGTTGCGAGGAAGATTTTGACATTTAAATGTTGTGCAGGTCATACGATATCATCGAAGAAACTTGGTCCGAACGAGCAATTTGCGATTTGACCCAAATCATGCCGATATCTAACTCGAAGGTTACTATCGGGTTGCAGAAACATTCTGCGTTCCGTGAACTGTTTACTATTGGGTAAGCACTTATTTATTACTAGCGGTCCCGTCCGGTTTCACCCGGGTGTAAAAGAACGAATGGGGAAGGGAGGAACATGAGTACACACATTCATCTTAGTTTACCGAAATGAATGTTGTGTCCAAATTTTATGATGATCGGAGTTACCGTTCAAATTTTTTTGTCGACAAAAAGCAGTATTTATACTTTTATTAACTAATAATTTTTTTTAATTAATTAAATTAAATTAAAATAAATTTAAATGTAAGCCTTAGAAGAAAGCAATGTAGAAAATAAAAAAAAAATAAAAATATATGTATTCGCCCAACGTAGACCCTGGTATTGACAGTCGTGTGCTCTACCGATTGAGCTAGCCGGCGTTGTATTCTGACAACGCTAATATGAGTATATTTAGTTAGTGCATTTCACCTGAATAGAAGCTTATTTTGGAGATACATTTTGCAACATTTTTCATTAATGCTCCACTCCTAATGGCCGTAGCCTGATTTTATATAGCCTATAGCCTTTCTCGATAAATGGGCTATCCAACAAAAATTTTTTTTTTCAATTTGAACCTGTAGTTCCTGAGATTAGCGCGTTCAAACAAATAAACAAACTCTTCAGCTTTATATATTAGTATTCATTGCAAATTCCTCGGCGTTAGTATTGACTATAAATTAACTTGGAATGAACATTTAAAACATCTTGCAACTAAGTTGAGCAAAGCTTGCTATTTACTGAAACAACTACGTCCTACCTCTGACATTAAAACCCTTCTTTTAGTCTACAATGCACATTAATTTTTATCCCACCTTTCTTATGGTATCATTTTTTGGGGATCATCCAATTTGCATGATATTTTTGTATTACAAAAACGAGCTGTACGTTATATGTGTGGTGTACCTTCACAAACCCCCAGTCTACCATTATTCGCTCGATTAAATATTTTACCTGTCGCATCTTTGTATATTTTTAAATTATTGACTTTTTTAAACAAATATTTTTATCAATTTAATATAAATTTTAACAATGACATTCATACCTACAATACACGATCTGGTAGTGACATCCACATACCATTTAACAGACTTAGCGTAGCGAACAGTGGTCCACTTGCCATGGCTGTTCGGTTATATAATCACTTGCCACTGGACATTCGCCGATCGAAAAGATTTGACTTGGCGGTGAGACAATTTTTACAAACTAAATTGTTTTACAGTGTGGATGCATATTTGAATGATATTTGAATGTTTAATTTTATATTCTTCTCTATTGTTGACCTGTCATATTCAATTTTTGTATTGACAACATGACTAATAAATATTATTATTATTATTATTATTATTATTATTATTATTATTATTATTATTATAGATTTAGTTCCACTCTATTGAATTAAACAGACATTATCAAACTTTCTAATTAACTTTTTGTTGTTCTCTGCAAAATAACTGTGGGTCTTATTAAAAAAAGCCAGTAAATTGGACGACAGGACCATTCCAGTTTCAAAAACTATCTAAATAGTCAAAGAGTTCAACAATTGAAATGAAGAAGTTGATTCCTTGTTCCAGATTACAGTTGATACGGGAACGAGGTGTATTATCGCGTATAAAGTTAACTACATTCCCGACTAAGCCGGTTTGCGTCCTTAGTACTAGCTCGATCATTATTGAAACCGAATTGCAAGATTTGTATTCAGCGTTTTTAGTCTTAGGTACTGGGATTGTTGTCAGTTTGTTGGTTCTCTGTGTCGAGGTAGCCTTTGAAAAATACACGATGAAAAAACATTTCGTTGGTCAAGTGTGGCGGCGAACGAAGAATTTTTTGACGAGAAAACAACGCGGTTCCAAATGAAGAACTTCTTAACTGCATTACAGTAATTGTTCCTGCGTATTTGTTTAGACAGAGAGATTATGCACGCATCTTTACTTTTGTCGCAAGAATAAGTACATAACCAGAAGCGTAACTCGAAGGCGATGATTTTTATGTGACTACCGACGGCTTCGTGATCTTAGTTCCAAGTAAAAGATGATATTCTATTGCTTTTCCATAGGCGTACCTAATTAATTTATGTTATTTACGGTTTTGTTTTATAAAAATATGAGTTACTATCATAGCTTGCGCAATTTTAAAATGAAATAAAACAAGTACCTAGAAGTAACAAGATAAAATGTCTTATTAAACCCGAAGCCAAACACACAAAAACCATTACGAAATCCAACGCTACAGCACTCTAAATCCAACTGCAACGGCAAATTTATAGCCTCGTGTGCAGCGGGCTTTAGAAAAGAACGAAGTTTTGGTTCATTACATTGGTCCAATTATTCCTTTTTTTCCCGCCCCTACGCCGTTTGATGTGCCGCCCCCTATAGGCGTTGTAAAAATGTGTAGTATTTCTCAAATAAAATAAAATATTTTTTTAAAAATGAATTACAGAAAAACTTCAACAACTTGGTTCCAGAGCAATGTCTTTATTATTTGGACAGTAAAATTTTCGTTAATGACGTAATTGTCGCCCCTCTCGAAGTCTGCGTTATTGGCGTAGAATATTGTCCGGCTCTGGCCCTTATTCGCTACCTATTAATTACATTATTGATTTTTACGAAAGTTAAATAAATTATTTTATTCTTGGAAGCCATTCGTTTCCGGGTGATATTGATTTGTTATTATTGTGGATACTGATTTCATGTAAATTACATTGTCAGATGTGTGTTTTGACTTTTGGTTAACAATAAACAAATAGTCTTGAGGAACAGGGTATTGTTGTGTTTGGAACGCCGTGGTTTGTTATAAACCCAGCATAAGTCCAGGTAACCATGTCTATTTTTACTGGTGATGTGCCGGATCGTTAAAAATGTATATCCGCGGATACGGATCTGAATACGGATATTTGGTTTCAAGATCCACGGATACGGATCTTAACTTTCTTAGAGTACGCGGCGGTAAATATTGCACATCGACCTTTGGAAAGAGACTATCTGTTATGGGAAAAAGTTATTGACCTCTTTAAGAGTTAACTCTCATTGTCACAGATTGTCTCTTTCCAAAGATCGATGTGCAATATCTCATTTTGAAGATAGTTTTTTAGTACCTTTGAGTTATGTACTATTGGTATGGACGTATGTTACTCACTACGATAAATGATTGCAATATAAAGGTGCCAAATACGATTTTAAAAAACAAAAAATAATCTGAATGGAATTTAACAGTTTTTCATTATTACCTAATCACCTATAAGTATATATAAAATTTCATCTATGAATTGAAAATTAGTAAGGTAAAAGATCCGCCAAACACTAACGGATACGGATCTTTCTTCTCCCTCGGATATCCGCGGATACGGATATCCGGCACATCACTAATTTTTACTAATCCATAGTACTGTTTTAAATGCGAAATCAACTCTTGTTACGCTTCAACGACCAAACCGCTGCGCTGGGCCGATTGTGATGAAATTTAATATAGAGATAGTTTGAAGCCTGCAGTGACGTTATTTCTGTTCTCGCATCCAGCACGAGTATCAGCTGCAAAACCAGCGTCGTATGCAGCGCCCTTTATTTTTATGTATATTGTGTCTTATCAAAATTAATAATTATTTACCAATTATCTCTAAACGGTTCACATCACGGGTCAAAACGGTTATCAAGTCATAGGGGTATTACGGTCATTTTACATTAACTTTATTGAATTTAGACTACTAGCTGCGGCGAAAGATGAAGCCACCGCGTCATAGGGACGTGAACGCATTGCGTCCGCCTTCTAGCTTGCTATTGGCTGTTTCGGAGATCCATGTGTGTCGAGTGTTTATTTTTATTCTACCGCTATAAATGGATATGTCGAATTTATTCCACACGCCACTGTCTGCGGACAAGTAGGCGTTCACTAGCATATTATTGATGACGTGCCTGGCTTCAACTCTCACCGCGGGCACTATAGCAAATAATACATATCAATAATATTTTTTTGTACTACCTCTTATAAAATAATTGCTTTGTTTGCATGTATATAAGCGATTCATTACGCACTAGTGCGGTAAAGTAAAACATAACTGATCATCAAAGCTGATATGGCGAAAATTTAACGAAAATTGCAGGTTTGTGCAGTTTTATGCTTGTGGCAAGTGTGCGCTGTCTTTTTTATTCACAAAATGTCTAATCCGGTCCTGTTGTTTATCTTATTTTATCTAACTAATTAAAAACTCAATTATTTTAAATATGGACAATTTAATTTATTTCTAACAAAATAAGAAATCGAAATGACCATGGACGATAGTATTTTTCAGTCTGACGGGAATACTTTTATGTGTTCACAGTTATATTCGAAAAATATCAAAATGCTTATTACGTACTTATATCCGTTTTTTCTGTAAGATTCTTTTGAATTACTTTTTATTTTATTAGCCTACACGTTTAGTGTTGTTTGTAAAATTCGTTTCAAAATTTGTTATTCAATTATTACCATCACAAATTTAAAATATGAATAAACTCCGTATACTGAATTCGAAAATTATTAAATACTGAAAGGTTTTTCAAAGATACAAAATTTCATTACTGTGCAGTTATTAATGGCGAAATAATTTACGTGGGAGAGAGGCTATTTTAAAATTTTTAAGAGGCTGGACGCTGTTTTGGCTCCTTTCCGTCGCCAATGCGTGCAGTACCTATGCGTATTTTTATTTGTTCTGTCGTTATTATCTTATTTACATACTTAACTAATAAAAAATTTATCGGTTCATATCTCATTTACGTATAATATGTTGATTGTGTTTTTTTTCTCTTTTATAGTTTTTCTTGTATACTGATTAATATACTGTCATTTTTCGTAGAATTGTTATCATACTCATACAGGGTGTAACATTAGGTAATAAAGCTTTAAAGTTAGTATTAATGATAATCAACAAATGATGCTGATATGAAAATATATTTGTATATGCAAATGTCTAAAAAATGACATTCCTTACATGACTAATCGGTATGTTTACAATTTTCTATCAGTTTTCGAAATTTGTAAAAGATATTTTCGAAATTGGGTAGTCACAAGAAATGTGTAAACAGTGAGATCATATTTCTAAATACACCATGTATAATAAACCGATATAAATATATATATTTGACAAGTCAGGGGACCCCCAAATCAGACTTAAACCAAAATAAATTTACAACAAATCAACTTTGTTGCAAATAATAATTTAAAAATCATTCGTTTATCGTTAATTATCTTGTGTGAAACCTGACTTAAATTGGTTTATGACGCAAGCTCAACAATGCTAAGAGTGTGCAGCTAATTTTAACAACTGTTGCCAACTTAGCATTGCAAACGTCTACATGACATTTCATCATGTAGCCAAGAGTGAAGTGTTTATTTTTTAATTCATCAGTTTTGTGTTATCTGCACTTAGTTTGCTTTACCTGTTTTTACAATGACATTCAAAATAATTAGTTTGATTCGTCTTAATAGTTCTATATCTAGATTTCTAACACCGAGTTTTTACTACTCAACGACGGGAATAACGATAAAAATGGGCGAACAAGTACCATTTTCAAAGGATTTTATGTTTAGACAGGTATGTATTGTATTTCTAATTGATATTTTCCGTTCTTATCGTCCGTAATATTTATTTTGAATAAATCCTAACCTGCAATATTTTTACTTTTTATTACCAAACTTTCGTTAGTAATTAACACCTAATGTTTTTCAACTTTTGTTTACACAGCCAAATTAGTTGCCATGGTTACGGATAGGGGCGGATGGGCTCAACTATTCCGGCCCCGTCAACATGAACAGTATATTTTATATACCGGGTGGTCCATTTTAAAGGAACACCTTGAATAACTTTTACAGTTTTCATTATATGGAAAAATGTCCTGAATAAAAGTTGTTTGGTTTGGAGGGGGACATCGTATAAAGACAAATACCACCCCCTACTCTCATCCTCTACGCAGGGATGAGGGTGACTTTTAAAATGAGACACCCGGTATAGAGGGCCGGCGCTAGTTTTTGTCGCTCTGTCTGAAACGAAACTGTTTTGCATCGGTTTTGTTCGCATGCGTCGACTTTGCCCTGTTTTGTGGCTAGGACAGTTCTAGAACCGTTCTAATCTCGGTGGGAGCACGTTTCAGCTACTGCGCATGACTGACGATATTACCGTTCGCAGACGTTGGAACAAATCTAATGTTTCCTAAAATATACTTATTGAAGTCAGAACTTATAGACGGAGAGCTGGCTAGGAGAAAATGTGTGACTCGGTGCAGAGCTGAAAATTTGCAGAATAATAGGAGATAGTACAAGTAAGTAGGGAAAAAATTGCCAGAAGGCGCTAATGTTGCGAAAAATAAGTGCACTTCTGGCAATTTCTATACTTGTTCTGTAATTCAAAACTGGATTATATATTATATATTATACATTATATAGTTATAAGGGCGTACTGAAAATTCAAACATGATATAATAATTACATTTACAAATATTCAAAATTATTAATGTAATTTTGATAGAAATAAAATTAAATAAATTAATAAAATTACGTTGTTATAACAACCTAATTTTATTAATGAAAATATATGACGATTAATTTTATTTCTATCAAAATGACATTAATAATTTTGAATATTTGTCGAATGTAATTATTATATTATCATGTTTGAATTTTCAGTATGCCTTTATAACGATATAATGTATAATATATATAATATATAATCTAGTTTTGCATTACAGAATAAGTATAGAAATTGCCAGAAGTGCACTGATTTTTCGCAACATTAGCGCCTTCTGGCGGCTCTTTATCTTCCGCCTAGCCTTCTGGCAATTTTTTCCCTACTTACTTGTACTATCTCCTATTATTCTGCAAATTTTCAGCTCTGCACCGAGTCACCCATTTTCTCCGTAGCCAGCTCTTAGCCCATTAGGTGTAGAGGTGGAGAAGTATCAATAATTGGGACAAGACAATTTTTTCAAAGACTGTCACCGTTGCATTACAGTTGTTTGATACAGTCAGCAGCACATATACATACCTGCTAGCGGACATGCAAACCCGAGAAGCCGTTCTAATAGATCCAGTCTTCGAGCACGCGGAACGGGACGCTAATCTGGTCAGACAACTTAACCTCACTCTCAAATATGTCAGTAAGTTGATACGCATTCAATTATTTGCATCCTTTTCGTCACCCGGTGAAAAGAAAAGTTTTTTGATTTTGTACAGTGAATACCCACATGCATGCCGATCATATAACCGGAACCGGAAAACTTAAACAGCTCATTTCGGGCTGCCAGAGCGTAATATCTAGAACTAGCGGAGCTCAAGCCGACATACATATCGATGAGGGCGATACGATCGGATTCGGTCGACATTACCTCGATGTGTTGTCGACGCCCGGACATACAAACGGGTGCGTCACGTATGTCAGCAAAGAACAGGTATCTAACTTTATCTGACTCCATGCGCTACGGATCTAAAAGGTTCTGAAGCTAGTCACAACCGGCGTCGCAAAAGCACATTTTAGAGCCGTTGAGACTCCCACCACCTCCCAGCTACCTGCACGGAACGTGCGCTCGTCGGTGATTGGCCGTGATCGCTCGTTGCCTTTGTCACTTGTCGCTTTCCTACTTTAAAGTACAGTCGAGTACGCTATTGTCAAGTTGTTATTGCTATTACAGTTTCGTTGAGTTGCGAGTTTGTAGTTTTTCAACAGACTGTACAAGCGCAAGCCCGCATTCGCATCTAACTTCCGAGCCTTTTAGATTCGTGGCGCGTAGTATAGCATTTGGTACTCCCACTCAAATATTACATTAGCTCCTTAAAACCGAGTTATTTTTCGCCTGAACTGTATAACGCCATCCAGCAAACGGAGATTTTAGCAATTAGTTATTTAGTTACCTTAAAATAAATATAGTTTAAAAAAAAACTAAAAAACACGCTTTATATCGAACTAAAAAGTAAAAAATATTTTTTTTAAAATGAGCTTAAAACAATAATGAATAAAAAATACAAGTATTATTCTGAAAAAAAGCGTGGGGCGCTCGATGTACGAAAATGTGGAACAAAGCGCCCCACGCTTTTTTCACAATAATACTTGTATTTTATATTCATTATTGTTTAAGCGTATTTTAAAAAAAATATTTATTACTTTTTAGTTCGATATAAAGCGTGTTTTTTAGTTTTTTTTAAACTATATTTATTTTCCACTTTTTACTTCGATTTATTGTCAAAAATTTGCCGAAAAAGAAACAATTTTTTTTTCGGCGAGGACGGGATTAGAACCCACGACCCGTGATTCCGAGAGCTGACGTCAACGACGACCCGTGCCTTAGACCGCACGGCTAACCACTGTAGTTACAGTGCTGGCATATTATACTGCAGTAATAAACCACTTGCTGTAGTCCAAACGAAGGTTACAAACAAACATACATACATACTACCATACATACAAACTTACAAGTGAAGTTAATATAAAGTATGTAAAAAAGTGAAAGAATTAGAACATCTTTTGCGTTTTTTAAGGGAATTGCGTTTACCGGTGATACGCTGCTGATACGGGGCTGCGGTCGTACCGATTTCCAAGAAGGAAATTCGACAACGCTGTACAACTCGGTGCACGATAAGATATTCACGCTGCCAGACAATTTTCAATTGTTCCCGGCACACGATTATAAAGGATTTACGGTTACGTCTGTTGCGGAAGAAAAAGCTTATAATCCTAGGCTAACGAAAAGCTTAGAAGAATTTGTTGAAATAATGGATAATCTTAATTTAGCGTATCCGAAAATGATCGGTAAGTTATAAACAATAAAAATTTCAAATACCCTGCTTTAACAAATTCCGCTAGATTGCGTTCGAGATGCTCAGAAGGAATTTTAATTTAAAATTATCGATTTACAGTTCTTATTGAATATTGTTGTTTTTATTACAGACAAAGCCGTACCTGCAAATAAAATATGTGGACTCTACGATGTTATCGAACAGAAAAACAAAACGAGCGATTTGTAATAGTTTTGTTTCAGCCAGCTGTCGTTGACTTCTGTCACTTGCGCATTAGTTTTAGCAACGTTCTGCGCATAACTTAAGTTACTCTGTTTTACGACAAACAAAAGACGCTTGATTCAAGATACCGATCGAATGTTTTTGTTCATTAATTTTATTATCTAGGCAGGCAATTATAGATATCCGTCTTTGACTCATTGTGTCGATAGGAAGGTTCAGCAGGGCCTCTCTATATGGAGCAGTTACTCGACGTAAAATATTGCCGGTTATATTTAAACAATCGAATCGAATCAAATTCGCGCATGCGCAATCGACCGGTTTAATTCATGAAAATTCGTTTTATACAGGACATCGGGTTGAAACTAAAGAAGTGTTGAGTAGTCGGAGAATTATAAATATTACAGATGTATTTTAATTATTAAATTATGAATATTATAGATATATTTTATATATTTGCATTTAAGTAGAAATGTATATTAATTTAACAGACCATCCAACGGGTTTAAATTCAAAACCTAATGGGAGGGACAGGAGGTTATTTTATTTGTATTTTATTGTTGTTACTTTATATAAAGATTGATTTAAACAACAGCATTTCATATTTTGTTGTGTATTTTTTTATTATGCAGAAAAACCGCGGCGTGATGAAGATTTTCTAGTAGCGATGTATGACATAACATCGGTACATATTTGCTTTGTTTATCGGAAATTGTTACTATTTTTGGTAAAATTTTACTGAATTAACGCTTTCGATTTTGGACTTTTGAGGGACTTTCTTATAACGGGATGGTGTCGATGCGATGGCGTGTTTTTTGTGCAGTGAAAAAGGGAAGGCGTTTCGGGGGAGTTCTTTAAAAAAACGATAACGGGGTGGACGATAACGAAATTATTTTTGCGTTTTAAAATTCGCCAAAATCGGAAACTGTAAACTGTTACCTTATTTTTATATGTAACTTGTGAGAATATGTTTGAAAAATAAATTAAACAAGCACTGAAGCAGGCAAAACTTCTAAACTAGTGATAAAAGTAGGGATTTTAAAATTAACTATTCAAAAGCTAATTATAATATCAAAAATTTAATATTAATTGATATTGGCATTGTCATGTTTAATTAATAGTGAATTTATATTCATTTTTGCAGTAACTTGTGTTTTGGAATCTTATTCCAACAAATTGAGGTTAACAAAAAATATGAGTTTGACAGATCCTAAACATTTTTGGTACCGCATGTGCAGCTCTCTGGTATAAATTACGCTGATTCGATAAAAAATTAAATTAGAGGCATTTAACTCAAATGTAACTCTGTTCGTTGAATAAAAATATTAACGTAAAGAGTAAACGCTTATAAATATATACAAATCGTATGAATTAAAAAATGGGGAAATTTGATGTTCCATACTCCTTGCAGTTACTGATATATCTATGATTAAGAGTGAATCTAGGGACATTTGGTCTGGGCGTATTTGTGAAACATATGAGCAGTCAAACTAGGGAAACGACTTCATGTTGTAGTTGTCTGTGAATTTTAGCAAAAGGTAGTCGTGGGATGTATTTTTTTTACTAAAATTCTTCGGAAAAGTGATTGGAAATAAAGGTAAGCTTCATCTTAATACTTTCTCTGAACATTTCTTATATTTAAAAGATGTGTATATAGATTTAAAGTTCCTTAAAATTACTTCAAAGGTCACGTCTTTGTGTTTCATAATGATAATTACTGGCTGTCAAATTTTGCTCTATTTTTATTTTAAAGCAAATTGCTTGGCTTGCTCATTTTTAAAAACTAAAGTTTTCAGTGAAATCGTTGAGAAATTTAACCACGTCTTTCTCTCATCAAAACCATTATTAATTTTCTTTAATGGCGGTTTATTGTATTTTTTCATTCGACCACAAACAACGTAACTGTCTGTCATTTTGTTGAAAGAGAATGTCTTATTTTGTTAAATAATTAAATCGTAAATAAACATATGTTATTAAAACGTGTTTTATTTCTAAGTATTTGCAATCCGACACTATTTTAAATAAATTTATGTAACCTTGAACATACCTATGAGATATGGACAATGAAAAACTTGTGGAAAAATATCAAATGCATTTTTATAGGTGATCGTTTTCTCAAATTTCTTTGATATTTATAGAAATACAAGTCAATAACAGACAAACTGTAATATGATCTTAAACATCGGTGTCTATTCTTTTTAAAGCTATACGGACGCCCTGATTCATAAATTCGCTCAAGAAATGGCAATACACATTTTTTTGACATTTATTTCACGCTGACATTAATTCATGAACATTAAAATTTCGGCAGAAAATGTTTTTCAATTTATACCAGCTCACAAATATTTTCTAAGCTAGCCGTACCCTTTTTAAGAAATTGATAAATTTTAAAAAAATTACGCATCTGATTTCGGAAATATTTGTTTCGATGTATAAGATTTCTTGTCGTTGGTGGTGTCACTTATGGACTCCGCTGGAAAAAGTTTTAAAGTAGTGCTGTGCAATAGTGAAACTTAATGACACTTCTATGTAAAAAAAAGGTATGGCCGAAGTGAAACTTCTTTTGTACGAATAATAGGTATAAATTTAGTTTACGATCCATTTTTTTTTTGTTTAGTGACGTATTTAAAATTTATTTTTGACAAGATGTTTAACTCCAGAAACTATTCGAAGAATAATTATTGCTAAACCTTATATTCAAAGCAATGGCACGTCAATCCGGTGTCGGAGAGGCAACCGGATGGCGAGTGGTAATCTGGGCCTATGAGTGGTGCAGAACCCCCTGGTAGCGGCCAAAGTGACCCCAAATGGACGGGGGCGGCGATATGGGGGTGGGGAAAAATCGAAAAATGTTTGAAAAGGCAACCGGATAAAAATGCGGTTGCATTAAAGGAAATACCCTAATTATATAATAAATTTTTTTTGCCATCCGAACCACGCGGGCCGTTTTTGCACTAGCGAATAAAAAAAAAATAAAAAAAAAACTGAAAAGGCAACCGCTTCAAAATTAGTGAGCATACTTATTGACACCACCAAACGTTGGAAAAAAATTGCCATCCGATCCTGATGGGCAGTTTCGGAGAAACAACCCCTCAAAGTCGCCGAAAAACCGTTATTTTCGATTTTTTCAACAATAAGTAAAAAAAACACACTAAAAATTGTTCAAATCGGATGGCATTCGAAATTTATACTGTCCTAAGTACAAATAATAGTGTGAATCAATGCCATCCGATTTTGATTAAATTTACCCCTATTTAGCCAACCCCCAAAACTCAATAACAATAAAAATAATGCCATACGCTGCATAAAATTGTTGTTTTCATGAGTTTTGGGGGTGGCTAAATAGGGGTAAATTTAATCGAAATCGGATGGCATTGATACACACTATTATTTGTACTTAGGACAGTATAAATTTCGAATGCCATCCGATTTGAACAATTTTTAGTGTGTTTTTTTTACTTATTGTTGAAAAAATCGAAAAAAAGTGTTTTTCGGCGACTTTGAAGGGTTGTTTCTCCGAAACTGCCCATCAGGATCGGATGGCAATTTTTTTCCAACGTTTGGTGGTGTCAATAAGTATGCTCACTAATTTTGAAGCGGTTGCTTTTTCAGTTTTTTTTTAATTTTTTTTTCATTCGCTAGTGCAAAAACGGCCCGCGTGGTTCGGATGGCAAAAAAAAATTATTATATAATTAGGGTATTTCCTTCAATGCAACCGCATTTTTATCCGGTTGCCTTTTCAAACATTTTTCGATTTTGCCCCACCCCCATATCGCCGCCCCCGTCCATTTGGGGTCACTTTGGCCGCTACCAGGGGGTTCTGCACCACTCATAGGCCCAGATTACCACTCGCCATCCGGTTGCCTCTCCGACACCGGATTGACGTGCCATTGCTTTGAATATTACATTTTTAGGAATGTCGACAACTTTTCTCAAATTTAGAACGAATATTTCGTGAAATTTAACGTTTTTAATAATGCGAACTGTTCAATGTATTTCATTTAAGACGTAACATAGGCGAACTTTGTTGATGCATTACAAATAATCATTCTTTTTCGATGTAGGTATACAGTGGACCCCCGGTGATCTGACAAACATTTTGTAGGGCAGTGTCGGACTATAGAATTTGTCGGATTATAGAGTACTGCCTACTCTGAAGTACAAATCATACTTCATTATGTATGTCAAATTTAGTAAATTAAACAACACATTAGAGAGCTTACGTTTATTTATAAAATTAATGTCATTAATGCTATAGAATACTCTACGCGTCGAACACAATAGTGGTGGTGCATACAAGCTATAACTTGTTCAATCATGCATTAGCGAAGATTGTCCAAAAAATATTCAATAATATATAATAGACCGTGTCGGATTACAGGGGGTGTCGGATTAGACAGGGGCCGGATTACCGGGGGTTCACTGTATTGCATTTGAAGTGAAACGATTTTCTGTAATACATTAATGATCTCCGTAGCTACCGAATAAGATATCCATGATACAGCGCTTTATTCGCCCGTCATAGAAAAATAGATAAATATAGACGATCAACAACAGCGGTAATCAGCCACGGTGGTAACATAATTTATAAACACTGCTTGTAATCACTAATGTTTAACATGTTGCCGCTAAAGAAGTTTTCACTTCAAAAATTATTTATGAATGTTTTCAACACGGTCACACTTTTCGGAGAATTTTTTGTAACGCGAAAAAAATGCTTTTTCCCACGTTCCAAATTTTGCCGCCCTGGGCTCTAGCCCCTTGCGTAAATCCAGTGCTGATCACGCTGACACTATGACAGCTCTCGATGGAATTTATGAACTCCGATTCTTTGAAGTCAAATCTTAATATTGAATTGTTGACCAGACTTGTCGAGCATCCGCAATCTACAGTATCTAAACGCGTAAGGTGCACATAGGGAAATTAGCATTGGGAAAAAATACTTGGATCAGAGTTAGCCATGACTGCATTAATTGTTATTTCTATTGAATTATCGTGGTAATCTTGAGGATTTCTATTTTATTTTGATTTATTTTTATTTTACTTGACTTTTTTAATAATAAAAAGCTCTTATAAATCATTATTTTAATTTTTTTGTACAAAAATAAAACAAAAAAACAACTCCAACTGTTTGGAAACATTTCATTCAAAAATTGTCTGACTGGTATGACGTATGCGCGTTGGTAAATCAGTGACCCAATGTCATTAGGTTCAACACGAATAGGCGGAGATATTTGAACTCGCACTATATATCTAAATATTTTTGGGAATTTAATGTCCCATTAATAAAAAAAAGTCCGATTATGTTGTAATCATTTGAATATTTTCTTCGGTAGTATACACACTCATTTGGCAAAAGAATATTATCTGTCAAATTGAAAAACAAGATTTCAAGGCTCACTCTGATCCAGTCATTTTTGCCCAATGTTAATTTCCCTATGTGCACCTTACGTGTTTACATACTGTATATGGAAACATGTTTTATTAGATGAGATTCAAATTAAAACAAAAGAAAATTATTACATAAATCTGTACTGTTGTGATGCGCAGATGGTGAATACCCGAAGATCCGAGACTGTATCACCTAGTCGAAGACATCCCATTACTTCGGACCGGGTAGGTGTCATTTTTGCCACCTATCTTTTTTTTTATTATTATTTGCATTTACCTTTTTTTTTTGCTTGTATAATTTAGTTGTGATTTAACACTGACCGTTGTGCTTGTTCTGTTTTGGCCTTGAAAAATAACAGTTCCAAAGAACCCTCTTTATTGCTTTTTATATAACGCTTGCGATAAATGGTGCATGTATTAATGTACATTACGTAAAAGAATTTGGATCATTTTCCTTCTACTATACGGGTTATGGCAGCCCCTATTAATGATGTAACGAATGATCTGCCGCCGATAGTCATTTGTCCAAGGTTAAAATTTGACAGCTGATCGGCCGCGCAAGTCGCACGAACACATTTGAAGGGTACACGGGAAGAAGGCGGTTTGTCAAAAAATGTAAATTGTGCAGGAGAGCATTTTGAAGTGTTTAAGATCGTACCATTTACTTGCTGATGCATTTCTTTCAACGCTTATAACTTTTGACCTAGCGTATTCTTGTCTAAAATGAATACACCAACAGGAAGGTACGGCTTTTGGCTACAAGATGGCATAAAAAAATTAATTTCGAATTTTTACTGACAAATCGCCTTCTTCCCGTGTACCCTTCATTTGTTAGTGGTTCTGGGTATTAGGTTGACTCCCTATTAATGATGTAACGAATGATCTGCCGCCGATAGTCATTTGTCCAAGGTTAAAATTTGACAGCTGATCGGCCGCGCAAGTCGCACGAACACATTTGAAGGGTACACGGGAAGAAGGCGGTTTGTCAAAAAATGTAAATTGTGCAGGAGAGCATTTTGAAGTGTTTAAGATCGTACCATTTACTTGCTGATGCATTTCTTTCAACGCTTATAACTTTTGACCTAGCGTATTCTTGTCTAAAATGAATACACCAACAGGAAGGTACGACTTTTGGCTACAAGATGACATAAAATTTTTTTTTTTTTTTTACTGACAAATCGCCTTCTTCCCGTGTACCTTTCATTTGTTAGTGGTTCTGGGTATTAGGTTGACTTTTAATACTAAGTGTAAAAGCTTTATTCCCTAATGTTAAAGTAAATACCGATAAAAGATGTTGCCTTAACGAGAAAACTTTTTAAAAAAATTAAAAAAAAGTGTAAGGAAAAAACTTTTGTAATGAACATGCTAAGATATTAATATTTTCTATCTTATTTAATACTAGCGGTTTCAACCGGGTGCAAAAGAACGAATGGGGTGGGGGGTACATGAGTACACACATTCATCTTAGTTTACCGAGATGAATGTTGTGTCCAAATTTCATGATGATCGGAGTTACCGTTGAAAAGTTTTTGTGAGTTACATTTTGCAACATTTTTCATCGATGCTCCGCTCCTATTGGTCGTAGCGTGATATTATATAGCCTATAGCTTTACTCGATAAATGCTAGAGCTGTAACAAACCGTATGTATTCGTTACTGAGTGACGGGTACATCGTCTGACTCGAAGTACCGAATCGTTACTTACAAATTCATTTCGTTACTCGCATTTGTCGTATCCATGTCAGTTCGACTCGTTTGATGCGGTTATACGAACGAAGTCATACCGTATCACGATGGGATGGGTACATGCTTGATGCCAGAGAACATACACTTCTTGATGCTGTTATACTCGATTGTATGTCGTATGAAAAGTAACGAGTAAGGTAACGATACGAAAGTAACGGGTACTGGTTCTTTAAGTAACGAATACATACGGGTACACAATTTCTCGTTACTTTTACAGCTCTAATAAACGGGCTATCCAACAACAAAAAAAAAATTGCAATTCGAACCAGTAGTTCTAGAGATTAGCGCGTTCAACCAAACAAACAAACAAGCTCTTCAGCTTTATATATTAGTATAGATTATCTATATATATATTTTTTTTGTTTTTATATGATTTTTATATGATATTCATATTCGCAAAATATTCGCACGAATTTTGTGAATACGAATGTTATAAAAATATGCGAATATTCTCGAATGCAAATGCAAATATTTGTTACATCACTAGCAACTACATTAGATCCGTATTTCTCCCTATCCGACATCGGACGCCTTCGGAAGAAAAGACAACATTGTAATCTTGGTGTGGTCCTTTCTTCCGATATCGTCCGACGTCGGATCGGGAGAAATACGGATCCAATGTAGTCGAACGAAAATGATCCGACTTTTTTTGCGGCATGTATACACTACTAACACGGCAACACTGGTTAGTAGATTGCATAGGTTGCCTCGTTTTGTTTAATAGTAGTGTGGAGATGACGTCATTTTTGATACCATCGTGGGTTGATAATAATATGAACGTTCCGCCAGCTGACGTCATTCGCTCGCGTACGCCGATCGACCAGATCGAACGAGGCAACGTCTGTAATCTACAAACCTTGACCGAATACGGAAGGGTCGTAGAGAATATATCAAAATATGTTATTCAATCGCGTAGGATACTGCGGCAATCGCACCTATTTGAACAGAATACGTTTGATTCTGAGTGCTATGTGTACTTGCGAAACAAGGAACACCTAACCGTATGCTATTCCGGTGTCCCCATTTCTATCACCTAAAATATGCCCTATAGTCCGGTCACGGTTCGCTCTCGGTCCAGTCTCGGTTCGGTAAACGATTCTTACACAAGAAATAATGAGCGTATTCATACTATCAGCTCCGCTCAAGTTCGGATGCAGTCACGCTCCGGCACCGATCCGTTTAGAAGAATATTTTGCTGGAGCGTGATCGGACTTTGCCTGACTTATGAATCATCATATATATTAATACGCTAAGGTTAAAGATGTTTGCCTCCCTTTTTAGAAAAAACTTCACAATTTCTCCACATAAATTATATATCATTTTACAGATAATTGCTTGCTCTACTGACATCGACAACTACAAAATTTATTATTGCTTTTGTTTTTGTAAATTAATTAAAATACAGCAACGCTGAACAACGTCTGCCATCTAACGGCTTTAATTTTGAAACAACGTCAACACTTCGATCTGTCATCTGACCTTCATATTGTAATACAACAGACACAATACTGCATACTGCCATCTGACGGTTTTAATTTTGAAACAGCGAGCAACGCTTAGCTCAACGCTTTTGCTACTTGCGCCTCTATACGACAATTTTAGTAAAATATTTCTTCGATCTGTCATCTGAGCTTCATATTGTAATACAACAAAAAGAGGAACGTTATAAGCAGTGTGCAAAATTAGAAACGAATTGAATACCTGCAATCATATTTAAAAAATAATTTTGTGAAGTGATAATTATTATACTTATTTAGTGCGAATAATTCGCACAGGTCACACTAGTAGGTTTATGTTTCAAATGCAGTATTCGTCTATTAAATGACGGTACAGGGTGTAGTATTCGCCTTCCGTTTTCCTCGTTAATAAGCTTGAATGCACCCACATTCTTCTCTTCGCTGTCTTGCGTTTCACTCTTTTCTTATTTGCCGTATCTTCATCGAGAAGAATAGCTATAACAGCTAATTCTTCAATTGAAAAATCGAAACACATTGTCAGACAACTAGAAAAATTGTACTTATGAAATAAAGTAAAATGTATTGCAAAGGAAATACATCAGACTTCTTGCAAATCGAGATTGAACCGTGATCGAACCCAGAATGATAGTGCGAATACAGTAAGATTTTACCGGACCGAGAGCGAACCGTTACCGGCACTATAGTGTGAATTGGGCCTTAATGTTAGCTCTGTTCCAATCTCTCTGCGAACGGTAACAGAACCGTCGCAGTCATGCGCAGTAACTAAAACGTGTTCCAAAACCGATACAAACAGTTTCGTTTGGGCTCCTTAACCATGACGGTTTTTTTTTACCATTCGCAGAGATGTTGGTACAGATCTGTTATTAACACTCAAAACTACTAATTGGGACAATGTAATCAACATCCTAAGCGATCAAAACTATTCCTCATACAAATCAATCCACACCTAACCTAAAATAAAGCTACTGGCCAAAGACAAGAGTCAGGCCGTAAACGATTATGAAAATAGGTCATATGCATACAACTCCAAATTGGTTAAAATTTTTATTTCGAAATATATTTTAGTTCTTGATCATAACGTAATGGTTATTTTATTAATCTAATCACTGAAAAAAATACAAATAATAAAAAAGAAATGTAGAAAATAAGCACTATTTTCGAATTTTCAAAACGCATCGTGACGTCAGAGTATATATCAACAACAGTTTTCATGACGACCGTGTCGTCTCACAGTAAGATTATGTCAGTATTTAGAGAAAACAACAAATAAACTTCATTTAGAACATTGACAATTTGACATCAAGGTTGGCATGCATCGTATATCATGACGTCACATAAGCCCGCGAACATGGCCGATTGTTTAAACTGTTTATTTTTGAATGTGCAATTTAATATTTTTTTTCTTATGATAATATTACATTTTTAAATGATTATCAATTTTTTTCCGTATTATGGTTGACTAAATAATCTACTAAAAATATAAAAAAAAATCATGCATATGACCTATTAGATCGGTTTGCATTCATACTTGCTCGTCTGTTTGAATTAGGTTGAATCGGACGGCAGTAGTATTACGAGCGACGCCGAAGGTGATCGGGTATCGCAGGAAAGCGAATCGTGGAGCTCTCAGTATCCGCACTGGTCTAGAATTATCTCCCGGCGCAGCGACAGTCACAACAGGGTCCGAGAACTGCGGAACCGTTTCGTTTGCACCACACAGCAGAGAACGTACTCGCGTACCGGTTTGTATTTTGTTCTTTTTTTTTGAAGTAAAAGTTCTTTACGAACGCTTGACTTGGGGAATTGATTTTACCTGTGTTAATGAGGATAGGCACTGCTCAACTTGACCGCTAGAGGCGCCAGCTATATAACCACCTCGATTTGTGGGCCATTCGTAGTACTGTGTGCAAAATAAGTTTATTTAAAATAATGAATCATCGACAATGTCGATGTGTTGTGCTTTTTAATGTTCGAATTATAAAGGTTTTGTATTTCCAAATTATTTGGAACTGAAAAAGAAGTGGTTGCATGTTATCAGAAGGGAAAAAGCGCTGTGTTCTATTAAAAACAACTTAGATTGTTATATACCTGCTGCCATCTATATTACGTTTCTCATTACGCCGTTCATACACATCGTGATGAAACATATTGTAACAAAATTTGTAGTCCGTGGCGGAAATTTTTTATTTGCAATAATAAATGTTAAAACAGTTGAAACACACAAACGAAAGCGTACTTTTTTAACTTAACAGAAATAATAACGTTAACAGAAACAAAACTAATAGTTCTAAATTATAAAATACAAGACTAAGTAACAGAGAATATAGAGTCACTAAATTGTGTACACAAAATATTTACAACACAGGAACACAACACAAAGTTTATCAGCACACTTGTCTATTAACTATAAGTCATTTATTTAAAACCGGATTTATAATTGCACTCACTAGAGTTAATTTATTTTCGCAATATAACTGAATTTATGTCGTAATGCCAGAGCACAGTGTCGACACATGAACAACACGAATAACTGACTGCCTTGCCCACTCTGCTCGCCTTTTATAGTTTCGATCCATGCTCTAGAATGTTCTCCACGCATCGAGATCCCTTCCTTTACACGTATTGGCTTCTCTCCAAGCGATTGTGTCTGCAGGTCGGGTGTTTTTACCTGTTTTCCATTGTTGTTGTTTCTAGTAGTTTCTACTGAGTCGTCCCATCAAGGGGCACGCAACAATATTTTTCACGCTCTTTTTTCATTCCCGTATTTGTATATGATTAATTTTCAATTTATTAACTGTAACACTGTATCTTTTAGTGAAGAGGCGGGTGATCAGGTCATGCCAAGCCGACCCCGGTAGTGCCGTAATGCCAGTCGAAGACAGGGAGCACGTTTACGCCGCACGCAATATGATCGACGGCGATTCAGAAGGAATGCTCGATGATTTAGATCAGGACGATTCGGATTTTGTCATATTCACGCCTTCTGCGTCCAGGTAAGTCGCACCCTTTATAAAACGTTGATTGTAAAAACTGTATCGTCAGAAGTAATAATAATAACAATAATTGTAAGATAAAAGGATGAATCCTGGTGGCATAGGATCGATGAACTAAGCAAATACTGAAGGTTTTTTATTGCATTTTATTGTCTGACGTTGCAAACTTTATGCCATCTTCGGAGAATCTAGAAGGTTTATATATAAAAAGTTTTAAATTATTGTTGTTACAGTTTTTATTTTATTTTATACATAACAATAATACTGAGAAAACAGACAGCACTGGGAAAGTTTATTTATTTTACTTACAATTTGTGATTTTAATTTTCACAACAATAATTTTAACAATAACAACTTTAAGAACAATAACTTTAACAATAACAACTGTAACAACAATAATTTAAAACTTTTTATATATAAATCTTCTAGATTCTCCGAAGATTGCATAAAGTTTGCCGAAACGTCAGACAATAAAATGCAATAAAAAAACCTTCAGTATTTGCTTAGTTTATCAATCCTATGCCACCAGGATTCATCCTTTTAATCTTCCAACATTTAAACAGGGTCATCATCACTCTAAATTATTAGAGTTATTTTTCACAATAATAATAATGCTTTATTGCACATTAAGAAACGTACAAATGGCAAGGTTCAACTTGCATTGATCTTCCACCTAGCCATGTATAAAATATTTTACAGAAAAAGTATCTAAAATAATAATTATACACCGGTTGCTCTGCCAGAACAGAAGTTTATTATAAAGATACTATACACAATTACGATACCCGCAACTGTCATCTTTTAGTAACACCAAAAGGGCACATAAACGTTTTTTTAAATATTCCTCATAACTTTGCCATCCGAGCTTATAATAAATTGCCGTCGGAATATAAAAACCTAGTTTCTCTTGCGATCTTCAAAAGTAAAATAAAATTTAATAAGAAAAATCGCAGGATTGTGGACAAAAAATTAGATTTAGACGTTTCGTCTATAGATTGTTTTGAATTTTCATATTGTACTTGAAAAAGACTAAATCTATTGTATAGACGAAACTTCATACCTTAATAAATCTAACTTTTTGTCCACAATCCTGCAATTTTTCTTATTAATTATTATCTCGATAGACACAATATCTAATATGTTAAATAAAAGAATTTTTAATTAAGAATAAATTTTACACTATACTAGAATTTTTTAAACTTTTTTAAGCTTTAAGCTTCTTTTTTTTTGACATGTCAAATAAATGTACTCATTTCTATTGACAAAATATATTCTATTCTATTCTACTAGCGGTCCGGCCTGGTTTCACCCGGTTGCGACAGATTTAATTCTACAAAATGTATTTCGTTTACGGCTCGACGCCTGAACTAATAGCTTTGAGCAAATTCTACCAGATGTCGATACATGTTACTAAAACAGTTTTTTTGAGAAAAATTTTGTATACAATATTTAATAAAAACTATATAGCGTAAGTTGTACCAAGCAAGTCACATTTACAAAATTTAATTAAAATCGGTTTAGTGGTTTCGGAGATTAGCGCGGCCAAAATTGTGACACGAGAATTTTATAGATATGTAGAGAAGTAGTGAAATATTTTTCAAAATTTACATTTTTTTATATAAATTTCATCTTAATCGGACGTTACGTCGGTTTGGTTAATCTGTGAAAACTGTGATCGATTGTTTTGTTCAGAGCCGGACGCAGACGCACGATGCCAGAAACGCGTAGCCTAAGAGAGAGAAAGAAAAGGACTAGCGACGAAACCGGTTACAGAAAGCGCATGCGCAGTTCGACGAACAAGCTCGCATCAGAACAGATGAACGGCGACGCTGAACGTTCGAGCAAGAGACATTCGTATTCGCAGAACAGTGCGCTGCGCCCGGACGACAGCAGCGACGAGAAACGAAACGGAGAACAGAGCAGCGACGAAAAACCAGACATCGAGAGTATGGGTAAGTGTTTTTAAACGCAAGCCGTACAATTTTGGAGTTGTTTCTCGCAGGTGGAAAAAATATTAAGTTCGTTCCAAGCAGCCAGCAAACGGTTTCGAAACCGTCATCCGCATGCGCAGTAGGTAAAACGAAGCCGTTAGCGGCGACTTTAGAGCACGTTTTAGCTACTGCGCATGCGGGTGACGGTTTCGAAACCGTTTGCTGGCTGCTCGGAACAAACCTATTATGTCACTTGACATTTCATATTTTTGAAGTTGAATATTCAAAATCGTGATTTGGGGAGTTTTTTTTTTATACGTGAGTCGATTAGTTCCAACCATAGATATATATTTAATAGATTGTGGATACACTAGCGCCTCCCAAGATTAGTAATTACTCTAGTAATCTTGAGCGCCTCCTGTACCTTTTAGAAGCCATTTTGTACGTGGAAAAAGCGCGCGGGATTCAAAAAGATTAAACATTCAATAATACGATTTTATTGAGAAAAACGACAAAACTCACAGTAAACAGTGATATTTCGCTCCAAAACCTATTTTTATACTGAAACGTTTCAAAAATTACAAAATTGAGCATAAATATAATGTAAAGCTTAGAACATTTTGCATTGTCAATTTGGCATCAAGGTTGACAAGCATTGATGCCAATCTGACAATGTAAAATGTTCTAAGCTTTTATATTATATTTATGCTCAGTTTTGTAATTTTTGAAACGTTTCAGTATAAAAATAGGTTTTGGAGCAAAATATCACTGTTTAGTGCGAGTTTTATTGTTTTTCCATTAACATCATATTATAGAATGTTTAATCTTTTTGAATCCCGCGCGCTTTTTACGGCGTTTTCCTCGTACAAAATAGCTTCTAATTGGAACCATTCCGCACAATGCTCAAGGATAGGCATCCGCTATCTATTAATATATATCTATGGTTCCAACGGGTTTAAAATACATGAGTTTCACTCTAGTCGACGCGATTAGAAGTCTCACTTCTATAGTGACACAGTCTCAAACCCGTAATATTTTCTCTATGTTTTCCGAGACAAACGTTCGTTACGTAAGAATATTTAAATAAAATTTTTGTTTTAGTTCGTCGAAGCACGAGACAACGAAAACTGCAATACAATACGTTTAATACAAGTTGGATTACCGAACATCAGATGATCCGCGGATATCCGAAATTGAAACAGCATTTTGAATCGGACCACGAGGAAGATACAAAGGTATTGTTTATATATTATTTTTGAAGTGATACAAAACACACGAGCCGGTCGAGCAGTCGCTGTTGACTCCTCGCTCAAATCCGGTTGCAATATGGATTTCGAGGAAAAGTACTGCCGTTGTTACTTCTGCTCAAGCTCAGACGACGCAGAAAACAAAAGAGATTTCTTGATTCAGTGAATTTAATGAGACCCTTGACCCAGAAAAGATAAGTCCCCGTTTTGTGTCGCGTTGTTTAGATTAGCAAGCTCCCGAACAGTCGGTAAAAACGGCGGGGTGCAAGTGATTGCGTCAGCAACACGAGAATATGATTATTTGGGTATTATTAAAGGAACTGCGACTTCGAGATAATATGTCAAATGATTAAGGAAGTACCCTCGATAAATGAATTAACAAACAGAAAATTACGAAAATTTGCAAATATGTCAAAACCTTTTGAAATATGACTCAGTTAAATTTTTGTGATTTTTGGTTGACTTTGAAAAAAGATATTGATAATTTTATTTCGCTGCACTTAACATGGAGTCTTATGGAAATCTGTGATTTTGACGCACTCCATCATTTATTACGTTGGAATTGACAAACAGATTTTGATAAAATTTTCAGGAAATATAAACGAATATTCTATGAACATTTTACTTTTTCCAAAACGTATAAAGCTTGCTTATGTTAATAGAAATAACTAAAACAAAGCCGAGCTTTTTAGCAATTCATAAACATGGCTACACCGCAATATTATAGTTTGTGGCGCGTCATTCAAAAGTAAGTTACGAAACTGCAGCAGTTTTGATATCGTAAAAACATATGTAAATTGAGTAAATGCTAAAAGCATAGTATTCCAAAAAAATGATAGTATATTATTATTTCCTAAATGACAGGAATAAAGAAAAGCATTTTCATAAATTAATGCGAATTTGACACCGCGTGCTGACTTATGCTGCGTACAATAGCACTTGTAACTATGGCAAGGCATGCGATGTTGCCAAATTATATACTACGTTACTCAAGTAGAAGACTGAAATTCTTTGACTTACTGCGTACCGAGGGTACTTCCTTAAACGGTAATTCCTGTACTGGCCATCTTGTTGAGGTTTTCCATGGTTTCCCTCAATAATTCCAGACAAATATCAAGATGGTTCCTTATTCAAGGCCATGGCCGACTACCTGGCAAACTCCTAAGCTCAAAATTTGCCTACCTTATCCTAATGTCCTAAAATTCCTTAATTCGTCCATTGCTATTGTGGAAGTTTAAAAATGTAGAAAATAACGGGAAGTGTGATAGATGGAAAGTAGTAATGGTGCAAAGGGCGTCTGTTATGACACAAAGTCGAGAAACAGACGTTAAATGAATAAATAACAGGAAAAATAGCTATCGACTCGAATTTGGTTTTAGTTAGCTGAAATTTGAATAGTCTTTATTTATTTTCAGGAAAATCGCCACCACAAAAATCACAGCTTAGAAAGAAATAGAGAAACGGAGAATATACCGTCGGATATTCTAGACATAAGTGATTACAAAATTACGCGTAGCAGGTATGTTAGCGTTTGTTTACCTTTTTTTTTTGTATTTTGAAGCTTTGTTCTGACCTCTCTGCGAACGGTAATATTATTAGGTTTGTTCCAAGCAGCCGCGAACAGAACCATACACAGTCTTGTCACTGCGCAAGACTGTCTTGCGCACTAGCTCAAACATCGATACTGCGCAAGACAGTCTTGCGCAGTGACAAGACTGTACGGTTCTGTTACTGTTCGCAGCTGCTTGGAACAAACCTATTGTCACAATCAGTAGCTAAAATGTGTTCCAACCGAGATTAGAACGGTTCTAAAACTGTCCTTTAAGCCGCAAAACCGATATTAAATAGTTTTGTTTTAACTGCTGCGCACAATAATATTACTGTTTGCAGAGAAGTTGGAACATAGCTAAAATATTAAAATCTTTGTTTAACGTCTGATTAGAACTCTTCAATAAATAAAATTATCGACCAAATCCGGATCGAAACGTTATTTTTTGTTAATATGCTGTCTGAAAAATTGGTCGATAATTTTATTTATTGAATTATTGAATAGCTAAAATATATTCGAATATTGTGTTGACTTAATAATGTTTTGTTAGACGAAATCCGGGAGTGAAAGAAGTTACAAAAAAGTACGTTTATGAATACATGACCAGAGACAAAAGCCTGCGCAGTAGACGAGGCCAAGACGAGAACGATACTGAGATGAATGACGCTCAGGAAACAGTCGAACAACGCGACAGCTCTGATGCGAAACCCAACGGAACAGGTGAGTTGTAACCAAAGACTCAGTAGTTAGCGTTCCCTCTATAAATTAATCCAATGTTGAGATGACCACATCCAATACGAGAGAGAAGCACCCGTCCTTTTCTAATTACCGATAACATAATATTATTATAGGTGTATAGTTACTGAGCGGAGCGGCGTAGTGGAAAGAGCATTTAGAGTCGCATTCGGGGGGTATAATACGCGCCACGAATCTAAAAGGCTCGGAAGTTATGTCCCACGCTTCTAGAATGATCTCGTAGTTTCGAGATTCCTTTCTTTACATTGATTTCTCCAAACAATTGCAAGAATGGTCGGGTCTTTACCTGTTTTCAATTGTTGTTGTTTCTAGCAGATTCTACAGATTACATAGTCGTCCCAACAAGGGGCACGCAACATTATATTGTAGATAATTATAATATTTTAGATTTGTTTTATCAAATTTAACTGATAAGAAGTTACAAACAATTTTAATGGTTTATTGTAAGGAAAGCAATTGTGCGAGCGATTTTACATAATTTTCTCCTCGTTCTTTATGCTTCCACCGCTCCAATTTCTTCCAAGGATACTGTCGTCATCCTGGAACGCTTCGACGCTCATTTAGTGAAACACAGCTACAGAATATGTATAAACAAATGCCTATCTGTATTATTTCGCAGTCGAGAACGGTACAGAGACAGCTGTGAACGGCGAACCGGAACAGTCGAATAGCAACGACGCAGACGACGCTATGGATCAACAGCCGGTCGATGAAGACGAGGATAGGGAAGACGAGGAAGAAGAAGAGGAACAACAGAGAAGACCCGTTTTACGGCAGAGAGTGAGCAGGAGACGGCGCCGTTGCGTCATCAAATATTCTCCGGACGACGCTTACTCGCCGATACAAACGCGGAGCAGCCGGAAAATATGCGCCGGTAAGCTTTTCTAGTTTGAACATAACCTATAATGATAACAAATAGAGTCCGGTGATAGTCTTGGCCAAAGTCGAATCTATACTAATGTTATAAAGAGGTAAAGTTCGGATGTAGGTTATCTCCAAAACCACTCATCCTATTTAAAAAAAATTGAAAATAAGTTTGACCCTGCAGGCCATCCTTGTAACTTCCCGCTATTTTCGAGTTCAAAACGCTCAAAAATATATAAAATATAGCAAGAAGTTTATTTTTTAGCTCTTCGAGCTCAAAAAAAAAAAAACACTTTGTTACGAAATTTTCGTTCACGATATCTCATGAACAAATGAACCGATTTTGATGCGATTTGCGGCAGTCGACGCAATTTTTTAACCTAAAAAAGTAATTTATTACAGAAAAATCGATCTCATAGGAATTTTACGAGCAATAAAAAAAAAAACACTTTTTTACAAATTTACAAATGAGCCGATTTTTATGCGGTTTGCGGCGATCGAGTCAGTTTTTTTAACATAAGAAAGTAAATTATTACAAAAAAATCGATTTGATAAGAATTTTACGAGTAATTATAAAAAATTACTTTTTTCCTAATTTTTCGTTCACGTTATCTCATGAACAAATGAACCAATTTTGATCTGGTTTGCGGAAATCGACGCAGTTTGTTAAGGAGAAGAGCTGATTAGATTTTGGAATTAATCGGTTTAGTAGTTTAGAAAATATTTTACAAAAACAAATTTTTAAAAATTTTTGAAACTTGTTTTTTTAAGATTTCTCAAAATTTTTTGGGCCGAATCGTTTCAAATTTTCAGGAAGTCTAAGTTAACCAAGATCACGTCAGATGCCGCAAACCGCGTTTCAGTCGGACACTCCGTTCAAAAGATACATATACACACACACACAGCCCATCGTCAAAATAGTTTCAATAGCTTCCTAGGACCTCAAAACGTCGAGATCTGGCGAAAACTCGATTTTCGAAAATCGGGGTGAAAACAATAAATCCCCATTTTTTTTTTTTAAAGCGGGAAGTTAAAAATGTGTCATTAATATGTAGAATGGACCTTCAACATCGACAAAGGCTGTATATTATCGCGTTGAAATAAATGCGCTTTTCGTGGAGACCAATTTTGCAACGTAAGTCGACGAAAAAACGGTGGCAATCTACAAATCTGGGTGAAGCTGGCCGCTAGTGTTGAATAATTGACCGAGGCAGCGCAATTCGCTAATAAATCGCGTGCTGTATCGTCGACATTCTACATTTCTGATAATCTAATCGGGATCTGTTAATTCGGAGAGGCGGAAAAATATTTCAAATTGCTTTTTTGATTTCTTATGCCGTTTTTGGCATCTAGAACTGCTCCGGGGCGGGGCAGGCTGAATGGGTAACTATTGGTTAAATAATTATATGTAAAAAATAAACAAGTTTCTTTAACCGGTTCAGTCTGCCCTGCTCCGGGGCGGTTCTCTATGCTGAAAACGGCATATCTGCGACAAACGTTTGTACTTGGTCCTCTTTAAACGTTAGTGTAGAAAAAATATTTTTAACAAAAAAATTGAACCGACTTCAAAATATGCACTAAAAAGTAAAAAAAATAATAATTAATTGTTATTTTTGGAGTCGGTGTCACATCGGAATTCAAAAGTAGCAATTTAAATCTTACATGACTCTAGTTCTTGGAATAGATTTCATTTTGGCTGACACCGACTCCAAAACATTTCAATAATTATTATTTTTTACTTTTTAGTGCATATTTTGAAGTCGGTTCAATTTTTTTGTTAAAAATATTTTATTTTTCTCTTTTTAGTGTTAGATAAAGTATTGCAATGGGTAGGCCAAGTATGCGTGAGAGTTTCCCTCGATTTCTCTGGATTCCACCATCAGATCCTGACTTGGTTCCGATGGGACCACCTCGGAAGTGCACTCTTTTGAATAAAAAAAGAATTTTGAAAATCGGTCCATAGTTGACGGAGAAATCGGTGAACATACATTAAAAAAAATATATATACAGTCGAACATAGAACCTCCTCCTTTTTTGAAGTCGGTTAAAAATACAACTTTCTTTTGTTTTTATTATTTCTAAATTGATGTTGTTTTTTGCAGATAGCGACAGTACTTCGGATGATCGCAGAGACCGTGCCATGAGCTCAAAATACAAGTTGAGACAAAGAAAACCAAAACCCGAACCGAGTAAGTGTTATTTTCGATTTTCTAACAGAAGTAAGGACGATGCATTCACGCGTACTTTGTTTTGTTTTCAGAACATCCGTCAGATTATCTGAAAGAGCCGCCAGATTATATGAAAGAGCGCGAAGCGGAGGTTCGTCGCAGTTCGCTGAGAAGACGTTGCCGAAGGCGGAGACGCAGTTCGTCGAGCAGCAGTTCTACGACGTCGGAAGACGAACGACCGAAAACGTTGGCCGGAAACACTACCCTCCAGCTCAAACCGACTCGTAGCAGGTAAAGAACAAATTTTCGTTTACAAGCATTTTTTCTTATCTCGTTTTTATTTTGATTTCGACGTTGGAACACTTTATTCTACTCCGCTTTTTGTGTACTCGCTGTAAAAAATTAAAAAAATACGATCGGGTTGATGTATTTAGGGTTATTGACAAAATTTCAAAAAGTATTTAAAATTAAGGAATAAAGGTATATGTACCCGTAAAAAATATTTTTTCTCATAAATATAACAGATTTGACTCATTATTAGTTGTTTTTTATTTTGGCTTTAAATTCAGCGCCAAAACGTCAATTGACCTTGACAGCCATGTTTACTGATTGCCTACGTCACAGTAGGCAATCAGCAACACACTAAGCAAGCGGGTACAACATGACATATAGCATTATAACCAACAAAGTGTTGCATTTAATATGATTGACAGAGTACAATGAATACACCAGAGAACATACACTGAACAGAGATAACGAATACACATGGCAGTCAGTGGCACACAGCTACCGGCCATGTTGACTGATTAATGATGTCACGCGCTGTGATTGGTGTTTGAAATCACGTGACACATAGGTTAAAAATCGTGATTTTATTTATTTATTTTAATATATTTAACGCACTTATTTAATAAAAATAATAATTCTAAACGATATTTTAGACCATAAACTTTCATTATAACACAGTTTTATATTTAATTTTAATCACTGTCAATAACACTAATTGTTTTTGACTGCCACGAAGTGACGACGAAGTAGAAGTTGAAAATACATGATTCGATTCGCCCCGACAAGTTCGTCGAATTCTCATTTAACGTTTCTTAATAGAGTGAAAAGTCCTCCGCGAGGCGACAAAGGAAAAACGGCGAAAGATTCGTCGAAGAATGACGTTAGACCGATAGATCCGATAACGCTCGACGCTTCGGTGACGTTCAAAACAATCGGAGGGCTCGAAGAACAGGTGAAGTGCCTTCGCGAAATGGTCGTACTTCCGATGCTCTATCCGGAGATCTTCAAACAGTTCAGCATGCAACCGCCGAAGGGGGTTCTGTTCCACGGGCCGCCAGGTAATCGACACCGTCGATTGTTTTTATTCTCCACTTTTTCGTAAATATTCGCATTTGTTCGTAATTTCAATCAACAAGACCAGGGGTGGGCAAATCTTTTGATCGTCGGGCCACATTGCGGATGAATATTTGACTGCGGGCCAAACAATTTCTTTTTCTAATTTTAAGTATAGCTTTTTTGAAACAATACAAGTTTTTAAACACTATTTACAATAACTTTAAAGAATAGCTTCTGTTGCTACATTGTTGAAACACCCATTGTTACATGTCTATATTAGAAAAATTTATTTCTCAAACAATGTCACCATCGGGATACGAACCCCGAATCTTTCCACTATCGCGGCGGACTGAGTTACATTACTCCACAGTGACACAGTAAGGTCAATTCATCATTCTAATATATAGCCATTTGTAACTGTATATTTCACATCATGCGAGAGCTAATTTTTATCTTAGATAACTTCAGATATGAACCTTCACAGAAGTGAGAGCTGTGGGTGAATCAACGATGAAAGTTGTTTTCTTATATTAATCTGATTCCTAAATCAAGATAATTTCTATTTCATTAGGAAAGATAACAGCGAAAACTGTTCATGTTCATATAGTTGAACGGCCGTTCAACTATTTACAATGTTTCTAAAATTCTTTTTATGCGCCAATGTGTATTGGCAAGCAGTAATATTTTTGCTTTTAACAATCATTTATAAAATAGTATTTTCAATCTCAAGAATCAAATTCACTCCACCGTGCCGAAAAAAGTGTCACTTCAAAAAAACGGCATATTATCTCGGCTGGAGTGGTTTCGTAAGATGATAAATTGTGTGAGACGCGAGGATGTTGTTTTAGTTGCAGATGTTTACACATACTATGAGAGTACCGGACTCACGATATGCTTTTTTATTACAGGGACTGGAAAAACACTAATGGCAAGGGCTCTAGCCAACGAATGTAGTTTCGGTGCTCGGAAAGTGTCGTTTTTTATGCGAAAGGGCGGCGACCTTTTCAGTAAGTGGTTCGGCCAGACTGAAAAACAATTGACGCAGTTATTCGAACAGGTGAGAAATTTGAATTTTTATTTTGAAGCTATCTAAACTCAAAAAACATCTCGCTAGTAAATGTACAGCCGAGATCCTATTATTAGGACTTAGCGTTTTACTTTTATGACATCTGGTGGCAGAAAATGAAAGTATAGCAAATTGTGGCTACCACGCCTCTGTGTCAAATTTCAATAAAAGAAGCTTTTTACACGGAAGTTCCCGTGGCTATTATTTTCACTTTAAGGTAGTTTGGTAGCCAAATGACTTAAACTTGACCCTACATTTTTTTATATTTGTTCAAAAGATTATAACTAAAGACACCTACAGAAAAAGAATCAGATTTTTTTACCACACCGTTTAAGAGATATAATTAATTAAAGTTATGCAAAAATACACGAGCCCTTATGAATGTCCTTGTTCAATAACTCCGGAAATTGAGGGTTTGTAAAAAAATTGACGAACTTGGCCCCACAAAAAAAAATTTTAATGGATAGAACGATGTCTGAAATAAACACTGCAAAAATTTCAGAATAATTTACCACGTACTTTTGATTTTATTAATTTTTTAATACTGACATGTGGCCTCTATCTCTGTTGTTGTAGTGACAGTGACTAGTGACAGCTGAGTACTAATCAATTAATGTTTTATTAATTACATTACTATAATTATTTAATTATAATTCGCATTAAATTAAATCAAATACATTTTTATGTGAATTTCTATTAATTATTATAGTATGATTTGGGAAATTATTTGAGGGAAAAAAAAGTCATTGGCTTGCGATTGCGGCTCCCAAGCTACCTTAAATTAAAAATATCAATCAACACTAAGTCCATAGAAGCTTGGTAGTTGGTAGTCGTGTATTACAATAACTGTAAAATTAAGAATTCTAGTATTATCGATAAATTTTATTGCTTTAGGCAGCTCAGATGAAACCTTCGATAATATTTTTCGACGAGCTGGACGGATTGGCGCCTGCGCGTTCGACGCACCACGAGCAGGTTCACGTCAGCGTCGTATCGTGTCTATTGGCGCTCATGGATGGCTTGGATATTCGTTCGGACGTGATCGTTATCGGTGCGACCAACAGACCGGATGCCATAGATCCGGCATTGCGTAGGCCGGGAAGATTCGATCGAGAATTATTTTTCCCGCTTCCGGCGACCAAGGTTAGTTTTGAGTGTCTTGTCGATTTTAAACAAACACGCGATTAATACAAAATTGAGCGAATAATATCACTAAAAATAGATAAAAGTTTTCGTAGAAATTGTGAATATGTTATTCAGCTTTAAATTTACACATGTACTGTAGTCTAATAGAGTCGATTACATAATTTCAGTTCACTTAATCTCCCCTCCCGTTTAAACTATCGGTATAAAATCTAGTTTGAATAATGAGCTATGTGCAAGGAGACGGAGTTACAAATTAAACGATGCGAGCGTTTGTGATGAGCACAAGGGGAAACTTCAAGCTCAAGTTTTCCGTATGTCAGTGAGCAATGTTTATTAAAAGTGAAAATAGTTATAATTTTATAAAGTTTTTTAATTACAAGGAAAACATGGGCAAAACTAGGTGATCTTAAATGCTTGTTGTATTCCGGGCTGTTGCGCTGATGGCGATTTAAGTAAAATAAAGATTATAATAATAATAATAAATTTATTCCCACAAATATCTTTACAAAACAAAAACAAATTATACGTTACGCTGACAGTGTAAACAAAAGAATTATTTATATATTGTACGTCATAATTGATAAATAAATAATTCTCACGTACCTTTTATGTCATGCTATTTATACAATGATTTACAATCTGAATTTTATTGTATATGAAATTAACAGCAGTTTTCCTTATTACATTTTTTTTTACACATCATGGCCAACTAAAGTTTTTGACTTATTACCATAGAAACATGTCGCGATTTCCATAAAAAGTGAGTTAAATATTTCTCTATTACCTACTAGCGGCGCTAGTAGGCTTCTGCACACAGCCTATAGACGCCGATGATCGTATAGACGGAGAGCTGGCTACGGAGAAAATGGGTGACTCGGTGCAGAGCTGAAAATTTGCAGAATAATAGGAGATAGTACAAGTAAGTAGGGAAAAAATTGCCAGAAGGCTAGGCGGAAGATAAAGAGCCGCCAGAAGGCGCTAATGTTGCGAATAATCGGTGCACTTCTGGCAATTTCTATACTTATTCTGTAATTCAAAACTAGATTATAATATATTATACATTATATAGTTATAAGGGCATACTGAAAATTCAAACATGATATAATATTATTACATTCGACAAATATTCAAAATTATTAATGTCATTTTGATAGAAATAAAATTAAATTAATTAATATATAACAACATAATTTTATTAATGAAAATATATGACGATTAATTTTATTTCTATCAAAATGTCATTAATAATTTTGAATATTTGTCGAATGTAATTATTATCAGTATGCCCTTATAACTATATAATGTGTAATATATATGTCGCCGGGATATTGTCAAATCCATGATTTTGTAATTTCACTAGTGAAATTACAATATCACGATTGACAAAGATTCGTGATATTATAATTTCACTTAGTGAAATTATAATATCACGGGTTTGACAATATCCCGGCGACATATATAATATATATAATCTAGTTTTGAATTACAGAATAAATATAGAAATTGCCAGAAGTGCACTGATTTTTCGCAACATTAGCGCCTTCTGGCGACTCTTTATCTTCCGCCTAGCCTTCTGGCAATTTTTTCCCTACTTATACTGTCTCCTGTTATTCTGCAAATTTTCAGCTCTGCACCGAGTCACCCATTTTCTCCGTAGCCAGCTCTTATAAACCAGTAGATGTTCAACGTCTATAATCTATAACCTTCCCCCCCTCTCTCTAATCTGAATTTGTGTCAGATTTAACAGTTTTTCATTTTGTTTAACTTCAGCAACGCGAAGACATCTTAAAAATCCAAGTCGAAAAGTGGCCCGAAAAGCCAGCCCTCGACGTGCTGGCGACTTTGGCCGAGCGAAGCGCCGGTTATTGCGGCGCCGACTTGCGCAGTCTGTGCACGGAAGCCGTTCTCCAAGCGGTGCGGCGCACGTACCCGCAGCTTTACACGTCATCGCACCGATTGCTCATCGATCCGACGAAAGTGAAAATTGAACAGTGCGATTTCGTACGAGCTGCTACGACGCTCGTTCCGGCCGGTGCTCGGATGATGCCCGGTCCGGCCGCTCAACTGCCGCCCGTCCTCGAACCCCTACTGTCGCGACCGCTCACCGAAGCTGTCGATATTGTGTCGAAGACGTTCACGCAAGCTTTCGATTCTTCGCCTTCGAGGTATGCATTATTATTGTGTTAGCTAGAAAATATTAGAATCCTGTATTTTTGACGTGATAACGTCTTATAAATTGATGAAACACCAGCTGCACGCACGAAAATGTGTAACGTTCCGCCTGACCATGTGCGTGCAAGCGATAGCGCAGTATAAGCGATAGAGAGTCGGTAAAAATATAGTTTGACAGCTACTAAAATTTAGGTTATCCCTATATTATTAAACGAGCTAATCTTGTATCTACCTATCTATGTACCTATGTCCCTAAATATTTTCTCGAAAACGGCCCTAACGATTTGGATGAAATTTACTGAAAAGGGATTGTGGGGGGGCAAAAAATCGTTTTAGCTAGGTCTCATCTCTCGAAAAAATCGTTTTCTACAAATTTTATCATTATAAAAATCAATTTTTTGACGTATGAAAATACTTAAATATTGTAAGTAGGTTTTGGAATTTTGTACAAACAATGAAACAATTGTTTTCAAAATATTATGACAGTTAATCTTTAATTACTATCCAAGTGAGACTTAAAATAAATACGTATTTGAATATCAGTATTTTATTTAACTTTCCGAGCAGAGCTCGGTCACCCAGGTACTGTATTATTAAATATGATATTCGAGCGGAATACGTTATCACGTAAAACTATCGTCCGTAAACCAACTTTACAGACAACTAATTTTTTTAATTGTTGGCGGAAATTTTGGTTGCGAGACAATAAAACTGATGTTTTGCTCGTGGCATCAGCAAAAATAAACTGGAAATGCTAATTAGTATTAGACCTAAATAGCCTTGACTACTGGTGAAGATTGACTGTATTCAATAAATAGAGTAACTGTGATCCATTGAAGTTAATGATAGAGTATTTGGAAAGAATTCCGTGACATAAGGATCGAAAATACAATATACTGATAACATGTGACAGCATTTGAACACTCTGAAGATGATACAAAACGTTTCGAAACGTTAGTATTAAATGCAAGTTTAAAAAAATCTCAGTATTGCTTCATTTTCGATCCTTATGCCACGGAATTCTTCCCAAATACTCTATCATTATTTCTTTGACGGAATTGGAAGCAAATTTTTAATTTATATGTAAATATTTTTTTTAAGGTAGTTTGGTAGCCAAATGACTTAAACTTGACCCTACATTTTTTTATATTTATTCAAAAGATTATAATTAAAGACACCTACAGAAAAAGAATCGGATTTTTTTACCACACCGTTTAAGAGATATAATTAATTAAAGTTATGCAAAAATACACGAGGCCTTAATGAGTGTCCTTGTTCAATAACTCCGGAAATTGAGGGTTTCTAAAAAATTGACAAATTTAACCGTACAAAAAAAACTTTTTAATGGATAGAACGATGTCTGAAATACACACTGCAAAAATTTCAGAATAATTTACCACGTACTTTTGATTTTATTAATTTTTTAATACTGACATGTGGCCTCTATCTCTGTTGTTTATCGGAGACACTCTCTCCTCCATATTTGCTAGGGGGAAAATGGCCTCTGTAATTTTTTGTAATTTAGATTTTTTTACAAATCTTCCAGATAATATTGCCCGCTTCATTTTAATTCATAAACATCAATTTTTTAAAAAAGTAACCTCAAAGATTTGACGATATAACATCAAGTTGACAGCTTGAGGTTATGTTTACAAATGCGCGCGACCGTAGTGACAGTGACTAGTGACAGCTGAGTACTAATCAATTAATATTTTATTAATTACATTACTATAATTATTTACTTATAATTCACATTTAATTAAATCAAATACATTTTTATGTGAATTTCTATTAATTTTTATAGCATTATTTGGGTAATTATTTGAGGGAAGAAAAAGTCATTTATTTGACTTGGGATTGCAGCTCCCAAACTACCTTAAATAAAATAAAAGGACTGGAGTGAGACATCAGCACGAATACCCTACGCGCATGCAATTACGATCCCTACTTCTATTCTGTTGGTAGTCTTTTTCTGCGAGGAACTTCATCCTGTTAATTTTGATGTTACAACGTGCGCGCGCATCGTACAAACTTTCATCGTTTTTGCGTAACGCGCCAAAAGAAGTATAAAATATTCATTAACATTTTTTCGCTGTCGAACAGAATGAAAATGTGGGGCAGCGACGGCGCTCTCAGTTACCGCCCGAGGCTCTTGATAACGGGCGAAGCGTGCCGAGTTGCCGCCGCGTTGATGCATCGAATGGAACACGTTCACGTCCATTCGCTCAGCCTGACCACTCTGTATTCGACGGGCATAGCGCCCGAGCAGGCGTGCGTCCAAGCCCTCAATGAGGCGAGACGGACGGCGCCGAGCGTCGTTTACATAGCCGACGTCGACCAGTGGTGGAATTTGGCCGGAACGGCGATAACGGCGATTGTGAAGAGCCAACTTACGGCGCCCGAACAGAACGCAGCCGTCATGTTTTTGGCGACCGCTGATAAGGAGTACAGTCAACTGTCCACGGAGGTTAGTGTTTTTACACGCTTTATATTAACTTCACTTGTAAGTTTGTATGTATGTAAGTTTGTGTGTAAGTATGTATGTAAGTATGTATGTAAGTATGTATGTAAGTATGTATGTAAGTATGTATGTAAGTATGTATGTTTGTATGTAAGTATGTATGTATGTATGTAAGTATGTATGTTTGTTTGTAAACTCGTTTGGACTACAGCAAGTGGTTTATTACTGTTAGTATTGTAGCAAGCCTTGTTACATTAACTCTCTCTCTCTCTCTCTCTCTCTCTTTTTTGTGATATTGTCAAAATCATTTTTCCTGCGTAACCAAGGAAAACTAATTATTAAAAATTAGTGATAATCTGTTTTTTCAAATGAAAATAATTGAATTGATTTTTTCCAAATTAATAACAACATTAATTTTTCCAGCGTAGCTAAGGAAAACTAATTTTGACAATATTACAAAAAAGAGAGAGAGAGAGTTAATGTAACAAAGCTTGCTACATTATTTTGATTTTTTTTTTAATATAATGCGATGTATCTCCATTTGTTTCCTGCGCGTGGGTTTTTCCAGTTGGCTTGGAAAATTTTCATTCCATATCAATTTTTCCCACGCGTAGGGGGGGTGTTAATGTAGCAAGCTTTGTTACATTAACTCTCTCTCTCTTTTTTGTAATATTGTCAAAATATGTTTTCCTTAGTTACGCAGGAAAAATGAATGTTGTTATCAATTTGGAAAAAATAAATTCAATTAATAGATCTTGAGAAACAATTCATTACGATTCTTGTCAAGTCTAAGCGTTTTATTTATTTTAAAGTAAGAACTTTTTTAAGTACTTACAGTATGTTATGCCACTACTGTAAGAGCAATCGTTGACCGAGCGGTCTAAGGCGCTGGTCTTCGCTGACGTCAACTCTCGGATTCACCGGCCGTGGGTTCTAATCCCGTCCACGCCGAAAAAAAAAATTGTTTTTTTTTTTTCGGCAAATTTTTGACAATAAATCGAACTGAAAAGTGGAAAATAAATATAGTTTAAAAAAACTAAAAAAAATATAGTTTAAATAAACTAAAAAACGCGCTTTTTATCAAACTAAAAAGTGAAAAATAAATATAGTTTAAAATTAACTAACAAAACACGCTTTATATCGAACTAAAAAGTAAAAAAAAAATTTTTTTTAAATAAGCTTAAAACAATAATGAATAAAAAATACTAGTATTATTGTGAAAAAAGCGTGGGGCGCTCGATGTACGAAAATATGGAACAAAGCGCCCCACGCTTTTTTCACAATAATACTAGTTAGTGTAACCTCTTTATAAAGAATCTCAAGGGACCGAGCATTTTTTTTCGTTATAAAGAGTTTTCGTTATATGGAGGGAAGAAAGAAAAATAACCAAATTACACTTAATTAATTTATTCCAAACTTTGCCTGACGTTTTTTGCTATGCGCAAATATTTGTTTTGTATTTTAATAAGTATCTTATGCATATGTCTTGGGATGTGGTGGAATAATCTTCATTAAACAATAGAAATTTTTTGATAAGTTTGGCAACATCAAGTGCTTGTTGAATAGTTTGGTGATATGGTTCAGAATCGTCCTCTTTACGTCTGTAAATATTTGCTGACGCCTAAATATGACCATATTTCTTCGTAATAGAGAGTGGCTGTTGCGCTATAAAGAGGGTATTAACGTATGGGTTTTAAGGTAAACCAACCAAATTGTAAAAATTTCGACGTTATAGGAAGTTTTTCGTTATAACGAAGGACGTTATAAAGAGGTTAAACTGTATTTTTTATTCATTATTTTAAGCTTATTTAAAAAAAATTATTATTTATTTTGTGTTTTCAGATAGCTTCCCTGTTCAGCGAATACCGCGGGGAAGTTTTGCACGTCGACGTGCCGACGAAACTGGAGCGCGAGCAGTTCTTCCGTACCGTTTTAGTCACTGCCGCCGAACTCCCGCCGATCGTGAAACAGCCGACGCGAGAAAAGACTCCGGAGCCGTTGCCGCGCGCTCCGACGCCTCCTCCGATTCCGCTGACGCCCGGCGAATTGCAGAAACTGTACGATAAAGAAGAAGAGACTCTTATCGAATTGAGAATCTTCCTCAGAGACGTCTGCAAAAAATTAGCTAGAAATAAAGCGTAAGTATAAAATATGCACGGTTTTATCTGTATAATGAAAATGATACCTTGCCGGTAATTACGTATTTTGCTGAATTGGATCGACACATCGCAAACATTGATAACCGATGTTTTACAACCAATCGTCCGATGTTTTTGACATCGATGGCTAGTTGCGATATATCATTCGATGTTAACATTAATGTTTTTCTTTTGATGCTCATCCCTAGGCATAGAACAATCAAAAGAACTGTTATTAATTTGAGGGTAAACATTTCCCATTGGCTGAGCAGCATAAAAAAATTGGGGTCCATGAAATGAAAATGGGGGTCAACGATAGTGAATCTTCTAACAAAAAAAGAAACAAACTGGACATCGTTAACCGAAGAGATTTAAGATTAAATCTAACTAAATTGATGCCAAATGTTGAAAATGTATTATTAAAGCATCAGGTTCATCCCTCACACTAAAAGCATTTGTTTTTTGCTTAGTTATTTTATGTAACAGAAAGTAAATTTAAATTTGATTCGTTCGTTTAAATTGAATCTAATTAATAAATGTATAAAACTAAACATTTCACACTACATTTCACTACCGTTATAAATTTAAATCTTTCAAAGTGAGTAGCACTATACCGATTGTCAAAAAAACATTTGAAATTAATGAATTTGCAAAAAATCAATATCAGATAAGCAGGGGGTTTACCCAAAACCGAAAAATATGGCAAGTGGTCTACGAGACAAAAAAGTTTGGGAACCTCTGATATAAAGTAACGATCACTCCCGATACTCAGAAATAATCGTAGACGACGTCATCGGTTCTGGTCTAATTTAAGGTATGCTTTACAGCTTCTACATGTTCACAAAGCCGGTGAATCTAGAAGAAGTACCGGACTATCTGGACGTCGTCAAAAAACCGATGGATTTGGAAACGATGATGACGAAAGTAGATCTTCATCGATATGCTAGCGCGCAAGAGTTTTTGGTCGATGTCGATCTCATACAACACAACGCGTTGAGCTACAATCCGGACATGTAAGTATACAGTTTTTCAATTGTTATAAGCTTTTATTATACCTTCACTTGTTTGTCTTTTGTAATATAATTTTGACTTATTCTCGGTGACTAAAAGCAGTATCAGAAAGTGTGATTTGACAATGACTTTAGATTGTGATCATATAATTTACAGTTTTTATATATGTTACGGTTAATACGAGAAACTAGTTTATTCGCGAATTAACCGGCTAATACTCGAATTAACCAATACAGCCGGTTATTACCAAAGAAAGAAATATGATTTAACAATTTTCGCAAGTTATTCGGTTAAAACGCGAATTAGACAATATAATCGGTTATATCCGATAGCTCTTGGCTCTTTCGCGAATTAGCTGGATAATATGTTAGGTAAGCAATTAACCTCAAATTCATAGACGTGCGTATAAGTAGTGAGCTGTAATTTTTATTAAAATAATACAAAATAACAAATGTTCTCCAAATAAAATAAAACAACACTGATAAAAAACAAATAGTGTTACCAGCCATGTTGACAGATGATAAAATACTGAGACAATAAACGTTTTAGGTATACGGTTGCTTTTGGATAATTCGCGTTTTAACCTGCTTGCACTTGATAATAGGCGAAAAAGCGAGAAACTAAGACATATTCGGCATTTAACCTTGACGCCGGTTAATTCGCGAATAAACTAGTTTCTCGTATTAACCGTAACATATACATAAAAACAGTTTAATGGCGTCAAACTCCTTGTCATGTGAAACATTAGATTGTACTCACATAAAAACAAATGATTGATCTACTTGGGAAAAGATCGCTTTTCACGCTAAATTTTGATCAAAATTCGTAGAAAAATATTTTTTTAAAGGGGGAAATATACTAAAATTATATATACACTAATATTATAAAGAAGTGAAGCTTGTAAGTTTGGATGTAGAAGTTAATCTCTGAAACTATTTACACGATTACTAACATTTTTTCACCGATATCTAGAATAAACCTTCAGGATGAATATAGGCTATACATTATCGCGTTAAAATAAAAGCGCTTTTCACGGACACCAATTTTCCAACGTAAGGCGACAAAAAAAAAAAAAAAAAAACTGGCAATCTACAAATCCAGGCGAAGCTAGTGTTAAGTAAAAAAGACCGGTTCGATCGATTGGTTACTTTTCGGACAGGATCGATTTAAAATTGTACAAGGCTTTTCTTATGGAGAAATATGCGAGGTTACAATTTAAGATCGTTGTCAAACTAGATTTTCTGACAATGTTTTTTTGCAACCCAGGATTAATGTTTGTATGTGATTAGTTTGATCGTGAGTCATAATATAAAATTGTGATACTAGATTGACAAGGTTTACATGGTTGACTATGTTAAAACGATAGTTTATGAACGCCTGAGGAAGGCTTAATTAAAGCCGAAACGTCGCGAGTAAGCATGAAGTTTTGACTGATTTCCTGATCTCTGATTTTTATTAAATCTTTATATATAAAAATTACGTGTCACATGTTTGTCCGCGATGAACTCCTAAACTACTGAACCGATTTTAAATTTGATTTGCACACCGTGTGCAATTCGACCCAACTTGAAAGATAGGATAGCTTACATTTCAATTTATAGTCGCAATATTATTTTATTGCAAATTATTTGTCTATTCCTTGACAGTAATAATTATCTGTTAGCTCCAGGATTGAGTAAATATTCAATAGATGGCGCAACGTTTCATATAAGCTACAATTCAATAGCATAACCACCACGTGTTGCTGAGGTTAAGGTATCGAGCACGACGGCGCAGCCGGAGTGCTCGACATACACACATATACGCCCATGTATATTTTAAAATAGCTAGCAATTAATAAAACAGATAGATAGATGTTCCAATTAAATTGTTTTATTATTTCACTTTATACGTAGCGAAGCACGTACAGGGCCGCTAGTTATAATATAAAATGTTCAATTTTCGATAGATCGCCGGCTGATAAACAGATCAGACACAGGGCGTGCTGGTTCAGGGATTACGCCTACGCTTTGATCAAGGCCGAAATGGACACGGACTTCGAAGACAATTGCCGCAAGATCGCCAAAAACAGAAAGCAGAGGAACGACGGCAATCCGCACCAGTTCCTGCCTCCTCATATCAGGGCTTTGGCCGAGGAAAGTAAGTAACCGCTAGATATCAGTATTTCATCGATAGACCAACGATGATCGGGAACGACGAAACTCGTTAATTCCCGGAATCGGGTATAAATATCATATATATTAATACGCTAAGGTTAAAGATGTTTGCCTCCCTTTTTAGAAAAAACCTCACAATTTCTCCACATAAATTATATATCATTTTACAGATAATTGCTTGCTCTACTGACATCGACAACTAAAAAATTTATTATTGCTTTTGTTTTTGTAAATTAATTAAAATACAGCAACGCTGAACAACGTCTGCCATCTGACGGTTTTAATTTTGAAACAGCGAGCAACGCTGAACAACGTCACAGCAATGCTGCATGATGCCATCTGACGGCTTAGCTCAACGCTTTTGCTACTTGCGCCTCTATATGACAATTTTAGTAAAATATTTCTTCGATCTGTCATCTGAGCTTCATATTGTAATACAACAAAAAGAAGAACGTTATAAGCAGTGTGCAAAATTAGAAACGAATTGAATACCTGCAATCATATTAAAAAATAATTTTGTAAAATACTTATTTAGTGCGAATAATTCGCACAGGTCACACTAGTCCTAGCCTAAAATATTTTTTAAAAATTTCTTCATCTACATCCGAAAGAGTTCCATTATTGTTTATCAATAAAGTACAAGATGTTTTATAAAATAAATTCAGATCCGAGGAGTTGCTAATGTTGAAAACCGTAGGGCATTTAAATAAACACAGTGAAACTTTATGTATTTTTGACCTGTCAGGACTTATTAACTACTGTATTTTCAACATCTTCAATAATAGTTATTGGCGTAACTAGTAGTCTAAGTTATTCATCGCGCTGACAGGTCATGACTTAGCCTACAAGTTGCGCCCATAATTTTATTCAACAATTGCGCGTTATTCATGTTTTAATTATAATGAGATGTTGTAAATATCTATTTATTTCTTTATAAAAAAAAAACTGTCAATACTAACAGCACCAAACAGCACGATTCAATGTTTTGGTTTGAGGTTAGCCGGTTATGAATAAACTCCATGTCGAAAACATTCGGCCTCTCAATTTTAGCCTCAATGGGTAACAACGGAGTTGTTGTTACCTACTATTTCGTTACGACTCAGAAAATAGTTACGTTTATTTTCATTACTCCACAATGGCTGAGCTAGTAGGAATCTTCATTGAGTTATGACAAGTAATTGTCACCAGTCGGTAAATGGCTATTTAGGGTTCGGTTTTTAGGCATGATAAAACATGAATAACGCGCATGAGTTGAATAAATAAAATTATCGACCAATTTTTCAGACAATATATTAACAAAAAAATATATAATTAATACATAACGTTTCGATCCGGATTTGAACCTTCTTCAGAATTGATCTAAAAAATATAAAAAATAATAAATATTTCGTTTCTAATTAGTTTTTTTATAAAATTCGTTCAAAGTTATTAATATCGAAATATTTCAACATCTTCATTCTCATTTCATGGCAGTCTTATAGGCCCCACTCACGATCAAACTTCATGCCACAGTTCAGTGTTCAAACTTATAGTTCAGTGAAGCATGATAATGTGTGGGACAAATAAACACTGAAACCAACACTGAAGTCAAGCATGAACTCATCAAATGCATCTTGATTTTCGAACGACTTCAGTGTTCAGTGTTCAAGTAAACTGCTGTGTGTGTGGGTTTTTTCAGTTCAGTTTTTGGAGCTCTGTGTTTTGTACAACCAGAAGCCAAAAATCTCAATGTTGTTGCAAGTCTTTCTTGTACAGAAATAGATTGTCGCATATTTGTGTCCTGGTTCTTAATAAATGGGGTAACTAATTCCAGTAAATAATTGTAAGTTAATTCATCCATTCGTAAATAATTATTCCAATCAAGCGGTTCAAGATGTAATTCATTAATCAAATAAACATGACTTCTTGAATCACGCATTTCTAACAAATTTTTCACCCATATTCTTCTTTTTTTTCTTATTTCCCTATTTTAAATACAATCCCATAGCTATGAACAGCCAATCCTCGCCAGTTAAATAACTCATTTAGTTCTTATTAATTATCTACAGTATAATATTATAGTATGTATATAATATATATTTTATATATCTATACTCGACGAGTGTATGCCAACAACTGAACCGAACTGAACACAAAAAATTTAAAAAACTGAGCAGTTTGCATGAACTGTGTGTGGTACCAGTCAGTCTTTCGATTAATCGGTCCAACTTCACTGAACACTGAACTGTGGCATGAAGTTTGATCGTGAGTGGGGCCTAATAGACCAATCAAGCTGAACAGCGTGAGAAGTAGGGACTAAAAATCTGAAAATACAGGAGTAAAAAATCGGTTATAAATAGATGGTGTTGAAAATACATGAGTGAGTGTATTTATCAGATACTCGCAACTAGTTATATGCTGGATATCTGTATCCGCGGATATCCGAGTGAGAAGAAAGATCCGTATCCGTTAGTTTTTGGCGGATCTTTTACCTTATTAATTTTCAATTCATAGATGAAATTTTATATATATATAGGTGATTAGGTAATAATGAAAAACTGTTAAATTCCATTCAGATTATTTTTTATTTTTTAAAATCGTATTTGGCACCTTTATATTGCAAGCATTTATCGTAGTGAGTACCATACCAATAGTACATAACTCAAAGATACTAAAAAACTATCTTCATAATGAGATATTGCACATCGATCTTTGGAAAGAGACAATCTGTTATGAGAGTTAACTCTTAAAGAGGTCAATAACTTTTTCCCATAACAGATAGTCTCTCTCCAAAGGTCGATGTGCAATATTTACCGCCGCGTACTCTAAGAAAGTTAAGATCCGTGTCCGCGGATCTTGAAACCAAATATCCATATTCAGATCCGTATCCGCGGATATACATTTTTAACGATCCGGCACATCACTACTCGCAGCCTTAACTAGTGGATAACTATAAGTAATAAAAACGTATTCCTAGAGATATCTCCGGATAAAGTTTTTCAGAACTTAGCCTGTACTGAAAAAATCGAGCATTAGTGATAGAATAAGTCTGTCGGTACTTTTGAGTAATTGTTGAAAATTTATTAGGCAACGTACAAGAAACTGAAGAAACCGTTTCGACCGAAAAAAATGAACCGGCCACATCCGGCCTGCAGAACGGTATCGAGCAGCCCGCCGAACAAGTTAGAATAAGTCCGGCGCGTAAACGACGCGTCCCGCCGTGGGCCAGAGGATATCTTTCCAGTTCGAAGAAGAAGAGACGAATAATTAAATCCGACACGTCACCATCCGAAAAACTGATTATTAAAGAAGAGGTAAACTGTTTAACCAGGTTTTTTATTTTCTTTTCCACATCTCAGAATTTATTATAGAGTGACACATTATAGTACGATTCGTTTAATGGAGCGGCGAAGCAATAAAATAACGTAAAGCATACTTCAGTATAAAGTAGTGTTGATCCAATAGAATGTTACGATGAAGGAAGGTTTTTGGTTGAAAATATTTCAATAAATTTTTTACTGCGTGACATGTTTAGAAAAATTTAATGATTTTTTTATAATAAGATGTTCATATTAATATTTTTTAACCCACAATACTATGATCATGTATGTTGTTTTAACAATTTACCACCTTTCGACCAGCTTGATGCCCTGAAGATGAAAATAAATTTTTCGAAACGTTGGCCACTAGCGAAACATTGGTAGAGCTTATTTACTTATGATCCTCAACCAAAAATCTTCCTTCATCGTAAAACATACTCACCTCACGCAGAAAATGTGCCGCTTATATTGTGAAGTAAAAAACTAAATAAATTATTTAACATAGTTTTTTACAGAAGGGTATTTTGTATCCACAAAAATACGTGATTGATTTATAATTGAAATTTTTTGAGATCGCCGCCTGCCATGATGTGTGACGTCAGACTTGTAGGAAACACGCATCATAACTATATAAAGCACGACTCACACACGTGAGTAAACACTAAGCCTCGTGTAAATGATACTGAGCCTTATTTGCATTTGTTTGTATACTGCAAGAATGACGTCATAGCAGGTAAACATGGCGGCTCGTGTTTTCGCGCCAACTTATATATTTAAAAGTTTGAGTGCTAAGCAAAATAACAATCCCTGTTGACTTGTGCTACGATATGAACATTTTAAGTCAATTTAAAATTAAGAATCAAAAAGTCTATTTCCACTTCGAATCTGATCGGAACTGTAAAAAAATTACTGCTTCAATATGCTCGGCTCGTGAAAATATTGTTTTGATTTGACAACGACCTTAGACTGTCACTTGTCATAATAAAACAGCATCAAGCTCTAAGGCATAGATACAACGAACTGTAGAAATCGTTTATTTTAAATAATAGATCGATTGTTCTTTCGTTAACAGGTCGACGCTAAAGACTCCGAAAACTCGAAACCGACATCGCTGTCAGACGACGAATCGAAAGACACAAGTCCGACGCCTACGAGACTTTCGGCCGATAACGGAACGGAACCGAACAAACAATTGAACGGCAGTGCCTGTTCAAATCGCTCGTCGATGGATGTGACGGATAATAATACGGAACAGTGCGTGGTTCTGGTGGACCACGAGGAGCTCGAACGTTTACTGATCGAAACAATTGAAGTGACGTCCGAATGTACCGTATCGCTGCTGCTGGACCTGTACACGCAGTACCGAAACATTGTAGATAAATATAGATATACTGTAGAGAGACAAAATTTACCAAAGGTATGTGTGTCTGTTTAAACTAGTAGCTTTAAAAGTTTTTTTTTGAAGCGATGGGAGTAATTTCGTTCGACAGCATAAGGCCCCTTTTACACACACGATTTTCCGTTCGTACGGCGACCGTTCACGCGGCTGTAGAGCTTTTTTCACGCGTGTAAGCCTGCCAGTGCCCCTGCGTTTAGTTGAATATTGAGCGTATATACAGTACGTAAACACGTAAGGTGCACATAGGGAAATTAGCATTGGGAAAAAATACTTGGATCAGAGTTAGCCATGACTGCATTAATAGTTATTTCTATTGAATTATCGTGGTAATCTTGAGGATTTCTATTTTATTTTTATTTTACTTGGCTTTTTTAATAATAAAAAGCTCTTATAAATCATTATTTTAATTTTTTTGTACAAAAATAAAACAAAAAAAACAACTTCATCTGTTTGGAAACATTTCATTCAAAAATTGTTTGACTGGTATGACGTATGCGCATTGGTAAGTTAGTGACCCAATGTCTTTAGGTTCAACACGAATAGGCGGAGATATTTGATCTCGCACCATATTTAAGTATTTTTGGAAATGTAATGTCCCATTAATCATTTGAATATTTTCTTCGGTAGTATACACATTCATTTTGCAAAAGAATATTATCTGTCAAAATGAAAAACAAGATTTCAAGGCTCACTCTGATCCAGTCATTTTTTCCCAATGTTAATTTCCCTATGTGCACCTTACCTGTTTACATACTGTATACAGATTGTATCAAATCAAAACAGTCCATAGAACATTCTGTGTGTAAGACAGAGACGATATTATATAAAGCACTAAAGCAGTAAGTAAGAATGAGATAAATGATCGCTAATAACTAGTTACTGTGATTATACAATCTGATAGTATCGTCTTTGTTTTCTACAGTAAAAATCACAATTTTATCAAATGTCAGTATTCACTAGTGAAATTATTGGTAAAATGGCTATTTATACTGTTCGGGAAAAAATCCAAATAATTAAATGGATTTATGGTGGTAATTTAACCGCCTGCAACATAATAAATTTATTTGTAGTTGTTTTAATTGATAAATTGGTAAAAAGATTTACAGTGTACATAATTATTTATTTACGTAACCACAGTAACTATATTAGCGATCATTTATCTCATTCTTACTTACTGCTTTAGATCTTTATATATCGTCTTTGTCTTACACACAGAATGTCCTATGGACCGTTTTGATTTGATACAATCTGTATAACAGATATAAGGAAGGATAGTTGTGAGTGTCGGTTCAAAATTTGTTTTCGTTCTTTCAGGAATTCCAGCAAGAATTGTCGAGGTTTATAAAATGCCATCACATTTGATGTCCGGTCATACAGCACAAATGCTACGGAGCGCGCCGACACAGAAAACATTTCACACGTATTACGTAAGTTCAATATGATCGTAATAATTTCTCTGCCTTTAATCGTAACCCGAAAATATAGTTAAAAAAATTAAGAATAAGAAACGTGGATGTATATTTGATTAAACGATAATCGCAATTAATGTAAATAAATTATGTAATTTATTGAAAATAATTCTTTAATTAAAATGACGCTATTCCGTAACATAAACGACTAAATTGACAGCGCTTTTAAAACGTTTATCGCGTATATTTTACAATACCGACTGTGTTATGCTACGTAATGGTGGTATTTGAACAAATATATTTTTAAAAAAACACAATTACTTTTGTGTATTCACAGCAATTAGTTGTTTTGTTACTTTGTATCGGTTACCGATTATCGATACTTGTATTCGACATTTCGACGGCTACTTGTTGAGTCGCCACGGTCGATGAAGTGCTTTACGGGTAGATGCCTACTAGAGAAATTAGGATAACGACCGGGGATGTTGCGAAGGTCCGATTCTTAATCTACGGATAATCCGATACTTTTCCACACCTGATTCCGTATACAAAATAATTACAATGGATGCGTTACCTGTAGGAAAAGGTAGCAAAAAATAGTACATTACAGTTTTAAATCAGATATCAATATAATCTAATAGGGTATTTCACACGATAATTGTTCGAATACAGTATCACAGAAATTAGCGGTTACAAAAACACAAGATTTATTATTTCAATTTTAAAATTGCCATTTTTTTTGACGTGTCAAAAATCGTTGCCCGCCATGATGGCCTGAAGTGTTACGTCAGACTTGTAGTAAATACACACAATACCTATATAAACACACTAAACAAATTTCGTGCAAACGATACCGAGCCTTATTTGCACTTGTTTGTTCACTACAAGAATGACGTCACAGTAGGTAGCTGTTTTATCTTATAAAACGATTACATTTGAGTGGAATATGAATATGAACATTTTAAGACCATTTAAAAATGAGATTCAAATAATCTATTGAAATATCTATTTTTTAAACTTCAAACAAACCATAACGAGACAAAAAAAGTGGAAAGACGTAAGTGATCACTTTTGTAACACGGTTAATCGTGTAAAAAATTTAATAGCGCTGCTAATTTTTACGTTTATGATAACCGAATAACGACGTAAAACGACATTTTGATGACTTGGCCTTTGTAGGTTATGTACAGTTTCGATTGTTTCTATACTCGTTCTATTTAATGTGCTCCTTCTTTGAACGTCGCCTCCAAAAATTTATGTGCTGTGCCCCTCAAAAAAAAAGGATAAAGCTATGAGATAATGCAACGAAATTTATTTATTTTTTTTATCATTATGTGTTGTATACGTAACCTTAAAAATGCCGGTTATGTCGTCACGGCATATAAACGTTTTTAATGTATGGTCGATTGTAACCGTAAACATACGAAACTATCATATTCATTATTGTACTTACATATTTGGCCGCCTGTCATGGTTTTTAAAATGGCGTTAAGAATGGTCAGTTAACCTTTAAATTTATTTGTCAAAATACTATTTTTTGAACATTTATTGATGAAATAAAATAATAAGTAAACAGGCCACAAGCCAAGCTGAATTTCTTCAGTTTAGTTTCACAACATTAACGAAAATGTATATTCAAAGAGGCAAAATCAACGTATAATAATCTGTTAGAGATTCGTCGGCATTTAGCACAGAAGAGAATCTCTAACGAGAATCTCCAATATGAATAAACTCACAGTAACCAAATTATTCAGAAAGAATCCGAGGGCTAAACGATGCTGTCGGAGGCTTTCAATGTCTAAATTAAATGTTGGCCCACTTGTATTGTTATCCTGGATAGAACTGTCGTAAAGAATTTCTCAAAGTTCGTTTCTTCAACGGCTATTTCGAAATTCTGCGTTTCGACTCGTACGAGGAGATTTTCTGTATGCGGTAATTATTTGTCTCTATCGATGTTGTTCGGGTGTTTTTGAATGTAAAACTTAAATTTACTTTTAAAATGGACTGCTAATCTCCACTGCGCGAATTAAATGGCAGAGAAAGTGATATTTCAGTCTTCGATCAACAACAAGAATGTTATTATGTTTACGAACACGTCTTGTTGAATAAAAATGAGTAATTTATAATCAGACGTTAAAAAATATGTGTTCTTTGTCACTACGATATTGTCTTGATAAGGCCATCTGGTTGTAAAAGTCTGAAACATATTCTTCTGAAAATTACTACTGATCCAATTGATATTAATTTCGTTTCTGAAACTGAACAAGAGAGTTTTGTTGCGTTGTGAGTAATTGAAACATATTTTTAAAAGAAGCTCTCGGTGTTTTTCGTTCTTGATTTGTTTAATCCAACATTAATTTATACAGAGCGAAAAAAAATGTCCTATGAACTACAGCTTACTTTTGACGACTAACCAATTAAGTTTTATTACTGTTGGGATGCTAATTACTCTCATACATATGCTAATGGTGGCACTTCACATGGCTATTTGAGTTCGCTATTGGTTGTTTGTTGTATTTGGCAAAATATATGACGTTCAAGACAAACATGCAAATAGAGGCAAATACGACCATCCACACATGGCAGTCAAATAGCAAACACAAACATTTGGCAGCAGAACGCAAGGTTCAAAATTCCAGGAATTTTAGCACTGTTTCGTTGTCCCAATTCATTTTCAATAGTAATTGTTCCAGTTCTCGCTCACAGCACAGACACAAAAATACTGCACGTCCGTACAGGTTCACGGCGCGTGCGCTTCTGAATATGGCCATTGTGTGGACGGTTTATTTGCGTATTTGCCTATTTGACTCCTTTGGTGTGCCTCGAAAAACCGACAAGCGCACGGTAACGCGTATTTGGTATTGGCCTTATTTGTCAAATAGGTAAATAAGGCCAACACTTTGTCAAATAGACTGTCCACACTTGGTAATTGTTTGCCAAATACACAAATACAAATAGCCATGTGAAGTGCCGGCATAATGTGTATATATCTATTGCCGTCTAACAAACAGTACCGAAATGATATAATTTGGCATTGTTGCTACTATCTTAAAATATACTGTAACAGACATATTTTTGTTTATGGCTGTGTATCTCATTTCATCGGAGTTAAATAAATATTTTGTTAAACGTTACGATGCCCCAGGCATATCGTCTTCTCTTTTCTGTCAGTTCGAATGCGAGACGGTATATTAGCAGTCCATAAAAACTAAACGTCGATGTAAAACATTATATATTTTACGTGACGTCATCGAAATGTCGTTTCCTATAAATAAAATCTATTCAAGCTCAATATTTTTTACCAATTTATATTTGTGCCTCATATTTCCATTGTTATTAATTATTGATTTTATTTTTTAGTTATTTTAAATATTGTAACACAAAAATGACAATTGTTACGTTACAGCTATATCAATAGTCCACTTTCAACTGTTTAAATACAAGATATACGATTTGCAGTGCAGAATTTGAGCATTGAGGTTAGGTTTAACTCCAGATCGTCATAAGCTGACTTCCAGGTTTCCTGTTTTTCTCAAAAGATTGCAGTTTGATGTTTTTCATTATTAAAATAATAACATCTCTCTGATCAGCTTTCATGTACTTCTTCTATCCACACAGATAGGTTACTTTATCGAAGCTGCCATCTACTGGTCGTCATTCTTATTGCCATCTTTTGAGAAAACTCAAGAACTAAGACCAGTGACTATTAATATAGCGATTTTTGTTTTGTAAAAGTATTTTTCTATAATCGGTAATTTAAAAGTTTTGGAATAGCCGGTACAAGTTTTCTTTTTTTTTCGTTTTATCAACAAAGTCTGTGAAGAGTATTTTTGTACAATTATGAATTTCAGTTAATCGATTTTTTTTTTTTTTTAATTTGAAATTTTACATTATCGATTAAATGTTCTATAGCATTAAAACAAAATAACAAACAAGTTTTCCAAACTTCTCAGCAATTGTTTACTGCGAACACAAGCAAAACAAATGAGCAAAAAATCTAGTCAGATATCCAAAAAAAAAATACAAACTCAACAAAATAGAAACGAAACGCATTGTTACCACTGATCAAAAATATAAACAAGAATAGCTACGTAGACAAACAGTTTCGGCGTTGCTGAGAAGTTGTGAAAAGAGTCGATTTTCATTTTCTACTTGCCGAGCCAAAAATAAAAATCAGGTTGATATAATAATAATTATATAGATTCGAATATTAAAAACATATTATTTTAAGAATATATTTACACTGCCAGAATTTTTTGTTTTTATTTTTTCATTTTTGCAGAATATTTCTGCGCTATATTTTTAAGTAGTGTGAATTTTATAATTTGCTAATGGAAAAAAAAATAGAAGGTTTATTATAACGGTTAATTATATAAAAAAAAAATGACTGTTGCAAAATAGTTTGTTTATTGTATTGTAACGGTGAAGTTTTGATAATTTCTGAATTGATAATGTTTGTGATAAAGAAATTCCGATTTTTTTAATCTCGATAAACCGCCGTCATGTACTTAAAATTATTTTGGCTTTTAGCTTCGACATCGCTGGATTTTGGTTTGACGAGAAGTGTGATAAATAATAATAATAAATTTATTTTATTTCAAACGATGTATACAAAATACAAGTCAAATGGAAAATAGTAATGGTGCGAATGGCGTCTGTTATGACATAAAGTCGAGAAACGGACGTTAAACGCATTATTATTATTTTGACGGAGAAAGATTGTCGTCAATCTTTTGCATCTTTGCTCGCTGTTCAACTATTTTTCGTTTTTAACGTCGGTCGTCGTAATTGTGGGCGTACACAGAATTTTTTTAGGGCGGGGCGGCAAGACATCCATTAAAACTCCGAACGGTCTGAGTTCGATTCGGAGAACTTTCAGGCGACGAAGTTCGACAGCGGAAACCAAAATAGTATGAAATGCTTCTCGTATTTTCGCACTTTATTCCAAATCCCGGAAGCTGGCAGCTGCCCCTCCGGCCAACCTTCGTGCCGGCAGTTTGACACAAAAATAAAAAATACTTTATCGAAACTTCACCGATGTCACAACCAGAACTGGGCAAGAACTTGCAATAATGCATAAAGCACTATATTCAAACAGATGTTCGACATATTCGAGGTGTCAGAACACTTTAAATGGTTCATGTGATTTGTCAGAGAACATTATTTTAGCGTTTTGGTTGAAGTTTTTAAGCTATCCAATTAAAAAAACAAACAGTATAGCTATAAATTTTTACATGTCGTCAAAACGACATCTTTCGGAAAACTTAGAGGGAAAACGCCCCAAAATCAAGAAAAGTCGTAGAGGAAATAGGTGTCAGACTAGGCCAAATGAAGCCATATACAAAGTTTGGGGAGAATATGTGTCAGTAAAATTTTTGCCAACGGGCGCTCTGGCTATAGAGCACTTGCATATGAAGATTTGCTACTTATTAAGCACATAAACGTTATAAAGTGCATTTTAAGCATTAGAAACGATAATAATAAGCACTTTCGATGCTCAAAGCTACGTTATAACTATGCCGATCGGCATTACCGAGTGAAAAAACTGAATGGCCACTTCGAAATCGGCATACGTCTACATACAATTTTTTTTCTGTCGCCTCCGGTATCCGGTTTCGACAAGATGAGTAGTAAGGAAGATGTTACTTTGGCTACTACAAACACCGAATGCCGACTGAGATTGAGCCGAAACGCGTCTCCGCTAGGCAGGTCGGTTCGGCTTCCTTTGATGTACACTGACAGCGCGCGGGTAACGATCGTATTCGGCCTGATAACGAAGCCGACAGTTACGTTCATAAATACCGATCGGCATAGTCAGGACGCAGTAATAAGCGTTTAATAAAACATATTTATTGTCTGTTGAAGCCGGAATTTTCCCATCAATTAGAATAATGTCGGAAGCTAATTTTTCAAAACTTACTTGCTTGATGCTTAATTTTTGACGTGATAACGTCTTATAAATTGATGAAACACCGGCTGCACGCACGAAAAAGTGTCACGTTCCGCCTGAGCCTTAGCGTGCAAGCGAGAGCGCGGTATAAGCGATAGAGAGGCACGATCGGCCCAAGCGTTGGCTTGTACGCATTTCTCTCTTCTCGCGTGACGTCAGAGAGTTCATCAATGTTTCTTTATGACGTTATCACGTAAAACTATCGTCCGTAAACCGACTTTACAGACAACCAATTTTTTTTTTTAAGCACTATAGTAAGTCGTTGCTTTTAAGCATTTTCGAGAATTTTGTCGCTCAAATAAATCGAGCATTTCTGGACAATGCCGTAACCAGCCTTTTGTGCGAGCCTCTATAACTGCGCCCTTGGAAAATGGCGTAGTCAATGGTCCTGGTCCGGTCATTTCTGTGCCCCGTGCCTGGGCACCGCCCTGGTTACGGCACAGTTTATGGAAGTGCTCGATGCTTCAAGCGCTCAAGTTCGGTGCTTTGCCCAGGTCTGGTCACAACGTAATATTATTTTTTTATTTAATTCAGTAAAATCCGATACTAACAATTGAATGCACATTTAACCCGACTTTATCGAGCTAAGATATTGTTCTGTCGAACACTCGCTTTGTTTCTCGGCGGGGATAGGGCAATGTCAGGCTGTGCCTCCGCGAGGTATTCTCGCGCTGGTAGTATTCGCTACGTCCACCAGAGTAGTGTAATTCGCCGCCAGTCACTTTTAAAGCTGACCAAAATGCGTAGAAAAGAGCTGTTTCAAAGTGGAACTTGTACAAAAATAGTATATTGTGCGACTAGTGAGAGAAGGAGAAGATTCCATGAGCGTGAAATTTGCCGCACGAGCGTAGCGAGTGCGGTAACACGCGAGTGAAATATTCTCCTTCGATCAATGGTCGCACATAATACTTTATTCAACTAGCACGAGTAATATGTAATCGGGGTCCTGATAAAAGAGGGAAAAATAATAAATCACTTCATTGATTGACGTACCCACCACCCTCGATGCACACAAGATGGCCCTGACTTTCGCTGAATTGCGATGCTGTTTTCATATATACAAATCGCTACCGCGTTCCTATTGGTTCAGAAACTATGCAGTAATAATTCATTACCGTACAGTTTTGGCTCGCTACCGCGTTCCTATTGGTCCAGAAACTATGCAGGAATACATTATCGTACAGTTTCGGCTTATTATTAGCACTCTACGCGTCAACATGAAGTAATTTATTATTTCTCCCGAATTTAGCAGGGCCCTGAAATTATATATTACTCACGCGTGTTGAACAAACGATGTTAATACGTCATATATACGCAGTTTTAAAATTTATTTTATTTCAATCGCTCGATTATTTTTCGAATAAGAAGGATGGAGATGGAGATATATGTGCTGTCGCATTTAAAGATCGTTGTCAAATTCTGATAATGCTGTCTGCGGTCGAGCATTAATAAAACAGTGATTTTTTTGACAGCAGTCATCAGATTTCTCTTGTTTTCATAAGTTTTGTTTCAAACAGAAGTACAATACTGTTGCTATGGAAACGAGATTAAGACTAGACTTTGTGCACGTAGCGAATCCCAGCCCTGTGCAAGTCTTGCCTATAAGTAGGGATACAAAATTTCAAATCATTCAGACGTCTGGAAGTTGAGTGAAAATTAAATTGAAAGATTCCATTAAATAGATACATACGCGCAGTTAATAAAAGAGTGTTAAAAAGATTGCCTACCTCTGTATTTAGAGTGCAGTGTATTAGATGTTCAATTGTTTGACTAAATCGGCCATCTTTTATTTAATGTTACAGATTTACAATTATGCAATAATAGGATTGGCGTTTAAACAATAAATAACTGCATTTTGACTGATTTTATTTTGGAAAATGCTGTTTGTTTTACTATTACAGAATAATTTCGGAAAAAGCAATAAGGACTATGAATTAATTTTTGTACATTCTGTTGAATTGATAATCGGTGCAATCCTCGAAGAAGCCCGACCGTTTTTGCGAGTATTTTCAGATAGAAAATGTATGTTAACGAATAAATTTCGCTCAACTTCTCCAGGTATCGCTAGGTATACAGGATATCCCACGGATCTATCGTAACTTCCGGATCTGATTCCTGAATCTTGTCAAAACGTCATGGGACTTTGCAAGCGCTATATACTAAGCATAGGAACAAAAATCGCAACCGAATCATTAGTTTGCAGAATATATTTCTGTCTTTTTTTTTTGTTGTAAGAGCTCGTTGGTTCTGATTGGCTAACGTCATTGATAAAGACATCAAACTTTTGATAGAGAGAGATATGCTCCATGTTAATATATCATCGGAATATCCAAGGAATTACAGTGGAACATCAATTATCCGAACGTCGATCAACCGAATTATTACGCCCGCCTGACTTGCGCGTGCCTACCTCCTCCCTGTCTACCATTACGGATATAAAAAAACAAAAGACAGGCAAAAGTAACTTGTTTTTTGTTTAATTCTTATTTGTCATTTAAGACTATAAATAAATATGTTTTTCATTCACCTGTATATAAATGTATGTTTGTGCGAATCAATACAATTCGATTATCTGAAAAAACCCGGTTTTCTGAACACCCATGTCCCCCAATTAGTTCGGATAATCGACGCTCTACTGTACTTCGAAAGTTTTCTTTCTCAAAATTATCTCAGAAATGAAATCCAGAAGCTAATCGTGGGACACCCTGATTATTTTAGTGTGATGAAAAGTTTGCTGCGTAGTGCGTGGTCTACGCTTTATCTGGAATTGTCAATTGTTTTATAATAGCGTATTCTTTGTTTATTGATAATTGCCACAACCTATTGTTGATTTTTGTGAATTATACGGTTTTAAGGTCGTCATTTTACCAGGTATTTGTAGTTCTTAATTTTTTATGATCTCTTTATTTTAATGTAGTATAATTTTATAATGTTTCTTGTACTATATTTATTATTTTGTACATCATTCCTTTGTGAATAATAATCTAAATAAAATAGATAACTGATTGACTGATTAAAATAATTATTTGTTTGTTTAACACTGCTCTACAAAAAATATTAAAATTTCCTTTGTGTACAATTCTTATTGCTAGAGCTGTAACAAACCGTATGTATTCGTTACTGAGTAACGGGTACATCGTCCGACTCGAAGTACCGAATCGTTACTTACAAATTCATTTCGTTACTCGCATCTGTCGTATCCATGTCAGTTCGACTCGTTTGATGCTGTTATACGTTATACGAACGAAGTCATACCTTATCACGATGCGACGCGCCTCGATAGGATGAGTACATGCTTGATGCCAGAGAACATACACTTCTTAATGCTGTTATACACGATTGTATGTCGTATGAAAAGTAACGAGTAAGGTAACGATACGAAAGTAACGGGTACTGGTTCTTTAAGTAACGAATACATACGGGTACACAATTTCTCGTTACTTTTACAGGTCTACTTATTGCTTACTAAAAATGTATGTTTTGTATTATTATATTGTTAAAATAAAGCTTTCTTTGTGCTTTTTATAGGTTAAGTTTAGGAGGGATAGCAGCATCATCACCGCAAAGATCTGAGATGTTTTTTAAATTTATGCTGATTGGGATCTGTCAAATGTAGATAATGACTTCTTGTGGTAGAAACTCAAATAAGGAAAAAATTTATCTGCTAACATTGCAAGCTCATCGTGAAATTGTTTATTACAAGAATAAAACAAGTAAAGTTTATTGAAAGTGAAAACCGCGACGTTTTTATTATGGTAATTAAACTATCAGTTAAGCCCTGTAAAACTTCTTTATCTACCGTAAATTATTTTATGATGAAACGTTATTTGTGACTAAAAATAGTGTATTTATATTTTTTAACTATCAATTTTTGTTATTTTCATGACAGATCCCATTAGAAAACGGTAAGCTATGATAAATAATTATTTTGGAGCCCTTAATAATTCCCCCCTTCTAAGACATCTAAAATATTTACTGCATATTTGACTGCGCATTTGTGAATGATTATTAATTATTGAACAAATTATTATTTTTATTATTAGATGCTATTAGCATTGATTCAAATATTATCATAATGCAGTCATTATAAAAAATTTTAAATGCAGCGGTGAAAAATAAGACAGGAAGTTAACATTACTATTTTGTTTAGGAAGGTAAGTAATTATTTTTATTAACAAAAGTAAAATATTATATTCTATTTTGCATTTTAAACTTGGAATTTGTTATGTAAAATAGAATAATTATCTAATATAAATTAAAATGATACAAGCGCTAACTTGACAACCACAGTCAAAGGCAAACTAGTAACGGCTCGACGCGGAAATGTTAATTGTCAAAAAAATTGTGCCGCGACAGTTTTAGTTGCAATAAAAATCGAAAAAACTCGTTAAATAGTGGTCATTGTGTGTTTTTTTGAACAACAATATTAAAATACGGACTTTTAGCATAATTATTAAACTTTACAAGTGATTTCTTATTGAAAAAAAACATTAAATTACGATATTAATTTCTGAGTGACGTGTTTGTGTATAAACTTTTGGATATGGAATTTTTTGGACAAATCAAACCGAATTTAAGATGAAAATGCTAGTAAAAAGGTTAGTCTACAAAATAATATATGTTTAACGATGTCTGCATGATTGTTTTTATGTACTAGGTAACTAATATTAAGTACCCCCTAAACGGTCAATATTATTGATCAATTTGCATTGATCAATGCGTATTAACAGCATATTGATAGAAAGTGTAAACACTAGGAAAGTATCTTTTGACAAACGACATTTCCGCCCTGTCGTGTTTTTTTTTTTTTTTTTAATTCTGGTTCAGCCAAAACCTTAGTGTCATATTATGTTATATGTGCATTTTAATAAAGATTAATTGTTGAATAAAATGGGTAAAAAGCTATCAAAACGGAAGTGCTGTGTTGTTGATTGTAAATATACACCAACTAAACATCCAGAATTACAATTCCACCGTTTTCCTGGATTTTATTATGAATTATAGAGGAACAAAAATGGACTGCAGCAGTACGTCGTCAAGGGTAATTAAATTTTATTTTACGTCTGTAATCATTATTAAATACATGAAAAATATCATAATTGTTATTTTGTTAACAAAAATAAGATTAAAAAAATTTTGAAATAAAAAACGTGCATCATTTATGTAATTTTTTTACTGACATTGTGCGTAAATATTTTTTTATAATTAAGAATAAAAGTGAAAATAAATTGTAATTTTTTATGTTTAATTTTATTTTCTAATTTAAAAAAATTGTTTTTTCTTGAGCTTTAAAAAAGTCAAAATTATTGACGAAACGTTAGCAATAAAGGAAAGAATTATATACCTGTGTCCGCATTCCCATTATTAATAATTATTGAAAAAAAATTAAGAATAACGCTGGTTTCTATGGGTTTGTAAGTTTTGAGTGAACCAGATTTTAAAAAATCAAAAACGAGATGGTGCAAAGATCGCATGTCAAAGATACTTTCCTAGCGTATTGACGGAAGCTATATTGATGCATAATGCATATTGACGTTTATGAGATATATTTAGTGTCCGACCGAAACCAGTTTTTACGGCCGAAACCGAATTTCGGCTTCAGTCTCAGTTTCGGCCGAAACCGAAACTTCATGTTTTCGTGGGAAAAATAAAGTAAACATTATAATCAGTCTTTATTTTTTTTTAATTAATCACATAATCATTCAGCCTCTGATATGTTAACTAATCATTAACTTGTCATATCATATTATTACCCCCCTTATTTCAAAAAGCACAAATAAATATAGGTACTTTTTTTTATATTATGAAATAAAATAAAAGCTACAAAACAAAATTACTTTTTAGTAAAAAGTATTTACCTAATACTTAAATATGCTTAGGTAGGCAAACACTCTTTCATCTTAAGAACAAAATTATTTCTTCTAAACTTTGGTCATTTTGTATGGTACTCTTGTTAACGAACTACAGTAAAATTAAAATTAATAAGTACCTACCTACCAAATACAACAACTACATAAATTTTTAATGCAAATAATACTTCAATCGAAAGTATCAAAATAAAAAAGTTTTCTCTCAAACTGAAAAAAAAAACGCGGAGCGCTCAGACATAAAAGACACGTTGTCGCTCGCAGCTGCACCACATTTCAGGGCGAAACCTCCCGAATGTATTTTCGGTTTCGGTCGTAGTTTCGGCCGGATGGGCAGCCGAAACCGAAACTAAGCCGAAACCAGTTTTTTGGCCGAAACCGAAATTACGGTCGAACACTAGATATATTGATCAATATTTGCATCGGGTGTTCATTCAGATATCGAAGTGTAATCACCTACGTGATGGCCGATGCAAGTAAAAAATCAGAGTCCGAACGGGATTTTGTTTTACTCTTAATTACACTTTATCGTGATTCATCGGAACTAGGGATCGACCGATACGATATTTTTCGCCGATACGCAGCCCCGGATCTACGATTTTTTCGAACCGGGGCAGAAACTTGATAATGGCGCCCCCTCTCTCCAGCATTTGAGATAAAATACTTAAAAAAAACTCAGAAATATATAATGGTTGGTATTTTTCGTGAACGGGAAATCGTCAGAAAACAAGCAGATTGAGTAAATTGAAAAAAGGACTGATTAGATGTGTTTTTCCGAAGCAGGTCGTTTCGACGCCAACGGTTCGACGCCAACGTTTCGACGCGTGGTCAGTTCGACGCCGTACGTTTCGACGCGGGGTCAGTTCGACGCCATACTTTTTTTTCGTGCTTTTTTTTATTTTTAGAATAACTTTGCATCATCATTCAAATAAATGCGATATGCCTGATATAATATAACATATATTTTATATCTATATTTATATTGACGAAAATGCAACTTTTCCACCGCACATTTGGGCAGACTTTACTGCCAGTATGGACATGACAACAAATTGTTGTGAATCGTTCCACGTAAAGTTCAACGGGAAATTTTAATAGTAAAGTACAACGACAGGTTTTTCTTATCAACGAAGTAATTCCTGTTGAATTCTTTGTTATAGCTTTTTGGGTTTCACATTAACATTTATATATATAATATCTATTATATCAGTCATATTACTTATTTATTTGAATCACGCTTCATATAATATATAACATATAAAATATATATTATATTATATCAGGCATATCGCATTTATTTGAATGATGATGCAAAGTTATTCTAAAAATAAAAAAAATACGAAAAAAAGTATGGCGTCGAACTGACCTCGCGTCGAAACGACCTCGAGTCGAACTGACCACGCATCGAAACGTTGGCGTCGAACCGTTGGCGTCGAACTGACCTGTACCGGTGTTTTTCAACCATATTATATTATGGTTTTGGCGCCCTTTAAAACTGCCGCCCGCGGCGAGTGCCCCGGTTTGCCCCCCCCCCTAGATCCAGAGCTCCCGATACGATATTTCTATAGCCGGTATCGGCAATAGAAAATATTTTAAACCAGTGACGTCCGTACGAGGTTTGAACTGAATATTTTTGAAGAAAAAAATGGTACGCCACTGATTTTTCTAAATATGTTGATATTAAAGTCACCCAGGGATTCACACCTTTTAAGTATCGGCACTCAATTAATAAACATTCTGTATATAAAATTTAGAAAAATATTAATGCATTAACTGAATTATGTAACATAGCAAGCCATGGAATGCGAAACTGCAACAGGCAGACAAGACAGTGCGTGATTGGTATTAAGACGCTTATCCCAATTTTAGCTGTTATAAAAATACAAAATTAAGCATAAAAATTTTGGATTAATAATAACTATTATGAAAATCAGTTTTTAGAAGTGTTATAGATTAGTTTGATATAAATATTATATGCCAAGTCATGTGTTTTTTCATGTTTTAAATGTAATAATTTATTGTGCTACAATTTTGACAGATTGACAATTTTTGTTTTGCATAGCCTACATAGGTGACAGGATAAATCCTATCTACACCAAATGCACTACATTATAAGGTATTGAAATATACTTTGACATAATATTATATCGTTTAATAACATAAACTAAATGTTTATATCGAAGTTGCAAGTAATAATAAAATAATAAATTTGAAAATTGTGTTGCTGGCAAAAATATTGTTATGTTTATATTAGATATCGTGTCCATCCATAATAATGAATAAGAAAAATCGCAGGTTTGTGGACAAAAGTTATATTTATAAAATGTACGACGTTTCGAATATAAATTTAGACTTATTCAAGTGCAATGTGAAAATTATTTAAAACAATAATTATTGCTTTAAATAATTTTCACAATAATTATTGTTTTAAATAATTTTCACATTGTACTTGAAAAAGTCTAAATTTATAGACGAAACGTCGCACATTTATTAATATAACTTTTGTCCACAAACCTGCGATTTTTCTTATTCATTGTTATGTAGGTATTTTCATAAAAAATATACTTGCACAAAATATATTATTAATTGAACAATCGCCTAAAACTCAAGATACATAATATTTTTTGTGTTACTATTTTGATCAATAAAATAATTTGTTGGCATCTTTTGATATTGCAATTTTGAGTTGATTATTTTATAGCAATGTGCAAGAGTGAAACGATTTTAAGAGAGAGAAGAATTAAAGACAAGGGGTCCTTTGCTATTTTACCTATTTTTTATTGATTTCTTATCTGTCTCGTTTTTATTTCAGATATCTGAGAGCTCGAGCCTGGGATTAGGAGGGGTACGTTCGCACTGTGGCTGCAGGTGAACCAAGGGGGGCCGTTCAAAGGTCCTGTTCTGGCGACCTGCTACAGGAATTTGGAACGCATGCATGTGATGTCTGGTGATTCGTCGTTTGCTGCATAAGGTAGGAAATATTAAAATTCGTTTCCATAGTTTCCGTTTTCACAGATATCAACAAGAGCAGAGTTTGTAACTTTTTGTGAGACATTTTTTTATTCATAATTTCAGTACAGTATTTTTTTTAAATAATTTCACCTACCTATAATAATTTGAATTCAATTCTTTGATTTAATAGACTAATAAAGCCTGGTACACATTGGCAGCAGCAGTTGTATTTCATTGCAAAAATCCGCACTGCGGATATTTTTTATTTTGTATAAATAAACTCTCGCACGTTATTGTCGGGGCAGAGCGGGCTCCGCTCTGTCCCGTAAAAATTTGAGACGTCACGCAAAATCGGCTCACGTGTTTGCACTGTTTACGGCCATTTTTTTGCAGATCATAGTGCAAAATTTCAACCAATTCATAATATTATATTTGTCGTATTATTGTAAAATTTTAGGTTGTTTTTCATCTGCAAGTAACTTTTTAAAAGTGCTATTTAATGTCTCCAAGGAACTCTTTTTTTTTGAGCAAATAATATTTTTTTTTAAATTAATTTATTCGTCAAAAACAGTTTTACAAGCAACACTAAAAGACAATTGCATTGAAATTTTCTTTTTGTTGCGCTCGGCTCCGCATCGCAGATAATGTGCGCTTACCTTTAATGTACGGCTAGACAAGCTTGTTACATTCTGACCTCTTACGTAACCCAGTCGAGAATGGCTAACAAAAACCATTACGTTTTATACACGTTAAATTAAAAAACTTCATTATTTTCGTATAAATAATAATAATAAATAATTGTTTTGAATTTATTTAAACAAAATTGTTTGTAGAAATTAATATTCACCGAATTATAACGGCATTAAGAATACACTTTAATTGTATGTTTTAAGTTTGAAACTATTTTTTTATCTATTGTATTTACAGAGACAGGGCCCTCGCGCCCCAGAGTGCAATGTTTGCGATGCACGCGGGCGGCACATTCAAGGGGCGGCAAATGGCCTAGTTGTGTTATGTTTTTTGTACTGTATAGAAAAAATATATAACTGATATTATATCAATTTTATTTGCATACTCAAGCCTGCGTCACAAACTCTTACGAGTAGTTATTTATTTTTTAATGAAATTCGAATTCGAAATATTTCGCGCTCAGTTTTCGATTCGATAGTTAATTCACATCAGCGCGTAGACAGGGCGCCCCTATCGGGAGACTCCCGCGTATGTTTATATCTTGAATTTTCCTGTCGATTCCTGCAAGAGCGCGAGTGAAGTAAAGTATTTTTCAATAAATAAAATTATCGACCAATTTTTCAGACAATATATTAACAAAAAATATCAATAATACATTAAACGATAAAATTATCGACCAATTTTTCAGACAATATATTAACAAAATATATAATTAATACATTAACGTTTCGATCCGGATTTGGATCTTCTTCAGAACAGATCTAAAAATATAAAAAAAATAATTAATAATTAGTTTCTATTTATTTTTAATGTAATTCGTGAAAGATTTAAGTATTTTTCAATCAACAAATACTTTTTTGCATTTTTTTTTGACATATCGTCTAGTGAGTTTATCCCCAATAAGGGGCGTCAATTATGAATCCGCACGCGGGCGGCGTGAGGCCTTACGAGGGCCCTGTACAGAGATTATTTACAAGTGCATTTTCTTCCCGTTTGAAATTTAGCTTTTGATTCCGAATTGATTTTCGCAATACTTTTTTTCAGATCCTAACGATTCGTGGTTCCTAGTCCGTGTCGATATAATGTTGAATAAATATACGGTGCTTCATCAACATCTGCTCGTCTGCTGTCTTCTGTCACTTTTTAACACAGTGATGAATCGGGGACAACAGGCTCCTTACAAACGTAATGTAATGTAAAAAACTCCATTTTCAACTAAACTAAAGTCATTTGAACGCTTTGGTTCCCAATCCATCCCGGCGGTCCTTCTTCCTGACCATCATTCCAGTCTAATACCTGCCGAGAATGGCCCAAGGCTAATCCATGTCCCCAATCTGTGTATGTTCCTGTTATATGTTTTGCTTCTTATAGTGTCGCTAATTATGTTTCCAATCAATCAGACCCCATCGCAATTAGCTTAATATAAAAACTAACCCTGACTAATTTCTCGTCAGAGTAAAATCCATCTTGTTAAAAAAAAAACGCTTTGGTCGTGCGTTTTTCGTATATTTTTTCAGGAAAATAAATTAGTCTAGTCTCAGCTGTACCTATCTTGATTATATTGCCAAACTATTTGTCTTGATGTAATAATTATATTTTGTTGGTATCAAGTCCAACAATAATATAATAGTAAAGAATTTATTCACACGAAAGAAATTTACAAATTACAAAAATTCTGCTAACCTATTCGAGTTATAAAATTGTTTGTTTTTGTATTATTTACATTTTTAACCATTGTTTTGTTTTTTTACAGGTTTTTTTGGAATCCGATTCGACAAGCTTTTAGGGATATATAATTGTATTTAAACTATGTGACATTTTGAGGAGGGAAGTTTCATCCCGGCCCACGTGGGACTTATGTTCTCAAGTGTTGCTTTTGATTTTTTTAGTGCATATTTTAATATATCCGCTTCATGTTTCAGGCATCGCTGGAACATAGTTTCTTCATCTACGCTTGGAAACGGACTGCAATCGGCTACTGTGAATCACATTCGTTAGACAGAAACGATTTTCAAAATTGAGTCTTCGTCCATTTGTGTAATTTTTTTTCAGATCTTTGTTAAAATAGTGAGTTGATAGAAGCTTTCATAATAGACACCGTTCGTTGATTGGGTTATATACGGTTGTTTATTTTTTATTTTTTTGTAACTTTATCGAACTTCGTTTTTTTGAGAATTCATTTTACAGATAAATGGCTGCGTCGGCAAATTAAAACTAGATGTCAACAAGTATTTCTATTGCAGATTAAAACTAGGTGATCTAAGACTAGATACGACATTCCCAACGGAACTGCGTGGAGTCCCATAGGGAGGAAGAGTTCTTTCGGCGGGAAGAACGTCTCTTCAGTTTAATTTCGGGTTCTCGGCCTCGATCTTGAATTTGATAGTTGTTTTCATCCGCCGGATGTCCTAGGTGTTATCTGAAACGTTTTGGGCGGGTCGTCTTGAGCGGCATTCATTAGAAAGGTGAATCCGCGTTTTCAGTTTGATGCGAGCTGTTGTATTGAACTGCGATCCTCTGAGAGGGTGGCTGGGAAGCGGGGCGCTGTGGACGGACGATCCAAACACTCCAGATCGGTCTCATTCTCGGATACTTTACTGCTAAGTGCTCTACTTGCTCACTGTGGACAAACTTTGCCGAGGAACGTTGGGTAATAGATTTCTGTTGCAATACTAGTACAGGCTAGGGCGCCCTCAGACACTGTATGATTTTTTTTTTGTTTTTTTTGATTTTAATTGACTGCCACCGGTGCACTCCGTACCTTGGTTGAGAAGCCGTTTAGGCTGGCGTATTGCGATCACAATTATAAACCACATCTGCTTGGATATGCTTACAGCGATATAAATTCACGATATTCGAAATAAATTGGCTGTTTGACGTCACTTAAAACTAAATTGCCTCCAGCGTAGCCGTTTTTTGTAAAATGGATTTTAAGGGTTCGAATCCCATCCGAAGTGAGATTTAAATTTCCAATTAAATTAAATTCTTAGCATTTTTTTTTTAATTGCGCTCAGTCAATGTGAAATGAAAAGGATCTTTTATTATAATATCATGTACATTATTAATAAACAGAGCGTCTATTTTTCGTTTCGGGAAAGATAGTGTTCCGCTATGCTATTCTTCCCGTGATGATATTTTGTTCGCTTTGTGTTTTACTTTTGCAGAGGTCAGAAATCTGTTCAATTTGTAGCCAGTTCTAATCTCAAGTCATAGTTTTTAACGTAACGGAAAACCCTCGCTATTTGTTTTTGCATCAGAAAACTTACTTCGGGGTACCTAATTTAAAACCTAATTTTTTTAGTCCAATGTGTCGATTTACACATTTTATTGCAAATTGAACGATGACCAACCGTCTCGCGTTTTGAGCCGCAGTTCTCCGGTGCAGGCTCTCGCGTTTCTATTTTTTAAGTGCGGTAGTGTCGATATCGATGCATCTCGCAGATATTTTTGAAGAATTGTCGCTTTCAACAGTGGTCATAAATAACTTTCGAGATAAAAGTTAAAAATCAACGTTGGGAAATCAAAGGGCTAATTTGAACAGCGAGGTACTGCTGTGTCCTGGAAACCAGACGGTGCTATGACGCAAAGGGAAGGTTGCAATTCTTTGAAATATTTGCGTTAGTCTTGTGGCTGAGCTGAATTTGTCTCGCTAAGACGACGGATGTTCATATCAAAACTCGATGAAGACGATTGACTTTATAAATTAAATAATTAAATCAAATAAAAATACTGTAGAAATATATCGAACACGTTAAAATTCAGTACCAGATGGCAGCCAACCAATTGATGGCAGACCGAATACAAGAATTTGTGAAATAAAATATTCCATAATAATAGTGCGCGCTTTTAAACACGTATTCACTATTCATATAATTAATTACCTCGAGGGATGAAGTTTAAAAATAAGTGCCAAAGTAGTGCGCGCTTTTACATCTCGTTTTCAGGCATCGAGTGGACAAAACAATCGGTGAGTGTTTTAATATTTATTTAAATTGTCTGCCGTTCTGAGCTCGGGTCAACAAATTTTGTTTATTCAACTCATGCGCGCTATTCATGTTTTATCATGCCTAAAAACCGAACCCTAAATAGCCATTTACCGACTGGTGACAATTACTTGTCATAACTCAATGAAAATTCCTACTAGCTCGGCCATTGTGGAGTAATGAAAATAAACGTAACTATTTTCTGAGTCGTAACGAAATAGTAGGTAACAACAACTCCGTTGTTACCCATTGAGGCTAAAATTGAGAGGCCGAATGTTTTCGACATGGAGTTTATTCATAACCGGCTAACCTCAAACCAAAACATTGAATCGTGCTGTTTGGTGCTGTTAGTATTGACAGTTTTTTTTATAAAGAAATAAATAGATATTTACAACATCTCATTAATAACAATAAATAAAACATGAATAACGCGCAGTTGTTGAATAAAATTATGGGCGTAACTTGTAGGCTAAGTCATGACCTGTCAGCGCGATGACACGCCATGAATGACTTAGACTACTAGTTACGCCAATAACTATTACGAAACTTGTCTGTTGAAATATATGGCTGTTTCTCTCGGTTGAAATTTCGAGTTTCAACTATGTCTTTTGTAGAGTTGGCCCGGCTAGGGGTTTTGGGTTTCGAGATTTTTTTAAAGCTCAAACGGTGGAAAAGTGATCACTGATACACTTTGCCATTTTTTTTCAATAATAACATAGCATATTTATTGATAATGTGTTTATACAAAAGTACATATTATCAGTCAAATTAAAATAAATTAACAATTTAAATATTCCTGTAGAGAATAAAAAATATAATAATCAAAAATGAAAAATGAATTTATTATCGGATAGTATTGTTTAATATTTATTTTTATTTTTTGACATTCAAAAAATCAGTGAACACTTGAATTTCTAATGTTTTTGTAAACTGCGCTTTCAGAATGAACTAAAACAACGGGCACGCGTCTTTTTCGAAAAACTCTTTTTTTTTTGTTTCATATTTTTGAGTCAAGTAATGTAAATTTATCTCAATCCTTAAATATTTGTAACGTTGTTTAAGTACTTGTCTGGAAACGCTGAGTCGGGATCACCCCTTCGGTTCGCGTCGCGTTTTTAAAAAAAAATTTAAATTGATTACAAAATATATTTTTTCTCATTGTTAAAGTTTTTAGTTTGTGATAAAATCAACCCATTCATTCCCTGCAAATCTATTTTCTATAATAATTTAACTGTATAAAAGCAATGTAAAACACAAAGTTCTTTTTGACGTGATAACGTCTTATAAATTGATGAAACACCGGCTGCATGCACGAAAAAGTGTAACGTTCCGCTTGAGCGTGAAACACCAGCTGCACGCACGCAAAAGTGTAACGTTCCGCCTGACCCTGTGCGTGCAAGCGAGAGCGCAGTAATGTATTATTAAATATGATATTCGAGCGGAATACGTTATCACGTAAAACTATCGTCCGTAAACCGACTTTACAGACAACCAATTTTTTTTTTCATTTCACATCAGCTCAAAAAATCAGTGATTTTGGAACGTTGTGTGATGCATTGCTCGATTGATTATTATTTTGTTTGATATACCTATTTTTCACGTTATCTTTTTGTATCGCATCTGAAGTTCAGTACACAAAAAAAAATTACTGAAATAAAATGAGTACAAATTTTTATTCTAACTAAAAAATTGAATTTTAAAATGCGGTACAGAATAGGTGACTTCACTACACATTGAAGCTTTTTCGTTTTTAGCTACAGGCTTGTGTTTAGGGTTTCTTTTCACAGAGGTTCCGTTTGGGAACGTTTTTTGTTAGGGCGTCGATCGGCCAAATTTGTCCTCACGCGTATAGGTCGGACAGGACCCGCGGTTAGGGGACCACCTGCTATGATGTCCGCCCTTCAAATCTTAGGTCTTGGCTCGGTCGAGATTGCCTTAGCTTCCGAGCGAAAGACAATAGCTGTACCTTCCACCGTGAAAATCGTGTTAACCGTGTTTTCGAAAGTGAAAATCGCACTTGTCGTATTTTCTACTGTGAAAGTCGAAGTGCTGTGTTTTTCCGAGTGAAAATCGATTGTGTTTTCCAAAAGGCAAGGTCGCTATACTTTCCGTGTGGTTAAGGTCTAATATCCATCGCGCTAGGAGCGTTAAGGTGGTCCAATTTCCCCAATGGATTTCTGTATATCGCGAGTTAGGGAACACACATTACACTTCGCACGTTGAAAACAATAGTGACACTATATAAAAAAGTTAACTTTTCACCTTTTGTAAGATTCATGTTTTACTGCAAAAGTGTCACTATACGAAAATTTCCGTTTGCTTATAAATCCACTTACTTCCGCTAGACTGAGCTAGTGTCACTTTATATTTTGAAAGAATTGCCCATGGTCATGACTGATATAACGACACTATTTTAATTGTGTCAAAGCAGTTGTTTGGTACGCACGTCGTTGTAAGTGAAAAAGTGACACATTTTGTTAAACGACAGTTTACTGATTACAGTTGCTACAAAAATTAATGCCAGTAAGTAAATACATAAAATGACACATTTTGTTTAGTGACACTTTTTGCAGTTGAAGTCTCCAACTTACTGATTATAGGTTATGACAACAATTACACTAAACAAAAAATTATTATAAAAAGGTCTTTTTTTAATAACTTTATTTTTCATTGTGGTCAACAAATAAATTAAAACAATAATATATTGTCTCATTATTAACAAAAGAATCTCTATAAGCAGTATTTTAATAGTAACTAAAATGTCATTTTTTGCATAATGCCACTTTTGTTTTCAACGTGCGAGTCTTGTATATTATATTTTGTTACTGCATTCTTGTAGTGTACGGCGTGCCGTGTGTTTTCGCATACGATGTTGCGAAGGCACTTGGTGGGGTACGTCGTGCGAATTTCGTATTCTTTATCTAGCTGCGCATTCCGCGGTCTCTAGGAACCGAACAGGACATTCGCGTTGGACCGCACCTAGGGTACTATGCCTGGGGGTGGTTGGTTTCGTAACGCTTTAACGAACCTTACGAAAAAAGCTGTCCCACTACTTCGTTCGAACAGCAGGCTTACGTCTTAGTCGCAGCAGCTGTAAGTCTAATGTCCGTCTCCGGAAAAATCAGGTACGTAGCTCCGCGACTGTAGCGGTGTCGTTACCATAGTTAACTATGGTAACAGCAGCGGTACCGTCGCGAAGTTACGTACCTGTTCTTTTAGAAGACGGACTAGTAGTGTTATCAATAAATGTACAGCTATTGAGACGAGAGCGTGGACGGAAGTCCGCTGTGAAGGGCGTTGTTGTGATAAGGAAGGGGGGGCGAGGGTCCGTGTAGGATTTTGTGGATTTAGGCTTTTCACAGACAAAGAGTCTAACTAATTATTATTTCGCTTCGCTCTCGCGAATTTTTATTTTTCAGATTTATGACGTTGATTTTCAGTCTTTTTCCGATCTAAAATTTTCTCTAACTTTACCTTTCATTTATTGAAAACTTTCGTTTAAAATAATTGTCTAAATTAAAAAAAGGCAATTTTTTCAGGAACCATCTATGGGCCAGATCGTTCCATAATCTATAATTAATCAATCGTTTCAATACTAATTTACAAAAACTTGTAGACCTAAATTAAAAAAAAAAATTGTGCATATCATTTTTTTGAATGAGTAATTCTTTCGGCGATCATTTGTACACCAAACTATGGTGCATAAGTTTTTAGTTTTTGGGTTAAAGACGCGGAAACAACGTCCAGCGATGGCAGATTAGAACTGCCCAACGATGGAGAAAATTTGACAACTAAATCCCCTTCTCCCATTTTTTATAATGTCTAAATTATTTAGCGAAATAGTAATTAAACTTTGAATTTTTAAAAAGTATTCTTTATTGTTTTTCAAAGTAACTACAATTTAGTTATTGTTTTCTTTTTTTAATATTTGCAATTTGATTTTTGACACGTTAAAATTAATTTTAAAATTTTTTACAACTTTAATATTGAGTTCAAATCCGTTTATTGCTAAAATTTATTACTCCGTTTGTTCGTAGCCCATGCCCACATTTCTTTGTAATCGTCCCGACTATTATAATATTATGTCTTTGTATTTTTTGGTGTTGGTAATTTCTCTCCCAAGTCACAGCTGCCTAGTTGTAACTCCTGGGGGCGCAGGGCTATAATGCATGTTAGTTTATAAGCTGAAATGAAATTTTATGTACCTAATATGTCGATAATTTGAAATTGTTTATTTAATATATTGTCGGTTTACCAATTTTATTATTGACTTCGATTTATAAGTTCAGTTTCGTGTTTTCCAAGTTTATTTAATAGCCAAGATTTTATTAATTTTGTAAGTATTTAATCTTCTCGTTTTTATAAAACGTATTTCTGGTTATATTTGCCTTCACCTAAATTCATTTCTTTTTTAGGAAGAAAAAAAATTATAAACGAAGCTATATGAAAGAAAGTGTTATTGAAAAATAAACTGATTTATTATTTTTGAAGTTATAATTTTAATGAAAATAATACTTTGTAAAATGCATAGGCCAGACCCCATCCAAAATAAGATCCTTGCTGTTTTTTTCAGCGTACACCTTTGACTATGATATATCTATACTACGCTAAGGTTAAAGATGTTTGCCTCCCTTTTTAGAAAAATCCTCACAATTTCTCCACATAAATTATATATCATTTTACAGATAATTGCTTGCTCTACTGACATCGCCAACTAAAAAATTTATTATTGCTTTTGTTTTTGTAAATTAATTAATTAACAGCAACGCTGAACAACGTTTGCCATCTGACGGCTATAATTTTGAAACAACGTCAACACTTCGACCTGTCATCTGACCTTCATATTGTAAATACTGCATACTGCCATCTGACGGGCAACGCTGAACAACGTCACAGCAATGCTGCATGATGCCATCTGACGGCTTAGCTCAACGCTTTTGCTACTTGCGCCTCTATATGACAATTTTAGTAAAATATTTCTTCGATCTGTCATCTGAGCTTCATATTGTAATACAACAAAAAGAAGAACGTTATAAGCAGTGTGCAAAATTAGAAACGAATTGAATACCTGCAATCATATTTAAAAAATAATTTTGTAAAGTGATAATTATTATACTTATTTAGTGCGAATAATTCGCACAGGTCACCCTAGTATATCTATATTATATTAGTCAAAGGTGTACACATTTTCAAAAATTGTCATCAAAAATGTTACAGCTTGTATCTTATTGCAACCGGCCTCCCGGTAGGGGATTTTTTTTAATAAAACTTTTTTACACATTATTTTAATGTCATTCGGTTCAAACAGTTTCACAAAAAGCGTTTATCCTTCAAGTTCCCGTCGATACGCTTCAGCATGTTGTTAAGCTGTGTCCTGACTGCAACGTTTCGCCTGATAAACCAAAACCTATAGTCACGTCCACACTATGCAGCTTTGCTGATCGGCATAGTCAGGACACAGCTTTAGACATCATATATGACCATAAAAAAATAGACCTCGTTATATAATTTAAAATTAAACGATTCGTCTGACTGTTAAAACTCGTTAGCACTCGTTTTAAGCGTAGTGTCACAGGCACAGCTAGCCGTATTATAGTACATTACGATACTAGATACACAATCTAATATTTTGTATGCATTTTTTTACGTATTTTTATAATTCTTATTTTTTAATTCATTATTTCAGTAATACATGTCATAAAAGATTTCTAACTTATTGTGGTGAAGTTGACCATGCCTATTATATTAAATAACTTATAATTTTGTTTTGTTCTAACAAAGATATTATTATCGGGTGATTTATGTTTAGATTATATTAGATTATATTTATGTTTAGACACGATAAAAATAAGAAATATAAAACGAAAAAAGATTTAGTAAAGACGTACAAAAATGAAAATTAAAAACTGTATAGCACGCGCCACGGATCTAAAGGGTTCGGAAGTTAATCACAAACAGCGTCGCAAAGGCACATTTTACAGCCGTTGTGACTCCCACCACCTCCCAGCTACCTGCACGGAACGTGCGCTCGTCGGTGATTGGCCGTGATCGCGCGTTGCCTTTGTCACTTTCCTGCTTTAAAGTACAGTCGAGTACGCTATTGTCAAGTTGTTATTCAATAGTTAATTTTTAAATTTCCAACTACAGCATATTTTATCACTGAATTAGTGAAAGCATAATATTAAACTATTTTATCGTCATAATATTTTAGAAGGCTTTATATATAAGTATACTTATATATAAGTTGTTATTGTTATTTTAGTTTTGTTGAGTTGCGAGTTTGTAGTTTTTCAACAGACTGTACAAGCGCAAGCCTGCATTCGCATCTAACTTTCGAGCCTTTTAGATTCGTGGCGCGTATTATACTGTATATAAAAATATAAAATTTACTATTATAAATACAAATGACGAGTCACTCTAATATGGTTTCACACCAGTATGTACACGTTGATGTCTTTTCAAAGTACCTGATTCTCTGAAACACTTCTTACAAACGTTACATTGATATGGCTTCTCTCCGGTGTGTAGACGTTCATGTTTTCTCAAAGTACTTGATATGCTGAAACACTTATTACATACGTCACACTGATACGGCTTCTCACCAGTATGTACGCGCTGGTGTGATCTTAAAATTTCCGATTTACTGAAACACTTATTACAAACGTCACATTGATACGGTTTCTCGCCAGTATGTACACGTTCGTGTATTTTCAATTTGCCTGGTTTACTGAAACACTTACTACAAATGTTACACCGATATGGTTTCTCACCGGCATGCGTACGTTTGTGACTGTACATATTGCTTAACGAGCTGAAACACATATTACAAACGTCGCACTGATACGGCTTCTCACCAGTATGCACGCGTTGATGTCTTTTCAAATGACCTGATTCTTTAAAACACTTATTGCAAGCGTCACACCGATACGGCTTCTCACCAGTATGTACACGTTTATGTTTTTTCAAAGTATCTGATTTGTTGAAACTTTTATTACAAGTTTCGCACTCGTATTGCTTCTCAACAGTATTTTTGGTTTCATCGGCACGTTTAGCTAAACTTTCTTTTAAATCAGAAGGAAGACGACGCGGTAAGTTATCCGATCGTCCTTCCTTTTTAGAGTTTTTTAACTCTTTTTTGGTATCGTCGTCGCCCGCAGATAATGTGTCTATTAAGTTATCAGTACCCTCCGTTGGTATTGACGAATAATCGTCTATCGGTTCTTCTTTAATTTCAGATTTCAAACAGACTTCCTCGTTTAATTTGTATACTGAAGTATAATTTGAAGGCACCTCTTCTTTCAAGTTGACATTAAAATCAGACACGTCTTGAAATTCTAAAGACTCACATTTTATCTTGATATCTGTACTAGTATTATGAATTAAAGAATCCTCGGACGGCCCCTGGTTGGAACATTCAACCGTGATTTGTTTGTTAGAAGTTCGTAGTTGCTGTAGATAGAGTCGCAGTGTCTGGTCAGACTGCACTATTTGCTTCTGGAACTGGTGGCTTTTCTCCAGTTGAGTGTTGCATGATTGGCAGATGAAATTCGGCATCTCATCGCACCGCGTTATCTGAGAATCGGAAATAGTTAATAACTTGCAATTTTGTGATACAAAAGCGTATCATTATGAGCACATATTATTTTTTAAAAGGTTTTATGCTAAGAACGCTTTTTTGTACATAGAATAGTTACAGTTATATTAATTATTTCGTTGGAAATTTCTTTTTCAAATGAATATCTGAATATACTGTCTACTTGGTCAGATTTATTGATTTCAATTAAGTATTTATTTTAATTGACAGACTGAAATATAATCGAACTTACCTGAACCGGAGCACACTTCATAATTACATCCGCTACTGGATCCATTAATTCGGTTGTACAATCAAATATATTAAACTCAGCAACGCCTTTTGTTAAGCACAATCGACACATTGTACTTAAATCGAACCCATTTACCAATAACTCTTCCATTATATTAATTTTATATCTACACAATGTTCGCACTAAGTATTACTGACAAAAAAATATATTTCACAGTCACACAAACGCAAGATTCCATCCCCATCTATTGGTTAGTATTTCTGACTTTCTTTCGGTGGTTTATTTTTTAGAATAAATCAAGGCCAGAAATATTTTGGTGGCGGGTGCTATTTCATTTGCGACTCGAGAAGTCGAAAATAATCTAATAATGACTACCATTTAAAAAAAAAATCAAAACAATAATCAGTTTTTTTTTTAATCACAAAGAAATTTAACCCTAATCGATGCACTTGTTTCTCAAATCATACTTCTAAGCTGTTTTGATTTGGTTTGATTCAAACTTGAAAAAACACCATGGAACGACTCCAAAAAATGAAGCAAGTTTTGTTTCTGTCACCGTAATCTTATCCCCTATACTCTGGCTATACATGACGGCCGATGCCCATGGAAAATAAAAATTCCTTAGATACGTCGTGTACCGCCGGTGGCACATAAAAATCTACTTACAACGAAAAGAAAAAATAGGTACAGATAAAAAACATATAGGCGTTACTTTATTATTATAAATAGCTGTGATCGGTACATCAGTGTAGTGTAGTTTATACAGATAAGTAGGGATTGACCGATACCGATATAATAATAATAATAAATTTATTGATCACAGAAATCAATGGGATAAATGAGTTCAGCAACAAAACTGCTGTTTTTCAACTCTATCCCTTTCAAAAATACAAAAATTTGTGAATAAACATAAAATGAACATAATATAAAACGTTTACTAAAAATACATAATATTTAATAGTGGCATCTTTCCTTGTCCACATAATAATAATAAAACAATAAAGTGGACTATACAAAAAGCAATATCAATATCGGTTATCGGCCAATAATAATACAACTTCCTTAAAGCTTAGTGAAAGTAAGTAAACAAATCTTTGATTAACGTCTGATTAGAACTCTTCAATAAATAAAATTATCGACCAATTTTTCAGACAATATATTAACAAAAAAATATATAATTAATACATTAATCCGGATTGAAACGTTAATGTATTAATTATATATTTTTTTGTTAATATATTGTCTGAAAAATTGGTCGATAATTTTATTCATTGGAAAGTAAGTAAAACATGTTTTTTGATATTATCAAAAACAAATATCAATAATTTAATTACCAGTGTAGGTACTTATATTTTTTATTACATAATTATTGATATAAACTAATAATATATTATTGTCACGAAGTCTGTAACCAGGAGACCTAGCTTCCTATGCTTATCGTGTTTCGAGACGAACCGTTTTCTTTCCACCTGTTTTCGACAATAGTTACCGAAGTTGTCTAACTTCCCAGACACTACACACATGTAAGCCATGAACGTGTGTGCGTTACCCAGTAGCTGACGCCATATTGGTTCATGCGACAGATATCTGTCCAACGCTAAGCTGGAGCTGGGTCTCCTGGTTACAGATTTCGTGATTATTGCATGTAAAACATGAATGGTTCCGTGTCCAAAGTCATGGGGCTGAGTCCGTGACAAACCCCAATTAACAAAAATTTGTCTACCTTAATCATATTTCCTATCATTCCTCCACTCGCACATCGCTACTGAGTTAAAATTTCGAAATGTTTTGTGCATAAAGCTGTGTCCTGACTATGTCGATCGACAAAGCTGCACTAGTGTGACTGTCGGCTTCGTTATCAGGCAAATTCGTTGCCGATCGTAACAGCTTTCCCGATTGGTATGCCGATGGGCATAGTGAGGACACAGCTTTACATTATTTAAACGAAAACCACTCTTCTCCGTTTGAAACAGTCTTTTTTTTTTATATTTTGCTTTGATTTAATTTCTGGTGTTGATACAACAGTATAGTACGCGCCACGAATCTAAAAGGCTCGGAAGTTAGATGCGAATGCAGGCTTGCGCTTGTACAGTCTGTCGAAAAAACTACAAACTCGCAATTCAACAAAACTAACATAGCAATAACAACTTGACAATAGCGTACTCGACTGTACTTTAAAGCAGGAAAGCGACAAGTGAAAAAGGCAACGAGCGATCACGGCCAATCACCGACGAGCGCACGTTCCGTGCAGGTAGCTGGGAGGTGGTGGGAGTATCAACGGCTCTAAAATGTGCCTTGGCGACGCTGTTTGTGACTAACTTCCGAACTTTTTAGATCCGTGGCGCGTACTATACGGTTTTTAATTTTCATTTTTGTACCTACATCTTTACTAAATCTTTTTTCGTTTTATATTTCTTATTTCTATCGTGTCTAAACATTTTTAAAATGAATCACCCGATAATAATATGTTTGTTAGAATGAAACAAATCGAGAATTAATTATTCGTTTCATGTGTTTTTGAATTGTTTTCTTTTATATTAAATGTTTCTCTTAACACATATTGTGTCATGGAAGATCGTCCACTAAGTGACTCGTTTTCAAAACTAAACACAAAATTAAACAAGTGAAGAGTGTTTACGCTTGTGGCTGTTTAAATTGCCTGATTGAGTAAATTGCTTATTACAAACGTCACACTGGTAAAGGTTCTTCTCACCATAATGTCCACGCCGGTGTGTTATCAAATCAGATGATTCGCCGAAACACTTACTGCAAACGTCACACTGATATGGCTTCTCACTAGTATGTACACGCTGATGTGATCTCAAACCACCCGATTGAGTGAAACTTTTATTACAAACATCGCACCGATATGGCTTCTCACCAGTATGTACGCGTTGATGTGTTATCAAATCATGTGAAAAACCAAAACACTTGTTACAAACGTCACATTGATACGGTTTCTCACCAGTATGCACGCGCTGATGTTTTCTCAAAACACCCGATTCGCTGAAACACTTATTACAAACGTCACACTGATATGGTTTCTCACCAGTGTGCACACGCTGATGTGTCATCAAATTACACGATTCGCTGAAACTTTTGTTACAAACGTCACACTGATACGGTTTCTCACCAGTATGGACGCGCTGGTGTGTTCTCAAAGCACCAGATTGAGTGAAACCCTTATTGCAAACGTCGCACTTGAATGGTTTCTCACCGGTATGTACGCGTTGATGTGTTTTCAAAACACTCGACAGAGTGAAACCCTTATTGCAAATGTCACACTGATACGGCTTCTCACCAGTATGCCTACGTTTGTGAATATTCAATTGACTTAGAAAAGTAAACTGTTTATTACAAAGCTCACACTTATATTTTTTATTTGATTTTTTGTGCTTCGTGTGAATTCCCGAAGTATTTTTGTTTCCTTCTTCACAATTATCAGAATGTTCCGTTAAATCAGCATTAGGAAGATTCGATTGTTCTTCGACTTCTGAGTTTTTAAATTTGCTTTCGATACCGTCGTCAACCTCAGATAAAGCGTCTGCTAAGTTATCAGTACAGTCAGTTGAAATCGATGACTTATCATCTGTCGGTTCTTCTTTAATTTCAGATTTTAAAAATATTTCCTCGTGTAGTGCGTTTGCAGAACTATAATTTGTAGGCAGCTCTTCTTTCAAGTTGACTTTAATATCAGACATATCTTGAAATTTTGAATATTCACATTTCATCGTGATGGTTGTATCTTTGTTAGGAATTAAAGAATCCTCAGAAGGTCCCTGAATGGCACGTTCGGTCTTGATTTGTTTGTTAAAAGGTCGTAGTTGCTGTAGATAGAGTCGCAGTGTCTGGTCAGACTGCACTATTTGCTTCTGGAACTGATGACTTTTCTCCAGTTGAGCGCAACATGATTGGCAGATGAAATTCGGCATCTCATCGCACCGCGTTATCTGAGAATCGGAAATAGTTAATAACTTGCAATTTTGTGATACAAAAGCGTATCATTATGAGCACATATTATTTTTTAAAAGATTTATGCTAAGAACGCTTTTTTGTACATAGGATAGGTACAGTTATATTAATTATGATGTTGGAAATTTCTTTTGTCAAATGAATATCTGAATATACTGTAAATTTGGTCAGATTTATTGATTTCAATTAAGTATTTATTTTATTTGACAGACTGAAATATAATTTACTGTGTTATTAAACTAACTTACCTGAACCGGAGCACACTTCATAATTACATCGGCTACTGGATCCATTAATTCGATTGAACAATCAAATATATTAAACTCAGAAACGCCTTTTGTTAAGCACAATCGACACATCGTATTTAAATCGAAGCCATTTACCAATATCTCTTCCATTATACGAATTTTACACCTACACAATGTTTGCACTAAGTACTACTGACAAAAAAATCATATATTTCACACACAAACGCAGGATTCCATCCCCATCTATTGGTTAATATACTGATTTTCTTTCGGTGGTTTGTTCTTTAGAATAAATCAAGGCCAGAAATATTTTGGTGCTATTTCATTTGCGGCTCGAGAAGCCGAAAATAAATAAAAATGACAAATTTTACCATTTTTGAAAAAATCAAAACAATAACCAGTTTTTTTTAATCAGAAAGAAATTTAACCCTAATCGATGCACTTGCTTCTCAAACCGTACCTCTAAGCTGTTTAGATTTGATTCCAATTTGAAAAAAACACATTAAAAGACTCTAAATAATGTTTGCGCAAAAAAGGAACCGAGTTTTGTTTCTGTCACCGTAGTCTTATCCCCTATAGACAGCCGATGGCCATGGCAAATAAAAATTCCCTAAATACGTCGTGTACCACCAGTGGCACACAAAAATGGATTTACAACGAAATGAAAAATTACAGTTGAGAAACACAAAGATGTTACTTTGTTAGTATTAATGTTTATATTATAATAATAATTCAGTTTTATTATTGTTAAAATGATAGGAAATTGAGTTAAGTAAATATTTTATTATAAATATAATAATTACAATTTAATTTTTATATCGCACAACAATGTTTTCTATTTAAAACATTAGCACGATCAATAATTAACTTTTTTATTGTTATTAAATATTATTTCTAACAAGTACTATTATATGCAAGTTACAATTTTTCGACTGTTATAAACACGCCTCGTGATAATTTTAACTTTCGTTTAACTCATTTTGCTTATTACTTAGAGGGCTTATTTTGGTGATCACCGAGGTAATCGTTAGTTGAATGGGACTGATGATCTGATTTGCTGAAACACTTGTTACAAACGCCACGCTACTACGGCAACTCACCAGTATGTACGCGTTGGTGTTTTCTTAAATGAACAGATTGGCTGAAATTTTTATTACAAACGTCACACTGATATGGCTTTTCACCAGTATGTACCCGTTGATGTTTTTTCAAATTATCCAATTTGTTGAAACACTTATTGCAAACGTCACACTAATATGGCTTCTCACCAGTATGCACACGTTGATGACTTGTCAAATGACACGATATACTAAAACACTTATTGCAAACGTCACACTGATATGGTTTCTCACCAGTATGTCCACGCTTGTGTGTTCTCAAAGCACTCGATTGAGTGAAACTCTTATTGCAAACGTCACACTGATATGGTTTCTCACCAGTATGTCTACGCTTGTGTGTTCTCAAAGCACTCGATTGAGTGAAACTCTTATTGCAAACGTCGCACTTGAATGGCTTCTCACCAGAATGTACGCGTTGATGAATTTTCAAATTATTCGACATAGTGAAACTCTTATTACAAACGTCACATTGATACGGTTTCTCACCAGAATGTACGCGTTGATGTTTTTTCAAATTACTCGACAGAGTGAAACCCTTATTACAAACGTCACATTGATACGGTTTCTCACCAGTATGCACGCGCTGATGTTTTCTCAAAACACCCGATTCGCTGAAGCATTTATTACAAACGTCACACTGATATGGCTTCTCACCAGTATGTACGCGTTGGTGTGTTTTCAAAACACCCAATAGACTGAAACCCTTATTACAAATGTCACACTGATACGGCTTCTCACCAGTATGTACGCGCTGGTGAGTTCTCAAATGAAAAGATTGGCTGAAACTCTTCTTACAAACGTCACACTGATACGGCTTCTCACCAGTATGTCTACGTTTGTGAATATTCAATTGACTTAGAAAAGTAAACTGTTTATTACAAAGCTCACACTTATATTTTTTGTTTGATTTTTTGTGCTTCGTGTGAATTCCCGAAGTATTTTTGTTCTCTTCTTCACAATTATCAGAATGTTCGGTCAAATCAGCATTAGTAAGATTCGATTGTTCTTCGGTTTCTGAGTTTTGTAACTTGATTTCGACATCGTCATTAATCTCGGATAAAGTGTCTACTAAGTTATCAGTACAGTCAGTTGAAATCGATGATTTATCATCTGTCAGTTCTTCTTTAATTTCAGATTTTAAAAATATTTCCTCGTGTAGTGCGTTTGCAGAACTATAATTTGTAGGCAGCTCTTCTTTCAAGTTGACTTTAATATCAGACATATCTTGAAATTTTGAATATTCACATTTCATCGTGACAGTTGTATCTTTGTTAGGAATTAAAGAATCCTCAGACGGCTCCTGGTTGGAACATTCAACCTTGATTCGTTTGTTAGAAGTTCGTAGTTGCTGTAGATAGAGTCGCAGTGTCTGGTCAGACTGCACTATTTGCTTCTGGAACTGATGACTTTTTTCCAGTTGAGTGTTGCATGATTGGCAGATGAAATTCGGCATCTCGTCGCACCGCGTTATCTGAGAATCGGACATAGTTAATAACTTGCCATTTTGTAATGCAAAAGTGTATGATAATGAGCACATATTATTTTTTTAAAGGTTTTATGCTAAGAACGCTTTTTTGTACATAGAATAGTTCCAGTTATATTAATTATGTCGTTGGAAATTTCTTTTGTCAAATGAATATCTGAATATACTGTGTACTTAGTCAGATATATTGATTTCAATTAAGTATTTATTTTATTTGACAGACTGAAATATAATTGTTATTAAACGAACTTACCTGAACCGGAGCACACTTCATAATTACATCGGCTACTGGATCCATTAATTCGGTTGAACAATCAAATATATTAAACTCAGCAACGCCTTTTGTTAAGCACAATCGACAGATTGTACTTAAATCGAAGCCATTTACCAATATCTCTTCCATTATATTAATTTTACTCGTACACAATGTTTGCACTAAGTATTACTGACAAAAAAATCATATATTTCACACTTCACAGGCAAAAATGTGATTCCATCCCCATCTATTGGTTAGTATTTCTGTTTTTCTTTCGGTGGTTTATTCTTTAGAATAAATCAAGGCCAGAAATATTTTGGTGCTATTTCATTTGCGACTCGAGAAGCCGAAAATAATCCAAAAATGACAAATTTTACCATTTTTTTAAATCAAAACAATAATCAGTTTTTTTTAATCAGAAAGAAATTTAACCCTAATCGATGCACTTGTTTCTCAAACCGTAATTTTAAGCTGTTTTGATTTGGTTTGATTCAAACTTGAAAAAACACCATGGAACGACTCCAAAAAATGAAGCAAGTTTTGTTTCTGTCACCGTAATCTTATCCCCTATACTCTGGCTATACATGACGGCCGATGCCCATGGAAAATAAAAATTCCTTAGATACGTCGTGTACCACCGGTTGCACATAAAAATCTATTTACAACGAAAAGAAAAAATAGATACAGATAAAAAACATATAGGCGTTACTTTATTATTATAAATAGCTGTGGTCGGTACATCAGTTTAGTGTAGTTTATACAGAAAAATAGGGATCGACCGATACCGATATAATAATAATAATAAATTTATTGATCACAGAAATCAATGGGATAAATGAGTTCAGCAACAAAACTGCTGTTTTTCAACTCTATCCCTTTCAAAAATACAAAAATTTGTGAATAAACATAAAATGAACATAATATAAAACGTTTACTAAAAATACATAATATTTAATAGTGGCATCTTTCCTTGTCCACATAATAATATAACAATAAAGTGAACTATACAAAAAGCAATATCAATATCGGTTATCGGCCAATAATAATACAACTTCCTTAAAGCTTAGTGAAAGTAAGTAAACAAATCTTTGATTAACGTCTGATTAGAACTCTTCAATAAATAAAATTATCGACCAATTTTTCAGACAATATATTAACAAAAAAATATATAATTAATACATTAATCCGGATTGAAACGTTAATGTATTAATTATATATTTTTTTGTTAATATATTGTCTGTAAAATTGGTCGATAATTTTATTCATTGGAAAGTAAGTAAAACATGTTTTTTGATATTATCAAAAACAAATATCAATAATTTAATTACCAGTGTAGGTACTTACATTTTTGACGTGATAACGTCTTATAAATTGATGAATCACCAATCTTATAAATTGATAAAACACCGGCTGCATGTTCGAAAAGGTGTAACGTAACGTTCCTAACGCGTAACGTTCCGCCTGACCCTGTGCGTGCTTTTTGCTAATTTCTCGCTCAATTTAAATCAGATCGGTTTGAAACCAGTCTTAAACGAAAGAGGAGAACATTTTACATAGATTTCGTATAACAGAATTTGCCTAAACAGTTTTTTTATACAAATTTATATAGAAAAATATTTTATACAAATTTATATAGAAAAATAGCTGTATAAATGCAATGTTGTGTAATGCATGGCGCGACGCGGTCGGTTGTCTTTGTTTGCCGTACATGGAAATTAGAAGCAAACGTATGTCTTGTCTTAACATGAAGACAGCTGCATTTCTAATGTTTAATTCAATTTTTTGACATTAGTATATTGTGAAATGCAAAGCCTTCTAAGTTAAGTATTGGAATAACTAATTATTATTAGAACATAATACTTTGTAAGTTGCAAACGTCACTTTTGACATTTCTTATCATTCCGACACCAAGGATAAGCGGATTGAAACCAAATTTTGGGAGGTTTAGGTTATGTATTACGGAATACGTTATCACGTAAAACTATCGTCCGTAAACCGACTTTACAGACAACCAATTTTTATTACATAATTATTGATATAAACTAATAATATATTATTGTCACGAAGTCTGTAACCAGGAGACCTAGCTTCCTATGCTTGTCTGTGTTTCGAGACGAACTGTTTTCTTTCCACCTGTTTTCGCCAATAGTTACCGAAGTTGTCTAACTTCCCAGACACTACACACATGTAAGCCATGAACGTGTGTGCGTTACCCAGTAGCTGACGCCATATTGGTTCATGCGACAGATATCTGTCCAACGCTAAGCTGGAGCTGGGTCTCCTGGTTACAGATTTCGTGATTATTGCATGTAAAACATGGATGGTTCCGTGTTCAAAGTCATGGGGCTGAGTCCGTGACAAACCCCAATCAACAAAAATTTGTCTACCTTAATCATATTTCCTATCATTCCTCCACTCGCACATCACTACTGAGTTAAAATGTCGAAATGTTTTGTGCATAAAGCTGTGTCCTGACTATGTCGATCGACAAAGCTGCACTAGTGTGACTGTCGGCTTCGTTATCAGGCAAATTCGTTGCCGATCGTAACAGCTTTCCCGATTGGTATGCCGATGGGCATAGTGGGGACACAGCTTTACATTATTTGAACGAAAACAACTCTTCTCCGTTTGAAACAGTTTTTTTTTTTTAATTTTTGCTTCGATTTAATTTCTGGTGTTGATACAATATAGTACGCGCCACGAATCTAAAAGGCTCGGAAGTTAGATGCGAATGCAGGCTTGCGCTTGTACAGTCTGTCGAAAAAACTACAAACTCGCAATTCAACAAAACTAACATAGCAATAACAACTTGACAATAGCGTACTCGACTGTACTTTAAAGCAGGAAAGCGACAAGTGACAAAGGCAACGAACGATCACGGCCAATCACCGACGAGCGCACGTTCCGTGCAGGTAGCTGGGAGGTGGTGGGAGTATCAACGGCTCTAAAATGTGCCTTGGCGACGCTGGTTGTGATTAACTTCCGAACATTTTAGATCCGTGGCGCGTACTATACGGTTTTTAATTTTCATTTTTGTACGTCTTTACTAAATCTTTTTTCGTTTTATATTTCTTCTTTCTATCGTGTCTAAACATTTTTAAAATGAATCACCCGATAATAACATCTTTGTTAGAACGAAACAAGTCGAGAATTAATTATTCGTTTCATGTGTTTTTGAATTGGTTTCTTTTATATTAAATGTTTCTCTTAACACATATTGCGTCATGAAAGATCGTCCGCTAAGTGACTCGTTTTCAAAACTAAACACAAAATTAAACAAGTGAAGAGTGTTTACGCTTGTGGCTGTTTAAATTGCCTGATTGAGTAAATTGCTTATTACAAACGTCACACTGGTAAAGGTTCTTCTCACCATAATGTCCACGCCGGTGTGTTATCAAATCAGATGATTCGCCGAAACACTTACTACAAACGTCACACTGATATGGCTTCTCACTAGTATGTACACGCTGATGTCTTCTCAAACCACCCGATTGAGTGAAACTTTTATTACAAACATCGCACCGATATGGCTTCTCACCAGTATGTACGCGTTGATGTGTTATCAAATCATGTGAAAAACCAAAACACTTGTTACAAACGTCACATTGATACGGTTTCTCACCAGTATGCACGCGCTGATGTTTTCTCAAAACACCCGATTCGCTGAAACACTTATTACAAACGTCACACAGATATGGTTTCTCGCCAGTATGCACACGCTGATGTGTCATCAAATTACACGATTCGCTGAAACTTTTGTTACAAACGTCACACTGATACGGTTTCTCACCAGTATGTACGCGCTGGTGTGTTCTCAAAGCACCCGATTGAGTGAAACCCTTATTGCAAACGTCGCACTTGAATGGTTTCTCACCGGTATGTACGCGTTGATGTGTTTTCAAAACACTCGACAGAGTGAAACCCTTATTACAAATGTCACACTGATACGGCTTCTCACCAGTATGTACGCGCTGGTGAGTTTTCAAATGAATAGATTGGCTGAAACTCTTATTACAAACGTCACACTGATATGGCTTCTCACCAGTATGTCTACGTTTGTGAATATTCAATTGACTTAGAAAAGTAAACTGTTTATTACAAAGCTCACACTTATATTTTTTGTTTGATTTTTTATGCTTCGTGTGAATTCCCGAAGTATTTTTGTTCTCTTCTTCACAATTATCAGAATGTTCGGTCAAATCAGCATTAGTAAGATTCGATTGTTCTTCGGTTTCTGAGTTTTGTAACTTGATTTCGACATCGTCATTAATCTCTGATAAAGTGTCTACTAAGTTATCAGTACAGTCAGTTGAAATCGATGATTTATCATCTGTCGGTTCTTCTTTAATTTCAGATTTCAAACAGACTTCCTCGTTTAATTTGTATACTGAAGTATAATTTGAAGGCACCTCTTCTTTCAAGTTGACATTAAAATCAGACACGTCTTGAAATTCTAAAGACTCACATTTTATCTTGATATCTGTACTAGTATTATGAATTAAAGAATCCTCGGACGGCCCCTGGTTGGAACATTCAACCTTGATTTGTTTGTTAGAACTTCGTAGTTGCTGTAGATAGAGTCGCAGTGTCTGGTCAGACTGCACTATTTGCTTTTGGAACTGATGACTTTTTTCCAGTTGAGTGTTGCATGATTGGCAGATGAAATTCGGCATCTCGTCGCACCGCGTTATCTGAGAATCGGACATAGTTAATAACTTGCCATTTTGTAATGCAAAAGTGTATGATAATGAGCACATATTATTTTTTAAAGGTTTTATGCTAAAAACGCTTTTTTGTAAATAGGATAGTTACAGTTATATTATTTTGTTGGAAATTTCTTTTGTCAAATGAATATCTGAATATACTGTCTACTTGGTCAGATTTATTGATTTCAATTAAGTATTTATTTTAATTGACAGACTGAAATATAATCGAACTTACCTGAACCGGAGCACACTTCATAATTACATCCGCTACTGGATCCATTAATTCGGTTGTACAATCAAATATATTAAACTCAGCAATGCCTTTTGTTAAGCACAATCGACACATCGTACTTAAATCGAAACCATTTACCAATAACTCTTCCATTATATTAATTTTATATCTACACAATGTTCGCACTAAGTATTACTGACAAAAAAATATATTTCACACACAAACGCAAGATTCCATCCCCATCTATTGGTTAGTATTTCTGACTTTCTTTCGGTGGTTTATTCTTTAGAATAAATCAAGGCCAGAAATATTTTGGTGGCTGGTGCTATTTCATTTGCGACTCGAGAAGCCGAAAATAATCTAATAATGACTACCATTTAAAAAAAAATCAAAACAATAATCAGTTTTTTTTTAATCACAAAGAAATTTAACCCTAATCGATGCACTTGTTTCTCAAACCATACTTCTAAGCTGTTTTGATTTGGTTTGATTCAAACTTGAAAAAACACCATGGAACGACTCCAAAAAATGAAGCAAGTTTTGTTTCTGTCACCGTAATCTTATCCCCTATACTCTGGCTATAGGTACATGACGACCGATGGCCATGGAAAATAAAAATTCCTTAGATACGTCGTGTACAGCCGGTGGCACATAAAAATCTACTTACAACGAAAAGAAAAAATAGGTACAGATAAAAAACCTATAGGCGTTACTTTATTATTATAAATAGCTGTGGTCGGTACATCAGTTTAGTGTAGTTTATACAGAAAAATAGGGATCGACCGATACCGATATAATAATAATAATAAATTTATTGATCACAGAAATCAATGGGATAAATGAGTTCAGCAACAAAACTGCTGTTTTTCAATTCTATCCCTTTCAAAAATACAAAAATTTGTGAATAAACATAAAATGAACATAATATAAAACGTTTACTAAAAATACATAATATTTAATAGTGGCATCTTTCCTTGTCCACATAATAATAATAAAACAATAAAGTGGACTATACAAAAAGCAATATCAATATCGGTTATCGGCCAATAATAATACAACTTCCTTAAAGCTTAGTGAAAGTAAGTAAACAAATCTTTGATTAACGTCTGATTAGAACTCTTCAATAAATAAAATTATCGACCAATTTTTCAGACAATATATTAACAAAAAAATATATAATTAATACATTAATCCGGATTGAAACGTTAATGTATTAATTATATATTTTTTTGTTAATATATTGTCTGAAAAATTGGTCGATAATTTTATTTATTGGAAAGTAAGTAAAACATGTTTTTTGATATTATCAAAAACAAATATCAATAATTTAATTACCAGTGTAGGTACTTATATTTTTTAATACATAATTATTGATATAAACTAATAATATATTATTGTCACGAAGTCTGTAACCAGGAGACCTAGCTTCCTATGCCTTTCGTGTTTCGAGACGAACCGTTTTCTTTCCACCTGTTTTCGACAATAGTTACCGAAGTTGTCTAACTTCCCAGACACTACACACATGTAAGCCATGAACGTGTGTGCGTTACCCAGTAGCTGACGCCATATTGGTTCATGCGACAGATATCTGTCCAACGCTAAGCTGGAGCTGGGTCTCCTGGTTACAGATTTCGTGATTATTGCATGTAAAACATGGATGGTTCCGTGTTCAAAGTTATGGGGCTGAGTCCGTGACAAACCACCAATCAACAAAAATTTGTCTACCTTAATCATATTTCCAATCATTCCTTCACTCGCACATCGCTACTAAGTTAAAATTTCGAAATGTTTTGTGCATAAAGCTGTGTCCTGACTATGTCGATCGACAAAGCTGCACTAGTGTGACTGTCGGCTTCGTTATCAGGCAAATTCGTTGCCGATCGTAACAGCTTTCCCGATTGGTATGCCGATGGGCATAGTGAGGACACAGCTTTACATTATTTGAACGAAAACCACTCTTCTCCGTTTGAAACAGATACAATATAGTACGCGCCACGAATCTAAAAGGCTCGGAAGTTAGATGCGAATGCAGGCTTGCGCTTGTACAGTATGTCGAAAAAACTAAAAACTCGCAATTCAACAAAACTAACATAGCAATAACAACTTGACAATAGCGTACTCGACTGTACTTTAAAGCAGGAAAGCGACAAGTGACAAAGGCAACGAGCGATCACGGCCAATCACCGACGAGCGCACGTTCCGTGCAGGTAGCTGGGAGGTGGTGGGCGTATCAACGGCTCTAAAATGTGCCTTGGCGACGCTGTTTGTGACTAACTTCCGAACTTTTTAGATCCGTGGCGCGTACTATACCTACAGTTTTTAATTTTCATTTTTGTACGTCTTTACTTAATCTTTTTTCGTTTTATATTTCTTATTTCTATCGTGTCTAAACATTTTTAAAATGAATCACCCGATAATAATATCTTTGTTAGAACGAAACAAGTCGAGAATTAAATAGAAGATCGTCCACTAGGTGACTCGTTTTCAAAACTAAACACAAAATAATTTAAACAAGTGACGAGTGTTTACGCTTGTGGCTGTTTAAATTGCCTGATTGAGTAAATTGCTTATTACAAACGTCACACTGGTAAAGGTTCTTCTCACCATAATGTCCACGCCGGTGTGTTATCAAATCAGATGATTCGCCGAAACACTTACTACAAACGTCACACTGATATGGCTTCTCACTAGTATGTACGCGCTGATGTGATCTCAAACCACCCGATTGAGTGAAACTTTTATTACAAACATCGCACCGATATGGCTTCTCACCAGTATGTACCCGTTGATGTGTTATCAAATCATGTGAAAAACCAAAACACTTATGACAGACGTCACATTGATACGGTTTCTCACCAGTATGCACGCGCTGATGTTTTCTCAAAACACCCGATTCGCTGAAACACTTATTACAAACGTCACACTGATATGGTTTCTCACCAGTATGTACACGCTGATGTGTCATCAAATTACACGATTCGCTGAAACTTTTGTTACAAACGTCACACTGATACGGTTTCTCACCAGTATGTACGCGCTGGTGTGTTCTCAAAGCACCCGATTGAGTGAATCCCTTATTGCAAACGTCGCACTTGAATGGTTTCTCACCGGTATGTACGCGTTGATGTGTTTTCAAAACACTCGACAGAGTGAAACCCTTATTACAAATGTCACACTGATACGGCTTCTCACCAGTATGTCTACGTTTGTGAATATTCAATTGACTTAGAAAAGTAAACTGTTTATTACAAAGCTCACACTTATATTTTTTATTTGATTGTTTGTGCTTCTTGTGAATTCCCGAAGTATTTTTGTTTCCTTCTTCACAATTATCAGAATGTTCCGTTAAATCAGCATTAGGAAGATTCGATTGTTCTTCGGTGTCTGAGTTTTTAAATTTGCTTTCGATACCGTCGTCAACCTCAGATAAAGCGTCTACTAAGTTATCAGTACAGTCAGTTGAAATCGATGACTTATCATCTGTCGGTTCTTCTTTAATTTCAGATTTTAAAAATATTTCCTCGTGTAGTGCGTTTGCAGAACTATAATTTGTAGGCAGCTCTTCTTTCAAGTTGACTTTAATATCAGACATATCTTGAAATTTTGAATATTCACATTTCATCGTGACGTTTGTATCATTGTTAGGAATTAAAGAATCCTCAGAAGGTCCCTGAATGGCACGTTCGGTCTTGATTTGTTTGTTAGAAGGTCGTAGTTGCTGTAGATAGAGTCGCAGTGTCTGGTCAGACTGCACTATTTGCTTCTGGAACTGATGATTTTTTTCCAGTTGAGTGTTGCATGATTGGCAGATAAATTTCGGCATCTCGTCGCATGTCGTTATCTGAGAATCGGGAATATAAGTAGTTATAAAATAATTTGTATTGAAGATTTATTTGGTTGAGAAACAGTTGAAAAATAAGCTTTACCAGTGTATCGCTTGTGGCCAATGTTTCGAAAAATATATTTTCTTCTTCAGGGTCTTCTACTAACAAAATTATTTATGCTATTTTGTATTGCAAAAGTGTGTGATAATGAACAAATATTTATGGTTTAGTTCTTATAATGTTCTTTTGCAGGCAGAAAAAAATTAAATTATTTTGTTTTCAATATTTGTTACCAAATGAACACTAAGGTGTATGTGTCTATATATAATGTACACAGAATGAATTGTACATTATAAAACTGTAATGATTCTCGTAATATATGAACATTGTAAATCACAAAAGTATTTTAAAGCGACTTACCTGAACCGGAGCACACTTCATAATTACATCGGCCACTTGGCCCATATAACTGGTTGAAAAGGCGAATATATTTACCGCTTGAACGCCTTTTGATAAGCACAATCGACATATTGTACTTAAATCGAGCCCATTTATCAATTTTTCATCCATCATGTGAATTTTACTCAACAATTATAAACAAACGAAATATTCATATTAAAACATAACTCGCAAATGCAAGATTGCCCCCTGACCCACGTAACATATTTAATATACTGATTTTCATTCAGCGGGTTATTCTTTAAATTAATAAAGGACAGAAATACTTCAGTGCTGTTATGTTTAGAAAAAAATACAGACGAAAAACGCATACATGTTACTTTATTACTATAAATTTTTAAACAAATAAGAATTCAGTTTTATTATAATCCTACTATTGCTTGTAGCAATGCAAATGTGGTTTCTCAAAATAATTCCAGTTAAATATCGAGGTGTTTACTTATTCAAGGCCATGGACGTGTCGAACATTTTGAAGATGAAATGCAACAATTTTATGGGAGGTGCGTGTGAAAATTAAACACATGTAACTACATTACGTCTCGTCTAACTGTTAAAACTCGCTAGCACTCGTATTAAACACAATGTCACAGCTCATTACAATAGTAGATATACAATCTACTATTTTTTACGCATTTTTTTACATTCAATTTATATTATATTAGGGATCCGGTCCGGCTTTGCACGAATTTGTAGATAGGACACCGTTTTTCATTGACTTAGGTTGCGAAATTGGTCTCCACGAAAAGCGATTTTATTTTTACGCGATAATATATAGCCTATGTCCATCCTGAACGTTCATTAGAAATATTGTTGAAAACATTTTGAAATCGGATAAGTGGCTTCGGAGATTACCCTCCACATTATACACAAACAAACTCACAAAATTCGCACTCTTTATAATATTAGTGTAGATTGTTAATGTTTTTTCTCTAAATATTTTCAGATTAAATCACTTGAAAATAATATCATTGTTAGATAGTTATCGAGACTTAACAATTAAGTTGACGTATTTTTAAAATTCTTATTTTTAATCTATATTTCTGTTACACATATTCTGTCGTTAAAGATCTCTAACTTACAAATAAAAACTTGCATGATAAGACCAAATATATAAAAATATACGAATGACGAACTGTTTACGCTTTAAATACAAACGTCACTCTGATATTGCTTCTCACCAGTATGTACGCGTTGGTGTTTTCTTAAATGAACAGATTGGCTGAAATTTTTATTACAAACGTCACACTGATATGGCTTTTCACCAGTATGTACGCGTTGATGTTTTTTCAAATTATCCAATTTGTTGAAACACTTATTGCAAACGTCACACTGGTATGGCTTCTCACCAGTATGTACACGTTGATGACTTGTCAAATGACACGATATACTAAAACACTTATTGCAAACGTCACACTGATATGGTTTCTCACCAGTATGTCCACGCTTGTGTGTTCTCAAAGCACTCGATTGAGTGAAACTCTTATTGCAAACGTCACACTGATATGGTTTCTCACCAGTATGCAAACGCTGATGTGTTCTCAAAGCACTCGATTGAGTGAAACTCTTATTGCAAACGTCGCACTTGAATGGCTTCTCACCAGAATGTACGCGTTGATGAATTTTCAAATTATTCGACATAGTGAAACTCTTATTGCAAACGTCGCACTTGAATGGCTTCTCACCAGAATGTACGCGTTGATGTTTTTTCAAATTACTCGACAGAGTGAAACCCTTATTACAAACGTCACATTGAAACGGTTTCTCACCAGTATGTACGCGCTGATGTTTTCTCAAAACACCCGATTCGCTGAAACATTTATTACAAACGTCACACTGATATGGCTTCTCACCAGTATGTACGCGTTGGTGTGTTTTCAAAACACCCAATAGACTGAAACCCTTATTACAAATGTCACACTGATACGGCTTCTCTCCAGTATGTGTACGTTTGTGAATATTTAATTTACTTAAAAAAGTAAATTGTTTATTACAGAGATCACAATTATGTTTTTTATTTGATTTTTTCTGCTTCTTGTGAATTCCAGAAGTACTTTTGTTTCTAACTTCACAATTATCAGAATCTTCTGTTAAATCAGCATTAGGAAGATTCGATTGTTCTCCGATTTCTGAGTTTTGTGACTTGATTTCGACATCGTCATTAACCTCGGATAAAGCGACTACTAAGTTATCAGTACAGTCAGTTGAAATCGATGATTTATCATCTGTTGGTTCTTCTGTAATTTCAGATTTTAAAATTATTTCCTCGTGTAGTGTGTTTGTAGAACAATAATTTGAAGGCACTTTTTCTTTCAAGTTGACTTTAATATCAGACAATTCTTGAAATTCTGAATATTCACTCTTCACCATGATGTCTTTACTAGCGCTAAGTATTAAAGAATCCTCAGACGGCCCCTGGTTGGAACATTCAACCTTGATTTGTTTAGTTCGTATTTTCTGTAGATAGAGTCGCAGTGTCTGGTCAGACTGCACTATTTGCTTCTGGAACTGATGAATTTTCTCCAGTTGAGTGTTGCATGATTGGCAGATGAAATTCGGCATCTCATCGCATGTCGTTATCTGAGAATTGGGAAAATGATTATAAAATAATTTATGCTATTTTGTTTTACAAAAGTGTATGATAATGAACACATATATTACGTAATCCCAACAATCTCTTTTATTCACCCACGAAAAAAGTACATTTTATTATCTGAATTTGGAAAACCTTGACAAATATTTCAATATTAGATAGACTTTTTTATGTTGGGTTAGTAATTGTTTCTTGCCAAATGAACACTCGCAGTATCTCTATAGAATGTATAGATACACTGGTAAACGCAGAATAAAAATGAAATTACTGTATATGTAATATAATATAAACATTATAAATCGCAAAAGTATTTTAAAGCGACTTACCTGAACCGGAGCACACTTCATTATTACATCGGCCACTTGGCCTATATAACTGGTTGAAAAGGCGAATATATTTACCGCTTGAACGCCCTTTGATAAGCACAATCGACATATTGTACTTAAGTCCAGCCCATTTATTAATATTTCTTCCATCATACAAATTTTACTCCACAATCTTTAATAACGCACTAACAAAAAAAAAAAAAAAACATTAACATCAACGTAAAATATTTTGATATACCGATTTTCATTCAGTGATTTACTCTTTAAATTAATAGAGGACAGAGATACTTTGATGCTATTATGTTTAGAAAAAAATACAACGAAAACACGTAAATGTTATTTTGTTATTATAATTGTTTAAACAAAACCCGGTATTCACAACAAGAATATACTTTTGCTTGTAGCACTACAAATGCCGTTGTTTCACTCAATAATTCCCGTTAAATTCCGAGGTAGTTCCTTAATCAAGGCCATGGACGTATGTATATGTTACGGTTAATACAAGAAAGTAGCTAATTCGCGAATTAACCGGCTAATACCCGAATTATCAAACGTCAAGGATTGGTTAATTCGGGTATTAGCCGGTTAATTCGCGAATAAACTACTTTCTTGTATTAACCGTAACATATACATGCCAAAAACCTTTGCCCAAACGACAGTAGATATAAATACAACCTATTGCATTTTTTACGTTCAGTTTATATTAATTATATTATTAATATTTTCCACTCTAATATTTTTAGATTAAATTACCTGTAAATAATATTCTTGCTAGAATATTCGAAATTTAATAATTCGTTATTTTTTTCCATATATAACACATATTCTGCCATGAGAGGTTTTTAACTTACAAATAAAACTAACATTAGAAGACCAAACATATAAAAATATAACAATAACGAGTTGTTTACGTTTGTGAAAATTTTAATCGCCATATTTTGCAAATTGCTTAATACAAACGTCACTCTGATATGGCTTCTCACCAGTATGTACTTGTTGATGACTTTTCAAAGTGCCTAATTTACTGAAACAACTATTACAAACGTCACACTGATACGGCTTCTCGCCAGTATGTACGCGCTGGTGAGTTCTCAAATGAATAGATTGGCTGAAACTCTTATTACAAACGTCACACTGATATGGCTTCTCACCAGTATGCACGCGTTGGTGTTTTTTCAAAGTACTTAATTCTTTGAAACTCTTATTACAAACGTCACACTGATATGGCTTCTCACCAGTATGTACGCGCTGGTGCGTTATCAAGTCACAAGATTTGCTGAAACACTTACTACAAACGCCACACTGATACGGCTTCTCACCAGTATGTACGCGTTGGTGCGATCTCAAACTACCCGATTGAGTGAAACTCTTATTACAAACGTCACACTGGTATGGCCTCTCACCAGTATGTACGCGTTGGTGTGTTATCAAAGCATGTGAAAAGCCGAAACACTTATTACAAACGTCACACTGATAAGGTTTCTCACCAGTATGCACGCGCTGATGTTTTCTTAAAACACCCGATTCGCTGAAACACTTATTACAAACGTCACACCGATATGGCTTCTCACCGGTATGTATGCGTTGATGATTTATAAAATTAGATGACTCGCTGAAACTTTTTTTACAAACGTCACACTGAAATGGCTTCTCACCAGTATGTACGCGCTGATGTATTTTCAAAACACCTGGTAGAGTGAAACCATTATTACAAATGTCACACCGATACGGCTTCTCTCCGGTATGTCTACGTTTGTGAATATTCAATTTACTTAAAAAAGTAAATTGTTTATTACAGAGATCACAATTATATTTTTTATTTGATTTTTTCTGCTTTTTGTGAATCCCTGAAGTATTTTTGTTCCCTTCTTCACAATTATCTGAATATTCTGTTAAATCAGCATTAGGAAGATTCGATTGTTCTCCGATTTCTGAGTTTTGTGACTTGATTTCGACATCGTCATTAACCTCGGATAAAGCGACTACTAAATTATCAGTACAGTCAGTTGAAATCATTGACTTATCATCTGTCGGTTCTTCTTTAATTTCAGATTTTAAAATTATTTCCTCGTGTAGTGCGTTTGTAGAACAATAATTTGAAGGCACTTTTTCTTTCAAGTTGACTTTAATATCAGAAAATTCTTGAAATTCTGAATATTCACACTTCACCATGATGTCTTTACTAGCGTTATGTATTAAAGAATCCTCAGACGGCCCCTGGTTGGAACATTCAACCTTGATTTGCTTAGTTCGTATTTTCTGTAGATAGAGTCGCAGTGTTTGGTCCGACTGCACTATTTGCTTCTGGAACTGATGACTTTTCTCCAGTTGAGTGTTGCATGATTGGCAGATGAAATTCGGCATCTCATCGCTTGTCGTTATCTGAGAATCGGGAATATACTAATAAATTAATTTATGCCATTTTATATTACAAAGATGTATGTTAATGAACTCATATTTCAAGTGATCCTCACAATCTGTTTAGCTCAACCACGAAACAAATCATAATTTATTTTCTACAGTTGTAAAACCTTGACTAAAATAAACAATATTAGAGAGGACTTTTATTGGTTTGTTCTTATAACGATCTTTTGCAGACAGAAAAATTTTAGAAATTATTTTGTTTGTAGCGTGCCTTGCCAATTTTTATATATTATTATATGTAATGCATAGATATACTGGAAAATGAAATAACTGAACAAAATTAAACTATAAAAATATTGTATTATTTAAACATTGTAAATCGCGACTTACCCGAACCGGAGCACACTTCATAATTACATCGGCCACTTGTCCCATAAATTTTGTTGAATAGGTAAATATATTCACCGCCTGAACGCCCTTTGATAAGCATAATCGACATATTGCACTTAAGTCGAGGCCATTTAACAATTTTTCTTCCATCATGCAAATTTTACTCCACAATTATACTAAACAAACGAAAAATTCAAATACGTCACACAAAAATGCACGATTGCCATCGCAATCCCGGAACATAGTTAAATATTATACTGATTTTAATTCAGTGATTTGTTATAATAATATTAGAATAATTAGTAATATATTAATAATAATATTTTTTGATTAAATCACAAGTAAAGAATATCCTAGTCATAATGTAGTTCACACTTAAAATTCGTTTTACGTAATTTGATTATTTTTTTTAATCCATTATTTTTTTAATACATGTCATTAAAGATATCTAACTTAAAGATAAAAACTTGAATTACACGACTAAAAATATAAAAATATACCAAATGACAAGTCACTCTAATATGGTTTCTCACTAGTATGTACAAGTTGATGTCCTTTCAAAGTCCCTGATTCGCTGAAACACTTATTACAAACGATGTAGTTTCTCACAAGTTATGCGTGCGTTTGTGACTGTACATATTGCTTAAAGAGCTAAAACACATATTACAAACGTCACACTGATATGGCTTCTCACCAGTATGCACGCGTTGATGTCTTGTCAAAGTCGCTGATTGGCTGAAACACTTATTACAAACGTCACACCGATACGGCTTCTCACCAGTATGTACGCGTTGATGACTCTTCAAATGATTTGATTCTCTAAAACACGTCTTACAAACGTTACATTGATACGGCTTCTCTCCAGTATGTACACGTCGATGATTTTTCAAAATACGTGATTCGCTGAAACACTTATTACAAACGTCACACCGATACGGCTTCTCACCGGTATGTACACGTTGGTGGTATTTGACATTACTTGGACTGCTGAAACTCTTATTACAAACGTCACATTGATAAGGTTTCTCACCAGTATGCACGCGCTGATGCTTTCTTAAAACACCCGATTCGCTGAAACACTTATTACAAACGCTACACTGATATGGCTTCTCACCGGTATGTACGCGTTGATGATTTATAAAATTAGATGATTCGCTGAATTTTTTATTACAAACGTCACACTGATATGGCTTCTCACCAGTATGTACGCGTTGGTGTGTTTTCAAAACACCCAATAGACTGAAACCCTTATTACAAATGTCACACTGATACGGCTTCTCTCCAGTATGTGTACGTTTGTGAATATTTAATTTACTTAAAAAAGTAAATTGTTTATTACAGAGATCACAATTATGTTTTTTATTTGATTTTTTCTGCTTCTTGTGAATTCCCGAAGTACTTTTGTTTCTAACTTCACAATTATCAGAATCTTCTGTTAAATCAGCATTAGGAAGATTCGATTGTTCTCCAGTGTCTGAGTTTTTAAATTTGCTTTCGATATCGTCGTCAACCTCAGATAAAGTGTCTACTAAGTTATCAGTACAGTCAGTTGAAATCGGTGATTTATCATCTGTCGGTTCTTCTTTAATTTCAGATTTTAAAAATATTTCCTCGTGTAGTGCGTTTGCAGAACTATAATTTGAAGGCACTTTTTCATTCAAGTTGACTTTAATATCAGAAAATTCTTGAAATTCTGAATATTCACACTTCACCATGATGTCTTTACTAGCGTTATGTATTAAAGAATCCTCAGACGGCCCCTGGTTGGAACATTCAACCTTGATTTGTTTAGTTCGTATTTTCTGTAGATAGAGTCGCAGTGTCTGGTCAGACTGCATTACTTGCTTCTGGAACTGATGACTTTTCTCCAGTTGAGTGTTGCACGATTGGCAGATGAAATTAGGCATCTCATCGCTTGTCGCTATCTAAGAATCGAGAATATACTAATAAATTAATTTATGCCATTTTAAAATACAAAAATGTATGTTAATGAACTCATATTTCAAGTGATCCTCACAATCTGTTTAGCTCAACCGCGAAACAAATCATATTTTATTTTCTACAATTGTAAAATATAACTATAATAAACAATATTTGAGAATACTTTTTATTGGTTTGTTCTTATAACGCTCTTTTGCAGACAGACAAATTTTAGAATTTATTTTTTTTGTAATCTTTCTTGCCAATATTTATATATTGTTCTATATATAATGTATAGATACACTGGCAAATTAAATAACTGAACAATATTAAACTATAAAGATATTGTATTATATAAACATTGTAAATCGCGACTTACCTGAACCGGAGCACACTTCATAATTACATCGGCCACTTGGCCCATAAATTTGGTTGAATAGGTAAATATATTTACCGCCTGAACGCTCTTTGATAAGCACAATCGACATATTGCACTTAAGTCGAGGCCATTTATCAACATTTCTTCCATCATTTTACTCCTCAATTATACTGCACTAACGAAAAATTCATATATGTCACACAAAAATGCAAGATTGCCACCGCAATCCCGGAAAATAATTAAATATACCTACTGATTTTCATTCAGTGATTTGTTATATTTGAATAATAATTATAAATAATATTTTTAGATTAAATCACAAGTAAAGAATATCCTTGTCAGAACGTAGTCAACACTTAAAGTTCGTTTTACATAATTTAATTATTATTTTTTTTTATCCATTATTTTTGTAATACATGTCATTAAAGATCTATAACTTATAGATAAAAACTTGCATATACAAATAATCTAATATAGTTTCTCACCAATATGTAACGTTAATGTCTTTTCAAATTCTGTAAATGGCTGAAACACTTATTACAAACGTCACTCCGATACGGCTTCTCACCAGTATGTACGCGTTGATGAGTTTTCATATTATGTGTTGATTCCCATAGAACACGTTACATTGATACCGCTTCTCTCCAGTATGTACGCGTTGATGTATTCTCAAAATGTCTGATTTACTGAAACATTTATCACAAACGTCACACCTATATGGTTTCTCACCGGTATGTACGCGCTGGTGAGTTCTCAAACTGCACGATTCGCTGAAACACTTATTACGAACGTTACACCGATGTAGTTTCTCACCAATTATGCGTGCGTTTGTGACTGTTCATATTGCCTGAAGAGCTGAAACACGTATTACAAACGTCACACTGATATGGCTTCTCGCCAGTATGCACGCGTTGATGTTTTTTCAAAGCACTTGAGTCTTTAAAACCCTTATTACAAACGTCACACTGATATGGCCTCTCACCAGTATGTACACGTTGGTGATTTTTGACAGTACTTGAACTGCTGAAACTCTTATTACAAACGTCACAGTGATACAGCTTCTTCTCTCCAGTATGTACACGCCGATGATTTTTCAAAATAAGTGATTGGCTGAAACACTTATTACAAACGTCACACCGATACGGCTTCTCACCGGTATGTACACGTTGGTGATTTTTGACAGTACTTGAACTGCTGAAACTCTTGTTACAAACGTCACACTGATATGGTTTCTCACTAGTATGTACTCGCTGGTGCGTTTTCATTTCACTTGAAGTGCTGAAACATTTACTACAAACGCCACACGGATACGGCTTCTCACCAGTATGTGTACGCTGGTGCACTCTCAAACTATATGTTTGACTGAAACTCTTATGACAAACGTCACACTGATGTGGCTTCTCACCAGTATGCACGCGTTGATGTCTTTTCAAATGACCTTTATCTCCAAAACACATATTACAAACGTCGCACTGAAATAGCTTCTCACCTGTATGTACGCTATGATGTCTTTTCAAAACACTCAACACATTGAAACCCTTAGCACAAAATTCACACTGATACCGCTTCTCTCCAGTATGTGTACGTTTGTGATTATTAAATTTACTTAAAATAGTAAATTGTTTATTACAGATATCACAATTATATTTTTCATTTGATTTTTTCTGCTTCTTGTGACTTCCCGAAGTACTTTTGTTTCTAACTTCACAATTATCAGTATCTTCTTTTAAATCAGCATTAGGAAGATTCGATTGTTCTCCGGTGTCTGAGCTTTTAAATTTGCTTTCGATACCGTCGTCAACCTCAGATAAAGCGTCTACTAAGTTATCAGTACAGTCAGTTGAAATCGATGACTTATCATCTGTCGGTTCTTCTTTAATTTCAGATTTTAAAATTATTTCCTCGTGCAGTGCGTTTGCAGAACTATAATTTGTAGGCAGCTCTTCTTTCAAGTTGACTTTAATATCAGACATATCTTGAAATTTTGAATATTCACATTTCATCGTGATGTCTTTACAAGCGTTATGTATTAAAGAATCCTCAGACGGCCCCTGGTTGGAACATTCAACCTTGATTTGTTTGTTAGAAGTTCGTAGTTGCTGTAGATAGAATCGCAGTGTTTGATCAGACTGCACTACTTGCTTCTGGAACTGGTGGCTTTTCTCCAGTTGAGTGTTGCACGACTGGCAGATAAAATTCGGCATCTCATCGCATGTAGTTATCTGAGAATCGGGAATATAGATACTTATAAAATAATTTATGCTATTTTGTATTACAAAAGTGTGTAATAATGAATACATAACCTCACAATCTGTTTAGCTCAACCACGAAACAAATCATAATTTATTTTCTACAATTATAAAACCTTGACTATAATAATATTAGAGAAGACTTTTTTATTGGTTTATCTTATAACGCTCTTTTGCAGACAGAAAAATTTTAGAAATTATTTTGTTTGTAACGTGTCTTGCCAATATTTATATATTATTAAATATATAATGCATAGATACACTGGAAAATGAAATAACTGAACAAAATTAAACTATAAAGATATTGTATTATATTAAACATTGCAATTCGCAACTGTTTTAAAGCGACTTACCTGAACCGGAGCACACTTCATAATTGCATCGGCCACTTGGCCCATAAATTTGGTTGAATAGGTAAATATATTTACCGCCTGAACGCCCTTTGATAAGCACAATCGACATATTGCACTTACGTCGAGGCTATTTATCAATATTTCTTCCATCATGCAAATTTTACTCCTCAATTATACTGCGCTAACGAAAAATTCATATATTATGTCTCACAAAAATGCAAGATTGCTACCTCTGAGAGGTGTGTAGTTCTTGAATGAACTACCTAGTTCGAATGAACTAATCAGTATCATGAACTAAAATACTGAATGAACTAGTTCGCAACAATTCAATGAATTAGTTCATTAGTTCACACTGATCGGATCAATTCACCGCTGTCTTTTAATGCTTGTGGAATATGAACTAAAGATCCCTGAACTAAATCACTCTTCATAGATCTCTCGCTCTTGCTTGCATGTGCACTATGACTGTACATTGTACAGGTTCCTTTACTGTGATTCTTGACATACCATTACAGTTTGTTAATTATTTATACTTTATGTTATGACGATTAAATATTATGATTTATATTATTGAACTCTTTATTTTATACAATTCAATTCTTACACTTTTTGTCTAGTAAATTTAATTCCTGTAACAGACGCGGATCCAGATCTCAAATCTGGGGGGGGGTCAAAATGCTCGGGTGTGAAAATTTTCTTTTAATTTTTAGGTAATTACAATACCCTACTCCATATAATATATATACAGGATATTCCGTCATGTCAATATTGAAATTAAGTGTTCATGAATCCTGGGGTCATTTTGAACCTAAAAGTTTTAATACACATAATATGTCCTAAAGCCAGGAGCAGAGATTCCAGCTTCGTATTTTTTTCGTTATTTTGAATATTTAGAAAGAACAAAATTTAGATAAAAAATTTGTTTATTTATAAAGCATACCTATTATATAATTCATTAAAAGAATCCTACCTGCATGCATTAACATTATGTCATATAAATAATATAAATATTAGGAAAATTGTAGATTGATGATTTTTCGTAATTTGTATATCCTCTACAATAATATGTGAATTGTGAACTATGTACGAAATGAATATAGCTCGTTTATAAAGTTCGCAGTTCAGAATTAAATCTATTGACTAGTGAACTGCGAACTATATAAATAAACTAGTTCATTCGAATGAGCCGGATCCACTGAACTAGTTCATCGAAATGAACTACAGTGCGCACCACAATTAAATAATTAACCTAAACCCGGAACATAGTTAAATATAATGATTTTCATTCAGTAATTTGTTATAACATTAGAATAATAATTATTAATAATATTTTTAGATTAAATCACAAGTAAAGAATATCCTTGTCAGAAAGTAGTCGACACTTAAAATTCGTTTTACGTATTTTGATTATAATTTTTTTTTATCCATTATTTTTGTAATACATGTCATTAAAGATCTCTAACTTACAGATAAAAACTTGCATTACATGACCAAAAATATACAACCAAACATGACGAGTCACTCTAATATGGTTTCTCACCAGTATGTACACGTTGATGTCTTTTCAAAGTCCCTGATTCTCTGAAACACTTCTTACAAACGCTACATTGATACGGTTTCTCTCCAGTATGTACACGTCGATGTTTTTTCAAAGTACCCGATTCGCTGAAACACTTATTACAAACGTCACACCGATACGGCTTCTCACCAGTGTGTACGCGTTGATGTATTCTCAAAATGTCTGATTTATTGAAACACTTATCACAAACGTCACACCTATATGGTTTCTCACCGGTATGTATGCGCTGGTGTGTTCTCAAATGAATTGATTGGTTGAAACTTTTATTACAAACGTCACACTGATATGGTTTGTCACTAGTATGTATGCGCTGATGTATTCTCAAAACGCACGATTCGCTGAAACACTTATTGCAAACGTCACACCGATACGGCTTCTCACCAGTATGTACACGCTGGTGTATTGTCAATTTGCCTGATTCATTGAAACATTTATTACAAACGTTACACTGATATGGCTTCTCACCAGTATGTATGCGTTGGTGTTTTTTCAAAGAATCTGTTTTGTTGAAACATTTCTCACAAACGTCACACTGATATGGCTTCTCACCAGTATGTACGCGTTGATGTCTTTTCAAATGACCCGATTCTCTAAAACACTTATTGCAAGCGTCACACCGATATGGCTTCTCACCAGTATGTACACGTTTATGTTTTTTCAAGGTATCTGATTTGTTGAAACTTTTATTACAAGTGTCGCACTCGAATAGCTTCTCACAAGTATTTTTGGTTTCATCGTCACGTTTAGCTAAACTTTCTGTTAAATCAGAAGGAAGAAGACGCTGTAAGTTAACCGATCGTCCTTCCTTTTTACAGTTTTTTAACTCTTTTTTGGTATATTCGTCGCCCGCAGATAATGTGTCTATTAAGTTATCCGTACCCTCCGCTGGAATTGATGAATAATCGTCTATCGGTTCTTCTTTAATTTCAGATTTCAAATATATTTCCTCGTGTCTGTTGTATACTGCAGTATAATTTGAAGGCGCCTCTTCTTTCAAGTTGACATTAATGTCAGACACGTCTTGAAATTCTGAAGGTTCACGTTTAACTTTGATATCTGCACTAGTGTTATGAATTAAAGAATCCTCAGACGGCCCCTGGTTGGAACATTCAACCTTGATTTGTTTGTTAGAAGTTCGTAGTTGCTGTAGATGGAGTCGCAGTGTCTGGTCAGACTGCACTATTTGCTTCTGGAACTGATGACTTTTTTCCAGTTGAGTGTTGCATGATTGGCAGATGAAATTCGGCATCTCGTCGCATCGCGTTATCTGAGAATCGAAAAAAGTTCAATAACGTGCTATTTTGTAATACAAAAGTGTATTATAATAAGCACCAATTATTTTTTAAAGGTGTTACGCTTAGAAGGCTCTTTTGTAAAAAGAAAAGTTGTAGATTTATAAATTATTTTGTTGGCAACTTCTCTTTAAATGAATATCTAGTGTGGATATACTGTCTACTTTATCTGAAATAGTGACTTCAATTGAGTATTGATTTTATTTGACAGACTGCAATTTAATTTACTGTATATTATATGAAACTTTAATTATATTTGAAATATTAAAACATTAAAAATGACCTTACCTCAACCGGAGCACACTTCATAATTACATTGGCTACTGGATCCATTGATTCGGTTGTACAATCAAATATACTAAACACAGCATCGCCTTTTGTTAAGCACAATCGACAGATTGTACTTACATCGAAGCCATTTAGCATTATTTTTTCCATTATACGAATTTTACTTCTACAAAATGTTACTGACAAAAAAAACATATATCTCACAGACAAAAAAAGATTCCATCCCCATATTAATATGTTTTACTTTAGGTGGTTTGTTTTTTAGAATAAATCAAGGCCAGAAATATTTTGGTGCTATTTTAATTGATTCCAATTTGAAAAAAAAACACCTTGGAAAGATTCCAAATAATTTTTGCGCAAAAAATATCAAGTTTTGTTTCTGTCACCGCATTCTTCGTCCGTGTACTCTGTTATACAAGAGGCCGATGGCCATGATAATAAAATAAAATTTCCCTAAATACGTCGTGTGCCACCGTGGCACACAAAAATGGATTTACAACGAAATGAAATAATACAGTTGAAAAACACAAAGACGTTACTTTGTTAGTATTAATGTTTATATTACAATAATAATTCAGTTTTATTATTGTTAAAATGATAGCAAATTGAGTTTAGTAAATAATGTATTATAAATGATAATAATTACAATTTAATTTTTGTGTCGTGCAAGAATGTTTTCTATTTAAAACATTAGCACGATCAATAATAAACTTTTTTATTGTTATTAAATCTTATTTCTAACAAGTACTATTATATACAAGTTACAATTTTTCCACTGTTATAAATACGCCTCGTGATAATTTTAACTTTCGTAGTAGTCATTTTGCTTATTACTAGAGTGCTTATTTTGCTATACACTTGGTGATCACCGAGGTTATCGTGATTATGTTTTACAAACGTCACACTACTACGGCATCTCACCAGTATGTACGCGTTGGTGTTTTCTCAAATGAACAGATTGGCTGAAATTTTTATTACAAACGTCACACTGATATGGCTTTTCACCAGTATGTACGCGTTGATGTTTCCTCAAATTATCCAATTTGTTGAAACACTTATTGCAAACGTCACACTCGAATGGCTTCTCACCAGTATGCACGCGTTGATGACTTCTCAAATGACACGATTCTCTAAAACACTTATTGCAAACGTCACACTGAAATGGCTTCTCACCAGTATGCACACGTTGGTGTGATATCAAATTGTTTGCATGGCTGAAACATTTATTACAAACGTCACACTGGTATGGTTTTTCACCAGTATGTACGCGTTGATGCGTTGTCAAATGAACCAATTGGCTGAAACTATTTTTGCAAATCTCACACTGATATGGCTTCTCACTCGTATGTGTACGCTGGTGTATTCTCAAACTACACGATTCTCTGAAACATTTGTTACAAACGTCACACTGATATGGTTTCTCACCGGTATGTACGCGCTGGTGAGTTGTCAAATTAACCAATTGGCTGAAGCACTTATTACAAACGTCACATTGATATGGTTTCTCACCAGTATGTACGCGTTGGTGTTTTCTCAAAGTGTCAGACTTGTTGAAACATTTATTACAAACTTCACACTTATATGGCTTCTCACCAGTATGGACGCGTTGATGACCTGTCAAATGACCTGATTCTCTAAAACGCTTATTGCAAACGTCACACTGGTATGGCTTCTCACCAGTATGTACGCGTTTATGTTTTCTCAACGTATCTAATTTGTTGAAATACTTATTACAAGTGCCACACTGATATGACTTATCGCTAACATTTTTGGTTGCATCGTCACGTTTAGCTACGGTTTCTGTTATATCAGCAGGAGGAAGACGCGTGAAGTTGCCCAATCGTTCTTCGATTTCTGAATTGTCTAACTTTTTTTCAGTGTCGTCGTCGCCCGCAGATAATGTGTCTATTAAGTTATCAGTACCCTCCGTTGGAATTGATGAATAATCGTCTATCGGTTCTTCTTTAATTTCAGATTTTAAATAAATTTCCTCGTTTTTGTATGCTGAAGTATAATTTGAAGACACATCTTCTTTCAAGTTGATATTTATATCAGGCACGTCTTGAAATTCTAAAGATTCACATTTCATCTTGATATCTGTATTAGTGTTATGAATTAAATAATCTTCAGAATGTCCCTGGTTGGAACATTCAACCTTGATTTGTTTGTTAGAAGTTCGTAGTTGCTGTAGATGGAGTCGCAGTGTCTGGTCAGACTGCACTATTTGCTTCTGGAACTGATGACTTTTTTCCAGTTGATTGTTACATGATTGGCAGATGAAATTCGGCATCTCATCGCATCTCTTTATCTGAGAATAGCGATCATAAAATTATTTGTGCTATTTTGTAATATGTATGACAACGAACGCATATTTTAAGTGATCCCAAATATCCATTTTATTGAAATCACAATTTCAATTTTCTAAATTTGCATACAAAACCATTTATTATCAAATTAATAATCGGGTGTTTTATCTATGCGTAGTGTGTAGATACAGAATGAAAAAGAATTAACTGTGCATTATTAAACTATAATTAAAGTGTGCTTACCTGAACCGGAGCACACTTCATAATTACATCGGCCACTTGGTTCATTAATCTGGTTGAAAAGTCAAATATATTTAATGTTGCATCGTCTCTTGATAAGCACAGTCGACATGCTGCACTTATGTCGAATCTGTTTACCAATATTTCTTCCATTATACGAATTTTACACTTTTACAATGATAACACTGTCTTAAAATTCATTACGCATAGAAATGCAAGATTGCCACCACAAAGCCCCCATATTATGTTTATTTTCGGTTCAGTAAGTGATTTATTCTTTGAATAATTAAAGGACAAATTTACTTTGATGTTAGTTCAGTTTGCTACACGTGAACATGAGAAATATTTAAAAAAGAAACCGATCTTTTTTTGAAAGAGTAGAACTTTCATTTTTTAACAGACTTAATTTACGAAAAAAATCAAGACGGATGTTGATCTTAACCAAATACCCCCGTTTCTCAAACTGACAACTATTTTGATTCATAGTTTAAAGTGACTTCGAAATGTTGCACAGAAAGGAAGATAGTTCTGTTCCTTTTACCGTCCAATGATTATGTACAACGGCTGTGGCAAAAACGTTCTTTTTTGAGTCGTGTACCAACGTTGGCACACTAAAAGCGAATTTACGAAGAAATAAAAAAATACAGATGAAAAACACATAAATCTTTATTATTGTAAGCACTAGTATAAAACCTCGTGTGTTCACAATAAGAAGTCAGTTTTATTTATACAGAATGTATCACAGAAAATCGTACATATGGAAAACCCCATTGTGCAAATTAAAATGAAAAATTAAAGCAAATGTTCAAATAAATCTCCATTTTGATTAAGCAGTGGCTTAATCGGTTATAAAAACTTTGTCTAACATTACAGGAGTCACATTGAAACATACTTCGGCGATTTTGTTCATCCAGATTTTGCCACCATCTCGAATAGATTTCATTATGTAAACCATGGTAACGACCTCTGAATAGAGGGCAAAGCAATATCTGATTTTAACTAATTTGTACTGTGTACTTTTTCCTATGTACGGTTTCCTGTGATACACCCTGTATATTATGTTGTAATGTTATTTAAAAATTAAGGAGGTTGAGCCGTTTTACGAAGATAATGAAAAAAATCTGAAATAAAGCTTTTTTAATAGATTTTTTTATGACAAAATTTTCTGTCAAAAATTCAAAATCATTAGGAGATTTATAAAGTTAAAAATTAAAAAAAAACTTTTACATGTAGTCTTATGGAAAATATCTCAACCTAGCATGCAAACGGTACATTTTAATTTTTTTCAAATAACCAAATAATGCCAGCAGTTCCGAAAACTATCTATGTAAAGCATCGATGTGTTACGCATATTTTAATATTTTTTCCAATTTAATTAGGAGACTTTTAATCAATAAAAAAAATTATTAAACCTTAGCACTTTTCGATTATGGACTTTTATTATTGACAGATTTAACATTTTTAACAGAATTTTCAACTTTTTAATGATTTAATTTTAATTTTTATTACTTCTAATTTCTTTTTTTAATTATTTACTGCAAAAAATATGTAAAATAGAGATATTTACATAAATTTATTTTTTTTAACCTAACTTTGTACAAAAAATACAAAAGTTAGTCCATTAAGTATAAAGTACTGAAATAATTAATTAATATTAAAAAAAAATATTAATTTATGCCTTTATGACAATAATTTATTGGTATCATCGACTTATAAACTATACAAGTTCCCATTTAGAATTCGACTTACTTTTGATTGGGACTGTAACGGATCAACCTCCTTAAGCATTCATTTTCATAGGAACCCGTAGCCATGAAAACAATCAAATTTTTTTTGTAAACAACAGCAATAACACAGTATAGAAAAAGAACAATAACACATTTTTTATTAAATATTAGCGGGCCGGCCTCGCTTCGCCCGCATTTGTAGATTGCCACTGTTTTTTCGTCAACATGCGTTGCAAAGCTGGTCTCCACGAATACCGTTTTTATTTAATTGCGATAATATATGTTCATCCTGAAGGTCCTTTCTAAGTATTGGTGAAAAAAAAATTGAAATCGGATGAGTAGTTTCTGAGATTACCTCCTACATCCAAACTTTACCTCGGCTTCTCACCAGTATGTACACGCTGATGTTGTCTCAGCACATCTGCTTTGCTGAAACACGTATTTCAAACGTCACACTGATATGACTTTTCAGCAGTATGTGTGCGCCGATGTTTAGCGAAATTACGTGAATCGCTGAAACACTTATTACAGACTTCGCACTGATACGGCTTCTCACCAGTATGTACGCGCTGGTGTGCTCTCCAAGTACTCGATTGGCTGAAACTCTTATTACAAACGTCACACTGATACGGCTTCTCACCAGTATGTACGCGTTGGTGTCTTATCAAAATTTGTGAATATCTGAAACGCTTATTACAAACGTCACATTGATATGGTTTCTCACCGGTGTGTATGCGTTGATGTTTTGCCAAATTACGTGAGTCACTGAAAGGCTTATTACAGACGTCACACTGATACGATTTCTCGTTTGTATGTACGCGTTGATGTGTTCTTAATGTACCTGATTGGCTGAAACTTTTATTACAAACATCGCACTGATATGGCTTCTCACCAGTGTGTACCAGTTTATGTCTTCTCAAATTATCTAATATGCTGAAACTTCTATTACAAACGTCACACTGATATGGCTTCTCTCCAGTATGTACGCGTTGATGTTTTTTCAAATTATCCAATTTGTTGAAACACTTATGGCAAACGTCACACTCGTACGGTTTCTCACCAGTATGTACGCGTTGATGACTTCTCAAATGACATGATTCTCTAAAAGACTTATTGCAAACGTCACACTGATATGGTTTTTCTCCAGTATGTACGCGTTGATGCGTTGTCAAATGAACCAATTGACTGAAACTGTTTTTGCAGAGCTCACACTGATATGGCTTCTCACCAGTATGTACGCGTTCATGTTTTCTCAACGTATCTAATTTGTTGAAATGCTTATTACAAGTGCCACACTGATATGACTTCTCGCTAACATTTTTGGTTACATCGTCACGTTTAGCTACGGTTTCTGTTATATCAGCAGGAGGAAGACGCGTGAAGTTGCCCAATCGTTCTTCGATTTCTGAATTGTCTAACTTTTTTTCAGTGTCGTCGTCGCCCGCAGATAATGTGTCTATTAAGTTATCGGTACCCTCCGTTGGAATTGATGAATAATCGTCTATCGGTTCTTCTTTAATTTCAGATTTTAAATAGATTTCCTCGTTTTTGTACGCTGAAGTATAATTTAAAGACACATCTTCCTTCAAGTTGACATTTATATCAGGCACGTCTTGAGATTCTAAAGATTCACATTTTATCTTGATATCTGTACTAGTGTTATGAATTAAAGAATCCTCAGACGGCCCCTGGTTGGAACATTCAACCTTGATTTGTTTGTTAGAAGTTCGTAGTTGCTGTAGATAGAATCGCAGTGTCTGGTCAGACTGCACTACTTGCTTCTGGAACTGGTGGCTTTTCTCCAGTTGAGTGTTGCATGATTGGCAGATGAAATTCGGCATCTCATCGTACCTCGTTATCTGAGAATCGGGAATATATTTGTCAAATAACTTGCTATTTAGTATTGATCGCGTTTTAATTTTTAATAGTTAAATGCTAATACCGCCCCTTTGCACACAGAAAAGTTAGTTTTAATAATTATTTTGTTTGCAGCTTCGTTTGTCGTTTGAATATTATTAGGCATATTATTGCACTAGAATTGTATTTAAAATAAATAAATGTTGTAAAACAATCTTTCAAAGCGAACTTACCTGAACCGGAGCACACTTCATAATTACATCGGCTAATGGATCACTAAACCCAGTTGACCAATCAAATATATTTAACACCGCAACGCCTTTTGTTAAGCACAATCGACAGGTACTTGTATCGAAGCCATTTACCAATATTTTTTCCATTATATAAATTTTAATTTCACAGTGCCAAAAAATGCAGTGAACTTTACAGTCTGTTAATTTATGAAAGTGCAGCGATATTTTGATTCGGTTTAATTCCAACGGGAAAAAAGACATTGGAGTAACTCCAAACAGGGGTTACACAGAAAGGAGGCTCGTTTAGTCTCTGTCAGTACTGTCTTATTAAAAAAAATTCTTAGAATCGTCTACTACCAGTAACACTGAAATATGGTTTACGATGGAAAAAAAATACGGTTGAAAACACATTTTGACTTTATTATCGTTATAAAGCCACTGATTACAATAAATTAGGAGTCTAAATTAAAACGATTTTTTTGTTTCAGATATCTCTAAAATACCCTAATTAAAAAGTCAGCCTGCGTCTTGCGTACTTTTGTTAAATAAACATATCACATTATGTTTCTTTTAATTTAGAAGACTGAGTGAATAACTTTTCACTAATATCACACTGTTGTTCAGGTTTCTCACCAGTATGTTTAAGCTTGTGAGTATTTAAATTAGATGACTGAGTGAAACACTTCTTGCAAATGTCACACTGAAACGGTTTCTCGCCAGTATGTGTACGTTTATGTTTATTTAAACTGTCTGAGAGAGTGAAACACTTTTTACAAAGATCACACTGGTAAGGTTTCTGACCGGTATGTTTAAGCTTGTGTGTATTTAAATGGGATGACTGAATGAAACACTTGTTACAAACGTCGCACTGATACGGTTTCTCACCAGTATGCAGACGTTTGTGTTTACTTAATGCGGATGACTGAGTGAAACACTTTTTACAAAAGTCGCACTGATGAGGTTTCGTGCCGGTATGTTTGAGCTTGTGACGACTTAAATTGGATGACTGAGTGAAACACTTGTTACAAAAGTCACACTGATAAGGCTTCTCACCGGTATGAATACGTTTGTGTTTACGTAATTCCGATGACTGAGAAAAACACTTTTCACAACAGTCACACTGATAAGGTTTCTCACCAGTATGTACGCGCTGGTGTGTAGTCAAATGAACCGATTGGCTGAAATTCGTTTTGCAAACGTCACACTGATATGGCTTCTCACTAGTGTGTACTCGCTGATGAATTTTTAAGTTACACGATTCTCTGAAATACTTATTACAAACGTCACACTGATACGGTTTCTCACCAGTATGTGTTCGTCTGTGATTATTTAAAATGAATAAACGAGCGAAACTTTTATTGCAAACGTCACATTGATATGGTTTCTCACCAGTATGTACGCGTTGATGTTTTCTAAAAGTATCTGATCTGTTGAAACACTTATTACAAATCTCACATTGATATGGAATCACACGTTTAGCTAAACGTTCCGTTACTTGAGCAGGTGGAAGACGCGTGAAGGTACCCGATCGTTCGTCGTTTTCTGAGTTTTTTAACTTTTTTTCGGTTACGTCGTCGCCCGCAGATATTGTGTCTATTAAGTTATCAGTACCCTCCGTTGGCATTGATGAATAATCGTCTATCGGTTCTTCTTTAATTTCAGATTTTAAATAAATTTCCTCGTTAATAGTGTACGATGAAGTAAAATTTGGAGGCACCTCTTCTTTCATGTTTACATTAATAACAGATATGTTTTGATATTCTGAAGATTCACATTTCATCTTGACATCTGCATCAGTGTTATGGATTGAAGGATCCTCAGACGACCCCGGAAAGGAACATTCAACTTTGATTTGTTTGTTAGTAGTCCGTAGTTGCTGTAGATAGCGTTGCAGTGTCTGGTCAGACTGCACTATTTGCTTCTGGAACTGGTGACTTTTTTCCAGTTGAGTGTTGCATGATTGGCAGATGAAATTCGGCATCTCGTCATATCTCGTTATCTGAGAATCGGGAATATATTTATAAAATAATTTGTAATTTTTTAATGAGCACATATTTTAAGTGATCTTAACAATACAATTTGATTAACCCACGAAAACAAAATATCGTAAATTTTCTAAATTTGAAAAAAAAATGACTTGATTTCTTTGTGGTTTTATACTTTAGTACACAGTAAAGTAATTTGTCAGATTTAATGACTTTAATCAACTACTCATTTCATTTGATTTTATTTGATCGAATGAAAGAGAATGTTGGTACATTACTGGCCTTTAATTATATTTAAAAAATATATATATATATATACGTAGTAAGCCACAAACTTCTTACCTGAACCGGAGCACACTTCATAATTACATCGGCTAAAGGATCCATAAATTCGGTTAAACAATCAAATATATTTAACACCGCAACGCCTTTTGTTAAGCACAATCGACACATTGTACTTATGTCGAAGTCATTTATCAATATTTTTTCCATTATGTGAATTTTAATTTCACAATATTAATATTTCAGTGCCAAAAAATGCACCTAACTTGTACAGAGTATGGATATTCATTAAACTGGAGCGATATTTTGATTCGGTGTTATCTCTGATTCGGTTTAAATCAATATGATAAAATGAGATTGGAGTGACTCCAAACAGTGGTTACACAGAAAGGAGGCACGTTTTGTTTCTGTCGGTAACTTCTTATCCCGGGTCCACTGGCTATATCCGATGGTTATAAGAAAAAAAAATTGGTTGTCTGTAAAGTCGGTTTACGGACGATAGTTTTACGTGATAACGTATTCCGATCGAATATCATATTTAATAATATATAACCTAAATTTTAGTAGCTGTCAAACTATATTTTTACCGACTCTCTATCGCTTATACTGCGCTCTCGCTTGCACGTACAGGATCAGGCGGAACGTTACACTTTTTCGTGCGTGCAGCTGGTGTTTCATCAATTAATAAGACGTTATCACGTCAAAAATCTTTAGATAAAAAAATACACTTGAAATACACAAAAATTTGACTTTAATATTGTTATTATTAATGTTTATATAAAGTCTATGAATTTAGTTTCATTATTGTTGAAATGATAGTAAATATAATAAATGATTTATTACATTTAATAGTAATTACAATTTCATTTTGTATTTCACAGGATTAGTTCATAAACCTAGAGTGGAATTAATTATAAATATTCTGTATTTGAAGATCACTAGCTTACATAATAACTTATCTTTCACGAAAACAAACACAGACAATTAAACAACTGTCGAGTGTTTACGCTTGTGAATATTTAAATCGCCTGACTGAGCAAATTGTTTATTACAAACGTCACACTGATACGGTTTCTCACCGGTATGTACGCGTTGATGTCTTTTCAAAGTACTCGACTCGCCGAAACACATATTACAAACTCCACATTGATACGGCTTCTCACCAGTATGTACGCGTTGGTGTTTTCTCAAAGCACCCGATTCGCGGAAACACTTTTTACAAACGTCACACTGATACGGCTTCTCACCAGTATGTGTAAGCTTGTGAGAATTTAAATTGGATAACTGAGTAAAACTCTTCTTGCAAATGTCACACTGATAAGGTCTCTCGCCAGTATGTGTACGTTTATGTGTATTTAAACTGTCTGAGAGAGTGAAACACTTTTTACAAAGATCACACTGGTAAGGTTTCTGACCGGTATGTTTAAGCTTGTGTGTATTTAAACTGGATGACTGAATGAAACACTTGTTACAAACGTCGCACTGATACGGTTTCTCACCAGTATGCAGACGTTTGTGTTTACTTAATGCGGATGACTGAGTGAAACACTTTTTACAAAGGTCGCACTGATAAGCTTTCTCACCAGTATGTATGCGCTGGTGTGTTTTCAAGTTACACGATTGTCTGAAATTTGTTTTGCAAACGTCACACTGATATGGCTTCTCACTAGTATGTACGCGCAGATGCATTTTCAAGTTACGTGATTCTCTGAAACACTTATTACAAACGTCACACTGATACGGTTTCTCACCAGTATGTGTTCGTCTGTGATTATTTAAAATTAATAAACTATCGAAACTTTTATTACAAACGTTACATTGATATGGCTTCTCACCAGTATGAATACGTTTGTGTTTACTTAATGTGGATGACTGAGTGAAACACTTTTCACAACAGTCACACTGATAAGGTTTCTCACCAGTATGTACGCGTTGATGTTTTCTAAAACTATCTGATTTGTTGAAACGCTTATTACAAATCTCACATTGATATGACATCCCACTTTTAGCTAAACGTTTCGTTACTTGAGCAGGTGGAAGTCGCGTGAAGGTACCCGATCGTTCGTCGTTTTCTGAGTTTTTTAACTTTTTTTCGGTTGCGTCGTCGCCCGCAGATATTGGATCTATTAAGTTATCAGTACCCTCCGTTGGCATTGATGAATAATCGTCTATTGGTTCTTCTTTAATTTCAGATTTTAAATTAATTTCCTCGTTAATAGTGTACGATGAAGTATAATTTGAAGGCACCTCTTCTTTCACGTTTACATTAATATCAGACACGTCTTGAAATTCTGAAGGTTCACGTTTTATCTTGATATCTGTAGTAGTATTATGAATTACAGAAACTTCAGACGGTCCCTGAATGGAACATTCAACCTTGATTTGTTTGTTAGTAGTCCGTAGTTTCTGAAGATAGCGTTGCAGTGTCTGGTCCGACTGCACTATTTGCTTCTGGAACTGGTGACTTTTTTCCAGTTGAGTGTTGCATGATTGGCAGATGAAACTCGGCATCTCGTCGTATCTCGTTATCTGAGAATCGGGAATTAATTTATAAAATAACTTGTAATTTTTTAATGAGCACATATTTTAAGTGATCTTAACAATACAATTTGAATCACCCACGAAAACAAAGTATAGTATTTTTTCTAAATTTAAAAAAAATGACTTGATTTCTTTGTGGTTTTATGCTTTAGTACACATTAAAGTTATTTGTCAGATTTAGTGACTTTTATCAACTACTCATTTCATTTGATTTTATTTGATCGCATGAAAGAGAATGTTGGTATATTATTGGCCTTTAATTATATTTAAAATATATATGTTACGGTAAATGTAAACTCTTGGAAAATGTACACTGTTACCGGGAAATGTGTACATTAAATGTAGATATTGCGGCAAATGTACACATTTCCCGGCACATTTTACGGTAAAAGTGTACATTTCCCAAGAGTTTACATTTACCGTAACATATATATACGTAGTAAGCCACAAACTTCTTAAAAGCGAACTTACCTGAACCGGAGCACACTTCATAATTACATCGGCTAAAGGATCCATAAATTCTGTTAAACAATCAAATATATTTAACACCGCAACGCCTTTTGTTAAGCACAATCGACACATTGTACTTATGTCGAAGTCATTTATCAATATTTTTTCCATTATGTGAATTTTAATTTCACAATATTAATATCTCAGTGCCAAAAAATGCACCTAACTTATACAGAAGTATGGATATTAATTAAACTCGAGCGATATTTTAATTCGGTGTTATCTCTGATTCGGTTTAAATCAATATGATAAAATGAGATTGGAGTGACTCCAAACAGTGGTTACACAGAAAGGAGGCCGTTTTGTTCCTGTCGGTAACTTCTTATCCCGGGTCCACTGGGTATATAGGTGGCCATAAGAAAAAAATCTTTGGATAAAAAAATACACTTGAAATACACACAAATTTGACTTTAATATTGTTATTAATGTTTATATAAAAGGACCCCGAACGGAACATATGGGAATCGGCCCTCGGTTAAAATCTTCCATACTCGGGGATATTATCCAAAAGTCGACGCTGATCAAAAGTCTCCATGGGCACGAAGTCCGGAAATGCGATCCCGGGGAGTTACTTTTATATATGTTACATATGTATATACTGTATATGATATATCTATGCGATGTAGATATGTCTATAATAGAATATCACAAGAAGACGGGTGCATTTGCTCATTTTCCCTATTTTTTTTTTTTTTTTTTGACGTGATAACGTCTTATAAATTGATGAATCACCAATCTTATAAATTGATAAAACACCGACTGCATGTACGAAAAAATTTAACGTAACGTTCCTAACGCGTAACGTTCCGCCTGACCCTGTGCGTGCTTTTTGCTAATTTCTCGCTCAATTTAAATCAGATCGGTTTGAAACCAGTCTTAAACGAAAGAGGAGAACATTTTACATAGATTTCGCATAACAGAATTTGCCTAAACAGTTTTTTTATACAAATTTATATAGAAAAATATTTTATACAAATTTATATAGAAAAATAGCTGTATAAATGCAATGTTGTCTAATGCATGGCGCGACGCGGTCGGTTATCTTTGTTTGCCGTACATGGAAATTAGAAGCAAACGTATGTCTTGTCTTAACATGAAAACGGCTGCATTTCTAATGTTTAATTCAATTTTTTGACATTAGTATTTTGAGAATTGCAACGCCTTCTAAGTTAAGTATTGGAATAACTAATTATTATTAGAACATAATACTTTGTAAGTTGCAAACGTCACTTTTGACATTTCTTATCATTCCGACACCAAGGATAAGCGGATTGAAACCAAATTTTGGGAGGTTTAGGTTATGTATTACGGAATACGTTATCACGTAAAACTATCGTCCGTAAACCGACTTTACAGACAACCAATTTTTTTATTATAAACAAAGAGAAAAAAAAAGGTGCTTCGACTCGAAGTCATTAGCACAAAGATACATATTATGACATTATAACAGGTAAAATATACAGGTAAGTATGTTTCCCTATTTTGATTGCAATAAAAGTAACTCCCCGGGATCGCATTTCCGGACTTCGTGCCCATGGAGACTTTTGATCAGCGTCGATTTTTGGATAATATCCCCGAGTATGGAAGATTTTAACCAAGGGCCGATTCCCATATGTTCCGTGCGGGGTCCTTTATGAATTAAGTTTCATTATAGTTGGAATGATAGTAAATATAATAAATGATTTATTACATTTAATAGTAATTACAATTTCATTTTGTATTTCACAGGATTAGTTCATAAACCTAGAGTGTAATTAATTACAAATATTCTGTATTTAAAGATCACTAACTTACAGATCATAGCTTATCTTTCACGAAAACAAACACACACAACTAAACAACTGTCGAGTGTTTACGCTTGTGGGCATTTAAATCGCCTGACTGAGCAAATTGTTTATTACAAACGTCACACTTATACGGTTTTTCACCCGTATGTACGCGTTGATGTCTTTTCAAATTCGCTAAATGGCCGAAACACATATTACAAACTCCACACTGATACGGCTTCTCACCAGTATGTACGAGTTGATGTTTTCTCAAAGCACCCGATTCGCTGAAACACTTTTTACAAAGATCACACTGGTAAGGTTTCTGACCGGTATGTTTAAGCTTGTGTGTATTTAAATGGGATGACTGATTGAAACACTTGTTACAAACGTCGCACTGATACGGTTTCTCGCCAGTATGTGTACGTTTATGTTTATTTAAACTGTCTGAGAGAGTGAAACACTTTTTACAAAGATCACACTGGTAAGGTTTCTGACCGGTATGTTTAAGCTTGTGTGTATTTAAATGAAATGACTGAATGAAACACTTGTTACAAACGTCACACTGATACGGTTTCTCACCAGTATGTACGCGTTGATGTTTTCTAAAAGTATCTGATCTGTTGAAACACTTATTACAAATCTCACATTGATATGGCATCACAACTTTAGCTAAACGTTCTGTTACTTGAGCAGGTTGAAGACGCGTGAAGGTACCCGATCGATCGTCGGTTTCTGAGTTTTTTAGCTTTTTATCGGTAACGTCGTCGCCCGCAGATATTGGATCTATTAAGTTATCAGTACCCTCAGTTGGCATTGATGAATAATCGTCTATCGGTTCTTCTTTAATTTCAGATTTTAAATAAATTTCCTCGTTAATAGTGTACGATGAAGTAAAATTTGGAGGCACCCCTTCTTTCATGTTTACATTAATAACAGATACGTTTTGATATTCTGAAGATTCACATTTCATCTTGACATCTGCATCAGATTTATGGATTGAAGGATCCTCAGACGACCCCGGAATGGAACATTCAACTTTGATTTGTTTGTTAGTAGTCCGTAGTTTCTGAAGATAGCGTTGCAGCGTTTGATCAGACTGCACTATTTGCTTCTGGAACTGGTGACTTTTTTCCAGTTGAGTGTTGCATGATTGGCAGATGAAATTCGGCATCTCGTCGTATCTCGTTATCTGAGAATCGGGAATTAATTTATAAAATAACTTGTAATTTTTTAATGAGCACATATTTGAAGTAATCTTAACAATACAATTTGATTCACCCATGAAAACACAGTATCGTATTTTTTCTAAATTAAAAAAAAAATGACTTGATTTCTTTGTGGTTTTATGCTTTAGTACACAGTAAAGTTATTTGTCAGATTTAGTGACTTTCTTCAACTACTCATTTCATTTGATCGCATGAAAGAGAATGTTGGTACATTATTGGCCTTTAATTATATTTAAAATATATATGTTACGGTAAATGTAAACTCTTGGAAAATGTACACTGTTACCGGGAAATGTGTACATTAAATGTAGATATTGCGGCAAATGTACACATTTCCCGGCACATTTTACGGTAAAAGTGTACATTTCCCAAGAGTTTACATTTACCGTAACATAATTATACGTAGTAAGCCACAAACTTTTTAAAAGCGAACTTACCTGAACCGGAGCACACTTCATAATTACATCGGCTAAAGGATCCATAAATTCGGTTAAACAATCAAATATATTTAACACCGCAACGCCTTTTGTTAAGCACAATCGACACATTGTACTTATGTCGAAGTCATTTATCAATATTTTTTCCATTATGTGAATTTTAAATATTAATATCTCAGTGCCAAAAAATGCACCTAACTTATACAGAGTATGGTAATTCATTAAACTGGAGCGATATTTTGATTCGGTGTTATCTCTGATTCGGTTTAAATCAATATGATAAAATGAGATTGGAGTGACTCCAAACAGTGGTTACACAGAAAGGAGGCACGTTTTGTTTCTGTCGGTAACTTCTTATCCCGGGTCCATTGGCTATATACGATGGCCATAATCTTATCATAAAATCTTTAGAAAAAACATACACACAAATTTGACTTTAATATTGTTGTTATTAATATTTATAGAAAGTCTAAGAATTTAGTTTCATTATTGTTAGAATGATAGTAAATATAATAAATGATTTATTACATTTAATAGTAATTACAATACAATTTTGTATTTCACAGTATTAGTTCATAAACATAGAGTGGAATTAATTATAAATATTCTGTATTTGAAGATCACTAGCTTACATAATAACTTATCTTTCACGAAAAGAAACACAGACAATTAAACCACTGTCGAGTGTTTACGCTTGTGGGCATTTAAATCGCCTGACTGAGCAAATTGTTTATTACAAACGTCACAATGATACGGTTTTTCACCCGTATGTACGCGTTGATGTCTTTTCAAAGTACTCGACTCGCCGAAACACATATTACAAGCTCCACACTGATACGGCTTCTCACCAGTATGTACGCGTTGATGTTTTCTCAAAGCAGTGGATTCGCTGAAACACTTTTTACAAACGTCACACTGATACGGCTTCTCACCAGTATGTATACGTTGGTGAATTCTCAAAGTACCTGATTTACTAAACCACTTATTACAAACGTCACACCGATATGGCTTTCTACCAGTGTGCACGCGTTCATGACTTTTCAAATTACCTGATTCTCTAAAGCACTTTTTACAAACGTCACACTGATATGGTTTCTCACCAGTATGTGTCCGTCTGTGATTATTTAAAATGAATAAACGACCGAAACTCTTATTACAAACCTGACACTGATATGGCTTCAGACCAGTATGAACGCGCTGGTGTGTTTTCAAATGAACCGATTGGCTGAAACACTTGTTACAAACTTCACACTGATATGGTTTCTCACTAGTATGTTCGGCCTGGTGTGTTCTCAATATACCTGATTCACTAAAACACTTATTAGAAACGTCACAACTATATGGATTCTCACCGACATGTATGCGCTGGTGTGTTACCAAATCATGTGTAAAGCTAAAACACTTGTGACAAACGTCACACTGATACGGCTTCTCACCAGTATGCACGCGCTGATGTTTTCTCAAAGTATCTAATTTCCTGAAACACTTATTACAAACGTCACACTGATATGGCTTCTCACCAGTATGCACGCGTTGATGATTTCTCAAAGTACCCGATTCTCTAAAACACATTTTACAAACGTCACACTGATACGGCTTCTCACCAGTATGTACACGCTGGTGTTTTATCAAATTATTTGAATAACTGAAAAACTTATTACAAACGTCACACTGGTATGGTTTTTCACCAGTATGTACGCGTTGATGCGTTGTCAAATGAATCAATTGGCTGAAACTCTTGTTGCAAACGTCACACTGATACGGCTTCTCACCAGTATGTCCACGCTTGTGTGTATTAAATTGGCTTAAAAACGTAAAATGTTTATTACAAAGGTCGCATTTATACGTAACTTTTTTTGTTTTTTTAAGTTCTCTTTGATTTTTGGTGCTATCTCTATGGTTTGCTAAACGTTCTCCTAAACGACCAGGAAGAAGATGCGTAATGTTATCCGATTGTTCTTCGCAGTCTGAGTAATTTAACTTGATTTCGATACCGTTGGCAACCTCCGAGAAAGCGTCTACTAAGTTATCAGTACTTTCAGTTGAAATTGGTGATGTATCATCCGTCGGTTCTTCTTTAATTTCTGATTTTAAAGATATTTCCTCGTGTAATTTGTATGAAGAAGTTAAATTAGAAGGCATCTCTTTTTTGAAGTTGACATTAATATCAGATACGTCTTGAAATGCTGAAGGTTCACGTTTTACCTTGATATCTGCACTAGTGTTATGAATTAAAGAATCTTCAGACGGCCTCTGGTTGGAACATTCAGCCTTAATTTGTTTGTTAGAAGTTCGTAGTTGCTGTAGATAGAGTCGCAGTGTTTGGTCAGACTGCACTACTTGCTTTTGGAACTGGTGGCTTTTCTCCAGTTGAGTGTTGCATGATTGGCAGATGAAATTCGGCATCTCATCGCATCTCGTTATCTGAGAATCAGGATTATATTTGTCAAATAACAACAAAGTTATTGTTTTAATAATTATTTTGTTGGCAAGTTCTTATATCAAATTATGGATATACTGCCTACCTTGTCAGGTTTAGTGACTTCAACCAACTACTCATTTCATTAGATTTTGATTGACAGAATGAAATAGATTTTTAGCATATTATTGGCCTTTAAATATATTTGAAATGTTGTAAGCTACAAACTTTTTAAAAGCTAACTTACCTGAACCGGAGCACACTTCATAATTGCATCGGCTAATTGTTCCCTATACTCGGTTGAGCATTCAAATATATTTAACACTGCAACGCCTCTTGTTAAGCACAATCGACACATTGTACTTAAGTCGAAGCCATTTACGAATATTTTTTCCATTATGAGAATTTTAGTTTCGCAATTATAATACCCCAGTTCGAAAAAATGCACCTAGGAATATGTAACTGTATAATATATTATACAAAGCAATTTGTTCTCAGGTTCTCACATTCAAGCCGCACGAGGAACAATTTTTATATAATAAAAAAGTGAGCCATTTTAAAGTGTGTTTTTCAATTTACCTATATACTGCAATTTCTATATTTTCAATATTTTTTTGTTTAAACTAAATGACCTAATACCATTTTTTAAAATATTTTATTAATCAAATAAGTATATTAATACCCAATAGAAATTGTATAGAAAATAATAACAATTTTTAAATTATTCATATTGTGACAGTAAACCATTTTAGACAGTCAACACCTAATTAAAAACTAGGAATATTGTGACGAAATCCTACCAGAAATTAGTTGTAAATGATTCCTTGTTAGGGCTAAACTAGTCGAGAGTTGATAATTAGTTTATTGTATTTTTGACAAACATGTCGCGTAAGATCACTAACCTACAAATAATAAGTTACGGCTTCTCGCCAGTATGTACACGTTGGTGTCTTGTCAAGTTAGCTGAATGAGTAAAACTCTTGTTACAAACGTCGCATTGATGCGGTTTATCACCAGTATGTACGCGTTGATGATTTCTCAAAGTACCCGATATGCTGAAACACTTATTACAAACGTCACACTGATATGGTTTCTCACCAGTATGCACGTGTTGATGTTCTTTCAAAGTACTTGATTTCCCGAAACACTTATCACAAACATTACACCGATATGGCTTTTCACCAGTATGTACACGTTGATGTTTAATCAAAGTATATGATTCGCTGAAACACTTACTACAAACGTCACACTGATACGGTTTTTCTCCAGTATGTACGCGCCGGTGTCTTGTCAAATGAGTTAATCCGCTGAAACTCTTGTTGCAAATGTCGCACTGATACGGCTTCTCACCGGTATGCACGAGTTGATGTTTTTTCAAAATATCTGATCTTTTAAAACACTTATTACAAACGTCACACCGATGTGGCTTCTCACCAGTATGCACGCGTTGATGATTTCTCAAAGTACCTGAGTCCCTAAAACACAAACTACAAACGTCACACTGATATGGCTTCTCACCGGTATGTACACGTTGGTGTCTCTTCAAATTATCTGAATGAGTAAAACTCTTATTACAGACGTCACACCGATATGGTTTATCACCAGTATGTACGCGCTGATGGTTTCTCAAAGTACTCGATTTGCTGAAACAGTTATTACAAACGTCACACCGATATGGTTTTTCACCAGTATGTACGCGTTGATGTGTTGTCAAATGACCCAATTGGCTGAAATTAATTTTACAAACGTCGCACTGATATGGCTTCTCACCAGTATGCACGCGTTGATGTTTTTTCAAAATATCTGATCTTTTAAAACACTTATTACAAACGTCACACTGATACGGCTTCTCACCAGTATGTCCACGCTTGTGTGCATTAAATTGACATAAAAAAGCAAAATGCTTATTGCAAAGGTCACATTTATACGCAACTTTTTTTGTTTTTTCAAGATTCCTTTGATTTCCTGCAATATTTTTGGTGTCATCTCCATGGTTAGCTAAACATTCTCCTAAATCACCAGAAGGGAGATGCGTGACGTTATCCGATTGCTCTCCGATTTCTGAGTTACTTAACTTGATATCGATACCATTGTCAACCTCCAATAAAGTGTCTACTAAGTTATCAGTATTTTCAGTTGAAATCGATGATTTATCATCTGCCGGTTCTTCTTTGATTTCAGATTTCAAATATATTTCCTCGTGTCTTTTGTATACTGCAGTATAATTTGAAGACACCTCTTCTTTCAAGTTGACATTAATATCAGGCACGTCTTGAAATTCTGAAGGTTCACGTTTTACCTTGATATCTGCACTAGTGTTATGAATTAAAGAATCCTCAGACGGCCCCTGGTTGGAACATTCAACCGTGATTTGTTTATTAGAAGTTCGTAGTTGCTGTAGATAGATACGCAGTGTCTGGTCAGACTGCACTATTTGCTTCTGGAACTGGTGGCTTTTCTCCAGTTGAGTGTTGCAAGTTTGGCAGATGAAATTCGGCAACTCATCGCATCTCGTTATCTGTGAATCAGAAATAGTAAGATAACTTGCTATTTTGAGTGTATGATAATGAGCCTATATTATTTTTTAAAGGTTTTATGTTATGAAAGAAATGTAGTAGTAATAATAATTTGATTGAGAACTTCGTTTGTCAAATGAATATTATCTAATACGTATATACTGTCTAATTTGTCAGATTTAGTGATTCATTTTATTTGACTTTACTTGACAGACATGATATATAAACATTCAAATCGAACTTACGTGAACCGGAGCACATTTCATAATTACATCGGATACTTGGTCCATAAACTCGGTTGAAAAGATAAATATGTCTAATGTCGCAACGCCTCTTGATAAGCACAATCGACACATTGTACTTAAGTCAAAGTTATTTAGCAATATTTCTTCCATTATGTGATCTTTCAGGTTGACAATGATAAAACTGTATGTATTCGAAAAAAATGTCAAAACCACAGGGCACAGAACATATTGTTTTGTGTTGTATATAAGTTCAAAAATAAATATCGACGACAGATAACCATTTTCATATTCAATAATACATAAATTAAGTACTTAAATTATGATTGTTTAAATACTATTGTAAAATGTAATGCTAAGTTAACCATACTGTAAATATTGTAACCTCATCTGCTACAATCGCTATTGCTTTTCTTATGGACCCATCTCTATTTCAGCGTTTTTATAAGGTGCATTGATAACAAACACGAAAATGAAGCGCTTTTACACTGTTTAGAACTGTTAATAAAAATGTGTAATCTTCAAAAAAATGATTTATTTAGGTACTCTCTACATATTTTTAAAACATACAAAAATTATAACATCTATTCATTTCGTCTTCTATATCTGTAGAATTTCGAAATAGAATTACTGAAATGGACGTTTTTTTAAGAAATGACGCTCACTTATTATTATTATATATTGTAGCCATTTTAGTCGGCTATAAAACAACATGGCGGTTTCCGGTTTCTGTTCCTCAGAACAAAAAAAAAAAAAAAACAATAGAGCAGTTTTCAATAGTAGAATTGAAACAATTAATTAAATAATGTTTTTATATTTATGTAGATATACCTATAAAATTAAAATCACGACCTAAATTTACTCTCCTGCGCAAAACTTTCCTTTTTTTAAAACTTTTATAAAATCTTCAAAAGCAAGCCATTCCAAAAATCATGCTGATTCCCGGTCATTATTGCCTGTAACAGGACCGGTGCCTTATTAGGCTCGTTTTAATGGACCGAGCTTGTCTCGGCGGCAATTTGAATTTATATTCTTGGTCGATCTTCTCATAAAACGGATGCATAGCTCTTATCCCAATCGTTGTCGGCCTTTCTTCCGGACTCTTCGCCAACATTATCCGTAGAAGACGGTATTCATCCGGAAAATCGTTTTTGAAATTATCTGGATATTTACCCTTCCGCAACTGAGGCAACGTTTCCAATCTTTCGCTCCCCGAGCCGAAGTACAACAACAGTTCGAAATATAAAATTCCGAGCGAATAAATATCGGTTTTGTAATCGTAAAAAGGCGACTTTCTTTCCTGTTCCGGACTCATGTACAAATCCGTACCGACGTCTACAGTTTTCTTCTTTATTGCCCGATCGGTTTGTCCGCCGGATTCATCGTGAAGTATGTTTTGAGTAACGAGCCCGAAATCGCCGACTTTAATCTCTCCGTTCAAACCGAAAAAAACGTTAGTAGGCTTCAAATCTCTGTGAATGAATCCCTGCAGATGGATGTGTTCGACCGCATCGATGATCTGTCTGAATATATGGTTCACTTTGTCTTTCGGTCTTTCCTTGTTACGGTCCATCCAATCTTTCAAATTTTCTCTTTCGCATAGCTCCATCTGAATGTAGAGTACTTGCCGATCGGACGGTCTTACGCTGCCATTTTTGATTAAAGACGGTAACGATTGACTGCGCTTGAGATTTGTCTTGCAGCTAGACACTTCGTTCGGTTCGAAAACGATAAAAGAATCGTCGCAAGAGCTGTATACGGGTAACTGTGAATCGGAATCGTCTGAATCCGAACAATCGTCGTCGTCGTCTCCGGTATAATTTTCCTGCCAAGCATCGAAAAGTCGAACGATGTTGCGATGTTCCAAATGAGCCAACGCTTGCACTTCGCGTAGCACTCGTTCACGAGCTTTTTTTTCTATCGGTAGTTCGATTCTCTTAACGGCATATTTACGTTTATCGGACACGCACTCGGTTTCAAACACTTTGCCGAATCCTCCTTCCCCCAATATTTTGAGAACTTGGAAATCTCGAGAAAATTTCGAATCGTTTGACGATTCCAAATAAAACTCGATGACGTTTCCGATAATATCGATCCTTGTCAGTGCTTTATTTCTGGGTTTACGGACAATGAAACGTTTGTATTTCCTAGCGATTTCATTCACTTTCAAAACGCCAGTCGATTTCGGCATTTTGCTCTGCAATAATTTCAAAATAGAATCGAACAATTTTTCGTCGAGACCCTTCATACCGGCTTGTTGAACGAAAAGTAAAAACTTGTCCAAGAAATCCTTTTTGGATACTTCGGTCGGCAAAAGCACATTTTCGAACTCAGCATTATCGTTATCTGTAAATTTGTAGATTTTCTTTTGGCTGTTTGTTGCTAAGAATTCATGATCAAGAAAATCGGTTTCTTCGTCTTGTTCTCTCAACGAATCGCGCTTCCTGTGCAGCAGACTGGCATTCGTAAACAAAATAAACGATTCTCGACCTTTCTCGAAGCCCGCCACGGATTCGGTAATTTTTTTGTATCCGTCGTAATATTTTTCTAAACGCAAAGCGACTTTTTGTTTAGAAAACCATCGATTGTCGCCGTTCCATTTCGCTTCTCTGAGCTGGATACACATATAAATGGTATACAGACGTCCGTCCAAATCGTACCGAATTACAATATCGCCGAACGGTTTGACGCCTCTCACGTTTGTGCAAATTTGGAAATGTTTGACACTTTTATTCATGCACAGTTTTAGCGCCATCAAACCGCAAATCTTATTCTTGTACATGTGATATCGGAAGGAAGTCCATTGATTCGTTTTTGTTTTCTCCTGAAATAATTAAATTACCCTTGTGAAATTTTGAATCTAAAAGATCCTATACTCAATTTTTTAAATTTTTATAACGCTTATTTCGTTCTTTTTTAACTTTCGTGGTTTGCTATATTTAAAATTGTTGCGAAATCAGAACGCCAAAACTTGTATACTATGTAACTGATTTCTCGGAATTTCTTAAATTATTCCTTTGGTTCAATCTATTGTGCAAAATAAATAAGTAGACACTCACTTGTTTTTCATCAAAATGGTACTCTTCAGCGGGTTTGGCTCTTGCGACCTCAGCCATTTTGTTTAAATCTGGAAAAACAAAACATATAAAAAACAAAACACTAGTTAGAAATATCGTTATAATTCTCCAAATTTTTTGAAGCCCTGAGCTGGTTGGTTAAAGCTCCTCTGGCACTAAAACAAGGGAGTAAAATAACGCAATACTAGAAAAAAAAGAGCAAAAATTAAAAATGGCTCACCTTCTAATCGAATAGGGCGTAAATAAATTTAAAACAAAAATTCTTTACGCAACGATTTATAAAGATCTATTAAAATTTCGAAATTTCTTGAATTTTTTAAAAATATAATAAGTACATTTATCGCTGTTAGCAGTTCTAAATCGGATTTTTTACAAAAAAAAAACATGTTTCGAAAACGTTGATACTGAAAGCAATTGTTTTTTTCGAAGCGGTCTCTGCTCAAACATGTAATTCAGACTGGAAAAAATTGTAATTTTAAAAACATGCTGCAACTGCCGAAAGAAGCATAAAAATTTTTCTAATCGTTTCCCTTCGAATTAATCAGCCAAATCACTCGAAGTGTATGATTTGATTCGATCGCCATTTTCTTAGCAGGCACAGTTGACAGTCGAGTGAATTCGCTTGTTTTTCTGTTTGCTGCGACGCACAATCAGGTGTTTTTAGATTCGTTCCGTTTAAAAGAATTTTGTTTTTTTGCAAAGCACGATTCACGACTCTAGTTTTAAATCAACCGTTCTTCTGTAATCACGCCGATCGCATTTCTATGCTTATTTTATTGTAGATTATAGACACTTGACAGCTGAAGTTATTAGCAGGAACGAAAGTTATTTTAGAGACACAGGCATCAACAAACATACCCAAAACAAGTTCATCTCCTGTACGGTCTTCGGTATTATTCTTGCGGGTTCGAAAGAAATGGTATCTTTTCTTGCCGCCTTCCTCGACACAGTTAGTTTTTGCTTTATTCTTGCAGGCTCGAGCGAAATGGTTTTTTGTCTTGCATTTGACGCACAATTTCCCAAACGCAGGGCACTCGTTCCCGACGTGTCGTGTCAAGCCGCACTTGCTGCACCGTTTGCGTTTCTTCGGAACGTCGGTAGCACCACCGCTGGCGATCGGAGACGCATCCAATAAATCCTTGGCTTGCGTCACGGTTTTCTCGGCAGTTTGACAAATCTTGACGCACTTGTCGAGCGTCAATAATTTTATTCTCGCCAAACGTTTTTGGAGAGTTTTATTCTTGACACCCGCCACTATCGCGTTACGTATCAAGCCGTCTCCAAATTTGCAGTCTCGGCTGAGTTCGGTCACGTCGTTGAGGAAGCTTTTGAACGATTCCTTCTGCTTTTGTTTTCTCGTGAAAAACACGACGTGCTTATCGATGACATCGCCGTCGAGCGATTCGCAATTGTTCTCGAACGTCGACAGCACCTTCGACGGGTCTTTTCTAACTTCGTCCGATATTTTCAAGCTGTCGAATCGATTTATGACGTCGTCGCCCAATATGCTCAATATCGTTTTGGCTTGGGTTTCCTTGTCCTTATTGGCTAAGCCCGATGCTTCTGAATACGAATCGTAGGCTTGTTTCCAACGTTTCCAATTGTTTAAAGCCTTCTCGTCGTCGGGCGGCTTTTCGAGCTGACATTTTTTCGCCATTCTTTTGTTTAGTTAATTTTTGCTTCAACTTACCTAAAAATACATCAGCATTGTTTTTTTGTTACGATCAGTATTTCCAGTAGTTAACGATGTATTACCTTTGAACAATTATTATTTAAACAAAATTTCACTTCAGTTGTTTATCACTGATTGATGGGTGTTGGTCACCCAATCGCCAATCGACATACTGAAACAAAGGAAACCTTTGGACCCAGGATTGTGCTCAATAGATCCTGAGGTTTAAGGGGAATCCCTTCGCACACAAACATATTTCTAAAATATCGCCTGTGAATATGTTTAATTATTTTAGTAAGTTTACCACTTGCACAGTCTATTTTTTATATTATTTTTGTTTTGGAATTGAATGCGGGACTGGACAGATTTTAAAAATATTAATAGTGCGTAAATCAGCTGTCAAGTTGCATTTGCGCAATGGTAGATCCATAGATCTATGGGTAGATCGTGGCCATGGACATAGATATATTCCTATGTCCATGATCGTGGCAATGTGAAGATGACTGAAAATTGAAAATTAAAAGTTACTAGAATAAGTTTTGTTCGGCATGGTTTTCAACGTTTTCAAGGACGTTTTTTTTCTACACGAAAACATTATTTTGCAAGTTCATAGAGTTCTAAAGCGTTTGTTGGCAATACTAACAGTCAAATTCGATTTGTTCTAGAACGGTGTTAGGACTTGCCAACAAATGAATCCATCCGGGGAAGTGATTTGACAGATGGATTTTACGCCGACAGATTGAAATACAGTTTTGAAAGATTTTATACTCTTGGTGTCGAAAAACAAATCGTATCACCCATCAGTAAATCGTTAGTATCGAAAAATCCTTTTATTAGGTAATCGATTTTTCTTTTCTCGGAGAAATCGTTTATCATATGTAAAACATTGCGAGAACATATAAAAATTCGCATATAATGAAGGAAATATTGGTAACCGGCAGTGATTTGAATAAAGTGTGCCGATTGTGTTTATCAAGCGACGCTATTGTGATAGACATATTTCGCTTTTCGACCGAACTGGAAGATCAACCATCAAACGTGATTATGAAGTGCGCTCCCGTTCAGGTAAACGTTTTTTCTTCGAGAAATATGGTATAAAGAATGCTTCCTTTAATTTCAAAATGCTTAATAATCGTTAGTGTACAACTTATTAGAGTAATCGGTGTACGCTTTCTTGATGTTCTTGTTAGATCTTATTGTGCTTTTTTTAATATCTTATTGTGATGTCTCCCAGATAACGAGACACGATGAAATGCCGAATTTCATTTGCCGTTTATGTTACGCTCAACTGGAGAAATTTCACCAGTTTCAAATTCAAGTAGTACAGTCTGATAAAACACTGCGAAATCACTTAGAACAGTCGTGTGCTTCCGATATTCAAAGCAAGTCAGGGTATTCGATTGAGAAACCTTCTGAGGATGTTTTTGTCCATAACACTCATTCAAATGTGAAATGTGAACCTTTAGAGCTTGATGACGTATTTGACGCGAATGCCAGCTTGAAAGGAAAAACAACTGCAAATTTTACTTCGACTTATGAAACTAACGAAATGATATTCAAAATAAAAAACGAACCGATCGATAATAATTCATTAAAATGCGATGTCGATATATTTTCAAAGGACGATGATCATCTTAAATGCGAAACTAAATTAAATGAGGATAACTGCAAAGAAAAAAGATCAGCGAACAAAACGAACGACGCCAGGTCGTCAAAATCCGACATGAAAAGCGAACCGTCGGTTGACAGTCCGTTATTTCAAAAAGATTATGTTGGTGACACTGTAAAAGTTTCATCTGACTGTGGCGGCAGTGAAATAAACTATGAAGACCAATCGTCGGAAAACTTCGCGTGCGTTCGTACTGCTGACACGACGGAATATTTTGAAGAAGGGAGCAAGAATGTAGTATCAAAGTTACATCAGTGTAACATGTGTGGAATGTGGTTTGCGCGAACGGGTGATCTTAAAAGACATAAGCGACTACATTCCGGACATATATCGTATCAGTGCGACGTTTGCAACAAGCATTTCACTCAATTAGGCAACTTAAAAAGTCATAAACGAACACATACCGGTGAGAAACCGTATCAGTGCGATATATGTAACAAGCGTTTCACGAAGAATTGCAATTTAAAAAATCATAAACTTCTACATGCTGACGAGAAGCCGTATCGATGTAACATTTGTAATAAACAGTTTTCTCAGGCAAATAGTTTACTCAATCATGAACGTATTCATACTGAGGAGAAACAATATCAGTGCGACGTTTGTGATAAGGGTTTCAGGAATCTATGGAATTTAAAAATTCACAAACGTACACATACCGGAGAGAAACCCTATCACTGTAACGTCTGTAACATGAGTTTTAGCCTGCCGGTCAATTTGAAAACGCACAAACGTACACATACCGGGGAGAAACCGTATCAGTGTGACGTTTGCGATAAAAGTTTCAATCGATCGGATTCTTTAAACAGTCACAAATTTGTTCACGCCGATGAGAAACCTTATCGGTGTGACACTTGCAATAAATCGTTCACTAGGTCGAGTTATCTCAATACTCACAAACGTACACATACCGGCGAGAAACCGTACCAGTGTGACGTTTGTAACAAGTGTTTTGGTAGATCGGATTATTTAAATAATCACAAACTTTTACACGGGGACGAAAAACCGTTTCACTGTGACGTGTGCGATAAAAGTTTTACCAAGGCGAGCAATTTGAACAACCACAAACTCACACACACCGGCAATAAACTGTTTCAGTGTGGATTGTGCGAAAAATCTTTTACTCGGTCGAACTATTTAAATATTCACAAACGTACACATACCGGAGAGAAACCGTATTAATGCGACTTTGTAATCAGTGTTTCACCTATTCGTACAGTTTGAACGCTCACAAGCTTAAACACTCGTGAATTCAAGCATTAAAAACAAATATTTTTACTATATTCTTGCTTACCATAATGTATTTATGCGATAATAAAATCAAAATTTGAAAAGTGAGGAGCTCATGTCTACATGGTAGAAGCGAAACACTCTCTCTGTCTCTCTTTCACACAATAATAGGCATATTTTCGCACTCTCTCTCGCTCATATATACTGAAACTTATGCAAAATTTTGAGTAAGCGCCATTATTAAACCAGAGGAAATGCTTTTCATTCAGCGAAAAAATGCACTTCATAGACAACCATGTGTAATAATATAATCAGTAAAATATTATATTATTATTTCTATTTTGTCATTGTTATTACCAATTTATACATATTAATAAAATGGAAGTGCCTGTCTGTCTGTCCGGGCTAATCTCCGAAATGGTTTACCCGATTGTGATGGCACGTCACAGACAAGTAAAAGAAATGATCTAGACTACATTTTACCGCTGACTGCAAGTTGCAACACTGTCCTGGTAACAGATATGACTTGTAACTGCCAGTTTGACAGATGAACATTTTAGAAATACTGAGTTAAATTTCACATAATGGAAGCAATGTCGGTAACTGGCAAAAACTTCAATAGCATGTGCCGATTGTGTTTATCAAAAGACGTAGCAGTGATAAATATATTTTGTCTTTCAAACAAATTCAAAGATAAGCCATACAATATAATTATGAAGTGTGCTCCCGTTCAGGTAAATTGCCAAAATGACATTGTTACTTTGCATGTGTCAGTTATGTTACATTAGTGTTTCTCACGATTGTTTTGTTATTATGCCATACTACGGTATACCATTTACATTGCTTAATATGTAGCTGTGGCGTTTTAGATAACAAGCTCTGATGAGTTGCCGAATTTCATTTGTCAAATATGCTACGACCAATTAGAGAAAAGTCATCGGTTCCAGGCGCAAGTAATACAGTCCGACAAAACGCTGCGATACTATTTGCAGAGACTGCAGGATAATCAAATAAAGCCTGAATGTTCCATTGAAGAATCTTCGGAGAATCCTTTATTCCACAATATTAATACCAATTTGGATTTGGCATACGATAATGTCGAAGAAATATTTATTAAGTCCGAAATCAAAGACGAGCCGACGGATGACCATTTATCGACGGATGATCGCAGTGATTTTGGTGACACAGAAACAGATAATTGTACAAGGAATGCACCTGCAAATTTTAGTTCAGAGAAACAAATTGGCGAGGAAACGTTTTTAAAATTCGAAGTCAAAAGCGATCGAACGAATGATAATTCGATATTTTCTACGGAACATTTTGGTGACACGAGCATTGCTTCATCTGACGGCGATAGCAATGGAATCAACTGCGCAGACACGAACAGCGATGTTGATTGCACACCGGGAGTAACAGACACAATTGAAGAGGCGGACAAAACAGATTTAGAATTGTTTCGGTGTAAAATTTGTGGCATGTATTTTGGCCACTTAGAAGATTTCAAAAGACACACGCGCCGGCATTCAAAACAGCAAACGTTTGTTTGTGCCGTTTGCAATAAGAGTTTTAAACAGTCGAGCCATTTGATTACTCATAAACGTGCACACACTGGTGAGAAACCGTATCGGTGCGACGTTTGCAATAAGACTTTCTCGCAGGCAGGTAACCTAAATATTCATAAACGTTCGCACACTGGCAAGAAACCGTATCAGTGTGACGTTTGTTACAGAAGTTTTGTCAGCACGAACCATTTGAAAAGTCATAAACGTATACATACTGGCAAGAAACCCTATGCGTGTGTCTTTTGTCATAAGTGCTTTGCTCAACTAAGCACTCTAAATAACCACAAACTTATTTTACACCCAGGTGAGAAGGCGTTTCAGTGTAATATTTGTAATAAACAATTCGCTCATGCTAATAGCTTATTGGATCATAATCGTATACATACTTTGGAGAAACCATAGCAGTCTTATGATTTAGATTTGCTTCTGGGCAAGAGACCTCGTTCATAAACGTACGCATACAGCCGAGAAACCGGATTCATATTAAAGTATTCTAAATTACTAAATGGCTCTTTTCAAAAAAGGAAGAGATATGTTTAAATGCTTCTTGCTTGTCAATTTATATAATACTAGCGGTCTGTCCGGGTTTCAACCGGGTGCAGAAGAACGGATGTGAAAGTGGGAACACGAGTACGCACATTCATCTTAGTTTACTAAGGTGAATGTTGTGTGCAAATTTAATGATCGGAGTTACCGTTCAAAAGTTTTTTGTACATACCATAGAATATTTGTTTTTGTTCATGTAGCAGTAATTCAAGACATAAAATAGGCTGTAATGTAACATCGACTGTTATTCTCAAATATATTTTTAAGTAATTTGTCATACTACTTATTTTTGTAGTTCACATTATAAAACACTCTCTTAACCTCTTTTTTGTAGTTTAAAAATATTCGACAACTATTCTCAATTAATTAAATGCTTTCGGCTTCGTCATTAGGTTACCGTCGGGAACACAAAAAATAATCGTAAGATATGTTTGTGCGTGCTCTTAAATTACACTTCAAGTGCAAAACGACAGATTATAGAGTCAAGAGATCGAACGGTTCATTTCTATGAAAAATTGGAAACGGTTTTAAGTAGTAGAATGAGAGAACATACACTAGTAGAATTTCACTATTTTGAAAATACAGAACTTGTTAGATTTCACATAATGGAAGAAATGTCTGTAACTGTAAAACACTTAAATAAAATGTGCCGATTGTGTTTATCAAATGACGTTGCAGTGATAGATATATTTTGCTTTTCGAATAAACTAGAAGATGTAATGTTCTACCTTTACTTACAAATAAAAAAAAAATCAATTACTGTCAGAAATCATTTTATTATCAAAACATCAAACATGTCTTGATTATACTTCTACAAATAGAACAAAAGCAATGGGTATTCCACAAAGATACATATTCTGATACAGATTTAACAGTGTTCATTTAGTACAAAAATAATAATTTTACCTTTAGCTATAGCCTAGGCTCTAGGATATGAGTAGGGAAAGGACGTGTTACGCGATTTTCTCTTCTCCTTATCTTCCTATTTGTGATCAAAATTTATTATTTGTTTCACTCTTCAATTATATTTAATTCACACTTCATTCCAAATTTATAATTTCACTTCACTTTTAGATCTGTTGTTTTCACACTTATTTTCTAAATTTATTATTTCACTTCAACTTTTAATTATGTTGATTTCACACTTATACCTATTCTAAATTTATTATTTCACTTCAACTTTTATTTATGTTGATTTCACACTTATATTCTAAATTTATTATTTCACTTCAACTTTTATTTATGTTTATTTACGTTTAACTACGTTACTCTTAATTCTAATTATTTATGTAAACCTTGGCCTTTTTTGCCAGAATTATCTTGACGAGTGAGTGTCCGATTCGGAGGTTTTTTCCACACTACTTGTTCTTTTTCCGGCAGCTTTTTTGCGCCAAAAGCTGTGGTCTGGTAGGGTCGTTGGCGTCTCTCCTCCTCTCTTACAGGCACATGCCAAACGCCTCTTCTATTTCACTCTATAATGGGAGAGGGGCTAAGGAAGGTTTGATGGGAACATCTATATTAAAGTGCTTGCACAATTTCATTTCTAAAAGTACCTACACACTTTCCGCCTCATCATGCTAAATATTCTGGGGTGTTACAGTACACCCGCCCCAATTAAATAAAAATTGACTTCCTGAAGGGAATTTTTATTTTACATGCTTAGAGCACAAAATTAACATACACAGAATATTTCTAAATACAACCCTGACTCAACACATATCCATAAATTCAATAACATATCTTAACATCTATATTGTACAATAGTATACTTAACCGCCTGCGCACAACGAAAACAGTTTGAGAGTCACCGACACATCTACTTTTACCTCATACTATTAATTAACTTACAAAATTTAACCGTACTATAAGAAAACGAATCAAACATAGCGTTGTACATCAGGCAGCTTAGCCATTTTAATTCTTAGTTACTCATTTACTTCACTATCACTACCCGATTCAACAACATTATCTGCTAATTCTCCATCCACTCGATTATCCTCAGTTTCATTACAATTATACTTCTTTAAATGAATAACATTTCTAGTGCTTCTATACTCTAATGTTACAGGGTGAACCAGGACGTAAGCATTTTCATTCAACACCTTCTTAATCTTATAGGGTCCCTGGTATAATAACTGAAACTTTTTTATGGTTTTATCCAATCCGCTCGACTTAAAATGAGTTTGTTCTAATACTAAATCGTTAATTTTAAATTTTATTTTATTACCCTTATCATGCCGCAATTTTCTACGTCTTGCTCTATTCACTAACCTTTCTCTAGCTATTATTAACTTTTCTTCCCGACTCAGAGTTTCACGATCAGGAAACTTAACTATTTTTTCTACTAAAGAACCGGGCGGCTTATCTAACATTAACTCACACGGAGACATTCCTGTACTATCATGTACAGTCGCGTTAATCCAATACTCTATGTCACTAATTAATAAAGCCCATTTGGTGTGCTTTTCATAACAGTACGTTCTGAATAATCTACCAAGCTCACGCATAATTCTCTCCACCTGATTAGACTGGGGATGGTATATTGAACTAAATTTTACCTTTACATTTTCTTTCTCTAGGGATTCTATCCACGTTCTACTGATAAACTGCGGACCTTGGTCCGATAAAATATTTTCAAATTTGCCGTATTTAGGAATATAATCAGTCATTAATTTATCTATCATTACTTTGGCTGTAGCCTTTTTAAGAGGATATAATCTAACAAATTTTGTGAACGTGTCAAGTACCACGAATATATGTTGCACGCCACCTATGCTTTGCGGCAACGGGCCATATAGATCCACGCTAAGTAGTTCCAATGGTTTATCAGAGATAACATTCTGCATTAAACCTGCACTGACCTTAGTATTCACTTTCGCCTTCTGGCACAGATCACAAACACCAACCACTTTACTAACTAATTTACGCATGTTAGGAAAATCACAAAGGGAATTTATAAATTTATAACACTTGTGTGCACCGAAATGGCCTAACCTTAAATGAAAATCTTTTACTACCAATTCTACGAAATCACCCGGTATGCACAACTTCCACTCTTCTCTAGTCGGATTGCGCCTAAAAAATAATACATTCTCATGAATCTTATAAAATTTATTTAACCTATTCGCTAATTCCCCAGTACCCTTCATATTCTCTTGAATATTCCTTAACCTTTCATCTTCGGCTTGAAACCTAACTATGTCCTTTAAAAAATGTCTGATATTATTTTCCGTATCTATTTCTATTCTATTTATCTTTACTAAGTTTCTTTCTTTATCTAACCCATTCACGCCATTATTTATCGGATAACGCGACAATACGTCCGCCACTGTGTTTTCTTTACCAGGACAGTACTCAATTTTTAACGCATACTCCTGCAAGTACAACATCCACCTCATTAGTCTATTATTTAAAAATTTGCCGTTATTCAGAAAAGTTAATGCCTTATGATCTGTTTTTATCGTTACTGAGTGACCCAATATAAAGGTTCTAAACTTTCGACACGCGAAAACTATTGCCAACAGCTCTAGTTCGGTGATAGTGTACCTAGCCTCCGCACTATTCAATCTACGGCTAGCAAACATAATTACCTCTGCCTCACCTTCACTATTATATTGGAAGAGCTGTGCACCTATCGCTACACCACTAGCATCGCATGTGATATAAATTTCTTTACTGAAGTCAGGATGTTTCAATTCAATTGTCTGAATGAATAAATCCTTAATAATATTAAAGTGTTTTCGTTCATTTTCACCCCATTTCCACTTTACATGCTTTCTCAATAAATGCGCCAGGCCATTTGTAAAACTTGAAAAATGTTTAATGAATTTTCTAAAAAAGTTGCACAGTCCTAGAAAAGACTGCAGATCTTTCTTACCTTTAGGTTCGGGAAATTTACGAATCGTTTCCATTTTATTAGGGTTAATAATAATATGTTCCGGGCTTATAATGTGTCCCAGATACGTAATTTGACCCCTCATGAGTTCGGATTTGGAAGCCTTTACTGTAATCCCCGCTTTTAATAATTTTTCAAAGACCAACTTTAAATGTGTCACATGTTCCTCGAAATTCCGCGATGTTATCAAAATATCGTCTACATACAACGTCATAAATGAGTCAAATTCATCACCCAATACTTTATTTAGGCACTTATTGAATATAGCTACCGAGTTGTTTATGCCAAAAGGCAACACCTTAAACTGATAATTTCTATTTTTAAACAAGAACGCTGTATATTTTCTACTTTCTTTAGCAAGGGGAACTTGCCAATATCCGCTGGACAGATCCAGTGAACTCAAACATTTACTTCCATGGAATCTGGCCAGTATTTCATCTATTGGACGGGTTGACTCGCGATCAGGAATTATTATTTTATTGAGGCTCCTAGCGTCTAAACATAACCGTACCGATCTATCTTTTTTAGGTACTACCAACAGTGGATTAGAATATTCAGATTCGGAACTTTCTATTATCCCCCACTCTAACATACGATTTATTTCATCCTGAGCTGCCTCCATCTTAGCTACCGGTATCGGATACGTTTTCTTAACAAATACCTTCATATTCGTATCTACATTCAAACTACACTCATAATTCGATACTAATCCGGGCCTGTCGTTAAATAGTTCCTTGTATTTGCTTAATAATGATATCAAAGTGTTTTTCTGCGATTCAGTTAAGTTATTATTTTCTCCTAGCATAAATTTATCGAAACATTTTGACCTATCCTCGTACCTATCATCTTCATCATTATCTATAGTAACATTTTTTATTTCCTTTTCTCCATCATCATTTGTATCTATTATTTCTAAAGCATGCAAAACATCGTCGTTATTGTGATCTATTATAAGTTTGCCCAGATAAATATTTATTTCAAAACCCGGCTTATTAATAACGATTAAATTAAGCGCAAAATCCATTGTAACCTCGTAATACCCTATCCAATCCATACCTAATATTATATCATTCGTTAAATCGGGTACAATGTATGCATGTGTCGTAAATGTAACATTTTTTATTATTATATCTAAACAGACGACAGACCTAACAACCGTAGTCTTTTGTCCTATTGCAGTTTTAATTTTAATATTTTTTGTCGGTAACATTGATAACCTTTCACCAGTATTGTTTATTCTTTGAACAAACGCTTCAGACACAGCAGTTATTTGACTACCGGTGTCTAACAAAGCAAGTGTGTTTTCTCCTCCAACCCCTACTTTCAACACAGGAATCACCTTGTCATTGGTTTCGTTTGGTTTGTCCAGTAAGTCAGATAATAAGTCCTCGTCAAACAAAGTATTGACTTGTTCCATTGTATTCCCGCCTCTCTCTACATTATTATTGTTAATATTTAAACTGTTGTTGTCAATATCGGTAATATTAAGTTCGCGGAACCTGTTATTTGTTTTCACAGATCCCGCCCTCACAAGTTTCCCTGATCGTGTGACTCAATATGTTTTTGTCTCCTATCGGTTTTGTAGTTATTATAACCACCATTGTTTACTTCACGAATATTCCGGCATTCCTGGCGATCTAGGATTCTAATCAGTTTTATCATATCATCGATTGTATCCGTTTCCCTTGCCTGGAATTGACAAATATTCGCGTCACTGTAGTGTTCGATGATCGCCCCCACAAGTACTGTCTCTTCCATGGGTGGATTTAAATACTTAGTTTTATTTACCCAGTGCAAAAAATGTGAAAGCATATCACCTTTATTTGGGTGGTATTGTTTTGGCCTGAACACTTCGGACCTTATTCTAAGTTGCATTTGTGGCGACCAGTAATTGTCTAGAAGCCATTTTTCAAACTCGCTAAAGCTCTTTATGTTGTGTTCACATACCGAAAACAACGTCCACGCCTGTCCGTCTAAATATCTTTTTGCTAGCCTCAACTTGTCCCGTTCGGTTTTTATTCTCAAATCCTGAATTTTATCTTTTAGTACATTTAAAAAATCTACCGGGTGGATGGAGTTCATCGGGTTACCCGAAAATGGTCTAATTATTATTTCGTTTAAAAATAATTTATGATTACAACCTATTTCCTGTTCTGACTCTACACTTTCGTTCACTACACTATTTTCTTTTTGACTTATTGATTCTACGCTATTGTTATCGAATTCTAATCTATTCTGTATTTTTGTCAAGCAATCTTTCATTCTATCCTGTTCCTCTAAAACATTACTTTTTAGCATATTTATCAATTGTGTATTTTCAGAAATTGTTTTGTCTATATTTACTACTAAGCTATTATTTATTTCTGCGCATTTGTTATTTATCATTTTTTTTAATTTCTCTTCAACCTTATTTTCACTTTCCAATCTATCCCTATTAATATCATCTTTTATTTCTGCTAATTTTTGTTCTAGTTTGTTGTTAACACTATCATAAATATTTTTTATATCATTTCTTAACTCCTCCTGTACCTCTTTCATACAATTTTTTATTTCTTCTAGGGAAGCCATTTTTTCAGCGTTCTATTGTATCTTTGTCGAACTTTTTCTATTTTAATTGTTACTTTGGTCACTTAACGGATCGCCAGTTTGTTTTTGAAAACAAACAAAATATTTATCTAACTGCGTTATCAGAAGTTTCTCTGTTATTCTAAATCCTCAGGCTGGATCGCCAATTTGTAATGTTCTACCTTTACTTACAAATAAAAAAAAAATCAATTACTGTCAGAAATCATTTTATTATCAAAACATCAAACATGTCTTGATTATACTTCTACAAATAGAACAAAAGCAATGGGTATTCCACAAAGATACATATTCTGATACAGATTTAACAGTGTTCATTTAGTACAAAAATAATAATTTTACCTTTAGCTATAGCCTAGGCTCTAGGATATGAGTAGGGAAAGGACGTGTTACGCGATTTTCTCTTCTCCTTATCTTCCTATTTGTGATCAAAATTTATTATTTGTTTCACTCTTCAATTATATTTAATTCACACTTCATTCCAAATTTATAATTTCACTTCACTTTTAGATCTGTTGTTTTCACACTTATTTTCTAAATTTATTATTTCACTTCAACTTTTAATTATGTTGATTTCACACTTATACCTATTCTAAATTTATTATTTCACTTCAACTTTTATTTATGTTGATTTCACACTTATATTCTAAATTTATTATTTCACTTCAACTTTTATTTATGTTTATTTACGTTTAACTACGTTACTCTTAATTCTAATTATTTATGTAAACCTTGGCCTTTTTTGCCAGAATTATCTTGACGAGTGAGTGTCCGATTCGGAGGTTTTTTCCACACTACTTGTTCTTTTTCCGGCAGCTTTTTTGCGCCAAAAGCTGTGGTCTGGTAGGGTCGTTGGCGTCTCTCCTCCTCTCTTACAGGCACATGCCAAACGCCTCTTCTATTTCACTCTATAATGGGAGAGGGGCTAAGGAAGGTTTGATGGGAACATCTATATTAAAGTGCTTGCACAATTTCATTTCTAAAAGTACCTACACACTTTCCGCCTCATCATGCTAAATATTCTGGGGTGTTACAAAGACCAACCGATCAATGTGATTATGAAGTGTGCTCCAGTTCAGGTAAATTATAATTTTTTTACTACGCCCAAATGCTTTGCAGTAAGGTAAAATTAATTGTGTAGAATATCAGTTATGTGACATTAATTAATCTCTTGATGGTCTTGTTATTATTCTCTATTTTGTAATATACATTTAATGCATAACGGGGATGGTTTAGATATCGAGATGCGATGAGATGCCGAATTTCATCTGCCAATCATGCAACACTCGACTGGAAAAAAGTCATCAGTTCCAGAAGCAAGTAGTGCAGTCTGACCAAACACTGCGACTCTATCTACAGCAACTACGAACTTCCAACAGACAAATCAAGGTTGAATGCTCCGTTGATGGGTTTTCTGAGGATCATTCAGTCAATAACACCGATACAGATATCACGATTAAATGTGAATCTTCAGAATTTCAAGATATTAATGTCAACCTGAAAGAAGAGATGCCTTCAAATACTTCAGTATACAAAAGAAACGAGGAAATCTATTTAAAATCTGAAATTAAAGAAGAACCGATAGACGATTATTCATCAATTCCAACGGAATGTACTGATAATTTAGTAGACACTTTATCCGAGGGTGATGACGGTATCGAAGTCGAGTTAAAAAACTCAGAAATCGAAAAACAGTCGGATACCATCACGCATTTTCCTCCTGCAGATTTAACAGAACATTTTGATAATCGTGAAGATGGAAACAAAAATACTTCGGGAATTCGTAAGAAGCGTAAAAAATCGAATAAACCGAGATATGAGTGTGATCTTTGTAACTACTATTCCACTTCTATAAATCAATTTAATATTCACAAGCTTAAACATACTGGAGAGAAACCGTTTAAGTGTGACGTTTGCAATAAGTGTTTCAGCGAATCACCAATTTTGATAAGACATCAGCGTCTGCATACTGGCGAGAAACCGTTTCAATGTGACGTTTGTAATAAGCGTTTCAGCTATTCACACGATTTGATGACACACCAACGCGTACATACCGGTGAGAGGCCGTACCAGTGTGACGTGTGTCATAAGAGTTTCAGCCAATCGGGCCATTTGAAATTACACCAACATGTACATACTGGTGAGAAGCCGTATCAGTGTGACGTTTGCGATAAAAGTTTCAACAGATCGGGCAATTTGAAAATGCACAAACGCGTCCATACTGGTGAGAAGCCACATCGATGTGATGTTTGTAACAAATGTTTCAACGTATCGGGCAAGTTGAGAATACACCAGCGCGTACATACTGGTGAGAAGCCATATCAGTGTGACGTTTGTAATAAGGGTTTCACCGAATCGTCGGCTTTGAAAATACACCAGCGCATACATACCAGTGAGAAGCCTTATCAGTGTGACGTTTGTAATAAGAGTTTCAATCAATCGGTACACTTGAGATTGCATCAGCGCGTACATACCGGCGAGAAGCCGTATCGGTGTGACGTTTGTAATAAGTGTTTCAGCGAATCAGGTACTTTGATAAAACATCAACGTGTACATACCGGTGAGAAGCCGTATCAGTGTGACGTTTGCAATAAACGATTCACTCAGTCAGGCAGTTTAAATAGCCACAAACGTATACATTAGTCAGTTGTTTTATGTATGGTTGCGAATAACAAAAGTTATAATATGTTAGTTGTAGACAATATGTGGACAAAGCTCAGGATTCTCGATTAGTTTTGTCCTAACATCCTATAGGAACGCCATTTTCACTACTACACTGTACGACCAGGTGTCTATTTCTTACATAGAGATATAAGTAACTAGAGTTCACTAGTTCGTATGCTTGCCATAAGCGAAAGTGTCCTCAATTGAGAGAGAGAACGCTGCAGCGGGTCCAGAAAACCAGATATATGTTTACCATAGAGATATTATACTAGAGTACGCGAGTGAGCCCTGAAAGTGTCTGCGATTCAGAGAGAGAAAAGTTCCTTAACTCTATGGTAACTAATGATACAAAACAATGCTGATTTGAGTAAACATATTATATAATGATACGGAACGTTTGCAGCTTTCTCTCTCTGAACTGCAGACACTTTCACTTATGGCAAGCTAGCGTGCTCTAGTACTTATATCTCTATGATGTTTACTCAAATCAGCATTGTTTTGTATCATTAGTTACCACAGAGATAAGGAACTGTTCTCTCTCTGAACTGCAGACACTTTCACTTATGACAAGTATACCCGCTAGCGTGTTCTAGTACTTGATCTCTATGATGTTTACTCAAATCAGCATTGTTTTGTATCATTAGTTACCACAGAGATAAGGAACTGTTCTCTCTCTGAATTGCAGACACTTGCACGGCTCACTCGCGTACTCTAGTATAATATCTCTATGGTTTTTTTGTCAGTAGTGTTATCACTCGCACAATGGAAGAAATATCAGTAAATGGCTTCGACTTAAGCACAATGTGTCGATTGTGCTTAAGAAAAGACGCTGCGGCGTTGAATATATTTGTTTTTTCAACCAGGTTTATGACTCAAGTAGCCGATGTAATTACAAGGTGCGCTCCGGTTCAGGTAAATCACTTTAAAAAATTGCTATGCAGAAAGGTATATCTATAAAACTATTTATTGTTAGATAATGTACAGATTGTTCTTTTTCATTTAAAATTTTACTGAATGGACGATTTCGATTTTGGCGAATTGTGAAACGCACGAAACTGTCTATTGCTATAGGACGGTTGAAGAAGTGCAGTGAAAAGGGGTGGGCGTTTAGGGGAAGTTTTTTTTTAAACAATTACGGGGTCGTGTCGATTCAATAGACAGTTTCGTGCGTTTTACAGTTCGCCAAAATCGAAACCGTCCATTCAGTAAAATTTTACATTTTTCTATGTGCAAGAGAAATTGATTTTTCTATATAAGAAAATAAGTGAGACTTTGTTTTCGCGGGTTTTAAAGTCATTTAAAATATGTGCTCCTCATGCACTTTTGTAATACAAATTAGCATAAATTAATTTACAAATACAGTGAAAGCTCTCTTAAGCGGACACCTTCGGGACTATTAAAATATGTCCGACTAAGAGAGGTGTCCGCGTATGGGAAAAATTAAAAAACACATATTATTATGTATGTACATACATACTTTTTATTTACATAATAGGGTAGAATTTTATTGTTTTCTCATATACATTAATACGAGTATACATATACATATGAAATCAAAAAATCAAACATAAAAGTATAACTTAGTTGGCTTGAAAAAATCAATTATGGTTTTGACGCGTATTAGTTTTAAGCATGTTGTCTTGAAAATGTAATTCTAAGTCAAATAACATCTGCATTGCTGTTGAATCTCCTTTAGTTTTGGCAAATTCTTGAATTGTTTTCACCATACCAAATACCAATGGCCTGCTGATAACTTATAGCATTAGATTGATCAGTTATGGTTATTTCTTCATAGGATTCGTCAGATTCAACTAACGTCAGGTTGTCGCCTTTTTTTACAATTTTGTTAAAAGAGGTGTCATCATCATCTTCTACTAATAAGTTATTATCGATGGTAATGAATTCGTCTAAATCATTTTTTTATAGTGCAACGTGTTGCAACATTTTTAATTTCGTGTCCGTTTAAGAGAGAATTTCACAAGTTTTGTACTTAAATATTGCGTCCGCGTCCGCCCAAGAGAGAGTCCGCTCAAGAGAGATTATGTCATATGGAATTCTCTTGTACTTCATTCCGGACTATCACATAGTGTCCGCCTAATAGAGCTGTCCGCTCATTAGAGGTGTCCGTTATGAGAGGTTACACTGTATATTCTTGGTTTTCAGATAACGAGATGCGAAGAGATGCCGAATTTCATCTGCCAATCATGCTACACTCAACTGGAGAAAAGCCACCAGTTCCAGAAGCAAGTAGTGCAGTCTGACCAGACACTGCGACTCTATCTACAGCAACTAGGTACTTCTGACAAACAAATCAAGATCGAGGACTCATCGATCCGCGATAGTGACACGTCAGAATCTTTAAAACTTCATGACGTATTCGACGCGAACGTCAGTTGGGAAGAGAAACGGTTTGCCGAGTTTGATTCGGCAAACTTAGATGTTGAGGAAAATAAATTCTACATCAAAGACGAATCGGTGGAATCAAAGGATGATAGCAGAGAAATAAGTGGTCAAGACTCAAATATCGACATTGGAGACACAAAAATAGGTAAAGACACAATTGACAACTGGTTAATTTTTAATTCAGATCACCAAATTAGCGAAGAATTGTTACTCGGAATCAAAAGCGAATCGACGGATTGTAATTCGACGTTTATAATGGAACATGTCGATAATACAGGGAACGCTTCTTGGTACGACGATGACAACTGCGCAGACGCAGACATCAAGGCGGGCCACACATCGACAACAACAGTAAAATTCGAAGAGGGTGACGGAACAAAATCAAAATCGTATAGATGTTTCGTTTGTGACGCGCTATTGGCTCAAGCAGATGATTATAGAAAACATATGCTTGTACATTTTAAACAAAAAACGTTTCATTGTGACGTTTGTAATTTGAATTTTAAAAAGATGGGCCGTTTTAGTCGTCACAAACGTGAACACATAGCCGGAAAACCTTACCGGTGTGAACTTTGCGACGAGCGCTTTACTATATTAAAAGACTGTAATATTCACATGATTACACATTATAGTAAGAAACCGTATAGGTGTGACGTTTGCAACAAGCGCTTTATTCTTCCGCGTAATTTATATACTCACAGACTTATGCACGCCGACTAGAAACGGTGTGACATTTGCAAGAAAGGTTTTACCAAATCGTTCAATCTAAATAATCACAGCCGAGAAGGCTTTAATCAGGACACCCAGCTCGAGCGTAGCGGCGGACCGATATCTATCGCCTGAACCAATATGGCGTCAGCTACTGGGTAACGCACACTCGTTCATGGCTTACATGTGTGTAGTGTCTGTTAAGCTAAACAACTTTCTAACTATGGCGAAAACAGGCGGAAAGAACCGAAGTTTACCCAGGTAACAGCGCCATCTCGCGTGCGCCAGTAAACGGTCCGCGCGCTGTCGGTCTACAACAAAGGAAGCCGAACCGACTTGCCTAGTGGAGACGCGTTTCGGCACAATCTCAGTCAGTGTTTGTGGTAACTGAAATAACATCTTCCTAACTACTCATTTTGTCGAAAACCGAGTACCGACCTCGCCTAAAAAAATTTATGTGGACGTATGTCGATTTCTGAGTGGCCATTCGACTTTTTCACTCGGTATTGCGGATCGGCATAATGAGGACGCAGCTTAATTAAATTTCAAATTTGTAACAACTGTATATTTATTTCATGTAGTCATAATTGAGTAATTATATATGCATATATGTATAAATTTAGAATAGAATAGAAATAATTTATTGCTAAGGCAATCTGACCAGATTCAATCCATACAAATTGGTCTTCCATCTGTCCTTAAATTACATAACAGAAGAACAATAAAAATTAAAAAAGATTAAATAATGTCTTAAGTAAAGGTCAATAAATTTTGCCGATTTACGAGCTTCGTATTAATTATCATAATAAAAGTTTTCATTTGATTACGATGTGAAATGGCCTGGTTTAAGATAGTGCTGTCAAGCTCATTTAATAATTTAGACGCCAGATAAGCAAATGCTTTTTTAAAATTTGAAGTGTTGTGAGCTAAGTAACTAATGTTAACAGTGTATTTTATATTGTATGAAATAAAATCCTTCCTTGGTTTTTCTTTTATCTATGTCTTTTATTTATAACATCCTGTAAGATAGACGGTCTGTAAATGAATTACATTGCACTTGTAAATAAAACAATGTATTTCATTTAAGACATGTCTATGCAAGACGACTGCAGCGCAGATAACTTTTAACTAGAAGCTTTCCGAAAATTCCGTCCGATGGCGCCTACTGCTATGAACGTGGATGTGGCAACATCAAAGGACGCAAATACAAATTTTCAACTGAAAGCTTCCCAAAAATTCCGTTTGATAGCGCTTACTGCCATGGACTTGGATGTAGCCGTGTCGATGAATGTAGATAAAAACTTTAAGCTTCCCAGAAATTCCGTCCGACGGCGCCTACTGCTATGGACGTGTATGTAGCTGTGTCGGTAGACGTAAAAAAAATTTTAAACTAAAAGCTTTACAAAAATTCCGTCTGTGGCGCCTACTGCTATGGACGTTGACGTGGCCGCGTCGAAGGACGTAGATAACAACTTTTAACTAAAAGCTTCTCAAAAATTCCGTCTGATGGCGCCTACTGCTATCGACGCTGATAAGGCCGCGTCGAAAGACGTGGATAACAAATTTTAACTAAAAGCTTCCCAGAAATTCCGTCTGACAGCGCCTACTGCTATGGACGTTGATGTGGCCGAGTCGAAGAACGTGAATAACAATTTTTAGCTAACAGCTTCCCAGAAATTCCGTTTGATGGCGCCTACTGCTAAGGACGTTGATGTGGCCGCGTCGAAGATCGTAGATAACAATTTTTAGCTAAAAGCTTCCCAGAAATTCCGTCCGATGGCGCCTACTGCTAGGGATTTTGATGTAACCGTGTCGAAGGACGTGGATAACAATTTTTAACTAAAAGCTTCCAATAAATTCCGTCCGACAATGCCTACTGCCAAGGACGTGGCTAGGGCCATGTCAATAGACGTAACTAAAAATTTTTAACTAAAAGCTTTTTAAAAATTCCGTCTGAGAGCGTCTACTGCTATATACGTAACCGCGTCGAAGCACGTGGATAAACATTTTTAAATAAAAGCTTCCAAAAAATTCCGTTTGATGGCGCCTACTGCTATTGACGCTGATGATGGACGAAAATAAAAATTTTCAACTAAAAGCTTTTCAGTATGTTCGTCTGTTAGCGCTTACTGCCATGGACGTAGCCATGTCGATTGACGTGGTTATGGCGCGTTGAAAAAATTTTTAAACTAAAATCTTCCCAGAAATTCCGTCCGATGGCAGCTACTGCCATTGACGCGGCTGTGGCCGTGTAAATGGACGTGGTTGAAAATGTTTAACTATAACTCGCTTTTCTGGTCCAGACGGCTCATACTAACAGGAAATGACACTCCGAATCAAAAAATAAGCTCAACTTTTGGTTCAGTGGCCATTTGAATTGTTTTTAAACACCGAAGCGACGTTAGAGCGCCTCTATCTCCGAAACGGTTATAGATACAGACTTCCGGGTGCGCTCATTAAATTCAGCGTGTCAAAATCTATCTGCACACCGAATTTTAAATGCATCCGATGCGTATTCCAGACTTTCCAGAAAACCACTTCGAACGGGTCTATCTTCGAAACGGTAAGTGATACGAAGCAACGGAGGGACTCAGTGACTTCAGCGTGTCATTTTACATAAGCCTACCGAATTTGAATCGGATCGGAGACATTGTCCAAAATTGTCTTAAAAAAATCGCAAAAAAAACTAAGGCTAACCGACGCACGCACGCACGCGCGCCCCTACGCCGAAAAATCACTTAAACCATACCACATTGGCCCGAAACGACGCACGCTCGCACGCCCCCCCCCCCCCCGGCGCCGAACAATCACTTAAAACATACCACATTGGCCCAAAACGACGCACGCACGCACGCGCGCCCCTACGCCGAAAAATCACTTAAACCATACCACATTGGCCCGAAACGACGCACGCTCGCACGCCCCCCCCCCCCGGCGCCGAACAATCACTTAAAACATACCACATTGGCCCAAAACGACGCACGCACGCACGCGCGCTCCTACGCCGAAAAATCACTTAAACCATACCACATTGGCCCGAAACGACGCACGCTCGCACGCCCCCCCCCCCCCCGGCGCCGAACAATCACTTAAAACATACCACATTGGCCCAAAACGACGCACGCACGCACGCGCGCCCCTACGCCGAAAAATCACTTAAAACATACCACATTGGCCCAAAACGACGCACGCACGCACGCGCGCCCTTACGCCGAAAAATCACTTAAAACATACCACATTGGCCCAAAACGACGCACGCACGCACGCGCGCCCTTACGCCGAAAAATCACTTAAAACATACCACATTGGTGCGAAACGACGCACGCACGCACGCCCGCCTCGGCGCCGAAAAATCACTTAAAACATACCACATTGGCACAAAACGACGCACGCACGCACGCGCGCCCCTACGCCAAAAAATCACTTAAAACATACCACATTGGCCCAAAACGACGCACGCACGCACGCGCGCCCCTACGCCGAAAAATCACTTAAAACATACCACATTGGCCCAAAACGACGCACGCACGCACGCGCGCCCCTACGCCGTAAAATCACTTAAACTATACCACATTGGCCCAAAACGACGCACGCACGCACGCGCGCCCCTACGCCGAAAAATCACTTAAACTATACCACATTGGCCCACTATGGGAAAAATCTCGTTTTTAGTCGATTTTCAAGATTTTCCAATGACTTACTTTTCAGGTCCAGACGGCTCATACTAACAGGAAATGACACTCCGAATCAAAAAATAAGCTCAACTTTTGGTTCTGTGGCAATTCGAAGTATTTTTAAACACCGAAGCGACGTTCGAACGCCTCTATCTCCGAAACGCTTAAAGATACAGACCTCCGGGTGCGCTCATTAAATTCAGCGTGTCAATATCTATCTGTACACCGAATTTTAAATGTATCCGATGCGTATATCAGACTTTCCAGAAAACCACTTCGAACGGGTCTATCTTCGAAACGGTAAGTGATACGAAGCAACGGAGGGGCTCGTTGACTTCAGCGTGTCATTTTACATAAGCCTACCGAATTTGAATCGGATCGGAGACATTGTCCAAAATTGTCTTAAAAAAATCGCAAAAAAACTAAGGCTATACTATGGGAAAAATCGCGTTTTTAGTGGATTTTCAAGATTTTCCAATGACTTACTTTTCAGGTCCAGACGGCTCATACTAACAGGAAATGACACTCCGAATCAAAAAATAAGCTCAACTTTTGGTTCGGTGGTTATCTAAGTTACTACAAAAGTATCTTAGTTACTTAAAATATCTTTGGTTCTTTGTAAGTATCGAAGATAATGTATCGTAGATACCAGATATTTTTAAGAAGTATCTCCATTTTCTTTCAATAAAAAGTATCCTGGAAGATACAAGTATGACCATATCTAAAATATAAGATATCCTTCAAAACAAAAACAAAAAAAGGAAATAACGAAAAACAAAAAAAAAAAACTTTAATTTTTTGTATTTTCACTGTACATTAGTATACAAGTTCGGCAAAGTACTTTTTTTTATTAATTATAGTAATTTATTTATTAAAATCACCATTTCTCACTTTTTATCAACATAAGCTGTACAGTTACATTAAAAATAAGCTAAAATGTTAAAACTGTGTTCTGTCACGTCTACGGAAACCATCCGTTACGAATTTTATCGCACATCGATTCATTTACGTATATTATCGATAAAATCCGGGACCAGTACTCGTTCACACTTTTTAATTTACCGAAGTCTTTAGGCGCGGCAGGCAGCGGTGAATCCGACTTGATATCGGAAAAGCGTAACGGAAATAATGACGAGTTATTAAACTCGAACTCAAAATCGTTTAGTTCATGCGATGTTCATGCATACAAACTGTTTGTTCCTAGAAATTTCATATATCTCCGCATACACTTCAAAAAGACAAGCTCTTTTAAAGTTTTAGCTCACCTAAGAAATAACACTTAAAAAAAACTCCTCTTTTTGAAGTGTAATTTTTTAGGCGAGGTAACGTTTGGGTTAAATTAATCATTTTGGAAATGTTAATAAAACACCGTTCAGATTCTTTACGGTCGTCACCGAGCCGAAGTGTATAATTTTGTTCGAAAATATCATCGATTGAATCGAGAAACTTCAAGAATCCAACTACCTTACCAGTCTTAATAAAAACGGCGCTGTTAGAAAGAGAACAAAGATAAAACAATAGATTCGGTTTCACGATCGTAGGGCGTTCAAAATTCTCCCGTTGCCTAGCCTAAAGCATCGGAGCACACTATGGTTCTAATCGACACGTATTTCAGCGCGTTTGAGGTTAAGTCCTAGAATAGTTCTCAAACTATAAGAACTGAACTGTCTGAACCAAAGCTGGACTCGTTGCAAGTCGGATAAAGTTTGACCCAAAAAAAAAATAGACGTATTTGTTGTACGTCTAAAAACTGTATCAGTTTTGTTAATAATGTCAGAAACCGCTTTTAAAGCGCAAAAAAATCTTAACTGTACTGTCTTATAAATATGATATGTGGTTTTTTGGAACTAGAACTGTTAGAACCATGTTTAAACAGTTCGAGATTTTTACCAACAGTTCAAAGAGTTCAGAACTTATCAACAAACCACGCCTTTTGTATAATAAATAAATTTTTTGTATATTTGGAACGTATTCGGAACCCAAAAGAATGGTGAGACCTCTGGTGAGAAATGCGCCGAACTGTCCTAAGGCGGGTTTTTTAACAGGCAAACATTGATTTAGAAAAGCATGATGAAGCCTAACCTAGCCTTCATCATGCTTTTCTAAATCAATGTTTACCTTATGCCTCCATAGTTTACCTGTCAAAAACCCCCCGTAGGACAGTTCGGCGCATTTCTCACCAGAGGTCTCACCATTCTTTTAGCTTCGAAATATGTCTTGGCGAACGTAACATTTCGAGAGCTGATGTGTGAGAAAAATTCGTAACCATGGATCGTAGAAATTATCAGAAATAAGACAACCATTTCCATAGTTTAATTATATAATAATATAATAGAATGAAATCATGTACATTTTTTTAAATAAATCAAAAACAAATAATAAATTAATGATTAGAGAACAATTACCAGAAAAGAAATACGGTGGGAAAAAAAATTAGAGACGAAACGCATGAATCTGTTATTTTTTTCTTTTTTGTATATTTATTATTATTTATATACTCGTACTTACTCCCAGATCGCGTATTACAATAAAAAAATGTAATCAATTTTTCTAATAAATTAAATAGATTTGGCACGATTTCAAAATAAAAAAATAACTATACAAAATGGCTAGGATGTATTATTTTTTTTTTTAATTTACAAAATTTAAAATTTGACCTAGGAGCGTCTGCATTATTTTAAAAAAATATATAATCAAATATAAGAGAACTTCTTTTTAATTTCCTTCTTCATTTTAATTATATAAAAAAATGTGTTGTATATATTAAATGTATAAGATAAATCAATAATCATATAAAATCAATCGCAAAATCGATTCGATAAAAAAACAAATGGCACAGCAATAATTATTAACTTCGAAAACGAAACAAAAACAGCTCAATATGGCGTGCATTTTAAAACAATTTAAAAAGAAGTTCTACTATATTTATAAATATGTATAAATAAATTCTTCTTTTTCATTTCTTAACATCATTCTGGCAATTACTTTTATCAAAAAAAAAAATGATTGGTTTTCACTTGTTTGAAGACATAAATAATAATATATGAATAAATCTTTTTTTCTGTTCTTTAACTAATCTAAATAAATTATAAATTAATCATACAATTATATATTTTATTAAAATAAAAATGAGTGACTTCTTGACCATTTGTTTGTTATTTTGTTTGTTTACTTACGTTTAGTAGTTTCCCGTCAATGTGAATTTTACAACTTTGCGGTCGGTTGTTAGCTGCTCACTAAAACAAAACAATAAAATACATTTATTCAACACGCGTGAGTAATATATAATTTCGGGGCCCTGCTAAATTCGGGAGAAATAATAAATTACTTCATGTTGACGCGTAGAGTGCGAATGATGAGCCGAAACTGTACGATAATGTATTACTGCATAGTTTCTGGACCAATAGGAACGCGATAGCGAGCCAAAACTGTACGGTAATGAATTATTACTGCATAGTTTCTGGACCAATAGGAACGCGATAGCGAGCCAAAACTGTACGGTAATGAATTATTACTGCATAGTTTATGGACCAATAGGAACGCGGTAGCGATTTGTATATATGAAAACAGCATCGCAACTCAGCGAAAGTCAGGGCCATCTTGTGTGCATTGAGGGCGGTGGGTACGTCAATCAATGAAGTGATTTATTATTTTTCCTTCTTTTATCAGGGCCCCGATTACATATTACTCGTGCTAGTTGAATAAAGTATTATGTGCAATTTCAAGAGTCCCGTAAGCACAAAATATGTAGATCCGGCCCTGAATTCACGTATCGAAACTTGCTTTGCGGACAGGCTTGGTGCGCGCGCAGCTGCAGTTCAAATGTTTACCGATGTCTGCAGAATTGACTGACGTCTCGCCGTGAGATGCAGCTCTTGTGATAGGTACAAATTAAAGAGTGCTGCCTCTCGCGGCTAGTCGAGATATTAAACGGCTCCTCAAAACAATAACTGTATGATACGTACCATTAGATGTCATTGTCTGGCGTTCTAGTAATTTGTTTACAGATCAGACTCTCCATAGAGGGCTGTCGAAAATGACATGTAGTCAAGAGCTCCAGGTACAGCGTTGGGACCCTTGTAGGGCGGCATACGTTGGATACAATACTCTGCTTGGTCCGGTGGTAATTCGCGTCTCAGCTCGTCGGGAAGAATGTATTGCTGAAACAATTGAAACAGGTTAGCTCTTTTGTTTGTCGAAAAATGTAACGCAGTCCATTCCTACTATCAAATATACTGCCGTAAAAAGGCAGTAAGTGACCAACTTATGAATTTGAGTAAATCAAGATTTACTAAAAATGTATTTTACCCATTGGCCATTTTAGGTTATATGCAGAGAAAGTATATATGATATTATATCTATATAAATGTACATCGCGCGAAATTCTATGATCAAACTCTTAATATCGTTCTTTTTGTTCAAATTTTTTGAATGAATAATTGTTTTGGTGTGTAATTACACTATTTATACCTTATTATTTATACCTAGCTATTTTCGTTTTATAGAGAAGAAAAACTTAAAGACCTAAAAAGAATATGCAATAGCTTTACCGCGGCAGTCCCCGAGTGCCACACGTATTTTTTTTTTTGTTCGATACGTCTCCGGGTAGCTTAGATCCTAACGTCGCCCGATTTTTGAATTTTTGCTCCAGAGGGGAGCAATTTAGAAAAAACGAAGTTTTTCGCTTATAACTCGCTCAATTTAAATCAGATCGGTTCGAAACCTGTCTTAAACGAAAGAGGAGAAAATTTTACATAAATTTCGTACAACAGAATTTGTCCAATCAGTTTTTTTATACACATTTATATAGAAATAAATTCAATCTGACATAACTACTACCAAGCGATGAGAGCGGCTTACCTTGTCGGCTGCAAGAATACGGAAGCTGTCGATAACTTGTTCGGCCGTATCGGTATCGGTGCTTTCGCGTGTCATGAAATCTAAGAACGCGTCGAAGTGTACGTATCCGGTATTGTTTGGATCGACGACGGCCAGAATGCGCTGGAAGTCGATGTCGCCCTGTCTGTCTTTGCCGATCGAATAGCCGAGCGAGACGAGACACGACTTGAACTCGTCGGGCGCTAGCCTGCCGGTGCGGTTCTTGTCGAAGTGGTTGAACGACGAACGGAACTCGCTCAGCTGTTCTTGCGTGATACCCTTCGAGTCGCGCGTCAAGATTTGGTTCTCGACTTCGTTGATGTTGCGATTGATCGATGTCAACAATTGTTCCCAGCCGACGCGTAGCGTCTCCATCGTGTACTGCGTGTATCTGGAATCGGAACAAATGAAGCATTCTTATCCATACTAATATAACAAATGCGAAAGTAACCCTGTTACGCTTTGTTACGCCTTGTAGGTAGCATACTTCGTTATGGGATAATCATGTGGAGACATTCATTACTCAAAAAAGGTGTATTAGGGCTATCGCACGTGTTAAAATAGTTATTGGCATAACTAGTAGTCTAAGTCATTCATGGCGTGTCAGCGCGATGTTTTCAGCACTCGTCTCCGGTGCGCAGTATGCACTCGCCTCGCTAATGCCTGCGCACCTACGACTCGTGCTGAAAACATCGCGCTGACAGGTCATGACAGCCTACAAGTTGCGCCCATAATTTTATTCAACAATTGCGCGTTATTCATGTTTTATTTATTGTTATTAATGAGATGTTGTAAATATCTATTTATTTCTTTATAAAAAAAACTGTCAATACTAACAGCACCAAACAGCACGATTCAATGTTTTGGTTTGAGGTTAGCCGGTTATGAATAAACTCCATGTCGAAAACATTCGGCCTCTCAATTTTAGCCTCAATGGGTAATAACGGAGTTGTTGTTACCTACTATTTCGTTACGACTCAGAAAATAGTTACGTTTATTTTCATTACTCCACAATGGCCGAGCTAGTAGGAATCTTCATTGAGTTATGACAAGTAATTGTCACCAGTCGGTAAATGGCTATTTAGGGTTCGGTTTTTAGGCATGATGAAACATGAATAACGCGCATGAGTTGAATAAATACAATTTCTTGTAGGCCTTATTTTTCAAGGTATAAAATTTTGACGGTACATGATATCTACATTTATGATTGCGGACTGTTTGTCAAAAAACATCCACAACTTTTTAATGACTTCATCCCTGACCATCTATATAATACCCGTAATACTGGAAACTTAAAACAAATAATGACCACAATCAATACAGTTTCAACTCCTGCATCTAATAACATTAGAAAAACGAATACTCTATACTTAATATATAAAGCTGAAGAGTTTGTTTGTTTGTTTGAACGCGCTAATCTCAGGAACTACTGGTTCAAATTGAAAAAAAATTTTTTTGTTGGATAGCCCATTTATCGAGGAAGGCTATCAGATATTAGACACTTCTCAGTTCTTCAATAAATATAATTATCGACCAATAGGTCATATGCATGATTTTTTTTTATATTTTTAATAGATTATTTAGTCAACCATAATACGGAAAAAAATTGATAATCATTTAAAAATGTAATATTATCATAAGAAAAAAAATATTAAATTCCACATTCAAAAATAGACAGTTTAAACAATCGGCCATGTTCGCGGGCTTATGTGACGTCATGATATACGATGCATGCCAACCTTGATGTCAAATTGTCAATGTTCTAAATGAAGTTTATTTGTTGTTTTCTCTAAATACTGACATAATCTTACTGTGAGACGACACAGTCGTCATGAAAACTGTTGTTGATATATACTCTGACGTCACGATGCGTTTTGAAAATTCGAAAGTAGCGCTTATTTTCTACATTTATTTTTTATTATTTGTATTTTTTTCAGTGATTAGATTAATAAAATAGCCATTACGTTATGATCAAGAACTAAAATATATTTCGAAATAAAAACTTTAACCAATTTGGAGTTTTATGCATATGACCTATTGAGGAGTTCTAATCAGACGTTAATCAAAGATTGAATATTCCTCAGTTCTGCTTTCTACAAATCTTAAGCTTGTAAAATTACCTGTTCTCGAAGATCATTCCTTCTTGTATGGCCTGGTGAATCTTTTCGAGCTCTTCGACGTGCGGTTTGTAAGCATAGACGGCGTGTTCGTATTCCTTGAGACGGTGCAATTGGTCTTCGAGCGTTCCCTGTATGCCCATACCGATCGCAGTGACGGCATCCAACTGTCGTTCCATCCACGGTCCTACAACGTTGGCTTTCTCGGCAAACTGTCTTCGCAACATTTCGTTGTCTGTTATTTTTTTAGGTTAAGGAAACATATTATAATACGCGCCACAAATCTAAAAGGCTCGGATGTTGGACGCGAATGCGGGCTTGCGCTTGTACATTCTGTTGAAAAACTACAAACTCCCAACTCAACAAAACTAATATAACAATAACAACTTGACGATAGCGTACTCGACTGTACTTTAAAGCAGGAAAGCGACAAGTGACGAAAGCAACGAGCGATCACGGCCAGATACCGACGAGCGCACGTTCCGTGCAGGTAGCTGGGAGTATCAACGGCTCTAAAATGCGCCTTTGCGACGCTGTTTGTGACTAACTTCCGAAACTTTTAGATCCGTGGCGCGTATACTCACGCCGATCTCGAGATCTCGATCGATTTCAATAGATGCCGATGACTTTAGTTGTTTAGCGTCTATAATCTACGATCTCTCTCAGTAATCGGCCGATCTCACTACAGTTTGTTCTCATTTTCAAAGAATAACCTTTACCGTGGTCCTATTTTAATAACTAAGTCATACTCATGTATTTTCAACCTGTCGTAACTATTCGATTCCTGTATTTTCAACTTTTCTCCTCCATCCTCATAATTAAATATTGTCAGAGTTATAGACCCCTTGGTCTGGCATCTTGTACACAACAAACTGTAATATAGTAATCTTTTATACTACTTGACAATAAAAACTTTTTACTTTTTTTTCATCCTGACTTCGTGGCGGTCATAGACCAATCCGAACTTTATAAATTTGAGGTTAAACGGATTTTTCCACTAGCTGAGCAGCGTAGGAGGAAACAATTTGTGTAAGAATTAGGAACGAAAAGCTTGAAAATACACGAGACGAAAGTACGATGAAAATCATCCTGAATTTTAAATTTCAAACCGACTGATTACACGAACGAAAAAATTAATTCTCGCATCGGAGATGAAAAAAAAAGGATACTCTGCTGTTTACGTAGTTCTGCTTGCAGCGTGGCGTCGCGTTGTGGCACCAGCTGTCTCACTTCCGTCCATTTCGATGTCAAATCCTGTAAATAACACACGGTTCGTAACTACGAAATAATCTACACAATAATAGAGCTGTAAAAGTAACGATAAATTGTGTACCCGTATGTATTCGTTACTTAAAGAACCAGTACCCGCTACTTTCGTATCGTTACGTTACTCGGTACTTTTCATACGACATACAATAGTGTACTTAACAGCAGCAATAAGCATGTACCATCACATCGAGGCGCGTCTTATACGTGATACGGTATGACTTCGTTCGTATAACCGCATCAAACGAGTCGAACTGACATGGATACGAAACATGCGAGTAACGAAATGAATTTGTAAGTAACGATTCGGTACTTCGAGTCAGACGATGTACCCGTTACTCAGTAACGAATACATACGGTTTGTTACAGCTCTACACAATAATAATAAAGCCTAACGGTCTACGATTCTCATTAAATGAATTGGAATCTTTGGCGTGAAAACAGATATTTAAAAAAAAAAAAAAAGGATCGGGCGTGTCGTGGTCACACTCGATAGCAGTGAAACTTCTTATTTAATTTTGACGTGATAACGTCTTATAAATTGATGAAACACCGGCTGCACGCACGAAAAAGTGTCACGTTCCGCCTGAGCGTGCAAGCGAGAGCGCGGTATAAGCGATAGAGAGGCACGATCGGCCCAAGCGTCGGCTTGTACGCATTTCTCTCTCTTCCCGCGTGACGTCAGAGAGTTCATCAATGTTTTTTTATGACGTTATCACGTCAAACTATCGTCCGTAAACCGCCTTTACAGACAACCCATTTTTTTTCTAGATACAATAACCAAAAATCCCAGCTCATCGAACGACAGGACCGATAACTTAAAAAAATACTGACATTCAACATTAAATATAATTGAGATTTAACATATGGCCCAAGTTTAGACCAAATGTAATGTCCTATAGGCTGTGTGCACGAAGCCTACTAGCGCCGCTAGTGGGTAATAGAGAATTATTGAACTCACTTTTTATGGAAATTGCGACACGTTTCTAAGGTGATAAGTCAAAAACTTTAGTTGGCCATGGTGTGTCAAAAAAAATAAGAAAAACTGATGTTAATTTGTTTACACTGACAGCGGAACGTTAAATTAGGGCGCCAGTCTTTATTTTACTTAAATCGCCATCAGCGCAACAGCCCGGAACACAACAAGCATTTCCAGATCGCTTAGTTTTCCAATGTTTTTTTTGTAATTAAAAAACTTCATAAAATTATAACTATTTTCACTTTTAATAAACATTGCTCACTGACATACGGAAAATTTGAGTTTGAAGTTTCCCCTAGTGCTCACCACAAACGCTCGCATCGAAAAATTTGTAACTCCGCCTTCTTGCACATAGCCCATACGCCATTTTTATATACATATAGTTATAGTAACAGCATGTAAAATGTAATGTGATAATGGTTTAAATTTCAGTCACCAGAGCATATTTTCTTTTTGAGAGAAATCATGAAGTTGAGAAACTTCCTTGCAAAAATGAATAAAATAATAAACCGCTATGAAAAGTATGCCATTATAATATGAAGAACAACGTTATAGCACGTATCTTTTCTGCGCATGCGCCGATTTCTCTCAATAGCAATAGAGTTCCTTACATTCGAACCAAATTTTCGTCTGCTTCGTCGTTTGGCCTGTATCATGCTCAGACTAACAGACGAATAGACTTTTTTCAAAAATATGTTTTTTTGTATTCAGGAAACGTTAAAACTAAAAAATATTGCAAAATTTTGGAAAGTGACCTAAATTAGTATACGCCATTCACACCTCTACAACTTTAAAAGCATGCGAACCTCTGCTTGTGAACTTAAACAATTTGCACAAGGAATTTAACCAATATGTTCATAAGTTGAAGTTCGCTCGTACATGAAGTATAAAACTCACGTTTAATAAAGGCACTGTTCGGTCATCTTCCTGGTTAGGCAGTCATTAAAGCAATCGTAAACATTATACATACATGACACGTTCAATTGTTTTTATATCAAGACACACATATTGAAAATTCTAGAGTCTAAAGTCAATGAAGGCAATTACGTCACCCTAACGTTACTCAATTATTTATATTTCAAAAATAACTACTCAACATATTAATTTGATGTTTATTTGTTAAGAAAAACAGATATACAGAACAAAAGAACAGTTGTACTGTATATACAGTATGTAGGTATATCAGTTGCAATGTAAACTGCAAACGTAGTATTTCACTATAACACTTACTTAAGTGGTCTAGTTAAATGCGCATGGGTTTGCATTTCAAATTGATATAAATGTATCTATATTTGGAAGGAAGAGGGACTGTCTGGTAGTGGACAAGAAGTCAGGTGGTACACGCGCGAACTGGCGTAGATCTACGTTGGTAATGTAAATAAAGCATTATTAAATCAAATTCAATAGTTTTACTAATTTAAAAGAACCTTATCAACCACTAACACTACACAGTTGATTTTTCTTTATTTTCAAAATATTTACGAAACTATACTTTGGAAATAGTATGAGGCAAAGACGAGGGCACCATGAAGCGCAGGGCCATGTTATCACACCTTCGGCGAGTGTGGTGTATACTATTTTTCTTCATACCTCGGTCGTAAGTACGCTTATTAAATACATTAATTAACTACTTATTAATTACATAAATACAGATAAATTCCAAGCAAGCAGCTTTGAGGTTTTAGGTTAAAACACGAATGACAGCTAGTCGCGACTATTAGCTAAAATGTAATAGGGTTATCAAAGTGTGTAGGCTTTCACGGCCGGTGTTGATCCAAATCAAGAATGCTTGTATGCCGTGGTCCATTGGTAGCGGGCGAAGTTTCCTTCTAGGCTGCTCACAGGTAAGTAATGTCTACCGCAGTTGTAGACGAAACGTCAGGTAGTAATACCAATGGACCACGGCATACAAGCCCGGAAACCAAGAAGATTTGGATTTGTAATAGGGTTGCTATGGAAACGACATCTAAACAACGCTTGACTGGTTGTTTTTAATTTACTGCCGCCCGAACGTGCGTACTTCCCGCATCAGTGCGTTACAATCGATGCCGAAAGTATGTACTTTCGATCGAGGTATGAAGAAAAAATATATTCTACAAAACTTCCTAGTAAAAATAGGCGAGCTAATCGGTTGGTGTGGCGTAATTGTCTTCACAGATTCGATTGTTTTTAACCGAGCAGTTTTCAAATTCGTACTTACATTAGCGACAAGAGTCGTGTACGGATTTTCAAGTCCGCCGGGTATCTGGTGCTGTTTAACGATCGTCTCGACTTCCCTTACAAGGCCGATGATGCTCTGATATTCTTTGTCGGCTTCGCCCAACGTCGCCTTGAAGTGCGCATGCGCGTCGATAAGACCCTGGATCTCTTCGACCGTGTGTACGATGAACATGTCGACGAGGTCCTCGCGCGTTCCGTCGAGCCAGTTGTTGAACGGAGCGGCGCGTTTCGCGAACTCCAAGTGCAAGATGTCGATCTTTTCGAGGATGCGCTCGGCCTCGTCGAGAGCCTGCCGTCTGCGTTGCGTCAGAGCGCCGAGTCTGTCCCATTGGTCGCAGATGCGTTGGCAGCGCGCGTTCACGCTTACGCTGTCGTGGTATTCCAGCGTACTAGAATAACATTACTTTTTTTTATTAAGGAAGTACCCTCGGTACGCAGTAAGTCAAAGAATTTCAGTCTTCTACTTGAATAACGTAGTATATAATTTGGCAATACCACATGCCTTGCCATAGTTACAAGTGCTTATGTACGCAGCATAAGTCAGCACGCGGAGTCAAATTCGTATTAATTTATGAAAATGCTTTTCTTTTTTCCTGTCATTTTGGATATAATAATATACTATCATTTTTTTGGAATAGGTACTATGCTTTTAGCATTTACTCAATTTACGTATGTTTTTACGATATCAAAACTGCTGCAGTTTCGTAACTTACCTTTGAATGACGCGCCACAAACTATAATATTGCGGTGTAGCCATGTTTATGAATTGCTAAAAAGCTCGGCTTTGTTTTAGTTATTTCTATTAACATAAGCAAGCTTTATACGTTTTGGAAAAAGAAAAATGTTCATAGAATATTCGTTTATATTTCCTGAAAATTTTATCAAAATCTGTTTGTCAATTCTAACGTAATAAATGATGGAGTGCGTCAAAATCACAGATTTCCATAAGACTCCATGTTAAGTGCAGTGAAATAAAATTATCAATATCTTTTTTCAAAGTCAACAAAAAATCACGAAAATTTTACTGAGTCATTTTTGAAAAGGTTTTGACATATTTGTAAGTTTTCGTAATTTTCTGTTTGTTAATTCATTTATCGAGGGTACTTCCTTAAGGGGTTATGCCACCTTGAGATTTTAAAAAAATCGATTATTTTTTTAGGGTGTAGATAAATTAAGTTCGTTCCAAGCAGCCGTGAACGGTAAGACTGTCTTGCGCAGAATCGATTTTTGAGCTAGTGCGCAAATTAGTCTTGCGCAGTGACAAGACTGTGTACGGTTTCATTACCGTTCGAGGCTGCTTGGAACGAACCTATTGTTTATACCTTTGAGAATATTAACTATTCCAAAATTCAAACTATTGCCGAAGTTATAGCAATAACGAGTTCATATTAGTCATAGAGCATTCAATCAGTTAGTTTTTTCTTTGCGTTTTTCTCGAAACTACATTTTTCAAAACTGTGTATACGATATCTCAAGATCTACTCAACCGGTGTGTTATTAATCTATACTAATATATAAAGCTGAAGAGTTTGTTTGTTTGGTTGAACGCGCTAATCTCAGGAACTACTGGTTCGAATTGAAAAAAAAAAATTGTATGTTGGATATCCTATTTATCTAGGGGTGTTATTTAATGGGTTAGCCAAGTATTCATGTTTTGTGAGCAAGAAAATGTAATCGGTCAACTAAAATAGCTCATTGGTCGGCAACTCTTGGTTAGCAAACATTTTTAAATCGATCAGTAATTTATGCCATTCTGGACTGCTGTAAAAATATTTGTATAGCTGATTAAATATATAAGCTGCAATGAGTGACTCATGTTAAATAAAATTTTGGTGAGCACTCAGAGGGTAAGCAAAATATTCAATTTTCTCAAAAATACGTAAAAAATTGGCATTCTTTTTCGTCTTTCACTGTCATTTTTTTAATCTAATCACATTATATACATGTCATAGCAACTGGTGTAGAATTACTGTATTACTATCTCATGACCTCGTAATTGTTTTTAAAAGAACTCCCCCCAAACGCCCTCCCCTTTTCACTGCGCAAAAAAAACGCCATCGCATCGACACGACCCCGTAATTGTTTTAAAGAACTTCATCCAAACACAAATGCAATCAGTTTGTTTATATTGTTAACTATATTTTAAATATGCATACCAATGAAACAAACTAGATACAGAAATGTTTTCTCTGCTGACCAATTTTGAGATCTTGCTGACCAAGTAATCATTTTTCTGCGCGACTGTTTATTAAGCAGATACATAATATTGCTAGCTGCCCGCTTAAGGTTAAAGTACTGACCCTTATTAAGATTCTTTGCAGAACATGGATTGCTGCCCGATTTTTATTTATTGCAAACAAAATCTTTGTATGCTGACCAAATGATTTTACGGCTGATTTATGTTGCTAACCAAATTATTTTACAGCTAATCAAAATATTTACTTCTTTTATCTAGGAAGGCTATAGGCTCTATAATATCACGCTACGACCAATTGGAGCGGAACATCAATGAAAAATGTTGCAAGATGTATCTCAAAATTAGTCCGCCTGACAATTAATATTATCAAATGAAATGCCTTAACTAAATATTGCAATATTAGCGCGTTACGTTCACAAGCCCGGATAGCTCAGTCGGTAGAGCGTAAGACTCTTAATGGCAGGGTCTTTGGTTCAAGCCCCACGTCGGCGAATTTTTTAATTTTCTACATTGCTTTCTTCTAAGGTGTAAACATTTCAATTTATTAAAACTTTATTACGGCTAATTAAAATTAAATAAATCTAATTAATAGCTCATTTGAAAACGGTTACAAGGTACCTATATAAAAATAATTTTCCTACAGTGTTTGCAATTAAATATTTTATTAATTACAGTAATTATTGTTTTAAAAGAAATTTATTTTTTAACGACAAAAACTTTTGAACGGTAACTCCGATCATTATGAAATTTGGACACAACATTCATCTTGGTAAACTAAGATGAATGTGCGAACTCATGTCCCTCCCTTCCCTATTCGTTCTTTTACACCCGGGTGAAACCGGGCGGGACCGCTAGTAAACAAATAAAAAACCGAAAAAGCTTACTTGAGTTCTTGAGCAATGGCCGCGATCTGTTCGACGCGGTCTTGGTGAGCGGCGAGGTCCGACTCGAACGCCTCGTGTTTCTTTTTGAGCGCTTTGAGTTCGTTGAGCTTGCACTGTCTGAAGTCCTGGCTCTGCAACTTCTCCTCCTTGCCGTGCGTCCACGATTCGTGAGTGTCGGCCTTGAGCTTGAATTTGTGTGCCAAATGTTCGAGCCGCTCCAATCGCATCATTTCTGACAGCAGCCACTCTTCGAAAGCCTTCTCGGACGTCTCCAAACCTTTCCATGCGTTTGCAATGTCCTAAACGAAAAGAAAAACAATCATATATAATAATACGCTAAGGTTAAAGATGTTTGCCTCCCTTTTTAGAAAAAAACACACAATTTCTCCACATAAATTATATATCATTTTACAGATAATTGCTTGCTCTACTGGCATCGACAACTAAAAAATTCATTATTGCTTTTGTTTTTGTAAATTAATTAAAATACAGCAACGCTGAACAACATCTGCATCTGACGGCTTTAATTTTGAAACTACGTCATCACTTCGATCTGTCATCTGACCTTCATATTGTAATACAACAGACACAATACTGCATACTGCCATCTAACGGCTTTAATTTTGAAACAGCGAGCAACGCTGAACAACGTCACAGTAATGCTGCATGATGCCATCTGACGGCTTAGCTCAGCGCTTTTGCTACTTGCGCCTCTATATGACAATTTTAGTAAAATATTTCTTCGATCTGTCATCTGAACTTCATATTGTAATACAACAGACACAATACTGCATACTGCCATCTCATATCTTTTTTTTTTTTTTTTATTAAAAAAGGTGGGTCGACAACTGGGTCATCTCATATCTTATGAGCGTAGCGTGTGCGGTAATACGTGAGTGGAATATTCTCCTTCGATCAATAGTCGCACGTAATACTTTATTCAACTAGCACGAGTAATATGTAATCGGGGCCCTGATAAAAGAAGGAAAAATAATAAATCACTTCATTGATTGACGTACCCACCGCCCTCGATGCACACAAGATGGCCCTGACTTTTGCTGTTTTCATATATAAAAATCGCTACCGCGTTCCTATTGGTCCCGAAACTATGCAGTTATTATTCATTATTGTACGCTTCCGCTCGCAACTGCGTTCCTATTGGTCCAGAAAATTTATTATCGTACAGTACGGCTCATTATTAGCACTCTACGCGTCAACATGAAGTAATTTATTATTTCTCCCGAAATTAGCAGGGCCCCGAAATTATATATTACTCACGCGTGTTGAATAAATTAAATTTATTTTGCTTATCACTTTTATATTAGCGTCTTGCACACTTTCTGTATATATTTTTGTAAAGGGTTTTATACCCGTCGATCTCTTAAATAAATAAAAATACAATAATTAAGGTGTGAAGCTGAAATTATTAATTGTCGCCACCTGGCGTTGAGGTTCCGAAGCTTGAGTGCGCCGCATCGCCATCTAGACAGGCGCTTTGGGGAGATAGCCAAATATAACACAGGATTGATCTTCTATACAGTCTCTCTTCTCTGATTAGGTTTACCAAACGTATCGACTTGTTCTAGCAAGTGTCAAATTCCATAGTTATAATAACCGATTACTTACCGAGACCATTTTTCCTTCGGTCGGCATATAAGCGGGCCTGTTTGACAGACGAAGTTTGGTCTGCAGCGTGTTGAAGTTAGTTTCAAGTTTAGCTTTCTGTTCGACGCGTGGCGGCTTATGCTTGCGCCGATATGTGCGATATTCTTCCAGTTTCTTCTGGACGCCGGCCAACGAGTTGTCTGTCTGGCGCGATCCCAACCAGGGCATCGTCCTTCTGATCCATTCCAAAAGCTACAATGCGAGAAGTATAATATTAAAATACGCAAAATAAAAAACGAAGATGCTTATTTTAAACGAGGGAATAAATTTATTGCGTTACTGGTAAATAGAGTTCGCCCGAAAGCAAATTTTTCAGTCGAAGTAGAACTCCGTAAGCCTCATCCACATAAGCTCACGTCGTCGCCATTTACGATCATGGTTTTTAAAAGTTTAGGGCACTTTTTGACGCAACGGCTGAGCCATTTTTCGATGTTAATTAAGATGAAAATATTATATATTTATTGTCGGAAGAACCAAGGAATTACTTCAAAAAAAGAGAAGCAGATATATTTTCGATATGCTTTGTTGCCTTCGCTCACCGCACATTGAGTAAACAGACAATGCTTCATATAGTAATTATTATATATACAGTATGCAAACACGTAAGGTGCACATAGGGAAATTAACATTGGGAAAAAATGACTGGATCAGAGTGAGCCTTAAAATAGTTTTTCAATTTGACAGATGATATTCTTTTGCAAAATGAATGTGTATATACTACCGAAGAAAATATTCAAATGATTACAACATAATCGGACTTTTTTTATTAATGGGACATTAAATTCCCAAAAATACTGAACCTAAAGACATTGGGTCACTGATTTACCAACGCGCAAACGTCATACCAGTCAGACAATTTTTGAATGAAATGTTTCCAAACAGATGGAGTTGTTTTTTTGTTTTATTTTTGTACAAAAAAATTGAAATAATGATTTATAAGAGCTTTTTATTATTAAAAAGCCAAGTAAAATAAAAATAAATCAAAATAAAATAGAAATCCTCGAGATTACCACGATAATTCAATAGAAATAACAATTAATGCAGTCATGGCTAACTCTGATCCAAGTATTTTTTCCCAATACTAATTTCCCTATGTGCACCTTACGCGTTTACATACTGTATATGATTGTACGTTACCGAATTTTCTCTTATATAAGCCCTGACATTTCCAGGTTTTTTGGTACCTAAATCCTAAAACGCAAAGATACTTACATCGCTTGCGAGGCGTTCGTACTCTTCCATGAGGCGTTCATTTTCTTGGTTGACTTTAAGTACTTTGCAAATCCTGTTTGCAGCAGTTTCAGCCTAAAAATTGAAAAACGCTCATCAATTATTTCCCTTTAAAAAAAAAAGCGACAGTCGTTAGTAAATAAAACAGATGCAAAGCGATTACAAAAAAAAAAGAAGAAGTGACATTTTTTTCAAGGTCTGAAGGGTTACTAATTACTAATTCATGTTTTGTTTATTGGAAAAAACAAATTAAAAATACAATCAATGCTTTGACTTTAACTAGGGGGCTTAGACGGATAAACAACATTTCATCGATCTCGGCCGATCTCAAGTCCGAATTTATTTATTCATTTTAATTGTGAGCATAAAAAAAATACAAATGATGGAAATTGAGGCGTTAATAAAGGCCAGCGCACGCATGTTAATTTTGTATAGCGTAGTCCATCAGATGCAGCCATCGACAGCGTAAGCCCGTCAAACTACTAGCCGAAAATATGCAAGCGCGGTTACAGAATTTCGTTTTATATTTTTGTGTGATTTTACCTGTCTTCTAGAGCAGGGGTGGCGAACCTTTCTACACCTACGTGCCCATTTTTTTTTTCAAAAATGTTTAATGTAGCCACGACGTGCCGAAAGCAAACAAAGAAAATTAGTTGTCAAAAAAATGAATCAAAAATAGATAAAAATGATAATTTTGAGCGCCATGAAACTTTTTCGTATTTGCTATTTGGTGATTTTCGGCATCTAGCAGTTATTTCAACTTTGCACCTCAATCAGTGCCGTGCCAACAATAATCAGTCGCGTGCCATCTGTGGCACGCATGCCATCTGTGGCACGCGTGCCATAGGTTCTCCACCCCTGTTCTAGAATATTCATTCTAAACAATAAATTTGAAATAATTTTTGTTTATCTATGTAATAGTTTCGGTCGTGAGTCGAGGAAAGGGAATGTCATCTGTTGCCAGCCCCCCTGACTCCCCGTATCCTCGACTCGCGGCTGAGCTGATATATTGCGAACGTGCGACTGTCGAACACACTCAGTCGCAGCTTAGCCATGAATTTCGATGAGGCTGAACACTTCACGCGCAGGCGCACGAATATGAATATCGAGCGTTAGATCGAGCGAAAGTGCGATTGAGTCGGCGCTATCGTGCGATCGGACGATAAATTTCGAGTAGCTGAGTATTGGTCCAATCGCCGATGCGCGTTTTCGATAAAAATATTACAATGTGTGTACTGGCCCTTAAACACTTTGGAAATAAAATAAAAATAGTTTTTTCTTTCAAAATGGGATTCGAAATAAATTTAAAAAAAATGTTTGAAATTCTAAAGTGAATCAATTGTTTTTTAGTACCTTTTGAGCTCCCGAGAAGCAATGGTAATACGACGAGACATAAGTCATAATAGCTCTTTCGTCTGGCATCGCCGTATTCTGCATATCTGTATCCAAGAGTCATGCACAACAATCAAAAAGGTTAGTTAAAAAAACAAATAATAACAATCGAAGCGGGAGAAAAACAAAACACAGTCGTGTCGCCGCAGATCGGTCCTTGTCATATCGGGGCTGCGAGTTTCAAAATTAAATATTAGATCATCGGTATCGGTTCACATTTTAACTGCCTTCGGGCAGTTTGCGATGATTTTGTAGACAGAAAACAAAAAACAAACCGTGCATCAAAAACAAAACGAGGCGATGGCGGTAAATAGCGTTTCGTTTATGTTATTCGTAGAGATGTCGAGAAAGTTCTCGAAAAACAAAAAGGATTATAAAAATTACTAGAAGTCGAGACACTGAAAACAATTTAAGGGTAAATTCCTTAAAATCTCGAAGAACTTTCTCTAAAATTCTTGATATCTCACCTCTAGTAATTTGTGTCAATATAAAAATCGTCTTTTAAATTTAAATATACATATTTAGTTAGCGCCGGCAGGTTAGCGGCTCAACTGTTTTAGTTGTTCAGCGTTTATGGATTAAAATTTTAAAATAAAAACAAAAGATCCATTTATGAATAGAGTGATTTTGTTTTGAAACAAAATATGTACGAAAAAAATAACAAATGCCACGCGGAGAGATGCATTGTAAGTAGTGATGTGCCGGATCGTTAAAAATGTATATCCGCGGATACGGATCTGAATACGGATATTTGGTTTCAAGCTCCGCGAATACGGATCTTAACTTTCTTAGAGTACGCGGCGGTAAATATTGCACATCGACCTTTGGAAAGAGACTATCTGTTATGGGAAAAAGTTATTGACCTCTTTAAGAGTTAACTCTCATAACAGATTGTCTCTTTCCAAAGATCGATGTGCAATATCTCATTATAAAGATAGTTGATTTAGTACCTTTGAGTTATGTACTATTAGTATGGTACTCACTACGATAAATGTTTGCAATTTAAAGGTGCCAAATACGATTTAAAAAAATAAATAATCTGAATGGAATTTAATAGGTTTTCATTATTACCTAATCACCTATATATATGTATAAAATTTCATCTATGAATTGAAAATTAATAAGGTAAAAGATCCGCCAAAAACTAACGGATACAGATAAATCTTCTCCCTCGGATATCCGCGGATATGGATACGGATATCCGGCACATCACTAATATTGTAAGTAGGTGTGAAGGGTAGCAGAGCATTATTATTATTATGATACAGCGAAGAGCGTTGCTGCCATCTGTGGGACAGTAGCTGTGTACCTGCTGTGCGCCCTGAAAAGCATGATAGTAGCACGACACGTAGGTCATGATGGCGCGCTCGTCTGGCTTCGGGGTGTTGATCAGATCTGCAAGCATCGTCCGTCAACAAAAATCACATCTTTTAACCTGTATCTTTCTCGGAAAATGAATCACATTGACAGCTGGCGCCAGACCAATCAGAGAGCTCCGATTCGGTGTTTAGTCCAAAACAAAACAGGACTTTATTCGAGTGAGTAGGCTTTCGAGGCCGGTGTTGTTCCAAATCTTTCTGGTCTACGGGATTGTAGGACGTGATCTATTGGTATTTCTACCTGACGTTCCGCCTACAACTGCGGTAGACATTATCTTCAGCATGCCTACCAGGTAGAAATACCAATTAACCACGGCTTACAAATCTGGAAACCAAGAAGATTTGAAAAACAAGACTTTTCTTAGCAATCAGATAATCTTTTCTTGGAATTCCGAAACAAGATTTTTCAAATAGTTGGAAATTCCAATTCGGTGTTTCCTGATCGTCCAAAACAAAGCAAGGCTTTTCTCAATAATAGGAAAACTTTTTTTGGAATTTCTAGCGAAGATTTTAGAACGATTTAACTTGGTGTCAAATGATTCGAAGTTCCAAGTCGGTGTTTCGTCTAAAACGAAACAAGGCTTTCCTTGGCATTCCGAGCCAAGACTATCGAACAATCCGATTTGCAGGTGGTGTTAAGCAATAAAAAAAAGACGGGTTGCAGTCCGGGAGTGCCGGCAGAAGTGAAAACTTGAATATTAACGTCTTACGAATTTTCGATCAAAATGGTTTGTATCATAGATTGCATTTTTATGTTCGATATTTGAACGCTAGATGTCTAACGTTGTATAAATAAAAGTTTCCGTCTTACGAGTATAGATGTACAGTCAAACCTCATAGTGAGTGAGAACTGGGTAAGGTGTCCTGACGCCTGACGCGAGTTTAACATTTTTTACCCATTACAAAAAAAAGTGTACAACGCCGCTAAAGAAGTTTTCACTTCAAAAAATCCCAAATCGTTGTTTCCTTCGATTTGTCTCAACAATTAGAAAACATTTCCTTGGAATTCCGAGCCAAGATTTCATAACGATTTGACATAAAGCTGGTGTCAAATGATTTAAAATCTTTCTAAAAAATTTGGCGTCTACAAAAATTGGACACCGTTTTCTTGTAATTTCGGACTTCTGATTGGTCTGACTTCAGCACGAACGGCCAATAATAATAAATAAATAAAAAATCGAGGGCATACCGTCGGGGTCCAACATCCGCGGGATATCGAGATATTTCTCGGCGACATCGAACGCGGTGTTCAAGTTCTCGAGCGGATTATCCTTCGACAGTTTGTTGTAGTCGATGAGATCGGGTCTGTGTCGATGGATCAATGCGCAGAAGGCGAGACCGTCCTTGAACGACAAGTGGAAGTTCTGCACGTTGACGTTCTTGTACGGCGCCGTCTTACGCTGGCACCAAAGCAGCAGACCTTCCTTGGCAGTCATCTCCTCCACGCTGATGTCCTGGATTGCGAAACGCAAGATGATCGTCCAAATCATACCCAGCGTCATCTTCAGATTGCCGTCGACGATTTCTGCAAAAGACATACGAAAAAAAAAATTGGTTGTCTGTAAAGTCGGTTTACGGACGATAGTTTTACGTGATAACGTATTCCGCTCGAATATCATATTTAATATATTATAGAGTAGCTACTGTTTGCAACAATTGTTAAGAAACACCCATTGTTACAACGCTATCAACATAGAAAAATTAGTTTTATTTTTTCAAACAAAAACTAATTTTTCTATGTTGATAGCGTTGTAACAATGGGTGTTTCTTAACAATTGTAGCAAACAGTAGCTACTCTATAATATATTATATAATTACTAACTGTAACTAAACTCATCTAAATCATATTTAATAATACATTACTGCGCTCTCGCTTGCAGGCACAGGGTCAGGCGGAACGTTACACTTTTTCGTGCGTGCAGCTGGTGTTTCACGCTCAGGCGGAACGTTACACTTTTCGGAACGTTACACTTTTTCGTGCATGCAGCCGGTATTTCATCAATTTATAAGACGTTATCACGTCAAAAGTTTGACTCCGTTCGGGAAAAAAATCCCTAAGTCTTCAAGGATTTGTTTTCGTTTAGTTTTCAGCCGAAAACCGGTTCATTTACGCCTTACGGGATGGGGTAAATAAAGAAGACCGGTGGGAAAAGGGCGAGATGTCGCTCATGTGTTCCATTGTGTCCCTTATTGCATAGAAGCGGTTCCAGGATCATTACCTTTTACTAATAATATAAAATGCATGTGCGCTCTTCTGCAATAAGGTACATAGTACATTTCATAGACCAGCCTTCTTTTAAAATTCGTATACTACGCGCCACGGATCTAAAAGGTTCTGAAGTTAGTCGCAAAGGCACATTTCAGAGCCGCTCAGACTCCCACCACCTCCCAGCTACCTGCACGGAACGTGCGCTCGTCGGTGATTGGCCGTGATCGCTCGTTGCCTTTGTCACTTTCCTGCTTTAAAGTACAGTCGAGTACGCTATTGTCAAGTTGTTATTGTTATTATAGTTTTGTTGAGTTGCGCAAGCCCGCATTCGCATCTAACTTCCGAGCCTTTTAGATTCGTGGCGCGTATTATAAGCAGAATTTTAGTAATTTTTTACTTGACCCGTTGTGCGCAAGTGTCGCAGACTTTTGCCAAAAATATGTTTTTTTCGATTCGGAGGACCTCAAAACGAAAAAACCATTCCGGCACTTGTGATGTTGGAACGGTATAGTATAGTACGCGCTACGAATCTAAAAGGCTCGAAAGTTAGATGCGAATGCGGGCTTGCGCTTGTACAGTCTATTGAAAAACTACAAACTCGCAACTCAACAAAACTAAAACAGCAATAACAACTTGACAATAGCGTACTCGACTGTACTTTAAAGCTGGAAAGCGACGAGTGAGAAAGGCAACGAGCGATCACGGCCAATCACCGACGAGCGCACGTTCCGTGCAGGTATGGTGGGAGTCACAACGGCTCTAAAAATGTGCTTTTGCGACGCTGTTTGTGACTAACTTCCGAGCCTTTTAGATCCGCGGCGCGTACTGTAAAAGAAACTACAGGGTACTGTTCACTATGAAAGAAGTCAAATCCGGCGGCGCCGCTCTTACCTTCGGCACCGATGGACACCAGCTTGACGCCCTTGCTCGCAATGTAGTCGAGCGCCTTGTTCACGTTCGCGATCTTGTGGAAGCGCATCTTGCCGCGATCGGGCTTCGGCAGCGTCTCGCCCGATATCACCTCGAGCAACAGCATCAATTTCAGACCGTTGCGGAAGTCCTCCTCGATGTTTTCGATGGCCGTGCCCGCTTTGCGCAGATGACTGTTGCACCAAGCGGTGAATGTCTGCAAAGAACACGAGAACAGTCAGCGAGGTAACAATAAAGAAACAAACAAAACGAAATGACAGTTAAAACAAAACACGCGTATCTATTGACGTTATCGGCATCGAAAACTACTCCGGGGCAGGGCAAGCCGAATGGGTTAAATAATTATATGTAAACAATAAACCAATAAATAATAGTTACTTTTTATCAGAGTTATTGCCTGACGAGAGATTTACGGAAGTGCGATCGGGCGAGGCGAACGGAAGTTGAGAGGGAGATATAAGTTAGTGAAGATAGAAAGAGGATGACAAATACTTCACTGGCTAGTGGCGCCATCAGGTGGCCGAAAATATAAGCAGTACTAACAATAGAATGACACCTATTTCACTTGCCAGTGGCGCTATCGGGTGACAGAAAAAAGTTTTGTAAATCTACTTTAAATAATATTTCATAAAGATTTAAAATCCAACGAGAGCTAAGTAATTTTTTTTTTTTTTTAATATATATACAGTGCGCAGCGACTAAGGCTATGTGCACGAGTCTATAATAAGCTAAGTAATTGCAATGTATTACTTTTGTCTTCATTATCTTTATAATACCTATATAAATTAATATTTTGTTCAATCATTAAATATTCTACGTTTAAAGTGAATAAAATTGTAAAATCATTTTAAAGTTCATATTTTGTGAATTTTCGGGAACAAATTATGGCAGGAAGAAGTTTTATTTCAGTCGTGTGGTCTAAAGCACACTCATTTTTTTTTTTGACGTGATAACGTCTTATAAATTGTGGAAACACCAGCTGCACGCACGAAAAAGTGTAACGTTCCTAACGTTCCGCCTGACCCTGTGCGTGCAGGCGAGAACGCAGTAGGCTTCGGCCCAAGTTTGACAGCTACTAAAATTTAGGTTATGTATTACGGAATACGTTATCACGTAAAACTATCGTCTGTAAACCGACTTTACAGACAACCAATTTTTTAATAAATGTTAGGTTCCTCCTGTCCTAACAGCCTCTCGGGTCGAGGGCCCCCTCATGCCAGGGGCCCGTGGCATTTTGCCCGTTATGCCACTGACTTAGACAGTCAAAAAATAAAGATGTTATAATCGCTATACGAGAAGGAGAGAATTAATAAAAGGCATTTTTATAATAGAGAAGTTTGAATATTCACAATTCATATATTAAAAATCGTGTCCATCGAGACAATTATTAATAAGAATCGCAGGATTGTGGACAAAAATTTTCACATTAATTGTACTTGAAAAAGTCTAAATTTATAGACGAAATGTCGTACACTGAATAAAGAACTTTTTGTCCACAATCCTGCGATTCTTATTAATAATTCACAATTCACTTCAACGAACTTTTCCACACACCTTCGAATGCCAATGGACCGATTCGAACATCTGAACAATCGCGTCATCGAAATAATTGAACGTCTTAATAAATTCATTCATAGCACACTTCTGTTTTAACAAATCACTGTCGCTTCATAAAAGGCGTTTTTATAGTAAACAAAAAACTATAAATAAATGACTGCTGCTATTCACTTAAAACAAATTCATTTCAAAACAAAAGACGTGTAATTCTAATTACATTACGAATGGTAATTAATATGGCCGCGACTGGTGCAAGTATGTACAGTGGAACTTTGTGCCAGTGAATATCGTGTCACTTAAGGATCGGTTCCTATTCTTCGATTCAAAATGGCCAGATCCTTCGAAGAACGCGACGTTATAAATATACGGGAAGGAAAAAAATTGTGGTAACGATTTGAGTTAGTTAATTCGCACACATTGCGTTGAAACGTACATCGTTCTCTTCGTTTTAACGAGGGGAAGTGCACAATGTATGTTTCATTGCGATGTGTAATTAAGACAGGGAAAGTCGAGTCAGAACAAATCCATATAATGACAAAAGGACCTCAATTGACGTTCAAACTTAAAATTTAAATGAATTACGGCCGAATTTCGATTACTGGGCGACTAATAGTAATAAATAACAACCTTTATTTTTTGTAGCGCCACTTCAAAAATTATTTCGCCTGCTGGATTAAGATTCTTCTAAGTTCTTTTCTTTATTTTAGGCGGTTTTTTTAACTTGATCTGATATTTCATTATACAGGGTGTCCCATTAAGAATGAGACATAGAACAACCGCAGATTCTCCAATTCAAAATAAAACGATTAAGCGAAATATGCTTAGATAAAATGTTACTCGTTTCCGAAATACGGGGTGTTGAAGTTGAAAACTGAAAAATTATTAATGTCCATAATTTTTTTAATACTTACACCGTATAATTTTACTCAAATCGGCACACTTGTTAAATATCATAAAATGCACCTAACAATAAAAAAATTAGTTCAGTACGCTCTACCAGTGGTGTACGGCAGGAGTAAGTACCCCTTCTCAATGTTACGCCGCTGTCTAAATTTTAATTTTGACTATAATTTTAATTTTTTTGATATTTTCTAAGTCAATAATGTACACTTGTTAGTTTGTTGTAAAGTCATTGGTTTTCGAGATATTCGCAGTTTTTTTAAGACAAAATTGTAAAAATGAATATTATTAATAATAATACAAATAAAAAGTACATGTCTATCTATCTTTAACTGCGAATATCTGAAAAACCAATGACTTTACAACAAACTAACAAGTGTACATTATTGACTTAGAAAATATCAAAAAAATTAAAATTATAGTCAAAATTAAAATTTAGACAGCGGCGTAACATTTAGAATGGGTACAAGCATTACTTATTCCTGCCGTACGCCACTGGTAGAGCGAGTAACATTTTATCTAAGCATATTTCGCTTAATCGTTTTATTTTGAATTGGAGAATCTGCCAGTGTTCTATGTCCCATTCTTAATGGGACACCTGTACAGGTATCCGTATCATGGCATTTCTGGACTCCGTTTGTACAACAGTAACTGAAGAAGTCTTTAGTTATAACTCTTCTTTGTTACGGGTGGTATATTTGTGATTATAATTACTAAATAGATTGATGTTATTGTGAAAAAAGACTGCACATTTCTAATCTACGCAGATCAAAGGCTATTAAAATTTCATTAGAACGCTGACGACAGCTCTCCCTAGGGCCCAGATCTGCCATAATACGGATACACTTTTTTTTGTAAAATTGATTTTTTTTACGTAGGCAGAGTTTCTCCAAAAAATTATTCCGAAATTTAATAGTGACAGGAAGTATATCGTCGTTGGTTCTGTAATACCTCTTATGTGCAAAAAGTAAAATTTGCAGGAAAGGCCAAAAAGTGGTTATTTCAGCAATGGATGGTAAGAACTAGCTATTTCAGAGGTATATTACTAATTCATACTTATCTTCTCTACCTATACATATTTAATTAAGACGAAGTATTTTCTTAAAAAATATTTAACGTTAATTTCGGATTTATTGGCGCATGGGAGAAATTATTTGATACAACTTTTCACATAAGAGTTACTTCCCCTTGTCGGTCACTGTAAAATTAATTTGGAGGTATTACTAGTGTAATAGAGCTCCGTTTCCTGAATCTTTTCATCTAAAAAACGTAAAATCTGCCAACTATGCACATAAGAGCTATTACAGAATCAACGACGATATGCAAAATAAACCTTTCCATAATACTTTAATACCCAGACATTTAGTATATTTGAATGTTCTTAAAGATGACCTTGTTTAATTTTCGAGTCAAATATAATACACGAAATACACTAATAACAACCGCGAAATTGTTCCGCAGAATGTGTAATGTGAATAAAACACGACGCCCTAACAATAACCCTTCCGCATAATACGGTGTGAAGGGTCGTCAAAGTTATTGCTCTCGCACTCTTAGACTCCTGACCCTCGCACGCGGTACCGCTTTCTCTTAGATACAGACGTCGGGTTGCATACGCGCTCGTAACTAGTGATGTGCCGGATCGTTAAAAATGTATTACCGCGGATACGGATCTGAATACGGATATTTGGTTTCAAGTTCCGCGGATACGGATCTTAACTTTCTTAGAGTACGATGCTGTAAATATTGCACATCGACCTTTGGAAAGAGACTATCTGTTATGGGAAAAAGTTAATGACCTCTTTAAGAGTTAACTCTCATAACAGATTGTCTCTTTCCAAAGATCGATGTGCAATATCTCATTATAAAGATAGTTTTTTAAGTACATTTGAGTTATGTACTATTGGTATGGTACTCACTACGACTTAATGTTTGCAATATAAAGGTGCCAAATACGATTTAAAAAATAATCTGAATGGAATTTAATAGTTTTCATTTTTACCTAATCACCTAAATACATAAAATTTCATCTATGAATTGAAAATTAATAAGGTAAAAGATCCGTAAAAGATCCGACAAAAACTAACGGATAAGGATCTTTCTTCTCCCTCGGATATCCGCGGATACGGATATCCGGCACATCACTACTCGTAACATATTGCTCTCGCATCTTTGAGTAGGTGTACTCAAAACTATACGATTACACACAGCGGTCCTCAACATCTTCGCCGCGTTTTGTACTTTCACGGTTAAGTGTCAGATCGTTAGGCCTAGTTTATATGAGAGGCGTTCAACGCGCGTTGGCCCAACGCGCGTTGACAGTTTCTATACAATTGTATAGAACTGTTTATATGATAACGCGCGTTCAACGCGCCACCAACGCGCGTTATCATATAAACAGTTCTATACAATTGTATAGAAATTGTATCTTATCACGTGAACGGCATGGACAAACACCCACCAACAAACATGGCGTCATAGCGTGTGTTCTGTTCAGAGACAATAAACGTTCACCGTGTTAACCATATATTTAATAATTTCTATATTGCTAGTGGCCGTAAGTGGAAGCGTGGCCCATGAAGTGAGACAACAAGTGACTGTTTTCTATCTCTTTCTTTTTACTTGACCCGTTGTGCGGAAGTGTCGCGTCTGTAGTGGGGCAATTAGTAAGTGGAATAGAGCGAGTCACCTCCCCCCTTTCACGGCTTAGTTACATTGCAAACTGACGCACATCCATTCACGGACATGCGCATAAGATTCAGAGTATAATAAGTGAGCTATAAATAAATAAATAAATAATAAATAAAGCTCTTTATTTCATTTGATGAGAAAACTCATATAGAAAACGTCATACATATAAATTACAAATTAAAAAATTCAGACAAATTGTAAAATGTCTGCACCGTAGTGTTTAAGTCTTTCTCCCGATCTTCGCTAGCAATATAGAGGGTATTAAATATATGGTGTGAACATTCTGTCACTGCGCGCGCACGAAACCCAACTACAAAGCCAGCTTCAATACATGCATCGTGTGAAGCCGGCACATAAAAGCCATCACAAAAACCAACGCTTGAAAACTAGCAAGGAATCTAGCCTCGTGTGCAGCGGCCTTAACGCGCGTGGCGATTCGGTTCTTCGACCTTCAACCTTTTAGCGACACAACTGTTTAGAACCGCTGCAAGAGCGAGGTAAGCCGTGCCACTGGAAGACAGTCTGTCGTAGAATGGGGTGGTTGAGATTCACAGCGGTGGCACCCCTGTTACAAATTAATATATACGAGAACATGAAATATACACCGTGTCTATATTATATTTAACAATTCAAGTGTCCCGTCATAATAATATGAGACGTCACTTCAGATTATAATAACGTAGCTGTCGGGCTTGAAAATAGCCGAGAGTGTAGCGATGGCGTTAATCCGTGACTTCTCTATTGCAAGCCCCCAGTTCCATCTGAGAACTGGTAAAAATGTTAATTGGATTTCCAATCTATGTACAAATACTATAGCGGCCCGGCCCGGTTTCACCCGGATGCGATAGATATAATTCTGCAAAATGTATTTCATTTGCGGCTTCTGAACTAATAGCTTTGAGCAAATTCTACCGGATTTGCTTCTGAACTAATAGCTTTGAGCGAACTGTAACAGATGTAGCTACTTGGTACTAAAACGGTTTATTTTGTTTGCTTCTGAACTAATAACTTTCAGCAAATTCTACCAGATTTGCTTCTGAACTAATAGCTTTGAGCGAATTCTACCGGATTTGCTTCTGAACTAATAGCTTTGAGCGAATTGTAACAGATGTCGCTACTTGGTACTAAAACGGTTTTTTTTTTGTTTGCTTCTGAACTAATAGCTTTGAGCGAATTGCAACAGATGCCGCTACTTGGTACTAAAACCGTTTTTTGGTTTGTATCTGAACTAATAGCTTTGAGCAAATTCTATCTTGACACGATATAGATATACTTTATATAGTATATAAGGATAGTTTCTCTCTCTCTGTTTCTTGCAATAAAAAAATTAAAAATTATCCTATACAGCGTAAGTTGGACCAAGCAAGACAGATTTACAAAATTTCATTAAAATCAGTTCAGTGGTTTCGGAGATTAGTGCGGCCAAAATTCTGACTGAGAATTTTATATATATATATATAGATATATTCGGCGATGACCTGAGCTGTTTAGCGTCTGTAATATACAATCTGCTTCTTCTTCTTCCCAATTTGACCGGGGGTCCGTTTACCGCGAGCCTACTGTAGTTCAAAATCCACACGCCCGCGGCAGTCGCGTCGCATCGGGTCCGTAAAGCTCGCGGAATGAATCATCGCGCGCAATAAAATATTATTCCACAGCGAGTTATTTAACTTTTTAAAAGTCCATTGTTAATGTGTTTGTGTAAAGATCGTGTTATTATTACATTGCGTTACGTTATGTGCGTATTTTTAGATCAGTTTCAGGGATGAATCAACTTTGCACTTACGTTGAAAGAACTTTCTTACGAATCTCAAAACAGTTTTTCTTTAAATAATAAAAATTGAATTGATACACAAGGAAGATGCACCCACAAGTTGGACTCATGTATTTTCAACTGATTTTATACTCACGTATTTTCAAGCTTATCACGCATTCTCCTCTGCTGCTCAGCCAATATCTACGTTTATCGACGTTTAACCTCAAATAAATAAAGCTTTTCCCTGATTGGTTTCTGACTGTCACGAAGTGAGGATGAAGGAGAAGTTGAAAATACACGAGTTCTACTGTACCTACATTTAAAAAAACGGCGGTCGCGAAGAGAAAATTCGACCGTAATTCATTTAATTATTTGAGGTTCTCCTGAATCGATTTGTTCGTACAAATCGTGATGAAACATATATTGTGCACTTCCACTCATTAAAACGAAGAGAACGATGTGTGTTTCATCACGATGTGTGCGAATTAACACACTCAAATCAGTACCACAACCTTTTTCCTTCCTATGTATTTATATACTTATAATCTATACTTTACTTTCTATTTGCAATTGAGAAAGAATATTATAACGAAAAAGTTGGTATACACGATTTGTTTATAAATGAGGAATAATCATAATCATCCATATACTTTTATTCTATACTGAGCATAGGAAAAAAACCGCAATCGAACCATTAGGGTGCAAACATATACTTCTGTCTTTTTTACGCCGTAAGCACTGGCGTATCCAGGAGGGCAAAACAAGCACGCGGGACCCGGCTTAAGAAATTTATAATTTGCTCCCTCCTGGGCCAAAAGCTGGGTACGCCCATGTTAACGTCATAGAAAAAGACAAAGTTTTTGAAACAGAGATACTTTATTCAGATTGAATGCAAGTACATCAACCAATCCTATCTTCGGAGAAATCAGGGAATTACATCGAAGAAAGAGACGCAGATATATTTTCGATACGCTTTGTTGTGTTCACTCACCGCACATTGAGTAGATAGGCAATGATTTATATAGTTAATTAATAGATATATGTAATCATCAAATTTCGATGCGAATAATCGAAGATCCACTGTACATGCACCTATATAATATTTGGTGTAAACAAACTATTTTTACACATTTTTTTTAAAAGACAGAATGTGTTGCAAAAGACAGGCTGATGAAACTGATCTACGTCCACTTTTATACACTCATCCTGAGTGGGGCGACATTCATCTGTTTTGGCTACGAAAAACAAAAGAATGAACAAACAACCTCTGCTGTAACTAGAGTGTTATGTCATTAACCCTTGGGCGTACGCGATAGGACACCTCTGCAAGATCCGTTGGTTTTAAGCTGTTTATATTTTGACAGATTGAAAAATCCTTTCTTGGTTCAGTGCTTGCGTCAAATTCAGCGGATTGGTCGTTTATGTCAGGTTTTTTTTTATATAGGCAATAGTCGCAACCCGCGGTGTCGCACGCGATACAGGTGAAAGACGGCAGAGTAATGGAGCCTTTGGCTCCACCGTATCGCAATATTATAATACGCGCCACGAATCTAAAGGCTCAGAAGTTAGATGCGAATGCGGGCTTGCGCTTGTATAGTCTGTTGAAAAACTACAAACTCGCAACTCAACAAAATTAAAATAACAATAACAACTTGACAATAGCGTACTCGACTGTACTTTAAAGCAGGAAAGCGACAAGTGACAAAGGCAACGAGCGATCACGGCCAATCACCGACGAGCGCACGTTCCGTGCAGATAGCTGGGTGGCAGTTTCAGGAGACGCAAAATCATAATATAATAATTATCGAAAACCACACCCAACCTGTCCTTTATCCGATTTACTCAATCTGCTTGTTTTCTGATCATGGTTTCCCGTTCGCGAAAAATGATAACCATTATAGATTTATGAGTTTTTTTTAAAGTAATTTATCTCAAACGCTGGAGAGAAGAGGCGCCATTATGAAGTTTTTGTCCCGGTTCAAAAAAATCGTAGATCCGGCGCTGGTAAATGGTATAGGAACACATAGAACAGACAGACAACAGACGAACTTTCATTTCTACTAGGTCCACAAATGAAAATTGATGTAAAAAAGTAATTGAATACTAATTACATTCTCGTAATAACCAACATAGCATAGTCCTTGGTACTTTAAAATAAAATTGCATAAACAAAAACACCTATTGTAATTAAAAAAAAATAGTTTACATGAAAAAAAAATTGTTGATAAAATGCCAGAAACGTTTATACTTGCGCTAGAAATACTTCATTGGTTTAATTTTATAGTTATGTATTTTCATATATTTCTAGTTATTTTATTTATATTGTCACATAAAAATATATTTGGTGTTTTCAAAAATACTGTCACAATTCGGATTCTAAACCTTCGTTTCAGTGAGTATAAGAAGTGGTCATCCTAAATTGTACACCCTGTATTCTGCAAAGAATTATGATGGCGGCTGTTGACAAATCAAAGACAATTTTAATGCAAATATTGTCTGCGAGAGGGCAATCACTTCATTAAATGTAATTTACGAATATTCGACAGAAATAATTCAACCGAATTTAAATCTATACATAATAATATATGATTTCTTAATGCATGCGTCTGTCTGTCTTTTCAGGCCCTCGAGAAGGGCTCCGTTGATCTAGGAAGCTGAAATTTTGCCCACTTACACTCGGTCGGACGTTACGTCGACTACTCGGTTGGAGCGACCGTCGTGATTGCGGCGACATGGAACAACATACGTTATTTTGGAACGCGGTTACATCTTGTCAGATAACAGTGATCATTTTAGACGCCTGGTCACAGTGATTTATTCATCGTGAAGTTATTTATTCCCCAACTCTACGGCCAGCGCTGAATTCACACTAGGGGCAGTAGGGGCTAGTGATCAGGGCGGCAAAATTTTGAACGAGGGAAAAACATTTTCGTGTTACAGAAAATTCTTCGAAAAGTGTGACCGTATTGAAAACATTTATAAATAATTTTTGAAGTGAAAACTTCTTTAGCGGCGTTGTACACTTTTTTTGTAATGGGTAAAAAATGTTAAACTCGCGTCAGGAAAAGTAAGAACTGGGTGAGACTCTCTAAGTGATAGTAATTGCCAGATACTTTTTATACAACGTTAGACATCTAGCGTTGAAATATCGTACATAAAAATTCAATCTATGATACAAACCATTTTATTTTTTATACAACGTTAGACATCTAGCGTTGAAATATCGTACATAAAAATGCAATCTATGATACAAACCATTTTATTTTTTATACAACGTTAGACATCTAGCGTTGAAATATCGTACATAAAAATGCAATCTATGATACAAACCATTTTATTTTTTATACAACGTTAGACATCTAGCGTTGAAATATCGTACATAAAAATGCAATCTATGATACAAACCATTTTATTTTTTATATACAACGATAGACATCTAGCGTTGAAATATCGTACATAAAAATGCAATCTATGATACAAACCATTTTATTTTTTATACAACGTTAGACATCTAGCGTTGAAATATCGTACAAAAAAATTCAATCTATGATACAAACCATTTTATTTTTTATACAACGTTAGACATCTAGCGTTGAAATATCGTACATAAAAATGCAATCTATGATACAAACCATTTTATTTACAAGTGTTGCCAATAAATAAACAATGCAAAAAATTAAGACGTTAATATTCAAGTTTTCACTTCTGCCGGCACTCCCGGAGTGCAACCCGTCTTTTTTTTTCAGCCAGACGCGTCTGAAAATATCTCGCAATTGATAAGAAAACGTTTTGTTTGTCAATTTATGCTTTTTTATTTATGATGTTTGACACAAATGTATCATTTTATTTATTTGAAAATTGTATACCGAACCCTTACCCCATTTTATGTAGGATTTAGGTAATCAACCGACATTTTTCACGGTGCCCCAGGGCGGCACTTAGGGTAAATCCGGCCCTGTCTACGGGAGACGTCATTTCAACTATGCTCCAATAGCAGACAGCAGTATCATGTTTATGAGTGACAATACTACCTACTATTAGTAATCAGTAATCATGAAAACGTAGAACAGATGTCGTCCAGCTTGCTGTCGGCCGTCTGGCATCGCGCTAAACGGTTAACTGTAAATTATTACTGATGAAAGTAAAGCGGGGAAACACATCGCGCGGCCATTTCCGGTGCACTGATTGGAATTTCTTGTAAGCCTTTAATCTTATGCTGTGTGTACTTTTTAAACAGGATCGGCTTAAAGCTTTGAACACATTTCGCGCTTGCGTTGCAATGCCGCGCGAGTCACTAATTGCTCCGAGATTTTAGTCGCAACATATAATAGATTGTCAGACATTGTCAGACAACTAGAAAAATTGTACTTATGAAATAAAGTAAAACTAGTGTGACCTGTGCGAATTATTCGCACTAAATAAGTATAATAATTATCACTTTACAAAATTATTTTTTAAATATGATTGCAGGTATTCAATTCGTTTCTAATTTTGCACACTGCTTATAACGTTCTTCTTTTTGTTGTGTTACAATATGAAGCTCAGATGACAGGTCACAGATCGAAGAAATATTTTACTAAAATTGTCATATAGAGGCGCAAGTAGCAAAAGCGTTGAGCTAAGCCGTCAGATCGCATCATGCAGGATTGCTGTGACGTTGTTCAGCGTTGCTGTATTTTAAATAATTTACAAAAACAAAAGCAATAATACATTTTTTAGTTGTCGATGTCAGTAGAGCAAGCAATTATCTGTAGTATGATAGGTATATAATTTATGTGGAGAAATTGTGAGGTTTTTTCTAAAAAGGGAGACAAACATCTAGCGTGTTAATATATATACTAGCATGACCTGTGCGAATTATTCGCACTAAATAAGTATAATAATTATCACTTTACAAAATTATTTTGTAAATATGATTGCAAGTATTCAATTCGTTTCTAATTTTGCACATTGCTTATAACGTTCTTCTTTTTGTTGTAAAAGAAATATTTTACTAAAATTGTCATATAGAGGCGCAAGTAGCAAAAGCGTTGTTCAGCGTTGCCCGTCAGATGGCAGTATGCAGTATTTACAATATGAAGGTCAGATGACAGATCGAAGTGTTAACGTTACGCCGTCAGATGGCATACGTTGTTCAGAGTTTAATTAATTTTTAGCAATAATAAATTTTTTAGTTGTCGATGTCAGAAGAGCAAGCAATTATCTGTAAAATGATATATAATTTATGTGGAGACATTGTGTGGTTTTTTCTAAAAAGGCAGGCAAACATCTTTAACCTTAGCGTATTAATATATATGATGTATTGCAAAGGAAATACATCAGACTTCTTGCAAATCGAGATTGAACCGTGATCGAACCCAGAATGATAGTGTGAATACAGTAGATTTTACCGAATCGAGACTGGACCGAGAGCGAACCGTGGCCGGCACTATAGTGTGAATCGGGCCTAAAAAGTATCATCGCTTCACAATTAGTAAGTCATTCTAATCGGCTCGTGATACTACTTTTTGTTGTTGTTGTTGTAATTAGTACTTAGAAAGTACAATGAACCGCGTAGCTTCGACCACAGAAAAATTTAATGACTTATAAATGAATCATTTGTTCTCGTTACAATCTGAAATGTGTCAATGCAATTTGTAAACAATGAACGCAGAGTGCCGTTTGTCCAACCGGAAATCGAAGGCAGTTTTAGAGTATAATACGCGCCACGGATCTAAAAGGTTCGGAAGGTAGTCACAAATAGCGTCGCAAAGGCACACTTCAGAGCCGTTGAGACTCCCAGCTGCCTGCACGGAACGTGCGCTCGTCGGTGATTGGCCGTGATCGCTCGTTGCCTTTGTCACTTGTCGCTTTCCTGCTTTAAAGTACAGTCGAGTACGCTATTGTCAAGTTGTTATTGTTATTTTAGTTTTGTTGAGTTGCGTGTTTGTAGTTTTTCAACAGACTGTACAAGCACAAGACCGCATTTGTATCTAACTTCCGAGCCTTTTAGATTCGTGGCGCGTATAATGTCCCTCCCCCTCATTCATTCTTTTGCATTCGGATGAAACCGGGCGGGACCGCTAGTGGTATACAGCCGAAGGCTCCACTACTGTTGTAGCGACCCTGTTTCATCACAATCGCGTGCGGAGTCGCGGGGAGCAGCTAGTATTTCAATAAATTATCGCACTTCATCGAATCATTCAATGTATAGATAAGATTTTTTGTGTTGTATTCAAATCATCATATATATTAATACGCTAAGGTTTAAGATGTTTGCCTCCCTTTTTAGAAAAAAACCACACAATTTCTCCACATAAATTATATATCATTTTACAGATAATTGCTTGCTCTACTGACATCGACAACTAAAAAATTTATTATTGCTATTGTTTTTGTAAATTAATTAAACTCTGAACAACGTCTGCCATCTGACGGCGTAACGTTAACACTTCGATCTGACCTTCATATTGTAAATACTGCATACTGCCATCTGACGGGCAACGCTGAACAACGCTTTTGCTACTTGCGCCTCTATATGACAATTTTAGTAAAATATTTCTTTTACAACAAAAAGAAGAACGTTATAAGCAGTGTGCAAAATTAGAAACGAATTGAATACCTGCAATCATATTTAAAAAATAATTTTGTAAAGTAAAAATTATTATACTTATTTAGTGCGAATAATTCGCACAGGTCACGCTAGTTGTGTATTTTCGTTTTTCATAATAATATAAAGCGCTGAAAAAATCCATGCAACCACTCTACTGTAATTGTCTGAATGAAAACAATCCTCTATATTGTTCCTATTCGACGCCTGTACCGGCACTGACGCGTCGGGACGCTCTCATAGAGAACCGAAAGAGAGAGAGAGAGAGAAAGGACTGGTGTTGTTCCGTCGCTGTCGCGCCAATGGCCACGTACCGCGAACCATCTATGGTCATGACGTGCGCGCCTGGGGAAATTCGACGCGACTATAGCTGTCGCGCTCCGACAACAACGACGTCGCATAGCGCCGTCTCGATCGCGCTCAACTGAGCATGCGCAATAGCACGCGACGCGGCATTAAGCCGTCGTGTTTATGTTTTACATTCCCGCGGCGATATTAGATTATTGCTAAGCGTCCGAACTACCGACTGACCGCTTGTCGTGATTTCAAAATTGATTTCACTTTTGTTTTAGTAATTTTGTAAATAATTTATTTCAAATGAATCGATTTCCGGTGATTCGTCATATCCAAATCAAATTTTTGAATTAATAAGGACTTATTTATACAAATATTATCTATACTAATATATAAAGCTGAAGAGTTTGTTTGTTTGTTTGAACGCGCTAATCTCAGAAACTACTGGTTCAAATTGAAAAAAAAAATTTTGTTGGATAGCCCATTTATCGAGGAAGGCTATAGGCTATATAAAATCAGGCTACGACCATTAGGAGCGTAGCATTAATGAAAAATGTTGCAAAATGTATCTCAAAAATAATCTTCTATTCAGGTGAAATGCACTAACTAAATATACTCATATTAGCGTTGTGAGTACACAACGTCGGATGGCTCAATCGGTAGAGCATGCGACTGTCAATATCAGGGTCGTGGGCGAAAATATTTTAATTTTTTTTTTATTTCCTACATTGCTTTCTTCTAAGGCTTACATTAAAATTTATTTTAATTTTATTTACTTAATTAAAAAAAATATTAGTTAAAAAAAGTATGAATACTGCTTTTTGTCAACAAAAGCTTTTGAACGGTAACTCCGATCATCATGAAATTTGGACACAACATTCATCTTGGTAAACTAAGATGAATGCGTGTCCTCATGTTCCCCCATTCATTCTTTTACACCCGGGTGAAACCGGACGGTATCGCTAGTATATATGTATAATAAATATTTAAATAATTATTATTGTATCATGGGTTCTCAATTTCAAATTACAGACGTCTGGAAGTTGGTGAAAATTAAATTGACAGATTCCATTAGATAGATACATACATAGTTACAAACATATAGGTACAGGTGAAGTAAACAAAAGAGTGTCAAAAAGGGTTTGGTTTTCGCACTTATCAAAAACATTTTACCCGTTATTTAGAATCGGGCGTGTCTCCGCTTATCTCATTAACAAAATGAATCGTATAGACCAGTGATTCTCAAACTTATCCACTAGTGATGTCGATTATCGTTACTTTTAAGTATTCGTTACTATTCGGTACTTTGGTATTAAGTAATCATTTCAACTACTGGTTACTTTGATTACTTAAGTTACATACATAAAATGTAGTATGTAGTGTCTGAACCAACAAATAATATTGCGTATAAAAAAGTACTGAATAAAATAAATCCACTAGCCTTGAAAGATTTGAATGTGAAATGTGCACGGCATTCCGGGGCGTCGCGACGCACGATTTGAATACCACTGTCGTACGCGATAAATATTAGCAATAATAATAGTCATTATTAAAAACAAAGTGGTGTTTATCTGTCAATATGATGTAATTATGCAGCCAATCGACCGTAAATAACAGCGCGCGCATGTACTGTACGACCAGCCAAAGAACGTCTGTGCGGAATGAAAGTGAAACTGCTTGAATACTGCCAAATCACGAACGGATAAGTAGATGATGCGATTATAGAGAAGGGAAAACACAAGTTTATACTAATATTATAAAGAAAAAAGGTTTGTATTAGTGATGTGTCCAGATGATTCTTTATTGGGAGCTGCCTCCGTGCGCTCCGCTCACAAAAAAGAGTCGCTCAGAGCGAGTCGTTCAAAAGAGTGACACTAGACAGTACGCACTACACAAGAGTGCAGACTGCAGAGGTGTGAACTGTCATCATACATGCTTAGGAGTCATGTAGCATTGCACAATGCACAGCACAATACACACAACACACTCAGCTCTGAGTTCATTTTAATATGATACTGATCTTATATTATTCGCATTTCGGATAAACTATAAAGTATAATAAAAGCTTAACAATAATAATGTTTATTGTTACAATATTATATTTTTGTCAACGACGTCAATGTGAATGGTTTAAGTCACTGTAAGCTTAGTACTATTGCACTTACACTAGTTTGTATTTTTGCTTGTAATGAATAAACTCAAAAACTACTGGACCGATTTTAAAAAATTCTTTCACTAATAGAATTCTACATTATCACTGAGTAACAGGCTTCAATAATTTAACTCAAAGTATATAATAAAAATTTGTCCATCCGACAAAAACTTCTGAACGGTAACTCCGATTATAATGAAAATTGGAACACAACATTCATCTACGTAAACTAAGATGAACGTGCGTACTCATGTTCCTCCCCCCTTTTCATTCTTTTGCACCAGGGTGAAACCGGGCGGAACCGCTATAGTTAGTTATACACATCGTTTGTTTTCATTCCGCTTTCCCTTAATGAGAAACATTTTTGGTAGACTTTCTTTGGTCGATCGGACAACATAATATAACGGCCAATAGCAAAACCGCAACGCGTCGGTATCTTCCCGGAACGATTCGTTTATCGGGATCTAATAGTTGTTACGCATTATCGTCTGCAAATACTGATTAAAATGATACAACAGGATGTGATATTATATGCATTTACACAAAGCTGGACTTAGGGCGTAGGCCCGACCTTGGGCGCCAATTAAACTCACCGATAATTAATCATATATATTAATACGTTAAGGTTAAGGATGTTTGCCTCCCTTTTTAGAAAAAACCACACAATTTCTCCACATAAATTATATATCATTTTACAGATAATTGCTTGCTCTACTGACATCGACAACTAAAAAATTGATTATTGCTTTTGTTTTTGTAAATTAATTAACAGCAACGCTGAACAACGTCACAGCAATGCTGCATGATGCCATCTGACGGCGTAGCTCAAAGCTTTTGCTACTTGCGCCTCTATATGACAATTTTAGTAAAATATTTCTTCGATCTGTCATCTGAGCTTCATATTGTAATACAACAAAAAGAAGAACGTTATAAGCAATGTGCAAAATTAGAAACGAATTGAATACCTGCAATCATATTTAAAAAATAATTTTGTAAAGTGATAATTATTATACTTATTTAGTGCGAATAATTCGCACAGGTCACGCTAGTTATAAGTATTTCTAGATAGAGCCGTTCTGCATATTTTCGAAGTGAAACTTTTAACGCACGGTAAAGTGAATGAGCCAGGGGCGGATGGGAAATCCCCGGTGAGTCTCCCATCGATTTTTTTAACGACATACAGGTATCGGAAATTTCGGTGGATCGCTGCGATAATTTAATTTTATTATATTTAGGAAAATTTATGAGGCTGTTAGGACGCGTCATATAAACGGCTTTTGTTTGTTTGGTAACATTACAGAAAATCGTTCCACTTAAAATGCAACATAAACCGAAAAATAATATCTATACTAATTATATAATATTATAAAGAGGGAATGCGAATTTTGTGAGTTTGTGTGTATGTGGAGGGTAATCTCCAAAACTGATTATTCGATTTCAATTTTTTTTTCACAAGTGTGTAGAATGAACCTTAGGACATAGGCTATATATTATCGCGTTAAAATAAAATCGCTTTTCGTGGAGACTAATTTTGTAACGGAAAAAAACGGTGGCAATCTACAAATTCGGGCAAAGCCGGACCGGGTCGCTAGATAAATAAAATGCATTAAAAAAATATTAAACCTTAGCACTTTTCGATTATGGACTTTTATTCTTGACAATTTTAACAATTTTAACTGAATTTTCAACTTTTTAATGATTTAATTTTAATTACTTGATTTCTTTTTAAATTATTTACTGCAAAAAATATGTAAAATACAGATATTTACATAAATGTATTTTTTCTAACCTAACTTTGTACAAAAAATTCAAAAGCTAGTCTATATTAAGTAAAATACTGAAATGATAATTTAATATTAAAAAAATGATTTATTTATGCCTTTATGACAATAATTTATTAGTATCATCGACTTATAACCTTTTGTAAAAATGTATTATGGAAAAGTTCTCTCATTTAGAATTCGACTTCCTTTTGATTGGGACTGTAACGCATATAAAATATTACACGAAAAAAACTGAAAATGTACAAGTTTAAAATATAATTAATTAATTATTTATTGATTGATGAGAATGCCAAAAACTGAAAGGACACGATCTGCCAATTATAATTACCAATTAGCAATCGACTTCTTGTGCATTCACAAGCGGACCTATGCACCAGGCCAAAATAAACACGCACTGGCATGTCGTCTTTTATTTTTAAACTGACCAATGACCATCAAATACGACCATCCATTCAGCAACTGTCAACTCTGGTTCCCTTAAAAACAGCAAAGTTCAAATTAAATATATACCTAAATCAAAAAGGCACACTATTTTACAATGTTTATAGTAACTTGCTTTTCGTGTATGTCGGGCGGAACTCTGCAATTGATTTTAAACTAATTTCCTGATGAGATAGAGATTTGAAATTTTTAACATAACTCAGAATTAGATGACAGTACGAGAAAATACTAAAATAAAGAAGAAAATAATAGAATAAATAAATAGTTGGCAAAACCAAAAGTGCACATCCCGCAAGTTTTCCACTGTACATTATATTATAATGAAAAAAATTGAGAAAATAGATTAAAATATCCCAAAACACTATTTTTCAAGAATATCCCACCGCTACACTAGCGGTATGTGCAATAGATTAAAAAAAACAATTAAAAAATTAAAATGAAAAAAATAAAATGAAAAAAAAAATAGTTGGCAAAACCAAAAGTGCACATCCCGCAAGTTTTCCACTGTACATTATATTATAATGAAAAAAATTGAGAAAATAGATTAAAATATCCCAAAACACTATTTTTCAAGAATATCCCACCGCTACACTAGCGGTATGTGCAATAGATTAAAAAAAACAATTAAAAAATTAAAATGAAAAAAATAAAATGAAAAAAAAAATAATAATAAAAAAATATAATAATAAAAAAAATATATGAGAAATATATTATATATAATATATAAATATTAAGTGGAATTAAGTGGAATAAAATGGAATATAAAAAAAAAAAAATTCTTATGTCAGCGGGAATCGAACCCGGCACCTTGGGATTACATGACTTACGCTTTAACCGTTCGGCCACACCGATGCCGTACAACGCCTTTGTTATTATGGTATAGAAGTGTAGCAGTTATTTTACGTATCATACTACATTAATTGAGTATATTTATTATGTTTTTTGTTTTTTTATTTTAATTAGCTGTCAAAAATAATAAAAAAAAAACTGTTTATAAAAATTAAACTACTGAACACATTTTAGTGAATTTAAATAGGGTTCTGGTCTGATAGTAAACAAAGTGAATAAAATATAACCCAAGGGGATCCGACCAAAATTGCGATCTGTAGAGTCGTGACGTACGTACATACGTACGTACGTACGTACGTACGTACGTACATACGTACAGACCAACCGACAACTGCTGTTTGTGATTTTCAATTACAATTTTAATAGTATTTATGAACTCGAATTGATTTAAAAATGGTTCTGTTTTATAGATCAGAATCTCCTCTTTTCAAAAAGTTTCATTTTGAATGGATTTCGTGTGAAATTAACTTAGATATAACTTCTTATCTGAACGAAAGTCAGCTCTGATGCACAAAGCGATAATAAAGCACATACCGCTAGTTTAGCGGTATGTGCAATAATAATAAAAAAATATAATAATAAAAAAAATATATGAGAAATATATTATATATAATATATAAATATTAAGTGGAATTAAGTGGAATAAAATGGAATATAAAAAAAAAAAAATTCTTATGTCAGCGGGAATCGAACCCGGCACCTTGGGATTACATGACTTACGCTTTAACCGTTCGGCCACACCGATGCCGTACAACGCCTTTGTTATTATGGTATAGAAGTGTAGCAGTTATTTTACGTATCATACTACATTAATTGAGTATATTTATTATGTTTTTTGTTTTTTTATTTTAATTAGCTGTCAAAAATAATAAAAAAAAAACTGTTTATAAAAATTAAACTACTGAACACATTTTAGTGAATTTAAATAGGGTTCTGGTCTGATAGTAAACAAAGTGAATAAAATATAACCCAAGGGGATCCGACCAAAATTGCGATCTGTAGAGTCGTGACGTACGTACATACGTACGTACGTACGTACGTACGTACGTACATACGTACAGACCAACCGACAACTGCTGTTTGTGATTTTCAATTACAATTTTAATAGTATTTATGAACTCGAATTGATTTAAAAATGGTTCTGTTTTATAGATCAGAATCTCCTCTTTTCAAAAAGTTTCATTTTGAATGGATTTCGTGTGAAATTAACTTAGATATAACTTCTTATCTGAACGAAAGTCAGCTCTGATGCACAAAGCGATAATAAAGCACATACCGCTAGTTTAGCGGTATGTGCAATAAATTTTAATATCAAATATTAATTTTGCACAGCTGAGCCTGAAGTGACGTCATTTCCATCTTCGCAGTGATTTCAGCGGCAAAACTGGCTGCCTTTACTTTTACGATTTTATTTTATTTTTATTTTCCATTATAATTTCTACATGTATTTTAAATTTATTTTTTCAAAGTAGATAATATAAAAAAAATTGCATCTTTTTCAAAAATGCTAATTAAAAAACGTAAAAAAATTGTATTTGTGGTCGACCCCAATTTAAATACAACTTTTTATGTGTACCTCTCTACTTTTATTAAACCGGCGCAGTCCTCAAAACTTTATTATTTTGCGCTTTTTAATTAGGTACTTTTTTTGAAGGAGCTGCATTTTTTTAAATTTTAGTGGCTTTGCAACGCGATTATTGACCGCCTTTTTCCGATTTAATTACTCAACTTAAAAAAAAACTACTAAACCGATCCAAGTTTTCAGACAGCCGGTATACTATAACTTACCGTAAACACTTGACAGTCGACATTAATGAGAAATAAATGAGTTATTTTTCAAGGTCGTGGCCTAGTCGCACAACGCAATGATATTTTTACAATATTTATTTTCAATCCCCAATTGCGACATATTTTAAGTACCGTTATATAAATTGCTCAAACCGACTTTTTACGCAGGTAATAAATAAGTTAGATCACTCAAAAAAAACTTCTTATATATGGACAACTAGCGTCCCGGCCCGGTTTCGCCCGGGCGCGATAGATATATTTTGTGTTATTGGAAAATTCTGCTAAATTTATTTCATTACAGCGCCAAAATGTGCGAATTAATAGCTTTGAGCTGGTGTCACTTGGTGGCAGTGCCCGCCGGCTCATGTCGCTAATTTCCGCCCGGTGCGCTGCAGTAACGCGCCAATTGCAGGAGCTTGCGCCCCCGCCTACTTCACGTTGTACATGATTTTATTTAGAAAATCGAAGGCCGGATAAACGAGGTTTTACTGTAGTAATTTACATCGTTATGCAAGTTTCCTGTTATTTATTAGGTGCGTTTACCTCGGCTGCAAAGTGCAAACACATGGCCGACGAATTGAAATCCGTCGCTGATGTCAAATACAAGGAATTCACATAATCTATATAAAATTGCAACACGTCATGCCAATACGGACAATAAAAAAAAACGAATTGAGGTTGGCTAAACTGTATAGTTTACACGAAAAAATAATATTTTTTTTTTCTATACAAATATTATTTAAAGAGGTTAAGTTTGTAAGTTTGGATGTAGGAGGTAATCTTCAAAACTACTCATCAGATTTAAAAAAAAAAATATTGGACCTTTATAACGCGATAACGCCTTAGGGGCCATTCATTAATTACGTAATGGCGATTTATGCCATTTTTGACCCCCCTTACCTCATGTAAGGGCACATATGATTTCTCGGACTCTCCCTTCCCCTTCTTACGCAAGATTTTAGAAAAATATCAATTGCACTAAGGCCTAGTTTATATGAGAGGCGTTCAACGCGCGTTGGCCCAACGCGCGTTTACAGTTTCTATACAATTGTATAGAACTGTTTACATGATAACGCGCGTTGGTGGCGCGTTGAACGCGCGTTATCATATAAACAGTTCTATACAATTGTATAGAAACTGTAAACGCGCGTTGAACGCCTCTCATATAAACTAGGCCTAAAACTCATAATTTGACGTAAATCAATAATTTTTATTTTTTAAAAGATAATTTAAACTATTATATTATTCTGTGATTTAGATTATGATTATATTATTATTAGATAATTGTCAAGTCTTTGGAATATCAGTTTTATAATTAAAAGTAAGTTTTTTAAATATCGTAATTTTTAAAACCAAAATATATATAAACAGAAATGTACCTACATTTAAAAAGCAAAAAATAAATCTCATAACTTTTCTCTTAAATATCCATCATTCTATGTTAGAAATCACACATTTTAGACTTAATCTTATTACATAATATTGGCTTTGGCCACCCCTCCCCCGAGATAAGAGCATGGTCCCTTAGAGCCTATGTTCATCCTGAAAGTTTCGGGGAAATGTTACTTAAAAATTGTCGATAGAGCCTTTCAAACTAGCTGTCAGACATGTTTGAACTATCTCTGTCAGCTGTACAACACAATTTCATACTCGTTCGGCACGCCACTGAAGTTTAGACAATATATAACGACAAGATTTACGGTTCATTTAGAAACGACAAAAATACAATCTCCATGCTCTACTCACCTAGAACAAACCAGACCGTAATTTTAAAAGTTTCCTGTCCATTGTTAAATTCAACTAAACAAAATCTTCATGTCTATTTTTTCAACTTCGCAAAAGTCAACCCAATAGTGTAGTCCCGGTTTGAGTGTGTTAATTCGCACACATTGTAGAGATGAATGCATCGTTCTCTTCGTTTTAATGACGGAAAGTGCACAACATATGTTTCATCACGATGTGTACGAATTAGCACAGGCAAAATCGCTTCAGGAGAAATCCATATAAGAATCTCAATAACGTTCGAACTTAAAAATTTAACGAATTACGGTCGAATTTTGACGGTGGTATCAAAGCGGTTTAACGGGACAATTTGTAAACCCCTGTCAAAAGAATTTCTGTGCACAGAAAATTAAAACAGGATGGCCACAGAAAAATTATTATAAATTTCCCTGATAATTCCAGGTTTTCCAGGATTATACTTTTCCATGATTCAGTAAAACTTTTTACTGTATGATCATTAGTTAGAGATATCGATGATAAAAAATCAAATGTTACTTTTTATTTAATCGCCGATATCTCAGCGATAAATAGTCGCATAGCAAACAAAAATATACAAAATTGAAGTTTGAACACCAGGTTCAATGACCAGGTAATTCAAAAAGCTTGGAAAAACTTGTTTACGAGACTGAAAGCAGTTTTAAAACAACAACAAAATTTCAAAACTAGAAATTTTTAACTCCAAAATGCTATTTTTCCCTGATACTTTACAAAATTCTGATATTTCAAGGTTGCATTGAATTCCCTGATAATTCCAGGTCTGACCGAGCGGGGTGGCGTAGCGGTGAGAGCACTAGACTCGCATTCGGGAGGTACCGGGTTCGAATCCCGGCGGGGGCAGATATGTGGCTGGGATTTTTTCTCACTGCCTCTCGCTGAGAAACGGTAATTCCTGTACCGGCCATCTTGTTGAGGTTTTCCATGGTTTCCCTCAACAATTCCAGATAAATATCGAGATGGATCCTTATTCAAGGCCATAGCCGATTACCTATGCTCAAAATTTGCCTTCCTTATCCTAATTTCCTAGAAATTGCTTCATTCGCCTATTGCTATTAATTAAGTTAAAGTTTAAAAATTGTAGAAAATAACGGGAAGTGTAATAGATGAAAAATAGTAATGGTGCGAATGGCGTCTGTTATGAAATAAAGTCGAGAAACGGACGTCAAACGCATTATTATTATTATTCCAGGTCTGTGGCCACCCTGTTAAAAAAAGCGTAATCTTTCCGGTTGAAAAGATCGACTTAGCTCTGCATCAGCGTTGCCAGACGTCCCGATTTTTAAATCAAAATTAAATGTCCCGCGCGGGACAGGCTCAGTCCCGCTTTTCAGGGATAACTCGGGGATAACTTTAAAAGAAGTTAAATCTTCACAGAAATATCATGAATAAGTAATTCTTATAAATAATTATTCTCTTATTGTAAGTTGCAATTTGTAACACTCACTCCACAGACTATTGTTTGAAACGCCATATTTTTCTAATGAATAAAACTTTTTTGATTTGTTTTTTTTTTTTATTCTGAAGACGAATAAGACTCAACTATTTAACGGCAGGGTAAATCTGATTTAAAATATTATATTTTTATTAAAATACATTTTCTATGGCTATTTTTGCTATCTCTTGTCACGTAAACGTAATTTTAATTGAAATAAAAAGATAAATAGGTATTTGAAAACTTCTGATTATATACGTTTTTTTACTATGTCCCGCTTTCGACGAAAGAATCCCGCTGTTTTCACTCAAAGAGTTCCAAAATCCCAACTTGGCAAAAAAAAAAAAACTGGTAACGCTGCTCTGCATATAAGAATTATACATCATCGGATAAACAAGTGACTGTGAATCAAAGCAGCACATTCTGTGTAAATGTAAACCAAAAGAGCCACGAGTGGTGGGCGAGACGCGCGATGCTCTATTTTTATTCAAAACTGATTATTTTTAGACGCTTGCGTTGTACAAGCAGTTAAACTTGTGTAAACGTTCAACGCTTCTTGATGACTTGACATCTGGGGATTTACTGCGCAAGCTTTTCTCGAAGTCATTTGGACACTACAAATAAAATATCAGGAAAAAAAAATCTTTTTACAGACAAGCTTTTATTGCGGTGTACCAAAAAAATTGGTTGTCTGTAAAGTCGGTTTACGGACGATAGTTTTACGTGATAACGTATTCCGTAATACATAACCTAAACTTCCCAAAATTTGGTTTCAATCCGCTTATCCTTGGTGTCGGAATGATAAGAAATGTCAAAAGTGACGTTTGCAACTGTCAAAGTATTATGTTCCAATATTAATTAGTTATTCCAATACTTAACTTAGAAGGCGTTGCATTTCACAAAATACTAATGTCAAAAAATTGAATTAAACATTAGAAATGCAGCCGTTTTCATGTTAAGACAAGACATACGTTCTCTTCTAATTTCCATGTACGGCAAACAAAGACGACCGACCGCGTCGCGCCATGCATTAGACAACATTGCATTTATACAGCTATTTTTCTATATAAATTTGTATAAAAAAACTGTTTAGGCAAATTCTGTTATACGAAATCTATGTAAAATGTTCTCCTTTTTCGTTTAAGACTGGTTTCAAACCGATCTGATTTAAATTGAGCGAGAAATTAGCAAAAAGCACGCACAGGGTCAGGCGGAACGTTACGCGTTACGAACGTTAGGATTTAGGAACGTTACACTTTTTCGTGCATGCAGCCGGTGTTTTATCAATTTATAAGATTGGTGATTCATCAATTTATTAGACGTTATCACGTCAAAAAGAAAACGTCTTAACCTATGCATTTCTCACAATCTATACTAATACTATATAAAGCTGAAGAGTTTGTTTGTTTGGTTGAACGCGCTAATCTCAGAAACTACTGGTTCGAATTGAAACATTGCTTTTGTCGGATAGTCCATTTATCGAGGTAGGCTACAGGCTATATAATATCACGCTACGACCAATTGGAGCGGAACATCAATGAAAAATGTTGCAAGATGTATCTCAAAATTAGTCCGTCCGACAAATATTATCAGGTGAAATGCCTAAATATTGCAATATTAGCGCGTCACGTTCACAAGCCCAGATAGCTCAGTCGGTAGAGCGTAAGACTCTTAATATTTTTCATATCGGTTTATTAGTCTATGTATTTTTCCAAGAAAAAAAGGCATAATTGTACATTTATATGTAAAATATTGTTTATGTATATTAAATGTAAAAATTGAAGATGGTTAAGCAGAACAGCCATTGGCTGGACTTCGCCAAAATAAAGAATTTTTCTATAATATTCTATATAGAGTATTTACCTGAAATGTTTTGATGAAAACATTAAGAGATTTCTACAGTAAATGATCACTCGTTCATACCTGAAACAAGAAGAGAAAAAATTAAATATCGAATTATTTCAGAACATTTTGGAAAAATATAAAATAATAAAAGTGATTGCTATTATATTACGAAACATTCATTATTGGCGTTATAAAGCAATATTAGATAAAAAAAAACATTATCCAAGCAATGTCACTGTCGAGACTAAAATCCGAATCTTCCACTATCGCGGCGGCTGAATTCTCAATTACTGTTAGACAGACTGAAAATACAGTATATTATTACAAAGAGGTAAAGTTTCGTAAGTTTGGATGTATAGGAGATAATCTTCAAAACTATTCATCTGATTTCAAAAATGTTTTCATCACTATTTAGAACGGACCTTCAAGATGAACATAGGCTATATATATTATCGCGTTAAAATAAAAGCGCTTTTCACGAAGACCAATTTAGCAACAAGTCCACGAAAAAAAGGTAGCAATCTACAACCTCAGGGCGAAGACGAACTGGACCGCTTATAAAGAAATTACCAAATATTTTTATATTACGATATTTATTTACTCTTGTGACCTCGGTGATCAATTATCCTGAATCGGTCAGTGATGTACCACCTCGAGAATTGTTTCTTAGGCGTATGGTTTACTAAAACATTTTATTCTGTTACTTTATCCATAGGGGCTTGCTTTATTTCATTTTAAAATTGCGCTTGCTATATGATAGTAAACCATATACTTTTATTCTATACTAAGCATAGGAATAAAATCGCAGTCGAATCATTAGGGTGCAAACATATACTTCTGTATTTTTTTACGCCGCAAGCACTGGCGTATCCAGGAGGGCAAAACAAGAACGCGGGGGATCAGGCTTAAGAAATTTCTAATTTGTCCCCTCCTGGGCCAAAAGCTGGGTACGCCCATGTTAACGTCATAGAGAAGAAAAAGTTTTTGAAACAGAGATATTTTATTCAGATTGAATGCAAGTACATCAACCAAACCTATCATCGAGAAATCAGGGAATTACATCGAAGAAAGAGACGTAGATATATTTTCGATACGCTTTGTTGCGTTCACTCACCGCACATTGAGTAGATAGGCAATGATTCATATAGTTAATTAATAGATATATTTAGGCACCCTGCGCATCGAATAACCTCGCATAAAAGGCACTGCCTTCGAGTTTTCCTTCTCGTTATTTATTTTTGTGCTGAATTAGGTTAAATTTCATTGAAAATTATCTTTGTAACTTAACGTACAACACCCGCTTTTCGTAAATCTTCCCATTCCTGACCTTGACAGGAAAACTATAGTCGGTTAGATGACGACACACGCCATGCGTCACGTCTCACTAACCCTTAACGGGTCGCGTGCGAAGGCCTACAAGCCACAGGACGACGCCCCCTGCACGGCAGCTGTCACATCTGTATACAGTACCCTATAGTAGGTACCTACCTACTAGAGATGCAAACTATGTTATATAATCATATAATATATTAATACGCTAAGGTTTAAGATGTTTGCCTCCCTTTTTAGAAAAAACCTCACAATTTCTCCACATAAATTTTACAGATAATTGCTTGCTCTACTGACATCGGCAACTAAAAAATTTATTATTGCTTTTGTTTTTGTAAATTAATTAAACTCTGAACAACGTCTGCCATCTGACGGCGTAACGTTAACACTTCGATCTGTCATCTGATCTTCATATTGTAAATACTGCATACAGCCATCTGACGGGCAACGCTAAACAACGCTTTTACTACTTGCGCCTCTATATGACAATTTTAGTAAAATATTTCTTTTACAACAAAAAGAAGAACGTTATAAGCAGTGTGCCAAATTAGAAAGGAATTGAATACCTGCAATCATATTAAAAAAATAATTTTGTAAAGTGATAATTATTATACTTATTTAGTGCGAATAATTCGCACAGGTCACGCTAGTATATATAGATAGACTAGCGGTCCGTCCCGGTTTCACCCGGGTGCGATAGATATAACTCTGCAAAATGTATTTCGTTTGCGATCCGGCGTCTGAACTAATAGCTTTGAGCAAATACTACCATAATTTGACGTTCCGCTGTCAGTGTAAACAATTGTTTATATATTGTACGTCATAATTGATAAATAAGTAATTCTCACGTACATTTTATGTTATGCTGTTTAGTGTTTATATAATGGTTTATAACCTTAATTTTATGGTATTTATCAGTTTTCTTTTATTACATTTTTTTTTGACACGTCATGGCCAACTAAAGTTTTTGACTTATCACCATAGAAACATGTCGCGATTTCCATAAAAAGTGAGTTCAATAATTCTCTATTAGCCACAAGCGGCGCTAGTAGGCTTCGCGGCACACAGCCTATAGGTAAGTTTCGGTATCCCTTCATGATACTCAGATTACTAGGAATATCCCCAACGAATTTATTCCTCACACCTTTGCATATTGCATGGTTTAGCTGTACTTCAATAATGTGGAGACACAAAGGGGTGTCAATGTTATTTCAGTGAAATGGGGCATTATTCAAAAGCACCGTGCGAATAATAATCTGCTCGTGGCTCCGTTATCTCTGTTTACCATCGCAAAATTATTATTGTAAACACATGTTCGTGTGCCGCACACGCAATGTGTGCACACAACAAAGTACTACAGTTTACAATGTTGTCCCTTGCTGGCACACGAAGCTGGATTTGCCGCTGGGTTCCTCGCTAGATTTCACTACTATTTATCTAGCGCTTTTTCTTAAATGCTATTATGTGCTCGCTTCACACGAGACGTCTTTACAAGCTTTCCCTGCAGGTAGATTCGATGCGCGCGCATTCATTGTCTCTGAACAGAACACACACTATGGGCGTTTGATCAAGTCGCCCACGTGACAAGATATATTGCTTCCCGATTGATTCTTGCTCATATACCTTGCAAGAAAAATAGACAGTTCGAATATAAACACAGAGCAAAACGGGTCTGTTGTCTGACTCTGAGCAGAATGAAGCCATGTTGGTTTGTGGGCGTTTGTTTAAGTGCCCACGTGACAAGATACTGCTTCCTGATTGGACCTAGCAGCGGATCTAGCAGACAAAATAGTCCCTGTTCTAATTTTAAAACCTATCTTGTGAGCTAGCAGACGAGCCCGCAGTGACGTCATTTCCAGCTTCGTACCCGGCCTACCGGCCAGCAGAAATCCAAGCAGCATTTCCAGCCTCGTGTGCAGCGGCTTTTATAGGGCGGGAGGAGGGGATGCAAAAAAAGAATTTCTGAACCCGGATCCTCCATGCCGATTTTTTTATTTTCGTCTGCGCACAAACCCGAGTCTCATGGCTCTCATGATCGTATTACGACTGCAGCGAACAAGTTAGTGACACATATTTTAATCTCTAATGGGTCCCCTTTCACATTCCGAACTGTGAATCTGTCTGCGGCAAAGACGATCGCGCGGGCCGTGCAGCGGCGAAGTGCAGTTGTTTTTCTGCCAGATGCGGAGACAAGTGCAACGGATACACGACATGTGCAGGCTAATATCGAGATAATATTGTAACAAAACTGCTGTAGTCTGTGGCGGAAATTATTTATTTACAATATTAACTGTTTAACAAACAGTAAAAACACACAAACGAAAGCGTATAACGTTAACAGAAATAAAACTAATAGTTCTAAATTATACAATGGTAACAGAGAATAAAGAGTCGCTAAATTATGTACAAAGAAGTATTAACAACACACAAGAACGCAACACAGAGTTTATCAGCGCAATTGTCTATTCATTTATTGTAAAACCACTCACTAGAGTTATATTTATTTCCACAGATTAACGGAATTTATGTTGTAATGCCAGAGCAAGCACAATTTATGTAACACAGTTATCTGTAACCGACTGTACGTCCACTCACTGTTAACACGCTGTAACTGACTGAACCGAACTAAACTCGCTTCCTTCCTCTGGCCGCCTTTTATAGATTTTGGTCTATGTTCTAGAAACTTCGAATAGAGATTTCCTGTCCTCTCTACGCGTTCGGGTCTCCTATGTCGGGTGCTGACTACCTGCATTCATTGTTGCTTGTCTTTACATGCGTGGGAGCCTCTAACGGTCCGATGTTCGTTACCTGCTTTCATTGTTTGTCCTTCGAGCATTTTGTAGAATTTTCTAGAAATTCCATAGGCGCATCATTGTGGGGGTAAAATGCGCAACAATATCATAGTAGGCAGTTTAAACGATGCTTTCTTGTTTCAATTATTGAATAAAGGCCGCTGTACACTAACGCAAGTTCTTCGGCGCTAACTTAACGTCAGTCTACTGTACAAAACTTACTTATTTACAAACTGCACTGGAGTGCATACCGATCTATTGTGAGCGGCTGTCAAGGCCAGATTCGAAAGTTTTAAAAAAACAAAGTAAACAGTATCAGTAGATTTATACAAACGAGGAGGGTGCGGCAAAGAAGATTGACAGCTAAAAAAAAAACTCACAGATTCGACTGCACCGACGTCAATATAAATAATAGCGGTCCGGTCCGGCTTCGCCCGAATTTGTAGATAGCCACCGTTTTTTCGTCGACTTGCGTTGCAAATTTGGTTCCCACGCGATAATATATAGTCTATGTGATATATCCATCCTGAAGCTCCGTTAATTAATGTTTTCAAAATAAACAGTATACGTATCTATCATATCTGATAGCCTAGCGGTCGTACCGTGCTGTATGCAAGAGTTCTCATAATTGTATTTTAATAAATGTTCGAGTATATACTGCTGTATAAACGCACCGTTAGCGGATGCGTGTACGAGCGTAGCACGTTGTTCCGGTTAGTGTATGTATAGTATAAAAAAATTGTTTTTTATTGTTTGTTATTATATAGCGACAATATACTAGTACCGACATTCTGCTTAATGTCTATCATGCATATTTCCAATCTATTATCCAGTATGGAATAATCTTTTGGGGCAATTCGGTATGGGCAGAAAAAGTTTTTTTAATTCAAAAAAAGTACATAACGTATCATAGCGGGTGTGGCACCTAGAGAACATTGTAAAAATTTATTTATTCAGTATAACATACTAACACTAGTAGATCTTTATATTCTAAATTGTGAAAATTTTGTACAAAACTATCCATCTTTGTTTAATGAAAATCATAATAAACATGAATATACCACAAGAAATAAAAATAATTTAAAAACTACTAATTGTACATTAGCAGTGACTCATAAAGGTGTCCGCAACGCTATGATAACAATACACAATAAGATACCTACTGAAATAACTGTAACAAATTCTAAACAAAAGTTTAGGAAGAATTAAAAAAAATATTTATTAAGTAAGCCTCACTACAGATTGGACGAGTTTTTATAATTAATTGTTTTTGTGTTGACGCTATTTATGTACATTAATTGTACCAACAAAATAAAGATCTCTATCTATCTATCTATCTAGAAATACACACTCTGTGAAAATTTCAACTCTTTACCTATTACGGTTCATGAGATACAGTCCACTGAGAGACAGACGGACGGACAGCGGAGGCTTGGTAATAGTTTCCCGTTGAGCACCTTTCGGGTACGGAGCCCTACAAAGTAGTAAAATACTTTTTGCGATCGCAGTTTGAAATTTGCAGAAAGCGGACAGTCGCCTTAAGAGATTTTGAGACTAGAGCTGTAAAAGTAACGAGAAATTGGTGTACCCGTATGTATTCGTTACTTAAAGAACCAGTACCCGTTACTTTCGTATCGTTACGTTACTCGTTACTTTTCATACGACATACAATCGTGTACTAACAGCATCAAGCATGTACCATCGCATCGAGGCGCGTCGCATACGTGATACGGTATGACTTCGTTCGTATAACGTATAACCGCATCAAACGAGTTGAACTGACATGGATACAACAAATGCAAGTAACGAAATGAATTTGTAAGTAACGATTCGTTACTTCGAGTCAGACGATGTACCCGTTACTCAGTAACGAATACATGCGGTTTGGTACAGCTCTATTTGAGACGTATAACATTTTAATAATTATGTGTCACTTGCAGTCTGTATTCAAATAATGAAAACAATGTAATTATTGTAATTAATAAGCGAATAACAGTTATATTTTAGTACCTAATTAATCTATAATTAACCAATTACAGGCAGATAGAGATATGATTAATGTAATTTGAATAAGCAACAATGAGCCATGCCGATGCTATTCTGTTTTAAAAACAAAAGAGTACGAAGGTTAAACAAGGTCAAGATCGATGGATGAATCTGGAGCATTTCTCATACCTCGCAGTACGTGGAAAACATTTGTTTCACATCAAGGATGGGACAACGTTACAATATTGATATACAATAGTGTGCGACCGAAGGTCGATTTCTGGCCGAAGCCAATTAATGGGCTATTGCCACAACCTTCGGCTGAAGCCGAAGACTTAAAAACCCTAAGATATTCAGTTTAAATTGGTTACGACGAAAAGTAGTAAAATGTGTTAAAAAACTTGAAATTGTTGTTTAAAAAAAACTATACTTACAATTAGAAAAAAAAATGGTTTGGCTCGCGGTCAAATCATCCGCAATGTGGCCCGACAATCAAAAGATTTGCCCACCCCTGTTATGGATACTTATAGTTCATAATATGAGCGGCATAGTTTGTGGGCACTTGTAAAACAAACGTTCCCACATCCCTAGCATTGCAACTACGTACAACACTTTTGTATTATTGAATTTTTTATATGAGAAAATATTGCGTGCATTTCCTGAAGACAATTAGCTAGGCAAATAATTAGAATACTTATCAGGAGAAACGATATGATGTGAAATTAATAATTGCGGATCGAATATGCAGACAAACAAACCGGATAATTGATCGTAAATCATGCTAGAAGGCGTCTTTTTTTAAGGGGCCCGTCCCACGAAATTAAAATTCACGATTCTAATATATAAATCGACCCTCCTTACATGATTAAGCAAAAGAGAATAAAAATTTTTTAGCGAGTCAAAATTACACGCTTATTTCAGTCGTCTAATGTGAGATAATCTGATTCGAGCAGTCCAGTCACTAGCATTATTACGACGTCATCGCGGTAAAACGTGAACAAATGAACAGCGCGCGACTATTTTTTTCGTACCTGGACACCTATACACCTTTTCTTATCGAGCATTGAAGTTTCCTCAGATTTCATAAAATCGCTCAAAAACAGCGGGACTGATTTTTACGTAACTCGATACACAATCTAAACACGCATCGCGTGAAGCGAACACATAAAAGCCACATCACACTTGTAACCTGTAGCAGCCAAAATCTGGTAGTTAGGGAGCTGACGCGTAAAAAAAGCATGTCTTCTCAACGTTCTACCGCTTGGTACATAAGCTATTTAAGTAATTTAGAGCATTTTTTCTTCTATGATATATATATATATAGGCGGAATCTGGACCCATTTTAAGTTAGGGGGGATAAAAAATTTCAAAGAGGATTTATGATCATTAATCCACTTTCTTAGGAGTGGTTTGGGGAGGGAGCAATTGGTCAAAAATTTCTGCCGCTGGTATTTCCCTGTCGTTTAGCTCTAACAGAATCTAAAAACGAAGCGGCAGAATTTTTTTTTAATTTTAAGTTTTTTTTACCCCCTTTGAAATTTTTCTCCCTTATCTTAAAATGAGTCCATATTCCGCCTATTATATATATAATATAGAAGAAAAAAATGCTCTAAATTACTTACTTAAATATAGCTTATGTACCAAGCGATAGAACGTTGAGACGACATGCTTTTGCTCAGTAGTAAGACTGTGACGGTTCAGTTACCGTTCCTGCTGATTGGAACAAACCTATCAATCGCGACGCAACAATGATTTGACGTTATAAGGTGTATAATACGCGCCACGAATCTAAAAGGCTCGAAAGTCAGATGCGAATGCGGGCTTGCGCTTGTAGTCTGTTGAAAAACTACAAATTCGCAACTCAACAAAACTAATATAACAATAACAACTTGGCAATAGCGTACTCGACTGTACTTTAAAGCAGGAAAGAGACAAGTGACAAAGGCAACGAGCGATCACGGCCAATCACCGACGAGCGCACGTTCCGCGCAGGTAGCTGGGAGGTGGTGGGAGTATCAACGGCTCTAAAATGTGCCTTTGCGACGCTGTTTGTGACTAACTTCCGAACCTTTCAGATCCGTGGCGCGTATTATACCTACACAGATTTGACGCGCCATTGTCACATTATAGCTATTATATTTAGTTTGTGCAAACAAAACAAAATGTCAACAGTGATGACGCGATGAGAATGAAGCGTTGACAGTTCTGTCCATATTTGAAGAGTTAATAGTGTTAACACTGTAAAATTAACAGCGTTTGTTAACTCTATACGCGTCGGGATAACTTTAACAGGAGTTGCCAACCAAACCGGTCAATTTTTTTTAAAGCACCAACAGCTACGATCATAATATGATCCTAGCTCAATTAATGTTTTCAATTTGTTAATTTAAAGTCCTCTATAATTGTACGAAGGTGAAAAAAAAGCCGAAATGAGACTTCGCTTGAAAAACTGGCCTTCGGTGTAACAGCTAACTTATATAAATAAAAGTTTCCGTATATCGAAAAAAAAAAAACTGGTCAAGTGCGAGTCGGACTCGTGCAGCGAGGGTTCCGTACAAACTCGTAGGTATATTAAATAGTCCGTCCATCACGGGAATCAAGTCTCGAAGATTTTTCCCGCTTAGCCGTTGGAAGACTGTTCTTCCTATACATCGACAAACGTCGCGGTCAGTTTTCCAACTTATAATGAGTTCAGATGGACTACTGGACTGTATTGTACCTCGTGGCTATATCTGATAGCCTAGTTGTCGTACCGTGTTGTATGCGAGAGTTCTCGTATTGTGCTATATAAACGCACCGGTAGCGGGCGCTTGTTTTGTGTTAGAATAATTGTTACTCTGCACGTGAGTAGCATGTTATTGCGCGGTTAAAAAACATTTTTTTTGTGATGTAACTACAAAATTACGGTGTTCGGATTTTTCCCTCGTGCTTATAACATTGCTTCTTTCCAAATTACGTTTCATGATTCTAGGTCAACGGGAAGTATCCTATATAGGTTTTCATTCCTATTTTACAACAATTACAACACTCGTGCTCAAAATAACATTCATCTAGAACGTTGCAGAACTGCTCGATCAGATAACACCGCAATTAATAAGGGTAGTTATTTTTATAACAAACTTCCTGTTTTCATTAAGGACAGTCCAAATATCAAAATTTTCAAAAAACGTTTGAAACACTATTTAATAAATGCTTGCCCATATGACAACGCTTTTTAAATCATGTATTTTATTTTATACAATATTGTATTGTTTTTGACGTTCGCTTCTCTTGTGGCTACGCGAAAAAATATCTATCTATCTATCTAAGAGTCTTGAAAGACAGACAGACGGACAACAAAGTGGTCCTATAAGAGTTCCTTTTTTCCTTTTGGGATACGGAACCCTAAAAATAACAGTCTTAGATTGAAAATTCAATTGGAGGTTAGAGGGTTAAATAAAGAGGCGTTTTTGTTGACATTTTCAATATTAATTGTAGGTACACAATTTAAGTTCTAATATACATAATTATTATTATATATACACAACATTGCAGCTCTGTGAATCATTTATTTGTTTATTATTTTATTATATAGTTTGACATAAATATACTAAAATCGATTTTTGGGCACCCAAGGCTGCCGAATCGCAGGATATTTACTTAGCAATAAGCCGTACTTACTTAATCGATCTTTATCAACAATACAGGGTGTTTACACCTATTTATATTAGCTTTGCGGCCCGGCTTCGTCCGGGTAAGTTTTAGTTTGGCAACGAAAGGTCCGATCTGGAACCATTATTGTCAAAGACACATTTTTGCTGCCAAAACGGTAATTTGAAATAAATTTTCGAAAATTTCATAGTTTTGCGACTTCTTGAATTATTACTGCTTACAAAGTCGACTATACCGGGTAAAATGATCGAGTAGAGATGCATTCCTCTAAATATCCCGCCGGCGCCGCCACTGTACAAAAACAAGTGAATGCTTGAGGTATTATGTGGATTACTGTGTATTTACGAACCTAATTATAAATTATATACGCAGGTTTTTATCACTTTATCAGGTTGGCATACACGTCCTTGATTACGATAAATCTAAGGTATTATGGTAAACAACATTCGTTAGCTATTGTAAGTGGATTTTTTTTTATTATTATTTACTTAAATGCAGTAACTGTAAATCTCTGTAAAAACTGTGTTATCTAAAAATAAGATTAACCAACAATTTATATGTACCTACTTTTTACAGCTACTGTGGCACTGCCTGAATTTTAACTATTTGCTTTTTTGACGTGATAACGTCTTATAAATTGATGAAACACCGGCTGCACGCACGAAAAAGTGTCACGTTCCGCCTGAGCCTGAGCGTGCAAGCGAGAACGCGTTATAAGCGATAGAGAGGCACGATCGGCCCAAGCGTCGGCTTGTACGCATTTCTCTCTCTTCTCGCGTGACGTCAGAGAGTCCATCGATGTTTCTTTATGACGTTATCACGTAAAACTATCGTCCGTAAACCGACTTTACAGACAACCAATTTTTTAACAGTAAAATCGTCAACTCCAGAATCTGTTCTGAGAATGTTTGAAAGCACAATTGGGTTGAAACCAATTGATAACCAAGTAACAACTAGAGCTGTAAAAGTAACGAGAAATTGTGTACCCGTACGTAGTCGTTACTTAAAGAACCAGTATCCGTTACTTTCGTATCGTTACGTTACTCGTTACTTTTCATACGACATACAATCGTGTACTAACAGCATCAAGCATGTACCATCGCATCGAGGCGCGTCGCATACGTGATACGGTATGACTTCGTTCGTATAACGTATAACCGCATCAAACGAGTCGAACTGACATGGATGCGAAAGATGCGAGTAACGAAATGAATTTGTAAGTAACGATTCGTTACTTCGAATCAGACGATGTACCCGTTTCTCAGTAACGAATACATACGGTTTGTTACAGCTCTAGTATCTAGCTATCAACAAAAGGCTATCCCGAAAGATGACCGAAGAACTACTATTGCCGGGATGTGTGCTAACTGCGAGGATGGAAATGCGGGCTCCGTTGCCAGATCACAGGCTGGATTTCAGAATCAGAACCGAAGCTATATTTCGTGCTTGATTCTCTGCTGACTGAACAGGAAACCAATCGGAAAACGTGGGTAATAAAATGTCTTAAACAAACATGGCGTCGTAGTGTGCGTTCTGTTCAGAGACAATAAGTGTCCACTTTTGTTAACATTCGAATTGCGCGCCCATCAAGTCCATCCACAAATCCAGCTTCGAAACAAGCATACAAACGAATCTCAAATTATAAATTTCCATAAAATACATTTCGTCAAAAGTCTGCCATGAACTATTTCGATATGTGACACTACAAAATATGTGCGGATGCAGATTTTGTATAGTAACTGCAACAAGCGGCTCTTCATCGACAGCTGCTGCAGAATCGCCGCATGCTGACCAGACATTTGATTACATTTATATACGAAACCATTGACTTAGAAAATAGACTCTTAAATAAAATTTCTTTCTAATTAAAAGCCGAGCACGCCCAGAAAACCGTTCTTCCAAAGTAAACTTAAGAATAATAGTCAGTTTAAAATGTTTGACACCTCGAATATGTTCGACATACTCGAGGTGTCAGACATTTTAAATGGTTCATGTTATTTGTCAGGGAACATTATTTTAGCGTTTTGGTTGAAGTTTTTAAGCTATCCAATTAAAAAAACAAATTTTTACATGTCGTCAAAACGACATCTTACGAAAAATTTAGAGGGAAAACGCCCCAAAATCAAGAAAAGTCATAGAGGAAATAGGTGTCAGACTAGGCCTAATGAAGCCATATACAAAGTTTGGGGAGAGTATGTGTCATAAAAATGTTTGCCGATGGGCACTCTGACTATAATGTTTTAGGAAGGAGACAAGAACTGGCAGTCATCTTATTTTATCTCGCTCGCTTATTATTATTATATATCACTTCGCTTCACTTTGACGTTTGGTCCTTACGTAATATCCCTCTAGCGGCAAAATCTATAAAAATTGCCCATTAGTGATGTGTCCACATGATTCTTTATTGGGAGCTGGCTCCGTGCGCTCCGCTCACTAAAAATAGTCGCTCAGAGGGAGTCGTTCAAAGGAGCGACACTAGACAGTACGCACTACACGAGAGTGCAGACTGCAGAGGTGTGAACTGTCATCATGCATGCTCAGGAGCCACTTAGCATTGCACAGCACAATACACACACTCAGCTCTGAGCTCATTTTAATATGATTCTGATCTTATATTATTCGCATTTCGGATAAACTAAAAATTATAACAAAAGCTTAACAAAAATAATGTTTATTGTTACAATATTATATCTTTGTCAACGACGTCAATGTGAATGGTTTAAGTCACTGTAAACGGTGTGTCATTCAACATTAAACGACTCAGCAAAGATAACTCCGTACGTGCAAAGTTCACTAGTGTCTCTGTGCCATGTGCTGTGTGCGCTCTGCAAATGTGCGAATGCAACAGTACAGAACAGCTCAGCACAGAGCAATGGCGCTCGGAGTGAGTCATTCACAAAAAAAAGAGCTACTCGCTTCGCTCCGAGAAAGGAGTCGTTCATTATGAACGACTCGCTCAGGAGCGACACATCACTACAATACACACAGACGCGTCTCCTTCACTTTTATCCTCCATGGTTCAATCCGTAGATATTTCCAACGAGATCGGAAACGCGCAGTCTATGCTCCAAGTTCAATGATGAAAAGAACGGACAGTATTATTAGTGCTATATAAGCAACAGATTCTTTACATTTACATTGAAAGAGTACTGTTATAATAAAGAAGTAGCTTTAATGGCCACACTTTACAACGCATGTTAAATGGAACGCCTGGTAACCCAGTGTCGATGACAGGCGCCGAGCCGGCCGGCTTAAAGAAGTCTCTGACTGCAGCTACGGCCCAAGGTCAGGGACGTATGCCGACGACAAAAATATGCCAGTTAGCCTGTTATAGTCAGAGTGCCCGTCGGCAAAAATTTTATTGATACATACTCTCCCCAAACTTTGTATATGGCTTCATTAGACCTAGTCTGACACTTATTTCCTCTATGACTTTTCTTGATTTTGGGGCGTTTTCCCTCTAAACTTTCCGAAAGATGTCATTTTGACGACATGTAAAAATGTATAGATACCTACTGTTTGTTTTTTTAATTGGATAGCTTAAAAACTTTAAAACGCTAAAATAATGTTCGATGAACGACTCCTTTCTCGAAGCGGAGCGAGTCGCTCTTTTTTTGTGAATGACTCACTCCGAGCGCCATTGCTCTGTGCTGAGCTGTTCTGTGCTCTTGCATTCACACATTTGCAGAGCGCACACAGCACAGGGCACAGAGACACTAGTGAACTTTGCACGTACGGAGTTATCTTTGCTGAGGCGTTTAATGCTGAATGACACACTGTTTACAGTGACTTAAACCATTCACATTGACGTCGTTGACAAAGATATAATATTGTAACAATAAACATTATTATTGTTTTTATTATACTTTATAGTTTATACGAAATGCGAATAATATAAGATCAGAATCGTATGAAAATGAGCTCAGAGCTGAAAATGTTTAATTTAGGAAACTGGACCGGTTTCCGGCGTTGGTTTACGTCCCTGGCAAAGGTAAATACAACGCATTATGGAGGTGAAAAAGAGAGACGTTCGATCCTTGTCTAATGTGCATACTAATTACCTGTTTCATTGCTCATTAGTCACTTATACACAGTCGCTATATTATACGATCGTATCATCTATATACTATACAGTGACGTCAAAAATCAGTTTCTGAACACGTGTTATTGACATACAAGACACAATATTGTAGTTATGGACTCTTCATGTTTACATGTGAATCATCTTAAGCCTGTAGGCTTCATACACAGCAAGCCTGGCCCAATATTGCCCAATAACGATTATGGGGCCGCTTCACCAGTAACAATGATCGTCAAATATTAGAGGCTGAACCGTATTGGAGGGTTGGTCGAAGATAACGTCAAATACCGACCACGTTCCAAATCGAGTCAAAGGAGTCGACGATCCTCCAAATAGTCTGGACACAATAATAGAGTTAATAAAAAAAATCGGGCGACGTTAGGTTCTAAGTTACCCGGAGACGAATCGAACAAAAAAAAATTTTTGCTGTACGTGTGACACAAAAAGTGGGACGCGTATACAGAATCACAGACATACAGACAAATCGAGTGCATATAGGCTTTAGCTTACGCTATGCGCGCCTAAAAACATTCATGATTACACAAAACATATTTTCAATCAAACACATTTTGAGAATACGTATTTGGCATTTAGTTATTAAATACTAGAACACAATTAGTCATTTTGTATTTGAAATAGAAAAACAAGATGTTATTTGAACTATTTTTCATTTAGCTTCACATATATCTGTTTGTTTGTAATTAATTGCAAGCCAAAATCTTCATGCTTGAGGGTTTGATGAAATGATTAATTATTGAAAGGTATTAATTATTATTAAGTTCTAGAAGCAAATATTTGCCAATGACTGTTGGGCCAGCCTTGGCATTTGTCTGGTCCTAGCTTAAACAAAACTGGGTTTTGATCCGAATTTGAATTTAACCCAAACATACAGACGTGATTTAGAACTTCAAAAAACAATGAAAAAAGGTGATCATTATTCGTTATTGCTTTTGTTGCAATACAATTTAACCTAAATTTAAGATTTCGAGTAGAAAAAAGCAAGCAGCTATATAAAGAAAAAGAAGAAATCTTTTAAAATAGTTGAACGCAGGCGCGTGAAACGGCGCATAATATTTAGGTTAGCCGCTGCCCACCGGCTACGGTCTATTTCTGTAAGTAGTTCAAAAATGAAATACAAAATTACTGAAGATTTTAGATAGTTATATCCAGAGAGTCGTTAACGTTTAATTTCGGATACGTATGCCACTGAGTGTACTGACAGACCGAAACAGCCCCGACGTTGCAAAATTCTTACATTTTTCCGCACTTTTCCATTCCAACCCACAAGTGGGGAATGGTACTAGTTTAGGTCAAAAATCACTTTTCAAAAATTTTACAATATCTTTCCGTTTTGAGGTCCCTCGAATCCAAAAAACATATTTTAGGAAAAACTCTGTGCGTCTGTTAGTCTGTGAACACGATACAGTATAAACGGATGAGCGGATTGAAAACAATTTTTGGGAGGATGTTTGGTATGCAAATATGAAGAGCTCTATTGTTTTTGGGGAAAATCGGCGCATGCGCAGAAGAGATATATGCTATAACGATGTTTTTTTATATAATAATGGTATACTTTTCATAACGGATTATTATTGTATTTATTTTTTTCAAGAAAGTTTTGTTAAAAAAATCTTTTTATAAACTTTATAGTTTCGGAAATATTTGGAAAATAAAAAACAATCAATCGCTCTTTTGTTTTATGGATCTGTCCGAAATTTAGTTCGGCATGCTTTGATTAATTTTTAAATGACGTGGAACGTATTATGTAGGTAACCATGACAACGAATAGCAAATATATTGAATACTAGCCATTACCCGCGTCACCTTTTTTGTTTTGTTCCAAAAATATGTATTGAAGGAGATTTATTTGGTTGAGGAACAATTGAAAAATCAGCTTTACCAGAGTATCGCTTGTGGCCAACGTTTCGAAAAATATATACTTTCATCATCAGGGCCTCAATTTACTATCTCAACTTGCATTGAGGCCCTGATGATGAAAGTATATATTTTTCGAAACGTTGGCCACAAGCGATACTCTGGTAAAGCTGATTTTTCAATTGTTCCTCAACCAAATGAATCTCCTTCAGTACATATTTTTAGAACAAAATTTCTACTAACAATTAGCTGATTTTCACTTCATTTTCGGTACATTTCAAACATTTTTGACAGTTTCATTGTAAAGCCCAATCGAATAACCAGAAGATTTGTATAGCAGACATTCAAACAGATGGACAGAGAAAGCAAATTAAATAAAAGTTTATACTTTTATTTTTGGTCTCTTTCGTGGTACCAACCGACGATATCCAGAGATTTAGCGCGGTCCACCCCTGCATTTGCTGTCGGTGATCGTCCGTAAACACATACCAACTGTTCGGAACAAAAATAAACGGCACGAACGCGCCGCGACAATCAATTCCAATTCCTTAACAATAAATCAGCTGTTTACTGTCCACCAACCGTTTCGCGACGGACGCACTTGACTTGACATTAGAACAGTTCAATAATTAATACGTCGGCATAGTTTGTGTCACGGCTCTGAATGACCGCTGTTGCCAACATAATAGAATATTGTTGCGTGTCCCTAGTTGGGACGCCTATGTATTCTGTGGAATCTTCTAAGTTCTAGTCACGACAACAATAACAATCGAAGGCAGGTAAAGACCCGACCTTTCTTGCAATAGCTGGAGAAGCCAATACATGTAAAGGAAGGAATCTCGGAACTATGAGAACATTCTATAATCTAGATTCTAGAGAGTGGGACGAAGCTATAAAAGGCGAGCGGAGTGGTTGGGTCAGTCAGTCAGTTATTCGTGTTGTTCATGTGTTGACAAGTGCTCTGGCATTACGACATAAATTATACTGTGAAAATAAAAGTGAGTACAATTATATATAAATCTGGTTTTACATAAATGACTTATAGTTAATATAGACAAGTGTGCTGATAAACTTTGTGTTGTGTTCCTGTGTTATAAACATTTTGTGTACATAATTTAGTGACTCTATATCCTCTGTTACTTATATAGTCTTATATTATTATTATTTATAACTATTAGTTTTGTTTCTGTTAACGTTTTTATTTCTGTTAAGTTAAAGAAGTACGTTTTCGTTTGTGTGTTTTATTGTTTATTATTGCAAATAAATAATTTCCGGCACGGACTACAACAGTTTTGTTACAATATCATAATGTTTCTTAACACGACTGTGTTTTTAACCCTCAAAGATCACAAAAAAAGTCAGAAAAAGAAAAAATATTTTTACAATCACCTTCTCTATACGCACATCCAACGAAAATATTCAATTTTCTGGTCGCTAACGAGACGTGTCGACGTCCAGCCTCTGCAACCAGCAACGGCCGTCAGACGGTCGTCTGCAATTTATGTCTAGCCGTGTTGGACCGATCCAGGGTGCTAATGATATGTCGGTTTTAATTAATTAACTCGCATTGATAAAACTGCAAAATTTCTACCGCACAATACGAAACCTGCACTAAAATTTGTTGGTTTGTGCAAGTCTGTGCTGATTTATGCTGGTCTAGTGCAGGTCGTGCAGATTCATGCTCGACAAGTGTGCGCAATCCCGACATACAAAGATTTGAAAATTGCGTGAAAACTTTTGCACGCCTACATAATATTATATACTGTTCTCTTTTATATAGAGTAGAGAAGAAAACTTTTAAAAGCATTTTCTCATTTCGCAAAAAAAAGTTTTCCAAAGAAAAATTTATACACAACTTCCAGTCGTCAATCATCTGTCAAAAGCTCTCGGCGAATTTCAAAAACTGTTGTCGCTAAAGGAACTTTACAACTGCTTGGATTTCTGCTAGCCGGTAGGCTGGGTACGAGGCTGGAAATGACGTCACTACGGGCTCGCATGCTAGCTCACAAGATGGATTATAAAATTAGAACAGGGGCTATTTTTCTTTCAAGGTCCTCTGTTTGCTCTGAGCAAGAACCAATCAGGAAACAGTATCTTGCCACGTGGGCGACGCATGAACAAACGCCCACAAACCAACATGGCGCCATTCTGCTCAGAGTCAGACAACAGACACGTTATGCTCTGTGTATATATTTGAACTGTCACTGCCCGCGCACCAGATCTATATCCACAAAGCAGGCTTGAAAGTTGAAAAGACGTCTCGCGTGAAGCGAGGACATAAAAGCAATTTAGAAAACTAGCGCTAGAAAACTAGTAGTCAAATCTAGCACCAAATCCAGCCTCGTGTGCAGTATTAAGCTTCATTCATTATAACAATAAATATCGCCTTCAGCACGTTCGAAAAATCCATCTAGGATTCGAGCGTTCCAACAAGAAGACTAAAGGCAACACTACCTATAACAGGTATAGATTCCTCTAGCACCTACGCGTTTCTGAATCACGGCGTAACAATTTCAAAAATGCAAAAAATAAAATATGTGCAAGTAGATATTTATAAAATAAATTAGGTATATTATCCTCGGACAGCCAGGCGCGGTCGCAGCCTGAAATTTTGGGGGGGGTCACTCACTACACTAATAAAAAAAGTCGTCTTTTTGTATTGTAGCTAAAAATTTTCTTTTATTATTTGGCAAATTTTTGAGATTTTTCAATTTGACTTTAGATTTTGGGGGGGGTCATGTCCCCTGTGACCCCCCCCTTCGGACCGCGCCTGCGGACAGCTAAAAATAAATCAATAATTTATTTATATGATTATTTAAGAGCACTTGCACGCGATATCAGAATTATCGTTCTTTATTTGCTTTGTTGTCAATAAAGACATTAAAAAACTTTTTAACAAAAAAATTAAACCGCCGAAAAACTGAAAAGCAAAAAATAATAAATCTTTTTATTTAACTAAGTTCTATTTAAGTAGTTGAACGTATGTGACAATCTAGTATATCTAAGTAATTTTGAGTCGGCGTCAACAATCCTTCGCCGGAAATCTCTGAGAGTTCACAAGAGTTCTGTAATTTGATTTGGTTATTTCTTTTAGTGATCTTTGTTCATTGGTTGTTTGACGCCGACTCAAAATTACTTAGATATACTAGATTGTCACATACGTTCAACTACTTAAATAGAACTTAGTTAAATAAAAAGATTTATTATTTTTTGCTTTTCAGTTTTTCGGCGGTTTAATTTTTTTGTTAAAAAGTTTTTATTTTATAATTTTTTGTGGCTATATAATTTATAATTGTAATACACAACTCAGCATGAAAATCTGTGAGTGAACAATAAATCACCCCTATTTTCCCACCCTTAGGGTAGGAATTTTTTTTCCAAATTTATATGAGACCAACCTCGAGGTATACCCTATCCAATAAAAAAATAATTATCAAAATCGGACTACTCTGTAAAAAGTTATGTGTGGTCATACATTACAATCAGTGAGTAAACAATCAATCATCCCCTGTTTTCCTACCCTTAGGGTTGGAATTTTTTTACCAAATTTATATGGGACCAACTTCGGGGTATACCCTTTCAAACAGAAAAATAATTATCAAAATCGGACTACTCTGTAAAAAGTTATGTGTGGTCATACATTACAATCAGTGAGTGAACAATCAATCATCCCCTGTTTTCCTACCCTTAGGGTTGGAATTTTTTTACCAAATTTATATGGGACCAACTTCAGGGTATACCCTTTCAAACAAAAAAATATTTATCAAAATCGGACTACTCTGTAAAAAGTTATGCGTGGTCATACATAAAAAAAAAAAATAAAAAAAAAAAAAAAATAAAAAAAAAAAAATATATATACGCGTCGACTTGAGAACCTCCTCCGTTTTTGTTTTTCGTCGGTTAAAAAGTGATCGCCATTCAATTTGCAGTTACGACTGAAAAAAGACTAGTGCTATTATGTAGAGGTCAATGCAAGCATTTACAATGTGATTCTTTATCTGCACTTCTGAACAAAATACACCCATCCCCCGATTTACACGGTACTTGTTTTACACGTTTTCGCTTTTACACGGTTTTCCAAATAAGTTTTTTTTTTGTTTTTATCGCACTCTACTAAATGCTACTGTGATTGAACTCGTGCGCTGTGTACACATCTCACGGGGAATCCCGAGCTTATGTGCTGACTTGCTGCACACGCACACTGTGTCTGTATTTCTTCGCATAAAATTAAAGTGTTTCCGTAATATATTACATATTTTAACCTGTCAATGCATTTTATTTTTATTTCTGTGTACACCTAAAAATATTGAAAAAAATCACAACTGTTAAACAGCAAAATTATGCATTTTCTGCAAGCTTTTCGATTTACACGGTTTTGACTTGAAAATTTTTAATTTTCGATTTACACGTTTTTCTCAGGAACGTATCTACCGTGTAAATCGGGGGATAGGTGTATACAAGTTTTTAAGAGAGACAGAAAAACGGTGCTGTTATATTTAACACAGCGCATCATATCACAGCAGACGAATTGTCGCAGTCTTATGAAGTTAAAGTAGGGTCCACACAGGCGAAAAATTTAAATAACGACGGCGAAGCAATTCGGAATCCAAAGGAATGGTGAGACCTCTGATGAGAAATGCGCCGAACTATCCTAAGGGGGGTTTTCGACAGGTAAAATATAGGGGCATTGATTTAGAAAAGCATGATGGAAGCTAGCCTCCATAATGCTTTTCTAAATCAATGTTTACCTGTCAAAAACCGCCCTTAGGACAGTTCGGCGCATTTCTCACCAGAGGTCTCACCATTCCTTTGGGTTCCGAATGGGACAATGTAAAGCATATACCTGTCCTACGCATAAAAACTCTGCCGCTTATTATACTAATACAGTAAAATCTCGATAAGTCGAAAAACTCCGAAAATGTCTTGTTCCCTTCCTTTCAAGCCCCAAATCCTTAATTACTCGAAATCTCAACCCTATATTATACGTCGAAATAATAAAGCGAGTGCCAAACAAGCCATTTCGGTACATATTTTCCCTCCATAACTCGAATAAATAAATTTGACCTCTTTTCCTCAAACATATAGCAACTCAAAATTAGTTGGAATGAATCTTAACCTCTACAAGTCGAATATGTCCTTACAAAATCTACCTAAGTTGAAAATTCTATAACTTGAATTTTTTGGCGTCTCCCTTGAAGTTCGACTTACAGAGATTCTATTGTATTATAAAGAGGTAACGTTTAGATGTAGGAGGATATAATATTATCGTGTTAAAAGCGCTTTTCGTGGAGACCAATTTCGCAACGCAAGTCGACGTAAAAAACGGTGGTAATCTACAAATTCTGGAGACCAAGCCGCTAAATATATAAAATACGTGAAAAAAAATAGCTTAGATACAAGATATTCCGCAGCTCTCTGTCTATCAACTAATTGAACGCTGATATGGGGAAAAAACACAATTTTAATTAAATACTTCGATCGCGGAGTCACATGAGAGACTAAATTTCTTTTCTATACAGCGCTGCAATACTTTTTTTTCACTTTCGTACCGCAAGTGAAATCGCTCCAAACGTGCTATCTCTATTAAATCTGTATATGCACGTGTGAATGTTGTTTGTACAGTAAACGCTCGTTAATCCGTATTGGTTACAGATCAAAAATAATTTTTCTAACATTCACGCTTCTTCTATACGAATCTATGGGGCCGAATGGGCCACCGACGAAAACGATGGCACTTCCTGAGCAGGGAGATAGCTTTCCAATGTACTGGGAAGTTAATTACATGGGACTATTTCGTAAGCATCAACATATTTCGAATTGGTTAACCCAGTGATTCCCACTTCGACAACTTGCAAGGGGTCCATGTCAGCGGGAAAAAAATAGGGGGTCTATATGAAATGAAAATGAGAGTCAACGATAGTGAATCTCCTAACAAAAAAAGGAACAAACTGGACATTGTTAACCGAAGAGATTTAAGATTAAATCTAACTAAATTGATGCCAAATGTTGAAAATTTATTATTAAAGCATCAGGTTCAACCCTCACACTAAAAGCATTTATTTTTTTCTTAGTTATTTTATGTAACAGAAAGTAAATTTTAATTCCATTCGTTTAATTTGAATCTAATTAATAAATGTATAAAAGTAAACATTTCACACTACATTTCACTACCGTTATAAATTTAAATCGTTCAAAGTGAGTAGCACTATATACCGGTTGTCAAAAATACATTTGAAATTAATCAATTTGCAAAAAATCAATATTAGATAAGCAGGGGATAAAACATGGCAACTGGTCTACGAGACAACAAAGTTTGGGGACCTCTGGGTTAACCCCTCGAGAAGTTATAGCTCAACATTAAATATAGAAATACAGATACTTAACATGATAGCATTGACAACCTCTTTTTTGGAGTCGATAAAAATACGGAATTATCGATGATTTACTGTACATATTTTATTTATAAGACATGCGCAGATCATAAATAAGGAAAGTTTAAACCCAAATAAGTCAAACAAATGCAGATCAGTCGATTTATAGTCGCTGCAACAATGAACCGGTATAAATAACGGATAGGTACGATATTATTAATTTACAATTACCAATCACAACATACAACGATATTGTTGATAACCATATACTTTTATTCTATACTGAGCATAGGAATAAAATCGCAATCGAACTATTAAGGTGCAAACATACACTTCTGTCCGTAAGCACTGGCGTATCCAGGAGGGCAAAACAAGCACGGGGGACCCGGCTTAAGAATTATCTAATTTGCCCCCTCCTGGGCCAAAAGCTGGGTACGCCCATGTTAACGTCATATAAAAAGACAAAGTTTTTGAAACAGAGAGATACTTTATTCAGATTGAATGCAAGTACATCAACCAATCCTATCATCGAAGAAATCAGGGAATTACATCGAAGAAAGAGACGCAGATATTTTTTCGATACGCTTTGTTGCGTTCACTCACCGCACATTGAGTAGATAGGCAATGATTCAGATAGTTAGGTCGATCCGAATCGAAGTATTTGACAGGCTTAAAACGTTTGTACAGACACAATACAAAAAGTTTTACAGCATATACTATTAATTCAAGAAATACAAGGTGCCAAATTCATATAATTTTAACGACCCGGTCCGGGGCTTCGCCCGAATTTGTAGATTGTCACCGTTTTTCCGACGACTTACGTTGCAAAATTGATCTCCACGAAAAGAATTTTTATGTTAACACGATAATATATAGCATATTATCTCAATCATGAAGGTTCATTCTAAATATTAGTGAAAACATTTTCGAAATCGGATGAGTAGTTTCTGAGATTATGTCCTTCATCCAAACTTACAAACTTTATAGTGGCCGCGGTGAGAGTTGAAGCCAGGCACGTCATCAATAATATGCTAGTGAACGCCTACTTGCCCGCAGACAGTGGCGTGTGGAATAAATTCGATATATCCATTTATAGCGATAGAATAAAAATAAACAATCCGAAACAGCCAATAACAAGCTAGAAGGCGGGCGCAATGCGTTCACGTCACTATGACGCGGTGGCTTCATCTTTCGCCGCAGCTAGTATACCTCTTTATAACACAAATTAGTATATAGATAATTTATCACTTATGACAAACTGCAGAAGTTAACGTGTGTGCCAAATTTCACCCCAATTTGTCCACTGATTTGAGCTGTGCGTTGATTCTCCATGCAAAATTTGAACCCCCGTTACATCCTTTTAGGGACTGAATTTTCAAAAATCTGTTCTTAGCGGATGTCTACGTCATAATAACTATCTGTGTGCCAAATTTCAGCCCAATCCGTTCAGTGGTTTGAACTGTGCGTTGATAGATCAGTCAGTCACGATTTCCTTTTATGTATTGAAGGAGATTTATTTGGTTGAGGAACAATTGAAAAATGAGCTTTAGCAGAGTATCGCTTGGGGCCAACGTTTCGAAAAATATATTTTCATCATCGTTAGCCACAAGCGATACTCCGGTAAAGCTCATTTTTCAATTGTTCCTCAACCAAATAAATCTTCTTCAATAGGTACATATTTTTGGAACAAAACTTCTACTAAGATTTATAGATCTTACAACCAAAAATTCGTAACTCGGTCAATCAAATCATAGAAAAGCCAGCGCTCTCCACTTGTAGTAAAATGAACTATCCAAAGCATTTTTAAATTATGTCATTCGCAATTTGGCAGCGTATAAGAAATTACAAACTGCCAACACTAAAGTAAATTTTGTAATATATATTGTCAGGAACCGTTTGAACACTGCCAATTTATTAATGCAAATTACGAAAATTCGAATGAAATACTATCTGGCGGTTATTCTCAGGTGATTCATGAATATAAAATGTACTCGAAGCCGCATTAAAACTGAGAGACGTCAGGGTGTGGCTTCATTTGTCAAAAAAAAAAAACGACTCGCGCACCGAGGGTTCCCTACAAACTTGTATAAGTATGTAAATAGTTTGTTCATCACGGGAATCGAGTTTCGATGATTTTTCCTGCTTTGCCGTTGGCAAACATCGATATAGGTCGCGGATAGTTTACAAACTGCTGCAAATAAAAGTTTATATAATCGCAAAGAAATATTTTTTTTTGTGATGTAACCACAAATTTACGGTTTTTGGGGTTTTCCCCTTTGCTTGTAGTATGACGTTGCTTCTTGCCAAATTTCATGACTCTAGGTCAGGGATCGGCAACCTGCGGCTCTTTTGATGTAAAGTTGCGGCTCTCCAGTTCCATACGCATAAAATAATTATTATATTATATAAACCCTTAAAATCGTCCAATCGATCCATGATTGAGCACCATGTCTATCTCTCAGCCATTTCCACTCGCGCCTCACTCGCACCGCCCCCGTCACGACGTGTCGTCCTCGGATATATAATTATACCTATATATAAGCAAACACTATAATACTCAAACGAAAATATTTAGTGGCTCTTTAAAAACTGGGAAATTTTGTAAATTGTAACTTTTGGCTCTTCCGTCTCAAAAGGTTGCCGACCCCTGCTTTATGTCAACGGGAAGTACCCTATAGGTTTTGATTCCCTTGCGAATGTCAAAATGTGCGGTATCTTTTGATTGCTTCGACTTAGAAGTCTGATTTCTTCACAGCTCCAAAGGATTGCAGACCTGAGTATTTGATATAAATTTCAACTTGATACCTCCACGCGCTCCTGAGAAAAAGGGTCTTGACAGACAGACGGACGGACAACGAAATGATCCTATAAGGGTTCCTTTTTATTCTTTTGAGACACTGAACCCTAAAAATGAATTACTACGTCAGTGTGTTCGACGAATCGATGGAAAATAAAACAAAGTTCGTAATACGAAATTTAAAATCGCATATTATGAATTTTTGTTGTTTTTTTATCTTTGTATAATTTTTAAATCAAACTCTGCTATCTGCGTATAATCAGAACGAATATCTAAATCCAATAAGCATAGCAAACTAATTAGTGAGGTTATATTATCTGCGCAAACAATTTTGTGCGTTCAGATCTCGGAATGACGTTTTACGGCGCATAAACAATTGATGCGTTGAAAAAAAATAACTGTCGACAGCTTTTTAGGCGCGGTCGAAGCGTAGATAGAACATGCTATAACTCCTATAATACGGAACGTCAAGCCCATCCGAATTATTAAAATTATTTTTATTGGAGAAAACTTTTTATTCAATTACTTAATTACTTTTTTGAAATTGATGAAACACCAGCTGCACGCACGAAAAAGTGTAACGTTCCGCCTGACCCTAAATATGATATTCGAGCGGAATACGTTATCACGTAAAACTATCGTCCGTAAACCGACTTTACAGACAACCATTTTTTTAAGTATTGTATTTTATTTGTAGTATTGACTTGTCCTTTTCCCATTCTTGGGAGCAGTTTTTAAGGAATAAATATATTATTATTATTACGTAAATAGTAGAGAGAGAGTCATACACTTTACAATACGAGCGGTATAGTTATTCCAAACTGTGTTGGTTTTCGGGCTTGTAGGCCGTGGTCCATTGGTATTTCAACTAAAACTTAATCAGTGAACTGTCACTGCACGAAAGCCGTCTACAAAACAAGCTTAAATACACGCATCGTGTGAAGCGAACGCATAAAAGCCATCACAGCTCGCTTGAAACCTAGTCTAGTAAGGAATCTAGCTGCAAATCCAGCCTCGTTTGCAGCGACCTTATCGCAAAATATAACCCAAGGCAATCCGACCAAAATTGCGATCTGTTGAGTCGTGACGTACATACATACATACGTGCATACATACGTGCATACATACGTACGTACATACATACGTACGTACATACGTACAGACCAACCGCTAACTGCTGTTTGTAATTTTCAATTACAATTTTAATAGTATTTATGAACTCGAATTGATTTAAAAATGGTTCTGTTTTATAGATCAGAATCTCCTCTTTTCAAAAAGCTTCAATTTGAATGGATTTCGTGTGAAATTAACTTAGATATAACTTCTTATGTGAACGAAAGTCAGCTCTGCCGCACAAAGCGATAATAAAGCACATACCGCTAGTTTAGCGGTATGTGCAATAGAGTCTATAATTATTTAAAAAAACGATTTGGGTGGTTTCTCTGGAGACACCATACAATGTTATATAAAATAGAGTTTTAAAAATCCCTCTGCAAACATAGGCGCTTTTGTTTCGAAACCGTAGATTCAATAAACTTAATATTTTTATGGAGACGAAACATTTTCTTAGTAGAGTGAATTTCATCACGGTCGCTATGGAAATATCAATACAGTCAAGAAAATCGTTCCATATAAAAAAAAACATACAAATTTCCCTCGGGCGTCCGGTTGTTGTTGCATTTTTGTGGAACGATTGTCTGTAATGTATTAATGGTTTCCATAGCTACCAAATAAACAAAACACCCAACTGGAATTCACTGTATGTCGTAAAGCAGAATTAAAAAACCTCGCTGAAAAATCGATGATTTTGCCTCGATATGCCGTAGATAATATATTAAACTTAGTACCTATTTTTTTATGTAATTAATATAAAGATGCACGAAACAACAATAAAACAACAATATAAAGTTTACTATCTACGCCTACAAGCATTCGAAAGATTTGAAAATAGGATTATTAAACACGAACGAACACATAACGAGTATCTATTTTAAAAACGTTATATTTAAAATTGGTAATTTTATATGTTGTGCTGCAGGAGTCTAACATTGGTGCTCTCGTCTACATATAAAGATAAAACAGCATCGGTATCGTATAACAACTGAATAACGGACAAAACAAAAACGGATTACACGACAGGTTATGTTCACGAAACAATTGAAAAATACGGAACAGTAATTAAAAAGTATTCGTTATGCTGTTCGAACTGTCACCAAAAAAAATTGTAGGTTTTAAAAATATAAAAAAAATATAATTTAATATGATTTTGGGCAGAACTGCAATAGATTTTTTTAAATCAACTTTGGGTTAAAGCAATACGTTCTCTGTGAAAAGTTTCAACTTTTTATCTTATTTCGTTTACGGGCTAGAAGTCTCTGACAGACGGACAGACAGTTGTCCTAATAGGTCTTCGTTGGATTCTTTGGGTACGAAACCCTAAACAACAAAGATAGCAATAGTCAATATCTAACCCCAAAAAGATACCTAAAAAACACTTTGTATAAAACTAAGTACTTATCAAAATAACAGATAATTTTGTATCTAAGCCCTAAAATATTTTCTATCGACAGATAATATATTCTAGTAACTAAGTAAATTTTGAAAGTATCTTAGACTTAAAAAACATCTTAGTTACTTAAAATATCTAAGTTACTTTGTAAGTATCTAAAAATGTTTAAATTGATCTTATATATGTTACGGTTAATACAAGAAAGTAGTTAATTCGCGAATTAATCGACTAATTACCCGAATTAACCAATTCTTGACGTTGGTTAATTCGGGTATTAGCCGGTTAATTCGCGAATAAACTACTTTCTTGTATTAACCTTAACATATATACCAGACACTTTTGAGCAGTACGTGTCCTTTATTATCGAATAGACACTTTTAATAAAAAAAATAACTCAGATTCCAAACATTAGATCCATCTCAGGTTGTGAAATTTAATAAGTCCGTTTTTACAAAAAAGGTATTAAAATAATGTACACTTTTTTCTTAAAATTTGTCTGGTATTTGTGCTGTCTACGAATGAAAAAAGTTACAGGGGCTCTCCCACTTTCGACTTGGTTCCGGTTATGTCCATATTTTAAAAGTAATGTTACGAACTGTCACAAAAGCTATTTTTACTCGGTTTTAAAAATATCAAAAAGTGTAAATGAATACGATTTTGCCTTGAAATGTCGAGCTATTAAAAATGTTTATACAATGTTATAATTTTGCATCGTGATTCACAGCAGTTGGATTTATTTTGTTTACGTTGATAAAAAAAATTATCCCACGTACGTTAAAAATGTTCAATTGAATAGGTTGTTTTATGTAAGTTATAGGAATTTAAAATAGCATAGGTATATAGTTCACACACAGCGAACGATGCTAAAAATAGATTAAAAAAAAACCCTTAGATGTAGGTCATTCGGTTTCTAAATTTGAACCGTATAATTTGAAAAGTTTGTTTTAATTAAACGCTAAAGTTTCGTTGAATTAAATAGGTCACCCGGTTTCATTTATGTAACGGTACCAGAACTTTAGAAAGGCGTTCATTTTTTTCACAACAGAACGAACATAGAACAAAACACAAACAAAACAAAAATGTAACACTGACCTTTTTTTGTTGTTTTTCCCATGCCGGATCTAGTAAACCTTCTCGCTCCCATTCTTCTTCGGGTTCCATATAACCATCACCGTATTGATGGTTATTGTAACCATCTCCGTTATATCCGTCATATGCCATTTTCGATAACAAATTTTAACAATAGATTCGTTTTTTATTAAAGTTATTCGTTCGAGAAAAAACAAAAAGTAGACGCGGCCGTTGCCAGTTGGCCGCACGACAACCTAACCCCACTAGCCCGAGCACCGCACTGGTTCCGCGACAAGACAACAGGCCTTCGTTGAATCGCCTCTGCAACTGACTAAAAACAACTACAGCTAACGCTCGACTGCTGCCCCGCTCTAGCACTAGGTCTAGTTTAATTCAACGAACTCCGAACTCCTGGCTTTCCTAGCCGCAGAAATCGTAACTAATCGTTTCCATATTCACAAAGCGCGATTATTAACTTAAATTTCTCGACGAATAATCATGAACACTGTTTTTTTATTTAAACTAACTAAAAACTAAACACAAATAGTTTGTTCACTTTTACTTTTAATAAAGTCACATTTGCTTACTTATATAAAACGCGTCTCGCACTATATCAAAGGTTAGTTGTATAATTCCGTTTTGAGCATGTGCAAATATGCCGGCAATTGCGTTTTAATTAACCTTTGATATGTCACTGTATTTCAATTTAATTACGACATACTCTTGTAAATGATTGTTTTGACAAATTCTAATTTATTTCCAGGAATATCCCGTTTGATCAGTTAATTACAAAGAGTTCATTGGTAATAAATTAACCGGTTAAAAACTGTCACTTTAAGAATTGATGCCAACACAACTAGTGTCAAATTATGCAAACGTACAACATACCGACTGAACGCGTGGGTTTATTATGTACTGTCAGGTTGGTGCGATTGATTCGTTCACAACAGGGATGTACAATTGAGTTGTTTTAACTGATTTTGAGGCAACTTTTCACTTTCATAGCATCGCAAAGCATTCTTTAGCTCTATATGGTTACACTCCTAAATGATGAAAAACTTGTTTTTATTATTTAAAACAATGTAAAACTAACCATTGTTCACATAATCAGGTTTTGAAGTTACGTTAAAACAGACAACCGTGTTACAAAATTTGACGTATCAAAATGCACACCCTTACTTACCCAGGTATATCAACTTAATAAATACAGAACTGATAAGATGGGATCCTGTATTTAGAAGTTTGAATTCCGATCGGAGGAATACCTTACCTAACATTTTCTTTATTATACCATAATTAATAATTTGAAACAAATAATATAGTCCAAGAACGATCTTCGTGAAATACCTAAAATCTCAAACGGCTAAAAATTTCAGTGATCGTTCTTGGGGTTACAAGAAACTATTCTGACTATGAAAAAGTGTGCTCCGATTTGCAGTTAGGGTAGAAACCGCCCCTTTAAATTTTGTTTTCTAATTATCTCACAAACTATAAGATATATGAAAAAAGGTTTCGACAAAAAATTGTAGATTTTTGTATTTGCTATAAAAAAGTACTCCACCCTCTTACCCCTATCTACAATAGTTTACCCGTAAACCGCCCCTAAATGTGAAAAAAATGGAAATCATTTGTTTTTTCGGCAGATTCGGGTTTTTTGTGACGTTTTAAGAAGAAAATAGTCTTTGCGTTTTCTTCGAAAAATGAACATTATAGAAATTACAAAAAAACGATACCCCTTTGCACGATACTGTAGTGAGAGAGATAGCGCGATTGTCGGAGCTTGTCCCACTATATCATCGTCAGCTGTCAAAATTAAAAACAATAATTATTAAAATCAACATTAATTACTAACCATAGCAATTAATATAAGTTAGGGGGTATGGTACTCCGTTTTACTATTTAAACCGTAAAGTATTTTTACAAAATATTATATAAAAATATTTAACACTTTCAATTTCAGAATTTTTTTTTGAAAATATTTTTTAACTTAAAATATCCTGAAGAAAAATAATAAAATTATGCCCTTACATTATATTTTTTGTCACAAGATCATAAAAATAATCTTATTTTTTCAAGAGAAGAATCCTAAATAATTATAATTAGATACTTATGTCGCAACATAATTATTATTTTTCGTTTTTCGTATTTTTTCCTATGTATACCTACATATGCATTTAATTTTATGTCAGGATATAATAATATTGTATTTTGTTTGACAGTACCTATCTACCTACATAAAAAAATCCACTCAAAAAATTTTTCTGAAATTGAATTTGTTAATATTTTTATATATTTTTTTACATTCGAATTTTTATTATTTATTGTTAAAAATTTATAGTCAACATAAACTTGTTACCATGTTTTTTGTCTTAATGTTGATTTTCATAATTATTGTTTTTAATTTTCTGTATGTACTTGAAAAACTCTAAATCTATAGATTTAGACATTTTCAAGTACACACTTGAAAAACTCTAAGTCTATAGACGTCTATAGATTTAGACTTTTTCAAGTACATGCAGAAAATTAAAAATAATAATTATGAAAATCAACATTAATTACTAACCATAGCAATTAAAATAAGACAAAAAACATGGTAACAAGTTTATGTTGATTATAAATTTTTAACAATAAATAAAATATACTAAAAATTCGAATGTTAGTATTCATAACATAATATAGGTAGGTACCTATTATATATTTGAAAATAATTTTAAAATCAATAATTATCATATTAAAAATTATCAAACACATGGAATCATTCAATAAAACATTCTTATTGAAATTAAAAAAAAATATACTTTTTGGGCAAGATGTTTTGATTATTATTGAAACGTGTCTTTTTTGCGTGGCATTTCTGTGACTTCATAGGCCATTTCAAAAATTTTGTTTAAAAAACCATAAAAACACGCCACGTAAACAACGGTACAAATAAATTTCTAAAATAAATGTAAAAATATAATTCAAATTTTTTGAATTTTCAAGTTTGATTTTGAATTATAGTTATGGTAACGTTTATTTTAAGTTTGTTTTACATTTTAAAATCATGGATACGATTTCTTTATAATAATTCACGACAATTAGATTACACTATTGTGCAAAGGGGGTAATATCCGTTTTTTTGTAATTTCTAAAATAATCGTTTTTCGAAGAAAATACCAAGAGTAATTTCTTCTCAAAATGTCACAAAAAACCCGAATCAGCTGAGAAAAATAATAATTTTCAATTTTTTTACCTTTAGGGGCGATTTATGGGTAAACTGTTGCAGATAGGGGTAAGAGGTTGGAGCACTTTTTCGTAGCAAATATAAAAATCTACAACTTTTTGTCGAAACCTTTTTTCATATATCTCATAGTTTGTGAGATAATTAGAAAACAAAATTTAAAGGGGCGGTTTCTACCCTAACTGCAAATCGGAGCACACTTTTTCATAGTCAGAATAGTTTCTTGTAACCCCAAGAACGATCACTGAAATTTTTAGCCGTTTGAGATTTTAGGTATTTCACGAAGATCGTTCTTGGACTAATAATAATATAAGAAATATTTATTTATAATACAAACACATTTTTAAAAAACTGTAAAACTACTTCGAAATATTCTATATTTAGCTATTGTTTTTACAATAATTAAATGTCACCGCATACAAAATATTGTTTATTAATATTATTTACCTATGTACAATGTAGAAAGACTAGAAATAATAGAGCACAAAAGAATAGTAATAAAAAAAACACGTATCGTAATATAACTTAACTTTTTATAACATCTGATTTTTTTTATGAAACATTTTCAATGTAGCTAAAATAAATACAAAATAGTTGAATATTGTATCGAGAATAAAAAAAAAGCAAAAAAGCGATGGCAAAGCGAATTTCCCAACACCAAAATAATAGTCCAAGCGAGACTTATTCAATTTGTTTTATCATTAATTGTTGTCGAATACATTTTAACACTACTAGATGAAATATATATACAGAAAAGTATCAATTACTAGCAGTTGTTATCGTCTGCCTTTCAATTTCTTTAAAGTAGTATTGAGTCGTATTTAAGATAATGAAAAAAATGATAAAAAAACTGAACTAGTCAATCAACGATTTGGTTGTCTGTTAAATTCTATAATAAAAATCTAGTAGTGTTGTCTGGTAAGCTTTTGTAGCTTGGACTATTTTATTGTCTTATAAAGCCATCATGCAGCGTAATCAATTATAACGAATTACCTATATTTACAGTATATTTGAGTATCGATTATCCAAGAGTATGGAAAAATAAGGAATACCATTCAAAATATTTACATTATTATTTCCTAGTATTTCAGATTCCTTTATCGGTGTCTACACGAACTTCCTATAGGGCTCTTGCTATTTTTTCTCGTTCCATCTGTGCCACTGAGGTAATAAAAGGTTATTAAATATTTTTATTATTATAGTAGTCAACTATCTCCGAGTTTCTGCGCTTGCGCGTTGACTCGTTCAGTAAGAGTTGACTCAAAAAGGAGATTCACATGGAAGTAATAATCTAATTACAAAATAGCTTTTCATATATTGCTTCATAGCTCAATGATTTTTATAAAATAAAATGTTTTGTGATGTTTCGCCTCCATTAAAAATATTCATCCCACAAAAATTGTCAAGACCATACTTATTTCTTTTGATTCGTTTGTTTTGCTATTACGGGCATATTTTTATCGAAACAAAAGCAGTTTTATTAAAATTAATTATACCTATGTAATTCAAATCTAGCTAAAAAGCAAAGTTTTGTTTATTTGTTCTTAAAATTTTGACTTCTGTTAGAAATAAACAAGAAGGATCAAATTTTCATCGAAACATTTTAAGATTTAAGAACTTGAGGCGTTTGAAAAAATAATCTTAGTTATTTGAATCTTCACCTAAGACTTTCAATTCATTTCTGATAATTTTTCCAGCTGCATTTCTTGGAATCGCTTTAATAAAACGAACGCCGCCTTTGAGCTGTTTATATTTGACAACTTTTGGTTTTACAAACTCTATCACATCGTTTTCGGTTATTTTAGCGTCCGGTCTTAAAACAACGAACGCTCGTGGAACTTCACCGGCCAATGCGTCCGGAACTGGTACGACTGCCACATCGGCCACGCCGATCATTTCGAGAATTAAATTTTCTAATTCGGTCGGAGATACCTTAAAAAATAATACAAATTATCAACTACTTAGAATTTAGTACTTTCTTGCTCGGTTGCAGGAAGCATTGTCAGAAAATCTGATTTGACAATAACTTTAGACTGTGACTAGTGATGTGCCGGATCGTTAAAAATGTATATCCGCGGATACGGATCTGAATACGGATATTTGGTTTCAAGCTCCGCGGATACAGATCTTAACTTTCTTAGAGTACGCGGCGGTAAATATTGAACATCGACCTTTGGAAAGAGACTATCTGTTATGGGAAAAAATTATTGACCTTTTTAAGAGTTAACTCTCATAACAGATTGTCTGTTTCCAAAGATCGATGTGCAATATCTCATTATAAAGATAGTTTTTTAGTACCTTTGAGTTATGTACTATTGGTATGGTACTTACTACGATAAATGTTTGCAATATAAAGGTGCCAAATACGATTTTAAAAATAATCTGAATGGAATTTAACAGTTTTTCATTATTACCTAATCACCTATATATACAGGGTGTTTGGAAGCTGGGTGCAAAGCCTTAAGGGGGTGTTAGTATAGACCATATAGAACATTTTGAGCCATATTTGTCCTAACCAAAGTCTGATAATTTTTTTTTAGGGAACTTTTACGATTTTACTACCAAAATCCCAAAATTTTCCAATTAAGTGCTAATAACGCAAAGTTTAAGTGGAAATGTTTATTTTTTTAATGTACTTTAAATTAGCCTAATGTGTGTTTAATGGTATCAAATAAATTTAAAGCACCGTTTTTACTAAAAAAATAACTTTCAGACTATTTAAACCTAACAGAAAAAAATGTCAAAGAAAAAGATGGATTTTTATTGACATTTAAAAAAATAAATAAAATAGCTACAGGTGTTCAGACAATTTTAAAAACATGCTGAGTTATTGTTCTTTCTGTTAAAGTATCATTTACCTGGATATCTTTACCATTTTTGAAGTTAGGGTGCCTGAACCAGTTAAGGGTAAGAAATTAAAAATTTCAAGAAAATCAAAACAAGCCTAATTTTGCTCAAATAACTTTAAACTGATGTCTAAAACAATATCCGAGATTATTTTTTAGTCTACTGTGTAATAATAATAAACTTACCCGAACAAAAATGTAAAGAGGAGCCTTACAGAACTAAAATCGTAAAAGTTCCCTAAAAAAAATATCAGACTTTGGTTAGGACAAATATGGCTCAAACTGTTCTATATGGTCTATACTAACACCCCATTAAGGCTTTGCACCCAGCTTCCAAACACCCTGTATAAAATTTCATCTATGAATTGAAAATTAATAAGGTAAAAGATCCGCCAAAAACTAACGGATACTGATCTTTCTTCTCCCTCGGATATCCGGCACATCACTAATTGTGACCACCGGAAAAAAAATAATTGATCGTTAACATAATTTTTTGTACAATTTTATCACTTCAAAAGAACTTTTTTAAACGCATCTTGATCAAAATTTAGCTTGAATCTTGATTTCTTCTGATACAGATCAATCATTTGTTTTTCTGTGAGTACAATCTAATGTTTCAGATGACAGGAAATTCCACATTAGACTGCTCCTGCATGTATAAAAACTCTAATTATATGATCACATTCTACGGTCATTGTCAAATCAAATAGTAGAGCGTACAATAAATGTTTACAAATGCGAAAAAAAATTGATATTAAGTTCGTTCCAAGCAGCCGCGAACGGTAACAAAACCGTACACAGTCTTGTTACTGCGCAAGACTGTCTTGCGCAGTATCGATTTTTGAGCTAGTGCGCAAATTAGTCTTGCGCAGTGACAAGACTGTGTACGGTTTTATTACCGTTCACGGCTACTTGGAACGAACCTACTATTAGCTCTGTTCCAGCCTCTCGGAGAACGGTAACAGAACCGTCAGTCACGCGCAATAACTAAAACGTGTTCCAAAACGATACAGTTTCGTTCTAGCTACTGCGTGTGACTGTGACGGTTCTGTTACCGTTCTCCGAGAGGTTGGAACAGAGCTATGACGTCACATGCCTCGATTCATCGAGTCCTGTTTTAGGAAATAATGAAATAAATTAACACAAATGTTTAAAAAAAATTACATTCTATTTATTTTCACTATTCTTATATCAAATATTACATTTAAATTATTATACAAATGTTGGATTGACTGTTTTTTTTTATAGCTACATACGATATATAAGTAACATTAATTAAAGAATAGGCAGTGATGCTACCAATCTGTAAAAAGTGATCGATACTTCTTTTATAAGCAAAAACCTAAGTCTCTTTATTCGATAGTTAACAAAAACAATTATTATCTTACGGATATTTGTAGAGCTTATACTTACGAAGAAGCCATTTACAAAATCATAACCTCAAAACTTCTATGACTAAGAAAGTCGTACAGAAATTATGAATGAAACTAAAGTTTTGTGGTAAACAATAATGATAGTATGCGTTTGGTCCATTTTGTTTCAAAATGGCCGTCCCAAAAACAAACGAATCACAAACAATTGTTATAACGGAGATTCCAATATGGAAAATGCAACGTTTTCATTGGCTATTTTAGTTCATAAAACAATCAAATTTTGTGTACATATTTGACATTGTTGGTCTCAACTTTCAAGTAAAATAACCTCTTCATAACTATAAATTCTAGATGGCTAATAGAGAAAGAATGTTTAAATGATTCGAATTTTATTCGCTAATAAAGAACGTATTTTTATTAATGATTTAATAACATAAGAATATTCAAATGAACGAAATTTTTTATTCAAAACAAAATAGCGATGACTTACAAAATGGCCACTCAAATCCATGTAGAGCCACCAACAATTCAACGTTTTTAACAGCTCTGTTATAAATTTGAAGCAAACCATGGATGATGCATACAATTAATTGTTAAACCGTTATGATGATGAAATAAAAAACAAAAATGGCATCTTCCGAGACGATGAACTATGATATCTTTTGTATACACCATATCTGACTTTTCAGTATTTGTATCGGATAAGATGTTTACAGCACACGGTTTCTTGCGTTTCAACATCGATAGCGGTGAAGTATATTAAATTAACATAACCACATGTACAGCAGACTCTCGTTAGTCCGGGCGCTGATAGTCCGGTTTACGGTTAATCATGCTTGTATGTAGGTTGGCAAGAGTGCTCACAACTGAGCGACCCGATTATCATTTGTTTTATGCATTATCCGTGAGTTCTAATTACTCGTGTACCCCTTCCCGATCACTATCCTGGATAACCGGGAGTCTACTGTGCTTTGGAACTAGTTTAACTCGGGATTAATTATCTGAAGTTACCCAATTACAAACATGCCGTATCCAAACTTACGCAGTTATTACTATTTAACAAGGGAGCATTGAATACATCATTGTATGTATTGGCTATGATCTAATTTTATAAAAAATATGTGCTGCATTGGACCTTTAACCAGTTCAAAATGAAAAAAAACTTCCATTGGTTCCGATTGAAAATAAAACAAAAAGTATCAATTTTATAATTATTCGGGTTCAAAATGTTTTACTTTCAAAAATGAAATATGTATGGTTCGGTGATCGAATGATAATTTTAACTTGTGTAATAGCGTTATTAAAAGGGATGACTCACCTAACCTCACATTAAAACAAATGAAATCGATTGTTAATGTGAGGTTAGGTGCTCCTGTCGCCATTAAAAGAATGAATTTAAAAATGTATACTTGAACATGCGAAAAAATGATATTTATGAATGAAAATCTACAATTTATGACAGTTAAATTCTACAGATAAGTAGAAAAACCAAGGAGTTAAACAATTTTTCTTATTAGATAAACAACGAAAATAATCACAAACTAAGAAAACAATTTAAAAAAAGCATTTTAAAATTACTGTCGTATGTGCCTTGAACTAAAAACATTATACTATTTTTTATACAAACATATTGTGTTTTACGGTAACGTATCTATAAAACATTTTGCTCAATAAAATTAAAGTAAGTGCTGTACCATTTTTTATTTGTTAAAATCTGATCGGTTTAACGCTTTATAATGCCATCTTTTAACAAATATAAATACTATTTAAAACCGATTTTCACTAGCTCATACCAGATTACAAAAAGCTTTTAAAATAATTTTATAATTAATAGTTCTTACTCCCCTTGGTTTTTCTAATCCTCAACTGAAAACGTAGATATTCTTATATTTTACACTCTTAAATTTCGAACAAATATTTTTATATTAATTGTTAGATTAGATTACTTTGTCTAACGTTCCGGTTTCGATAGAATCAGTTTCGGATGTTTAAGCTACTAAATATTAAATAAAAAAATAATAAAACAACTGTATACATAGCAGTGCACGCTTTAGATGTCGAATGCCAACCTGACAATAGTAAAAAATCTATCTTTTAATACCGAGCCAACAAACTGTCAACAATTTAAAAACTTTCGATTGTCATTTTTTAACAACAAAATTAAACAACTTTAAAACAAACGAAATATCTACTCATTTCTAAAATAAAAGAAAGGTATCTTTCGCGCGTTTTGACATTTGATATTTTATTGCCAAAAACTTAAAAATTATTTTTATTTATACTATTGAAATATGCATAGTCGAAGCACTACTCTTTACCCTGCCTAGTCGTAAACAATTGAACGTCTGAGATCTCGTTGTGATCATTTCCCGGGCATACGTCTTAGATGTGTTTGCTGCGTGGCTCGGGCGATCATTTTTACACGGCATGAATTATTTCATGTCAGTTGTACGCATATATACTCGTGCGCATGCCCCGGAAAAGGTTCGTACAAGATGTCAGACGTTCTAATGTCCTTCTCCCACTCCGGTACCATTGACTACGTAACAGTGAAGAATACGTTTAAAAATAAAACAAAATACAATCGGATTCACGTATTTTCAACACCATCTATTTTTAACTGATTTAACTCAAGCATTTTCAAGTTTTTACTTCTCACGCAGTGTCTCAGGCAATGGAAAAATACGTTTAACCTCAAATTAATAAAGGTTTTTTCAGATTCGTCTACGATCGTGCCACGAAGTTGAAAATACATGAGTCGTTTAGTTCTGACAAGTTGAAAATACAAGAGTTCTACTGTATTAAGCTTATGCGAAATGACAAATTAATTTCCCTCTCGTTGCACGAGACCTCGGCAATGCAATTCAGTATCGTTCACCGCGTACCCTACTACTGCACGGCACTACTACACACGTAACTTCTTTTGCAAAATGCCAAATTTCGTCACACCGTTTAAACTGTTCGATTACGTAACCCTCCGTCGAGATCTCGGCAATGCAATTCAGTATCGTTCACCGCGTACCCTACTACTGCACGGCACTACTACACACGTAACTTGCGCTCGATTGGTGGCATTCTTGAACATGGCGACGCACAAAGGGAGAGACATAAACCAACGAAACAACTGAAGTGAAACTAAAAAAGCTTCCAAAGGCGGTGGAATTCCGGCGTGCTTTAATTTTATTGTTTTAGAATTTACAGTCACTGCACATTATACAGTTGTTTTATTTGATCATTTGCTAAGGAATCAATTGATTACATAATAATTTATTTAACCTACAAATACACATATCTGTAATGTTTTTCCTTTCCACTCATTGGTCGAAGGTTTATCCGTTATAAATATAATATATATATTGTTACTTTTAAATATCTTTGAAGCAGTGATATTTTTCGGGTATGTTTAGAGAATTAATAAATTAAAACACAAAAAAATAGTCAGTCCTTTATCTCTTCTAAACAAAAAAACATCATGATTACGCGACACAAGTTCAATTGTTTTTTTTTTAGGAACCTGTGTAAAATAAAAAAATTATGAAGAGGTGATTTGTTATGTATTAGTTGCCACGCTTGATATATAATGTATCCTAATTTCGACTGCAGACTTCGTAATAAAATTAATATGCAATTATGATGTTCGATGTCTTAAATCGAATTTAACTATTTGATTAGATTAAACAGATTTTTGAGACACGACACAAACTGCAGTTCCGTCGAAAATAAGGCACCGTGTAACATCGGCGCACCAAATACGACTTATATATCAACCGTCCTTTGTGCAACGGTAAATTACGGATAACCGTTTGCCTAAAGTATTTCGTGTTACACTTACGGTGGATTATACAAAAATGCTAGAGTAAGAGAAAAATAATTTCGAGGAATATAAACAGCAATATTCGCATCGCTGGTGATACTGCCGAACAGCTGAATGTCACTCTGCAAGAAAACACCTGAACGTCTCTGTAGCAAAACAGCTGACGGTCTGTGTAAGAAAACATCTGAACGTCTCTGTAGCAAAACAGCTAACGGTATGTGCAAGAAAACATCTGAACGTCTCTGTAGCAAAACAGCTGACGGTCTGTGCAAGAAAACATCTGAACGTCTCTGTAGCAAAACAGCTGACGGTCTGTGCAAGAAAACATCTGAACGTCTCTGTAGCAAAACAGCTGACGGTCCCTGCAAGAAAACAGCTGAACGACAATCGGAAATACCGCCGCACCGTGCAAGTTCGTTGGAAACCAAATTTTACAGCAAATATTCGAGTGACCTGCATGTGCGGTATTGTATTTATTTTAAAGTTCATTTGATTGGTTGATTTAAACGAATTTCATTTAGTTATGCGCCAATGGAGGTCTTAGAACACGCCTGTGTTTCAAACAGTTATGTGGACTCGTTCAGCTTTTTTGCAGTATCACTAGCAATATATTAACAATTGAATGTCGCAGTTTAGTAGATTGAGATTTTCAATTGTTTTAAGTGCATCTGTGCAAATGAACTATAAATTTTGTAAACTAAAATAATACTACATTCTGAAATGGAATTAGTGTCAGAATACCACGTTTTTGTTTTTGTACCTACAAATAAGACAACTTTTTCGACTAAAAAGTATTGAACCTAACATTTTTTGTATCGTAAAGATTCAAAGCTCTTTCAACTGGATTCCATAAATTGATTAAAAATTTCAACTGGCAGTTTAAAAAAGTTCGCTTTTTAAAAAAAAATTCAAATGAGCAGACGGAACGCTCAAATTAATAAACAGAAAAGAATTACGTTTCGGTTGATACTTTACTACTTTCTTCGACGACGGAAGTCTCTTCTTCTTGTTTAGTTTCTTTCGTGTCCGTTTCCGTTTGTTCCACTTCTTCGACTGTCATTTTCGCTTCTTCGGTCGTTTCTATCGCTTCTTCGACTGCCTCTTTGCTGTTACTATCTTCAGACGTTTCTGGTTCTTCAACACAACGAGTAGCTTCCGGCGCATCGATTTCTAGAGAGTTCGTGTTTTCCACTTCTACTTCTTTTTCTTCTTTCTTTTCTTCTTCCTCTTCAACAGGTTGCTCAACAACGACCATCTGTTCTTCTTCATTACTAGTTTCTTCAATTTTTTCTTCGATTTCTTCCATTTCGATTTTTTCTGATTCGCAGACTACGGCAGGCGTTTCGGCTTCAGTGATATCGGTATCAGGAATCACATCGACACTTTCAGTTGTTTCTTGAGGTGTAATTTCCGGTTCACTTGTTTGCAACGGTAGCTCTTCAGTTGCAGCGCTCCTTTCGGCACCGTCGGTTTCATCGGACGCATCTTCCTCGACCGGTACAGCGTCTTCTTCCTTAGGAACTTCAGCGACGATACTTTCTTCTTGAATTTCACTTTCAGCCGCTATTGGTTGTTCAGCATTTGTTTCGCTACTTTCAGTCAATACTTCGCTCGAGTCATCCGAACTCGGGGACGACGACTTTTCTTCCGTAACCAACAAATCACTTTCGGTGGTAGCTTGTTCACTTTCCGTATTGCTAGCCGACGAGTCTTCAGACGATGTGAGTTCGCTCGACTGTTCCATCGGAACGTCAACTTCAGATTTCGGTGCGGCCGATTGTTCCGGCGTTTCGGTAGATTTGCTCTCTTCACTGTCTTCGTTCATAGGTTCCGACTTAATAAATCCTTCAACAGCGTTCGTAATGTTAACATTATTCATGTAACAATCGGACATATCGGTACTCGGTTCGGCTACGAATACAGCCGAATCGGTGGACATCGATTCCGTTCCGAAACTAACTTCACTGACGCTAGCTCGGCACGTTATGACCGTATCCAAAGACGGCTCTGTTACGGCCGGGGTATCGGACATTCCTAAGTCTTGAGCGAAAGTCATATCGGCCATCGGTTTTATACTGTCTTCTTGTGCTGTCGTTTGCATTTCATTATTGAAATCGGGTTTTTCAACAGTTGAGAATGTTTCGCCGGCTTCTGCTGTTGTTTTCGGCCATGTTTGTCCATCTTCCATTTCGATTTCAACATGAACATCGCCGCTGTTCGAACCATCGAGCCCTTGCTCTTCACCTTCGATACCGTTTAACATACTCTCCCCGTTTTCGGTCGATCTTCTGTTTCCGGGTTCCCTCGTACTAACCACGAGTATGTTTTTTTCCAACGCTCGCATGTATTTATCTATGCGATTATATTCTTTACGAGGCGTCGTCAACAACTCACATATTCTTTGAACCGTAAACGGCGCAGCGACGAACGTCTCTAATTTTTCCAAAATAAAGTTTTTCATATTTTCGAAATTGAAAGCTTCAACGTTTGGACACGGCGGTATATCTACCGAAGGACACGATTCATAAAAGTCTGTTATGACGTTTATTAATTTTTCACGAAACAAACATTTAATTAAAGACCATTGATAGACAGGGTCACCTGTTCTCGCAACAAAACAAAGATATTCTTCAAGCTCACGAGGTATGTCTTTCGGTTTCATTTTTGAGAATTCATCTAAGCACTGTAATATTTCTTCTGCATTTTCCATTTTATTCACTTTTTAATTCGACTCGGCGCACTAAATAATGAAACTTTAACCACAAAACTGATAAGACGTCAAGCGAACAGCTCCAATTACAACTAATTCACGACAGGCGAGCCAACTGTGCAACTAAAAATTATTCAAGTGACCGATGGACTCTGGCGTAATCAATGTTCGGATATCAAATCGTTCACGTCACGACTAACCTCAAAATAAAGCGCGCGGGCATCGCAATTGTTGTTTCTTAACAAGGCCAATTTTGAATTTTAACCGTTATAGTAACTTCAATTAATTCCGGTAATATTTTAACATTTTTAATTAGTGTTTTCATAAAAAAGGGTACCGTGAAGAACATTTTATCTAACTACAAGTAATAGTGACGCAAACTTTCTAATTTAAATTAAACTTCTCATTTGAATGTATGATTACATAAAATGAAAGTTGTTTTTTGAAACAACAGGATTTTGTTTGCCATTAATACCGACTATAACCGATTGGACTGTAATTTTTTACGCGCAATTCTTGAAAAAAATGGATGATTTATATTGTGTAATGATTCGTCTTTTGTTTATTTTTTAAAATTTTGTGTTCATTTGTACCGGCCTCTTTATAATCAAAAGTACAGTAGAACCCGACATGAACTGAGCCGCGTTTTATTCAAGTAATTTTTACTCACCGCTTTAACGAAGCCATTGCGCGTAAAAGCCCGGGGATTCGAGCAATGCAACTGTTTTTGTATATTTATTTTTCTATTGAATATTATAGACGTTCGAAAACTCGGATCAGCAGGGTCTATCATCAAATTAAAATGACATCACAAAACATCCGTGAGCAAAAATGGGATTCGAACCCACGGCAGTATGATCTATTACAGTAAGCTGTGCTGTGTTTTTTGTATGACAAATAAAATGTTGATCTTTTTTAAATCCTTTAAAAGTCCGAATTATCGGAGTTTTTTTTTAATTATTCGAGGTAAGAGCTCACACAAGACTAGAAACGCCGCTAGGAGTTCTGCTAGCCGGCAGGCTGGGTACGAAGCTGGAAATGACGTCACTGCGGGCTGGCCTGCTAGCTCACAAGATAGGTTTTAAAATTAGAACAGGGGCTATTTTCCCCGTTAGATTTGCTGCTAGGTCCAATCAGGAAGCAGTGTCTTGTCACGTGGGGACTTGAACAAACGCCCACAAACCAACATGGCTTCATTCTGCTCGGAGTCAGACAACAGACACGTTTTGCTCTGTGTTTATATTCGAACTGTCACTGCGCGCGCACAAGATCTATCCACAAAACAAGCTTGAAAAATAGTCTCGTGTGAAGCGAGCAATCAAGAAAACCAGCGCTAGAAAACTAGTAGGCAAATCTAGCAAGGAATCTAGCAGCGTTTCTAGCCTCGTATGCAGCGGCCTTTACTGATGACTTTTTTAATATTATTTTATCGACAAATAAATTATAAAATAATAAAATATTTAAGTACCTACCTTTATTAATTACATGAAATAAATATTATTAGTGTTTGTCGTTTGTTATCGCACCCGTGTTTCAGCAAAATAACAACAAAAAATCAATTGTTTACATAATTGTTAGAAAAATTATAAAACTGAAGATTAAAAACGGTCAAATATTCCAGTTAAAAACAACTGATCATTTTAGTGGGCGTTTATATTGACTGTCAAGTTTTTTTTTATAAAAAAACAAGAGCTGGAATGTATCTGTCAAAATAAAGTTCACTTACTTGATTTCCTTTGACTTTGATCAATTCTTTCGTTCTATCGATGATATAAAAGTATTCGTCTTCATCGTAATAAGCGATATCGCCCGTGTGTAACCATCCTTCACTATCGATTGTTTCTCTAGTGGCTTCCTCGTTCTTCCAATATCCCGGCATCACTTGCGGACCTCGAACATACAGTTCTCCGGACTTGTGCGGGCCAAGAGTTTCGCCTGTATCGATATGAACTATTTTAGCCTCCGTGCCCGGTGCAAGTATGCCGCAAGTGCCTACTTTAGACGCCGGCGTATCGTTCGGCATTATCAGTGTCACGGGTGACGTTTCGGTCATTCCATAACCTACAAAATACACAATCGTGCAACAGTCAGCGCTTCTTTAATCGTTGCCTCTAATCTCTTTAATCGTGGTTTCAAGTGAACTGATATTGATTGTTTCCAAAAAAAATTATTTCTATTTTTTTTAACCGATTTTCAACGAAAAAAATTGGTTGTCTGTAATTTCGGTTTCCGGACGATAGTTTTACGTGATAACGTATTCCGTAATACATAACCTAAATTTATATAATAATTATAATAATTCGAATCTATGATATTGCATCTTTCGCTTCAAATTTAGGTAAATTTTATTAAGTAGAATAATAAAACACTATAAAAAGTACACTATTATTATATAAAAAACAACTATGGCATGTATCTCTTTTGCGCATGCGCCGATTTTCCCCAAAAAATTTACAAAAATTTCTAGTAAAAATAGATAGAGTAAAAACCGTTTTAAAAACTATATTATTATTATATAAAACATCATTATAAGAGATATATTCTTTTACGCATGCGCCGATGTTCCCCAAAAACAATAGGCCACTTCATATTTGCATATCAAACATCCTCCCAAAATTTGGTTTCAATCCGCTTATCCTTGGTGTCGGAATGATAAGAAATGTCAAAAGTGACGTTTGCAACTGTCAAAGTATTATGTTCTAATAATAATTAGTTATTCCAATAGTTAACTTAGAAGGCGTTGCATTTCACAAAATACTAATGTCAAAAAATTGAATTAAACATTAGAAATGCAGCCGTTTTCATGTTAAGACAAGACATACGTTATTTTCTAATTTCCATGTACGGCAAACAAAGACGACCGACCGCGTCGCGTCATGCATTAGACAACATTGCATTTATACAGCTATTTTTCTATATAAATTTGTATAAAAAAACTGTTTAGGCAAATTCTGTTATACGAAATCTATGTAAAATGTTCTCCTCTTTCGTTTAAGACTGGTTTCAAACCGATCTGATTTAAATTGAGCGAGAAATTAGCAAAAAGCACGCACAGGGTCAGGCGGAACGTTACGCGTTACGAACGTTAGGAACGTTACGTTACACTTTTTCGTGCATGCAGTCGGTGTTTTATCAATTTATAAGATTGGTGATTCATCAATTTATAAGACGTTATCACGTCAAAACTTTTTGGATTGAACACAGTTCTATTACCTTGTCGAATCAGCACATCGTCTCTTCCAACTTTACTTTTAAACATTTCGATAAGATTCTGTGTGGCGGGCGCTCCTCCGGACATAACAGCTTTAACCGAAGACAAATGTTCCTTTGTAACGGCCGGATGCGTTGCCAAAAACAGCAGTAACGAGGGTACCACAAATAAATCACGCGGTTTATACTTAATCAACGCTTTGATGTAGTCTTCCGGAGTGAATTTCGGTAAAGTTACCGTATGCAGACCGAGCGACAACGAGATATTCAAAATACCGTTGAAACCGTAAATGTGGAAAAACGGCAAAACGGTCAATATGGTGTCCTGATGCGTATCTATAATAAAAATAAATTATGGTCTAAGAGCTGGCTACGGAGAAAATGGGTGACTCGGTGCAGAGCTGAAAATTTGCAGAATAATAGGAGATAGTACAAGTAAGTAGGGAAAAAATTGCCAGAAGGCTAGGCGGAAGATAAAGAGCCGCCAGAAGGCGCTAATGTTGCGAAAAATCAGTGCACTTCTGGCAATTTCTATACTTATTCTGTAATTCAAAATTAGATTATATATTATATATATTATACGTTATATAGTTATAAGGGCATACTGAAAATTCAAACATGATATAATAATTACATTCGACAAATATCCAAAATTATTAATGTCATTTTGATAGAAATAAAATTAAATAAATTAATAAAATTACGTTGTTATAACGACATAATTTTATTAATGAAAATATATGACGATTAATTTTGTTTCTATCAGAATATTTGTCGAATGTAATTATTATATCATGTTTGAATTTTCAGTATGCCCTTTTAACTATATAATGTATAATATATATAATATATAATCTAGTTTTGAATTACAGAATAAGTATAGAAATTGCCAGAAGTGCACTGATTTTTCGCAACATTAGCGCCTTCTGGCGGCTCTTTATCTTCCGCCTAGCCTTCTGGCAATTTTTTCCCTACTTACTTGTACTATCTCCTATTATTCTGCAAATTTTCAGCTCTGCACCGAGTCATCCATTTTCTCCATAGCCAGCTCTCCGTCTATTCTACCACACTTCACGTTATTTTCTACAAATTTTAAACTTCAACTTAATAATAGCAATGGGCGAATGAAGAAATTTTTAGGAAATTAGGATAAGGTAGGCAAATTTTGAGCACAGAAGTTTGACAGGTAATCGACCATGGCCTTGAATAAGGAACCATCTCGATATTTATCTGGAATTGTTGAGGGAAACCATGGAAAACCTCAACAAGATGGCCGGTACAGGAATTACCGTTTCTCGGCGAGAGGCAGCGGGATAAACTCCCAGCCACATCCGCTCCCGCCGGGATTCGAACCCGGTACCTCCCGAATGCGAGTCTAGTGCTCTCACCGCCACTAAAGAGTAGTGTTCGCAAATAATTACCTGTAGTTAAATCGGCATCTCTCAGCCGATGGTGATCTCCTTGTACCAAATTAGCGACGAGGTTTCGATGCGTCAGTTGAACTCCTTTCGGTAAACCCGTAGTTCCGCTTGAATAAGGAAGTATTGCAGTTGAGTTGGGATTAATCTGCGTAAATAATATCCTATCGTCAGTATCCAGAACTGCCAGTTACTAGATTTAACCTGGAGGCGGAGCCTTTTTCGAAAAGTTCAATACGGTTGCCCTATGCGAAGCGTTTGCATTGATCATATATTTAATACCCTCTATATTGCTAGCAAAGATCGGGAGAAAGACTTAAACACTACGGTGCAGACATATATGCGTCTGTCTCACTTATTACCCTCTCGATCTCGTGCGCATGTCCGTGAATGGATGCGCGTCAGTTAGCACATGGAACTAATCTGTGAAAGATAGGTGGCTTGCTCTATATTGCTGTAGTGGATACATCAGTAAGTAGGCTACAAGTTACGTATATCATTTGAATTGTAGAACTGCAAGATATGTTAATTTAAAACGGCTAGTAATAATCGTTCTAGTTAATAGCGCGACGTTTGCATTTTGAATGATATAAATATATGTAAATTTGGAAGGAAGGAAGAAGTCTGGTGGTGGACGCACGTGGCTATGCCAGCGCGAGCTGGCGTAGGTCGACGTTGGTATTGTAAATAAATGATTATTAAATCAAATTCAATAGTTTTACTAATTTAAAAGAACCTGATTAACCACCAACACTACATGGCGATCCTGCAGCAAATCCTGCCTCCTGTGCAGCGGCCTTTAAGTCAGGGCCGTGCCTGACGGGCGTTCATTGCGTGCACCGCACGCAGGCGGCCGAAATTAAGAGGCGGCCAAATCGTTACAAGTTGTTTACTGGGCAAAAATACAATCGGTTTCTAAATTGAAAATCATAAAAAATTACCTACGTACTTCCATGACGCAAGAACGTATGAGCAATCTTTCAATTATCGCGATTGAAAGTGAAATTGCTGAATCTTTAAATATTCACGAAGCAATTGACGATTTTGTCAGTAAAAAATCCCGTAGGATTAACTTTTAATATGTACTTTATTTAATAATTGCTTCGTGAAGATTCAGCAATTTCACTTTCAATCGCGATAATTGAAAGATTTCCCTAATTAACCGGTAACCTAACCGAAATAATTTTATGAAACCGGTTAATTAACCAAAAACCTTTACTATTTTCAATATCAATAAATAATACGTAAGATTTGATTTTTTAAAATCAAATAATTTTAAATTGTCACTGAGCGACACCTAGGATTTTAAATTATCGTATTCCTATGTTCTTTATGTTTGATAATTTTGTCTGTGATTATAAATTATAATACCAATACCATAATTACTTTTTTTCATGTTATTATTAAAGTAAGTAAATTAATTCTATTTTGTATACCTCCCAAGTTGCAAGTCAGCCCAGATCTGCCATTGGCCACTGAGCTTTGTTATCCTAATATGTTAGTATAGATTTAAGGGTTATTCCTTGTTCTTTATGTTTGATAATTTTGTCTGTGATTATAAAACCAATACCATAATTTTTTTCATGTTATTATTTTTGTTTAAATTTTAAATAAAAAAATGTTTATTTTGTGCATTTTTTTTTCTTAAATTTCATCCAAACATATAAATCTCATAAAACCGGTTTTTAGCCGGTTTTTCTTTTCAGAAACCGGTTTTGGGAACAAAACCAATATTTTTTTTCGTTCTCGATTTCGGTTAACCAAAAACTGATTTTTTTCCCGGTTTGATGCCCTGTGTATAATAATAAACATTAAAAATTAAAGTAGTTTTTTTTAATGTTATCCTGGGGGCGGCCATACAGACTGGCACGCAGGCGGCCATATACCCAGGCACGGCCCTGCTTTAAGTTAACCATTAAAGGCAAAAAATGGGGTATACATACCTTTGGCAATTCAACATCATAATCCTGTGTCAGAAGACTTTGGAGGCCGTAGATGTTTTGGAAGGCATTATCGTCGCCCCCGACTAAAATCGTGCCACGATATCCTGGCAACGAAGACGCCACGACTTTCGTTGCGTCCAATAACATTTGTACAGTGATTATTGCTTTCGCGCCGGCATTTTCAAATTGTCTTTTGATTTCATCTGGAACAAAAACAATTATCATCGTGATGTTGAGATCAGTCCAGAGATCGTTGTCTCGCGCTTTATTTTATCCGCGTCGGTAGCCTTTCAAATAAATTTTTAAAGTGAAACTTTTATTCTATCGCCCCGAATTTTTCTGGCCGTCTGTTGCATGTCGCATTACAGGCGGCCGCGGAGTAGGGGTAAAGTGAAAGGCGTTCGGAGTAGGCGCTCGGTAGAGCAGCCAAGGCCAATATGGCGGCGCCCATGGTTAGCATCAGCTGACCGTGTAGTATGTATAACACATAGTCAGTCTGTCATGCGGGCAAGTGCTGTACAGTGTTTACATGTTTTTATTCGTGTATTCATGTGAATATTGTTGTTTATAATTAATCGTGATGGATAAGTGTCTACAATCCAACGCCTACAATCCAATAAAAGTTTCACTTGCGTCGTGGTTTCTTAAAACCACACAACTGTTTTTTATTTATGTTAAATTATTCTATAACAAGCATATATTATAATTTCACATAAAGTTATTACTTAATGTCTAGAGCTCGAGACAGCCCCCCTCCCCAAGTGAATTCCTGGCTACGGCCTTGGTAACAACGGGTGTTTCTTAAAAACTGTAGCTATCTTATTGTCGTTATCAGTAATAGTCGAATTACCTGGAGTATAAAGTGGATTGACGAACGTAACGATTAGTCCCGCTTGCAGAGCTCCCTGTATCGTGATAGCGTATTCTGGTATGTTCGGCAGAAGGAGTCCGATAACATCGCCGGGCTTCAGCTGGAGGCGCTCCAGGAGTGCGCACGCCATCCTTCGCGTCAGCACCTTAGTCATGCCGAAGTTGTAGCCTCGGCCGGTCATACCGCATGTCTGTTACAGAAATCGTAGATTGTTTATACCTAGTAACTAGTTGGCTAAGGAGTTTAGGCCAAATGTAATGTCGAATCCGCCATTTTCATGAACATTTTTTCAGATCGACAGTACACGAAATTGGAGCCATCTTACGTGATGCTTGTAAACTATATCTGACAGTTCGCCTAACCTACAATATTCATTTACGATGTTTTAATCATATATTTAATAACTTCTATATTGCTAGTGGCCGTAAGTGGAAGCGTGGCCCGTGAAGTGAGACAGCAAATGTTTTTCTACCTCTTTCTTTTTATTTGACCCGTTGTGCGCAAGTGTCGCGTCTGTAGTGGGGCAATTAGTAAGTGGAATAGAGCAAGCCACCTCCCTTTAACAGCTGACGCGCATCCAATCACGGACATGCGCATGAGACTCAGAGTATAATAAGTGAGACAGGCGTATAAACGTCTGCACCGTAGTGTTTAAGTCTTTCTCCCGATCTTTGCTAGCAATATAGAGGGTATTAAATATATGGTGCTCACCGAAAGTGAAAAATTTAAGTATCCTACTAGATACAAAAAAAAAGTTTAAACAGTTGCGTAATGGGTCACTTTACATGCTTGCATATTGACAAGTAGATATTTTATGGTGTCAAAATAAAGTTCCGCGACGCCACTGGTCAATGATTTCTGATTAATCGGATAACAAATCAATTATTGATAGTTTAATGTCCACTCCACGCGTGACAAACAAACAAAACTATGTTTTTAGAGTGTTTAAGTAAACAGTATCATATAAAAAAGTTGTATTTTAGCGGCCGTTTGATGACGTCACTGGGGTTCATTTTAAAACTTCAACATGTGGCAACGCAATTGGTATTTTTCTTACAATCTTATGGCCGCTGGTGCTGCGCCGTCTGGCGCGCTGGTTGCCAGTGCCGGATTAATCATTAGGCAGAGTAGGCAGCTGCCTAGGGGCCCCGCATCGACTAGGGGCCCGTGCACGCACCAAGAAAAAAAACTTATCATTGAACGAAAATTTTATTTGAAAATTTGAATGAAATTTCCCAACAACAATATTATTTTCTTTCGTTGTTTATTGTAATTTATTGCATTTAACAAGATAAAATTTAAAATAACTACGTCACGTCTCATTTCTCTTTCCTGAACCATCAAAAAACCTGGATCATCAATTATCTATAACCTATTCATTAAGACCATTTCAACAAAGCTAACGAGTCAGGTAAGGCGATGCTGCAGCATCTAGTCGAAGTAATCATGTTACAATATCGCATAAGACATTGAAGTAACAGGATACCTGGAGCCGATCATCTGGAAGTTACTCACATCCCTTCATCAACTTGAAAAGACCTGATTGCATTGCCTATGGGCCCGGACTGGGTTAATCCGGCCTTGCTGGTTGCGAAGACTGAAATGACGTCACTGCGAGCTCGCTTGCGTGGTCACAAAGAGGGATTTAAAAATTAGAACCAGAGGTTTTGAGCAAGAACCAATTGGGAATCAGTATATTGTCACGTGAGCGACATGGGCAAACGCCCACAAACAAACATGGCGTCCATAGTGTGTGTTCATGTTCAGAGACAATAACCGTTCAGTTTTGTTTACATTCGAACTGTCACTGCGCGCGCGCCAAATCTATTTACAAAGCCAGCTTCAAAACAAACATCGTGTGAAGCGAACACATAAAAAACATCACGAAATCCACAGCACGCTTGAAACCTAGCAGCCAAATCTAGCAAGGGCCTTTAGGTTGTATACAAATCTTGATGCAAATAGTTAGGTTATGTTTCTATATTGAGTTGTTTTGTAAACAAATTCATCTGAAAAGCCAGAAGCCACTTGATTCAATCAGCGAGGTCGGGTCAATTGGCGAGAGATGCTTTTCAATTTGCGCATTGCAAAATATGTTTATAGGCGCATAACAATTACATTCATTCATTTATTTATCATTTTATGGATCTATTCTTAGCATTGTAAACATCTGCATACAATTTAGATAAATTATTCGCGATGTCGCCGAAAAGTGACTGAAGAAAAATTTAGATATCGATGTTTGCGCAAAAATCGGGCAGATTTGACGTGAATACTCGGCCCTGATGTCGGATTATGGAACGAGAGAAGTAGACAATAATGTCACGATGATTGTTGTTCAATATTAATTGCAGTGTAGTTCGTTAGCTTTCGGATAATACAACTATGACGTAATATTGACGTAAACTAGTGATGTGTCGCTCCTGAGCGAGTCATTCATAATGAACGACTCCTTTCTCGGAGCGTAGCGAGTCGCTCTTTTTTTTTGTGAATGACTCACTCCGAGCGCCATTGCTCTGTGCTGAGCTGTTCTGTACTGTTGCATTCGCACATTTACAGAGCGCACACAGCACAGGGCACAAAGGCACTATTGAACTTTACACGTACGGAGTTATCTTTGCTGAGTCGTTTAATGTTGAATGATATACTGTTTACAGTGACTTAAACCATTCACAATGACGTCGTTGACAAAGATATAATATTGTAACACTAAAAATTATTATTGTTAAGCTTTTATTATAATTTTTAGTTTATCCGAAATGCGAATAATATAAGATCAGAACCATATTAAAATGAGCTCAGAGCTGAGTGTGTGTATTGTGCTGTGCAATGCTAAGACTCCTGAGCATGCATGATGACAGTTCACACCTCTGCAGTCTGCACTCTTGTGTAGTGCGTACTGTCTAGTGTCGCTCCTTTGAACGACTCCCTCTGAGAGATTCTTTTTAGTGAGCGGAGCGCACGGAGCCAGCTCCCAATAAAGAGTCATGTGGACATACAATAGAACGATCTCACATAGGTTTCTGAGGCTTGATACACAAGGTTCTCCTGTATCTAATCATATTGGATGCTGCTTAGTTTTGACGAAACTTCACCATAAGCTATGGCTATTTTAAACAACATTTTTCTAGAACTTAGTTTAGTCTAAACAATCAAACCTGTAATATTTACATTTTTTCGAGCGATAACTCGAGATTTTGATAAATGCACTATCGAAACCAAACAAACATAGAAATTTGATAATACGACAAAAAATGAGATTAGATATATGTCTGTGGCCTAAAGGCGAAACCGCGTATGTCAAATATTTGCTAAAATAAGTTTCCACTCCGATTTGCCCGAATAATATCAACATCTATCTATACCACAGTATAATAAATACAAAAGTAACTGCCTGTTATCTTCTTACGCCTAATCCGCTAAACAGATTTCGATCAAATTTGCAGGCAAGCAGATTGCATCCTGAGGAAGAACACAGGCTACCTTCACAAAAAATCTGAAGAGACTAAAATAGGGAATAAAAGTTTGTATGGGGACAGGGGAACCCATCATTTATCAAGTTAGGGATATGAAAGTTCATATATAAGGGTTGGTCGCGAACGGGCATCGTATGCGGACCTCTTCTATGATGCGATTTTTTTCTTTATGAGAAATTCATAAGTAATTTAATTTTGTTTATAACTATCTATTAACAAGTTAGTGATAAATTAAATGTTCCTACAACACGAGCATACAAATATCGAGACGAACGAAATTGATTCATCAACGTATATTTTAAATCGAAATGAAGATCCTTGAGAGGACCTTGAAATGTACTTTGACTGTATATACTTTCATGAATGAACTTTGTTCGACTCGGCGATCGCGAAGCTCGTACTATTAAAAAAAAAGCTTCAAAACATGTCTATTTTTATTGCAAGAGGAAAATAGACTACTCGATAACCCACGCATTCACCGAATAATTAATAAGCTGTTTTGAAATACGATTTAAATTTAGAATTTATGCAGGGACGAAATATTTTTATACACAAAATAAAAATTCGAAAACCTATCTTAAGTGTAAGAAATAGCCGTCATATTTCAATATTTATTTGTTGGTTATTTATCGGATGTCCGCAATTTTTAGTACATCTAAAATTAGCCATTTGACATTTTTTTATTTTATAGATTAAATATACAACTTCCTTAGGGGATAAATTTTCAAAAATCTTTTCCTATTGCTTACGTACGTTATATAAGGAACACCTGTGCAAAATTTTATGCTTCTAGGCTGTGCGATGTTTGTAAAACATATAAAAGATAATCCCCACAAACAAAAGGACGAATTTCTCAGAATCTTCGGTACGCATGGTGCCGACAACAAAGCAACAAAACAACAAACAAATAGTGTTTATAGCTTAATGATGACGTATTGTTGTCGTCATTTATAGTGGGTGTGTCGTGTAGTATGAGCAACAAGGTAAACCAACTAGAGTTAAGTAATTTCGATGTTTTAAGGAGTTTGTCGTTATATCGAGTTTACACTGTAGTTTAAAACTAGATAATAGTCTCGGGTGCCCGCGGTGAGAGTTGAAGCCAGGCACGTCATCAATAATACAGTGGGGAACGCCTACTTGCCCGCAGACAGTGGCGTGTGGAATAAATTCGACATATTCATTTATAGCGGTTGAATAAAAATAATCACTCGACGCACATGGAACTCCGAAACAGCCAATAGCAAGCTACTGTTGGATTTTTAAAAGAAGACCGGTCTATGGAATGTAGTCCTATGACCTTATTGCAGAAGAGCGCACATGTATTTTATATTAGTAAAAGGTAATGATCCTGGAACCACTTCTATGCAATAAGGGAGTCCAGTCGACCAAACGTGTCGCAATTGTCGTATCGCGATAATTGTACTATTGCCATAGCTGTACGACTACACAGCGACACTTGCTAACAGTACAAAAAAATCATACACCAGACAGTACATAGGTGTGCGTTCACGGACTAAGTTGAGGGGTGTTGTCTGAATATCATCAAAATGGAAAGTAAAAAGGGAAAAACAGTTAGAAGTGGCGCTAGGGAGGTCATAGCGAATGTAATTAAAATGTGCGAGTTAGAGGCTCAAAATAATGCCTTAAAATTTAAAGCTATACATTGTTTGCATGCCTTGCTATGCGCCGCCTATGAATTCCGATAATTTGGGAACACATCAACGACTTCTTGCCCTTTCCCCACCGGTCTTCTTTCGCCGATCGCACAGTAGAAGGCGGGCGCAATGCGTTCACGTCACTATGACGCGGTGGCTTCATCTTTCGCCGCAGCTAGTATACGAGTTACGTTACAATCGGTGAGTTTAGGGAAAGACCGACAGAAAAAAAATAGTTCCTGAAACTATATACGGGTTTGGAACTATACCCAAATCTAAATTGTATAGAAACAGTTAGGAAATATTCGACATAGACAATATTGCCTCAATTGGTTAGTTGCGACAATCATTATACTAAAGTCTAAAGTCCAAACAATCATAATCAGTAGTTTTTTTTTGTTATTAGTGTTATATACTCTAATTAACGTAAAACGAAGTTCAACAACTTTTTTTATGAAACAAATTTAAGTAGTAATACAAATACTTCACGTTTAAAAATACGCGAAGATAAAACTGTCCCGGCCTTTAAAAATAATCGTGTACACTATCGGTCAGAGATTCCCAATTGACAAAAAAATCGATATTTTAATTTGGCATGTAAGCTTTTTACAAACGGGGGAAAGTTTGACTGAGGGACAATTTAAAAAGAAATTAGTGGTTAACGTTTCGAAAATTTTATTTTCATCTTCAAAGAAAGATGGTCGTGTATTTTAAACCTGGTCCGGCTTCGCCCGAATGAATAGATTGCTACCGTTTTTTCGTCGACTTACACGAAAAGCGCTCTCCCGTCTAGGTATCTCCCAAAAATATTCGTAAAAAAACATACAAACAAAATAAGAAAAAGGAAATACAGGCACAGACCCCGTTATAAGTTTATGTATTAATTTTTAATATTAATCTCAGTGTAATTGGAAAAATTAAAATTGTTCAAAATTAAAAGTATTGATGTGTATTTAATTTAATTATCTGAACTTTTGACCAGTAGAGTAAATGGCATTGCTCCAATAATCTAATTTAATAGTAATAACAATCCGTAAAAATTCTTAACAGTTTGTTTTAGTGATAACAATGAATAATCAAAAACAAAAGTCAAAGAATACTCCCCCAAGTCACGCCTTCAAATCGGTTTATGCCTTTATTTGTCTTCAAAGTACAAATTACTTGATAAAAATAACTCCCCAAAATTTGTCAACAAAGGAATATCAGATATCTCTTAGATATATAAACAAGTAATTTTTCGAAAGAATATTGCCCATTTTACTTGGAAATTTTGTCCAAATTTTGCTCACAAGTGTGTTAAATGAATAAAAAAAAAGTAAAAACCTAATATTATAAAAGGTAAAATTTGTAAGTTTGGATGTAGGAGGTAATCACCAAAACTTCTCATTCGATTTCAAAAAAATGTTCAATGATATTTAGAACGGACCTTCGGGATGAACGTAGGCGATATATTATCGCGTTAAAAATAAAATCGCTCTACGTGGCGACTCGATTACAAAATATCAAGATTTGTCTTTAAAACTAAAATGAATGTATTTTACACATAAGGCATGGCATCCGAAAGAAATCCTCTGAATTATGCAGGTGACAACCGCTTCAAAACCCATTATGTAGTTTAGAATAAGTAAATGAACAAACAGGCAGACGCGGATAGCGACTTTGTTTTATACTATTTAGAGATTCGTCTAGTTTAAATAATATCCGTACAATAGAAGAGGTTGTTACTTATGACAAGAACTTTAGATGTTGAACTATGGGCAACATTTCGATCAATCCGTAAATAATTATTATTGATTGTAGATGAAACAGTTGATAACCCAAATTTAAAATAAAGAATTAATCACCTTGACTTTAGAAATAGAGCAAACTATTTAGACAATGACAATTTATAATCATAAAAAAGTGATATTATAGTCTGTGCAACTAGCCTTCTTCAATCATAATAATAACACATTTATCATTTCAAAAAAAAAATCAAAAATAAATATTTTGGAGTTATCAACTGTTTTTTTCCGTTCGTCATTTGAATAACTGGGATAACTGTTGTAATGAAGAAGTGCTTATTGTTCAAATAAATGATCCCAAACAACTTTAACTAATTTTTCCATATATATATATGGTCTTACACGATGCATACATAGCCCTTCCCACAATCGGTCGATTTTGCGATTTCACGTCAAGGTATGGCAGAAAACGTATGCAAAATTTGAGCAAAATTTATCCAGTGGCTTGGGCTCCAGGTGAATAATTAAGTAAATCTGAATAAAGTATCTCTGTTTTAAAAACTTTGTCTTTTTCTATGACGTTAGCATGGGCGTACCCAGCTTTTGACCCAGGAGGGGGCAAATTAGAAATGTATTAAGCCGAGTCCCCCGTGCTTGTTTTGCCCGCCTGGATACGCCAGTGCTTACTGCTTTAAAAAAAGACAGAAGTATATTAAGATGAAGGAAGGTTTTGGTTGAGGATCATAAAATAAGCTTTACCAATGTTTCGCTAGTGGCCAACATTTCGAAAAATTTATTTTCATCTTCAGGGCCTCTAGCTGATCAACAATTTACCATCACTTGACCAGCTTGAGGCCCTGAAGATGAAAATAAATTTTTCGAAACGTGGGCCACTAGCGAAACATTGGTAAAGCTTATTTTATGATACTCAACCAAAACCTTCCTTCATCTTAACATTCTATTGGATCAACACTACTTTATACTGAAGACAGAAGTATATGTTTGTACTCTAATAGTTCGATTGCGATTTTATTCCTCCGTATAGAATAAAAGTAAGTATATGGTTTACCCAAACTTTATACTATTACCAATAGGTACCCATATTTTGAATTTTATGATGGCAGCAGGTCGAAAAGGTTGTCATAAATACATTAAGATCAAATGCACTTAACGTGTGCGTATGACAGATAAAATAGGTATAAATAATTATTAGATATTGAAAAACCACAAAACGAAATATAGCGATGACATAGTACAAGATTGATATATTCGTCAATCAACAAAGGTCATTGGAAGATTGCCATTTGCCGAACGTAGGGTACCAAAGATTTTTTTTCTCCAAAGCCCACGAAGATATTACATCAGTCATTGCGCTGAATAGGTGAATATTTTCATTGAAATCAACGAATCGTCAGGCTTTTCAATTTCAGAAGCCAATAAGTGAAAGTGTTTGCAGTTCAGAGAGAGAACGCTGCAAACGTTCCGTATCATTATATTATGTTTACTCAAATCAGCATTATTTTGTATCATTAGTTACCATAGAGATAAGGGACTTTTCTCTCTGAATTGCAGACACTTTCACGGCTCACTCGCGTACTCTAGTCTAATATCTCTATGGATAAATCATTTGTCTATCAAAGTCGAATTTATCTGCACCAAATACAGATACCAAACTGAAATTTGGCATAGTTTTAAAGCGAACTATAAAACCATAGTAACCATCGAAATTTTTTCTCAGCTCCATCGCGTTTTTTTAAACTTAAGCCCCTCCCATCTGAAATATCCCAATTCATTAACTTTTTTTGTAATTAAAACAAAATCTACTTTTCTTCATACCTCGATCGAAAGTGCCTACTTTCGGCATCAATTGTAAGGCAGAAAGTCAAACATTTACTCCTTGATGGGATTACACGCTCCAATGCGGGAAGTTCGTACGTTCGTGCGCGGTCGTAAAGCAAAAACAACCAATCAACTGTTGTTTAGATGTCGCTTCCATAGCAACCTTATTATTTTTTAGCTAATAGTCGCGAACAGATGTCATTCGTGTTTTTACGTATAACCTCAAAGCTGCTTGCTTGGAATTTATCTGTGTTTTTATGTAATTAATGTATTTAATAAGCGTTCTTACGACCGAGGTATGAAGAAAAATAGTATACACCACACTTTTGGCTCTTAATCTATACTAATATATAAAGCTGAATAGTTTGTTTGTTTGGTTGATCGCGCCAATCTCAGGAGCTACTGGTTCGAATTGAAAAAATTTTTTTTTGTTGGATAGCCCATGTATCAAGGAATGCTATAGGCTATATAATATCACGCTACGACCAATAGGAGCGGAGCATCAATGAAAAATGTTGCAAAATGTAACTCAAAATTTGTCCGTCCGACAAAAACTATTGAACGGCAACTCCGATCATCATGAAATTTGGACACAACATTCATCTCGGTAAACTAAGATGAATGTGCGTACTCATGTACCTCCCCCCCATTCGTTCTTTTGCACCCGGGTGAAACCGGGCGGGACCGCTAGTATATTATATAAATGACTCACCAGTGCCGGTTTTTCAAGCCAATTATTGATATCTTTGAATAAATAATCGGTCAACGGAACATCCGGTATATCAACATGGGTCTTCAGCGGCGATGTAAGTATTATCTCTTGCGATGGTTTCGGAACAGTTGACATCCGACGCTTGACGTCATCGTTGGAACGGCGGCGCCGCAACTTTTGAATATTGCGCTCATCGAAACTGCTGCCACCACAAACGACACTCAATTGTTTCGCGTTGATCAACTGTTTTCTGTTCTGTTGCAGAATACCGCTCACACATTTCGATGATGTTGAATGCAGTAACACTTTCGAAAACATTTTTTATATTATTTTTAGTTATAATAACTATAGAATTATTATTATGTAATATTTAGTGAAATTAAAAATAATCACAGCAACTTTCACGTTACGTATATGAAAATGCAAATAATACTTAAAATTAAGAAAGGACGCGAAGTGGCATTTCCGAAAATTGAAATAAAACAAAAACGGACTTCAGACTTGGTCACGGACTAGCAGGCACGCGTGTATTTATGTTTGTATACAAAAACAACTGCTAGACGCTGTGATGTGATTGCCACTGGCGGCTAATAACAGAATAACTGTTAGTATGCCGCATAATATTTATGTACTCTGTGATTGTGTGAAATCTGTTTGGGGTAATGCGATGGGTGTACGGCTATCTTTCCCGTAACATCACCGGCGCACGACTGAAAACCGAAAAAGCCGCTGCACACGAGGCTAGAAACACCGCTTGAAGTTCTGCTGGCCGGTACGAAGCTGGAAATGACGTCATTGCGGGCTCGCCTGCCAGCTCACAAGATAAAATTAGAACAGGGGCTATTTTCCTTGCTAGGTATGAGCAAGAACCAATCAGGAAGCAGTATCTTGTCACGTGGGCGACTTGAACAAACGCCCACAAATCAACACGGCGTCATTCAGCTCAGTGTCAGACAACAGACACGTTTTGCTCTGTGTTTATATTTGAACTGTCACTGCGCGCGCACCAGATCTATCCACAAAGCTAGCTTGAAATGACGTCTCGTGTGAAGCGAGCACATAACAGCAATCAAGAAAACCAGCGCTATAAAACTAGTAGGCAAATCTAGCACTGTTTCTAGCCTCGTGTGCAGCGGTCAACCAATCAGGGAATTACATCGAAGAAAGAGACGCAGATATATTTTCGATACGCTTTGTTGCCTTCGCTCACCGCAGATTGAGTAGATAGACAATGATTCATATTATTAAATATATGATTTAATGGAAGTCGTTCAACTCTAGAAAAAGCAGATACTATTTTTACTGCATGGCAGACAAGACAGCGTTTCATCTTTGCAAATAGCAAGAATCTTTATTTATGGCTTCACTCTTTTGTTTCTTTTTGTAACGATTATATTATATCTAATTATTATAGTAATTATAATATGTGCACCTTGTTGGGATTTTAACCATACGCTATCTACTCAACATTTAAGTGAACTATCCTATGCGAAACGTCTCATATAGTAAAGCTTTGCGTGCTACACTATTTCGTAAATATTTATTGTTTACAATTATGAAAATTACACACGCTCACGTCATTGAACAATCGAAGAAGAAGCATGATATGTGTTGTGCGGTCCCTAATTGTGTCATGTCAAATAATGTAAATGTTGATATTAAATTACAAAATTGAAGTGACAGCTATCAGTCAATTATACGCCGTTGATTTTGCGCGGTTTCTCTGCCAAAGACGATATGTTTTTTTGTTACGGGCTTTGCAACGTAGCGAATGGGCTTACATGAACTTTTTTTGCTCAAAATGAGTGATTTAGAATACGTGCCACGGATCTAAAAGGTTCGGAAGAGCGTCGCAAAGGCCCATTTTAGAGCAGTTGAGAATCCCACCAACTCCCAGCTACCTGCACGGAACGTGCGCTCGTCAGTGTTTGGCCGTGATCGCTCGTTGCCTTTGTCACTTTCCTGCTTTAAAGTACAGTCGAGTACGCTATTGTCAAGTTGTTATTGTTATTTTAGTTTGGTTGAGTTGCAAGTTTGTAGTTTTTCAACAGACTGTACAAGCGCAAGCCCGCATTCGCATCTAACTTCCGAGCCCTTTAGATTCGTGGCGCGTATTATACTATAACGTACTAAAATATGTACCGTTTCTTCTGAAACATCCTGTATACGCTCAATGCCACAGAATCAACTAGTCAATAATAAAAAAGATTAATATTTGATAGATAGATTAAATTCGTTGTAAAAAGTAGTTAATGTAATTATGACTGTGTTTTGAACTTTGATACAGCGATAATAAATCATACGTTTTAAAACATAAAAAAACGTCATTTCGGAAAACTTGCGTGCATCGATGGAATGATTTGTGCATTTTTTTCAATGAAATTGCAACGTCTCGTGAATCAGTGAAAAAATAACATCTATTTTTACTAACGGGTCCCTGGACAAGACCTCATCACTGTATTCCCTCACACTAAATTTTGTGAATTAAATAAAGCTAGTGTGTTGTTAGGACCAGAGATATTAAATATCTCTGGTTAGGACAGTAGTAGGTAAGGGGGAGATAGGCCACTATTTTTGGACAGGTTCCCAAAAAGTTGTTGAATTAAGACGTACTGCGTTTTTTTAATAATGCCATTTTTTTCGATCTTCCTGGGGCCTTTCTGGAGGTCCCCTTTCGTCTAGGTTCAAGGCACGTGCTCCTATTGCCTCCGTCTAGATACGACTCTGCGATAGGTAGATCTTAAAAAATATTTCCCAGTAAATTTAACAGGGGAAAAGTTTGACACGAGATCTCAAAAACTAGCCCCCTCTCTATTCAAAAATTAGTAGTTAAAATTTCGAAAAAAAAAGTTATACGTATGTTTTACAGTAATATTATTACGATGTTTCCAAAAGCTTAGGTTTTCGGAATTGAACCCCCGCAAGTCGGAGTTGTCAGTAGTGATGTGTCGCTCCTGCAGAGCGAGTCGTTCATAATGAACGACTCCTTTCTCGGAGCGGAGCGAGTCGCTCTTTTTTTTTGTGAATGACTCACTCCGAGCGCCACTGCTCTGTGCTGAGCTGTTCTGTACTGTTGCATTCGCACATTTACAGAGCGCACACAGCACAGGCCACAGAGGCACCAGTGAATTTTTCACGTACGGTGTTATCTTTGCTGAGTCATTTAATGTTGAATGACACTGTAAGTGTAATAGTATTAGCTTACAGTGACTTAAACCATTCACATTGACGTCGTTGACAAAGATATAATATTGTAACAAAAAACATTATTATTGTTAAGCTTTTATTGTACTTTATAGTTTATCCGAAATGCGAATAATATAAGATCAGAATCATATTAAAATGAGCTCAGAGCTTGTGTGTATTGTGCTGTGCAATGCTAAGTGACTCCTAAGCATGTATGATGACAGTTCACACTTCTACAGTCTGCACTCTTGTGTAGTGCGTACTGTCTAGTGTCGCTCCTTTGAACGACTCGCTCTGAGCGACTGTTTTTAGTGAGCGGAGCGCACGGAGCCAGCTCCCAATAAAGAGTCATGTGGACACATCACTAGTTGTCAGGTTTCTAATTTATTAAAGAATTCGATCATTCAGTGAAGCAGCTAAACACGTCAAATGATTTGTTTTAAAGAAATTGATACCAAGGTACAAGAAAACTACGTCAAAATACCGGTCGAATAATTCCGTGAGTGGAGTTGGTAAATAGCGGACTTAGAACTTCGGACTTTGGTCCGTCAGATAAATTAGTTTATATCGTAGTTAGATTTTTTAACTAAATATTATTATATAAACACGTTGAAATTTACCATTCATTTATCGCGTATTATTATTTGTTTACGAAATTGACAAGAGACAATCAGCGCACACGTTTTCTTAAGTAAACATAATTTTGCAATTTATTTGCAAACGCTTTTATAATAATTGTTGTTGTAATAGAGCACATATAAAACGCCCAACTGTATAAAAAAAAAACTACTGGACCGATTTTGATCGGATTTTCACTATTTGTAAAAGTGAAACTTTTATTCTATCGCCCCGAATTTTTCTGGCCGTCTGTTGCATGTCGCATTACGGGCGGCCGCGGAGTAGGGGTCAAGTGAAAGGCGTTCGGAGTAGGCGCTCGGTAGAGCAGCCAAGGCCAATATGGCGGCGTCCATAGTTAGCTGTCAGCTGACCGTGTAGTATGTATAACACATAGTCAGTCTGTCATGCGGGCAAGTGCTGTACAGTGTTTACATGTTTGTATTCGTGTATTCATGTGAATATTGTTGTTTATAATTAATCGTGATGGATAAGTGTCTACAATCCAACGCCTACAATCCAATAAAAGTTTCACTTGCGTCGTGGTTTCTTAAAACCACACAACTGTTTTTAGTTTCCTTTAGGAGGGTCGCGTGAAGGGGGCTGATTTTGCCGCTAGCATCACTGCTGGTCGCTGGAAATTGTGCTGACTGGCGCGCTGACTACGAGGATGAAAATGACGTCACTGAATGGATTACAAAATCAGAACCGGGGCTATTTTTCGTGGTAGTTTGTCTGCTTGTTTTGAGCAAGAATCAATCAGGAAGCGGTAACTTATCACGTGGGCGACATGAACAAACGCCCACAAACATGGCGTCATAGTGTGCGTTCTGTTCAGAGACAATAAACGTCCACTTTTGTTAACGTTCGAACTATTACTGTGGGCGCACCAAACAAGCATCGCGTGAAACGAACACATAAAAACCAGCGGCACAGCACGCTTGAAACTTGCAAAGAGTCTAGCGGCAAAAACGAGCCTCGTGTGCAGGGGCCTTCGGGAAGGCGTTAGAAATCAATCAAAATTTTCTGTAATAGGGTGATTAGGAAGGATCAGGGGTGCCAAAATAACGCTATATGCCCCAAGCTCAATTTTCCCTTCGCACGGTCCTGATTTTGAGCGTTTCGAAAGTGTAGAAAATATATATGAGAAGCTCGTGTAGAGCTTCGGCACTCTATATTGCGGTTTCGCATTTTTTGTAGCATCACCCAACCTAAAATATTGATTAATATTGTATGCACGCCGAACTTTCATGATTTTGATTTCGCAAAGTTCTCGAAGTTTCGCGCGTTGGTGACGTGGCGGGCAAGATTTTATCCACATTTTGGTTTGGAGTCATTTAAAAGATTATATCAACTCGATAATGTGGAAATATAATTATAGATAGCGACATATTTTAATTAAGCCAAATACGGAAATAGTATTGCATCACAATTAATCACAATAAATTAAATTCTATACTACTTTATACTCATACAACTTACCTATGCATGTATTGCTGTCTAACAAATTGTACGGAAATAGAAGTTTTGGTGCAGTTTGACGTTGCTGTCATCTTATAATTTGCGGTTATGAACATACTTTTGTCTGCAACTGCATACCCCATACGTTCTTTACCTACGGAAAAGTAAAAGAAATATTATTCATTTGCCCATATTTTCAGACCTCAATCAATGCCATTTCCGTGGAACATTTTCGATAGTTGAAACGAACATAAATACATATTTGATATAACAATATTTTATAGCAATTTGATGAAAAGATAACAATAATGACTACCTTGCTTGTTTGGTCGTTGATTTTTAATGATTTTGATAAACAGATAACATTAATGGCTACATCATTCGTTTGATCATTTTTTGATTGTTTGATCATATCTGTTGCCAATCTGACGACACAGAATAGATGCTGAGTGCTGACCTCCAGATGCTGGAGATTTGTAACAGTTGGCGGTCTGACAAGTCACCGATTGTCAAATGTTATCGCGGCATTTAGGTTAGGGGACTGAAAAGCTGTCAATTCGCATTTATTAAATAATTTATTGTTTTCCGCTGTTATAATTCAGTATTATAATATTCTTCATTGCGCATATATTTTCAAAGGTATGTTATGAACAATTATTTTATATATCCGATTAGTTTTAATTTTAAATTAATGATGCAATACAAGACTTTTCTGTTTTCTTTTTTGAAAATGAAGATTTAAACTGTAGAAAAGTGCTGTACTATTTTGAAATTACGTTTTTTATGATTGCGGTGATTTTATTCAGCCAGCTGGTGTAGTAATTAGTAGTTTTTTAGAGTCGAAACTGTGAGTTTAGACTTTGTTTTTGTATTAATGTCATGTGTTATAAACCAATGAACTGACAAATGATAAACAACAGCTCAGTTATCGAGCATCTATACAACAATAACGCGAAACTCACTATCTTATTTCGAGCTGCCATAGCCAACAAAGTACATCGTGAACGAATCTTTTCAGAGTTATGGTACGGGTGACAATAATGCACCCAGATTTGGGAATCGGAGGAGCCGAACGTTTAGTAGTCGACGCAGCGCTAGCTTTAATACAAAAAGGACACACCGTAAATTTCATTACGAATCATCACGATCCACAGCACTGTTTTATCGAAACCAAAGACGGTACGTTCCCGGTTACGGTCGTGGCCGACTGGTTTCCAAGGACTGTGTTCGGTCGTTTCGCAGCGTTATGTGCTTATTTCAGATTTCTGTTGGCATCCCTGTACGTGATTTTATGCGTCATACCGGTCGAACATACCGACGTGATCGTCTGCGATTTGATATCGTTACCGATATTTTTTCTGCGATACTTAAGCAGCGTGAAAATTCTGTTTTATTGTCATTTTCCTGATCAGCTGTTGAGCAAACCTGGCGGGAAATTGAAACAGATATACAGAGCTCCGTTAAACTGGATCGAAGAATATACGACGGGGCTTGCCCACGAAGTCGTCGTAAACAGTAAATTTACGAAGCAAGTTTTTCGAGACACTTTTAAATCGTTGAGCCACGTCAACGTGACTGTTTTATACCCGTCGATTAACACGGAACTCCTCGATAAGTTTAAAAGATCAGCGTCGCCGAGTTTGTCGAGGAATATTAAAGAAGATTCGGTTTTGTTGTTATCGATCAATCGTTTCGAAAGAAAGAAAAATATCGAGTTGGTTATAAACGCACTCCAAGTACTAGAAACGATGATATTGGACGAGGATTGGAAACGAGTTCATTTGTTAATTGCCGGCGGATACGATCCGAACAACGAAGAAAACAAAGAATATTACGTGGAATTGTGCAATTTAGTTGAGAAGAGACAACTGCAAGATAAAATAACATTTTGTAAGTCGCCATCTGACGTACTGAAGACGTTTTATTTGTCGAACTGTCACTGTGTTGTTTATACGCCTTCTAATGAACACTTCGGCATCGTTCCGCTCGAGGCAATGTATTTTGAGAATCCAGTTATCGCGGTCAATTCGGGCGGACCCACCGAATCTATCGAAAACGGCGTCACAGGCTATTTGAGCGATCCGCTACCTGAAGATTTCGCATACTACATGTCTAAAATTATTTGTGATACCGACAGCGCTAAGAAAATGGGCCGAGCCGGCAAAACGCGTTTTCAGACTTTGTTCTCGTTCGAACAGTTTACGGAAGAACTTAATAAAAAAATTGAAAATCTTGTACCGACCAATAAAACGAAGTCTGATTGAGTGTCATTTAGAATCAACACACCGTTCAGACATTATATTTTTAAATAGTTCTGTTCCAAGCTCCGTCACAGTCGTGCGAAGTAGCTAAAACGAAACTGCATCGGTTTTCGAAAAAAACATTTTAGCTATTGCGCATGGCTGTAGCGGTTCTGTTACCGCTCGCAGAGAGGCCGGAACAGAGCTAGTATTGAAGAGATTATTGGACTTGAAACTCGTTTTGTTTTCTGACGAAAATCGACTTTAGCTTTGAAGTCAGAACGTACGAATGAGTGTGTCGAAGACGTGAGATGATTTTCTATTTCAAAATCTCTTCAAAGGAATCCATTTGGTGCTCTGGTGAGGAATTTACTTTGACTTCCGTACAGAGTTACGGAGATATTGCCGATAGCAAATCGTTCTTAAAGCCTGTGCCACACTCGTTTGCTAGTTTCAAACTTAAAACAAAACATGCTTCCACTCCAATTATTCCTTAAAAACTTTAGCAGAAATTATAACCGATGTGGACACTCGATGCGTTGGCATAATTCAATTTCGCAAAAGACGTACAACTTACGTCATTTCCTGATCAAAAATATAAGTCCGTGTACAGTTATTTTATATTATACAACAATACAGGGTTTCCAAACGTGAAAAGTGCAATTTGGAACTGTAAAAGACTGTGCACAAACGAGCACAATGTCGCGCAAAGAAATTTTAGTGCGGATTCACAAAAGACACGTCACTAGTACACTAGATCGTTACAGCATGGCTCGACAGGCTTCTCTGCTCCGTTCTGTGCTGGTCCTTGCTTGACAAATGCGCGCGGTCTTTAAAAGTACCTAAATAAAAATAAAAGTGTCAGTCTGGCATCGTTGCATTCGTTATGTCAAATTTTTGTATGAGTAAAAATAAGCTTACAATTAATTTTTATTCATCGTAGTACCGCCATTACGTTCGTTATTTCAACATAACCTAAAATTGGAAATTCAAAAATCGATTGTACTATAATATAGTATACACAATTTATAAGTACTGAAAATTATAGTCAATTTTTGTAACTAATACAATAAACATGTCAATCACAATTAATATGGACGCTAACCTTGACTAATTGTGAGGTTAAGTTTAGGAATTAGAGATGCAGCGATGCCAAATTGCTGTACTTACATTTTAAAGCTATTACAGATTTTACTATTGGAGGCCTTGTATTTATATAAGCAATGTGACTGAAAAACTATATTTATATACTACATGCTTTTAAATTTTTATAATTCCTTTTATCATAAAATGTAAATAGTTATATTATATTGATTAAATAAAATTCAACATGGTTAACTAGAAAAGAACTTTAATTCGAATAGAAAAAATAAAATTATTATCACAGAATTTAAATTTTTATAAATTCTTTTATCATAATCACACGTACAGGCCACAGGATTTGAGAGCATAGAAAAATATTGCAGTGACAAAGAGGTTCGTGATGAAATATATGAAAAAAAAATATTCATTACAAATTAAACGGGTTATCGACATTTTTTTATGTGAAAATTTCGTGGGTAGGAGTTGCAATCTTGCAAAAAGAATGAATTTTTTATCCTAGATACATAATAATCGGTGTCGAACCTCCATAAGGTAGTTGGTCCATCGAATGACTTTTTAAAGGATTTTGACGAAATTTCTCTTGATTGTAATTTAATCAAATACAAATAATATGAGCATGTCCCAACTTTTGACCGTCCCAATTTTGAGAAAAGCGATACCAAAGTTTTGCAATTTTAACACGGGCTCTTACGGAAAATACACTTTTTTAGTCGAGTTTTTTTTAAATAAATTCAAAACACTTCAAAGGAATTTGATATGTTACAAAAACCGAAGTCACAGACATAACAAAAACCAATAAATATTAACAGTATCGTTTTTGCAATAGGCTGTGCGCACGAAGCCTACTAGCGCCGCTAGTGGGTAATAGAGAATTATTGAACTCACTTTTTGTGGAAATCGCGACATGTTTCTATGGTGATAAGTCAAAAACTTTAGTTGGCCACGATGTGTCAAAAAAAAATTTAATAAGGAAAACTGATGTTAATTTGTTTACACTGATAGCGGAACGTCAAATTAGGACGCCAATGGTCTTTATTTTACTTAAATCGCCATCAGCGCAACAGCCTGGAACACAACAAGCATTTCCAGATCGCTTAGTTTTCCTATGTTTTCTTTGTAATTAAAAAACTTCATAAAATTATAACTATTTTCACTTTTAATAAACATTGCTCACTGACATACGGAAAATTTGAGCTTGAAGTTTCCCCTAGTGCTCACTACAAACGCTCGCATCGAACAATTTGTAACTCCGCCCCCTTCACATAGCCCATAATGGGAAAAATATTCACGTACTGTTTGATAGAATTGTTTATATGTACGTAAGTTTTCTATAGTAACAAGTTCAGACAAATTTTTTGCCCAAAGTACTTTTGAACGTGACTGTCTCGGACCAACTACCTTACGGTGATTGTTCTGGTCTCTTTTCATGGAATCATGATTGTATTCTATCTTTGTCGCGCTACTCGTTTCCTTTATTTCTTCGCTTACTTTGTTGCACTCATTAATTTTCTATGTTCTCAATCATGTGTGTTTGAAAAATGCACTCATTTGAGTACAAAAAATTAAAGCGATTATTATCACAGAAAAGAATGCTTTTTTTAGATAAAAGTAGTTTTAGGTTAGCTTAGTAGGCATGGTAAGACACTGTTTGGTGTCGCCGTCCTTGATAATTTCTTTAACAATGTTCCACCAATTTGGACCATCGCAGCTAACAACTACTTGTTTTAATGCCCCTGTACCGTAGTTCTTTGCGTTTAGACGATGGACTTGTGCAGTCCTGGAAATAATAATAATAATGTATTTCGTTACAACTGACAGTAAGTTTGTAACACGTCTTTTACAATACGCTAGGAAAGTATCTTTTGACACGCGACCTTCGCACCATCTCGTGTTTGATTTTTTCAAAAGTGGTTCACCCAAAACTTACAAACACATGGAAACCAGCGTTATTCCTAATTATAAAAAATATTTACGCAGAATGTCAGTCAAAAAACTACATAAATGATATACATTATTTATTTCAAAATTTTTTAAATCTTATTTTTGCTAACAAAATAACAATTATGATATTTTTCATGTATTTAATAATGATTACAGACGTAAAATAATCTTTAATTACTCTTGACGACGTACTGCTGCAGTCCATTTTTCCCCTCTCTAATTCATACGAAAATCCAGGAAAACGGTGAAATTGTAATTCTGGATGTTTAATTGGTGTATCTTTACAATCAACAACACAGCACTTCCGATTTGATAGTTTTTTACCCATTTTATTCAACAATTAATCCTTATTAAAATGCACGTATAACATATGACACTAAGGTTTTGGCTGAACCACTATTTAAAAAAAAACACGAGAGGGCGCAAATGTCGCTTGTCAAAAGATACTTTCCTAGCGTATAATTTACACAATAAATTCATTTAGTTTACAAAAAAATATAGCCTTTAGAACAGTCGAGCTTCTCTATTACAAGTTCGTAGGTTCTAATCCGACAACTCTCTGGTAAAAAATAATATCGGTTGGATTTTCAATGTACAAACTACCGCCGTTTTTTCGTCGACTTATGTTGCAAAATTGGTCTCGACAAAGGGCGCTTTTATATTAACGCGCAATGTATACCATCCTGAAGGTCCATTCTAAATATTGGTGAAAACATTTTTGAAGTCGGAATCAGATGAGTAGTTTCGGAGATTACCTTCTAGCCAACAGTGCTCAGGCACGGGGCGCAGACCCTGGAGGAGGCGCAGAAATTACCATCAAGTTTTAAGATCAGAACATTTTTCGAGGGCGTAGTTATAGAAACTCACACCAGGCGCACAAAAGGCCAGTTACGGCACTCGTAAAAAAACAAAATTGCGAAGCTACTTACTGATGTATGCAATTTCGTTCGTCGCCCGTGAATTCACTCCCAAAGATGAGGTTTTTCGACGGATTATTACGCAAATAATTCACTATGCATAAGTTCAATTCTTGTTTCAACGACATGCCTTTTTCCGTTCCGCAACTTCGGTTGTTGTTGCTTTTATCTTGTTTGGCTTTGGACTTTGGTGTATCGATACTGATATTATTAAAGTTTTTTCTTTTGCGTTTATCTTGCTTCGATTTGGATGCATCGCTTTGAGACTCCAAAGACGTTGATGAAGCAGAGATGTTCTTATCGAAGTTTTGCTTTCTTTCGCGTGTATTTCGCTTCGGTTGTGCTTCTAAACCTAAACCCGATCTCCACAAACGCGGCACTGCTCTGAAAAGTTAACACGAAGCTCAGTGGGGCGTACCACAAACCAGAGTTACCTTCGCATTTATAATATTAGTATGGATTATCCTATCAGATTCCTATATCAGTACTTAGTCAGTCCGTAAATAACTAGGCTATTAGACTAAAAAGTCGTTACGGTGAAAATCCATATAAAAAACGGCCATTATTAGCTATATTTCCAACCTCAACGGTAATATTATCGTCACAGTCGTGAGCAGTAGCTAAAACGAAACTGTTTTGTAACGGTTTTGAGCGCATGCGTCGACTTAGCACTGTTTTGTGGCTTAGAGGTCATTTCCAGAACCGTTCTAATCTCTGTTGGAACCATAGCGATATAAGTAACTAGAGTACGCTAGCTCCTATGCTTGCCATAAGTGAAAATGTCCTCGGTTGAGAGAGAGAGAGAACGCTGCAGAAAACCAGATATTTGTTTACTCAGATCAGCATTGTTTTGTATCATTAGTTGCCATAGAGATAAGGAACTGTTCTCTGTCTGAATTGCACACTTTCACGGCTCACTCGCGTACTCTAGTCTAATATCTCTATGGTTGGAACACGTTGTGGCTACTGCGCATGACTGTGGCGATAATATTACCGTTCGCACAGAGAAGCTATTAAAACTTACTCGATAGCTTTGGTTCTTCCAGTTTCTTCTTTTCCGAGACCCCGTCCTCTCCAACCCATTAGCTTCATTAATTTTGTACCGATATTAGTTTCATCTATTTGCAATTTATTTTCCGGATCGATATTAGATTCTTCCGAGTTCTGATAATTTTCTAGAATATTATTAGATTCTCCCAATTGTGAGCTATTTTCTGGGAGAATATCAATTTTAACCAACCGTGGCTTACTGTTTGCCGCCATATCAAATATGCCGTACCATTTTCGAGAATTTTTAAGAACAATATCAGATTCTGCCAATTGTGAGTTATTTTCTGGGATAACATTAATTTCGCCCGACTGTGGTTTGTTTTCTGAATCCATGTACAATTTTTCACACCATTTTCGAGAATTTTCTAGAACGATATTAGATTCTGCCAACTTCCAGTTATCTGCTGATATGTTAAATTCATTTGGATGGACTCCAAATTTATTGTTTGAAGTCATAGCAGATTTGTCAATCAATTTTGGACAATTTTTTAGAACAATTTCAGGTTCTTCCAATTGTTTGTTAGTTTTTGGGACAATATTAGATTCTTCCAATAGCGATTCACTGTTTGGACCAATATCAGATTTATCTGGACAATTTTTTAGAATATTAGCTTTGTCTTTCAACCGTGCTTTATTTTCTGGGGCAATATTAGATCTGTCAAATTGTACAGTACTTTCCGTTGCAACGTTCAAATCAGATTTATTTTTTGTCAATAACATTTCCTTATTTACTACTTCGCCTCGAAATAAATATGCTAAATTATCCAGTTTTATCTAAAACAATAAGAAATAAAAAGTGCTTTGAGTTACTAAAATATAGCAATTAGTTTACCTTTACTGTAAAACAAGTTTCTTGTAATCTTTCCAACGCTATTTTACCGAGCAAATTTTTAGCTTTTTTTTTAGTTAACGCTAAGCCACATGCTATATCTTCACCGTTGATCATTAATGTGTACTGGCTAGAAACAATCGAAACATGAAACAAAATATGAACTACTTCATAACAGTGTCAATATGTGTAAAGGCCGCTGCATACGAGACTAGAAACGCTGCTAGATTTGCCTACTAGTTTTCTAGCGCTGGTTTTCTTGATCGCTGTTAAGTGCTCGCTTCACACGAGACTATTTTTCAAGCTTGTATTGTGGATAGATCTGGTGTGCGCGCAGTGACAGTTCGAATATAAGCACAGAGCAAAACGTGTCTGTCGTCTGACTCTGAGCAGAATGACGCCATGTTGGTGTGTTGGCGTTTGTTCAAGTCGCCCACGTGACAAAATACTGCTTCCTGATTGGTTCTTGCCCATACCTAGCAGCAGATTTAGCAGGGAAAATAGCCCCTGTTCTAATTTTAAAACGTATCTTCTGAGCTAGCAAGGCAGCCCGCAGTGACGTCATTTCCAGCTTCGTACCCAGCCTACCGGCTAGCAGAACTCCTAGCAGCGTTTCTAGCCTCTTGTGCAGCGGCCTTAAGTTTAGGAAGAGTGTTCTAAAATTTGATAGCTTACTTGAGCGAATTTTTTTTATTAGCAGTTTCATTTCGAATTCTTATTGTCATGTTTGCCATTTTTGCCGATTCAACTAATATTGAATAAGGAGACCAACCTTCATTAACAGTATTATGGATTAAAACAAGTTGGCCTCGCTAAAAACAAATTTATTAAATTATAGCGGCTTGCCTGCGACTTGGTCCGCTTGAAAATCGAGACAAAAAATATTAAAAGTTTTGTCAGAAAGCTCTCCTCTGTACGCGATCACCAGCTATGACTCGGTTAAAATTTTCTTTTAAGAAGTTATTATTGATAATTAACATTAATATGAATCAAAGCCATCACTGGATGATTTTTTTAACATTTTGAAACGGGTCGCTCGCACAAATGATACGCGGCTATCGTTCACTTTACCGGACAGAAACAACTCCTTCCCTACCCCGCGCATTCGCATCGAGTAGCTCGCTCCTCTTCTTAGTGGCAGGAGAACGTAGCTATTGGGATTTTACTTCGACCATCGCCATCTATCCAGCGTTTCAAGGAACTATCCTTGTGCGATGCGTTTCACATAGTAGAGCATTGCGCGCATCTGTATTTTCATAACCATTTATTGTTTACTATTACGGAAGTTGCACACGTCATTGAAAAATCGAAGAAGAAGCATGATGTGTTGTGCAGTCCCTAATTGTGTTAGTAGATCAATGTATACTAACGATGTGTCCACATGACTCTTTATTGGAAGCTGGCTCAGTGCGCTCCGCTCACTAAAGAGTCGCTCAGAGCGAGTCGTTCAAAGGAGCGACACTAGACAGTACGCACTACACAAGAGTGCAGACTGCAGAGGTGTGAACTGTCATCATGCATGCTCAGGAGTCATGTAGCATTGCACAATACACACACTCAGCTCTGAGCTGATTTTAATATGATTGTGATCTTATATTATTCGCATTTCGGATAAACTATAAAGTATTATAAAAGCTTAACAATAATAATGTTTATTGTTACAATATTATATCTTTGTCAACGACGTCAATGTGAATGGTTTAAGTCACTGTAAGCTTAGTACTATTACACTTACAGTGTGTCATTCAACATTAAATGACTCAGCAAAGATAAGTCCGTACGTGCAAAATTCACTAGTGCCTCTGTGGCCTGTGCTGTGTGCGCTCTGTAAATGTGCGAATGCAACAGTACGGAACAGCTCAGCACAGAGCAATGGCGCTCGGAGTGAGTCAATCACAAAAAAAAACGAGTTGCACTCCGGGAGTGCCGGCAGAAGTGAAAACTTGAATATTACCTCTACTCTCCATCCGTCTTACGAATTTTCGATCAGGTCACGTGTCCTGACGCGAGTTTAACATTTTTTACCCATTACAAAAAAAGTGTACAACGCCGCTAAAGAAGTTTTCACTTCAAAAAAGAGTGACTCGCTCCGCTCCGAGAAAGGAGTCGTTCATTATGAACATTGATTTCATGCTGCTTCTCTTCCAAACTTCACGTATGCATGCAGAAAGCAACAAAATTAACCTTATCACTACAGCTTGCGTCAATGATTCGGAACAGATACTTACCACTCCGGGCTGTGCCCGAGCCTTCCGTAAAATGCTCAACTTATGTTCAATATCAGATTTTTCCTCACCGTCTGAACTGTCAACGCCTGGCATAGTTTGAGTCACACTGACATCGGTGCGGAGTTTTTTATTAACTGGAACGAATAGTGCGCCTATCAACGATTTTTTTAATGAGCTCCGTCTAACTTAAACAATGTCTTTAGATTTTTTTGTCATCGGCCCCATGCATTACGGTCCATAAAACTACAACCCACATATTTAACTAGCGGCCTGTCCCGGATTCACCTAAAACTGTATGATTTATTAATACGTAGTCTCTCTCTTTCTCTGGAAATTGGGGCGCCAATGGTCTTTATTTTACTTAAATCGCCATCAGCGCAACAGCCCCCCGGAACAGATCGCCTAGTTTTCCCATGTTTTCTTTGTAATTAAAAAACATCATAAAATTATAACTATTTTCACTTTTAATAAACATTGCTCATTGACATACGGATAATTTGAGGTTGAAGTTTCCCCTAGTGTTCACCACAAACGCTCGCATTGAAAAATTTGTAACTCCGCCTCCTTGCACATAGCCCATACATTGGTTTTTCGTGTGTTTTCACCAAAAACCATAATAACAAAAGTTACGACGAGAAATAAAAAAAAGAAATTACCTGAATATTTACTTTCGGCTGCGTCGGATGTTGTAATGAACGTCCGTTTTTTATTCTTCTTTTCTCGATACGAATCTGCAACGCCGTCTGACAGTTGCACTATTCTTCTCATTACATCCGGATAATAGCTGTAATAGAAAAGTTTCAAACGCTTATGAACCTCGATTATCGAACTACTAATTTACAATATATTATCTGAAACTTGCATTATTTTGAGAAATAATTCTAATTTGGGACTTATTTTAATATTGAAAGTGTGTCAACAAAGAATAAATTTTAGGTTCGTTCCAAGCAGCCGCGAACGATAATAGAACCGTACACAGTCTTGTCACTGCGCAAGACTAATTTGCGCACTAGCTCAAAAATCGATACTGCGCAAGACAGTCTTGCGCAGTAACAAGACTGTGTACGGTCTTATTACCGTTCGCGGCTGCTTGGAACGAACTTATTAACACAGATACTCTTCGACTTACGAACCACCGACTTTCAAAAAAAGATCCTAGAGGAATGATCAAGGCAAAACAAATGGCCCTTTTCAGTGCCCCAAAAGTCAACAATGACAGTAAAATTTTTCTACATCGGCCCTTTTCAGGGCCAACAAAAATATACGGCGAAACAACAAACCTGTTCTACATTGGCCCTTTTCAAGGCCAACAAAAATCTATGACGAAAAAACAACAAAAATATCTGGATATGTATTACCCATACTATCTCTATATGTGATCCGACTTCCGAAAGAGTCCCGGGAACGCAAGGTGTTCCTTATTCGAGGAGTACCTGTAGCTTCGTTACAGAATCAGAACGTAAAGTTATAAACATACAAACAGATGGCTACAGTTTGCTATTAAATTATGAAACGCTGGACCCTACAACTCAACGATAAAAATATTTAACAAACTGCCGTACTATTTAAATAACCTGCCATTAAATAAATTTAAAGTAAAATTATAGAGTTATCTACTAAACGAATGCCATTACAGCCTACATGACTATTTTAACTAGTGTTTTTAATGAAACATTTTATACAGCAGTATATACTGTTTTTTAAATAAAGATTTTATGTATAGTACGCGCCACGAATCTAAAAAGCTCGGAAGTTAGATGCGAATGCGGCCTTGCACTTGTACAGTCTGTTGAAAAACTACAAACTCGCAACTCAACAAAACTAACATAGCAATAACAACTTGACAATAGCGTACTCGACTGTACTTTAAAGCAGGAAAGCGACAAGTGACAAAGGCAACGAGCAATCACCGACGAGCGCACGTTCCGTGCAGGTAGCTGGGAGGTGGCGGGAGTATCAACGGCTCTAAAATGTGCCTTTGCGACGCTGATTGTGACTAACTTCAGAACCTTTTAGATCCGTGGCGCGTACTATATCTATGTATGATTAACTCCTTACTGTGTTTCGAGACACATTGGAAACCAATTCTGGTAGCTACAGAGCGGTGCCCGCGGTTACCAATCATAAGACTTTAACATATTCTTTTGTAATATCCTGCTTCCCTAATTATTTTAAGCAAACAAACTTCAAATAAAAATTTTAGGACATACAATTATTCTTCACAAAGTAAATACTAACCTGCAGCCCACAAATTCCACATTTGTGAAGACTTTGGCGAGCGCAACTATAAAATCTTCGGCGTACTTGTCTTTGTGCGTTTCCATAAATTCGCGTCTCAATTCCCAAAGTTCATCTGATTCGGTTTCGTCGTAATATTTATCGATGTTCCAATTTGTATCGTGAGACATCTTTATTGCGTTTTTGATGTCTTGGAAATATAAATATGTATATTTTCTTAGCTATAATTAGATTCAAAGATTTCAGTAACTGTACTATTTATTTCCGGTACGACTTTCAACCATATCGGTGTACAGGGAAGATAGGCGGCCTAGTGATACAGGAGTATAAAAATACTTGTTTGCTTTGAAAGTAGCACTGAATAATAATTGAATAATTCAATTTTTCAAAGTCGCATCGCAACTGGTTATTCTAAAATGTTCTTCTTGATCACCACAAAGTAGGAAAGAAAAATAAGACATCAAATGATATATCATAACTAGTCATCGATATCATAAACGATGGATGATCGGTTGCAAAAAATCGGCTATGGATGTTTGTAAAGTTACAGATGATTAAAAGAACTCAAATTAAATCATTTGCAAATAATCAATTGAAAAATTGAGAAAAAGGATATACATCGGAAAAAGACCCGAAAAGCAAAACAAAAAAAATCGCTTCCGCTTTAGTGTGAATGCCTGAAATTTTCCTGCTTCTGCTACATCGAATTACCCTCGGGAGTCTAAAATGAGGAATCCACTTTCAAAGTCGTAACAGAATACGCCACAAAATAGTACATTAATTAATAATTCCAGAGATAAGGGTTATAATTTTTGCTTTGCGACATAACCTCAGATTATGATTTTACAATATGAAACTGTTGCAATATTTACTTACGTAGAAAAGGTTTCAATAGCAGTTTTATTGAATGGAAGGCACACCGAATTTTAGCACAAAAAAATTAATGAATGTCGTTATAACACTAATTTTTGGCGCTACGCATAAAAAACTCTTATCTGTCATTAAGTTGCTGACACCAGAGAACATACGCTGATACCAGTGATGACGTATGTTCTCTGCCAGTGACCAGCTGACAGTTCTTACTTCTTGCTCGCTCTACGCACTACGCAGGGCAGAAACAAACGTCGACCCGCATGTGAAGCCCTTATCACCTTGTAGATTACTTCAGATATCACTAATAACATAATAATAAAAAGTAAAAATAATCATTTACTCTTATGGTCGTTATATTACTAAATTTTAAAACAAAATCTGACTGGGAGAAACATTGTCTGTAAAATTCATAAAAAAGGAGCAGAGACAGGGTAATTTGAAATAAAAGGGAATTGCATAATCAATGTTTAAACCAGATTAATTTATTCGATCAAAACAATTAAAAATTATTTACACAGAAAATGACAATATAGTTTTAAAAAAAAGGAATGCAGTTTTAAGTTAACTTGGTGGGCATGATTAGAGTATACTGTCCGGTTGAATCTCCGTTTACGATCAATTCTTTGACAATTTCCCACAAAGAGTCTTCCTTACGGCTGATGACAACTTGCCTGTTCGGTTCTTTGCCGTAACTCTTTGATTTTAATCCATACTTTCGCGCCAGCCTAAAAAAACAAAAAAACCATCACTATAAAAACAATTGAAGCCGGTTTTTGACAATATACTTTTGAAAATTAATAAGATACAGAAAACTCAAATGTTAATAATAATGATATATTTATTAGTAGAAGTTTTGTTCCAAAATATGTATTGAAGGAGATTTATTAATTATATTTTCTTCCTCAGGACCTATGAACATGTATACTATACATGTTCATAGGCCCTGAGATGAAAATATAATTTTAGAAACGTTAGCCACAAGCGATAATTGTTCCTCAACCAAATAAATCTCCTTCAATAATATATTTATCTTATTTTTAAAATAACAGAGAAACTAATCATTGAATAATAATAATAATTGATTGAATATAACAAAAAAACAAAAACGCTTCATTCCTGTTACTTTCTAGTTATAAGTCAGAAATTTTCCTGAAACTCGCGACTGAAAATTGAAATGAAAACCGATTGCTAAAATAGTGGTTTCGCTTTCTGTTCCGTTCAGTTTTTAACAGTTACGATGTAAACCCTTGATTTCTACTGTATCTGAACTTTTGTAAAACTATTCAAATCAAGATACTTACTGGTGTATAACCTTTCGATCATTATTTGTATATTCGTTACCAAAGATGAGATTATGCGATTGATTGCTGGCAACATATTTCGATATGCTTTGGTCGAGTTTTTTTTTCATAAATCCGCGCACTTGCCTACCCAAGCCAGATCTGGGGATGCGTTCTTCCACTCTGAAAATTCAAAAGAAAATCCAATTATATTTTATTTTTTTAAGTGAAAACTTCTTTAGCGGCGTTGTACACTTTTTTTGTAATGGGTAAAAAATGTTAAACTCGCGTCAGGAAAAGTAAGAACTGGGTGAGCGAGAAAACTCTCTAAGTGATAGTAATTGTTTATACAACGTTAGACATCTAGCGTTGAAATATCGTACATAAAAATGCAATCTATGATACAAACCATTTTGATCGAAAATTCGTAAGACGTTAATATTCAAGTTTTCACTTCTGCCGGCACTCCCGGAGTGCAAAGGGGTTTCTTTTTAGTGTGAGAAACGAGAAACGGCGAGTTTTGACCATATACTTAATACTCCTATATTGCTAGTAGGTGTCTGGAAAAGGATGACGACCCAGCAGTGTAGACACATACCTACATGTATTTAATAACTTCTATATTGCTAGTGACCGTAAATGGAAGCGTGGCCCACAAAGTGAGACAGCAAATGACTGTTTTCTATCTCTTTCTTTTTACTTGATCCGCTGTGCGCAAGTGTCGCGTCTGTAGTGGGGCAATTAGTAAGTGGAATAGAGCAAGCCACCTCCCTTTCACAGCTTAGTTCCATGTGCAAACTGACGCCGCAATTGACGCGTATCCATTCATGGACATGCGCATGAGATTCAGAGTATAATGAGTGAGGCAGACGTATAAATGTCTGCACTGTAGTGTTTAAGTCTTTCTCCCGATCTTTGCTAGCAATATTAAATATATGCATACATACGTCTGTTTCCGTCATTTAGAACCTCGAATTTTATGCGCATGTCCGAGAATGGAGTGTAACGTCGTTCAGCTAATTTTTTCTTTTTTTTTTTTTATTTAATAAAGAATAAACAACGTTTAAGGAAGATATAAATTTTAATATTTTAAATAGTTCAATTTTTAGTCATACAGTATATACGAGTACATTAATTATTATTATTAGATGTCTTTTTATACGCTTTATATTAGTTTTTATTAATCAAAACAGTTACAAACGGATTAATAGTAAAAATAAATCAGTTGCTAACAATCACCAATAAACAGTTAAAATACAATTCAACAAATATGCAAATTCACAAGTAAAAAATTAATAGCTGAATAATACTCAAATTTTAATAGTTTCACGCCTTTTTATCAGTTTTTACGCATCTTACATAAAACTTAACATCAGTTAAAGGTGAAACGTTTGAATGGTGATTACGCAACGCCACATGCTCCCCCGCTGAACTAGTCCCTCTGATAATAGGGACGTAGCTGATCAATATGGGCTCGAAAATGCTTAGTAGGGTCGTCCTTATCTTGTAAGTTCACCGTTACAGGTGTAGTAAATTCTATGATCCGACGTGGTGAAGACCATCTTTTTTTAAATTTTGCTGTGGTAGGCTCCAGTGGATTGTTCTGAATGTTTTCCTTTTGTAACACAAGCTGTCCCTCAATGTAAGGAACAGGTCGACGACGATGATTATAATACCTTTCCATCTTGCTTTTAGCAGCTTCAAGGGATCTTTGAACTTCCTGTTTACTCGATATCATCTGTTCGCCAGTAATGTCATGAAGATGCCACTGGTGTTCCAGCGCATGAGGAATTTCTCGTCCTAGAAACAAGGCCGCAGGAGTACTATTTGTTGCTTCAGTGACAGTTGAGTTGTGTGATAGCGCAACTAGGCGAAGTTTCTGATCCCAATTCCGATGTGATGACGTCATTTCATTTAGCAACACGGCTAGACTGCTCTTGATGTTTCGATTTATTCTTTCTGCAAGATTTCCTTGAGGGCGATATGGGGTTGTAGTAACGTGTCGAATTCCCCAAGCCAAACACATATTCTTAAATTTTGCAGATTTGAAGCAGCGAGCGTTATCTGAAATCAAAATTTCTGGAGGACCGTATCTTGAGAAAATGTCGTGGATCAATTTTGTGCAGGAATTTTCAGCTGTTGCTCGGCGAGTAGGAATTAGTTCAATCCATTTTGAATATGCGTCGACCAGCGTCAGTATGTATTGGTAACCGCCAGACGAGCGGGTAAGAGGACCCACATAGTCTATATATATTTTTTCCCAAACGCGAGTTGGCGTATCAGTTACCATATTTCCATATTTACCTTGGCTGAACGGCTTACAGCTCTGGCAAGAGTCGCAAGATCTTACGTAACCAGACACGTCTTTGAACAACTTGTGCCACCAAAATATTTTAGCAATACTCCGATAGGTTTTTGTGATGCCCGGATGACCCGCAGTTTCCATATCATGATAATAATGAAGAACCATATTTCGAACCGCAGCAGGAACAACGACTTTCTTCAAACGTCTTCGACCGACCAAGCGCACCAGTAAATCTCGATGAAGGGCAAACCCTTTGACATCTTCACCCGCAGTTAAGCGCTGCAAGATGAGGTTTGTTTCTTGATCTTGATTCTGATGTTCTTTAATAGTTAAAAACGATTGAGGAATCTTTTCAAGTAGTAGAATTTCGGTGTCGATATGTTGTTCATCTCCAAATAGTCGACTTAAACAGTCAGCTACGGGATTTGATTTTCCAGGAATATGTTCAACGTCGAACTTAAATCTTGATAAGCGGAGAACCCATCGGCCAATTTTTCCTAGCTGCTTCGGATGCCTAAAAAGCCACGATAGTGAGGCGTTATCGGTTTGAAGAATGAATGACTGTCCTTCTAGATAGGTCTCAAACTTCTCAATTCCCCAAACAGCGGCAAGAGCCTCGCGTTCATATATAGGATATTTAATTTCAGCGGCAGTTAGTCGACGGCTAGCGTAATGAATAGGTCGAAGATTGTTTTCACATTCCTGGAGTAGAACAGCGCCCAATGCTACATCTGAGGCATCAACTTGCAGCACAAAGCGTTTGTTAAAGTCAGGAAAGGCCAATACTGGTGGAGACGATAAAAAACGTTTTAATGTGGTAAAGGCCTCTATTTCTGTTTCGCCCATATGAAATTTAACAAACTTCTTTTTCAGATGGTTTAATGGAGCACAAATCTCAGAAAAATGGGGTATGAAACGGTTGAAGAAACCCACCATACCTAAGAAACGCTCAAGCTCCTTCTTATTTTTCGGTATGTCCATCTGATCTATAACTATCGCCTTATCCGGATCCAACTGAAGTCCATTTTCTGAAATTATGTGTCCTAGATAGTGTACACGACTCATGCATAGCTTGATCTTCGATGGATTTGCCGTGAACCCCACCTGGCGTAGTCGAGTGAAAACTGTACTTAGTTGCTTAAGATGATCGTCGACATTTGCGCTGTATATAATAATATCGTCAAAGTAAGGATATACATAATGATGAATAAGATCAGCAAACATATTGAAAATAATACGGTTGAGAGCTTGTGGAGAAACGCACAAACCAAATGGAGTATACTTAAACTGGAAAGCGCCATTAGGTACTAAAAATGTAGTGTAGCCCTTTGAATCTTCAGTTAAGGGGATCTGATAGAATGCCGAGTTGAGATCTATTACAGTAAATATTCTAGATCCGTGAAGTGTTTGGAAGACGGCTTCAATCGATGGTGAAGGAAAACTATCGTATACAATTTTCTTATTCAATAGTCTGTAATCGACACACAAACGATGCGTTCCATCTTTCTTCGGAATGAGGAAGGCTGGCGAACCATATGGTGAATTGGAAGGTTCGATCACGCCCTCATTTAGCAGTTTCTTGATGTGTTCTCTCATCTGATGCGCTTTTGGAGGAGACAGCGGATACGGTGGTTTTCTTATTGGAATGTCGTCCATAAGTTGAATTTTATAATGATATTTATGGGTTCTACCGATGTTCTCAGTGACCACGTCGTTAAATTCCTGAAGTAAAAGAATAAGTTGTTCGTTCTCTTCCGATGAAAGGGCAGCTGGAAATTCGAAACCAACGTAATTGCTGATCACCGAATGACTATCTTGATTTTCAACTGGAATTCGAATGGCTGAATTAAAATCGAACTGAAGTTGCTTATGGTTAAGGTTGACGATAATACCACAATCTCTTATGACATCAACTCCAAGGATGACATCGTACGGTAACTCCGAGGCAACTAAGAAATGCTTCTTCCAAGTAAAGGGACCAATTTTCAAAATTGCTTCAAGTCTGTGTTGAACATGCAGGGTTGAACCATTGGCTGTGCCACAATTAACGTGATAATGTTGAAGATCTTCTGGTAGAAATGATATTTGTTTTAATAGTTTTGTTGAACAGAATGAATGAGAAGCACCGGTATCAATTAAACAAAAAACAGGACATTTATTTATAGATATTTGGATGAAAGGCAATTTACTTTTCACCTTAGAGGATAGTAGTGCTTGCAGGACTGGATTATTAAAGAGAAATTGGAAGGAACCAGTCGACTCTCCCAAACATCTCAGTTTTCCTGCTCATTCTGATCAGATTCTTCTAATAAATTAGCTTTGGCTTGAGTACGGCAATATGCATCAGAGTGGCCGTGTTTCTTACACTTAGAGCAAAAATATTTTGATGTCGTCGCTGTATTTTTTGATGTCGCACCAGCTGCAGTACTACAACGGTGTGCTAGATAAGCTTCATGTCGGTGTTGCGCCGCGCGAGTTTGTAAAGCTAACGTTCGAAGCTCTTGAAAAGTTGTGGGTTTAGTACCGAATCTCATATGTGAGAATGTATCGTCATTGACATGGTTCATTACAATTGTTATTAACTCTGCATCTGACATTGGTATATTTAAAGCCTTAGTTTTAACGGAAATATCTTCTACAAATTCAGGAAAGGTTTCGTTAGGTCGTTGCCAACGTTCAATAAATTCTGTTTTCAATCTGTGCAACTCAATATCAGTAATAAGTTCGTTAAGTAATACTTCTTTAACCTGTAACCATGTATTCAGTGTAACCGCTCGCTGTGTCCACCATTGACGTAAATAACCTTCACATTTTGAAAGGAGCAAATATATTAACTGCTTTTCTTCTAAAAAATGTAACTGATTTACGGAGTCAATCTCTTGTATGAAGTTAACGATTGCTTTGGAATCTAGACCATTGCACATCGGTATATTTGTGAGCCATTCCTTAGGCTTTAATCCACAACGTCCAGGCGTATTCAGTTCTTGTGGTGGTTGAATATGAACGCGTTCAGGATTAGGTACCGCTTCTCCTTCCGGAAAACGCTGAGATATAGCTGTTAATGTTCTTTGAATGCTTTGCTGTTGAGTTGCTAATCCTGCAATAGCGTGGACAATGTCTCTTTGCCAGCGATTGTTTTCTGGATGCTGAATCGGCGTTGATTGTAGATTAATTCCAATATCTTCGTTAACAACTGAATTGTGGAGCGATACCGGTGGTTGATCGGCGTTGTTGTTTGAAATATTTGTATTCGAAGCCATACGATTTGAAGGTGGTCCACGACGGCGTCTATCTTCACTCGTTAAACGTGTGGGTGAACGATCCATTGGCATAATCACAAAAATTTATTATTTTTTTTTTTTTATTTTAAAAGATTTTAATATTATCGACGTGTTTTAATGATAAATTTTTATGTACAACTCTTATGTAACTTCAGTTAAGTTGGTTAAGGTGCTTGCTTTTTCTTGCGTAATGGCGTTAGAAGTATAACTATAATTTAATATCTGATTTAAAACTGTTGTATCTATATTTATTTTACAAATAATTATTTTATTTTAATCGTTTATTTATTAATTTTAAATGTATTCGCGAATATGATTATTTGATCAAACCATGCTCTGCTACCATTTTGTAACGTCGTTCAGCTAATTTTTTCTTTTTTTTTTTTATTTAATAAAGAATAAACAACGTTTAAGGAAGATATAAATTTTAATATTTTAAATAGTTCAATTTTTAGTCATACAGTATATACGAGTACATTAATTATTATTATTAGATGTCTTTTTATACGCTTTATATTAGTTTTTATTAATCAAAACAGTTACAAACGGATTAATAGTAAAAATAAATCAGTTGCTAACAATCACCAATAAACAGTTAAAATACAATTCAACAAATATGCAAATTCACAAGTAAAAAATTAATAGCTGAATAATACTCAAATTTTAATAGTTTCACGCCTTTTTATCAGTTTTTACGCATCTTACATAAAACTTAACATCAGTTAAAGGTGAAACGTTTGAATGGTGATTACGCAACGCCACAGGAGCATGCAGTTGCCCACTTCCCTTCAGGTGCAACGCTTGCGCATAACAGATCGAATATAAATGAGATAGAAGTATACAGTTGTTGTCTCTCTTGGTGAGCAACACTCTCACTTACGGGAACTAGCAATATGGGAGTATTAAGTATATGATTTTAAGTCGTTTGAGTCGCAATATTGGAAGCTTGTTGTTTTTTTTATTAAAGCTTGTACATATTTTTGAAAACAACTCATCAAGACCTTTGATATCCATCTCGATGGAATTTCTGAATTTTTTTTTAACGTTAGACAATTTTTGGAGTATTCCTGATGTATCACAGAACAATTGAAAGATCGAGACTATTCGCACAGACAAAAACAATACTATTGCAGTCAGACAAAAAAGATAAAAATCAAAACCGTAAGGTCTGACAGGCAATTTTTAATTAATTGGCCTATCGATAGAAACAGCCCACAGAACTGTCTGAACGATTAACAAAATGTTGGTTTAATGTTGACAGATGAGCGCACGATCATTAACGAATGTCAATAAATAGTCGGCCAATTAAATTGCCAGTCAGCGTCAGGAATAACTTAAAAAAAAACTTACTCGATTGCTTCGGTTCTTCCCGTTTCTTCTTTTCCTAGACCCTGTCCACTCCAACCCATCATTTTCATAAGTTTAGTGCCAATGTTAGATTCGTCCAATTTCGCTTTCTTTGCTGAAACACTCGATTGTGGTTTCTCTTCCTTATCGCTTTTGTTGATTTTTTTATTTATTAACTCTCCTTGAAATATATCTGCCATACTATCCGGTTTTTTCTACAGAAATAAACAGTAAAAAAAAAAATTGGTTGTCTGTAAAGTCGGTTTACGGACGATAGTTTTACGTGATAACGTATTCCGTAATACATAACCTAAATTTATATAATAATTATAATAATTCGAATCTATGATATTGCATCTTTCGCTTCAAATTTAGGTTAATTTTATTTATTTAAATTACTCACCATATAATATAATTGTTTTTTTAACTTTCTTTCTTTCGTATTTATTTTAAGTCTCAAAGATTAGCTGTCATAATATTTATAAAACAATTGTTTCACTGTTTATATAAAATTCCAAAACCTACTTACAATATTTAAGTATTTTCATACGTCAAAAAATTGATTTTTATAATGATAAAATTTGTAAGAAAACGATTTTTTCGAGAGATGAGACCTAGCTAAAACGATTTTTTGCCCCCCAAAATCCCTTTTCAGTAAATTTCATCCAAATCGTTAGGGCCGTTTTCGAGAAAAGCACGCATAGGGTCAGGCGGAACGTTACGTTAGGAACGTTACACTTTTTCGTGCATGCAGCCGGTGTTTTATCAATTTATAAGATTGGTGATTCATCAATTTATAAGACGTTATCACGTCAAAAACAAACATTAAAAGATGACAATTGACAATCATTAAAAACAACAAAGCTAAATTTACCGTTATCATGAAACATCTTTGTTGTAAATTTTCTAACGCGATTTGGCCCACGATTCTTTTGGCTTCTTTTAAATTTTCTGCGAGTCCCTGAGCTATTTCTTCATCATTCATTTTTATGGTAAATTCCCTAGAAAAACAATCGAAATTAACATCAAACAATTAATAAACAACTTCAAAAACAAAACAGTGTCATTATTTCCACTGAACTCTATTCTACCAACTGAATTGTGATTCTATAAAGTTCGTTCCAAGCAGCCGCGAACGGTAATAACACCGTACACAGTCTTGTTACTGCGCAAGACTGTCTTGCGCAGTATCGATTTTTGAGCTAGTGCGCAAATTAGTCTTGCGCAGTGACAAGACTGTGTACGGTTCTATTACCGTTCGCGGTTGCTTGGAACGAACCTTCTGTGAGATGCCAACCCGACGCTTTGTTGACTGGGATTTGCGATGAACTCGAAAACTATTGAACCGTTTTTTCTGAACTTACACTTCATAATGCTATCGTAACAGTGTTCTGTCATTTCGGAGCAAAACTGAGTAGTCGGAAAAAAAATGTATTTATAATAACTTACTTTTTTAATTGATTTTCACATTCTTTTGTACTTTCTATGGTTAAATTAATTTTTGCTTTAGATGCCGAACAATTCAATACTGCATAAGGATTAAAATTTTCGTTAATATTACAATGAACTAAGACAAGCTGGCTTCGCTAAAAAAAAAAAAAAAACAATTGATTAATTATCACATATAAATTATAAGTGGACATTGGCTAACTGGTTTTCCCTCGTATCACTGCAGTAAAACGTCGTGAGTCGTCCAAAAAAAGTTTCGAACTAAGAAAAATAGTTTGTAAACATCCCCCACTCTCCCTTTTCAAGTATAATACGCGCCACGAATCTAAAAGGCTCAGAAGTTAGATGCGAATGCGGGCTTGCGCATGTACAGTCTGTTGAAAAACTACAAACTCGCAACTCAACAAAACTTAACTAACAATAACAACTTGACAATAGCGTACTCGAGTGTACTTTAAAGCAGGAAAGCGACAAGTGACAAAGGCAACGAGCGATCACGGCCAATCACCGACGAGCGCACGTTCCGTGCAGGTAGCTGGTGGAAGCCTCAACGGCCTTTGCTATGCTGTTTGTGACTAACTTCCGAACCTTTTAGATCCGTGGCGCGTATTATAACGCCACTGACTTAATGGTCCACGAGCTAGTACTAAAAAAAATAATAAACAATATTTGACCCACTTCTCAAATAGGTTGGCCACCACTGGTCTATGGGAAACGTCTCATTAAAAGAGATTTTACTAGTGTTGGACATAATCGATATATTTCAATAATCGAATGAATCGAAATAATCGGTTTTTATAATCGAATGATCATTCGAATTATCGATTATGAATGATGCGCAAACTTGGCAATTATTAATTTCGTTTTATTTACTTTTACAGTATAAGCGAATGATCATTCAAAATATCGATTATGAATTATGTTCTAATTTTGCAATTTCGATTTGTTAATATTACTTAACACAATATTAATAATGGAATCACTGGTACGATCGAATAGAAATAGAAATATATTTGTTATGCCCTAGATGGATACATCGTCAATTTACATAATGAGTTAAACATTAATATTGAAATTTAAAAAATCCTTAATGTTATAAAAACAATTTTTTAGGAAGAATGATTTAAGTTTGAACTTAATTAAATTCTTTACCACAACGAATTTTAGTTAAGCTATTTGGTAGTTTATTAAATAAAACACTGCCAAAGTAGGATGGATTTTTCTGAGACATTTTCAATCTGCATTTCTTTAGTCTAATATCTTGATTGTTTCTTATGTCATGATTATGAATATCATTGAAATTAATACAAGCACCGCGTCACTTCATTATTCAACTATAAGTTAACACTAAGTACGACAAAGTATGTACAATCGAAAACACCCCCACTCTCCAGTGCTAGCAAAGACTTCCCATCCCAGCGCATGTAGATGCAAAAACCGAATGATATATCAATATATCATATTATATTAATTAGAGCTGTAACAAACCGTATGTATTCGTTACTGAGTAACGGGTACATCGTCTGACTCGAAATAACGAATCGTTACTTACAAATTCATTTCGTTACTCGCATGTTTCGTATCCATGTCAGTTCGATTCGTTTGATACGGTTATACGAACATAATGTGTTATACTTATAAGTATTCATAAAGTACGAAGTCATGACTCATGTCGTATCACGTATGCGACGCGCTTTGGTGCGAAGCTACATGCTTATTGCTTGATGCTGTTAAGTACACTATTGTATGTCGTATGAAAAGTACCGAGTAACGTAACGATACGAAAGTAACGGGTACTGGTTCTTTAAGTAACGAATACATACGGGTACACAATTTATCGTTACTTTTACAGCTCTAATATTAATCGACAGTCGACATAGCAATAGTACTGTGTCGGGATTAATATTGATTTCATATTTCATAATCGATTCAAGCGAATGATATATCGGTTGCCATAATCGAATGATCGATTATTGCGAATGATATATCGGTTGCCATAATCGAATGATCGATTATTCGGCCATAATCGAAATATTTCGATTATATCATTCATAATCCCCCAAAACTAGATTTTACTGTAATTTAAAAGACAATTCTCAACATAATATACTAACCACTCCAGGCTGCGTCCGAGCCTTATGTAAAATTTTCAACTTATGTTCAATATCTGAATTTTTCTCACCTTCTGAATTGTCAACATCTGGTACTGTCTGAGTTGTGCTGATACTTGTGTGGGGTTTCTTATTAACTGAAACGAACAAAATTGTTTAATTGGCTGTATCTATTTTCACTAAAAATAGATCAAGCTAACCGTGTTAAGGGTCCCCGAAACGATCATTTGCGATTGTCAATGTTTACGAAATCGGGGGATCAGTTACTGGCTGAAGGCCAAAGCCAGGGCCAAAAAAAATTGGTTGTCTGTAAAGTCGGTTTACGGACGATAGTTTTACGTGATAACGTATTCCGTAATACATAACCTAAATTTATATAATAATTATAATAATTCGAATCTATGATATTGCATCTTTCGCTTCAAATTTAGGTTAATTTTATTTATTTAAATTACTCACCATATAATATAATTGTTTTTTTAACTTTCTTTCTTTCGTATTTATTTTAAGTTTCAAAGATTAGCTGTCATAATATTTATAAAACAATTGTTTCACTGTTTATATAAAATTCCAAAACCTACTTACAATATTTAAGTATTTTCATACGTCAAAAAATTGATTTTTATAATGATAAAATTTGTAAGAAAACGATTTTTTCGAGAGATGAGACCTAGCTAAAACGATTTTTTGCCCCCCATAATACCTTTTCAGTAAATTTCATCCAAATCGTTAGGGCCGTTTTCGAGAAAAGCACGCACAGGGTCAGGCGGAACGTTACACTTTTTCGTACATGCAGCCGGTGTTTTATCAATTTATAAGACGTTATCACGTCAAAAAACCGTTAAAACGTTCTAAATTTATTTAAAATACGCAACACTACCAACAGAAGTTTCGATCAGAAATAAAATCAAGATTATTACCTGAATATCTACTTTCAGCCGCATCGGATGCTTGAACGAATGTACGTTTCAGTTTATTTTTCTTCTTTTCTCTATAAGAATCTGCTACGCCCTTTGACAGCTCTGCTATTCTTCTCATTACATCTTGGCCATAGCTATAAACAAATACTTTTTATTTTTATAGAAAAGAGAAAAAATACAAACTTTCTAACAATAAATTTTGTAGTGTAGTATCAAATACAGTATGATACCAAAACAGTCATCGTTGCAGTATTTCCGAGGAAGAAATTTGTCGCTGGGGTGATAATAATCCTTCAAAACGTAACTATAGTGAAGGGAAAAAAATCGCATTGTAAAATGTGGCAGAATCATTGATGCACGCTCTAGTGATAAGGTTAACTTTGTTGCTTTCTGCATTCAAACGTCAAAATAAACACAATAACCTCAAATACATCACCAGATAAATAATCATCTGCTTTAAAATGTCGTGAACAAATTGTGTGGCTGGGAAAAGGATTCAGAACATTTGTCTCTCTATTTATATTTAAAACGTCAAAAATAATAAAGTAAATACTAACCTGCAGCCCATAAATTCAACATTTGTGAAAACTTTAGCGAGTGCAACTAAATAATCTTCGGCGAACTTGTCTTTGTGCGTTTCCATAAATTCGCGTCTCAATTCCCAATGTTCATCGGGTTCAGTTTCGTCGTAGTATTTATCGATGTTCCAATTTTGGTCGTGAGACATCCTTTTTTTAAGTTCTCTGAAAGCTATTTATAATTTGTAAGAGATAAATACATTTGTGGAAATCGCCGAAAAAATACACTTCATAAAACATAACCTCAAAAAAATTTACGAAGTTTATTAAAATATTTCCACTTACCTATTCGTAATTTAAATGTAGGCACACCGAATGTTATCACAAACAAACCCTCAACTTCACTATAATTTATTTCTGTATCGAATAGACGTTTTATACGCGTGTTCAGAGACAGAGTCTCGCATCTGGTCGCACAGAGCGAAGAAGCGTCAATAAAACAGTGTTACCAATCGTTAAATCTTTTAAAATCACAGTGACGCTATTCAAAATCAAATGTCAGAATAATATTTTTCTTGTGCGTTACAATCATATATTTTAACATATGTACAAAACATTTTGGCTGAAATAATTTTTTAATATGCCGGTACTTCACATGGCTATTTGTATTTGTGTATTTGGCAAACAATTACCAAGTGTGGAGGGTCTATTTGACAAATAAGGCCAATACCAAATACGCGTTACCGTGCGCTTGTCGGTTTTTCGAGGCACACCAAAGGAGTCAAATAGGCAAATAAACCGTCCACACAATGGCTATATTTAGAAGCGCAAGCGCCGTGAGCCTGTACGGACGTGCAGTATTTTTGTGTCTGTGCTGTGAGCGAGAACTGAAAAAATTACTATTGAAAATGAATTGGGACATTGAAACAGTGCTAGAATTCCTGAAATTTTGAACCTTGCGTTCTGCTGCCAAATGTTTGTGTTTGTCATGTGTGGATGGTCATATTTGCCTTTATGTGCATGTTTGTCTTGAACGTCATATATAATATAATAGCGAACACAAATAGCCATGTGAAGTGCCACCTATAAAAGTATATGGTTACAATAGTTATGAGGTTACCATCAAAATTAGTAACAATTGTTAAATAATAGGAAAGCGGATAAAAATGCCCAATGTTTTTACTTTTTATAGCCTACATTTCGTTAACAGTGTTAACTTCTTCAGGGCTTAAAGTTTATAATAATTCATTTAAAATAAACATTATGAATAAAAATCGCAGGATTGTGGACAAATATTAGATTTATTAATTGTACGACGTTTCGTCTATAAAATTTAGACTTAATAATTTTCAACTTGTACTTGAATAAGTCTAAATTTTATAGACGAAACGTCGTACAATTAATAAATCTAATATTTGTCCACAATCCTGCGATTTTTATTTATAATTATCTCGATGGACACGATATCTAATATATAAACATTATGGCCATTAAAAATTAAAATGGAAAATAAGCGAGACAGCAGAGATGACGTTGGATGACGTCGTCATGAAACCCAAGTGTCACCAAGACGTTTCAACCCTTTGTAAGTTCAAAATTGATAATTGTCATCATGCACTAAATAATAGGAGAGCTATCAAACATTTTGGGTATGTATTCAAGGCAGCGGCAAGTTTTCACGCTGCTACCCAAAAATATTTTATAGCTCTTGCACTGTAATGCCTAAAAGTGTAATGATTGGAAAATACTAAAAAACAAACGAGTAACACCCGTTATTATTATTAAAAAATTATTATTTATTGTACATTTTCTTATAACTAATACATTTCGTATTTTTTGTGCGTTAAGTAGTAGCTATTACGGAATTAAAGGAAATATTATTATTATTAAAATGTAATCTTTACATGGGCACATTGTGATTATCTTCGATGTGACTATCTAAATCGCGTTTCATTTTGAATTTCTTGTCGCAAACTTGACATTTGTATTTCATAGACTTGCCATGAACTTTCTTTAAATGTATTTTGAGATTGTCATTTCGAGAAAAACGTTTATCGCACTTGTCACACTTGTAGGGCTTCTCCCCGCTGTGCATCCTCAGGTGCATAACCAAGAAATCCTTACGAGTAAAACCTTTACCGCATTCTTGACATTCAAAAGGTTTCGCTCTGCTATGGGCTGATTTCTTATGAAACATTAAACCCATTGGAGAAAAAAATGCCTTTTTACATTCAGAACAATTTAAAGTATGTTTCTTTTGATGAACTCTTTCAATATGAATTTTTAAAGTTTGCTTCGAACTGGAAATTTTAAAACAAATTTTACATTTAAATTCTTTTCCGTGGTGCCTATTTTTAATATGTCCCCGCAACAATAATTCCCCTTTAAAACTTTTGTTGCAGATTTTACATTCAACCATTTTTCCATCGTGAGTTTCTTTATGTTCATTTAAACTTTTCTTATCTTTGTATGATTTCCCACATTCGTGACACATGTATGGCCTATTTTCTGAGTGACGTTCTATATGCTGACTCATGTTAAATTTCACAGCTTTTCCACAAATGGGACATATAGAGGAAATTCCAGTGTCGCCGTGGACTCGTTGGTGCTTTGCTAAATCGTATTTAGTCATGAATTTTTTATCACATTTAGTGCATTGAAAAGGTCTATCGCCGTCGTCATGTCCCCTGATGTGCAATTTTAATTTACATAGTGTCTCAAACGATTTCCCGCACACATTGCACTGAATAGGTTTGCCCGGTTGGTAATTCTTATCGAAGTGTCTGACTTCATGGATGTAACATTCGCGACGTTCTTCAAACTTTTCATTACAAGTATTGCAGCTATATATGCCGATTTCATTCTCATTTTTATTTGATTCATGGACTTTTGTCATATGTCTAAGTAAAGTGTCTTTAGAAGCATAGTTTTTTTCGCATTTTTCACACTTAAATTCATGCTTTGTCAAATCGCTTTCATGTTTTCTCAAATGATGTCTTCGAAAACTATATCTGGTAGTAAAGGATAGTTTACATATTTCACATTTGAATTTAATTCTTTTATTCTCGTAAGAACTATCTTCTTCCGACACCACTTTTTCTGAACGCCAGTTGTCAAAATCATCCTTGCGTTTGTTAACGTCCGATATATTTTCCTGATCTGTTTTTTCTAAAGACTTTTCGCTCTGTGTTTTCAAACTCTGGTTAGCCGATTTACTGTTTATCGAATTGTCATTTTCCTTCGAGGAGTTCATTTTTTCTAATTCACTTGATATTTCTTGTTTGTTTGACGTTGATTTATTTTCGTTTATAGATTGCTCAGCTGAGCCATGAATTTTTTTTACATGTCTATTCAAACCATCTTTGCAAACAAAGCTTTTTTCGCATATTTGACAATTAACAAGTTTATTTTTATGTACTGTGAAAATATGTCTATGTAAATTATCTCTCCTATTATAGAATTTCTTACATATTTTACATTCAAAAAATGGGTTTTTATTTTTCTCAGATTCCTTTTCGGAATTATCATCTGTCAGGTCCACTTCTTCTGCTTGCCGGTCGTCAATATTATCCTCCATCTGTAGAAGTTGGCGTAACAAACTTACGCCGACTTCTACAGCACTTTCTGAAACATGACCTCTCGTAGAACTTCCACTTTTTTCTCGACCCTTGCGTTTTTTAGCGTCCGATATATTTTCATGATTTGTTTTTTCTAAAGACTCTTCGCTTTGTGTTTCCAAACTCTGGCTAGCTGAACTGGTAAAAGTTAACTTGTTAGCCGGCTTACTGTTTATCGAGTTATCATTTTCCTTCGAGGAATCTAATTTACTTGACGTTTCTTGTTCGTTTGACGTTGATTTATTTTCGTTTGTAGCTGAACCATGAATTTTTTTCGCATGTTTACATAAATCAGATTTTGAACTAAAGCTTTTTTTGCATATTTCACACTGAAATATATTATTATGTTCTTTCAAAATATGTTTACATAAACTATCTTTACTCGTATACAATTTCTTACATATTTTACATTCAAAAAATGGGTTTTTATTTTTCTCAGATTCCTTTTCGGAATTATCATCTGTCAGGTCCACTTCTTCTGCTTGCCGGTCGTCAATATTATCCTCCATCTGTAGAAGTTGGCGTAACAAACTTACGCCGACTCCTACAGCACTTTCTGAAACATGACCTCTCGTAGAACTTCCACTTTTTTCTCGACCCTTGCGTTTTTTAGCGTCCGATATATTTTCATGATTTGTTTTTTCTAAAGACTCTTCGCTTTGTGTTTCCAAACTCTGGCTAGCTGAACTGGTAAAAGTTAACTTGTTAGCCGGCTTACTGAAATCGGTGTTTTCATCTTTGCCAGATTTCTTTTCAGAAGTATCATCTTTCGACCCCACTTCTTCTGAATGTAAAGCGTCAACATAATCCCTTTCTACAGCATTGTCCAAAGTGTTATCGTTCAAAGAATATCGAGATTTTTCTTGATCGCTGCGTTTATTAGTATTTAATATGTCAAGCTCTGCGATATTCGAATTCTCTAAAGGTTCATTGGTTTGCACGTCCAAACTGTGATTCGCTGAATTGGCGGAAATTAGTTTTTCAACTGCATTACTAATCAATAAGTTCTCATTTTCCTTTGAAGAATTGATTTTATTAAAAGTATCCGATGTTTCTTGTTCGTTTGGTGTACGCTTTGTATGTCTACGTAAAACACGTTTTCTAGAAAAGGTTTCTTCAGACATTTTACGTTTTAAATTGTTTTTTTTATTGTTCTTAAATTTATTCTCAGCGGAATCGTCAGAAGAACCGGAATCTTCTTCTGTTTCAGAAGCAGAGCCTTCTTCTGTTTCAGAAGTGGAATCTTCTTCTAACACCCAGTCATCGGTATGGTCCGATACTGAAGAATTATCCGAAATATTCCCACTTGTTTCGTGATCATTGGATTTATTACTATCTATTTTTTCACACTCTGCAATGTTAATATTTCCCAAAGTTTCGTCGCTTTTAGCTTCTAAACTTTGATCAGCCGACTCTGAGTTGGTTTTTTCTTGCTGGTCGGATTTTAAACTTGATGCAGTATTATTTCCTGTATGGAAACTGGCTGACGAAACTTTTTCATTGTTTGAGATTACACTATCAATTCGCTCACTCAAAGATTCATTAATTTTTGTGGTATTTGCTTGTGTTTGTGTTGTTTCATTGCTTATGCCTTTTTCTGTAGGCGTTTCACAAACTCCATCAGTGGATTTCGGTAAAGGCTTGATACAACTCAATATCGAAGATTCTAAACCATCGGCAATAGTTAAATCCGATTGGTCAGTTTCTGTAGTAATAGTGATCAACATTTTTTCAGCGCCGCCAGAAGTGTCTAAAGAAGCAGGTTGAGTTGATGTAGCTGCCTCCATTGTCTTTTGTTTCGTATGAGTTTTAATGTGCCTTGATAAATGATCCCTACGCATAAACTTCTTATCGCATTCGAGACACTGGAACCGTCTTTTCCCAGTATGAATTTTCTTATGTCTTAGCAATTCATCGGAGCGGATGAAATCTTTACTGCAAAACGGCCAATCGCATACAAAGGGTTTTTCTCCGGTGTGTCGCCTTAAATGAACACGAAGATACAATGCTTTCCCGTAAACTTTGCTGCATCCTGGCATGTGACATTTGTGCTGCTTTTTACGATCCGAATGCCTTTCTCCTTCACTGAAGGCTACTTTTTTCACTTTAACTTTCTGTGAACCGTCATGCGTTTGTTCTTCTGAACCATCACTTCTTGACCCCGATTCCTCTATTTCACAATTGTCTGCATCATCTTCTGTCTCAGAACTTGTTGCATCCATTTCTACAACATAGTCAGAAGTAGTTCCACTTATTTCTCGATTATCAGATTCATCAGCGTCTATTATTTCTCTATCTACGAGATTTCTATTTTCGAATTCGCTTTGTGCATCTAATCCGCTGTCTTTTGGAATGGAGGAACTTAGTTTGTCAGGGGAACTATTACCTACTAAATTAATATTCTCTTCTGAATTAGAAGTGATGTCTTCCAACGTCGTTGATGCCGTGATATTATTGTCGGTGTCTTCAGTCTTCATTTTGTCGTCGCCATTTTCATCCATGCACAGTGCCTCGTCAAGGTCACAAGGGTCATCCTTTATGGGAAAACTGCTTCTTGTTGAGTGGCGGTCAATACGCAGCTGTTTGAGATAAGTTCTTAACACAGCGTCGGATTTGAGGACCATTTTTTTAAATTGTTGAGTGTCTTGAAGTTTTAGAAAGCAATCTTTACAGACGTACATTGGCAAGCCATCATTCGGTGAAATCTGTTAAAATATAACGCCCAACTTACTGTAGAGTTTAAATAAAAACGAAAATATAATAAACGAGGACTTCTGACCGGATATTAAAAAAATCCGTTGCAATTAATTGAAACGAAAACTAACGTTTATTCAATACTAGATGTGAGGCCTGGCCTTGCTCGGATCGTAATAATGTATAAGCCTTATTCCTTGGACTAAATTATTCGGACATAATTCGAGAAAGGACCGGCATATTGAAAAATCGCTTTTATTCGGATTTGTCGAGCAGAATAAAACATATTTTTAAGACACCAAATACGAGTATTTTCTGTTTCATAGTTAAGGAAATGTTTGATTCTTGTAACCTGCGTTGTCGAGCATAAATAATAATACTACTTAGATAGTACTCTACGAAATAAAATATATGGGCATTTTACCTGAATAGTGGCACATTCCATGGCAGCTTCAGCTATTGTACTCCCAAGACTACTTGAACCGCTATAAATATGGGCTAGTTGAACATCCATCGTTAAACAGAATCGACATATATCCTGTTTTAATCCTTCCGCTTCAATTACTAGTTGTTTATCCATGTTTTGTTCGACGGTATTGCCTATCCTAACTGTTTCACAGAGCAAGTAAGTAATTCAACACATTGAATCAATGAGGAGTTAGCACACTTTAGAACATGCAAACAATCTTACGTTTCTTCATGACCTTTTCTAATGTGACCTTTTAAAGTTTGCTGCGATCTGTGAATTTTTAAAACCAATGATAAGGTAGCCACAGACGTCGGTCTTTTTTGGCACTTTTAACCGCGGGGGTAAAACCTTAGAAGTCTATGGGTAAAACGGTCGGTGCGTGCCCAAAAACCGCCCTTACCGGCGTTCAAAAATATCTGCTGCCGTTTGATATTTTCCGTCCGTTTTCTAACGTGTTCGTTCAAGTCGGCTCGTGTGTGTGACGATGCAGTTAAAAAAGACGGGTTTTTTCGACTCTGTAATCGCATATGATTTTAGTTTGAATAATTTTGTATCTAGGGAATTATAACAATTTATAATTGAAATAAATAAAATTATCGACCAATTTTTTCAGACTGTATATTGACAAAAAATTATTATCTCAATAAATGACGTTTCGGTCCCGATTTGGAGCTTCTTCAGAAATATGTAATCTAAAAAATATATAAATGACTTAGTATCTAGTTATTTTACAATAGAATAGACTGAATTTTTTAATTTTTTTTTTATTATTATTATTTGAAGAGTTCTATTCAGACGTTAATCTAAGATTTTAATTTATAATTGAGTTCATAGAATTGTATCGAAGCCATCCGTGCTTTTGGAAAGTTAAATCTAGTGAGTATTCTAGAGATAAAGAAATAAAGCTTACGAAGACATGATAATAAAATTACAAGAAGTAGATAATTCCGCAACGAAAGAATCTGTTAAAAAGAAAATCGACTATCTACGTATTTGCTTCCGAAAGGAGTTAAAAAAAGCAATGCAATCAAAGAAATCTGGTTCGGGGACTGATGAGCCAGTGCGGCTGCAACTACTAACGTTGTTGTAGGATCCATCAAAACAGAGCAGATGATGCCACGATTTCAGAAAAACTGAACGAAACAACTCCTAGTGTGTGTGGATATGGTCGTTGTTCGTATTTACCCGCAGTTTTACCCGTGCGGGTAAAACTGAACGACGTCTGTGGCTACCTTTAGGGAACGTCCAATAAGATAAGATAAGATAAAAAGATTTATTGTCACATTTTATAAAAAAATAGTACACTTTATTACAATAATTTTACAGTACTGGTCCCTATGCTTATACCCATTTGCTAATGATTTGTATGTTACTAGATTATAATATGCTCCTATGCTTCCTTTTTTTCTATGTGGGGACAAAAAACCCTACGCAAAACGTCCAATAATTACGTGAGCTAAAAATAGGGAAAACCCTCCTCCATTTAAAGGGAGAGGGTGGGTCAATGAAAATCTCATGTCAACTTTTTAATTCAGAGGAAATGCATTATTATAACAACATTTAAAAATTATAGAGTAAATACCACGTGACAGGGGTAGAGTCCTCCTGTAATGGTTATTTACCGAAATATAGTACATTTATTATTTTTACGGAAATAAATGAAATATGATTATTATTAAAATGTAATCTTTACATGGGCACATAATGGTTATCTTCGATGTGACTATCTAAATCGCGTTTCATTTTGAATTTCTTGTCGCAAACTTGACATTTGTATTTCATAGACTTGCCATGGACTTTCTTTAAATGTATTTTGAAATTGTCATTTCGTGAAAAACGTTTATCGCACTTGTCACACTTGTAGGGCTTCTCCCCGCTGTGCATCCTTAGGTGCATAACCAAGAAATCCTTACGAGTAAAACATTTACCGCATTCTTGACATTTAAAAGGTTTCGCTCTGCTATGGGCTGATTTCTTATGCAACATTAAACCCACTGGAGAAGAAAATGTTTTTTTACATTCAGAACAATCAAAGGCACGTTTCTTTCCGTGAACTCCTTTAATGTGACTTCTTAAAGTTTGCTGCGAACTGGAAATTTTAAAACAAATGTTACATTTAAATTCTTTTCCGTGGTGACTATTTTTAATATGTTTTCGCAACAACATTTTCCCTTTAAAACTTTTGTTGCAAATTTTACATTCAATCATTTTTCCATCGTGAATTTCTTTATGTCGCGTTAAATTGGTCATATCTTTGTATGATTTTCCACATTTGTGACACATGTATGGTCTATTTTCTGAATGACGTTCGCTGATATGACGCTGAATGCTACTCTTTACAGTTTTGCCACAAATGGGACATATAGAGCAAAATCTAGTGTCGCCGTGGACTCGTTGGTGACTTGCTAAATCGTGTTTAGTCTTGCATTTTTTATCACATTTAGTGCATTGAAAAGGTCTATCGTCGTCGTCATGTCTCCTGCTATGCACTTTTAAATGAGATAGTTTCTTAAACACCTTGTCGCACACATTGCACTGAATAGGTTTGCCCGGTTGGTAATTCTTATCGAAGTGTCTGACTTCATGGATGTAAAATTCGCGACGTTCTTCAAACTTTTCATTACAAGTATTGCAGCTATATATGCCGATTTCATTCTCATTTTTATTTGATTCATGGACTTTTGTCATATGGTTACGTAACTGATATTTTAGAGTAAAATTTTTTTCGCATTTTTCACACTTAAATTCATGCTTTGTCAAATTGCTTTCATGTTTTGTCAAATGATGTCTTCGTAAACTATCTTTGGTAGTATAGGATTTTTTACATATTTCACATTTGAATTTAATTCCGTAAGAACTATCTTCTTTCGACCCCACTTCTTCTGAACCTGAGTTGTCAAAATCATCCTTGCGTTTGTTAACGTCCGATATATTTTCCTGATCTGTTTTTTCTAAAGACTCTTTGACTTGCGTTTTCAAACTCTGGCTAGCCGATTTATTGTTTACCGAATTGTCATTTTCCTTCGAGGAGTTCATTTTTTCTAAATCACTTCTGAGTTCTTGTTCGTTTGACGTCGATTTATTTTCGTTTGTAGCTGCACCATGAATTTTTTTCGAATGTCTACATAAACAAAATTTTGAACTAAAGCTTTTATTGCATATTTCACACTGAAACATATGTTCTTTCAAAATATGTTTACATAAACTATCTTTACTCATATACAATTTTTTACATATTTTACATTTTAAAAATGGGTTTTTATTTTTCTCAGATTCCTTTTCAGAATTATCATCTATCGACCCCACTTCTTCTGAATGTAGAGCGTCAACATCATCCCTTTCTACGGCTTTGTCCGAAGTGTTATCATTCGAAAAACATCCAGATTGTTCTTGATCGCTGCGTTTATTAGTATTTAATATGTCAAGATCTGCGATATTCGATTTCTCTAAAGGTTCATTGGTTTGCACGTCCAAATTGTGATTCTCTGAATTGGCGGAAATTAGTTTTTCAACTGCATTACTAATCAATAAGTTCTCATTTTCCTTTGAAGAATTGATTTTATTAAAAGTATCCGATGTTTCTTGTTCGTTTGGTGTACGCTTTGTATGTCTACGTAAAACACGTTTTCTAGAAAAGGTTTCTTCAGACATTTTACGTTTTAAATTGTTTTTATTATTGTTCTTAAATTTATTCTCAGCGGAATCGTCAGAAGAACCGGAATCTTCTTCTGTTTCAGAAGCAGAGCCTTCTTCTGTTTCAGAAGTGGAATCTTCTTCTAACACCCAGTCATCGGTATGGTCCGATACTGAAGAATTATCCGAAATATTCCCACTTGTTTCGTGATCATTGGATTTATTACTATCTATTTTTTCACACTCTGCAATGTTAATATTTCCCAAAGTTTCGTCGCTTTTAGCTTCTAAACTTTGATCAGCCGACTCTGAGTTGGTATTTTCTTGCTGGTCGGGTTTTAAACTTGATGCAGTATTATTTCCTGTATGGAAACTGGCTGAGATTACACTATCAATTCGCTCACTCAAAGATTCATTAATTTTTGTGGTATTTGCTTGTGTTTGTGTTTTTTCATTGCTTATGCCTTTTTCTGTAGGCGTTTCACAAACTCCATCAGTGGATTTCGGTAAAGGCTTGATACAACTCAATATCGAAGATTCTAAACCATCGGCAATAGTTAAATCCGATTGGTCAGTTTCTGTAGTAAAAGTGATCAACATTTTTTCAGCGCCGCCAGAAGTGTCTAAAGAAGCAGATTGAGTTGATGTAGCTGCCTCCATTGTCTTTTGTTTCGTATGAGTATTAATGTGTTTTGATAAATGATCCCTACGCATAAACTTCTTATCGCATTCGGGACATTGAAATTGTGTTTCTCCAGTATGAGATTTCTGATGTCTTTGCAATGTATTGGAGCTGGTGAAATCTTTACTGCAGAACGGCCAATCGCATACAAAGGGTTTTTCTCCGGTGTGCCGCCTTAAATGAACCCAAAGATGCGATTCTTTCCCATAAACTTTGCTGCATCCTGGCATGTGACATTCGTACTGCTTTTCATGATCCGAATGCCTTTCTCCTTCACTGAACGTTCCTCTTTTCACTTTGACTGTTTGTGAACCGTCATGCATTTGTTGTTCGGAACCATAATTTCTTGACACCGATTCCTGTATTTCACAATCGTCTGCGTCTTCTTCTGTCCCGGAACTTGTTGCATCTGTTTCTACAGCATAGTCAGAAGTATTTCCACTTATTTCTCGATCATCAGATTCACCAACGTCTATTATTTCACTATCTACAAAATTTCTATTTTCGAATTCGCTTTGTGCATCTGATCTGTTTTTTTCTGAAATGGATGAACTTAATTTTTCAATGGAACTATAATCTACTAAATTGATATTTTCCTCGGAATTAGAAGTGATGTCTTCCAACGTCGTTGATGCCGTGATATTATTGTCAGTGTCTTCAGTCTTCATTTTGTCGTCATTTTGATCCGTACACCGTGCCTCGTCAAGGTCAAAAGGGTCATCCTTTATGGGAAAACTACTTCTCGTTGAGTGGCGGTCAATACGCAGCTGTTTGAGATAAGTTCTTAACGCAGAGTCGGATTTGAGGACCATTTTTTTAAATTGTTGAGCGTCTTGAAGTTTCAAAAAGCAATCTTTGCAGACGTACAGTGGCAAGCCATCATTCAGTGAAATCTGTTAAAATATAACGCCCAATTTACTGTAGAGTTTAAATAAAAACGAAAATATGATAAACGAGGACTTTTGACCAGATATAAACAATACAGTTGCAATTTATTGAAACGAAAACTAAGTTTATTCAATACTAGGTGTGAGGCCTGGCCTTGCTCGGATCGTAATAATGTATAAGCCTCATTTCTTAGACTAAATAATTCGGAAAAGGACCAGTGTATTGAAAAATCGCTTTTATTCGGATTTGTTGACCAGAGTGAACCGCATTTTATAACACCAAATACGAGTATTTTATGTTTCATGGCAATGGTAATGTTTGATTATTATAAGTTATAACCCGAGTTATCGAGCTTAAATAATGATACTACTTAGATAGTACTCGACAAAATAAAATAAATGGACATTTTACCTGAATAGTGGCACATTCCATGGCAGCTTCAGCTATAGTACTCCCAAGATTACTTGAACCGCTATAAATGTGGGCTAGTTGAACGTCCATTGTTAAACAAAATCGACATATGTCCTGTTTTAATCCTACCGCGTCAATTACTAGTCGTTTATTCATGTTTTGTTCGACGGTATTAGCTGTCCTATTTGTTTCATAGAGCGAAGAACTCTCTATGGCGAAGAACTCCACACATTAATTGAGTCAATGATGGGTTAGCACACTTTAATTAAGGCCTGATTGCTTATGAAATTTTAAACCAGTAGAAGAGAATGGTTTTCAACATCCAGTGCAAACAATCTTACGTTTCTTTTCATGATCTGTTCTAATATGACCTTTAAAGTTTGCTATGAACTGCGAATTTTAAAAAACCAACGTTAGGACCGTCCATGAATTAGGTACGTGCAAAATCTCATAAAATTTCATTTAAAAGGAGGAGGGTTCATGAAAAGCTCACGTCAACTTTTTAATTCAGAGGAAATGCATTATTATAACATTAAAAAAATTATAGGCTAACTCTCACGTGCAGGTGAGGGGGGTTCCATCACATCTTACCAAATCTCACCAAAGTGAGTGGAGGTCTAAAAGAATAAAAACAACTCACGTAATTAATATACGTCCCCTTACATTAATATTCTTTTCCGTGGTGACAATTTTTATTACCCACGACGGAGCGTTTAGCCTTATGCCTCCACTACACATGTGGCCAGCACCGCCACTTACAGGCACTCACGATTGTGTAGAGGGCATATTCGTCGGTGCGTGGACATCATCGTCTGTAATCGGCAGTAATCGATTGATTGTCGGTACATCAAAGGAATGCGTGACCAGCATCGTGCGCCCGTACACACAATTGGACCGGCACGATTGTGTGGAGGGCTAGGCAATCATCGCGGCGATGATAGGCACTTATTTGAGTGGCGGTGCTGGCCACGTGTGTAGTAGAGCCTCCAGAGATTGTTTGTTTGTGCACTCGAATGTCGCCATTTAACTAGAAAACGGTTTGATCAATTCAGATGCGGTTTTCTGTAAAGGGATTGTAATTCATCTGCGATGGTTCTTAGATTGATATTACGATGGTAACGCCCGAGGGGGCGCAGCATTGCACAAAAAATTAATCGCAAAAACCATAACAAACGTGCTACGCATAACAAACATCAGGCCCCGACGGATTTTCTTTGGTTAGTTACCTCTTTTACGTCGGGGGATTTTATAATTTTATTTAATCCTTTTTCTATGACAACATTTACATCCGTCGTGAGTTTTTTCAAAATTTTTAATTTTGTTTTTCATTTTTTATGTGCACGAAATAATGTTTCCTCTTTATAACTTTTGTTGAAAACACTAATAATTGTTTTATTGCCAATCCCCCTGTAATGGTTACTTACCGACATACAGTACATTTATTATTATTAAAAAAATGCCTAAAAGTGTAATGATTGGAAAATACTAAAAAACAAATGAGTAAGTAGTACCTATTAAGGAAATATGATTATTATTATTAAAATGTAATCTTTACATGGGCACATTGTGATTATCTTCGATGTGACTATCTAAATCGCGTTTCATTTTGAATTTCTTGTCGCAAACTTGACATTTGTATTTCATAAACTTGCCATGAACTTTCTTTAAATGTATTTTGAGATTGTCATTTCTAGAAAAACGTTTATCGCACTCGTCACATTTGAAGGGCTTCTCCCCGCTGTGCATCCTTAGGTGCATAACCAAGAAATCCTTGCTAGAGAAACCTTTACCGCATTCTTGACATTCAAAAGGTTTCGCTCTGCTATGGGCTGATTTTTTATGCAACATTAAACCCCTTGGAGAAGAAAATGTTTTTTTACATTCAGAACAATCTACAGTATGTTTCTTTTGATGAACTCTTTCAATATGAAATTTTAAAGTGTGCTTCGAACTGGAAATTTTAAAACAAATTTTACATTTAAATTCTTTTCCGTGGTGCCTATTTTTAATATGTCCCCGCAACAATATTTTCCCTTTAAAACTTTTGTTGCAAATTTTACATTCCATCATTTTTCCATCGTGAGTTTCTTTATGTCTTTTTAAATTGGTCATATCTTTGTATGATTTTCCACATTTGTGACACATGTATGGTCTATTTTCTGAATGACGTTCGTTGATATGACGCTGAATGTTACTCTTTACAGTTTTGCCACAAATGGGACATACAGAGCAAAATCTAGTGTCGCCGTGGACTCGTTGGTGACTTGCTAATTCGTTTTTAACCTTGAATTTTTTATCACATTTAGTGCATTGAAAAGGCCTATCGTCGTCGTCATGTCTCCTGATGTGCTCTTTTAATTTATATAGTCTCTCAAACGATTTCCCGCACACATTGCACTGAATAGGTTTGCCCGGTTGGTAATTCTTATCGAAGTGTCTGACTTCATGGAAGTAACATTCGCGACGTTCTTTAAACTTTTCATTACAAGTATTGCAGCGATATATGCCGATTTCATTCTCATTTTTATTTGATTCATGGACTTTTCTCATATGTTTAAGTAAAGTGTCTTTAGAAGCATAGTTTTTTTCGCATTTTTCACACTTAAATTCATGCTTTGTCAAATTGCTTTCATGTTTTGTCAAATGTCTTCGTAAATTATCTTTTCTAGTATAGGATTTTTTACATATTTCACATTTGAAATCGATTCTTTTATTCTCGTAAGAACTATCTTCTTCCGACACCACTTTTTCTGAACGCCAGTTGTCAAAAACATCTTCTTCAAAATCATCCTTGCGTTTATTAGCGTCCGATATATTTTCCTGATTTGTTTTTTCTAAAGACTTTTCGCTCTGCGTTTTCAAACTCTGGTTAGCCGATTTACTGTTTATCGAATTGTCATTTTCCTTCGAGGAGTTCATTTTTTCTAATTCACTTGATATTTCTTGTTCGTTTGACGTTGATTTATTTTCATTTTTAGAACACTCAATCGAGCCATGAATTTTTTTTACATGTCTATTCAAACCATCTTTGCAAACAAAGCTTTTTTCGCATATTTGACAATTAACAAGTTTATTTTTATGTGCTGTGAAAATATGTCTATGTAAATTATCTCTCCTATTATAGAATTTCATACATATTTTACATTTAAAAAATGGGTTTTTATTTTTCTCAGATTCCTTTTTGGAATTATCATCTGTCGGGTCCACTTCTTCTGAATGTAAAGCGTCAACATAATCCCTTTCTACAGCATTGTCCAAAGTGTTATCGTTCAAAGAATATCGAGATTTTTCTTGATCGCTGCGTTTATTAGTATTTAATATGTCAAGATCTGCGATATTCGATTTCTCTAAAGGTTCATTGGTTTGCACGTCCAAATTGTGATTCTCTGAATTGGCGGAAATTAGTTTTTCAACTGCATTACTAATCAATAAGTTCTCATTTTCCTTTGAAGAATTGCTTTTATTAAAAGTATCCGATGGTTCTTGTTCGTTTGGTGTACGCTTTGTATGTCTACGTAAAACACGTTTTCTAGAAAAGGTTTCTTCAGACATTTTACGTTTTAAATTGTTTTTTTTATTATTCTTAAATTTATTCTCAGCGGCATCGTCAGAAGAACCGGAATCTTCTTCTGTTTCAGAAGTGGAATCTTCTTCTAACACCCAGTCATCGGTATGGTCCGATACTGAAGAATTATCCGAAATATTCCCACTTGTTTCGTGATCATTGGATTTATTACTATCTATTTTTTCACACTCTGCAATGTTAATATTTCCCAAAGTTTCGTCGCTTTTAGCTTCTAAACTTTGATCAGCCGACTCTGAGTTGGTTTTTTCTTGCTGGTCGGATTTTAAACTTGATGCAGTATTATTTCCTGTATGGAAACTGGCTGACGAAACTTTTTCATTGTTTGAGATTACACTATCAATTCGCTCACTCAAAGATTCATTAATTTTTGTGGTATTTGCTTGTGTTTGTGTTGTTTCATTGCTTATGCCTTTTTCTGTAGGCGTTTCACAAACTCCATCAGTGGATTTCGGTAAAGGCTTGATACAACTCAATATCGAAGATTCTAAACCATCGGCAATAGTTAAATCCGATTGGTCAGTTTCTGTAGTAATAGTGATCAACATTTTTTCAGCGCCGCCAGAAGTGTCTAAAGAAGCAGGTTGAGTTGATGTAGCTGCCTCCATTGTCTTTTGTTTCGTATGAGTTTTAATGTGCCTTGATAAATGATCCCTACGCATAAACTTCTTATCGCATTCGAGACACTGGAACCGTCTTTTCCCAGTATGAATTTTCTTATGTCTTAGCAATTCATCGGAGCGGATGAAATCTTTACTGCAAAACGGCCAATCGCATACAAAGGGTTTTTCTCCGGTGTGTCGCCTTAAATGAACACGAAGATACAATGCTTTCCCGTAAACTTTGCTGCATCCTGGCATGTGACATTTGTGCTGCTTTTTACGATCCGAATGCCTTTCTCCTTCACTGAAGGCTACTTTTTTCACTTTAACTTTCTGTGAACCGTCATGCGTTTGTTCTTCTGAACCATCACTTCTTGACCCCGATTCCTTTTCACAATTGTCTGCATCACCTTCTGTCTCAGAACTTGTTGCATCCATTTCTACAACATAGTCAGAAGTAGTTCCACTTATTTCTCGATTATCAGATTCATCAGCGTCTATTATTTCTCTATCTACGAGATTTCTATTTTCGAATTCGCTTTGTGCATCTAATCCGCTGTCTTTTGGAATGGAGGAACTTAGTTTGTCAGGGGAACTATTACCTACTAAATTAATATTCTCTTCTGAATTAGAAGTGATGTCTTCCAACGTCGTTGATGCCGTGATATTATTGTCGGTGTCTTCAGTCTTCATTTTGTCGTCGCCATTTTCATCCATGCACAGTGCCTCGTCAAGGTCACAAGGGTCATCCTTTATGGGAAAACTGCTTCTTGTTGAGTGGCGGTCAATACGCAGCTGTTTGAGATAAATTCTTAACACAGCGTCGGATTTGAGGACCATTTTTTTAAATTGTTGAGTGTCTTGAAGTTTTAGAAAGCAATCTTTACAGACGTACATTGGCAAGCCATCATTCGGTGAAATCTGTTAAAATATAACGCCCAACTTACTGTAGAGTTTAAATAAAAACGAAAATATAATAAACGAGGACTTCTGACCGGATATTAAAAAAATCCGTTGCAATTAATTGAAACGAAAACTAACGTTTATTCAATACTAGATGTGAGGCCTGGCCTTGCTCGGATCGTAATAATGTATAAGCCTTATTCCTTGGACTAAATTATTCGGACATAATTCGAGAAAGGACCGGCATATTGAAAAATCGCTTTTATTCGGATTTGTCGAGCAGAATAAAACATATTTTTAAGACACCAAATACGAGTATTTTCTGTTTCATAGTTAAGGAAATGTTTGATTCTTGTAACCTGCGTTGTCGAGCATAAATAATAATACTACTTAGATAGTACTCTACGAAATAAAATATATGGGCATTTTACCTGAATAGTGGCACATTCCATGGCAGCTTCAGCTATTGTACTCCCAAGACTACTTGAACCGCTATAAATATGGGCTAGTTGAACATCCATCGTTAAACAGAATCTACATATATCCTGTTTTAATCCTTCCGCTTCAATTACTAGTCGTTTATCCATGTTTTGTTCGACGGTATTGTCTATCCTAATTGTTTCACAGAGCAAGTAAGTCCACACATTATTGCTTTTGCGATCTTTACTGCAGTGTTAAAAATGTAATTCGTATCTTTTTGTACATTCACAGATCTGTCTTAAACTTCTAGATTCTCTGGTTGCAAAAAATATGTTCAAGTAGCAGAACGCCGTGATTCTGAACCGAAGTCACATTGTCATCTGTAACTCGTAAATGATTAGCGAGGTCACGGATTCTGGATGAGTTAAATCCGATTTCGACTGAGAATGGAAATTGCGTATCGTTTTTGCACTGTTGCGGTTTTATTAATAAATCTGAGGTAATTGTGTACCTACTCGATCTTTTTTGACACGTAATATTTTCGCCGTTTTTATAACTATAATTTCTACATTGCAGCTTTGAGGGGACATGCAGTGGGAAGTTTCCAGACGATTTTATCTTTGGCGTGGCATCGGCCTCTTATCAAGTAGAAGGAGGATGGAATGCAAGTGGTATGAATTTAAATTAACAGGCGCTTTTTTTTTAACCACACAGTTAAAACTCGTGTGTTTCCAATATCTGCTTCATCGTCACATTATGGCAGTCGTAGATCAAACAGAAAAAAACTGTTAACTTTGTTAGAATTAATATTTTTTCATCGGCTAAGAACTAAACACTTGAAAATACACGAGTCCAACTGTATATTTGCTCGGCTACTGACAAAAAACAAAAGTTAGGCTAACTTTATATCATACTAGCGGTCACCCGGGTGCAAAAGAACGAATGGGGGGGGAGGTATATGAGTGCGCACATTCATCTTAGTTTACCGAGATGAATGTTGTGTCCAAATTTCATGATGATCGGAGTTACCGTCCAAAAGTTTTTGTCGGACGAACAAATTTTGAGTTACATTTTGCAACATTTTTCATTGATGCTCCGCTCCTGTTGGTCGTAGCGTGATATTATATAGCCTATAGCCTTCCTTGATAAATGGGCTATCCAACAAAAATTTTTTTTTTAATTCGAACCAGTAGTTTCTGAGATTAGCGCGTTCAACCAAACAAACAAACTCTGCAGCTTTATATATTAATATAGATAATATAAATACGGGAAGGAAAAAAGTTGTGCTACCGATTTGAGTGTGTTAATTCGCACATATCGTTCTCTTCGTTTTAATGAGGGGAAGTGCACAATATATGTTTCATCACGATGTGTACGAATTGACGCAGGTAATATCGATTCAGGTGAAATCCATATAAAAATCTCAATTTCAATCACTTGACGACCACTAGTTATTATTCTGTATATACGTATGCATGTACCAGTTAATCTTCAGAACTACTGAACTAAATTTTAAAAGTGATATTAAAACAATATACAGGAGAAATGTTGGTCTTTAAAAGTTCTACTAAAACGTTGTATGTAACTCATAATAAGTAGATACTTCAATGAACTTCGTAACATAATTTTGCTTGAGTGTTTACGGACACACCCTGAACTCTTCGTCTCAAATCCCTTCCCCTCGTCTAACTCTTCCAACTAGTGTTGGGCATAATCGATATATTTCAATAATCGAATGAATCGAAATAATCGGTTTTTATAATCGAATGATCATTCGAATTATCGATTATGAATGATGCGCACCGCGTCACTGCATTATTCAACTATAAGTTAACACTAAGTACAACAAAGTATGTACAATCGAAACATCCCCACTCTCCAGTGCTAGCAAAGACTTCCCATCCCAGTGCATGTAGATGCAGAAACCGAATGATATATCGATATATCACAATATAATCGACAGTCGACATGGCATATAGTACTGTGAATATTCATTTCATATTTCATAATCGATTCAAGCGAATGATATCTCGGTTGCCATAATCGAATGATCGATTATTCGGCCATAATCGAAATATTTCGATTATATCATTCATAATCGCCCAACACTACTTCCAACAATATTTTTAAAGCTAAAGGGTTCGATTAAACGCCAATAATCACATTGCAGATCATCCGGACGAAAAATCGAAAGAAAAAAAATTCTTTACATGAATAAAATACGGTGCAAAGAGTACTAATGATTTAGGGCTTAGGTAAAAGTGAGAATATTTGGGACCGGATAACGCATACACACCCCGAACTCATCAAAGACAGGACCAATGGCGACATCGCGTGCGATTCGTATCATAAAGTCGACGAGGATATCGAAATACTCAAGGACCTCGGAGTCGACTTCTACCGCTTCTCGTTGTCCTGGTCCAGGCTTCTGCCGTCAGGTTTCGCCGATCGTATCAACGAAGACGGCGTTCGTTACTACAATTCACTTATAGACGGACTTTTGAAAGGCGGAATCAAACCGTTCGTTACCCTTTACCACTGGGACTTGCCGCAATCTTTGCAGGTGAGAATAACTTTTTTGTGGTGGGATTTTTTATCATACTAATCGGGGATCGCAAAAAAAACTAGATTAGACTTGGACATTTTAGTTCACTTAAAAGAGCGCTCAAGTTAGTCCTTGATTCTTTCGCGAACTAGTTCGCTCTTATATATAGTTCGTTAGTTCGCTGTTAAGACGCTTCAGATCCGAAAAGCGAAGAGAAAAAGTAGAAGAAAATTAAACTTACATAAGGTTCGTTCCAAGCAGCCGCGAACGGTAATAAAACCGTACACAGTCTTGTCACTGCGCAAGACTAATTTGCGCACTAGCTCAAAAATCGATACTGCGCAAGACAGTCTTGCGCAGTAACAAGACTGTGTTTTGCTACCGTTCAAGGCTGCTTGGAACGAACTTATAATAGCGGACGGAAATGTCAATTCAAAAAATAGAAAATTTTTAGGTTAGTTTTGGAAGGAAATTTAACTAATAAAAAAACATCGTATAGTTTCTACAATATTAATTTTTAGTCTTCCGTCATCTTCACTTGGTAGATAATTGAACTAACGATTTGATTCCTTGATTGACTGCGAATTAGTTCACTCATTAGCGCTCGTTCGCGAACTACACGCTCTAGCCGAAACCATAAATGTATGTCTTAGGTGGATCCAGATCGTTTGACGTTTGTGTTAAATATTTAAAGCCGATGGTGTAACAATGACAACAAATTATAAGTAAACAATTTTTTACGGAGGTGTGAGCTTAATTCAATAAATTTTCAGCTGAAGTATGTAATGCGCAGTCGCCAGGCGCATGTGCAGTCGGTTGCCCATCATTTACAGACTGGATTTGATGTGATTAACTATTTTATTACGTTTATAAAGTTTAGATGTTGCTGAATATGTCTAGTGTTTTCACCGATAGATAATAATAGTTGGCAAAACCAAAAGTGCACATCCCGCAAGTTTTCCACTGTATGATAAAAAAATAACAATTAAAAAATATTTTTAATAAATTTAAAAAGATTTAAAAATTTAAAGAAATAAATAATTAAAAATTGAAAAAATATTTTTTTTTAAGTTTGCAAAAATAAAAAAAATTAAGAACTATACATAATATAATATATAATTAATATCAAGTGGAATAAAATAAAACAAAATAAAAAGAAAAAAAAAAGAAAAAAGTCAATGATACCGTAAGGAATCGAACCCAGGACCTTGCCCTTGGGAATCCAACGGCATAACCATTACGCCACGGCTGCCTAATAGGGCAGTGGTGTTATCACGGTATACAAGTGTAGCACTTGTTTTATGGATTACACTATATTTTCATAGCAATTATTATATTGTTTTTAAACTATATTAGCTGTCAAAAATAATAAAAAATAAAACTGTTTATAAAAATTAAACTACTGAACACATTTTAGTGAATTTAAATAGGGTTCTGGTCTGATAGTAAACAAAGTGAATAAAATATAACCCAAAGCAATCCGACCAAAATTGCGATCTGTAGAGTCGTGACGTACGTACATACGTACGTACATACGTACAGACCAACCGACAACTGCTGTTTGTGATTTTCAATTACAATTTTAATAGTATTTATGAACTCAAATTGATTTAAAAATGGTTCTATTTTATAGATTAGAATCTCCTCTTTTCAAAAAGCTTCAATTTGAATGGATTTCGTGTGAAATTAACTTAAATATAACTTCTTATATGAACGAAAGTCAGCTCTGACGCACAAAGCGATAATAAAGCACATACCGCTAGTTTAGCGGTATGTGCAATTTATAATCAAAGCATACTCGTTGCGTTTGTTTGTCGAGCAAGTAACACGAACAAAAATAAAACGGCTAAAACTCGTTTGCAGGATATTGGTGGATGGCCGAACCCGGCGATGGCTGATTATTTCGAGGATTACGCAAGAATCGCTTTTCGGTTATTCGGCGACCGCGTCAAGTTGTGGATAACTTTTAATGAGCCGATCGAAATCTGCGAAGACGGCTATGCCCTGTACGACATGGCGCCAGCATACGGTTCACAAGGAATAGGAGATTATCTGTGCGCTCACACGCTCTTGAAAGCGCATGCGCGGGCCTATCGCACGTATCAAACCGAGTTCAAAAGCGTCCAAAAAGGTGAGTTGATTTTGAGAGCTCGTAATAAAGTTGAAAAACCCTAACGGCTATGCGGGAAAAATCTTCGAGACTCGTCACTCGATTCCCGTGAGGGACAAACTATTTACATACCTACAAGTTTGTACAGAACCCTCGGTGCGCGAGTCCGACTCGCACATGGCCGCTTTTTTTAACATACTGTCACCCGTAGTCGTAACTACATTTGATATACAGTATGTAAACACGTAAGGTGCACATAGGGAAATTAACATTGGGAAAAAATTACTGGATCAGAGTGAGCCTTGAAATCTTGTTTTTCAATTTGACAGATAATATAGTCTTTTACAAAATGAATGTGTATACTACCGAAGAAAATATTCAAACGATTACAACATAATCGGACTTTTTTTATTAATGGGACATTAAATTCCCAAAAATACTTAAATATAGTGCGAGATCAAATATCTCCGTCTATTCGTGTTGAACCTAAAGACATTTGGGTCACTGATTTACCAACGCGCATACGTCATACCAGTCAGACAAATTTTGAATTAAATGTTTACAAACAGATGGAGTTGTTTTTTTGTTTTATTTTTGTACAAAAAAATTAAAATAATGATTTATATGAGCTTTTTATTATTAAAAAAGCCAAGTAAAATAAAAATAAATGAAAATAAAATAGAAATCCTCAAGATCACCACGATAATTCAATAGAAGTAACAATTAATGCAGTCATGACTACCGTAAAATGGGGTGACTTTGACCACTGGGGTGAAGTTGACCAAAAACTAAAAAAATGTTTCAGTGCTAAATACTTTCCGTATTGATATAATTATTCGGAAGTTTTATTGCTTAAATATTAAGCTAATATATTGTGAAAAGTTTTCATGTAAACAAAATGTTTTAATTTTTATCTATACATGATATATACGAAGCCAAAGTCATATATGAAAGTTAATGAAAATTCGTAGTGCTCAAACTATCATTAATATTTGCAAAACCAGAAACTTTACGACTAATATGTTTCGTTATTTTAATAACGTGATTTTTCTGTGTCAACACTTTATTATCATATTTTACATAACTTTAATAACTGGATCGCAGTATTCTAAATATTCAACTTTGACAATATTTTTACGATTTTGGGGTTAACTTGACCGCCTGGGTGAAGTTGACTAGCTTGCAGAGTCTTGCAAAAACTTGCAGTCTTGTGTGTCTGTACTGTTCTAGCAACGCGGTTTGTTCTGATGAATGAATGTGAGTGGTTGTAAAATTGAGTTCTTAATTATTTAAAAGTGTAACTTGACGATATGCCGAGAATATATTTAGGTGCTCGAGTTTTTAAAGATTATAGTGAAGAAACATTAGAAAAATGCTTAGAAGAGGTTTTAGAAGGAAAGATAAGTGCAACTCAGGCTTCTAAAAAAATATTAATAAATACCTACATATTAATTAATATTAATTGTACGAACCCAAAACCGGTCGCAGAGGGGAATTTTTGTTTAATTTGGACCTTTCGGCGTTTAATTTTAGCTAAAATGTTTTTTTATATTTGAAAGTAGTTTTAGTGATATTTATATACATTTTTGTTGACGTAAACTGCTTAATTTCAATCTGATTTAAAGTAAACTGTTTAATTTCTACTTTTTTGCATTATTTAGGTTGTTCGGACTTTAATGTTCGTTTTTTTTTTTAAATAAATGTTTCATAAAATGTTCTTTTCATATTCCTGTGGACAAACTAACCCCAACTAGCTAAAATAAACAATTAGAATGAAAATTAAAGCTGTGGTCAACTTCACCCCATTTGGGGTGAAGTTGACTATTACGCCATTTTATTTTTTTTCTTGATAATGGTAAACAAACTAAAGATACTACTTTCCCTTAACGCTAGTACTACCTAATACCCATATTGTCAAAAAACAATATCCCTGAATTTTTGTAGTCTTCACATAGAAATTTTAGTTCAAACCTAAAAATTGGTCAAAGTCACCCCATTTTACGGTAACTCTGATCCAAGTATTTTTCCCAATGCTAATTTCCCTATGTGCACCTTACGTGTTTACATACTGCATACAATCTACCATTCGATTTCTGTGTAGGACAAGTTGGAATTACAATCAACACAGAATGGTACGAGCCTAAAACAAACAAAAGCTCAGACATCGCAGCTGCAAAGCGCGTCTTCGATATGAATGTAAGTGAGTCTTTGTCTTCTTTCATACGACTACGCGCCACAGAAATAAAGATTTTAGCAGAAAAACATCGGGATTAAACTATTGATTCTCGTATTACAATACTAACTGCTACCCGCGGCTCCGCACGCGATTGAGATGAAACGAGACAGCGACAACAATAGTGGAGCCGTACCACTTTAAAAAGCAATGTTTATTTACTTCGATGTTTTTGCTAGCAGTTTTTGGCGTGCTATGTATATGTCGCCGGGATATTGTCAAACCCGTGATATTATAATTTCACTTAGTGAAATTATAATATCACGAATCTTTGTCAATCGTGATATTGTAATTTCACTAGTGAAATTACAAAATCACGGATTTGACAATATCCCGGCGACATATATATTACGTGTGAATTTTAATATTATCCCCTATTTTACCCTCTTAAGGGATGATTTTGCAGAAACGCTGAAATATGTAATCTTTTATTTCTTACCGAAAGCCTAAATATGAATTTTCATATGCCTAGCTTCAGAAATAATGGATTCCCCATACAAACTTTTGATCCCCTATTTCACTTCCTTCAGGTTTTTTTTTAAACAAAAGATACCCCATGTCCTTCCTCAGGATGCAATCTATCTCCTTGCCAAATTTTACCGAAATCTGTTCAGCGGTTTACGCGTCAAAGCGTAACAAACAAACAAACTCACATTCGCATTTATAATATTAGTTAGGATTATATAACGTTGAATATACCATTTTAACAAATTTTAAATTTTCCGACTGCAGTTCGGTTGGTACGCCCATCCAGTTTTCTCGAAGGAGGGTGACTATCCGAGCATTTTAAAAGAGCGCGTCGCCGAACTGAGTCGGTTGGAAAACTTCCCCAGATCGCGGTTGCCGTCTTTCAGTGCAGAGGAAATCGATTACATTCGCGGAAGCTACGACTTTCTGGGTCTCAATCATTACACCACGTTGCTGGTCAGCGAACCGGGACAAGATATCGGCCACACACCGTCTCATTCGCGTGATATTAGTGCTATCTTGGAAAGAGATCCGAGTTGGCCATCGAGTGCTTCCTCTTGGCTGAAGGTTTGTGCTTGTTTTTAATGCTGACTTGTTTGATACTCGTGTTTCGACTTCGCGAAGGAATTTTAATTTTAAATAGCAATTCGGAACCCAAAGGAATAGTGAGACCTCTGGTGAGAAATGCGCCGAACTAAGGGGGGTTTTTGACAGGTAAAACATTGATTTAGAAAAGCATGATTGAGGCTAACCATAAATATATATTAATAGATAGCGGATGCCTATCCTTGAGCATTGTGCGGAATGTTTCCAATTATAAGCCATATGGAAGCCATTTTGTACGTGGAAAACGCCGTAAAAAGCGCGCGGGATTCAAAAAGATTAAATATTCTATAATATGATGTTAATGGAAAAACAATAAAACTCGCAGTAAACAGTGATATTTCGCTCCAAAACCTATTTTTATATTGAAACGTTTCAAAAATTACAAAACTGAACATAAATATAATATAAAAGCTTAGAACATTTTAGATTGGCATCAATGCTTGTCAACCTTGATGTCAAATTGACAATGTAAAATGTTCTAAGCTTTTACATTATATTTATGCTCAATTTTGTAATTTTTGAAACGTTTCAGTATAAAAATAGGTTTTGGAGCGAAATATCACTGTTTACTGTGAGTTTTGTCGTTTTTCTCTATAAAATCATATTATAAAATAATTAATATTAATATTTTTGAATCTCGCGCGCTTTTTACGGCGTTTGCCACGTACAAAATGGCTTCTAAAAGGTACAGGAGGCGCTAGTGTATCCGCAATCTATTAAATATATATATCTATAAGGCTAACCTAGCCTCGATCGTGCTTTTCTAAATCAATATATATGTACCTTATGCCTCCATAGTTTACCTGTCAAAAACCCCCCTTAGGACAGTTCGGCGCATTTCTCACCAGAGGTCTCACCATTCCTTTGTGTTCCGAATAGAATAACAAAAAAAATGTCCGCTGCCGTGGGACGCCTGGCAGATGTGAAACATAAATTTACGCGAAGTTCTAGTAACTAAATTTCGCCCTGTCATCTAACGAAATTAAACGCATCAACAAACGCCATGTTCGCCACTCCAACACACCCACACAACAAGTACTAACACGCAGCTGTCCAACGCATACACACAGCAAGCGCAAATGAAACGTAACACGCTCCATGAACAGCGTCGCGCCAATCGAAACGTAACACGTCCCAATTGCACGGTTTTACTTCCAACCAAACACTCCATTAGATGTTTACATTAACGTGAGACTTATAATTTTTTAGAACATTTTGTTTAGATCAAATGTACAGTTACGAATTTCGATCTTACGTACGGCTTCCAAGCTTACGTAAAAAAAATGAACCCGGGCTGCTAGCAAATTTAGGACAATCTTCAACACTGACAAAGCTTATGAATTTCGCTTCTTTAAAGGTGGTCCCGTGGGGTTTTTATAAACTTCTGATGTCTCTTAAGAGCGAATACAAAGGCATACCGATCTATGTTACCGAAAATGGTTATTCGGACAGAGATGGACTCGACGATGAGGGACGAGTGAATTATTATACGGTAGGAGTCTTACAACTGATTAAAATCTTAGGTTTCCAATGTAAATTCAATCAAAAGTAAATTTTTTTATTCAACACGCGTGAGTAATATGTAATTTCGGGGCCCTGCTAAACTCGGGAGAAATAATAAATTACTTCATGTTGACGCGTAGAGTGCTAATAATAAGCCGTACAGTGTGATAATGAATTTTCTGGACCAATAGAAACTCAGTAGCAAGCCCAAGCCGTTAAATAATGAAAAAAAAACTGTACGCAGCTTCTGGACCAATAGGAACGTGGTAGGCGGTATTGTATATATGAAAACAGCATCGCAATACAACGAAAGTCATGGCTATCTTGTATGCATCGAGGACGGTGTGTACGTCAATCAATGAAGTGATTTATTATTTTTCCCTCTTTTATCAGGGCCCCGATTACATAATACTCCTGCTAGTTGAATAAAGTATTATGTGCGACCATTGATCAAAGGAGAATATTCCACTCGCATGCGTTTTACCGCACTCGCTACGCTCGTGCGGCAAATTTCACACTCATGGAATCTTCTCCTTCTCTCACTAGTCGCACAATATACTATTATTTGACTTGTTAATACGAACCTGAGAATAACTGACTGTGTAACAAATGGCAGTGCTGTAGTGTATATGGCTCTTCCAATGGCGGATTTACACATTTCCCAAGTATAGGCTTTTAAATTTTTGCCGCCCTTACCTCAGCAATTGTCAGTTCTTATAGATTATTTTTACAATCCAACAATTTGGTTGAAATTGCAACCACGTACGACTAATAAGGTGGGGTTATGTATGCTACTTACACAATAATGTGTTAAATAATGGATTATAATAATAATGTATTAAATAATTGTGAAAGATAACTCCTAATAATTTAGAGAGATGATGATCCTGTTCAAATGTTGGAAGATTAAAAAGGAAGAATCCTGGTGACATAGGATCGATGAACAAAGCAAATACTGAAGGTTTTTATTGCATTTTATTGTCTGATGTTTCGGCACTCTTTATGCCATCTGTTCTCCGAAGATGGCATAAAGAGTGCCGAAACGTCAGACAATAAAATGCAATAAAAACCTTCAGTATTTGCTTTGTTCATCGATCCTATGCCACCAGGATTCTTCCTTTTTAATCTTCCAGTATTAAATAATCTTTATTTGCCGCCCCTTAAATCTGCCGCCCTAGGCTCAAGCCTACTCAGCCTGCTGGTAAATCAGCCACTGGGCTCTTCTATTACAAGCCCCCAATTTCCAGGTTCCAATCTGATAACTGGTAAAAAGTATCATTTGGATTTTCAGTGTATTAAGAAATTGAAAACAGAAATTCGCGTTAGACCCAAATTACCATTGCTATCAGTAGCCTTAAAAATGAAACATAAAATATGATTAATAAATGGTAAATAATTTCATCTCGCTAAAGTGAAGATTCATATGTCTAGCGTTAAGGCCGCTGCACACGAGGCTAGAAACACTGCTTGGACTTCTGCTGGCCGGTAGGCTCGGTACGAAGCTAGAAATGACGTCACTGCGTACTCGCCTGCTAGCTCACAAGATAAATTTTAAAATTAGAACAGGGGCTATTTTCCCTGCTAGGTTCGCCGCTAGGTATGAGCAAGAACCAATCAGGAAGCTGTATCTTGTCACGTGTGCGACTTGAAGAAACGCTCACAAACCAACATGGCGTCATTCTGTTCAGAGTCGGACAACAGACACGTTTTGCTCTGTGTTTATATTTGAACTGTCGCTGCGCACGCACCAGATTTATTCACAAAACTAGCTTGAAAAGACGTCTCGTGTGAAGCGAGCACATAACTGCAATCAAGAAAACCAGCGCTAGAAAACTAGTAGGCAAGTCTAGCAAGGAATCTAGCCTCGTGTGCAGCGGCCCTTTACTCAAGATAAAAATTAGCTCTCTGCATTAGACAAATATACTTAAAATATGATCTTTTCGATACGTCATTGTTGAGTAATTGATAACTCAACCGCCGCGATAGTGGAAGATTCGGGTTTGAATCCAGACGGTGGCTGTTTGAAAATAATTTTTCCTATTATTGCATTGCAACAATGGGGTGTTTCTTAACAATTATAGCATACTATAACTATCCTACTGTTGTTAATAATAAACCGCTTCGAAACCTAACAGAAAAACGATTTTTCCAGACATATTTGAAAGAACTCGCTCGAGCTATTGAAGACGGCTGCAACGTTAAAGGCTACGCAGCTTGGAGCGTTATGGATAATTTCGAATGGATGAGCGGATACACGTAAGTTTACAGATATGGAACTAAAACTTGCGACTAAAAAAGTGCAAAGGTTTTGAACAGGTTAATATTTTAATATTAGGACCACCGACCGTGAACTCTGTAACCAGGACACCCAGCTGTTGCATGAACCAATATGGCGTCAGCTACTGGGTAACGCACACGCGTTCATGGCTTACATGTTTGTAGTGTCTGTGAAGTTAAACAACTTTGGTAACTATGACGAAAACTGGCGGAAAGAACCGAAGTTTTCCCAGGTAGCGATAACAGCGCCATCTTGCGTGCGCCAGAAAACGGTCCGTCTCGAAACACGGCAAGCATAGGAAGCTGGGTCTCCTAGTTACAGACTTCCAACACCACAAGTGTCAAACTTAGGTCAAAATTTCACAATATTTTTTCGTTCTGAGATCTTTCAAATCAAAAAGCATATTTTTGAAAAAAAGTCTGTTAGTCTGTGAACACGATACAGGTCAAACAGATGAGCGGATTGAAACCAAATTTTGGGAGGATGTTTGATATGCAAATATGAAGTAGCCTAATGTTTTTCGCGGAAATCGGCGCATGCGCAGAGGAGACATATGCTATAACAGTGTTAACGTAACTTTTAGGGAAAGATTCGGTCTGTACTATGTCAATTTCCTGGATCCAAACAGAACAAGGACGGCCAAGAAGTCCGCATCTGTATATAAAAACATTATAAAGACTCATACTGTAGGTGACGCTGAAGAATCCAACAATATTTCCAATGAAGTATTGGTTACGTTAGTGTAGACGCGCCTTAATTTTAAATTTTAGAGCCTTTTTATGGTTTTTAAATCGTAATATAATTACCAGCTTAAAAATACTCAAATCCAACCCATTAGTTCCGTGCAGTACTTATCGGACATTCTGTACAAAACTATTGTTTGAAGTTACGTAATTTTTATTCTATTTTTTTATAATAACTAACTTGTCGACCTTACGCTCGCATTATAGAGTGAAATATAGCTATCAATGAGTTGTTGATAATCAATAAAAATATGTCAATTAAAAAAAAATGTCTGTGATTATTTATTATTTTCGCAAATGCTTTACTTCATTATCATCACAGTAGGTAATTTTTTATTAATTAACGACAATTAAGTTAAGTAATTTAATCTGACAATAAAGATAAAAGAACATCGTGATTACACCAGTGGCGTAACGGCTAAAAATTAGTTAAGAGGTCGTGTCTAAATATTTTCATCCATTTATTTTCGTAATTATGCTAAATCGCTGGAAAACAATAAAACATACAGTGAGTTCAAAAAGATATGTTTAAAATCAATGTTAAAAGAAACTAGCATCGCCACATCTGTATAAAAAAGGGTAAAACAGTATCGTGGGCGACAAACAAACATGGCGTCACAATGTGTGTTCTGTTCAGAGACAATAAACTTTTGTTAACATTCGAACTGTCACTGCGCGCGCATCAAAACTATCTACGAAGCCAGCTTTAATACACGCATCGCGCAAAGCGAACACATAAAAGGTATCAGGAAAGCTAGCGACACAGCACGATTGATACCTAGCTGCCGAATCTAGTAAGGAATCCGGCGGCAAAACCAGCCTCGTGTCCAACTTGTCGAGTAATTCTGAGTCTTCATAGACACTACTCGGTACTCGTGAAGTACAGTAGAACGCCGATTATCCGAACGCCGATTAACCGAATCGCCAATTATCCGAATCGGTCCTAAGCGTAATATAAAAAATTAAAACCAAGTAATTTTACAATAAAAACAAGTTTTGTGGAGACGCAAGAATACAAAAATGCGAGTGACAATTGCCGTGTAGACGCTACAATGGTATCAGCACACGTCGAAGTTGGAACTCGCTGGAGTCTAGATATATTTCAACTGTTATGGTTGAAAGCTAGAGGCAAGACACTACATGTTTTACTTAATAATAGTTATTGGCGTAACTAGTAGTCTAAGTCATTCATGGCGCTGACAGGTCATGACTTAGCCTACAAGTTACGCCCATAATTTTATTCAACAATTGCGCGTTATTCATGTTTTATTTATTGTTATTAATGAGATGTTGTAAATATCTATTTATTTCTTTATAAAAAAAAACTGTCAATAGTAACAGCACCAAACAGCACGATTCAATGTTTTGGTTTGAGGTTAGCCGGTTATGAATAAACTCCATGTCGAAAACATTCGGCCTCTCAATTTTAGTCTCAATGGGTAACAACAGGGAGTTGTTGTTACCTACTATTTCGTTACGACTCAGAAAATAGTTACGTTTATTTTCATTACTCCACAATGGCCGAGCTAGTAGGAATCTTCATTGAGTTATGACAAGTAATTGTCACCAGTCGGTAAATGGCTATTTAGGGTTCGGTTTTTAGGCATGATAAAACATGAATAGCGCGCATGAGTTGAATCAAGTTTATTCTATGTGTGACAGTTCGTTTTTCTTTATTACCAGTCTATGTCCGATTATCCGAATTTTCGATTATCCGAATTGACCCCAGTCCCAATCAATTCGGATAATTGGTGTTCTACTGTACCACGTAGTGAATTGCCAGCTGTACTTATATAACCACGAGTCGCCACTGATAACGCTATTTTTAAGCTTACTGTAACATCGCACGTTTGAGATACAACTTTAAAACGATAAGATATTTGATAAAGATGCTCAATTTTATGAAAAAGGCGGTTGTTTAAAACAATTTGTTTAAAAAAAAAATGATAGATATATTTATTAGAACTATTTACATTTGTTTTCAAAATACATTGTAAAGTTTTAAAATAATGAGGAATATAAAATTAATTTCGCTTATTGGATTTCAATTACTTTTGATAGCCAAGTAAGTGGTTTTATTTTCTAATATACGTATATATATATATATATAGGTACTATAACAGGGGTGCCCAACCAGTCGATCGCGGCGTAATTTTAAGTAGATCTTTATACTTTATCTATTCTAACATCCAAAAATTCAATTTTCAAACTAAATCGATTAACTCTTTCATCGTATACTCCCGCTTTTGAAAATATTGCCAAATCTGGACAGTGTCAGCGATCTCCTAATTTTGTTTCTTTATTTTTTTATATGACTATACTCGATATTGTATAATTTTTATTCCCACTTAAATGTTTAATAAACTTCCTATATTTGCAACGTTATAAAAGCGATTTTTATTTTTTCCCGCATATTGGTAGATCGCGATGACACTGTTTAAAAAAAAGTAGATCGCACCTACTAATAGATTGGGCAGCCCTGTACTATAACTTCACGTGATTCTATAGGCTATTTTAAATAGATCGGGCGTTATCTTTGAAGGCTGATTATTGTTTACCTCGCTTATTTTTTATACATTATTGTAACGTTCTTCAAAACAGATCACGTGACGGGGGTATTGTAGTGAACTACAGATTGCTAGAGATCGGATCATTATTATTTAATAATCTACTAGACGTGTGACCGAAACTAGTTTCTACACCCGAAACCGGATTTCGGTTTCTGTTTCAGGTTTTTAAAGCTTTCGTTCATTTTAACTGTTGCTAATAATGCAATTATTTGACAAACGCATGACAGCGCAGGCGCGAGGGGAAGCCAACAGTTTCGCTGACACTTTCCGCCGAAACTCGCCGAAATCGAAAGTTCGGTCGGACGCTAGTTATCAATAGTCAGTACTTAAAATCGGTTATTATGGAGTTTCAAAATTTTCATCGAAACAATTATGTTGCTTAACTTGGGGTCCTAGAACAGTGACCTGCACTTGCATTACGTTTTGTGAGACTGTTTCTGATCGTAACACTAATTTAAGTGTTATTTGCAGTCATCTCGGACGAAGTAGGTAACAAAATAGTCATCTTTAATAAATAAAATTATCGACCAATTTTTCAGACAATATATTAACAAAAAAATATAATTAATACATTGACGTTTCAATCCGGATTTGGATCTTCTTCAGAACTGATCTAAATAATTAATTACATTTTTGACGTGATAACGTCTTATAAATTGATGAAACACCGGCTGCACGCACGAAAAAGTGTCACGTTCCGCCTGAGCCTGAGCGTGCAAGCGAGAGCGCGGTATAAGCGATAGAGAGGCACGATCGGCCCAAGCGTCGGCTTGTACGCATTTCTCTCTCTTCTCGCGTGACGTCGGAGAGTTCATCAATGTTTCATTATGACGTTATCACGTAAAACTATCGTCCGTAAACCGAGTTTACAGACAACCAATTTTTTTTTTGTTAATATATTGTCTGAAAAATTAGTCGATACTTTGATTTATTGAAGTGTTCTAATCAGACGTTAATCAAAGATTTGAAAACAGTCATCTGTTCAATTTTATGAAGCCACAAGAAGGCAAATTAATTTCGTTAAATATTCCAAAAATTTAAAAATATAGATGTTTTTTAGAAATTATCGATAGCGTTCGATTGTCAGAAATATAGTTATCGATAGCACTGTCGATTGTTCTTCATTTCTAGCGCATATCAGAAATGAGTAGTTCGAATACTTTACCGTACTCAGATTAATCGTCCGCATGCGATAACTTGTGGGTTTTCAAATGGCTCGCTCGACTAAAACTCTTGATACAAACGTCACACTTATAGGGTTTCTCTCCAGTATGTATAACACTGTGTCTTTTCAAATCGATCGACTGGCCGAAACACTTATGGCAAACGTCACATCGGTACGGTCTCTCGCCGGTATGCTGTATTTGATGTATCCTCAAATGGCTCGCTTCCGTGTAACCTTTATTGCAAACTTCACACGTGAACGGTTTCTCGTCACTGTGTAGCAGTTTGTGTCGTTTCAAGTGATGCGATCGAACAAATCTCTTGTAGCAAACGTCACACTCGTACGGCTTCTCCCCGGTATGTAGCAGTTTGTGTGCCGCCAGATGATTCGATCGACTGAAACATTTGTTGCAGACGTCGCACCGATACGCCCGCTCGCCCGTATGGACAATTTTGTGTCGTTTCAAGTCGTTCACGCGGACGAAACACTTGTCGCAAATTTCGCATCGGAACTGCTTCTCACCGACGTGCAAGTGATGTAGATATTCGTCGTCGGCGTGCATCATGCGTTTGTGATGGTTTAGGTTGCTAACACTGCTGAAACCTTTGTTGCACACTTCACACTGATGCGGCGTTTGACCGACATGAAGTAGTTTGTGAACGTTTACGTAGTTGGGACTCTTGAATCGCTTGAAGCATACTTCACACTGGTACGGTTTTATTGTGCTGTGAACTTTGTAGTGACTGTTCAGGTTACTCGACGTGGTGAAACTCTTGCCGCAGATGTCGCACTCGTACGGTTTCTCACCTGTATGAAGCATGTTGTGTCTTTTTAGATGGTGAGGTCTGTTGAATTTCTTTTGGCAAACATCGCACTCGTATGGTTTTATGCCCGTGTGAAGAAGTTGGTGAATCTTTAAGTGGCTTTGGCGCGAGAAAGACTTGTCGCAAACGTCGCATACGTGCGAACTTTCGGTTTTCGGCACAGATTGGTCGGCGGTCGACGCGTCTTCTTCTTCTTCTGAGTCGTCGCTGTCGGTTTTTCCCAGACTGGTCTCGCAATAAACACCGAGCGAACTGTCGGCCGTGCATTCCGTCGGGTCATTGTAATGATCCGTGTTTAGCGGATCTTCTTCGTACGAGAAAGGATTTATATCGACATTTTCCAACGAACCTTCCTTCATATCTAATTCTACTATGTCGTACGGCGAAGTCACAGATATGGCACTCTTTTTAATTGAATTTATTGATTTTCTAGGCGGCATTTTGATGACGAAAAATAAAAACAAACAATTAAGAACGTCTCAGCTAAATGTAGACATCAAAACAGAACTGCAAAACGGGCATCGCTACAAATCTAAAAAGAAAAAATAGTATTTTACTGGCTTGTTTTTTGGTCTTCACATTTCGTACATAAGTTCAATAGTACTTTTACAAGTTGCAATAACTGTATTAACTTATAAGAATTGCATTACCTTAAAATTTGTGGTGCGACTTACCTGAACGGAAGCGCAACTGAAAATGTCAATACTATTTTGTAATCTGTGGTCTCAAACATTAGCTGTAGAATTCATTGTTGCTGTTTTGCCGACATTTATAGTCTGTATTAGTACTAAAAATGCTATTTTTTAGCCCTTTGAAGCTGTTTTAACAGCTAATGGCTACTGCCCCGAATTCTCAAACATTATTCACTAAAGATACTTGCACACTCAATATCGTTTTTTTTTTTGCAGAACACTCGGAACAGAATTCCCAAAAGACTTTTTGTTTGGAGTCGCGACGTCGGCTTATCAAATCGAAGGCGGCTGGAATGCAAGTGGTAAGTTTCAATCGAAAATTAACGAGGGGCAAGTGCTTAAAGGAGTTCCTTTACTTGAAAGATTTAAATTAAAAAATGAATGCTCGACTTCATAATCTATTTCAAGTAGTTCAAAACAAATTTTCCCATAAATGGAACAACTGGCATTTACGTTAGTTTGAAAGTTAATCTTTTAAAAAACAATCGTTAATTTCAGATAAAGGTCCAAACATCTGGGATGTATATACCCACGCTCATCCAGAAAGAATAAAAGACGATAGCAATGGTGATGTGGCTTGCGATGCTTACAACAAGTTGAACGAAGATCTCGAAATTCTGTCCGATCTCAACGTCCAATTTTACAGATTTTCAATTTCCTGGGCCAGAATATTACCAACAGGTAATCACAAGGTCATGCACGTAGCGAATAGAGAATCAGCGCGCTCTCTTTTGTTATTCCCCCATCAACGTTAGCGTTTAATTACGCAGACGTTCAGAATTTTCATAAGAAGTTGCTCTTCAAAAACTGTTTATGGTTATAATTACAGGATTTGATAACGTTATAAGCAAAGACGGCGTACGCTACTACAATAATTTAATAGACGGACTTCTTGAGCGAAACATCGTACCGTTTGTAACATTGTACCACTGGGAATTACCGCAGTCGCTGCAGGATTTGGGCGGTTGGACTAATCCGAAGCTGGCCGAGTATTTCGTAGATTATGCGAATGTCGTGTTCAGTCTTTTCGGAGATCGTGTTAGATATTGGTTTACTTTCAACGAATCGCCGTGTTCGTTCATGTACACGGACGGTGCGCATGCGCCTGGCATAAAATCAGACGGTTTCGGGGACTACCTGTGTACACACACTATGCTTTTATCGCACGGAAAAGCCTACAGGCTCTACGAAGCCGAATATAAAAAACAACAAAACGGTAAATAAACGTGGCTTTATAAAGATCCCCATCTTTTAGAGTTTATCTTGTCTAATTTCCATTTTTCCATTATTAATTACGTAACAACTAGACTCCTCCCGTGTGTCAATAATCAATTTTTTTCTAAATTTTAGGGCAGGTTGGGCTTATTGCATCTTTTACTTGGATAGAACCCAAAACTTATAAAACAGCTGATATTAAAGCGGCACAGCGTGCTATAGACATGGATGTAAGTCTAAATAATTTCATGTTATGTTTTTTGTCTTGTAAGATGAAAAAGATATTTTGAAGCAAACAAACGTTGATGATGTCCAGGTTACTTTGCTTCGTAGTGATTTGCCGGATATCTGTATCCGCGGATATCCAAGGGAAAAGAAAGATCCGTATCCGTTAGTTTTTGGCGGATCTTTTACCTTATTAATTTTCAATTCATAGATGAAATTTTACATATATAGGTGATTAGTTAATAATGAAAAACTGTTAAATTCCATTCAGATTATTTTTTATTTTTTAAAATTGTATGTGGCACCTTTATATTGCAAACATTTATCGTAGTGAGTACCATACCAATATTACATAACTCAAAGGTACTAAAAAACTATCTTTATAATGAGATATTGCACATCGATCTTTGGAAAGAGACAATCTGTTATGAGAATTAACTCTTAAAGAGGTCAATAACTTTTTCCCATAACAGATAGTCTCTTTCCAAAGGTCGATGTGCAATATTTATCGTTGCGTACTCTAAAAAAGTTAAGATCTGTATCCGCGGATCTTGAAACCAAATATCCATATTCAGATCCGTATCCGCGGATATACATTTTTACCGATCCGGCACATCACTAGTCTATACTAATATATAAAGCTGAAGAGTTTGTTTGTTTGGTTGAACGCGCTAATCTCAGGAACTACTGGTTCGAATTGAAAAACTTTTTTGTGTCGGATAGTCCATTCATCGAGGAAGGCTATAGGCTATATAATATCACGCTACGACCAACAGGAGCGGAGCATCAATGAAAAATGTTGCAAAATATAACTCAAAATTAGTCCGTCCGACAAAAACTTTTGAACGGTAACTCCGATCATCATGATATTTGGACCCGACATTCATCTCGGTAAACTAAGATGAACATGCGTACTTATGTCCCTGCCCCCATTTGCGCCCGGGTGAAACCGGGCGGGACCGCTATGGCTGATTTAGAAATTAACGTTTTGTTTACTAGTTCGGTTGGTACGCACACCCCGTCTTCTCCAAACAAGGCGATTACCCTCCGATCTTGAAGGAGCGCGTGGCTAACATGAGCAAGGAAGAAAATTATCCAAGGTCAAGACTTCCGGAGTTCACAGCTGATGAAATAGAGATGCTGCAAGGAAGTTACGACTTTATGGGTATCAACTTCTACACGGCAGATCTGGCAAGCGATTGGGAAGGCGGACCAAAGTCGTCCAGGAAACGGGACATCGGGGTAAAACTTGAGAAGGATCCGTCGTGGCCCGGAAGTGTGGCCTCGTGGCTATCAGTAAGCTAATACAGTAGAGACGCGATAATCCGGACTAATTAAAACACAGCTGATCCAGCGCCATAGTGCGTTCTCTATGTATTTCTATCTGAGTTTGACAACGACTACATACATACTAAAACCACCTAACTTCTCTCACTTCTCTGACAACAAATATGTATGTAACTGTTTGTAACACACCGCCGGCCAATAGTGTTGACGCAAATAGTGCCGGTACAGCTACTCGATAACTAAGTATCATGATCCGGATTACTGAAACTGAAAAAATCCGGACTACAATGTACATAACACTATCAAACGACTGTCCGAATTACCAAAGAATCCGGATTATGAAGGTTCGGATTAACGCGTCTCTACTGTAGAAGGTGAAATGCTGAGTTGACAATATCTATACTATATAAATAAAATTCTCGTGTCACAATTTTGGCCGTGCTAATCTCCAAAACCACTGAACCGATTTTTATGACATTTCGTAAATGTGTCTTGCTTGGTGCAACTTACGCTATAGAATAGTTTTTATTAAATATTTTGTAGAAAATGACGGTGTTTTCTCAAAAAAACTGTTTTTAACATATAACATCTGAATTTACTCAAAGCTATTAGTTCTGATGCAAAATTTTAGTACCAAGTAGCGACATCTGATAGTATTCTCTCGAAGCTATTAGCTTAGAAGCAAATCTGGTAGAATTTGCTCAAAGCTATTAGTTCAGACGCCGGGCCGCAAACGAAATACATTTTGCACAATAACATACAACGCACTCGGGTGAATCCGGGACAGACCACTGGTGTATTTATATAAAAGAACCCTCGGATAACTCTAAAGAAAATTCACTAGCCTCGTGGTTTTATGTGGGTGAGACTCCTCGAAGTCTATAACCAGGAGACCTAACCCGGGCGTAACTGTCGCATGAACCAATATGGTGTCAGCTACTGGGTAACGAACACACGTTCATGGCTTACATGTTTGTAGTGTCTGTGAAGTTAAACAGCTTTGGTGACTATAACGAAAACAGGCGGAAAGAACCGAAGTTTCCCCAGGTAGTGATAACAGCGCCATCTCGCGTGCGCCAGAAAACGGTCCGTCTCGAAACACAGCAAGCATAGGAAACTAGGTCTCCTGGTTACAGACTTCGTGCATACACCGTTTAATTTTTTTGAAGTGAAAACTTCTTTAGCGGCGTTGTACACTTTTTTTGTAATGGGTAAAAAATGTTAAACTCGCGTCAGGAAAAGTAAGAACTGGGTGAGACTCTCTAAGTGATAGTAATTGCCAGATACTTTTTATACAACGTTAGACATCTAGCGTTGAAATATCGTACATAAAAATGCAATCTATGATACAAACCATTTTATTTTTTATACAACGTTAGACATCTAGCGTTGAAATATCGTACATAAAAATGCAATGATACAAACCATTTTATTTACAAGTGTTGCCAATAAATAAACAATGCTTCTAAATGCAAAAAATTAAGACGTTAATATTCAAGTTTTCACTTCTGCCGGCACTCCCTGAGTGCAACCCGTCTTTTTTTTTATTAATTACAGGTTGTACCGTGGGCGTTTCGCAAAGCTTTGAAATACATCCGAGACACTTACGATAACCCGATTGTTTACGTCATTGAGAACGGATATGCAGATAATGGCGGCCTTAACGATACCGAACGGGTGCAGTATTACAAAGTAAGTCTGTTACAAAATGTAACTGCTTTCCCAGAAAATTGTTCCGAACTCACCGTGATAAGACAAAACAGCTTTCGCTACCTTTTTCTCTGTTCTGTTCAAATGTGACTCATGAGACTTTTGCATCGGTGATTGTTTTGTTAGATTAAGGAGTTTTTTTACTTTCTAAGGGTTACTTAGAAGAACTGGCGCTTGCTATAAAAGACGGTTGCCGAGTCAAAGGCTACGCAGCCTGGAGTTTTTTGGACAATTTTGAATGGGCAGATGGATATACGTACGTATAAATATGTTTCTTTTGTTAATTTTCTCTGTAATACAAACAAAAATCAAATTCAGTGTTCAAATTGTCTACTATCTCAAATGTTTGTCAGCCCCGGATCTAGGAGAGGGGAAACCGGAGCACCAGCCCCGGAAGGCAGTTTCAGAGGGCGCTAAAATCATTATATAATATGGTAATACATAATAAAAAATGCAAATTTACTAAAGGGTTCTTATTTGTGAGTTTTTTTAAGTAATTTATCTCAAACGTTGAAGCGGGGGGGGCGCCATTATGAAGTTTCTGCCCCGGTTAGAAAAAATCGTAGATCTGGGGCTGATGTTTGTTTTCACTTTCAAATAGTAATACTACCGGAATCAAAATTTGATTGTGTAACCAATTATGTACGCGAAAAGATCAGGAGGTGTTGTTAAAAAAAACCGCGATTCCATCGAACTGGAAAGGGTACACAAAAAAGAAATGGCAAAGAAACCTAACAATTTTAATTCGAAAAATATCTGAGTTATTTTAATCAGTACACTGATTGCTGACCTTGAGCCGACCTTTAGTCGTGAACGAAATTTGAATATAGAAATGTTCACGATGGATTGTTCACGATTTTTCTTATTATTGATGGAATTAATGCCAGTGAATGTTTTTTTTTTCAGAATATCATTTGGGTTATACAAAGTGGATTTTAGTCATCCAGATCGGCCGAGGACACCGAAGGAATCTGCAAAATTTTATAAAAGATTTTTAGAAACAAGAGATATTGAAAAATTATAATAAAAGTATTTTAAATAGAGAAAACATTTCTTTTTCACCAAGAAACTTACATCAATATGATTTTCAGTGAAATAATAGTATATTACACCACAAGGGTCGAAAGTTTGATATTCTTGCACTGCGCACCTGTATGCCCGAGGCAAGTCGAGGGCATCATGACGCGAAGTGCAAGGTATCACACTTGTGGTGTATACTATTTTTCTTCGTAAATCGACCCACTGATTCTGAAAAGTGGAACAAAACTGTCCTATCTCTTTTGGTTTAGAAGTAATGCGAAAAATCCCCAAAAATTAAAAAGACCCGTAACTTCTATACCAAACGAGATACGCAAATTTTCTTTGCATTTTTGGACTCTGCGCGTCATTTTCTAGGGCTCTACCTAATTTCAAAAAAATCCCACCGCTATTACTTCATAAAACCACAAACTGTAGTTTTCAAAAATTATATCATTAAACGCCTGCAAGCAGGCAATTCCCCATACATCCATGTAATGCATTTGCCTGCACTACAGGCGTTTAAAATAGTGCAATATTATCTTTGTACCTCATTTTTGTGATGTTAATGCCCGATTCAAGAGGTTTTCTTGCACACATTGATTAGCTACGACATTAATAGAGGTAGCGAAGTATTAATTTTGTAATATTTAGTCAATATAATAACGAAATTTTGTGTATATCTGATTTTAAAATTACGCATAAGTGAAATTAAACGTCAAGTGCATTGTTTTCTTAATTTTGGAAAATCCAACCGTTCGTTTGTTTTCAAATTACGTACACTGATAGAGAACAAACTTCCGAGTTTAAAAACGCTTCGACATCATTTGCAAAATTTTTCGTTTGGGACTTAAGGGCCATAATCGTTGAAAACTTAAAACACGCCCAGTTTCTAAACTAAACGAGATAGACACTTTTTCTTTGCATTTTTGAGCTCAGTGCATCTTTCTGCATCGGTATACTTAATTTGAAGAAGATCTATTTTTTTTGTCGTAAAACGCGAAAAAAAGAGAAGGCTTATAGCCTTAGTTTTTTTCGCGTGTTTTTGGAAAATGTTTCAGATCTTTTTCAAATCAAGTACGCTGATGTAAGCCGACCCGCTGATTCTGAAAAGTCGAACAAAACTGTCCTATCTCTTTTGGTTTAGAAGTTATGGGCCTTAAACAGCGAAAAATCCCCAAAAATGAAAAAGACCCGTAACTTCTATACCAAACGAGATACGCAAATTTTCTTTGCATTTTTGGACTCTGCGCGTCTTTTACTAGGGGTCTACCTAATTTCAAAAAAATCCCACCGCTATAACTTCATAAAACCACTAGCTGTAGTTTTCAGAGAAATTATCATTAAACGCCTGCAAGCAGGCAATTCTCCATACGTGCGTGTAATGCGTTTGCGTGCACTACAGGCGTTTAAAATATTGTTACCTGTAAATAGCCAGTCTAACGTGCAATATTATCTTTGTACCTCATTTTTGTGATGTTAATGCCCGATTCAAGAGGTTTTCTTGCACACATTGATTAGCTACGACATTAATAGAGGTAGCGAAGTATTAATTTTGTAATATTTATTCAATATAATAACGAAATTTTGTGTATATCTGATTTTAAAATTACGCATAAGTGAAATTAAACGTCAAGTGCATTGTTTTCTTAATTTTGGAAAATCCAACCGTTCGTTTGTTTTCAAATTACGTACACTGATAGAGAACAAACTTCCGAGTTTAAAAACGCTTCGACATCATTTGCAAAATTTTTCGTTTGGGACTTAAGGGCCATAATCGTTGAAAACTTAAAACACGCCCAGTTTCTAAACTAAACGAGATAGACACTTTTTCTTTGCATTTTTGAGCTCAGTGCATCTTTCTGCATCGGTATACTTAATTTGAAGAAGATCTATTTTTTTTGTCGTAAAACGCGAAAAAAAGAGAAGGCTATAGCCTTAGTTTTTTTTCGCGTGTTTTTGGAAAATGTTTCAGATCTTTTTCAAATCAAGTACGCTGATGTAAGCCGACCCGCTGATTCTGAAAAGTCGAACAAAACTGTCCTATCTCTTTTGGTTTAGAAGTTATGGGCCTTAAACAGCGAAAAATCCCCAAAAATGAAAAAGACCCGTAACTTCTATACCAAACGAGATACGCAAATTTTCTTTGCATTTTTGGACTCTGCGCGTCATTTTCTAGGGGTCTACCTAACATAAAAAAATCCCACCGCTATAACTTCATAAAACCACTAGCTGTAGTTTTCAGAGAAATTATCATTAAACGCCTGCAAGCAGGCAATTCTCCATACGTGCGTGTAATGCGTTTGCGTGCACTACAGGCGTTTAAAATATTGTTACCTGTAAATAGCCAGTCTAACGTGCAATATTATCTTTGTACCTCATTTTTGTGATGTTAATGCCCGATTCAAGAGGTTTTCTTGCACACATTGATTAGCTACGACATTAATAGAGGTAGCGAAGTATTAATTTTGTAATATTTATTCAATATAATAACGAAATTTTGTGTATATCTGATTTTAAAATTACGCATAAGTGAAATTAAACGTCAAGTGCATTGTTTTCTTAATTTTGGAAAATCCAACCGTTCGTTTGTTTTCAAATTACGTACACTGATAGAGAACAAACTTCCGAGTTTAAAAACGCTTCGACATCATTTGCAAAATTTTTCGTTTGGGACTTAAGGGCCATAATCGTTGAAAACTTAAAACACGCCCAGTTTCTAAACTAAACGAGATAGACACTTTTTCTTTGCATTTTTGAGCTCAGTGCATCTTTCTGCATCGGTATACTTAATTTGAAGAAGATCTATTTTTTTTGTCGTAAAACGCGAAAAAAAGAGAAGGCTTATAGCCTTAGTTTTTTTTCGCGTGTTTTTGGAAAATGTTTCAGATCTTTTTCAAATCAAGTACGCTGATGTAAGCCGACCCGCTGATTCTGAAAAGTCGAACAAAACTGTCCTATCTCTTTTGGTTTAGAAGTTATGGGCCTTAAACAGCGAAAAATCCCCAAAAATGAAAAAGACCCGTAACTTCTATACCAAACGAGATACGCAAATTTTCTTTGCATTTTTGGACTCTGCGCGTCATTTTCTAGGGGTCTACCTAACATAAAAAAATCCCACCGCTATAACTTCATAAAACTACTAGCTGTAGTTTTCAGAGAAATTATCATTAAACGCCTGCAAGCAGGCAATTCTCCATACGTGCGTGTAATGCATTTGCGTGCACTACAGGCGTTTAAAATATTGTTACCTGTAAATAGCCAGTCTAACGTGCAATATTATCTTTGTACCTCATTTTTGTGATGTTAATGCCCGATTCAAGAGGTTTTCTTGCACACATTGATTAGCTACGACATTAATAGAGGTAGCGAAGTATTAATTTTGTAATATTTAGTCAATATAATAACGAAATTTTGTGTATATCTGATTTTAAAATTACGCATAAGTGAAATTAAACGTCAAGTGCATTGTTTTCTTAATTTTGGAAAATCCAACCGTTCGTTTATTTTCAAATTACGTACACTGATAGAGAACAAACTTCCGAGTTTAAAAACGCTTCGACATCATTTGCAAAGTTTTGCGTTTGGGACTTAAGTGCCATAATCGTTGAAAACTTAAAACACGCCCAGTTTCTAAACTAAACGAGATAGACACTTTTTCTTTGCATTTTTGAGCTCAGTGCATCTTTCTGCATCGGTATACTTAATTTGAAGAAGATCTATTTTTTTTGTCGTAAAACGCGAAAAAAAGAGAAGGCTATAGCCTTAGTTTTTTTTCGCGTGTTTTTGGAAAATGTTTCAGATCTTTTTCAAATCAAGTACACTGATGTAAGCCGACCCGCTGATTCTGAAAAGTCGAACAAAACTGTCCTATCTCTTTTGGTTTAGAAGTTATGGGCCTTAAACAGCGAAAAATCCCCAAAAATGAAAAAGACCCGTAACTTCTATACCAAACGAGATACGCAAATTTTCTTTGCATTTTTGGACTCTGCGCGTCTTTTACTAGGGGTCTACCTAATTTCAAAAAAATCCCACCGCTATAACTTCATAAAACCACTAGCTGTAGTTTTCAGAGAAATTATCATTAAACGCCTGCAAGCAGGCAATTCTCCATACGTGCGTGTAATGCGTTTGCGTGCACTACAGGCGTTTAAAATATTGTTACCTGTAAATAGCCAGTCTAACGTGCAATATTATCTTTGTACCTCATTTTTGTGATGTTAATGCCCGATTCAAGAGGTTTTCTTGCACACATTGATTAGCTACGACATTAATAGAGGTAGCGAAGTATTAATTTTGTAATATTTATTCAATATAATAACGAAATTTTGTGTATATCTGATTTTAAAATTACGCATAAGTGAAATTAAACGTCAAGTGCATTGTTTTCTTAATTTTGGAAAATCCAACCGTTCGTTTGTTTTCAAATTACGTACACTGATAGAGAACAAACTTCCGAGTTTAAAAACGCTTCGACATCATTTGCAAAATTTTTCGTTTGGGACTTAAGGGCCATAATCGTTGAAAACTTAAAACACGCCCAGTTTCTAAACTAAACGAGATAGACACTTTTTCTTTGCATTTTTGAGCTCAGTGCATCTTTCTGCATCGGTATACTTAATTTGAAGAAGATCTATTTTTTTTGTCGTAAAACGCGAAAAAAAGAGAAGGCTTATAGCCTTAGTTTTTTTTCGCGTGTTTTTGGAAAATGTTTCAGATCTTTTTCAAATCAAGTACGCTGATGTAAGCCGACCCGCTGATTCTGAAAAGTCGAACAAAACTGTCCTATCTCTTTTGGTTTAGAAGTTATGGGCCTTAAACAGCGAAAAATCCCCAAAAATGAAAAAGACCCGTAACTTCTATACCAAACGAGATACGCAAATTTTCTTTGCATTTTTGGACTCTGCGCGTCATTTTCTAGGGGTCTACCTAACATAAAAAAATCCCACCGCTATAACTTCATAAAACTACTAGCTGTAGTTTTCAGAGAAATTATCATTAAACGCCTGCAAGCAGGCAATTCTCCATACGTGCGTGTAATGCATTTGCGTGCACTACAGGCGTTTAAAATATTGTTACCTGTAAATAGCCAGTCTAACGTGCAATATTATCTTTGTACCTCATTTTTGTGATGTTAATGCCCGATTCAAGAGGTTTTCTTGCACACATTGATTAGCTACGACATTAATAGAGGTAGCGAAGTATTAATTTTGTAATATTTAGTCAATATAATAACGAAATTTTGTGTATATCTGATTTTAAAATTACGCATAAGTGAAATTAAACGTCAAGTGCATTGTTTTCTTAATTTTGGAAAATCCAACCGTTCGTTTGTTTTCAAATTACGTACACTGATAGAGAACAAACTTCCGAGTTTAAAAACGCTTCGACATCATTTGCAAAATTTTTCGTTTGGGACTTAAGGGCCATAATCGTTGAAAACTTAAAACACGCCCAGTTTCTAAACTAAACGAGATAGACACTTTTTCTTTGCATTTTTGAGCTCAGTGCATCTTTCTGCATCGGTATACTTAATTTGAAGAAGATCTATTTTTTTTGTCGTAAAACGCGAAAAAAAGAGAAGGCTTATAGCCTTAGTTTTTTTCGCGTGTTTTTGGAAAATGTTTCAGATCTTTTTCAAATCAAGTACGCTGATGTAAGCCGACCCGCTGATTCTGAAAAGTCGAACAAAACTGTCCTATCTCTTTTGGTTTAGAAGTTATGGGCCTTAAACAGCGAAAAATCCCCAAAAATGAAAAAGACCCGTAACTTCTATACCAAACGAGATACGCAAATTTTCTTTGCATTTTTGGACTCTGCGCGTCTTTTACTAGGGGTCTACCTAATTTCAAAAAAATCCCACCGCTATAACTTCATAAAACCACTAGCTGTAGTTTTCAGAGAAATTATCATTAAACGCCTGCAAGCAGGCAATTCTCCATACGTGCATGTAATGCATTTGCGTGCACTACAGGCGTTTAAAATATTGTCACCTGTAATAGCGAGTCTAACGTGCAATATTATCTTTGTACCTCATTTTTGTGATGTTAATGCCCGATTCAAGAGTTTTTCTTGCACACATTGATTAGCTACGACATTAATAGAGGTAGCGAAGTATTAATTTTGTAATATTTAGTCAATATAATAACGAAATTTTGTGTATATCTGATTTAAAATTACGCAAATGTGAAATTAAACGTCAAGTACATTGTTTTCTTAATTTTGGAAAATCCAACCGTTCGTTTGTTTTCAAATTACGTACACTGACAGAGAAGGACGATCTGAGTTTAAAAAGTCTTCGACATCATTTGCAAAATATTTCGTTGGGGACTTAAGGGCTATAATCGTTTAAAACTTGAAACACGCGTAGTTTCTAAACTAAACCAGATAGACACTTTTTCTTTGCATTTTTGAGCTCAGTGCATCTTTCTGCATGGGTATAATTTGAGGAAGATATAAAAAATGTGTTGAAAAACACGAAAAAAAAAGATGGTACATTACCTTTGCGGCTCATTTTGGTGATGTTGATGACGAATCCAAAAGGTTTACCTACACAAATTGATTAGCTACAACATTCATGGTGAATAAAAAAATGCATTAAACGTATTTGTCAGAATAAAAACGCTTTATTCCACTAGAAAAACACGTTGTTTATTTTCTTAATATTTGTATGCTTACATTTGCAAATATTGTCATATCGACAGATTTAGGATTCAATAACAATATAATCAAACAAAAAAGTGAAAAAGCCACAAGGCTACATCTTTATACAGTAAAGGTTCATAAATTTGGTCACATATGGGTGCATCATCCGTGTTCCAGGGTTGTCAAATCCACCATCGATCTTCAAGACTGCTTTTGTTACCATATCGTATTATCTGTTGGAATTATGTAATCATTATTGATGGCTACCTTTCTTATTTTACATAAAATCCTAACTAACTGAATCTTAATTTAATGTAGGTGGCCACTTTGAAAAGCCAGGGCATATTATGAATCAAAGAAATTGTGGAAACGTCATAGAATGGTATTTTTTAAAGTCCGAGAAAAGTATTAAAACGAGACTGTATTTTTACACTACAAGCTACGGAAGAGAAACTTCTGGCCGTTTCGACTACAGACGCACACAAACACATCCGAACGAATTGCCAGTTACGATCGCTGCATCAAGTTTTGGCCGAAACCGAAGGTTTCTAACAAGCGCCGAAATTGAACGAACTGTTACGAATGAGCGAGAACGCGATGTACGTGGCGATCTCTAGAGATGATTAAAATTACCTTTTATATTATGTGACTATGGAAATAAGTTGTTATTATCAAGTATGTGTACTGTTCTGTTTTTGAGAATTGGTGTGTGCCTCAATTATTTTTGAAAAAAATAACATATTTCCATAGTGACATAATATAACCCCAACACCGACCTCAAAATTAAAGAAAATTTATTTAAACTTCGAAAGGCTGTTTCTCTCTTATTTTTGAGTTTTGATAAAAAAACTATTTGAAATATTTACTCGTCTATTTGATTTTTACACGCTGTAAAAAAAGCATCAACTTAAAATTCACCTGTATAGGTGATTAGGTAATAATGAAAAACTGTTAAATTCCATTCAGATTAATTTTTATTTCTTAAAATCGTATTTGGCACCTTTATATTGCAAAAATTTATCGTAGTGAGTACCATACCAATAGTACATAACTCAAAGATACTAATAAAAAACTATCTTTATAATGAGATATTGCACATCGATCTTTGGAAAGAGACAATCTGTTATGAGAGTTAACTCTTAAAGAAGTCAATAACTTTTTCCCATAACAGTCTCTTTCCAAAGGTCGATGTGCAATATTTACCGCCGCGTACTCTAAGAAAGTTAAGATCCGTATCCGCGGATCTTGAAACCAAATATCCGTATCCGCGGATATGCATTTTTAACGATCCGGCATATCACTAGTACTAACTGCCTTTGGATCATATAACTAACGTATCTTTTACTATAAAAAAAGCATACCTTCTCGTAGATGATTGTAGATTTCATCTAAGAATTGATTTGGTTCGAGAAACCATTCTCAAACATCTTGTCATGAAGATGAATCGGCACTCAACGATCACATCCACCGATAATAATAAAAGACTTCGATACAAAATTCGCAATCTTCATTTTTCCACTTCGCGTTGCATCATCAACGAGACACTGTACCGAAACGGCAGATCTAATAAAACAATCGGCGCCATAATACTGAGCCACGATATTACAATGTTTATGCTTTTGTTTCTGAAAAGCGCCAACATTTCCGCCGTCTTGCACGGATGGAACGCAAAGAACGGCGTTTGTAATACAGGATGATCGGTTTGTGTCAGCGTCGTAAGCATATATGCGCCTCCACACTTCTGTTCGACTTCCATCCACAACTCTTTCAAGCCGAGCAAACGGCCCGTGGAATCCCAAACGTTGAAACATAACATCGGCACGCCGTAGCTCAGATTGTATACGATGTGATACTCCCAACGCGTCAATCGTGCCGGAGTAGCAGTATCGGTAACGCAATCGTCCGATTCGATATAGTCGGCGTCTTCTAAACAAAGAGCAGAAACTTCGCTACTTTTAAGTTTCGATGTTCGTTTGATTTCTTTTATAAGATAAGTTGCTTCTGCATCGCTTACGGTACGCCACCCGTCATTCAATTCATCGGATAAACGTTGTATTTCTTTGATACATTTGCAAAATTCACTATAATCGATCGTAGTCTCGGCCATTTTTTCGGTGACAGATCTGAAAGTTCAAAATCGAAACAATTAAAACACCTGTATTTTTTAACTCAAAATTTATATTGAACGAAGTTCGATTTGAAGGCTGTGCTGTTTGAGGACTATTTTGATTTTCGAAATTACAGTGTAAACTCTTTATAACGAAACTCAAGGGACCGAGCATTTTTTATCGTTATAGAGAGTTACCGTTATATGGAGTGAAGAAAGATAAACAACCCAATTAACAATAATCTTCAATGTACTGTATAATCTCTTTATAACGAATTTTAAGGGACCAAACATTTTTTTCGTTATATGGAGGGAAGAAAGAAAAATAACCAATTTTCACAAAATTAATTTATTCCAAACACATATACCTATAGTTTGGCGTCATCAAGTGCTTGTTGAATAGATGGTGATGGTTCAGAATGGTCCTCTTTATGTCTGTAAACATTTGCTGACGCCTAAATATGAACATATTTCTTCGTAATAGAGAATGGCTGTTGCGTTAAAAGAGGGTATTAATGTATAGGTTTTAAGGTAAACCAACCAAATCGTAAAAATTTCGACGTTATAGGGAGTTTTTCGTTATAACGAAGGACGTTATAAAGAGTTTACACTGTAGTTCTGTCTACAGGCGACTTTTTACTTACGAACTTTCAAGACCGAAATTCACATTTACGAAATATACATGAAACAGCAAATTTCCTCGCTAAAATTCTTTGTTTTTATCGGTATCAGTCTCGGATCTTAGAGAGTGAGGGGGGGGGGGCAAACCGGGGCACCTACCCCGGGTGGCAGTTTCAGGGGGCGCCAAAATCATGATAGAATATGGTTGAAAACCACACCCAATCTGTCCTTTTTCCGATTTACTCAATCTGCTTGTTTCTTGGCGGTTTCCCGTCGACGAGAAATGCGAAACATTATATATTTGTGAGTTTTTTTAAGTAATTTATCTCAAACGCTGGAGAGGGGGCGCCATTATCTGTTTCTCAAACTTAAATTACGAGCTAATTTACGAAAAACAATTCACAAAATGCATATCTATTTTTCTCAGATTTCGTAACTTTAAATGTGGAAAGTGTACTTTGGGATGGACTCCAAGTTCTTATTTTTTTGAGCTAATATTTATCGAGCAATTACAAATTTTATTATTACAATTAGACGCCGAGTGACTAGCATATGCTGGTGCAACAGTGTTCCGGAACATACGTCGAGTTATTCAATTAAATTAGTTGTACAATTTGCCAGAGATTTGGGGGTCCGGACAAACAGGTGATAACGGTGCCTTCGGACTTCTTCGTATTCTAACTTCCCTATTTTTACGAGGTAGCAGCAACAAACGGATTACAATTAAAAATCTTTAGCGTCATCAGGCTTGTAAGTAATAAATAATGTACAATACGCGTTACGGATCTAAAAGGTTCGGAAGTTAGTCGCACACAGCGTCGCAAAAGCACATTTTAGAGCCGTTGATACTCCCACCACCTCCCTGCTACCTGCACGGAACGTGCGCTCGTCGGTGATTGGCCGTGATCGCTCGTCGCCTTTGTCGCTTCCCTGCTTTAAAGTACAGCCGAGTACGCTGTTATTGTTATTTTAGTTTTGTTGAGTTGCGAGTTTGTAGAGTTCAACAGACTGTACAAGCGCAAGCCCGCATTCGCATCTAACTTCCGAGCCTTTTAGATTCGTGGCGCGTATTATACTTCGTTCATATTATAGTTCAATTTCTTTTGAAATAAATATTAAAGATTGACCAATATCAATATATCGGTCGATAACTTTTTTAGATAAAATGTTTCTAATCTCTTATTTATACACGACAAAATGTAGCCATCCCGATACCTGAATAACAATCTACCTGTATTTCTGTTTCCAGCTTAATCAATAATGAAGAAAATTATACTACAGTACAACTGATATTTTCAGCCCTTCGGAACTCATCGATGCCTGTAATTTAAACTTTTTCTTCATCCTCACTACATACCAGTCATCGACCAATTAGAAACAACCTTTATTAATTTGAGGTTAAACAAATACAGTGTAAACCCTATATAGCGACACTCAAGGAACTGTGCACTTTGTGGCGTTATTGAGAGTTGTTAAACGGAGAGAAGAAATAATCCATTAATATTTTTTTACAACTGACCAACCAAACATTCATTCTATCACAAAGCATATGAAAGATAATTCCAACAAACAAAAGAACTAATTTCTTAGAATCTTCGGTACGCATGATGCCGACAACAAAGCAACAAAACAACAAACAAGTACTGTTTATTGCTTAATGATGCCGTATTGTTGTCGTTATTTAGAGTGTATCATTGCATGAGCAACAAGGTAAACCAACTAGAGCTAAGCAATTTCGACGTTTTAAGGAGTTTGTCGTTATATCGAGCGACGTTAAATGGAGTTTACACTGTATAATAATATAAATAGCACTTAAAGAACGTTTGGTTCACAAGGCACAGGTCTGTTAAAAAATAACTTCTAATAGTAACAGTATATTTTAATATCAAAAATAGTCATTAATTAATTAATGTACGAATCATAGAAAAAATTTACCTCGCGTATTAATGCTTCGGATAAATAGTAACGGTTCGATGAAAATCGTGTTCCGCTTATCTGAACTTTGCTGCTTCGTTGTCGTAGCGCTCCAGCGGCTCGAAGATCTAATTGTAAAGTTAACGGGGTCGACCACAAACTACGCAACGTTTCAAAAAGGGGAAGAAGGGATGACCTCCCGAAGTTCATACGGCGTTACGTAAAGTTGATTCAATTATTAAAGACCGCGCGCACTCGTCAGGCATGTCCCAGCACTAACCTGCAATCTGCATGATGTCACATACTAGAGCAAATACACGTTTCGATGTTTTTATCGATGTGAACCAATTAATGAAAAATATTGGATCGGTCCAGCGCGGCTAGATAAAGAATGCAAGCGACCGACTTAAGGTCGTTGCTGGTGCTCCGATAAACAACACGAGTACCTTCACGAAATGGCTTCTCTGCTCCGTGCTGTGCTGGTCCATGCTAGACAGATGAGCGCGGTTTTTTATTGCTACGTCATAGTATTATCTCTTTTAAAGAATTGATTTTTGTCTCTTGTGACGCTAATCCGTCGTCGGAATTTAATACCGAGGGTATAAAAAGTTACGTCACCTTCGACCAGGGCCGGATTAACCCTGTCCGGGCCCCTAGGCAATGCAATCAGGTCTTTTCAAGTTGATGAAGGGATGTGAGTAACTTCCAGATGATCGACTCCAGGCATCCCGTTACTTCAATGTCTTATGTAACAACATGATTACTTTGACTAGATGCTGCAGCATCGCCTTACCTGACTCGTTAGCTTTATTGAAATGGTCTTAATGAATAGGTTATAGATAATAATTGATGATCCAGGTTTTTTTAATGGGTCAGGAAAGAGAAATGAGACGTGACGTAGTTATTTTAAATTTTATCTTGTTAAATGCAATAAATTATAATAAACAACGAAAGAAAATAATATTGTTGTTGGGAAATTTCATACAAATTTTTCTAATAAAATTTTCGTTTAATGAAAAGTTTTTTTTCTTGGTACGTGCACGGGCCCCTAGTCGATGCGGGGCCCTTAGGCAGTTGCCTACTCTGCCTTCAACGAGAGATTGAGCTAATTGTATACATGAGTAAAAAACGTAAGAAAAAATTTAACGTAGTTTATGGAAGACCCTCTAAGATAAAAAAGAATGTTTCTCCTATCTGTTCAATTTTCCATTAGATATTCAATGAATACTTCGGTTGCAAGTATAATACGCGCCACGGATCTAAAAGGATCGAAAACAGCGTCGCAAAGGCACATTTTAGAGCCGTTGATACTCCCACCACCTCCCAGCTACCTGCACGGAACGTGCGCTCGTCGGTGATTGGCCGTGATCACTCGTTGCCTTTGTCACTTTCCTGCTTTAAAGTACAGTCGAGTACGCTGTTGTTATTGTTATTTTAGTTTTGTTGAGTTGCGAGTTTGTAGTTTTTCAACAGACTGTACAAGCTTAAGCCCGCATTCGCATCTAACTTTCGAGCCTTTTAGATTCGTGGCAAGTATTATACTGTACAGAAAATTATGCAGCCTACGTTTTCAACAAATTACCGAAAAGATATAGAAATATTAACTCGAGTAGAACTCATGTATTTTCAACCTGTCTGGACTTATTCGACTCCTGTATTTTCAAATCCTCTTTCATCGTCACTTTGTTGCAGTCATAGACCAATCAGAAACAGTCTTTGTTAATTTTGATCTAAGCTAAATAAACGACAGAAATAGGCTGAACGCAGACGAATCAAAGAACGTTTTCTTAGCCGAAAATGTAAATCGATCAGCAAAAACAAAAAACGTGTTAAGATTATTTTCTTACATTTATTCATCGAATGAAAAGTGTCAAAACAGTACAATTACCTCAATCAATACAAATTGTTTTTGTAAAAATTAGTTTAAATAATTTCTAGCTGTTTTCACGCAGGGAAAACACCTAAAAACACACTTTAATCTAAAAAAAAAGAGTGAGTCACAATATAGGTAAAAATATACTCAAAAAATACTTCTTACACCAATACGAATATTTTAATAGATAAGTATTTTTAAAATTAGAAAAAAGTGTTCACATATAAGGTATATATTTTTTCAAATTATATTTCTAGCTATGATATTTGCAGCATTTCAAAATTTAGGTTTCTTATAGCTCTTAAATTTCTCAGTATATGACTTAAACGGGCCATCTTACTAAAAATTACAGACTTTCTTTAATATAATACAATTTCAATAACCAGTAATTTTTACTTATAAAATTTAATACAGTGCAACCTCTTTATAACGAATATCAAGGGACCGAGCATTTTTTTTCGTTATATGGAGGGAAGAAAGAAAAATAACCAATTTCACCTAATTAATTAATTCCAAACATAGTTTGCCTGACATATTTTGCTATGCCAATATTTGTTTCGTATTTTATTAAGTATCTTATGCCTTGGGATGTGGTGGAATCATCTTCAATAAACAATAAGAAGTTTTCGATAAGTTTGGCGGCATCAAGTGCTTGTTGAATAGTTGGTGATGGTTCAGAATCGTCCTCTTTACGTCTGTAAATATTTGCTGACGCCTAATATGAACATATTTCTTCGTAATAGAGAATGGCTATTGCGCTATAAAGAGGGTATTAATGTATGGGTTTTAAGGTAAACCAACCAAACTGTAAAAATTTGTACGTTATAGGGAGTTTTTCGTTATAACGAAGGACGTTATAAAGAGGTTACACTGTATATCCATAATTTAGTTCTTACATCGAGGACGCCTTTGTACTTATATTCCCGGTCGACTGAAAACATGTTGACAAACGGTCCGTGAATATAACGTTATTTTAATAAAGTAACAAAATGGTCCATCTGTTCTATTTCATGAGATCAAAAGAAGTCAAAATATATTTTCTTCGTATCAATTAGTGATGTGCCGGATTGGCCTTTGGAAAGAGACTATCTGTTATGGGAAAAAGTTATTAACCTCTTTAAGAGTTAACTCTCATAACAGATTGTCTCTTTCCAAAGATCAATGTGCAATATCTCATTATAAAGATAGTTTTTTAGTACCTTTGAGCTATGTACTATTTGTATGGTACTCACTACGATAAATGTTTGCAATATAAAGGTGCCAAATACGATTTAAAAAAATAAAAAATAATCTGAATGGAATTTAACAGGTTTTCATTATTGCCTAATCACCTATATATTATATAAAATTTCATCTATGAATTGAAAATAAATAATGTAAAAGATCCGCCAAAATCTAACGGATACGGACCTTTCTTCTCCCTCGGATATCCGGCACATCACTAGTATCAATATCTCGATAGTCGCCGATAACTAGGGTTGCCACCTCGAACCTAGACCTTCCCCGGAGATTGTTCCGCCGGGAGGTAAGCGCGATATTAAAAGTCTCTGATTTTAAAATATACGGAGTTTTTTTAAACATTTCATACATTAATAATAAAAAAAAATTCCAATTGGAATAAACAAACTTAAAAATAATTCTTTCACAGCTATACTGGACTGGACTGAAGTCAATCTTTCTTCTTAAAAAAATTTAAAAAAATATCTGCAAAACTCCTTTGTTCGGAGAAATCTGAATTTGACCGGAGATCGTCCCCAAGGCCCGGAGAGGTGGCAACCCTATCGATAACTGCCCAAAAACATCGACGGCAACGCTATCTACAGTTTTTACAAAGTCGTCAGAATCACAGACATAAAATGTATGTCAATTGTCAGACTATTATCAAACAACGCATTTTGAGAACCTGTTTGTTATATAATTGATCTCGCTTATAAAGAATTTTAAGCGAAAACAAAATTTAGTTCGTAAAACAAAGTCGATATCGAAAACGATTCTCTTAATTGTTAAAAAGTAGTTCCATTGTATTCTTAAAATTTTCTTGAACATTGGATATTTTATTAGACTCCGTTGTTATTCTAGTTTCCTTGCGAAAGAGTCTATGCAAATTCGGCGTTCTATTTTCAAGTTTTATTTTATTATGTGGCCTACAGGAACATCTATATAAAGTACAGTAACACCCCAACTTGCGTCGATGACGACGCGGTATTTATAGATTGTACAGACTTACCCGATCAAAAAAAAAAAAAAAAAAAATTATAATCAGTCAAGTGAGCAAAAAAAAAGTCAATCTCATTTACAAGCCTCTCGCAGACGGACGAACAACGTTGCAACAATAATAGCGTTCCTTTTAGACCTTTTGGGTACGGAACCCTAAAAAATACGGAACATAAAAAAAAACCATCTATTTTAAATATATAGCAACAGCTAGACAACGCATAAAAAGGCGACCGCTTGTTACAAAGAAATCTACGAAAAACAAAATTTTATACTTCTTGGTCTTTCCGGCTTCTTGTAGGCTGTGGTCCATTGGCATTTCTACCTGACGTTACGTCTACAACTGCGGCCGACATCGTCAAAGGCGACGTGGCAGCGGGTGAAGCGATATCTACCGCAGCTGTAGACGAAACGTCAGGTAGAATACCAAAGGACCACGGCCCACAAACATTTATCGTGTCGAACTTCACTTCTTAAAAAATCATTTTAGTTAGTTCGTCTACAATCTGTATATCCGGTCGAGGATTACTGTACGGAAGATAACAAATAAATCGATAGATATTATAGACAATGGAATTTATAGTCACACTGATATTAGGAATAGAGAATGATCAGAATAAATGAATATACTGTTTTGGACGTGTCTCTCGCGTCGATAAATCAATTTTTGTTTTTTTCTTATTATTGGGGGAGCTACGATCTCAATAAAGTTTTCTTTAATTAGCAATGAAGTCAGCACAACTTGAGGTAACCCAAAAAAACAATTTTTCTTTCACAACCTAACATGGCCATTTATCAGGTAGCAAGATTTCTATTAATGTTTGGTCTGTTATATAATTTTATTCAACACGCGTGAGTAATATATAATTTCGGGACCCTGCTAAATTCGGGAGAAATAATAAATTACTTCATGTTAACGCGTAGAGTGCTAATAATGAGCCGTACTGTACGATAATAAATTTTCTGGATCAATAGGACCGCAGTAGCGTACAATAATGAATAATAACTGCATAGTTTCTGGACCAATAGGAACGCGGTAGCGATTTGTATATATGAAAACAGCATCGCAATTCAGCGAAAGTCAGGGCCATCTTGTGTGCATCGAGGGCGGTGGGTACGTCGATCAATGAAGTGATTTATTATTTTTCCCTCTTTCATCAGGGCCCCGATTACATATTGCTCGTGCTAGTTGAATAAAATATTATGTGCGACCATTGATCGAAGGAGAATATTCCACTCGCGTGTTACCGCACTCGCTAAGCTCGTGCGGCAAATTTCACGCTCATGGAATCTTCTTCTCTCACTAGTCGCACAATATACTATTATCGCTTGCCTTGCATAGTTATAAAATTTATTGACAAGCGATTGTTTATTTCATTTAATTTAGAAGTACTCGGTGCGTTTTACATAAAATGGCAATCTGATTTAAGATTTACTATAGATTATAGACGTTTGACAACTAGCAAGCTGATTTAAGATGGTACGTAAATTCAGCGAGTAGTGTCTTTTGTAAAACATCTCTGGAAAAAAAACAAAAAAACACTTCTGCAGTGGTTCTGGATCACTAAAAAATCTTTATTCAATTTACGTTACCACAGATTAAAAAATAAACAGCTGTTGCAAGAAAATAGTTTTTTTAAATCACCAAAGCACATACGTCCAAAATTGAATAAAAAATATCGTCATCCGTCAGAAAAATGTTTTTTTTACCCTTCCAATTCTTTGCGCTTTCATTTCGAAAAACAGTAATCTCTCTTTAAAATGTCACTTTTTTCAGTCATTTTTATTTCGTTTCAGAAAACAAAACGACAAAAAAGTCATTCGTACTGCACAAAATACTCCTATAGATACATGTGTCGTATGTACATCATTTGTTTCTCAAAATAAGTGATGCATTGTAAAAAAAATAAGATCATAATGTACTATTTTCCTAAAGCTAAGTTATATAATTGTAAAGTTTATTTTTAATTTATGTAGTTATAGTTTTTTAACTATTCGTTTTTTTCTATATAAAAAAAAACAATCGAAAAGCAATTTCGGGTACAGTTTAAAGCTTAATCTTTTGTTTCGTCATATCGGTGGGCGAGTTCAGTAAATTTCCGTTCGAATTAAACAATTAAAAAGACAACAAGAGTGTCCCAGAATCTCTGAATTTACTATACAGATTGTATCAAATCAAAACAGTCCATAGAACATTGTGTGTAAGACAGAGACGATATTATATAAAGCACTAAAGCAGTAAGTAAGAATGAGATAAATGATCGCTAATAGTTAGTTACTGTGGTTATACAATCTGATAGTATCGTCTTTGTTTTCTACAGTAAAAATCACAATTTTATCAAATGTCAGTATTCACTAGTGAAATTATTGATAAAATGGCTATTTATACTGTTCGGGAAAAAATCCAAATAATTAAATGGTTTTATGGTGGTAATTGAACCGCCAACATAATAATAATTAATATTACAGTTTAGTTGTTTTAATTGATAAATTGGTAAAAAGATTTACAGTATACGTAATTATTTATTTACGTAACCACAGTAACTATATTAGTTATCTCATTCTTACTTACTGCTTTAGTGCTTTATATTATATCGTTTCTGTCTTACACACAGAAGTTCTATGGACTGTTTTGATTTGATACAATCTGTATATGATATACTTTGCTGTTCCGTTCCATAAAATAATATTCAATAGTCTAGATAGCGTTGCTTTTTATACTCACACAGAGTCATCTGACGGTAGAAAATTTAAACTGACTCAAAACATACACGACCGCGTTGGATTTTACTGAGCCCGCCCCCACTTTTCCCAAACACAGCTTAAGTTTGTAAATACTCATTTCATAAAAGTTACATCTATGAAAAATAATAATTAAAGGTTAAGTTTATAAAAATTTAATTTACCACATAAAAATAAAGTCAAGCCTTTCGGCCAACAAAAAAGAAAAACTTTCTATGCGCGAATTATAGCGACGAAGCATATCTGGCAACACGCTCGACTCTATCCGACTGAAACAAACGCGACAGGCATCTGTTTTTAGTAGCGCCTTCTTTTGTTTTGGTAATCGTCACGTCGGTCGTTGCCCCAATGTCCGCGACCGCCGCCGCCCATGCTCATTCTCGACATACCGCCGTCGTCGTACCTGTCGTTGGTGCGGTCGTAAGTGTCGAGGAACGTTTTCGGATCTGGCGGCATGCCGCCGGTAGCCGAAGTGTCGAAATCGCGTTTAACGTCGACGATAGTCGTATCGTAGCCGCCGCTCCGCTCCTGCTGATCGAGCATGTCGGACAGTTGATGCGCCTTCAGGAACAGATTGTTCTCTTCTTGTCTCCGACGCAAATCTTCCTCCTGATGACTCATTCTCATCTGCATCTCTTCTTGCATGCGTCGAAGATGCTCTTCTTCGCGTGCCCGTTGCTCTTCGACCTGTCTCTCTTTCATTTCCCACTCGCGCTTCTGGCGCTCGCGGTCGAGCTCCCTCGCTCTCAACTGTTCTCGCAACAGTTCGGTTTCGTGCTCGTACCGAGCGTATTCCATCTGAGCTTCAAGCTTCTCCTCTTCCATAATCATTTCGCGTTTCAGAGCATCCTGTTTCTGCTTGAAGATTTCGATGAGCTGCTTCCAGCGAGTTCCGTATTCGTGTTCGAAACTTCCCGGGTTCGCGAACCTCGGCCCCTGATCGCGAGCTTTGTAAAAATCGGGTCCCCTCTTGCCGATAACCTTTTCGGAATAGCCGTCGATCTCGTCTAAGATCTCGTACGGCTCGACGGTGACCGGCCTGAGAGACGCGGTCAAAAAGAAACATCCCTCGTTGCACCGTCTAATGGCCGACTGAGCCGACGGCTTACGAGCGAACTCGATGATGCCTTCGCACGTCGACTTGCCGTGATCGTCTACGATGATCACGCACCGTTCGATCTCTCCGAAAACGGAGAACGCCGCGTACAGCAACTCGTTCGTCACGTATTGAGTTAGATTCTTGACTTTGATCGCCGCACCGTTCGGCGCGAATCTGATTTTCAACGTCCTTCCCTTGCGCATCGTTCCGTCGAGTTCGCGCTTGGCCTTCTCGGCGCTCGCGCGATAGTCCAAACGGACGAAGGCGAAGTTCTTCTCCTTGTTGAGAAACAGTTCGCTGGTCTCGCCGTACGGCTGGAACATTTCCTTTATTTCGTCTTCCGAAGTGTCGCCGGTCAAATTGCCGATGTACAACCGGTTTCTCCCGGAGAACTTCTTCTCGGACGCGTCGAGCTGAGGCAGCTCGTGCGTCGGCCCCGACATCGACATCAGTCTCTCGTTGATGCGGTCCTGTTCGCGATCGTTCTGGGAACGCGGACCGTTGAACCTACCGCCGGGACCGCCGCCCCCGCCGGGACCGCGCTCGTTCAAGTTACTCATGCGCGGTCGCTTGATATCTTCGTTGTCCTGCTGTTGGCGATCCTGCTGCGGGGTGTGCTGGTTATGTTGCATGTGCGGATTGTGCGGGGGACCACCGCCGCTTCTGCGAGGTCCGCCGCCGCCACCGCCGCCGCCTCCCCTATTTCTCTGTCTCTGCGGACGAGGCGTGCCCATATTCGGGTTCGGAGTGCCCGCGTGACCGTTTTCGTTCTGACCGGGGGTCGACGATTCCTGTTTTATTTCATCGGGTTGCGACGCCATACTATTAGAGAGAATGAGAAAAATAAAAAAACAATGTGTCAAGCTGCACAAATACAGAGCAAAAGTTTACGAAACGCCGATAAAAACAAAATGTGTGCGTGCTGCTCCACTTAAATATACACGTGATAGTGATTTGTTTTTGTTGAATTTGTTTCGACATCGTTTACGTCACAAATCGAATCAATTGGTTCATTTTTTTCATCTTACGAGTGTAACTAAAAACTAAAGCGTCGTGATGAACCGGCTTTACTACCAATTCATATTCTAAAATGTAAATCTCAATAATTTGTTACTTTCACCAGTTACGCGATTAGTATCTGAGAACTGGACGTTAGTTATCTAAAAACAACGGCATGCCTACGAGCTATCTTAAAGCTTAAATGACGCATGAGGAAAGTTTGCGCATTTTTTTAAGGTTAGGTTATGTTTTCGTTTGTTTAAAATGTTTTACATAATATAGTTGCCTAAAACAGGAAAAAATCTTATATAGTAATTTCAGTACATAATTATTCTAGCACAGTAATTTGTTGATAGATAAATTCCGCAGATCAGGGATATTACAGATACGGATTTTTTTACGTCTCGATGCGGAAATACAAACAATATTTTTAACAATAAGTGTGCGACTTTTGATTGATAAATATTAAATTTTGGTGATATCAAGCGAAAAGATTTCAAAAAGGTTGACAATCTCGGGCTCGCGTCCAACAGTCACATAGGCGCATCCGTTAAAGGAGGATGCAAATGTCAAAAAATGACGCGAAGGCCCCGTATTTGCGGGCAAAAGACGTCTGAAATATTCCCGATCTAGATTCTACACCCTGGATTTAATATATATTATACCAATTATTCTAAAAATGCGTTTATCTTAAGGCCGCTGCACACGAGACTAGATTCGTCTACTAGTTTTCTAGCGCTGGTTTTCTTGATTGCTGTTATGCGCTCGCTTCACACGAGACGTCTTTTCAAGCTAGTTTTGTAAATAAATCTGATGCGCGCGCAAATATAAACACAGAGCGAAACGCGCCTGTTGTCTGACTGTGAGCAGAATGTCGCCGCGTTGGTTTGTGGGCGTTTGTTCAAGTCGTCCACGTGACAAGATACTGCTTCCTGATCGGTCCTTGCTCATGCCTAACAGCGGACCTAGCAGGGAAAATAGCCCCCGTTCTAATTGTAAAACCTATCTGGTGAGTTAGCAGGCGAGCCCGTAGTGACGTCATTACCGCCCAGCAGAACTCCAAGCAGTGTTTCTAGCCTCGTGTGCAGCGGCCTTTAGAGTATATTGAAATAAATTGAAAGAGCATGTCTAAAAATCTCGTAATTTTATAAAAGTTTCCATTATATTCAAAGTATATTCATCGCAATCGATTGTTTCTGATCGATCAGTCGCCCTTCAAACTTTTTCACATTTTCGGATTTCGTTCTCCACTCGAACGGCGATATCTGTTTCAAAGAAATCGCCACACAAGACTCCTCCGGCGCCATTTTGTCTATCAACACGCTGCTTAATCGTCTTCGACACACGTTCTGTAGATTTCAGATCGGTGCTCCGACAAGAGCTAATCGTGTCTTACTCTGCATTTAATAACCGGTCAACATCATATATATTAATACGCTAAGGTTTAAGATGTTTGCCTCCGTTTTTAGAAAAAACCACACAATTTCTCCACATAAATTATATATCATTTTACAGATAATTGCTTGCTCTACTGACATCGACAACTAAAAAATTTATTATTGCTTTTGTTTTTGTAAATTAATTAAAATACAGCAACGCTGAACAACGTCTGCCATCTGACCTTCATATTGTAAATACTGTATACAGCCATCTGACAAGCAACGTGGAACAACGTCACAGCAATGCTGCTTGATGCCATCTGACGGCGTAGCTCAACGCTTTTGCTACTCTCTATATGACAATTAAAGTAAATATTTCTTCGATCTGTCATCTGAGCTTCATATTGTAATACAACAAAAAGAAGAACGTTATAAGCAGTGTGCAAAATTAGAAACGAATTGAATACCTGCAATCATATTTAAAAAATAATTTTGTAAAGTGATAATTATTATACTTATTTAGTGCGAATAGTCATCGATATTTTTTTAAGTAAGCAAAATTATGGGTGCGACAACATCAAGGTTAGACAATATGATAAGTTCCGTTATCGAAGCCTGCTTTCCATATCTGCTCTTTTTGAAAGAGGATCTACTGTACGCTATACTTTGCAGTATGGAATAATTGTTCCACACAAGCTTCGAAGTAGGAATTTCGGTATTAAATGATTCGTTATCTTAAAACTAACAAAATTCGCGTCTCTGTAACTGTATTAATCTATATTAGACATGGATTTTGGTAATAACAAAACTGTTTTCTCTTGTAGCATAAATTATTCGCCGTTTCATCGCCCAGATTGGGAATGTTACGGATGCGGGTATCGAGCGCGCGTTAAGTGCCGAACCCGTCTTGGATAATCGCCATGACTTGCACCAGATTGATTCATATTGACAAAAGCTTCGCAACGACTGGTTGTGGATGTCAAAAATGACACGGATGCTCCGCAGTTGCGGAGCAGACGTCTGTAACATTCTTAGTTCGGATAATCTTATCGGATCAACAAATATTCAAATGATTAAAAATATAAAATTATCAAATTTTCAAGTGACAACCGATTTTCTAAATTCTGGCCGTATTTTTCTCGACTATTTTTCCGAATTTCGCATTGATATCAAACAATAAATTCCATGAGCGCTTCAAGCACTTCCCTACATGATTATAAGTCCGATGACCTTGGGCTTATCGGTAAGACAGAAAGCGTACGAAGATTAAAGTACAATTCTGTAGTTCGATTCACCAAACACAGATGTCACATATTTTTGACTTGTTTGTTGCTTTGAAATCAGCTTTCTGATTTCAAAACAACAAAGAAGTCACGTAATATTAACAGTTATATATCACACATCATGTATTTATAACCTAGACACATATTTCCAGCACTGACTACACGCGAGTAGTCTTCAGACGACCGGTTGATGTGTTCAGGTCGATGGTTCCAGCACCGGCTAGTCGCTTGTGAATTACAATGATCTATAGGTCAGTCAGTTAAATTGTTATTTTTGGACACTCGTAAACTATTCCACCTAGACCAGGGGTCGGCAACCTTTTGAGACGGAAGAGCCAAAAGTTACAATTTACAAAATTTCCCAGTTTTTAAAGAGCCACTAAACATTTGCGTTTCAGTATTATAGTATTTGCTTTTATAGGTATAATATATACATATCCGAGAACGACACGTCGCGACGGGGGCGGTGCGGGTGAGACGCGAGTGGAAATGGCTGAGAGATAGACGTGGTGCTCAATCATGGATCGATTGGACGATTTTTAAGAGTTTATATAATAAAATCATTATTTTTGCGTACGGAACTGGAGAGCCGCAACTTTACATCAAAAGAGCCGCAGGTTGCCAACCCCTGACCTAGACGTAAGACATTTGGAATGCAGCTTCTTAATGGTAACGTTTCACCCCGTTGAAAAAATTCCGTTCTGTAACGTAACTAGCCTCGGAGATAGAGCGGAGTCGAAGAGAGTTTGAAATCGTTCGTGTAAATATAGTGCAGTGCTTCACGAGAACGTGACCTTGGGCTTCGATTAATAGTTGACAAATTTACAATATCGATGCATTGATATTGCATTATTTGCGACTTAAGTTATCGACATCAACCTTATTGGACGTAAACTAATAATGACGCGGGTAATGGCTAGTATTCAATATATTTGCTATTCGTCACCTTGGTCACCTACATAATATGTTCCACGTCATGTAAAAATTAATGAAAGCATGCTTAACTAGTTTATTTCTGACAGATCTACAAAACAAAAGAGCAGCTGATTTTTTTTAAATTTTCTAAATATTTCCGGAACTATAAAGTTTAGAAAAATTTTTTTTTAACGAAACTTGCTTGAAATAATAAATAGAATAATAATCCGTGATGAAAAGTATACCTTTCAAAATTTCATATTTTTTAGTACCTAAAAAATTGTCTGCCACGATATTTGACGCGCGATAATTGTCTGCCATTGTTATTTTTCAATAACAATAATAATATTAAATTTCCAAATGGCAGACGTGGTCAAATACTTTGAAAATTAGTCAAATTTTGTACCTGTCGCACCTGAGTACGGGCCGCGGCGGCCACGCTGGGCTTAGTGAGCCCCCACCCCATGTATGGTAGGTATAGGAGACTCACTGTGTAAAAATTCAGGTCTGGTCAAATACATACTGGCAGCCGGCTACTGGCTCTTATACTATAAGTTTTTTTGCTTCGATCATAACTCGATTAAACCGTGTAACCTGAGCTTATCTCTATTTTTTAAGTTCGATTCCTCGATCGTGTTCCACATTTCCGGCCCAAGGATTCGCTCGGGTAGATTTTTGTTTGATAGCAAGACAATCAAGACCGACAAATTTTTCGTATATATAGTTTAATCAGTGTATATCGATCTAGTTTAAAGATTGCGTGTCGGATCTACGATTTGCTTCATCCTTTTCCAATACGCAGTGATTTTTTCACTCGAGGATGTAATAGACTTTCAATCAGTGAAAGAAATATTCATATCGGTTAAGTAGTATAAACAAATAAACAAACTCTTCAGTGCTCACAAATAAAATTATTAAATATTCTAGAAAACCAATTGATTGTTCAATTATTGATTCGAAATAACGACATAAACATCAAAACAAATTCCACAATACACTTCCTAAAAAGTTTTCACAGAACAGTAAATATAATAAAAAGAAGGATAAATTGATTTTGTTCTTATCGAAAGCTTTCTTGAATTATAATAAATAACAGTTGGCAACCTGCAATAACAGCTGTGTTTCACTATAGACGCCGATGACCTCAGTTATCTAGCGTCTATAATCTGCTATTCTTTAACAGATCGATACAATTACAACAAAAATAAGTGTTCCGTTTAGCACATTTAATTATTGCAGTTTGTTACTTTACTTCAAAATTCATTTGTACTTTTATCAACGTAGAAATAATTAATAAAAAAAAAACAACGTAAGAATGTTTTTAATTCGAAAACAACTGTATATCAGGCACCGAAAAGAGATCAAGCGCAGTAGAACTCGTGTATTTTCAACTTGTCGGAAGTAATCAACTAATGTATTTTCAACTACAGCTTCACTTCGTGGCAGTCATCGGCCAATCAGAAAAATCTTTATTAATTTGAGGTTAAACGTCGACATAATGTATTTTTCCGTTGGCTGAGCAGCGCTGTAGGGGACACACTGTGTGAGAAGTAGAAACTAAAAACTGGAAAATACGTCAGTACATTCAGTTGAAAACAGATGGTGTTGAAAATACACGTGTTCGACTGTATGTAAAATAGGCGCACGAATTACTGCCATGGTATCTGACTGCTTCCTCAGTTGGACAGAAAATAATTAAGACATTATTTTTGAGTTTGATCTCTTTTCGGTGTTTAAACGATGAAAACATTAAGTTTGTCGATTATATATCGGCACATTTGTTTTTGTGCGAGTACAATCTAATGTTCTACACAACAGCGAGTTTCTCAAAGATATTAGACTGCTCCTGCATGTATAAAGGCTGTAAATATATGATCACAATCTACAAAATCTGTACAAAATCTAATTAGAAGTATGTTTATTTTTTAAACGTGGTATTTTAAAAAGAATCCCGACTCCAAAACCGCGTTTATAATATTGATTATTTGAGACTACAAGATGGCGACGTTTCTCGATATTTTTATAAAACAAACCGCGTCAAAATCGCTCCGTTCGTTGGTGACAGACGGACATAGGGCTAAAACACAACATAGCAATTCTTTTTGGATCGGGTGTTAAAAAAAATACAGCTTGCGTTGCCAGACGTTCCCATTTGTTTAGCTGAAATTGAATATGCTGCGCGGTACAGCTAATTTTACGGTTTTTCAAAAAATTTCTTCTTCAGCCGAATACAAAAATGTAGACAAGTTCTTCGAAAAGAATATATTTATGTGTGGTATTATTGCTTTCGTATCTGAATGATTTCTATAAATAACATTTTTAACGATTTATTCTTTTTTTCAAAATGTGTCACGCTTTCTGCGGTGAAATCCCGATTTCTTTAACACATGTTAAAATTCCCGAGTTCATGATTGAATAATTTGTCTGGCAACGAGAAAAACAGTCCGATAACTGGAATATACCAAGCGTCCACACGAAAACTTTCCTTTGCCATATTAGGATTTTACCTGGAGACGGAGCCCATTTCAAAATATGGCTGACCTATGCGAAGTGTTTGCGTTGATATTACACGAGGTTTTGATCTTTTCCGAGGAAGAAAATATGTTGGGGTGATACAAATCCTTTGAAACGTTATTATATTGAAGGGAAAAAAATCGCGAGTACTGGCCACACCGTAAAATGCAGCAAAATCATTGATGCAAATCGTAGCGACAAGGTTAACTTTGTTGCTTTCTATCAAATGTGAAAGAGAAACCGTATGAAATCAACGGTGTATAATTAGTTGACAGCTGTCACTTCAATTTAATAATTTGACATCAACATTTATACTTTGGTCTACTAACACAATTAGGCACTGTACAACATACTTCAAGCTTCTTCTTCGATTTTTCTATGTTATGTGTAAATTCCATAAGTATAAACAATAAATATTCACAAAAAAACGCAGCGCTCAATGCTTTACTATATGAGACAGTTCATTTGAAATGCTGAGTAGATGGCTGATGGTCAAAGCGAAATCATTTTTACACTCAAACAGTTAAAAATAATCGATCGATACCGCCGATAGCAACAATCGGCAATAGGTGTGTTGGTATCGGCGAAAAAAATCGTATCCGTCGATCCGTAAACTCAGAATAAGATTCTTTTTCTGAATCCGTCGAAAAAAATATAGTTTAAAAAAAACTAAAAAACACGCTTTATATCGCACTAAAAAGTAAAAAATAATTGTTTTAAAATAAGCTTAAAAAGCGTGGGGCGCTTTGTTCCACATTTTCGTACATCGAGCGCCCAACGCTTTTTAAGCTTATTTTAAAACAATTATTTTTTACTTTTTAGTCCGATATAAAGCGTGTTTTTTAGTTTTTTTTAAACTATATTTTATTTTTCACTTTTTAGTTTGAGGATCTATAAAAGAATTTATTAATCCTGGGGGTCCTAATAAGGATAATGGGAAACTGTTATCAAATTATTGCATTGTCATCGGTCCTTGATACGTATGCAAAGTTTCAAATTAATCTGAGGATCTATAAAAGAATTTATTAATCCTGGGGGTCCTAATAAGGATAATGGGAAACTGTTATCAAATTATTGCATTGTCATCGGTCCTTGATACGTATGCAAAGTTTCAAATTAATCAGACTTCGGGAAATTGGTGAAAATAAAGCGTTTACTACAGAGGATCTATAAAAGAATTTATTAATCCTGGGGGTCCTAATAAGGATAATGGGAAACTGTTATCAAATTATTGCATTGTCATCGGTCCTTGATACGTATGCAAAGTTTCAAATTAATCAGACTTCGGGAAATTGGTGAAAATTATGCTCAAAGATTCCGTTACGGAGTTAGTTACATACATACATACATATTTACAACCCAAACTAATATAAAGCGTATAAAAAGCACAGGGCGCCAGTTAAAATAACAAATTTGCGTTTGCCGGAGGGCAGCGCAATGATTCGATGGATATGTTGTGTTGTATCGATTATTATTATCGAACCTTTCCCAACAAGTTTCCAATTTCTAACCCAAAAGACAAAAGATTGAGAAGTTTTCGCGTGGACGCACGGCATAACAATAAACGTTCGCTTCCGATGTCTCTGAAATCTGAAACAAATCAGCTGAAACCTGAAACATAATCATAACCTATGAAATAAAAGCCTTCACAGACAAACCAATATATTATTAAAATATATATATTTTTTTTAACACATTGTGGACCGGCGGCGTATTCCTTTAATCAAATGTTTCAGAAGAAAAAAGAACATTTTAAATCTGTAAGTGACGCTATCTGGTGACAATAATCGGAACTAAACAACATAGCACGATTTATGTCTATTTTTTTTCGTAGAGCAAGTCTACAATGTGTTAGCGTCGTAAGTTGCGACGAATTTGTAGCTTTTAAAATGCACAGCCAAATAATAAAAATTATATAATCATATAGAATCACCTTTAGTTTCTGGTTATAAATATTTTTTTTGTGTACCGTCTCTCACAATTGTATCTTCAACGCATGGAGAATAATAAATGGAGTATAACTTTTTAAATTAGACACTACTTAAAAAGAATAATTTGTTTTATAACATAATAAAAGAGTTCTTGAAATATTATTATCGTAAGTTGCCTATTTAAAAAAATTCTTAAAATATATCATCATCCTTAAAAAGTCAGAAAAATGCCTGATTTAACAAAGATAGACGTAAGTTCCTTGAAAATTAATACCAAAATGTGTTTTTAACGATGTATGTACTATGTACTGCAATATCGGCCTAATAAATAATAATACTGCTTTCTCTTTCGATGCTTAAATAAAAGTATGGAAAACACCAAACAAGTTTTTTGAGCTTCTTAAAAAAAATAAGGTATCTTGGTATTAGCATAAAACGTCATCAAATCGTTACATAAAGTGTTATCGAATGTTGATACAAGCCTGCCTCACAAATAAATCGTTTATTAACTGCTATACGAATAAAATCACAGACGTTTTTTTATTAAACAGGAATATTTACAGTTGTTATTGAAAGGTTCATCGAAGAAATTTGTCCTACATCATATATCCTATATTATATTTTTAGAAATCATTTTAATTCCGCGCAATTATTGAACTCGTAAGTCAATCTATATAAATAAAAATGTAGATGTTCGTTTGATCAAAATCTCAAGTCTCCGAAAATGTTTCAGCGATTGCTCTGACAACGTTGCATGCGAATACGCGCGTGTTTTTATATACCTATTATATAGATGTTACACAACTGTGATAGGTGAAAACATGCTTCTTTTAAAAAAAACGGCGCCATCTGTAATGGACGCTATATTAAATATTTTGCGGCGATGGTAACGCCATCTGTTGAACGTAACAGCAACACGTGCAAACCAGACTGAGCCACAGCAAAATAAATTATATTGTGCAAAAATCAGAGACACACATTTTTATATTTAAAGCTTTCTCTAGATTTAAGAAACGGTATGTTAAAAAAGTTTAAAATATTTTCTGACCGATATAGATAATAAGTATATCGGTATCGGCGAAAAAAGTCATATCAGTAGATTCATATTTTTTTATCAGGTGTTCAGTAGAATGTTATAAATTTATATTTCAAATCAAGGAATTAAGTGAGGTTTTACGATTAAAAATATAATACCTATGTGCAAAGTTAGATTGTAATTGGAAGACGCACTCAAAAGTTAGAGCCCTATGCGACAATCAAAAACGGTCCTTAAATCATTAACGGCGTATGTTTCAATTATTTGTAAAGTATATAGCACTAGTTGCCCCACCCGGATTCGCCCGAGTAGAACTAACTTCCTCTAATATTATACGGAAAGAGAACGACGTACCGAGCTAAAAATAGTCACATTCGTCCAGATTTGCTAAGTACAATAGATTTAAGTTTAATAACGGCCAAACTCACAGTTGGCGAGTTTTGGTGTGATAATAATCTTCTATTTTATAGTTCCGGTACGCTTCGATCGGATGATTTCGTTTCTATAGGTATATTTATCGATAAGTGTAATTTTTCTAGGTTATGTTCAGTTGTCGATCAATAATTCCGCAATTGTTTTGCTGAAGTAGCATTAGCAGTCAAATGTTTATTTAAGTAGTGAACATTTGACATTCAATCTATATTTAACGGAGATATTCAACAGTTCGAAAGAATCAAAATGGCGTTTCGTTTAAGAGGCCTAGCATAGAAGTATTTTTTTTCTCCTTAAGGAGATAATAGAAAACGTGTGGTTATTAATTTGTTGCTATCCACTCAAAAAAATTAGAAAGATTTTAAAGAAAATACGTCATTAATTACCTACTATATTTCAAGTTTCAGAGGTTTTCATGTTCTTATTTTAATATATTTTATATTATTGTTTTTCACGTAATGATGGTTAATAGAATAAATCGAAATTGCCTAAAAATTCACTTTAACTTTTTAACGCATGTATTTACACAAGATTTAATTTCTAAATTTTCTAGAATCGGTGCAACGAGAAAAAAATCAAAAAACAATTGATTGGTAACAAAAGAATGTTTATTATAGAAATAGATAAAAGTGTATCGATGCCTATTTAGAACAGTTCACCACATAGTTCCTCATAGTTCAATAAATTAATTTTACGGTTTAAAAATGTCTTAAAAATTAAATAAATAAATCATTTTCAACATCGCCAGCGTTTCATAAATTTTCATTTTCTAGAAAAATGCGTTAATTTTTGTCATAAAGTGTCGTACCGTTTTGTGTCGAATTCCAATATCTGAGAGGTCCTCTATATACAGTATTTTTTCGGCTTCTTACACGGCAATTCAAATATATTTTTCGCGTTTTCTCCACGTTTTCGAATATTATAATGTCGATACTTTCCGCTATACGACACCATGGGCGCTGTGAGTCCAATTTTATTATCGCTCAAGATCGTGAATACAGTCGCTAACAAACCTACTTTATCGTCGGCCGAAGCTAATGAATCCGGTCAAAATCAAACCTCCGATAGCATAGCCCACACTTCATAGAAAGATTAAACATATATAACCAGTTTTTTGGGCCCGCTTTTGCATTCTGAGAATGTAATTTTATACTTAAAAGCTATTATAAATGTTGACAAGGTGTAGATTTCAACATTTTTTTTTTCCTAATAGGTGTCAAATAAATTTATTCAACTTTAATTCAATTCTAAAATACCTGAAACATGATATTCATGATTTCAAAACAACAGCGGTGTGTACCAATTGTTTTCATCCGTTGTTTTTTGTATTTCGTAAAACAGTTGACGTACATATAGCATAGCTTTTGTTTTTTTAATTCGGATTGCTAAATATTATTAAGTAATGTCAAAGCATTCAGAAACTTAAGGCAATTGTATTTGTTATTATATTTTTTTATTAATAACTGTGCATTTTTTTCTTGTTGATTTGTTCAAAATATATTTATCTACGTGATATTTAACAAGGAAATATCAGCAGAACTCAGAAAATTCAGTAAATACAAATTCTTGTATAGTTTAAAACCCATCTTGTCGATTTTTTGAAGTTCGTAACTATTATTTCAGAAATAAAGTTTCTATCCGAAATTATAGATAAGCGTCTATGCAAATTTTAGTTGTGTTAAAAGTAAATTTTAAGCATATAGAAAAATAAATACTTTTTTGTAGTTGCTTCGATGGTTCGATCCTTGATGAGAGCTCGAAGATACTCCAGCGTTTCGAGTCAAGTTGGCCTGAACTTGCCTCGAAATCAATTCACTAATAATTTTAAAATACATAATTTTTATAGATATTTAGATGAACTTTCTACGGAAGTACTAGTAATCTGTCTTCTATCGAAAATAAAATTTGAAAAAATCAATTTAGTTATTCGATCTAATTTTATTCTGCTTCGTCTCAGGCCCGAGTTTCAGTTATCGAGTCCTTCGATATTAGACTATTTTTAAACTCGGACTCTGTGAAATGAAACAATTTATCGAACTCGAGGACTTAATCCGAAGATATTTGATGTCCAGAATTTTCATTAAAAATAAATATGGAGTTTTAAACATTTCATGACAATAAATGTCACCATTATTCCGAAAGCTGTATTATCTATAGTCCTATATATTTTTTATTGTATATAGCTATGTTAAGAATGAATATTGATTAGTTTATCCCCCCCAAAAAGCCGTAAAGTTCTATTCTATTATAAAAATTATGATTATTTTTAATGGTCTAAGGCTTCACAAATTAAACAAAAAAATAATTTACTGTCTGGTAGATCTACTTGGCTGAAATTTATAAAATCGAATTAGGGGACATCAAAATTGACCCCTCGATTACGAAATTGTTAAAAAAAAATGCAAATGTTGGCTCCATCACATCAAGTTCCAAATATTGGTTTGAAATAGCAGCGTTTGAGAGGGGCGATGTTCCAATGCCCGGTTCCGGAGGCCGAAGCCCTGCGACAAACCTCTTGCGCTAAGTAGACGCATATCAAACTGCTGAAGAAATATCGATCAATGGATCTAACTATTTCGGGTTCAGTAAATAAGATACGCCGTCACATGTAAATATTTTATATGTGCTTAAATTTTAAAGAAAGAAAGTATCCCGCTAACACCAACTTTCCGAATCTGCCGAAAAGTAGAAACTCACCGACTACTAAAACAAGTTAGAAAACAAAGAAAAAGTAAAAACAGTATTATTTTCTTACCTTTCTCAACTTGTAGTCGTTGCAACTTTTCTTCAAGCACAAATTTCTTGATACTTCACAAGATCTGTCGCACTATTTAACTGTAGCACAAAGATTACTGTAATGGCGTCAGGCGAAACTTGCTGGCTTCTTCGCTGACAACACGTACACGACGAACACCGGAATTGGGAACTGGCCGGAAACAAACTCAATATGTGAGAATAAGTTCTACTAACTTTTATACCGAATATTTTTTTCACACAAGATACCTAGGAGGGTATAAAATAATCCTTCTTCGAGAAGATTTAAGCGTCTATGGTCTACATACTGGTGAGAAGCTTAGACAATATGGTGAGAAGCTATGAACGCAAGCTCAATATTGAGTTGTTTTGACTTATTTTCCCATTATTATTCATCAGTTGCACAGCAGCAAGAAACGTAACGAATGTGATAAGCCAATCAGAACTTGAATGTATGATATATTTTCCAACAGAATGTCTAACAGTAAAAAATTGGTTGTCTGTAAAGTCGGTTTATGGACGATAGTTTTACGTGATAACGTATTCCGCTCGAATATCATATTTAATAATACATGTTACAGGCGGAACGTTACACTTTTTCGTGCGTGCAGCTGGTGTTTCATCAATTTATAAGACGTTATCACGTCGCTCGAATATCATATTTAATAATACATGTTACAGGCGGAACGTTACACTTTTTCGTACGTGCAGCTGGTGTTTCATCAATTTATAAGACGTTATCACGTCAAAAAAATATTTCTTGTGTTGAAATAATAATCATTCAATACAAAACAATTAAAAATCATTTAATTACTAAGCTTTTCATCTTAAATTAATTAAACTTACAAATCTAGTTTAAAAAACTAAATTAGCAAATGTAATTATACCAAAGCAGAAGTTTCATCTTATATGTATAATATTGTATTGTCTATGATCCTATACCTCACACATGATTAAAAGTCGTGATTTTAATTTTCTTTCATTTGTTTAAATGCACTCTCTGATGTTTCTTCATATTATTCGAACTTTTAAATCCTTTTTCACAAAATGCACAATGATACGGTGTTTCGCCCGTATGAATTCTATAATGGACATTTAAATTTAATTTGTGAGCAAAACTTCTTCCGCAAACCGTGCACGAATACGGCTTCTCCCCCGTATGAGTCCGTATGTGCGACATGAGTTGTTGACGCTGGGTGAACCGTCTCTCGCAAATCTCGCACTTGAACGGTTTGACCCCGGTGTGAGTCAAGTAATGCGTTTTCATGTTGCCGAGTTGAGAGAATCTTCTTTTACAAATCGAACACGCGTACGGTTTTATTCCGTTATGCATGTTAATGTGCCGTCCCAGATGAGCTTTCGTAGCGTAACCGTTCCCGCAAATCGTACATTCGTACCGTTTGTTATCACCGTGGATACACTTGTGATGTTGTTTCAGGCTGCTTTTGTTTGAAAAACTTTTACCGCAAACGTTACACAACGCATCGTCCGATTCTAATTTCTCCGATTTTGTTTTCGATACTTTACTCAAATGTTTACTATAATGATGCGACTTTAACGAACCGGCCGTATAGTATATTTTATCACAGTACTGACAACTTAACGGTGTTTTACTCTCAGTGTGGATTCTTTCGATGTGCTCCGCCAGTGCCGGGCCTTGAGTAAACGATTTCAAACAAAAGTGACACTTGTACGGTTTCAAACCCTTGTGAGTTTTCATGTGCCGATTCAAATTGCCTTTATAAGCGAACCTCAACCCGCACTTGTCGCAGGAAAACAATTTCTCCCCGGAATGGACGATGCTGTGTTTCTTAAGGATCGCGTTCGATAAGAAAATCTTATCGCATTGCGGACAAACATAAACCGTATCTCCGTGCTGTAAATGTTTGTGTCTAGCTAATTCGGACTTGTTATTGAAAAGTTCTTCGCATTTATCGCACTTCTTCTGTATTCTGTGTCGAACGCAATGTTCTTTCACAATTATTTCACTCGAAAATCCTCTTCCGCAGACGCAGCACATGTATAAGTTGTGTTCGTCGTCGTAATAAAAATGATCGTCCAAATGCGACCGATCGTTCTGTTTTTGCTCGGGCTGCGGATGCATCCGCTGGATGTGCGCCATGACGGATTTCTTCGTCCGGTACGGCTTGCTGCAATATTCACAAACGAACTGCGCCTCCTTCAGATGTACGGCGTAATGGGATTTCAAAGTGTTTCGCAATCGGAATTTCTTACCGCAGAAATGACAAGCGTGCGGCTTTTCGTCTGCATGAATCAAACTATGACGACGTAATCGAATCAGTTTCGGAAACGTTCGTCCGCAAATTTTACACGGAAAACGATCTTCGTTTTTTACGCCGCGATGCACGTGTACCGATTCATGTTTGCGCAAATCGCTCAGTCTCGTGAATTTACAGCCGCATGTCTGACAGACGTGGAAAGATTGAGTGTGCAAATGTGTTTTGAAATGATTTCGAAGCATGCTTTGCTCTTGGAAACTCTTTCCGCACACTTTACAAGGATTTCTAGCCTCGCCGTGGACATGCATCATATGTTTTACACATAAGTAACGACTATCGAAAGTTATGTCGCACTTTTCGCACGACTTCAAACCGTTCACTTTAATTTTCCTAAGTTTCGACACGTCACCGTGATCGCTTTCTTCGACCAAAATAATCTGAGTATCGGTACCGTTCGAAAGTTCTTGCAATTCTAACGCTTCAGTCGTTTCGTTTATATCCCATATTTCTATGTTTTCGTTATGCAATTCCTCTTTTACATTTATTTGTTTTTCAGTCAAGTTTTCTAGATTAGTTTGAGCGTTTTCTCTTTCGACAACGTTCAGTTCGACACAAGAAGTCGACAAGAATTCCAAATGGGCACTATCACTGTTTTCTTCTAATTTGAAATTTGTATAATTTTCGTTCAGTGGAACAATTTGAGATTCGCTTACAACTTGAGTGTCGATGCGTTCATTTTCAACACCGGGAAAATAAAACAAAGATTCCGATTTAACTGTTTCCGAATTATCTTCTATTTTTTCTTGTATTCCGACGTGTAGACGAAGAACAGTGTCGACTGTTTCGCATTGCTTTTTGAAAGCGTATGTTTGCTTCAGGTGCTCTATACATGTTTGGCAGATTTTGTGAGGTAAAATGTCGTTTTCTTTAACCTATAGAAAGAAATTTTAAAGATACAATTTAAATACATTCATTTTCTTTAAAATACAGCTTCAAACACTTATGTAATAGATGAACACGATAAACTAAACGTGAATATTTACCTTCACAGTCGTACACTCCATTAGCATTTCCGAAAATAAAAGCTGATTATGTTCAAACGTTGTAACTCCAAAAACTGATTCCAATTCATCTTCTGACAGACACGTTCGACAAATTATATTATTCGAAAAATCCATTTGTGTTATATGTTCATTTGCAATTAAATTGAAATATAAAAATTTCTAGGTTCTGTTTGCTTTGCTCAGAGAGCTATGTAACTTGTCAAAATATCTCTGGTTTGCGTAATGTTAAGTCATAACCTCCTTGTTCAAAGTAGCATAGATCAGAAGCTTCCAAAATGTTTTAGTTTATTTCATCGGTTAAAATTAATTTAATAAAAATATTATTTGTAAGCATTGTTCATTGAATATCATCTTTCTTGAAGCTATAAAAATATCTTCATTTGTAGTATTTTGTAAATACAATTAATGTAATATATTGCTTTACATGTATTTAAGCAGGGAGTATGGCAAACATATTGCAAAAAAAGTATTTGGAATAATTTACATTAAATTTCTTTTAAATTAATTATAAGTTAATTATTATAATATATTTGCTTATGGACATTGCTTTATTTTAATTTATTAACTTTTTTTAAACAGAAGAATGCAGTTAGAAAAAATTGCAAGTGCACTGGATATTATAAATTCACAGTCTTATTAATGCTGTTTCTTAGTTATTTGCAAGCAAATATTAAATTTATTGTTGATATTCAATAATGACTAGCCTTAATCAGCATTTATTTTGTTATTCGTTTTATATTTTTCATTATTACATAAATATTAGTAAATATTATTTCATACTGCGCGCCATAATGAAAATGGCCGGTAAATGGTGGTGCAGTGAACGAGCTTGTCAGCCCTGACCTCGATATGTTAGTTTAGTTTGAGTTTCTCTTAATTTTCACTTAATAATGGAAGGTAAACTCCGTCAGTAGTAATGTATTTTTCTGTAAAATTGTTTTAATGTATAAATATTTGAATATAAATTGTCGAACGCAATTATATTGAAATTGTCCATGAAAAGGGAGTTAGTTACTCTGCCCTTACACAACCTAAGCACCGAAAAGTACAATCTATTACAAACATTCACTCGAGTTGGACGTAAAAGTCACAATGTTTTGGAAAGAATGTTAGTTCCAGTGGTAAATTATTAAATTCAGTGAAATATACGTAATTCAAATCGATGATATTTGTGTTCAGACAATAAAACTCGATACACTTTCTTGTTATGCGTTAATGTTTTTTTTTATTTTCTGTGTACAAACAGGTAATGGGGACATACAGTGGTGTTTCTCCCAAGTAAAAGGTACACTGGACGATGACGTTACGGAAGCAGACATCATATCCTGTGTGGAATTCAATCACGACGGCGAACTTTTGGCAACAGGAGACAAGGGTGGTCGAGTAGTTATATTCCAGAGAGATCCACATTCCAAAGTCGCAATACCGAGACGCGGCGAATACAATGTATATTCGACGTTTCAGTCGCACGAACCCGAATTCGACTACCTCAAAAGCTTGGAAATAGAAGAAAAAATTAATAAAATCAGATGGCTGAAACGAAAAAATCAAGCACACTTTCTTTTGTCGACGAACGATAAAACTATTAAATTATGGAAAGTATCGGAGAGAGACAAACGTGTCGAAGGCTACAATACGAAAGAGGAGAACGGATGCGTTCGCGATCCGTCTTGCGTGACGAGTCTTCGGGTGCCTACCATCAAGCCGATGGAGCTGATGGTCGAGGCGTCGCCCCGGAGGATCTTTGCAAACGCGCACACGTATCACATCAACTCGATATCGGTCAATTCGGATCAGGAAACGTACCTGTCGGCCGACGATTTACGCATCAATTTGTGGAACTTGGAAATCACCGATCAAAGCTTCAACATAGTCGACATAAAACCGACCAATATGGAGGAGCTTACCGAAGTTATAACCGCTGCCGAATTTCACCCGGTTGAATGCAATCTGTTTGTTTATTCGAGCAGTAAAGGTAAGATTGTTTTTATGTTTATGCTATCTCTATTTAAGGAGGTTGATCCGTTACAGTCCCAATCAAAAGTAAGTCTAATTCTAAATGGGAACTTTTATAGTTTATAAGTCGATGATACCAATAAATTATTGTTATAAAGGCATAAATAAATAATTTTTTTTAATATTAATTAATTATTTCAGTATTTTTACTTAATGGACGAACTTTTGAATTTTTTGTACAAAGTTCGGGTAAAAAAAATAAATTTATGTAAATATCTGTATTTTACGTATTTTTTGCTGTAAATAATTAAAAAAAGAAATTAGAAGTAATAAAAATTAAAATTAAATCATTAAAAAGTTGAAAATTCAGTTAAAATTGTTAAATCTGTCAAGAATAAAAGTCCATAATCAAAAAGTGCTAAGGTTTAATAATTTTTTTTATTGATTAAAAGTCTCCTAATTAAATTGGAAAAAATATTAAAATATGCGTAAGACATCGATGCTTTACATAGATAGTTTTCGGAACTGCTGACATTATTTGGTTATTTGCAAAAAATTAAAATGAACCGTTTGCATGCTAGGTTGACATATTTTCCATAAGACTACATATAAAAGTTTTTTTTAATTTTTAACTTTATAAATCTCCTAATGATTTTGGATTTTTTACAGAAAATTTTGTCATAAAAAAATCTATTAAAAAAACTTTATTTCAGATTTTTTTCATTATCTTCGTAAAACGGCTCAACCTCCTTAATCGAATACTTATATTTTTTGTATGCAATAATTGTTTTATTCCTTTCGTTTACGTAACAAACGACTAACCTATTGTACAATCACAAATAACAAAAAGTAGTAAAAACAATCCGATAATTTCATTTGTTTTAGTGACATATTTTACGCGTTTTTGTTTTGTTTACAGGGACTATAAGACTCTGTGATATGCGCGCAGCGGCACTGTGTGACCGTCATTCAAAATTATTCGAAGAACCCGAGGATCCAACCAATCGTAGTTTCTTCTCCGAAATTATATCGAGTATATCTGACGTAAAACTTTCCAATACGGGCCGATATATGATTTCTCGAGATTATCTTTCGGTCAAAGTGTGGGATCTTCATATGGAAACCAAACCTATTGAAACTTATCCTGTAAGTGAATTTTAAATCAATTTTTTTCGAGTTTTTATTTATTGACGACTATAGCCGGCTGTCAGATCAAAAACATGTGATTTCAGAGTTGTCTTTGTCCGCGTAAATCTACTTTGATTATTTCAAAGCTCCATTTAAATTGCGAGATCTCAATCGCTTCCTTCGTTCAATCGACTTGTGTTATTATTAGCCTCGATCGTCCACTCGATTTTAATTAATAAGTTATTCGCTCGATTTGCTCGTTCGCTACAATTCATGATTAATGCTTTGCTCACTCACTTTGTTCGTTTACTCTCCAACTTGGAATTAATCCGATTTGCTCGAGTGATAAGCTACCAGGCGGTAAAAATCGCATTTAGTAGTCCTCTAGAGTCTAGATTATCTGGTAGAGACGGACAGACACTTAGCAGGACTTTCTTTTTACTCGACCACGGCGAAGCCAGAAGAAAGGGTTATGAGTTCAGCAGTCTATGTTTGTATTTACGGATGTTTCACCGTAGCGCCTAAACTATTCATCCGATTTTGATAAATAAGGCGTCAATAGATTCGTTATTATGGCCCGGGTAACATAGGCTACATTTATTTTTGAATTTTGGTCCCAGGGGTGACAAATTGAAAACAAATAAAAAATAAGTTCAAGAAAATTGTTTAAATACAAAATAGGTTCAAAAACTAAAACCCGACTACTGAAAACTATGAAACAAGAAAATATTCTCATCTGAGGATAGCCGTGGTCGTATGCCATCTCATATATATGAGGCCCCTTTAGATATATAATAATAATAATAATGCCTTTATTGATGAAAAAACAGAAATTTTATCAAAAGGCGTGAATTCAGCTTAAAGCTGGTTTTCAATCCAAACCAAATATATATAGCGTGATGTACTTTGCCCTAGATCGCTTACTACTGTTAAAATGTAATGTTTTGTTAGGGTAGGTGGCATATGACCACGGTTATCCTCAGATGAGAATATTTTCTTGTTTCATACTTCTCAGTAGTCGAGTTTTTTTTTTGAACTTATTTTTTATACTATGTTTAGGACCGTTTGTTAAAAAAGATGTTAAAATATTATTGTACATTCTTATAGTACAAGGCAAGTGATAATAATTGTCGTGTAGCGTTCAGAACTATGTTAGGCCATAAAAATGACCTGTACATGTGTTTCATAAAATATAAAACAATCTGTCCTCTAATCTAATGCAGCATAAAAAAAAATAGCGTGGAAAATATAACCGACTAAACCATAGAGATATAAGTAACTAGAGTACGCTAGCGGGTATATGCTTGCCATAAATGAAAGTGCCTGAAGTTAAGAGAGAGAACGCTGCAAACGTTCCGTATCATTATATATGTTTACTCAAATCAGCATTGTTTTGTATCATTAGTTACCACAGAGACAAGGAACTTTTCTCTTTCTGAATTGCAGACACTTTCACGGCCCACTCGCGTACTCTAGTATAATATTCTCTATGGGCTAAACCCATTTACTAATGAAGGACTTACTATTTTTTTTTTAAATATGCTTTTAACATTAGTTATGGAAATTATGGTAAGCGTGTTTATTATGTATTTATACTACGCGGTGCCAGTTACTGTTTTTTGCAGGTTTCTCGTAAGTTCTGGTTCTGAACTCCCATAGCGTCTGTCGGCAATACAGAACTCTTCGGATACAGATGCGTGTTTGCTGATCAAATTATCAGACACTTCGTGTTGTTTGAACTTGGTTCTAACAATTCTAGTTCTAGAAAGCCTAGAAATGCTAGAACCGAGTTCGAACAATCCAAAGAGTTCATGAATTTGGCTAACAAACAAGCAATTCTCTCTGTAGTTTATTAGTTTAGTATGTCAGTCGTGGTGCGGCGCTACTATTGACTATGTTTAATTTTCATGGCGCACTAATGTTGGCGCCACTACACAATTTTACATGATATTTCGGATGATCGGAATAGTTATTTATGGACTATGGGCAGGGAGGCGGAGTTACAAATGTTTCGATGCGAGCGTTTGTGGTTAGCACTAGGGGAAACTTCAACCTCAAATTTTCCGTATTTCAGTGAGCAATGTTTAATAAAAGTAAAAATAGTTATAATTTTATGAAGTTTTTTAATTACAAAAAAAACAGGAAAACTAAGCGATCTGGAAATGCTTGTTGTGTTCCGGGCTGTTGCGCTGATGGCGATTTAAGTAAAATAAAGACCATTGGCGCCCTAATTTGACGTTCTGCTGTCAGTGTAAACAAATTAACATCAGTTTTCCTTATTACATTTTTTTTGACACATTATGGCCAACTAAAGTTTTTGACTTATCACCTTAGAAACATGTCGCGATTTCCATAAAAAGTGAGTTCAATAATTCTCTATTACCCACTAGCGGCGCTAGTAGGCTTCGTGCACACAGCCTATACACTAAAAAAGTATCTTTGACAGGCAACCTTCGCCCATCTCGTGTTTGTTTTTTGTAAAAAGTGGTTCACCCAAAACTTACAAACACATGGAAACCAGCGTTATTCCTAATTATAAAAAAAATATTTACGCACAATGTCAGTCAAAAAACTACATAAATGATATACATTTTTTATTTCAAAACTTTTGAATCTTATTTTTGTTAACAAAATAACATTTATGATATTTTTCATGTATTTAATAATGATTACAGACGTAAAATAAAATTTAAGTACCCTTGACGACGTACTGCTGCAGTCCATATTTTTCCCTCTCTAATTCATAAGAAAATCCAGGAAACCGGTGGAATTGTAATTCTGGATGTTTAGTTGGTGTATCTTTACAATCAACAACACAGCACTTCCGATTTGATAATTTTTTCCCTATTTTATTCGACAATTAATCCTTATTAAAATGCACGTATAGCATATGACACTAAGGTTTCGACTAAACCAGATTTGGAAAAATAAGCACGAGAGGGCGCAAAAGTCGCCTGTCAAAAGATACTTTCGTAGCGTAAATGTTGTCTTTGTCTAATCGCCGATGACCTCAGTTGTCGAGCGTCTGTAATCGATGCGACATCGTCGACGAGGTGTAGCGTGCGAGTGTGACTGAGTCGGTTGTTCAATTGTTTTGCTTGCAGGTGCACGAATATCTCCGCTCGAAGCTGTGCTCGTTGTACGAGAACGACTGCATATTCGACAAGTTCGAGTGCTGCTGGAACGGCAACGACTCAGCAATCATGACCGGTTCCTATAATAATTTCTTCCGAATGTTTGATCGTACGACGAAGCGCGAAGCTACACTCGAAGCGTCGAGGGACATCGCCAAACCGAAGACAATATTGAAACCTAGAAAAGTGTGTACGGGCGGAAAAAGGAAAAAAGATGAGATCAGTGTTGATTGTTTAGACTTCAATAAGAAAATATTGCATACCGCCTGGCATCCGACCGAAAACATTATAGCCGTAGCAGCCACTAATAATTTATTCTTATTGCAAGATAAATTCTAGCGAAATAACACAAAACTAGGCTAATATTACGATAATAAAACAAAACGAGTACATTTAAAACAAAAGACAATTGTCGTGCGCGCGTGCGCGAACAAGAATCAACGGCCGTTCTTTTAAACGCGAGAGGTCGGCCGCCATATTTGAGCAAACATGTTTTTTTAATAATGTGCCATTTGTTTGGACCGACAGTGCATGCCTATTTCTACTTATTAGTCACACATTTACAAAAAATAAAAGAGGATCATAGAATCGCGTGTTTGCTTGTAATAATGTCATCTTAACCCTTTTGTGGAATGATTCACTTTTGACACGACTATAACATAATTATTTGCAATTCTAGTTTTTGATACATACTGAAAAATATTTACAAAATTTGTATATAAGGGTGATCTCAAAGAAATGTACTCGCTATTTTAACTGTTGATTGTTTTTTTTAAGCCGCTTTCATCCGTCTGTAACATTCTAAACTCAGAATTTACACTCTTTCTAACCTCAAAGTTACTCCTCTGGCCTTTTTTCGCCGTTTAAAGCCGAGTTGTAAGAAACTGTTATTTCGTTGTTTTTTTTTTTTTTATATTTTCCGTTTTTGAGTTTTTAACCCTTCGGTGGTTGCGTGAGTCGTTCGTTATTCTTATTTTTCGTTAATCGCAAACCCTTCAAATCTTTCAACAATCTATTTTTGGCTTCAAAGGAAAGATACAGCATTGCGAATGATGTGACGAAAAGATTTTATTCACTGATGTAGATTTTAAATCTAAATAAATTTTGAACGGTGCGACACTGTTACTCCAGTGAATGAACTTCATTTTGTTTTTTTTCGCAGTGCGACAAAAAATAAACTTCTGAGTGGTTTCACTTCAAGGGGCAAAATGAAAAGCTGCTTGAATGAGAATGAAAAATCGAGGTTAAGTTCGCCACTGCAAAGACGCCATTTTGAATTTTTGGATAGCCTAGTGAAATTTTGAGGTTAGGATGTTATTTGTAGGTGAAATTGTCTTAAAATGTCTCGGTGACGGACAATCTTTTGTTGTCTGTGACGGAGTAGCTTATACGTATTTTTAATTTTTAAATATGAATTTAGTTAATTTGATTTACAAGAACTATTTTTTACATAATAATAAAAAAAGTGTGATGGTATATTGGCTATTTGTAATATAATCGATCAGGTTATGAAACGTTCCATAATTATTACGTCGTGATTTATTGAAAACATTTTAGCCAAATTCATTTATTATTATCGATAGTTTGTTGTTTTTATTTATTTGTTTTCGGAACAGTAAGTACATTTTGTTGATGCGACCTTTATATCGTTTAAAATAAGGACTTTTAAATAATTTTTCAATATATTCAACAACTGAATAAATTTTTTTTTATTAACATGCGACTGTTTTTTGCAACCTTCTCTATACGAGTAGCGAATAACGTGCTGCTATTGGTTGACTGATGAAATATCGTTGTTTTATTTATTGAGATTGGCTTCTAGCCGCAGTTCGGCTAAAAATATGAACACTTATATAATAAAAGTTTTTAGTGATTTTTTTTAATAAAACGAGTGAAATTCACTCAACAAATCATCACATCTGTTGACTGTTTTTGCTATATAAATGTAAGGGAAATTAGGACTAAATGAAAACAATTTTTGATGGTATTAGCAGATCGTTTTTAATTCTTCCAATTGTTAGTTTTGTATCGAACAAAATCTGTATAAAAAAATGTATCGAAATAATTCTTTATAATTAGTTCGATATTGGTTGGGTTTGATCAACATCGTATATAATACGCGCCACGAATCTAAAAGGCTCGGAAGTTAGATGCGAATGCGGGCTTGCGCTTGTACAGTCTGTTGAAAAACTACAAACTCGCAACTCAACAAATCTAAAATAACAATAACAACTTGGCAATAGCGTACTCGACTGTACTTTAAAGCAGGAAAGTGACAAAGGCAACGAGCGATCACGGCCATTCACGACGAGCGCACGTTCCGTGCAGGTAGCTTGGAGGTGGTGGGAGTATCAACGGCTCTAAAATGTGCCTTTGTGACGCTGTTTGTGACTAACTTCCGAACCTTTTAGATCCGCGAGTATTACACAATATTACCAAGGTCGTGTAGTAGTGCACTGTAAACTTCTATAATCGATAGTACAGTTTTGAACACGAGGAGAATACAGATTTTTTTGCTACCAAATCAGTGTAGCTTGATGGTTTCTAATAGTTTCCCGTAATAATAATTGACACAGTGAAATGTTTTTAATGTTTATTTATTGATTTATACGTACCGAGCAGCATTGCACTTATTTTTTTTAAATGCATCGTTTATATCAAGTATTTGTTGGATTGTAAGTGATTCCTGACTTAAAGAGTTAATCCGTTTCGAGATTTGCGCTCGGAAAGCGAAATATAGTTGGAGTGTGCTTTTACGATCGTTGAACTCCGCCCATAAGTGGAATGCCAGACAAGCTGACATGCGTCGAAAATTCTAATGCGCATGATTCCGGGACTATCAGACCTTCGCGCTGTTGCTGTACAAATGTTTCGTTCGTTATCGCTGGCTATGATCGGCAGTTTTCGTGTTTGACGGCCAAAATTTTAGTAGAAACAACAAAGTAAACCTAACTTCTTGTTCGTTGCGTGCTTGGCGCAGGTTCACAAGCCCCGTGCGCAGGTTGTAATTATTACGGATCAGATTTTAATGAATGGCATTCGAGCTATGGATGGAGTTTATTGATCGTACTGCAAAATCGTTAAACGTCGCTTAGCAATACCTCGCAACTGATGTAGAATCGTAAAAAAATGATACCTATGAAATTTGGAAGTTGCGTTTGTGACAGTAATTTTTGAGAGGTGTGACGTCAGTTGAAATGGGCGTGGTCCAAAACCGTATTGGCACATAATGAATGGGTGCTCGTTGGAATTAACCAATCGGAGAGGTTATGATAAGAATATCGCGCATGTGAGGTCGCTCGATTGTTTCTATGTTGCGCAGTATTGCAGAGCGGCTTACAGCGATTTTGTGGTATCACCGTCTGCCTGAACAAACGCATGCGCAGACGTGTATTGCATAATTACGCGTCAGATTTGAAATGACTGTTTAGCAATTGTTATTAATTATTGATTTTGTTTAACAGTTGAATAAACAAGAACTCGTAAATCGGGAATTATTTGTAATGTTTTGCGCAGTTAAATAAATTATTCTGACAGTGTTTTCCAATGAGATTTAAATAAAAAAATATTTTTAGTTTGTTTTTTTTAAAATGTGCCATTAAAAGTTGTTGGATCCCAAGATGGCTCCAGACAATAAACAGCGAGTAAGAATAAAGATTTGAATTATCGACAACAGTGAAAAACAATAACAAAATAGTAAAAAACAAGCTAATATTGATTTAACCTTATTGGAAAACACTGGTGCATTTTTTCGACTGGGATTTTGATTACTTAATGGACTCCTGAACCCAATCAATTTTTATTATGAAACGTAATTGTGGCTTTTTTTTAAACACAGTAATTCATCATAACAAAAATAGGTGAAAATTATTTTAATAACTTAAAAACGTATTAATTATATATATATTAGTTAATAAACATTATTATTATAAGATGTAAATACATTATTATCGGTTTTCCAGCTATAAAAATAAAACAAAAACAAAACAGTACATTTTTTCTTTTGTTGATTACGCAATAGAACTAAAATAAGCTTAAAATTTGTATCGATATGTGCGACGGAACGATAGAATTAAAGTTTTGTAGTAGATTATCGGCACACTCTAGTGAAATTTACTGATACTAATTTATTTAAATGTCGAATATAATTATATAATTCAATGATGGATGCTTTACCGGCTCATAGCAGTTACGGAACGACGCGAAAAAAAACCTTGAGTTGCGAATACTTCAATAACTTACCTAAAATTTTTTTAATCGAAAGACTTTGAACTACTGCAACTGACCACGTATTTTGTCTCCCGCCCCCGCTCTTGACTACAGTTTCCGTGTGTCTCTGAAATTCGACACAGATCGAATGAAAACCACTTTAGCCGAAACAAATCGACTCTTATCTCTAAATGAAAGGCACGCAACAAAAATATTTGTTAAATAATCACCCACTAGAGAGCAGTTTATCGAGTATGATTGCGTTATTTTGAATCCATCAAGAGCGTTGGTTAAACAATTGAAGGTTCAGGACTCCATTTTGAGTACGGTTATGTAATCATATTCTCGCAGAGCACATAAATTGTAGTCGTCCATGATTGCGTTATTTTGAATTCATCAAGAGCGTTGGTTAAACAATTGAAGGTTCAGGACTCCATTTTGAGTACGGTTATGTAATCATATTCTCGCGGAGCACATAAATTGTAGTCGTCCAACTCTTGTTGATTGTTATTGTAAGACATTTATTAAATAAAGTATAAGTACTTTATTTAATAAATGTCGAAGAACTCAAAAGACAGAATATTGATACAACAGCCGTTGCCTCGCAACCATTGGACAGGTCCGTCGGATGACGTCATCACCCTCACTACTATCAAACGGAACGAGGCGACCTCTGTAATCAGCTAACCTTGGCTTGATATGATACCAAATTACGTCACCAAGAACTTTGCGAAGGATCACGTGATCGGGAAGAAAAGAATCGATGATCGAAATTACTGATTGTACTGTGACCTCGGCTTGCGTTTTTCAGATTGAACCGACATCACACTCGAATGCGAAACTTGGTGTGGAACGTTTCCGAATTGCTTCCTGCTTCGCATGTCGACGTTGTACTGGAACTGTGGTCTGCACGACGGGATTTTTGTAGCTGTTGATTGTGTATTGTTTTAACTTTATTATGAAGAAATGTAACCTGATTTACCAGTGACAATAATCATAGCAACACAAATTGGATTGCAATTGTTTATATTTTTTAGAGCTGTATGTATTCGTTACTGAGTTAGGCTCGTTTCACACTTATACGGTTCGATTCGGTTCGGTGCGTATTCGATTCGTTTTCGGTAGCGCCTAAAACGAATGAAAACTCTTCACACACATTCGGTTAGTATAAGGTTTGATTTCACGACCGAATCATCGAATACGCAGTACTGAATTTTTTACTCACTTTTCCCACAATGCTCACTATGGAGAAAAGACAAATTGCTGCCATGTTATTTCTCTATAGAAGAATCAAAAAACGAAAGAGGAATAATCGACTTCACTGGGTACACCCTATCCTCACCAAACGGGTGGAATTTGGTGCATTTTATACCCTTTTTCCGAAATTAAGGGAGCACTACACGTGATTGGACTGATGTAATCAGCCGCTCAATATCAATGTCAAGTGAATCAGACATTGCCAAATGTAAATTATAAAATTTAAAATGAGAAAATGAAAATGAAATAATATTTTCCCTTGCCGAAAACGTGACCGAACCGAAACTAAACCGTATGTGTGTAAACGACCAATTGCTTTTGTGAACTCTGGACCCGAATAGAAACTGAACGAAACCGATTCGTGTCGAGGGGGCTTTCGGTTCTATCAGTTATCTATTAGGTACCGAACACACACCGTATCACCGTTTCACACTTTTCCGGCAGCTACCGAAAACGAATCGAATACGCACCGAACCGAATCGAACCGTATAAGTGTGAAACGAGCCTAACGGGTACATCGTCTGACTCGAAGTAACGAATCGTTACTTACAAATTCATTTCGTTACTCGCATCTTTCGCATCCATGTCAGTTCGACTCATTTGATGCGGTTATACGTTATACGAACGAAGTCATACCGTATCGCGTATGCGACGCGCCTCGTTGCGATGGTGCATGCTTGATGCTGTTAGTACACGATTGTATGTCGTATGAAAAGTAACGAGTAACGTAACGATACGAAAGTAACGGGTACTGGTTCTTTAAGTAACGAATACATACGGGTACACAATTTTTCGTTACTTTTACAGCTCTAATATTTTTATGTTGCATAAAAGCACTGGGATGACGTCAGAGAAAAAACAGTTTTTCAGTTTAATGCGAAATTTAGACGTTGGTTAATAAATTCAGTGCACAAAATTTACAGTAAACTGCCTTATCTGCAAACAGTGGCTTGCTTCGAGAGATACGACTGAGATCATTCAATTGTTTTTATGCAATCACATGTCAGTGAATAAGATACGACCGACTTTATTTAATGTAATATGGCGTATATACTTGTATATATAAGTTACACTTACATTCTTTTGTTTTTAATGCACATAATCAATCGGTTTAACTACTTATTCAATTGTTTGGAAGCAAACGGAGTGTAGATTAAAAAAAAAATCAGTCGAGTGAAATAAACAAATGATAATAACACTTATTATAAACAGTTATTAATAATAATAATAATAATGGTATTTTTTTATGAATAAAGGTGGACAGTGATAGTGGAAAGAAAAAAAAAACAGCTTGTGTTTTTTTGTTATAGTAATATAATAGGTAGGTTTATTATAATATTCCGCTGCTACTTGTACAAAATTAGCCTCTTATAGTGAAAACCCAGGTATTGCCCAATCGTTTTAAAAAACGTAATATGATAATATTTTGTTTACATTTTGGTATAAGACTTGACGCTTTGACAGCCGATCTGTATAAACGTTATTATAATGCAATAATAAAATACAAACCAACGAATCGACACTCATTTTCATCTTGCACGATACGAATACATTTGTCGATAAATTTAATTTGAGGTTATTAACATAACCGGTCATTCGATACTGCGCAAGACAGTCTTGCGCAGTAACAAGACTGTGTACGGTTTTATTACCGTTCGCGGCTGCTTGGAACGAACTTTCTAAACCGTCACCCGCATGCGCAGTAGGAAAAACGAAGCTGTTAGTGGCTATTTTAGAACACGTTTTACCTACTGCGCATGCGGGTGACGGTTTAGAAACCGTTCGTGGCTGCTTGGAACGAACCTATTAGCATCGTTAGTGACGTGATTTGATCAGTCACTTCACTTGTCATTTAGGTTATGAATCTTCATGTCACGAACACGAACTCGTTGAGAAATGTATTCTATCGTGATACAAGCACGTCCTATCTTCCTTTGAATCTTTCTTCGAAACAAAAAATCTTACTGTTACTTAAAGCGGCCAACATTTTAACTCGTTCGCTACCTATACATAAGGAAAAACTAGTAGAATCTGACAGCTGATTATAACATGAAACATAACCTAAAAATAGTTATTGAATCAAACTTCGGACTGCTTAAATCTTATTGTTACTTAAAGCGGCCAACATTTTAACTCGTTCGCTACCTATACATAAGGAAAAACTAGTAGAATCTGACAGCTGATTATAACATGAAACATAACCTAAAAATAGTTATTGAATCAAACTTCGGACTGCTTGACACATGTACTTGTCGAGTTTTCATGTAGACCACGGCGTGGAGAGTAACCGGAACAAAATTAACTCGTGAGGGAAATGTGGCAAGTCTCTGATGAAAATTAGGGTGACGAACGAGTTAACGAAGTATCTGAATCATTCGAAGTGTAAATCCTAATGTGCGCATACATGCTGCGCAAGCGATCGCCATGTTCTTAGCAGGCGCATCTCTCAGCTCTGTAGTAAAAGTAGAACTGAGTTTGTGGAATGTTTCAGGGGCTACGTGTGTTGGATAAAAAATAACTGTAAAATATAGAAGTAATTTGACAGATTGGTTTATTTTCAGATAAATATATTACATCTGATCGAGTTAAAAATAATATAAAGTATTGCACAACTTTTGATATTAATTTTTTTAAAACATAGCCGTTTTGAATGTTAACCTTTTTTACTACAAGTTTATATACATAACACACTCTAGTGGAATTTATTGATACTAATATTTTGAGTTAACATAAACAAATTCTGCTAGAGAGTGATGCGCACTTTTTTTTCTATTAAAACAAATGAATAGACATGACTCATTCGAACTAAACTCCACAATAATAATAAAGAAATTAATAAATTGAATGTTTTTCTTTATAAAAAATATTTTAATAAACAAATTGAGCATAATATATAAGTATAAAAAATGTATATAAAACGGGGTTGTCTTTTATAAGTCCTAATAAAAATATAAAATGGCAAGAACAATTGCCCCAAACCGTAAATATAGAATTATTAAACCAGTCGTTTATTGCCAAATTATTGACTAAAATCACTAATAATAATTTATTATACCGTCATATTTTGATGGTCTCAAATTATAAATATTTTTTTGTTTAAACCCTTTCCCGATCAGGATCTACGAAATGTATCGGTATGAACATGGCGGGGGAGAAACCAATTTGAATAGTGTTTCATCAAAGGATGTGTCAGATTTCAGAGTATTAGTGTGAACGCTAAAGTACATTTGTTTCAATGACATACTTAATTCTGATTATTTTATTTGTATTCGTCACTTCGTAGTGCTCCGTCTATTTTGAGAGCAAGAATTCAAAAACAACAGGGGAAGGGTTAAACAACGATCTATCATTCGAAAAGTTACGATTAAAAAATTATTGCATGACACCGTGACCACAAATAAAAATCATAATTCGTCTTTTAAGTAAAATGTCGTGTTTCCTTGGCTTTTTCGCTCTCGTTAACCGTAAGGAATAAAGATAACATCGTGGTAAAGCAGTTAGCCGCCAGAGTGGTACTAATATTTCCATGATTTCTTAGACCTATAACCTAACTTTTGTGGTCACCCGACATGGAATAAAATCAAATTTTGATTCTACATTTTTGATTTCAAACAAACCGTACAACAAAACAATATTAAAAAAATCAGTCAATGGTCACTAATATCGAGAATGTGCATTTTTTTTAACGTTAATGAGAATTTCTTTAAATAATGTTAACGGTTAAAAATAACCTTGAAGTGCATTGATTAAAATAGTTGCATCTAGGTGATGCAAGGGTTAAAAGCACCATTAAATAATTAACTTGATTATTTTTTGTCTTTTTAAAAGATGGAGGATTTTGTGTGTCCTTTATTACGGGTCGAACTAACATTTTAAAATTTTATGCTGATGAGTAAATATCTTTTAGCATATTCTAAGATTAGGTTGTAACACCATAATTCGGATTTTTATTGTTACAATGAATATTGCAGGAGGCACTATCTAGCGTGCTGTTTACAAACGAAACAGATGTTAGGTTAGGACACCGTACAGCATATAAAAACAATTGAAACTGTATTTATTGTGTCACTATCTGTAATTAGACACACGACGCTCCATCTTATTCGACACTAATATTAATTTATTGGGTATATTATGCCTCACTTTGATGTTTTGGCAGTGATGTTAAATATTTGAGGTTATGTTCTACAGATTCTAATGCGAGTACCCTTGATGTGATGTATAATGAAGGATTGACTTTATTTTATTTTTTAATTTTCGGGCTTGTTTTAAGGCGATACGCGATTATGTATTGTCGTTAAGGTTATATCCGAACGATGTTCACAAAAAAATCATGTAACGATTTATAATAAATTTAAAAATATCGAAGTAAGAAAAATGATCGAAACTGCAATTTCAGCGCCATCTGTCAACCTAAGTTTTGTTTTTTATTTGAATAAAGATTGGTGTGTATAAAACAAAACAAAAGAAAGAAACACTTTCTAATGAAACTTGTTTTATGTACTTCTGAAAAATAATCAAAAAACAAAATGCGTTTGTTTTTAATTTTAGATCAACAGCTTTCATTTTTTTTTCTTAGCGCGTATCAGAAACCTTAAATGTCCCTGTTTTCTATCTACACATATATATGTACAGGATATAAATAGAAAATATAGAAAATATATACGCATTTTTAATACAATGGGCAAGTTCGAAAGAATTCGTTGCAATTATCGTCAGCGGCATCGACGTAAAATATATTGTCTCCAAACAGCAGTGCCGTAACCGCAAGACGGTAGCAGGATGGCAAAAAGTCAGAGGCCCCGCGCTAATCTCTTAATTTTTATTATGTTGAGGAGCCCAACATAAAAATGTGTCGGGGACCGTAAATTTATAGTTACGTCACTGTTCCGAAGCTTCGTGCTAGGCAATGGCAAGATTTTGAAGGCACTACGATTGTGTAACAGGAAATACAGGGGCTATTTTCTATCTCTTCTTCTCTGTACGCGTGTCATTTTTAATTTATTAAGCAGTAACAAGTCAATTTCCGTAATTGCTCTTTCGAGTGGATTTTTTTAGAACTAAAATAAATACAGAAACAAAATAAAACAAAAGAGCACCCTTTTCTACCTTATATTCAACAACAACTGCGTTCAGGATATTCATAATCTTCAAAATTGCATAATCAAAACGATGGCACGTGATTGGCTATTCTCTTGGATAAGCCGCCATTTTGAAGATCACTATTTACATCGCGAACACGGCTGTGCGGTTCTGTTAAAATTGAAAAGAATATGACCCTGTTATTATATCTCAAAATCTTGTTCATTTTTCCCTAGTCGTTCAATATATTGTACGTCCATGGTAGGATAGAAGAAAATATAACCTCACTCTTTAGAAAACATCTTCAGTTGAAATTTCTCAAATATACAGTAAAACACTGTAAAACAAAATATATTTCCGATAAAAAAATTGAACCCCGTTGAACCTGCCCAATATAAAAAATTATTCTGTTAGGTATTACGTTCGTAGTTAAGTGATTTTTATGTATTTAGGCAAAATTAAGGTAGGAATGTGTTGCTACTAACCTTAAGTAGAATAGGTTTAGTAGCGTTTCATCAGGTAATGTAATATGGTTTTAGCATCCGTAGAGGCAACATTTTTGGTTTCACATTACCCTGCCTGTCCAGACTAAAATTAGTTAGGCAAAGAAGGCGGAGCGCCGACACCCCCCGCCCTTTCATATACCGCCGCGGCGATCTTGTACGCAAGCGCATCGCATTCCTGTCTCGTAGCGGCCTCGGCGTAGACTCTAACAACGTCCTCGGTCCCGGAAGGCCTGACAAACGCTCGGCCTTGACTGTACTCTTGGATGAACGCGTTTATATCATCCTGAAGTCCTTCGGGGGTTACGCAAACACGTTCGGCGTTCGTTGTAGTTATTACGTTACGATCCTTAACGAAAAAACAAAAAAACATCAGTGCCGCGTGACGTCACCCGTGCTGAGAACGGCACAACGCGGAGAATTGTCAAACTTAAACTTTGAAGTAGCATAACTAAAAAACAGTTGTGTGGTTTTAAGAAACCACGACGCAAGTGAAACTTTTATTGGATTGTAGACACTTATCCATCACGATTAATTATAAACAACAATATTCACATGAATACACGAATAAAAACATGTAAACACTGTACAGCACTTGCCCGCATGACAGACTGACTATGTGTTATACATACTACACGGTCAGCTGATGCTAACCATGGGCGCCGCCATATTGGCCTTGGCTGCTCTACCGAGCGCCTACTCCGAACGCCTTTCACTTTACCCCTACTCAGCGGCCGCCTGTAATGCGACATGCAACAGACGGCCAGAATAATTCGGGGCGATAGAATAAAAGTTTCACTTTAAAAAAAAACGACAAAAACAGTATTTATACCTGTACGGTGATTTTAAGCTGTCTGTTGGGCAGATCCGTGTACGTCGCCTCCCATTGGGGCAAGTCCCATCCGCGTGCGTGCAGAATCGTTTCCACTAGCAACATATCCGAAAAGGCATCGCCCACCGTTTCGTTGACAACATTTATAAGCGTCAAAAGTCGTTCCGCTGCTGTTCTCTGCTCAGCAGTTCGACTGCTGTCGTCTTTAGCCGCCATTTTGATACAATCTTTGGTTTTTTGACTAAATATTACCGTGCCGTGTCCGTTTGCTTCGAAGTACACGCCTATATCGTATTCTAACGCCTTGTGATGCAAGTGTTTCACGCCTGTTGAGACGCACGCCACTGGAATGTTCTGTCAAAATTTAATCGAGCATTAATAGAGAGATTCACCATTTAATACCGTCGATAACTTCACTAATACTGAGTTTTACACATACAATGTATGTGCAAAACTCAGTATTAGTGAAATTTCAAAGCGAAAATAACTTTTACATGTCATGTAAAAGTTATTTTCGCTTTGAAATGATGAAAATACAAAGGTTATTAGAAGTTCGCAGGTTACCTTGTTTATGAATTACGGCAACTGGCAGACCGTTTATATTTTTATCGACCACGCAATATTGATAGCCCACTACTAGAGATGCAAAATGATTTTAATATCGATAAATAATCGATATTTATCGATATATATTTATACTAGCGTGACCTGTGCGAATTATTCGCACTAAATAAGTATAATAATTATCACTTTACAAAATTATTTTTTAAATATGATTGCAGGTATTCAATACGTTTCTAATTTTGCACACTGCTTATAACGTTCTTCTTTTTGTTGTAAAAGAAATATTTTACTAAAATTATCATATAGAGGTGCAAGTAGCAAAAGCGTTGTTCAGCGTTGCCCGTCAGATGGCAGTATGCAGTATTTACAATATCAAGGTCAGATGACAGATCGAAGTGTTAACGTTACGCCGTCAGATGGCAGACGTTGTTTAGAGTTTAATTAATTTACAAAAACAATAGCAATAATAAATTTTTTAGTTGTCGATGTCAGTAGAGCAAGCAATTATCTGTAAAATGATATATAATTTATGTGGAGAAATTGTGTGGTTTTTCTAAAAAGGGAGGCAAACATCTTAATATATATGATGATTAATCCCTTTCAATATCATATCGACAATCAGCACGCTTGTAGACGAGTGACCTTTTTTATAGTAACCTTTTAAAAAATATAAGCTTGCGCGGAAACAATGACCTTTTTTTTTAGTAACTTGAGTTTAAAGACCTTTAGTTTCACGAATGATCTTTTTTTTTGCTCTTCGATATTTTTATGCCCTGATATCAATAAAATCATATTGGTAATATCAATATTTTCATACTCTCCGACATTTTTATGCCATAATATCGATAATATCATTTCAGGAATGTACATATATCGATATTTTCTGTACAATTCAACGAACGAGGTCACCTCTGCACCTAACAACCTTGCTGGAAATGTAACTTCACATGGCTATTTGTGTTCGCTATTGGTTGTTTGTTGTATTTGGCAAAATATATGACGTTCAAGACAAACATGCAAATAGAGGCAAATACGACCATCCACACATGGCAGTCAAATAACAAACACACAAACATTTGGCAGCAAGGTTCAAAATTCCAGGAATTTTAGCACTATTTCATTGTCCCAATTCATTTTCAATAGTAATTGTTCCAGTTCTCGCTCACAGCACAGACACAAAAATACTGCACGTCCGTACAGGTTCACGGCGCGTGCGCTTCTGAATATGGCCATTGTGTGGACGGTTTATTTGCGTATGTGCCTATTTGACTCCTTTGATGTGCCTCGAAAAACCGACAAGCGCACGGTAACATGTATTTGGTATTGGTCTTATTTGTCAAATAGGCAAATAAGGCCAACACTTTGTCAAATAGACTGTCCACACTTGGTAATTGTTTGCCAAATATGCCAAATACAAATAGCCATGTGAAGTGCCGGCATAAGGTTATAAAACGTCTTTTGTACGCACCATTTCATTGGTTATATAATTAGTCGACGCTCCATTTGCATAGGCTGTCTGTACGAGACCAAGGGTAACATCGACGTCCGCTTCTCGCAACAGTTCTGTGATGTAAGCGGCAACCAGCGTGGCTATACGATCGCCATCTAGTAAATGGAATCTGTTTTCATCGTCCGTGTAGAAATATACAATCCTGTCTGCGTCGCCGTCGACCGAAACACAACGGGCGTTCGGCTCGACCGGAAGACCGTTCGGTGGCGTCTGCTGCACTTTGACGTAATCTGCCCCGCACTGCAACGCACAATAATATTAGCTTGTGGCCGTAGAACGCGTATTTGATTAGCATATTGTGCAACTAGTGCGACAATGCCGCACGAGTTGCACATACTATTTTTTATTACGAATTAAATTAAATTAAAATTTTATTACGAATTAAAAAAAGAAATTAGAAGTAATAAAAATTAAAATTAAACCATTAAAAAGTTGAAAATTCAGTTAAAATTGTCAAGAATAAAAGTCAACAATCGAAAATTTTAACCTCAAATCTGCTTCAAATGACAGTTTGTTTAGTTGACATTAACATCGTTATTATTTCGTTTTTTTCTCTGAATTTGCGTGCGGCAAACAATAATTTCAGTGCGACAAATAAAGTTTGCGCACGAAAATGAAAATAGCTACTTTTCAACCGTAACAGCATGCGTAAAGATACCACTTTTCCCGCACGAGTAATAAAAATTATAATTACCAAATGGTTGAGTTGTCCGCTACCGATCACAGCATTATTGTAATCTTCAAACGTGATGTAATTGGCGAGCCGTTCTTTAAAAGCGGCGATTTTCTTGGCACCGACTCCGTTGGCTCCGTCAAACAGTAAACGCGCTCGATAATTGCCGTTATCTCGGTTCGGACCGCGCAACGATCGGAACGCCGAGCACAGCTTGTCCAAGTAGCCTTCTTCCGAAGGTCTTCCGTACGCACCTTCGGTATTACGACAAACGACGAAGTAGTGAAGCATCGGCGTCGTCACTATTCCGAAATCGATCGGTTTGCCTTTGAGAGCGACGACACCGTCTGTTGCCGCTTTACACAGTTTCACGCTGCTCGGACGCGTGTCTTTGCCGATAAACACGCTCGCGTGACCGTTCATATCGATTTCGTAATCGGAAACTATTTCGCCGACGATCTGTTCGAGTTGATCGTCACTAACAGATTAGACACGTATTAAAATATGAAAGTTGATACGGTCAAAACTTTCTTTAACAAACTCTAGAAAACTTGTTTCGTCAACAGAGAGTTTTCCGTTATAGAGTTTTGACTGTATTTGCAACAAAAAGACGCAAGCATTCATATAAAAAATGAGTTACAATATCAAACATGCAATTATAAACCATCGAGAACTTTTGGTCGTGGCTATTTTGGTCGCGGGACCTGTAAACTGCAGGATTGCCCTTTTTTTTTTGTTAAAACGATGTTCCAAAATACTTACCCAACGTTAGCCATTCGTGTGGCCAGTTTTTCCCAGCTTTGTTCAAGCATTTCACCCATCGGATCGACCAGTTTAACTCCATTGTCAGTTTCGGGATTGTGAGAGGCTGTGATCATTAGGCCGATTGTACCTATTTACGAGAAAACAAACGAATGTAAACAAATGAAGGCAAACAAACGAATAGCATTATAAACGTAATGCAACTGTTTGAACGTTAGTCTTACCTTTTTTGTAGCGAGCACGTAGAGTTGCAAGTAAGCCCATTCGAAACAAGACGTATCCAAGATCTGATCCCCTGAAACAATATTATATTTTTATTAATACTCTGAGTCAGAGATTGTAGACGCTCAACATCAGTGGCGTAACTAATAAAAAAATGTTAGAATTCTCCTGTGCTCATAATGTTACGCCACTGCTCAACATCTGACGTCATCGGCGCTAATAATACAGTGTTTCTGTCTTTCATTGAAAAAGAGTCTATTTCAAAACTACAAAATAGAATTACGGTTGCTGTCAAATATTTGTTTTTAAGCCTACTGTCAGCTGTTTCCCACTGGTACGTGGACAGTTAAAGGCGCTAACGATCTCAACTGTCGACCGTCTATAATTTACAACAATGAAAGGGTGTAATTTAATCTTCATGGTAATTTTCCAGGTCAACGGTCCCCAATTGAGTTTATCGATCAAATAACCATTGTACCAAAACTAAGTACACATTTATTGAAAGGCATGTTCAAATTACAGCAAATTAATTTAAATTAATATTTCCGTTTGTTAAAACAAAGCAGAGATGGGGCAACACAAATTCAATAAAAAAAAATAGCGGCTAAAGAAGTGCTACTATTTTATGTAACGTACTTGGTTCTAAATCCCGCCGTTCCATACTGAATGTCTTTTTTCACCGTTTTTGGGTGAATTTCTCTGGCAAAAGCGTAAATGGCTCTGTATGGTCCGGCCATGCTTAAACTTTCACTTTCTCTTGGTAGAGCAAAGTGACTGGTAGTGATTGTGACACTTTGGCACTCCGACAACTTGTCAGTCTCTGATTCAGTTACGTGTTGCCAACAGTTCATTGCAAACAATAGCTAAAAGAACTATAAATCGCAACAATGTTCCCAACAAACAAACAAAATAAACGTCAAAATTAGAAGTATTATGCAAGCACCACTTGAAAATATAACAATATAATAAAGTATAACGTCGTGCAACAACTTTTAGGGTGACTCATTTATAGTTGCTCACATTAAATGCATTTATATTAGAAAATACTAAAAATAATAAAGTTTTAGAAGCACTGATTATTTGGTTTTGTTAAGTTATTTACAGGGCGATGATTAGTTGATGGGCGTGTGCTTGGGTGAGGATTTGTAATCAAATGTGTCAGTTATGATTTTATATTTAATATTTTAATTAAAAATCAGTTAAAATTGTTTCTTTAAGAACAATATGTTATAGAAACAATAAAATGGCTTTTAAACTGTGTACGTGCTTTTTAATTTTAGTGATTTTAACTGTTGTGTTTATATTATTTAGCTCAGGTAAACACTTGTGGATTCTGTTTATAAATAAACGATTACAGGCATTGCGTACAAATATGACTTTATATTGTATATTAGAATACCTAAAAGAACTGTGTTACAACCCCGTAATTTTTTCAAATCATTTTTCTGTTTATAAACTGTATTTTTGGGGTACAATATTTGACGATGAGTAATGCAAACAATTTGATTGTAAACAATATTTAGTCGCTTTCTTAATACTTTTCAGAATTAATTAAAAAATCGAACCACTCCCAAACCACCGGAGGTATTTTGGTCTCAAAATCTTTTATTTTCACCGTTTGGTTTAAATTGTTCCCGATACTAATTTTTGTTAAAATTGTCTCATGCAATTGCAGGAGAGACAAACAAAGCCAAATGGTTGATTTACACTTCGCTAATTTAAAAATATATGGGCAAACGAAACGAATGAAGTTCTGTTTTAACTCCATAAATTAATTTAGGCCTAAATTACTCTAGCTCAAAAAAAATCACTGCATAAGTAATTTCATTTTTTAAAATTTCTTTGATTAATAGTGTCAGGTCAAGTTTTGTTACAACCTACCCGGAATGAAAGTACGTTGATTTGGTGCACCATAAGTAAAGAAGAACAATATAAATGCACGAATCTTATGCACGCAACGCTTCGAGACAAGAGACGATTCGGACGCGACTTTTTCGATCTCCAGTGCAAGCAGGTAATATTAAAGCAGATTTTCTTTCTGATCTCCTCGTTGTTATTCCCTTCATTCTGTTTCAGTACAAACCCTCGTAAAATAGTTATTTTCCAGTGCGTTCGATGTTTGTTTATTACCCAGAATACATAGTCTAGGAGCCAGCGAAAGGTTTTTCTTACCAATTTCCTTATGGCTCAATGACCCAATGCTCTAGACGGTTGTACTATGTAGCATCGTGGCCGTCAGCTGCGGCACTATCGGGGGAATAGACAACTGTAGCCTCCCACGCACTGTAAGAAAGATAATATTTTTAAACATTACCTATCGATTGAAAATTTGTCAAAGGATAGTTATTAATGATCTTTTATAAAAAAAAAATGTTAGCTGTTTGTAGGATGGTGGATGTTACGTCAGCTGATCATACGAACTTGACGAAATGAAATATGAATTCAGTCATTCCCTTTCACATGAAACTTTGTCAAAAGATAGTTTTTATAATTATTTAAAATAAATAAAATCGTCAGCTTTTCTGTATCAGCTGACAATCTTTCCCCCAATATACAACCAGCTGACGATTTTATTTATTTTAAATATTATAAAAACTATCTTTTGACACCGATACTGGTCTAGAGCATTTTACGAGTCATTCAGCCGTAAGAAAATGGACGACCTAAATATGTCGCTGGCTCATAGGCCTTCCGTACACTAAATAAATTAACACCTAATATGTACATAATTTCCTTTTTTTCGTAAAATCGAATATAACGGAACTGTGTAAGAACGAGCATTTTCCTCTTGACATGTCATTTTAGAGGGGTTTTACTGTCTATACTTAAACTTCCCTTTTCGTCGGGGGCACCCGCCCCGCTTGCCCCGTTGTTGCTACTTCCCTGGCCTCAGCTGTCTAGCGTAAATAATCTACTAACCAGATTCACGCATTTTCTGTTGTTAGGGTTTTGATAAAGAAGAATGCATGTCTCTGCTAGACGAGGAACGCGCCGACATAACGAGTCTCGACGCCGGCGAAGTCTTTATCGGAGGCCGATATCACAGTTTGGTTCCGTTCATGCAAGAAGTGTATCCGGGCGGGTTCAAACAATATTATGCCGTGGCCGTCGTTAAACGCAACTCGATTCCGGACGTGAATACGATAGCCGATCTCCGTGGCAAGCGAGCATGTTTCGCAGCCGTCGGAATGCTGGCCGGATGGGTCATACCGATCTATACGCTGATGCAGAAGGGCGGAATGAGTATCGTCGATTGCAACAATCACGTCAAATCGGCAACGGTTTTCTTCGGACCGTCGTGCGCTGTTAATTCGCTCATCGATAGGTACAATCCGATCGGTGATAATTCGGATAGGCTGTGCCAGCTGTGTATCGGCAAGATTCCGGGAGGTCGGTGTACCCGACAGGATCCGTATTATGGATATGAAGGAGCGTTCAGGTGTTTGCTGGAAGCGGGGGATGTCGCTTTTCTAAAACATACAACCGTGACTGAAATGATTACGCAAGGCAATGAATTTAGTGAGTCAATCGTTTTTTTTTTTTAATTTATTAAATTTCACAGTGAATAAAGGACCTCTAAAAGCTTTAATAATAATGTATAATAAGCTGTACAAAATTAGACACCCCTAAAAATCTTTGTCTTTCAAAACTGTTGTAGTCCGTGGCGGAAATTATCTATTTGCAATAATAAATGTTTAACAAAACATAAACACACAAACGAAAGTGTACTTCTTTGACTTAACAGAAATAATAACGTTAACAGAAACAAAACTAATAGTTCTAAATTATAAAATAAAATACTAAGTAACAGAGAATATAGAGTCACTAAATTATGTACACAAAATATTTACATCACAGGAACACAACACAAAGTTTATCAGCTCACTTGTCTATTAACTATAAGTCATTTATGTAAAACCGGATTTATAATTATTGCACTCACTAAAGTTAATTTATTTTATTTATGTCGTAATGCCAAAGCACTGTATCAACACAACTCACGAACAGCTCGAATAACTGACTGACTGACCTGCCCACTCTGCTCGCCTTTTATAGTTTCGGCCCACGCTCAGTCGAACGTTCTAGAAGAATCTTTTTCTTTTTCAGGCAAATTCTCAGAAGGTCGGTCCAGAACCTTTTCTTTACATGCATTGTTCTCTCCAAGCGATTGTCTAAAGGTCGGGTGTTTTTACCTGTTTCCATTGTTGTCGTTTCTAGTAGTTTCTACAGATTCCATAGTCGTCCCATCAAGGGGCACGCAACACTATTTTTTTTTCTTTGTTAATATACTTTCATCTGGTATCAAGACAAACACTATAGGGTATTTTTATACCTGGCTATGGACGAGTTTAAGATAAGGTCAAAAGACAAAAAACGCATTAATGCGAGTGAATCCTAGTGTATATTATTTATCTAACTATAGTTTTCTCTGTTAATATTGCAGGTTCCGTATCGAAAGACAATTTCGACTTACTGTGCGTTGATGGGACACGTCGTCCCGTCGATCAATACCAGTCGTGTAATTGGGGCGTAGTACCAACGCACGCAATAGTCACTTCATCGGCCAAAAGCATAGAGCAACGCAGGAAATATCAAGAATTCCTCACAATTGCCGTTGACCTTTACGGTAAAAAGAACTCGTCGAGCTATCAACAGTCCAAACCTTCCGATCGCTTCGGTAGATCCGCTCAATACGATCCGTATAAAACCGGCACGGATCCGTACCAAAGTGGCAATAATCAATATGGAAGCAATACCGATCAGTACGGTACTGGAAGTAACGCATACCGTACCGGAAATGACCAATACCGTCCAGGGAGCAATGCTTACGGTACCGGTAATGATCCTTACCGTACTGGGAGCAACGCATATGGTACCGGAAACGATCCTTACCGTACCGGAAACAATCCGTATGACCCTTACCAGACTGGTAATAATGATTCTCGCACGGGAAGCAACTATTACGGTACAGGAAGTGATCCTTATCGTAACGATAATGACCCATACAGAACCAATAACAATTCTCGTAACATTTATGGTACCGGTAACGACCCGTACAGAACCAGTACAGATAATTTCCGATCTGGATTCAACGCATACAGTACCGAGCGCGATCCTTATCGGACCGGTAATGATAAGTATCGTACCGGTAGTAACACTTACGGTACTGGTACCGATCCTTATCGATCAAACTCTAACGATCGTAACAGTAGCCAGAATCGGTACAGTCAGTACGACGAAAGATTAAACAGCAACTTCGAAGCTCCCAAATATAGCGCCAACGAATTCTTTGGTCAGGATAATAACGAACCATTAAACGATTCGGTCGTTTATGAAAAATTCGATATGTTTGAATCGACACCCAAGTACGGACGATTCCATAATCTCATATTCCAGGTAAAGAGGATCGCTTGATAGATAATAGATTTAAAAATAGTATATTGTGCAACTAGTGCGACAATGCCGCACGAGTTGCACATACTATTTTTTATTACGAATTAAATTGAAATTAAAATTTTATTACGAATTAAAAAAAGAGATTAGAAGTAATAAAAATTAAAATGAAATCATTAAAAAGTTGAAATTCAGTTAAAAATGTTAAAATTGTCAAGAATAAAAGTCCATAATCGAAAATTTTAACCTCAAATCTTCTTCAAATGACAGTTTGTTTCGTTGACATTAACACCGTTATTATTTTGTTTTTTTCTCTGAATTTGCGTGCGGCAAACAATAATTTCAGTGCGACAAATAAAGTTTTCGCACGCAAATGAAAATAGCTACTTTTCAACCGTAACAGCATGCGTAAAGATACCACCCGCATAAGTAATAAAATATTTTATTTGTGAAATTTCTGGAGTGAAATTTCTTTGCACACAGTAGATTGTATCGATTAAAAATGTTCCAACCGAGATTAGAACGGTTCTTTAAGTCACAAAACAGTGCAAAGTCGACGCATGCGCACAAAATCGATACAAAACAGTTTCGTTTTAGCTACTGCGCATGACTGTGACTATAATATCACCGTTCGCAGAGAGATTGGAACAGAGCTTATGTATAATATGGTGTGTACAGTCGACGCGACTAGATCACCACGCTTCTTAATGTTTTGTAGATATTCGCGCGACTTAAAGTTTCACTTCTGTAGTGTGTAGTGTTCGTTTTTTTAAAATATTTTCTGCTGTTTTAGGATGTGACGGAAAGCTTTGCTTCAATCAAAGAAGAGGACCAGACCTACAAAGGCTTTTTAGGACACACTTTGGACATCATATTGGGTGTGAGATATTGTCCCGTCAATAAAATGAGGTTATGTGTTACGTCCGAACCGGAATTCGACAAGTGCGTCAAGATGCAGGTTTGTCGATACTGTTTTTCTGACACCGAACTCTCCTTTTTAACATGCTTGTGTGCGAATTGGATTTGATTAGAACTGCTCAGAGAAGTCTTATTTGGGTTAGCCGAACATACGTGTATGATTCGAGCTTCATCTAACAACTCGACGAAGTCGCGAAAGCTAACAACAAAGCATGTTGAAAAGGAGCGTTCAGAATTGTTTCTTTGTAATAATATCAACAAATTAATAAAAAAAAATCGCAGGATTGTGGACAAAAAGTTAGATTTATTAATTGTACGACGTTTCGTCTATAGATTTAGACTTTTTCAAGTACAAATGTGAAAATTCAAAACAATAATTATGAAAATAAACATTAATTACTGTTTATTTTCATAATTATTGTTTTGAAAATACATTTGTACTTGAAAAAGTCTAAATCTATAGACGAAACGTCGTACAATTAATAAATCTAACTTTTTGTCCACAATCCTGCGATTTTTCTTATTAATTATTATCTCGATGGACACGATATCTAATATATAATATCAACAAAGACAATTATTTCTTTTGTTTTTGGGCTTTTTTTACAGACTTCCTTACTCCGTCGAATTTATTAGTCTAGTTTATTATAATCATAGATTGAAAATATTAATTGATAAAAGCCCAAAAAACCCCGACAGCTGTTGATTTAGAAAAAGTGCACGTGTACATACGGTTGAAGTAAAACATGTAAACAATACATATACAGTGTAAACTCTATATAGCGACACTCAAGGGACTGTGCACTTTGGGGCGTTCTTGAGAGTTGTCGTTAAACGGAGAGAAGAAATAATCTATTAATATTTTTTTATTATAATATGTATTTACTCTTAATATTATATAAAATTTACAACTGGCCAACTACTATCACAAATTACAACAGCTGAGCTAAACATATGAAAGATAATCCCAACAAACAAAAGAACGATTTTCTTAGAATCTTCGGTACGCATGATGCCGACAACAAAGCAACAAAATAACAAACGAGTACTGTTTATTGCTTAATGATGACGTGTTGTTGTCGTTATTTAGAGTGGGTGTGTCGTTATTTAGAGTGTATCATTTGTATGAGCAACAAGGTAAACCGACTAGAGTTAAGTAATTTCGACGTTTTAAGGAGTTTGTCGTTATATCGAGTGACGTTAAATGGAGTTTACACTGTATTGTTATCGGAAAGAAGGGATGATAGCCCAGATACCGAAAAATTTATTTCGGTTATTGTCAACCCTTACTCCGGCCCTCAGGCTGAAAATACTAGAGCTGTAAAAGTAACGAGAAATTGTGTACCCGTATGTATTCGTTACTTAAAGAACCAGTACCCGTTACTTTCGTATCGTTACGTTGCTCGTTACTTTTCATACGACATCCAATCGTGTATACTAACAGCATCAAGCATGTACCATCGCATCGAGGCGCGTCGCATACGTGATACGGTATGACTTCGTTCGTATAACGTATAACCGCATCAAACGAGTCGAACCGACATGGATACGACAAATGCGAGTAACGAAATGAATTTGTAAGTAACGATTCGTTACTTCGAGTCAGACGATGTACCCGTTACTCAGTAACGAATACATACGGTTTGTTACAGCTCTAGAAAATACTATACTAAGCTACATGCATAGATATCTATCACGGAGTTGTTCCCTCGCGAAATTCACAAAACGCGCTGAAAGAAGTTTTACTTAAGGTTATACGCTCTCGACCGTATTAGTAAAAACTGCGTCCGTATTTTGTTGTAACAAAAAAATGTTATATGACTTGGTAAATTTATTATTTCTTATGGAAATATTATATCCTGTTGATCATAGCTTTATTTTTTAATATTTAAGAAATAATATTTAAACATTTGACATAATATCGTAAAGTTGTGACTTAAGCAGTATATTTAATTAAGTCCAGTGTACACGAATGATTTTATCTTACGTTTTGGTTTTAAAAACCTTTGAACCGTTAGACGTATAGTTTTTGAGTTATTGAATATTAAATGCAGTTTTTAATACACGGTAAATGAGATAATATCCAATTTTCAAGTTTTAGTTTTTAGCTACGTCAAAAAAAATATTTAATAAAAACAAAATTTATGTAAAACTTTTCGTGTAATCTGGTTTTCATGGTGACATAATTCAAATCTAGAAAATAGAGATTTTGAGAGTTGTTTCGAACATTTTTAATTAATATTTCTCCAAAACTGCACGGGAAAGTATAGTTTTTTTAATTTTTACGTTATCTAAAAGAGTGAAACTTTCGAATAATCAGTTTTTTAAAAATTTGTCTATAGCCAATTTGGTTTAATCTTATTTTTATATACATTTCCGGTCAGTCTTCTCATATATCATTGTGTTAAAAATCGCATTTTTAATAATTAATAACTTGAAAACTAGACGGTCAATGTTTTTGAAAAAATGCAGTTGAATGTATGAGATATCCATAATTAACATATTAAAATTTCAGCGTATTATCTATACATTGCTCTATCGGGCGTACAACCTTAAATAAACATGAAATTAATAAATCTTTCAGATGGCTTTGAAAGCTCAATTATTGAAACCGGAACTGACGTGCGACCGCGGCCATTCGCAAATCAACTGCATGCAAGCGATTCGTGCCGGACGAAGCGACGTGGCCGTCTTAGACGCCAGCGACGTGTATACGGCAGGCCTACGATACGATCTCGTGCCGTTCATCAGCGAAGTGTACAATTTAGAGACGCCCGAATACTACGTGGTGGCGGTTGCCCGCGAGGAGGATCCGTCGACGGAGCTGACTTACTTGCGCGGAAAGCGCACGTGCCATCCGGGAATCAGCACGGCGGCCGGATGGGTGTATCCGCTCGCCTACTTGATCTCGAACGGATGGATCCGGTCTTACGGTTGCAACGCTGTGCGCGCGGCAGCAGAATATTTCAGCAAGTCGTGCGTTCCAGGCGCTCTTAGTACCGAGTATAATACCGGAGTTCCGTACGACAATATGTGTGATTTGTGTCATGGCGCTAGCTATCGGTAAGATTTAGTGTTGGGCATAATCGATATATTTCAATAATCGAATGAATCGAAATAATCGGTTTTTATAATCGAATGATCATTCGAATTATCGATTATGAATGATTCGAATGATCATTCCAATTATCGATTATGAATGATTCGAATGATCATTCGAATTATCGATTATGAATGATTCGAATGATCATTCGAATTATCGATTATGAATGATTCGAATGATCATTCGAATTATCGATTATGAATGATTCGAATGATCATTCGAATTATCGATTATGAATGATGCGCAAACTTGGAAATTATTAATTTTGTTTTATTTACTTTTACAGTGTAAGCGAATGATCATTCAAAATATCGATTATGAATTATGTTCTAACTTTGCAATTTCGATTTTTTAATATTACTTAACACAATATTAATAATGGAATCACTGTTTTAGTAGTGACATCTGTTAGAATTCGCTCAAAGCTATTAGTTCAGAAGCAAATCTGGTAGAATTTGCTCAAAGCTATTAATTCAGACGCCGGGTCGCAAACGAAATACATTTTGCAGAATTATATCTATCGCACCCAGGTGAAACCGGGACGGACCGCTAGTATGATATAATTTTTAAACATCGTGCATTAATTTAAAGCTACTTAAAACCGTTGGTTCTCGGAGGAAGCTCTGCTTCTTGTCAAGCTTGTGACTTCACTTCATTACAGTTTTGTGTCGCGGGACTTGGCCCCGTTCGGCAACGACAGCAGTAAAGGAGGGTTCGGCTCCACCGCATTTTTGACGTGATAACGTCTTATAAATTGATGAATCACCAATCTTATAAATTGATAAAACACCGGCTGCATGCACGAAAAAGTGTAACGTTCGTAACGCGTAACGTTCCGCCTGACCCTGTGTTTGCTAATTTCTCGCTCAATTTAAATCAGATCGGTTTGAAACCAGTCTTAAACGAAAGAGGAGAACATTTTACATAGATTTCGTATAACAGAATTTGCCTAAACAGTTTTTTTATACAAATTTATATAGAAAAATAGCTGTATAAATGCAATGTTGTCTAATGCATGGCGCGACGCGGTCGGTCGTCTTTGTTTGCCGTACATGGAAATTAGAAAATAACGTATGTCTTGTCTTAACATGAAAACGGCTGCATTTCTAATGTTTAATTCAATTTTTTGACATTAGTATTTTGTGAAATGCAACGCCTTCTAAGTTAAGTATTGGAATAACTAATTATTATTAGAACATAATACTTTGACAGTTGCAAACGTCACTTTTGACATTTCTTATCATTCCGACACCAAGGATAAGCGGATTGAAACCAAATTTTGGGAGGTTTAGGTTATGTATTACGGAATACGTTATCACGTAAAACTATCGTCCGTAAACCGACTTTACAGACAACCAATTTTTTAGGCACAGATAGACAAATCTAAGTTGCAAATCTTTGATTAACGTCTGATTAGAACTCTTCAATAAATAAAATTATCGAACAATTTTTCAGACAATTATTGTCTGAAAAATTGGTCGATAATTTTATTTATTGAAGAAATCTAAGTTGCGTTAAACGTTCCATATCACATTTTTGCAGATATTGTAGACGCGACGCTTCGGAGGATTATTACGGTTACACGGGCGCATTCCGTTGTCTCGTCGAAGGAGGGGGCGACGTCGCGTTTTTGAAACACACGACTGTCGCCGAAATCACCGGCGGCAAGCGCAGAGAGTTCTGGGCCAGGAATACGCTGACCGGAGACTTTCAGTTGCTGTGTCCAGACGGTTAGTATTAAAAACAATCGAGGTTTAGTTCTCATGGAGTGCTAGTGTACCACTATAGCTATGTTCCAACCTCTCTGCAAACGGTAATGTTATCGTCACAATCTTGCGCAGTAGCTATAACGTAACTGCTTGTATCTGATTTTGAGCTACTGTGCAATGCGACAACATTATTATAACTAAGATTAGTAGAAGTTTTGTTCCAAAATATGTATTGAAGGAGATTTATTTGGTTAAGGAACAATTGAAAAATAAGCTTTACCAGAGTATCGCTTGTGGCTACCATCTCAACTTGCATTGAGGCCCTTGAGGATGAAAATATAATTTTCGAAACGTTGGCCATAGTGATGTGCCAGATCGTTAAAAATGTATATCCGCGGATACGGATCTGAATACGGATATTTGGTTTCAAGATCCGCGGATACGGATACGGATCTTAACTTTCTTAGAGTACGCGGCGGTAAATATTGCACATCGACCTTTGGAAAGAGACTATCTGTTATGGGAAAAAGCTATTGACCTCTTTAAGAGTTAACTCTCATAACAAATTGTCTCTTTCCAAAGATCGATGTGCAATATCTCATTATAAAGATAGTTTTTTAGTACCTTTGAGTTATGTACTATTGGTAGACGATGTTAAAATCAAGACGTTCAGTTTTTTTTATGTTGCGCGTTTTGTTTTATATTTGTGTTTCGATTTAGGTACCAGAATGGAAGTGAACGACTACAAGAAGTGCAATCTCGGCAAAGTGGCTTCGAATGCGATTGTCTCGCGTGGCGGTTACGGTTACAACGAAACCGAGATAAATGCTTACACCAATCTTTTTATTTACGCGCAGCAGTTTTACGGACGCAAGAATCCAGATGAATTCAGGTTAGTTTTTTTTTTTGACGTGATAACGTCTTATAAATTGTTGAAACACCGGCTGCATGCACGAAAAAGTGTAATGTTCCAAAATGTGTCACGTTCCGCCTGACAGCTACTAAAATTTAGGTTATGTATTATTAAATATGATATTCGAGCGGAATACGTTATCACGTAAAACTATCGTCCTTAAACCGACTTTACAGACAACCAATTTTTTTGTTATAGCATCGAAATAAAAAATGGTTTTAATTAAATACAACTTAAATTAATTAGTTTCCTTCTGATTATATTTGCTTATTGTCTGCCGTTGCACACGAGGCTAGAAACACTGGCTACAAAGCTGGAAATGACGTCATTGCGAGCTCGCCTGCTAGCTCACAAGATAAAATTAGAACAGGGGCTGTTTTTCTTGCTAGGTATGAGCAAGAACCAATTAGGAAGCAGTATCTTGTCACGTGGGCGACTTGAACAAACGCCCACAAACCAACACTATAGGGCATAGTGTGTGTTCTGTTCAGAGACAATAAACATGAACTTTTGTTACCGTTCTATCATTGCGCGCGCATCGAATCTACCTGCAGAGCAAGCTTGTAAAAACGTCTCGTGTGAAAACCAACGTTAGAAAACTAATAAAAAATAGAGAATAGTTACTTCTTACCACAACAAGTTTATTAGTGGATGTACATTTCGAGAGCTATGCTCTCATCTTCAGCAATACACTAAACTAAATGTACATCCACTAATAAACTTGTTGTGGTAAGAAGTAACTATTCTCTATTTTTTATTAGATTCAAACCACAGTGCTCCTAATATTTTTGTTGTTAGAAAACTAGTAGTGAAATCTAGCAAGGAACTTAGCGGCTAATCCAGCCTCGTGTGCAGCGGATTTAAAGTGACGATACAGATTAGAGTGAAGTTAGTTACGTTGGGCTTGGAACGTGCAAACTGCAGGATTGCCCAATTTTCCAACTTTGTGAGCTCTGATTGAATTGTTTGATCCTTTGCAGTTTTAGCATGTTCTATTCACCTCCGCCATACAGCGATCTAATTTTCCAAGACGCAGCGCAACAGCTTAAGATCATCGAACCCGAAAGAAGATACTACTCAACTTATCTCGGAGCTGACTTCATGAGAGCGCGTCGTATCGTCGATTGTCATGCCGGAGCACTGACGTCAGGTCCGATCGTTTTGTTAGTTGTCGCTTTGACATTTGTCGCATCGTTTGTAACGCCATCTTTGTGATAATTGTTTTAATTTTGAGGATATGGTGATAAAAACGATTTTATAGCGCGTGACGTACGGAGAGACTTTTAATTCAGTAAAATGGTACCTGAACCATTATTTTTTCACACGAGTAAAGTTATTAGAATATAAATAATTAAATACGTGAACTTCTTTTAACCTCAAAATTAGTTTACATGATCAGTATAACTTTAAAGATTATTTTGCTTAATGCATATTATTCGAAATAGATATCCTGAACAGGTGAACTAATTCCGAATCTTAAAATTGATATTATTCAAATGCAGCATTTGTACAGTGAATCTCATAGTTAAAAAAGCACTTGTTTTTTTATATTATTATCGGTTAAGGTAAGTGTTAAACGGTTATTTTTACACAAACCAATATTTTTTATAAATTCAACTTTTAAGTTCGACGAGCTTATTTTAGTTTTCTGTAGTTAACTGTAAGTTTTGCAGTTAACATATGATTGTGTTTTGTTCTGTAAATTAGTACGTATTACGAACGAAATTGTCGGAATCAGCTGAACTACCAATCCACTGAAAATATATTGCTGTTCTTTTCGAATTATTATCGATATTATAAGTATCGAACTTGTTTTATTTTTAAATTTTAGTTTCGCACAAATATTCAATATTGTATATAGTTTAGCGGATATAATTAACAAAACAAAACAAAAAACTGCATTCAATCGAGCATGTTTTTTTTTATTATGCTAATCGTATCAACTATTTCTAGGTTGTTTTATTTTTTTCTGTAGAAAACAAAAATAATAACAAATGTTCTGTGCAGATAAATTCAAGGCAAATTTTTGTTTTCCTTGCAAATTATGAATGTTTCTTTAATATTCTCATTCCATTGTAGTAAAGTACAACTTAGTATTTTTATGTTACCTTTATAGGAAGCCGGTTGCACAGCATATAGAAACATCAGTCGATTCACTCGGCTATCAGTACTTGGATATTTATCGGCTAAATTTATCAAACCTGAACACAGTTTGAGTCAGAAAAGGTAGTTGTGCCTGCTAAGAACATGGCGGTCCCTTGCGCAGCATACATGCGCGCATTAAGTGTTATACTGCGAGTGATTCGACTGGTATTTTTGTAAGCTGTGCTGGTTTTATTATGAATAAGTATGATTTAAACAGTATTTAGAATGTTTCAATGAATCGGCAAATCGAATACACTTCTTCTTCGATTTACGAACGTTTCTTGTTCTTAGTATGAACACTTATATAAATCGTGGTTTTCGGTTAATTAATATAGTAGATTTGGGCTTCAGAAGATGAACATTTTTTGTACCGGGCAAATACAGAGGACCGTTTCAAGTGGGTTTTAGGTAGTTTTTGAAAATTAGTATTGAATCTGTTGGCGTGACTTCTGTTTTACTTTACAACACTAGCGTTAAATGGGCCATTTTGCGACTGATGTACATGCATGAAAAGTAGCCATTAATATTTTTAGATGCAGAGTTTATAATCTTTTTAAGTAAAATATTTCGAGTGTTCATAAATCGAAGAACGGGTGTATTTACTAGGTGATACAAAAATCTTGCGTCATTAGCCACAAACCAAGATTTTACTTGCATTTTTGTCGATTTTTTTGGCCGCTCAGAATCCTTCGAAAAGCCTGCATATCCCCTGATGTCACCACAAACACTACAGCGGAAGTCTGATAAAAATTGATTAAGTAGTTTTTGAGTTAACCCGTAACAGACAGACATATAAAAAAATAAAAATGGCTGATTTGGTTTAGTTCCGATTTTGTCTATATGATAGATAGATAGATATTTATTTGCTCAGTTGAGACATACATCTATTTGACACGTCAACGAAATACAAGATAAAATTAAAAGGCTATCAGCCACATAAAAATTCATTAACACTATAAAAGGCCCGTTCTACTAATGTTTAATATTTTTCTTAAAAAGTGAAAAAGTATTGTTTTTCAAGCCTTTCAGGTAATTTATTATATGTTGGGATACAACTTTACGGAATCACATTGTACTTATAATTATATCATATTATTTCATATTATAAGTTCGTTCCAAGCAGCCGTGAACGGTAACAAAACCGTACACAGTCTTGTTACTGCGCAAGACTGTTTTGCGTAGTATCGATTTTTGAGCTAGTGCGCAAATTAGTCTTGCGCAGTGACAAGACTGTGTACGGTTTTGTTACCGTTCACGGCTGCTTGGAACGAACTTATAATATGAAATAATATGATATAATTATAAGTACAATGTGATTCCGTAAAGTTGTATCCCAACATATAATAAATATAGGCTGAATAATTTTCTGGACAATATTTATAAATGTCCTTTGTTACCAACGGTAGTTTTATTGCTTTTTTGCCTCATGACCACGCCCATCCTCCACCAAGACATATCTTGCCATATTTTTATGTATTGATATGGAACAGGATTTTTGCGACACCTAGTATATTGATCGATATTAATTGGAACATCTCAGTCGTTCCAAAAAATGATATTAAAATTACATTCCGAAATCATGTATAACGAAATGACTTAACTTTTAAAAAAGATATTTTTATTTGTGTCAGTATAAAGTTTTTTAGGTTATGTTGACCAATATTTTAAGAATTACACCAAGTGTACTATAAAATATCCTTCAGATAAATTTCAACTCAGGAAAATTTAAAAATGATGTACTGATTATTTCCTCGTTATGTATCGATAGTGGGGCTAGAACGAGGTAGTGAAGTTACAGTTTAGTATTTCGATTTATTGTGAATCGATCACAGGGACGAATTCAGAGGAGGGCTGCAGTCCTCTCTTTAGGTCATGTTTTATGCACCGTATGTTTAAATTTATTTTCTGGGGGGGCTTCTCGATCCCTCCGGAGTGGAAGACAGCCCCACCGTTTGGAAATCGGCAGAATTCGCCCATGATCGATCACATCTCGTATATCTAAAATCTCAGACAGTATAAATAGACTACATGTTTCTATCACAAAATCAACATTTACGAACTCATTAAAATATTTCAGTCGTACAAAAACAATCGCATTGCTTCGATACCTGGGCTCGAGTAAAAAACTTTGAGTAAATCGCAAACTCGAAGCATTACAATAAATATATTTCAGCTTGCTAGAGTAGTATAGTGAGGTTATGTGCAATGAAAACAACCGAGTGCCTTTTTATAAATAATTGACAGACATTTTAGTGAGTTGAAATTTATCAGTGAAGCATAGCATAAGTTAATAAATTTGTATTGTATTTATATTTATTTCCGTCCATTTTTTTGTGACTTTTTTAGTGCCTTATATATTTTATATAAATAATAATTCTTACATTTTAAATGATGTTGTTTCATTTTGTTTAAAACAAAAGGTGGTTTAAATACTGATAGTCAGGCCTGGACTGGTAGAAAAAATCGGATCAGGCCTTTAGGGCATAGGCGTCGTGCGTAGGAATCAAGATTGTAGCTGTTGCAATATATATCTATGTTTAAATATCGATAGGGGTTCGGACCAGCCTACGGCTGATACTACCACCCCGAGATACGCCCGTATGTCCAGTTTGGGCCTGTTGATATTTTGTTATTTCGTTACGAAACGGCAACGATTGTTTTTTATCGACACGCGTGAGTAATATATAATTTCGGGGCCCTGCTAAATTCGGGAGAAATAATAAATTACTTCATGTTGACGCGTGGAGTGCTAATAATGAGTCAAAACTGTACGATAATGTATTACTGCATAGTTTCTGGACCAATAGGAACGCGGTAGCGAGCCGAAATTGTACGGTAATGAATAATAACTGCATAGTTTCTGGACCAATAGGAACGCGGTAGCGATTTGTATATATTAAAACAGCATCGCAATTCAGCGAAAGTCAGGGCCATCTTGTGTGCATCGAGGGCGGTGGGTACGTCAATCAATGAAGTGATTTATTATTTTTCCCTCTTTTATCAGGGCCCCGATTACATATTACTCGTGCTAGTTGAATAAAGTATTATGTGCGACCATTGATCGAAGGAGAATATTCCACTCGCGTGTTACCGCACTCGCTACGCTCGTGCGGCAAATTTCACGCTCATGGAATCTTCTCATCTCACTAGTCGCACAATATACTATTTGTGTATGCACATACGCAGGGGACTTGGCACAAAATGTCAAAATAAAGTGACAGTCGTTGAATGCTAAGCTACATACTAACAAACGCGAAAAAGGGTCTTTCCGGCTCGATTTTCTCCGGGCAAATTTTGGTTCGGTTAAATGGATAATTGCGGGAATATGTAAAAAAGAAAACAATATTTTAGTTATATAAAACTTTAATAAATATTAATTTCAATTATTTTATACATAAAAAAGTTTGCCCTTTCAGTTCTTATTGAGCAATATCTACAATATTTTGGTTTCGACTTCTGCAAAACAATCGCTAGACTAGAAGACATACAATAAACAAACGAATCGCTAAAACTATACACTAGATTTTATCTGACATAAAAGGTAGGCAAATAATCGAGATAGTGAATTTTAGACACAGCACGGATGAAGCCTTTGAAAAATGGTTTTAACTACTGTTGGGCATAATCGATACATTTCAATAATCGAATGAATCGAAATAATCGGTTTTTATAATCGAATGATCATTCGAATTATCGATTATGAATGATAAATCGAATGATCATTCGAATTATCGATTATGAATGATAAATCGAATGATCATTCGAATTATCGATTATGAATGATAAATCGAATGATCATTCGAATTATCGATTATGAATGATGCGCAAACCTGGCAGTTTATAATTTCGTTTTATATACTTTTACAGTGTAAGTGAATGATCATTCAAAACATCGATTATGAAAACTTTGCAATTTCGATTTGTTAATAGTACTTAACACAATATTAATAATGGAATCACTGATATGATCCAATAGAAATAGAAATATATTTTTAATCCCTAGATGGATCGTCAATTTACATAATGAGTTAAACATTAAAATTGAAATTTAATGCAGAAACCGAATGATATATCAATATATCATATTATAATCGACAGTCGACATAGCAATAGTACTGTGTCGGGATTAGTATTCATTTCATATTTCATAATCGATTCAAGCGAATGATATCTCGGTATGGCAACCGAGATATCATTCGCTTGAATCGATTATGAAATATGAATGATCCAACAAACTACAAAGTATGTACAATCGAAACACCCCCACTCTCCTGCAGTGCTAGCAAAGCCTTCCCATCCCAGTGCATGTAGATGCAGATACCGAATGATATATCGATATATAATAGTACTGTGTCGGGATTGAATATTCATTTCATATTTCATAATCGATTCAAGCGAATGATACCTCGGTTGCCATAATCGAATGATCGATTATTCGACCATAATCGAAATATTTCGATTATATCATTCATAATCGCCCAACACTAGTTTTAACAGAAGACTCTCGTCTAAGTTTAAAGTAGTTACGTTTATAACACGGTATATAGGCCGCTAAACGTTGCTCTGCAACACCGCGTAACGTTATGTTACCGCGGAAAAGTTGAACACAAAATTTTACAAACAAATATTCGAGTGAGCCACACGTGCAATTATCGAACGGTTCTAAAGTCGATCGGCCCATTAATAGTCTATATCAGTGATTCCCAAAGTGGTCTATATCGACCCCCAGGAGTCGACGACAACTTGCAAGTGGTCCGTACAGCGGGAAAAAAAATTGGGGATCCATGAAATGAAAATGGGGGTCAACGATAGTGAATCTCCTAACAAAAAAAAGAAACAAACTGGACATCGTTAACCGAAGAGATTTAAGATTAAATCTAACTAAATTGATGCCGAATGTTGAAAATTTATTATTAAAGCATCAGGTTCATCCCTCACACTAAAATAATTTATTTTTTGCTTAGTTATTTTATGTAACAGAAAGTAAATTTTAATTTGATTCGTTTAATTTGAATCTAATTAATAAATGTATAAAACTAAACATTTCACACTACCGTTATAAATTTAAATCGTTCAAAGTGAGTAGCACTATACCGGTTGTCAAAAATACATTTGAAATTAATGAATTCGCAAAAAATCAATATCAGATAAGCAGGGGGTCTACCCAAAACCGAAAAACATGGCAAGTGGTCTACGAGACAAAAAAGTTTGGGAATCTCTGGTCTATATGAAATCTCGATTGCAGAGCGACGTTAACGACAAGAAGTTAAGATCCATGATTGTCTTGGAAGAGCCGAAAAATACTGAAATAGTGCAAAACTTCACAATAAACATTTGTATGAAACAAAGGAACATAAACAAACATTTAATTTTTGTATATTTTTCAGATCAACTTATATCCTTAATTAAAAATGCGCAGGTCAAACGCTATGTTTTTTTAGAATATAACCGAATATTAACCCAGCGTTATTGTGGTAAATGGCGATCAGGGACCATCGTAGTGGGGTACTAGTCGAAAAATAAAAATTAAAAGGTCAGTTCAGAAAATCCGTGTTCTATGTAAACATTTAACAGAGAAGACAATTACCCGCAGAAAAAAATGTTACATTGTGTTACGAGGGCAGAAAGTTGGCGTTTGTGATTCGTGTGATTGCTACCTTCAGTAACTGTACTTTGTAATAAGTGTATTGAGAAAACGACATTAAAAATATACTAAAATATTGTAGGTTAGGCGAACTGTCAGATATAGTTTACAAACATCACGTCGGATGGCGCCACTTTCGCGTGAATACTTCAATGACGAAAAAGCCAATTTTCCTCCCTGAAAGCAAGTACGTAATGTTGCATTTTCAATGCAAGTATTACAAAAAAAATCACGTGTCAACAGAAAAGACAATTACCCAAAGAATAATATATATATAAACATGCTTTACTTGAATTTCAACCCAAACTAATTCAAGTATGCCACTGATTAAAAAAAAATCACTTCCCTAAGGCCTAGGCCCCAAAGTTTTGCCTCCCTATTAATCCTTCACCTCCATTCTTTGGTAGTCACTTGTTTATTTTCATTTTCCCAAAAAAAATTACCTTAAAATGTTGACAGCCCTCAAATTTGGCCGCCTCTAGCCCATAGCCTAACTTAGTTTACAATTCTGGTTTACAAGTTTTATAGTACTAGTATAATTTGCGCCCGAAATTTGAAAAACCTTTGTCTTACAGTGGGGAGTACACTCAACTTGTAAGCACCTGGTAAGATATACTTAGATCGAAATGCTCGAGATATCGCGAGCAACTTCGCGATAGAAAAGGGAACCAATCAGGAGCTCCAAAAGCCGGACGAAAATGGCTGCCTGCATGTAGAAAAACGGCAGTTTCACTCTTGTGTTCTCCTTTTTCTCTTTTAGGTAACTTTCAGTATGCCACAATAACGTTAGGTTAAAACAAAACTTAAAAATTAATAGTTACGATTACGCTAACAATCACCGTAACTCTGATTCACTTTCTATTTATTAATTTTCAGTAGTTTTTTAATACATATTATTACTTTAATTACAACAAAAACAAGACTGTGTATGTTACACTACACACGACAGAAGTGCAACTTCTAGTTGCGTCGATTGTAGACATACGACTGTCATACAAGTAATGTCTTCCGACGTTATACGATTATGTCAAATGGGCGCTAGTGCTGCCCTCGAGTGGACAGAGTATTAAACAGAATGTTTGCGCGCATGCGTCAAAGTAGAGCGCAATTTTCTTTGCACAATGCAATTCGGCCAAATGCATCTTGTTTAGAGAGCATGCGAAATTTATATGCTTAACTTGTTTGAAGCGCTCGATGTATTAAAAACATTTTCAACGTTACGGTTACGTGAGAATTAGTTATTCGATTGTCGTGTGAATATAATAAACTCTTTTTCGATTCGAGATAACAAGATGTCTTAAATCTTCACCAATCGTTCAATTTTCTGAAGTCTAAATAAGTAAGTGATTCGTTAAAATTGTTAGCATAACCTAATATCAATAATATTATTTAAATGCGCGTCCACCGATAAAACAAACACTATCATTTGTTTTATGAGAGGTTGGTGATATATACATTCATACAGTTGGTCACCATGACAAAAAGAAGGAAACAGGTGCGCCAACTGTAGAACATGTCATCAAACATAAACTTACAACGAAATATTTTTTGAGTCTTGAAGGATAAAAAATATTAGATACATTTTATATCTATACAACAGGGGTGTCTGTAACGACGATCGAAAACTTTATATAGTAAACGCGGGGGGCAAACGGATTTGCATTAAAATGCACCCTTTTCGAGACCCAACCCAATATAAACGTTGTCGGTAGTTTTTACAGACATCCCGTACATCTGCCCGACCACTTTGCGAGCGCTCCAGATGTGCTTGGCGTTTGGTACGAACAGGCATAAATGGTCCAGCTTTGGTGATATCACAATATAGTGGTTTATTCCAGAATACTATGCAAAATACTTGAAACTGTCTGAAAAGTTTCTTTAAACAGTCGACTCTTTTTTACATTGACTAAAGCCTAAAGCCTAGATATTCACATACAAAAATTGTTTATTTAAATGAGCATTTTTAGTTATAGTCAGAGTGCCCGTCGGCAAAAATTTTATTGATACATACTCTCCCCAAACTTTGTATATGGCTTCATTAGGCCTAGTCTGACACCTATTTCCTCTATGACATTTCTTGATTTTGGGGCGTTTTCCCTCTAAATTTTCCGAAACATGTCGTTTTGACGACATAAATTTATACATACTGTTTGGTTTTTTAATTGGATAGCTTAAAAACTTCAACCAAAACGCTAAAATAATGTTCTCTGACAAATAACATGAGCCATTTAAAATGTCTGACACTTCGAATATGTCGAAAAAACGACTATAAAAAAATTTATCAATAACCAGCTGATTTTCTTATTTGAACACTGCAAAATCCACTTTTGTTATTGTCTGACGGGGATAGTGTTTTGTGTAAGACACATAATAACCCCCCCGAACAAATTCCGAATGTGGAAAATAGCAGGTCAACGAAGATGAAATCCTAGGGTGATGACCCAAGTTGACTTTTAACTATTTAGGTTTAAAATAGTCCGACAAGCATTTGTTTTACACCATTCGTTTTGTAAAATATCTAATTTTTAAAAAGCGCCGGTCTAATCCCAGCAATACAAACAAAACTAGAGACTACAAACAACTGACAAACGGTTATTTGAGGTTATGTGAACAAATCTATTTTCCTAAGTCAGAATCGAATTACAATAGTTGTTCTTAGAGTTAATACTGAAAATCACATTCAACATAAACTTCGACAATTAAAACATCATAAAAAATACAATTTCAACCAATGAAAGACAAAGAAACTTTCCAGACAGTGTTGACGGTTAGTACATTTGTCTACAGATGCTATGGCAGTATGGAGCGGTGACGCAGTCAAAACAATTGACGGTCAGACCGCAGAAAAAGATTCGGCAGAGAGGGGTACGTCCGATGTTCACGCTGTCCAGCGCGACTTTTGTAACTCTATCTGTCCCTCGAGAGTTTTGGACAAGTAAATCACAAACAATTGAGATAGGGCTACGGCCAGCGCTATGCCCGCTATTGTGTACAGGTTGCGTTCGGCCCACGATCGGACAATCTCTATGCAGCCAGACGTCCAAACTTTCTTGCTAGCTTCGGCGACCTGTCGGATTCAAAAGTTATATTGAAAGATACTGTAAATCACAGACGTTTGACAACAGATGTCATAAGTGAGTATAAATAATCCGGCATATCAATACACTTAAATGATATTTCTTACTAAGTGAGCGACTAGAATGCCTTTGGTAATTTTGAAGCAGATATTTTCTTTTGTTTTTACTTTTTATTTTTTTTTCACTTTGAAACTACAACTTAAAACTCACATTTTCATGAAGATTGAAAACCACCGCTTTTTTTGATAAAGGGGTATGCGAATTAAATAGTTAATTGTTTGAATAGAACTGCGTTTTCTAAAAAATGTATATTTAATTGACAGTCAATTAAATATATATTTTTTAGAAAACGCAGTTCTATTCTGTCGCTCACTTAGTAATTTAGTCGCTCACTTAGTAATTTAGTCACCCAACTATTATTTTCTCGTCACGCGCAGTTAGTCGCTCACTTAGTAATACAGTAACCCAAATTGATTATTTTTGTCACCCAAAATTGTAATTTACAGTCACTCGTTTAAATACTACCCAAAATAAATTATTAATTTATATGAACACGAAATCACAAATTATCGGTTTGTATTACAAAAATACGAGACTGGTTTATTATTGCAATTTTTTGACATGTCAGTGTGACGTCAGACTTGTAGTAACAGCACATACATACATAAGTGAGTAAACACTAAACGAGTCTCGTGCAAACGGAACCGAGCCTTATTTGCATTCGTTTGTTTACTACAAGAATGACGTCACAGTAGGTAAACATTGCGGTTTGTGTTTAAATTGCTATTTTATCCTATAAAACGTTTAGTTTTAAGTGAAATAAAAATTCCAGTGGACTAATACTATATGAACATTTTAAGACAATTTAAAAACAAGAGTTAAATGGCCTATTGTTGTTAAATCGTAATATAAAGTGCTATGAATACGTCAGCTTAGCTAACGATTGGTTTGCAATAACTTACCGGGGATTTCTGCACTCCGTAACCACACATGATGTTGACGAGCCCAGAGCTGATATCGGTGGCGTTGATACAACAAGAAAACGGCACTCCGCAATTTTCAACACTCGGCGACGAACAATTAAAATACTCGTTCTTCGACCAGTCCATGTATCCTTCGGAGCTGAGTCCGCAACAGCGGAACTCCTGTTGTGCGAAATCGATGAAGTTCTGCAAATCGGCATCTTCACGATACGTGTGAATGATTTTGTCCGTGAAGCTTTCTTCGAGTACGGATTGCATCGCGTGAGGAAATACGAAACCGACTATCGCGACGGCCATTTCCAACAGGAAGAACACCAACAGACATAACGAGTAGAATTTGAGCAAGCATGTGTTTTCTCTCAGTGCTCCGACGCAGCCGGCAAACGAAACGACAAACACGACTGCTCCGGATATCGCCATTACGAGAGATATGTTGAGCACGACATCGTAAACTGTTTCTAGTTTGATCCAACCGGTTAATTGTAATTTATCGAAGAACGTGTAGAGTCCGACACCGATTAATAATCCTCCGAACAGCTGTAAACGGAGAAACAATCCAGATCAGCAAGATGCTATTGTTTTATCCTGACTTCCGTGCTTAAAATCACGATCTTTTAGATAGATTTGGGCCTAGCACCAATTCACGTTTTCAATTATTTTTTTACGGAACTGAAAATTCAATTGATACTCGGATTCGAACCGTATTTGTCCCCGAAACCATCAGTTATTGAGTCTCAAAATTTCTGTCACCAATTCTGGAAGATTGTGTACATTCCTCCATAGGCAAGCATTGCGGAATTTTAAAATGGATTCTGTTAAAAAATATCTGTTTGATTGAAACGTCATACATACTTTTTTCTTTTTTGAAACGACGCGTTTTTTAGGCATTTTACACAATTTAAACGATCTCCTGTGTGTAACGTTTTACGTAATTAAAATTTTGGTAATGACCTCTAGTTATTCTTACGTCTATACAGAAATTATTAGATAATCTTAGATCATTGTCAACCCAAATTTTTGGCAATTCGTTGTGTAGCCACATAAAGTAATTACAGACACGAGTGTTCTAATTTCAGAAGTGAAATAAATAAAAATATTGTTAAAATATTGCCTTCCTAAAATTAGTTTCTTAGCTATCTGTTCGTTCAAATCTCTTGTTTTTTTGTGCTTTTGTTTATTCGTCACGTCTTGTCGATCGTGTTTTATTTAATAGAATATTTATAACAAAAGATATGACGTTTTAACTGTGCAATTTCATGTATTTTTCTCAGAACTTGGGGGCGTACAAAAAGATAACAAATGAACACATAAAGAAAAATCTGAATAACTTTTCCTCATTTTAAATTAATTCATAATTGATTTGGATGCCAAACTGATGTAGTTTTACTTACCCAAAATATGAAATTTAATAAAAATATTAGATATTTGACACAAGAACTAACGTATGTAAAATTATTCGTCCGCCTCCGATTCATGTTTACATATAAACCACGCCTATTCGACAGTTTGACGGCTATATAAAATTACTTAATAAATTTAAATTGCACAATTTACAATCTAAATTCTGTTTTCTCCAACAGAAAACCTATTTGAAGCTTTCTGAGTCTATATTAAATCCATAACAAAGACGATAATTTCAGATATGACATTTGTCACCATTTGTTTTCTCAAACGTCACATCTAGTGCAGTTATTTTACACTGACAATACACTGGCATGAAATCTATACACAGAAATATACACTGAATTTTTAGAGTTGCACTGAAAAATTGCAATTAGCACTAATAAAAATTCCTAGAATTAAAAATCATTTGCGGTTTTAAGCAATTAATAAAAATAACAATAACTCATAAAATATCCTAAACTAGCAATAAATATTGTAAATCATTTACGTTATAGTTACAAATTTAATGAAATAAAAATTTGTGTTTAAAGGTTGGCAACTAAAAATAAATTGCAGTCGTTCGTTGTTCAATTGTTTAGTTTTACCGGGAAAAAGTACATTTTATTCGTCAGTGATTATTGTTATTATGGAAAAAAGACGGTTTAGTTTTTGTGTTAACTATATTATCAAGTCTAAAGAAGACAAGCTGGTTGTTTTTATGGTTAATGTTGTTCTTTTAAAACAGTGTTCAGTGAAAGCGTATAGAAACCACGATTTGTGGTACGGGAATCTTGCTGCCATTGCTTTTTGAGGAAGAAAGACAAGTACGTAGAAATTTTAATATTTAAGTACTGGTTTCAAATGTAGCTCATCAGTTTTATATGTAATTGCTTTTTGTTACGTTAACTCCGAACTCGGAAGCTTGTCAACCAATTTCCGAGTTTGTTTGATGTGAGCCAAAAGATCGTCATCAATGTTAAATTTCGATCACTTTAGGCTCTTAAGATCCCAGATCTTGGGCAACATTAATGATTAAAGAAAATCGCTGGTTGGTAAATTCACTTTAACCTTTATATTTTGACTGTAGCAATTCTTATAGGATATGCATAATAAGAGGAATAAAAGTCGGCACTGTCTTTTTTTTTTAATCGATGGTTACTTGTTTTGTTGACGCTTTTACATGCATTAGACAGACGTAAAGTGGAACTCAGATTTATTTTCCCATATACGAAGTATATATATGTAGGGGAAGTCTTGTGATAGTGCAAAAATTTGATTTTTCAGTTGTTTATTTTTCATTATCGGTAGAAACGAAGGGAACTGTATAAAGTAAAAATTTCAAGGAACATTTTATTTTCAAAATAATACCGGAGTAAACTAAAAGAACACCCATCGGCAGGTCTGTTATCGGTTGCGCATAGACAACAGACATAAAGCATATCTTTGGCTTCAACAAAACCTTCGGTTTGTTTTTGGCCGAAACTGACTATTTTGCAGAAGGTGGTCGAAGTTGATTATTTCAACTATTACAAACCCTCACCCCTACTCTACGAACAATCCTCTCGACACACTTTGACAAAGGCAAAATATAAAAAAGCAATTTTCAATAAAATAATTTAATTTATTTGTCTTTTTGTACGGTACTCAAATATAATTTCGTTTTAAATCTTTGATTAACGTCTGATTAGAACTCTTCAATAAATAACATTGATCGATAATTTTATTTACTGAATAATTTCGTTTTATCATTGTCTGGCTATCTCAAAAAAATCGAAGTAACCATGGTTACTGTCTAATCAGTCGCTCGATTATTCAACATCTGCCATTTTTCAGACATACTTCAAAACTTTTTAAAGTACTGTATTCTAGATACCAACAACAACAAAATATAATCGTTTCACTGTATAAAAATCTCTATAGAATAACAAAATATGTTTCACAACAATAAATATAACGATCTATTTTTTTTAACGATACTTGATTTCGTGCTCGCTCGCTTGCTCGGAGCTTTGCATGCTACGCTGCAGGATAGTGACGACATCACTGATTGTTCCGATACTCGCTAGCTCGATAGATTCGGCGCTATTTTCTGTGCAAAGCTGCCTGCCTGTTCAAACGTTTAGCCAATCGCGGAGCAGGATTTTGTTGTGAAAAGTGATGGGACCAAAAGTTAAGAATTCCGAAACTGTGAAATGAACTTAAGTACAAATAATTATTTTAAAAATGAACCGTGTTTGTATGCTCAAATTATCATAAACATTTAAGCGAGGCTTTAAAGAGTGAATGTGATGATGGATGATGTAAAAACATCTATGTCGAACGTAGAGACTGCAGCAAAATTCTATTCCTTTAAAAGACTATCTCCGACTCCACTATTTTCACTTTGTTTTGTCTCTTCTTCATTTTCTCAACATTCTGATCATGAAAACTGTCACCATTCGTCTACGATGAGTAACATCTAGCATACTTATAACTAGTGATGTTCCGGATCGTTAAAAATGTATATCCGCGGATACGGATCTGAATACGCATTTTTGGTTTCAAGATCCGCGGATACGGATCTTAACTTTCTTAGAGTACGCGGCGGTAAATATTGCACATCGACCTTTGGAAAGAGACTATCCTGTTATAGGAAAAAGTTATTAACCTCTTTAAGAGTTTCTCATAACAGATTGTCTCTTTTCAAAGATCGATGTGCAATATCTTATTATAAAGATAGTTTTTTAGTACCTTTGAGTTATGTACTATTGGTATGGTACTCACTACGATAAATGCTTGCAATATAAAGGTGCCAAATACGATTTAAAAAAATAAAAAATAATCTGAATGAAATTTAACAGTTTTTCATTATTACCTTATCACCTCTATATATAAAAAATTTCATATATGAATTGAAAATTAATAAGGTAAAAGATCCGTCAAAAACTAATGGATATTCGCGGATACGGATATCTGGCACATCACTACTTATAACGCCCATGTATAACTGTCAAACTAGCAGAGCAACAAGTAAACGAGCAAGCTTTGTGTATGAGCAAAACCGGCAACGCTCTCTGTCGACCTTCAAGCAACATAGCAATGCTCGGCTGCCTGCAAGCGAATTAGCTCAAAATAAAGTTTCGTGTACGGGGCCCTTAACTAACGTTTTACCAATTCTCTTTGGTTTTCTTTATTAAATTTGCTAAAGGTCTGTCCACAGCGCGCGTGTCGGAATAAACCTCCTCGTTCCAAAATTCATTTAGGGGTTTAGCAACGTGACATACAATCACTTCGGTTTGGACAACTTCTTCGTACAAATCTTTAACTTTCATTTCTACAGTTCTAGCACATTCATTCAATAACCAAGCGAAACTATCCGGCAGCTTATTCATAATATCGATAAACGTTTCATCGGTCACCGATTTATTCATTAGCCCGTGGTACAACCAATAATTCTTCCCGACGTTCGATTGTTTCAAATGTTTGTTTTTGTTACCGATTGTTCCTGTTTCTCTGTCATTATCGATCATCTCTGTGTCGCTATCGCTTATGGCAATTGTACCGTTTAGATCTTTTTCGGTATGACCGTTTCTTGCGATGGTATTAAAAATATGTTCTTGAAGACGAACGTCATATGCTTCTTCAAATTCGACCCCGTTTCCATTTAAACGAGTTCGTTTTTGTTTTTGCTTTTTTGGATATTCCGATCGGTTAACAATTTTCGGTCCTTTAGCTTTTGAAATCGAAACAAGTTTGTTGAAATCTTGTAGTTTCTTTCTATAAACATTATAAGTGAAATAATCAGTTTTTATTTTGAGTTTATCGACTTCTTTGTTTACGTTCTTCAATTGTTTGGAGATATGTTCGTTCGGTTCGAATATAAAACTTAAATCCGTATCAGAAAACACCTCTTTTCTGATGATTCGATTGTTCATTTTCAAACGAGATTCTACGATAACATCCATATAAGAATTAAACGGTGTCAAAGACACGCTCAAATTCTTTAAAAAAACAGTATCTTTGCTTTCTTGTTCGCGCGTCATTTTCAGTAAAATATCTTTTTTCGGATTCGGTTTCATATCATCTAAATCTTCTTGTTGCTGTTCTTCTAAATTTTCCCATTGTTCTAGAATTTCGAGTGTATTTTCTTTTGTAAGAATATTTTTAGTAGGACGATGAAAATTGCTGAGAACAACTTTCCGATATTCGATATATTTCACCCACTCGATCCAATTAAACATAAGTTTGCGCCTGCGCGGTTCCATCAACGTTTCGTCGAGCAAAAGCAGTTTACTCAAACTTTTATTGGTATCGTTTTGAGAAATCGGAACGTCTAAATTATTCATTTGTTCGGCTTGTTCCGATAAAAACTTTTCGGTTACTCCGTTCAAACCGAACAATAGTTTTAACGATACGATGACGTATGACATTGCTCTGCCCTCGTAATTTGGAATGGCGGTTAGCTTGCCTGTTGTTTTAAATGACGGAGGGTACACATCTATCAATTTTTTTATTATCGGTAACAGATTTTCTGCAAAAGAAAAACGATATCAATGGAGAAAGAGTTCATACTTCTATTATCAACACACTAGCGAATTATAAAAAAAAAACAATACAGTCTCGCAAGTTCTATATTACGATTGGTTCTTAAATATAAAACAATATAGAATCGCAAGTTCTATATTACGATTGGTTCTTAAATATAAAACAATATAGAATCGCAAGTCCTCTATTTTGATTGGTTTTAAATATATACATAATTGCAAGTTCTATATTACGATTGGTTCTTAGATATTGTATAAAACAATACAGAATCGAAAGTCCTGTTATTCTTAAATGCATACATTTTTCATTCATAAAAAATTTTTACTTACGAGGCAGCTGTAGTTCCGAACAATATCTCTCACACAATTTGTACAAATTCGGAGCCGGTAACTTTTTGACGTCTATAAATTTAGCTACTTTAGCTGTAAGATTTCGCAACGATAAATGGTTCGGAGTTGTGACTATACCTGAAATTTGATAATAACACAGATTTAACCTAATTAACTTATTTTTTACACATTAAAAATAATTTGGGATTTTTTTCAGACTGGTGTATTGTAAAGGTTATAATCTACAGTATGTAAACACGTAAGGTGCACATAGGGAAATTAGCATTGGGAAAAAATACTTGGATCAGAGTTAGCCATGACTGCATTAATTGTTATTTCTATTGAATTATCGTGGTAATCCTGAGGATTTCTATTTTATTTTGATTTATTTTTATTTTACTTGGCTTTTTTAATAATAAAAAGCTCTTATAAATCATTATTTTAATTTTTTTGTACAAAAATAAAACAAAAAAACAACTCCATCTGTTTGGAAACATTTCATTCAAAAATTGTCTGACTGGTATGACGTATGCGCGTTGGTAATTCAGTGATCCAATGTCTTTAGGTTCAACTCGAATAGGCGGAGATATTTGATCTCGCACCATATTTAAGTATTTTTGGGAATTTAATGTCCCATTAATAAAAAAAGTCCGATTATGTTGTAATCATTTGAATATTTTCTTCGGTAGTATACACATTCATTTTGCAAAAGAATATTATCTGTCAAATTGAAAAACAAGATTTCAAGGCTCACTCTGATCCAGTCATTTTTTCTCAATGTTAATTTCCCTATGTGCACCTTACGCGTTTACATACTGTATATTACCGCGTTGACATATAAGCGCTTTTCGTGGAGACCAATTTTGCAACGTAAGTCGACAAAAAAAAACTACAGCAATCTACAAATCCGGGGGAAACGTGACCGGGCCACTAGTAAAAAATAAATCGGGAGCGAAAAAAATTCAAATAACGTCAGTATCACAAATAACTTACCGGTTGCAAAAAGAGTTTCAAATTTCCGCGTAAGATTAAAATCTTCCGGGAAATATTTTTGGAACGAATTGTATTTCAAATGGCCTTCTCTTATAAACCTCAAAAGATCTCCGAGTTGAATCTCGTCTTCGTTGACGAGCAACGCCAAGTACAAAATCGCCAGCAGCTTGCTCCGGGTGAGATGTTCCGGGCCTTGGACATAATTAGTACCGAAACTATTCGCCGTCATTTTGTGGCAAGTCAAGTCGGCGTGGATCCGATGTTCTTTTATATGATTCTTGGTCATTTTGTTTTTTAAAACTTTCACCGCGTTCCTACTGAACTGTATTCTTCTCGTTTCCGATTGGTTCGTTGTCGCAGACGTACTTTTCATACTAAATATACTTTCGTTCGCGAGACTGTATTGGTCCGTCGTTAATTGCGACATTCGTTCGTGTTCGGCTTGCAAAAACTTTTTCTGAAAAATAAATCGTTACATTCAGTTAGCAATGATACTAATTAGGTCATATGCATGAATTTTTTTAATATTTTTAATAGATTATTTAATCAACCATAATACGGAAAAAAATTGATAATCATTTAAAAATGTAATATTATCATAAGAAAAAAAATATTAAATTCCACATTCAAAAATAGACAGTTTAAACAATCGGCCATGTTCGCGGGCTTATGTGACGTCATGATATACGATGCATGTCAACCTTGATGTCAAATTGTCAATGTTCTAGATGAAGTTTATTTGTTGTTTTCTCTAAATACTGACATAATCTTACTGTGAGACAACATCGTCGTCATGGAAACTGTTGTTGATATATACTCTGACGTCACGCTGCGTTTTGAAAATTCGAAAATAGCGCTTATTTTCTACATTTATTTTTAATTATTTGTATTTTTTTCAGTGATTAGATTAATAAAATAACCATTACAATATGATCAAGAACTAAAATATATTTCGAAATAAAATTTTAAACCAATTTGGAGTCTCATGCATATGACCATAACAGTCGTCGAACTTATTTATGAACTAGCGGGGCTTCGCCCGAATTTGTAGACTGCCACCGTTTTTTCGTCCATTTTAATATTGGTGAAAAATTTTTTGTAATCGGATGGGTAGTTTCGGGGATAACCTCCTACATCCAAACCTCTTTATAATATTAGTATCAGGTGCGGATGGGTCCACAAGGATTTTGGGAGTTTTCTCGGGAGATCGGGGTCCGCTGAGGCCGGTTGTCTATAGAATAGAATAATTCTTTATTTGTAGAGCCAAGTATGGATACAGTCGTCAAAAACAATTAGAAAAAAAAATCAAAATATATCTGACATATTATAAGGCACAGTTGCTACAAGATGTGCTTTTAACTTTTTTTAAAACTGATTGCCTTTGAGACATTTTATTTCTTGCGGTAAGGAGTGAAACATTTTTGAGTCCTGTATAAGAGACTGATTACTCAAAGAAGGCTGTTTTATGCTTAAGAGTCATCTGTGTGTTGCGGGTATCATATTTATTTTAACGCCAAATGAGTCATAATTCTTACATAGAAAAGTTAATACTTCATAGGCATAAATACCGTAATAGGTTAAAAGATTATTATTTTTAAAAGTTGGCCGACATGAGTCTCTATTTTTAAGATTAAAAATTAATTGAATTATTCTTTTTTGGGTAGTATTTAAACGAGTGACTGTAAATTACAATTTTGAGTGACAAAAATAATCAATTTGGGTTACTGTATTACTAAGTGAGCGACTGACTGCGCGTGACGAGAAAATAATAGTTGGGTGATTAAATTACTAAGTGAGCGACTAAATTATAAGTTGTTAATAGTAAATTGTTTGAATAGAACTGCGTTTTCTAAAAAGTATATATTTAATTGACTGTCAATTAAATATACATTTTACAGAAAACGCAGTTCTATTCAAACAATTAACTATTTAATTCGCATACCCCGTTATCGTTCACCCCGGAATTGTTTTTTTAAAAACTCAACATTTGCCCCTTCCCGTTCACTGCGAGACAATTCGCATACCCCTTTATCGTTCACCCTGGAATTACAATTCGCATACCCGTTTATCGTTCACCCTGGAATTATTTTTTTAAAAACTCCACCTTTGCCCCATCGCGTTTCACTGCGAGACAATTCGCATACCCCTTTATCAAAAAAAGCGGTGGTTTTCAATCTTCATAAAAATGTGAGTTTTAAGTTGTAATCTCAAAGTGAAAAAAAAAAATAAAAAGTAAAAACAAAAGAAGATATCTGCTTCAAAATTACCGAAGGCATTCTAGTCGCTCACTTAGTAATTTAGTCACCCAACTATTATTTTAATATCTCAAGTTATTAAAACAGTATCTCATAATCAATCACCGAATTTTTCTTTTTATTCGACCGTTTTATAAATCCCCTTCTTTTTTTAATTAGAAAAACTCTATCTCTATCAGTTGCACGACCCCAAACTGTTATGCTGTACGTAATATTAATATTAGTTTATATCTTTTTTGTTTACTAGTTATGTCCACAGTGGATATAATTGTGTTAACGGTGGAATAGTTATGTCCATGGTAGACATTGTTGTGTTCACAGTGGACAGTAATGTCCACGATAGACAGTTATGTTCACGATGGACGTATTTATGTCCAAGGTGGGTACAAATTCGGGCGAAGCCAGGCCGGGCCGCTGATCTGTTATAAAACTGTGTATTCACTGAATTAAAAAATTTGACGGGAGATTTTCATTGAACCGCCTCCTTTTAAATGAGATTTTGTCGGACCCCTCCTCCCCGATTTTGAGCACACGTAATTGTTACCTTGCTACGTCGTCTTATTATACTGTCGTCAACTATCGTGAAATCCGACTCGCTCGAAACTCTCTTCCTTTTTCTCTTCGCTTTCTTTATTCGCCCGTACAAAATGTCTCGATCTCTAAACAAAAATGATTTTTTTAATAATATTTTAGTATGGAAAATTATAGCTTTATGTTATAGAAACAAAAACAATTTGTGATCACAATCTGGTTTAAAATGCCTGTCTAAGGTTTTTGCTGATTTTTGGTACAAATCATGTTTGCTTTACTGATTTTTTGACTCTCCTCTATGCTCTGTTCAAAATACATATAAATTAAACTAATGAATAGCGCAAAACAAATTATTAAAAACTCAAAAATTATTTTGGTCATAACCTCGCTCATGTTACAAAACTTACTGTTGTTTGTAGGCGGCTGAAAGTCTGGGCAAAACGCATTCTTCTTTCGAAATAAAAGCAACCTCCAGTTTTTTTAGATAAGCCGCCCATAGTTGTAGTGTCGTTAATCTGATTTCGGGCGAAGCTCCCAATTCGATAATTTCGTCCACTAAGCCAACCAAGATGAAGTTGAAACCTTCCCAGGACGTCCATTCGACTTTAGTCGGGTCTTCGGTTTCTTTTACCTGTTTTATTTTTCTAAGTCTACTTTTACTGCCTTTCAATAAAGTCGTTTCGGCCAAATCGTCACATTGTTCCCGTAAATCTTGAGTCTGAGTATGGCATTCGGTACAATAGTAAAAACCGCCTTGAGCCGCGAATTCTTCTCCTTCGCAAACGTGACATTTTGTCTTCATTTTGTATTTTCATTAATTCTTTTTGCACATTTACCACAATATCGTGGCCTAACCTTTAAATTTTGACGTACGGTAAACCTCTCTTCTCTATGGATGAAATGTCAAACAGCAGGGCTACCAACCTCACATTTTTAGACGCACGATCAAGGAGTTTTAAATTCTTAGTTCAGCACATGGCCACTAGACGGTCATTATATGATTTGGTCAAGTCTATGGTAAAGTCTAGAACAACAACAACGCAAAAAACAAAAGCCTCGCGAATTTTAATTGTAACGGAAGAAACGATAAAACATTGTTTCTTTTCATTAATTTCAGTTATTTATAAAGAAAAAACGTATGTTTCTAGCAAAAGTATGACGACAATAGAATCAGTGACTCTCAAACTAAATAATTGTGCAATTTAAACTTCTAACGGTCGTGAAAAACTTGTATTGTTTACTGAATTGGTAAGTTTCTAAAAGTATATTATGATGAAGGATTCATTTTAATGGCGAATTATTTTGTATTATAACGATAAATAAGATAATTTCACAACTTTATTAGAAGAATGTGCCATTTTTTAATGTTTTCTTTCCACACCTGGTAAAATTGAAGTACTTAGGTGCTAAAAAAAATGAACAACCTGAAACCATTTGTTTTGACGAAGAGAAATTTATTTTCCACTTTACAGGACACCATTTATACATTTTTTATGATACATCATCAAGTTTCTATATAAAATTGATTCGTATGTCACATAACGACTGATGTTGACTTTTGTGATCAACTAAGCACACGACGCAACTTTGGCTTTTGACTTTTAAACATTTTTTTTTAATATAATATTTCTGCAATACAGTAGCGTTTATTATTAAATTAAAACGAAAAAAAATATGTATGTAAAAATATATTGATTTCACTTTATCCAATGTCGTAGGTAGGGGGTGTGCAATATTATATTTGACTAGCGGTCCCGCCCGGTTTCACCCGGGTGCAAAAGAACGAATGGGGGGATTCTAGCAAATTATAGCTACTGCATTATACTAAATATACAGCATTAATATAAATAATGTTTAATTTCAGATTAAAAGAAACGCCGATCAATCATCTGGAATCACCAGGAAGTTTTGATCTGAACTAGAACATAAGTGATGTGTATTAGTGTCAGTGTTAACCGGCAGATGGTGCGTCGAGTCACGAGTGGTCGCAGATGGAAATCGCTTCATCTCGAATCGAGAAAACTAAGGGTAAGTGTTTTATTTGTCCTAGCATGTAAAATTTCTGGTTAACGATGTCTGTATGTTCGCTTATAAACTGAAAACCACTGATCCGATTTGGTATGTACGGGGAGGAGCACCTTCGGGCGAAAATGAGTATTCGGTTCAATAAAATATAAGGAAACTGTCCGGTGCGTGTTTGCTCGCTGATCAGCCCTGTGTTACGATGAAATACAGCCTAAAACTTTTCGTACCTATTCGTGAAAACCGCATAAAAATGGGAGTTGCGTTCGAACTGACATATGTCGATGTATGAAGGGATGTTTTTGTGATTATGTACGTTCGCTTATGACTCAAAAACCACTAAACCAATTTGTACTCGCATTTTTTTAAATACTGTGCAGCAATTTAAGCTAAAGTACCTATTCAGCGAGTGTTACTTTGAAGAGAGTTACGTATGTTTTGCTGATGATCCACTAAACCGATTTGGATAAAAATTTTTAATCTGTGTAGCATATAAAAAAAACTCGCACGTAAGAAGTGAAACTTCTTAGGTACTAGCATTATTACAGACTTAGGAAATGGTTGTCAAATTTGTTACAGCGGCTATATAGAGAAAATGCTACATATAGACACAGTACGCACTGCGCATGCGTGTAGAGTGCGCTTGACGCTTTGACAAAAAGAGAGAGAGAGTAGAAACGATTCTCCCAATCTTTCCCTCTCAACTGCCGGTTGAAGTCGGAGAAGGGGCCAATTTATTCTCGTAGCGCGCTTAAAACAGTTTCACTTCAAAAATGTTTTAAATATGCCTCGTGCGTAATGGTTACACGGCACGCGTGACTGTTAAAAAGCGCTTCGTTTTAAACATGACGCGTTTAGTCGTAATATAACCCATTACGACACTAGATCGGAGAATCTCGTTAGAGATTCTCTTCTGTGCTAAATTCCGCACATCTCTAACAGATTCTTATACACTGACTTTGCCTCTCTTCCGTGTATAAGAGGCCACTTTCCGAGTTTTATAGTTCTGTTATACTACACGTTGGGAAGAGGAATAGGTATTTTCGAGCAAAATAACTGATTTTTAAAACTAGTTTTTCAATAATTAATTCTTATGCGATAAATGCGTCGTGAGATTACTTGATTTTTATCAACCAATAATTAATTAATTAATAATAATTTATCAATAGCTTAATAAGACCAGTAAAGTTCATTGCTTATCAGTTTGTGCGGCTAAAACTATGTAAAAGATCTAACGAAATATTCAAATGCACATTTTTTTAATCAAAAAGACCAATCTCTCGAAAATCGCTTTAAAAAATCTTGATTATTTGATTATTGCGAAATCAAGTTTTTTGATAATGCTTACTTGCACCCAGCATAGATTAACTACGGTTCTGAAATAGTAGAGAGTGACTCATGATTATAGTACGGTTCGCTTAATAGAGCGGCGAAGCAATGTAAAGCATTAAAAAACTACCGCTTACAGGGTCCGACAGTCACAGAAAACAAATCTCCGATCATAAACAAAATTTTATTGGTCCAAGATTCATATAAATAAATTTTGTGATTGGAACTTGAGAGATAACTTTTTGATTTGAATGTGCATAAATCTATGTTTACTACTAGAATTGATATGACATTATTATCAATGAAATACTTAAAATCTAAAGCCATTTATGCAACAAAAATGTGTATATTATGTATATGAATATGACATGAAAATATTTTTTTTTCTTTTTATACATTTCCATTCTCACCTTATATAAGTCGAAAGGCCACTTCACTTTGAGCATTTTGTCTTTGTACAGTCTGTGCAAAAAATAACGCAACAAGAGTAAATATACAGGACTATATAATCCAAATTGGCTTATAGAGATAACATTTTTTAATAATGCATTGTGTTTCATCATCAAACATTGATTTTAGCACTGTGATTTTAGCAGCTCTAGATATTACTGTTTTCTCTAAGATAATCAAATATGATCAAATTCCCAAGAAAAGTGTTTTTTCGGGTGTAACTACCTTTTTTATTATTAAAAGATCTTCGACTACAAGGTAGAGATGGGATAAACGTGTCTTTTTAGTGATCTGCATCTTTACATCTGGATCCCGTATGTGAGCCGGCTCCCTGAACCGGTTCAAAAAGAGCCGAGTTCTGAATATGTTATTCAAGTCAACTGAGCCAACTGAGTTAGTTGAGTCAAGTCAATCATATCACCTAATATTATGCCAGTGACTGACTCACATATTATAAGGCGGGGTTTTACAGGTTGCTACTTGCTATGTTACAGAAAGCATATTACAATATGCAATACAATACCTTAAATAGTTGTGACTTAAGTAAAACACTGTAATAACTGTACCGCCTGTGCGTAGCCAGACATATGATGCATGAGTCATTTGAGCTGACAGATACTTATTGCTTCTGTGTGTTAAGTGTTTCACTGAGTTATGCGGATCCGTTGATCCGTCGGCTCTCACGGATCTTCTGTCGGAGCCGGCTCTTTGAACCGGTTCAGATCTAAGTTACCCAACCCTACTACAAGGTAGATCCCCGTCGAGTCTCCCGTGGACCCCTGGGGGTCCACCTGGACCACTTTGGGAACTAAAGGTCTAGATCATTGTAGTTAAAAGTAATTAGTTTCTCTTGTTGCCTTTTTCTTTGTCCATCGTGTAAAATATTGCACATTTCGTTTTTCCAAGTCAAGAAAAAACTTCCGTATTTTATATCCGTGGCCATAAGGTAATTAATTGGACATCCCTTAAAAAAAATAACATGGGTACCTTCGTGTTGTTCAGGTCGTGCGAGTTTTTTTTTCACTGGTCGGATTCTCAAATAGCTTTAAAATAATATTATTTATTCAACACGCGTGACTCGTGAGTAATATTTAATTTCGGGGAGAAATAATATTGACGCGTAGAGTGCGAATAATGAGCCGAAATTGTACGGTAATATATTACTGCATAATTTCTGGACCAATAGGAACGCGGTAGCGATTTGTATAGATGAAAACAGCATCGCAATTCAGCGAAAGTCAGGGCCATCTTATGTGCATCGAGGGCGGTGGGTACGTCAATCAATGAAGTGATTTATTATTTCTCCCTCTTTTATCAGAACCCCGATTACATATTACTCGTGCTAGTTGAATAAAGTATTATGTGCGACTATTGATCGAAGGAGACTATTCCACTCGCGTGTTACCGCACTCGCTACGCTCGTGAGGCTTTCACGCTCATAGAATCTTCTCCTTCTCTCACTAGTCGCACAATATACTATTATTAATACAAAATGTATCTAGAAAAATACTTTGATCTTAAGTGTAGTTACTCCATTATAGAGGTAAGAGGAGCCATAAGTAAATTCGAACTAGAAGAAATCAGAAGTAATTTTGAATATTCCAAATTTTCCTCATGACCACTGATATAAAGAGCGGTTCACAACTGACTGTCAGATATCGTGGGTTTCTTTAATTGAGCTTAAATCTAAAAGCCGCTGTACGCAAGGCTTGTTTTTCCGCTGGAATCACTGCTGGGACTTGTGCTGGCTGCGAAGAAGGAAATGACGTAACTGCAGGTTCATAATTTTAACCGAGGCTACGTTTCGTGCTTGTTTTGAGCAAGAATAAATCAAGAAACAGTATCTTGTCACGTGGGCGAGTTGGGTAAACACTATACGTCCCCAAACAAACATGGCGTCTTGATGTGTGTTCTGTTCAGAGACAATAAACGTTCGCTTTTGTTAACATTCGAACTGTCACTGCGTGCGCACCAAACCCAGCTTCAAAACACGTATCGCGTGAGGCGAACACATAAAAGCCATCTCGAAATCTAGAGCCACAGCGCGCTTGAAATATAACAGCCAAGTCTAGCGGCAAAACCAGCCTCGTGTGCAGCGGCCTTAACGCCATGGAGAATAGAGAAAAAGAAGACTAGTCTACATGCCTTCGCCGCTGTCTAAAAGGAGGAAAATAATGGTTCCTATATTAGTGATGTGTCCACATGACTCTTTATTGGGAGCTGGCTCCGTGCGCCCCGCTCACTAAAAAGAGTCGCTCAGAGCGAGTCGTTTAAAGGAGCGACACTAGACAGTATACGCACTACACAAGAGTGCAGACTGCAGAGGTGTGAACTGTCATCATGCATGCTCAGGAGTCACGTAGCATTGCACAGCACAATACACACACTCAACTCTGAGCTCATTTTAATATGATTCTGATCTTATATTATTATTCGCATTTCGGATAAACTATAAAGTATAATAAAAGCTTAACAATAATAATGTTTATTGTTACAATGTGATATCTTTGTTAACGACGTCAATGTGGATGGTTTAAGTCACTGTAAGATCAGTACTATTACACTTACAGTGTGTCATTCAACATTAAATGACTCAGCAAAGATAACTCCGTACGTGCAAAATTCACTAGTGCTTCTGTGGCCTGTGCTGTGTGCGCTCTGTAAATGTGCGAATGCAACAGTACAGAATAGCTCAGCTCGGAGTGAGTCATTCACAAAAAAAAGAGCGACTCGCTCCGCTCCGAGAAGGGAGTCGTTCATTATGAACGACTCGCTCAGCGACCTGCGACACATCACAAGTTCCTATTTTGTCGATAGAGGCGCTGAAGCTATAAGACCCCAAGCCGAGTGGGTAACAGGGCGTAAATAAAAAATAAACTGAAGTATTTAATACATAAAACCAGTGCAGCAGTCAGTTGTTTAACCATAAACTTTCAACCAAATCGTCTTTTTCTGTTTTTTTTTAATTATCGTAAACAAGTAACAAGGCATATAAATATATATATATTTTTTTTTGAGCCGATTCTTTATTTTTAATTATTGCTTGTGCATAAATGGCTTATCAATTCTCTGAACAGTTTCGAAATTGATTGGTGCAATTATGTATGGTCGATGTAAGAATTTACAGCGCTGTTAATTTTTTGTCTCTTTCTAACAAATTTAATGCCGTGTAAGTTAAAGTGAGACAGGTATTTCATCAACTGATTCGTTTATAACTCTCGCTAAAGTGAAGATTGACGTCTAGCGTTACGTAGGATAAAATTTGCTCTCGCATGACGTGAAAAACATTTAGGTACTTTAAATACCAGAAAAGTTATTGTGTACCTTTAGAGTAATTGTCATTGATAACTCATCCGCCGCGATAGTGGAAGATTCGGATTTTGAGTTCCGACATTGTTTAAAAATATTTATTTGCAACAATGGAAACACTCATTGTTACAATGAGAAAAAAAATATTTTCAAAATATCGTCGGGACTCAAATCCGATTCTTCCACTATCGCGGCGGATGAGTTATCATTTACTCTACAGTGACACAATATCCAAACAACCTTTCTAGTATTTAAAGTATCCGTTTTTCACCTCATGCGAGAGCTAATTTTTACCTTCGGTAACGCTAGACACGATTCTTCGAAATAGCTGAACCAAACAACAGTAGCAAACTATGGCTATATCGAACTGTTAATTTTTACATCGACCATGCGGAGTAGCGCCCATAAGATAGAAAAACAATTAACATTTTTTTTTTCAACTCTGTTGTCTTTTTGTAAATTTTCACAGAGGGTTTTTACACTTAACTACAAACTATTTTAGCTCTATAGTTCAAAAAAATCAAAACAGCGGTGCGTTGTCGCTATTCACTTGTTATTTGTACAGATCGCTCATTCATTTGTTTATTCTACTCAACAAAATATCAATAGCAGAGTGAAAGATCGAGGCTGGCGTCTGAAATTTTAGAACCCTGGCGGATTACCGATTCTTTTATATTAGTAAAAGCTTATTGAAGAAAATGGAGAATTTAGAGAGAATTATTGTAGATTGTAAACGCTCGTTAACTGAGAGCATTAGCGATAGTGAATTTAGAGAAATCAACAAGCGTATAGCGAAAAAGTCTCACCGTTTTGAGTAGATAGTCCAGTAAAATTAGACTTGCTTTGGAAAAAATTTCGACCAAGCTGGATTTTTGTGCGGAGACTTTTGATGTCCTAAGCATACCATAAGAATTCAGTCTATATTTTTGTAACGATTGATTCTAGGAAAAAATGTCAAGAGTCCTTTTTTGTGTAGAATTTTATAAACTATAATTTTTCTTATAATTATTTTCCTCGAAAGATTGATTATTTTGAGATATTTGCTTAAAATTAGAATTTATTCTCTTTCAACCCTTAAAACAGAAAGCACGGTTAAAATTAAGGATACGCTTGGAACATCAAAATAAAGATCCAGCAAGGTCGCATTTTTTCCAAGTTTTGTTCTTGTTTTGTCTTTCATTTCCCTGGACTAAGATATCCGTAACTATGTAGATGAGATATGCTTATGTTTTAAGCAGCGACCGTCTGATGTTGACAAGTACAAAGTAGGCTTTGCAACAAATTTTTATTTAAATTTTTGATTAACAAACATTTCCCAAACTTCATTAAAATATACTAAAGACGAATGAAAAATAATAACAAGTCAGCAACTTTAAAGCACTGATTATATCTTGTCGTAATTTAAAAATTCCAAGGAGAAAAAAAAATGATTGACATGTCAGTAACTCAAGCCTAAATTATTCTTCTTGATGAGTGCTGCCTCTCATGGCTGATCGGAGGTACTACTCTCCGAAAAAAAAGCTCGTTGGAATAGGCGACAAAAATGTTATTTTTATTAGATTAGCAGAACGCGCTTTCTTCATATCCGATCGGAATCACTCTCAAACAATGTTTAGTAATTGTTAACGTCGGACGGTTCCTACTACACTTTTGATAATTATTATTCGATTATGTACATTTTTCATTTGGTTTTCATTTGAAGATATGTGTAAGTTAGCTATTCCGGTTGGTACCTAATTGTCTTTTATATGAAAAAAAAAATTTTATTACAATTTATGAGCTATTTATGTAATATTTTACATAATACTTAGGTGTACTCCTTAATTCCAGGCCTTTTCATTAAAAATTGTGAAAAATAGTTTTATTTTAATCTCGATTTAACTCTCCAGGGACGCAACGTCCATTTTTTTCTTACAATCTCTGTTAGTCACATGTTTTAGGCACCTTCCCAGTACACGATCGCCACTGACGACGCGTCGATCAAAATTTATTTACCAGTGTACATTTCGAACATCGTCGCGTCGTTTTTGCGAATTTAGTAAGTTCGGTTTAGCGCGCGTCGCTCGTGCCAGGAAAAGGCACCTCTCAGGCAACGATGTCTTTTGCAGTTGCAGTGAAAAATTGCCCACCGAAGGGTTAAATATTGAATGCCCGTGATTTTTGAGAAGACCTGAAAACACATTCACCGTGTTATCTACTACATTTTGGAGTTCTTGAAGTTATTTATTTCTTTGCATAAAATTGCTTGCCATAAACAGCTATTGCTTTGCTATAGTCTATCCGTTGACGAGAGAGTTTTGCATAACGACAAGAATAACTTGCATTGGTAATTGGTAATTTTTTTGTGAAATACTACGCTCAGTTACCGGCTTCAGGGGAAGCCCCCACAGGCCTATATACGCAGGCTGTCACGTTATAATTAGCGCCCTGGGCAAACATCAACTCTGCCCCTCCTCCATCTTTTTTGATAGTGATTGGAAAGTAAGGTACCTATTTGACAAACGCATAAAAAAACTGTGTTCAAAATTATATAATACATATTATAAAAAAAGTGAATGACAGATACCTCAAAGGCTAGTGGCGCTATCAAGTGGCGGGAAATATAAACTGTACTGACGTTTAAATTACAGATACGTTCTACTGACTAGTGACGTCATTAGGTGATTGAAAAAAGTATGGTAGTCGTCATTAAAAATGGCGTATATATAAACCATATAATTCTTCAAATAAATAAAATAGTCGACCAATATATTTTTTTGAAGAGGTCTATTCAGACGTTAATCAAAGATTTGTATAAACCATATATTTAATACTTCTATATTGTTAGTTCCCGCAAGTGGAAGTGTTGCCCACCAAGAAAGAGACAGCAACTGCATGCTTCTATCTCACTTATTTATACTCGATCTGTTATGCGCAAGCGTTGCGACTGTAGTGGGGAGGTGGGCAAGTCATATATTTAATAATTTCTATATTGCTAGTGGCCGTAAGTGGAAGCGTGGCCCATGAAGTGAGACAGCTAATGACTGTTTTCTATTTCTTTCTTTTTACTTGACCCGTTGTGCGCAAGTGTCGCGTCTCTAGTGGGGCAATATAGAGCAAGCCACCTCCCTTTCACAGCTTAGTTCCATGTGCAAACTAACGCGCATCCATTTACGGACATGCGCATGAGACTCAGAGTATAATAAGTGAGATACACGTATATATGTCTGCATCGTAGTGTTTAAGTCTTTCTCCCGATCTTTGCTAGCAATATAGAGGGTATTAAATATATGGGGCAAGTGTACGCTCCATTCTCGGACATGCGCATAACATTTGACGTCTAAATGACGGAGACACATGTATCTATGCCATCATCCTTTTCCAGACCTGTACTAGCGATATAGGAGTATTAAATATATGGACATAAACTAACGCAATGAAATTTATAACAAACAAAACGTTATTGTGAATCGATACGAAACGTAGAAAAAATGATTTGCGAATATGTCTTACTAATTAATATTAGCAATTCTGTTTTTTATATTATGAGTTTAATTTTTAGCTCATACTCTCCAGTCATCGAACCGACTACATTGTGTTTATTATTATTTATATTACATGAAACACATTTTATTATTATTTATTTAAATACATTCTTATTTACAATCTATGTACGTATATTTTCTGTCAAATCCCACTACTGGCTTATTTTTAACTACGAATATATCACATTGAAAAAAACTGAAAACTTTTTATCTATACAGTGCCTAGAACTGACGGTACGGTCAGAGGTCAGAGGTCACGCATTGATTCTATACAACAGCTTTATATTATTACTAGCCGCTACCCGCGGCTCAGCACGCGATTGTAATGAAACACGACAAACAGCAATTCGGCTCCATCGTAATGCAATACCATTGTAAAACAATCTGGATTTTTTAGGGGATGAATCTTCAAAAATCCTTTCTAAAGTGCTCATATAAGGATTTCCTGTGCAAAATATCATGCTTCTAGACCCACCGGCATAGGCTGTGCGTTGTCTGTTAGTCAATCAGTCAGTTTTTTAGAGTTTTATTAAGTTGATAAGGGTTCTTATAAGTCTGAAATTTGGATATTTTAAAATACTGAAACTGAAGACGAATTTAGATTTAAAAAATTAATCAATCCAACATTAATTTCCAAAAGCGACCTATCAGTTTCTATTTGATAAGTAACATAAACAGAGATGAAAACAAAACAAAGCAGGCATAGTTTTCGCAAATGCAATATGGCCGCACACAGAAATGACACAACCTGTCGGAAATAATTTTATGAAATGCAAATTAGCTATTTTATATGCAAAAATGTAGTATATATCTCGATTGTGATGGTATTTTGGGTCGCTATTTCTTGTGTAATGATTACTCACCTAGCTACATAAATTACTAATCTACTGTTTAATAAAATCATTTTGTAAAATTTGACTTCTGACCGTACCGAAAAATCATTGACTGAACTATTTTACCGAATATTCTAAAATATTGTGTTATTCTTGTGGATTTTGAATTCTTTTGAAATTCGGTTATTAACAGATTTGCAGTCAATGCTTTACATTTACCCTGTATTATTTACAACGATAACACGACGCCTTAATCCGGCCCTGCTATATAGTTTCAGTAATTTCACATTATCTTGAGATTATAATAAAAACGAAAATATAATACCTAAACAGAAAAAAAATTATAAATTGCGTTTGTACAGTAATCCCTTCCCAACCGCTGAGATAAAAATGGCCGCAATCAACAAATCCGCGATTAGCTACGCTGAAATATTTCAGGGTAATCAGGTGCGTTGTTGATGACTGATGGGCAGTTATGGGAGTTGGGAATAATAGAAAGGTTTTGGAAAGAGTAATATTTTAATATAAACTTATATACTTTAACTACAGTAGCCCGGTCCTGCTTCGCCCAGATTTTTAGAGGGGTCTATTATTTATTAAAGACAGACATACCTTGTCTTTTCTTGTAGAATATAATAAAACTATACGGGATACAAGGCTAAAATATGAAAACAATTTTTATTCACTAAAACATTATTTGTTGGTCAATGTTTCGTCTCAATCGCGTGCGAATCCGCGGGTAACGGCTAGTGATAGCATAATGAGATGTAGCCTAAAGTTATCCCTCTGTAAAATAAAAATAGAATCATTAAAATCGGTTCGTAATAGGCGGAGATATCGCGAAACAAATAAAAAGAACTTCTGAACCGATTTTACACATATTTATGTGGGATTACCCTGAAAGTATGCTCTATTACAAGAACTATTAAAAACTGTTCATAACTGGCGGAGATATCGCGGGACATACATAGAAAAGCGCGTCGAATTGATAACCCCTTCCTTTTTTGAAGTTGGATAAAAATGGACGCGTCTTTTGGAAAACTCGCGGTTGAAAAAGAATCACTGCAATGTTTTTTTTAGTTTTCATTAATTATTTATATAATATTTTTGACATTGTAACTGAAAAATCGTTAATCGTTTGGTTTGTGAATATTTATGACCAAAAATTAGCGACATTTCTTAAGCTACGGTTAAACTTAACTTTTAAAAATGTGGTGTGTTTTATCGGCGAATTATAATTTTTAAATTCGTTTTTAATAATAATATTATCATCAACTTGACTCGAAAGAAATTCCAAGTTAAAGTATCTCCTTCTGTCAGCTCGAAAAGCCGTCTTTGATCAACCAATGCGTAGATTATAAAAGAAAACTATTGTTTTACCTTAAAACTAGAAACGAACTACGCAAGTTGTGATGTCACGATCGACGAATAGATTGTCATTTGGTTTCCAAACAAGTTAATTCGTATGTAAATGCGCGTATGAGAACTTTTACTCCGGTATTGATCTCCTAAATACAGGTGGTTCAGGAGGAAATGTCAATATTTTATGTTCTACGTATTCGGGGCCCCAAAGTAAACATAAAAGCTCCTATAAACATGAGCCCCATTCTCAACCGTTACAGAGATACAGGGGTAAACAAAATATTCAAATTAAGTGGTTTAAATCATTGATATATATATTCAAGTAAAGTAAGCACTAGAGATGCATTACTCGATCGTATAATAAATACAGCAGCAATTGGGCTTTTGAATGAAATTTTTTTTGTCATAAATGGAAAGATCGTATATAAGTTTTATAACAAAACTATTTTTCTTTTTTTTATTTTCGTTATAATTCAAAAGTTATATCAAATTAAAAATAAATTTTTGTACCCAGTTCCGAGAACGCGCCGACATTTCCCGAACATAATGTGACGTCATAATGGTAATTTATATTATTATAATAATACATGTAGAAGCCATTGATAGTATGCTGCGTATATACATTTTAACATTATGACGTCATAACTGTCAAAAACAATTTTAGTGCGTTTACAGTCACGTGATTTTTTTAAATATTTTATCAATTTTAAATTGCTTATAATTAATTTAAAAAAGTTTTGTGAAAGTTTTTCGCATCGATTATCAATATTATTTATAATAAAGTTTTAAAATACAATAAAAAAATCGATAGTTATTTTTTTTCAAAAGCCTAATTATAAAGAAACCATATATCTATTAATTATGAGTCTCTCTTCCAATTAATTTCTGTCACATTCTTAATTCTATGAACTTTCAAGCATACGACGGAATTAACGAATTTTGTATTAAAAACATTATATCCATTTAAAAATTAGCAATTTGAAAGTTTATGATTCCTACTGTATCATTCCTAACCTTATTAATCCATGTACGAAAGATTTTCGTGTTTGTGTTGGTCCTGCATTTTTAAGTCTATTGCTTTCCTTGCTTCCCATCCCTATTTCTGGTAACTTATCCATCATTGTCTCCCAGTCTTGAGTGTATTTTTTTTGGGAATAAGATGCTGGCAAATGGGTTAAACCCTAAAGCCATAGGTTGCGGTTTACAAAAAAAAAAAAAAAAAAACTATATGAATGATTGCCTATCTACTCAATGTGCGGTGAGTAAATGTAATGCATGAATATAGTCGCGCAGCTCCATTGTTTTGGTAACGTAATCATGGAAACAAAAAACAAATGATCATTTGAACGAAATTTAGTTCTCATTTGGAAACCAGACACAATGTTCTACCATCTCTGCGACCGTTATATAATACGTTAATTGTTATCTACAATATTGCCAACTTAACTAGAAACGTACACGAAACACAGTAATATCTACACAGTGTTACCACAATATACACAAAAATATCTACACATTCGAGTTAAAATGAAAATGAGATAATTTAACAAAAAGGAAAAGTTTTAAAATCACTATCTACACGGGGGACGGGACTTATTTGTTTATTTACAAGAATAATTGTTCGATTTGACCCAGGTCTGTCTGACCAACATTGGATCGTTGTACAAAGTCTTTGTTCGGTCCGGAGTTCAATCTTTGTCGATCCGGATAAAACGAGCTGCACAAATCCAGCTCTTATTATTATTTATGTAATCAAATCAGATGGTGACAAATTACAAGACACTTCGATTTATCGGTGAAAATACGCCGTTTAAACTGTCGATGGTCTTCGATGGTTGAATCCATTTGAGGAGGAGATGGCCGCCGGAAGATGTAGGACATAAAATAAACTCTTTCGCATTTACCAACTGATTTTCAAAGTCTTCTAAACGAAAACTATACTCCCTCGAAGGTTTCCGTGCTTTCAGAGAAATACTACAGCGAAAACGGCACAGAAAATATTCCTCAATATTGATTTTCAAGGCCTACCGTACATTGAGTTGTAGTGATGTGTCCACATGACTCTTTATTGGGAGCTGGCTCCGTGCGCTCCGCTCACTAAAAAGAGTCGCTCAGAGCGAGTCGTTCAAAGGAGCTACACTGGACAGTACGCACTACACAAGAGTGCAGACTGCAGAGGTGTGAACTGTCATCATGCATGCTCAGTAGTCACGTAGCATTGCACAGCACAATACACACACTCAGCTCTGAGCTCATTTTAATATGATTCTGATCTTATATTATTATTCGCATTTCGGATAAACTATAAAGTATAATAAAAGCTTAACAATAGTAATGTTTTTTGTTACAATATTATATCTTTGTCAACGACGTCAATGTGAATGGTTTAAGTCACTGTAAGCATAGTACTATTACACTTACAGCGTGTCATTCAAAATTAAATGACTCAGCAAAGATAATTCCGTACGTGCAAAGTTCACTAGTGCCGCTGTGGCCTGTGCTGTGTGCGCTCTGTAAATGTGCGAATGCAACAGTACAGAAGCAATGGCGCTCGGAGTGAGTCATTCACAAAAGAAGAGCGACTCGCTCCGCTCCGAGAAAGGAGTCGTTCATTATGAACGACTCGCTCAGGAGCGACACATCACTTATTGAGTTGCGTTTAAGCGATTTTTTAAGGTGTTATTGCAACGAATGGTGTTTCAGAACTTTTTAAAATACGATGGTGTCATGAATAAATTATTATCAAACAATACTGTCAAGTCTTCTTTAGTTTGTATCCTTTATAATCGTTAATAAATTCTTCTTTGGGTTGCCCTCGTCGTCATTCTTGTTGATGTCATTTCTCATATAATTTTGTATCTTTACGTCTTTCTTGTACTGAGTTCCTCAACCCATTGCTTGTAAAAGAATAATTTCAGTGGATATTTGATTGGCCAATCGAAGAGTAGCATAGAAAACGTTAGATATTTGGATCAACTGAGGAAGAATCCCGAGTCATCAAGGAAATATACATTTTCCTTCATTTTTGTATCCATTTTCCCTCAACTTGTGGTGTTTCGAACCACCAATCGAAGTATTGCTTAAGAATCCGCATAGAAAACGTCGGGCGCTCGGATGTTTTCGGATCAACTGACGATCGAACACGAATCACCGCCGGGCGGCTCGGACGCGTAACACTTCATCTAAATAGCACTGATCTCTTGACCCAGTACGACATCTGCCGAATTGACACGAGTCTGTCTGACCGATTCGTTATCGTTGTCGAGTATGACTTTGCTGCCATAGTCGGTGACGAAACCGGCCGAATGGTTTTTGATCGAGGCGAGCGATGATCGGCTGTCGGCGCCGCCCCCCGACCGCTTACAACAACAGCAGCAGCTTTCGCCGCACGATGGCCATCGACACCAAGACGGGTAGTAAGCGGTGAGGATGCGTTTGAAAGCTTCGCGGAACTCGGTGTTGAATATCGAGTAAATGATTGGATTGAACGCTGAATTGCTGTAGCCGAGCCATGTTAAGATTTTGAACGTCACGTCCGGAATGCATGTCTTACAGAAGGCAGCCACAATATTGATACAGAAGAACGGCACCCAACAAACCAGAAACACGCCTGGAACAAAAAGGGAACGCTTATTTATGTGTTTTCGACACCGGATGCAAAAAGGAGGGATGTTATAAGTTTGAAGTCTTTGTCTCTCTGTCTGTGACATCGTAACTCTAGGCGGGAAATCTGTTACGGCGAGTGTATATGAAATAATTGTCATTTATTGTTATTATTATCGTAATAATGTGAGCATTCGAATTTTGCATATATTTGTAGAATATTTCTTTATGGTTAATAATTTTAAGTCAAGCCTACCGTACCCTTCGACAAAGTTATGAATATATAGTGAAATCTCTCTTAAGCGGACACCTTCGGGACTATTAAAATATGTCCGCCTAAGAGAGGTGTCCGCGCGTATGGGAAAAAATAAAAAAACACATATTATTATGTATGTAGATACATACATACTACATAATATGTACATACATATTTTTTATTTACATAATAGGGTAGAATTTTATTGTTTTCTCATATACATTAATATGCATACCTACGTATGAAATCAAAAAATCAAACATAAAAAGTATAACTTAGTTGGCTTGAAAAAATCAATTATGGTAGTTTGACGCGTATTAGTTTTAAGCACGTTGTCTTGAAAATGTAATTCCAAGTCAGATAACATCTACATTGCTGTTGAATCTCCTTTAGTTTTGGCAAATTCTGTAATTGTTTTCAACTTACCAATGGCCTGCTGATAACTTATAGCATTAGATTGATCAGTTATGGTTATTTCTTCATCGGATTCGTCAGATTCAACTAACGTCAGGTTGTCGCCTTTTTTACAATTTTGTTAAAAGAGGTGTCATCATCATCTTCCACTAATAAGTTATTATCGATGATAATGAATTCGCCTAAATTATTTTTTTATAGTGCAACGTGTTGCAACATTTTTAATTTTGTGTCCGTTTAAGAGAGAATTTTACAAGTTTTGTACTTAAATATTGCGTCCGCGTCCGCCCAAGAGAGAGTCCGCTCAAGAGAGATTATGTCTTATGGAATTCTCTTGTACTTCATTCCGGACTATCACATAGTGTCCGCCTAATAGAGCTGTCCGCTCATTAGAGGTGTCCGTTATGAGAGGTTACACTGTACTTGGAAAATAATAATAACAATAATGCGTTTAACGTCCGTTTCTCGACTTTATGTCATAATACTTCCCACGTTATTTTCTACATTTTTAAACTTCTACTTAATTAATAGCAATGGTCGAATGAAGGAATTTTAGGTCTATAGGATAAGGTACGCAAATTTTGAGCATACGAGTTTGACAGGTAATCGGCCGTGGCCTTGAATAAGGAACCATCTCGATATTTATCTGGAGTTATTGAGGGAAACTATGCAAAACCTCAACAAGGTGGCCGGTACAGGAATTACCGTTTCTCGGCGTGAGGCAGCAGGAAAAAGTCCCAGCCACATCTGACCCCGTTGGGAATCGAACCCGGTACCTCCCAAATGCGAGTCTAGTGCTCTCGCCACTACGCCACTCCGCTCGATATACTTGGACAATAACGCGGCCCATAGACGCTCAATATTATTGCGCAATATTTGGGTTTGTGCAATATAATTGACCGTATGTAGACGAGATTGAAAGGTTGCGCAATATATTGTGAGATTTTCAAAATCTTGAAAATATATTGCACAAACGGGGAAATATTGTGCCGTCTGTTGTCAAGATTGCGCAATATCCCGTCGGTTGATCTCAAGTAGCGGTCGTTTCAACAAGTCGTCTCAACTACGCCTCATCATGGGTGACAAGAAAGCCGAAAGACAATGTATTGTTGAATTTATCGAGGTGTATCGTGGTCTTCCGGCTCTGTGGGATGTGAAGTCCAAAGACTATAGTAATCGTGACAACATGATGACTGAAGTTCTGGTGGGGACTGTCTGCACAATGTGGCTGTACCGTCTGTGCTCGCAATTGCACAACCTTCAATATCGCCTCCACACAGTACAATTTTTTGCACAAACCAAAATATTGTACATTAATATTGACCGTCTAGGGGCCGCCGTCAAAAATTGTGCAACCCACATTGCACAATAATATTGAGCGTCTATGGGCCGCTAAACCGAATGCCTATGTTTACTATCATCCTCTCCCCCGAAGAAAATACGCCTTTGGACTTACCCATAATGATTCCGACTGTAATGGCCGCCTTGTGGTCGCTGATATGATACGGCGAACTTTGCACGTTGGGCTTTTTTTTCTTGACGGTTTTCATGCTCTTCTTGCAACTCTTGCCACGCGAGTTGGCCGCGGCGGCGTCGTCGAGTGTCGCGATCGGTCGCGTGATCGCCCGAATGCTCTTGACGTGTTTTTGCGCGTAGCAATAGAGTCGACAGTAGATTCCGAGCATCACGACGCACGGCACGTAAAACGAAATGCACGAACTGACCACCGCGTACGTCGGCGTCAGATCGAGAGCGCAAGTCGGATAGCGCGTGCCGTGCTCGTCCTGTAACACGAGCGGCTGAGGCGGCCGATGAAGGCCGAGCGAGATCGGCACGAACGAAATGAGCGCCGCCAGAAGCCAGACGATTGCGATTGTCGCGCAGGCGACGCGACGCGTTATCCAACGGCCGTACCTGCAACCGAACAAAATTAAAATACATTACAAAAATTATATGAAGATTGACTCTATTCAATAAATAGAGTAACTGTGATCCATTGAAGTTAATGATGAGTATTTGGAAAGAATTCCGTGGCATAAGGATCGAAAATGAAGCAATAACAAGTGACAGCATTTGAACACTCTGAAGATGATACAAAACGTATCGAAACGTTAGTGTTAAATGCAAGTTTAAAAAAATCTCAGTATTGCTTCATTTTCGATCCTTATGCCACGGAATTCTTTCCAAATACTCATCACAGAAATTATAATTCTTATAGAAAAAAACTCTCGCGCGTCAGAAGTGGAACTTCTTAGGTTCTAGCATTAAGGCCGTTATACACACGAGGCTAGAAACACTGCTTGGAGTTCTGCTGACCGGTAGGCTGGGTAGTAGTAGTAGGAGTATTTTATTTCATAGATGACTGTGACAGTCGTGAAACAAGTCAGTATATAAATACATAATATATAAAATATAAAATTTAAAATACATTTATAGCTCAAGATAAATATGTTGATATGTCATAAAAATTATTTGCTAATAACAGTTTTTTTTAATTTAGATTTAAATTTGTCATAGACATTTATACAACGTATCTCTTCCGGGACTTTATTGTATATCCGAATCATGGCATTCGGAGCACTATTGCGAGCAACGCTTAAGTGAGACTTATTTGTTTTTAAATTATTTTTGTTTCTTGTTTCGTATTTGTGAGACTGTATATTGATTTCAAAAAGATGTGAATGTTTATACGAGGCTGTAAATGACGTCACTGCGGGCTCGCCTGCTAATGCAAATAAGAAATTTCTTGTGCTGCCCTGCACACTTCACGAAGACACCTACACGAAATATTAGGTGTATGTAGTGTGTAGGGGAAACCCCGCGGGAGATTCTGTTTTATAAGTAGTCAAATAAATAAACATATAAATATTAAATATTATTGTATAACAGACTCAGAGATACACAGATTGTTATGGGGCAACAATCGGCTTGTTATTGCTAGAGCAACAATCTGTGTGTCCTTGTTAGAATGAAGAGCCGATTGTTGTGTCACGAAATTCATTGTTGTCGCCTGCTGGGAGGTCTCTGTTACAATATGCATTTATTTAATTTAAATTAGACATTTATTTTAAAAGTAATTTTTGAGGATCTTCACCAAAACGGTTTATGACGTCTCCCAAAATCCAGGGGGGGCAACTGCCCTCCCCTGGGTACGCCCATGAATATAACATACATCATATATATGAATACGCTAAGGTTAAAGATGTTTGCTTCCCTTTTTAGAAAAAACCACACAATTTCTCCACATAAATTATATATCATTTTACAGATAATTGCTTGCTCTACTGACATCGACAACTAAAAAGTTTATTATTGCTTTTGTTTTTGTAAATTAATTAAAATACAGCAACACTGAACAACGTTTGCCATCTGATGGTTTTAATTTTGAAACAACGTCAATACTTTGATCTGTCATCTGACCTTCATATTGTAATACAACAGACACAATACTGCATACTGCCATCTAATGGCTTTAATTTTGAAACAACGAGCAATGCTGAACAACGTCACAGCAATGCTGCATGATGCCATCTGACGGCTTAGCTCAACCGCTTTTGCTACTTGCGCCTCTATATGACAATTTTAGTACAATATTTCTTCGATCTGTCATCTGAGCTTCATATTGTAATACAACAAAAAGAAGAACGTTATAAGCAGTGTGCAAAATTAGAAACGAATTGAATACCTGCAATCATATTTAAAAAATAATTTTGTAAAGTGATAATTATTATACTTATTTAGTGCGAATAATTCGCACAGGTCACTCTAAGTAAAATATATTATATTATTATTTTCTTCATTTGATTTAATGAACAAAAGCTTGCTGCTTTACGGACGTCGTATATTATTTACCTGACACGGACCTTGCGGCTTACAAGCCTTTATCCGGTGTGCGTTTGACGACGCCGCGGCGGCAATAAAATTCCTTAGCGTCGTTTCGTGTAATAAAACTGTGACATTTTATTGTCCATCTGTGATCTTGTGTTGTGTCTTGCCTTCCTGCATCAGCAATTATTATTGTTGTACTCCTTTATGTTGTACCTTTGTTCGTACACAATGCGATACGAATTCAATCAACGAAATACGCTCACGTATCTAGAATAGGCTACTTGACTCTTATTTTTAAATTGGCTTTATTGGCTTCATATATCGTAATATTATTTCACAGGAATTTTTATTTCGCTTGAATGTAATCGCTTTATATGATAACTAGTGTGACCTATGCGAATTATTCGCACTAAATAAGTATAATAATTATCACTTTAGGCGCCAAACATTAGAAAATAGATAGGACCAAAATTAGGTTGAAGAAAATTTTGTAAATAATAATCAGTTATACTTTTGAATTTTATTTAAATAATTATTATTTAAATAAATTATTTTATTTAAATAATTTTATTTACATATTATATAAAAATTATATCGAAGAATCTCGTTAGAGATTCTTTTCTGTGCTAAATGCCAACGAATTCTTATACATTGATTTTGCCTTTCTCCCATATAACGCCGTGTATATGAAGCCAGTTTCCAAGTTTTATTATATACATAAAAATATACCTCCCCTAAAATAGCTGCATTTCATATGCGCTTAAAGAAGTTTTACTTCAAAAATTGGTGAGATTTTTGTACGCCCCTTTTTTAATGAGAATTCTCGTCCGTATGTTTAAGTTTGTGATACTTTAAGCTGCTTAACTGTATGTAAGATTTGTCGCAAACGTCGCATATGTAGGGTTTCTCACCGGTATGTAGTCGTTTATGAACTTCAGTAAAACCTTTACTGCAAATGTCACACTGATACGGTTTCTCACCAGTATGTTGTAACTGGTGTATTTTTAGATATTTCAGTTGGACATAACCTTTGTTGCAAACGTCGCACTTAAACGGCTTATCGTGATGCGAATGCGGGCTTGCGCTTGTACAGTCTGTTGAAAAACTACAAACTCGCAACTCAACAAAACTAACATAGCAATAACAACTTGACAGCAGGAAAGCGACAAGTGACAAAGGCAACGAGCGATCACGGCAAATCACCGACGAGCGCACGTTCCGTGCAGGTAGCTGGGAGGTAGTGGGAGCCTCAACGGCTCTAAAATGTGCCTTTGCGACGCTGTTTGTGACTAACTTCCGAACCTTTTAGATCCGTGGCGCGTATTATACACTGTATTAAAAATAATTAGTAACCAAGTCGAAATCATGTAAATAAATCATTTGTATTTGTCACTATCTATAAATATCATCCGATAAGCTTGTGCCTTTCGAGCCTCACTTCTAGGATGTAGTGATAATGGTTAAGAAAAAAGAAATGTCCAGAATATTTTCCAAAACAGATTTATTGAAAAAATAAATTTATTTTCAAACAGTTTAAATAAATAGCTCAAGCTCTAACTGTACAAAAGTCTACTTCAGTACTGCGCATGACCGTTCTCAGAGAGGTCGGAACAGAGCGCATGTATTAAATTCAATAATAACATTTTAATAGTATTGTCCAGTTGACTTTTGCCAAAGCTTGAACAAAAAAAAAAATGTATTATATATTTATTCTGTAAATATAAATACGACACAAGGGTTTAGAAACCTCGATATTTTTAAGTCCGATACCTTTGCAGGCGAAACACACGCCTGTTTTTTTTGTCTAATATTTTTGTTTCGACCAGAAAATAAGGGGTATGTTCCGAAATATAACCCAGTATACTGACCAGTGCTAATGACGCCATATTGTACTGGTGAGACAGGTGTGACGTAGCATAAATATTTAGCTAGACGTGTGTGCATCAGGCTTCGTGGAATTTTTTAAGTTATTTGCAATAAAGTCTATCCAATAAATTCAAATCTTTGATTAACGTCTGAATAGAATTCTTCAAGTAAATAAAATTGTCAATATATCGTTTGGTCTGAGAAAAATTGGTCGACAATTTTATTTACTTGAAAAAATCTATCCAATAAAGTAAACAATTACTTTTGGTGGACGAGGGAAATAATACGTCAACGCGCTGGCCAGTGTATTTCGGAACGAATCAACAGTATGGCGTCGATTCATGACGTCATTAGCACGGGCCATTATACTTGATTATATTTCGGAACTCACTCATGTCAGTTGGTTTACAAAAACGAAAGACATTTACACGTTTTTTAGTTGCGGTTTCTCGTCCGCGTGTTTAAGTTGGTGGTACTTTAAACCGCTCAACTGTATGTAAGACTTGTCGCAAACGTCACACTTATACGGTTTCTCACCGGTATGTAGTCGTTGATGAACTTTTAAATGACACGCTTCGGTAAAACATTTATTGCAAATGTCACAGCGAAACGCCTTTTCCCCCGTATGCGTCATTTTGTGATGTTTCAGATGGTTCACCTTTGTGAATCCCTTTTTACAAATGTCGCACTGATACGGTTTCTCACCGGTATGTTGCAATTGATGTATTTTTACGTATTTTAATTGGACGAAACCTTTGTTGCAAACGTCACACTTGTACGGCTTATCGTCGCTGTGGAGCATTCTGTGAGTTTTCAAGTTACACATTTTGTTAAAACGCTTGTAACAGATGTCACACTGGTACGGTTTCTCACCTGTATGTAGCAGTTTGTGTTGTTTTAAATCGTTACGCCTATTAAAACCTTTGTCGCAAACGTCACACTTGTGTGGTTTATCACCCGTATGTATACTTTTATGTCGAATTAAAGTTTGAGGTTTGGCAAAACACTTGTTGCAAATGTCACACGTGAATACATTCTCACTAGCATGCAATAATTCGTGGCCTTTCAATTGTTGTAATTCAACGAAAGTTCTGCTGCAAATGTCACACTTGTGCGGTTGCTCATCAGTATGTATAAGTGTGTGTTGATTTGAATTAAGTTGGGCGTTTTCTTGACGGTGTACTAAATTCGTGTCAGCTTTACTGCATAAAAATTCGCTTTCTTTGACAGACTGAACAAACTCGAACTTGCCAGATGTGTCAATGTTAGGTTTTACATCAAAATTTGTTTCCGCTTTACCTAAAGTCTCATTAGTATTATTAAAGTCCGCAGGCTCTTCTTTAATTTGAACTTCACACATTTCAAAGTTCAAAAATTGTTCTTCATTTTTGTCGACTGCTTTTGAAGATTCAAAGTTTGACGTGCCGATCTTCGAGCCTTCAAAACTGTCTGCATTCGGATATAGTTCCGTGGGTTCCTCTTTGATTTGAACGTTACAAAGTCCATATTTTAAAAATTCTTCGTTCATTTGATCCGCAGCATTTGAAGCGAATTTTTCATCCCAAACTTCGTCGACTACGCCACTGTTTTTTTCTGAAGGTTCACACTTGATCGTGATATCTGCTTCAGATTTATTTGAAACCCCGTTTTCATTCCAAACGTCGTCGACCGCGCTGTTGACGTCTGAAGGTTCACATTTTACCGTGAAATCTGCTACAGATCTCTGGTTTACGAGCTCCTTGGAAAGTATCCGAATGGAACCTTGATTTGTAATTTGTTTGCGATCCATGTGCAGATTTTGGAGATAGTTCTCCAGTGTTCTATCAGAGTAAATCACTTGCATCTGGAATTCGCGAACCTTGCCCAGTTTAAACAAACAATTTGAACAGATAAAATTCGGTTTCTCTTCGTGCATTTCTATCTGTAACAAAAACAACTTAGCTTTGTACGAAACGAAATTTAAAAAAATCGATATAGTTACTTCTCTTAGTTAATTAATACATATTATAAAGATGTTAATAATACTGTTTTATGTACGTTACACATGTTCACAGTTATTGAGTAAAGATATTTTAAAAAAAATGACTTACCTGTACGGAGGTACAGTCCATAACAACATCCGCAATTTTCTGACCCAAAAAGGTTGAGAAAGAAAATATGTCGGTCAGCATATGGCTGGTTGTTAAACACAGTCTGCAAGTTTTACTAAAATCGAGACCAGCTATTCGATACATTGCATAAATCACACCGTTTATAATGTTAGAGAAGTTTCAATTTGGTGAACAGTTTATTGCGTGTAATAACTTTACACTACAGTACCGAAGGGACGTCGTAACGAAAGCTGATCGATAACGAACTGCGTATACTTCAGATCGGTCTTTCTACCCGGTAAGAGGCGACATCAAAGCTAGCGCGACGATTGTAACAAACATAACCTCCTTCTTCGTTTTCGGGTAAAAACTTACAGGTAAACACGTAAGGGAAATTAGCATTGGGAAAAAATACTTGGATCAGAGTTAGCCATGACTGCATTAATTGTTATTTCTATTGAATTATCGTGGTAATCTTGAGGATTTCTATTTTATTTTAATTCATTTTTATTTTACTTGGCTTTTTTAATAATAAAAAGCTCTTATACATCATTATTTTATTTTTATTTTTTTTAATTCCTATTTGACAAAAACGGTGAGGAGTTTTGGAATAAATTATGCATCTTGAATGTGCGGGGAAACCAATACTTCTGATATATTTTTTGGAATTGGTTTCCCCACACATTCAAGATACCTTTTTTAATTTATGAAATAATGAAAAACCGATTTCATAAAAATAACGCTACGTATTTTTGGGATAAAATGTAGCCTAAATCATTCCAGGCATAGCCCTTTACCGTCTGTGAAGTGCCATCACAATCGGTTCGGCCGTTTCGAAGATTAGCCCGGACAGACAGACGGACAGAAATTTTAAAAACGTTTTTTTACGTTCTGACAACATGAAAATAACTGTGTGAGCTCAAAATGTGACAGTTATTTCGATATTACAGATATACACTTCAATTTTATTTATATAATAATAATAATAATCATAATAATAATGTCTTTATTGATGAAAAAAAGTTTTAGTTACGGTCTATACCCGAATTCGGTAAATGACCGAAATAAATGCGGAAAAAACTAGTTTTGATCAGCGAATGTTGCCAAAACCCGAAATCTTACATTTAAACTGGTATTGAGTGTTATAAAATGAGCAAAACTAGTTTTGCGCATTTATTTCGATCATTGACCGAATTCGGGTATAGGCCGTAACATATATATATAGATTTATTTTCACATTTTTACTTTTACTTTGTATTGTGAAGATTCCAGACGTAATAAATTGTCAGGATGCCCCTCTTGCGCTTGGCGTCCCGGATAGCTGTCTGAAATATCTATACCTTGCACACATACAGCGCTGGATTTACACTAGGGGCAGTAGGCTAGTGCCCAGGGCGGCAAATTTTCAGAGGCGGCAAAATTTGGTACGTGGGAAAAAACATTTTTTCAAGAATATTCTTCGAAAAGTATGATCGTGTGGAAAACATCCATATTAATTTTTTTTTTCAGTCAGACGCATAACGCATTTGCCTCTGAAAATATCTCTAAATTGATTAGCAATTGTTTTGTTTGTCAATTTATGATTTTTAATACGAAAAAAATGTTTTTTGTCTAATTATCCCATTAGTAAACAAAGATTTTTGACATAAATGAACCATTTTATTTATTTGAAAATTGTATACCGAACCTTTACCTACTTCATTTTATGTAGGACTAGCCGCTACCCGCGGCTACGCCCGCGATTGAGATGGAAATCGACTTTTGACATGCATATCAGGGGTTGAGGTATTGCACATATTTTGACAAAAAATTTTCTTATTGTTCGTAAAAAATTTTTATTTTTTTTTTAATAAAAAGTACCCTATGTTACTTCTAATACCTTCAAGAGTGTATGTGCAAAGTTTCATGATGATCGGTTAAGTAGTTTTTGCGTGAAAGCGTAACAAACAAACTTACATTCGCATTTATAATATTAGTATGATAATATAACAATTTTCTTATTTTTCGTAAAAAATTTTTATTTTTTTTTAATAAAAAGTATCCTATGTTACTTCTAATACCTTCAAGAGTGTATGTGCAAAGTTTCATGATGATCGGTTAAGTGAAAGCGTAACAAACAAACTTACATTCGCATTTATAAAGGGATTAGTTTAGTAGGGAAGTAAGTCTAAAATAATAAAGTGACAGCTAACCACAAAAATTACGGATAACCTCAAAAATGTGAATAGTATTATACTGCATGTAACGACAGAAGAAAATAACAATAAATATAGAAAAATTAGAAACAGTTGAAACTATATTCAATTGAATTAGATATTGTCGTCACCGTCGGTAATACAGTGGGTTGGTATTACAGTATTCAGGGTTGAAACTTCATTACTATGATGCTAGATGGCGTTGAAGTAGCTAAATTTGACGATATTTTGACAATTTTCTTATTTTTCGTAAAAAATTTTTATTTTTTTTAATAAAAAGTATCCTATGTTACTTCTAATACCTTCAAGAGTGTATGTGCAAAGTTTCATGATGATCGGTTAAGTAGTTTTTGCGTGAAAGCGTAACAAACAAACTTACATTCGCATTTATAATATTTTTCTTATTTTTCGTAAAAAATTTTTATTTTTTTTTAATAAAAAGTATCCTATGTTACTTCTAATACCTTCAAGAGTGTATGTGCAAAGTTTCATGATGATCGGTTAAGTAGTTTTTGCGTGAAAGCGTAACAAACAAACTTACATTCGCATTTATTTTCGTAAAAAATTTTTATTTTTTTTTAATAAAAAGTATCCTATGTTACTTCTAATACCTTCAAGAGTGTATGTGCAAAGTTTCATGATGATCGGTTAAGTAGTTTTTGCGTGAAAGCGTAACAAACAAACTTACATTCGCATTTATAATATTAGTATGATTATTAGGTAAGGGGCCTGCATTTTTCACGGTGCCCCAGGGCGGCACTTAGAGTAAATCCGGCTCTGGGGGTGCATTTATAAAATGTGTACCTTGGGCAAAGATGAATTGACCCCCCCCCTATTCCCGCGCTTCAATTCCATTTTCTCCTCGTCCTGCGTGCATTTGTTTATGATATTTAAAACAAAAGCGCAGGTTGTATCGTTCTTTCAAGTCTGCCGCCAAGGAAAATATATTTTTCCTCGTGGGGCTAATACGTCTCTGCGAGCTTTTGTATCAGTCAAATGTCAAAACAAATCATTTGCATCGTTTCGTCGGCTATCTTGTATCACAAAAAAATCTCGCGACATTCTATAAAATATAAATAAGTAGTCTCTTTTCACTCACTTTTATAACACACATCGAATGATAAATACAGTGGCAAACCGATTACTCGCTCTCCGATTATACAGACAACGATGTTAGTATTTTTCAGGCTTTGACCACACGCTTGCCAAATCTGGCTCAATAGTTATTGGCAAATATTTGTTTCCAATGTTTGTCTCCTCTTACTCCAGCAGAATACGCTGGCTACATACATGGCAAGCCTGGTCCAATAGTTATTGGCAATTATTTGTTTCCAATGTTTGTCTCCTCTTACTCCAGTAGAATACGCTGGCCACACACATGGCAAGCCTTGTTCAACAGTCATTGGCAAATATTTGCTTCCAATGTTTGTCTCCTCTTACTCCAGTAGAATACGCTGTCCACACACATGCCAAGCCTGGTCCAATAGTAATTGGCAAATATTTGCTTTGAATGTTTGTCTCTTTTTACTCCAGTAGAATACGCTGGCTGCACACATGCCAAGCCTGGTCCAATAGTTATTGGCAAATATTTGCTTCCAATGTTTGTCTCCTCTTACTCCAGTAGAATACGCTGGCTGCACACATGCCAAGCCTGGTCCAATAGTCATTGGCAAATATTTTCTTTCAATGTTTGTCTCTTCTTACTCCAGTAGAATACGCTGGCCGCACACATTCCAAGCCGGGCCCAATAGTTATTGGCAAATATTTGTTTCCGATGTTTGCCTCCTCCTACTCTAGCAGCATACGCTGGCCAACCACATGTCAAACCTGGCCCAATAGTTATTGGCAAATATTTGCTTCCATTGAGCCAATCTAGATCATGACCAAGAAGCACCAAATTTAGCTTAAAATATAGGCTATTCTTGTTTTTTTACGATAAAGAAGCATCTACATATAAGTTGCTTTTCATTTGTTTTCACAGCCTTCTTTTCAAGTTCAACTGTTTCTTTATAATTTCTTTTATGAGATTTGCTTGTCGTTTATTAAAGCAAAGGAGAGGACGTCAAAGCTTCATGACTTAAGACAGCCAATATTTCAATTCGGGTTAGCGTATAATCGGGTTTCTACTGTAAATCAGCCGTGAGCGATTTCTCTGTTCTGTTTTCCTGCTCCGCAGGAAAACTCGCGACATGTTGAAAACATAAAGAACGTTTATTTGTTTTACAAATCACGTCCGATACGTTTTTGTTTCTCAGGTTAACGACAACAAAGTCTAAACAAAACACTGCGGGCGACCGTTGATTGTTGTGTCACTTGTGACGTAGGTATTGTTGTTCGGCTGATATATTAGCCTTGTCTTTTTTTTCAATTCGCATGCTATTATGTCTTTCTAATTCTTGTATAATGTATATTGTAAACTATAAAACTTGGAACTGGTCTCATATACACGGCGTTATATGGGAGCTAGGCAAAATCAATGTATAAGAATACGTTAGAGATATTATTACGTCGGCATTTAGCACAGAAAAGAATCTCTAACGAGATTCTTCGATAGCATAGATTCTGTTCTTCTAAATTAACGTAGCTACCACATTTTTAAATCGCGAGTACGATCAGATGAAAATAGATGGTGTTCAAAATACATGCATTGAAACTAGACGAGTCCGATTTCTTCCCATTAAATTTCATGATGATCGGAGTTACCGTTCAAAAGCTTTTGTCGATAAAAAGCAGTATTTATACTTTTTTTAACTAATATTTTTTTTTTAATTAACTAAATAAAATTAAAATAAATTTAAATGTAAGCCTTAGAAGAAAGCAATGTAGAAAATAAAAAAATATAAAATTTTCGCCCAACGTGGGGCTCAAACCCACGACCCTGATATTGACAGTCGCATGCTCTACCGATTGAGCCATCCGACGTTGTGTGCCTCACGACGCTAATATGAGTATATTTAGTTTGTGCATTTCACCTGAATAGAAGCTTATTTTTGAGATACATTTTGCAACATTTTTCATTAATGCTCCGCTCCTAATGGTCGTAGCGTGATATTATATAGCCTATAGCCTTCCTCGATAAATGAGCTATCCAACAAAAAAACATTTTTCAATTTGAACCAGTAGTGTCTGAGATTAGCGCGTTCAAACAAACAAACTCTTCAGCTTTATATATTAGTATAGATGATTTTCCCATGTATTTAGTGCGGTGTCCTTTTCAAAATGTATTTTTTTTCCTTTTTAGTGCCCACATTTCAATAAAATCTTGTCTTTATAAAGTGTTTCTTCCTAATGTTTTATTGTAGCTAATAACACTAAAAGGTTTATTGCCACGATGGTGGTATAAATATATACATTAGAAACTCATTTATTTCGTTCGGCAACGTCCGTCGAACAATAAACGTCGTCGCGAATCTCCGATTCACTCTGTCATCTTGACACTCGTGTGATTTGCAGAGGCTGTCGTACAGTTGAATCGATAAAACACGTCGTTATAATAAACACTGACAGGCCATAAAAAATGCGGCTGTCTTTGGAAACGACGACACACAAATCGAGTACCTGTTTTTGAAGTAAAACTTCTTTACGCACGCTTGACTTGGCGAGTAAGCTGGTGAATGCGTTACGAAAATTGTGTGATCGGGCGAGGCGAACGGAATAACGTAACGCGAACGGTGATTTCTTGATTATTTCGTAATTTCATTTCGTTCTTGAACAATTTTATAAATTAATATTTTGTTTAATACATTAAATATTCTACGTTTAAAGTGAATAAAATTGTAAATTCATTTTAAAACACTTTTTTTTTGTTATGTAACTTTTTATATACATTTTTTCTTCTCGTATTCCTCGATTCGACTTGGATGGCTCTCGGGTTCTCGCAGAGCCGGATTAAGAAGCAAAGGGGCCCGTAGGCGGGACCCTGGGGGGAGGGGGGCTATCGCCTATGTAAGAGGACGAAAATCAATTGAAATAACTTGCAACATAAACACGTTGTACCTTCACATTTTCTCAAATTACCGTAACATAAATGAGAGAATTACAAAATGAAAATATTCTATCACCTTCTGGAGATCTTAAAAGAAATTATGACGAAGAATTTTGAACAAAAAATTAACAATTTTCTAGCTTTCATGTTTGTATCATATGAATTTTTTTTCTAAGCCAAAAAAAATTCATTTTCATTTTTTTTTATTCATTTTCATTTGTTTCTCAATTTTTTCACTTTGGTGGGGCCCTAAGATTTGGGGGGCCTATAGGCGCCGCCTATAACGCCTACACAGTAAATCCGGCTCTGGGTTCTCGTCATCTTCCGTTGTCGCCAAATAAATAATACGGTAGGAGTGATAAAATGATTGATGCCATAATAACAATACATAAATATTTCTTAGTAAGAAAAATCCGATTACGAACCGCGTTTTTATTATCAGTTGAACATATACCAAAATCATTTCTACTTATTTTCCTTGGAAGGAACCACCTATACTTTCATTTATGTGTATTTTATTTGTTTATAAATAACTGTATTTACATGGAAGTAATAAATTATTATTATTATTCAAGTTGGAGCTGTTAGATAACATGTATGCTATACTGGATGCGTAATATGCACAAAACTTCCACTAACTTGAGTGTTTTACAACTATATACTTCACAAAAAGGTAATAAACAACACATAAATAATTTCACAAGAGCAAACTGTAGATATAATATTCCACGTTTATAGGTTAGGTATTATGAGTTATGTGGCGGCCATTATTATTTTATCAGGCGAATAAATATTTATACAAATCTTTGATTAACATCTGAATAGAACTCTTCAAATAAATAAAATTGTCGACCAATTTTTTCAGACTATATATTGACATAAAAAATAAAATTATAAATCAATATTAAAAAAGATAATTAATTAACTTCATTCTATTATAAAATAAGTAGATATATACTAACTAATTTTTATATTTTTTAGATTATTTCTGAAATCTGAAGAAGATCCAAATCCGGATCGAAACGTCATTTTTTGCAATATTGATTTTTAATTTTATTTTTTATGCCAATATTATGTAGTTTGAAAAAAATTGGTCGACAATTTTATTTATTTTAAATATTTATATCCTGGAAGCAAGACAGAATAGATTTATATCTGCAATTATGGTTGGTGAATTGAATTATCGCTATTTATTCGGAGGAATAGTTACCTGAAGAACAAATGAACCGAATAAATAGTACGTTCGGGGAGTGTGGCCATTAATAAGTTAATAGTATATTGTGCAACTAGTGCAGCAATCGACAATGCCGCCCGAGTTGCACATACTATTTTTTATTACGAATTAAATTAAATTTAAATTAAAATTTTATTACGAAAAAAAGAAATTAGAAGTAATAAAAATTAAAATTAAATCATTAAAAAGTTGAAAATTCAGTTAAAATTGTTATTGTATTGGTAGCTATGGTAACTCTGAATTTGCGTGCGGCAAACAATAATTTCAGTGCGACAAATAAAGTTTCCGCACGCAAATGAAAATAGCTACTTTTCAACCGTAACAGCGTGCGTAAACATACCACTTTTCCCGCATGAGTAATAAAAAATAAAAATTCAGGAACTCACCTGAGCGGATCCTTGATATGAATGTATCTATCGAGTGAAATGGCGCACAAATTTAGAATGCTGGCCGTAGAGCACATTACGTCGAATGCGACCCACGTGTCGCAGAATTGGGTGCCGAAAGTCCAGTAGCCGAGGATGTCGTTGACGCCGGCGAAGGTCATGACGAGAGACGCGACGAACAGATCGGCGATCGCGAGCGACGCCAGAAACAGGTTGCCGATCCGTCGCAAGCCTCGCTCTGTGTAGATGGCAATGCACACGAGCAAGTTGCCGGCGATCGATAAGAAGATCAACAGTGACAGAAAAACGCCTGCGAATCAATTAAAACATCTTTTATTAATATAAGAATTAGTGACGTGTCACATGACTCTTTATTGGGAGCTGGCTCCGTGCGCTCCGCTCACTAAAAAGAGTCGGTCAGAGCGAGTCGTACAAAGGAGCGACACTAGACAAGTACGCACTACACAAGAGTGCAGACTGCAGAGGTGTGAACTGTCATCATGGAGTCAGGCGCGGTCGCAGCCTGAAAGTTTGGAGGGGGTCACTCACTACACTAATAAAAAATAGGTATCTGGAATAAAATAAACATTATTGCACAAGACAAATTTCCATTTATTATTTGGCAAATTTTTGAGATTTTAAACTTTTAAAATAACAGTATAAAATACTGCAATCGGCCATGTTGACTGAAGTCTGAAACACCGAATGACGTCACGCCTTCGTAAATCAAAGAGAAAATAAACACTTGAAGCAACTAATCACCGTGTCGCTTTAATTTTTGTTACGATAATTCACTTCTGCATCATTTAATTAGTTGATTTGTTGTTTATTCGTTTTTTCGTGATATTTTATAACACTTATGTCATAAGTTATTTTTGAGGTTAGTTAACTTGCAACTAAAGAAAGCCATACTATTTTACTACTAAGTACCTACTTTTAAGAAAATACTTTATATAAATCATACCATTAAGTAAGTACCTTTCTACGAAATACCTCTGCACGACAACTCTACACCCATGAATACAACATCTAATGAGAGGTATTTGGAAAGAATTCCGCGGCATAAGGATCGGAAATAAAGCAATATTGAACTTTTTAAACTTGCATTTAATAGTGACGTTTCGATACGTTCGATCGTTTTGAAAACTCTGAAGATGATACAAAACGGTTCGAAACGTCAGTATTAAATGCGAGTTTAAAAAGTTCAGTATTGCTTTATTTTCGATCCTTATGCCACGGAATTCTTTTCAAATACCTCTCAACTTCAATGGATCACAATTACTCTATTTATTGAATAGAGTCAAATTTATACATCTAATGTCAGCTGTCACTAAGGTGTGACGTCACAAACGTTTTCGCGGTTACTTCAAAATAGAAAGTTTTGCGTTAAAATATAATTTATTGCTGAAATAATGTTCTTTTTCGGAGATAGTAGACTTTTATCTATATTACAAAACTGGGTTTCAAAATCTGTCATCATGCCTATTCAACGCTCGCTGACAATTGTAATAAAAATAAATTTTGAAGCGATTTAAGTAAATCGCACTATATAAATGCGCGCCTTGTGGCATGGGCGCCAGCAAAAACGAGAAGCAAACAAAAGCCACAGAATCTCGACGTCTGTTTGTTTTGCCGGGCCGTCGTGACGTCCGTCGGTGTCTTAATCTGAACGATAGAGATAATTGGCCATTGTTTGACATCAACAATCACACTAGAGGACGCTACACTTCTAGCCTACACCCATGTACAGGCTGGTACAAAACTAATTTATTACGTCCAAAATCTAAATTCGAAGATCTTTTGTCACTAATGGTTCAAGAATATCATTGTACTCTATATACAGTATGTAGGCTAAGTTTCATATATCAGTTGCAATGTAATCTGCAAACGTAGTATTTCACTATAACACTTACTTAAGTGGTCTAGTTAAATACGCATGGGTTTGCATTTCAAATTGATATAAATGTATCTATATTTGGAAAGAAGAGGGACTGTCTGGTAGTGGACAAGAAGTCAGGTGGTGGACGCACGTGGCTATGCCAGCGCGAGCTGGCGTAGGTCGACGTTGGTAATGTAAATAAATGATTATTAAATCAAATACAAGAGTATTAATGATTTAAAAGAACCTTATCAACTACCAACACTACATCATAAATCGTATTAAATTTCAAATCTTCTTGGTTTCCGGGCTTGTATGCCGTGGTCCGTAGATATTTCTACCTGCCGTTTCGTCTACAACTGCGGTAGACATTATCAAAGGCGATGAATCGCACATGAACTGCTTTGCTAAATCGCGTACCGATGCTGTTAAATTAAATAAATTCTAATTAACTTTTTTGGACCAACTTATCCGATTTGTTAATCATAAAACCGAGTCTAAAATGAGAGAACATGACACAAGGAATTTGAATATAGGTATTATTGATTCTATACATAAATATAAATCATCAACATAAACATACCTTGTAAATAGTCGTGTTCTGTGTACTTTGAGTTTGTTTTGCTAACATTTTAAGTGTCATATTCTCTCGTCTTAGGCTCGATTCTTATGATAAACAAATCGGGGAAGTTGATCCAAAAAAATTAATTAGGATTTAACCAATTTAACAGTATTGGCACGCGATTTAGCTAGGCAACCCATGTGCGATTTATCAATATCTATATTATCTAACATATAATCTTTGTCATCATTAAATAACAGATGAGGGTATATATTTCTAATACCGGATCTCGCACTATTAGAAGATATCTCGTGGTTGACTCTGCAGAAAACCCATTCATAAATGTTGACGCGCCGCCACTGTAGTTACAAGTAGCTATATATAGGTACTCACCGACAAGGACTATGAAGAGCGTTGTTGCTGGATCCCTGATCCCTGATGTCTCCGGTATTTCTGTTTCGTTGTCGGACATATTACTGCCTCTGAAACAGACGGAAAGACATTACTGTATATAAATAAGATATTTCTGGAATATACGACGGCGCAAATTCGATATGCAAGCATAGAGGAATCGAAAAGCACTATGCTATAAATTCAAAATTTATGAAGTGCGTCATACACGTATAGTGCACAATCTTTCTAAATAATATGCAAAAGAAAACCGTGACTGACTGACTGACTGACTGACTCATCTATCAACGCACAGCTTAAACCACTGGACGGTTTGGGCCGAAATTTGGCATACAGCAGGGCCGGATTTCCCATAAGGCAATGTAGGCTCGCGCCTAGGGCGGCAAAAATCAGAGTTGAAAAAAATATTAATGTTTGAAAAAATATAAAGTCAAGTCAAAATTTTTTTGCAATCACGTAATTTCATTAACTAAATTTTTTCAAGCAAATACTGATTTTTTTTTAATTTTCAATTTGAATTTCCCGCTGAGAATTAGCTTAATACCAACCTCTATGAAACTGATATATACAAATCGCTACCGCGTTCCTATTGATCCAGAAACTATGCAGTAATACATTATCGTACAGTTTCGGCTCATTATTAGCACTCTACGTGTCAACATGAAGAAATGTACTATTTCTCCCGAATTTAGCAGGGCCCCGAAATTATATATTACTCACGCGTGTTGAATAAAAAATGTTTAATATTTTTCTTAAAGTGCAACGGTTATAGAGTATGATTTTATGTGGGCATCAGATGTAGTTTTCGTCGCGCTCCCTGCCATAACGTTCGGAAGCTTAGCGGTTTAAAACAATAATAACAAGGCAGTTCAACCCCGCTCTTTATAATTATTAAGAAGTTTCAGTTAATATCTTATCGGTAAATTACGGGAACTCGAATAGATTGAAAGGCACAAAGAAATTCTGTTTATCAGATATCGCTAGTTCCTGGTTGAACAGTGAAGCACAATATAAGTTTATTCCGTTCTCAAGTTGGCAACGGAGTTCGCTGTTCGACTTCTGCAGTACTTCTGTTTGTACAGTAATGAAGTCGGTTTTACTATATTATGTAGGTCTGTATGCTGTGTTTATTATCAAAACAAACTTATTAACGTAATACTGTTTTGTCTCTGATTCATTCAACCGAACATTCTTCTCCGTTTACCGCCCGTACCGTAAACAATGCGAGAGCAGCATGTAAAGCTTCGTTTACAATAGAGTTATATACCAAGATTCCAGGCCAGCAAGACCTATATCAGTACTGCTATACTAATATATACAGCTGAAGAGTTTGTTTGTTTGTTGTCTCAGAAACTACTGGCTCAAATTGAAAAAAAAATTTTTTTGTTGTATAGCCCATTTATCGAGGTAGGCTATAGGCTATATAATATCACGCTACGACCATTAGGAGCGGAGCATTAATGAAAAATGTTGCAAAATGTATCTCAAAAATAAGCTTCTATTCATGTAAAATGCACTAACTAAATATACTCATATTAGCGCTGGGAGTACACAACCCCGGCTGGCTCAATCGGTAGAGCATGCGACTGCCAATACTCTCTCTTTCTCCCTTCTTCCCCTCTTCTCTGTAACTTTTATACTGTTGTGCTATGACGTTTTTCAAATTCATGTGAAATGCACTAACTAAATATACTCATATTAGCGCTGTGAGTACACAACCCCGGCTGGCTCAATCGGTAGAGCATGCGACTGTCAATACTCTCTCTCTTTCTCCCTTCTTCTCCTCTTCTCTGTACTTTTTATACTGTTGTGCTATGATGATTTTCAAAAAGCAATTACTTGCTAAGTTCGAAACTTGTCAGTTTTTGTTCAAAATATTAACAGGAATTTCTTTGTTTTAGTTGCTGACAGCGACTGAAGTCGATGAAAAAGGGGCGGATGGACTGTCTAGGGACCTGTACGAGCCTCCCAATTGCCGCCAAATGGTGAGTACTTTTTAATTTTTATATATAAAAGAATATACCCGTTCGTCCACCATATATACCGTTTACTTCCACCATCATTTTAATGAATATTTACTTAAGATATTTTAATTAACAACTGTCATTTTTTTTTTGAAATTATTTGTAATATAACGTGCTTTTTATCGTTCTGAGGTAATCCAATTTTATTATTTTATTTACTAAAAAATATTTTTCCGACTGCGTATCTCTATAAAAAATAAAAACGTCACGTTATAATGTTATAAATTGTGGAACGTTAATATACATTTTCTTAAATTTTAAAAGACGTTTTTCTATATTAATATTCTAAAGAGGTAAAGTTTGTAATTTTTACGGTCGCAACGTTCGTGCCTACAGCTTTTTGGTAAGCCAGTTAACGAAACCAACTGTTTTTTCAACTTAGTTAACGTAATCACACGTTATGGTTTCGTTACGTTAATGCTAAACTCGTCAACGATCCACCACTAGTGTTCTAAACGTCAATTCACAATAACGTTTTGTTTTGAATATTTCAAACGACTCTGTTTCAAGTACCTATTAAAAACATATCCGTTATCACGTACCGCCAACAGGGCTAGAATAAAAACATTTCATAATTTATAACACATTTAAAAGGATTTATTAACTAACCTACATTATTTTCCGTTACGATATCCAGCCAAATTCGATGAAATGTATTTTTGATAAAAAAATTGGTTGTCTGTAAAGTCGGTTTACGGACGATAGTTTTACGTGATAACGTATTCCGTAATACATAACCTAAACCTCCCAAAATTTGGTTTCAATCCGCTTATCCTTGGTGTCGGAATGATAAGAAATGTCAAAAGTGACGTTTGCAACTTACAAAGTATTATGTTCTAATAATAATTAGTTATTCCAATACTTAACTTAGAAGGCGTTGCATTTCACAATATACTAATGTCAAAAAATTGAATTAAGCATTAGAAATGCAGCTGTTTTCATGTTAAGACAAGACATACGTTTGCTTCTAATTTCCATGTACGGCAAACAAAGACAACCGACCGCGTCGCGCCATGCATTACACAACATTGCATTTATACAGCTATTTTTCTATATAAATTTGTATAAAATATTTTTCTATATAAATTTGTATAAAAAAACTGTTTAGGCAAATTCTGTTATACGAAATCTATGTAAAATGTTCTCCTCTTTCGTTTAAGACTGGTTTCAAACCGATCTGATTTAAATTGAGCGAGAAATTAGCAAAAAGCACGCACAGGGTCAGGCGGAACGTTACGCGTTAGGAACGTTACGTTACACTTTTTCGAACATGCAGCCGGTGTTTTATCAATTTATAAGATTGGTGATTCATCAATTTATAAGACGTTATCACGTCAAAAAACAATTGTTTTCATTTTAAACGTCAAAAAGTTGTCCAAAAAAAAAAAAAGAATTTCGATTAATGCTCCGCCTTTGTCGCACTCACTAACTTATATCTCCCTCTCAACTTCTAATATACGAAACGTAACTCTCTCTCTTACTATCTTCACTAACTTATATCTCCCTCTCAACTTCCGTTCGCCTCGCCCGATCACACATCCGTAAATCTCTCGTCACGCATTCACCAGCTTACTCCCCAAGTCAAACGTGCGTAAAGAAGTTTTACTTCCAAAATCACTGCATGCTGAAGTCTGAACCCCGGTTCACATGTAACATAATGCCTTTTTTTTAATTTTGTCATTCTGTTTTCATTCTTATTTTTAATTTTTATGCATAATTTTTAATTTTTATTTTTATTCGCCTTTAAGTCGGCAACTATTTTTACACCCGTTTTTTTAAATCAGTTTTAACGCTTACAATTCTAACTTACATAATTATTTTATTTCGTTTTTCACCTTCGTTTTTAATCTGTTACGTCCACCCTACCTGCAAAAATTATTTTAATAAAGAGAGCCTTTTTTTTAAGAGACAGTTGGCGTCCGGATATTTAGCAAGCAACAAGATCGGTGGAATCTCCTTCCACCAACATCTTCGTTGAAAATATATATTTTTTTTAATCTGTTTCTTTGTTCTTTTATTCATTTTTTATTTTCGGGTAATGTGTTTTATTATATTATTTTAATTTTGTTAATACATTTTTTATCATTGTTAATATTTTTTTTGTAAAAATTGTTTTTTTTTCTTTACATGCATGTTTTAAAATAGTAAATTCTTGTTATATTGTATTTTGTGTACTGTAAAACTTAATCTTTTTTTTTGCTCGTGACCTTCAGTCATAATAAATTCCTTTTGAGTTTAATCTTATTTTTATTTCTTTTTATTGACTTACCTGCATTTTTGTCTTTGGCTTGATTAACCTTTAATTTGTACATACCTTTTTTTCGCGTCCTGCTACAATTTTTAAACTTAGTTTTACGCTTCCACTGCATTTTACCATCGGCTGATGCGCGTTAAGAGGTGTGTTACACACAATAACGTTAATGTTTTTGTTAAATGTGCAGTTGACAGCGCTTAGAGATCGCGACGGTGAGTTTTTAACACAACTTCGGTCTAGCAGGCTGCTTTGTAAAGTTTAAACGTTGTCTCTATGATCACTTCTGTGTTTGGAGCCTCGCGACCCCCCCGTTCCATGTCAGTGTGTGCTTTAATAACGACGTAACGGCGAGAGCTAAGTTGCTACTTATATAATAATATATCTGCGTTATCGCTTAAAAGCTTCACTGCAACGATGTATAAAACAAAAAGCACTTTGTATTTTATCTGCTGTGCCACGTTGAGCACCTGAATAAATATAGACACATCGAATGACATTTGTCTCGACTTTTTGTCCGAGCGTAGAGGGTAATGTGACATATTATGATCACTATGAGTTGTCTGAAGTGAATTTTATTTAAAATTCAATATAGACATCCCCCCAGGCCAAATCTAATCCTCTATACCAGGGATCGGCAACCTTTTGAGACGGAAGAGCCAAAAGTTACAATTTACAAAATTGCCCAGTTTTTAAAGAGCCACTAAACATTTTCGTTTCAGTATTATAGTATTTGCTCATATAGGTATAATATATATATCAGAGGACGACACGTCGTGACGGGGGTGGTGCGGGTGAGACGCGAGTGGAAATGGCTGAGAGATAGATATGGATCGATTGGACGATTTTTAAGGGTTTATATAATAAAATAATTATTTTTTGCGTATGGAACTGGAGAGCCGCAACTTTACATCAAAAGAGCCGCAGGTTGCCGACCCCTGGTATATACCAAAAATCCGTTTTATAGTAGTGCTAAAGTCTTTAACCATCTCCCTAATTATGTAAAATAATTGACAAGTTCATCGTTTAAAAGGGAATTAAAGGAATATTTGATGGATGCATGTCTTTACTCGATAAATGAATTTTTTAATATACAGACTGACTAATTTGGAATGATTTAACTTCTATTGCTTGAGGGTCGGAAGTTGTCATTTTTGAGAAAATCGACTTCGGTTTTCTTTTTACAAAAATCCGCATTTTGGGGGTTGAAAATTAAGAAAATAATATATTCTCACTTTTTGGTCTGAATTTTTCCATGATCTGATAGCTTACTAATTGGCCAACCTTCCAAAAGATAAAAACCACAAAATTTACTGTTAGATTTTATGTTGTCTGCTAAAACTTACAATAAATCAACAAAAAATAAAATAAAAATTCTTCACAGAAGTGTTATTATCATAAAAAATTACGCATTTCGACCCCCAAGTGATAGAGGTTAAATCATCCAAATTAGTCATAGCTTCTTCTCCCAAAAGGAATACGAGCAATTGCCGGTCACCTATATATGGATGGTTGCGTAGATGGCAAAGTTAATAGAAATAATAATAAATCATACAATTTTCCACCCGGGTGTTGCCAGGGCGGGCTGCTAGTTCTAGATACATAATCACTGTTTTTTTTTTCAAACAAAAAAAATCATTCGAATACAAGTTTAACTGAAGAAATGAAGCTATTGAATGTTTTGTCGGAAAGTCGCACATTTCTAAAATATAGAGTCCACAATTTTCTGGTCGATACGTGCTTGTTTTTTATTACCATAAACGTCTTGCAGTTATTCATTCGACGAGTAAACGTCACCGACACGATTCCGAAGCGAAGTTTCTATATTTATGGAAGCGTGGGTACCAGCAGGGAAATACGAAAATACGTTTTTACGCTCATGTTATTCAGATATTTTATATAATGTTACACATTTATTCCTTAATTATTATGGATTAAATACAGACTATCTCAGACTTACTTGTCTTCTTTGTGATGGAAAACCTCATCAATTATTTTATCGTACAGAATATATGGAGGCAGTCCTTGCTTAGATAGGCTATGTGCAAGGAGGCGGAGTTATAAATTTTTCGATGCGAGCGTTTGTTGTGAGCACTAGGGGAAATTTCCAACTCATATTTTCCGTATGTCAGTGAGCAATGTTTATTAAAAGTGAAAATAGTTATGATTTTGTGAAGTTTTTTAATTACAAAGAAAACATGGGCAAAACTAGGCGATCTGTTCCGGGGGGCTGTTGCGCTGATGGCGATTTAAGTAAAATAAAGATCATTGGCGCCATAATTCAGTGTAAACAAATCAATTATTTATATACTGGACGTCATAATTGATAAATAAATAATTCTCGCGTACCTTTTATGTTATGCTATTTATATAATGGTTTACAATCTGAATTTTATGGTACCTATATAAAAAAGTTTTCCTTATTAAATTTTTTTTGACACATCATGGTCAACTAAAGTTTTTGACTTATCAACATATAGAAACATGTCGCGATTTCCATAAAAAGTGAGTTCAATAATTCTCTATTACCCACTAGCGGCGCTAGTAGGCTTCGTGCACACAGCCTATAGTGTCCGCGACAATTTTACTAGTTTCTAAGGGATCCGTAGGCGAAAAATTTTAGGAAACGCTGCTCTAATGAAATGACCGTTGGTCGATGTAGTTCAGTGGCTCAATCCTTTTGTCTGAACGGTATCATCCTCCCCTTCCGAGCGAGTGGCAAAGACCGTTCTCAACCGTCTGTCGTGTCATAATATTGATCGCTGCAACGAACCCTTTTTAACACAGCGTCTCTCATCAGCATAGTATTAGAAAGTATTTAATATACATAATAAAGAGTTTAAATGTCGGTTTGCTTAGCAAACAAAGACCCTAGTAAAATGGGGGCGTTTTGTTTTTTTCTTTAAATAATTTATATTAAAGAGAATCGACTACGACTTGCCCGGACGCACTGTACTAAAAGGCAGAAAGTTCCCAGAAAGATAGAAAAAATTCCAGCCAATTGGGCGACAAGACCATTCCAACTTCAAAAATGTTGACATACAGTACAATAAAGCAAATAAAATTTCTTATATTGCGCGAGGTGACACGGGTAATGGCTAGTATTCAATATTGTATTTGCTATTCAACCTTCATGTTCCGCGTCATGTAAAATTTAATCAAAGCATGCTTAACTAGTTTATTTCTGACAAATCTACGAAACAGCTGATTTTTTTTATTTTCAAAATAATTTTTAAACTATAAAGTTTAGAAAAACAAAATTTTAACGAAACTTTCTTGAAAAAATAAATAGAATAATAAGCCGTTATGAAAAGTATACCATTATTATATAAAAAACACCGTTTTAGCATATATCTCTTCTGCGCATGCGCCGATTTTCCCCAAAAACAATAGGGCATTGCATATTTGCATACCAAACATCCTTCCAAAATTTAGTTTCAATCCGCTTGTCCGTTTGACCTGTATCGTGCTCACAGACAAAGAAACGCGCCGAGTTTTTCCAAAAATTAGTTTTTTGGATTCGGGGGACCTCAAAACGAAAAGATTTTATAAAATTTTGAAAAGTTATTTTTGATCTAAACTAGTACAGTTCCCTACTTGTGGTTTGAAATGGTAAAATTGTACATCTTTCAACAACTTTTTGGGAGCCTTTCCGAATATAGCAGTCAAATCATATCTTTTGAAAATGCTTTCTGCAACCCACCATTAATGTTCTACTTGACAGGACTTTGAAAACGACTTTATACTGCTCCTGCATGTGTAAAAATCGTAACTAAATGATTGCGATCTAATGTTATTGTCGAATCAACATTTTTGACAGCACTTTCTGCAACCCGGCATAAGTAAAATTGAAATTTCCTCAAAGAAGATTCGTCTCTCGTGTTTAAGAAATTGCTGTTCCAGTCAGTGATTTTATGATATCGGCGTCAATAATATTATGTTCGTCAGCTTCAACAACAGAACTTTCTTCTCGATAGGAGCCACTCTTTAATTTATACAGGATGTTTCTAAAAGTTATTCAAGAACTACCGCTAAGGTGTGCTCAAATTGTTTCATAAATCGATATCTCCCTTTCAACTTAATGCTCCGTCTTTGTCGCACTCACGAACTTATATCTCCCTCTCAACTCCGTTCGCCCCGAACGATCACGCACCGTCGCGATGATGCACTTCCGTAAACAATTTCGTCAGGAATCGCGATGATGCACTTCCGTAAACAATTTCGTCAGGAATCGCGATGATGCACTTCCGTAAACGATTTCGTCAAACATCGCGATGATGCACTTCCGTAAACGATTTCGTCAAGCATCGCGATGATGCACTTCCGTAAACGATTTCGTCAAGCATCGCGATGATGCACTTCCGTAAACGATTCGTCAGGCATCGCGATGATGCACTTCCGTAAACGATTTCAGTCCGGCATCGCGATGATGCACTTCCGTAAACGATTTCGTCAAGCATTTACCAGCTTACTCCCCAAGTCAAGCGTGCCTAAAGAAGTTTTACTTCAGTAAATTTTGTCACAATGCGTATACGAATGTAAGTTTGTTTGTTGCCAACTATACATACAACTGTTTGCTACTAAACTTGGAGCCTGCTCGAGGTTCTGATACTTATTCCGTCTTCGACAAATAAGCCTCTAACTTCAACAAATTCATGATTGTTCGTCGTTTCCAAGAGAGATTACTCATATTATAATGAGCATTGGGGAACTGACAATATTGGAATCAGTCGATGTTTAATGCATTATCATGTATATTTATGTGCGAATTTCCATCCTTCCGTTTTGTATGATTAGGCCGCTGCACACGAGGCTAGTTTTGCCGCTAGATTTGGCTGCTAGGTTTCAAGCGTGCTGTGGCGCCGGGTTTTGTGATGGCTTTTATGTGTTCACTTCACACGATGCGTGTATTGAAACTTGCTTTATAGATATGTTTGGTGCGCGTGCAGTGATAAAATGTTAACAATAGTGGACGTTTATTGTCTCTGAACAGAACACACACTGCGACGTCGTGTTTGTTTGTGGACGTTTGTCCATGTCACCCACGTGACAAGATACTGTTTACTGATTGGTTTTGGCTCAAAACAAGCAGACAAACTAGCACAAAAAATTGCATTTAGCTGCATTTACCGTCGCAGCACATGACTACAAATAAGCATCTACCACTGTCATATGCTAGAAGTGTTCACTGACTCTATCTCATTCATTCAACACCTTTGACGACTTTGACTCGGCGGTACATATGTCGTACATACTGCACTTACATGCGATACACGCGGCTTATGGCAGTAGTGACTAGTGTTACGGTGTGTCGTTTGTTGTCAACCGTGTTTAAAAAATTCCAGCCAATTGGGCGACGAGACCATTCTAACTGCAAAAATGTTGACATTTTACTATAATAAAGAAAATAGAATTTCTGATATCTCGTGAGGTGACGCGAGTAATGGCTAGTATTCAATATGATATTTGCTATTCGTTGCCATGGTTACCTACATAATATGTTCCACGTCATATAAAAATTAATCAAAGCATGCCGAACTAGTTTAATTTTGACAGATTCATAAAACAAAAGAGCGGCTGATTTTTTTTTTATTTTCAAAATATTTCCGAAACTATAAAGTTTAGAAAAAAAAATGTTTAACGAAATTTTCTTGAAAAAAAAAATAGAATAATATGCCGTTATGAAATATATACTATTATTATATAAAAAACACCGTTACAGCATATATCTCTTCTGCGCATGCGCCGATTTTCCCCAAAAACAATAGGGCTCTTTATATTTGCATACCAAACATCCTCCCAAAATTTGATTTCAATCCGCTCATCCGTTTGTTCTGTATCGTGTTCGCAGACTAACAGACGCACAGAGTTTTTCCAAAAATATGTTTTTGGATTCGGGGGACCTCAAAACGGAAAGATATTGTAAAATTTTTGAAAAGTGATTTTTGACCTAAACTAGTACTTTTCCCCACTTGTGTATTGGAATGGTAAAAAAGTTAATAATTCAAACATCATAAACGTGGATGTAATTCTAACCCATCCCTCCTCATTCCTAGCCTGTGTTAAGAAGAAGTACACCCGGTTGACCCTGCAGAACACCACGCGCCGCCACTGTCTTATACAGTCTAAAGTTAATACGTCATTGTACATGTGAATCGCAGTTAATAATATGAAGTTTTGTACATTGGCAATGTCAACGCGCGTCGCGTGTCTCTCGTTCATGGGTGGCGGGAGAAGGGGGGCGCGGGCGGTGTTTAGGGAGGGGGCAGAGCCACTGCGAATGTTACGGCGGCATATTAATGCGATAAGTAAATTCTACGTACATAATAGCATAATAGGTTGGGTATGGGGACGCTGTTAAATCTGAATTCAAATAGAACTTTAATAACAGTGGTGGCACGCCTGTCAAAGAGAGGCGCAGCTTACTGTGAAAACCTGTTCAGTAGAAAACACTATTTTGGTATCGAGGTTAGTTGGTTTTACAGAGGTTACCTCGTTCCAATCTGACCAATCGGCGTAAGCGCGATAGTAACGTCAGCCCATAATGAGACTATAAAAAAATGTCTTTTATATTTAACTAGGACTATATATTAAAAAAAATCAATTTATTGCTCTGTGCTGAGCTATTCTGTACTGTTGCATTCGCACATTTACAGAGCACACACAGCACAGGCCACAGAGACACTAGTGAACTTTGCACGTACGGAGTTATCTATGCTGAGTCATTTAATGTTGAATGACACACTGTAAGTGCAATAGTACTAAGCTTACAGTGACTTAAACCATTCACATTGACGTCGTTGCCAAAGATATAATATTGTAACAATAAATATTATTATTGTTAAATTTTTATTATACTTTATTTGAAATGCGAATAATATAAGATCAGAATCATATTAAAATGAGCTCAGAGCTGAGTGTGTGTATTGTGCTGTGCAATGCTAAGTGACTCCTGAGCATGCATGATGACAGTTCACACCTCTGCAGTCTGCACTCTTGTGTATTGCGTACTGTCTAGTGTCGCTCATTTGAACGACTCGCTCTGAGCGACTCTTTTTGTTGAGCGGAGCGCATGGAGCCAGCTCCCAATAAAGAGTCATGTGGACACATCACTACTCTGTTGAACTAGTACTTATTTCGCCCAACCCTAACTTTGGTAACCAGTTGACAGTTAAGAAATTCGTTTTGTGTATAAACGCTTCATATCAAACCATGGCAGAAATACCGGCAATTAATGTTCAAGACTTAAACAAAATGTGTCGATTGTGCTTATCAACTGGCGTTACACTGCTACACATCTTTCAGTTTTCGACTAAAATGGAAAACAGATTGGCCGATGTAATCATGACGTGTGCTCCCGTTCAGGTAAGTTCAATTCATTTTTTTTATAGTGTTCACCGTTTGCTTATTTTTACGACGATTTGAAATGCGTTTTATTTATGCTTCACTAATTATATTTCAATGTAATAAATGTATTCAATTTAATTGGGCTAATTACTATCCCGTAACTTGCTAAAATCGCTATTCTAATATGATTCAATGGATATCCCTATATCTAAAATCTCGCTAAACATAGCTGTAGCTAAGTATCTATTGGTTTTTAGGCTATACTTTTTCTTAGGGTCCTTTGACAACTGTTAGAACAAATTGGTAAACATAACGGACGCATTTCTGTTTAAATTTCACAAAATTAGCTACACAACTATTATTACAATATAATATAATACATGCCACGAATCTAAAAGGCTTGGAAGTTAGATGCGAATGCGGGCTTGCGTTTGTACAGTCTGTTTAAAAATTACAAACTCGCAACTCAACAAAACTAAAATAACAATAACACCTTGACAATAGCGTACTCGACTGTACTTTAAAGCAGGAAAGCGACAAGTGACAAAGGCAACGAGCGATCACGGCCAATCCCCGACGAGCGCACGTTCCGTGCAAGTATCTGGGAGGTGTTGGGAGTCTCAACGGCTCTAAAATGTGCCTTTGCGACGCTGTTTGTGACTAACTTCCGAACCTTTTCGATCCGTGGCCCGTATTATATCCACTTAAAGTGTGAAACACTTCTTTTAGATAAGAAAAGACGACGACATGCCGAGTTCGATCTGCCGCCTGTGTTGCACTCAGTTGGAGAAAATTCACCAATTCCAGACGCAAGTAGTTCAGTCCGAAAAAACGTTGCGACGCTATTTACGGCAATTACACGCTTCCAGCAAACAAATCAAAGCTGAGTGTTCAGACGATATTTTTAAGGATAGTGACTCAGAAATATGCCACGAAGACACAAAGAGCGGTGTAGACGTCAATTGGGGAGAGGAGGACCGTACAGAAAAAACGGTTAAGAAGGAAATTACTTCCAGTTTCGACGTCAAAACTGAACCATTCGATGATTATTCACTAATTTCAACAGGCTGCGCTGAAGAATCTTTTTCTAAGGACGACGGATCAGAAATTAGCCGCAAGGACACAAGCGGTATTGGGGACCACAAATCAATCAACCGGAAAGAAAAAGAAAAACAAGTTAAGGAGGAAACTACTTCCAATTTTCAAGTCAAAGCTGAACCGATCGATGTTTATTCAGAAACAAGAGAACGTGCAGACGACAAGATAACTCCCGAGGATTGCGACGGCGAAGTCGTTTGCGAAGACACAAAAATCGACCAGACGTGGGGCCATTGTTCTGCCGACGCACCGGAAGACTGTGATAAACGCGACGGAGGAAGTAAACTCAAGTACAACTGTCATATTTGCAATAGATGCTTCACGAGCTCATCCAGTTTTTATAGACACAAACGTGTCCATACTGGTGAGAAACCGTACCAGTGTGACGTTTGCAACAAGCAATTCTCTCAGGCGCATCATTTGAAGTCGCACAAACGCACGCATCCTGACGAGAAATCGTATCACTGTAAAGTGTGTTCGAAGCCTTTCGCTCAATCAGCAGAGCTACTTGAACACGAACGTGTCCATACTGGGGTAAACCAGTGTGACGTCTGTAATAAGTGTTTTAGCCGGCCGCTTGAATTAAATATTCACAAACGTATACATACCGGTGAGAAACCGTATCGTTGTGACGTGTGCAATAAATCCTTTACCCGATCGGCTAATTTAAACGTCCACAAACGTATACATACCGGCGAGAAACTAAATAATTGTGACGTGTGCGATAAATCCTTCACCCGATTAGCTAATTTGCTTATTCACAAACGCACACATACTGGTGAGAAACCGTATCAATGCGACGTGTGTAAAAAACATTTTAGCCGGTTAGCTAACTTAAACAATCACGAACGCATACATACTGGTGTGAAACCGCATCGGTGTGACGTGTGTAATAAGTGCTTTAGCCGGCCGGGTCGATTACATATCCACAAACGTGTACATACCGGCGAGAAACCGTATCGTTGCGACGTGTGTAGTCAGTGTTTTACCCGATCGACTAGTTTAAGCATTCACAAGCGTATACATACTGGTGAGAAACTCAGTCAGTGTGACGTTTGTAATAAATACTTTACCCTGCCGAGGAATTTAATTATTCACAAACGCACACATACCGGTGAGAAACCGTATCAATGCGACGTGTGTAAGAAATGTTTCAGGCGATTGACTCATTTAAATTGCCACAAACGTATACATACTGGCCAGAAGCTGTACCAATACAAAGTTCACGACAAACGCTTTATTCAGCCGCACCAGATAAAATTTCAAAAACGCACAAACGCTGTCGAGAAACCACATCGATGCGACGTGTGTAATAAGTGCTTTGCTGTACCGAGAAATTTAATTATTCATAAACGTACACATACCGGTGAGAAACCGTATCAGTGTGACGTGTGTGAAAAATATTTTACCCGAATGGCTAATTTAAATATTCACAAACGGATACATACTGGCGAGAAACTAAATCATTGCGACGTGTGTAATAAAGACTTTACCCTGCCGAGGGATTTAGCTATTCACAAACGTACACATACTGGTGAGAAACCATTTCATTGTGACGTGTGCAATAAAAATTTTAGTCGATTGTCTAATTTTATTATTCATAAACGCATTCACTGGTGAAAAACTGATTTAGCCGAGCAGCTAATTTAAACATTCGTAAACGTATGCGTACTGGTGAGAAACCGTATCAGTGTGAAGTGTGTAATAAGTGTTTCGTCCGAGCGAGGGACTTTAACATTCACAAACGAATTTATACTGGTGTGAAACCATATCAATGCGATGTTGGTAACAAAAAGTTTATTGGCGCTGAAAATTCACAAACGTATACATACTGGTGAGAAACCACATGAGCGTGAAGTGTGTAATAAGTGTTTCGTCCGAGCGGGGACTTTAACATTCACAAACGAATTTATACTGGTGAGAAACCATATCAATGCGATTTTCGGATTCGCGTTGAAAATTCACAAACGTATACATACTGGTGATAAACCATATGAGCGTGAAGTGTGCTATAAGTGTATTTAACCAATTTACAGATTTACTTATTCAGAAACGTGTACATACTGACGAGAAACCTTAGTGTAACTTCTAAAAAGTATTTTCTCTATTCAAATCTTTGTTTAACGTCTGATTATATTCTTCCATAAATAAAATTATTTATCGAAAATTGTATAATTTATTGTTTCCTCTATTCTCAAAAATGATTGAATTCGGAAAGTGTAGGGAGTGACTAATTGTCGGTCTGTGATAATGAAGCGGCAAGGTAATAAAACAATGTAAAACAAATCAATTCTTAGATTTTCCCATGTAAAAAAATGTGCCACTTTTATTTTGCATTGTGAATGTATTAGTCACAGTATAAAATTTCCGAATTGAACTGTCCATGTAACATTTATTGTTTCCCAAACTATATTATTATTTCATGTTGAAAATAATATTGTAACCATTAAAGATTTGTAATGATAAAAATAATAAACACGTTAATTTCCACCATTGGACAATTTTCTATTTTTATATTGCTGGTCGGCAGGCTGGGTACGAGGCTGGAAATGACGTCACTGCTAGCTCGCAAGATAGATTTTAAAATTAGAACAGGGGTTATTTTTCTTGTTAGGGCCGAAGCTTGCTCTGAGAAAGAACCAATCAGGAAACAGTATCTTGTCACGTGGGCGACTTGAACAAACGCCCACAAACTAACATGTCGCCATTCTGCTCAGAGTCAGACAACAGACACGTTTTGCTCTGTGTTTATATTTGAACTGTCACTGCGCGCGCACCAGATCTATTCCCAAAACAAGCTTGAAAAGACGTCTCGTGTGAAGCGAGCACATAAAAGCAATTAAGAAAAGCAGTAGTCAAATCTAGCAAGGAATCTAGCGGCAAATCCAGCCTCGTGTGCAGCGGTCTTAATATAGGGAATGCTAAGTGCTGAACCTATCCGATTTGTATAGTTTTTTAACACAGAAAGACGCCGTGTATAATACGCGCCACGAATCTAAAAGGCTCGGAAGTTAGACGCGAATGCGGGCTTGCGCTTGTACAGTCTGTTGACAAACTACAAACTCGCAACTCAACAAAACTAACGTAGCAATAACAACTTGACAATAGCGTACTCGACTGTACTTTAAAGCAGGAAAGTGACAAAGGCAACGAGCGATGACGGCCAATCACCGACGAGTGCACGTCCGTGCAGGTAGCTGGGAGGTGGTGGGAGTATCAACGGTTCTAAAATGTGCCTTTGCGACGCTGTTTGTGACTATCTTCCGAACCTTTTAGATCCGTGGCGCGTATTATACGTGACAATATTAATCAAGTGTCGCCATTTGTTTCTATAATTAGTATTTATTGATCGTCCGCTGACGTCATCGATTAAATGTATATCGGCAACAATTGAGGATACAGAACGACCGAATTTCCATGTCAGCCTGCCTTGTCTATAAACACGTACTTGAGTGTTTGGTTTGTGTGTATGTGTGTGTGTTTGTTTGAGAACGCGGCTCACTGAGCTGAGCTCAAATGCGCACTCACACATGTAAATGCGGCCTACTAAAGGCCGATTCAAACAATTCAAAACTCAGACATATTAATCCGGCTTTAAAGTAATTACCGATTTTTAAAGTGAAACTTTTATTCTATCGCCCCGATTTTTTCTGGCCGTCTGTTGCATGTCGCATTACAGGCGGCCGCGGAGTAGGGGTAAAGTGAAAGGCGCTCGGAGTAGGCGCTCGGTAGAGCAGCCAAGGCCAATATGGCGGCGCCCATGTTCGCATCAGCTGACCGTGTAGTATGTATAACACATAGTCAGTCTGTCATGCGGGCAAGTGCTGTACAGTGTTTACATGTTTTCATTCGTGTATTCATGTGAATATTGTTGTTTATAATTAATCGTGATGGATAAATGTCTACAATCCAATAAAAGTTTCACTTGCGTCGTGGTTTCTTAAAACCACACAACTGTTTTTAAATACGTACTCGTACAATACGCGCCACGAATCTAAAAGGCTCGGAAGTTAGATGCGAATGCGGGCTTGCGCTTGTACAGTCTGTTGAAAAATTCAACAAAACTAAAATAGCAATAACAACTTGACAATAGCGTACTCGACTGTACTTTAAAGCAGGAAAGCGACAAAGGCAACGAGTGATCGCGGCCAATCACCGACGAGCATTAATTTTGTTTTTATAATTCCTTTGGAAACATTAACAGGGTGGAATTTAATATTCACTGGTAAATTATTGAAAAGTTTCAAAGCCTAAAGGCATGTGTTTTTTTTTTTAATAAAAAAATGATTTATAAATGGATATTTTAATTACAAAATCGTATTATTACATATTGAAATGTATATTAGTTAACTTATTTAGCAGGAAAAGCATGTTAAAACGGTGCTCATATTTGAACCAGTTTCATAAAAAGGCTGCTATGAAAATTTGTATCTGCCATTCACGAACTCTGTGATCAGGACACCCAGTTCGAGCGTAGCGGTGAACAGATATCTGTCGCATGAACCAATATGGCGTCAGCTACTGGGTAACGCACACACGTTCATGGCTTACATGTGTGTAGTGTCTGTGAAGTTAAACAACTTTGGTAACTATGGCGAAAACAGACGAAAGGAACCGAAGATTTCCGAGGTAGTGATGACAGCGCCATCAAGCGTCTCGAAACACGGCAAGCATAGACAGCTACGTCTCCTGGTTATAGACTTCGTGCTGCCATTATTAAAAAGTTGTCGAAACTCGACCATAATTCAGTAATTTTTTTAATTAGATCGTTATTGACGTTCTTTTCTCATTGTATGGATTTCTCCTGAATGGTTTTTACCTGTGTTCATTCGTACAATGTTGACTGACATTCTGCAACATTTTTCATTGATTTTCCGCTCCTATTAGTCGGAACATGATATTATATAGCCTATAGCCTTCCTCGATAAATGGGCTATCCAACAAAAAAAATGTTTTTCAATTCGAAGCGGTAGTTCCTGAGATTAGCGCGGTCAAACAAACAAACTCTTCTGCTTTATATATTAGTATAGAGTCAGTAGCTTACTAACGAATTTACTTTGATAGACACGTGACACGAACCATCTTATAGCCTTCTTCTTGCTTGAACGTAGACTATTTACGTATTAGTGCAAAAAAAGTCATTTTACTACTTCTATGCAAAAAAATATATAAAACGTTCTTGAAAAGAATCTAAGAAACGTATAAGCGTTAACACAGTTTTGTTATTCGTTTGGAATTCAGTTCGCGTAACGTCAGCTTGCAACAGTGTCCGATGATGTCGCCCGTCACTCCCACCCAGTGTCCGTCGTATGCTCGTCGCGTCGCGTCCGCCGCACTTAGGACCTGCCGTCGCGAGGCGCCGAGACGGACCGTGAAACGGACGTAATCGAGCGGCTCGGCGGCGTCTCACTGCTTAACGTACCGTGACAGTACCTGCTGTGCGACACTACAGTAGAGCCTCGCTTATCCGAACTGCAACGCGATAAAGCACCCCGCACACGATGCTCGATTTCAAGCTAGCTCTAACATCCGCGCTTACTCGTTTGCGCAAGCTGTCAGTTAAGATCGCTGCATCGGACAGCGCTTAGCTCAATCGCTTAATAATTGTCAGAGTGCCCGTCGGCAAAAATTTTATTGATACATACTCTCCCCAAACTTTGTATATGGCTTCATTAGGCCTAGTCTGACACCTATTTCCTCAATGACTTTTCTTGATTTTGGGGCGTTGTCCCTCTAAATTTTCCGAAAGATGTCGTTTCGACGACATGTAAAAATTTATAGATAATGTTTGTTTTTTTAATTGGATAGCTTAAAAACTTCAACCAAAACGCTAAAATAATGTTCTCTGACAAATAACATGAACCATTTAAAATGTCTGACACCTCGAATATGTTCGACATATTCGAGGTGTCAGACATTTTAAATGGTTTTCAGCGTTTCGTTACACTCGAACTTGCTCTACCGCGCGTAAAGAAGTCTCAATTAATATGAAAAGAGAGACTGTGTATTTTACACTACACACTTTCAGAAGTTATAGTACGCGCCACGAATCTAAAAGGTTTTGAAGTTAGTCATTTAGTTATTTAAATTATATTTTTTGAATAAATAAAATTATCGACCAATTTTTCAGACAATATATTAATATTTATATATTATATATATATAAATATATTAATTACTTAATACATTAACGTTTCGATCCCGATTTGGATCTTCTTCAGAATGGATCTAAAAATATAAAAAATAATTAATACTTATTTAGTTTCTATTTATTTTTAACGAAATTCGTGAAAGATTTTTTTAATATTGAAATATTGAATAATAATAATTATTATTTTTTCAATATTAAAAAAATCTTTCACGAATTTCGTTAAAAATAAATAGAAACTAAATTTTTTAATATTGAAATATTGAAAAAATAATTATTATTATAATAATATTTATTTTTTCAATATTTCAATATTAAAAAAATCTTTCACGAATTTCGTTAAAAATAAATAGAAACTAAATAAGTATTAATTATTTTTTATATTTTTAGATCCATTCTGAAGAAGATCCAAATCGGGATCGAAACGTTAATGTATTAATTATATTTTGTTAATATATTGTCTGAAAAATTGGTCGATAATTTTATTTATTGAAGAGTTCTAATCAGACGTTAATCAAAGATTTGTATATATTTTGAACTTATTTTTTATTTGTTTTCAATTTGCTCCCCTCTGCGACCAAAATTCAAAAATAAATGTAGCCTATGTTACCCGGGCTATAATAACGAATTGATTGACGGCTTATTTATCAAAATCGGATGAATAGTTTAGGCGCTACGGTGGAACATCCGTAAATACAAACATACATAGACTGCTAAACTCATAACCCTTCCTTTTGGCTTCGCCGCAGTCGGGTAAAAAAATATACACCAACTGTCCTGATTATTCCGAGTGTCGAATAAGCGAGGCTGCACCGTACAGATTAAAGTACAGAATGATGGTACTTGAGTTTCTTGCAATGTAGTTACATTACACAACACATTGTGGCAGTGTTTATATGTAAACGGCTTTCTCTCGCTCCCTCGATGTTGAGGTGCGTTAATATTTAACTTGAGGACCCCCGGGGGAGGGGAGGAACGGTCTCTTCTCGTTTGTTTAACGTTGGCAGATCAAAGCTGTTGCACCGAAGAGGCAGTGAACCCTTCTCCTGTACAGGTCTGGTCATCTACAAAAATCCGATTGGGATTTTTAATTCAACCACGCGTCATCTACTCGACATTTCAGTGAACTAACTTATGCGAAGCGCTACGCATTTTTGTAAATAATGGAAGTTACACACGTCATTCATAAAAGTGCGAGTTGGATTCGCGCACCGAGGGTTCCGTACAAACTTGTAAGTATGTAAATAGTTCTTCCATCACGGGAATCGAGTCTCGAAGATTTTTCCCGCTTAGCCGTTGGAACACTGTAGTCCCCATACATCGACAAACGTCGCGGTCAGTTTGCCAACTAAGCGTGTAGTTGCAATGAGTTCAGATGAACTACTGAACTGTGTTGTAACTCGTGGCTATATCTGATAGGCTTGTTGTCGTACAGTGTTGTATGCGAGAGTTCTCATATTGTGCTGTATAAACGCACCGGTAGCGGACGCTTGTTTAGTGTTAGAACTGTTATTGTGTACGTGCGTAGCATATTGTTGTGGTTTAAAAACATTTTTTTTTTGTGACGTAATTACAAATTTACGGTTTTCAGATTTTTCCCTTTTACTTATGCTTTAAGACATTGCTTCTTGCCAATTTTCATGATTCTAGATCAACGGGGAGTACCCTATAGGTTTTGATTCCCAAGAGTCTTGACAGACAGACGGACAACAAAGTGATCCTATAAGGGTTCCTGTTTTCATTTTGAGGTATGGAACCACAAAAATCGAAGAAGAAGCATGATATGTGTTAGTAGATCAAGTGTAAATGTTGATATCAAATTATTAAATTGAAAAGTGACAGCTATCAACTGATTATGCACCGTTGATTTCATGCGGTTTCTCATTCAAATTTGACGGTTGCATGCAGAAAGCAACAAAGTTAACCTTATCACTACAGCTTGAACCAATGATTCTGTGACATTTTGCGATGTGACCAGCACTAGCGATTTTTTCCCTAACGTTTCGAACGGTTAGTATCACCTCAACGAAACATTTCTTCATACTTCAAATTGACTGCAATTAAAAGTGCAGTTTATTACACGTAGATCTATGGAAACATTTTAAATCAATGTAAAAACCAGTTATTTTGTAGGCGTTACGTGCAGAAAATGTAGTATATATCTCGAACGTAATGATACTTATTTATTTATGGATATTGCTTCGAACCTTTCATTATCACCGCTGCGATCTGCTGCATTGTATATTTTGTTTTGATTTCTGCGATGTTATCAGTTCGTGAACGGTCGTAAGATATAAAAAAGTTGAGCGTCGTAAAGCAGTTGCTGTTTTGTTATGTAGTCGACATGCTTTATGGCCGGCGCATGTGTGCTCCGCACGCTATAACCTGTTGATATTGCATAATACACTTTATTACGATGACATTGTAAGCCAATGAGTGTTGGAAACTTGCCACTGTTACCACATGAAAGTTATGAGTATATAATAGTGGCCGGACACAATATCGATAAGCTCGAAAATACAGGTGATTACAACGCTTTATATTAACTTAACTTGTAATTTTGTATGTATGTTTGTTTGTAACATTCGTTTGGACTACAGCAAGTGGTTTATTACTGTTAGTATGTTATGCCACTACTGTAAGATCAATCGTTGACCGAGCGGTCTAAGGCGCGGGTCTTCGCTGACGTCAACTCTCGGATTCACCGGTCGAGGGTTCTAATCCCGTCCAAGCCGAAATAAAAATTTGTTTTTTTTCGGCAAATTTTTGACAATAAATCGAACTAAAAAGTGGAAAATAAATATAGTTTAAAAAAAACTAAAAAACACGCTTTATATCGAACTAAAAAGTAAAAAATATTTTTTTTTAAAATAAACTTAAAACAATAATGAATAAAAAATACTAGTATTATTGTGAAAAAAGCGTGGGGCGCTCGATGTATGAAAATGTGGAACAAAGCGCCCCACGCTTTTTTTCACAATAATACTAGTATTTTTTAGTCATTATTGTTTTAAACTTATTTTAAAAAAATATTTTTTACTTTTTAGTTCGATATAAAGCGTGTTTTTAGTTTTTTTTAAACTATATTTTTTTTTTAAGTTGATTCTTCTTTTTTACCCGACTGCGGCAAAGCTAAAAGGAAGGGTTATGAGTTTAGCATTCTATGTATGTTTGTATTTACGGATGTTCCATATGTAGCGCCTAAAATATTCACCCGATTTTGATAAATAAGGCGTCAATCGATTCGTTATTATGGCCCGCGTAACATAGGCTACATTTATTTTTGTTTTTCGTCCCAGAGTGGGGCAAATTGAAAACAAATAAAAAATAAGTTTAGAAAATGTAATGTAAATAAAAAATAAAAAAACTAATTCAATGTCGCAGAGTCCGCCAGGGTTGGACTGGCCAATTCGGTCTGGAAGCCCGTGTTTCTTCAAGATTGTATTTTTGGCTGAAAATTGCGTATAGAATCAAAGACAAAAAAATATGAATCAGTGCCATAATCCTACTTGTTGAAGGGCCTTAAACAATAATTTAAAAAAATTAAGTTCAAAAACTAAAACCCGACTACTGAAAAGTATGAAACAAGAAAATATTCTCATCTGAGGATAGCCGGTCAAATACATAACCCTCCTTTTTACTTCGCCAAAGTCGGGTAAAAATGTGTGCATTTATTGGGTGAAGTAAAGAAATTTTTAACTATTCGATTAGAAAAGATGCAAACAGATCCGCGAAACCAAACAAAACAACATCGAAAAATTGATTTCTCTTTCCTTTCGTCATTTTATTTTAGCTTTAAGCTTACCGTTAAAACTTTGTTGAACTTAAACAAAGTTCTTTTCACTTTTATACCTTCTTCGCTAATATGATTATATTCAAAACATTTTTAATTACTTTAAAATAGTCGAAGTTCGGTACTCGAGAGAATCGAGTTTTAATCCGCAAGCCGATTGGATATTCAAATGTGTTATTGTCAGCGATTTTCAATATTCTACAGCAGGGGTCGGCAACCTGCGGCATGCGAGCCGAATGCGGCTCTTTTGATCTAAAGTTGCGGCTCTCCAGTTCCATACGCAAAAAATTGTTATTTTATTATATAAACCCTTAAAAATCGTCCAATCGATCCATGATTGAGCACCATGTCTATCTCTTAGCCATTTCCACTCGCGTCTCACCCGCACCGCCCCCGTCGCGACGTGTCGTCCTCGGGTATATAATATATAAGCAAATACTATAATACTGAAACGAAAATGTTTAGTGGCTTTTTAAAAACTGGGATATTTTGTAAATTGTTACTTTTGGTTCTTCCGTCTCAAAAGGTTGCGACCCCTGTTCTACAGTACTCTCTCTTTAATCGGCCGGTCGAATTATCGACGAAAGCCATAAAGCATCATCTGCTGTCGTCGGTTCTATGCTTGTCATATTCTGTAGCTTGCCAGCAATGACGTCACTGCGGGCTCTGTTGTTTGGTCACAGGCTGTATTTTAGAATCAAGCCCGCTGCAGATTATTCACGGCAACATCTCAAAAAAATGCCACTTTCGATAAAATCTGTACTAATATATAAAGCTGAAGAGTTTGTTTGTTTGTTTGTTTGGTTGAACGCGCTAATCTCAGAAACTACTGGTTCGAATTGAAAAAAAAAGTTTTTGTTGGATAGCCCATTTATCGAGGAAGGCTATAGGCTATCACGCTACGACCAATTGGAGCGGAACATCAATGAAAAATGTTGCAAGATGTATCTCAAAATTAGTCCGTCCGACAAATATTATCAGGTGAAATGCCTTAACTAAATATTGCAGTATTAGCGCGTGAAGTTTACAAGTCCGGATAGCTCAGTCGGTAGAGCGGAAGACTCTTAATGCCAGGGTCTTGGGTTCAAGCCCCACGTCGGCGAATATATTTTTATTTTTTTTTATTTTCTACCTACATTGCTTTCTTCTAAGGCTTACATTTCAATTCTTTTAAATTTTATTACGACTAATTAAAATTAAATAAATCTAATTAATAGCTCATTTGAAAACTATTACAACTAATAGGCACCTATATAAAAATAATTTTCCTACAGTGTTTTCTATTAAATATTTATTATATTAAAAGAAATTTTAAAAAAGTATAAATACTGCTTTTTAACGACAAAAACTTTTGAACGGTAACGTCGATCATTATGAAGTTTGGACACAACATTCATCTCGGTAAACTAAGATGAATGTGCGTACTCATGTCCCTTCCTTCCCCACTCGTTCTTTCGTACCTGGTTGAAACCGGGCGGGACCGCTAGTATTAAAATAAAATAATATTCATGTGCGAAAAGCTATATCCCTTTTTATTATTTATCTGAGGTTTAAGTACATGACGTCAGCGAGTGTATTATTTGGTGCGTGAGACAACCTGTAACTTTCTTGTAGCATCATGTGACACAGTCAAGTAGAGATAATGCGGTGCATCAAGATTATGGAAATAGTTCGAAATCCCCACGGGGCACAGTTGAGCACATTATTACAATTTTAATTAAAAACTACCAACACGATCAGACAGTTTAATCACAGTCGCTGTTGTTCTGTTTCGTTTGTTTGCTGTTTTGTGACGTCATATAACTTACATGCTTCTTATTATATAATTGAATCATTGTTTCAAGTTTGAAATATTAATTAAGGTTTTTTTAAAAGGAAATGCTTTAAAATTGTAATTAATGGACATCTTTTAAGATTTAAGTCAGTCTAATGACTAATTACGTCACCGCGTAACGTTTTTATGAAACGCGTTGTGCAAAGAAATGTTCAGGCAAAACGGCGTTGGCAATGCGAGTTTTAGCTGTCAAACTAAATGGCTTAATATTTATGTGCAGTTCTGCCAATGAATTAAATATTGATATTTTTTGTGCTACATTAAAACAATTAATGACTCATTTACTGATATTGTCGTCTTTCAATTGAGATTATCATTTTGTTTTTGTTTATTTTGTACACTGTTTGAAACTTTCTGTTCCGTTGTGTTTATTGTTTTAAATAAATCATATCTCCGTAACCGTGCACTTGAGGCCAAAAAAGGTAATAACCTTTATTGTAGATAAATAAATTTACTATCTTTTTTGTTCAATAATTTTTTTTGTATCACTTACCGTTTACGACTTATTTGACTATTACGATTTGTTTATTGACTTTTGGACCCATATCTCTTCTAATAATTGTTTAAACAATAAAATGCTAATGACAAGTTTTAAATCTACAAATTTTCTATAGCTTTTATTTCATACTTTTTTTTCTAAAATTAATATTTTTGAAGTAATAACGCGCTAATATCAAAAATCCTGTGCCTAGGCGGTCATTAACAAATGGTTCATATGTTCGAAAAAAAATGTCTGAAAATCAATATTTTCACTATTTTTTAATTAATTATATTGATTTTTGTCTTCTAAAACGTTTTTGTCTTACATGAAAAAAGATGGAAGAAGTAGAAAAACGTTTTAGAAGACAAAAATCAATATAATTAATTAAAAAATAGTGAAAATATTGATTTTCAGACATTTTTTTTCGAACATATGAACCAATCAGAGTTATCGTACTCTAACGAAATATTTCTAATAATTTTTTGTTTTTTTTTTCAGACTCGTACCTACATTGATTCATTATGATCCTGCAGATCCTGTGAAGGTATTTATTTGTTTATTTATTTATTTATTTATTTATTCAGCAATACTGTTTTACACACGTTGAAGTTGACATTATCAGACGAATGCATAAATAATTAGCTACAAAAAAATATACGGTCATTTCAAAGCGGATGCTGAAATTTGTTCAAACATTCCCTCAGCAGTCAGCACACAACTGACATGTAACATATAGACGTAATTCCTAATAATAAAAGCAGAGACAAATTGAATTTGTTCACAAAAACGGTCGAGAGTTTTTCTAAACTCTTCAACAAACACTAGTTTAAAATAGACGCAGTATAATACGCGGCACGGATCTAAAAGGTTCTGAAGTTAGTCACAAACAGCGTCGCAAAGGCACATTTTAGAGCTGTTGATACTCCCACCAGCTACCTGCACGGAACATGCGCTCGTTGCCTTTGTCACTTGTCGATTTCCTGCTTTAAAGTACAGTCGAGTACGCTATTGTCAAGTGTTAGTTTTGTTGAGTTGCGAGTTCGTAGTTTTTCAACAGACTGTACAAGCGCAACCCTGCATTCGCATCTAACTTTCGAGCCTTTTAGATTCGTGGCGCGTACTATACCTACCCAAGTGTTGTTTACGAACCGGCTAACAGAAAATCGTAAAAAAATTCCGGTTTGTGTAGTGCACACTACAGAAGTGAAACTTGTAGTCTCATGACTCATTACAAACACGAATATATACGAGATTCGTATACAGAGCGGTAATTGCTCGTATTCCTCTCGCGAGAAGAAACTATGACTAATTTGGAATGATTTAACCTCTATCACTTGGTGGTCGGAAATGCGTCATTTTCAAAAAAATCTAGCCAGTGAAGTATTTGCCATCCTCTTTCTATCTTCACTAACTTATATCTCCCTCTCAACTTCCGTTCGCCTCGCCCGATCACAGTTTCCGTAAATCTCTCGTCACGCATTCACCAGCTTACTCCCCAAGTCAAGCGTGCGTAAAGAAGTTTTACTTCAAAAATCCCGTTCGGTGAAAACGCACCTTTAGAAACAATCACGATAATTTGATATCGTATTATGTCGAGCTAAATGAATCACAAAAGGTCGAAAAATGCGTTGTTCACGTCATATTTTTTTTGTTTTTTTAATTACACTTTCAATTTTGCCAGATGTTTCCCGAGCTCAGACAATATTTCTTGTGTAGCCATATATTAGCTTTTATGTTTGTAATTATTAGAATGGAAACGGTAATAACGGCGGGGACATGTAACCCCACCTTTAATAATTAGAAATATACACATGGCTCACTCGTTCTACGGGGTGTCTAGTCCTGAAACCAATTGAAACATGGAGTAAGAACTCTATATATCATATATATTAATACGCTAAGGTTAGAGATGTTTGCCTCCCTTTTTAGAAAAAACCTCACAATTTCTCCACATAAATTAGATATATATCATTTTACAGATAATTGCTTGCTTCTATGACATCGACAACTAAAAAAATTATTATTGCTTTTGTTTTTGTAAATTAATTAAAATACAGCAACGCTGAACAACGTCCGCCATCTGACGGCTTTAATTTTGAAACAACGTCAACGCTTCGATCTGTCATCTTACCTTCATATTGTAATACAACAGACACAATACTGCATATTGCCATCTGACGGCTTTAATTTTTAAACAGCGAGCAACGCTGAACAACGTCACAACAATGCTGCATGATGCCATCTGACGGCTTAGCTCAACGCTTTTGCTACTTGCGCCTCTATATGACAAGTTTAGTAAAATATTTCTTCGGTCTGTCATCTGAGCTTCATATTGTAATACAACAAAAAGAAGAACGTTATAAGCAGTGTGCAAAATTAGAAACGAATTGAATACCTGCAATCATATTTAAAAAATAATTTTGTAAAGTGATAATTATTATACTTATTTAGTGCGAATAATTCGCACAGGTCACACTAGTCTTCCTAAAATAAGATAGATAGATTGTAAATTATAGACGCTCAACAGCTGAGGTCTATGTGTGTATTAGAGAATCTGCCGGCCGATTTATACACAAACTGACTGGTACGAGCTCGAGTTCCTGCAGGGAGCGCTAATTCTCAAAAAAAAAAGCTGGAATGCAAGCCACATTCCAATGCTTCCCCTGAGGGGTTCTAAAATGATTAAAATGTGCTACCAAAATCTTAACAAAATCGGCCCGATAGGGCCGGACTTACAATTTTTATGAAAACACTAGTTTGCGGATACGGTTTCACTTACTGAAAGGTGTATTTAATTTGATGCAGATGGTGGATTTATATTTTAATATATTGGAATTAAGTAAAAAAAAATGGTTGTCTGCAAAGTCGGTTTACGGACGATAGTTTTACGTGATAACGTATTCCGCTCGAATATCATATTTAATAATACATAACCTAAATTTTAGTAGCTGTCAAACTATATTTTTACCGACTAATAATTTGATCAACCAAAGCAAAATACATATTTTTAAGCAATTATAAAAAACATTTAAAAGAATGTATATATATTATATATTTGTTAACAAACCGTATAATTTATCTGGCCATCTGTCAGATGTAGCTTTCGCTGGAACAGCCGAAAAAAATGTTGAACGCACACTACTCTCTGACGTCACGCGAGTAGAGAGAGACTATCGCTTATATCGCGCTCTCGCTTGCGGAACGTTACTCTTTTTCGTGCGTACAGCCGGTGTTTCATCAATTTATAAGACGTCAAAAATATTATTTTAAGGGATGTATTAAGGGGTTAAATTTTTTATTTTGTTCAAAAAGAAAGTTTAAGTTCACATAATAAAACCACTCTGCCTGTGTATATTATCGGCAGGGTTTGGCACTGCGACCCAAGTTTTTTTTTCATTTAACGATATTCTAACTTGTTATTGTGATCACCTGTATATAGTCACAGCCGACATAAAAATACGAGTATTTATAGCAATATTTTGCGATGTGCGACGTCTAGTAATTATTGCTTTTAATTCGTAATGGTTTTTTTAATTGCGTTTTGAAGATGGAAAATATTTTCCGTGGGTAAGTGTCACGCTGTCGCCATATAAAATTCACTGTGTTTGATTATACAAGGTGTTTGACAAAAAAAGAATAGTATATTACATCAAAGGGCGACCGAAAGTGTGATGCCGAGGGCATCATGATGCGAGCGGCAAGATCACACTTTCGGCCTGTGTGGTGTATGCTATTTTTCTTCATACCTCGGACGTAGGCACGTTTATCAAATACATTAATTAATTAATTACTTATTAATTCCATAAAAACACAGATAAATTCCAAGCAAGCAGCTTTGAGTTTATGAGTAAAAACACGAATGTTCGCGACTATTAGCTAAGATGTAATAGAGTTGCTATGGAAACGACATCTAAACAACAGTTTAGAAACAAAATGGGGCCCCATTGGACTTCAAAAACTTAAATCCGTCCCCGTGTTTTTTGAACGCCTTGTATTCGAATCAAACTTAAAATGCGCATTGGAAGTGTTTTTCTTATAAAGTTTTATAAATCGTATTAGAGAAGTTTTTAACGTTATCTGAAAAAATAAAATAACTTTAAAGAAATATTATATTTCAAAACTGAATTATTTAAATGATTTTGCCTTATACCTACATGGTAAGTTAGCATACCATACATGTAAGAAGCTTAAAAACTTTGAAAATGTTTCCGAGTCGCTTTTAAATAAAATGAAATATTCAATTGACGAATGAAAATGTTGCATTGCAGCACATGGAAAATGTTGTCCGAGTTTCAGTATACGCTTGCGGACATTTTCCAGGAAAATATTGGAAACAGTCATGTATTTTTAATAAATTTCATACGAGTCGTCATGTATAGCGAGTTTTGTAAAGATGAGAAATAAGAATGTTTTGCACTACTTCTAATAAAATAACTGTTTTACGCGAATATATTCGGGCATGTAAAATGACTCTTTATGCACTAGTTCAAGGGCCGGCCAAATGCGGCTCTTTTGATGTAAAGTTCCATACGCAAAAAATAATTATTTTATTATATAAACCCTTAAAAATCGTCCAATCGATTCATGATTGAGTATCATGTCTATCTCTCAGCCATTTCCACTCGCGTCTCACTCGCACCACCCCCGTCGCGACGTGTCGTTCTCGGATATATATATTATACCTATATATAAGCAAATATACTATAATACTGAAACGAAAATGTTTAGTGGCTCTTTAAAAACTGGGAAATTTTGTAAATTGTAACTTTTGGCTCTTCCGTCTCAAAAGGTTGCCGCCCCTGCACTAGTCCAATAAAGCAAAATAAAACTGGTTTAAAGACGTATTAAAATATTGTACTTACATTTAGTTAACGGGTATCGTGTAAATGTGTATCCACCTTTAAATCACGTCATTTGATTAATTATCTGAAACAATAATATTATAATTATGCATTGTTTATTTTGTTTCGAAACAAAACCCTGAAAAACATTATATTCGATTCTTTCGGATAACTGTTTATATTAGCGAAGCAGACAATATGATTATTTTTATAAACTTTCGCTTACACCCTGTACATGACGCTGTAATTTGTACGTAATTTTATAATTAATACGTACAGCATTTATTTATGATCAGATTAACAAAGGGTTTGCACGCGAGGTGTCTGTTGCGGTGAAGAAGGGGCGAATAGAGGGCGGCGGCGGTGCGCTGTGCCGCCGCCGGTGGTGTTCCGCCCGTTTCTGACGCTCCTTTACCTCTGTATAGTTGGATGTACCCGTGAAAAGTTGTACCGTTTCGTATTAAAAGTTTGTTCTGCGAATATTCAAAAAAAAATTCTCGGAAATATTATATATCGAACGATTATTTTTTAATAATAAGAAAGAAACATCTTGACGATTAACTTTGGGGAATGTGATAGCAATATTTATTTATTCACTTATGACTTGTCTGCAAGTAGTCTAGTTCACACGTCCTTTTTTGATGAATTCCAGTCCTCCTTCACCGAAAATTATGATTATTCTATTCGAAATGATATCTAGAAACTTTTTGAAAAAATTGAAGTGGGGGACGAAAAAATTGCAAAAGTTATAAACATCTCAGTAAAAGAGATTTTTGCGAATATCTCAAAAACTATTGCAGATATCTGAAATCACAACAAAGATTCTGAAAGAGCAGGAAATTTCCTACAAAAAAGTTACATCTCCCGGAACTCTACCACCAATATTTCTAATTTTAATTTAGAAGTGAAAATATAGGGCTAAAAAATTTTTCCAACCTTTATATAATTTTCAATATTTTCGTGTCTTTTAGCTTGTTGTATAAAAAATAAAAAAAACTATTTTTTTAGCCCTATTTTCAGCTCTAAAGTAAAATTAAAAATATTGAATAGAAATTCGTCAAAAAGGGACATGTAAACTAGACTATTATAAATTATTTTGTTCTTACTCCTTTTTGATGTGAAACATCTATAGCCGCACGTAAAACAGATTTCTGGCGTGGCGACGCTTCGCCACGCAATCGACTGTGCGATACCTATAGTGTATACTCCACAGGGTATACAGTGTTGTTTACTATTATAATTAAAGTGTGCATTCATCTGTGCATTAAGCACGCGTATATTTGGTGTGTTTGAAGCGCCAGTAAATGTAAAATCTACTCTCTTGGTAGATTAAATTATTTTAGAAAATAACTTAAGTCTATTCGCTAAAGTAATCTTGCAATTATATCTTTTATCATCTTTTCTTTAAACATTAGGTAATAAAGTTTAGACTTAGTATAGTGTATCAACCTAGTACCAAGAGCCATAACAAATGCGTGCGAATAGCGCAGCCAAATTTGAACCTTGGACAAATGACGCCACATTTGAAAACTGAAAATAATATCGAGAATGTCTAAAAAATGACATTCGTTACACTACAATACAACAGATCTTTGTTGCGGTGACTGCCTTCGAGCCCCTACCATGTAAGTCTTTGCTCGTAGATTGACATTTCAGAAATACGTGTTAATTGCTTTGCGTCACAGCATGGTAGAAATATCGGTAATTAATGTTCACGACTTAAATAAAATGTGTCGACTGTGTTTATCAACTGGCGTTACACTGTTAGATATCTTCCAATTTTCGACTAAAATGGAAAACAGATTGGCTGATGTAATCATGACGTGTGCTCCCGTTCAGGTAAGTGTATGTCGTTTCAAGTTTAATTCAATTTGAACAGTAAATTGCTATCCGCTAATCATATTTCACGTTAATAAGTAAATGAATTTGTATTTCGTAGTAAATTTTCGTGACAGTGAATGATTGCAATTAAGAAAACACTTCTTTTAGATCAAAAAAGACGACGTTATGCCGAGTTCGATCTGCCGCTCGTGTTGCACTCAAGTGGAGCACATTCATCAGTTCCAGACGCAAGCAGTTCAGTCCGAAAAAACGTTGCGACGCCATTTACAGCAATTACACAAAGAAATCAAGACTGAGTCTTCAGAGGATCTAATCCTGGACACGAAATCGACAATTTCAACAGGATGTGCTTTTTCTAATAATGATTGCTGTGACATTAACTGCGAAAACACGACGAACAACATTCGTGACGACAAAGTAATTGAATTCATAGATGTCAACCGTAAAGAGAAAGATCCTGCATATTTAAATTCAGAAAAAAACGTTAAGGAGGAGACGACTGTAAATTTTGAAATCAAAGTTGAACCAATCGATGCTTATTTTGCTGACGGCACCGTGGAAACTTCATCTAAGACTTGCGGTGCTGAAATTGATGGTGACCCCACCTGGAGTAACTTCGAGGAGGATTGTCCTGCTGACAAAGACGGAAAGAAAACTACCTCCGTAAAGAAAAAAGCAAATAAAGTCGAGTATAACTGTGATTATTGTAATAAATGTTTCCCCCACCCGTCCAGTTTAAGCAAACACAGACGCATACATACTGGTGAGAAACCGTTTCAGTGTACAGTTTGTAACAAGCACTTTTCCCAGTCGCAACATTTAAAGAGTCATCAACGTATACATACCGGCGAGAAACCGTATCAATGTGAGGTGTGCTGCAAATGTTTCACCCAACCGAAATACTTAAGTGCCCATAAACTTACGCATACCGGCGAGAAACCGTATCGGTGCGACGTTTGCAACAAGTGCTTTTCACAGTTAAACAAATTGGTCACGCACAACCTCATACATACTGGTGAGAAACCGCATCAGTGCGACGTTTGCAACAAGCAGTTTTCTCAGTCGCAGCATTTGAAAAGTCACGAACGTATACATACCGGTGAGAAACCGTATCGTTGTGAAGTGTGCAATAAGTGTTTCGCGCGAGCGGCGGACGTGAATATTCACAAACGCACGCATACGGGTGAGAAACCGTATCAGTGTGACGTTTGTAGTAAGCACTTTTCTCAGTCGCAGCATTTAAAAACTCATAAACTCAGACATACCGGTGAGAAACCGCATCGGTGCGACGTGTGCAATAAGTGTTTCACTCGGTCAACCGAATTAAATCTTCACAAACGTACGCATCACAATCAGAAATGAGCGGTTGGCCCGAATTGGCCATTGACGTATTTATACATACTGGTGAGAGACCGTATCGGTGTGAAGTTTGTGATAAGCGATTTGTTCAATCAAAAGATTTGTAATGCCATAAACGTGCATATACTGGTGAGAAACCATATCTGGATGACACGGCGTACTAAATAAACGTTTTTCTTTATGACTAAAGTTACCCGCTTGTGAATGTAGGATACCTACTTAATTTTACTACAACTGATCTTAAAATAGAGCATGTTATGTTACAATTGATAAAAAATAATATATACTTATATTTTAAATACTGTAATAATTATTGTTTTGTATTATTTTTGAAGTGAAACTTTCTTAGGCGCAGTAGGTAAATTGGCCTGAATCAGCCAAATGCGTCGTACGCACTCTACACTTGTAGCATTTCCTCAGGAGGGTCTAGTTGTGAGCCTCGTCTATTGTCGTCGAACTTCGGCTGTTGTCGCGTTTCGAGTGTCGGCTGCAGGGAAAACACATCTCTGAGTCGTCATGAGATTTCGAGTGCGATCTCAAACGCGAAACGCGGGTTTCGAAAGCGAGATCTTGTCATAGTTTCATGAATTAGCCCTGCAGCCGGTATCTGACATTTCGACATAACCTACAATATTCGTCAACAAATGCTGTAACCTAATAAGTTTCACTTCTAAGCTCGATAGTCTACGCTTGTTTTTTTTCATGCAGAAATGTGTTCTGTAAATATTTATGAAATGTGATGAAAATAAACAATAAATAAATAATCACGAGTTTTGCAATTCTTTGACACAAAATGGCAGTTTTAGATCAGCTGTTTTTCAAGTTCGCCATCCAACAATTTAGTTACGGTGAGAGATATAAGTAACTAAATTACGCTAGTGCGTATGCTTTCAATAAGTGAAAGTTCCGTCAGTTAAGAGAGAGAACGCTGCAGAAAACCAGGTTTACTGAAATCAGCATTGCTTTGCATCATTAGTTACCATAGAGATAAGGAACTGTTCTCTCTCTTAATTGCAGACACTTTTACTGCTCTCTCGCGTACTCTAAAGTGAAAGTGTCTTCAGTTAAGAGAGAGAACGCTGCAGAAAACCAGGTTTACTGAAATCAGCATTGCTTTGCATCATTAGTTACCATAGAGATAAGGAACGGTTCTCTCTCTTAATTGCAGACACTTTCACTGCTCCCTCGCGTAGTCTATTGTATAATATCTCTTATGGTATATCCTCACCTTACATATCCTATTTTAAAAAAATCCAGCTGCAGATTTTGAAGAAACGAACAAATGAAATTTAAAAAAAAACAAAGATATGTCGTTTGACGTCATCCTTTAAAACAAGTGATTTATATTCGGTAAGATATACGGATTTTGTTTTACTGACAGCAGATGCTTCTTGCGTATCAATTTTCTATTTGGATTTGCATTTTCCAGCACGTCGAGCGAAACCTTATCACGTTGAAAAGGGATTTGAAAATCTATTGATAAGTTAATCCGACCGTTATTCAATTATTATATAAAACTAGCTTTTACTCAGTTTTGATAGAAACTTTATCGCTGTTTGAGCGTAGGCCGATAATATAGTTTTTGTACACGCCCCTATAAAATAGCTGCTCTTCATGTTTGTATAGCAGTCGTGAAATGATACATACTAGCAGGACCGTAACTAGATTTTTTTGTGCCCTGGGCAAGACCTCATCACTGAGCCCCTCTACACTAAATTTTATTAATTAAATAAAGCTACTTTTTTCCTCAAAATAATACAACAGCACAACCAGGAAAACAAATTTTGGAGGGAGATAAACATTTTTTAGTTAGGTATGTTTCCACTGTTTTCTACGAACATTTTTTTTAATTTTTTGGTCTACTAATTTCGGACAGGTTCCCAAAAAGTTGTTGAAAGACGTACAGTTTTTTTTTAATACAATGCGAATTTTTTCGAACTTTCTGGAGCTCCCCTGCCGTCTGGGCCTTGGACAAGTGCCCCTGTCTAGTTACGGCCCTGATTAAACATAGTCTTGATATCATCTTCATACTCATGGCGTGTCCAATCGCATGCGAATACAACGCAGCCTACAATTAGAAATAAACCAGCTGAAAATTGAACTGTCAAAATTCAGAAAATTAAGTGAAAAACAACTATTTTATTGGAGGTACGTGAACAAATTTTGTGCGATGTGATCACGAACCAATCAGCTCGAGCGTAGCGGTGAACCGATATCTGTCGCATGAACCAATATGGCGTCAGCTACTGGGTAACACAGCAAGAAATAGGAAGCTAGGTCTCCTAGTTACAGACTTCGCGTTAGTTTTAACATACGAGTAATGTCGTACATTAACGAACGAGATACATATTAAACTATCATTTTTTTATGGATTTACGTTGTAAAAACACGGTCTCGTGTTTTTCTATTGGGAATTTAGAAACCAACCAAATTAGCGTTCGTCTTTCGGAGTCGGGTAAAAATGGTGTTAAATTGCGTAAGATGACGATCGTTAAGGAAGGCTTGTAGAGGCTCTAGTTTACATAATCTAATTATCCTCGGCTAACAATTGTATCTTATTATATAACATCAGAGCTGTATCATGTTGAACAGATAAATGGTTGAGTTAGTGAGAATCACTTTGCTATATTGAAATTATCGACCGAGAGAATATTCACTCGTTGTGGTCCGTTCACAACTACTTGTTGTGTCGTTGCCGCATTGTAAATCCGGCAATTAACTAAGTACTTGCCAATACTGTAGTACAGCGAACGCGTATAAAGCATAGATATATATATATATATATATATATATATATATATATATATATATATATATATATATATATATATATATATATATATATATATATATATATTAATAGATAGCGGATGCCTATCCTTGAGCATTGTGCGGAATGGTTCCAATTAGAAGCCATTTTCTATGTGGAATACGCCGTAAAAAGCGCGCGGGATTCAAAAAGATTAAATATTCTATAATATGATGTTAATGGAAAAACAATAAAACTCGCAGTAAACAGTGATATTTCGCTCCAAAACTTATTTTTATATTGAAATGTTTCATAAATTACAAAACTAAGCATAAATATAATATAAAAGCTTAGAACATTTTACATTGTCAGATTGGCAACAATGCTTGTCGACCTTGATGCCAAATTGACAATGTAAAATGTTCTAAGCTTTTACATTATATTTATGCTCAATTTTGTAATTTTTGAAACGTTTCAGTATAAAAATAGGTTTTGGAGCGAAATATCACTGTTTACTGTGAGTTTTGTTGTTTTTCTCAATAAAATCATATTATAAAATAATTAATAATTTTGAATCTCGCGCGCTTTTTACGGCGTTTTCTACGTACAAAATGGCTTTTATAAAAGGTACAGGAGGCGCTAGTGTATCCGCAATCTATTAAATATATATATCTATGGTATAAAGGTCAGTCAGACAACAAACATGTTTTGCTCTGTGTTTATATTTAAACTGTCACTGCGCGCGCACCAGATCCATCCACAACACAAGCTTGAAAAGTCGTCTCGTGTGAAGCCAGCCCCGGAGCTAGGAGGGGGGCGCCAAAATTATAATATAATATGAGTGAAAACCACATCTGTCCTTTTTCCGATTTACTCAATCTGCTTATTTTCTGACGGTTTCCAGTTCAAGAAAAATGCAAACTATTATATATTTGTGAGTTTTTTTAAGTAATTTTTTTTCAAACGCTTGAGAGGGGGAGCGCCATTATCAAGTTTCTGACCCGTTTCGAAAAAATCGAAATGAACATATAAAAGCAATCTAGAAAACCAGCGCTAGAAAACTAGTACACAGTCAAATCTAGCAAGATATCTAGCGGCAAATCTAGCTTCGTGTTCAGCGGCCTAAAGTTGTAGAAAATGCGTTAACATTAACGTTACGGCAAGTCGTTGTGACGCGGCGTTTATTGATGATTTGATGGCATGTACTTAGTCGATTATCGTAACACATTGTTATACCCTGACTGTGCACCGGGGACCTTCCTTTAACATTGCTTGCGGGACTCTCGATGGTAGGGCTCATCCCCGGCCCCCCAACAAGCGCCGACATATTATAGCTCTCAACTTTGAACGGAGGCGGATTGACGTCGCTTTCCTAGCTAAAATCCTGATTTCGTAAGTTAGCGGCAATATGGCGGTGAATAGTTTATCAAAAAACGTGTGCACAGAAGTAAATGGACGCGGAACATTTAATGGAGCGTTTGGTTGGGAGCAAACCCGTGCAATTAGTTCGACACTTTTATGGGAGGACGTTACGTTTATGTTCGTTGGATTAAACATGGCTTTAGTGGAAAGCGACAATAACAGGGCGAAATTTAGTTACTAGTATTTCGTTAGATGACAGCGCGTGACGCTTGCTTTGTGTATGCGTTGGATTATAACTTGGCTTTTGTTAAAGGCGACAACTAGATGACAGGGCAAAGTTTAGTTACAGGGTGATATTTAGTTACTAGAATTTTGTTAGTAATTTTGTGTATTGTCTATTGTCACTTGAAAAAGAAACTGTGTATTTTACACTACACATAGCAGAAATAAAAAAATAATAATTAAGGCACTAACCAACGGGATCGGATCTACAACCCTTTATAGGTTACGAGACAGCTTATATTATACTTCACTTACTATAGTACACTGTACAGCTGGTTTTTATAGTATATGGTAAATGGTATACGTGCTTTGCAACGTTTTGTTACACTTTCAATCTGCCCTACCGTGTCAAGAAGTTTTACTTAAAAAAAAATAATGATTCCGACCGCACTGTCGGTAATCTTGAATGCATGCTCTTAAAAAGGAATTAATTAATTGTCAATTATAATTATTATTACTATTACTGTTACTATTATTATTATTACTATTATTTTTATTTCTCACATATTTGTATTCTTTTGACGTGATAACGTCTTATAAATTGATGAAACACCAGCTGCACGCACGAAAAAGTGTAACGTTCCGCCTGACCCTATGCGTGCAAGAAAAAGCGCAGTATAAGCGATAGAGAGTCGGTAAAAATATAGTTTGACAGCTACTAAAATTTAGGTTATGTATTATTAAATATGATATTCGAGCGGAATACGTTATCACGTAAAACTATCGTCCGTAAACCGACTTTACAGACAACCAATTTTTTGTTATGGTTTGGATTGAAAACCAGCTTTAAGCTGAATTCACGCCTTTTGATAAATCTCTGTTTTTTTTCATCAATAAAGACATTATTATTATTATATAGACACTCAGTATTTAAGGTTATCAGCGTCTGTTTTCAAAAAAGGTTGCGAGCATTGTGTCAGTTATTTGAAAAGTCCGGACCTGGCGAATAAATAATCAAATTAAAAATATGAAATTGTGCACACGCCGCTTAATAATTCGAATTCATATCCACAACATTCGTATTACGTAATATTGTTGAGATAGGCAATATGTCAACCGTTATTGTTTTACAGTAAAACCTCCCGAATTCGGAAACGGTCGGAACTAAAATCAGTTTTCGAGTACACGACATAGTATAGGTATAATACGCGCCACGGATCTAAAAGGCTCGGAAGTTAGATGCGAATGCGGGCTTGCGCTTGTACAGTCTGTTGAAAAACTACAAACTCGCAACTCAACAAAACTAATATAACAATAACAACTTGACAATAGCGTACTCGACTGTACTTTAAAGCAGGAAAGCGACAAGTGACAAAGGCAACGAGCGATCAGGGCCAATCACCGACGAGCGCACGTTCTGTGCAGGTAGCTGGGAGGTGGTGGGAGTCTAAACGGCTCTAAAATGTGCCTTTGCGACGCTGTTTGTGACTAACTTCCGAACCTTTTAGATCCGTGGCGCGTACTATACACTTTCAATCTCTTGAATCGAACTTGTCCTATACTGTGCCAAAAAAGTTTTACTTCAAAAATATACATCGGAAACTCTTGAGACACTTATTTCGAAGAATTCAGCCGGATAAATCGGTCCACTATTATGAAATTTCAGTTCTGCTTGAACAGAAGAAGCGAACAAAACGATATTTTTGAATCGAAATTCAAAGCTAGTCTTTTGTCTTCCTTCTTATAATATAGTAACAGCGTCTGCTAGATACTTATTGCTCACAGGTGTGAAATGATGAAACGGCGCAACAAAAAAAAAAAAAAATAATTTAATAACCGTTCGTCATTTGTTTTCTCTTCTGATTTGCTTCGAGCTACGCTAATAAATTAAGCCGCTCGTGAAATTCGGTTGGATATCAATCAGGTGAATAATTTGATAAATTTTTGTCATGCGTTTCTTTTTATCTTGACGGCTGTAAATTTTGTACTGAAAATTGTGTTTCAGCGAGAGAGTAGGCCGCAGGAGTGACGAACCTTTCTACACCTACGTGGCAATTTTTTTTGACGTGATAACGTCTTATAAATTGATGAAACATCGGCTGCACGCACGAAAAAGTGTCACGTTCCGCCTGAGCCTGAGCGTGCAAGCGACAGCGCGGTATAGCGATAGAGAGGCACGATCGGCCCAAGCGTCGGCTTGTACGCATTTCTCTGTCTTCTCGCGTGACGTCAGAGAGTTCATCAATGTTTCTTTATGACGTTATCACGTAAAACTATCGTCCGTAAGCCGACTTTACAGACAACCAATTTTTTTCAAAAATGTTTAATGTAATCATAACGTGCCAACAAGCAACCAAATAAATTTAGTTAAAATTAGTGATGTGCCGGATATCCGTATCCGTATCCGCGAATATCCGAGGGAGAAGAAAGATCCGTATCCGTTAGTTTTTGGCGTATCTTTTACCTTATTAATTTTCAATTCATAGATGAAATTTTATATATAGTATTGGTGATTAGGTAATAATGAAAACCTGTTAAATTCCATTCAGATTATTTTTTATTTTTTTTAAATCGTATTTGGCACCTTTATATTGCAAACATTTATCGTAGTGAGTACCATACTAATAGTACATAACTCAAAGGTACTAAAAAACTATCTTTATAATGAGATATTGTACATTGATCTTTGGAAAGAGACAATCTGTTATGAGAGTTAACTCTTAAAGAGGTCAATAACTTTTTCCCGTAACAGATAGTCTCTTTCCAAAGCTCGATGTGCAATATTTAACGCCGCGTACTCTTTTTGAAACCAAAAATCCGTATTCAGATCCGTATCTACGGATATACATTTTTAACGATCCGGCACTAGTTGAAATAAATCAAACATAATTTTGATAATACATTGAGCGCCATGACACTTTTTCGTATTTGTTATTTTGTGATAGTCAATTGTTTTCGGCATCTATAAGCATATTTTTAATTATTTCGATTGTAATGCCGTGCCCATAATAATCTGTCGCGTGCCACCTGTGGCACGCGTGCCATAGGTTCGCCACCCCTGGATTGGGGTATTCCCCTCTGCCCATTGCGTGTGGCGAATCGATTTTGACGCTCACAATTCTATTATTATTATTATTATTTATTCTGTACTAGGGCTTTCCGGGATCGCGAAACCCTTGTCATCTATACTAATATATAAAGCTGAAGAGTTTGTTTGTTTGTTTGAACGCGCTAATCTCAGGAACTACTGGCTAGAATTGAAAAAAAAATTGTTGGATAGTCCATTTATTTAGGAAGACTATAATATCATGCTACGACCAATATCGAGTTGCTTGTTTTTTTAATAATTGCTTTTTTTGCGTTTCACTTTCAACCGCATGAATCGAACTCACTCTACCTTGCGTAAAGAAGTTTCACTTCAAAAACGGACGTGAACAGAGTTGTAATTGTTTATTATTCATGTGATTCGAAGGCAGGACGGGCGTAATTACTTTTTAATTAATCACGTCACTTCAGAAACTCAACTTTCATTCACATTGCACTCACTGACCGGCGCGGGGTGTAAATCGCGGGGCGTACGACGTCACACTATACGCCCGAGAGAGCTACTGGATAGTGAATTTGTGTGTCGATTCATAATTCACGGCCAATTCATAGACAGTGGCTGCTTTATAATAAATAACTATACAAGTAGTCGCACACCTGCTGATACTGATTACAAAGCTTAGGTGGCCAAGTGCGAATTTTATTGCGTCGTGGAAAGTTCAGCCATCTAATACGCCCCACGAATCTAAAAGGCTCGGAATTAGATGCGAATGCAAAGTCTTGGAATCTTGTAGCAAATTCGATGAATAAATTGTTGTCTTTACACGCTTTATATTAACTTCACTTGTAAGTTTGTATGTATGTTTGTTTGTAATCTTCGTTTGGACTACAGCGAGTGGTTTATTACTGTAGTATAATATGCCAGCACTATAACTACAGTGGTTAGCCGTGCGGTCTAAGGCACGGGTCTTCGCTGACGTCAACTCTTGGAATCACGGGTCGTGGGTTCTAATCCCGTCCACGCCGAAAAAAAAATTGATTTTTTTCGGCAAATTTTTGACAATAAATCGAACTAAAAAGTGGAAAATAAATATAGTTTAAAAAAAAATAAAAAACACGCTTTATATCGAACTAAAAAGTAAAAAATAATTTTTTAAAAATAAGTTTAAAACAATAATGATAAAAAATACAAGTATTATTGTGAAAAAAGCGTGGGGCGCTTTGTTTCACATTTTCGTACATTGAGCGCCCCACGCTTTTTTCACAATTATATTTGTATTTTTTATTCATTATTGTTTTAAGCTTATTTAAAAAAAAATATTTTTTGCTTTTTAGTTCGATATAAAGCGTGTTTTTTTGTTTTTTTTTTTAATTATATTCTGTTCTATGTAATCCTCTTTGATATAGTCTATAATACATCCTCAAGAAGTAGGCTTTTAAACCCTGCATCATAACGTAGGTGTGCACGAGGCCTTACAGAGTTATCTGTGGTCGCAGGCAACAATCACGTATGTCGAATATATTACAGTATTTTCTTATCTGCCAACATTTTTTTAAATTTAATTTAATTGATAGAAAACTGCTAGAATTAATAATAATAATAATAATAATAATAATAATAATAATAATAATAATAATAATAATAATAACGGGTTTAACGTCCGTTTCTCGACTTTATGTCATAACAGACGCCATTCGCACCATTACTATTTTCCATCTATCACACTTGCCGCTATTTTCTACTTTTTTAAACTTCCACTTAATTAACAGTAATGGGCGAATGAAAGAATTTTAGGGAATTCGGATAAGGTAGGCAAATTTTGAGCACAGAAGTTAGATAGGTAATCGGCCATGGCCTTGAATAAGGAACCATCTCGATATTTATCTGGAATTAATGAAGGAAACCATGGAAAACCTCGACAAGATGGCCGGTACAAGAATAACCGTCTCTCGGCGAGAGGCGGCAGGAAAAAAGTTCCAGCCACATCTACCCCGCCGAGATTCGAACCCGGTACCTCCCGAATGCGAGTGTAGTGCTCTCACCGCTATGCTACATCGCCACGAATCTATTCAACAACAAATATTCGCCATAAGCTGTATTGTTTCTCGGTCGTAGATACGGACATGGCATCTTCCCTATACTAATATAATATTAATTGAATACACAATAGATGTGGTCCGCGCAATTCACACGTCGTCCTGTTATACGGCGTTGATTGGATCATTGTACTGCCTCTAGTTTACTGCAGCGCAACTGCCTACGGGGGCGCGTCGGAAGGCAACGAAAATCATTCTAAGGACACGACTAAATTCGGGTCACCTCGCGTATATTTTTTAAAGGGAAAGTTCATACGTCACTGCAGCGCAAATTACCAATCAAATTGAGGCGAATTTCGCGCGAGAAGCAGAAATATTGTAACAAAACTGTTCTTTCTGCGGTGGAGAATATTTATTTACACTTATAAAAACTTCCTAAAACAGATAACAAACTTGAAAAGTACTTGAAAAATAAAATAAAACATAAAACAACTAAGTAATAAAGTAAAAATTTTAAGTCACTACTAATAGTCTATGCACACCAAACATATTACTACTAAAAGTACTTATATACACAAAACACCATAAAAGTCTATATACACCAAAACAATATAAAAGTCCGTGTACACTATACAATGACTGAATGTCTATATAGGTATAGATACAAAATTTATCTGTAACATTCTAATCTATATCTGCACTTGATGGTCTAATAATCACACAGCTATATTGATTTATTTCGTAATCGTAATGCACGTCTTCACGGCACCGCGTCCAAATCGTGACCCCCTTACTCACTGTAGGCACATTCTATTAATATCTTCAGGTGCCGCGTGAGTGAAACATTACCGGCTACGATCCTTTCTACGCAATTCCGCCGGCCTTTTTTGTGTTGCAAAGCCGCTGTTGCCGGCATCCACCTCTTCAGGCAATACGAAGCAGTTTGGCTTCCTGTTTGTACACCAAAGCCTCATGCCGCCGTTCTGTGTGCTATTGTTGGACCGACACCGAGGAAGCCAAGACCGGGACGCGTGTGTTACAGTATTCTTTTCCTCATCATTTGGGTCCCGCGTAGGATTTGCCTGTTTGATTTGGCCTTAAACTGTTCGCACGTTAAGAAATGGAAGCGTAACGAAAAGTGAAACGCCTCGGGAAAGAGAGAGAGGAAATATCGATCCCGACTTACGAAGTAAACCGGCGTGTTTCATTTTTCGTTACGCTCTAACGCGTAACAAGCTTGCAAGCACACGAGCTTGACAGGTCTTTGGCGATGGTCTTTTATAGGAAATTAGCTAAACATTTACTTGGAATTATTGAGGGAAACCATTAAAAACTTTGACAAGATGGTCGGTACAAAAAGTACTGTTTCACGTCGCGAGGTGAAAATATAAATTGGTATCATACGCTCAAATAACATGAAGCGTTGTAAATCTTAAGGATTGAAGTAAAGCGACTCAAAATTGGGGGGTTTCGTGCGCGTTGGCGTGTAGGTGGCTGGGGGTAGAACAAATTAAACAGAATAAACCCATTACCTAAATAATAAATGCGTCGGTAGCTACGTTGAAAGATTAATTATTATTATATATAGGTGTGACGACAAGTACCTACCACTAAAGTATACCCGGTTATTGATTTTGATTAAGCTGTAACGTTTACCTCAGAATAAGTGACAAACGTCTTGTTTTCTGTCACGCGCAAAACAAAAATGTGAGCCGTCGTGAGACGTCTGGCAGATGTGAAACATAAATTTCTAGTAACTAGTGATGTGCCGGATATCCGCATCCGTATCCGCGGATATTCGAGGGAGAAGAAAGATCCGTATCCGTTAGTTTTTGACGGATCTTTTACCTTATTAATTTTCAATTCATATAGATGAAATTTTATATATATAGGTGATTAGGTAATAATGAAAACCTGTTAAATTCCATTCAGATTATTTTTTATTTTTTTAAATCGTATTTGGCACCTTTATATTGCAAACATTTATCGTAGTGAGTACAATACTAATAGTACATAACTCAAAGGAACTAAATCAACTATCTTTATAATGAGATATTGCACATCGATCTTTGGAAAGAGACAATCTGGTATGAGAGTTAACTCTTAAAGAGGTCAATAACTTTTTCCCATAACAGATAGTGTCTTTCCAAAGGTCAAAGTGCAATATTTACCGCCGCGTACTTTAAGAAAGTTAAGATCCGTATCCGTATCCGCGGATCTTGAAACCAAAAATCCGTATTCAGGTCCGTATCCGCGGATATACATTTTTAACGATCCGGCACATCATTACTAGTAACTAAATTTCGCCCCGTAATTAAATTTCATCCTGTAACTGGATTTTGCGCTGTCATCTAGTTGTCGCCTTTAATAAATGACAAGTTATACCGCATACACAAGGCAACAGGCACGTATTGTCAGAAATACGGCCCGCGGGCCGCTTCCGGCCCACAAGCCATCTCAATACGACCCATCCAGCGAGGATTGTAGACGGCATTCGATGCCACTACGTATTTTTAAAATTGCTGGATCCTCAAGCTCAAGATAATTTACCCTTTTTATTACTTTTATACGAAAATTGATTTAAACTAAATAAATGAAGTTTTTAATTATTTAGTATGTGTTTTAGTTTTTATTTTAGAGTCTAGCCCGCTAACACACCCTAAATCTTATAAATCAGTCTGACACCCCTGAATTAACGAAATACTAGTAACTAAATTTCGCCCTGTCATCTCATTTGTTTCCTTCAACTAAAGCCATGTTTAAAATCCAACGCACATAAACGTTACGTCGTCCCAAAAAACGTCGTCTCATAAAAGTGTCACGAAATCAAGCTGAGAATTTAGCGACGAAACCAGCTTCGTATGCAGCGGATTTCGATGAGTCACCAGTGAGGACACTTTGTCCGCTGCCAAGTCGCCTTAAAAAATTGGTTGTCTGTAAAGTCGGTTTACGGACGATAGTTTTACGTGATAACGTATTCCGTAATACATAACCTAAATTTATATAATAATTATAATAATTCGAATCTATGATATTGCATCTTTTGCTTCAAATTTAGGTTAATTTTATTTATTAAAATTACTCACCACCTATAATATAATTGTTTTTTTTAACTTTCTTTCTTTCGTATTTATTTTAAGTCTCAAAGATTAACTGTCATAATATTTTGAAAACAATTGTTCATAAAATTCCAAAACCTACTTACAATATTTAAGTATTTTCATACGTAAAAAAATTGATTTTTATAATGATAAAATTTGTATGAAAACGATTTTTTCGAGAGATGAGACCTAGCTAAAACGATTTTTTGCCCCCCAAAATCCCTTTTCAGTAAATTTCATCCAAATCGTTAGGGCCGTTTTCGAGAAAAGCACGCACAGGGTCAGGCGGAACGTTAGGAACGTTACACTTTTTCGTGCATGCAGCCGGTGTTTTATCAATTTATAAGATTGGTGATTCATCAATTTATAAGACGTTATCACGTCAAAAATATCTACTGCAGGTGTAGACGAAACGTCAGCTACTTAGAAATAAAACGATGGACCGCTAGCCCGTAAATCGGATGAACGGTTCGGGTACCAAAAAAATAACGGGTCGTCAATTCCTTGTAGACACGGGGCGAGGTTAATTATTATGGCGGCTTGACAGGTGTTTTTTTATAAATAATAAATTCCAGCCGTTCTATTTATTAATTCAGATTTCGCTCTCATTCAAAGCAGAAGCCAAACAAACTACTTGAGATTTAATCTGGCAGAAATAATATAGACACCGAGACCTGCGATACACAAAATGCGAGAGCGAGTGAGATCGAGAAGAACGAGAGAGACAGAGTTAGAAGGTATAAGCGATAGCTACTGCTAGCTCCTATATAACTCTTAAGTAGTTGTGTTTGTAAATAAACTTAAATGTTGTCATAACATCCCATAGCCCTGACAAAATAAGTACGGGCCAGCGAAACGGCTGGACCGGAACAGATAACGGGGACAGAGCGGTTGAAGGTTGAAGTCGGTGTTTTCATATGCAAATTAGTAAAGCGATTTTTTTAAAGTAAAACTTCTTTACGCACGCTTGACTTGCGGAGTAAGCTGGTGAATGCGTGACGAGATATTTAAGGAAGTGTGATCGGGCGAGGCGAACGGAAGTTGAGAGGGAGATATAAGTTAGTGAAGATAGAAAGAGGATGACAAATACTTCACTGGCTAGTGGCGCCATCAGGTGGCCGAATATATAAGAAGTACTAACAATAGAATGACACATAGTTTACTTGCCAGTGGCGCTATCGGGTGACAGAAAAAACTTTTGTAAAACTACTTTAAATAATATTTCATAAATATTTACGCTTAAAATCCAACGAGAGCTAAGTAATTGCAATGTATTACTTTTGTTTTCATTATCTTTATGTTTATATTTCTTTCTTCTTACATTAGACTGTTCATTTCGTTCTTGAACAATTTTGTAAATTAACATTTTGTTCAATACATTAAATATTCTACGTTTAAAGTGAATAAAATTGTAAATTCATTTTAAAGTTCATATTTTGTGAATTTTCGGGTGAATAATAACAAATTATGGCAGCAAGAAGTTTTACTTCATTCGTGTGGTCTAAAGCACACTCGTTTTTTTTTTAGACGCGGCTGTTAGGAGTGAAGGACATCTGCTATATTTGTTGCCCCATATTGCGCGTCGCTTATGTTCCCAATCATTCAAACTTAATCGCAATCAAGGGCGTAGATATTTTTTTCTGATAAAGGGGGAATAAAGCAAAAAAAAAAAATTAAAAAATATACTTTACGTCAAAAACGAATGGCCTTTTTTAGCTACCTAATTTTTTAAAAAACTTCGCCCCTGTGTGGATTTAAAGAGCAAAAAAAAGGTTCTTTTCACTCCCCCCAAAAAAGTGTTTTCTAAAATTCACTGTTTATATTGAGTAATCTGTCTATAAAGTTTTAATGTGGAAAATTCTTGGGTTCAATAGACTTCTAATGCGGTGTATTTATTTAATACATTTTATTTGCCAACGTTTCGACTTGGATCCAGTCTTTTTCAAAGCAAAATAGTATTTTAGCGCCTTGAAAAAGACTAGATCCAAGTCGAAACGTTTGCAAATAAAATGTATTAAATAAATACATCGCATTAAAAGTCTATTGTTGCCAAGAATTTTCCACAGTTAAAATGTAATGTTTTGTTAAAGTAGGTATCATATGACCACGGCTATCCTCAGATGAGAATATTTTCTTGTTTCATACTTTTCAGTAGTCGGGTTTTAGTTTTTGAACTTTTTTTCGTTAATTTTTGTTTAAGACCCTCCAACAAGTAGGATTATGGCACTGATTCATATTTTTTTGTCTTTGATTCTATACGCAATTTTCAGCCAAAAATACAATCTTAAAGAAACACGGGCTTCCAGACCGAATTCGCCAGTCCAACCCTGGCGGACTCTGCGACATTGAAATAGTTTCCTTTGCAAATAAATTTATTAATTTGCCTCGCGTTTCCTGTGCAGGTTTAGTTATTATTATAATAACTTCGAGCAACACTCGCTTCATGTTAGGTAACTTCAAGTACTTCAGTATTCAACTTCTCTGTATATAGCTCTTTAAAATAGTTGTGCTTGTAAATAAATTTAATAATCCTAGTCGGCTGCCGCGACCTGAACACGGTTACTGAAACAACTCAAAACAGGATGGCTTCAAATCAGAGAAATCTTTGAATTCTGGTGCAAAAGTCATTTCATCAGGAATCCTAATATGTACCTACAGGATATTTGATTTATGCCGACATTGCATTTGTTTCTTCATGTGATTTACACTGAATGCAAGCTAATAGTAAACTCATACAGGGTTGCACAAAATATCGTCAAAAAATTTGATTTGACATTGAGCTTAGATTGTGATCCAAACCATTACAGTTTCCATACATCAGGAGCAGTCCGATATCGTATAGAAACTCCCTGTCATCTTAGAACAGGGGTCGGCAACCTTTTGAGACGGAAGAGCCAAAAGTCACAATTTACAAAATTTCCCATTTTTTAAAGAGCCACTAAACATTTTCGTTTTAGTATTATAGTATTTGCTTATATAGGTATAATATATATTAGAGCTGTAACAAACCGTATGTATTCAATACTGAGTAACGGGTACATCGTCTGACTCGAAGTAACGAATCGTTACTTACAAATTCATTTAGTTACTCGCATCTTTCGCATCCATGTCAGTTCGACTCGTTTGATGCGGTTATACGTTATACGAACGAAGTCATACCGTATCACGTATGCGACGCGCCTCGATGCGATGCTTAATGCTAGTACACGATTGTATGTCGTATGAAAAGTAACGAGTAATGTAACGATACGAAAGTAACGGGTACTGGCTCTTTAAGTAACGAATACATACGGATACACAATTTCTCGTTACTTTTACATATGTGGAAATGGCTGAGAGATAGACATGGTGCTCAATCATGGATCTATTGGACGATTTTTAAGGGTTTATAAAATAAAATAATTACTTTTTGCGTATGGAATTGGAGAGCCGCAACTTTACATCAAAAGAGCCGTATGCGGCTCGTGAGCCGCAGGTTGCCGCCCTCTGATCTAGAACATTAGATTGTACTCACACAAAAACAAATGATTGTTTCAACATAGGAAAGGATTGTTTTCTTCATACCTGGGTCGAAAGTACGTACTTCCGACAATGCAAGAATTTCAAACTGTCTGCCCTTGTGACGACACGAGGCGTATAGTACGCGCCACGAATCTAAAAGGTTCGAAAGTTCGATGCGAATGCGGGCTTGCGCTTGTACAGTCTGTTGAAAAACTACAAACTCGCAACTCAGCAAAACTAAAATAGCAACAACAACTTGACAATAGCGTACTCGACTGTACTTCGTATAGCAGGAAAGCGACAAGTGACAAAGGCAACGAGAGATCACGGCCAATCACCGACGAGCGCACGTTCCGTGCAGGTAGCCGGGAGGTGGTGGGAGTCACAACGGCTCTATATAAAATGTGCCTTTGCGACGCTGCTTGTGACTAACTTCCGAACCTTTTATAGATCCGTGGCGCGTATTATGCACGTAGCGAATAAGTTTTTGAGATCAACCTGTATATTTATGTACCTAATGTTACGTGTATATGTAGTGTGTGTATTTTATAAACAAGTGGGTTAATGCATTCCATTCACGTAAGCGAAGCTCCTGAGTGGTTCTTTTGTCAAACCACACAGAGTACGGATTGACTGACACCTGCCCTCACTCTTTGAGGCTTGAGTGAGTCGCGTCAACCGATACAGAGATAGTTGCTATACAAGATAAAATTACCAACTACATAAATAATATACCAGTGCTCAGTGTTTGTTGTGATAAATAAAAATACGTACACTTTATACATATATTATAATTAATTATAGTTATTGGCGTAACTAGTAGTCTAAGTCATTCATCGCGCTGACAGGTCATGACTTAGCCTACAAGTTGCGCCCATAATTTTATTCAACAATTGCGCGTTATTCATGTTTTAATTATAATGAGATGTTGTAAATATCTATTTATTTCTTTATAAAAAAAACTGTCAATACTAACAGCACCAAACAGCACGATTTAATGTTTTGGTTTGAGGTTAGCCGGTTATGAATAAACTCCATGTCGAAAACATTCGGCCTCTCAATTTTAGCCTCAATGGGTAACAACGGAGTTGTTGTTACCTACTATTTCGTTACGACTCAGAAAATAGTTACGTTTATTTTCATTACTCCACAATGGCCGAGCTAGTAGGAATCTTCATTGAGTTATGATAAGTAATTGTCACCAGTCGGTAAATGGCTATTTAGGGTTCGGTTTTTAGGCATGATAAAACATGAATAACGCGCATGAGTTGAATAAACATAATATTATATTGGTTCTCAACCTATCCCACCTCTCCTCCAGGAGGGTGTGAGTGAAATTCAGGAAGGTCTTATTCAGAACCCAAAGGAATGGTGAGACCTCTGTTGAGAAATGCGCCGAACCTTGAAAATGACACCCATGTTGATTTTTAGACTATTTACCTCTTTTCACCCTCTGAAGAGGTTGTTTTTGAAAAAGCCCAAAGCACACGTGTTTATTTATTTGTTGACAGGAGTAATCCTGCGAATTTTCGAATGGATACATCTATCTTATATGATTTCTCCATGCAACTTTTGAACACCCGTTACACCCTTTTAGAAATTGAATTTTCAAAAATCCGTTCTTAGCGGATGCCTACATCATAATAACTATCTGTATGCCAAATTTCAACCCAATCCGTCCAGTGGTTTGAGCTGTGCGTTGATAGATCAGTAAGTCAGTCAGTCAGTCAATCAGTTACGGTTTTCTTTTATATATTTACATGATTTTATTTTTCATCGTTTTTTTTATTCTTACTAAACTTGACATCAGTTATTTTTGCCGGATCCATGAACTTCAAGTTTACATTGTAAATATTTTTTCGAGGATCTAAATAAATGGTACTCAAAAGATTGAACGTTGAGAACCACTGTTTTATAACATTTTAAAACCCGAGTAATATTGTGAATAATTAAACTTGCGATTGGACCGGAACATCCTCTACTAATTACAATGTATAATTAATAATACCCTTCTCTGTTATTGTTTGCCAACCCGGCGCCGAGATGCTCAGAGATTGTTGTTTTTTGGATTTGTCGATAATTGAAACAGGAATTCTTACGTTGAATTTAATGTGTTCTTTTAATTTATTTAACGTCTAAGTTTGATAATTTCGTTAGCTGGTCGTTTTCAATTAAAAGACCATCTGCGTTCAGTTCATCTTTTTCTCGAACGAGGTGAGGTTCGTTTTATTTCGAATTGCCGGAAGCGTACGAACGACGAGAAGATCAGTTCGAAACAACTTTTAGTTTTGCATATACTGTCTGCACCTTTGACTGCTTAACTCGAACTAACAACTCTATAACTTCACACTTGTTGCCAAGACCTCTAGCGACACGATGTTCCAGAGGCGGCCAAATTAAGAACTAAAACTTTGTAATATAATGGCGTTGCTAAGGGAACGCTATAGGACAGTTTTTATGTACAAAATTACGGTGTTTTATCAAAAAAACTGTTTTAGTAACATGTAACGACATCTGATAGAATTTACTCAAAACTATTAGTTCAGAAGCAAACATAAAAAAACTGTTTTAGTACCGAGTTTTTGTTACAATTCGCTCAAAGCTATTAGTTCAGAAGTTAATCTGGTAGAATCTGCTCAAAGCTTTCTATTAGTTCAGATGCGGGGCCGCGAACGAAATACATTTTGCAGAATTCATATCTATCCCACCCGGGTGAAACCGGAATGGGGGCCGCTAGTATTATCTATACTAATATATAAAGCTGAGTTGAACGCGCTAATCTCAGAAACTATTGGTTCGAATTGAAAAAAAAAAATTGTTGGATAGCCTATTTATCGAGGAAGGCTATAGGCTATATAATGTCACGCTACGACCAATTGGAGTGGAGCATTAATAAAATTGTTGCAAGATGTATCTCAAAATTAGTCCGTCCGACAAATATTATCAGGTGAAATGTCTTCACTATATATTGCAATATTAGCGCGTGACGTTCACAAGCCCGGATAACTCAGTCGGTAGAGCGTAAGACTCTTAATGCCAGGGTCTTGGGTTCAAGCCCCACGTCGGCGAATATATTTTTATTTTTTTATTTTCTACATTGCTTTCTTTAAAAGCTTACATTTCAATTTTTTTAAATTTTATTACGACTAATTAAAATTAAATAAATCTGATTAATAGCTCATTTGAAAACTGTTACAACTATAGGTACCTATATAAAAATAATTTTCAGTGTTTTCAATTAAATATTTATTATATTAAAAGAAATTTATTACTTAAAAAAAGTATAAATACTGCTTTTTAACGACAAAAACTTTTGAACGGTAACTCCGATGATTATGAAGTTTGGACACAACATTCATCTCGGTAAACTAAGATGAATGTGCGTACTCATGTCCCTTCCCCCCATTCGGTAATATAATAAATAATATAATTCTGTGTGCGTGTGTGTGTGTGTGTGTGTGTGTGTTGTGTGTGTGTGTCGAAAGAGTAAAATAAGACTTGAGGGAAAATCCGCTCCGACGTTGTGTCGCGTCGGAGAGAAGGATTATCCGAGACAATAATTAGAATCGATCTGATGGAAACCGCGGGCTATGGGATTAGTTATGTATGTTGAATAAAACTTGGGTGAACTTGAAACTCTTGAAAGTGTCTTTCCGTGTTCTGTATTTATGCTCTGCAGTGTAGACATAGTATCTACATATTATTATGTATCAGAAGATTATTATTATACTCTAATAATGACGATGATGATGATAACACTACGGTGTAACTTCGATTATCCGCAAGTTTCTATCGATTGCTGATCAAGAGCCGGTTTCACGTAACTGTTGAGTCTATAGCTTAAAATATGTTTTCCGTTCTGAGTTTAATCGATCGCATTATACAGGAAGATTAAAAAAACAGATGCTAGAACTCTAGAAGTTTCACTTCTAACGCAAGTTTTTTTAATACGGCCTGCGGTACCCTAAAAGAGAAAATTTTTTGTTGATTTGACTCTAAAAAATGTATCCACAAATCTGCAATTTGTTAGAGAATGTGTAATAAAGTTTGGTCTCTGCCCACTACACCGTACCATACTATGAACGTAATAGGAACGTGTCAGGCAAAATAATATTCTTTCCATGAAATCATATGACTCAATGCCCACTACACCGTTCCGTTACCGACCAACACCGTACCGTGCCATGAACGGACCGTCAACTAATCCACGGCTAGAATATTTTGCCGGTGCCGATACGCTCCGTGCATGGCACGCGACGGTGTACAACCGGGTATGCTACGGGTTATAACCGCGTATGCTACGGGTTATAGCCGCGTATCATCTTCTATTTTTTTCAGCAATTCGTTGAATTGGTTTGTGGGGTCATTCAAGTATTACGTAAGCACCAAAGGGAGGAGGGGGTCTTTGCTTAGCTTATTTTTAATGACATGGAGGAGGGGGGGCGGGTTCTAAATGGTGATTACGTCAGCAATATTTATAAATATACTTTTTCTGATTTATTTGCAAAATTTAATGGATTATGATGTGGCAACTCTACTGGTCTATGCTCAAAAGCGAAAAACATGTTCAGGGATTCCCTAAAAAAATTTTTTTTTAATGTTACCTCCTTCAAAAAATGGTCACTGAAATGGGTAAAATAACAAAATTTTGAGATCGACACCAATTTAATTACTATCACGTTTTCAAGTATATCAAATTGGTACCGATCTAGAAACTTTGTTATTTTACCCTATTTAATGACCCTTTTTTGAAGGAGGTTACATTTTTTTTAAAGATATTTATTTTTAAGTTTTTAGTGTCTAATACCTATTTGATTTTAAAAAAATTGACAACACTTCAAGGAGTCCTCGCAACATTATGCGAAAATTACATATTTGGTGCTGCATATTGAATGGATACCGAACGGGCGTATAACGCGTTGCATACGGGCATCATACGCGTTTCATACGGGCATCATACGCGTTGCATACGGGTTGTATACGGGCATAGAACGGTGTCGATCCGTTGCAGTGGGCATAGTAGCGCGTGTCGTGTTTCTTTTCGTGCATGATACGTTCCTAGCACGGTCATGGTATGGTACGGTGTAGTGGGCAGACACCTTTAGTCTTAAAAAATACAAAAAAAAAAAACATTATATACTTATGTTTAAAAACAACATTTTGTTGTATCTATATATCAGGGGGGGTAGATATTTGTTTTCTGAGGGGGGGGGAGTTACTGCAAAATAAAAATCAATATTTTTATTAATATCACACAAGAATATTCTCGAAGGAAGGTGTCAAGCAAAATATTAATTCCCAAACTAATTTTACAAATTCCTTTTCAAAAGGTATTTCTAAATTTTATTTTTTAGCCAGGTATTCAGTTTTATTTTATTATTATATGATCCTGGGGGGTAATTACCCTGTTTACTCCCCATATCTGCGCTCTTGATATACCTACATTGTAAAATTTGTATCTCAAAAATATTATTAAGCGGCCCATAGACGCTCAATATTATTGCGCAATATTTGGGTTTGTGCAATATAATTGACCGTGTGTAGACGAGATTGAAAGGTTGCGCAATATATTGAGTGATTTTCAAAATCTTGAAAATATATTGCACAAACGGGGAAATATTGTGCCGTCTGTTATCAAGATTGCGCAATATCCCGTCAGTTGATCTCAAGTAGCAGTCGTTTCAACAAGTCGTCTCAACTACGCTTCATCATGGTGACAAGAAAACCGAAAGACAATTTATTGTTGAATTTATCGAGGTGTATCGTGGTCTTCCGGCTCTGTGGGATGTGAAGTCCGAAGACTATAGTAATCGTGACAACATGATGACTGAAGTTCTGGTGGGGACTGTTTGCACAATGTGGATATACCATGGCCTATGTCCATGGGATATACCGTCTATGCTCGCAATATATTGTACAACCTTCAATATCGCCTCCATAGAGTACCATTTTTCGCACAAACCAAAATATTGTTCAATAATATTGACCGTCTAGGGGGCGCCGTCAAAATATTATGCAACTTACATTACACAAAAATTATTTTCCATTTTCAAGTCCGTAATATTTATTTTAAATAATTATGAATAACAAAGTGTTGTTTAGAATTTTTTTTTTAATTTTGGCATACCTAATAAAAAAAAATTTAAGAGATTTTTCTAAAGTGGAAAATATATATAATTTTTATGTTAAACTTTATTTTCTAATATTAAAAATTGTTTTTTGAGCTTTAAAAAAGTCAGAAATTCTGATGAAACGTTAGCAATAAAAAGAAAAGAATTATACCTATGTGTCCACATTCCCGTTATTCATAATTATTTAAAATTACACAATAATATTGAGCGTCTATGGGCCGCTTTACGCGGTGCAATCATAGCTGATCTTCTGTAACGCAATCTTGAAATCGAGTGTTTTTTCTGTGTTGGCGACACTGGAGTATTAGAACAATATGAACAGCGATCTGTCATTGAAATTAAAGTGTCTAAAAGTGCATCGATATCTTTTTGAGTTTTAGTGGTAAAAATTGCGGGTTTGAAATATTTTGACTGTTGAATAATGTTTTTAAACGTCTCCTAAACCTATTTGTGATATTAGTTCGGCGCCAATTTTTGCCAAAATACGTATTGTGAATGAAAACGTTTTCGGTTTTGGCTTCATATAGCGAACGATATCGGAGCGTCGACGGCGGCCGAACCGCCCTTGTTTCAACTAGTTTCTATTGTAAGTACCTATTTACCATTACGCATTATGTCATTAATGAGCTGTTATTATAATAATTTATCGGTGATTTGATATTGGGCGGTACAATTATATGGTTTTCCGATATTATAGGTCATTTAATTGGATTTAGATTACACACTTGTATAGAAATATTGCTATACAAAATTGTATTTTAACACAGGCGCGTTTATTAATAACTAGCCGTTACCCGCGGCTTCGCACGCGATTGACATAGACCAGGGGTCGGCAACCTTTTGAGACGGAAGAACCAAAAGTTACAATTTACAAAATTTCTCAATTTTTTAAAGAGCCATTAAAAATTTTCATTTCAATGTTACAATAGGTATCTATTATAATTAATTTTTTATTTAAAATAAACGACTTTAAATACGAAATAATATTTATTCATATAAAAACACAAATTTTTTAGCACAAAACATTTTAGCTAGATAATTAAGTTTTGCGTATGGAACTGGAGAGCCGCAACTTTACATCGAAAGAGCCGCATGCGGCTCGCGAGCCACAGTTTGCCGACCCCTGACATAGACCATAGGACATTTAATACTAGCCGTTACCTGCGTCACTGCATGCGATAACATAAATCTTATTTCTTTATTATTTATATCAATATGTGCATATTTTTTAATGGTCCCGTCGCCGAATTGGCTGGATTTTTTTTATGAAACAAACGCAATCTAAAATATTCATCTTGAACTGCTAACATATTGAGTGAATAAACGATACGCTACTGCTTAAATAAGCCTTAGTAAAAACGAGAGCATATTGTCTTTAATGCTTTCTATAAATCCACTCAAAAAGAAAAATGCGTATCTCTTGCTTATAATATTACATAGTTTATAAATCGTAATAAAAAAATGCCTTCAAGTTTAAAACGTTATCGTGCCTCTACACACGTGGCCAGCACCGCAACTCAAATAAGTGCCTATCATCGCCGCGATGATTGCCTAGCCCTCCACACAATCGGGCGGGTCCGATTGTGTGTACGGGCGCACGATGCTGGCCACGCATTCCTTTGATGTACCGACAATCAATCGATTACTGCCGATTACAGGCGATGCTGTCCACGCACCGACGAATATGCCCTCTACACAATCGTGAGTGCCTGTAAGTGGCGGTGCTGGCCACGTGTGTAGTAGAGGCATAAAACGTTATATGTAGGCGCAGGTAGGTACATTTTTTAATACTTTACTAAAACGCTTTGTTGTATATAAAAAATGAGGTCTTTTAATATTTTCACCTTTTCATAAATGTCTGTCAGTCGAAAATATTGATTTTCCTATTAAACATTATGATAATGTAACCTTATATACAACAACATGCTTGAACCATTGTTCACTTTTTTCATAGAAATAAGTTCGTAAATACAGTATAACTTTTTCTTTCGCTTTTTTTTAAGCGCGAATATAAGATATTATTTTATTGTCATAAGGTATAAAAGTAAATGTACAACTTATTACAATATTTAATATGGCGTTCGTGTAACCTACCCCAATATTTTTTTATGTGTTGGATACATATTTTTTCTGTAAAATTAATTTGCTACCCTGGGAAAAGTTTTCATAAACCCAGACGATGTAATGGCAACCAAATCCATTTTTCTTTATTAATATTAGATATCGTGTCCATCGATAATAATTAATAAGAAAAAATTAGCAGCTGTTTGTGGACAAAAGTTATATTTATAAATGTACGACGTTTCGTCTATAAATTTAGACTTTTTCAAGTACAAATTGAAAATTATTTAAAACAATATTTATATAATATAATATTTATATAATATAATATTTATTGGAAGATTAAAAAGGAAGAATCCTGGTGGCATAGGATCGATGAAACAAAGCAAATACTGAAGGTTTTTATTGCATTTTATTGTCTATAAAAACCTTCAGTATTTGCTTTGTTTCATCGATCCTATGCCACCAGGATTCTTCCTTTTTAATCTTCCAACATTGAAACAGGATCATCATCACTCTAAATTATTAGAGTTATTTTTTCACAATAATAATTATTGTTTTAAATAATTTACAATTTGTACTTGAAAAAGTCTTTTATAGACGAAACGTCGTACATTTTTATAAATATTATTTTTGTCCACAAACCTGCGAATTTTTTCTTCTTTATTAATAGGTTATAATATTATCAAATTCCAAATTTCTTGTACTATTATGATTGTATTATTATGATTGTATTATTATGATTATTATTGTCTGATAATTTTAATATTGGTCTTCTCCACATATTCAACAGTGTAATATGGTCTTCCAAAATTCCTCGCCGTATCTTTCAAATATGCGGTCTCTTTATGGAGTACAGTAATAATTTTTTGAAATTTCAAATGTTCCTGAATACGTTCCTTATAATAGGCGCTTCAAAGCTACCGTTACTTAAACTGTCTTGTTCCGGACAAGTGTGTTTGCCGGGTTCGGTAATTATTAAGTACCCGCAGTTTTGATTGAAATCTCAGCGAATGTCAAAGGTCTATTTTACATGATTACGGTAAATAGCAGAAGTTTACGTTACCCAAGTCAGTGGCTCTCAAATTAAGTTAAAAAATACGCTTTTATAGTAATGTGCACCAAAAAATAAAAAAATATTTTTAAATATAATGATTTTGTTCAACAGAGGTAGTACCCCTCCCCCCAAACTCAATATAATTTAATTTTTTTAATAATCCGTTCTCATTTCAAGCCATTTCAAGCCTATTCAAAAAATTGAATTATATCGAGCTATGTATACAAAGTCATTATATTTAAAAATTACTTTTTAATTTTTGGTGCACATTGTAGTGATGTGTCGTTCATAATGAACGACTTCTTTCTCGGAGCGGAGCGAGTCGCTCTTTTTTTTTGTGAATGACTCACTCCGAGCGCCATTGCTCTCTGCTGAGCTATTCTGTACTGTTGCATTCGCACATTTGTAGAGCGCACACAGCACAGGGACAAATACTCCCCAGGACCATAATAATAAAAAATTAAACTGAAAATATTACGTTCAAATCTTTGATTAACGTCTGAATAGAACTTTTCAAATAAATAAAATTGTCGACCAAGTTTTTTCAGACTATATATTGACAAAAAATAATATAAAAATATAAATCAATAAAACAAAAGATGACGTTTCGATCCGGATTTGGATCTTCTTCAGAAATATCTAAAAAAAATATATAAAATATAAAGCTACTTATTTTCTAATAGAATGCAAGATTGAATGATAGTTTGATTTATATTTTTATATTATTTTTTCTCAATATATAGTCTGAAAAAAATTGGTCGACAATTTTATTTATTTGAAAATATTACGAATACCTAACTAAAAAATAAATTTTAGAAACGCAATTCTGGAAAAAAAAAATAATAAAATTAGTTTGGGAATTAATATTTTGCTTGACACCTTTCTTCGTGAGTATTCTTGTGTGATATTAATAAAACTTAAAAAAATATTGATTTTTTGCTTTACCCTCCCCAGAAAAAAATCTATCTACGCCCTTGAATTGGAGCTTCAATTGCCCACCATTTGAAACCTCCTATATAATCACGAAAACATTGGCGATCGGAAATGATCCCTTAACATTCTTCAAACACTTATTTTGTTTGCACTTTAACCCACCCCTGTCTGCGGTAATATAAATATCTAACAAAACTTTTTTCACTTTGATAAAGCTAGAAAAATGGATTTACATATTTCACGCCTTCTTGAAGCGTTTCCGGCAAATTTTTTATGCGACTTTGTGAACTAAAGAGGAAGTATTTTAGGTTACGTGACACCTGTGGTGTATATTTTCGTACAGAATTTTATCTTCGAAGTTGCTGACAGAAAGTAGTAGATTGTATATCTAATGTTTTTTCACACGAGTCGTTATATCATTACGCACGAGGTGTATAATAATAATAATAATAATTTTTTTCCTATTGTATTATTAACCGTTGTTTAAAAAACAAACAAAATAAAATAGCTATAACTTATACGGATATTTTTTCGGAATATATTTCAACAATCGGTGGTTGTTCACGGCGTTAATAAACTTTTTTTTATTTCATTTTGGACATCTCGTTGAAACACTCTGAATAAAAAGGAATTTTTAACGTTTATTTTATTTTTATGGGAAAACCCCCATTTTTGGCAGTGGTCATATATTTATGTTAAAAATTATGTGTGTGTGTGTGTGTATAATTTTAAACAAGTAACATTAGACACATTTATACAATTTTCAGTAAAAATCAGTCGTTTTTTCAAGAAAAATAGTAATTTTAATACCCGTTGATGACATTTTTTTTTTTAATTTATTTTCTACATAACAACAATACTGAGAAAACAGACAGCATTGATTCTCCGAAGATGGCATAAAGTTTTCCGAAACGTCAGACAATAAAATGCAATAAAAAAAACCTTCAGCATTTGCTTAGTTCATCGATTCTATGCCACCAGGATTCATCCTCCTTTTAATCTTCCAACGTTAAAAATTATGCTATGTTGTTATCAAAAAATTGAAATAATTGTAAAAGTATATTTTTATTTCAAAAAGTACCTGGGTGACCGAGCTTTGCTCGAAAAGTTAAATAAAATACTGATATGCTCATTGTTTGTATAAAATTCCAAAACCTACTTACAATATTTAAGTGTATTTTCATACGTCAAAAATTGACTTTTATAATGATAAAATTTGTAAGAAAACGATTTTTTCGAGAGGTGAGACCTAGCTAAAACGATTTTTTGCCCCCCAAAATCCCTTTTCAGTAAATTTCATCCAAATCGTTAGGGTCGTTTTCGAGAAAATATTTAGGGACATAGGTAGGTACATAGATACAAGATAGCTCGTTTAAGGAGGTTGATCCGTTACAGTCCCAATCAAAAGTAAGTAAAATTCTAAATGGGAACTTTTCCATAATAAATTTTTACAAAAGATTATAAGTCGATGATACCAATAAATTATTGTCATAAAGGCATAAATAAATAATTTTTTTAATATTAATTAATTATTTCAGTATTTTACTTAATGGACTAACTTTTGAATTTTTTGTACAAAATTAGGTTAGATACAATAAATTTATGTAAATATCTGTATTTTAGAGATTTTTTGCGGTAAATAATTAAAAAAAGAAATTAGAAGTAATAAAAATTAAAAGTAAATCATCAAAAAGTTGAAAATTCAGTTAAAATTGTCAAGAATAAAAGTCCATAATCGAAAAGTGCTAAGTTTTAATAATTTTTTTATTGATTTAAAGTCTCCTAATTAAATTGGAAAAAATATTAAAATATGCGTAAAACATTGATGCTTTACATAGTTAGTTTTTGGAACTGCTGACATTATTTGATTATTTGCAAAAAATTAAAATGTACCGTTTGCATGCTAGATTGACATATTTTCCATAAGACTACATGTAAAAGTTTTTTTTAATTTTTAACTTTATAAATCTCCTAATGATTTTGGATTTTTCACAGAAAATTTTGTCATAAAAAAATCTACTAAATAAACTTTATTTCAGATTTTTTTCATTATCTTCGTAAAACGGCTCAACCTCCTTAATAATATAGGGATACGTAATATAGGTAACTTTTACAAATTGCAAGTTAACACCAAGTAGGCGATGCAATCACAGCCTTTCAGTTGTGACCAGTCACGTGTCCGAACTGTCATTGAAATTAACGCGTCTAAAAGTGCATTGATATCTTTTTGAGTTTTAGTGATAAAAATTGCGGGTTTGAAATATTTTGACTGTTGAATAATGTTTTTAAACGTCTCTTAAACCTATTTGTGATATTAGTTCGGCGCCAGTTTTTGCGGAAATACGTATTTTGAATGAAAACGTTTTCCCGTTTGGCGTCCTATTTGTGCATTTTATAGACAGTCGTAGACGGTCGAGCGTCGCATGTTCCAACCGGTTTCTATTGTAAGTACCTAGTCATTAATATTACGTATATTATATTAACAGGTTTATAGGTATTATTATAATAATTCGCTGATGAGCTCAGTTGTTGAGCGTCTATAATATACAATCTCTCCGTTCTAATAATTAATTGCTATTGGGCGGTGCATTTATATTGCGGTTTTCCAATATTATAGGTAAATCTAATTTCGGGCAGTCATTTAGAAATAATTATATATACAAATTACAAATACGCTATTTATTCTATTTTAACAACGCAATGTGGATATTTGTATAATAAAGCACTTTGGTACTCGTTTATAAGAATTTCACAGATATTTTTAATTTAAAATTTGTTTTAACAAAATTCTCGATAATAATGCATGCCATATAAAAAAAGTTTCAGTAAATACAAATTTTAAATTGTTTCGGCAAAGAATGTGGCTGCTTAAAATTTGAATTATATAATTTTTAAAATTATTTCATATCTTTAGGTAGCCTGCAAATAGATATTATATAAAGTAACACTTGTTTTAAAAAGGGTACGTATTAAATATTTAGTCAATTTTTGACAAAAAATTGTGTGTTATTTCCGATGGGTAAACAGCTGAACCGGTTCCGTTTTTTTTTGTACGATTGTTTTGAATGTTTATTTGAAATTCATGAAGCTCTTTTTTCTATACTAATATTATAAAAAGGTACAGTTTGTAAGTTTGGATGAATAGGAGATATTCTTTGAAACTACTCATCCGATTTTCAAAATTTCTTCACCAATATTTAGAACGGACCTTTAGGGTGGACATAAGCTATATTATATTATCGAGTTAAAATAAAAGCGCTTTTCGTGGAGACCAATTTTGCAACGTAAGTCGACGAGAAAACGGTGGCAATCTACAAATTCGGGCGAAGCCGGATCTGCCGTAGTTTATTAAAGTACAGTTTTAGAAATTTCGTAATCATTTAACATCGGACATTTCAGTCTAAAACTGGTAAATGGAATTTTTTATGTTCTAAATGTTTTGAAAATTTATTTGTTTAATCTCAAAATTGATTTTTGTAACTTCAACTACCTTTTGTAAAATATTTCACCGCAGTTAACTAATAGAATATAATATTCTGAAAATTTATAATTTTATCATATCAAAGTCAAGCATTATTACAGACTTTAATATTTTATTGAAATGTAGCTACTTTTTAGGCGAATTTGGACCGTTTAATGTTTAATGCAAACGATGTAGCCATCATTATACAGCGAAAAAAAAACTTGCATTCTATATTATTCTGTGAATTCAAAATTTACATTTTCATATCGATTTTGCGTTTCACTTGTGCAGTGTGTAGTGTAAACAACATATCATTGTTTGCCGCACGGCGTTTATAGTTATTTATTTAAAATAGACAATACATATTTATTTCAGTGATGTATTAATAAAGTCAGGTATTTTTCTTTGTACAATTTAAATGGTGTATACCTATACTGCTGTAACAACTCAATTGTTACAATGTTTAACTTAATAAAAATTGAATTATTATTCTTTATTCGCCGCCTCTGGTCTAAACTATAAATGTTGAACGTTATTATGCATTATGTAACATTGTTTTGTGTTATACGTTTGTCAGAAATTCCTTTTGAAATATGTTTTAAAGAATTAAAAATTGCATTGCCATTTCATTAGTCATATTGATAAGTTGTTACTTCAACACTAAACCTGCAATCGTAATTGTGGCGAGATTTTATTCGATATTTTACCACTATTATCGGGATCTTGCAATACAAGTGAATTATATTAATTCACGAAAGATACGCCTACTATACTAAAGCCGACAGGCTACAATAACTTCTGCAGTGCTAATAGTTGTGGTTGATATTTTTACACAATTAAAGATATTTTTTTTATTTGACTTGTTCGTCATTATTTCTTATTCGTCGGTGTTTTGAACGTTTGAACGACGTCTATTATTTTAAAGCTTCTACAACCTAATCTGTAACGTGCAGAGTCACACTGTATAAATTAATTCACAACAAGATCCCCCTATATAAGAATATAATGTCTAAAATTATAGTCAAACCATATACATCTTAAATGGCATTAATTGTTGACATGTTCAATCAGCTAATTCTTTTCTGTCTGAATATGATGTGGCCGATTTTTCGACGCCTTATTTTTTTTTAACATTGATACAGTTCAGCACTCGCGAACTTTTCACGGTATTGTTCACTTATTTTTATTTAGGCACTAGAATAACGTCATGGATCAATCGAAGGTTTCTCAGTCACTATTTTTATTAGATCAGTGTTGTATTATGTAAGTCACGCGATCCTTTCTTCTAATGTCGCTTTTGCTTGTTTCAATGTCTTTTCTTCTTGTTTCAGACATCAGTACCGAGTTTGCTAATCGTAAGAAGATTGGATAACGACATTTGATTGCCTTTCGGCGACTCTGCGACAAGACAGCCGGGGTCCACAAAGTTCCAAGCGCGATTCGAGACTCGAAAAAGTAGATCAACTTTCAAGCTCTGTTCAATACATGTGAAGAAACCAACAAACTTTAAATGATGAGCCACTCTTTTCGACCGAGAAGCTAGCATATTATGACTATTGTTGGATTTTTTTTTCTGTTATTTTATTTATTAAAGCGTTGTATAATGTGACATTTAAGGAAAAGAAGGCTTGCCCTGGCCCACGCGACCTTTCCTCTCTCTTGGTGTTGCTTTTGTTTTGTAATATGGTACATATGTTAATTTTTTTTGCTTTTTGTTTCAGGCGTTTTTGAGAACTGGGACTCGGACAACGATTGGTTACTGCGAACCTGATTGCACGGATTAGAGTGAAATGACCTACAAATATTTTTATTTTTAGTTTAGTTGGACATTCATTTTACGAATGAATAGCTGCGTCGGCAAATTAAATTAAGATGTTAACAAGTATTTCTATTGCAGATTAAAACTAGGTGATCTAAGACTAGATACGACATTCCCAACGGAACTGCGTGAAGTCCCATAGGGAGGAAGAGTTCTTTCGGCGGAAAGAACGTCTCTTCAGTTTAATTTCGGGTTCTCGGCCTCGACTTTGAATTTGATAGTTGTTTTCATCCGCCGGATGTCCTAGGTGTTATCTGAAACGTTTTGGGCGGGTCGTCTTGAGCGGCATTCATTAGAAAGGTGAATCCGCGTTTTCAGTTTGATGCGAGCTGTTGTATTGAACTGCGATCCTCTGAGAGGGTGGCTGGGAAGCGGGGCGCTGTGGACGGACGATCCAAACACTCCAGATCGGTCTCATTCTCGGATACTTTACTGCTAAGTGCTCTACTTGCTAACTGTGGACAAACTTTGCCGAGGAACGTTGGGTAATAGATTTCTGTTGCAATACTAGTACAGGCTAGGGCGCCCTCAGACACTGTATGATTTTTTTTTTGTTTTTTTTGATTTTAATTGACTGCCACCGGTGCACTCCGTACCTTGGTTGAGAAGCCGTTTAGGCTGGCGTATTGCGATCACAATTATAAATCACATCTGCTTGGATCTACTTACAGCGATATAAATTCATACCATTGAAATTCGAACTAAATTGCTGTTTGACGTCACTTAAAACGAAATTGCCTCCAGCGCAGCAGTTCTTTGTCAAATGGATTTTGTGGGTTCAATTCGCACCTCAAATTTTCAATTAATAAAATAATATAAATGCTTATTCAGTAAGCATTAAGTTTTGAAATTATCAGTTGTTCTTTGCCAGATGAATCCCTCAAATGATTAGTATTTTGAATAAAAATTTGTTTTTTTTTGTGCAGAGAAGGGTTTTGAGGGATATTTCTTTTTACTTTTTGGCTAATTTAGCACTTTTCTGGCGAAGAAAAATCACTTAAAAATATTTGCAGATCACATAGAGTTTTTTTTTATATTATTATGTACTCCTAATAAAATCTTTCCGTTTTTCGCTTTTTGAGACGGTAGTGCGTGGCGCCGGTTACTGGCTCTCGCGTTTCAGAATGTGCGGGAGTGCGTACGTTTTCGTTCGAGTCGAGACAGTGTTGTCTTAAGGAGGAACACCTGTATTAAATTTAAACAGTGCACAACATTTTACATCGTGAAACCACGAATAATTTTGATATTGACCTGTAGCACTAACATTTTTCTTCCAAGACGACGCTGCGGGTTGATTCGTCCCCCGACTCCGCGTTCGCGCGAGTAAGTGTTTAAATAATATTTCAATGATTAAATCGAAGGTACTTTCTTCTGACGTCGGGATTTCCGGGACAGCGAGACGATCAACCAGACCAAATGGATCAGAACTGACAAGTGCGGTGAAAGTGTTAAAAATGTTAACTAAAGAAATGTGATCGCGATTTTATACTCGTATTTATTAAAAATAATTTTTTAAAACGATTACCCAGTGCAGTGTTTAAAAAATCAATAAAATAACAGTCAGTAGTTCGCGACTTTTACCTTTCGTGTGCTGGACTGGAAGTTGGAACTGGACTAACCTACGAGCCCTACAGAAATTTCGTCTCAAGTACGTATTTTTCGTTTTTTCGTTTCTTGTTTTGCTTTCCTTTAAGTATTGTTTAAAGGAATTTTTAAAATATTTTATGCTAATTATGTTTTTTTGTTTGTTACAGGTGCTGACGAAACTGTAGTGCAGAATTTTGGTGAGTGATTTTATTTATTTATCCTGTTACAGTGAGCTGGAGTCAACAAAAGCCCTCCCGTATTTATTGTGATTTACCTGAAAAAGTTGACTCTTTTAGGGGTTTTGGACATCCAGAATTGTTAGAAGCTCATGTGACAGATAAAGTTATCACTGATAGAAGTTTCAAAATTTCAAGACTACTGTTTGAATGAAATTCGAATCAATAATAATGATTCGAAAGTTTAAAAAAGAATCAATAAAACTTCAGTTTTCAGTTATGACTTTTACATATTTTTTATATTTTAATCGGGATCACATTTTCGCGGTCGCGTTTTAACTTTCTTATTATAGGTAAAATTAAAATCTTTCAAATATTCTTGCCTTTTAAGGTCTCCTTTTTATAGATTGTATTGTAAATGTAAAACACAACGTGTCTTATTTTGTGATGGTAAAAATCCACTCAATTTGGAACGTTATGAGATGCATTTTTTTTTATTTGATTTATTTATGTAAATATTTTGTTTCCTATTTTGTGTCGCATTTATGTGTCTAATTTTAATTTAAATTTCAACAAACGGAATTTGAATTATTTTAGAGAAATTCAATTGCTCTACAAAATGGGAGACTTCATCATACAATGGCCGCTTTCACCAATAGCTGCAGTTCCGACTACGACAATAATATTACAACAATTGCTTACTAAATTTCGAATAACTGTCTCACGAAAATGTTTTTTTTTTGTTAATATCATTTTTAAATATCTCACAATCAGTTTAATTTTTAAATGTAAAAAAATCCAAATGTTCAAATATGAACGATTAAATTCTCATAAACTGGTTAATCGCTGTTGGTGCAAGTGGCCTTAACACAACCATTCATAATTTTTCGTTTATCGTTAGCTTTAGGGCTATTGCAGCAGTTTAGCTGTAACCTGTAGACTTCGATGAAATATGTAGGGAGGGCGTTTTGTTTGTTTGCACTGCTGTGTTTAGGGTTTCTTTCCACAGAGGTTCCATTTGGGAACGTTAGATGTTAGGGTAGCTGTAGGGCGCCGTTCGGCCAACTTTTGTCCTTACGCGTGCAGGTCGGATAGGACAGCGCGGTTAGTAGACCACCTGCGATGATGTCCGCGGTTGAGATTTTAGGTCTTGGCTCGGTCGAGACTGCCTTAGCTTCCAAGCGAAAGTCAATAGCTGTACCTTCCACCGTGAAAATCGTGTTAACTGTGTTTTCCGTAGTAAAAATCGCTCTTGTCGTGTTTTCTATTGTGAAAATCGAAGTGCTGTGTTTTCCGCTGTGAAAATCGCTCTTGTCGTGTTTTCTATTGTGAAAATCGAAGTGCTGTGTTTTCCGCTGTGAAAATCGCTCTTGTCGTGTTTTCTATTGTGAAAATCGAAGTGCTGTGTTTTCCGCTGTGAAAATCGCTCTTGTCGTGTTTTCTATTGTGAAAATCGCTCTTGTCGTGTTTTCTATTGTGAAAATCGAAGTGCCGTGTTTTCCGCTGTGAAAATCGCTCTTGTCGTGTTTTCTATTGTGACAATCGAAGTGCTGTGTTTTTCTAAGTGAAAATCGGTTGTGTTTTCCAAAAGGAAAGGTCGCTGTGCTTTGTTGGGGTTAAAGTCTAGCCTCCATCGCGCTAGGAGCGTTAAGGTGGTCGAATTTCCCCAGTGGATTTCTGCGTATCGCGAATTTTAGGGACACACATAATATGACACATGTATATTTTTTGTTATTGGATTTAGGTGTACGGCGTGCCGTCTGTCTTCGCATGCAATGTTGCTAAGACACCAGGTACGTCGTGCACTATCGTAATTTTTTAGCTAGCTGCGCTTTCCGCGGTCCATATCCCAATAGGACATCCGCGTTGGACCGCACCTATAGGGTTCTAGTCTCAGGATTGCTTGGTTTGTAACGCTACCAAAAATAGCCTTACAAAAAAAGTAGTCCGGCAATCTAGTTCGAACAGCGGGCTTACGTCCTGTCGCAACAGTTGTGAGTCCAGTCACATCAATAAATGTATACAGCTGTTGAGACCAGAGCGAGGACCGAGACCTGCTGTGAAGGGCGAAGGTTGTTTTGCGTTCCGTGCGTAGGGCTTTGTGGATTTAGGCTTTTCACAGACAAAGAGTCTAACTAATCACTACTTTCATTCCGCTCTGATGAATGTTTATTTTTCAGTGTTAAGACGTTACTTTTCGATCTTTTTTCTGTCAACAGTTTTTCCAAATTTAATGAGTTTTTTTTTTAATAATAATATCAAATCACAATTATTTAAGTACACAATTATATCTGTACTTGTACAAATACCATTCTGGGCCAGATGGTATTTTCTAGACTGCGCGTAGTTACATCTAAGTTTATCCAAGTTTCGCTAAACAAACCAGTAGTTAAAAGTTTAAAACAATACTTTTAAAGAAAAAAGAATTGAAGAACGTCCAACGACAGCAGAACGCAGTGTCTCTGCTCACCGGTTTGACGCGTTGACTCGAGACCCAATCCAGTGGTGTAACTATTCACATTTAAAAAACACCTCTCTAAAAACATGCTTAAGGCCAAGACATTTTGTCAGTGCGGCTACCCTGTTATAGGTACGCCGCCGATTCGGTCTTTGGTCAACGTTTCAACAGTCAACGTGTGTATCGTCACTTAGAAATTCCTCCGTGAAAACGCAGCTTTTGGAAGTTTGCGATTGCGATGAAAGACAATTGCAGGTCCCAAAAAGTATCGACCGAGACGCCTACGACCTCTGTTTTTGAGCGTCTATAAATTCACAATGTCTGTCTAAAGGAGCGCCGATCAAATTAAATTGAACCAACTCGGCGTCTGACCCTGCGCTGTTGTTTAAACGTCGCGATTGCAACTTTTTGATAGACTGCCTTAGTTTATTAAATTTCGGGTGATTCCATATTTGATTGTATTTATTTTAAAATTTTTTATAATCTTTTTGTGTTATTTAATTCTCTTTGCTATATTAAAGTTATAATTTAATGTCTTTTGCATTTACTTATAATTTGTTTTTCGTCGTCGTATTTTTAATTATTTTCGACGTAAATAATTTCGAACGTTTTCTTTCATGTTAAGCTACAGTTAAAATATAAAATCGTGTTTGTTTGCCGTCTGAAAGGTCCCTCGGTGTTCAGTTCAGCTTCTACTACAGAAGTTAGTTAAATCGTTTGACGACCTCCCAGGCCCTCCCTGAAATATAATTGATCCCGGTATATGATATATTTTGTGGTGGTGGTTGTTTCTCCTCTGGGAGGCGGCGCCTGCGATTGTGGTTAAACGACAAGAACAGGCCGTCGCCTTACCAGAGGCGCAGGGTTTTGCATGTTAGTCTCATAAGTTTAGCTAAAACTTTGTGTATTTTATTGTTATTATTTCCTAAGCGGAATAACAATTACTGCAACTTTAATCGGTTTGTATATTGTGCGATATACAATTAAACAAATCTTGAATATTGTTATTAATAATAAATTATGTATTTTCGTCCTCAATAATTATTTGTTGCCTAAGGAGGTTGGGTAGGAACTAGATCTCCTAATTTTATATATTGTTACCGATTACTTATTGAGAATTTATGTAAAATCCACTAAATCGAGATATTTGTGTTTTATTTTAATTAAATTCCTCATAGTATAAGGAAAAGTTTTAGTTTTTTTCTTCTATTAATTTTGAAAATGTATATTTCATAGCATAGTCAGTTTTGAAATTAATGACTTATATTTGATTTTCTGAGTTTTGTGTTGTTTTGTGTCACTATTTCATTAACTGCCGTTTGATTGCATGTGTCAAAAATATATTTTGAATTTTATTTTTTCAACAATGAGACTGTCCATAATGTTAAAAATTTGAGATATGAGAACATCTTTTTGATATTTTAAAAAATATTAATCATTTTAAATTTTTGACCCAACCTCCTTAAAATCTAATTTTTTTTTAGTAATTTATATTTTTTGTTGTTGTGGTATTTCGGAATGTTTTCGAATGATAATTAATTATTTTGCCAGTAATTTTTGTAAATTAATTAAAACGCGATGACAATTGACAGGCCCGAGTTGAGGGCAATTTTGCTACTTGGTCGTCCTACTAAAATTCCTAGTAATGTTTTTTAACAACAGTAATGAACACTGAATATTAAAAAAATAATCACAAAACACTGAAACTTTTCTTGACGCACGTTTCTCTAATCGTGTTAGCATCATCAGTCTTAATCAGCTTTTTTGATGACGCTAAAAAAAATTAATGATGCTAATATGATTCGCGAAACTTGCGTCGAGAAAAAGGTGTTAGAGATTTGTGATAACTTTTTAAAAATTCAAAACATTCACACCAAAGGCAAGGGTTCGGTCCTTTTTATAGTAAAACATGAACACTTTACACTAATGAATTCAAACATTTGTTTTCTCTATTTAGTCCGCCGCTCCGATCTAAACCAGGCTTGCTTATTAATTATTAGAGATTTTGAGAATAATTTTGTATTAGTGTTAGATTTATAAAGATTTTAAGTATTTTTCATAGCCAAGCATCGTTGCTATTTTTTATACCTTCATACCACAATGAACAACGATAAAAATTAAAAAATTTTGTTGCCTTTTTGTTTTTTTAAGACCTGCCTGACACAGTAGTCATATTTTATCTATGCGAAAATCTGCCATTGGGTACCTACACAATTTTTAGTTTTAAAAATTGTCCCCGGTTTTTCATTCGAAAACAATCCGAATCGAAATTTTTGGCCAGATACTGCGTTTTTTAATTTATCTTCCAGTGTAACACTTCGCCATATCAACAAGACGACTGTGGAAAATTCGTTGTTACTATCCTGAAAACTTCACTGCAAAAAAAAACTTTATATAGGTGTGTATATTTTTCTGGGTACCTATACAAATTAATCATAAAAATTAATCCAAACCCGAAGTAGTAGAACTGTTTTTTGAGAACGATTTGTGTAAATTGTAAGTTGACTCTGCCTTAATGCAGGGCCGGCCTGAACAATTTAGTGCACCTATCGCCCTCCTTTTTTAATGTGACGAACCAGACTTGGTTACTGTTTTGTTGTAACCCAGCTTCCTATGCTTGCCGTGTTTCGAGACGAACCGTTTTCTGGCGCACGCGAGATGGAGCTGTTATCACTACCCGGGAAAACTTCGGTTCCTTCCGCCTGTTTTCGCCATAGTTACCGAAGTTGTCTAACTTCACAGACACTACACACATGTAAGCCATGAACGTGTGTGCGTTACCCAGTAGCTGACGCCATATTGATTCATGCGACATATATCGGTCCACTGCTACGCTCGACTAGGTCTCCTGGTTACAAGCTTCAGGGCTGAAAATAACGAAATTCTAGAATCTAAATTAAAAATATCAAACACTTTATCTTCGCCACTCTAACACAGTCACACAAACAGCTATCCAACACACAAAACAAGCGCAAATGAAACGCAACACGTCCCGCGAACAGCGTCGTGCCAATTGCACGGTTTTATTCCCAATCAAACGCGTCATTAGACGTTTCACATAAAAAACGTTTGGCTTTGCCAACGATAAAAAAAAATTCAGCCTTCCGTCGCTCCTCCGGGCCTGGCGCCCTGTGCGAACGTCCAACTTCGACCCCCATACCCCTCCCCGAAATCCGGTACTGGCTATTTGTATAATATTAACTCACCACTTTACGTATATCTTCATCTTCATTGTAAATTATACGCATTTCATTATAAATGCCACTTTGTACTTACGTAACACGATATTGCGGAATCAAGGCGTTACAGTCTGATGAATTATTTATTTATTATATAGTATTCATTCTAAAGCACGTACAAAACAGGTCCGTACAGTGTTCCGCCAGCATGCTCGTATGAAATAATAGATTAAATTGCCGTATTTTTCACTATTAGACGCACCTTTTTACAGAGAAAAATGGACTCAAATTTTGGATGAAACCTTATGGTCCGAAGGTAACATTAAAAAATTTTTTTTTCAATAAATCGTCTCTAAATTTATGTTTAAAAGTGCGTTTTTTTTAAATCAACTTATAAATTTGAGGCGCGTCGTATAGTCCGAAAAATACGGTACAATTGGAATTTTACTTCGACCACGATCCATCTGTTCGGTATTTCAGTGAACTATCCCATGCGAAGCGTCTCGCACTAGTAAAGCATTACATTGGTAAAATACTTATCGCGTACAATTACGAAAGCTGCACGCGTCATTGAAAAATCAAAGAAGAAGCACGATATGTGTTGAGCAGTATGTAATTGTGTCTGTAGATTAAGTGTAAAAGTTAAATAATTGAATTGAAAATTGGCAGCTGTCAGTTTATACATAGTCGATTTCATGCGGTTTCTCTTTCAAATTTGACGTTTACGTGCGGAAAGCAACAACGTTAACCCAATCACTACACATTTTGCGATGTGACCAGCACTCGCGATTTTTTTTCCTTCAGTTTAATTACGCTTTGAAGAACGACACATTTTTTCCTCGGAAATATATACATTTTAAATAAAACATCTAAACCTCGCCTACTGTCCGGGCTAACGCGTCGCATGGGGCGGCCATATTGAATATTGTGAAATGGGCAAGTCTTTATGCTTTGGTGCTCTAAGCATCGAGCATTAATTACAAGTGCTCAGCACTGCCCAGCTCTGACCTGCTCTATAGCGTTATAATAAAATTGTTCATTGACCGGTTAGGAATTATAAAACGACCGGAAAAATAATTTAAACCGTGCAAATTTACAAATGCGACAGTCAGCGATTTCGAAAACAACTTTAATTGAAGTTTATTTATTCAAAATAATAACTGTTTACCCGTTGTTAATATAGAATCAGTGGGGCTTGGTGCAACACAGCGAACGACGTGTGCTATATTGTAATATCGAGGGTACAGTGGATAAAATGTTAAGTTGAAACTAAAAAACACGTGTACACGCGATCGAAGTAAAACAAACTCTTCAGCTTTATATTTTAAGTACTATCAGTCCGGTCCGGCTTTGCCCGGATTTGTGAATCATATATACCTATTAATGCGCTAAGATTTAAGATGTTTGCCTCCCTTTTTAGAAAAACCTCACAATTACTCCACATAAACTATATATCATTTTACAGATAATTGCTTGCTCTACTGACATCGACAACTAAAAAATTTATTATTGCTTTTGTTTTTGTAAATTAATTAAAATAACAACGCTGAACAACGTCTGTCATCTGACGGCTTTAATTTTGAAACAACGTCAACACTTCGATTTGGTACTAAAACAGTTGACTGTTTGCTTCTGTGTTTACATTGTTAGTCTATGAAACACATGTGACGTAGAATTAATAATACCACATTTACTTATGAACTAATAGCTTTGAGCAAGAGTTCTAACAGATAGATGTCCCTATTTGGTACCAAAAAAGTTTTGTTTATTTGTTACATATGTAAATTAACTCAGAAGCAAACAAACAGGTTTTTTGAGAAAATATAGTAATTTTATAACAAAAAACTATCCTATTATAAAATTTCATTAAAATCTGTTCAGTGGTTTCGGAGATTAGCGCGGCCAAAATTGTGACACGGAATTTTATTTATATAGATAAGATATAAGATTTATTTATTCACGTCATGACCGTGACTATCGGATTTGCTTGTGGCACACTGATTGAGTACCGCTGTTTAAAAATAGTTGACAGCACAAAACGGTTCATTTGTGTGCGTATGGCCTTAGTACAGGACACAGGCTGCACGGAAAACATGCTATCTCGTATGTGGGCAGGTACCGGGCGGGGGGGATATCGATTTTTCATTATTTTCGGGTCCGTGCCCACGTCACTCGGACCACGGCGAGAGACTTTAACGATGGAATTAGACAGTTTAACTTTAAGCCATTCGTTATTACAGTGAAATCTCCCGCCGACAGAATCTCTCTAATCTGTTTATTATAATGCAGGAACGTGCTTTCATGACTCGGTCGAAACATAATCCCCAAAATGAGTTATGAACAAGCATATATATATATAGCATGCTACTTTTAATCTTATATACACTCGAGAAATTGCGTTATCTGTGTCGGCCATTTTGTTTGAAGTTTTCGCTAAAATTGCATTTTTCAAATAAATAAATTTATACTAATATATAAAGCTGAAGGGTTGGTTTGTTTGTTTGTTTGAACGCGCTAATTTCAGGAATTATTGGTTCGAATTAAAAAACATTTTTTTGTTGGATTCCCCATTTATCGAGGAAGGCTATAGGCTATATAATATCATGCTACGACCAATAGAAGCGGAGCATCAATGAAAAATGTTGCAAAATGTACTTCAAAATTAGCGTCTATTCAGGTGAAATGCCCTAACTAAATATTCCAATATTAACGTCGTACATTCACAAGCCCGGCTAGCTCAGTCGGTAGAGCACGCGACTCTTAATATCAGGGTCGTGGGTACGAGCCCCACGTTGGGCGAATATATTTTTATTTTTTTACATTACTTTCTTACATTTAAAATTTTAATTTTATTTACGGCTAATCAAAATTAAATAAAACTAATTAATAGCTCATTTGAAAACTTTTACAACTATATGTACCTATATGAAAATAATTTTCCTACAGTGTTTTCAATTAAATATTTATTATATTTTATTAATTCCAGTAATTATTGATTTAAAAGAAATTTATTATCTATACTTATAAAAAGTATAAATACTGCTTTTTATCGACAAAAACTTTTGAACGGTAACTCCGATCATCATAAAATTTGGACACAACATTCATCTCGGTAAACTAAGATGAATGTGCGTACTCATGTCCCTCCCTTCCCTATTCGTTATTTTGCACTCGGGTGAAACTGGGCGGAACCACCTGCAGTGTTCAATATACAGGGTGAGTTTTAAGTTGATGCTTTTTTTTTACAGCGTGTAAAAATCAAATAGACGAGCAAATATTTCAAATAGTTTTTGAGAGATAATAACAACTTACTTCCATAGTGACATAATATAACCCCAGGACCGACCTCAAAATTAAAGAAAATTTAATAAAATTTATATAAACTTCGAAAGGCTGTTTCTCTCTTATTTTTTTTTAGATAAAAAAACTATTTGCAATATTTGCTCGTCTATTTGATTTTTACACGCTGTAAAAAAAAGCATCAACTTAAAACTCACCCTGTATAATATGAAGTCCTACTATGGAGTTTGGTCTATTAGTACTAACTCGGTCTTTTGAGACAAACTATTTTACTTTTTAAGAAAGAAACATCCGAAAGGATCAATAATTTTACAGATAGTTGTGTTGGTAGCACTGCAGAGAACAATTTAATCAATTCCAATTGAAGGCAAGAAAAAAAACAGACAAATAAAAGGTGAGCATAGCAACAAAAGTAGTCTGCGAAAGAAAATACCAAACACTTTTTCCTTGTAAAGTAATTAAAATAAACCGAATCAAAAGAAGTAAAACCCGAGCAAAACTCGAGAACAGTTAAATGTGTTAGTACTTTGTCGAGAATAAAATGGGACGCTTCGTCTGTGGGGACGCCATCAGTGGGAATTAAATGAATATAGATGTGCCAGCGGCTGTCAATATGTTCGTTTCGAGTCGTTTAAAATCTGCTTTAAGGCGCGCTGCACACGAGGCTAGAAACGCTGCTAGATTCCTTGCTAGATTTGCCTATACTAGTTTTCTAGCGCTGATTTTCTTATCAATAATGCTCTTCATATTTGCATAACAAACATCCTCCCAAAATTCGGTTTCAATCCGTTCATCCGTTAACCGTTTCATCTGTATCGTGCTCGGAAACTAACAGACGCACAGAGTTTTTTTTTCAAAAATATGTGTTTTGGATTTGGAGGACCTCAAATCGGAAAGATATTGTAAAATTTTGAAAAGTGATTTTTGATCTAAACTAATACCAGTCCCCACTTGTATAATAATTATCAACAGTTTTAAAACAGACTTGAGGCCTTCTTGGCTGCTAAATATTTTTACAATAAGTATTAATGAATTTTTAAACATGTAACTTTGCTATGTAGTTGACTTCTCCTATACAGTTTCCTGTCTTTGGAGCAATAAAGAATTGCTATTATCATATATATTAATACGCTAAGGTTTAAGATGTTTGCCTCCCTTTTTCAAAAAACCTCACAATTTCTCCACATATAAATTATATATCATTTTACAGATAATTGCTTGTTATACTGACATCGACAACTAAAAAAATTATTATTGCTTTTGTTTTTGTAAATTAATTAAAATACAGCAACGCTGAACAACGTCTGCCATCTGACGGCTTGAATTTTGAAACAACGTCAACACTTCGATCTGTCATCTGACCTTCATATTGTAATACAACAGACACAATACTGCATACTGCCATCTGACGGCTATAATTTTGAAACAGCGAGCAACGCTGAACAACGTCACAGCAATTTTGCATGATGCCATCTGACAGCTTAGCTCAACGCTTTTGCTACTTGCGCCTCTATATGACAATTTAGTAAAATATTTTTTCGATCTGTCATCTGAGCTTCATATTGTAATACAACAAAAAGAAGAACGTTTTAAGCAGTGTGCAAAATTAGAAACGAATTGAATACCTGCAATCATATTTAAAAAATAATTTTGTAAAGTGATAATTATTATAGATACTTATTTAGTGCGAATAATTCGCACAGGTCACTCTAGTTATTATTATTATTGCATGGTTTAACTCCCAACCAAACGCGCCATTGTATGTTTCACGTGAAAATCGTTAAATGTAATAAAAAAACGTCATTTCTGTTGTACAAATATTTACCTAATATGAATTTAATGTGTTTATTTGTATATATACCTACGTATATATTGTTGCGTATATTATTATAATTATGTTCTGGCGCAGGGCAGGTAAAATGGCCTGAATTTAATTCACCACACAGACATATTTATATCAATTACTGTTTGATGTGTGCGCTAGCAAGACATTCGTCGTTTTTCCTTTGCTTAAACAAACTGTACCTGTATTGCCATTCGCATAGTTCGTGCTTTGGCTCACTTCAGTCGAATCGGAATAAGTACTATAAAGAACATTCTGAACAGCGCAGTGTTGCCAGGCTTAGGAAATTTTCCCGAGATCTGGTGAATTTTCGACTGCTTTGCGAATATCGAGAGACATAAACATTAGATTGTTTATTATTTTTTTTTGTTTCGATCCCATTGGCTGTTTTCTCCCAAAATTTCTAGATCAGGGGTAGGCAACCTTTTAAAACGGAAGAGGCAAAAGTTAAATTTACAAAATTTCCCAGTTTTTAAACATTTTCGTTTCAGTATTATAGTATTTGCTTATATAGATATAATATATATATCCGAGGACGACACGTCGCGACGGGGGCGGTGCGGGTGAGACGCGAGTGGAAATGGCTGAGAGATAGACATGGTGCTCAATCATGGATCGATTGGACGATTTTTAATGGTTTATATAATAAAGTTATTATTTTTTGCGTATGGAACTGGAGAGCCGCAACTTTACATTTTTTTTTAATTAACATGGGAAAAACGAGGTTTTTATTCAAACATGGATAGCTGGTAGATACTTTTTTTTAAATTTTTGATAGCAGCATTTTGTAGAGAATTTCTTTCCTTAGTACTAAATCCGTAAAATCATTATTTTCGAAGATATGTTTGTTTAAACACTCTCTTAAAAATCGGATTTGAAAATAATAGAGCGCCCATTTAAAATGTCTGACACCTCGAATATGTTTCGACATATTCGAGGTGTCAGACATTTTAAATGGTTAATGTTATTTGTCAGAGAACATTATTTTAGCGTTTTGGTTGAAGTTTTTAAGCTATCCAATTAAAAAACAAATAGTATCTATAAATTTTTTACATGTCGTCAAAACGACATCTTTCGGAAAATTTAGAGGGAAAACGCCCCAAAATCAAAAAAGTCATAGAGGAAATAGGTGTCAGACTAGACCTAATGAAGCCATATACAAAGTTTGGGGAGAGTATGTATCAGTAAAATTTTTGCCGACGGGCACTCTGACCATAATTAATTCACGGATTTAGAAAGACTTTTTTTTTGGGAAATTTAATTCTCTACAAAATGCTGTTATCAAAATTAAAAAAAAAAAATATCAACAAACTCGAGCGATTTTTTATCAAATATTCTTTTTTTCTTAAGAACGACGTATAATTGAATCCTTTATGCGACATCTTATCCTTATCAAAACTGAGGTTCTCTTTTGATGATCATCCTTGCATCAAAATGATTCCCTCCTGAAATGCCATATGTTCTTAGATTGGCGCACACAGTTATATAGGTTATGTTGAACATGTCTTGTACTTCCCCGCCGTGCCGCTACAACACACACACGTACGTCGGTAATACAGTGAATTGTATAAAGTCTACCTTACCGACTCTCTTGCTCTGTCTGTGATGTGATGACTGTTATTAATGAAAATAAACGTATGCGGCCGGGGATTCGGTCTCGTGCTGCCTGGTGGGCCCCGGCGCTCTGCCCCACACAGAGAGAAAGCTCTCTCTCTCTCCCTTTGATGTTTACTTTTATTCCAAGGAAATTTTAACTAAGTAAATACACCTGTATGAGCTTATACTAGGGCCGTACCATAATTCCGACGACGGTCGAGTCGAAAATCCGAAAACTCTATTTTTTGGCGCCTCCCTTGAAGCTCGACTTATAATAAATTTTAGTTAATGTTACAATTTTATTTCATATATATACTGACTAGCCGTTACCCACGGCGTCGCTCGCGATTGAGACGAAACGCGGATGCATTCCCATTATTTGGCATAGTTACTCCTTTCTCGACGCAGATCGGCGTAAAAAATTTCAAAATTTATTTAATTTATTTAATTATCGTGATCAACGTCCCGACAAACCTTGAAAATGACACCCATGTTGATTTTTAGACTACAGTAAAACCTAGATAAATTAAAGTTCAAGGGAAACGTTGAAAAATTTAAGTTACCGGGTTTTTACTTATTGAGAGTTGAAATTAGAGAGGTTTTGGAAGTTTAATTCTTAACTTAACGAGGTTCAACTGTTGAACAGTGAAACTTAATAAAGTTCTTGGCAAATTATGTTTGTATACTTATTCACGAAGACTTACCGATAATACTTTAAGTTATGGAGGTTACCAAAATATTATTTTACAACTTATCGAGGGCCAACGCTCAAAATATTTCTTTAAGTTATCGAGGTTTTGTACTTTAAGTAATGGAGGTTTTAGGCTTTGAGGGGAAGGGAAATCAAAAACATTTTTAAGTTGCAGAGGTTTTTAACTTATCGAGATTCTACTGTATTTACCTCTTTTCGCCCTCTGAAGGGGTTGTTTTTGAAAAATCACGAAACACATTTATTTTTTTGTTGACAGGAGAAATCCTGCGCATTTTCGAATTGATACATATCTATATTATATGATTTCTTTATGCAAATTTTGAACCCTTGTTACACCCTTTTAGGGGTTGAATTTTCAAAAATCCGTTCTTAGTGGATGCCTACGTCATAATAACTATATGTGTGCCAAATTTCAGCCCGATCCGTCCAATAGTTTGAGCTGTGCGTTAATAGATCAGTCAGTCAGTCACGGTTTCTTTTTATATATTTAGATCTACTGATTAATTAATTATTACTAGCGTGACCTGTGCGAATTATTCGCATTAAATAAGTATAATAATAATTATCACTTTACAAAATTATTTTTTAAATATGATTGCAGGTATTCAATTCGTTTCTAATTTTGCACACTGCTTATAACGTTCTTCTTTTTGTTGTATTACAATATGAAGCTCAGATGACAGATCGAAGAAATATTTTACTAAAATTGTCATATAGAGGCGCAAGTAGCAAAAGCGGTTGAGCTAAGCCGTCAAATAGCATCATGCAGCATTGCTGTGACGTTGTTCAGCGTTGCGCGCTGTTTCAAAATTAAAGCCGTCAGATGGCAGTATGCAGTATTGTGTCTGTTGTATTACAATATGAAGGTTAGATGACAGATCGAAGTGTTGACGTTGTTTCAAAATTAAAACCATCAGATGGCAAACGTTGTTCAGCGTTGCTGTATTTTAATTAATTTACAAAAACAAAAGCAATAATAAATTTTTTAGTGGTCGATGTCAGTAGAGCAAGCAATTATCTGTAAAATGATATATAATTTATGTGCAGAAATTGTGTGGTTTTTTCTAAAAAGGGAGGCAAACATCTTAAACCTTAGCGTATTAATATATATGATTAGAGACGGTCGATTGTACATGTATTAAAGTACTCGTCCCTGATTGGTTGTCCCGTACTTTCTTTTGCGTCTCTCCAGTGTGTATTTAGGGTTCTAAACGATTGAGGGAAAAAAATCTATAAAACTCTCGCTATGATGACGGTTCACGTCCAATTTGCATCTCGGTAGTGTCTGTGTGTATTATCCAGTGTTAGTTCAAGGGATTGACGACAATCCCGAAACGCCTTTGCAAACACAACGGCGTAAATAAATCCCCGGCGAGTTATGAACAGAGAGCGTCGACGACGCCGCGACGCAGCTTTTAGGTCATCAATCCTCCAAGGAGCTCCTTCTGTTGACCAACCGGCGTGTGGCCACTTTTTTTTTGTGTGTGAGAAATGATTCGCTTTGTAGTTTCATTCTTTATTTAGCTATCATTTCTAAATCCACGCAAAATGTAATTTATAACCCATATATCAAGAATATCGTATTTTTTACTCTTTATTTTTCCCTCTTTCTCTTATTTGTTGCACTTCAGATAAAGTTGGGGAATAAATAATTTCACGATGAAAAAATCACTGTGGCCAGCCGTCTAAAGTGATCACTGTGATCTGACAAGAGGTAACTGCGTTCCAAAGTAACGTATGTTGTTCCGTGTCACCGCAATCACGACGGTCGCTCCAACCGAGTAGCCGGCGTAACGACGTTTGCTCGGTCGGGATCGATGTGACAAAGTCACGATGATTTTTCAATGTGATTTTTGTGTAACGCGAATAACATTGCATTATTATTTTTACCCGACTGCGGCGAAGCAAAAAGAATGGTTATGCATTTGATCTGTTTGTATGTATGTTCTTTCATAACTTCTAAACTACTTATCATAATTTGACAAATGAGGTATCGTTGGAGGCGTTTTGATCGTCCGCTGGCTATAAGCTATGTGACGTCACATAAAATTAAACATGGCGTTCTCTAGAGAGAAAAAATCAATGAACTAAAAAGTGTATTAAGAAAATTAATGCATTAGTGTTGATTTGTAAATTCTCTTTTGGCAAGTTTTTAATTTTTGTGACGATCCTTGTATGTTTTTTTATGAGAATTAAATGTATACATTGATACGACTATTTAGGCCGTAATGGTCTAAGGTCTGAAACCAACGACGATGAAGCAATTACAGAAATAAGGTGACGACATTACTATTTACCATCTAGGGCTGCTTGAGATCAGGGATATGTTACAGATGCGGGTTTTACTGACATCTGCAGATGCGGATATTTATAAAACATGTAATAAACGCGACTTCCGATTGGCGGAATGTAGTTTTCATTCCAATGTTTTTTGCATGCAGAGAGCAACAAAGTTAACCTTGTCATTCAACATTAAATGACTCAGCACCATAAAATGTGCGAATTTTCCCCCTTCGACAAACGTAAGTGCAATAGTACTTAGCTTACAGTGACTTAAACCATTCACATTGACGTCGTTGACAAAGATATTATATTGTAACAATAAACATTATTATTGTTAAGCTTTTATTATACTTTATAGTTTATCCGAAATGCGAATAATATATTAAGATCAGAATCATATTAAAATAAGCTCAGAGCTGAGTGTGTGTATTGTGCTGTGCAATGCTTCGTGACTCCTGAGCATGCATGATGACAGTTCACACCTCTGCAGTCTGCACTCTTGTGTAGTGCGTACTGTCTAGTGTCGCTCCTTTGAACGACTCCCTCTGAGCGACTCTTTTTAGTGAGCGGAGCGCACGGAGCCAGCTCCCAATAAAGAGTCATGTGGACACATCACTTTGCATAAGGCGACCATATTGAATATTTTGAAATGGGCTCCGCGTCCAGGTAAAATCCCAATAGCGAATAAGTTTTTTTGATTGCATTGGTTTTCCTATGGACTCGAATCGAACGCATGGCCCTGTATTGCGAGAGCGCGCTTTGTAACGACGCTATTTGCCGGAGCGAAATTTTAAATCTGGTGTCTTCCATAAAATTGTATTAGTCTTCCCTCTACCTGCTGTAATCTTTTTACTGTATACGTATAAATATACCGTTGACCCGAACTGGAATACAAAGGAAAGTTGCATCATCCGGAAGGCGTCACCTGGGACACCTGTACTTCGAATAAATGGAGAAAACCCATTTAAGAAATTTATTTACCAATATTAGTGCCGCGGTCACATGCAGGGGACTCTGATGCGAATAAATAAATTAAAAAAAGTCTCTGAAACCTTTCAGTTTCACGTCTCTGCGGGACTGAATACTTTTTTTTTTCAATCGGTAGGACCGGGACATTCAAAGAAGAAAATATGAATCTTATCATTTTTTATCATCGACGCAGCCTGAATCAATTACTCGGTTTTTATCCATGACAGAATCTGTTTGCATGTTGTATTTTAAAAATTTAGTTGTATAGATTTATAGTATAATACGCGCCACGGATCTAAAAGGTTCGGAAGTTAGTCACAAGCAGCGTCGCAAAGGCACATTTTTAGAGCCGTTGAGGCTCCCACCACCTCCCAGCTACCTGTACGGAACGCGCGCTCGTCGGTGATTGGCCGTGATCGCTCGTTGCCTTTGTCACTTGTTGCCTTCCTGCTTTAAAGTACAGTACGCTCTTGTCAAGTTGTTATTAATAATAATAATAATAATAATATTAATATTTCACCTAGCTATACTAAGTATAGATGTGAATAGTCAAAAATCAAATTAAAATCTAAGAATTTAAATATTCATTTCTACTATAAAAACAATTTGTAGTGAGGTACTTTTTGAGCTCAGTTTCAAATTGTCTAATGCTAGAACTTTGGCTTATATGGATTGGCAAATTATTAAAAAGATAAGATCCCGCATAGATTGGAGATTTTTCATAAGATGTTGTATGGTGCTTAGCTATATATATTTGTGATGACTGCCTGGAATTATAGGGATTAATATCAGAAACTGTCATATAGCGGGATATATTCCTTTTAACATTTACCAATATCTTATATATATAGATAGATATGAGTGTTAATATTTTGTAGCTTTCTCTACAAGTACCTCTGAACGGTATATTAAAGATTAAACGTACAATTCGTTTTTGTAGTATAAATGCTCTATTTATGTCAACTGACTGACCCCAAATTATTATGTTATACTGTAAATAAGGATACACTAGTGCATAATACATATTGACCAATTGATCAGTATTTAAATATGACTTAACACTTTTTATAGCGAAATATGCCGATCTGAGTTTGTTACAAACATGGTCTACGTGAAGTCTCCAAGACAGTTTCTCGTCAACATATAATCCCAGAAATTTGCATTCAGATGTAACTAAAACTTCATAGTTATTTATTTTAAATTTTAAATTTGGTTGTACTTTTCTTTTGTGGAAAAATAAACAGTTTGTTTTTTGCACATTGAATACTAATTTATTTTTAAAGCACCAGCAAGAGAACTCTTTAAGAGCAGTATTAACTTGACTTTCTAATTGCTTCACATTATCGGCTGATATCGCTATAGAAACGTCATCGGAAAACAATGCTATTTGGCCAACATTAATAAATTGGGGTAAATCATTAATAAAAATTAAAAAAATTGTTATTTCATTCCCCCACTCTCCTCTAACTCGGCTATTCTCAAGTCCCGATGTACCCGAAACGAATCGGGTACTCGGATAACTGTCGTCATTCGTTTAAACAAGAAAAATCGACCTCCGTTACTAGTGGTCGTTGTTCAAACCCTGCGCAACAATAAAAGAAGTTTGAAAAAAGTTCGTTGTTTTTAAAGTAAAGTTGTTTCTCCAGTTTTATATAAATGCAAGATGAGGAAAGTTGTTTTTAATATCTGGAAAGATTTTGTATAAAGTCAATACATGTTTTTGTAAGAGTTTAAAATCTAGCGTAGTGTAGAGAAAATATTGCGGTGCCAGATTATTGTGGTTAGATCCCGAGGCTGAGCCCCCACCGATCCCTATTCGACTAATTTACCATTTACGCGTCGCAAGGCTTCGGGAATGCTTTCGTTTATATATGCAGAGGTCATTGCGGCGATCGTGTATTGCAAGCCCTTAATTCGTAGTTTGGCTTTAAAGGCCAAAGTTACATAGGTTAGTACATTATTTACTTCACGGTTACTTTCGAAAGGGACATTAACGCAAGCGTATAACTGCAGATATAGAAGCTGTATATATAATACTAGCCGATCCCCGCGATATCGTACGCGATTGAGACGAAACATGGATACATTCCCATTATTTGGTATAGTTACTCTTTTCTCGACGTAGACCCCCATAATAAATTTCAAAATTGATAATATTCGGAGTTATCTTTGCTGAGCCATTTAATGTTGAATGGACACACTGTAAGTGCAATAGTATTAAGCTTACAGTGACTTAAACCATTCACATTGACGTCGTTGACAAAGATATAATATTGTAACAATAAACAGTATTATTGTTAAGCTTTTATTATACTTTATAATTTATCTGAAATGCGAATAATATAAGATCAGAATCATATTAAAATGAGCTCAGAGCTGAGTGTGTGTATTGTGCTGTGCAATGCTTCGTGACTCCTGAGCATGCATGATGACAGTTCACACCTCTGCAGTCTGCACTCTTGTGTAGTGCGTACCGTCTAGTGTCGCTCATTTGAAAGACTCGCTCTGAGCGACTCGTATTTTAAGTGAGAAAGATTTTATTAAACGCGGTTTCCAGGTTTATTATATTCGAAGAAATCCCACAGGCCAATGATGTTTGGATAAATATTTGAATGGTAGACAAAAATTGTTCCTGTATTTTGAAAAAAAAATAAAACACACGCAAGTCCCCTGCGGTTTGGTTCGAATATCATTTTTCAAATAATGTCTTTCAGTTTTCGGCGGCAGACTTTCTTCCGTTCTGTTGCATGCTTAACATTACATTTCCCAGAGGTCGGCGCCGCTTCAAAGACAATATTTTCCCTCTTTTAGTCAAGGAAAAAAAATCAAAGCACAGTACCTTCATGTTGTAAGCATAGTGAAGTGAGGGTTTAGGCGAGGTGTGGAATGGGATTTCGAAGTAGATACAGAACACATATGCAGTCATTTTTTTAAGCGATTAAGCCGGATGTAGACGTCAATAGCGTAAATCTTATTTTGGAGACGGCATACAAATCGATATTTAAACAGAAATGTAATGTTAGTTTGTTCAAAATCTTAAAACTCCGTAGCTTCTTCACCGATTGCTTTGAAATTTTGACACAACGTTGCATTCGAATACACGCGTGTTTTTATAGTCCCGCCCGGTTTCACCCGGGTGCAATAGAACGAATGTGGGGGGGACATGAGTACGCACATTCATCTTAGTTTACCGAGATGAATGTTGTGTCCAAATTTCATGATGATCGGAGTTATCGTTCAACAGTTTTTGTCGGACGTTAAAATTTTGAGTTACATTTTTCATTGATGCTCCGGTCCTATTGGTCGTAGCGTGATATTATATAGCCTATAGCCTTCCTCGATAAATAGGCTATCCAACAAAAAAATTTCTTAATTCGAGCTAGTAGTGCCTGAGATTAGCGCGTTCAACCAAACAAACAAACAAACTCTTCAGCTTTTTATATAAGTATAGATTCACGAAAGCTCCTATTTTTTTCTAAATTATAATTTTATATGCTTATGGCCACATTCGCCGAACGTAAGTTGTTATTTATTCGGTTCATTTGTTCTTCAGGTAGCTATTCCTCCGGATAAATAGCGATATTTCAATTCACCAAACATAATTATATTTACTGCAGGTATAAATCTGTTCTGTCTTACTTCCAGGGTAGATACATAGATCATAATACCTAACCTATAAACGTGGAGTATTATATCTACAGTTGCTCTTATGAATTTATTTATGTGTTGTTTGTTAACCTTTTGTGAAGTGTATAGCTGTAAAACATTTTGTGTGCAATTGAGTTAGGATATCACATGATTATTTTGTGAAACGTTTTTGACGTTTACACTAACACCATCGGTCGAATTTCGTCAAAATATTCAACAAAAAGAGCAAGGAGTATAGTGCAGTGTATATTTATTCTTTAACTCCTCTACCTGATATTTTACATTGTGAATTGAAAGTAAATTTGATTTTAACGAATAAATTTGTTCCAGGGTTAGTAACTTCCATCTTTAATAGTGTTCGGTGAATATGGGCATTAGTGTTGTGCCAATATCCGTCGTACACCCTGTATCCAACGTGCTCAGCAAACGGCAGTCCTTAGGCAGTTTTTAAATTCGTTTCTTTCCTTCAATATACTAATATAATTTTGAAATATCACGTTAAAAATATGGTAAGAGCAACATTCTTCGTAGGCACGGGACGTTTTCTGCAGGTTTTAATATCCGAACAATTATAATTAAGGCCCGTATGGAAATGTGCGTTTCCACGTTTTATTGCTCTAATTGGTTCGTTTCTTAAATAAATTTTATTACTCTTTGACATTCAATTTTCTCGGAAAGTTAAAGATACAGCTACAAATGCTTTTTGAAAAAATAAAACCAATTTTTTAAAACATTTTACGTATCGTTTATTTTTTTTTACAAGCTTTTATTTAATTCACCTGTCTCCGGGGTCTGTCTGAAATCAAATCTTGCAAGTTAAATTTGACCCACTTCCCGGTATCCGATTGAGCTGAAATTTTGCATACGTATGCAGTTCCGATGACAACAGAAGATTATAATAGCTAACTGACCGGTCCGGCTTTTGTCCTGATGCAAATCTCAATTTTTATAAAGCACAGCTTTTTGAAAAAATAAAACCAATTTTTTAAAACATTTTACGTATCGTTTATTTTTTTACAGGTTTTTATTTAGTTTAATCTGTCCTGCGGGTGTGTGTCTGTAATCAAATCTTGCAAGTTAAATTTGACCCACTTCTCGGTATCCGATTGAGCTGAAATTTTGCATACGTATGTAGTTCCGATGAAAATAGAAGACTATAATAATTAACTAACCGGTCCGGCTTTTGTTCGGATGCAAATCTCAATTTTTATAAAGCGCAGCTTTTTGAAAAAATAAAACCAATTTTTTAAAATATTTTACGTATCGTTTATTTTTTTTTACAGGTTTTTATTTAGTTTAATCTGTCCCGGGTGTGTGTCTGTAATCAAATCTTGCAAGTTAAATTTGACCCACTTCCCGGTATCCGATTGAGCTGAAATTTTGCGTACGTATGCAGTTCCGATGACAATAGATAATAGCTAACTGACAGGTCCGGCTTTTGTCCGGATTTAAATCGCATTTTTAATAAAGCACACTTAAAACTTAAAAATGAAATAGTTAAACGTTTTTTATAGTTCCGATGGCAATTATATTAAAATAAACAACGTAAAACAATCTTTTTAATGGTTTATTAAGTTTTTACCTGTGCTTTTACTGATTTGAAAGAAGGTACCACTGTAATCTGTCAAAAACTTGAAATCAAAATGATTTATTACTCTATACTCTATAGAAAAAATATTAGTCAATAACCCAATATTTTATCAATTAAGTTTTTTTGTGTTTAATTACTTCATGTCCTATAACCTGCTCGCAAAAATGTTTTTTTAATACAATGAATACGGCATCCAAAATGAAAATAATTAATGCATTACAGAAAATCGTTCCACATAAAATGCAACATAGATCGGGCGCCTAAGGCATTTCATGTGAAGTGATTTTCTGTAATGCATTTATGATTTCCATAGCAACAAAACTCATCTATTGCGTCATGAAATTCACTGCACATGCCATTTTGTGGGTCGAGGGTTAAAAAAAATGCGTAAATCGAGATAACTGCGGTCTGTCTGTAATAATTGTTGTTACAACGTTTTGCAAACTGATCCGGGAATATAATTAACCTTCCACAAATTATACCAATTAGCAATTTTTAATTGGTATTTGATAGCCACAAACTACGTACAAAATTCCACGAATATATATATTATTATCAATTGTTTATAATTCTTCTTTTTGTACAACCTTGTCGCGTCAGTTTTTTAAAGCGAATTTGAAAAGCTTAAAGTTAAAATGTTACCTTTTGATACCGAGACGACAGTGGCGCCTCGTTTAGAGAGACTCTTCCTATCAAATCCGCAATAAAGGTCGCTGGTTTTGCCGCAAGATTCGTTGGCGCTATATTTAAAGCGTGCAGGTGATAGCTTTTATGTGTTCGCTTCACACGATGCGTGTATTAGTGCTAGATGGCTTTGGTGCGTGCGTAGTGACAGTGCGAATCAGTGGCGGATCCACGGGGGGGGGTCGGTTTCACCCCCCCCCCTTCCAGAGAATCAAAAATCCCAAATTAAAAACTTACTGTGCAATAAAAAAAAGCTTTTCATGTTTTTCATGAATTCTCCGCAAAAGACCCCCCCCCTTGCCGTAATCCTGGATCCGCCACTGGTGCGAATACTAACAAAAGTGGACGTTTATTGTCTCTGAACAGAACACATGCTACGACGCCGTGTTTATGGGCGTTTGTCAATGTCGCCCGCGTGACTAAATACGTTTTCCTGATTATTTCTTGCTCAAAACTAGCAGACAAACAAGCATGAAGAATAGTCCCGATTTCTCTAAAACTTTTGAACGGTAACTCCGATCATCATGAAATTTGGACACAGCATTCATCTCGGTAAACTAAAATGAATGTGCGTACTCATGTTCCTCCCCCCCATTTGTTCTTTTTCTCCCGGATGAAACCGGGCGGGACTGCTAGTAGGTTATATAATATCACGATACATCAAAATAAAGATGATCAGTGAGGGAAAATGTAGTTCAAGTCGGGGATCCCCGCATCTGTGGTTCCCGATTTAGAACGAACAAACGAGCGAGGCGAGTGCTTTCCGTTTTAACTCGACCGATGAACATTAAGTGCCGTGTGAGTTTTATATTATACGAGTTATAATAATATTTTCGCTTACCTTATTTAAGTAAGAATTGCACGCCACTGGTTGACGACATTTTACAAAAAGAAAATTTCGTTAGATTAGTAAATTTATGAAATAATTTAAGACAAAGAATTTTCAACTTTTGTCTCTTTATAAAAACAGCTTTGTTCTCTGTTATGAATCTAAATTCTAGAAATTTAATAATGTTTCGCTAGTAAAGAACTTTACGAGAATTGTATTATGTTGAGAGTTCAGATGCGCCCTGCACGCCTCGTCTCAAGTCCTTTCCCTTGCCTTGAAACGATTATGGTTCCCCCGACGCTATTTTTAAAGCTAAAGGGTTCGGGTGAACGCCAAATGAAGGCCCAAGCATCAGGCCCGCCCGTCTTTAGGCGTGAGCCTAGGAACCCCCTAACATTTAAGATCTCGAAAATATCCAAAATTGAATGGAGAAATAAATAATTATAACAAACAATAAACTATTAAAAAATATCAAAAAAAGTTAAGTGTTTGCTGAAGATAGCTCTTGAAATGTACATCCGCTAATAAAACTGTTGTGATAAGAAGTAATTATTCTTTATTTTTAAATAAAAAAATATGTTTAATTAATTGTATTAAACAAAAGTATGAGAACAATATAAACATTTTTTCACAACCTATAAGATTCATGAACATTGGTCTGCTATTGATCCCTTGCGAATTCCTTAAGGGGGGCTCCAAGATTTTTTTCGGCCCAGGGCCTCGCATGTTCCAAAGATGACCCTGCCAATAATCACATTGCAGATCGTACAAGCGAAAAGTTGAAAAAATATGTCGTAAAAAAACTCACCACTTAAAAAAAATATAAATTATAGATAGATAGATAGATATTTATGTAGTCAGTTGAGACATACATCTATTTGACACGTCAACGAAATACAAGATAATTTTTTTTTTTTAATATATGGTTTATTGGCCTCTACATCCTCTGACATAATCAGCCTGTCAATAAGATAAAATTAAAAGGCTATCAGCAACATAAAAATTCATTAATATTATAAAAGGCCCATTCTATTAAAAAATGTTTAATATTTCTCTTAAAAAGTGAAAAAGTATTGTTTTTCAGCCTTTCAGGTAATTTATTATAAATATAAGCTGAATAATTTTCTGGACAATATTTATAAATGTCTTTTGTTGCCAACGGTAGTTTTATTGCTTTTTTACCTATAATCTTTCACACGTGTAGCCGAAACTTTTTTCAAAAAATCACAGGATTTGTAGGTAGGCTTTAACGTAATGTAAAATTTGTCAGAAAAGAACAAAAAATTAACACCACTGTTAGGTAATTCTTACTTTTAACGTAAGGAATAACATTATTTTTTTCTGCAAGTGCAAAAACTGTAATTATATGATCACAATCTAACGTCACTGTTAAGCCTAGATTATCTGACAAGGCTTTGGGAATCCCCTAGCAATTAATGGTTTTGTTTCGATTGTAGTATAGCGTTCAAATAAAAACTATTTGTGTTTGAAACGGCTTTTAGAAGATAAAAGCATAAAGTCCACAGCTTCTGTATTACAACCCCCGGATTTTTATTCGTGAAAGTATCAATTGCGTTTTTAAATTTTAATAAAAATCCGAGTCAGTTGGACGATAGGACCATTTCCACATCAAAAATATCGACATTTGACATCTATATACTAATATTTCATTAATTTTCAAAAATTATTTAAAAAATTCAGTCTTCATTCTATTGTAAAATAAGTAGATACTAATTCATTTTTATATTTTTTAGATTACATATTTCTGAAAAAGATCCAAATCCGGACCGAAACGTCAATGTATTAATTTTTATATTTTTTGTTAATATATTTGTCTGAAAAATTGGCCGATAATTTTATTTATTGAAGAGTTCTAATCAGACGTTAATCAAAGATTTGACTAATATTTAGTGTTCGGTTTCGGCCTAGTTTCGGCAAAAAAACTGGTTTCGGTTTAGTTTCGGTTTCGGCTGCCATTCGGCCGAAACCGAAACTACATTCGGGAGGTTTCGCGCTGAAATCAAACATGTTCTTGTTGTATTTCGTAGGTATAGGTACTTATTAATTTTAATTTTATTATAGTTCGTTAACAAGAGTAGGTACCATACAAAATGACCAAAGTTTAGAAGAAATAATTTTGTTGATTAATATGTGATTGATTTAAAAATAATTAATGATAATGTTTACTTTATTTTTCCCAGGAAAACTTGACATTTCGGTTTCATCCGAAACTGCGACTGAAGCCGAAATTCGGTTTCGGCTGTAAAAACTAAAATCTAGTTTCGTTCGAACACTACTAATATTAGATATATAGAGGTAAAGTTTTTAAGTAGGAGGTAATCTCCGAAACGACTCATTCAATTTAAAAAATTATTTCACCAATATTTAGGATGGACACAGGCTATATATTATCGCGTTAAAATAAAAGCGTTTTTCGTGGAGACCAATTTTGCAACGTAAGTCGACGAAAAAACGGTGGCAATCTATACAAATTCGGACGAAGCCGGACCGGGGCGCTAGTGAATTAATCTTTCGGATTATCGACGTATTAATGTATTCACACGAATAAAAAAATAAATTAAACTTACATTGTTTTTCCGTTTCGTTTCTCCTAACTTGAATAAAAAAACAGTCCGCTCGTATAAAAAGCACGATAAATAAAATAACGAAAAATAATAATGTACTTATCCTTGCGAATTATCGCGACAGCGTTGTACAACAAAAACAAACCGCCATTTTAACAAAAACAAAAAACGCGCCAAACAAAGAAAACAAACAAAAGACCAACAAAAACAACGAAACAGTAAACAAATCACTTAAACAAACATGTCAAACAGTCGAAACACTCACAAATTCGCGCAAATATGCAGATTTTAGCGTGATTTTGGGCCGAGAACCGCTAACATATGTTTTGATTTGGACGACGATACTCGTCGTGGAAAGGCAAAGTTTGTCACGCGGTCAACTTGGGCCGGTGTACGGAGGCCGACGACCGCACAAAAGTTAGCATTTGTCCGCGGTCATAATTTTTTTTTATTCGACGACAATTTCACGGCACGATCGCGCGGCGTGCGCGTATGGAATATTCTGCGTTGGTCCTGATGCGAGCGCGTTGCAGCGTCGCGGTGCTTGGCGTCTGGCGTTTCGCGACGCACTGATACGGGATTCGAGGCGGCGCTGATACGACGGCCGTCCCGACGTTATCCTAGCGCGCAGGACGTCGAAAGCGAACGGGCGGCGTGCGGATTTGTTGACAAACGGCTCCTTCAGTGTTTATGTTTGCCACTCCAGTCTCCGGACATTGTAGTGTTTACATGATTCTATTATGGCAATAAATCTCCGGTTAAGAGACAAAACGGCTTATGTCAGATTTAGATATCATAGGAACCATGGTCTCCCGCATCCCGATATTAAATTAGAATTAGAGCTTTTGAAGTTAAAAAAAAAAAGCTTAAGAAGCGTGGGGCGCTCGATGTACGAAAATGTGGAACAAAGCGCCCCACGCTTTTTAAACTTATATTTAAAAAAAAAATTTTTTTTACTTTTTAGTTCGATATAAAACGTGTTTTTTTAGTTTTTTTTTAACTATAGGTATATTTATTTTTCACTTTTTAGTTTGATATAAAGCGTGTTTTTTGTTTTTTTTAAACTATATTTATTTTCCACTTTTTAGTTCGATTTATTATCAAAAATTTGCCGAAAAATAAACATTTTTTTTCGGCGTGGACGGGATTAGAACCACGACTCGTGATGCCGAGAGTTGACGTCAGCGAAGACCCGTGCCTGAGACCGCACGGCTGCCAGTGTACTTACTGGGTTGGCATATGAAAGTTACAAACATACATACATATACAAACTTACAAGTGAAGTTAATATAAAGCGTATAATGAGCTCAGAGCTGAGTGTGTGTATTGTGCTGTGCAATGTTAGATGACTCCTGAGCATGTATGATGACAGTTCACAACTCTGCAGTCTGCACTCTTGTGTAGTGCGTACTGTCTAGTGTCGCTCCTTTGAACGACTCGCTCTGAGCGACTCTTTTTAGTGAGCGGAGCGCACGGAGCCAGCTCCCAATAGAGTCATGTGGACACATCACTGTGCCGTATGAACAATAGATCTTGAGTTGTCGGAACTGGACACCCAGTATATTACGTAACGTTGTGCAGAACGACGCAGGCTTCATGTTTTATGGATACCCAATAGTGAATGCCAATAATGACTGTTCACTCTATCTACCCAAATAAATATATACAGCGTTTTCAAATTGATATTTGAAAAAGTGCGTGCTCTATAGTTAAAAGCAATATTATTTTTTCATGACTGCTTTTCAGTCGGCCATTTTTGTTAATGGACTTCAGTCACGCTAAATTAAAAACAATCACGCTTCTGATATAGCCGAGCCGTTCTCGTAGACCATAATAGACGCTCGATAGCTAAGATCGTTAGCGTGTAATGGCCATATTCACCGAACCTAAATTAGGGATGTCGGAAGTGAAAAAAAATATCGATGTATCGATATTTATAAAAATATCAATATCGACGTCGATATATCGGTCAAATTTTCAAAAGATTTTGCGTTTTTAAAATAATAGTGTTTTTAACTTAATATTATCAATAGTAATTTTTATACAAAATGTACATTACTTTAATGTACAAAAATCTCAATAAAAATGAAGGTATTTTTACCAGTATTTCTTTTTAAAATTACAAAAATATCAAAAACTAAAAAGCTATCTTCTAACTAATATTTTTAAACCTATTTATTGTATTAGGCAAACCTATATTACGGTTTTGGATTCTAGTAACTTTAGTTACATAAATGAAAAAAATATATCGTTTTTGATACAATTTTCGATATTGGATATTTTGTATCGATATATCGGATCAAAATATATCGGCTAAAAATATCGATGTTTTGAATTAAAAATATCGATATATCGATACTTTTTCAACATCCCAAATCTAAGTAGTTATTTATTCGGTTCATTTATTTGGAGTGGCCTAAACACAAACAGTTAGGCCTAGTTTATATGAGAGGCGTTCAACGCGCGTTATCATGTAAACAGTTATATACAATTGTATAGAAATTGTAAACGCGCGTTGGGCCAACGCGCGTTGAACGCTCTTCATGTGTGCTAGGCCTTATATTTTGATTCTGGTGATTAATTAGAAGGGGTAAATTAAAAAAAAAATGTTTTTTAAGTTCGTTCAATTAAAAAGAAAGTATTTTTCTACAATTAATATAGAGAAAAAAGTCTGTTTGTGGACAAAAATATTTATACAGAACAGAAAAAAAAATATTTTTGTATAAACATTTTCGACCTCTGATTAGAACGCGATTTTCGCCGGACACACTGTAGAGCATTTGTACGATATTTTCTGTTACGACTGGACATTTTATTTATTATTCCCAAAGGCAACAACCTGTTTCGCTCGACTCTGTCTTTCGTTGTGTAGAAAATGATCTATATGTTTAGTGTGCTCTTTTTGTTCACACGCTGGCTGTCCGACGAACAGTACCTCTACTAGAGATGTGTCGCTCCTGAGCGAGTCGTTCATAATGAACGGCTCCTTTCTCGGAGCGAGTCATTTTTTTTTTTGTGAATGACTCACTCCGAGCGCCATTGCTCTGTGCTGAGCTGTTCTGTTGCATTCGCACATTTACAGAGCGCACACAGCACAGGCCACAGAGGCACTAGTGAATATTATCTTTGCTGAGTCATTTAATGTTGAATGACACACTGTAAGTGCAATAGTACTAAGCTTACAGTGACTTAAACCATTCACATTGACGTCGTTGACAAAGGATACGCTGTATCTCTGAACTTACTTAAGCTAAAAACGCGAGGCTCGGGAAACATACTCTTCTTAGAAAATAAAGAAATGTTTCTTGGTCTTTTGAACACACTACCCGAACGTCCCGTTCCCCGGAGGTGGATTTTATATAAGATTTTAACTGGACGAAATCGCGAGCAAACCGCTAGTTATATAAATAATAATTTGCCATTTAGACCGATAAGGTATTGTACAGTAGCGTAACAATAGAGTGGCAGGGCGGGCAAAATGCCACGAGCCCCTGGCATGACGCCCCCCCGGCCCGAGAGACCGTCAGGACAGGAGGAAACTAACAGTTACAAAGATGAAACCACAACGTGAAGCTTTTTTATATTAAGGCAGGGCCCCATCCGATGAATTTCCCACGGGCCTTAGATTACCTACGCCACTGGTATTGTGGCGAATTGAAAAAAAAAGCATGTGCATAAATACTTCCTTTATTATTTTTAAAGCATCTTACAAAAATGTAGCATCGACACAAATCAGAAATAATGATTTGCATAAATTCGCATGTCTTCGTTAATCAATAGTGACAATTAGTTTTTCGTCAGTATGTATACGTTTGTGCGAATTTAAATGACTTGACAGAGTAAAACACTTGTAACAAACGTCACACTGATAAAGTTTTACCCCGGTACGGACAGGTTTGTGATTATTTGTTGTTTTTGAGTGCAAAAAACACCTCTTGCAGATATCACAGTTGTACGGCTTCTCACCGATATGCGTACGTTTATGAGCTTTAAATACGTTCGATTTAACGAAACACTTAACACAAAGGTACTGCTGGGAGAGTTTCTCTCCGGCATGAGTGCGTCTGCGAAGCGTAAAAAAATCCGGAATGAACACAAATTCGTTGCAAACACTGCACGAATTTACAGTGCTGTGTACAGGTTTGTTATTATTCAAAACACTACCGTTGCGCTTCTTCGTCTTCGTTTCAATTCCGTTCTTCTTTACGCCATGCTTTGTCTCGGCGGAACGAACGTTCGCGGAATCAACCGAAGGTTTGTTATTACTAACGTTGCGCTTGCGCTTCTTCGTCTTCGTTTCAATTCCGTTCTTCTTTACGCCATGCTTTGTCTCGGCGGAACGAACGTTCGCGGAATCAACCGAAGGTTTGTTATTACTAACGTTGCGCTTGCGCTTCTTCGTCTTCGTTTCAATACCGTTTGTACAATTCTTGCTCTTCTTTACGCCGTGCTTTGCCTCGGCGGAACGAACGATCGCGGAATTAACCGAAGGTTTGTTATTACTACCGTTGGGCTTCTTCGTCTTCGTTTCAATTCCGTTTGTACAATTCTTGCTCTTCTTTGCGCCGTGCTTTGCCCCGGCGGAACGAACGTTAGCGGAATTAACCGAAGGTTTGTTATTACTACCGTTGGGCTTCTTCGTCTTCGTTTCAATTCCGTTTGTACAATTCTTGTTCTTCTTTACGCCGTGCTTTGCCTCGGCGGAACGAACGTTCGCGGAATCAACCGAAGGTTTGTTATCACTAACGTTGCGCTTGCGCTTCTTCGTCTTCGTTTCAATTCCGTTCGTACAATTCTTGCTCTTCTTTAAGCCGTGCTTTGCCTCGGCGGAACGAATGTTCGCGGAATTAACCGATGTGCTATCGCGCTTTTGTTTATTTAAACGTTTCAAAGCATCCACGCCCTTATTGCAAGCGTCGCACGGATAAAATTTCTGCCCCTTTCTGTTTGTGTAAATCTTTCTCTTCTCTTCGGCGGGACGAAGAGTCGCGAAGTTTACCGATGCCTGACTGTTATCTGGCTGAGTATCTTCGCAGGCGATTTCACTTCCGCAGCCGTTAGATGGCTCGCTACATTCAGATCGAAATGCGGCGTCGGTCAGAGGTTCGGGTATTAAAGACAGTTCGCCGTTTATTTGCTCCGCTGATTCCGACCGGCCTAGTTCCTTGATATTTGCGTCTTCTTCCAATTTAATGCCACCAATGTCTACTCTTCTCTCTTCACAGCTGGTTTGACTGCAATCGTCCTTTGAAGAAGTGACATCGTGACGTTTTGCGGAGAATAATGAATCATCATGCGCATCTGACATTTGCTCCGCTGATTCCGACCGGCCTAGTTCCTCGATATTTGCGTCTTCTTCCAATTTAATGCCACCAATATCGACTCTTCCTTCTTCACAGCTGGTTTGACTGCAATCGTCCTTTGATGAAGTGACATCGTGACGTTTTGTGGAGAATAATGAATCATCATTCGCATCTGACATTTGCTCCGTTGATTCCGACTGGCCTAGTTCCTTGATATTTGCATCTTCTTCCAATTTAATGCCACCAATATCGATTCTTCTCTCTTCACAGCTGGTTTGACTGCAATCGTCCTTTGATGAAGTGACATCGTGACGTTTTGTGGAGAATACTGAATCATCATGCGTCGCGTTGGCCGCATCTGGCGTGCCCCAAGGTTCTGACTTTACAGTTGTATCTGGATTAGACGAGGGTTCTTCTATGGAAGCGGAACAATCGGTCGTCATTTGTTCGTCAGAAGCGAGCAATTGTTCTTGATAGAGTCGCAGTGTTTTGTCTGCGTGCAACATTTGCGTTCGGAACCGATGAGCTTTGTTCAGTTGAACGAAACACGCTAGGCAGATGAAATTCGGCATTCCGTCGCTTTTTGTAATCTAAGACAGAATCACGGCACTCGTTTAAAGTCACGAATTGACTGTTTGTATTTGGCACTGTCAATGTTTCTAGTTGCGTATTTTAGAATAGAATAAGAATAATATTTAATTGTTCCACAAAATATAAATACAGAATGATTCCAAAGTTGACGTTATCCTTTCACCAGCGAATAGGGCTTCAACAAATAAGATTTTTTCCTTTGGCGATTTTTCGAAATATCAACATCAACGGAGATACAGGGTGTCAAAGTTTCTATTTTTTTATGCACGTAAATATAAAGAAACAGATTCACATTTTTATTTTTTTACTCAAAAACGGTGCGCCGTACCAAAAAATAATAAAAGAACTTTTATTTTTAGAATTGAACAAGGATGATAATAACAATTTTTATTTTTAGAAAAAACAGTGGCGTACCATTTTTTTTCCTTAAAAACATTAAACAACTTTTTTCTATGCTCGCCACTGGTCAACCCAAAAATATGTTATTTATTGAAGAATTTCCCTCCCACGTAGCTATATTGACACCTACAAAATGTTTCTTAAATATCTCAAGTGGTTTGGCAGTTATTAATAAATTTTAATTTTTTAAATAAAACTTTGAGACCCTGTATCTCCGTTGACGTTGATATTTCAAAAAAACGCCAAAGGAAAAAAAATCTTATTTGTAGAAGCCCTATTCGCTGGTGAAAAAATAACGTCAACTTTGGAATCACCCGTATATGAAAATAATACAATCTACGGTAATATTTAAACAATACTGTTTCCAAACAAAAATAAAAAATAATTTTCCTAGTTGTAATCGGGCATCTGTAAGAAAGCATTCTTGTGGAACAATACATTCTATTCAATTCTATCACATTTTTGTAGTTACAGTTTGTTTTTTTTTAATTATGCGCGCTTACCTGAACGGGAGCACATGTCATGACTACGTCGGCTATTTTATTTCCCATTTTTTTCGAAAAACAAAATATATCCAACACCGTTACGTCACGTAATAAGCATAATCGACACATTCTAGTCAGGCCGTATCCATTTACAGATATTTCTCTCATTATGCCGGTTTGGTACCTACAAAATTTGTGTATTCTTGTTCGACATCAATGGGGATGGTTCTCCAGGTTCTCTCTATGGTTTTCACCAGCGACTTATACTACAGGACGTCCTCTAGTAGTGATGGGCAATGATTTAACAAACTAGTTAAAAATCTTTAATGGTTCGTCAACAAAGCAACTATTTCTGTTAGAATTCAACGACAAATTTCAAATCTTTATTTTAATGTCTGAGTGATTTTTCAGTTGATTCTTCTTTTTTAACAGCGAATAGAAATCAAATAAACGAACAAATCTTTTAAATAACTTTTTTCAAAACTTAAAAATAAGATAGAAACAGCCGTTCAAAGTTAAATTAAATTTTTAAAATTCAAAAGCCTGATTAACATACCTGAAGAAATGATACCATGAAAAGGAAATGCATCCTAAATAACTCGCGGAAGGCCCTTATCGTTAGTACCAAGCATGGCTACGACGCACGCATCTTTGTGTTCAACAAAACGGGGACAACTTCGAACAATTTCTTCGAATACTTGATATTGACATAACATATTTCCACAGTGACATGACATAACGCCAGGACGACTTCAAAATTTTATAAAATTTAATGAAACTTTGAAAGCCCGTTTCTATTTCTTTTTTGAGTTTTGATAAAAAAGTTACTTAAAATATTTGTTCGTCTATTTGATTTCTATACGCTGTTATAAAGAGAGAATCAAGTTAAAAATCACTCTGTATAATACAAGAAACAAATAAATAAATTTTTCGAAACGTTGGCCACTAGCGTAACATTGGTAAAACTTATTTATGATCCTCAACCAAAACATTCCTTCATCGTAACAAGAAATAAAATTGGTTGATTGATTCATTTTTTTAATAAGTCTGAAAAATTAGTCAGAAATTTTATTTATAAAGAAATTTCAAGTTGACAGACAGACTGACAACGAAGTCTCACTCTAAGGTTTTCGTTTTTTTTCCAATTTGATATCAGAACCATAAAAAAATTGTAACTGAAATTAATAAAAGTTAATTAATTGATGAAAGATTTTTTTTAATAATATAACTTCAATACCTAATGAATTAAATGTTTGCAAGGCAGCAATCTGAAATCAATATCTGCACAGTTTTTTTTTCTTTAGTGATAGCTTTTTGTTGTAGTCAAACCATATAAATGTTTTTTTTAAACTCCGATCGTACAAGCACAAACGATTTTTATAAATTTAATTAAAAATAACATCTAGAAAGGAGTGTAATGGTCGGTGTTTTCAATAAGCTTTTTGCTCTCTTTGCCAGTGTACAATGTACACAGTACATGGTGTAATGAATAATCGCATATTAATTATTTGTACATTCGCATTTGCAAAATTCATACTAATATAATAATTATAATAATGCGTTTAACGTCCGTTTCTCGACTTTAAGTCATAACAGACGCCATTCGCACCATTACTATTTTCCATCTATCACACTTCCCGTTATTTTCTACATTTTTAAACTTCCACTTAATTAATGGGCGAATGAAGGAATTTTAGGACATTAGGATAAGGTAGGCAAATTTTGAGCATAGGAGTTCGACCGGTAATAATCGGCCATGGCCTTGAATAAGATATTTATCTGGAATTATTGAGGGAAACCATGGAAAACCTCAACAAGATGGCCGGTACAGGAGTTATCGTTTCTCGGCGAGAGGCAGCAGGAAATACTCCCAGCCATATCTGCCTCCGTCGGGATCAGGTGGCCGAAACAAATTCTTCACTGGCTAGTGGCGCCATCAGGTGGCCGAAAATATAAGCAGTACTAACAATAGAATGACACATACTTTACTTACCAGTGGCGCTATCGAGTGACAGAAAAAACTTTTGTAAATCTACTTAACTTGCAGAGCTAAATAATATTTCATAAAGATTTACGCTTAAAATCCAACGAGAGCTAAGTAATTGCAATGTATTACTTTTGTTTTCATTATCTTTATGTTTATATTTCTTTCTTCTTACATTAGACTGTTCATTTCGTTCTTGAACAATTTTATAAATTCATATTTTGTTCAATACATTAAATATTCTACGTTTAAAGTGAATAAAATTGTAAATTCATTTTAAAGTTCATATTTTGTGAATTTTCGGGTGAATAATAACAAATTATGGCAGGAAGAAGTTTTACTTCAGTCATGTGGTCTAAAGCACACTCGTTTTTTTTTAATTGCGAACGCGCGGACTATCTACATCGCCGTTACGAACAAAAGCCGCGCTTTCGCGACGTCGCTATTTTGTTTTCGGTTTATAATTTTTGTAACTGCGCTACGCAGTGTGCAGATAATTCAATCCGTACCAAGCGTGTACGTGTGGGAAATATTTAATAATGTATTTCAATGTTCGCCGATGGTGTGAGAGACGGGTCGCCGCGCCGTGTTCCTTCATCCATTTAATGCGTCGGTACAGTGGATGTCCTTTTTACGGGACAGCGCACTTGTTGCGAAAGCTGTAAGGATTAAATAACGCGAACTCCTTAAAGTGACACTATTGATAGATCGCAGTAATTGAATCGCAGTACAAAACAGAAACGAATCAAATAAAAACTAGTGTGACCTGTGCGAATTATTCGCACTAAATAAGTATAATAATTATCACTTTACAAAATTATTTTTTAAATATGATTGCAGGTATTCAATTCGTTTCTAATTTTGCACACTGCTTATAACGTTCTTCTTTTTGTTGTATTGCAATATGAAGCTCAGATGACAGATCGAAGAAATATTTTACTAAAATTGTCATATAGAGGCGCAAGTAGCAAAAGCGTTGAGCTAAGCCGTCAGATGGCGTCATTCAGCATTGCTGTGACGTTGTTCAGCGTTGCTCGCTGTTTCAAAATTAAAGCCGTGAGATGGCAGTATGCAGTATTGTGTCTGTTGTATTACAATATGAAGGTCAGATGACAGATCGAAGTGTTGACGTTGTTTCAAAATTAAAGCCGTCAGATGGCAGACGTTGTTCAGCGTTGCTGTATTTTAATTAATTTACAAAAACAAAAACAATAATAAATTTTTTAGTTGTCGATGTCAGTAGAGCAAGCAATTATCTGTAAAATGATATATAATTTATGTGGAGAAATTGTGAGGTTTTTTCTAAAAAGGGAGGCAAACATCTTTAACCTTAGCGTATTAATATATATGATAACTAAGCAAAAGATACTTTCATCTTAGATACAAGATATCCTTAAGTTTAATAGTTATTCTTTTTGAGATCAAGAAGCAGTACCCAAGTATTGTGTTATTATTAATCGTTCTTATAATTGCTCTTGAAGGAGTCAAATCATTGTTGGCAAATATTGTAACAAAACTGCTGTAATCCATGGTGGAAATATTTATTTACAATAATAAATGTTTAACAAAACAGTTAGATACACAACGAAAGCGTACTTCTTTAACAAACAGTAATAATAACGTTAACAGAAACAAAACTAATAATTCTAAATAATAAAATAGAAAACTTCGAAGATTTTTCCCGCTTAGCCGTTGGAAAACTGTGTCCCCATGCATCGACAAACGTCGCGGTCAGTTTGCCAACTAAGCGTGTAATTTCAATGAATCCAGATGGACTACTGAACTGCATTGCAGCTCGTGACCATATCTGATAGCCTAGTTGTCGTACCGTGTTGTATGCGAGAGTTCTCATATTGTGCTGTATAAACGCACCGGTAGCGGACGCTTGCTTTGTTACTGTGTACGTGCGTAGCATGTAAGTACAAATTTACGGTTTTAGGATTTTTCCCTTTAGTTGTGCTATAAGACATTGCTTCTTGCCAAATTTCACGATTCTATAGGTCAACGGGAAGTACCTTATAGGTTTTGATTCCCAAGAGTCTTGACAGACTGAAAGACGGACAACAAAGTGATCCTATAAGGGTTCCTTTTTTCCTTTTGAGTGTGCGTTTGTATGTAGTTATATTTAATGTATGATATGGTATTTGGGGTATTGGTCATAGGATTATTATCACGTAAAAATCATACTTTCGTAATTTCTGTATACCGGCAACAGTTCTAGAATTGCAGGTTATGGGACTTGTGCTGTACTTCGCTTCTTTCTATATTAACGACACGTGCCAGGGATGTAACGAGACATCTAATGGCCTTGACGTGCCCTTAAAAACAACCCATCCCTGCCACACCCACTACCCAACCTACAAACCGTGCCAACTTAAATTAATTAATTCACACTATAAAATTAAAAATATATTTATCATTTTTATTGCGATGATTTATGAACTATGAAATATTAATTAATTGAATTAAATAATTTATAACAATTATCATGAGAGGACTTTATTAAAATGGATTTTTTTTATTCTTCCAAAAACATAATTGTAAAAAAAATATCCAAGTTATCTACCACCAAAAGAATACTTACCTAAAACGGTGGCAAGTTTCTTTTCTTCATACCTCGATCGAAAGTACGTACTTTCGTTCTTTATAGCAGGGACGAAAGTTTGACATCTACTCCCTGATTATTTATTATATTAAATGACAGCGGTAACCCTAGTTACGAGTATAAATACGCATGAGACATTTTTGACGTGATAACGTCTTATAAATTGATGAATCACCAATATTATAAATTGATAAAACACCGGCTGCATGTACGAAAAAGTGTAACGTAACGTTCCTAACGTTCGTAACGCGTAACGCATAACGCGTAACGTTCCGCCTGACCCTGTGCGTGCTTTTTGCTAATTTCTCGCTCAATTTAAATCAGATCGGTTTGAAACCAGTCTTAAACGAAAGAGGAGAACATTTTACATAGATTTCGTATAACAGAATTTGCCTAAACAGTTTTTTTATACAAATTTATATAGAAAAATATTTTATACAAATTTATATAGAAAAATAGCTGTATAAATGCATTGTTGTCTATTGCATGGCGCGCGCGCGACGCGGTCGGTCGTCTTTGTTTGCCGTACATGGAAATTAGAAAATAACGTATGTCTTGTCTTAACATGAAAACGGCTGCATTTCTAATGTTTATTTTTTGACATTAGTATTTTGTGAAAGCAAAGCCTTTTAAGTTAACTATTGGAATAACTAATTATTATTAGAACATAATACTTTGTAAGTTGCAAACGTCACTTTTGACATTTCTTATCATTCCGACACCAAGGATAAGCGGATTGAAACCAAATTTGGGAGGTTTAGGTTATGTATTACGGAATACGTTATCACGTAAAACTATCGTCCGTAAACCGACTTTACAGACAACCAATTTTTTTTCCTCCCTCCGTTCTCACTAGGAGTAAATGTCAGTCTTTCGTCCCTGCTGACGAAAGTACGTACTTTCGAGCGGATATGAAGAAAAATCGTATACACCACACGGGCCTTAAAAGTTGAAATCTCGGCCCTTCGCCTCGGGCTCATGACGTGCAGGGCCGAAAATTCAACTTTCGGCCCTTGTGATGTAATATACTATTTCAATCCTCAATTCGAAAATTGATATTTGGAGCATAAATTTTATAAAGAGGTAAAATTTGTCTGTTTGTTTGTTTCAAGGAGATAAGATCTGTGTCGTAGTCACACTCGATAGAAGTGAAACTTAAAAATTAAATTTCGTTATCAATTTCCGTGCGTTAGCGGGAGTTAAAAAGTTACACTTCTAAAGGTTGAACAATCCTGCCGTGTGCCCGGTACGTGTGTAAAATACTTTAATAATAAATTCATTCTCAGTTGTTTGCTTCGCAAAGTAGTGTAAGAAACGAGTCGGAGTTTTTTTTTTTTATACTTCATATCTGTGATATCTGTGAATATTTTATATACAGCGCGCGTACATTTAGTGTGAAAAAAACCGTGTCCGGGGATTTGGTTCTAGATTTTTGAAGTGAAACTTCTTTAGCGACGTCATCTGTTCGAAATTTTCTGTAGATAACGTTATGAAAATAATAATAATGCATAATTGCGTCAAAAAAATACATTTAATTAAAAATTAAAATAATATAATATATACTTAAAATAATAGATTATAATAAAAAATTTAGGATAAATATTCATTTAGGTCGTAATGACACCTGCTTTAACGTCCGCTTCTCGAATTTAAGTCATAACAGACGCCATTCGCACCATTACTATTTTCCATCTACCACACTTCCCGTTATTTTCTACAATTTTTAAACTTTAACTTAATTAATAGCAATGGGCGAATGAAGCAATTTTAGGACATTAGGATATTTATCTGGAACTAGCGGTCCCGCCCGGTTTCATCTGGATGCCAAAAAACGAATGGGGGGGAGGGACATGAGTACGCACATTCATCTTAGTTTACCGAGATGTATGTTGTGTCCAAATTCATGATGATCGGAGTTACCGTTCAAAAGTTTTTGTCGATAAAAAGCAGCATTTACACTTTTTTTAAGTAATAAATTTCTTTTAAATCAGTAATTTCTGGAATTAATAAAATATAATAAATATTTAATTGAAAACACTGTAGGAAAATTATTTTTATTGAGGTACCTATAGTTGTAACAGTTTTCAAATGAGCTAACAATTAGATTTATTTAACTTTAATTAGTCGTAAATAAAATTAAAATAAATTTAAATGTAAGAAAGTAATGTAGAAAATAGAAAAAAAATTAAAAATATATTCGCTCAACGTAGGGCTCGAACTCACGACCCTGGCATTAAGAGTCTTACGCTCTACCGACTGAGCTATCCGGGCTTGTGAATATGAGGCGCTAATATTGCAATATTTAGTTAAGTCATTTTACCTGATAATATTTGTCGGACGGACTAATTTTGAGATACATCTTGCAACCTTTTTCATTGATGTTCCGCTCCAATTGGTCTTAGCGTGATATTATATAGCCTATAACCTTCCTCGATAAATGGGCTATCCAACAATTTTTTTTTTTTAATTCGAACCAGTAGTTCCTGAGATTAGCGCGTTCAACCAAACAAACAAACTCTACAGCTTTATATATTAGTATAGATAACTTTCTACACTCCTTCCCCATATGAACTTTAACAATGCCAAAGCTCGCACTCCTCCGTGCGTTACAAACGCTCGTATAGATACTTCGCATTCATAACTGGCAAGTACACGTAAAAAACTGATTTCGGCTTTTTACGGTGACATATATAATAAGTACATATTTATTTATATTATAGACCTGAAGCCGGTTAACTTTCAAAGGAATTGATGAATTCAAAACTAGATTCGACGCAGGTATGTTCGCTTTGAGAAAGTTCGTTAATGGTCTTAATCCGATTAATTTCTTGAACCGGTTTTGAGCGGTTCACATTTCGAATTCATTAAAACGGCACACGATGAATTAACTTCTGTTCTCCGGTTAGCGTATTTTATCCAGTTTGGTTTGCAAATTTAATAAACGCGTATCACTTCTGGCGCGTCAGTTTTTGCGATGAGCAAAACTCATCTATATTTTGCGTCCTACGGTTATTGTTTAAAAAAATCTGTTTCACTATCATTGCAGCGCAATTTTTTAATAAAATAAAAAAAGTACCAGATAGATAAAGTAAAATAACGGCGCCCCCTCTCTCCAGCGTTTGAGATTAATTATTTTAAAAAACTCACATATATATAATTATTGGCATTTTTCGTGAACGGGAAACCATCAGAAAACAAGCAGATTGAGTAAATCGGAAAAAGGACAGGTTGGTTTTCAACCATATTATATTGATTTTGGCGCCCCCTGAAACTGCTATTCGGGGCGGGTGCCCCGGTTTGCTCCTCCCCTAGATCCGGAGCTGATTCTTAAGAATGATGGCCTTAAGGAGGTTGATCCGTTACAGTCCCAATCAAAAGTAAGTCGAATTCTAAATAGGAACTTTTATAGTTTATAAGACGATGATATCAATAAATTATTGTCATCACAAATAATAATTTTTTTTTAACAAAGTTTGGTTAAAAAAAATAATTTTATGTAAATATTTGTATTTTACATATTTTTTGCAGTAAATAATTAAAAAAAGAAAATTAGTTGAAAATTCAGTTAAAATTGTTAAATCTGTCAAGAATAAAAGTCCATAATCGAAAATTTCCAAGGTTTAATAATTTTTTTTATTGATTAAAAGTCTACCAATTAAATTGGAAAAAATATTAAAATATGCGTAAGACATCAATGCTTTACATAGATAGTTTTCGGAACTGCTGACATTATTTGGTTATTTGCAAAAAATTAAAATGAACAGTTTGCATACTAGCTTGACATATTTTCCATAAGACTACATGTAAAAGTTTTTTTTTAATTTTTAACTTTATAAGTCTCCTAATGATTTTGGATTTTTTACAGAAAATTTTGTCATAAAAAAATCTATTAAAAAAACTTTATTTCAGATTTTTTTCATTATCTTCGTAAAACGGCTCAACCTCCTTAAAAAAATACTTCATCGATTGTGTCATGGCATACCATGGTTACGGAGAATAATCAGTGCTTGCTGACTTTTTAAACACAAACAATATGACAGTCAAAATAAACGAGTTTACATTCCGTCAAAATTCTAGTGCATCAATTCGAGCCGCAATTGGACCCGACGTCGACCGACCGACAGACTGACATTGCGTCACAATGACGCCGTCAACGCGCTGTGTCACATTCGACGTGATCTCCTGTCAGATACGTCTTGCCGACAATACGTTCGACTCACAGCAAGTGATGCGCGGCACATTTAAACTGGACGTCAACAAACAGACCGTTATCACAAGTAAGCGGCGTGAGGCGTCTCGTTAACGACAACGGATAACGGCCCGATTTTTAGGACGGGCCGACGCGCAATGTTCAGTAGGTTAGTGTGCAGGCGCGGTCCGAAGGGGGGGGGGTGTCACAGGGGACATGACCCCCCCCAAAATCTATGTCAAATTGAAAAATCTCAAAAATTTGCCAAATAATGTATAAAATAAAATTGTGTCTTGTGCAGTAATGTTTATTTTATTCCAGATACCTATTTTTTTATTAGTGTAGTGAGTGACCCCCTCCAAAATTTCTAATCCAGATACCTATTTTTTATTAGTGTAGTGAGTGACCCCTTCCAAAATTTCAGGCTGCGACCGCGCCTGTTAGTGTGGTTGTTTTTTAACGCGACGAGCATGTAACCTCAACGGATACCCGCACGTCGCCGCTCGGCGCGACGGCGGTCGGTCCGATGCAGTGGACCACGTCATTTCATAAAAGTCTGTTGACGACGACAGATGTGCGCGCACGTTTTTACCTATACCTACCTTGTGCTGCTCATTGTGAATATAGTTTAAAATGGATATTGATATGGATTTATTAATTAGCCTTGTTCATAATAAGCCAGTGTTGGGACAAGACTTTAGAAAATTACAAAAATAAACAAGCAAGACATAACGTACTTGCACTTCTTCGCCCTTCGAGTATAGAACTGATATCGATAACATCGTTATATTAGCGGATCGTGTACAAAGGTAACCGTTTCGCGTCGGCCCGTTACCCGTTGACTAAAACTGTCGTTAACAAGAGCCCGGACTATTTTAGTCGTTTTTTTTTACAATCAGATTACGCTATATTAAAATCAGAAAGAGGTAAAGTTTGTAAGTGTCGGTGTAGGAGGTAATCTCCGAAACTACTCATCCGATGTCTATTTCATCAATATTTAGAAACGACTTTCAGAATGGACATTGGCTATAATATTATCGCGTAAAATTAAAAACGCTTTTCTTGGAGATCAATTTTGAAACGTTAGTCGCCGAAAAAACTATGACAAATTTTGAGTTATATTTAGCAACATTTTTCATTGATGCTCCGCTCCTATTGGTCGTAGCGTGATATTATATAGTCTATAGCCTTTCTAAATGAACTATCCAAGAAAAAAAATCTCAATTCGAACGAGTAGTTCCTGAGATTAGCGCGTTCAACTAAACAAACTCTTCAGCTTTATATATTTATATAGATATTAAGTCGAAATATCGCTTTAGCAGTTCTAAACTTACCTACAAACACAGTATAGCACGCGCCACGGACCTAAAAGGTACGGAAGTTAGTCACAAACAGCGTCGCAAAGGCACATTTTAAAGTCGTTGATACTCCCACCACCTCCCAGCTACCTGCACGGAACGTGCGCTCGTCGGTGATTGGCCGTGATCGCTAGTTGCCTTTGTCACTTATCGCTTTCCTGCTTTAAAGTACAGTCGAGTACGCTAATGTCAAGTTGTTATTGCTATGTTAGTTTTGTTGAGTTGCGAGTTTGTAGTTTTTCAACAGCAAGCGCAAGCCTGCATTCGCATCTAACTTCCGAGCCTTTTAGATTCGTGGCGCGTACTATACTTTTGTATTGAAATGTTCATTATTTGTTTACCTGATAAACCGATTTTCTAAAAGCTATAACTTCAAACAAGGCGTTGTGAATAGTATTAATAACAAATAACATATTATAAAGCAGAAGTTTTCAAACGCATCCGTCATTTTGCTGTCAGGTATCTACGCAGAATTAATTGGGGTATGCAAATGCAGTTGGGTCTGCAAAAAACAATGTGCCCTGTTGCCAATCTTGTCTGGCGGTCCTGATGTCAGATGGTTCGTCGGTTCTGAAGAGTTTCTGCGCCTCCGACACACTTTCTTGGACAACAACGCGACAGTTTATGAACGTGGCGATTATAAATACGATTTCAAGTAAGTTGTCAGTATCCTGTGGCAGTCGTAATGGCGGCTGTCATGTCGAACAGCTGATTGCTACTTTATAGGTTAAGTTGTCCGTATTATGCAAGTAGTCACCTAATGGCTGGAATTGTCTCTTGATGCCGTTCGAGTGAAACCGGGACAGTTCGGATTTGACGTGAGCGGAGTTTAGACCAAACGTAATGTCGAATCCGCCATTTTAGTACTAACAGTGTGTAATGTGTTTGTGATTTAAATTTCTGTCACTAGATGCATTGTTTTAAGTCAGATCCCAATATCCAACTTTTTGTTCGCACATATTAGGTCAAATTTCGCAAATCAATTTTGAACTACTTCAACAGATCCGATCGAATTGAAATTTGGTACACATATTCCCGTATTTCCTGTTGACAATACATGAATCGATCGTTTCAAGAATTAAAGTCAATAACTTAATAAACTGTCGTTGTCTATACGACTCACGCTTTTTGTAATTATGATCCTAAATTATTAAACGATATTAGATAGATAGATAGTAGATTATAGACGCTCAACAATTTAAGCTGTAGAGAAAGTATTATCGATATGTTCTGTTAACTAGAATTAATTTATTTATAGATTACAGTTACCACATAAATATAAAGTTTTTTTTTTATAATAAATGAATTTTGTAGTACTAGTATCGGCAATAGGCATTTTTAAACAAAAATATTCATATAACGAAACATTTTTTTTAATGTAACTGAATTCGAATTTAACTGTTTGAAGCACTTGTGTTAAAAAACATACTCATAAAATGGTAAAGATATCGTATCTTATACGGTTTCTCGGTAGTATGTATACGTTTCTGAATATTTCTTGAACAAGTGAATCGCTTATTATAAAACACACTGGTATGGTTTCTCACTAGTATGCGTACGTTTGTGAATATTTAAAATATCCGAACGCGTGAAACACTTTTTACACATGTCGCACTGATACGGTTTATCTCCCGTATGTATACGTTTATGTATATGTAAATTGCCTGAACTGGTGAAACACTTATTACACGAGTCGCAGTGATATGGTTTCTCAGCAGTATGGGTACGTTTGTGAATATTTAATATGTCCGAACGGGTGAAACACTTTTTACACACGTCGCACTGGTACGGTTTATCACCGGTATGTGTACGTTTGTGGTTATTTAATTGTCTCGACGCGGTAAAGCACTTACTGCATACGTCACACTTGTATGGTTTCTCGCCCGTATGTATAAGTTTGTGGGTATTTAAATGATGTAAATGGCTGAAACGCTTTTTGCACAAGTCGCATTGGTACGGTTTCTCGCCGGTATGCGTACGTTTGTGAATATTTAATATGTCCGAACGCGTGAAACACTTTTTACAGAAGTCGCACTGGTACGGTTTATCGCCAGTATGTGTACGTTTGTGATCAATTAATTGTCTCGACACGGGAAAACATCTACTGCACACGTCACATTGATACGGTTTCTCGCCCGTATGTATACGTTTGTGGTTATGTAAATTTCCTGAACTGGAAAAGCACTTGTTGCACAAGTCGCACTGATACGGTCTCTCACCGGTATGTGTACGTTTGTGGTTATTTAAAATGTCTGAGCGGGCGAAACACTTTTTGCACAAATCGCACTGGTAAGGTTTCTCACCAGTTTGTTTGCAAACGTTGCCTTGAATTAACTTCGTAGTCTTTGAGGCGATGCGTTTTCTCGTCTGACGCTCGTCAACATTTTCTGGTTCTGTGTCTTCAGAGTATTCTGGCAGAAATATGAAAGTATCGTCCGTAAGTTCATTCTTGATTTCGGATTTGAAAGGCGCGTTTTTAATGATTCTGTTTTTTGAGTCGGCGTTTATATCATCTACATCATGAAGACTCGTAATATCACATTTTTCGGTTAATGCAGGGTCCTCAGGAGGTCCCTGAATGGAACATTCTGTCTTGATTTGGTTGGTTTCGATATGTCCCGGTCCTGCGTAAAATCTTCCTGTTTCTTTTTCGTTCCAGTCGATGTTCATGTCTTCATTCAATAAATCGGTGTTTGTTTCTTGACGGATAATTTCACTATGAGCGTCCCTAAATGAATTGACAGAGGCACAGTCTGTTGAAAATAATGCATTCGTTGGTTTGCCCGCATCAAATACATCAGTAACTTCTGCGGGCTCGGACTTCACAGCTACCTCTGAATTAGTTTCATGGAGATAAGGAACCTCCGAAGTATCTTGCAAGGAACATTCAGTTTTGGGTTGCTTGTCGGAAGCGAGTTGTTGCTGTAGATAGTGCCGCAGTGTTTTGTCGGATTGCACCACTTGCGTCTGGAACTGATGACTTTTCTCCAGTTGAGTGAAACATAATTGACAGATGAAATTTGGGAAGCCATCGCATCTTGTTATCTGACAATCGGTAGAACATATGTTCGTTATTCTTAAATAATTTTAACTACTTCGTAAAATACTGTTGGGTGATTGCATTTTCTATATTCACATATTTATTGAAATGCCTATATCTTTTAATTAACAATGTATAGAAAATATAACTGGGAATCTTATAAATACATATTTTTTATATTTAGTATGTATAACGGTCCTTTATTAAAAAATAAGCAAGGCATACTCCTTCACGAATCAATATTTTACTTTAATGGGAGCACAGATTATATCTGCTATTACAAGTTGTTTTCTCAATATTTTACCTTAACGGGAGCACAGTTCATAATTATATCTGCTATAAGTTGATTTCTCATTTTCGTTGAGAACGCAAATATGTCCGACATCGTGACACTGCTTTCTAAGCACAGTCGACACATCGTGCTGAAACGATTAATCGATATTTCGTTCATATTAGAGTAAACACTTTCTCATAAATGTTAACTTGTTAAAATATGAATTACTATTGACCTGTTTCCTTTGATATAGATTGACTGCGTAGGACAAAAAATATATAAGTAATGAGATATAAGAACAATCGGTAGCTATGATCATTAGATCGACTTTATATCTATAATTAGGAATGCCAAATTTCTCAGGTTCGGATCCTAAATCAACACAAAATATAGTTTTTCTTTTTTCTTATAAATGACAATTTTTTGGTAACATTTTATTTAAAAATTATAAAATTAAGTTCATAACACGACATCCTACGGATGTGACGTTGCCTTGTGTCTAGTTAAACTGTTTGAATGAGTGAAACACAACTCACACAAATCGCATTTGTACGGTTTCTCCCCGGTATGTGTACGTTTGTGATCGTTCAAATTACTCGACGTGGTAAAACACTTGGTGCACACGTCGCACCGATACGGTTTCTCTCCCTTGTGCGCACGTTTGTGAATATTTAAACTGTCTAAACGCGGGAAACACTTATTACACAAGTCGCACTTGTGCGGTTTCTCACCGGTATGCGTACGTTTGTGATCGTTCAAATTACTCGACGTGGTAAAACACCTGCTGCACACGTCGCACCGATACGGTTTCTCACCCGTGTGCGTGCGTCTGTGTCTTTTCAAATTGTTCGATTGCCTAAAAGACTTATCGCACAAGTCACACTGATACGGTTTCTCACCGGTATGCGTACGTTTGTGAGTGTTTATATTTTTCGACGTGAAGCACTTGCTGCATACGTCACACTGGTACGGTTTCTCGTCGGTAGGTATACGTTTCTGACATTTTAAATTGTGCGACGTGCTAAAGCGCTTCTCATCGGTATGTTTACGTTTGTGATCAAACAAATGGCTCGACATTGTAAAGCATTTATTACATACGTCACACTTGTAACTCTGATTTGATTTGTTTGTATTTAGTGAGGTTATGTTGTTAGTTCTTGTTTCAAAGTCGTCAACGTTTCCTGCAATTTCTACAGGGTCTTTGGCGTAGTCCGGTAGAAATATGAAATTATCATCATCCGCCGGTTCGTCCATAATTTCGGAACTGTTTTCAGTCATTTTGTTTGTAGATATTTTATCTTTCGAGTTGACGTTAGTACCAAGTCTTTTACTAATATTTGAAGAATCGTATTTCTCGGTTATTACAGGGTCCTTACAAAGTCGTTGAACGGAACACTCTGCCTTCATTTGATTAGTTTCGATATGTCCTGATCGAATGAATTCATGGTTAGCTTGACGTTCGGAATTTGAAGACAGTTCGTAGGCTGGGTAGAACTTTCTTGCTTCTTTTTCTTCCCAGCTTACGTCCGTGTGTTCATTCAATAAATCGGCGTTTGCGTCTTCACAGCTTATTTCACTAGTAGCGTCCCTAAAAAAATTGTCATCGGCTTCTGTTGAAAATGACGATTTCTCATTCGTCGGTCTTGTTATTTCAAAGGCGTCGTGAAGTTCTACGGGTTCACACTTCACTGTAACATGTGCGATTGTGTCGTAGATCAAAGGATCTTCAGAAGGCTCCTCTATCGAAGTGGAAGCATCAGTCTTGATTTGTTTGTCAGACGTCCGTATTTGCTGGAGGTAGCGTCGGAGTGTTTCGTCCGACTCTATTATTTGCATTTGGAACTGGTAACTCTTCTCCAGTTGAGTGAAACATAATTGACAGATGAAATTTGGCATGCCATCGCATCTTGTTATCTGAGAATCGACAGAAGATGTTTTAATTATTCTTCAAGAATTTTAACTGTCGTGTAAAATGAAAATCTACACTGAATTGTAAAGAGATAAAGTTTGGATGTGGGCGATAATCTTTGAAACTACTCATCCGATTTCAAAAAATGTTCCACCAATATTTAGAATGGACCTTCAGGATGGAAATTATCGCGTTTAAATAAAAGCGCTTTTCGAGGAGACTAAATTTGCAACGTAAATCGACGAAAAAACGGTGGCAATCTACAAATTCGGGCCGGGTAGCTAGCAGTAAATACTTTTATGCGAATACATTTGTAATTAAAATCTGTAATATATACGTAGCTTAAAATACAGAAAAAATCTAATGAAACATTTTTTTGTCATTAGAAATCTTAAATATTTGTTCGTCGTCGAATATAAAGTATTTGTCTTATTTTAATCAAACAAATCACACGTTATTATATGCGTGACGTAGTTATGTGAACGCTCCTTCATGATTAAAAAATAGTTTTACCTTAACGGGAGCACAGTTCATAATTACATTAGCTGTCAGTTGATTACTCAATTTCGTTGAAAACGCAAATATGTCCGACGTCGCGACGCTGCTTTCTAAGCACAGTCGGCACATTGTTCTGAAACGATCAATCGATATTTCGTTCATTTTTAATTTTAAAACGCGTAAATTTTCAAGTATTTTTTAAATGACCTATGATCATGTCCACAAATGACCAATTAGCCAACTTCAAAAAAATTGACATAGAGAATGACAAAAAGTGCCTTTAGATCAGTTTGCTGAAATAGTTAACGTATCGAAAGACGAAACTAATTTGTATTATTATCCAAGCATTTGATTGCGGCCTCGACGGCGTGGTTATTTTTGACAGAAACTTTTCTGACTAGACTCTGTAGAAATGACATCTTGCAGAGGACCTTTATTTTTGACATCTCGAACACTAAGTACTGCTGCTAGATGCTAGACATACTCAACTATGACTTCGAGCTCCTATATGGTTAGGTTAATCCTTACCTTAACCTAATCGTAGCCGAGCAAATAGTAACGTATAATACGCGCCACGGATCTAAGAAGTTCGGAAGTTAGTCACAAACAGCGTCGCAAACGCACATTTTAGAGCCGTTGAGACCCCCACCACTTCCCAGCTACCTGCACGGAACGTGCGCTCGTCGGTGATTGGCCGTGATCGCTCGTTGCCTTTGTCACTTGTCGCTTTCCTGCTTCAAAGTACAGTCGAGTACGCTATTGTCAAGTTGTTATTGTTAGTTTAGTTTTGTTGAGTTGCGAGTTTGTAGTTTTTCAACAGACTGTACAAGCGCAAGCCCGCATTCGCATCTAACTTCCGAGCCTTTTAGATTCGTGGCGCGTATTATATATTTTAGGTTTAGCTTATAAATGCGCTTATATCAAGTTTCGTCAAAAAACGGTTCTGGCAATGTTTCTCAAGTGATAGGTAGTGGTAAACACGTAGAGATTGTCGAGAGTTTTATTTATATTTCTTAATTTTACAGTTCTTTCGTCAAATTAAAATAAGTTGTTTATAATAATAAATGCATTTTAAAACAGACATTTTTTCAAAGAAAAATATTATTCGTTTAACAAAACGATTTTCCCACTGTACACTAAACTCAAATTTGAATTTCAAGCAATTCATTCTTATGTAAGGCAGGTTAAAGGTAATCAAACTCATCAAATTATAAAATATCTTTCGAATGGTTTGATGCCTTGTGTCTCGTTAAACTGTAAGAATGAGTGAAACACATCTGACACAAATCACACTTGTACGGTTTCTCCCCGGTATGTATGCGTTTATGATCCTTTTTTGAGCTCGACGTGGTGAAGTATTTACAGCATACGTCACACTGATATGGTTTCTCGCCCGTGTGTACACGTTTGTGAATGTTCAGACTGTTCGAATGGTTGAAACACTTATTACACAAGTCGCACTGATACGGTTTCTCACCGGTATGTGTGCGTTTGTGAATATTTAAATGACTCGACGTAATAAAGCATTTGTTGCACGCGTCGCACTGGTACGGTTTCTCGCCCGTGTGTACACGTTTGTGTATATTTAAAGTGTTCGAATGGTTGAAACACCTGTTACACACGTCGCACCGGTATGGTTTCTCGCGAGTATGTGTACGTTTGTGAGTGTTTAAAGTGCACGACTCGGTGAAACATTTGTTACAAACGTCACACTGATATGGCTTGTCTCCTGCATGCCACCTTTTGTGAGCATTTAAACCCGATAAAGAGGAAAAACACTTATCGCAAAGGGCGCACTGATAAGGTTTCTCGCCGGTATGTATACGTTTATGAATATTCAAGTGACCCGAAGTAGTGAAGCTCTTGTTGCACACATCACACGGATAAAACTTGTTCTTCGTGCGATTTGTCGAGGCACTCTTCTTTTCTTTACGTTTTACGTCGGCAGAACGGGAATTCGCGAAGTTTCCCGATGTATGCTCAATATTTGGCCTTATGTCTTCGCAGTCGCTTTCTGTTGTGCCGTCGCTATGATTTGATAGAATGACGTCATCAGCTTGAGGTTCGATTTTTAAACTTTTTTCCGCCGAATCGAACTTTCCCGGATCCTTTTCTTTCCATTTTGCGGTCGCGTCTTCTTCCAATTTGACGTCGCCGATATCGATTTTTTGGTCTTCACAGCTAATTTGACTGCAATCATTGTTTGTCATCGCTCTGTCGCTATCTTCTTCCAAAGGTTCGCATTTGACACTAACATTTTCAACAGTGTCATAGAATAAAGGATCCTCCATCGAAGTGGAACATTCTGTCTTGATTTGTTTGCCAGGCGTCCGTATTTGCTGTAGATAGCGTCGAAGTGTTTCGTCAGACTCAACTATTTGCATCTGGAACTGGTGACTCTTTTCCAGTTGAGTGAAACATAATTGACAGATGAAATTTGGCATCCCGTCGCATCTTGTTATCTATGAATCGATAGAACATGTTTTAATTATTCTTAAATAATAGTGATATGTCCACATGACTCTTTATTGAGAGCTGGCTCCGTGCGCTCCGCTCACTAAAAAGAGTCGCTCAGAGGGAGTCGTTCAAAGGAGCGACAGTACGCAATACACAAGAGTGTAGACTGCAGAGGTGTGAACTGTCATCATGGAGTCATGTAGCATTGCACAGCACAATACACACACTCAGCTCTGAGCTCATTTTCATATGATTCTGATCTTATATTATTCGCATTTTGGATAGACTATAAAGTATAATAAAAGCTTAACAATAATAATGTTTATTGTTACAATATTATATCTTTGTCAACGATGTCAATGTGAATGGTTTAAGTCACTGTAAACAGTGTGTCATTCAACATTAAACGACTCAGCAAAGATAACTCCGTACGTGCAAAGTTCACTAGTGCCTCTGTCATGTGTGCGCTCTGCAAATGTGCGAATGCAACAGTACAGAATAGCTCAACACAGAGCAATGGCGCTCTGAGTGAGTCATTCACAAAAAAGAGCGATGTTTTTATACTAAATTAGTAGATACATTTGGGTAATGAAATCTATATTTTTTACATATTGTCAAACTATATATATATTTTTTTAATAATGTACGGAAAATAATAGGTACTGAAATTCTAATGAATCGTTTGTTTTTATTTTATATATTTAGGAACATTTCAGTTTTAATATTAGTTCATTGTCCTTAAAAAAAGACACTGAATATAAATTTTGTGTGTCGTAGTATGTAAACGGTCCTTGATTAAAAAAAATAGACCTGACATACTACGTGATGTGAACTTACCTGAACGGGAGCACATTTCATAATTACGTTGGCTATTAGTTCTTCTCTTATTTTGGTTGTAAACGCGAAAATGTCTGCCATCGTGACATCGTTTGCTAAGCACAGTCGACACATGGTGCTCAAATGTTGGATCGATAGTTTGTTCATTTTTTATTTTAACACTTTCTCATGAATATTCACGTATTTTTGAAATGGCGATCTGTGATCATACTGACAATTACCGTTGATCTATTTTAATTGGTTAAGGCATAAGGGCAAAGTGTGTACAAATCTATTTGAAAAAATGTAAAATAATAAGAAGTATAGTAAAGATGTGGGTAGCGTCTGTTATGGCATAATTAATGTGACTATTTTCTTCCTCCACAGCGAGATGTCTTCATTTTTTAGCTATAAACACAGCGAGATGTCTTCATTTTTTAGCTATAAAATAAGGCATGTGTAAAACTTCTAAAGTAATGAATAATTCTGAACCATGGACGGTTATTTATTATTGGTATAATTGATTATTTAAATGTGAATATATAGTTTATCAATAAATAAAATTATCGACTAATTTTTCACACAAATATATTAACAAATTAATACATTAACGTTTCGATCCGGATTTGGATCTTCATTAATTATATTTTTAAAGTGAAACTTGTATTCTATCGCCCCGAATTTTTCTGGCCGTCTGTTGCATGTCGCATTACAGGCGGCCGCGGAGTAGGGGTAAAGTGAAAGGCGTTCGGAGTAGGCGCTCGGTAGAGCAGCCAAGGCCAATATGGCGGCGCCCATGGTTAGCATCAGCTGACCGTGTAGTATGTACAACACATAGTCAGTCTGTCATGCGGGCAAGTGCTGTACAGTGTTTACATGTTTTTATTCGTGTATTCATGTGAATATTGTTGTTTATAATTAATCGTGATGGATAAGTGTCTATACAATCCAACGCCTACAATCCAATAAAAGTTTCACTTGCGTCGTGGTTTCTTAAAACCACACAACTGTTTTTTGTTAATATATTTGTCTGAAAATCAAATATTTAAGATAGAGTTTATTATAACAGACCTATATAAAAGTCGCTTTGACAGAGAGAGTAGAAACGATTTTCCCACTCTTTCCTCTCAACTGCCGTTTGAAGACGAAGAAGGGGAAGCGTTTCACTTTCTGTCTGAGCCAGACCAATTTATCGCGTAGCGCGCCTAAAAAAGTTTCACTCCAAAAATGCATTTGCAATTAATTGAGACAATCTAACATTCCGTGCAGATTCTTGCTGAAGGATTGTCTTCCAGGCACCTGGCGTGGCGTTCACGGTTCCATATCGTACCGAGTCAGAGTGCATATCCAGCAGTCGGAAAGCGTCGAACACACATTCGACCAGCCTGTAAGCGTCGTCGCCCGACGCGATTTAACACTCGAGCCGAGATTGAGGACGCCGGCGCGTTCCGACGCGTCGCGACGTTTCCGCAACGCGCTCGTCAGTCTTGGAGGTCGCGTTCGCGTCACTGTCTGGTTGCCGATATGCGGCATTGTTCCGGGACAAGGCATTCCGGTGCTCTGCCGGATCGTTAACGACTCGAAGGTAAACTCATTGGCACGGCGGACATGACAAACTGAACTGAAGTAAAGTCGCTTAAACAGTGCTTTTGAACTGCGCTAGTAGTCCATATATCTAATCTTTGATTAACGTCTGATTAGAACTCTTCAATAAATAAAATTATCGACCAATTTTTCAGACAATATATTAACAAACAATATAAAATTAATACATTAACGTTTCAATCCGGATTTGGACCTTCTTCAGAATTGATCTAAAAATATAAAAATAATTAATATTTAAATATAATTCGCTTTTTATAAAATTTTTCAAAATTAATTATGATTTTCAAAATAATGAAAAAATAATAACAAACAATTTTTTATTAAGTAGTCATGGAAATAATAATTTGTGAGTACCTAAAAAAGAAAGAAAAATTATTAAAAACAAAAATTATTTCAATATAATATTATATATATTACTTAAATTTTCTGTATCTAATTGAGCATTGAGAGAATTTTTAATTGATTTTATATGTAACAATTCCGAAATATTTCTTTTAAAAAAATTAGTTTCATTATCTAAAATTTTAATATCATCCCAATTAATTTAATATATTGTCTGAAAAATTGGTCGATAATTTTATTTATTGAAGAGTCCATATATATCTAGTTTAGAACGAGAGTCAGCGAGTTTTAAGGAGGTTGAGCCGTTTTACGAAGATAATGAAAAAAATCTGAAATAAAGCTTTTTTAATAGATTTTTTTATGACAAAATTTTCTGTAAAAAATCCAAAATCATTAGGAGATTTATAAAGTTAAAAATTAAAAAAAACTTTTACATGTAGTCTTATGGAAAATATCTCAACCTAGCATGCAAACGGTACATTTTATTTTTTGCAAATAACCAAATAATGCCAGCAGTTCCGAAAACTATCTATGTAAAGCATCGATGTCTTAGGCATATTTTAATATTTTTTCCAATTTAATTAGGAGACTTTTAATCAATAAAAAAAATTATTAAACCTTAGCACTTTTCGATTATGGACTTTTATTATTGACAGATTTAACAATTTTAACTGAATTTTCAACTTTTTAATGATTTAATTTTAATTCTTATTACTTCTAATTTCTTTTTTTAATTATTTACTGCAAAAAATATGTAAAATAGAGATATTTATATAAATTTATTTTTTTTAACCTAACTTTGTACAAAAAATACAAAAGTTAGTCCATTAAGTATAAAGTACTGAAATAATTAATTAATATTAAAAAAAATTATTAATTTATGCCTTTATGACAATAATTTATTGGTATCATCGACTTATAAACTATAAAAGTTCCCATTTAGAATTCGACTTACTTTTGATTGGGACTGTAACGGATCAACCTCCTTAACAGTCACGCGAGTCTTAACGCCATTACGCACGAGTCTATAAAATGGCCCCTTGTCATTTCATGTCCAGTATTTTCAGTAAACTTGACGATAAGCCGATTTATTGCAAAATAGTTATGCGTGATCGTTTCCTTTACGATGTAAATCCGACAGATTGCGATAACCGGTCTGCTGTTTGTGTTGACCAAGATAGAAACGTACCGATGTCAGGAGCCGATAAAAAACGTTCTGCACACGCGCGTAGACGTGTGCCGCGTGGCGCGCACCGTGAACGTGGACCGCGAACGGTACGTTCACTTTTGCGTCGTCGGAACTCCGAACGATCTCGCGTGCACCAGCGAGTCTATAGGCTGTCAAATTTGTCAGGTAATTATATACAGTAGAACGCCGATTATCCGAACGCCGATTAACCGAATCGCCAATTATCCGAATCGGTCCTAAGCGTAATATAAAAAATTAAAACCAAGTAATTTTTCAATAAAAACAAGTTTTGTGGGGACGCAAGAATACAAAAATGCGAGTGACAATTGCCGTGTAGACGCTACAACCAGCACACGTCGAAGTTGGAACTCGCTGGAGTTCAGATATATTTCAACTGTTTGTTAGAAAGCTAGAGGCAAGACACTACATGTTTTGCGTCGCGCGGCTTCCGTGAAATGTTGAACTCTAGTGAGCTCCTCCCTCTCTTCGTTCGTTTTTTTTTATTACCAGTCTATGTCCGATTATCCGAATTTCCGATTATCCGAATCGACCCCGGTGCCAATTAATTCGGATAATCGGCGTTCTACTGTAGACTTATATCAAAAACGTACGGCATGGTACGTCGCTGACCTGGGCATTCACAGTTCGGCCCTTCTCGGTAATTTTCGGTTCTCGGTTAACCGATTCAACGCGCCGCCATAGCAAGAATTTATATGGCCTAGGCCCTAGAGCCTTTCTGATTAAACGAACTGTCCAATGCAAAAAGAATTTTTGCAAATCGGAATAGTATTTCCTGAGATTAGCGCGTTCGAACAAACTCTCCAGCTTTATAAATAAAACAATCTGTATTACAATAAAACAGTTACTAGATATAGAAGTTCACGTAGATGGTTTTTAGCACGTAATTGTTTTTAAGGTAACATACGAACTATGGGTATCAGCTCAGTCGGGTTTACCTAGAAATTCCGCCTACGGATATCCCAATATAGATACACCGGGCATCCCGATCATAGTGGGCACTGTGCCACTAGAAACCTGGAACGTTAATAGCATGACAGAAGAGGTTCAGGTTGGTCTTAATTCGATTATATAGTTTTAAACCCAGTGGAGTCATGACCTTCAAGAGGTCAACCCACGTATAAAAAATCTGACATTTTAGCGTATCATTCCTCTTAAATAATGGAAACTTTCATTCTTGTATTTTTCTTCCTAATTGCAAACAAGAATTAAAGATATATACATAATATTTTAAATGATATTTCATAGGCATGTGTTCAGCATGTCCAGTCAATAATAAATTTAAAATCAAACGGACTGTACACGTGGCGCCTCTAGCTGTATAATTCCGAAATCATATATATTAATACGCTAAGGTTAAAGATGTTTGCCTCCCTTTTTAGAAAAAACCTCACAATTTCTCCACATAAATTATATATCATTTTACAGATAATTGCTTGCTCTACTGACATCGACAACTAAAAAATTTATTATTGCTTTTGTTTTTGTACATTAATTAAAATACAGCAACGCTGAACAACGTCTGCCATCTGAAGGCTTTAATTTTGAAACAACGTCAACACTTCGATCTGTCATCTGACCTTCATATTGTAAATACTGCATACTGCCATCTGACGGCTTTAATTTTGAAACAGCGAGCAACGCTGAACAACGTCACGGCAATGCTGCATGATGCCTTCTGACGGCTTAGCTCAACGCTTTTGCTACTTGCGCCTCTATATGACAATTTTAGTAAAATATTTCTTCGATCTGTCATCTGAGCTTCATATTGTAATACAACAAAAAGAAGAACGTTATAAGCAGTGTGCAAAATTAGAAACGAATTGAATACCTGCGATCGTATTTAAAAAATAATTTTGTAAAGTGATAATTATTATACTTATTTAGTGCGAATAATTCGCACAGGTCACGCTAGTAATAATTTATAATAATAATAATACAATTAATATTTTCATCAGTTCCCAGATAATGACATGTTTTTTGTTTAATCTCAACAGAAAACAATAAACGTATATTACAACAAAAATTATTATTTAGAAATTTTATAAAATGAGTAGTACATATTGTTATAATCTTTTACTATTATAATATTGTAAATACTTAATCGATTATTATCTCTATTCGTTAAATAATAACCTAAACGATTAACAGGTTTTTTTTAAATTATCAGAGGTTAGATTAGTTTCGTAGTCGCTTACTAACGATACTTTTATCTACGAATCCAAACCGAGCTCCCGTTTTCGACACCCGCGTTGCTTTTCGTAAAATTTACTTTGCATTATCGTTTTTTGTTTTGTTTTTAGGAATACATAAGAAGATCGAATGACGACGATTTCAAAACAGAAAACTCAATTCGCCCCAGTTCAGAAATGGTGGCATTAACGTAGTTTCGGTTCTCAATAATCGTCCCAGTGGCCGTGCAAACCGCAATAGTAATTTCAACTGTTCGCGTTCGAACAGAAAAAAAAACGCGCTTCCGTTCGTGTAAATTTATCCCTTCCACAATGCGCTTCAATTCACGTAAATTGTACACTATTTTCAATTTAATTCAGTGTATTGTACACATATAAGTTTATATTACTGTATTCCATAGGATTAAAATTAAGTTTGCCCAAAAACTGAATATATACTTTTCATTCTTACGTAATGTAAAATTTTTGCAATCCGACTGAACCGATTGAAAATGTTTGGATCTAATTTGAAGATCAAAAAATTATTTGTCATAAAAAAGTGACAGCATAATCGCTTTAAAAAAATAATAATTCTGGAATCGAATTTAAAATAAGGCCTTCGTGCAATTTAAAAACAAACAGCAAAAGTATTATTCGTCATCTTTCCGGTTGACGATCTCATCGACGTCCGGTTTATTTTCAACAAACTTCTCCCAATGCCGGTGGTTCAATGTAGTGAAATCGTAGTCTTTGATTGCGATGTATCTTAAATATCTAGCTAAGCTAAGAAGTTCCTTATCTTTGTGTCGTGTGAAATGTGCTTTGCGAAAGGGTCGGATCTTGAGACCGCTCTGCGGGTTCATCGTGAAATTTCGGCGGATGTCGTCGAGCATCACGGTGTTCGTTGCGTTGTACTGGTCGAGCAGACCCCATAACACGTCCAACGGCTTCACCTGCAGTCATAACAAATCCTTAAGTCTAAGGCTCAGTTGTCGAAAAAAATGTTACGTATGTGAAAACATATATTTTTATACGAAGACTGACTCTATTCAATAAATAGAGTTACTGTGATCCGTTGAAGTTAATGATGAGTATTTGGTAGGAATTCCGTGGCATAAGGATCGAAAATGAAGCAATACTGAGATTTTTTTAAACTTGCATTTAATACTAACGTTTCGATACGTTTTGTATCATCTTCAGAGTGACATGCGACAGCATTTGAACACTCTGAAGATGATGCAAAACGTATCGAAACGTTAGTATTAAATGCAAGTTTAAAAAAATCTCAGTATTGCTTCATTTTCGATCCTTATGCCACGGAATTCCTTCCAAATACTCATCATATATTTTTATTCTATACTGAGCATAGGAATAAAATCGCAATCGAACTATTAGGGTGCAAACATATACTTCTGTCTTTTTTTACGCCGTAAGCACTGGCGTATCCAGGAGGGCAAAACAAGCACGGGGGACTCGGCTTAAGAAATTTCTAATTTGCCCTCTCCTGGGCCAAAAGCTGGGCACGCCCATGTTAACGTCATAGAAAAAGACTAAGTTTTTGAAACAGAGATACTTTATTCAGATTGAATGCAAGTACATCAACCAATCCTATCATCGGAGAAATCAGGGAATTACATCGAAGAAAGAGACGCAGATATATTTTCGATACGCTTTGTTGTGTTCACTCACCGCACATTGAGTAGATAGGCAATGATTCATATCATATATATTAATACGCTAAGGTTTAAGATGTTTGCCTCCCTTTTTAGAAAAAACCACACAATTTCTCCACATAAATTATATATCATTTTACAGATAATTGCTTGCTCTACTGACATCGACAACTAAAAAATTTATTAATGCTTTTGTTTTTGTAAATTAATTAATTAACAGCAACGCTGAACAACGTCTGCCATCTGACGGCTATAATTTTGAAACAACGTCAACGCTTCGATCTGTCAAATGACTTTCATATTGTAAATACTGCCATCTGACGGGCAACGCTGAACAACGTCACAGCAATGCTGCATATTGTAATACAACAAAAAGAATAACATTATAAGCAGTGTGCAAAATTAGAAACGAATTGAAAACCTGCAATCATATTTAAAAAATAATTTTGTAAAGTGATAATTATTATGCTTATTTAGTGCGAATAATTCGCACAGGTCACGCTAGTAGTTAATTAATATGGAAAATATGAAAAACACGCGGAAGGGACATTCAATATAGTAGTTTTCTGAATGAAGACTCCCTTCCGCGTTTTTGTGTTGAAGAAAATTTGAAACACGCAATACTCACATCGATGAGATCTCCTTTCGGAGTCTCGATGGATATCATAGCTGCCGAGTCGACATAACAAACGACTTTGTAGTCGGGATGCTGGGACACGCCGAGCATTCGTAGCTTTTCGATTATCCATTTCATACTGGTCGCGGACCAAAATACGAGGTCGTAAACCGGATATACCGCTTTTAAGAACTCGTGGAGGTACGGACGCATCAGTTCGGCCGCCGTCTCGGCTGTCGAACGATGATCGAATATCGTATAATCTATGTCTAGAACTAGAAGTTTGCGGTTTTCGCGGGGCTCGTTTAAAATGTTCAGTTTGTACGTTGATATTCGTTTTTGTAGTTTTGTTTGGTATATCTATAAAATAAAATGATTTACTGAAGTATTTTTGGCATCGATCCCGGATTTAAATAAGGTCAGATTTTTGGCAGACACGGTTTGTTTGGGTGGGGTAGTTGCCACCTCTCTGGGTCTCGCCCTGAAACTCCGGACCTTGGAGACGATCTCAAATTTCTCCGGATCAAGGAGCTTTGCAGACGTTTTTACATTTCTTTAAGGAAATTAAAAAAATGACGTAGAGCTGCTGAAGTAATCCATTCGAAAAGTAAGGGGACATATGAAAAATGGTCGACTTTGGTCAACTCTAGTATTCAATTATAGCTGTGAAAGAACTACTTTTAAGTTCGCTTATTCCAATAGGGTTATTGACAGTGATTAAAATTAAATATAAAACTGTGTTATAATGAAAGTTTATGGTCTAAAATATCGTTTAGAATTATTATTTTTATTAAATAATTTCGTTAAATATATTAAAATAAATAAATAAAATCACGATTTTTAACCTATATGTCACGTGATTTCAAACACCAATCACAGCGCGTGACGTCATTAATCAGTCAACATGGCCGGTAGCTGTGTGCCACTGACTGCCATATGTATTCGTTATCTCTGTTCAGTGTATGTTCTCTGGTGTATTCATTGTACTCTGTCAATCATATTAAATGCAACACTTTGTTGGTTATAATGCTATGTCACGTTGTACCCGCTTGCTTAGTGTTTACTGATTGCCTACTATGACGTAGGCAATCAGTAAACATGGCTGTCAAGGTCAATTGACGTTTTGGCGCAGAATTTAAAATCAAAATAAAAAAAAACTAATAATGAGTCAAATCTGTTATATTTATGAGAAAAAATATTTTTTACGGGTACATATACCTTTATTCTTTAATTTTAAATACTTTTTGAAATTTTGTCAATAACCCTATTGGAATTTTTTGTATTATTAATGTAAGAAATGTTAAAAAACTGCATAATTTCAAAATTAACTGAATATCCCGCGTCTGCAATATAAGCGGTGCAGCTTTTATGCGTGGGGCGGGGCTATGCTTTACACTGCTTCGCTGCCCCGTTAGGCGACCGTACCATAATGATGAGTCACTCTCTACTATTTCACAACTGTAGTTGTACGTAAAAATTAGTTGTCTGTAAAGTCGGTTTACGGACGACAGTTTTACGTGATAACGTCATAAAGAAACATTGATGAACTCTCTGACGTCACGCGAGAAGAGAGAAATGCGTACAAGCCGACGCTTGGGCCGATCGTGCCTCTCTATCGCTTATACCGCGCTCTCGCTTGCACGCTCAGGCTCAGGCGGAACGTGACACTTTTTCGTGCGTGCAGTCGGTGTTTCATCAATTTATAAGACGTTATCACGTCAAAGAAGAACTGGGTTTAAAATGATCGCAGAAATATGCAAGTACCGATTTATCTACGGAGATTTCTTCATCGGGTATGTCTAAATCATTTATTACGTCATCGTTGTCCGGTAGGGCATTTGCTTGGGCGATGACGTCTTCGAGGGAACCCATCATCATCACTTTGAAACCATCCTTAAGATTCAAAGACGATAGAACTGCGTTGTCATCGACAGGCTTTCCTGTAATACAAATAGGTGAGCTGTTGTCAAACGCTTAATAACAACAAACTGCTTATTATATTCATCGATGGAAACTAGCCTTTCAGTCTTAAGTTAAGTAGCTTTTGACGTTCAATTCGCACCCCGGTCGCTTCTTGGATTAATTGTTTAAATTGATGGACAGTTGATGACAGATCTATATCCTGTATATTGTACTCTTTTCCGCTCCATTTTACTACCAAATTCATTTTCATAAAAAAACTGGAAATTCACTCGTTCTACTTTAAATACAAAACTGCCATTTGTCAACTTGGTTTTCACTTTCAGAAATGTCAATTTTCAATCTCACAAACCTTTGAACTTTAAAAGTAACTATACAACTACCCATTTATGTCGGGATAGTTTTTGAACAAAAAAAATGTTTTATGTCTTACAGATACAGATTTTATTGATTTTTTTTAATGTTTATATGAACTATAAGTGAAACAGTTTAATGAAACAAATGTTTTTTTACGATTTTAAAACAGTTGGGCACAGTTTAAAAAGTTACTAGTGTCCTTTAGTATTTCATAGTTTGAAACACTGGTTACATTTCTAACCTAAAAATGTCATAACAAAAATGAAATTTAGACTTAAAAATGTATTTTTGATACCCAGTAACAACAGTAATATGTGTGATTTTAGTGTAAAATGAGTTACATGAACGATGTTCGATTGCGTATGAAACTAACCCATATTCTAATTTTGTGTATAGGAATTACCCTAACGGTATCTTTAATTTTAGCTTTTTCAACTATAACTAATGGTTTGTAGCGTTTCAATTGACAATAAAGTAAGACCTCGCGTAATTATAACGAATATTCACTTCTGTTGTAGCAGAATGTACCTGTACAGCTAGAGAAACTAACAAAAAAAATGTCTTCCGTAACGAGAAGCAAGAGATCGATGGTCATAAATTGGCTGTTTTGGTACCTTATCGTAATCGATTCGAGGAGTTGTTGGATTTTGCACCGTACCTCCATAAATTCTTAAACAAACAAAATATCGATCATCACATTTACGTACTGAATCAAGTCGATCAGTATCGATTCAACAGGGCGTCTCTTATAAATATCGGTTCGTACACAACATTGCTATATATCACCACACTACAGTACAAGTTCGATAATCCGATACTGTAAAAACAAGTTTGTAGTTGTTTTACTGAAAGCGTATAGAAACTGTCTCGAAAATTGCGGTTTTTATAAAGTTTATATTTTGTTGCCGGTTCTTCTTTGTTTCGTAAATAGTCGTTCGATCGGTACACGTCCGAAACCAGAAAACCAACGTCTAATTATAAGAGTCGTAATTCAACATTAAAAAACGCGCCCTACGCTAGCGAACGTTGTTGTCTTGAGCTGGCAGGATCGCCATGCATTGTTGGTGGTTTTTCAGGTTCTTTTTGAGTTAGTAATACTTTTAAAATGTTTAAAATTTTCGACCAATTTTTCTCAGACCATATATTGACAAAAAATAATAAAAATGCAAATCAATATAACACAGGATGACGTTTCGATCCGGATTTGGATCTTCTTCAGAAATATCTAAAAAATATAAAAATTAATTAGTAGTAAGTTATTTATTAACTAATCGATTGCACGCAAGATTGAAAGTTTGAAAGATTCAAAAATAATGAAAAAACGTCATCCTGTGTTATATTGGTTTGCATTTTTATTAAATATTATAATAAAAAATTGTCGACCAATTTTTCTCAGACCATATATTGACAAAAAATAATAAAAATTATTTTTTGTCAATATATGGTCTGAGAAAAATTGGTCGACAATTTTTTTATTCATTTGAAGAGTTCTATTCAGACGTTAATCAAAGATTAGTAATACTTTTAATTTGATTTAATAATATTTATTTACAATCACCAACGTCGACATATGCCAGCTCGCAACTTCCTCCTTCCTTCCAAATATACATATATTTATATCATTCAAAATGCAAACCTCGCGTTATTAACTAGAACGATTATTACTAATCGTTTAAATGAACATATCTTAAAGTTCTACATTTCAAATGATATACGTAACTATAGCCTACTTAAGTATGTATCCACTACAAACGTACCGAATGCAGAACTATTAGTCATTAGGCCTTCGTTTGTAATAAAGATAACATCTGGCATAAGTTTGGTACAACCGGCAAGCAGGTGCTTTATCTCTGTCGTAAATCATAACGGTTTTAATTTTTCACAAATATATAACAGTCGAATTGCCTCACGTGTAACCAGTCAACTTCTGCTTCATTGACGTTCCCAGTCAGTAATGCAGATGGTTGAACTAACTACGCCGGCACAAAAACCTTTAATTTTCAGTGTTTTAAATTATCGAACATCGTTTTATCGAGCTTGTACTGTACTCACTATTTTTATGTCGATGCCAAGAAGCCTAGAGAGAAGGAAACGGAATTAGAGTGTTGGGGCGGGAACGAAATATGTCGTACGGAAAGACTTCTTGCTAATAAACAAAAGAACCGGAGAGTAGAGACAAAGATGACGAAACAAACAGTATTGTATAGCGCAGCGATCGGCAACCTTTTGGCAAGCGAGGGCCACATAGTGGCAAATTGAAATAAAGGCGGGCCGCACTTGTTCATAATTTTAATAATAGATATTTGCGATATTAAAAATTCGAAAACATTTCATTTGAATTTTATCAAAATAGAACTGTTCTTTTACAAAAATTAGTGTGACGTTTGAGATTGTATTTGAGTGGCTATTTGTTGTATGTTAGCTTCCAGGTTTGTAGTTGCAATTCGTAGAATAGCTCTCAAATGCTCATCTGTGAGACAAGATGCATATTTATTTTTTCTGTAATTGAGAATCGAAAAGGTTTGTTCGCATTAGTAAGTACTACCAAAAATTGTAATTAATTGCAGAGCAAACCTTTTCAATTCTTCAAAATTAGATGGCAAACTGACATAAAATTTAACAAGATCTTTGATTTCAAAGAAAACATTCTTAAGAGTATCATTAGATTGGAGATCAATCACGTTCATTTGTAAATGACTAGGTACATCCTCAATATCACAAAAAAAAGGATTCGTGAAAATTAATTTAATTATTTATATATTATGTAGGTAGGTATATAAGACTTTTAATTATAAAACAGTCACGGGCCGCATGCTATACTATATAAACTATAGCACATTCAATGGTCACCACTCAATTTCGATATCCTTATCTTTATTCTTCTTGGTCGAGGCTGATTGATTCCAACGATGATATTAGGTTTTAGATTCGTGAAGAACGCATACGACTATGTTGCCATGCACGATGTAGATTTGTTGCCATTAAACGAAAATTTGAGTTACGCTTATCCGGAAAAGAATCCGTTTCATGTTGCGTCGCCCGATTTGCATCCCAAATACCACTATCCGACTTTTGTGGGCGGTATTCTTCTTATAAACAGGTAATAAGGTTGGTTTTGCACTAGCCCCTATATGATAGCTGTTTTACATGCATGCTTACAGACATGCAAGTTGACACATTGCGCACTAGTGCTGTAAAGTAAAACAAAACTGGTCGCGCTATACCAATTCCATGATAAATCACTGTTTGTCAGTTGTTTTTTTTTTTTATATAACCTACTATACGCTAGGAAAGTATCTTATACACGCGACCTTCGCACCATCTCGTGTTTGATTTTTTCAAAAGTGGTTCACCCAAAACTTACAAAAGATTGTAAACCAGCATTTTTCTTAATTATAAAAAAATATTTACGCAAAATGTCAGTAAAAAACTACATAAATGATATACATTTTTAATTTCTAAATTGTTTAAATCTTATTTTTGTTAACAAAATAACAGTTATGATATTTTTCATGTATTTCATAATGATTACAGACGTAAAATAAAATTTAATTACTCTTGACGACGTACTGCTGCAGTCCATTTTTTTTTTCTCTTTAATTCATAAGAAAATCCAGGAAAACGATGGAATTGTAATTCTGGATGTTTAGTTTGTGTATCTTTACAATCAACAACACAGCACTTCCGATTTGATAGCTTTTTACCCATTTTATTCGACAATTAATCCTTATTAAAATGCACGTATAACATATGACACTAAGGTTTTGACTGAACCAGATTAGAGAAAAAAACCACGAGAGGGCGCAAAAGTCGCCTGTCAAAAGATACTTTCCTAGCGTATTACAAGTGACGTTTGTTAAAAAGTGAACTGTCAAAAATGTTGAAAGTGAAGAGAAAAGCAGCTATTTTAGGAGGTACATGCAAAAATATTATACATATCTCGTCGTAACGAGCTTTTTATTAACTTCACTCGGTAGGGTCAAATGTTGTACATAGTCCGATTTTGATCCAGTTCGACATAATCCGATCGATTGATTGTAGATTACAGACGCTCGACAGCTTAGTACTTAGTGTCTATAATAATATTTATATAAGGTTTATACGAATGGCTGTGGTAAGTTTAGATTTTTTTTAAGGGAACAATTTGCTCAAGTAAACGGTATGTCAAACAAATATTGGGGCTGGGGCTTAGAAGATGATGAGTTTTATGTGCGCCTCAGAGATGCCGGTTTGAATGTAACGAGACCTATAAACATTACTACCGGCACAGAAGGAACTTTCAAGTGAGTATTCGTTTAGTATCTATTACAAACTTGCCAGACAAAATGGTGTGAATGGTAAACACATTATTGTTGTTCTTTACATTGCTTCTGTATGAATCGGGTTTTATCGGAACTGCCCAAAGAACAACTGAATGACAGTGCAACATTTTGTTTTGACATCTCAGTATTTAAATCGTTTTTTTTAAATTTCGATGGCTTTCTATAAAAACATTCGTTGTTTTAGACATATCCACGATAGAAATCATAGAAAAAGAGATACGACCAAGTGTTACAATCAGAGGGAAGTAACGAGGAAGCGAGACAGACAAACCGGTCTCAACAACGTATCGTACCAAATAAATGCTGTGAAAAACATGACAATCGACGGGGCTCCGCTAACGATACTGAATATTCAGTTGTCTTGCGATAGGGACGTGACGCCGTGGTGTACATGCAATGATATAGACGACAAAACAAAACACAGTAAAAAGCCAACGGTCGATGCGAAAACAAAAAAACAAAAGCAGTAAAACATATCCGCGTGTTTGATTTTAGTCAAGTGTTTTTCATAATAATAGAGAGATTTAAGAGATTATTTAACAATTTCGTTTTTTAGTTTATAAATGCTTTTAATCACGTTTAAATGTTGAAATGCTTTGACAATTAGGAAATGTATTTACCGGGTTTTTAACCAATTATAACCGATGCTTCGGTTTTAATAAATAATTATTTGCTTGTTTTTTCTCTTATTCTGTATTAACTAGCCATTCGGAACCCAAAGGAACGGTGAGACCTCTGGTGAGAAATGCGCCGAACTGTCCAAAGGGGTTTTTTTGACAGGTAAACCATGGAGCATAAGGTAAACATTGATTTAGAAAAGCATGATGGAGGCTAGGTTAGCCATCTGAATCATAGATATATATATTTAATAGATTGCGGATACACTAGCGCCTCCTGTACCTTTTAGAAGCCATTTTGTACGTGGAAAACGCCGTAAAAGGCGCGTGAGATTCAAAAATATTAATTATTTTGTAATATGATTTTATTGAGAAAAACGACAAAACTCACAGTAAACAGTGATATTTCGCTCCAAAACCTATTTTTATATTGAAACGTTTCAAAAATTACAAAATTGAGCATAAATATAATGTAAAAGCTTAGAACATTGTTAGATTGGCATCAATGCTTGTCAACTTGATGCCAAATTGACAATGTAAAATGTTCTTAGCTTTTACATTATATTTATGCTCAATTTTGTAATTTTTGAAACGTTTCAGTATAAAAATAGGTTTTGGAGCGAAATATCACTGTTTACTGCGAGTTTTTGTTGTTTTTCCATTAACATCATATTATAGAATATTTAATCTTTTTGAATCCCGCGCGCTTTTTACGGCGTTTTCCGCGTACAAAATGGCTTCTAATTGGAACCATTCCGCACAATGCTCAAGGATAGGCATCCGCTATCTATCAATATATATATATCTATGATCTGGATGTAGCCTAAAAGGATGTCACAAAAGCAGATAATGAAAAAAAGAAACTAAATTATAATCAATAATTACGTTTTATTTTTAACAACTAAAAACAATAAAACTAAGTAATTGCCCATTCATGTGGAATGGTTACGGCTCTGCCGTACTAATAAGAATGAACCGTAGTCCAATCTTTACATTGAGCAAACAAAATCTACAGATTTTCTGGAATATTTCAAGTAAATAAATACATATACTAAATCATTGCAGATAATTCACCAATATTAAAAATTTTACGTCAACAAATAACTTGAGATAAAACGGCGCGTCGTTAGAATGCAACCAACACACTCTAGCGGGATTTATCGGTATTACTGAAGATCGTCAGATGCAACAACAACGTAAGACGGCACACTCTTCACTGAAATAAACAACGGATGTGTCAAAAACGCGCGATTGCTAAATATTCTTCGAATGGGAAAAAAACGCATCGATCGCGATTTCGAATATTTCAGTATATAATAAAATCGTGATCCATGCGATTACGATATTTTTTTTATTACTGTAAAATGCCGCTAGAGCGTGTTCATAATAGTGATGTGCCGGATATCCGACGAAGAAGAAAGATCCGTATCCGTTAGTTTTTGGCGGATCTTTTACCTTATTAATTTTCAATTCATAGATGAAATTTTATATATCTAGGTGATTTAGTAATAATGAAAAACTGTTAAATTCCATTCAGATTATTTTTTAAAATCGTATTTGGCACCTTTATATTGCAAACATTTATCGTAGTGAGTACCATACCAATAGTACATAGCTCAAAGGTACTAAAAAACTATCTTTATAATGAGATATTGCACATCGATCTTTGGAAAGAGACAATCTGTTATGAGAGTTAACTCTTAAAGAGGTCAATAACTTTTTCCCATAACAGATAGTCTCTTTCCAAAGGTCGATGTGCAATATTTACCGCCGCGTACTCTAAGAAAGTTAAGATCCGTATCCGCGGAACTTGAAACCAAATATCCGTATCCGTGGATATACATTTTTAACGATCCGGCACATCACTAGTTCATAATCGAAACGTAGAAAGTTAGCGTTGGCGATTTTTTACGAGACTGATTTACAATTTTTAACAAACAAGCAGTTTAGGAAATTTAATCGTAGAGAATATTGGTTCTTTTTCATGCAATTAAGTTTGTCGATAAATGCTATTTACAGAATTGACATAGAATACGGACAGTAGAAAAGAAGGCTGCCCCTTTTTCTAATCAAACTCGGACCAATAGCGTTCGTCGGTGCAGTTTTAAAACTTTTGTTAGCGATACTAATAGTCCGAAGAAACACTCTTCAGAGTGTCAAAATCTGACACTGGCGCCCACAAATTATTGGCAACCACAACGTTTCCGAATTGATCAAAATAAGCAATCCGTTCTCTATGCCAATTATTTACAGCAAGCTTGGTGCTTGCGGTAAATGTTTGAGTACTGCTGTTTTCAAATTTTTTGTGCTTTTTTAAAATATCAATAAACAATAGGAACTGATTATATAATTAATAACAGCACGGGTTACTTGCTTACTGCTCTTTAACAAATAGTTGGAGCATATTTTTCCTTTTAGTATTTCCGAAGCAGTTAGAAATAGTTTGTTTTTTAAGAGTTCAAATGCTTTCCGGATTATTGATCTAGTTTCGACAAAAACTGAGCAGGTTTTTTATCTAAAGTACAGAATTGCTAAGAAAACTTTGCTGCAGTTTTTTTGTATCGACTGAAATACTGAAATTGTATCGAAAAGCACACATCTAACATTAAATTCAAATGATTAAACAAATGAATCAATAACAATTGATAAGCAATTCTTGCTACACATTTATAATTTTTCGTTTTATTAAAAAAAACTCAATACAAAACTAACAATATAATATCTAAAATAGCGTGCAAAAAAGTGAGTACCTTAAGTAGTTAATACACTACACAGAAGTGAAACTTGTAGTTGCATCGACTATCGGATGGTATACCGATTGTTCAATGTTTTATTGGTCGTTCTAAAATAGTTGTCATTTGTTATATTACGCTACAACTTACTTTAGAAGGTAATAAGAGGGCCCTTCCTTACCGGCGCCCTAAAGTTTCTAAATCTAGTAACTTGAAAACACTACTCAAGGTACAAAATTGAAACAAAATGAAACAGAAATAATTCAAATATCAATTTTTACTATTCAACTATTTAAACAATGCATTTTGAGAACATTCACTGCCAAACAATAGACTGTCGAAACAAATGACTATAGTAACAATAAAACAATTGAGTTGTAAAACATGTCTACTGCATGTCTAACGTTTTTTTTATAGTTGCTGACATTTTTAGAAAGTATGCAAGCGGACCTATACAGCTTTTAATATAAAACATCAGTCTGTTACCCAATTTAAAAATATTTATTTTGATTTTACTATCCTATAATCTCATTGGTTAAAGATACACAATCGGGCCGCTTTAGTACAAACGAATATTTTACTTTTTTGTCTAACCTAAATCCGCATTACAAAACTACATCGACTTGACAAATAATACGTCAGTTTTTGTTCTTACTCTGTTCGGAATTGCAGAGAAAAATTAAACAAAGTGGGACATCGATAGTTTCGTAAACTTATCACAGAATATCACATTTTTATTAAAAATGTTCAGTTAGATTGCGAAGTTTGATTCAAATTTCAATCGTGTTTATAAAAGCATGGCTCCTCCTAATCATTTGGATCAGTGTTGCCGCCTGCAGTTTTGCAACTGTCGATAAAAATCACTAAACATACCTATTTAAAAAAAATCAGACTTGAACTCTTTTAGCACCAACGAGTTTTGTACAAAGAATTTAATATTTCTAATATTATGCAATGGCTGTTTTGTTTTGTTTACACTGTCAATAATATAAAATAAATTTAATTGCATTTTTTTCCATAAGATTACGTCCTATGGAAGATATTTTTTTAAATTGTATTCTGCCTGTTTCGTAAAGAACGTTACATGAGTAAGTCACAATGACAGTCGTAATATAAATATGTAGTCTTACGATGAAACAATACAATAAAATTGTGTTTTTGCTACTATTTATTAACGGAAAGTAGGTAGGTATTAAATTCGAAACAACCATTTTTTTTAAACATTTCACGCAAAACAAAACATCGGTGATGCTAAAAAAGCGTAGTAAATAGTTTGGCAATGAATGTTGACAGTTTATTATTTACGGATGAATTTAATCAGAAATTAAAGTTAGCGTCTGGTTCGACACGTAGCGCAGGGGGGCGCGAGCATTGCCCAATAAATAAGACGAAATCAGCTACAGAAGACATGCAGGACGTTTTAGAGATGCCTGAAACAATTCAGAGTACAGAGTCATGCAAAAGTCCATCACAGAAAGAAAACAAATAAAACACGGCTCTTGTTTTAAAATAGCTTTGACAAAAATGCATTTTTCGACGATCTGTCACGTTCCGATACGACAGCTGAATGTAGTCATCAAGAAAAATAGGAAGCCAAGAGATTGAACTAACTGGTTTGTGTATCGCGATGGTTCTGTATATTTTGACACTAGAGGCGCTGCGAGCGTTTCAGTTGACACGAAATAGCCAATGTTCATGGAAAACAATAATCACAAACACGTGCTACATAGAGAAATTATATATGTTACGGCTAATACGAGAAACTAGTTTATTCGCGAATTAACCGGCGTCAAGGATAAATGCCGAATATGTCTTAGTTTCTCGCTTTTTCGCCTATTATCAAGTGCAAGCAGGTTAAAACGCGAATTATCCAAAAGCAACCGTATAAAACGTTTATTGTCATTAGTTTTGATTCCTAAGTAGGTATTCTTATTTTTATGATAAATCTATTTGTTTTTTATCAGTGTTGTTTTATTTTATTTGGAGAACATTTGTTATTTTGTATTATTTTTATAAAAATTACAGCTCACTACTTATACGCACGTCTATGAATTTGAGGTTAATTGCTTACTTAACATATATTATCCGGCTAATTCGCGAAAGAGCCAAGAGCTATCGGATATAACCGATCATATTGTCTAATTCGCGTTTTAACCGAATAATTTGCGAAAATTGTTAAATCATATTTCTTTTTTTGGTAATAACCGGCTGTATAGGTTAATTCGGGTATTAGCCGGTTAATTCGCGAATAAACTAGTTTCTCGTATTAACCGTAACATATATACCAAAAGTTGCGCAGTACTTCATTGCGCATATATCGCTCGCAGCGCCTCTTGCGTCGAAATATATGGAGCCACCGCTAACCAGCAAACTATCTCCCTAATCTTGGAGTTTAATACAATTAACTCAAATCAGAAACACTGATGTCAATGCTAAATTTAAATCGAGCCAACAGTCCAATTAAAGTCGATATATTTATCGAACAATAGCACGTACATATTGTTTTCTCGAATAATAATTCCTTTCTCGAATCTTTTTTAAATTTTTGTTTTATGCAAAAGTTCGATAAATAAAACAGTACCTGTTCATTTCTCAATAACTCTCTGTCAAATGTATTAGGGTGCATAATGAGGAGGGTTTGACCTTGAGCGAAATTTGAGGTTAGTTTTGACTAGTGAGTTCAATATGGCTGACTCGTATTGATTTCTGGTACAAAATTAATCCTCTATTTCACGCAAGCATCGCCGTTATCCATAAAGTAAGTGCAAAGACCGTAATTAATGATTTTTTATTTTTTTTTAAGGTTAGAACTAACATGGAAGATGATAGATATATATTATTATAGTTTATAAAAATAATATCTAAATACATAATTCATTTGTTGTATATAATGTATATAATCTATACTAGTTTGTTTAAAAATATGGCGGAAACAATCGAATATCGAAAGAGGAAAACTTGACTGTATTACGTAGATAACTCTCTACCAGAAACAATTTATCATCACTTGGAAAGTGTATCACTTTAGTTTTTTTTTTTTAATAGGTACCTATAGTAATACTGAATAACGTTCAAACACTTTTATCACTAATTTTTAGAGCTATGCGAGTATTTCAACACTTTTTGTAGGTTAGAAAACATTTTCGAATCAAATATATAAATTTTCTTTCTCGGGTCAATTTATAACAAATTCGTATACAGTTATTTTTACAGCTCTATTAATTTTTAAAACTATCGAATAATAAAAAATTAATTCATTACGATAACCACTTATACAAATCTAAAATTTATTCGATCGCAAAATACTTTTTTCGCATAGCTCCTACTATTTAATACAATTGACAATACTGACTCAGTGATAGTATTTAATACTTAAATTTACCAGAACATTCGATATGTCAATAAAATAGACTGTCTATCGAAAAGTCGAAGAACATTGCATGGTTAGATTTGACAACAGTCGAACAAAGAGGCTCCGGGTGTGGTTCCGAGTACTGGTCATCTTCGATCGGGATGAAATCCCTTGGGATTTTTTATGTCAACAAACGCTCAAAGTTTCATTCCGATCGGACATGGGACCTCCCTTTTACCACATCGTTACAGCAAAATTTCTATGAATAAATAAAAACTTTAAACCCCCATAAAAATTTCATGGAGCATTTGCGCAAAAAAAATCCCTTGGGCGTTTTTCGTGTCCCGCCAAGGTCAAAAAGTGTCCAAAGTTTCATCCCGATCGAAGATGATCGGTATTCGCAACTATATCCGAGGCCCCAAACGACCATTTTCATGTGCAGCGATCTACCGCTGCCTTAGAGGAACGCTGACCACAAATTAAATACTGCTGATCTAAACGACAGTTTCAATGTCGCTGAGTACTTGAATCCCTTGTTTTGTAAAAACGAACTTTATTAAATTGTTATCGCGTTTAACACGATCACTGATTTCAGCGTTGGACTTGCAATAGTTTTTACTACATCCGCTCAAATTTGTTCTTTCCGAAAAGTTCTGACAACTTTTAACGGATTTCAATATCTTGTCCGATTTACTTTTCGGAGAGTCCGTTTCGTCTTTGGCGGATTTAAGATCTTCCGAAATGACAGTTACGATTTTACAATTGACAGTCTGTGAACGTACCTCGTCCTTAACGATGGTATTTTTACCGGACACGGCCGTTACTATCTTGACAGCTTGACCGGGCCGAGTCGAGACATTACTGTTTATTTTGTTCATTTCGTCGACGGTTTTTGTCGGCGTGACAAAATTGCCGAATATCGCCGACGTAACGATCGGAGAACTCTCCATCGGCATGTCGGGGGAGGGGGTGAGGAAAACACTTTTAACATCGAGAGGACTTAAGTACTTACTGATTGGATCCAATTTTCCGTCAGGGCGGAGCCGCATGGACAAAAATAAATATGTTAAAATCAGTTGCGCCGATTTTACTAATTATATTTAAATTCTTTCAGCCTCTGATTTGACACAAGCGCTAAACGGACTCGATTTAATTTGTACTTCGAACATTTCGTAGCAATAATTTTTACGCTTCATGTTCAGGTAATAGAACCGTACACAGTCTTGTCACTGCGCAAGACTAATTTGCGCACTAGCTCAAAAATCGATACTGCGCAAGACAGTCTTGCGCAGTAACAAGACTGTGTACGGTTTCATTTCCGTTCGCGGCTGCTTGGAACGAACTTATTAACCTCAAATTACTTTGAAATATTCGACTAACGTGAATATAAATATTTTCTGAATCTATTTATTCAGTGTTTTGGATCTTTTTAGTGTTCCGTGCAAACGAAACACTTATTTAATCACTTCGGTGTCTGTCCGGTTTGTCACTATTTGACGTAAAAAAATTTTTTTTTTCATCAACTGATCCTAAAACATTTCAATTCAACACACCGAATTCCACTTTGGAAAAATTCAAGTGTGGGCGTTTCTTTTGTCAACGTTCAGTTGTTCTTAAATCGCTAGTAAACATAACCTCAATGTACTCACTTTTTACTGGAGCCATACATGCCGTTCTGGTGAATGTACTCTATGACTGCGTCAGACAGCAGGTACTTAACGGATTCGGATCTTCTCAACGCTTTGCGTATTCTTGTTGAACTCACTTCGTTCGTTATCCATTCCGTTACAATTACTATATTGCTCTATAATAGAATAAGAAAATATATCAAAATTACTTACTGAAAGTGACAACCAGTTCAGAAGAGCACTCTTATTAGAGAACTAGTTCGCAGCCAATCAATTCGTTAGTTCAATTATCTATCACGCAATTAAGATTGTACAATTAGAATTTTATTGTATATAAAATTAACAACAGTTTTGGACTAAGAGCTGGCTACGGAGAAAATGGGTGACTCGGTGCAGAGCTGAAAATTTGCAGAATAATAGGAGATAGTACAAGTAAGTAGGGAAAAAATTGCCAGAAGGCTAGGCGGAAGATAAAGAGCCGCCAGAAGGCGCTAATGTTGCGAAAAATCAGTGCACTTCTGGCAATTTCTATACTTATTCTGTAATTCAAAACTAGATTATATAATATTATATATATTATATAGTTATAAAGGAATACTGAAAATTCAAACATGATATAATAATTACATTCGACAAATATTCAGAATTATTAATGACATTTTGATAGAAATAAAATCAATCGTCATATATTTTCATTAATAAAATTACGTTGTTATAACAACGTAATTTTATTAATTTATTTAATTTTATTTCTATCAAAATGACATTAATAATTTTAAATATTTGTCGAATGTAATTATTATGGTCCGGGGGCCAGCGACCTATTTAGGTCGTCCATTTCCGCGCGGCTGAAAAACTCGCAAAATGCTCAGACAGTAGTACCATATAGCATAGTGGCCGTCAGCTGCGCCAGTATCGGTGAAATAGCCTCCCACGCACGGTTAAAAAGATAATATTTTTTATATCCAAATCTTTGACAAACGTCTGTTAGGTACATAGGTATCCATGACTACTTATCAAAAAACTGTTCGTTATTAATTTTTCATTAAAATTCGATAATTCAAACTCCATTCTATTAGAAAGTAGATATTATACTAATTAATTTATATATTTTTTAGATTATTTCGAAACGTCATCTAGTGAAATATTGATTTATAATTTATTATTTTTTGTCAATATAGGTATAGTCTGAAAAAAATTGGTCGATAATTTTATTTATTTGAATAGTATTTTTTATCATTACCTATCGATTGAAAACTTGTCAAAAGATAGTTATTAATGATCTTTCATAAAAAAAAAAACGTCAGCTGGCTGTACGATGGTGGATGTTACGTCAGCTGATCATACGAACTTGACGAAATTAATATGAATTCAGTCATTCCCTATCACATGAAACTTTGTCAAAAGGTAGTTTTTATAATATTTAAAATAAATAAAATCGTCAGCTGCTTGTATATTGGGGGAAAGATTGTCAGCTGATACAAAAAAGGGTGTGGTAGAAGAGAAAGTTGGGAACGTCGATATTTTGGCGGTAAAGCTGTAAAGCGTCGATAGCAATCGCTATGGTACAGTTGAAAATCATTAGGTTGTTCAGGAAGTATTACATCTCTTGCTGCTAAATTATAATTTTTTCGAATAGTGAGTATATTACGGCACTTGCACAAATCTTCGTTGATTAATTTTAACGTTGAACTTTTCTTTTGACAAAATACACAAAAATTCCAGCCAATTGGGTGACGGGACCACTTCAAAAATGTTGACATTTTATTATATTAAAGAATTTCTGATATCGCGCGGGTAATGGATCGTATTCAATATGATATTTGCTATTCGTTGCCATGGTTACCTACATAATATTATGTTCCACGTCATGTAAAAATTAATCTAAGTATGCCGAACTAGTTTATTTCTGACAGATTTATAAAACAAAAGAGCGGCTGATTTCTTTATTTTCAAAATATTTCCGAAGCTATAAAGCTACCTATTCCCCCGATAGTGCCGCAGCTGACGGCCACGATGCTACATAGTCCAACTGTCTAAAGCTTTTTACGAGTCTTTGAGGCATGCGGAAATTGGTAAGAAAAACCTGTTACTGGCCCCCGGACTATTATATCTAATAAAACGCGTTGTCAAGTTCACACAGACTAGTTATATTTTTTATTATAAACCATAATGTCACTGAACATGAGTGCTTTACATTCGTGTTACTAGATGTCACTAGTGTGCTTATTTTAATATATTTTAACACCTCCACTTATTAAAATAATGTAGCTTTTACAGACAAACAAACAAATGATATAATATTTTTTTTTAAAGAATACTCTTAATACCTAGTTTCTGAATAAATTGATCATGCTTTAAAGAACTTAAACTTTTAGTCAAAACATCCGCAGGCATATCAGATGTTGACAGATACATAATTTTGACTTGACATCGTAATTTTCTCGTCCTCTCAATTTTGGCACATTGACGATATATCCTCCCGACGACATTTTTGAGAAATTAACGAAAGAAATCTTATTTAAACTTTAATTTAAAAAAAAATGTGACTGGGCCCATAACCTAATAAAACGCGTTGTCAAGTTCACACAGACTAGTTATATTTTTTATTATAAACCATAATGTCACTGAACATGAGTGCTTTACATTCGTGTTACTAGATGTCACTAGTGTGCTTATTTTAATATATTTTAACAATATCATGTTTGAATTTTCAGTATGCCCTTATAACTATATAATATAATCTAGTTTTGAATTACAGAATAAGTATAGAAATTGCCAGAATTCGCAACATTAGCGCCTTCTGGCGGCTCTTTATCTTCCGCCTAGCCTTCTGGCAATTTTTTTCCTACTTACTTGTACTATCTCCTATTATTCTGCAAATTTTCAGCTCTGCACCGAGTCACCCATTTTCTCCGTAGACAGCTCTCCGTCTATTTTGCTTATTACCCACATATTTTTTTGACACATCATGGCCAACTAAAGTTTTTGACTTATCACCATAGAAATTGTTTGAAAAATTGGTCGAAAATTTCCAAAGATTTGAGTTCAATATTTCTCTGTTACCTACTAGCGGCGCTAGTAGGCTTCGTGCACACAGCCTATAGTATAATACGCGCCACGAATCTAAAAGGCTCGGAAGTTAAATGATAATGCGGGCTTGTGCTTGTACAGTCTGTTGAAAAACTACAAACTAGCAACTCAACAAAACTAAAACAACAATAACAACTTGACAATAGCGTACTCGACTGTACTTTAAAGCATGGGAAAGCGACAAGTGACAAAGGCAACGAGCGATCACGGCCAATCACCGACGAGCGCACGTTCCGTGCAGGTAGCTGGGAGGTGGTGGGAGTATCAACGGCTCTAAAATGTGCCTTTGCGACGCTGTTTGTGACTAATTTCCGAACCTTTTAGATCCGTGGCGCGTATTTTAACGATGCAACCCTATTATGTAATCTGACAATGTCTTGATTGTTTATGAGATACTAGAAAAAAATTATTGTGGTTTAATTTGAATACTCACCATATATTTAGTAAGTAAATCAGACTCGTAGATAAACCTCATCGGATTCGATCCTTCTCGGGTGATCGTGACTAAACCGTGTTGGCCCACGATCGATTCAATCTATAAAGTATACAATTGTTTATGGTACAGTAAATACCCGAGAAAAAAAAGACATTGTCGAGCTGTCAAGACAAATGAGAGTGCAGTAAGAATAAAATTATCGAACTTATCAATCGACGTAAAGATTTTTTTGTTGTATTGTCTAGATGCGCTATTTATACTAATATTATAAAGAGGTAAAGTTTGTAAGTTTGGATGTAGGGGGTAATCTCTGAAACTACTCATCCGATTTCAAAAATCTTTCATCAATATTCAGAACGGACCTTCAGGATGGACGTAGGCTATATATTATCGCGTTAAAATAAAAGCGCTTTTCGTGAAGATCAATTTTGCAACGTAAGTCGACGAAAAAACGGTAGCAAATTCGGGCGAAGCCAGACCGAGCCCCTATTACTGCGTATATGGACTTAGTAGACCGCGTAGAAATGCCACATTTGTTTGTAACGTTAACTCAACGAGTTGCGCTTTCGCGAAATTCACAAAACGCGCCTTCAAAAACAGTGCAGATAGAAATTTCTTACGTCTTCTTCGGCCCAAAGACCCGGCACACCGAACGATTCTAATACGTCAGCACCGCACAGCAGTCTGACCTGAACCGGACCCTGAATGCCGTTTCTGACATCGTCTGGAACCCACTGTAGATCGTTTTCATTGAAGTCGTTGTTGTAGTTCTTAAGTACTGAGTTGACACAGTTCTGTAAACAAAAGAAAAAAAAAACAAATGAACGCAAAATGACATTTGATCGTCGCCATGTTTAAACAAAAGAAGGCCGAGTGTATATGCTTGGAAAGTAACTTTGACACGCGACCTTATCTCGTGTTTGATTTTTTTCAAAAGTGGTTCACCCAAAACTTACAAACACATGGAAACCAGCTTTATTCTGAACTCTAAAAAATATTTACGCACAATGTCAGTAAAAATTTGAAATAATTTACTCTGAATACAAAAACTGCATAAATGATGAACATTTTTTATATCAAAATAAGAATTATAATATTTTTCATGTATTTAATAATCATTACAGACGTAAAATAAAACCGTTGACGACGTACTGCTGCAATCCATTTTTTTTTTTTCTTTTTTATTCATGAGAAAATCCAGGAAAACGGTGTAATTGTAATTCTGGATTTTTAGTTTGTGTATTTTGACAATCAACAACACAGCACTTCCGATTTGATAGCTTTTTACCCATTTTATTCGACAATTAATCCTTATTAAAATGCACGTATAACATAATATTATGACACTAAGGTTTAGACAACCAGATTTAAAAAAAAAAACATTGGTTGTCTGTAAAGTCGGTTTACGGACGATAGTTTTACGTGATAACGTATTCCGCTCGAATATCATATTTAATAATACATAACCTAAATTTTAGTAGCTGTCAAACTTGGGCCGAAGCATACTGCGCTCTCGCTTGCACGCACAGGGTCAGGCGGAACGAAACGTTACACTTTTTCGTGCGTGCAGCTGGTGTTTCATCAATTTATAAGACGTTATCACGTCAAAAAAACCACGAGAGGGCGTAAAAGTCGCCTGCCAAAAGATACTTTCCTAGCGTATATATTTACCTGATGATAATCGAGGACCGCTTGCGTCCGAGACCAATTTTCCTGCCGACTTTCCCACTCGGACATTTTTATCCAATCGGAACTTTGTAAAGCGCGCTTCAGCATCTCACGTCGGTGTTCCGCCGGAGCCAACTCTTTCTTTCCGTAGCCATCGTGGACCGGAGACATAACACCGCCTATTACAGTGTAACGACCCAATCTGTGTAGGTGGTCTCGTGCTATCTCTGAACAAAAAAGCCTACTATTATTTGAGTCTTCCGGTTTAGAATACAGATTTTTATTTTGTAACATCTTAGCTCTCGGTTATGGATAGTAATATTGTGAACGCAGCGGAAATAAGGAAGCGACAGAGCGTGCGCTATTCAATTTACTATAATGTGGCGCGGCCTACAGTTGACGCATGTGCTGCAGCGCATTATAAAGAGAGAAAAGGAGGAAAATATCGCGCTTTTATAAATACAGTGTGAAATATACATTTATAATATGCATTAAAATAACTATATTATAGTTCGTTGTACGAATTCATTTCAGAAAGTTAAAGCCGCTGCACACGAGGCTAGAAACACTGCTAGGCTGGGTACGAAGCTGGAAATGACGTCACTGCGGGCTGCCTTGCTAGCTCAGAAGATAGGTTTTAAAATTAGAACAGTGGCTATTTTCCCTGCTAGATTTGTCGCTAGGTATGAGCTAGAAACAATCAGGAAACAGTATCTTCACGTGGGCACTTGAACAAACGCTCACATGGCGTCATTCTGCCGGACAACAGACACGTTTAGCTTTGTGTTTAATGTTTATATTCGAACTGTCACTGCGCGCGCACCAGATCTATCCACAAAACACGCTTGAAAAATAGTCTCGTGTGAAGCGAGCACTTAACAGCAATCAAGAAAACCAGCGTTAGGAAACTAGTAGGCAAATCTAGCAGGGAATCTAGCAGCGTTTCTAGCCTCGTGTGCAGCGACCTTTAGTTTGGTAATAATGTTAAACGTCATATTGGCGACTACTGTAAAACGCGCTCATTTGTTTCACGTAGGTTATGGGATCTACAAAATATATGCTAAATTTCAAATTTCCAGCTAAACATTTTCTGGATACGTGAACAAAGCTTCTGCTTTATTCAAACTAAAGCTTTTGCTCGCAATTAATATCGGCTTCGTCAACTAATTTGGTTTCATTGAACAATAATACGAAAAATCAAAAGTGCCGCATGTTGCGCAAATTTTAACACCGGGGAACTGTTCATAATTAATTGTTGTCACTAAAAAGGCTACATTTAGAACATATTTGTAAAAAAACGTACCAAACATTCGCAAATGCATTATAGTTGGAGGATTAAATGAGCCGCAAACGAAAAGAATTACATTCGTATTGATCGACATTTTCGATTTGTACTGCACGATTAAAAAGACAAAATTTTATGTTTAGACACTTCGAAAAAGCTGTTATTTCGTAATTTAGATAAGCGGTGACGATTATTAATAAGTATTAAGTCACATTGTGAATCATTTAAATACCCGTTTTTGACACATTTCTGACGTTTAAGCTTTCTCGATGACGTTTATGTACTTTCGGTAATGCCAACATAAAAAAAATAACGCTCAGTTTGGAAGTACAATGCGAAATCCAAAATATAAATTCGTTATCTGTTCTCTGCGTCGTAAATCGTGAAATATAAAGACGCAAATGAATCTAATGACCGTAAAAAATGCCAGTCAACTAGGCGACGACACCATTCCAGCTTCGAAAATATTGACGTTTGACATAATAAAATAAAAATTCTGTTAACGCGAGCGGTAACGCGGTTAACGGCTAGTATTAAAGGTAACATCAACATGTAAGTTTCCGTCTAACACAACATGGAAAAGCAACTAGTAATTCAAGCAGAAGGGTTAAAAGATGATATGTGTCGATTCTGTTTAGCAATGGATGTTAAATTGGCGCATGTTTATAGCGGTTCAAGCAATCTTGGATGTACAATAGCTGAAGCAGCCATGGAGTGCGCCACTATACAGGTAGAATGTCTTGAATTGTGTACACCAAGTTTCATTTTCTGCACGTTTTTATAGAGTAACAACGCTTATATTATATTACTAGCGGCCCGGTCAATTTGCAAATTGACATCGTTTTTTTTTTTTGTCGACTTGCGTTGCAAAATTGGTTTCCACGAAAAGCGCATTTATTTTAACGCCATAATATATAGCCTATGTCCATCCTGAAGGTTCATTCTAAATATTCTAAACATTTCGAAATCGGATGAGTAGTTTTGGAGTTTACCTCCTACATACAAACATTACTTCTTTATAATATTAGTATAAATTATGTTCCAAGCAAAGTCGAGCCTCGCATCTATCATCGTTTGTTTTCGTTCCAATCCGTTCCAACGACATTTTATATTATATTATATTTATATTTGTTTAGTCGTAATTTTATTTACACTCTAAAGTAAGTTGGACGTTGTATTTCAACAGATTTCACTGAATGATGGCTTGCCACTGTACGTCTGCAAAGATTGTTTTTTGAAACTACAAGACGTTCGACAATTTAAAAAAATGGTCCTCAAATCCGACGCCGTGTTAAGAACTTATCTCAAACAGCTGCGTATTGACCGCCACTCAACAAGAAGCAGTTTTCCCATAAAGGATGACCCTTTTGACCTTGACGAGGCACGGTGTACGGATCAAAATGACGACAAAATGAAGACTGAAGACACCGACAATAATATCACGGTATCAACGACGTTGGAAGACATCACTTCTAATTCCGCGGAAAATATCAATTTAGTAGATTATAGTTCCATTGAAAAATTAAGTTCATCCATTTCAGAAAAAAACAGATCAGATGCACAAAGCGAATTCGAAAATAGAAATCTCATAGATAGTGAAATAATAGACGCTGATGAATCTGATAATCGAGAAATAAGTGGAACTACTTCTGACTATGTTGTAGAAATGGATGCAACAAGTTGTGAGACAGAAGATGATGCAGACAATAGTGAAATAGAGGAATTGGGGTCAAGTGAAGGTTCCGAACAACAAACGCATGACGGTTTACAGAAAGTTAAAGTGAAAAAAGTAGCCTTCAGTGAAGGAGACAGGCATTCAGATCGTAAAAAGCAGCACAAATGTCACATGCCAGGATGCAGCAAAGTTTACGGGAAAGAATCGCATCTTGGGGTTCATTTAAGGCGGCACACCGGAGAAAAACCCTTTGTATGCGATTGGCCGTTCTGCAGTAAAGATTTCACCAGCTCCAATGCATTGCATAGACATCAGAAATCTCATACTGGAGAAACACAATTTCAATGTCCCGAATGCGATAAGAAGTTTATGCGTAGGGATCATTTATCAAAACACATTAAAACTCATACGAAACAAAAGACAATGGAGGCAGCTACATCAACTCAACCTGCTTCTTTAGACACTTCTGGTGGCGCTGAAAAAATGTTGATCACTATTACTACAGAAACTGACCAATCGGATTTAACTATTGCCGATGGTTTAGAATCTTCGATATTGAGTTGTATCAAGCCTTTACCGAAATCCACTGATGGGGTTTGTGAAACGCCTACTGTTTTTGAAACGCCTGTAGAAAAAGGCATAAGTAATAAAAATAATACTCAAGCAAATACCATAAAAGTTAATGAATCTTTGAGCGAGCGAATTGATAGCGTAATTTCAACCAATGAAAAAGTTTTATCAGCCAATTTCCATACAGGAAATAATGCTACATCTAGTTTAAAATCTGACCAGCAAGGAAGAACCAACTTAGAGTCGGCTGAACAAAGTTTAGAAGCAGAAAGCGACGAAATTTTGGGAAATACTAACATTATAGAGTGTGAAAAAATAGATAGTAATAAATCCAATGATCACGAAACAAGTGGGAATATTTCGGATAATTCTTCAGTATCGGACCATACCGATGACTGGGTGTTAGAAGAAGATTCCACTTCTGAAACAGAAGAAGGCTCTGCTTCTGAAACAGAGGAAGATTCCGGTTCTTCTGACGATGCCGCTGAGAATAAATTTAAGAATAATAAAAAAAACAATTTAAAACGTAAAATATCCGAAGAAACCTTTTCTAGAAAACGTGTTTTACGTGGACATACAAAGCGTACACCAAACGAACAAGAAAAAATTAATTCTTCAAAGGAAAATGAGAACTTATTGATTAGTAATGCAGTTGAAAAACTAATTTCCGCCAATTCAGAGAATCACAATTTGGACGTGCAAACCAATGAACCTTTAGAGAATTCGAATATCGCAGATCTTGACATATTAAATACTAATAAACGCAGCGATCAAGAAAAATCTCGATATTCTTCGAACGATAACACTTTGGACAATGCTGTAGAAAGGGATTATGTTGACGCTTTACATTCAGAAGAAGTGGGGTCGAAAGATGATACTTCTGAAAAGAAATCTGGCAAAGATGAAAACACCGATTTCAAATGTATCATATGTAAAAAATTGTATACGAGTAAAGATAGTTTATGTAAACATATTTTGAAAGAACATAAAAATATGTTTCAGTGTGAAATATGCAAAAAAAGCTTTACTTCAAAATCTGGTTTATGTAGACATGCGAAAAAAATTCATGGTTCAGCTACAAACGAAAATAAATCAACGTCAAACGAACAAGAAACGTCAAGTAAATTAGATTCCTCGAAGGAAAATGATAACTCGATAAACAGTAAGCCGGCTAACAAGTTAACTTTTACCAGTTCAGCTAGCCAGAGTTTGGAAACACAAAGCGAAGAGTTTTTGGAGAAAACAAATCATGAAAATATATCGGACGCTAAAAAACGCAAGGGTCGAGAAAAAAGTGGAAGTTCTACGAGAGATCATGTTTCAGAAAGTGCGGTAGAAGTCGGCGTAACAAACTCTTTGATAGAGGATAATATTGACGACCGGCAAGCAGAAGAAGTGGACCCGACAGATGATAATTCCGAAAAGGAATCTGAGAAAAATAAAAACCCATTTTTAAAATGTAAAATATGTAAGAAATTCTTTAAAAGGAGAGATAGTTTACGTAGACATATTTTCACAGTACATAAAAATAAACATTTTAAGTGTCAAATGTGCGAGAAAAGCTTTGCTCGCAAAGATGGTTTGAATAGACATGTAAAAAAAATTCATGGCTCAGCTGAGCAATCTATAAACGAAAATAAATCAACGTCAAACAAACAAGAAATATCAAGTGAATTAGAAAAAATGAACTCCTCGAAGGAAAATGACAATTCGATAAACAGTAAATCGGCTAACCAGAGTTTGAAAACGCAGAGCGAAAAGTCTTTAGAAAAAACAAATCAGGAAAATATATCGGACGCTAAAAAACGCAAGGATGATTTTGAAGAAGATGATTTTGACAACTGGCATTCAGAAAAAGAGGGGTCGGAAGAAGATAGTTCTGAAAACGAATCTTACGAGAATAAAAGAATCGATTTCAAATGTGAAATATGTAAAAAATCCTATGCTACCAAAGATAATTTACGAAGACATCATTTGGAAAAACATGGAAGCAATTTAACAAAAGATGAATTTAAGTGTGAAAAATGCGAAAAAAACTATGTTCGAAAAGAGAGTTTACTTAGACATATGACAACAGTCCATGAATCAAATAAAAATGAGAAAGAAGTCGACTACAGCTGCAATACTTGTAATGAAAAATTTGATGAATATCGCGAATTTTACATCCATGAAGTCAGACACTTCGATAAGAATTACCAACCGGGCAAACCTATTCAATGCAATGCGTGCGGGAAGTTGTTTAAGAGACTATCTAAATTAAAAGAGCATATCAGGAGACATGACGACGACGATAGACCTTTTCAATGCACTAAATGTGTTAAAAAATTCAAGACTAAAAACGACTTAGCAAGTCACCAACGGTTCCACAGCGACATTGCAGTATGCCCTGTATGTCCCGTTTGTGGAAAAGCTGTGAAATATAACATGAGTCAACATATAGAAAAACATTCAAAAAGCAAAAATTTCATGTGTCCGAAATGTGGCAAAAAGTTCAAAACTTTGTTCTTCTTAAAACGGCATAAAGAAATTCACGATGGAGAAATGATGGAATGTAAAATTTGCAACAAAAGTTTTAAAGGGAAAACAGCATTAAATGCACATAATATAAATAGTCACCACGGAAAAGAATTTAAATGTAAGATTTGTTTTAAAATTTCCAGTTCGAAGCAAACTTTAAGCATTCACAATAGAACAGTTCACGAAAAAAAACGTACGTTTGATTGTTCTGAATGTAAAAAAACATTTTCTTCTTCAGAGGGTTTAAGGTTGCATAAAAAATCAGTTCATAGCAAAGCTAAACCTTTTGAATGTCAAGAATGCGGTAAATGTTTCACTCGTAAGGATTTCTTGGTTATGCACCTAAGGATGCACAGCGGGGAGAAGCCCTACAAGTGTGACGAGTGCGATAAACGTTTTTCACGAAATGACAATCTCAAAATACATTTAAAGAAAGTCCATGGCAAGTCTACGAAATACAAATGTCAAGTTTGCGACAAGAAATTCAAAATGAAACGTAAATTAGATAGTCACATCGAAGTTCGCCATAATGTGCCTATGTAAAGGTTATTTTTTAATAAAAATAACAAGCCTCGAGGTGGATCGTGCATCAGGGCTCTACGAGTGCGAACCCCGAGATCAACGCGACTAACTATTATAAAATACTAAAGGTCCCGCCCGGTTTCACCCGGGTGCAAAAGAACGAATGGGGGGGAGGGACATGAGTACGCACGTTCATCTTAGTTTACCGAGATGAACGTTGTGTCCAAATTTCATGATGATCTGAGTTATCGTTCACAATTTTTTGTCGGACGGACAAATTTTGAGTTATATTTTGCAACATTTTTCATTGATGCTCCGCTCCTATTGGTCGTAGCATGATATTATATAGCCTATAGCCTTCTTCGATAAATGGACTATCCAACAATAAAACAGTTATGTGGTTTTAAGAAACCACGACGCAAGTGAAACTTTTATTGGATTGTAGGCGTTGGATTGTAGACACTTATCCATCAGGATTAATTATAAACAACAATATTCACACGAATACACGAATAAAAACATGTAAACACTGTACAGCACTTGCCCGCATGACAGACTGACTATGTGTTACACATACTACACGGTCAGCCAATGCTAACCATGGGCGCCGCCATATTGGCCTTGGCTGCTCTACCGAGCGCCTACTCCGAACGCCTTTCACTTTACCCCTACTCCGTGGCCGCCTGTAATGCGACATGCAACAGACGGCCAGAAAAATTCAGGGCGATAGAATAAAAGTTTCACTTTAAAAAAATTCAATTCGAACCAGTAGTTCCTAAGATTAGCGCGTCAAGCAAACAAACAAACAAACTCTTCAGCTCTATATATTAGTATAGATAATTGTTAAATATTTATATGATTAATAAGATTAATTTTTATAAACGGTCTGGGTAAAATGGTTTTAATGTTGTTAATAAAAATATCCAAATATTTAAGCGATCTATTGTCACCAGAACAAATTAGACCTGATAAATCCTTTTCGAAAAATCCTAGTCCGATTTTTTATGTGAAACATCTAATAGAGCGTTTGATTGGGAGTAAAACCGTGCAATTGGCGCGACGCTGTTCATGGGACGCGTTACGTTTCAGTTGCAAGAATTTTGTTATATGACGGCGAAATTTTGTACTAGAATTTCGCTTAAATTTGTTTCACATCTGTCAGACGGCTCGCATTTTTTTTAAAGGGTCTAGCTGTACTTCCATGGCAAAGCTGCCCCCGGTAGGATCTTATAAATCGTAACCGATGTTTTAGAGGGTGCTAATAGTAGTTGATCAAGTAGATCTTTTTATCTTAGCTAATTGAAAACGTCTTTTTCAAAGCGATATATCTTTATGTATATCTTATGGCGTTTTCGGCATCGAACACTGCCCGGGGCAGGGCAGGTTAAATGGGTAATTATTGGTTAAATAATTATATTAAACAAATTTCTTTAACAAATATTTATCCATTCAGCCTGTTCTGCCCCGGGGCAGTTCTCAATGTCCAATTAAAAGCTAGGAAAGAAAACTAATGGCAGTGTTATGCAAATAATAATAAAATTAAATTTCTTCTTTATTTCCATGGTGATTTTTAACTTGTCACATTTAATAATATTGTAAATTCAAAAATGTAAAAAAGTACCGCGGTCTAATTTTCACTTTTTTTACGCGTTGCCAACTGAAGCCGACCTAGTGAGAGTCTGCCACTGGTGACTTTTGTATTTATCGTAGCTGTTTAGTTCCTTGGTCGCTTGAATTTTGGCAACACTGTCGCTTTTCGTTGACTCATTCTCTCTGGTCAGTCGCTAAAAAGCCCATCAAAAGGCTAGGTCATATGTTCTGATCTAGACAACATGCAATTGTGTTTTACAAGCATTTTAACTAAAAATTCATGTCAAGTTTACTCGACCAGAAGGAAATACGGAATAATAAACTGTTTACCGTCTTGATCCAGTGTTAAAATAGTGCCAATAAATTATATTTAACATATTTAAGTTGTAAATTATTTTTATTAAGAAAATGCCTAAAGGAAAACGCAAGGGGAGATCTGGTGAGTTTCAAGTATATATTTTCGTTTGTTTTTGACTATTTTTAAACAATTTCGCTACATTTCGCGTGTTTTATCCATTTCAAAGCGTTTCGATATGGAAAAATGGAGCTTGCTTCTAGGACATTCTACATTAAGTATTCTATTGAATAGTTTGTGGCGTCCTCTGAAATACAATAAAACCCGCCAGATTTTACACATTTCAAATACATATTTATCTGCTCATTTTTTTTCTCTCTGATCTTTTTTATATCTGATGCACAATCTTGTTACGTCATAATTTTATTTACTGTCAAGGTTATATTTTTTTACCTATGATCACCTACATCAAACATATGGGAATTGTAAGGCTGTTCTATTGAAAGAGAAAAAAATGTTATCCTCTTAACGTATAAATTGATGCTTATCAACTTATCGCTTAAAATCAATATTTAAATTAATATTTTAACACATTGAACTGAATGTAGTGAACAAACAAAATGCTTATCGCTTTATTAATAGAGCTATGTTAATTAGTTTGCTTCTAAGATATGAATTTGCTTAATTGACAGTTGTTACAAAGTTTCATATAAACGTGGAAAATTCTAGGAAATGTATGAGATTAGTCATAGTTCAATAGCGTCGAATTTTCCTTGATACCGATAAACGTTTGTCCTAAATTACTTTTATACGGCTTCGCGTGGGTTGTTTGTTGTCACATGTTGCGAAACTCAATTGATTCGAATATTGACACATATTGTGGAATCCGAATTGGGTTTTTGGATGTCTTCATAAACAAAATGCTTTACAAGTTTTAAATCTTAGTTTTATTTCAGATCTAAACAATTAGGTACAAAACGTGTATGATTTCTATATGAGTATCAAATTACCAACTTTTTTTATTTATTTTTTGCCTGTAGTTTGGATATTATTATTTCAGTTGAGCAATTAATGGAAATAACTGTAAAATAGAGACATTTGTAAAGCTATACCTACTAATAATTCGTCCCAATTATTTTGTACAAACAGTCTTCTGTTTTTAATTGTGTTTAATTTCCGGGATTATTTTAGTAAAAACAAAACAAACACGCCTCGACTTCAGAGGTATTATTCTCGTATAAATATTGCATAATAATACAGGTGTTTTTATTAAAAATATTTAAATAATATTTACTTATATACCGGAAATAAATAAATGCAGAAAATTTAGAATGGACAGTTTTCAGTCTGAAAAGTGCAATAAAAAATCCCATTAAGCCAGTTCAAATGAATTCATTCATTGCTTTATCTCTGATACGATAACAGTATTTCAATTGTTTCAGAACACGTTTATTTCTTCTTTTTTATTTTGTTTTGTTTCTGATTTGAAAGTCCGAGCACTCCGAACAACTAGCGACAATTGACTCGTCAACTCAATACTAGGTAATCCGTAGATAATTTACCGCTAGAGGATAAATTGTTAAAAAACCACGACGCAAGTGAAACTTTTATTGGATTGTAGGCGTTGGCTTGTAGACACTTATCCATCACGATTAATTATAAGCAACAATATTCACACGAATACACGAATAAAAACATGTAAACACTGTACAGCACTTGCCCGCATGACAGACTGACTATGTGTTATACATACTACACGGTCAGCTGATGCTAACCATGGGCGCCGCCATATTGGCCTTGGCTGCTCTACCGAGCGCCTACTCCGAACGCCTTTCACTTTACCCCTACTCCGCGACCGCCTGTAATGCGACATGCAACAGACGGCCAGAAAAATTCGGGGCGATAGAATAAAAGTTTCACTTTAAAATAGTACAGTTTCATATCTTTTGAAAAACGCATTCAATTATGATACAGTTGTTATTGGGCCTTGTTTAGCGTTCGATCAAACTCGAGACAAACAAATCACAGCATTCCGTATTTCAATTGTTTCAGAGCGATACCGCGGAGGCGACACGACTTCCGACGATGAATCCGTGAACGATAATGCGAGCGTGTGCAGCGGCCAATCAGAATGCCGCAGCGTGGCGGCCGGCGAAGAAGATTCCGCGGAAACTGAAGAGCAGACGCAAATCGAAATATTTGAACAAAAACTCGATACTGCCGTAATGGGAATGACCGAGAAATCGGCCCAGTCTCGTGTATCGTATCTCGAAGCCGTCTGCACTGCGTTTGTCAAGAAATACGTGCCGGAACTTCTCCCTAACAGGTTAGGAGAATATAATATTTATAATACTTAATGGAAGCGATGTATGAGAAGTATCTCAAATCACCGAGAAATAAATGTAATTTTGTCAATTTATTTCTTTATACAGTATGTAAACACGTAAGGTGCACATAGGGAAATTAGCATTGGGAAAAAATACTTGGATCAGAGTTAGCCATGACTGCATTAATTGTTATTTGTATTGAATTATCATGGTAACCTTGAGGATTTCTATTTTGTTTTGATTTATTTTTATTTTACTTGGCTTTTTTAATAATAAAAAGCTCTTATAAATCATTTTTTAATTTTTTTGTACAATAATAAAACAAAAAAACAACTCCATCTGTTTGGAAACATTTCATTCAAAAATTGTCTGACCGGTATGACGTATGCGCGTTGGTAAATCAGTGACCCAATGTCTTTAGGTTCAACACGAATAGACGGAGATATTTAAGTATTTTTGGGATTTTAATGTGCCATTAATAAAAAAAGTCCGATTATGTTGTAATCATTTGAATATTTTCTTCGGTAGTATAGACATTCATTTTTGCAAAAGAATATTATCTGTCAAATTGAAAAACAAGATTTCAAGGCTCACTCTGATCCAGTCATTATTTCCCAATATTAATTTCCCTATGTGCACCTTACGTGTTTATATACTGTATATCCGCAATAAGCACTCAAATTTTTAGAACGGTTTATTAAATAGTTTAGAAAGTTTATAATTATGAAATTAACGCGAACTCTTATGAGGAAATCGCACATTCTTACCGGTAAAACAATATTTTTGCCAAAACTACCGCTTACTTTTGACAACTTACTAACCGATGAAATTGAAAGATTTAATTGTAACTATAACAATGTGTGTTTCAAACAATAACAACAGCAAACTATACTAACTATCTGATGAACTCTTTTCAGTAGTTTTACAAATTAACCGAGAATAATGATTATCATTGAATGGACACTTCCGAAATTTTTACCAAATGAGCGTGAACTAATTTTATAACATTTATTGTTCAGGTACTATTCCATTTGCGAAGGCGTGAAAAACGGACTTCGCAAGGGGCGCAGCGACGAACAACAAGCCGCGGCGAAGCTGGCCGCGCTGCTGTCTGTTCAACTGGGTGCCGGCGACGGAGGTGAGGAGGCCTACAAACTGCTGCAGCCGGTGCTTTCCACAACAGCGCACGATAAGAGTGTCCAACCGCAAGTTAGAGGCAAGGTAAATGTCTTTAATTTTCTTATACATTTTTTAACCATCCCTAACCCGTTGAGTAGCGATAGTTAATTATATTCACTAACGAAACTAAGAAGAATGTTTTGATCACAAAGGCATAAACAGGAGAACTAGCTCGAACGTAGCGTTGGACCGATATCTGTCGCATGAACCGATATGGCGTCAGCTACTGGGTAACGCACACACGTTCATGGCTTACATGTGTGTAGTGTCTGTGAAGCTAAACAACTTTGGTAACTATGGTTTCCCAGGTAACAGCGCCATCTCGCGTGCGCCAGAAAACGGTCCGTCTCGAAACACAGCAAGCATAGAAAGCTAAGTCTCCTGGTTCAAAACTTCGTGGTTTTGATATTAATATGCGTCGCCAAGAGAACTTACGTGCCAAATTTTGTTGAAATCGGCCGGCGCGTTTGGCCGTAATCAACGAACAAAGAGAATGAAATGTCAAAATCGTGATGAAATTTTGGTCGCTTCGCCGAAGAAAATAATTAAAAATATAGTTTAAAAAAAACTAAAAAACATGCTTTATATCAAACTAAAAAGTAAAAAATATATTTTTTTTAAAATAAGCTTAAAACAATAATGAATAAAAAATACTAGTGGTATTGTGAAAAAAGCGTGGGGCGCTTTGTTCCACATTTTCGTACATCGAGCGCCCCACGCTTTTTTCACAATAATACTTGTATTTTTTATTCATTATTGTTTTAAGCTTATTTTAAAAAAATATATTTTTTACTTTTTAGTTAGATATAAAGCGTGTTTTTTATTTTTTTTTTAAAATATATTTATTTTCTACTTTTTAGTTCGATTTATTGTCAAAAATTTGCCGAAAAAAAAAACAATTTTTTTTTTTCGGCGTGGACGGGATTAGAACCCACGACCCGTGATTCCGAGAGTTGACGTCAGCGAAGACCCGTGCCTTAGACCGCACGACTAGCCAGTGTACTTACAGTGCCGGCATATTATACCGCTATATAAACCACTTGCTGTAGTCCAAACGAGTTTACAAACATACATACTTACATATATACATACATACATACTTACATACATACTTACATACATACTTACATACATATACACATACTTACATACATACTTACATACATACTTACATACATACTTACATACATACTTACATACATACATACTTACATACATACTTACATACATACAACCATACATACATACATACATACATACATACGTACATACATACATACATACATACATACATACAAACTTACAAGTGAAATTAATATACAGCGTGTAAAAATGATTTTTGTTGCAGTGTTGTCTCAGCTTGGCGCTTATAACGTTCCTTTCGGGCGGTGAAATGGCCGAAGTCGTCAAAACAATGCGCCATTTAGAACAAGTGTTCTGCGGGAGCTATTTGCGCGGCGACGGAAGCCCGCCGACCGTTACGGCGGACAACGCCTCGATGCACGCCGATGCCCTGGCCTCGTGGAGTCTTCTGTTGACGTTGCTCGCGCCGTCCGACGTTTGCAAGTTTCTGGAATCGCGCGAAAGCGGCTTTGAACCGTCGCTTTACCATCTGGCGGAAATGCTTCTGTCGCCGCACCTCGATCTGCGCCTGACGGCCGGAGAGGCTTTGGCTCTTGTCTACGAACAGGGACGCGACTTCAAGGAGGAGTTCGCCGACGAATTCTCGTTGGCGTTGATCGACACGCTTAAACAGCTCGCGACCGACTCTCACAAATACAGAGCGAAGAAGGACCGCAAACTTCAGAGGGCCACTTTCAGGTGAGTGACTACTTTTTAGTAGTGTTGGGCGATTATGAATGATATAATCGAAATATTTCGATTATGGCCGAATAATCGATCATTCGATTATGGCAACCGAGATATCATTCGCTTGAATCGATTATGAAATATGAAATGAATATTAAATCCCGACACAGTACTATTGCTATGTCCACTGTCGATATTAATGTGATATATCGATATATCACTCGGTTTCTGCATCTACATGCACTGGGATGGGAAGTCTTTGCTGGCAGTGTTTTATTTAATAAACTACTAAATAGCTTAACTGAAATTCAGTGTGGTAAAGAATTTAAGTTCAAACTTAAATCAAATTCCTAAAAAATTGTTTTTCAGACATTAAGGATTTTTTAAATTTCAATTTTAATGTTTAACTCATTATGTAAATTGACGATGTATCCATCTAGGGCATAACAAATATATTTCTATTCGATCATACCAGTGATTCCATTATTAATATTGAGTTAAGTAATATTAACAAATCGAAATTGCAAAGTTAGAACATAGTTCATAATCGATATTTTGAATGATCATTCGCTTATACTGTAAAAGTAAATAAAACGAAATTATAATAATTGCCAAGTTTGCGCATCATTCATAATCGATAATTCGAATGATCATTCGATTATAAGAACCAATTATGCCCAACACTACTTTTTAGAGTTTCGGGAATACTTCGGTGTCCGCCCGTCTGTCGCGGGCGATTTCCTCTGAAACCATTCGACGTGAAAATTTGGAATTTAGCACAGAGAGAGAGAGTGGTGGCCCAGAAACAGACGTGAAGTACAAAAAGTTGAATTTTAATTCTAGGCGATGAATTGAGAAATGCGAGAAACAATTTTTATCAAGGGAATCGTGTAGGGTGTCAAATGAAAGTTTATTGAAGTACGAATTCGATAATACAGTGTAAACTCTATATAACGACACTCGAAGGACTGTGCACTTTGTGGCGTTATTGAGAGTTGTCGTTAAATAATCCATTAATATCTTTTTACTATAATAATATGTATTTACTCACAATGTATAAAATTTACTTATCGATAAACAGCTGAGCGAAACATATGAAAGATAATCCCAACAAACAAAAGAACGAATTTCTTAGAATCTTTGGTACGCATGATGCCGACAACAAAGCAACAAAATAACAAACAAGTACTGATGACGTATTGTTGTCTTTATTTAGAGTGGGTATGGCGTTATTTAGAGTGTATCATTGTATGAGCAACAAAGTAAACCAACTAGAGTTATGTAATTTCGACGTTTTAGAGAGTTTGTCTTTATATCGAGTGACGTTAAATTATCGACCAATTTGTCAGACAATATATTAACAAAATATATAATTAATATATTAACGCTTCGATCCGGATTTTAGATCAATTCTGAAGAAGATCCAAATCCGGATCGAAACGTTAATATATTAATTATATATTTTGTTAATATATTGTCTGACAAATTGGTCGATAACTTTATTTATTGAAGAGTTCTAATCAGACGTTAATCAAAGATTCGGACGTTAAATGGAGTTTATGCTGTATAATAAATATTTTTTCACTATTTGCATCCATGGCTTACACATAATTCGGATGCCCAAATGTAGTTATGTGCGCGGATCGAAAATGACTTTGATTTTTTCACAGAGACGTGCTTCATTTCATCGAAGAGAACTCAACATGCTGCGACCAGGTTCGACTAGGCAATTCGGAAACGTTGTCTTTGGACAGTTGGGTGCGCCGGAAACAGTACGATTCGTTCTGCGCCGTTTTGGGGCCCGGACTGACAATGCATCTTGTTTACAACGACTTGTTGCGCGACGTGTTCGAAATGGGACCGAGGCCCCGCGAACCGGACGTGTCGGCGCTCCGCCGGCCCGGCCAATCGAAACACGAGAAGGTACGTTTTTTTTTTTTCAGAACCAAAGCTACCAGAGTGCGACCGAAGGTGGTTTTTTTTAGGCGAAGCCGAATGGTATAGTTTATAAGACTTCAGAAAAGAAAGGTTATCAATTTAATTTTTTTTTATGTTTGTTCGGACTTAACTTTTCGAGCAGTTGACCGATTTGTATGATTTCGACGCTGTTGTGTTCACGGAGATGACGAAATGATCACATACAATTTTTTTTTAAATCGGTTTGGTAGTTTTTCAGCTTAATCGAATACCACGAGAGTTAATAAATAAATGCAAACTACTAAAGCCATTAAAAAGTGAAAAAAAGTTAAATTTTGAATTCGGCCTTAATTTTTTCAAAAGTATATAAAAAGTTTTAGTAATTAAACTGGACAGATCTCAAATTTTACTTTTTTTTTCTCTTTTTAATGACTGTTTTAAGGAAGTTTGTCTTTTTAAATAATTCAATCTATTATTGAGTTGGACTCCAGACGTTACGTTGCTTTTAGAAGATGTGTTTTAACGTAAATGATTTGTTTTCAGCATTTGATGAATGCAGCATCTTTCAAGGCGCGTACCATTTCGAGAGGCAAGAATCGAGACAAAAGAACAGCTGCGTTCAACAGTTGAAGATCGGGCGCAGTGTCTACCGCTACGCATCAAACCTTGTTTTGGGATTTATAGAATATTATAAGTATTCAAATTTTTAGTATATTATATCTCTCCCCATATTTTATCGATCGTCGAGTATTTTTCGAACGTAAAGATTTTCAGAGACAATGTTTTTTCTTTTTAAAATTTCAGTGTATTGAAAGTATGTTTCAATTTTTTTTTTTATGACGACTGCAACTCGATTTTTGATCATTTATCGGTGATTTTTTTTATTTGCACTTTTTTTCGGCATTCATATCGTGTTTTTTAATTTCTTTCGTAAATATATATCGGTTTTATAAATTTATAATTTTGTTTTCATCGGTTTACAATCGTTTTTTTAACTCTTTCGGCGCGCGTTAATCGGATGGGATAGCAGCAGTGTAACGAAGTTAAAAAAATTGCGTGATCAAATTTTGTACGCGTGGAAGGTACCTAAAAAGTTGAACCAGCAGTGCCATCTCTTCCGATTATAAAATTACAGGATCGCTGTTGCGCTCGCCGTAACAAATTTTAAATAAAATTCGAAAATACATGTTTTTTGTTCGCTTAAAAATAATTTGGATTTGTCTATCGTTTCGAAAATAATGTAAATTGTATTGTATTGATTTTTACAATTAATTAAATTGAAACGTGACTGAACGATGAAGAAAATTAAAATCTGCAAATCGGCTTAGTTCTTACTTAGACTTTGTCGCCAAGATTTTAAACAACGCGTTCCATTCTAAAAAAATATATTTAATTAAAATACATTAACGGCTCGTCAGGATTTTTTTCGCCAGGTGCCTCTCATTTACATTCGTAAAGCTTCAATTGTTTTAACAGCTGACTGTTAAAGCCGCTGCACACGAGGCTAGAAACACTGCTTGGAGTTCTGCTGGCCGATAGGCTAGGTACAAAGCTGGAAATGACGTAACTGCGGGCTCACCTGCTAGCTCACAAGATTAGTTTGAAAATTAGAACAAGGCCTATTTTCCTCGCTAGGTTCGTTGCTAGGTATGAGCAAGAACCGATCAGAAAGCAGTATCTTGTCGCGTGGGCGACTTGAACGAACGCCCACAAACCAACATGGCGTCATTCTGCTCAGAGTCAGACAACAGACACGTTTTGCTCTGTGTTTGTATTTTGAACTGTCGCTGCGCGCGCACCAGATTTATTCACAAAACTAGCTTGAAAAGACGTCTCGTGTGAAGCGAGCACATAACAGCAATCAAGAAAAGCAGCGCTAGAAAACCAGTAGGCAAATCTAGCAAGGCATCTAGCAGCGTTTCTAGCCTCTTGTGCAGCGGCATCCAGTTTCACGCGCGGTCATATTTTGAGGTTAGAACGCAATGGAAGTCTTTTGAAAAAATACAGTACTTGATTTACAAAATTCGAATTCTTTACGATGCACTCGGAAATTAACCTCTAGAAGAAGTATTTGTGTTGCAAATTTAGCGCTAATAACCCCCTCGCGACTCATGTTGAGCGTCTAGAATCTACAATCTCTCTCTCTTTCTCTCTTACACACACAACACACACACACACACACACACTGACGACTGTCTGTCACCCAGGTTAGGTATGCATTTCAGACGGTCGATGAGGCTCTAGCTTCGAAGAAACCAAGTAGAACAATTCACCGCTACGCCCCACCCGTAAAACCGAAACAAGGTCGATGATTTCTGTAACGCAGCTAAGATATTCTATATTATTGTATCATAACCATGTATTATAAATATGTGTTTATAGGAAATTTACGTTATGTTTGCTTTGTTAGTGAAGCGATACGACAAGATTGTACAAAAGTAATTATTTCTGACCGTAGCGTAATCAAAGCATTACAGATAAACTTACGTGAAGCAGTCGTTACTAATTCTACCGCCGAATAATGTACTGTTAAAGACTCTCTAAAGTTGTCGAGCGTCTATGATCAATTTACAGTCCCTGTCTCTCCTGTCCTTACATTCCTGTCTGAAGCAGCGGTGCATCCAGAGTATTTCCACCGCGATTTGTCTAGACATGCTCTAGTCTAAGTATATTAGTGGATGTGATTGGTTGGGAGTCAGAATGAGGCTCAATATTTGCGTGGCTTCATACATTTTCCTTACCTTTAACCCCGAAAACGTTAACTTCAGAGAAGGTTCTGCATTATAACGTTAATAATCTGATTTGAATCGTTGCAAAACGTTTTTTGTAGCACTTTTCTATCTTAAAATTGGCGTTATAACTACATAAAAATGTTCGACGCGTTATCAAGAGAAATGCGAGCATAAAGGCGACGTTCGATTGTTTCCAAATAATATTTTGTTTTGTTAAAACAAAAGTACTCTCGTCAGATGTTTTTTTGTTTTACTTTTAGTACAGTCAGGTGCGTTATGTACTTTAGTTTTTATTTGTAAATTATTTTCAGATTGTTGTAAATTTTAGTGATAATTATTATTTGTTTTGAGTAAGCACTTTGACGGTTTTAAACTACAGAAAAATGCATGCCAGTTCGTTGACCGCGAAAAAATTAATTGAAAATATTAGAGCGTTTTATTGCATTTTTTTGCGTTATCTAATTTTGTGCCCGATTTTTTCACCACGGGATAACTTCCGAATAACTTTATTCGGAAGATATCTCTGGGAATTCGTTTTTGGTCACTTTCGTAGTACTTCGCATAAAGTTATCCGCCGATTGACGTAATCTGACAGACAATATTAATTTCATACATGACTCAACACCTGCTCTGACGCTGCATTTTGTAACCTCAAAAATAAAACGAGTGCCTGTATTTAACTCATACTCAAGGTCATTGGAAGTACACGGGTTACCTCGTTCATTAATGACGTGGGCTGACATCTCCCAACTACTATCCAACAGAACGAGATCACCTCTGTATTCAATAACCTTACCCATACTGATAAATAGTAATTAGTAATGGAATTATTTTCTCAAGATGTCTGTCCTCGGATAAAGAAGAAGAAAAAGATTTTTAATATTTTTGGTCAAGTTTGCCAAGCGTTGTTAAGAAATTGTTAATTACTGATGAATAGTTTGCCTTCAAATTTGTAACTGGAGGTCTTGATGAAGAAAACAAATTTAAAAGTTACCTACCGATTATTTTTCTGGATGGTTTCCTTATCGGGAGGTGTGAAAAAGTCGGGATTTATTGAGTCGTTTGTTTTATTTTGCATCGAGGAAATTTATTTTTATTTTGAGATTTATATTCAAACATCTCTAAATATAATATTATCATAAATAATTGTTAACAGTTTTTCAGAAATCTCATGTTTTAAATTTTGTTTCGAGTTCTGAAAAAATGTTTTTCGGACGTATAGATTTTGTCATAATTAAAACGCGGTTTAAAAAAAATAGTTCTGAAAAACTGTTTTGGTGTTCATTAAAATACATTTTTGTGGTGAATTTTTAACAAAAATACATTTTAAAAATTATTAAATGCGTTTTTTTTTTAATCCAGTCATGAGTATTAAAAAAATCAAAAATGAGAATCACTGAGGTTGCAGTTAATATTTTGACTTTCATTGCAAAATTGGTCTCCACGAAAAGCGCTTTTATTTTTACTCGATAATATAAAGCCTATGCCCATTCTGAAGGTCCATTAATATTAGTGAAAACAAATTGGAAATCGAATGAATAGTTTCAGAGATTGCCTCCTACATCCCAACTTACAAACTTTATCTCTTCATAATATCAGTATAGATTATAAAAAGTTCAAACACAACGAATAAGCCGCTTTACAAATTGGGAAGTTAGTGTTAACGATTTAAAAAATGGAAGAAATAGGTGCAAAACCTGTTATAGTATGTAGACTGTGCCTTGCAAGAGGCCCCGATATGAAGATGACAGATATATTCGACTTTTTTTGTGAAAGGGACGTGGAAATTGCAGATATAATTATGAAATGTGCTCCCGTACAGGTAGGCAATATTGAAGCTATTTTTATATTAAATTGAACCAGCTAACTTCAATCTGCAAATTTAGTTCCATTTGTTCAAGATTACAACCCTATAATTTATATTTGATCATATCTTATCAACTTTATCTCCTTTAGATATCTCGATATGACGGATTGTCGAATACTATCTGTGAGTTGTGTTACGCAGAATTAATAAGGGTTAACCGATTTCAAACACGCGTAGTCGATTCGGAAAGAATGGCGCGCCAATTTCAACAAAAAAACGAGGTCCGCAGAAATCCTAATGAAAACATCGAAAACTCAGTTGCCAGAATCACTATTGAGTCAAATAATAATATCAATCCAACACCGAGAAGAAAGCCGCCGGAAGTGTCTGAAAACTTAAGAATAAATGATAACATTCAATCAGTAAATAACGATCAGCAACCGAAGTGCCTCAAAAGATCAATTTTGGATGAAAACGACCAAAATGTCATCAAACCCAAAATATTCAAAGGCAATAACGTCCAATCAAATGAATCGCCAAAAAAGTGTGAAAATTTCAACAAACAAAACGAAATTAACGCGATACAAGAATCAGAGTCCACCAGAACTGAAATTTTGACTCAAAAAAACCAAAATGTGGACGTAGCAGACGATAATTTGTCTACAACAAACATAAAAACCGAGCCATCAGATGAGTTGGACGAAGTGTCAACGATACCAAACTCTGTCGAAACTGATCAATCGAACGTGCCGATAAAATCTGAAATTGTCACCGACGTCAAAATAGAATCTAGTACGCCTAATTGTAACGAAGACACCGATTTTATCGGTGAAGAAGGGTTAATGGACGTCGATATCTCAAATCCGGTATCTGGCCAAGCCGATCTCGAAATTCTTGCCGAGCTCGACAATACACCGTCGCGCGAAATGCTGAACAAGAAGTTGCATAAATGCGACGTTTGCGACAAGCGTTTTATAGTATTAGACAATCTAAAAGTACACAAATTGAACCACACTGACGGAAAACTGTACGTGTGCGATTTTTGCAATGAGGAATTTGCGGATTCAGTGACTTTAATACAACACGAGAAACTCCATTCCCGTAAGGAAACTTATAAATGCAAAGTTTGCTCTAAAAGGTTTCTTGAAGTCAGTATTTTCAACAACCATAAACGTATACATACCGGCGAGGGATGGCCCTCTGTTTGTGACATTTGCAACGTGTCTTGTAACAGTTTATTCAGTTTGGAAATCCACAAATTGGATATCCATTATTCGGACAACACAGGCTTCTGTAATTTTTGCAATCGGAACTGTGGAGGCGTAACAAAATTGAGAGACCACCTTAATATACATTCTCATCAGAAACTTTTGACATGCAACTTTTGTAATACGCATTTTTATTGTAAAAAACAATTCATAAGACATAAAAAACAACATAACAACGAACCTCACACCTGTAACATTTGCAACACAACTTTTTTCCATTTACGCTCTTTAAATGCTCACATATCTGATTTACATATTTAAAAACCTTACAAAAAATATTGTATCAAGAACAAGACGCGTTTCGCACTGTACTCTCAGCGAGACCAGTTCAAATTTTTCGTAATTTGATATAGTATTCCAAATCAAAATATACCTTAATTTAATCTTAGAATTATCCCAAATGATCTCCTAATTTAAACAATTTTCGTGTCTATTTTGAATTTGAGCATTGCGGATAGAAATAACGGAATGACTCAAATCTAGATCATTATTTATATATATTATATTTTTTAATTTGGGATAATCTTTAATAAACCAATTTTGTCCTGTTTTTTGTGTGTCGTTAATTTTTTGTTTTTTAGTTTTTTAGTATAGCTATTTTTATCGCTTCAACTAGTTATAATAATATGTTTCAATACAATATGTTTATGTAATTAGTGTTATACAGTTTGGTTCCCATTTTAGTAGGAGAGCTATCAAATGTTATGGGCAGCGTGAAAATTTGTTTAACACTCCTTTTGTATAATGCCTGAACACAAAATCGAAGACCTGGCTGAAAGGTAGTGGAGCCCGGCCAAGCTGTGAATTTTTATTTGCAAAAAAAATCGTTGAGGCATTTTGAAAATTTAATACATTCAAATTCTATATTTAATAAACCTACCCGTATCATTTTACTCGCACTCTCGTATAAATGATCTGGCTTATTTTATTTAATACTAAATTTGAAGATATTAAAATTTCGAAATGCCTCAAGGATTTTTTTTTGCAAATAAAAATTCACAGCTGGGCTAGGCTCCACTACCCTTCTTCGATATTATGTTCAGACATTACAAAACTTCTTTTGTGATGAGTAAATCTGTTACACAGATTTTCACTCTGCCTCAAATACCTACCCAAAAATGTTTGATAGCTTTTCTATTATATTATAAAAAAACTTGTTTTCAAAGAAAATTAATCAATATGTGTTTTCAAATTGTTCCATAAATAAACAAATTTTCGTAATCTAATTCTTTTTGTCAGACCAAAGTATTTGTAAGGACACAATTAGTTTTTAAATTGATTTTTCAATTGTATTAAGAAAACGGGCGGCTATAAGGCTATGTGTCGATATGTAGATAAGTCTGTTATTTAATCAGATAGGTAAGTATAATTAAGCTTGATATTGAATCCAAATTGAAAGAAAGTAAACTTTGGAGTGTCATATTGCTTCTTCACAAAATTAACATAACGAATAATTTAAATTTATATTTTTCCCGTTGACATGCTTCGAAATTATTCGAAGGTTTGAAAAAAGCTGTTGCCATATTGTTGAGTTTGCGTAAATCTAGCGAATTAAGTGTCATAAAATGGAAGAATCAAAGATATCGGACAACAATGACAATAAAATGTGTAGATTATGTCTGAAGACTGAAGTTACTATGGTTGATATATTTTCATATTCCTCTAAAATGAGAGGACAAATTGCTGAATTGGTTATGAGATGTGCTCCCGTTCAGGTCAGTTACAAAATAAGATATTAGCGCAAATAAATAATTTAGATAACAGCAATGAAATGATTAAACGTCTTTTTATCGTAATAATTCAGTTTTTTTGTTGCAGATAACAAAGCACGACGGATTACCGAATTTAATTTGCAAATTCTGTTATGCGCAATTGAAAAAAATCCACAAATTCCAAACGAAAGTTTTACAATCCGAAAAAACACTGCGCCGCTCACTGCACCGCTTACAAACTATTGTAGATCGTTCAAAGTCTGATTGTTCTAATCAACAATCGTCGGATGAATCGAACGATCAGAATTCGATCGAAGAAATCCCCGTCAAATGTGAAATTGCCGAGGGTGATGGCCTGTACCAGTTGAGCGCGAGCGACGAATCTCTGATATGCGAAGTTACCGAAGAACCCGACGTTAAAGATAAGACGTCGAAAGATTCTGACAAAATCGAAACGATTTGGTTAGATACGTCGTCGATATCTGACGATAAAACCGACGTTAAAGAAGAACCAGCCTTATCGACAGAAACAAAAACAAATAAAAATAGCGACAGTACAGATGTTGACAAAGTGAATAGTTTTATTGAAAATATGATCGATTGGAAAGAAACAGAAACGAAAATTAGTAATACAGACTCAAGTTCAGATACAGGCAATAGTTGTGATGGCACTGAAATTAAATGGAACGATTCTGACGGCGGCAATACAAAAAAATTGTCATCGAATAAGAAATCTAATAAAGCCGAGCGTAGTAATGATAAATCGACGGCGAGCAACAATAAATACAGCAGTCAAGAACAGTTTCAATGTGAAACGTGTAAGAAGTGTTTCAGCAGATTGAGTAGTGTAAAGCGTCATAATCTTCAGCATACGGGTGAGAAACCGTATCAGTGTGACATTTGCAACAGACGTTTCGCCCACTTGGGCGGCTTGAAAACACACAAAATGCTTCACACTGGTGAGAAACCACATCAGTGCGACGTTTGCAAGAAGTGTTTCACGCAGTGGAGCACATTGAGGACGCACAAATTAGTCCATACCGGTGAGAAGCCGTATCAGTGCGACGTTTGCAGCAAGTGTTTCACGCAGTTGGGACATTTCAACGAACATTATCAGCATCACGGTCCAGTCGAACCGTATCGATGTGAAATTTGTTGCAAGTCATTCGCAGCGCCCATAACGCTCAGGAGACACATGCTTCTACATACCGGTGAGAAACTTCACGAGTGCGACGTGTGTAAAAAGTGTTTCACGCAATCGGCGCATTTGAACAGACATAAACTCGTGCATACCAGGTGAAAACCAGTTACGGTGTGACGTTTGTAACAAGCTATGATATTTGTTTGGGTACAGCAGCGTTCGTAAAGTCGGTACAATCGCTTGGACACAAAGATGCCAAGGAAGAATGCTGTGTGACATTTGGAAGATGCCGTGATGTTTCATGCTACTGAAAATGGAACAATTGAACGGTTGCCACAAGCGTTTTATCTGTAAATTTAAAGATGGCCGTTTTTAAAGAGTGTTGCAAGAAGAACATAATGTTTTGTGGTAGCAAATAGTATCACCATTAGTAAAAGTATCTAGCCACCACAACAATAAAATTAATCAGATTGAAAAACTGTAAATTTGTTTAGATGTGGAATCTATCTATACTAATATTATAAAGAGAGTGCGAATTTTGTGTTTGTGCTTTGTGGAGGGTAGTCTCCGGAACCACTATTTACAATGAACCTTCAAGATGGACAAAGGCTATATATTATCACGTTGAAATAAAAGCGATTTTCGTGGAGACCAATTTTAAAACTTAAGTCGGCGAAGAAAACCGGTAATCTACGAATTCGGGGCCGGACTGGGCCACTAGTTTTAAAAATAAAAAGCAATCAGAAAACAGCTAATACATTTTTTAAATTGGTTTGTAAACATTATTCCAGAAAATGTTTATGTATTGAAGTTTAATATAACAAATGAAAAATATTAAGTTTTTATTGTTTTTTTCCATATTATAATAAACATAACTTTTAGGCCTAGCACACATGAAGAGCGTTCAACGCGCGTTTACAATTTCTATACAACTGTATATAACTGTTTACATGATAACGCGCGTTGGTGGCGCGTTGAACGCGCGTTATCATGTAAACAGTTATATACAGTAATTGTATAGAAATTGTAAACGCGCGTTGAACGCCTCTCATATAAATTAGGCCTTTATATTAAACGCGTTATAGACAATTAAATTTGGGTAAGTTTTTGAAACTGTACTTTCGTGTGCTCTACATTATTCTACTGTCGCCGCGGCTTGGTGGGAATTGATGGAAACACATAAAAGTGCAATGATTAGAATGCTAACCGGTTTTGATTAATAAAAAGTCCCATTATTGTATACTTTTATTTAAGGCTTTTGAGTGGGCACATTATGGCGAACTTCGATATGATTATCTAATTTACGTTTCATTTTGAATTTCTTGTCGCAAACTTGACATTTATATTTCATAGACTTGCCGTGGACTTTCTTCAAATGTTTTTTGAGATTGTCATTTCGTGAAAAACGTTTATCGCACTCGTCACACTTGTAGGGCTTCACCCCGCTGTGCATCCTTAGGTGCATAACCAAGAAATCCTTGCGAGAGAAACCTTTACCGCATTCTTGACATTCAAAAGGTTTCGCTCTGCTATGGGCTGATTTTTTATGCAACATTAAACCCATTGGAGAAGAAAATATTTTTTTACATTCAGAACAATCAAACGTACGTTTTTTATCGTGAACTGTTTTATTGTGAATGCTTAAAGTTTGCTTCGAACTGTAAATATTTAAACAAATGTTACATTTAAATTCTTTTCCGTGGTGACAATTTATATTATGGGCATTTAATAATGTTTTCCCTTTAAAACTTTTGTTGCAAATTTTACATTCCATCATTTTTCCATCGTGAATTTCTGTATGTCGTTTTAAGTGGTACATAGTTTCGAACTTTTTGCCACATTTCTGACACATGAAGTTTTTGTTTTTTGAATGACGTCGTATATGCTGACTTAAGTTATATTTCACAGCTTTTCCACAAATGGGACATACGGGGCATAATTTAGTATCTCCGTGGAATCGTTGGTGACTTGCTAATTCGTGTTTAGTCTTGAATTTTTTATCACATTTAGTGCATTGAAAAGGCCTATCGTCGTCGTCATGTCTCCTGATGTGCTCTTTTAATTTATATAGTTTCTTAAACAATTTCCCGCACACATTGCACTGAATAGGTTTGCCCGGTTGGTAATTCTTATCGAAGTGTCTGACTTCATGGATGTAAAATTCGCGACGTTCTTCAAACTTTTCATTACAAGTATTGCAGCTGTAGTCGACTTCTTTCTCATTTTTATTTGATTCATGGACTGTTGTCATATGTATACGTAAACTCTCTTTTCGAACATAGTTTTTTTCGCATTTTTCACACTTAAATTCATCTTTTGTTAAATTGCTTCCATGTTTTTCCAAATTATGTCTTCGTAAATTATTTTTGGTAGCATAGGATTTTTTACATATTTCACATTTGAAATCGATTCTTTTATTCTCGTAAGATTCGTTTTCAGAATTATCTTCTTCCGACCCCTCTTCATCTGAATGCCGGTCGTCCAAATCATCTTCTATCGAAGAGTTTGTTGCTTCCATTTCTACATTTTCTGAAATATGGTCTGTCATAGAATTTCCACTGTTTTCTTGATCCTCGCGTTTATTAGCGTCCGATATATCTTCATGATTTGTTTTTTCTAAAGACACTTCGCTTTGTGTTTCCAAACTCTGGTCAGTTGAACTGGTCGAAGTTAACTTTTCAGTCGACTTACTGTTCGAGTCATCATTTTCCTTCGAGGAGGTCTTTTTTCCTAATATGTTTGATATTTCTGGTTTGTTTAAGCGATGAATATTTTTCAAATGCCTTCGCAAACCATCTTTTCGAGCAAATCTTTTTTCGCATATTTCACACTGCAAATTCGTGTTTGCATTATTTGTCAAAACTGATTTGCGTAATTTATTTTTGGTCTTATCGGATGTCGTACAAATTTTTTTACGGTTTAAATCAGTGTTTCCATCATTGTCCGATTCCACTTCAGAAGTATCATTCTTCCACCCTTCTACTGAATACCAGTCGTCAAAATCATTCCTTTCCTCCATTTCCACAGCACTGTCTGAATTATGATCAATCAAAGCATTTCCACTAATTTCCTGAACATTAGATTTACTGTCCAATAGATTGCGGTGTGTAATATCTGTAATTGCTAAAGGTTCATCGATTTGCATTTCCAAACTGTGATTAGCTGAATTGGTGGAAATTATCTGTTCAATAGAATCATTACTTGGTAAGTTGTCTCGTTTCTCTAAAGATTCTTCCGGTGAATTCGATGTTAAATTACTTCGTGAACTGAAATTATCTGCAGACAATTTTTCGCCTTTTGGGGTTACACTAAAGGCTTGTTTTTCAAAAGATGCATTAATGTTGTCGATGGCGTCGTGAACTCGAATTATTATTTGATCGTTTCCGATCACATTTTCTGTTTGACTCTTTTCATTGCCGATTTCTCTTTGTCCTTCGACAATATCGCTGCCTCGATCAATTTCCTTATCTTCAGTCATTATCTCATCGTCTCTACTTTGGTCTGTACATTGCGTTTCGTCGAAGCCCAGAGGCTCGTCTTTAGCAGGATAGTTTCTACTTATTGTGCTTTTTTTAAAACGCAGCTGTCTGATGTAAGTTCTTAACACGGCGTCGGACTTTAAAACCATTTTTTTGAACTGGTGAACGTCTTGGAGTTTACGATAGCAATTTTTGCAGACGTACAGTGGCATGCCATCGTTCAGAGATATCTGTTAAAACAAATTATTTTTGTGAAAGAATACGATGGGAAAACACGGATAATTGCAACTTTACTTAATAAAACATAGTTAAAAAAACAGTTTTTATGCAGATATATTAACTTTGTACCTACATTCCGAATATATGTATATTAATACATAGACCAAGGGGATCAACACATTTACGGGGCGCACCGTTCAAATAATTAGCTCGGATAATTATTAATCACACGGATATTAAACTTCTGAGCATGCACGAATAATATTCTACTAAATTCAATTTAATGAAAAAATTCCGTTAAAACGCGTTACCTCAACAGTGGTACACTCCATTGCAGCTTCTGCTATTGTGCATCCAAGTGTTTTTGAAGCGCTATAAACGTGTGCTAATTGTGCATCCTTACTTAAACAGAATCGACACATATCCATTTTTAACCCATCTGCTTCAATTAGTAGTTTCTTTTCCATGATTTTTAATCAATGATCAAACTGAAAACTTATTAACAATTTTTTTATAAGGTACAAACTTCAAGGTTGACGATTTTGCCTACCATACCACAGTTTAGACGCTAGAAGGGGGGTGTCTACTGTGACCATAAAACTATAGATTTGCTGTAATAGAGGAGAGCTGGCTACGGAGAAAATGGGTGACTCGGTGCAGAGCTGAACATTTGCAGAATAATAGGAGATAGTACAAGTAAGTAGGGAAAAAATTGCCAGAAGGCTAGGCGGAAGATAAAGAGCCGCCAGAAGGCGCTAATGTTGCTGTAAATCAGTGCACTTCTGGCAATTTCTATACTTATTCTGTAATTCAAAACTAGATTATATATTATACATTATATAGTTATAAGGGCATACTGAAAATTCAAACATGATATAATAATTACATTCGACAAATATTCAGAATTATTAATGACATTTTGATAGAAATAAAATCAATCGTCATATATTTTCATTAATAAAATTACGTTGTTATAACAACGTAATTTTATTAATTTATTTAATTTTATTTCTACCAAAATGTCATTAATAATTTTGAATATATTTTGTCGAATGTAATTATTATATCATGTTTGAATTTTCAGTATGCCCTGATAATTATATATAATGTATAATATATAATCTAGTTTTGAATTACAGAATAAGTATAGAAATTTCCAGAAGTGCACTGATTTTTCGCAACATTAGCGCCTTCTGGCGGCTCTTTATCTTCCGCCTAGCCTTCTGGCAATTTTTTCCCTACTTACTTGTACTATCTCCTATTATTCTGCAAATTTTCAGCTCTGCACCGAGTCACCCATTTTCTCCGTAGCCAGCTCTCCGTCGGGAATGGATGGAAACACATAAAAGTGCAATGATTAGAATGCTAATCGGTTTTGATTAATAAAAAGTACCATTATTGTATACTTTTATTTAAGGCTTTTGAGTGGGCACATTATGGCGAACTTCGATATGATTATCTAATTTACGTTTCATTCTGAATTTCTTGTCGCAAACTTGACATTTGTATTTCATAGACTTGCCATGGACTTTCTTCAAATGTATTTTGAGATTGTCATTTCGTGAAAAACGTTTATCGCACTCGTCACACTTGTAGGGCTTCTCCCCGCTGTGCATCCTTAGGTGCATAACCAAGAAATCCTTGCGAGTAAAACATTTACCGCACTCTTGACATTCAAAAGGTTTCGTTCTGCTATGGGCTGATTTCTTATGCAACATTAAACCCACTGGAGAAGAAAATGTTTTTTTACATTCAGAACAATCAAAGGCACGTTTCTTTTCGTGAACTCCTTTAATGTGACTTTTTAAAGTTTGCTTCGAACTGGAAATTTTAAAACAAATGTTACATTTAAATTCTTTTCCGTGGTGACAATTTTTAATATGTGCATTTAATAATGTTTTCCCTTTAAAACTTTTGTTGCAAATTTTACATTCCATCATTTCTCCATCGTGAATTTCTTTATGCCGTTTTAAGAAGAACAAAGTTTTGAACTTTTTGCCACATTTCTGACACATGAAATTTTTGCTGTTTGAATGACATCGTATATGTTGACTTATGTTAGATTTCACAGCTTTTCCACAAATGGGACATATGGACCATAATTTAGTATCGCCGTGGACCCGTTGGTGACTTGCTAAATTGTATTTAGTCTTGAATTTTTTATCACATTTAGTGCATTGAAAAGGCCTATCGTCGTCGTCATGTCTCTTGATATGCAATTTTAATTTAGATAGTGTATCAAATGACTTCCCGCATACATTGCACCGAACAGGATTGCCCGGTTCGTAAGTCTTATCGAAGTGTCTGACTTCATGGCTGTGATATTCGCGATATTTTAGAAATTTTTCATTACAAGTATTGCAGCTATATATGCGGATTTCATTCTCATTTTTATTTGATTCATGGATTCTTGCCATATGTTTACGTAAATGATCTTTTCGAGCAAAATTTTTTTCGCATTTTTCACACTTAAATTCATGTCTTGTCAAATTGCTTTCATGTTTTTCCAAATGATGTCTTCGAAAATTACTTTTGTGAGTAAATGATAGTTTACATATTTCACATTTGAATTTAATTCTTTTATTCTCGTAAGAACTATCTTCTTTCGACCCCACTTCTTCTGAACGCCAGTTGTCAAAATCATCCTTGCGTTTGTTAACGTCCGATATATTTTCCTGATCTGTTTTTTCTAAAGACTCTTTACCTTGCATGTTCAAACTCTGGCCAACCGATTTATTGTTTACTGAGTCATGATTTTTCTTCGAGGAGTTCATTTTTTCTAATTTACTTGACGTTTCTTGTTTGTTTGACGTTGATTTATTTTCGTTTATAGATTGCTCAGCTGAGCCATGAATTTTTTTTACATGTCTATTCAAACCATCTTTGCGAGCAAAGCTTTTCTCGCACATTTGACACTTAAAATGCATCTTATTATGCACTCTCAAAATATGTCTACGTAAATTACCTTTCCAACTAAAAAATTTCTGACATATTTTACATTTTAAAGATGGGTTTATATTTTTCTCACTTTCCTTTTCAGAATTATCGTCTTTCGACCCCACTTCTTCTGAATGTAGAGCGTCAACATCATCCCTTTCTACAGCATTGTCCAAAGTGTTATCGTTCGAAGAATATCGAGATTTTTCTTGATCGCTGCGTTTATTAGTATTTAATATGTCAAGATCTGCGATATTCGAATTCTCTAAAGGTTCATTGGTTTGCACGTCCAAATTGGCGGAAATTAGTTTTTCAACTGCATTACTAATCAATAAGTTCTCATTTTCCTTTGAAGAATTGATTTTATTAAAAGTATCCGATGATTCTTGTTCGTTTGGTGTACGCTTTGTATGTCTACGTAAAACACGTTTTCTAGAAAAGGTTTCATCAGATATTTTACGTTTTAAATTGTTTTTTTTATTATTCTTCAATTTATTCTCAGCGGAATCGTCAGAAGAACCGAAATCTTCTTCTGTTTCAGAAGTGGAATCTTCTTCTAACACCCAGTCATCGGTATGGTCCGATACTGAAGAATTATCCGAACTATTCCTACTTGTTTCGTGATCATTGGATTCGTTTTCAGAATTATCTTCTTTTGATCCCACTTCATCTGATTGCCGGTCGTCAAAATCATCTTCTATCGAAGAGTTTGTTGCTTCCATTTCTACATTTTCTGAAATATGGTCTGTCATAGAATTTCCACTGTTTTCTTGATCCTTGCGTTTATTAGCGTCCGATATATCTTCATGATTTGTTTTTTCTAAAGACACTTCGCTTTGTGTTTCCAAACTCTGGTCAGTTGAACTGGTCGAAGTTAACTTTTCAGTCGACTTACTGTTCATCGAGTCATCATTTTCCTTCGAGGAGGTCTTTTTTCCTAATATGTTTGATATTTCTTGTTTGTTTAAGCGATGAATATTTTTCAAATGCCTTCGCAAACCATCTTTTCGAGCAAATCTGTTTCGGCATATTTCACACTGCAAATTCGCGTTTGCATTATTTGTCAAAACTGATTTGCGTAATTTATTTTTGGTCTTATCGGATGTTGTACAAATTTTTTTACGGTTTAAATCAGTGTTTCCATCATTGTCCGATTCCAGTTCAGAATTATGATTCTTCGACCCTTCTACTGAATACCAGTCGTCAAAATCATTCCTTTCCTCCATTTCCACAGCACTGTCTGAATTATGATCACTCAAAGCATTTCCACTAATTTCCTGAACATTAGATTTACTGTCCAATAGATTGCGGTGTGTAATATCTGTAATTGCTAAAGGTTCATCGATTTGCATTTCCAAACTGTGATTAGCTGAATTGGTGGAAATTATCTGTTCAATAGAATCATTACTTGGTAAGTTGTCTCGTTTCTCTAAAGATTCTTCCGGTGAATTCGATGTTAAATTACTTCGTGAACTGAAATTATCTGCAGACAAATTTTCGTCTTTTGGGGTTATAATAAAGGCTTGTTTTTCAAAAGATGTATTAATGTTGTCGCTGCCTCGATCAATTTCCTTGTCTTCAGTCATTATATCATCGTCTCTACTTTGGTCTGTACATTGCGTTTCGTCGAAGCCCAGAGGCTCGTCTTTAGCAGGATAGTTTCTACTTATTGTGCTTTTTTTAAAACGCAGCTGTCTGATGTAAGTTTTTAACACGGCGTCGGACTTTAAAACCATTTTTTTGAACTGGTGAACGTCTTGGAGTTTAAGATAGCAAGTTTTGCAGACGTACAGTGGCATGCCATCGTTCAAAGATATCTGTTAAAACAAATTACACCGTTCAAGTTTTAGCTCGGATAATTATCAATCGCACGGATATTAAACTTCTGAGCATGCACGGATAAATATTCTACTATATTCAATTTAATGAAAATATTCCGTTAAAACGCGTTACCTCAACAGTGGTACACTCCATTGCAGCTTCTGCTATTGTGCATCCAAGTGTTTTTGAAGCGCTATAAACGTGTGCTAATTGTGCATCCTTACTTAAACAGAATCGACACATATCCATTTTTAACCCATCTGCTTCAATTAGTAGTTTCTTTTCCATGATTTTTAATCAGTGATCAAACTGAAAACTTATTAACAACAATTTTTTTTAATGTTCAAACTTCAAGGTTGACGATTTTGCCTACCGTACCCCAGTTTAAACGCTTGAAGGGGGGTGTCTATTTATAGATTTGCTGTAACTATATGTTTCAATCATAGGCTTCAACTTTTCTAACTATGACCCAGGATACTGATAACAAAAAATAATAAAAAGAATCGAATTAGTTTGTCATTCATTTGATGTATTAAGTAGCATTGTTGGTCGAGGACAAAGTTTATCGGTTATCGGTACAAATAGAGCTAACAGAAAACTTGCAGATTCTTACATATTAATATTTCATAACATTACTTTTATTTGTTTAAAAAAAATGGATCAAGAAAAAGTCGACAGTAGTGTGAATAAAATGTGTCGACTGTGTCTTAAAAACAGTGAAAGGATGATCGATGTTTTTCTATTTTCCTCCAAAATGAACAGGGAAATTGCGTGCATAATTATGAAGTGTACATCCGTTCAGGTAAGTGCTGTCAATGAGAAATCAATTGAAATATCAGCAACCATCAAACGAAGTCTGTTTTTTTTTTTAGATATCAAAACACGATAGATTGCCAAGTGTTATTTGCGATTCATGCTTCAATGAATTAGAACGGTTTCATCAATTTCAAATCAGAGCTGTGGAATCCGAGAGAACATTACGTCACTTTCTACAGAAAAATTTCTCTCACGTCCGTGATGCCGACGCTGATTCGCGTTTGGAACGAAGAATACTGAAAGAAGAAGCATCTGTTAATTTAGAAACAGTTTGGTTGAATAAACCAACAAAATATGAAGATAGTGCCAGTGTGAATTTGGTCGAAGTTAAAAAAGAACCAGCGGATGAGAATGATACGTTAAACAGCGGTGAAGAAACAAAGTACGTCGTTTCTCCAGAAAAATCCGATTGCAATTCAGACGCGAACGCCGGCAAAAGGGTTAGAAAGAAAACTGCGAGAAAAAATAGAAGACTCGACAAACCCAAACAGTACGTGTGCGGCGATTGCCATAAGTGCTTCTCGCAAATGTGCAATTTACGAAAACATAAAGTGCTACATACTGGTGAGAAGCCATACCAGTGTGACGTTTGTAACAAGCGCTTCACTCAAATGTGTAACCTACAAAAACACAAACGCTTACATACAGGTGAAAAGCCGTTTCTGTGCGACATTTGCAGTAATTCGTTTACGCAGTTGATTAGCTTAAAAACCCACCGACTGCTACACACCGAGGACAAAACGTATACATGTGACGTTTGCAATAAGCGTTTCGCTCATTTGAATTATTTAAATAAACATAAAATTACCCATTCTGGTGAGAAACCTTTTAAATGCGACGTTTGTAATAAATGTTTCAATATGGCGCATCATTTGAAAAGACACGCGGTTGTACATACCGGGGAGAAACCGTATCAGTGTGAAGTTTGTAATAAGTGTTTTACTGACGCGACCACCTGTCGACGACATAAACTTGTGCATGTAGATGAGAGACCGTATCAGTGTAATGAGTGTACTAAACGTTTTTCTAAAGTGAATTATTTAAAGAAACACAAAATGCAACACTTAAATAATGCGATATAAAAATTGTTGAGTTAGTACGTAAAACTGTGTGTTGACTTGATATGGTATCCATTTTGTTGACCTTCAACAAATTTACGTACAACAGTTCGGCAGTTACAAACTAAAAGTAAAGAACAGCTCTTCATTCAAAAGTACTCTTAGGTAATATTTTAAATTTTTTTTATGATATTCGACTTTTCTTATGATTTTTGAAATGGAATTTATTATGCGACGCCACTGTCTCGACAATTTGAAGGGTAAAATGAAACTTCGATGATACGTAAATATGTGCCGTGTTTAACTATGGTAATGCAATTTTTTTAACGAAACGTCATTGTTTTAAATGTGTAACGGGTTTTCCCAAACAACCTGGATAGATAGATTGCTAGTCTGGTGTGCGTGAACCAAGTTCCGGTAGAAAAAGACAGAGGCTATTTGGATGACATGTTTCTTCTTCGTCACACTCAATTAGCCCTGTAACGTGCCATGTAAATTAAAAAAAAAGAAATGTTAGTTTTTCGTGAAAGTTTATGTGGTTTTCTAAGTAAAAACATATTATTTAGATAGATTAGTCGATATGTCGCGGTGGGACGGTTCGTCTACCTATAAATGAATTAATTATTATCATAATTAAATTTCTTTTCTCGTCTGTGTAAGCGATCACATAATAATAATTGATCCGTCTTGGATTTAGAATCTGTTTATTTTGTTTACCAACAGATACCGAATGTCCTATGTTTGAAGATGTTAAAAACAAGAGATAGTTTCCGCATTGCTCATTTGTTACGTAGTCGATAGTCTTTTGTTCAGAATATCGTTTTGTTGCCATAACTTCGCAGGCTGGGAGAAAATCTGATTTTGCATTAGCTCCATTCTCTTTGCTTTAGTAAATCAATAATTGAATAATTCTCTGGTAAATCATTTTTTGTTCACAACAAACGAAATAATATTGAAATAAAATCATCATTCAATGATCAGTTGCAGTTTGACAATGTTTTTAGCGAATTTAGAATATGATTAGTCGCGGGCAGCAAAAAATTTGAGCCAAGCTATATCCCCTTCAATTATTTGAGTAAAATATTGTAGTATAATACGCGCCACGAATCTAAAAGGCTCGGAAGTTAGATGCGAATGCGGGCTTGCGCCTTTACAGTCTGTTGAAAAACTACAAACTCGCAACTCAACAAAACTCAAATAGCAATAACAGTTTGACAATAGCGTACTCGACTGTACTTTAAAGCAGGAAAGCGACAAGTGACAAAATGCAACGAGCGATCACGGTCAATCACCGACGAGCGCACGTTCCGTGCAGGTAGCTGGGAGTATCAACGGCTCTAAAATGTGCCTTTGCGACGCTGTTTGTGACTAACTTCCGAACCTTTTAGATCCATGGCGCGTATTATATACTTCAAACTAAATATGATTATTTGCTCAGCCCTAGTAGGCAAACAATGTACAGTGGTAAGGCTGCGCTGTTCTGAGTGGAGAGACTATACCTTGTTTATCTTATGGGATGTTGGGAAAGAGAAAAAGAAAGTGGTTTTGTATGGCGGAAAAAGTAAAAAGCGATCTTATGATGGGAATTAGTTTCACTTTTGTTGTCAGTGTTCGCGGATCGAGTCTTGTGTCTAGTGATCTGTGCAATGGCCGTAAGTATAGAAACCATATATACTTTTATTCTATACCGAGCATAGGAATAAAATCGCAACCGAACCATTAGGATGCAAACATATACTTCTGTCTTTTTTTACGCAGTAAGCACTGGCGTATCCAGAAGGGCAAAACAATCACGGAGAACCCAGCTTAAAAAATTCTAATTTGCCCCCTTTTGGGCCAAAAGCTGGGTACGTCCAAGTTAACGTCATAGAAAAAGACAAAGTTTTTGAAACAGAGATACTTTATTCAGAGTGAATGCAAGTACACCAACCAATCCTATCATCGGAGAAATCAGGGAATTACATCGATATTAATATATTAAATAAAATTAAACATACGTTCATACACTGAAAAGCATTAATCATTGTTTACGTTCATACACTGTAAAAAATAGAGGAATAAATGCGAAATCGAATTTCGACCACAGGCTGCGCCGCTAGTAAATATATTAATGAGTTATTTGTTTTGGTTTATACAGGCCGAAATACAGCACCGTTTGAGTTATGCCCCGTTGAACGAACCAGTGGCGTCCCGATTGGACGCGTTGTTTGGCGTCGAAAACAGTTTAATAGAGGTGAATCCCGGCCATGTCCTGATGCCTCCCAAGTACAGGGACATCGGCGATCGTATCCTGGATATGAAAGTTCGCGAAGACGACATCTGGCTGGTCAGCTTGCCGAGGACAGGTTAGTTCTATAGTCAAAACGCTCTTTGATTCGAGAGAGGCCTTGCCATAAAAAATCTTCAAATACATTAAAAACGTTTTATCGCTTTAAATATCGCAAGTAAATTTTAAATTAGGTTTCCAAGTTATTATTGTAGCCCTCTTCAATACGTTTGAATCGCGTAATATTCAAAAGTATTATTTCTTAGGGTGATCTGCAGAGCACATAAAGTTATGTAATCATGGTATCATCAACGCAAAATATCCTGGAGGTGGAATTCTAATCCATGACAGTCTGGTTCAGAGAGAGTGGCATAGATAGATAGATAGATTTTATTTCTTCGCGAAGCCATAAGCGGATGCGAACGTCATACACATAAAAGTACGTTAGTTATAAAAAAACAAAACCCTTTATTAAAATAGTAATATTAAAAAGAGCAGTCATATGGGCAAGCTTTTATTAAAAATCGTTTTAATCGAGCTTTAAAGATGCTCAGGCTAGGGCTATCTTTGATAGTATCTGGTAGCTTATTATAAAAATAACTTCCTTTATTGGTTGAGCTGCTATGTTTGGAAGTTCTGCAACGTTCCAGATGTATGTCATTTTGTGTACGAGTATTATAGCCATGTATGTTGGAGTTTAAAATTTTTATTTCGAAATATATTTTAGTTCTTGATCATAACGTAATGGTTATTTTATTAATCTAATCACTGAAAAAAATACAACTAATAAAAAAGAAATGTAGAAAATAAGCGCTATTTTCGAATTTTCAAAACGCATCGTGACGTCAGAGTATATATCAACAACAGTTTCCATGACGACGATGTCGTCTCACAGTAAGATTATGTCAGTATTTAGAGAAAACAACAAATAAACTTCATTTAGAACATTGACAATTTGACATCAAGGTTGGCATGCATCCTATATCATGACGTCACATAAGCCCGCGAACATGGCCGATTGTTTAAACTGTCTATTTTTGAATGTGAAATTTAATATTTTTTTTTCTTATGATAATATTACATTTTTAAATGATTATCAATTTTTTTCCGTATTATGGTTGACTAAATAATCTATTAAAAATATAAAAAAAAATCATGCATATGACCTAATATTATTTATTAGTTGGTACATGTAAATAGCTCCAAGCTGTCTTCTATTATGAAATTGTTTTCCGCCTAAGGCATAGTACAACTACGTAATGCTTGTCCAGTAACTTTCTCCAATTTGCCGATCACTTTCTCTGCTAAAATTTTCTGTTTACCGAACTCTTGATTCGTTGTAGGTTCGACATGGACCCAGGAAATGGTTTGGTTGATTGCCAACGATCTTGACTACGAAGGCGCCAAAGTCATACAGCACCTTCGAACACCTTTGCTTGAGTAAGTTTCGAAATTTTAAATCTTTGATTAACGTCTGATTAGAACTCTTCAACAAATAAAATAATTTATCGACCAATTTTTCAGACAACATATTAACAAAAAAATATATAATTAATAGATTAACGTTTCAATCCGGAATAAGGTCCAAATCCGGATTGAAACGTTAATATATTAATTATATATTTTTTTGTTAATATATTGTCTGATAAATTGGTCGATAATTTTATTTATTTTCGAAATTTTACTTAAGGCGCTGCACACGAGGCTGGTTTTGCCGCTGGGACTTGTGCTGGCTGCCGCGCTGGCCGCGAAGATAAAAATGACGTCACCGCGGACTCGCGTGCTTACGTCATAAGTTGGATTTTAAAATTTAGACCGGAACTATTTTTCGTACTAGTTTGTCTGTATGTTTTGAGCAAGAACCAATCAGGAAACAGTATATTGTCACGTGGGCCTACAAACACAGCGTCATAGCGTGTGTTCTGTTCAGAGACAATAAACGTCCACTGTTCTTAACATTCGAATTATCACTGCGTGCGGATCAAACCATCTACAGAGCAAGCTTCAATACACGCACCGCGTGAAGCAAACGCATGACACCAGCGCGACGGCACGCTTGAAATATAGCGGGAAAACCAGCCTCGTGTGCAGCGACCTTTCGGAATTTCAACTAGTGTGGAAGGAGTCTGATTGAAAAATGTTTTTTTTTCTAATTTGTAAAGTTCAAATTCACTTTTTCCGAACAGATTGAGTGCAGTGCTAGCCCAAGGTCACGACGACTTCATGAAGAATTACGGTGATTCTGTTGAGTTAGTTGAGAGGATTCCCGGGCGTAGATTCATCAAAAGTCACCTTCCCGTCGAGTTACTGCCACACGAACTTCTCAAGGTCAAACCAAAGGTACGACAGATTGTGCGAATTAGCAGAGATTTTTTATACAGTATGTAAACACGTAAGGTGCACATAGGGAAATTAACATTGGGAAAAAATGACTGGATCAGAGTGAGCCTTAAAATCTTGTTTTTCAATTTGACAGATAATATTCTTTTGCTAAATTAATGTGTATACTACTGAAGAAAATATTCAAATGATTACAACATAATCGGACTTTTTTATTAATGGGACATTAAATTTCCAAAAATACTTAAATATGGTGCGAGATCAAATATCTCCGCTTATTCGTGTTGAACCTAAAGACATTGGGTCACTGATTTACCGACGCGCATACGTCATACCAGTCAGACAATTTTTGAATGAAATGTTTCCAAACAGATGGAGTTGTTTTTTTTTTTGTTTTATTTTTGTACAAAAAAATTAAAATAATGATTTATAAGAGCTTCTTATTATTAAAAAAGCCAAGTAGAATAAAAATAAATCAAAATAAAATAGAAATCCTCAAGATTACAACGATAATTCAATAGAAATAACAATTAATGCAGTCATGGCTAACTCTGATCCAAGTATTTTTTCCCAATGCTAATTTCCCTATGTGCATCTTACGCGTTTACATACTGTATACAGTAAAACCTAGATAAGTCAAACCTCGGTAACTTAAAAACATCTATAAATTCTAAAAGTTAACTGTTCCCTTCGCATTGGGCTTTTTAAAACACGAAACCTCCATAAACAAATTATTGAGCATTTGCTCCTCAGCAACTTATTTTAAAAGAAAACGCAATCAAGTGCGTCAAGGTAGAGATTCGATTTTTTGTTTTTATTCTTAAATAAAACTTCTTTTGTCATACTTTTTGACGTGATAACGTCTTATAAATTGATGAAACACCGGATGCATGCACGAAAAAGTGTAACGTTCCGAAAAGTGTCCCGTTCCGCCTGACCCTGTGCGTGCAAGCGAGAGCGCAGTATAAGCGATAGAGAGTCGGTAAAAATATAGTTTGACAGCTACTAAAATTTAGGTTATGTATTATTAAATATGATATTGGAGCGGAATAGGTTATCACGTAAAACTATCGTCCGTAAACCGACTTTACAGACAACCAATTTTTTTTTTCAGATAGTGTACGTAGCTCGAAATCCAAAAGACATGTGCGTATCGTATTATCACTACTGCGTTTTGATTCACAACCTTCAGGCGACCTTCGAGGAATTTTGTGAACTGTTTTTAGCCGATAACGCGCCCATCGGACCAGCCTGGAATCACATGCTCGGTTTTTGGCGTTTGCGTGACGAACCTAATGTCATGTTTGTTAAATACGAAGATATGAAACGAGATCAAATTGGACACATCAAGCGGGCGACCAAATTCCTTGGAAAGCCGGATCTTACCGACGAACAGGTAAATCATTTTTTTCGAAACGCGACACGTGTAGAAAGACAGTTTGTATCGCATACCCAGAATTAGGCTTTTGAAAAAAAAAATAATTATCGATTTTTTTATTGTATTTTAAAACTTTATTATAAATAATATTGATAATCGATGCGAAAAACTTCCAAAAACTTTTTTTAAATTAATTATAAGCAATTTAAAATTGATAAAATATTTAAAAAAATCACGTGACTGCAAACGCACTAAAATTGTTTTTGACAGTTGTGACGTCCTAATGTTAAAATGTATATACGCAGTATACTATCAATGGCTTCTACATGTTTTATTATAATAATATAAATTACCATTATGACGTCACATTATGTTCGGGAAATGGCGCGTTCTCGAAACTGGGTACAAAAATTTATTTTTAATTTGATATAACTTTTGAATTATAACGAAAATAAAAAAAAGAAAAATAGTTTTGTTATAAAACTTATATACGATCTTTCCATTTATGACAAAAAAAAAATTCATTCAAAATCCCAATTATAAGTTTGTATTTGCAGATAGATATTGTAAATAATAGACGCTCGACAATAAAAATCGTTAGCGTCTTTGTAATTGGAAATTCTAAACTGTTCGCAATCGTTAAATTATTGTCGATTTTCCCAGATATCGAAACTGAGCGATCACTTGAGTTTCGGATCGATGAAACGCAACCGAGCCGTGAATTTGGAGCCGATAATGGAGCAGTCGCAAGGCGCCGGCTACATGCAGCGCGTCGGTATCGAGTTTATTCGGAAAGGACAAACGGGCGACTGGAAAAATCACATGACAGAAGAAATGGCCGCCCGGTTCGATCGTTGGATGGAGGAACATCTTGACGGAAGTGGTCTTACGTTCGACTAACCCGTTTTAAGTACATGTTAGTTCCAATTTTTTTTTTGTATATATGTTTTCTTGCCATAAATCAGCTACAGATACTGCTTCGGCGCGTTTTAAGGCACGATGCAAATGGGACTAGTTTCAAGATCGCACGATAAAACACGTCAATTGGCTACAATGCGCTGATGAAGCCGTCTTTTTTACAAATAAATACTCATAACGCACTACGTGTGTCAAAGGAACTCTTTAATGACGTCGATGATAGGCCTATGTATGTTATTTCAGCTGAAGTAATGAGTAAAATTTGATTTCTTCTATAAAAATAGACAAATTTTGGGAATCCTTAATTTTCATCTCAAATATATATTTGCAAAAGTGTCATCATTGTGTACTACAAGCTGGAAATATTCCGGAAATTTGATTATAGTTTTTGGTTCATCTTAAATTGACGAGGAAAAATTGCAATGCATTCTTTTGTTTTGTTATAAACTAAAAATACGCTCTTTTTTGTTTAAGTCATAAACAAATGCAGTACGTTATCTTACAAATAACTAGTTATGCTTTATTAGATCAGCTAAAAATATTCTTGTACCTAAGTATATCGTCTTAAAAATGTTGATTTCTAATTTTTGAAGGTATAGTTTATGTTGTTTAATTTTTAATAAAATGTTGTAAATGTTTTTTTTATTTATTTATTTATTGTCCTTTTCGCCAGAAATGGCTAGATTCTCGGCAAAAATTGGGACTAAAGACTAATACCAGTAATTTGAATGACTAGCATGTTAGATCGCAATTTTTTTAATCTTTAATTATAGAAATTAAGAGACCCTATTAGTTTATAAAACAAAAAAATAGATGTTTATTAACGTGTTAAACTGGACTAAAAACAAAAACAATGCTTTCAGATTCATTAAAACATATAAACCTAAAATACATGAATTCATTAAAATAAACTTTGGGACAGTTTTGTTTTAAAGTATTCCTCCTTTATTTCTTGAAAATTTTTATAACTCCATTGATTCGTCCGTTGCGCGGTTGCACTGTTCTTTCTTACATGTAGCGTTTATTCCTTAAATGCTCTTCTGGTTTGCTTTTCCCACGATTACGTCCAAGAGTCGTTAGGTGTGTTAGAAATTGGTAAGAAAATTCAGTTTTATATTAAAAATACTTTCACAAATTAAATACTTCAGTATTTATTGTGAAGAAAAACATTTGTTATTTAAAAATATGATTTTACTTTAACCAAATACGATTTTTGCGATGTATGGAAATCACGTGTTAGTATCATAAATGTTAGCATTCTGAAAATATTTGTACATAATATATTTTACTACCGATATTATGCATAATTTATTAGGAATGAAAAATAGTTATAGAAAACATTTGTAATACGATATTTTTCAATGCTGAAACTTATTTTGAAGATTTTAATTTTATCAGATCAATAAAAACGTGGCATAAGAGTTGAAAATTATAAATGGAGGGGATAATATTGTTCAAAAACAATGATTAATCTCATAAATTCGGCCGTTTCACTTTATATTTTGCAAGTTTGAGGTTAATTTTTGTTTTTTTCGATTAACATTATGCAACTAGCCAAGCTTCGTCATAGATAATGAACCGGAAATGAATACAAACAAAATTTTAATATTTTTTGTGACATAAAAAATTATACAGCATAACTACAGAATTTATTCATGATAACTATGCATTTTTAACTTATAATACGTACAAATTCGTTTTATTCAGAAATTCAACAAATTGGAAGGCGCTTCCATTTACGTAAGTGTTTTTAGAAGTACACGTTTTGGTATATGAAAATTGCCAAGCATAATCTGTAAAGCAATTTTTTCGTTTTGGACTTTTTCGATTGCAATAATCTGGAACAGTTTAGCTTACTAATAAAAGTCAGCTGACTGAACCAGCTTGCGTACAAGTGTAAAAAATCAACCAATGTTTTACACACAATTGCAAATATTGAGGGAAAAATCGGAAACGACTGCGTTCTGGCGGGAAATCGCATTCGTGGTGTGTATTTGAATCCCACTAATGCGGTTTCTCACCAGCATTCAGTTGTTTGATCAATCCAAAAAACTATGGATTTCAGCGCATCGAGGATTAACTCATATCACTATCAGGCAGTTAGGAATTATGAGAATAAATAAACTATTTTTCTGAACTTCAGCGTTACAGTTATTTTTTTTTATATAATATCCGTTTCACAATAAAGCACGTTCCTTGCCTCCTCAAATCCTTATGATTTTCAGTGTTTGGGGAATTGAAAGGTTGGCCGTTCACTTTGAACAGCTTGAAGGGTCTTATTTCAGCGGGACGTCGTCGAACTGGCCACTGTAGCATCACTACAGAACTGTAAGGGTTGGAGCTGTTGAGATATAGGCACAAAAAAAAAACAGCCTTCGAATGCCCCCTAACCTTAGATATTGTCTGCTATCTACGTCCCATCTATATGTTTTAAAATACAAAGCGTTTTTTTTTTATTTTTGTGAAAATTTCCAGCGGATTCTACTTGACCGACTTAGTTGCCAGCTCTACTTTGCTTTCCAGTTTCTTAATGTTGAATTCATTTGTTTACCAGTAATTAGAAACAATACAGATTATTTATTCCATTAGTTTCTTTATCTGTAACAATCAATGGTCAAAAAACCGCACTATTTACTTATTATTTTAGCTAACCCAAACCGACAATGAAATCTAAACTAATATTGTAAAGCGGTGAAGTTTGGATGTATAGAAAGATCATCTCCGAAACTGCTCATTTGATATCAACATTTTTTTCCCCAATATTTAGAACGGAACCTTCAGGATGGAAATATGTTTTGTCGCGTTAAAATAAAAGCACTTTTCGTGGAGACCAATTTTGCGAGGTAAGTCGACGGAAAAACGGTGGCAGTCTATAAATTCGGACTGGACCCACTAATCTTAGATAAACCGCAAATGTAAATTTCAAAAATCGCCGAAGCCGCATCCTTTTCACTCATTTTGGCTAATCGAATTTAGACTTTCTTAACAACCGAATTAAGATTCTTTCGAAAACCGAAATGAAATCCGGTTTTGGTCCTTACTCTCGCTTATGTGAGGGTTCATGTCTGGCGACTGCTAATGTAAAGATTAGCTCTCGCACGATGTGAATTAACAGTTACAAATTGCTTTAAATATTAGAATTATTGCCTGTTAATATCTGTCACTGTGAAGTAAGGAAACTGGAAAACCAGTATGCCGCGGTAGTGGAATGTTTCGGGGTTCATATCCCGACGGTGACAACGTTTGAAACAAATTTTATCTAATATAGCGATGTGACAATGGGTGTTTCTTAACAATTATAGCAAACAATAGCTACACCTGTGTTATTAAGACAACTCGCTCGAAAATATAACTTCTCGCAAAAATGTTCAGTTGTAAAAAAAAACAACCGCATCAAAATCTACGATGCCTGTACAGACGTTCCATATATTTAATAATTTACTATATGAATCATTGTCTATCTACTCAATGTGCGGTGAGTGAACGCAACAAAGCGTATCGAAAATATATCTGCGTCTCTTTCTTCGATGTAATTCCCTGGTTTCTCCGATGATAGGATTGGTTGATGTACTTGCATTCAATCTGAATAAAGTAAAAGTATCTCTGTTTCAAAAACTGTGTCTTTTTCTATGACGTTAACATGGGCGTACCCAGCTTTTGGCCCAGGAGGGAGCAAATTAGAAATTTCTTAAGCCGGGTCCCCCGTGCTTGTTGTGCCCTCCTGGATACGCCAGTTCTTACGACGTAAAAAAAGACAGAAGTATATGTTTGCACCCTAAAGGTTCGATTGCGATTTTATTCCTATGCTCAGTATATTAGATGTTCACACATCCCTTTTTTGTGAATCGGGGGTTAAGAATAAAATTAATATCTACCCTTGGCATTGGGACAGGTACAGTCTAGAACACCAAACGCGAATTCTTTTTTTAAAATTCGCACCACAAGGTGATCCAACCATTTCTTAATTTATGCAACGTGTCTAATCTACAGAACTGTTCCGGGTCCAGTTTGCAGTGTCTGCTGCGCATGCGTGGTCACTAACTCGCCTTCGCAATTCACCAGCTAAGCTATAATTAGACGAAGACGACGGCGACGTCGCGATGCTTAGATCTAAACTTAAAACAGAATCGCTCATTGCCATTGTATTGCCGTCATAAAACATAAAGTGGCATCTCCACTCATCGAGCGTCGATAATCTACAGTATCTGCATCATCCGCTCCTCAACTCGACTACCGTGAAGTACAATACGCGCCACGAATCTAAAAGGCCCGGAAGTTAGATGCGAATGCGGGCTTGCGCTTGTACAGTCTTTTAAAAGACTACAAACTCGCAACTCAACACTAATATAACAATAACAACTTGACAATAGCGTACTCGACTGTACTTTAAAGCAGGAAAGCGACAAGTGACAAAGGCAACGAGCGATCACGGCCAATCACCGACGAGCGCACGTTCCGTGCAGGTAGCTGGGAAGTGGTGGGAGTATCAACGACTCTAAAATGTGTCTTTGCGACACTGTTTGTGACTAACTTCCGAACCTTTTAGATCCGTGGCGCGTATTGTACAGCAAATAGACGCGTTCTTTCAAAATGAAGTCTAAATTATAGCGGCTCGGTCCGGTTTCGCCCGGATTTGTAGATTGCCAACGTTTTTTTCGTCGACTTGCGTTGCTAAATTGATCTCCACGAAAAGCGCTTTTATTTTAGCGGGATAATATATAGCCTATGTGTATCCTGAAGGTCCTTTCTAAATATTGATGAAAACATTTTTGAAATCGGATAAGTAGTTTCGGAGATTACCTCCTACATCCAAGCTTACACAAACTTTAACTCATATAGAGATATAAGTTACTAGAGTATGCTAGCGGGTATGCTTGCCATAAGTGAAAGTGTCTGCAGTTCAGAGAGAGAACGCTGCAATCGTTCCGTATCATTCTCTCTCACGAGCACTCGTTGACAGATCGTTAACTGAAGAGGGGAGGGCGGGGAAAACGATACCCTTACGTAACTAGCCATGTGCTGTTTATATCTTTAGTTACCATAGTGATACGGAATTGTAAGAAGCCTTCTTCTCTCTCAATCGCAGACACTTTTAAGGCTCACTCGCGGACTCTAGTTACTTATATCTCTATGATTTAACTACATATGGCTACTCCTAAATGTATAAAAAAATGTAATATGTTGCCACATCCTAAGGTCGTCATCAAATCTGATTTTTTACAATGCCAAGCAAACTTATGCCCGGTTTACATTATTCCAGTCCAGCGATCCAGTCCAGTGCTGGACTGGATCGCTGGACTGGATTCGTTGTCTACATTATTCCAGTCATTTAGAAGCCGTTTTCATTGTGAACACTACAGTGACAATGATTTCAAAAAGAGATCATGTTTCAATCACTCTTGCTACAAGAAGTTATTAATGAGGTTGATAATGAACTAAGAAAAAAGGAACGGAATGGCACTGGATTGGCCGTCTACATTATTCCAGTTGCACTGGATTGATCGCACTGGATTCAAAAGTAGACCGCGAATCCAGTTACTGGACTGGAATGCTTACTGGATCCAGTGCATTCCAGTGAGGGTTTACATTATTCCAGTTGCAATCCAGCACTGGACTGGATCGCTGGACTGGAATAATGTAAACCGGGCATTATTGACGTTTTGTACCCACGTATTCTGTGATTCTCAAATAAATAATCTATCTATCTATATAGACCGTTTCTATTGACGTTTTAAATTACAAACATTTTGTGATGAAAACACATGTAGATAACTCAAAGTTTCGAAGCTTAACACCACCCATCATATATATTAATACGCTAAGGTTTAAGATGTTTGCTTCCCTTTTTAGAAAAAACCACACAATTTCTCCACATAAATTATATATCATTTTACAGATAATTGCTTGCTCTACTGACATCGACAACTAAAAAATGTATTATTGCTGTTGTTTTTGTAAATTAATTAAACTCTGAACAACGTTTGCCATTTGACGGCGTAACGTTAACACTTCGATCTGTCATCTGACCTTCATATTGTAAATACTGCATACTGCCATCTGACGGGCAACGCTGAACAACGCTTTTGCTACTTGCGCCTCTATATGACAATTTTAGTAAAATATTTCTTCGATCTGTCATCTGAGCTTCATATTGTAATACGTACAACAAAAAGAAGTTATTGGCAGTGTGCAAAATTAGAAACGAATTGAATACCTGCAATCATATTTAAAAAATAATTTTGTAAAGTGATAATTATTATACTTATTTAGTGCGAATAATTCGCACAGGTCACGCTAGTCATATTTTAATCAAATACGTGGCCTCTAGACTGTTTTCGGTGAATTCTCTTAGGTTCAAACTCTTGCATCATTACAGTGTTTTTTTTTTTTGTACAACTTAGGTTCGTGTCAAAATCAACATTTACGCGAGTGAAGCTGCGACTTCGAACCAGCATTGTTGAAGCTCTGCGAAACAAGAAACTACCCAAAGGTAAGGAAGCTTCTACTTTTTTGATTTAGGCAGCAATAGTTTGTTTGTCCTCTTCGTTGGACGTTTGATCTCTATCACGAATCTGGACTTGTAATACGGTCGATTTTTCATTTTAAAAGAAGAATCGTAAATGTATCTAGTTTTTTGCTCCAGTTTCTTTGTTTCTGAACACAGATATAATCGTGATGTACTGGAATTATGTCGTTCTTATGCTGCGTTGCCGTTTTGTTTTTGACTTCCACGTTTCAAAATGAATTTAATTAAGTATAATTAAGCAGTGATTCATTTTTTTAAAGGCCACCAACTGCCAAGGCTGTCTAGGCACAGTACCAATTTGTCTTTTCAGTTTAGAATTTTTTATAGAAGGTAGTTTAAAGATTATATATGTATTTCTCGTAAATCCATTTCACCCGTGTTAATTCGTACACATTGTGATGAAACATGTATTGTGCACTGACCCTCACTAAACCGAAGAGAACGGTGTATGTTTCATGACGATGTGTTCGAATTAACACACTCAAATCGATACCGCAACTTTCCTGTATGTATAAATTATGATAATCTGGTTTATGTTTAAAAACTTTGTCAGAAATTCAGCAAAGGCGTATCGAATTTTCGGTGTATTTTTGAGATAATGGAAAGGTAATAATGTACATTTTGCCGAATACACCCAAAAGAAAAATAAAATAATCGCTGAAATCTGGCGACGTCCATTGGAACGCATTTTCGTAAAAAAATCATTCAATTTGAAAATTTTATCGTTCATTTTCAATCGCTTCTTTTGACAAACAATTCGTTTGCGATTCGCAGAGCGTCGTCTCAGTCAGTTGTTTTTGGACGTCGCGGCGCGCGTCGAGTGCTTAGCACAGACCAAAACTTTATAGTGCATTGTAACTTGGTGGTTTCTCGGTTTTTCAATTGCTTTGTTTGTTTTATGTATTGTGTTTGTGTATAAACAGTTCTTTATTTATTTTTTTGTTATGTTTTGTGATCAATTATTCTAAAAATGAGTGTAAGTAATTTTTATTCGAACTTGAATATCGTTTTTTCGATTTTAAGCGCTTCAAAAGAGATCTTACAGCTACGTTAACCAATTATGACTGTAAAACAATCGAAGTATTATTTATTATTTTTTTTTATCTAACAGCTGATCAGAGCCGGACTAACGTATGGGCCTAGATGGGCCTGGGGCCTCGAGTTTCGAGGAGGGCTCGTACTTGCAGGCAATCGCACTTGATTTGGGTGATAGCACTGTTATTTATTTATAAAAAACTAAACAACAAACTCCCATAAGCACATAATAAAATTAAACATATACGTTAATACTATTTTTCTGTAAAAGTCATTAATTCAAAATACGCGCTTAAGAATGTCGAAAAATTTCCTTGCAAGGGGCCTCACACGCTCAAGGGCCGCAATAGTCATTAATCCGGCTCTGCAACTGATTGATTGCTAACGGTCCCGCCCGGTTTCACCCGGGTGAAAAAGAACGAATGGAGGCGACACGAGTATACGCACGTTCATCTTAGTTTACCGAGATGAATGTTGTGTTCAAATTTCATGATGATCGGAGTTACCGTTCAAAAGTTTTTGTCGACAAATTTTGAGTTACATTTTGCAACGTTTTTCATTGATGCTCCACTCCTATTGGTCGTAGCGTGATATTATATAGACTATAGCCTTCCTCGATAAATGAGCTATCCAACAAAAAAAAATTTCGAACAGATTACATACCTCCTATATCCAAACTTACAAACTTTACCTCTTTATAATATTAGTATAGATTATAAAGATGATAAGTAGTTCGTATGTTTGTTTGCTTGTCACGGGAAATCTCAGGAACTTGTTGAATTGATTTGAAAACTTCTATCACTGCTTAAAAATCCTACTTCTTCCCGGGTAACATCTATCATTACACGCTGAGAAGAAAGTGGGATGAACATTAGGCGTAAATCTGAAAAGTCAAGAATTCCGAATGTGATTTCTGAACATAATAAATAAATGAACGGTAAAATGACTGATCGACTTCAATTGTTTAGCGTCTATAACCTACAATATCTCTGTCTTTCTCTATCTTAATCATTTCGTTAAAAATATAAAAAATCTACTCGGGCGAAACCTGGTCGAAAATCCAGTCTCTAAATGAAAAGAGATTGATTATTAAGACGCCACTTGTGGGCGACGTTCAGATGTTTTGGGTCGCTGACCAACTGACAATCAAAATAAGTATAGCCCGACGTAATTCAAGTAAACATTAATGTCATCCAACTGTCTTGATCAACATTTAGTTTGCATTTTATTTCAGGAAAGAAACGTGGCTTTCGAAATTCTTTTTGTATAAAAGTGTGATCCAATTAGATATATATTTTTTTGAAAGATGACTTTGAAAGAGTCGCATACCTAAGTATGTCCATAGCCGCAAATTATAAGATGGTATAGCAACAACGTCAACTTGTCCCAAAACTTATATTTCGATACAGTTTGTTAAGATCGCAGCACGCGAGGCTAGTAACTAGAGCTGTAAAAGTAACGAGAAATTGTGTACCCGTATGTATTCGTTACTTAAAGAACCAGTACCCGTTACTTTCGTATCGTTACGTTACTCGTTACTTTTCATACGACATACAATAGTGTACTTAACAGCATCAAGCAATATACATGTAGCTTCATATCAAAGCGCGTCGCATACGTGATACGACATGAGTCATGACTTCGTACTTTATGAATACTTATAAGTATAACACATTGTGTTCGTATAACCGTATCAAACGAGTCGAACTGACATGGATACGAAACATGCGAGTAACGAAATGAATTTGTAAGTAACGATTCGTTACTTCGAGTCAGACGATGTACCCGTTACTCAGTAACGAATACATACGGTTTGTTACAGCTCTACTAGAAACACTGCTTGGAGTTCTGCTGTGAGCTCGCCTGCTAGCTCACAAGATAGATTTTAAAATTAGAACAGGGGCTGTTTTTCTTGCTAGGTCCTCAGCTTGCTCTGAGCAAGAACCAGTCAGGATACAGTATCTTGTCACGTGGGCGACTTGAACAAACTCCCATGCCATTCCGATGAGAGTCAGACAACAAACACGTTTTGCTCTGTGTTTATGTTTGAATTGTCAGTATTCACAAAACAAGCTTGAAAAGACGTCTCGTGTGAAGCGAGCACATAAAGGCAATAGAGAATACCAGCGCTAGAAAACTAGTGGTGAAATCTAGCGGTAAATACAGCGGCCTTAACTCAGTAATAACGGCGTTTTATTCAAATAGTGCATCCATTTATTTAAAAAAACGTCTTTTTTGAAAAATAAAAATGTTTAAACTACAATTGTTTTAATAACATACTTTATTCTGAATTATAATTGTATATACGCCGCTGCTTTTTTATCACGCACTTTCGTTTTGTAGTGCTATTTCCAGAGTGAGGGTTCAAAATCAACAGGGAAAGGGTTAAAAAATGGACACGTTTTTTTGCATGCATTGTTTTTGTAGACTTTTTTCAATATTCGACCAGTTTCGGAATTGAGGACGACCCAATATTGGAGACCACTGATTAACTGGACACCATATTATACGCGGTGTCTGTATGAGTTTTGGGACCAATGCGTTAAATTTAGAATCAAACACAAGTGTTGCGATCATTAAGTATATCTACATAATTTTTGTATGCTCGTCTCTTTCTGGCCCGTGTCCTTACATCTGTTTGTCTTCGTCTGTCTTATAATAAATACAAGACATCAGGACCACAGTATCAAGTGACTTAGGTATGAATTCATAGTACGATCTTTGAGAGCGTTTTTAGATGTTTCAGATTGGCTGGAATTTTTTAAATGTAAAATAAGTAATGCTAAATTTTTAAATGCTAACTTATTGTCATTTTTAATAGATGCAATTTTTGAAAGCACTAAAATCTAACACTAAATTTCAAAGTAAAACTGATTTACAAAAAAACCTCAATTACAACAAAACAGTAACCAAAATAACCAGATCTGGTTCTTCACATTAAAAGAAATACTATACTACTTTTTATAGTGGTATAAGTTATTTGAATTTCCCGCTTTGTTTGAAACGTTGAGCCACGCCTGACGTACCAAAACAGTAGTTGTAAAGACATTGCTGCTTTGAGAAAAGGAGTTGCAACTAGCTATCTATTTCCTAAGAACTGTATTATTATTGTTTTGAACTGCTTGCGCTCAAAACAGTGACATAAGCCACTTTACGTTGATACTGCCAAGTTATTTTCACATTAAAACAAAATACCGTCTACCGTACAGAAATACTTGTCACTGCAATAATTAGATTTTGATTATATCTACGCATGTTCGAATTGCGACGAGTTTTGCTACCAACGTTAAAAGTGCCATTACGTTTAGTTTTTACGTAATTTTTTTTGCACTGCCCCTATAAAATAGCTACTTTTTGTACACGGGCATGTAAACCATTACGCACTAGTGCGATAAAGTAAAACAAAACCGGTCACGCTATATCAATTCCATAGTAAATTGTTTTTTGTCTGTCAGTTGTTTTTACCATTTCAACTCCAAGAGTACCAACTAATTGACGTCAAAATTCACTTTTCAAAATTTTACAATATTTGTTCGTTTTGAGGTCCCCAGAATCCAAATAAACATATTTTTGAAAAATGTCTGTTTGCCCGTGAACACGATACAGGTCAAACGGATGAGCGGATTGAAACCAAATTTTGGCGAGGAGGTTTGAAATTAGCGCAAGCTTAAACCTTGTTTTTTTTTTTTATATATCAATAGTATACTTTTCATAACAGATTAATAATATTCTATTTATTTTTACAAGAGAGTTTCGTAGATCTGTCAAAAAGAAATTAGCTTGCTGGCAAGCATACTTCGGTTAATTTTTACATATATTATTATTCAAGTAAATAAAATTGTCGACCAATTTTTCTCAGACCATACGATATATTGACAAAAATGATAAAAATACAAATCAATATAACAAAAGATGACGTTTCGATCCGGATTTGGATCTTCTTCAGAAAAATCTAAAAATATAAAAATTAATTAGTATTAAATTATTAATTATTTATTTACACGAATGATGGAAGTTTGAAAGAATCAAACAAATTAATTAATTTGTTTGATTCTTTCAAACTTCCATCATTCGTGTAAATAAATAATTAATAATTTAATACTAATTAATTTTTATATTTTTAGATTTTTCTGAAGAAGATCCAAATCCGGATCGAAACGTCATCTTTTGTTATATTGATTTGTATTTTTATCATTTTTGTCAATATATCGTATGGTCTGAGAAAAATTGGTCGACAATTTTATTTACTTGAAGAGTTCTATTCAGACGTTAATTAAAGATTTATATATTATTATTATTATTATTATTATTATTTATTCAAATACCAACAGACCGAAGTCCAATAACAGGTAAAATAAAATATTACAGACGACAGAAAAATAATACAAAAGAATAAAAATAAATAAAACAATAGATTAGAATCCTAAATGCATACATTAATTTTTGATTTAATTTGACGATAAGTATCACTAAAAAAGTCAATATTGTATTTTTTAGTGTATGTATAGATAACCATGCAAACGAATAGTAAATATCATAATATTTAATACTAGCCGTTACCCGAGTCACCGCACGCGTTAGCAAAAATTTTATTTTCTTTATTATTATGTCAAATGTCAATATTTTTAAAATTGAAATGGTTAGGATTTTTTTTATAACCACCAACGATCGTTTGTTCAAAGGTTTAAGTACTGTCAAAAATAAAGTGTAATCCAGCTATTTTATGGGAGGTTCTTGCAATAAATACCAACGGTATTGCAACGTTAAAACTCGCTGACTCTCGTCACATCACAACTCGCCATTACGAGGCTATAGAAATATAATCTGCTACGACATTAGTCAATGTAATCATAATGTGCTTGTTTGTCGGCTGAGCACATGGAATGTTAGATGGTCTAAAGTGAAAGGTAATTATTATATAGCGGTATTTGAAAAAGTATCTAAGGAGGTCAAAAGCGCGCGAAATAGCGTAGGTGCTACGAATTTTACTTCCGGGTTGGAACGGGTTCAAGCTTTCTAAAACTATCATCGATTGCTTAACACAGGATGTTCTTCGTCAATACAGTAAATAAAGAAAAATCGACATGCCAAACCGACAGAAATTGTCTCGAACTTCAAAAGATCGTATTTTTCTCGTTTTAGACTTTTAACTCGATATCATATTGTGTTATTCGTAGTGTTGCTTTTCAATTATTTCTTTGCGTCGCGCTCAATCATATCTTAACGACTTTGTAAATTGAATCGTTGCGATCATGAAGTCTGTAATCAGGAGACCCAGCTCGAGCGTAGCGGTGGACCGATATCTGTCGCATGAACCGATATGGCGTCAGCTACTGGGTAACGCACACACGCTCATGGCTTACATGCGTGTAGTGTCTGTGAAGTTACGCAAAAAATAATAATTGGCAGTTACCAAGTTGGGCAGGAAATCCTTATTAATTTATAAAATTTGGAACTTATTGTAACATGTTTTGAGGAAATAAAATAAATAATAATAATAATAATAATATTATATATAAACCCTTAAAAATCGTCCAATCGATTCATGATTGAGTATCATGTCTATCTCTCAGCCATTTCCACTCGCGTCTCACCCGCACCGCTCCCGTCGCGACGTGTCGTCCTCGGATATATATATTATACCTATATAAACAAATATACTATAATACTGAAACGAAAATGTTTAGTGGCTCTTTAAAAACTGGGATATTTTGTAAATTGTAACTTTTGGCTCCTCCGTCTCAAAAGTTTGCGGACCCCTAGCCTACGTCCATCCTGAAGGTCCATTCTAAATAGTGGTGAAAATATTTTTCAAATAGGTGCAGTGGTTCCGGAGATTACCCTCTACATACACACAAACTCAACAAAATTCGCACCCTCTCTCTTTGTAATATAGAAGTATAGATTTTTGGGTTTTGCTTAAATTTCGTCAAAAATGCCTGGGCTATCGGCGAATGCAAATTGGGCGAAGAAATTGGACATAAGGACCGAAAATCGTTCAACGGCGCGGATTGTTATTATTTTTTTTATTAGGTATTTCACACCGAGTTGGCCGTAAGCCAAACTGTACTACATTTTTAAACTTAAATTTTGCAACTAGATGTCAATGCGCGGTCACTACACTGGGCGTGGTCAACGTTTTAAAGTCTGGGCGATTATTATTGGAAAAATGCATAACCTGCTTTCAATATTTTGTCGTGCCTTCTCTTGTCTACAATGTTCTACATTGCGGACACAACACTCTTTTGTTTTTTTATGAGTTACGCTCTTGAAATAAATTGAATTCAGTTTTAAAGCATAGTGTACTATAGGATTGTAATCATATCACATATTCTAATATTTACGCAGGAACAGTCTAATGTAATCTTCAAACTTATTTTTATACTCACGAAGTCTTTAATCAGGAGACTTAGCTTCCTATGCTTGCTGTGTTTCGAGACGGACCGTTTTCTGGCGCACGCAATATGGCGCTGTTATCGCTACCTGGGAAAACTTCGGTTCTTTCCGCCTATTTTCGCCACAGTAATACCAATGTTGTTTAACTTCACAGACACTACACACATGAAAGACACGAACGTGTGTGCGTTACCCAGTAGCTGACGCCATATTGGTTCATGCGACAGATATCGGTCCACCGCTACGCTAGAGCTGGTTCTCCTGGTTACGACTTCGTGGTCCAAAAACAAATGAATGTTTTACGTATAAAAATATCGCTTTTTAAGCTAAATTTTGCTCAAAATGCGTATAGAAAAATGTTGTTTTTATGCGACAATTGTACAAGAAACTATGTACATGTTTCAATGTATCAATTATTTTTTAAGCACAATCGATTTGAATTTGAAATAATCTACAATACTTTTCTTATGAACAAATATGTCACTATTTCAAGTCTCATTGTCAACGTAGAAAGTCTGACAACTCTTTCTGCAACGATATATTGTATATAAATCGAATGTATAGTTTATTTCGTTTGGAAATGTTAAAATTTGTTTCTTACGTGTTTGTTTTTTGTTTCAGAATTCGGATAGAAAATGGCGACCAATAGTAATAAAGAATGCATCCACGCGTTTGCGCTCGGAACGAGAAATGCCGGATTGGGTGGTGAGCACCAATTTCAATTAATTTAGCTTTTAATTTTTCCCGTAGCTTCTTTCGCATAAACGCTCAACAACAAAGGTCATTAATTTAGCCAAAACATTCATGAGTCGAGGCGGGATTCGAACCCACGACGGTTGGATCCAAAGATCAGCACGCTTATCATTATATATATCTATATCCTGATTCTAGAACTACATTTCTTACGTTAGAAATTTGATGTATTTTTTATATTTGATTTTTTGTATTTGACAAATCCATACAATATTTGTATTGTCTCGATCTGGAGAATTAATAAACTAAACTAAACTAATGAATTTTCGGGTTGTTGTTGATAAACAATAAATTGAAAATAAACCCAGACATTTTAAATGGTTCATGTTATTTGTCAGAGAACATTATTTTAGCGTTTTGGTTGAAGTTTTTAAGCTATCCAATTAAAAAACAAACAGTACCTATTAATTTTTTACATGTCGTCAAAACGACATCTTTCGGAAAATTTAGAGGGAAAACGCCCCAAAATCAAGAAAAGTCATAGAGGAAATAGGTGTCAGGCTAGGCCTAATGAACCCATATACAAAGTTTGGAGAGAGTATTTGTCAGTAAAATTTTTGTCGACGGGTACTCAGACTATTACGTCTGTATAATTCATTAAAAAAACAATTACTCTCACAGTATGTGGATTTTGTAATCCGTTACTATATATACAGACACCGGACAATCATGCTATATTATATGTAAAATATACTATAAACAAACTCTTCAGCTTTATATATTATAGTATAGATTTTGCCTTACGTAGACCTTTGAGAAAAACGATCGCCAGCTCTCCATCTATAAGCGGCGTCTGTAGTCTCTAGTTTAATAAATCTTTTGTCAATGAATAAATCAAATCAATCGAAAACTACATTTAATCGAGTGAATGGTATAAAAATGGCGCCAATCTGATGTCAGTTAACATCAAGGCTAATTGAGTGCGTTTTGTGTATTTATATATTAACTCCACTCAATTTAAGCTCTAAACGCAGGATTCTTCTGTGACTGCTTGACGTCATGCCACCTACTCAATTTAAAAACATTTGTGAACAGCTGTTCCAGTAGAAGCGAACGGAAAAGTCATAGCCAAAAAAAGAATGTGTGGAATGTCTTGAAATTTGAAATCTCGATTGAAAAAAGTACAGTGTAAACTCCATTTAACGTCACTCGATATAACGACAAACTCCTTGAAACGTCGAAATTACTTGACTCTAGTTGGTTTACCTTGTTGCTCATACAATGATGCACTCGAAATAACGACACACCCACTCTAAACAATACGTCATCATTAAGCAATAAACAGTACTTGTTTGTTATTTTGTTGCTTTGTTGTCGGCATCATGCGTACCGAAGATTCTAAGAAATTCGTCCTTTTGTTTGTTGGGATTATCTTTCATATTATATTTAGCTCAGCTGCTTTGAGATAGTATATATTGTTAGAACAATTTACCATCTTTTGACCAGCTTGAGGCCCTGAAGATGAAAATGAATTTTTCGAAACGTTGGCCACTAGCGTAACATTGGTAAAGTATATTTATGATCCTCAACCAAAACCTTCCTTCATCGATAGTATGAATGTTTGTTGGTCAGTTGTAAATTTTATATATTATGAGTAAATACATATTATTATAGTAAAAAAATATTAATGGATTATTTCTTCTCTCCGTTTAACGACAACTCTCAATAACGCCACAAACTGCACAGTCCCTTGAGTGTCGTTTTATAGAGTTTTCTCTGTAATTATAAACATCCCTTTTTTACCCATCCGCGCGACAGCAAAGCCGCGGTTATTTTAAGGCTACCGGTCGGGAACTTGCGTATTTTCCAAAACTTGAAAAATATCTCAGATCTTTTTCTTTAAATGACTTATTCGGAACCCTAAGGAATGGTGCGAGACCTCTGGTGAGAAATGCGCCGAACTGTCCGAAGGCGGGTTTTTTAACAGGCAAACATGATGAAGCCTAACCTAGCCTTCATCATGCTTTTCTAAATCAATGTTTACCTTATGACTCCATAGTTTACCTGTCAAAAATCCCATGTAGGACAGTTCGGCGCATTTCTCACCAGATGTCTCACCAATCCTTTGGGTTCCGAATAGTCTCTATAGAAATGTTTTTGTTGGGTCGAAAAGATATTATGAGCTTTAAGTAGATGGAATCAAATGAGTGAATTATGTTTTTTCTAGAGCCGCAGTGGTCTTCGGGAACCGCCTCCGCCCCCGATTCCAGTCAAGGGTGGCGCAACACAACCTGAACCAGAATACGAGGTGATTGATTTCAATCAACAGGCTTACTGCAACGCACCACCACTCAGGCCAAAGGCCGATGGTACGTATTGATATACTAAACTCTATAAATCGAACCTCATTAAGTCAAAGAAATCAGCAATTCCATTCTGTTGAAACTCAATGGACTGTAACTCGATTTATTTCAACTCGAACTAAATATGATTTCTCAGCGAGGTACATATTATACTCTGTATAACTCGAAATGTACGCGTCGTTTACTTCGAGATAAGGAAGCGATGTATACGCTAGGAAAGTATCTTTTGACAAGCGACATTTGCGCCCTCTCATGTGTTTTTTTTTTAAATTCTGGTTCAATCAAAACCTTAGTGTCGTATGCTATACGTGCATTTTAATAAGGATTAATTGTCGAATAAAATGGGTAAAAAGCTATCAAATCGGAAGTGCTGCGTTGTTGATTGTAAAGATACACCAACTAAACATCCAGAATTACAATTCCACCGTTTTCCTGGATTTTCTTATGAATTAGAGAGGAAAAAAATGGACTGCAGCAGAACGTCGTCAAGGGTATTTAAATTTTATTTTACGTCTGTAATCATTATTAAATACCTACATGGAAAATATCATAATTGTTATTTTGTTACAAAAATAAGATTTAAAAAATTTAGAAATTAAAAATGTATATCATTTATGTAGTTTTTTTACTGACATTTGGCGTAAATATTTTTTTTATAATTAAGAATAACGCTGGTTTCCATGGGTTTGTAAGTTTTGAGTGAACCAGATTATAAAAAATCAAACACGAGATGGCGCAAAGATCGCATGTCAAAGATACTTTCCTAGCGTATACAATTTACAATCATGCTGTAGTCAAAATGCATTTTTTGTTATACTCCCTTACTCTAGTAAAGTTGGCAGTAGGATTATTACGGCTCTGTAAGTAGAAATTTCAGCTGTTAAAAACTACCTATCTCGAAGTTCCGCATCAATATCCGTAGTGTAGTTTAGAAGAACTGAGCTAACAAACAGACTGACACGGATGGCGACTTTGTTTTATACTATTTAGAGATTGATTTTTTTGACGTGATAACGTCTTATAAATTGATGAAACACCGGCTGCATGCACGAAAAAGTGTCACGTTCCGCCTGACCCTGTGCGTGCAAGCGAGAGCGCAGTATAAGCGATAGAGAGTCGGTAAAAATATAGTTTGACAGCTACTAAAATTTAGGTTATGTATTATTGAATATGATATTCGAGCGGAATACGTTATCACGTAAAACTATCGTCCGTAAACCGACTTTACAGACAACCAATTTTTTGTATAGGCAATAACAAGCCCCACGACGGACGACACTGCGATCTGTGCGGCTGTTCGAACCCAAGCGTCAAATGCGACAAGTGCGCTCAGCAAGTGTTTTGCTTGAGTTGCGACGACATGTATCACCGACATCCCAAAAGACAGACCCATAATAGACGGGTGAGTAATTGGATACTTTCGACTTTTGTCAACCGTTTCATAATATTATGTCGTATACAGTATGTAAACACGTAAGGTGCACATAGGGAAATTAACATTGGGAAAAAATGACTGGATCAGAGTGAACCTTGAAATCTTGTTTTTCAATTTGACAGATAATATTCTTTTGCAAAATGAATGTGTATACTACCGAAGAAAATATTCAAATGATTACAACATAATCGGACTTTTTTTATTGATGGGACATTAAATTCCCAAAAATACTTAAATGTGGTGCGAGATCAAAATATCTCCGCCTATTCGTGTTGAACCTAAAGACATTTGGGTCACTGATTTACCAACGCGCATACGTCATACCAGTCAGACAATTTTTGAATGAAATGTTTCCAAACAGATGGAGTTGTTTTTTTGTTTTATTTTTGTACAAAAAAATTAAAATAATGATTTATAAGAGCTTTTTATTATTAAAAAAGCCAATTAAAATAAAAATAAAATAGAAATCCTCAAGATTACCACGATAATTCAATAGAAATAACAATTAATGCAGTCATGGCTAACTCTGATCCAAGTATTTTTTCCCAATGCTAATTTCCCTATGTGCACCTTACGCGTTTACATACTGTATACAGTGAATTTCAGTTAAAACGCAACCATAGAGATGTAAGTAACTAGAGTATGCTAGTGCGTATGCTTGCCATAAGTGAAAGTGTCCTCAGTTAAGAGAGAGAACTCTGCAGAAAACCAGAAATTTGTTTACTTAAATCAGCATTGTTTTGCATCAACCGAACTATTAGGATGCAAACATATACTTGTCTTTTTTACGCCGTAAGCACTGGCGTATCCAGGAGGGCAAAACAAGCACGGGAAACCCGGCTTAAGAAATTTCCAATTTGCCCCCTCCTGGGCCAAAAGCGTCCATGTTAACGTCATAGAAAAATACAAAGTTTTTGAAACAGAGATACTTTATTCAGATTGAATGCAAGTACGCCAACCAATCCTATCATCGGAGATATCAGGGAATCACATCGAAGAAAGAGACGCGGATATATTTTGTTGCGTTCACTCACCGCACATTGAGTAGATACGCAATGATTCATATAGTTAATTGATATGATTATTTCACAGGCCGTTGTCGTGAGTCAAGCGCAGCCGCAGTACCGACCGCCGTTGCCTCCGAAAGGCGAGCAGATAGTGGCGCCGCCCGTACCGCCACCGCGCCGGAACAAACGACCCGGAAGCGTCGCCGGTTCGCCGTGTCCGAGTCCCGTACCGCAACGTCACGAGGTAGGACAATCGCCGTTATTCTCTTGTTTAACGCCTATTGCCAACCGTATATAAATGTAACTAAAATTGTACCTACTCGGGGAACGTACCTCCGTCGGAAACTGCTTTACATTGATGCCTTCTAAGGGTATTAAGTGTGCTTGAAAACTCGTGTTTAACACCGATGACGTCGTAATGTCTCCATTGTCCGGACTACTCGAATCAGATTACGTCATAATAGAAGAAAGTTAATTCGCATGAAATCGTGGCTTATTTCTGCCTAAACCTTTTTCACGAGTGCCAATTGGGCTTTTGAATGAATTTTTTTTTTGTCATAAATGGAAAGATCGTATATAAGTTTTATAACAAAACTATTTTTCTTTTTTTTATTTTCGTTATAATTCTAAAGTTATATCAAATTAAAAATAAATTTTTGTACCCAGTTCCCGAACATAATGTGACGTCATAATGTTTTAGTCAATACACATGAAGAAGCCATTGATAAGTATACTGCGTATATGTCACCATAAAATTATAAATATCGTTAGGTTGTAATCTGTCTCGCGAGATTGTGAACTGTCGAAAGATTGTGAACCTCAACGTACTGCTTACAATTTAATGTATTATTATTACGTTGAGGTTCACAATCTTTCGACAGTTCACAATCTCGCGAGACAGATTACAACCTAACGGTATTTACAATTTTACGGTGACATATATACATTTTACCATTATGACGTCAAACTGCCAAAAACAATTTTAGTGCGTTTGCAGTCACGTGATTTTTTTTAATATTTTATCAATTTTAAATTGTTTATAATTAATTTAAAAAAAGTTTTTTGAAAGTTTTTCGCATCGATTATCAATATTATTTATAATAAAGTTTTAAAATACAATAAAAAATCGATAATTTTTTTTTCAAAAGACTAATTGTATATGCATAGAGGAAAGAATGAGTTATATAATACGCGTGTCTTTTAAAATAGCGAGATGACTCCATTGGATCTGAAATAGTGACACTGGGCTTTACTTAAATCATATATTATGTATTTAGTTACCTTTCATTTACACAAGCATACTTAATACCCTTTACCTAGATGCGCTGTACAGATCGTACAAATCGTTTCTTGCAACAAATTTGACTTTTGATGTATATATATTACCAATTTCGTTACAAGAAATCGACCGGTGCAGTTCGCATGCAGTGGCGTAACAATAGGGCGGAAGGACGGGCACAATGTCACGGGCCCCCAGTCGGAGGAGGCCCCCGGCCAGAGAGAGCCGTGAGCACACGAGGATCGTATAGCATTTAATATTTAGTAAAATTTGCCACGGGCCTCAAACGGTATAGTTACGCCACTGTTCGCATGTCAGGTTAACAAAACAGAAAACCGCTTATAAAGTGCCAGCCTAGAGTATTTTTAATGACATACTTAGAGAGAGAAAGAAATGAAGACAAGGAAACCCGATTGTAAATATTTCCTTTAAAAACGTACGTCCTTAGGTGTGGCTTAAAATGCCGGGCTGCAGAAAGAGTTGTTAAGAAATTTGATTTGACAAGTGATCACACAAAATTTTCCACAAGAAAAGCATTGTAGAATTTTGAATCGATCCTGCTCGAAAAATTATTGATCGATTGAAACGATACATATTGGACATAGTTTTTTGCACAATCTCCTCTTCGAAACAACATTTTTATTTGTATGTTGATGAAATTTGGCTTGAAAATCGATTTTTTTCTATGTGGATCAAACATTCGTTTTTGTGTGAATACAATCTGATGCTCTACAGTCTATATGACAGGGAATTTCACAGCATACATGAAAAGTCTAATTTTATGGTGGCAATTGAATGTCATTGTCCTATAAAAATTTTTGACAATGCTTTCTGCAAGGCAAAAGATCAAAACAAAATGACAATATTGATGTTAACTTTTGCTATTTATCATAACGTTCCTATAGGCTGTGTGCACGAAGCCTACTAGCGCCGATAGTGGGTAATAGAGAATTATTGAACTCACTTTTTATGGAAATCGCGACATTTTTCTAAGGTGATAAGTCAAAAACTTTAGTTGGCCATGATGTATCAAAAAAATGTAATAAGGAAAACTGATGTTAATTTGTTTACACTGACAGCGGAACTTCAAATTAGGGCGCCAATGGTCTTTATTTTACTTAAATCGCCATCAGTGCAACAGCCCAGAACGCAACAAGCATTTCCAGATCGCTTAGTTTTTCTTTGTTTTCTTTGTAATTAAAAAACTCCATACAATTATAACTATTTTCACTTTTAATAAACATTGCTCACTGATATACGGAAAATTTGAGTTTGAAGTTTCCCCTAGTGCTCACCACAAACGCTCGCATCGAAAAATTTGTAACTCCGCCTCCTTGCACATAGCCTATATATCTCTGATTATGACCGCAAAACGTTAGACCAATAGCAAAACTCAACAACATCAATGTTGCGTTCTTACGCCAGCCGAAAATTCTGTCTTCAACCATCCTTTAATCTGAAGACTGCGTATCACGCCTCTAAATTGTAGTGAGGTTTGCTATACAATTAAACTGACACAAGAAGTCGAGGTAATAAGTCCTCTGTTATTATTTGAGCAGATGATACCCCCGAGCCTTCCTCGTAAAGAATCAATCGGAGCCACTTCGACGCTCAAAAGCAAAATGTCTAACATCAAACGGATGATCAGCAATCGACCGCTCCCCGCGGTGCCGCAATTATCACGTAAGCAATATATGACTCCTAAATCGCATACATGTCGGTGTTTCGTTTCAACGGACCTTTAGTTTTCTAAATATTTTTTGTGGAATATTACAATTTTGTTATCCTTCCGGTTATTGCTTTGTATAAAAAGTTGTACAGGCAATTCCTTTTGTTAATGCGCAAAATGTTTAGCCCATGCCATTGAGATAAGGAGAAACATAAGTTAGAAACTTGTTCCTCAAATCAAGATGGCTGTGCTGTTTCAAAAGAACGACTGTATGAAGAAAGCGTCAAAAGTTGTTAAAGCAGGAAAATATTAAACAAAGAAAGATACACAGTCGCCTTCTAAAGGCGCCTTTTTTAAAATATCAAATACATAATGGCCATAAATGTAACGGACGATTAGAAAAAAATTAATTGGTCTCGTGGTTTCACAATTAATTTGTAGGTTATATTGATTAAATTAAGTTTTGCTACTTCCGGATATTCCACGTTTTTTTAACTGTTTATGGCCCTGATTCGTTTTTGGCTATCAGCATATTTCACTTTATCTACAACGGCTAACTTCAAATTGAACCCCTTTAGTTCATTCTGGCCACTTATTGAACCACCGCTTAATGCTTTTAAGTGATTACCTATAAGAGGTTGTTCTCCTTGTCTCCACCCTTCATTGTCCATGCGTAAGATTTTGCGATTTTTTGGAAGAATTTGTAATATTCTTTGTGTTTGAAAAATAACTCTAATAATTTAGAGTGATGATGATACTGTTTAAATATTGGAAGATTAGAGGATGAAACCTGGTGGCATAGGATCAATGAACTAAGCAAATACTGAAGGTTTTTTTATTGCATTTTATTGTCTGACGCTGGCATAAAATTTGCCGAAACGTCAGACAATAAAATGCAATAAAAAAACCTTTATTTGCTTAGTTCATTGATCCTATGCCACCAGGTTTCATCCTATAATCTTCCAATTCTTTGTGTAGTTTCAACTCTGATATAGATGTTTTCAAAATTACATTTCAAACCCCAATTTAAAGATTCTTAATTTAACAAAAAAAAAGGGGTCCCATTGGACTAGGCTCCGAAAAACTTCGATCTGCCGCCTGTGGCAACTGGACTTATGATAGAGTCTTTAGATACAAGATATTTCTCATCTGTTCTATCTTTATCCCGTTCGTTGAAAAAACACCGAAGTGTATGAACTCGCGTCTTATCGTTACGAGCTTAAAGTTACGTTACGGTGTACAGAATTCGGCGGCAGCAAATCCGAGCACGGAGGCAGTCCACCGCCTTCTCTGTTATCGAAACGATCGCTCGGGGGCGGCGAGACGCCGATGAGCCTGCAGGAGCGTTATCGTTTGCATCAGCTCGCTATGACGGCCGCCGACGAGAACCGACATTCGCGCCGCTTATCGCAAGGTAGCTGGGGCGCGCGCGACAATGAGGTGATTCCCCGGCCATGTTGTGTGCATTTTGTGTGTTGTGTTTGTGTTTTAATATGAGTTGTGTTTTGGTTGATTGTGCTTTTAAAACATGATCGTAAGTAACCTTTTTTAATATCATTTTCATTGCGTTTTATTAAAACTTCTTCGAATCGTGATTGGGGCAAAACAAAAGAAACGATTACTTTTATAACCAATGCTTGTTGATTACTCTATAGAAGGTTAATTCTCAAGCATGGACCTCATCTGTGTTTTCAGTCCTAACAATCATTTTATCTTTGTTTGCCATTTCTTCTTCTACATTTTCGCGCCGACTATACGCAGGTCTTTTTTTTCTTTTGGAACACTAATTCATTTTCGACTTCTAAAATAACAGATACGCAATTTTAAGATTCTACCATCACCACAGTTTTTTGTGTAATAACAGCGCTAGCGTCGTCACAAAGTTACGTACCTGTCCTTTCTGAAGACGGGCATAAATTTTAACGTGTTACGATTTTGTTGAAAATCTTAACTTCATAGATAAGTTTCTACCTATAGTTTCTTTAAACAATAATTTCTAAACTTTGACTTCGGGTCATAAAAAAGCCTTATGGCTATAGTTGCCAACCTTTGGGTATCGTACCACTCTGAAATGGTGGCCTCTGGACTTTATTTGAAGATGGATATCACGAAAACCTCCTCGCTTTTTCCCAGTTCCTGACGTGATTAACAGAAAAAAACGAAACCCTTTATTAACGTGATTTTGTGTGTTCGGAATTTTATTCTAAAAGATCGACAAACCTACGCTTTACCCAATACGAAAAATTATATATAATTGACCGCGCATGCGCAATGTTTGATGTAAATAGAATTCACCTGTTATATGACTAACATTGAAAGTAACAGCTATTAGCCGATTTAATAAACCTACCTGTGCTAGAATATCAAAATTCCATTCAGGAGTGTGATCTCATACAAAGTACTGTTCCAAAATATTTCGACCTTAAACTGAAATAATCTCCCTTGCATGCTAAATCAGCCCTGTTTTCGATGTACTCAATCATGTAAATAAAAAACAATTTTTTAAATTAGTTTTTCGTTTAACTAACTTAGAGAAAAAACAGCTTAGTTTAGTTATTAGTTTACCGTTTAATGTAAATGAGAAACAATCCACTATTCCGAGAATCGACCGTGTTTCAGTCCCCGAGCGTTGATAGCGGCTACCCAGATTGGGAGCTCGACCAATGGCAACAACTTTCGCCCCGGCAACGCTCTAATAGCGTGTCGGGAATGTCCGATACGGCTCCGGGAGGGGGTAATTTCGTTGCGTCCGGTTTTGCCACAACTGGCCATCGCCGCAAATTAGCCGACATGCACGGCGGGGTCACGGCGAGGGGAACTGCGCCAGGTGCCCATAACAGACTCTTACACGGAACTTCTATGTGTAATTTGGACCAATTACCTCCGCCTCAGATGCATCAGGTACTGTTCAGAAGCGAAGGATTTTGCTTCTCACTCTTATAAAAAAATCTAACAAAATTTCCAGTAGCAAATGGGAAGAGTTTTTTATGTTTAATTTCTATGAAGCACGAGGAGTCGATTAAAAAATATCAAAGATGCATAAGTATAAACTTTTTCACTTCTAAATTCCGTTATTTGAATTTTGATTTTGGTATGTGATTGTTACTATAAAGCCAGTGCATTTATTTAAAAGAAAATTGCTATTATGACAATTTTGGTGTCTGAGTCATCTTTTTTTTAATAAACTAAATCCGAATTGGTGAATGAGAGTTACTTGAAAAAGAAACATTTAATTTTTAAGATAAAATGTTAGGCCGGAATTTAAAGGGAACACAGGAACTGGGAAAAATACTCAAACGATTTGATATCCTACTCTCTTAATTTCCAATCATCAAAACTTTGTTACTTATTTCTCTTAGTCCCTAAATACTAAAATATTTTCACAAGACACAACCGCGCTTTTTTCACGATGCGTCATGAGACGTCATAAGATAGAGATTGGTATTAATCATCTGAGATTTAATCATGTCTAGAAAAACAGTGTCCGTATATTGCACCCTTCCAGTCGGAAGTTCCATCCAACTTAAAGAGACTAATTTCTAATAATAACAAATGTTTGATTTTGCTTAGGCAATGTCGATGGCCCAACTCAACACTTTACATCCCAACTACCCAGGTGGAGTTTGGACCGACCAGTGGGGCAATTGTTATCCGATGTACCCCGGACTGAGTGGTAGTAATCTGAGTTTAAATTCACCGCCCGTCGGCATGCAACCGCCTCCAATGTGGTTCCCGTCACCATGGCCACCGGGTATGTATCCCGGAGCAGGTTATCCGCCGCCAATGGGACCCGGTCCTCCACCTCCTCCCGACGGTGGGAGATCGCGTGCACATTCTCCGACGCTCAGTATACGCTCCAGGAAGTCACAGGCTTCGCGTTATACGAGTCGAAGTAGAAACAATAAATATCATCATTACGAGGACGATAACGATGCCGATACCGAAGACAGAGACGATTCGGATCGCATGTCCAGAAGATCGACGGGAAGATATCGAGACGCGTCGCCGGTATCGAGGAAATCGCGGCAACGCGACGCGTCACCGAGGAAAACTCATCAACGTGAAGCTTCGCCGATATCAAAAAAGTCCAGTTCACGCATTCGTGACCAGTCGCCGGTTACAAAAAAAAGTTCCACGCACCCGCGCGATAATTCACCGGTTATGAAAAAAACTTCCGCGCGTCTTCGCGACAATTCCCCGGTTTCGAGAAAGTCGGGGGATTTTAGAGACGTTACCCCGTCGGATTCTTCGAAAAGAACGTCGACTAGTCGGTTTGCTGACGATAGTGATAAGAGAAATACTATAATTAGACGGGCTAAACAAGAAACTTTGAAATCGTCGGCTGTTCGAAAATCTCCGAGCGATCGCAATTCGTCGAGTGATGAATCGTACGAAGCCGGAAGTGAATCATTAAGTGACGAGTCCGAAGAAGAAGAAGAACCTGTCAATAAGCGAAGTGGCGATGAAGAAATAATCGAAAAATCAAGCGAAAAAGAATCGGATCTGAACGAAGAAGATCTTTTATCGATTAAGGATGACATTGTTTCGATTAACGACGTATCTACGACTGAAATCTATGTGCCAGATCACGATTGGGAATGCGAATATTGTACATTTACAAACGACGCTGGGGTTCGAATCTGTGCGGTCTGTTGTAAGACGCCGACTCGAAAACCGGTAGTCAAGAAACCGGTCGAAACGTCCAAGAACAAAAGTTCATCATCGAGTACGACCAAGGAAAGTACTGACAGCCATAAAATTGTATCTTCCGAAAGCGTAGTTTCCGAATCCGATAATGATAAGAAGAAAACAAGCGAAGTTAAGTCAGGTAAGAAGGGTGGATCTAACGAGGCAGGGAAGATTAGCAAACCATTAACCAGCTCTTCTCACATCAAAACCGCTCTGAAATCAGGGCCGGTAAATGAATTACGTAATATAAGAGATTCACTTAAATCTAGTATTAATCGCGGGATTAAGATGTCGGGAACAAATGACGAATCGAAGTTAGGGCGTAGTTTTAAAAGTTCGAGTATTTTGAAAAATAAAACAGAAAATGGAGTAAAGGAGTCTGATGTTAAGAAAACTGTGAGCACTGGAATGAACACCAAAGGTACGTTGCGTAAAAATACAGAGTTGACCTCAAAATTTAATGAATCGGTAGAAGCGAAGGCAGCCACGACTAAAACGGTGGTTAGTTCCGGCACGAACACAATCACGCGCGGGTTAAAATCAGCTTCGAAAACAGACGAATCAAAGAGCACAACGAAATTAGGTACAAGTAGTATTAAAACTAAAAGTGACCCAATAAAATCTATTTCTAACAGCGATACGGTTAATACAGTCAACACAGTGAAGTTAGCTAGGAATGACGAGTTAAAATCAAATACTAATCACGACGTTTCGAAGTTGGAGACAAACAATGTTAGAAATACCGTACATAACGAGTTTGTGGGGGGATTAAAAAGTCCCTTGAAATCTAGCGATTTAGGTTTAGCAAAAGGTACGACAAAGTTAGGTTATAGAAGCAGTCTGAAGTCAGAAGCGAATGGTGAATCAGTTGGGGGTTTAAAAAATTCGGGCCCTAATAACGTTTCGGTTGGGTCGAAACTAAGCTATAGTAAAAGCAGTTCGAAATTGGAAACGAACGGCGAGTCAGTTGGAGTTTTAAAGAATTCGTTGAAGTCGAGCGCTAGCAACGGTTCGATTGGAACGAAATGTTCAACGAAGCTAGGGACTGGGTACGGTAGAAGCAGCGCGAAGCTAGATACGAACGGGGACGCGGTTGGGGTTTTAAAAAATTCGTTGAAATCGAGCGCTAGCAATGATTCGATCGGAACTAGAAATAGTGATACGTCCAGAACGACTTTGACGAGTACGGATGATTCAAGTGAATCGAAGAAAAAAGGTTTTAGAAAGATTTCGTTTTGGCCCGGTACTAAATTTACGCCGAAACATAACGGAGATGAAAATTTTGTTCCCGTGCTGAAATCAAATATTTAATTCGTTTGTTATTTATTATTCCTTTACAGTATTTATACAATAATCATTATTTATTAAACGTAAACGCGTATCTAAATTCAGCCAAGGACCTACGATTATTCAAACCGGGGCAGAAACTTGGGCGCCCCCTCTCTCCAGCGTTTGAGATAAATTACTTTAAAAAATTCACAATTTGGCATTTTTCAACCACATTATATTGTGATTTTGGCGCCCCCTGAAACTGCCACCTGAGGCAGGTAACCGGGTCCCCCCCAGATCCGGGGCTGTCTAAATTAGTTAAAAATTGTGTTCATTCGGATGTCTTTTTGGGAAAATAACAAGATAGAAATTTCGTTACATTTATGGTAAATTGGATTCATTTTATTGTATGTAAAATATTAAAGTTCCAGTTATTCATAAAAGTATCACAACTTTCTTGTTTTTTTTTTTAAAGTTGATTAAAAATGCCTCCAGTAGTTCATAAGTTAAAGAACTTTGCTCCATTTTCTTCGCCTTTATACGTACCACCCTCTTTTTAAGCAACCGATTTCACTGAAATTTTGCAGTGTTTTATAAATCAAGACACGTTTTTTACTTGGTGTCCGTTTCATTGTTGTTGTATTGTTATATTAGAATTATGTTACCATAAACATTTATTTTTTGTTTTTTGTTATTGTAATGTTATAAAATATTTTCATGGACGCCGTTTGAGGGACCGTTAACAAAATTGATGTGGCTGGTGGAACAATTCACAGAAAAATCTGTCAGCGCACTAATGTTATTATAAAATCAGTTTAACCCTTGAATTACGGCGCCCATGAAAACAGTAATTTCGTTTAGCCGAGCGTTGTTGCACTCGCTTTGCGTTACAGACAATACGTTACGTTTGGTATATATTTGCATTTACGTTCTTTCGACATTTTTGTTGCATACAGAGATAAATATCGCAGATATAGACGCTCAATAACACACAGAGGTCCATGACACTCTGAGACGTTGATTCATTTTAAACAACGATCCAAAACAGTTGTGTAACCCAATTTACACGTTCAGACACCCTTAAAATCGGTTCTAATGCAATAAATTGTAGTTTTTAATCTCGAATTATTTGACTTTAAGGAATTTTAAGTAATAATTTGTACTCAACATAAGGCGCCTAGCTTAATTTGGTAACAAAATTTGATTGCCCTACAGCACGATTAGAGATCTATACTAATTCAAAAACGCGATTGTCAGGACTTGCTTTACATTTTTGCTTACTACTCACCCCTCTTTTGTCTATAAGCATAAAAATATCTAGCCTATGTCACACGCGAAAAAGTAGACTTTTAAACAGTCGAAGAATTTTTTAAATCGGGTCAGTAGTATTTGAGATTAAAGTGGACAAACAAACAAAGTTGACCTCTTTAAAATTTTAGTGCATTCATTCTTATGGTGTATTAATAATTTTATGAACATGTATAAGAATCGGGAAACATTTCTGTGGATCTGTCTTTATTTGGTTTTGTTCACGTTACTAAAGCGTTGCGTTGCAATACTAAAAAATTACATTTGGGTACTGAATATTAAATTTTTTAGAATAATATTGCCCCGAATAACATAATATAGCCATAGTCAGAAAATCATCCGGTTCTAGAAAGAATACACTTTCTTAGTGTCTGCTTCACAAAGCGGTAACGTATGACGCAACGTTGTCGCCGTAACGTAACGTAATGCAACGTAACGCTCGTGTGAACGAATTTAGGCAGTTGATGTTGAAATTGCATTTTTTTTAATTATGTGTTCTGTAAAAGTAGTTTTTGTATGACAGTTGATATTGGCCTTAACAACAAAACCAAAGTCTGTATAGCAACAAATAATGTCAATAAAAGATTCAATGAAACAGTGTTGATTCATTATTATTGCTCCATTTTTACTTATTGCAAAAGCATACCTTAGTACAAGAACGTTAAATGTCAAAGGAATCAATAATTTCGGTTACGTAAAATTAACTAAAGTTGAACTAAACAAATCTACTAATTTTTTTCGAAACGTTAAAAGCCAAATTTAATATAAAATATCGCGGATCAATACAAAACAAACGCCAACCAATCAAAAGGATAAGTAATCAAAAACCTTTACACACTTAGCGAGTGAAACAAACGAAACACGTATAATAAAACACTGACGCGTGTCGGCCATTTTATTCAAAGATCTTTGTAGATCGTACATCGAGTAGTACCTCTTCTAAAAGAAAGAGGAAAACTACGACCAGTGTTCAGACCGGAAGTGGCTCAACAATGCGCGCGAAAATCGAAAATGGCGCCCAAACGAAAACCGAAAACGTATCTCAAACGGCAATAAACGACAGCGGAAACGCACGACAAACGAAAGGAATTAAAGTGGACAAGGGAGTGGGTACTGGCATTTCGACGGAACCAGCCGAAGGCATATCGACTCAGACTTACGACACGATTGATAACGTTCGTGCCGAACACACAGCGAAAGATTTGAGGCCCGTTGAGGTGGCGCCTTTGAAAAGCGCTAATTTGACGCACATCAGCACGATAAGCACGCAAACGGCTGGGGTCGAAGTGGAGACTGCGACGGATAAAGTCGATGGTAGAAGCGAAAGAACTGTTAGCGAAGCGCCGTCGTCGAGACGGCCGTCGTTTTCGGCCATTGATCATCAGGTAGAGTGGAAAATAGCGGTAGTCCAATTGTTTGTTAAGAACTTTTATTTTTATTCTTTTACTAGCTGCTACTCGCGGCTCCGCACGCGATTGAGATGGAACACCACAGCGACAACCGTATTGTGGTACCACTATGAAACACTTTGAGCCAATGACCCTCTAAAGCAGGCATGTCAAACTCATATGATATTGCGAGCCACATTATCTATTTTATACTAAGTTGGGGGCCGCATGTTTTTAATGTTAATAAGACACAATTGTTAGAATGATTATATTATTAGACTCAATGTTTTTTTAACGTCTCGGCGGGCCGCGTGTTTGACATCACTTCTCTAAAGGGATGAATTTTAAAAAATCTGTTCTTAGTGCTCTAAGTTATACAAAGAATTCCTGTTCCGAGTTTCATGCTTCTAGAATCTAGACTCACAGGTTTAAGCTGTATGATGTTCCTCAGTCAGTCAGTCTTAGAGTTTTATTAACTAGATTAATAGATGCTGGCTTGATTTTTATCTTTCTAAGAGTTTTTTAATAAATAGTCCAGTTTAGATTGTCTGAAGTATTCTAGAAACTTCCTAACAAACATACGTGTTGCATTTAATTAGTTTGTTTTTCAGGTTTTAAAAAAATCATAAAGTGACAGAATTGTTAAAAGAGAACTATTCAATTTTTAGGTATGCAAATAAACAAAAAAAAAATTCAACTGAAAAGAAGAATGAAGTTTACTAAACATAAAAAAGAAACGTTTATATTTCGTTGGAAATGTTTTAATATATTTTTTTCAGCATTTTTAGAAATCCAAATTGCGAAAAAACGAAATCTTCTGTAAGGAAGAATGCACGTCATGATTGTATAATAATAATAAGCGCCTCTAACGGAATTTGTTGTTAATAATAGGTTGACTTATGCTTTATAGGAGAAGGAAATAAAAGCAATAATTATTTGCTGAATTATTCATTGTCCAATATTCAACACTAAACTTGTCTTCTTCAGGATCTTGAATGATTTTAAATTCAAATGCATTCTTCGTTCAACCAACAATCAACATAGTACTTGCAGCGTAGGGCTTCTTAGCGTCAATAAATTCCGTCAGAACGTGTTGATATAATCAAACCTTGCATTCTTCCTTATTAAATAAAGATGGAATGTTAATCGGCAGATCCTAGATGCCCTTGAAACCCTGCTAAACAAAGACAGAGATCGAAGTGTTGATGACGTGGCAATGGCGCAAGCGCAGTCGGTACTCAAAAGACCCGGAGCGCTAAGGAGATCTAATTCTGTACATATTTTAGATGCGCCAAGACAAGGCCTTTTTAACAGTACATGGAGCGCATGGGAAAGAGACAACATTGTCAATAGACGGAAATCTTTATACGCTAATTTTCAGGTATATTTTTATCGGAAACGGTCGACTGTTTACAGTCTTTACTTTTTGGAATAGGCATATGGGATTGGAACCTCAACAATAAAATAAAACACATTTCGGCTCCCGATTATATTTTCGAAACTAAGAAATTTAGTTAAATTCATTTGAAAAATAAATAATTGATTGTTTAATGAATCCTTCGAAAAATGATTTAAGGAAAATTCATATTGTTAAGTTTTTCGAAACAAAAATTTTTTTTAACGTAAATGATCTTTTAAAAAATAGAGAATAGTTACTTCTTACCACAACAAGTTTATTAGTGGATGCACATTTCGAGAGCTATGATATAAACTGAGTTTAGTGTATTGCTGAAGATGAGAGCATAGCTCTCGAAATGTACATCCACTAATAAACTTGTTGTGGTAAGAAGTAACTATTCTCTATTTTTTATTAGATTAAAACCACAGTGCTCCTAATATTTTTGTTAAATGATCTTTATATACCTATGCATTTTTTTATAACTCAAAACTAAAAAATGGCATCGGGAGGGCGGAATTAAAAGGTTCAAACGTCCCGTCTACTTAAGCTCAATAACAGATTATCGAGAAAGCGCAAAAAACGCACGCTTGTTACCTCAAAAGAAAAAACAAAACAAAATTTTTGCGTTTTATCAATAATCAAAAATATAAAAATGTTTTAAAGGGAACATTTATAGTCTGTCATTGATTAAACTTCTTATTATTATTATTTTATTAAAGTGAAACTTTTATTCTATCGCCCCGAATTTTTCTGGCCGTCTGTTGCATGTCGCATTACAGGCGGCCGCGGAGTAGGGGTAAAGTGAAAGGCGCTCGGAGTAGGCGCTCGGTGGAGCAGCCAAGGCCAATATGGCGGCGCCCATGGTTAGCATCAGCTGACCGTGTAGTATGTATAACACATAGTCAGTCTGTCATGCGGGCAAGTGCTGTACAGTGTTTACATGTTTTTATTCGTGTATTCATGTGAATATTGTTGTTTATAATTAATCGTGATGGATAAGTGTCTATACAATCCAACGCCTACAATCCAATAAAAGTTTCACTTGCGTCGTGGTTTCTTAAAACCACACAACTGTTTTTTTTTTTTTTTTGTAAATATTACATCACTTTGAATAAAAATTTTAAAACGTTGATATTATTTATTTAGATTATATTTTTGTGTCTTGTATTTTTCTTTACATAATAATAGACAGGCGTGGTAGAAAATCTGAACATTAAAAAAGGACGGCGTAACATTGTTTCTCCTTGTCTCGTCTCTATTTCTCTCTTTCTCTAAGTTAAATTCTACTCGTTTTTTATATACAATATGTACTATGTAGGTATATTAATTTTTATCTTAAAACAAGCGTACCAAATTGAAATGCTGGCATCTCTGTAGCATAGGTACTCCAAAATTTACATCAGAGCAATATCAAACTTGGGAAGAGTCCAGGGTGTGGCTTCAGTCAGTTCAAATTAAAATCAGACTTATTTATTTTTCAGGGCGCTTTGGACAGTGAAAATGATTTGTCTCGTTTGAGCTCGCTGAAAAGCCAAGGCCTCGAACTGGTTCAATTATTACGAGACGCTGAACGGTTCAATTTCACTGCCGATGATGTGCAGTGTGCGCTTGCGCACTGTGACGGCGATCATGGACAGGTAAATAGCCGAAACGTTGCACAAAACGTTATAATACGCGCCGCAGATCTAAAAGGTTTGGAAGTTAGTCACAAACAGCGTCGCAAAAGCACATTTTAGAGCCGTTGATACTCCCACCACCTTCCAGGTAACCCGCACGGAACGTGCGCTCGTCGGTGATTGGCCGTGATCGCTCGTTGCCTTTGGCGCTTTCCTGCGTTAAAGTACAGTCGAGTACGCTATTGTCAAGTTGTTATTGTTATTTTAGTTTCGTTGAGTTGCGAGTTTGTAGTTTTTCAACAGACTGTACAAGCGCAAGCCCGCGTTCGCATCTAACTTCCGAGCCTTTTAGATTCGTGGCGCGTATTATACATATATATGCTTGCAAATCTGTAATATCGCCGCGCGTTGTCGAAGTCTATTCTCACACTCTCAATGCCGCGTTGCAACACCGCGTAACGATATGTTGCAACGTCGCGTGTTTGAAAAACGAAATTTGACACAGCGATAACAAATGAACGAACTCAACATCTGATTGGTTTATTCAAATTAGCATCGACTCATTTTTTGGTGTTTCAAGTAGCGCGTTACAGAGTGACGTAGAGAAGGACGTTCGAAGGTCACCGACGATATACGTTTTTAGCGACGATATGAAAACGTGATAATCGAATTTAGTTTAAATAGTCTTAAAATGATTTTCTTTATCTACAGAATCCAGTAGAATGGCTGTTGGCCAACTGGGACAAAATGATCGAGTCTGTGCAAACGTTGGCCACCAAATTTGGCCACGAATGTAAAGTGAACACGGTCGGTACTGTGTCGGCCTCGGAGGCCCGACGGGCCCTCAGAAGGCACGCGGGAAACGTGTGGGCGGCTGTCACCGAATGTGTGGAACAACGGCAAGCCAAGGTAAATGTCACACCATTTATTTTTTTTTCGGGGGAAGTTTCACGTAGAAAAGATTTATTACCGACTTAGGACAGCGTAATATTTGGAATTTCTTTGTTTGCTAGTACGATGAGTTGAAAGTTCGTGGGCAGTTCTCTCACGAGGACGTGGTGACAGCCTTGACGGCGAACCACGGCGATTTGGAAGCCGCTTACTACGAGTTGAGCAAAACGCAACTGAAACCTTTCCTGATGCGGATCTGGGGTCCGCCGGCTGGTCAGGACAACGAAAGTTCTAACAGACTTGCTGTAGACCGCCGGCGGGCCGCTGCTCTTAAAGGTTTGTAGTTGATCCTTCTATTTTTTTTTTTAATTTTGATTAATTCGACGTTATCCAATATAAAAATTGCCTAATAAAAGAGTCTGTTTGTTTACCCCAACGAGGTCTAGATGTACTACTGGGCATACAAACCGATAGGAAAGAGAAGACAATAAACATGGCCCATGTTTGTCTCTTTCTGGCCCGTCTTGTTATTATAACAATGATGGAATGGTTACAGCAATTATTGCTATCTCCTTCTGTCATTTTGCTCGCGTTAAGTACAGTTACATTATTTGTTTTATAGATGTTCCCGTAGGAACAGAAGGACACGTCGAAGAAAAGAGCAAAGAGGCGCTTGATGCAGCACGAGCGGTGAGTGTTTTATTATCTAAAAAACAACAAACTAACGAAAGTGTAACAACGGTCGTTATTCCTTCGGACGATAAACAAAAGAATAACGAACAATTGACTGTTGTTGATAAACAACCGCCAATCGTTGTCGACACGTCACAGCCAATTGAAAATCAGCCAAACATCGCGGACAGAAAAACAGAAGAAAAAGTGGAACAACAGTTCACCAATCAATTACAAATTCAGCTTAAATCGAAAAGCACAAAACCTACAGGAAAAACAAAACCACCCGATCAACAGAACTCGACTAACGGAACGCAGAAGTCGTCTGTTTTTGTTGACAATACTAAAAAACAACAATCTCCAGAAAAAATAAATACTACAAACGAAACTAATGCAGTATCCGGTTTACTGATTCAAGATAATAGTAATACTATCAGAGGTAGTACGATTACTGGAAGACTTGTAATAGCGCCTTCTGCGATCGTTGACGAGGCGGAATTGGAAACTGTCCAGGCAAATAAACGTAGAGTCAGTATCACAACAGCGGAAATACAGCTCAGTCCTAGTAAAACTGAAAATGAAAAAGTTGTATCGACTGTCAGCTTTATTCCAAGTGGAGAGAAACGTTCGAACGAAGTTGGTCAAACAGGAAGTACTTATGTCAGTGAAATTCAGTTTCCCAATTTAGACGGGATTACAAAGGAGGTTTTAAAAACTGACGTGGCCGGTTTAATCGAAGGAGGAATTACAAATGAAGTATTAAGGACTGATGTATCTAGTTCGAGTAAAAATGATGAAGTCGCCACGATTGGAGAGAAAATTACAGAGGAAGTCGCCAATTCGATGAAAGAGAAAATTAGCGATGAAGTGCCAAAAATCGAAGTGCATAATGATCAAGATGAGATTTTAGAAGTTAAACAATCAATTACGGATAACAGTATTCAAAATGAAGTCTTAGAAATTGGTAAGGATGCGTACTTAAGCGAGAACGAATCGGTAAATACGGAAGATGTCGACGATATCATTGAACATTCGGATTTTAGCGAATACGAAGATCTTGTTGATGAAAAACCGGAAGATTACGAAAGCCAAGATGACTATTCGTCCGAAAATGAAGTCGAAACGAATATTATGATGACAAATGATTACCATACTGTGGAAGAAAATTTGTCTCCGAATCAGTTAATTATTTCCGATTTGGATTCGGATGAGTTCGATGAGCTGGACAGATTAGAAACTGACGATCAATTGAACAGTGGAAGTCAGTTTTCTGATTTTTCGTTCGATCAAGAGAAATTATTGGATTCTAGAAATGCTTCGTTGTCGTCTACTTCGGAAGATCGTGTTGTTGACGGAAGGTCGAGTTTCGGAACAAAATCGAGTTCTGACGTTAATAAATCAGATCTAGGCATAAATGATTCAGAAATTCTTATGAATGAGAAAATAGAAAACAATAAACCGGTTTTGGGAAGTGATTTAATTCTTGATGTGAATACTATACAGTCAAGTTTTGAAAACAACGAGACTGATATAAAAGTCCAAGAATCGTCTGTTGAACTCGTGAAAGCTGAAGTGGTTGATAACAGATTAAGTACTGAGATAAATATTAATGTTATAAACGCTTCAGAAGACTCAGTAGCTGAAAAACAAACTTCCGTTGTAGAAAATGTATTGAATAGCACGGTAACAAGCGATGATAAAAATGCTTCAGGACATGCAACGACTGAAACACAAATTCTAGAAACTGACATACAAATTTCAGATTTAAATTTGGACGCTAATAATGGTGAATCGATTGCTCCAAGCGAATTGGTACAAAATGATCAAAATTTAGTACTTGATTCTAAAGTTGTTGAAAATAATGAGGCAAACAATGACTCAAGCGCAGTTACTGACAATGAAGAGAAACTCGAGGTGTTTCCAAGCCAGGAAAACTTAACAGAACAAAAAGTTGATTTAACTCCAGTGAATGAAAATGCAGTTGCAGTAGAAAATTCAACGGTTGAAAACGCTGAAGTGAAGGTAAATGAAAATTTAACAGCAAGTGCCAATAATGCAGAACCAGCTATAAAAGTTGCCGAAGAAAATGTTCCAGAAAACGCTGACAATAAAGATAATAACGTGGAGGAAGGAATTAAGGATAGTGCATCTGGAAAACAAAACGAAAATGAAATTAAAAACATAACCTCAAAAACTAAAATGGTTAAGCCTGGTAGTATCCTTGCAGCAACTAAATCTGACACCAAATCCGAAAGCATTGTTGCAAAGAAATCGAAACAGAATTCCAGTACGGGAGAAGCAAAAATCGATTCGACTGAAAAAGATAACAGTAAAAAGAATCAAGTTAAAAGCGAACCTTCGACCGTTGATGCGGACAATGTTAAAAAACTGGCGCCGCCAAAACCTGTTCGAGCTAATAATAAACAAAAGGATAACGTTTCTGAAAAGCCAACGGCGCCGCTGCGAAAGAAGCGATCAAGGATACCTGTGTTTACAAGGCAAGGAAGTCTGGCAAATGCCGACGATTCGATTAAAAAAGTTAACAGTAAAGACAAAACACTGACGCAAAATAACAAAAGTAAAGCTCAAAAACAAAACAAATCACTGAAGACTTCTGTTAAACAAACAGAAGACAGTGGCGAGAGTGGGGATGAAGTATTTGTTGAAGCATTGTCTGGATCTGAGGAAACGCAAAAACAACAAACTGAAGAGAAAAAAGTAATTATTATTGAATTATATTTAAAAGAACGGATCGTGTACTAAGATCTATCCCATAATATAGTCGATTTTGAGAATTCCAACATGGCTGATACTGTAATATTAAAGTTAGGTTAAAACAATCATATATGATTAGTTGTCAAAGTAAAGTCGTATTGATTGTCACTTTTTTTGTGACAACTGAATAAGTTCAACTGTTTTGATAACAAAATACTTCAAAGTCCGCTATTGTTTTTGACTTTTGTACGTATTTTTTTAGTTTAGCCAACTCCTCCAGAATAATTGAAGCCAAGAACTAGGGTTTTTACGTTTAGTAGCAATAAATATTTTTCTTTAGGAAATGTTGGAAATCTCATTGATAATCGACAATTCTCCTACACAAAAAACTTGGCAATTGAAGTGGCAATATTTCATAGATAAAATTGACTTGCAGGTTATAATTGAAACTAATATATTGAATACAACAAACAATGTTAACAATGATAGTAACAATAAGAATAATAATGCATTTATAGACGAAACATGTGATTCAGACGAGTATTTGTCTGATACTGGCAACGCTAACAATAAAACCAATGTTGCAAAAACAAATGACCAGAATGATGAGGAATCGAAAAATCCGCTACAGGTAATGTCCTAATTCTTAAACGGTGATAGTAAGTTCATACTTAATTTGTTTTAGGTTCGTTTTTTAACGATTTTTCATAATTGTTTATTAATAAATGATAATTTGTTTAATTTTGCTCCTTGATGGAATGTTTGGTTTCCAAGAATTTTTCTGTCTTACGACTTAGAAGCTTTGAAGTCGTGCAATTATGAAGAATAACCAACTATCTATGTTCAAAATTAACTTTGTTTGATATTTTTGACGCAGAGACAAGCGCGAAGACTTCTTGCCGAAGGTCGCACCAAGTCGTACGCCGAAGCTGAACTGGCAGCTACTTTGATTTCGATGAATTTCGACGTGGACGCGGCCTGTTCGGCTTCTAAAGAATGTACGAGCTTAGATGCCGCCATAGCCTACCTGCAACAGGACTGCGAGCTCTGCACCGGGCGTTATCCGATGTCAGATGTAAGTCTTTTGTAAAACTATTTTTATTTTAATTCTTGGCTGATGGATGATTGGTGTTTAATTAAATTCGCTAGGAACGATGCTAGTTTTAAATTTTATTTATGTGACAAAGAATTTAATAGGATATGTTCGTTTCTGGAATAAACGCACAGACAAATGACACAGAATTAAAATGATGTAGGGTTCGTTTCGGGAAGATACTAACAAGGTGGGAAACCCAACGCGTCAAAATATACAAACGCAGTATAATACGCGCCACGAATCTAAAAGGCTCGGAAGTTAGATGGGAATGCAGGCTTGCGCTTGTTGAAAAACTACAAACTCGCAACTCAACAAAACTAAAATAACAATAACAACTTGACAATAGCGTACTCGACTGTGCTTTAAAGCAGGAAAGTGACAAAGGCAACGAGCGATCACGGCCAATCACCGACGAGCGCACGTTCCGTGCAGTTATCTGGGAGGTAGTGGGAGTCTCAACGGCTCTAAAATGTGCCTTTGCGACGCTGTTTGTGACTAACTTCCGAACCTTTGGCGCGTATTTATGTATGATGGTATAAAAATAAAGAATGAAGTGTATATTTTCTAAAATCAATTCTCTATATTTTTTTTTAATTTCTACAGTTCACAGTTAATATTTTTAACAAAGAATTTTGAGTAGAAATTCACCTTGACTGAAAATAGTTTTCATATATAAAAAGTCTCGGTTTTACGTAGATTTTAGGACGCACAAAATTAAACTGTATTAAATTCCGCTGCACTGATTTGGCTTTTTATTATTATGCGACGAAATGTGTGACTTTAATGTACTCGACTGCGTGAAACACTTATTACAAACTTCACATCGGTACGGTTTCTCACCAGTATGCACTCGTTTGTGTGTTTTTAAGTGCGTCGACTGCGTATAACACTTATTGCAAACGTCACACTGATACGGTTTCTTGCCAGTATGGAGCAGTTTATGTCTGTTCAAAATTCCCGACGACGTGAAACCTTTGTTGCAAACGTCACACTGAAACGGTTTCTCACCAGTATGTTGAAGTTTGTGTATTTTTAAATTGCAAAGCTGGATGAAAAATTCGCTGCATATGTCGCATTGATACGGTTTCTCGCCCGTATGTAGTAACTTATGTTTCTTTAAGTTGCTGAGTTGTGTAAAGCGTTTGTTGCAAACATCGCATTGATACGGTTTCTCACCGGTATGTTGAAGTCTGTGTGTTCTCAAACCTATCCACTGCGTGAAACATTTGCCGCAAACGTCACACTGGTACGTCTTCTTGCCCGTGTGCAACAATTTGTGCGTGTTGAGTATGTAAGACGTGGTAAAACACTTATTGCAAACGTCACAGTGGTACGGTTTTTCGCCTGTGTGAAGAAGTTTGTGTCGCTTCAAATGATCGTCTCGACTAAAACGTTTATTGCACACTTCACACTGATACGGTTTCTCTCCAGTGTGTAGTCGTTTGTGAGTCTTTAAATGAACGGCTTGGGTGAAGTATTTGTTACAGACGTCGCACTGGAACGAATTTCTACGAACGCGTTTCGGTTTCGGCGACTTAGTTTTTGAAGGTTTCTTTTTGTTTGTTGGCACCGCGTCAACTGTCTCCTTTTTCACAGTCTTTTTACTGAACTCAAACGTTTCTTCTAAATGAGTTTCGAGTAGTTTTTCCGGGTATTCACATTTCACTACTAGATCTGTGTTGAAACTTTCTGGAGCGACATCAGTGTCTTTCGGATCGGCTTTTGTTTCTTCCCAACTGCTGTTACTGTTGGTGTTCTCTTGTTTTATGGACATATCGTCTCCCGTGTTGTCGTCAGGTATTATAGATTCGCCGTAGTCGTCGGAACATCGTTGTAGATAACTGTGTAGAGTTTTTTCTGACTGAACTGCTTTGTTTTGGAACCGATGCACTCTGTCCAGTTCTTTGTGGCATTGCTTACAGATGAGGCTAGGAAGCTTGTCGTCTTTTGATATCTGTTTAAAAAAATATTTGCGTGCTTTAGCTGTACCTATTTTGTGTCATAAATGCCGAAACAAACATTATTACCTGTACATTAAAACATACTGAAGCCACATTTCATACAAATCTAAAGTTTTTAATAATATATTTGTTTAAATTTCCGTTTTAAATATTTTTGGAACTTTAAGTATTTTTTAATCTGAAGATATTTTTTTAATGTCTTCTGCTTAACAAGCATCATAATTATATAAATTTTAACAAAGCGTAAGTGTGTTTCAGTTGCGTACTTTCTTATTAGTGCACATAAACGAGAGTATTATTGAATATTGACAAAGATATTACTTACGTGTACGGGGGCGCATTTTGTAACTATATCTGCTATTCGCCCTCCGAGTTTCGACGAATGTGAAAATATATCAGTCAAATTTACGTCGTCACTTAGGCACAGTCGACACATATTACTAAGATCGCCGCTAAGTACGGCAATTTTCTTCATTTTGAAATTATTGTCACAAAGATTTTTCGCACCGGGATAACTGACAATATACAGGTGGTATTCAAAACAAAAGGTGTGGGTGAATTGAATAAACTATAGTTTTGGACTAATAATAACTCAATTTGTTTTTAAAGTGTTTCTTATACGGCTTCAGGTCGTTTAATGTTTGCGTTAAATGTTTAAAAATAAACTTAAAAGATATATACTGGCATTATATATTAAAAATTGTGTTGACAATTACTTTTATTATACAATATTTTTACACTGCTTTTATATTAGCTACCTGCATTCGAACATAATTCAGAATTAATAACAGCATCAGTATATTTATTTTTTTTATTGGTGTGAGAAGCAATATGCGACTTCAAAGTACTCGAACTGGCAAAACATCGTTTACAAATCTCGCACTTGTACGGTTTCTCACCAGTATGTATTCGCTTATGATCTTTTAAACTAACCGAATGAGTGTAACACTTGTTGCAAATGTCACATCGGTACGGTTTCTCACCGGTATGTACCCGTTTGTGTACTTTCAAATGACCCAACTGAGTATAACTTTTATCACACAAGTCACACTGAAACGGTTTCTCTCCAGTGTGTACCAGTTTGTGTCTTTTCAAAATGCCAGCCGATGTGAAACCTTTATTGCACACGTCACATCGAAACGGCTTTTCACCGGTATGTTTCATTTTATGCGTTTTCAAATGTGTACTTTGCGTAAAGAACTCACTGCATACGTCACATTGGTACGGCTTCTCACCAGTATGTATTAACATATGTTTCTTTAAGTTGGCCATCTGCGAACACCCCTTATTACAATAAGTGCATCGGAACGGTTTCTCGATGGTATGGTTAAGTTTGTGTGTTTTCAAACTGATAGGCTGTGTAAAACTCTTGTTACAAACGTCACACTTGTACGGTTTCTCTCCGGTGTGTTGAAGTTTGTGCGTCCTCAGTCCGATCCACTGAGTAAAACATTTGCCGCAAACGTCACACTGATACGGTTTTTTGCCGGTGTGCGTTCTTAAATGTATTTTCAGGTGATCTTCTCTGCTGAAACACTTGTTGCAAAATTCACACTGAAACGGCTTCTCGCCGGTATGTAGGCGTTTATGCGTTCTTAAGTTGTCGTCGCGGCCAAAACATTTGCCGCATTCGTCACACTGGAACGGTTTTTCGCCGGTGTGAAGACGTCTATGAATTTTTAAATGGAATGCTTGAGAAAAGTATTTCTTGCAAAGGTCGCACTGAAACGAACTTTTAGGAACGCATTTCGGCTTTGTCTGTTTCTTTTTCCACGACTTCTTTTTACCATATTTTAATGTTGAACTAATGTTCTTACATTTTTCTTCGACTATAGTTTTTGGATAGTCGCATTTTACGACAGTACTTTCTTTATTTGAAGTTGGCGTCACCTCATTTTTAACACCGACTTTTGTTTCTTCCCAGCTGCTGTTACTGTCATAGTCGACGATCTCTTGTTTTATAGAACTATTATCTTCTGTATTATCGTCATGTTTTAATGGTTCTTCGTCGTTCTCAGAACATCTAGAGATTGTAGAGTTTAAGTTTTGTAAATAATCCTGCAGAGTTCTCTCTGATTGCACTGCTTTGTTTTGAAACCGCTGAACTGTTTCAACTTCATTGTAACAAATTTTGCAGATACAGTTCGGTAACTTGTCATGCCTCGTTATCTGTTTAAAAAATCGTTTAATGAAAATAAATATCGTCTGGGAAAACAAAACACCGCGAAAAGTTTTAGTGCAGCATTTAAATAATAACAATAATAAAAAAACTTTATTATGACGGAATACAGATGCTTATATATTGAAAAAAGTACTTTAAACTAAGCCACTTTCAATCTAGCGTCGTCAGCATTACTTACGTGTACGGGAGCGCACTTTACAACTACATCGGCAATTTGTCCTCCTAGCTTCGACGAATGTGAAAATATGTCAGTTAAAGTAGAATCTTCATTGAGGCAAAGCCTACACAATTTGCTAACATCGCCGTTAAGGCTTTTAATTTTTTTCATTTTAAACTGTTTCGTTATTATCTCTACAACAAATGCTTACCTACAATGTTTATGCATATTCGTCGCCGAGTTTTTAAGATTGAGCAATTATTTGTCAGTTATTTAAACCTTTGTGAAGTTAAATTTTGATTGAAATGTAAAAGGAAAGACAATTTTGTTTACAAGCTGTCATTCAATATAGGTCTCAGATTGGCGTCGTGATTTTTTTCATTACGACATTACTGTAAGATTATGTAATAGTTTCATATTAGACAGCGGTCATCAATGACTTGATTTGTTTAGTTTCAAGACGCTTGTCGAATCGTGCGTTGCTTTTTAACGTGTAGTTTGAATTCGACGCGAGTGTATAAAAACGTGGACATTTTTAGTTATATCTCTTTATATTGATTATATTTGGTTAAAAAACGAAAACATTTGTGAGTGAAATTTATGTGAGAGTATAAAAAGTGTGAATAAGTCTTAATGATTATTTGACGTAACTGCTTTTCTTAAATTTTCCTGTGCGAGTATAAAAAGTGTGAATAAGTCTTAATAATTATTTGACGTAATTGCTTTTCTTAAACTTTCCTGTGCGAGTGAAAATGAAGAAGTTTTGCAAGACTAGGGGTGAGAAATATTTACTATTTTAATAGATTTTGTGCATCGATATAAATTATAGATATCAAATTATTATGTATGATGTAATTTTGTATCATAAATGGTAACTACGCTGTTTGTTTAATATTTTTAGGTTATGCAATAGCTAGTTTATTAGAGCGTAACAAAAGTTTAAACAAGCTTGCAAATATCTACATCTTTGATATCAACATTCAATTTTCGATACATTTTTAATATTGCTGTACAAAATGGCGCCGTACTTAACTGAATTGTTTGTTTCGTCTTGTTCGTTATAAAAATTGTCAATTGAAATTATAGCATTCTAAGACGTTAATAAAAAACTGAGCCAAACAGTATGAAGTGCATATATTATTAATTTGTACAATTTTTATAATATTTTTAACAAAGCTATTTTTTTTATCTGTGTTGATCGGGTTACAAATTTTTCTTGATAGTGTGTGAAGCGACGTGCGATTTTAAGATACTCGAACTGCTGAAATGTCTTTTACAAACATCGCACTCGTACGGTTTCTCACCGGTATGAATACGTTTGTGCGCTTTGAGACTCACAGAATGAGTGTAACATTTGTTGCAAATATCACATCGATACGGTTTCTCACCGGTATGTACGCGTTTGTGTACTTTCAAATGACCCAATTGAGTATAACTTTTATCACAGAGATCGCACTGAAACGGTTTCTCTCCAGTATGTACTAATTTATGTCTTTTTAAAACGCCCGCCGATGTGAACCCTTTACTGCACACGTCGCATCGAAACGGCTTCTCGCCAGTATGTTTCATTTTATGCGTTTTCAAATGCGTGATTTGCGTGAAAAGTTCACTGCAAACGTCACACTGGTACGGTTTCTCACCAGTATGTGTTAACATGTGTTTCTTCAAGTTGGACATTTGCGAACAGCCTTTGTTACAGTAGGAACATCGATACGGTTTCTCAACGGAATGAATAAGTTTGTGGGTCTTCAATCCAATAGATTGCATAAAACTCTTGTTGCAAACGTCACACTTGAAGGGTTTATTTGTTTTATCCGATTTTTCGCCGATGTGTTGAAGTCTGTGTGTCCTTAAGCCGCACTGAGTGAAACATTTGCCGCAAACGTCACACTGGTACGGTTTTCTACCCGTGTGAATTCTCTGATGTACTTTCAAGTGATCTTCTCTGCTGAAACATTTGCTGCAAACGTTGCATTGATACGGTTTCTCGCCGGTATGTAGTCGTTTGTGAGTCCTCAAATTATCTTCTCTGCCAAAACATTTGCCGCAAACGTCACACTGGAACGGTTTCTCACCGGTGTGAAGTCTTTTGTGCATTTTTAAATGAATAGCTTGCGTGAAATATTTGGTACATATGTCGCACTGAAACGAGTTTTTACGAACATGTTTCGGTTTTGGCGATTTATTTTTCGAACGTTTTTTTCTTCTACCGCTAACGTCGGGTGATGACACTTTTTTGGCTATTGTTTTTTGTTTTGCACTTTTTGCATTGAGATTGTCTAATGTTTCTTGTAAATTGCTTTCCACTGATTCACATTTCATGACAAGATTTGAACATAAATTAGTACTTTGCTTTACTTCAATGTGTTCAAGATCTGATTTTGTTTCTCCCCAACTTCCGTTACTGTCGTCGTCGATGTCGTTTCGTTTTATGAAGTTGTTTTCTGTGTTTTCTTCATCCTTTAATGATCCATTACTAAGATCAAAACGCCGAATATAGTTCTGTAAAGTTCTTTCCGATTCTAATGCCTTGCTCTGGAACTGCTGAACTTTTTTCAGTTCATTACAACATACGATGCAGATGAAACTGGGTAACTTATCGTGTCTGGTTATCTGTTTAAAATTAGTATATTTAAAAACTATTTTATAAAACTCAAGTAATTTTAGACTGTGTCGCGTTTAATACAAGCTACGATTATCGGAAATTACTTACGCGGACGGGAGCGCATTGTGTAAGTACATCCGCAATTTCTCCTCCTAATTTCGAACAATGTGAAAATATGTCTGTTAAATTGGAATCTGCGCTGAGGCATACTCTACACAATTTGCTAACATCTCCACTGAGTGATTCAATTTCTTTCATTTTAAATTATTTTTTGTTGCCTCCAGCGTAAATAGCCTAAGTTATTCAAAACAGCCTCCGCCAATTCAATGTTAATAATAACGATTACATTTTTAACCGACTTTATTCGAGGGGTGCATTTTTTTCTTTTAAAAAGATTGACAAATTATTTTTTCAATATCCGTGTCAAATTACAGACAGTGATCAACTGTCTGCGTGCATGGTATTCATAAAATGTCTGCGTCCCGCCCTGTCTAGCAGATTTTGTTAATGCGTTAAACATCTTAACTTATCGTCGTTGGTTCTGTAATAGCTCTTATGTGCATAGTTGGCAGATTTTACGTTTTTAGATGAAAAGATTCAGGAAACGGAGCTCTATACACTAGTAATACCTCCAAATTAATTTTACAGTAACCAACAAGGGGAAGTAACTGTTATGTGAAAAGTTGTAACAAATAATTCCTCCCATGTGCCAATAAATCCGAAATTGACGTTAAATATTTTTTAAGAAAATACTTCGTCTTAATTAAACATGTATAGTGAAGATAAGTATGAATTAGTAATATACCTCTAAAATTGCTAGTTCCTACCATCCATTGCTGAAATAACCACTTTTTGGCCTTTCCTGCAAATTTTACTTTTTGCACATAAGAGGTATTACAGAACCAACGACGTTATATTAAAAACCTAAATTGATTTTGAAAAATTTACGTTAATTTTCACTGTGTTTTGGGTCTAACAATTTTTAACGTCTTAAATATGACTCCTAAACCATTGCGTTCATTTTAAATATGCATCGTGCGACAAAGGAATACGATAATATACGTGTATTAAATTTCATTAAAATCGAACAAGTTTTAGTACAGGATCAGTCGCAACTAAGTCACATGTGCGGGGTGAAAAAGAAAATTTCCTGTGGTTCATTTACAAAATCTTATTTTTGTTTTAATTAATATATACAGGTTACATGTCACATTTGAAAGACGCGTCTACAAATTATTATTTCAGATTTCTAATCAAACTGTGGATAGTTTTTTGATAGCATCTAACACAAAAATGACACAAAACTAAACATCAGAGTGTTCTTTACGCTTGTGGTATGCTAAACGTTTTAAGTGGGTGAAAGTCTTGTCACAAATGGGACACTGATGTCGTTTCTGAACAATATGGGTGCGTTTGTGACTGTTTAAAGTTGACAACCAGATGAAAGGCTTATGGCAAATGTCGCACTGATATGGTTTCTCTCCAGTATGTATACGCTGATGTCTTTTTAATATGCTCGCTACACTGAAACTCTTGTCGCAAACGTCACATCGGTACATATTCTCCTCGGTATGCGTACGTTTATGAACGGCCAAGTGGTTCGCTACGGCATAGGATTTACTACACATGTCGCACTTATATGGTTTTACGCCCGTATGTATCAGTTTGTGAACATTTAAATTTGATACCTGGACGAAACATTTATTGCAAACGTCACACTTGTACGGTTTCTCTCCAGTGTGTACACGTTTATGCGTTCTCACGGTAGAAGAAGACGTGAAACACTTGTTGCAAATGTCGCACTCATAAGGTTTCTCTCCCGTATGTACCCTCATGTGACTTATTAAAAACGATCTCCGGATGAAACTCTTATCGCAAATGTCGCACTTGTACGGTTTCTCACCGGTATGTGTGAATTTGTGAAGATTCAAATTTCTTATACCGTAAAACTGTTTGTTGCAAACGTCGCAATAGTACGGTTTCTCACCTGTGTGAGTACGTTTGTGGCGTTTTAAACCGTCTGATCGGCCGAAACATTTCATACAGACGTCGCACTCGTAAGGTCTATTAGCCGTATGCGATACTTGATGAAATTTCAATTGGCTATAATAAGTAAAGTTTCTATCGCATAGCTCGCACTTATACCTTGTTTCGTTCGCGTTTTCGGAGTCCTTACCCGAAGTATTTTGATCGTCGTCTTCGCGTTTGACGCAATAATCTGTTACGTCGACGAAATGACTTGCGAAGTTCTCCGTTTGTTCGTCGGTCGAGTTTTCACAGCTTATTTCACCACCGTCAATCTTAGTTTCAGTGTATTTCGTTGGAACTAATGTACTTTCATCTAGCGGTTCTTCTTTGATCTTTGATTTGAAAGATATTTTGTGTGCTGACGTATAATTTGTAGACGCCTCTTTCGAGATAACATCCATATCAAGTTCACAACTTAGATAATCATTAGTACAATCCGTTGGATTTAACGAATTATCTGTAGGTTCTTGTTTGACTCTGACCTCGCTAATTTTGTTTGCTGAAATGTCATTTGTAGGCATCTTGTCTAGAAGTTCTGAAGATTCAGTGTTATCTGCATGGGTTTTACAGATTAAAGGGTCTTCAGAAGGCCCCTGAATGGTTTGTTTGACAGATGCGCGTTGTTGTAGATAGCGTCGCAGCGCTTTGTCGGACTGTACAATTTGTATCTGGAACTGGTGGCTTTTCTCCAGTTGAGTGCAACATGATTGGCAGATGAAATTTGGCATCTCATCGCGACTCGTTATCTGAGATATGAAATTGTATTTATAAATAATTTATGCCATTTTGTAAAATCTTTGATAATCAGTACATGTACAGTGACATTAACGATCTATTTAGTTCACCAACGATTAAAGCATATGATGTATTTTAGACAAAAACAAAAAATGTTGAACGAAAATATTATAAGCCAATAACGCATTTTTTGTTATTAAAAGTATTCAAAGTCTTTAATCTGATTGATTTGGAACACAAATTAACTGTATACTAATAAAACGCACGGACATGTACATTTTGAAATGATTATAAACATTCTGAATCGCACATTCTTTTAATCAATCTTACCAGAACGGGAGCACATTTCATTATTATGTCAGCAACTTGACCCATCAGTTTGGTTGAAAAGGTAAAAATATCTAACGCCATAGCGTCACTCGATAAGCACAATCGGCACATTGTACTTAAATCCGAGTCAGTTATCGCTATTTCCTTCATTTTTTTTTCAAATGTGTCACCTTTGCACACGCCTATTTCTAAATTAAAGTCACTGTGCGATTGTATGTACAATTTGTTTATAGAAGCTTCGTTCAATGCCAAACATTTAAAATAGACTATGTGCAAGTGGGTGGAGCTAAACAATTTTAAATATCGAGCTCTCGGTGACGAAATAAGAGAAACTGTGCTTAGTTATTAAGTTCGGACCACGAAATCATAACCAGGAAAACCAGCTCGAGCGTAGCGGTGGACCGATATCTGTCGCATGAAATAATATGGCGTCAGCTACTGGGTAACGCATACACGTTCATGGCTTACATGTGTGTAGTGTCTGTGAAGTTAAACAACTTTGGTATTACTGTGGAGAAAACATGTGGAAAGAACTGAAGTTTTCCCAGGTAGTGATAACAGCGCCATCTCGCGTGCGCCAGAAAACGGTCCGTCTCGAAACACAGCAAGCATAGGAAGCTAGGTCTCCTGGTTAAAGACTTCGTGAGAATAATAAACCGATATCTTTTTAATTTTGAGATATACCACCATGAAAATAGAGAGGAAATTTGATTTTATTAATTTTTAAATAAGTCATCTAAAATCATTAGCAAAACAACTAATAACTATAGACAAAGTTATTTTATGTATTTGATAAAATACACGATTTCTCATTGGTCATCGGTATTAATTCGTTTTTATTAAAGTACCTCAACAATTAGTGTAACACTCGTTGTCTTTCACTGTTACGAAATCTCGTCGACGTGAACTTTTTTATGCACTGTTAAATGAACCAACTTTGAATAACTTTTATCACAAAGGTCACATTGAAATTGGTTTTCGCGAGCATGTACACGTTTATGTTTTTTTAAACCATGCGGCAACGAGAAACTTTTAGAGCACACATCGCATCGAAACTTCTTCTCACCAGTATGTTTCAGATTATGCGTTTTCAGATGCGATATTTGCGTGAAACACCTGCCGCAAATATCACACTGATGCGGTTTTTTACCGGAATGAGTTAACATGTGTTTTCTTAGTTGATCGTCTGTGCTGAAACATTTACTGCAACCGGTACATTTAAAAGGTTTCACACCGGTATGTAAACGTTTATGAAACTTCATATTGTCTTCTCGACCAAAAAACTTGCCGCAAGTGTCACACTGGAACGGTTTTGTGCCAGTATGAATACGTTTGTGTACGGTTAAATACTTGACTTTAGTGAAGATTTTGTTGCATACCTCACACTGTAATATTTTTGCTTCATTTGATGAATCGTTTTCCTCAGAAGATTTTAAAGTAGTTCTGCTGCCGGCGATAGATGGCAGTGCATTTGTCACGTCGTCTGTTTCTTGTTTAACGTCATTTACAGGAAGATTTTTGAAAGTTTCTCTGGAACTAGTTTTCAACAGTTGTTTGGATTTGGTGCCAGTATGAATTCGTTTGTGTATGTTCAAATACTTAGCCTTTTTAAAAATCTTATTGCAGATTTCACATTGCAAGGTTTTGTTCTCTGGTGATTTGTTATCTTCAAAAGGTTCGAAAATAGTGCTACTGCCAGCGACAGATGTCAAGTCGTCTATTTCTTGTTTTACGGCATTTATCGGAAGAGTGTTGAAAGTTTCTTCGATGTCAGTTTTCACCAATTGTTCGGGGTATTCACATTTCAGTACAAAGTTTGGTGTGAAAGTGACACTTTCTTGGTTGGAAGTTGGCGCCGGTGCAGCGTCTTGATCGGCGCTTGTTTCTTCCCAACTCCGATTCGTGTCGTCATCGTCGATGCTTTCGTGTTTTATGGAGACGTCTTTTGTATTTTCGTACCCAGGGTCTAACCGTTGTAAATAGTTTTCTAGTATTCTTTCCGATCGCAGAACTTTTTTTAGAAAGAACTGGACTCTGTCTAATTCTATGCAACACTGTTTGCAGATGACGTTTGTTAATTTCTCGTGTCTCATTCCGATCTGTTACAAAATTAAAAAAAATAACAATTTTCGTAAATAAAGAGGTCATCAATTTACCACATTAATACATAAAGTAGTACAAGCCATTATCCGCGGCTCCCTCGCATCAATATCCCTTATATTAAGCTATAAGATGCAGTGTACCAAATATAAAAATTAGTAGGACCGTTTTCCAGTGATGCTGGCAAAAAAAACAACAATATGAAGATAGGTTTTTCCTATCTGCATGTTTTACGAAGGTGCTAACGGGAAACAAGCTAATTTTGAAATCTCAGATTGCAACGTTCCTCTAAAAGCACTCGAAAGTGATATTTTATATTTGACAGCTAATATTACTTACGCGAACGGGGGTGCACATTTCAATAACGTCGACTATTCGTCCTCCAAGTTTGTGTGAATGCGAATATAAATCAATTAAATTAGCACTTTTCTTGAGGCACAGTCGGCACAACTTTGTGATGTCTCCACTGAATATTGTAATTTCTTTCATTTTGAAAGAAATTTTTTTAATTACTGTAGTGATAAAAGAATCAGTTTTTTTCTGTTTATTGAGAATAATAATAATAATAATAATAATATAATATAATATATTTATAATGTACTACTGCGCATACAACCCGACAGGACAAAGAGGGCGATAAACACGGTATATGTCTGTTTCTGGCGTTGTCTCATTGACTCTTTAATGTACATTATAGAAATAGATCTGTAGACAGTCCTGAGATCGAAAGGCAATTATCTATACGCTAGGAAAGTATCTTTTGACAGGCGACTTTTGCGCCCTCTCGTGTTTTTTTTTAATCTGATTCAGTCAAAACCTTAGTGTCATATTATGTTATACGTGCATTTTAATAAGGATTAATTGTCAAATAAAATGGGGAAAAAAGCTATCAAATCGGAAGTGCTGATTTGTTGATTGTAAAGATACACCAACTAAACATCCAGAATTACAATTACACCGTTTTCCTGGATTTTATTATGAATTAGAGAGGAAAAAAATGGACTGCAGCAGTACGTCGTCAAGGGTAATTAAATTTGATTTTGCGTCTGTAAACATTATTAAATACATGAAAAATATCATAAGTCATTTTGTTGACAAAAATAAGATTTAAAAAATTTAGAAATTAAAAATGTATGTCATTTATGTAGTTTTTTTACTGACATTTTGCGTAAATATTTTTTTATAATTAAGAATAATGCTGGTTTCCATGTGTTTGTAAGTTTTGGGTGAACCACTTTTGAAATAATCAAACACGAGATGGTGCGAAGGTCGCGTGTCAAAGATACTTTCCTAGCGTATGGTTACAATTTTGAAATTAGTTCATTAAAAAAATCATTTCTGATCCATTGTTACGGTTTTTACAATTAGTAATTATTTATATTTTTAAAGAAATTATAAGCATTGACTAATTCTGCAACTTCTAAGGCACTAAATTAAATAAAGATGTAATGACTACTGCCAATATCGTTATCTCTTTCTCTGACATATTGCTGTCGCAGCCCAAACTAATCTCCTTATCTACGCTCATTGTAACAAAAACAACATGAAGGTCCTCCTGCCCACACAATGTTCATATTAAGAAAATGTTTTAAATAAATATAAATCGACATCACATTTGATTAATTTTTTATTATATTTGCCAACAAAGTTTTCATAATATTAGGTAATTGAATCGGAGCATGGTTCATTTTTAATCGAAACATCGGACTGTTCATTTTGCTTATTCGTGTGAGAAGAAAGGTGCAACTTCAAACTATTCGAATTAGCGAAGCATCGCCCACATATCCCACATTCGAACGGTTTCTCGCCGGCATGTATTCGTTTGTGCGCCTTCAAACTAGCCGACTGCGTGTAAGACTTATTGCAGATGTCGCATCTGTACGGTTTCTCTCCGGTATGTGCAAGTTTATGTCTTTTGAGATGCCCCATCTGATTATAACTTTTGTCGCAGACATCGCACTGAAATGGTTTCTGGCCAGTGTGTACGACCGTATGTCTTGTCAAATTAGTCGCGTGGGTAAAACCTTTACCGCAAACTTTACATTGAAACGGTCTCTCCCCAGTATGCTTCATTTTGTGCATTTTCAAATGCGTCATCCGTAAGAACAGTTTACTGCAAACGTCACATTGGTACCGTTTATCACCAGTATGCATTAACTTATGTCTCCTTAGATAATCATCTGTGCTGAAACATTTACTGCAAACGCTACATTTAAAAGGTTTCACACCTGTATGCAATTGTTTATGATATTTCAAATTGTCTTCTCGGCCAAAAAACTTGCCGCAAGTGTCACACTGGAACGGTTTTCTGCCAGTATGAATACGTTTGTGAACGGTTAAATATTTGACTTTAGTGAAGATTTTGTTGCATACCTCACATTGTAATATTTTTGTCTCGTTTGATGGATTATTTTCTTCAGAAGATTTTAAAGTAGTTCCGCTGCCAGCGATAGATGGCAATGCATTTATCACGTCGGCTGTTTCTTGTTTAACGTCCTTTGCAGGAAGATTTTTGAAAGTTTCTTTGAAACGAGTTTTTACCAGTTTGGTGCGAGTATGAATTCGTTTGTGTGTATTCAAATACCTAGCCTTTTTAAAAATCTTATTGCAAATTTCACATTGCAAGATTTTGTTGTCTGGTGGTTTGTTATCTTCAAGAGGTTCGAAAATAGTGCTACTGCCAGCGACAGATGTCACGTCGTCTATTTCTTGTTTTACGGCATTTAAAGGAAGAGTGTTGAACGTTTCTTCGAAATGTGTTTTCACCAGTTGTTCGGGGTATTCGCATTTCAGTACAAAGTTTGCATTGAAAGTGACGTTTTCTTGGTTGGAAGTCGGCGCCGGTGCAGCGTCTTGATCGGCGCTTGTTTCTTCCCAACTCCGATTTGTGTCGTCATCGTCGATGCTTTCGTGTTTTATTGAGACGTCTTTTGTATTTTCGTAACCGGGGTCTAACCGTTGTAAATAGTTTTCCAGTACTCTTGCCGATTGCATAATTTTTTTTAGAAAGAACTGAACTCTGTCCAATTCTATGCAACACTGTTTGCAGATGACGTTTGTTAGTTTTTCTTGTCTCATTCCGATCTGTTACAAAATATTAAAAAATAAACATTTCCCTTTTTTTGCAACGAAGGCTTGAATATACCTACTTCTTAGATAAACGACCTCATCGATGTACTGATAAGTACATAAATGTCGGTTTGGGATAAGAACCTTAACCTACAAATATCATAGACAGTAAACCCTAAAAATTAATGCTGACACAATTATGAAAACCCGTTTTTTCTTCTATGTGTCTGATCAAGATACTGACGACAAACAAATTAATTAAAGTTCTTAAATATTAAATTACAACGTTAATTCTAAAAGCACTCGAAAGTGATATTTTATATTTGACAGCTCATTATACTTACGCGAACGGGGGTGCACATTTCAATAACGTCGACTATTCGTCCTCCAAGTTTGTGTGAATGCGAATATAAATCAATTAAATTAGCACTTTTCTTGAGGCACAGTCGGCACAACTTTGTGATGTCTCCACTGAATATTGTAATTTCTTTCATTTTGAATGGAAATTTTCTTATTACTGTACCATGAACGATTTAGTGTTTCTGTTTTTTGGATTAAATAGTGACGACTGATTTAATTCATCTGTCGGTAACAAAACAGGAAAAAATCCTTCAACCAACGAGTCGGAACACAAACCACAGCGTCTAGTTTTTAATTAGTTAGCGTGGCATATGTTACCATTGCATTTTGTTGATTCTAAAATCGTCATCAACCTTGAAGATATTAAATTAAAATAAATTTGATATAAAAAGGATTTACAAACGAAACAAAGCAGTTGAAAAACATATTTTTGTTACTTTATTATTTATTGATCTTAAAACATTTGTTCAAATAAATAAAATTGTCGACCAATTTTTTTCAGACTATATATTGACAAAAAATAATATTATTTTTTGTCAATATATAGTCTGAAAAAAATTGGTCGACAATTTTATTTATTTGAAGAGTTCTATTCAGACGTTAATCAAATATTTGTATAAAACATTTGTCGTGATAAAAATAATTCATCATTGCTGGGACGAAAATATTCTGCCAAGATAAATCTCCAACTTTATTTTCACGGCCAAACATAATGTTTATATGCTTATGACTACATATTTAAACCGCCAAATTGAACAAATTGCTTGTTACAAGCGTGATATTAATTTGGTTTCTCACCAGTATGTATGCGCTCATGTATTCTCAAAATGTCTGATCTACTGAAACACTTATTACAAACGTCACATTGATACGGTTTCTCACCAGTATGTACGCGTTGGTGATATTTCAAATGTGCTGATTCTCTAAAACACTTATGACAAATGTCACATTGATATGGTTTCTCACCAGTATGAATACGCTGATGTCTCGCCATAGAACCATGTGTCGCGAAACATTTATTACAAACGTCACATCGATAGGGCGTCTCACCAGTATGTACAAGTTGATGTTTTTTCAAATAACCTGAGTCGCTGAAACTTTTATTACATACGTCACATAGATAGGGCGTCTCACCAGTATGTAGACGCTGATGCTTTTTTAAATTACGTGATTCGCTGAAACACATATTACAAACGTCACACTGGTATGGCTTCTCACCAGTATGTATGCGCTGATGTTTTTGCAAATCAATTGATCGAGTGAAACCCTTTTTACAAACGTCACACTGATATGGCTTCTCATCAGTATGTAACAGTTGGTGATTTTTCAAATGTTGTGATTGGGTAAAACACTTATTACAAACATCACACTGGTATGGTTTCTCACCAGTATGCACTCGTCGATGTTTTGCCAAATTACGTGCGTCGCTGAAACTCTTATTACATACGTCACACTGGTATAACCTCTTTCCAGTATGTCCACATTTGTGAAAATTTAATTTACTCAAAAAAGCAAATCCTTTATTACAGAGTTCACATTTATATTTTAGAAATATTTTCGAAGTATTTTTGGTTCCATCATCACGTTTCGTAAAATTTTCTGTTAAATCAGGACGGGGCGTGAAGTTATGCGATTGTTTTTCGATTTCTGATATTTTTGGCTCGACTTTAATTCCTTGGCCACCATCAGATGAAGTGTCTAATAAATGAGCAGTGCATTCCATTGTAATTGAATTAACATCTGTGGGTTCTTCTTTAATTTTACAGCTATCTTTACTGCCATCACTCCCAGATAAAATAGCCATTGAGTTATCAATGCATTCCGTTGAAATTGATGAATAATCGTCTATCGGTTCTTCTTTAATTTCAGATTTCAAATAGATTTCCTCGTTTCTTTTGTATACTGAAGTAATATTTGAAGGTATATCTTCTTGCAAGTTGACATTAATATCAGACTCGTCTTGAAATTCTGAAGGTTCACGTTTTATCTTGATATCTGTACTAGTGTTATGAATTAAAGAATCCTCAGACGACCCCTGAATGGAACCTTCAACCCTGATTTGTTTGTTAGAAGTTCGTTGTCGCTGTAGATAGCGTTGCAGTGTCTGGTCAGACTGCACTATTTGCTGCTGGAACTGGTGGCTTTTCTCCAATTGAGTGTTGCATGAATTGCAAATTAAATTTGGCATCTCATCGCATCTCATTATCTAAGAATCGGAAATATATTTGTAAAATAATTTATTCAATTTTGTAAAACAAAAGAGTATGATAATAAGCACATATTTTTAGCCTAACGAACTATTCTATTCACTCACGACAAGCATAATTTATTGTTTAAAATTTGAAAAAATCTTTACATAATACAAAAAAATCAGAGTGCATTATTTATTTATTTTTTGGTAATAATACATTTTTGGGTACTAAAGTTTTCGTAAAAATAAGAATTAACTGTACATTATACTATGATGATTTTTGTAATTGATAAATATTTAAAAGTGATTTACCTGAACCGGAGCACACTTCATAATGGCATTGACTACTTTGTCCATCATTACTGTGGAAAATGCAAATATATCTAACGTCGCAACGCCTTTTGACAAACACAGTCTACACGTTGTACTTAAATCGAACGTACTTGCTGATACTTCTTCCATTTTGTGAATTTTAGGCTTCCACTTCGAGTCAGAATTTACTGACGGCAATAGAAAAAAAAGTGCCATTGAACACTGTCCTGTACTCCGGGTGGCACACTTAAAAGGGATTTACAAAAGAAAAAAATACAGTTGAAAAACATATTAATGTTACTTTATTTTTTATTAATCTTAATATAAAACATTTGTCCTGATAAAAATAATTTTATATAATTTTATATTTTATAATTTTAACTTCATGGCCAATACTATAACACTGACGAGTGTTTGTCAAATAGAATAAATTACCTTATTACAAGTGATATTTATGGTTTCTCACCAAAATGTACGCTAAGATGTTTTTTCAAAGAAACTGATTTGCTGAAACATTTATTACATACGTCACATTGATACGGCTTCTCACCAGTATGTACACGTTTATGTCTTTTCAAAGCACCCGATTCGCTGAAACACTTTTTACAGACGTCACATTGATATGGTTTCTCACCAGTATGAATACGCTGATGTCTTTCCATAGAACCATGTGTCGCGAAACATTTATTACAAACATCGCATCGATAGGGCGTCTCACCACTATGTACAAGTTGGTGTTTTTTCAAATAGCTTGAGTCGCTGAAACTCTTATTACATACGTCACATAGATAGGGCGTCTCACCAGTATGTATTCGTTGATGTTTTTTCAAACTACGTGATTCTCTGAAACACATATTACAAACGTCACACTGGTATGGCGTCTCACCAGTATGTATGCGCTGATGTTTTTGCAAATCAGTTGATTGAGTGAAACCCTTTTTACAAACCACACACTGATATGGCATCTGAGCAGTATGTAAGTGTTGGTGATTTTTCAAATGTTGTGATTGCCTAAAACACTTATTACAAACGTCACACTTGTATGGTTTATCACCAGTATGCACGCGCTGATGTCTTCTTAAAACACCCGATTCGCTGAAACACTTATTACATACGTCACACTGGTATAACCTCTCTCCAGTATGTTTACGTTTGTGAAAATTTAATTTACACAAAAAAGCAAATTCTTTATTACAGAGTTCACATTTATATTTTTGAAGTATTTTCGAAGTATTTTTGGTTTCATCATCACGTTTAGTAAAATTTTTTGTTAAATCAGGACGAGGCGTGAAGTTATGCGATTGTTTATCAATTTCTGAGTTTTTTGACTCAACTTCAATTCCGTGACCACCCTCAGCTGAAGTGTCTATCAAATTAGCAGTGCAATCCATTCCATTCCATTCTATGGGTTCTTCTTTAATTTCAGATTTCAAATAGATTTCCTCGTTTCTTTTGTATACTGAAGGATAATTTGAAGGTATATCTTCTTTCAAGTTCACATTAATTTCAGACACGTCTTGAAATTCTGAAGGTTCACGTTTTATCTTGATATCTGTACTAGTATTATGAATTACAGAAACTTCAGACGGTCCTTGATTGGAGCATTCAACCTTGATTTGTTTGTAAGTAGTTCGACGTTGTTGTAGATAGCTTCGTAGTGTTTGATCAGACTGCACTATTTGTTTTTGGAAATTGTGGCTTTTCTCCAGTTGAGTGTTGCATGAATTGCAAATTAAATTTGGCATCTCATCGCATCTCGCTATCTAAGAATCGGAAATATATTTGTAAAATAATTCATGCAATTTTGTAAAACAAAAGAGGTATGATAATAAGCACATATTTTTAGTAATCCTAACGACCTATTTTATTCACTCACGACAAATATAATTTATTGTTTAAAATTTGAAAAAATCTTAACAAAAAAACAAATTAATGCTTTTGGGCACAGAAGTTTTCGTAAAAATAAGAGTTAACTGTACATTATTAAACTATGATGATTTTTGTAATATATAAACATTTAAAAGTGATTTACCTGAATCGGAGCACACTTCATAATGGCATTGGCTACTTTTTCCGTCATTGCTGTGGAAAATGCAAATATATCTAACGTCGCAACGCCTTTTGACAAACACAGTCTACACGTTGTACTTAAATCAAACGTATTTGCCGATACTTCTTCCATTTTGTGAATTTTAGTCTTCCACTTCGAGTCAGAATTTACTGACAACAATAGAAAAAACTGTTGTTGATCCTGTACCCCGGGTGGCACGATAAAAGGGATTTACAAAAGAAAAAAAATACAGTTGAATAACATATTAATGTTACTTTATTTTTTATTAATCTTAATATAAAACATTTGTCCTAATAAAAATAATTCATCATTACTAGGACGAAAATATTCTGCCAAGAAAGAACTCAAACTTTTATCTTTATGGCCAATACTATACCACTGACGAGTGTTTTTGAAATATATGGAGGGTAGAGGTTAAGGAGAACCATCTCTGTGTACGAAAAAGTGTCCGTCAAAAAGCCGTAAATTAGGAGACCGCCACTGTTGCAAAAGGGTAAATTTTAAAGTATGGAATTATATAAGTTTAAAAGCGTTAATTGAATAAATATTTTGTAAAAAGTTATTTTACATACTGTTGGCTGGAAAAAGGACACAGACTGAGGTGTATTATTTTTCATTTTACACTCACTTGGGCAACTTTTCACAGCACAAATTTTTTTCATTGTTGTTCTATTATTTTAAAAAATTTTATAAGAGTAAAAACTATAAAATGACTAATAAATTCTCACAGCAGTGTTATAAACTACTCTAATCATTACAAATACTAGAGATACAAATACTAAATTTTCCAACTTAGAGCATTTCTTGTTTATAACTGTCATGAAGGGTAAACAACTGCAAAATTCATTTTATCCACAGATGCAGCGCTAGCGCCAGTCCGGACGATTTTTGAACTGTTATTCACTGCATTTTGATGGACACTTTTTCAACTTCTCCAATATAAGATTGTTCTCCTTACCTCCATCCTCCATAGTCAAATAGAATAAATTACCTTATTACAATCGTGATATTAATATAGTTTCTCACCAGTATATACGCAATTATGTTTTTTCAAAGAAGCTGATTTGCTAAAACACTTATTACAAACGTCACATCGATACGGCTTCTCACCAGTATGTACACGTTGATGTCTTTTCAAACTACCTAATTCGCTGAAACTCTTATTACATACGTCACATCGATAGGGCGTCTCACCAGTATGTAGACGCTGATGTTTTTTCAAATTACGTGATTCTCTGAAACACATATTACAAACGTCACACTGGTATGGTTTCTCACCAGTATGTATGCGCTGATGGTTTTGCAAATCAATTGATCGAGTGAAACCCTTTTTACAAACGTCACACTGATATGGCTTCTCATCAGTATGTAAGTGTCGATGATTTTTCAAATGTTGTGATTGGCTAAAACACTTATTACAAACGTCACATTGATATGGCCTCTCACCAGTATGTATACGTTGGTGTTTTTTCAAATGAACCAATTGACTGAAACATTTATTGCAAACGTCACATTGATACGGCTTCTCACCAGTATGTACACGCTGATGTTTTTTCAAATAACGCGATTCTCTGAAACACATATTACAAACGTCACACTGGAATGGCTTCTCACCAGTATGTAGGCGCTTATGTTTTTGCAAATCAAATGATCGAGTGAAACCCTTTTTACAAACGTCACACTGATATGGCTTTTCATCAGTATGTAAGTGTTGGTGATTTTTCAAATGTTGTGATTGGCTAAAACACTTATTACAAACGTCACATTGATATGGTTTCTCACCAGTATGCACTGTTAATTCAGAACGGGGCGTGAAGTTATGCGATTGTTGTTCGATTTCTGAATTTTTTGACTCGACTTCTATTCCTTGGCCCCCCTCAGATAAAGTGTCTATTAAATTAGCAGTGCATAACATTGTAATTGAATTAACATATGTGGGTTCTTCTTTAATTTTACAGCTATCTTTACTGCCATCACTCCCAGATAAAATAGCCATTGAGTTATCAATGCATTCCGTTGGAATTGATGAATAATCGTCTATCGGTTCTTCTTTAATTTCAGATTTCAAATAGATTTCCTCGTTTCTTTTGTATACTGAAGTATAATTTGAAGGTATATCTTCTTGTAAGTTGACATTAATATCAGACACGTCTTGAAATTCTGAAGGTTCGCGTTTTATCTTGATATCTGTACTAGAATTATGAATTAAAAAATCCTCAGACGACCCCTGAATGGAACATTCAACCCTGATTTGTTTGTTAGAAGTTCGTAGTTGCTGTAGATAATGTTGCAGTGTCTGGTCAGACTGCACTATTTGCTTCTGGAACTGGTGGCTTTTCTCCAGTTGAGTGTTGCATGAATTGCAAATTAAATTTGGCATCTTATCGCTACTCGTTATCTAAGAATCAGAAATATAAGTACTTATAAAATAATTTATGCTATTTTATGAAACAAAATAGTATAATAATAAGTACTTATTTTTAATAATGCTAACGACCTATTTTATTCACTCGTGACAAGCATAATTTATTGTTTAAAATTTGAGAAAATCTTCACATAATACAAAAAAATCAGAGTGCATTATTTATTTATTTTTTTTTTTGTAATAATACATTTTTGGGTACGAAAGTTTTCGTAAAAATAAGAATTGTACATTACACTATGATGACTTTTGTAATATATAAACATTTAAAAGTGATTTACCTGAACCGGAGCACACTTCATAATGGCATTGACTACTTTGTCCATCATTGCTGTGGAAAATGCAAATATATCTAACGTCGCAACGCCTTTTGACAAACACAGTCTACACGTTGTACTTAAATCGAACGTATTTCCCGATACTTCTTCCATTTTGTGAATTTTTGGCTTCCACTTCGAGTCAAAATTTACTGACAGCAATAGAAAAAAAATGTCTGAACACTGTCCTGTACTCCGGGTGGCACACTTAAAAAGGATTTACAAATGAAAAAAATACAGTTGGAAAACATATTAATGTTACTTTATTTTTTATAAATCTTAATATAAATCATTTGTCCTGATAAAAATAATTCATAATTGCTAGGATGAAAATATTCTGCCAAGAATCTCTTCTCTATGGCCAAGAAAGAACTCAAACTTTTATCTTCACTATACCACTGACGAGTGTTTGTCAAAGAGAATAAATTACCTTATTACAAACGTGATATTAATATGGTTTCTCACCAGTATGTATGCACTGATGTTTTTTCATAGTACTAGATTCTTTAAAACTCTTATTACATACCGCCTAACTTATATCACTTCTCACGAGTATGTACACGTTGATGTTTTTTCAAATGAACCAACTGACTGAAACTTTTATTACAAACGTCACACTGATACGACTTCTCACCAGTATGTATCCGCTGGTGTTTTTTCATATTACCTAATTCGCTAAAACTCTTATTACAAACGTCACACTGGTATGACTTCTCCCCAGTATGCACACGATGATGAGTCTTCAATAGACTCAACTGCCTGAAACTCTTATTGCAAATGTTACACTGATATGGCTTCTCTCCAGTATGTATACGTTGGTGTTTTTTCAAAGTATCTAAAATACTGAAACACTTATTACAAACGTCACACTGATATGGCTTCTCACCAGTATGTACGCGTTGGTGTGTTTTCAAAGTATCTAAAATACTGAAGCACTTATTACAAACGTCACACTTAAATGGTTTCTCACCAGTATGTATACGCTGATGTTTTTTCAAATTACTTGATTCGGCGAAACTCTTATTACAAATTTCACAATGATATAACTTCTCTCCAGTATGTCTACGTTTGTGAATATTAAAATGACTTAGAAAATTAAACTGTTTATTACAAAGATCGCACTTATATTTTTGAAGCATTCCCGGAATATTTTTGGCTCCACCTTCAGGTTTAGTAAAATTTTCTGTTAAATCAGGACGGCGCGTACAGTTATGCGATTGTTGTGCGATTTCTGAATTTTTTGGCTCGACTTCAATTCCTTGGCCACCCTTAGATGAAGTGTCTATTAAATTAGCAGTGCATTCCATTGTAATTGAATTAACATCTGTGGGTTCTTCTTTAATTTTACAGCTGGCTTTACTGCCATCACTCCCAGATAAAATAGCCATTGCGTTATCAATGCATTCCGTTGAAATTGATGAATAATCGTCTATCGGTTCTTCTTTAATTTCAGATTTCAAATAGATTTCTTCGTTTCTTTTGTATACTGAAGTATAATTTGAAGGTATATCTTCTTGCAAGTTGACATTTATATCAGACACGTTTTGAAATTCTGAAGATTCGCGTTTTATCTTGATATCTGTACTAGTATTATGAATTACAGAAACTTCAGACGGTCCCTGATTGGAACATTCAACCTTGATTTGTTTGTTAGTAGTTCGACGTTGTTGTAGATAGCGTCGCAGTGTCTGGTCAGACTGCACTATTTGCTTCTGGAACTGGTGGCTTTTCTCCAGTTGTGTGTTGCATGAATTGCAGATTAAATTTGGCAGCTCATCGCATCTCGTTATCTAAAAATCGGAAATATATTTGTAAAATTATTTATGCTATTTTGTAAAATAAAAGCGTATGATAATTGTGATTCTAACAATCTATTTTATTCACTCACGAAAACTGTAATTTTTTTATTTTTTCTAAATTTGACTAATCTTGACATAATCCAAAAATAAAAATATTAGAGTGCATTTTTCATGGGTTGTACTAATAATGCTTTTTTGGGCAAAAATAAGAATTAACTGTGCATTATTGAATTATGGTGATTTTTGTTATATACCAGACATTGTAAAAAGCAAACTATTTAAAAGCGACCTACGTGAACCGGAGCACACTCCATAATGGCATCGGCTACTTTGTTCTTCATCGCTTTTGAAAAGGCAAATATATCTAACGTCGCAACGCCTCTCGACAAACACAATCTACACGTTGTACTTAAATCGAACAAATTTGCCGATACTTCATCCATTGTGTGAATTATGGCTAAATCTATCTTTTCGCACGGTGGAGCAAATTTAATTTTTCGGACTGACAATTGTAAGGGAAGTGTTTGCAATGTACAGATAGCGTATACATTATAAAAACCAGATGAGATGGCGTCGTGGTACAACTCTCGCTTTGTAAATAAATAACGCATTAATTAATTAAATAAAATATTAATATTGAATATTTCCAGCGAATTGCTTTAAATTTTCTGCATAGAAGTTTTACTTCTGTAGTGTGTAGTGTAAAATACGGTCTCCTTTTTTTTGTTATTTTCACATAAATTGTATTTTCCTGCATCACTCTTCTTACTGCGTTCCAGTGCAAGACTGCTTTGTATCGTATTATACAATAATTTTTGGTCTAGATATCAGATTAAGTTGTTTTTTTAATTTACAATTAGATAAAAATAAAGTCAGTTCTATTTTATTTGTATTGAATTTTTTAAATTACAAGGTTACAATTTACATTAATTGTTAGAATCAAACACTAAACATTATTAATTTAAACATTAATTTGATATTTATTTTTTCTTGTTAGTGTGAAAAGCTATGTGCAATTTTACATTTATGGTCTTTCAAAAGTAGCGTGTCCAGTTTCATTTCACTGAAACGAATTCTCCCCTGTATGAACTCCTTTATGTACTGTCAAATGAACCAACTGAGAATAACTTTTATCACAAAGGTCACACTGAAATTGGTTCTTGTCGGCGTGTACCAGTTTGTGTCTTTTTAAAACGCACGCGGACGTGAAACCTTTATAGCACACGTCGCACCGAAACGGTTTCTCCCCAGTGTGTTTGAGTTTGTGTGTTTTCAGATGCGATATTTGCGTGAAGCACTCGTTGCAAACGTCACATCGGTACGGTTTCTCACCAGTGTGTATAAACATGTGTTTCTTCAAGTTGGAAGTCTGCGAATACCCTTTATTGCAGTAAGAACATCGGTACCGTTTCTCGGGTGAATGAATCAGTTTATGGGTCTTCAATCCTATTGGTTTAGCGAAACTCTTGTTGCAAACGTCACACTTGTACGGCTTAATCGTTTTATCCAATTTTTCTCCTTCGTGTAGCAGTTTGTGCGTCTTCAAACCGCATTGCGTGAAGCATTTGCCGCAAACGTCACACTGGTAAGGTCTCTTACCGGTGTGACTTCGCATATGGGTTCTGACGTGATCTTCTCTGCTGAAACACTTACTGCAAATGGTGCATTTAAAAGGTTTCACGCCGGTATGTAGACGTTTATGCGTTCGCAAATTATCTTCTCGACCAAAACACTTGCCGCAAGCGTCGCACTGGAACGGTTTTGCGCCGGTATGAATTCGTTTGTGTACTTTCAAATGCTTAGCTTGCGTGAAGATCTTGTTGCATATTTCGCAGTGTAATATTTTTTTCTCTTTTGATGTTTTATTGAAAGTAGTACTGCCGTCACCGGTAGATGGCGCTGAACTTGTCGTGTCGACTGTCTCTTGTTTTACAGCACTTAGAGGAAGATTGTTGAACGTTTCTTCGAAATGTGTTTTCACCAATTGTTCGGGGTATTCGCATTTTAGTATGAGGCTTGAATTGAAATTGGCGCTTTCTTTGGTTGAAGTTGGCGCCGGCGCAGCGTCCTGATCGACGCTTGTTTCATCCCAACTCCTGTTTGTGTCGTCATCGTCGATGCTGTCGTTTTTTACGGAGGTGCTGTCTTTTGGACTTTCGTATCCGGGGTCTAATTGTTGTAAATAGTTTTGCAGTGCTTTTTCCGACTGTAGTGCTTTGTTTAGAAAGAACTGAACGCGGTCCAGTTCGACGTAACACAATTTGCAGATGACATTTGGTAGTTTTTCGTGTCTTATTCCGATCTATTAGAAAATTAATAAAAATATGTATTTCGATTTTTTCTTTAGCTCATCATTTTTAGAACGCAATTAGAGCTCATATTAATTTCTGATTGATCGTAAAAAAGACATTAACAATTAACGGTCAGTAACATAGTGTCCGCGGTGAGAGTTGAAGCCAGGCACGTCATCAATAATATGGTAGTGAACGCCTACTTGCCCGCAGACAGTGGCGTGTGGAATAAATTCGACATATCCATTTATAGCGGTAGAATAAAAATAAACACTCAACACACATGGATCTCCGAAACAAGCAAGCAAGAAGGCGGGCGCAATGCGTTCACGTCACTATGACGCGGTGGCTTCATCTTTCGCCGCAGCTATTCTACTAGCCGTTACCCGCGAATTTGTACGCGTCAATGTCGGTTTTGATAAAAGTCTTATCTTAAGTCGATACTGTAAGTACCAGTATAATGCTGGTAGAAACCAAAAAATCTGCAAGCATGTTTTTTTTTGTTACCTCGTAAAAAACAGTATTCATATAGGTGAAGCCACGCCCTAGCTTCTTCCAATTTGGATTATTACTATAACTAAAGTTTATCCTGTGCACGATTTTATAAATACACCATTTCTGAAGTAATACAACGTTTCATCAACAAATTTACAATAATTGATAAATGAATTAATAGATATTGTTGATCGTAATCACGCAGTTAAAAAAATGTTGTTTTTTGCAAGCGTTTTGTTGTAGGTATTCTCAACAAGCAAATAGAATTTAAATTAAAAAATCAGTGGTTGCGATCTTCCCCGTAATAAGTGATAGCAATATTTTTAAAATTGACAGCTAATATTACTTACGCGTACGGGAGTGCACCTTTCAATAACGTCGACTATTCGCCCTCCGAGTTTTAGTGAAAGCGAAAATAGATCAATTAAATTAGTACTTTTTTTGAGGCACAATCGGCACAGTTTTGTGATGTCTCCACTGAAGATTGTACTTTCTTTCATTTTGAAAAGAAATTTTCTCACTGTACTATAATTATGATGTTTTTTTAAACAGCAGTTTTGTGGACAAATCCACAATTAATTTTTTTGTTGTGAACTTAAAAGTTAATTGTGTTTTCGTACACTATTAACTGCAACAAATTACTGACAGATTGAGGGTGACCACAAACTTAGAAAAGGCAGGAAATTTCGTATAGATCAGGAATACAAATATTAATTCAAATCAAAGGAATATAATTAACAAAAGATGCATTTTCCAAGCTTATATTTGATTTCATTTATTAATTAGGGTCACGCTTTGTAATTCAGTTTTGAACTACTTCCACAATGCAGTATTTTCTTGTCTTCGATCTGATTTAAATTTGAGAAGAAGAAAGATTAGTTACAGTATGAAACACGTTTTAAAAAAATGGGTTTTTGTTACTAGAAAAGTCGAGGATTTTTCCCAACTACAGTGGATTCACTAATTCGACACGTGTGTCGGATTAATTATTGGAAGGTTACAATATAAACTATGTTTTTTATTAGTAAACTAATGGCCCAGTTCGGTTTGCTCGATTTTGTAGATTGCCATCGTTTTTTCATCGATTTACATTGCAAAATTGGTCTCCACGCGATAATATATATAAGCCTAATGTCTAATCTAAATATTGGTGAACAAATTTTTGAAAGTCATATGAAAATCAGCAAATTATAATATGTATCTCGAACGTAATAATATGACTCGAGTGACTGTTAAAACTCGCTGGCACTCGCTTTTCACATTTTGTTACTCACTCATATACGCTCTAGATACATAAACGTTTTAATTGTTTTATAAAATAAAAGTCGACAACACAAAATTCGTTTAAGTTTTTATTATATTTGCCAGCAAAGTTGTTACAATATTAGCTAAATGGATCAGAGCATATTTCATTTTTAACTGAAACGTCAGACTGACTCTGATTTCGCTTATTCGTGTGAGAAGAGACGTGCGATTTCAAAGTGCTCGAGCTAGCGAAGCATCGCCTACATATCTCACATGCGTACGGTTTCTCACCGGTATGTATTCGTTTGTGCGCCTTCAAACTAACCGACTGCGTATAAGACTTGTTGCAAATGTCGCATCTGTACGGTTTCTCTCCGGTATGTGAAACTTTATGTCTTTTGAGATGCTCCATCTGAGTATAACTCTTATCGCAGACATCGCATTGAAACGGTTTCTCGCCAGTATGCACAACTTTGTGTCTATTCAAACTGGCCGTCGTGGTAAAACCTTTGCCGCACACGTTACATTGGAACGGTTTCTCGCCAGTATGTTTCATTTTGTGCGTTTTCAATTGCGTCATCTGTATGAAGAATTCACTGCAAACGTCACATTGGTACGGTTTCTCTCCAGTATGCACCAACATATGTCTCCTTAAGTTGTATATTTGTGAACACGTTTTATTGCAGTAAGGACACGTGTACCTTTCCTGAAAGGTATGGACACGTTTGTGCGTTTTTAAATAACTCGGTATGTGAAAGCTTTTGGGGCAAATGTCACATTTATAAATTTTTTTACCCGTATGCATTGTCAGATGCAGTTTCAGATAGTCTGCTCTGCCAAAGGTTTTGTTGCAGACGTCACACTGATGCGGCTTCTCGCCGGTATGCAATCGTTTATGTTTTTTCAAATGATCTGGTCTGCCGAAACATTTGCCGCAAACGTCACATTGAAAGGGTTTCTCACCTGTATGAATACGTTTATGTGCTTTGACATTGCTAGGGTGTGTAAAGTACTTGTTGCAAATTTCACACTGGAACGAATCAGTATTAAAAACGCGTTTTTGTTTCGCCGTTTTATTCTTTGAAAGTTTCCTTTTGTTTTTATTGGCGGTAATAGGTTTAACTGCGACAGCTTCATCGTAATTCTCTTGTTTGACGCTCTTTTGTTTAATATCGAAAGTGTCTTCGATACAAGTTTCGTCCAGCGTTTCCGAAAATTCACACTTCACCGTGAAGTTTGTGTTCACAACGGACTTTTCTTTATCTGCAGTTGGCACCACTTCAGTGTCGTTAATGTCGACTTTTGTGTCTACCCAACTGATGTTACTGTTATCGTCGATGCTATCTTGTTTTATCGAAATGTTTTCTTCTGAATCTTGTTTCAATATTTTCTCGCAATCGTCTGAACACCCGGGATGCAGACTTTGTAAATAGTTGTATAAAATTCTTTCGGACTGAAGCGCCTTGTCTTGAAACCTATGGACTCGTTCAAGTTCTTTGTAACACAATTTACAGATGAATTTTGGTAAATTGTCGTTCCTCGATATCTGTTAAAAATTATAAATTAAATCAAAAAAATAGACCTAAAACTTATCCATGAACCGTTTATTATCTCTTCATTATTTCTACATTCAAATTGTATTATTTGTTATTGATTCTCATCAAAGTAGTCTTAAATGTTTCTAAGGAGACATCGTGAATAATACACTTCACTTTCATTTCATATGTGACGGTATATTAAGTCATATATTTTTTCTTATTGTCATGTTAAAATGAATCATATAACTTACGTTCACGGAAGTGCACTTTATAACCATATCTATTATTTGTGTTCCGAATTTAGACGAGTGCGAGAATATATCTGTTAAAGTCGTATCTCTCGTAAGACATACTCGACACATTTTACTTAGATCTCCACTGAGTATTACAATTTCTCGCATTATGAACAATTTTTGTCAGTTCTGTTATATATTTTTTTACATAGAATAAGACAGACCATATAAAATCTACTACGTACAAATTTGAAAGTTTTGTTATATAGATCAGTTTGAAGTGTCGGTTACGTGTGGATGGATACGTATATTAAAATGTTTATAAACTTTGCGATATAGGTATAAAGCAAACAAAAAAAATATTGATTGCTTAATACCTACTAATAATTGTCTGAATTACGTTTTAATAAAGGTTAACTTATATTGCATAACGGCCTCTGTAGATCGTGTTTAGTATACTTTTCTGTTTTGAGGTGTTAACTACGATGCTATTTTTTCTCAAAACGCGTTTTATTAAAACAAAGTGTTGCGTTCCCGTGTTAGTGAATAATTAGTGGAAATGGTTTTTTGATACATTTTATGGTTTTATCGATATTAAATTTTTGCAAAATAAGTGTTTTATTAAAAACAGTGCATATCAGTATTACGTAATCATGTATTTTTCATACATTTTTTTTGGATAAAATGGAGTCTACTTCAAACAGTTTCTGTGAGTAATTTATTTTTATTTTTGAATTAATTTTTCGTATTGCCGTAAATTTTTAAATGTTTTTATTTGAATGTATATCGTAATAGATCCGAGCTACGACATAGTGCTGGGTTGCAGAAAAGACAAAAAATTTGATTTGGCAATGACCTTAGATTATAACCATACATGTTTCTCCATAATATGAAATGCACTTTAGAACTTTGAGTCCATCGTGCTCAAAAAATAATTGATCGATTGAAACGATATTTTCATCGTTTTTTGTTACAATTTCCACTTCGAAACAATGTTTTTCTACGCATTTTGATATAAATTTATCTTGAAAAGCGATCTTTTTCTATACAGATCAATCATTCGTTTTTATGCGAGTACGATCTAATGTTCTGTATTACAGGAAGTTTGCTAATTATAATTTTTTTGACAATCCTTTCTGCAACTCATCATAGGTCTATTTTAAATTTCTCAAATCTCCGGGCAACCAATACATAGATTTCCACTAAAAAGGGTCAAATTGCGGGATAAATAAAATGATAAAAGTAGATAAAAAAATCATCAATAATATAATACGCGCCACGGATCTAAAAGGTTCGGAAGCTAGTCACAAACAGCGTCGCAAAGGCACATTTTAGAGCCGTTAAGACTCCCACCACCTCCCAGCTACCTGCTCGTCGGTGATTGGCCACTTGTCACTTTCCTACTTTAAAGTACAGTCGAGTGCGCTATTGTCACGTTGTTATTTTAGTTTTGTTGTTCGCGAGTTTGTAGTTTTTCAACAGACTGCAAGCCCGCATTCGCATCTAACTTCCGAGCCTTTTTGATTCGTGGCGCGTATTATACGAGGGAAATATATTCAACATATATATTGAAAAGTAGTACATTCGCTGACTTATACACATTACATAATTGAATTTGACACTTCAGAAAAATTGCATAACATCAATTTACATCAAGAAACAACCGGATTTATTTTGTAAATAAATACTATGCACAAAACATTACAAACACGAATAATAGTTTTAAAGACAATAAATACTGCACACACCGCTAGCGGCAGTGTACTCTATTATCATTTTCACTCTATCTACGTTAATTTATTCAATTTGTAGATTTCATAAAATTCCGTTCTCTAAAATGGAACCATTTTTCGATTGATTCGAGTCCTAAAATTGTAACTGAAAAACGCGACCAGCCGTTTTTAGTTGGTTTGTACTTTGTACGTCCGAACTCAACAGATCTCAAATCTTGACGGTTCGACTTATTTTATAGCGGCCCGCTGCTTCGCCCGATGTTATAAAGTGCCACCGTTTTTTCGCCGACTTACGTTGCAAAATTGGTCTTCACGAAAAGCGCTTTTATTTTTAATATATAGCCTGTGTCTATCCTTAAGGTCCATTCTAAATATTGGTGAAATGATTTTTGAAATCGGATAAGTAGTTCCGGAGATTACCTCCTGCACGCAAACTTTACCTCTTTATAATATGGGTATATTTGCATTGTTTACTATGAGACTAGAACCCTGTAGAAATTTAATTCTTGGCGTCTGGGCAAATTAACGCATTAAACGTTCTCAAATTTGTATTCTAAAATTTGATCACAAAACTGTAAATATTAGCTACGCAAGTCAGGACACAAATCAGCGTTTTCTGAAACATCGTCCTGATATCTCGTTGTTGTGTGCGACGATATAATGTGAGCTTTCAACGTCGTTGTGTTCGCAAAACACCTACTGCAAATCTGACATTTGTACGGTTTCTCACCGGTATGTAGCCGTTTGTGATCTCTCAGTCCTTGTGAATGCCTGTAACATTTATCGCAAATGTCACACTTGTACGGCCTTTCTCCTGTATGTACACGTTTGTGTACAGTCAAATGACTCGACTGAGTATAGCTCTTGTCGCATTGATCACACTGAAACGGTTTTGTCCCGGTGTGCACTAGTTTATGTCGTTCCAAAAGTCCAGTTGCAGTGAAACCTTTACTGCACACGTCGCACTGAAATATCTTCTCGCCCGTATGCAACAGTTTATGTATTTTTAGAGTGTGCATGTAAGAGAACCGTTTGTTGCAAATTTCACACTGGTACCGTTTCTCACCTGTGTGTATTAACATATGAATTTTTAAGTTGCCCATTGTCGAACAACGTTTGTCGCAATAGCTGCAACTGTATGGCTTCACGACGGCGTGTTTCACTTTGTGCGTTTTCAAATGTCCCGCCATGCTGAACGCCTTGCTGCAAACGTCACACTGATACGGTTTTTCGCCGCTATGCTGTAGTTTGTGTGCACTCAGACCGCACTGAGTGGTGTAACATTTGCCGCAAACGTCACACTGGTACGGTTTTTTACCCGTGTGCGTTTGAAGATGGACTTTTAAGTTGTCGTCTCGACTGAAACGTTTGTTACACACTTCACACTGGTACGGTTTCTCGCCGGTATGTCTGCGTTTATGTTTTATTAAGTTGAACTGTTGTGCGAAAAATTTGCCGCAAACGTCACACTGGTACGGTTTCTCCCCAGTATGAAGCAGTGTGTGTTTTCTCAAATGATATGCTTGCGTGAAGCCTTTGTTGCAAACGTCACACTGATACGGTTTTTCGCCGGTATGTCTTCGTTTGTGTCTAGTTAGGTCGCCTGATTGTGTGAAACACTTGTTGCAAACGTCGCATTGATACGGTTTCACGCCCGTATGTCGCATCGTGTGCGTTTTTAATTCCGACGACGTGCGAAAACTTTTGTTGCAAACGTCGCACTGGTATGGTTTACTTTCGCTGTCGTGTTTTAACTTATGCCTGATCAAGTCGCCTTGTCGCGTGAAACTTTTATTGCACACGTCGCACTTGTTCGTTTTATCGCCGCGGTTTCGTTTTTGTTTTGACAATTTCTTTTTTTTGCCGATCGATTTCTTCTTTGGGCCATTTGGAATCGTTGATGTTGATTTAACTTCAGAAGAGAGTAGGCTTTTGTCTTCTTTTATTTCTTGTTTCAAATCGTTGCCGCCCTTAACATCTAGTTTAGAGTCTATTTTTTCCGAAACTTCGCATTTTACAACAAGAAATGGCTCCAATGAACTGTAAATTTCTTTTATACTGGTTTTGTGGACTTGATCACTACTATCTACTTTAATTTCTTCCGATTCGATGTCACTGTCGTTATTTTCTGAAACGTTTCCTGAGCAGTCGACTTCTTCGAATTGGTTTTTAACAGTTTCTAAGCCTTGCAAACATCGATGCAAAGCTCTTTCAGATTGCACAGCTTTCGTTTGGAACTGATGAATGCGTTCTAATTCAGCGTAACACAATTTACAAATTGATTTTGGCAGGTTGTCGTCTTTTGTTATCTACGTAACAATATTGCAATGATTAATGTCTTTCTGGTTAAATTATAGAACATAAAAATTCCAAAACAAAATCGTTTAGTTACAATTTCTTTTGGAATAAGCAGTTTTCTTTTTTAATTGATATGTGATTACTTACGTGAACGGGGGCGCATTTTATAATTATTTCCGATACTTGGCCTCCCAGTTTTTCACAGTGCGAAAATATATCAATCAGAATGTCTTTAGAAAGACATAATCTACATGTAACATTGAAATTTTTACGCAGCAGCGATATTTTCTCCATTTTATAAAGATTGTAACTTCTTCTGTCAACGCATCTTTGGTTATTCCTTCATATTTGCTGTATTGGATGTGTTCACTACTACACATGCGTCAATTGTTGGAAAATATAGGAGCAGAATAATTTTTAGCGTTATTAAATCATTTCATATTATGTCGACTTATAGAAGTGATAGTAAATTTGAATTTAAAATATTCTGTGTGCCTCCATTATTAATTGGAATTGTTAATAATTTTAGATGTTTGATGCTACCATACTCAATTATTAAAATTAACATTGTTTATACATACTGCAAACACCGTATAATGCATACATTTTCAGCAACGGTACAAATATTTTAAAGTATTAATTTTACGTAAATAAATGCATTTCTAATTATTTATTAATGTTAAAACAATATAATTCATATACCTATATACTTACAAACAAAATAGTTAGTCTAAATACTTATTAATTGAAACAAACCAAACAAAAATATTATTATACCTTCAAATGTTTTTAACTCGCTGGTTTCTGAATAATTTTTTTTATTCACGTTTAAATTCGCTTGATGTAACTGAGCCAGCGCTTACACCCTACTAAATACGATTGCAATCAATTTTGTCGAGTTCAAATAATTATTCACCGATATGTACTCTTTTATGAGTATTTAAATTACTCGAACTAGTAAAACACTTACTGCAAACTTTACATCGATATGGTTTTTCACCAGTATGCGTCAGTTTATGAATTTTCAAGCTGAGTGTATGTGAAAAACTTTTATTACATATACTGCACTGGTACGGTTTCTCGCCCGTGTGTATACGTTTATGTCCGGTTAAGTGTGTAATTCTAGAGAACGTTTTATTGCAAACGTCACACCGATGCGGTTTTTCTCCAGTGTGTAGACGTTTGTGCGCATATAAATTACTAGAATTTTTAAAGCATTTACTACAGACGTCACATTGAAACGGTTTTTCTCCCGTATGTACAAATTTGTGTTTGTTCAACGTGTGGGTTGTTGTAAACGATTTGCTACAAACGTCACACTGATACGGTTTATCGTCTGTATGTTGAAGTTTGTGGCGATTTAAATTACTGGCGTTACTGAAAGACTTGCAACATATGTCGCACAAGTAAGGTTTCTCTCCAGTGTGTGAGAGTTTGTGGATTTTCAGACTATCAACGTGCGAGAAACTCTTTTCACAAAGGTCACATCTATAAGGCTTCTCTCCCGTATGAACACGTTTATGTCTTATCATGTGAGTCAATCTTGTAAAGCACTTGTTGCAAATATCACACTGAAACGGTTTCTCGCCGGTATGCAATTTTTTATGCGAATTTAAATTGGTAGGATTCGAAAAACACTTGTCGCAAACGTCACATTTGAACGGTTTCTCTCCGGTGTGTAGAATTTTGTGTCGCTTCACGTCCGCGGATGTAGTGAAACCTTTGTTGCAAACGTCGCATCGATGCGGTTTTTCGCCGGTATGTTTCAGTTTGTGTCGATTCAATTTACTGGAATCCGTGAAAGATTTACTACAGACATCGCATAAGTAGGGTTTCTCGCCTGTATGCACACGTTTGTGAATTTTTAACGAATTCGAATGAGTGAATCTTTTGCTGCAAACCTCACATTGGTACGATTTTGTACCGGTATGCTGTACGATGTGTTTTCTTAAATCAACAGATTTTAAGAAGCATTTGTTACAAATTTCACATTTGTTTTGTTTTTCCCTGGAGTGAAGCTGTTTGTGCATTTTGAAAAGAGCCAATTCAGTGAAATATTTTTTACAAATGCGGCATCGGTATTTAGATGTCGATGGCTTGTTGACAGATGTAATATGAGTGTCGCTAAAACAGGATGTTTCGTGATCATCTTTTAAACTTTCACTACTTTCTCTTTTTATATCTTCACTCAGCGTTTCCGTTATTTCGTCCGTATCAGAATTGAAATTTCGATTTGGAAATTCAAAAATTGAAATTTCCTGATTGATATCCATGCTTTTTTTGTTTTGATTTAAAGAATCATCGTCACTATTTATTCCTTGCCAGTTGCAATCTTCCTTCACTGCAGACTGTACTGTGCCCCCACTTTCTAAGGTTTCACATTTTACGTACACCCAATTTGGATCTTTTCCACTCGTTTCGTCGTTTTCAGATCCCAAGCCATGTGACCACTGCAAATAGTGGCGTAATGCTTTTTCAGATTCGACCGCCTGCTCTTGGAAATTACGAATTTCTTTTAGTTGAACGCAGCATGATTTACAAATTGAATTTGGTAAATTATCGTCTTTTGCTATCTGTAATAAATAATTTTTTAATGGCATGTCTGTATCGAAGTAATTACACGCGATTTTTTAATAGAAATGACTGCCTTTCGTTATTATTTTACGTATCATTTATATTGTTCTTACCTGTACGGGAGCACATTTTATAATAACATCTGCTATTTGTTCTTCTAGCTCAGATGAATATGAAAACATATCGGTTAAAATAACATCTTCAGAAAGACACAGTCTACATATTTTACTAAAATTATTTCCAGTTATCGTAATATTTCGCATTTTGTTAAATTCTTTACATAATACAGTTGGAAAAAACTAGTTTGATTATTGCGTGTACCTACTTATTACGTAACTATTTCATACGAGCTAAATTAATTCTTTTGGTTTTGCCATAAAATAAATAAATTATTATATGTTTATTTAAACTTTAAAAAATAATACATCTATATAACATTTTAAAAAAAGCTTGTCAATGACCTGAACGAGTTAAATGACATTATTTTCCATGTATATGTTGTATTTTATGTCTATTCAAATTGCTGGCATTAGTGAAACTTTTACAACAAATATCACATAAAAACGGCTTTTCACCTGTGTGTGAAAGTTTATGTATTTTCAAACTGTCAGCATGTGAAAAAGTCTTGTCGCATGTATCGCATTGATAAGGTTTCTCGCCTGTATGGACCCGTTTATGTCTGACCATATGCGTGAATCGCGTAAAACATTTATTGCACACGTCGCATTTGTGCGGTTTCTCACCAGAATGCAACAGTTTGTGAGCACACAAATTTGCACTCTTGTTGAAACGTTTATAACAAACGTCGCATTCGAACGGTTTTTCTCCGGTATGTAAAAGTTTGTGTCTGTTGAGACCCGTAGATGTCGTGAAACGCTTGCTGCAAGCTTCACATCGATGCGGTTTCTCGCCGGTATGTTTAAGTTTGTGTCTATTTAAATTACTCGAATCTGTAAACGATTTGCTGCACACGTCGCATAAATACGGTTTCTCACCGGTATGCATCAGTTTGTGCAGTTTTAAAGTGTTGGTATGCGAGAAAGTTTTATCACAAATGTCACACTGGTACGGCTTCTCACCAGAATGTTTACGTTTATGAATTTTTAAATTTGCCAGTCTTGTAAAATGTTTATTGCATACATTACAGCGGTGTACTTTTGTGAATTTAGTTGTTGGGGATGTTACGTTTAAAATAGCAAGACTTCTTACATTTTTATCGGGTGATATTTCAGGACTATTTTTAGATTTGCTTGATTTAACTTTATTTGCGCTTTCGTATGTTTTTTGTATCATTTTCATTCGAGTGTCGATTTTTTTTCTAGGTATTGCGTTGCTAGCTTCTTTAAAAATACAGATGTTTGGTTTATCTTCAAAATCAAATGAAATAAAATCATTATCGCCAGATTTTCTTACGTCGCTATCGTCGCCGTGATTTGAATCGTTCCAATTAATAATTTCAGTGTCGCCGTTTTTTGCCGTTTCATATTTAACACACACAATATTTGAATTTAATCTGTTTGTTTTAACCTCAGAAAATTCCGATGTTTCTAGAACGGATTTTTCTGAACTTAACTCGTTTTCAGATAAGCTTCCTGCACGATTTTTTAAATTATTGTCTATTTTAGAAGATTCTAGAACAAATGTTTCTAAATCTAACCGTTTATCAGTTGTTAATTGTTCGAGGTAGTCATGAAGTAGCATTTCAGACTTTAACGCCAGTGTTTGAAATTTTTGAATGGTTGATATTTGAACGTAGCATGCTTTGCAAATCGAATCTGGCAGCTTGTCGTATTTTGTTATTATCTATAAAAGGCAATAGAGAGTATGAATATTTAAAAAGTGGCGATTTTAAGTCATTAACAATATTGCTGTTTTTTACTTACATTAACGGGAGCACATCTTATAATTATATCTGCGATTCGCCCTCCCAATTCCGACGAATACAAAAATATATTGTTTGTAGCACCTTCTGATAGACACAACCTGCATATTTGTTTAAAATGTATGCCCATGAACATTGATTTATTCATTTTATATTTCATTCAATTACAAAATATTTTTTATCTTCAACCTTTGTTTATGAAGTTATACAGTGTGCTTCAAAACGATTATCTTTATTAATATCTATATTTTTTAATAGCCGCTAGTGCGCCGGTCCGGCTTCGCTCGATTGGCACCATTGTGTCGTCGACTTACGTTGCAAAATTGGTCTCCACGAAAAGCGCTTTTATCATATAATATAAAACAATATTAAAACCCAAATTATAATTTTATTGTTAAAAAAAACAAACAACTACAATGATATCATTTATAATTAAGCACTCATACTCTTACTATAAATTAATGCATATTATTATTTTTGAATTCAGATAACTTCATAGCTTTGCTTTAAACAATTAATTTTAATTATCACCGATTTTTATACAATGTTTTATAATTTACTTGGCCAATATAATTTCCCAGGCTAAAACTAACAAGTGAATTTTTGGTGGACCGTCACAAAATAATTATGGCTTATCACTAGTATGAACTCGTTTATGAGTTTTCAAATGATTCGATTGTTTAAAACATTTGCCACAAACGTCACACTGATAAGGTTTATCGTCAGTATGTTGTAGTTTATGTCTAATTAAATTGCTGGCGAGGCTGAAACATTTACAACAAATATCGCACAAGTAAGGTTTCTCGCCAGTATGTACCAGTTTATGTCTTTTCAACGTGTTGCGAATACTGAAACATTTACCACACACGTCGCACCTGTACGGTTTCTGACCGGTGTGTAGAAATTTATGTTTATTCAGCGTGTCGATCGTGGCAAACGGTTTGTTGCAGACTTCACACTGGATCGGTTTATCGTATGTGTGCTGAAGTTTGTGTCTGTTTAAATCGCTCACCATTCTGAAACACTTACAGCAAATATCGCATGTGTGAGGTTTTTCTCCGGTATGTAGCAGTTTGTGACGTTTCAAGTTATCATCACGTCTGAACCTTTTACAGCAAACTTCGCACTGATACGGTTTTTCGCCAGTGTGAAGTCGTTTGTGCGTTTTTAAGTGAATCGATTGAGTAAAGTTCTTGTTGCAAATATCGCAGTGAAGTGAATTCCTACGTGCGTGTTTCGATTTTAATGATTTGTTTTTTGAACGGTTCTTTTTACTATCTGCTGTTGACGGCACTGTTTCAGCAGAGCAGTCGACTGTCTCTTGTTTTATACTTTTTGGACTGAGATTTGCGAAAGTTTCTTCGAAATGAGTTTCAACTAACGTTGCAGGATATTCACATTTCACGACAACGTTGGTGCTAAAATTAGTGTTTTCTTTATTTGAAGTTGGCATTTTTTCGGTGCTTTTTGTTTCTTTCCAACTGTGATTACTGTCAACGTCGTCGTTATCTTGTTTTATAGAGATGTCTTCTGTTTTGTCGTCGTGCTTTAACAGTACGCCGTATTGTTCGGAACTGCCGGGGTATAGGCGTTGTAGATAATTTTGCAGGACTCTTTCTGATTGCAGGGCCTTCTTTTGAAACCGTTGAACTCTTTCAAGTTCATTGTAACAATGTTTACAGATGAAATTTGGTAATTTATCGTCTCTTGTGACCTGTTTAAAATTAAAAATGCAATTTAATCACAATTTCCGTATATACCTTTAGATATACAACAGCTAAGCTGTCGAAATAACATACATTCTAAAATAAAGTTTGGTCTAGTATCTACAGTAAAAATTGTGTCATATTTTATGTGTACAGTTCATCAACTTATTATACTTTACAATTTCAGTAATAATTAAAATAATATAATAAGAAAATTTTATGACTAATTGATCCGTATTACACTAGTTTTAAGATCAAAATAATTTGTGAAGTTTGATTGTACTTACGCACACGGAAGCGCACTTTATAACTACATCCACAATTTGACCACCAAGTTTTGACGAATGCGAAAATATATCAGTTAAATTTACATCGTCAGTTAGACACAATCTGCACATTTTACTGAGGTCTCCATAACGTACTGTAATTTCCTTCATTTTGAATTATTTATTTCTCAAAATAGATATTACTATACTGTTCTTGACTGTATATCGTAAACAAAAAAAGTAATTCATCTTTTTCTATTTCTTTTCAAAGGATAGGATATACAGAATATGTATATATTTTGATTTTTAGTTGTGTACGAGTGGAACTGAAGGTAATTAAGAGGTAAATTAAATTGAAAATACTGATATTAATATATTTATTTTCAAATTCCAACAAAAGGTTTTGCTGTTATTGCGGTCTCTTAAACGTTTGTGCTCAAAAGAACAACTCGCCGATAATTTCCGCTTATTGATTATCCCCAGTATGGACACGTTTATGTGTTTTCAAATGAATCGACTGATTGAAACATTTGCCGCACACATCGCACTGATACGGTTTCTCACCAGTATGTACTCGTTTGTGTCTCTTCAACGTGTTGCCGTGACTGAAACACTTGCTGCAAACGTCACATTGGAACGGTTTCTCGCCGGTGTGGACTCGTTTGTGCGCCTTCAAGTGAACAGATTGCGTGAAACATTTGTTGCAGACTTCACACTGGTACGGATTCTCGTTGTGCTGCACTCGATGCGCATCGTACGTGTCTCGTTTAGTAAAACACTTGTAACAAACGTCGCACTGGAGTGGTTTCTCGCCTGTGTGCAACAGTTTGTGTTTGTTTAAGTGACTTGACGTCGTATAATACTTGTCGCAGACGTCGCATTGGTGACGTTTGACACCCGTATGTCGCTGTATATGCGTGTTGAAGTTACTCAGATTTGTAAAACGTTTGTTGCATATTTCACACCGGTAAGGCTTGTGGCCTGTGTGTAACAGTTTGTGTTGTTTTAGGCTGTTCGAACGCGTAAAACTATTTTTACAGACGTCACACTGATACGGCTTTTTTATGGGGTTTGCTTGATTTATATCGACAGATGGCGGTGACTTTTGAACGACGTTCTTTCGTTTTGGAAACTTTTTTTTTGTTTTAAACGGTTTAACGGTTTTTACATGGTTTCCTTTTTTGACTCGGTTTGAATTATAACCGATATCAACCAGTCGCTCAGTACGTAAGTCAGTTTCAAGCAAATTTTCGGGATATTCGCATTTTATAATTGGATCTAAATTTGAAGAAATGTTATTCCGCTCTGTATGGTCTTTTTTTGTTTCTTCCCAGTCGATTTTAACATCATTACTAATTTCTGTATTTACTCTATTGTTTTCTAAATTACTTTCTACAGAATCACTTGTCTTAAAAAATGTTGGCGCGCAGTCAGATTGTAGTCTGTCAAGATATTGTTGAAGCGTTTTTTCAGACTGTATTATTTGCAACTGGAATTGGTGAACTCTTTCCAGTTCACGGTAACACATTTTACAAATTGAATTCGGCAGTTGAACGTGTCGTATTATCTACAAATATTACGGATTACAGTCGATATTAACCTATCGCAAAACTTACGCATTTACTTACACGAACGGGAGCACATTTTATAACTGCGTCAACTATTCGCTCTCCCAATTTTGAAGAAAATGTAAATATATCGATGAAATTCATGTCGTCACAAAGACACAGTCGGCAGATTTTACTGAGATCTTTATTGAGCATTGCCATTTTCTTCATTTTGAAAACTTCTTAATTTTGTACTAATTATGCAATACATACGATGCAAAACAATGCTTTACCTAATAAGTCAAATAAAAGTCATGAGATTTTAATGTAGGTGTAATGTTTGTGAATGAAGAAGCGTTGTCTGTCAAGTTTTATATTATTTCTGAAATTTTGATTCACTTCGCGCTATCCACCATACAGTTTAAGATGTTACATCCTGACATCAAAAATCAAAAAATTGAAAAGAATATGTCTTTGACTGGAAATCCACACGAAAAAAGGTATTGTAAATTATAGACGTTGGACAACACAGATCACAAGCGTTTTAAGGATTAAATATCTAGTCGGAAAACCAGTTATGCTGAATTGTTGGTAAATAAAATTGATACCGATTTATTTAAACGCTGCAAATTATGTTATTGCATAAGCGTTGCAAACGCTGAATCGAATGAAACTAATTCACCAACATATGTTTTAAAAGTTAAATACATTCGAAACAGTGCGGTCTTTTAAGCCCTAAGGCCTAGCACACATGAAGAGCGTTCAACGCGCGTTGGCCCAACGCGCGTTTACAATTTCTATACAATTGTATACGAGTATAACTGTTTATACGATAACGCGCGTTCAACGCGCCGCTAACGCGCGTTATCATATAAACAATTATATACAATTGTATAGAAATTGTAAAATTGGGCCAACGCGCCTTGAACGCTCTTCATGTGTGCTAGGCCTAAGGGACTTTGAATAAAATTTGTGAGATTCTTGTGCATGGTGCCTCATGACTTGTTATCTTTTTTCATCGCAACAAAAAATGGAAGGATGGTTTAAAATGAATGAAATCAACTTCAAAGGCCACCAACAACAAGAGTTAATACCATTTCCTATTTTTAACTTGTATTTTTTTTGAAAAGTATCAAATAAATCATTCATGATGGGTCTTTCTTTTTTCCAGATGGTATCGATGCTGAAATGCACCCACTTCTGCTGTCGCGGCTGCGCACGAGATTATTTCACGGTCCAGATCACCGATCGAAGCATCACCGACTGCGTGTGTCCGTTCTGCAAGGCTCCGGAACTGACCGACGTCGACGCGAGCGAGGATGACATCTCCGAATACTTCGCCAATTTAGACATTCTACTCAAAGCCATCATCGATCCGAACGTGCACGAGCTCTTCCAGCGTAAACTTCGCGATCGTACGCTCATGCAAGATCCGAATTTCAAATGGTGTGCACAGGTTTGTAAACAACTCGTTATTGTACTTTCCGAAATTCGTTTTTAGAGAGATAGAGAGAGGTGTCCGACCTAACTTTCGATTTCGGCGAGTGTCGGAGTCAAAAGTCTCATACTATGACCGTAACGTGTCGTGGAAAAAATATTCTTTTGACGTGATAACGTCTTATAAATTGATGAAACACCAGCTGCACGCACGAAAAAGTGTAACGTTCCGCCTGACCCTGTGCGTGCAAGCGAGAGCGCAGTATGCTTCGGCCCAAGTTTGACAGCTACTAAAATTTAGGTTATGTATTACGGAATACGTTATCACGTAAAACTATCGTCCGTAAACCGACTTTACAATTTTTTTTTTACACTTTGTTGCAGTGTTCATCTGGATTCATTGCTAATCCACGCCAGAAGCGTTTTGTCTGTCCGGACTGTAAGGCGATCACGTGTGCTGGATGCAGAAAACCGGTGAGTTATTGCCGCTGTTTTTTATGACTCTATTACAAGCCCTCAGTTCCCACGTTGTAATGCGTGCACTGCTAAAAGTATCGATTATTTTCAATTTGTTATAAAAAAAAACAATAGCGTGTGAGATTTTCCCACGCAGGGTCGGTCTGGCAACTAAAAAGTTACCGGGAAAATTGTCGAACGATTGTTCGAAATAAAGTAAATGACTTATCATGCCTCTACGTGAAGCGTGTAACTAAGAAAAAAACCCGGACCGGCGGCCTACCGGGAAAAATCCCGGTATTCTCTTAGGCCAGACCGATGCTGTTCCCACATAAGCACACGGGCGAAGTGGAACTTCTTTAAGAGTTATGAATTCGTTTCATGTTTAAATAGGTACATTTATTAATTAAATAATATGTTATAATATGGAATAAAATGCAAACATTTATTCATTTATTGAATAAATTTAGAAATAAAAATTAAATGGCTTCTTAAAATTAGGTATTTAAGTTTCCATTAAAGATTACCCAGTAATACTGGCCAGTGCTAATGACGTCATAATTGTACTGGTGAGACAGATTTGAAATAGCATAAATATTTAACCGGGCGTCCGTGCATCAGACTTTGTAAAATGTTTTAATTTTATTTTTTGTTATTTGCAATAAAGTCTTCTTCAACAAAGTAAACAATTACTTTTGGTGGACGAGGGAAATAATAATTCGTCAACGCGCGGGCCAGTATATTTAGGAACGAATCAACAATATGGCATCGAATCATGACGTCATTAGCACTGGGTTATATTTTGGAACACACCCTTTATCTATTAATTCTATAATAACATCTTTTATGCAATATACATCGCAAATAAAATTGAAATTAGTTTTTTTATAATAAATCTGACGGAATCAGGTTTTTGGGCTTTACTTAGTATACCTTATAAATTAAACATTAATTAAAATAATGGCTTCATAAGATTAATTAAGTTTTCATGGAGCTATTGATTCTATAATTTACTCGATGAGCCGAGTTGACTCGGTGACTCGAGTGCAAGCGGACTCAAGTAAAATTTAAGTTTACTCGAGTACCGAGTTACACAAATGTCAAAACGTGGCTCTAGTCGTATCACTTATTCGTATGCATGGAGTTCGTACTCATTGTGTAGCCATTAGTGATGTGCCGGATCGTTAAAAATGTATATCCGCAGATACGGATCTGAATACGGATATTTGGTTTCAAGATCCGCGGATACGGATACGGATCTTAACTTTCTTAGAGTACGCAACGGTAAATATTGCACATCGACCTTTGGAAAGAGATTATCTGTTATGGCAAAAAGTTATTGACCTCTTTAAGAGTTAACTCTCATAACAGATTGTCTCTTTCCAAAGATCGATGTGCAATATCTCATTATAAAGATAGTTTTTTAGTACCTTTGAGTTATGTACTATTGGTATGGTACTCACTACGATAAATGTTTGCAATATAAAGGTGCCAAATACGATTTAAAAAAATAAAAAATAATCTGAATGGAATTTAACAGTTTTTCATTATTACCTAATCACCTATATATATAAAATTTCATCTATGAGTTGAAAATTAATAAGGTAAAAGATCCGTAAAAGATCCGCTAAAAAACTAACGGATACGGATACAGAGCTTTCTTCTCCCTTGTATATCCGCGGATACGGATACGGATATCCGGCACATCACTAGTAGCCATGTATTTGCACTAAAGAAGTTTCACTTCAAAAACAATTGCAAATATGAATGACCGAGGTTGTTAGTGACTTTAAAAAAAAAAAACTTACGTTTGTTTTTTTTTTCTTTTAGTGGGAAATTCAACACGAAGGAATATCGTGCGAGAAATTCGCCGAATGGAAACAGGCCAACGATCCCGACATTCAGGAACTCGGGTTGGCCCAGCACTTGGCCGACAACGGCATCGACTGTCCCCGTTGCAAGTTCCGCTACAGCTTGGCGCGGGGCGGTTGCATGCACTTCACCTGTTCCCAGTGCAAGTTCGAGTTCTGCTCTGGTTGCGGCAAACCGTTCAGAATGGGCGCCAAGTGTGGCACGAGTCCGTATTGCGCTAAACTGGGACTCCACGCCCATCATCCGCGCAATTGTTTGTTCTATCTGAGGGACAAGGAGCCGGGCGAACTCCAGAAACTCTTACAGGTAAATAAGCAATCGTCAATTTGTTTAACACAAAATCGAAGACCTAACTAAATGGTAGTGGAACGAACCAAGCCGTGAATCTTCGCGAAATGTTATTTGCAAGAAAACTCATTTTGAAATTTTTATACTTTCAAATTTTATACAGTGGAACTAAAAACCTCTGTAACTTAAACATTTTTTGAATTCCCTTCCCCTCAAAGCCTAAAACCTCTATTACTTAAAGCGCAAAACCAAATATTTTGAGCGATGGCCCTTGAAAACTTAAAATAATATTTTGGTGACCTCCAAAGTATTATCAGTGAGTCATCGTGAATAAGTATACAAACAAAAACTTTTTCCAAGAACTTTATTAATTTTCACTATTAGAACAGTCGAACCTTGTTAAGTTAAAAATTGAACTTCGAAAATCTCTCTAACTTCAACTCTCGATAAGTAAAAAACTCGATAACTTAAATTTCTCAACGTTTCCCTTTAACTTTAATTTACCGAGGTTCTACTGTATTTAATAAAATAAAAAATAAATAATTCGGATCATTTAGTCGGGTCTGAAGTCTGTCGGTCGGTTATAAAGCTGTCTAATTGTACGTGAGTGCGAGTAAGACGCTACAGGTAGGTTGAAGTGTGAGAGAGCGCAGCACACTTCATCTCAACCCATACACACTTCCTCACACACTCAACCTACTCGTAGCGTCTTACTCGCAGTCACGTATAATGGACTGAGTTTTTTAACCGCCTGGAAGAATTTTTTTTTTTTTTTTTTTTATTGAGGAGGAAATGCATTTACGCACACCACGGGAAGATGCCCTAGGTAGTGTGGGACTCGGGCTAAGCCCCATACCCACTAAAACCTCCTCTATCCCGCTCCATATAATAGAGCCACACTGCCTATAAAAGCAAATACACTATATTGTCGGCAGGGTTTTTTTTTGTTTGTAAATATGTCATTTATTTTTTGTTTTAGGATCACAACATTGCGTTCGACACGGAGCCGCGGGTCAGCAACAAGTCGAATGATGGAGGACGCGTTCCAAAATGCGCCGTACAACTCCAACGCGAGACTCCGGCGGGACTCGTGGATACGGTTTGCAGCAACGAGGTTGAAAATGGACAAGCTGGACTGTGCAGGTCAGACATAACAAAATTATTAAAATCGGAGATTAGAAAGCGCGACAAATACGGCAACGAATAATTAACAAGCAGGGCCGTAATTCGCTTTTTTGTTGAAAGGTGTACAATTTTTTTAATAAAATGGGAATTTTTTCTATCTTTCTGAGGTTTCTCTAGGCCCTGTTGCCCTTGCGTAGTTAGGGCTCTGTTAATTATTCTACATTTGTTATTTATTAATACTCGAATTATCAAAAAAAGCTATCTATTGCGCAAAGATCTGGAACTCATAGTAGCTAAATATTTCGATTTTTGGCTGCTAGTGACGTCAGATGAAGTGATAGAACGCATGCGCTGTATAGTTTTGTTGTCATATTCTGTATCTGGAAAATTACCGTTCAAATTATTTACTTTGCCCTCTGTATTCTGTATCCTCGACTAAAAATGTAGTCAATTTAGACTTATAAAAAACAATTGCATTTACAATTGATCGAAATCCATCTAAAACTATTTTTTTTTATTGCCGCTGTCGTTTCGTAATAAAACCGTTACAAAATAATGACCGGTTTTGGTTAAGGATACAGAATATGGACACACTGAACTGAAATTAATAAAGAGTGGGACTTAAAAATAAATGGGGGACCGACCGCAATGCTGGTTATACGGAGTATCAATGTCTTCTAATCTAATACAAGCCCTCGGTTCGACATTTGGAAGCACGATGCTGGATTTCGGCCTCGCTCTCTTGCTTGATGTCTTGCAGACAGCTTTGCGCGCTGCGCTGCTAGATTGTGGCGTCACTGATTGGTCCGCTGCTCGCTATCTCGCTATATTTGGGTGATATGCTCAGTGCTATTTTTCATGCAGCGCTGCCTGCTAGTTTGAGATTTTGACCAATTATGGTGTTGTATTTTATCACGTGATATCGTCTGACATTCGTTAAATATGGTGCTGTTTGAAAAAGTTCCAAGTGAACAGCGATGGGGCCAAAAGTTGTAAAATCAAAATGTAAATGAACTCGACAAGAAATAAGTTTTCGTTTTGATTTTTCTCTTCTCTCCCGAAGCTTTTCAATCATTAAAGTCATAGTAGCAATTCGTCCATATTTAAATTTTAAATATAACTGTCAACCTAGCAAAACAGCGAGCAATCAAGCAAGCTACCAACCACCAAGCAGGCTACCATTCATGGCAGCCTGCAAGACTTCAAGCATGCAAGCGAGCTCGAAATCCAGCATCGTGTTAACGGGCCCTAAAGAATGTTGTTGCATACAGTATGTAAACGCGTAAGGTGCACATAGGGAAATTAGCATTGGGAAAAAATACTTGGATCAGAGTTAGCCATGACTGCATTAATTGTTATTTCTATTGAATTATCGTGGTAACCTTGAGGATTTCTATTTTATTTTGATTTATTTTTGTTTTACTTGGCTTTTTTAATACTAAAAAGCTCTTATAAATCATTATTTTATTTTTTTTGTACAAAAATAAAACAAAAAAACAACTCCATCTGTTTGGAAACATTTCATTCAAAAATTGTCTGACCGGTATGACGTATGCGCATTGGTAAATCAGTGATCCAAATGTCTTTAGGTTCAACACGAATAGGCGGAGATATTTGATCTCGCACCATATTTAAGTATTTTTTGGGAATTTAATGTCCCATTAATAAAAAAAGTCCGATTATGTTGTAATCATTTGAATATTTTGTTCGGTAGTATACACATTTATTTTGCAAAAGAATATTATCTGTCAAATTGAAAAACAAGATTTCAAAGCTCACTCTGATCCACTCATTTTTTCCCAATGTTAATTTCCCTATGTGCACCTTACGTGTTCACATACTGTATATTATTACATTGTTTTTTATGGCCCGTAGCTTTCAGGTTCTAAATTGACAACTGTTGAGTTGCCCGTTCCTTTTTGTCCAGACCCCCTATCTTTTATAAGAATAACAGAATATGATGACGTCATTAGAGCGCGTGTCGTTTCTATTCGCTGTTGCAGGAGTCACTATATAGAATATCTGTCGTCGTTGGTGCGCCATTACAAAATCGATCCGATCGACGTCTTGTCGAGCGACGACCTTGAGATAGCCGTCCGCCGCGCGGGTCTACGATTGCCGCCCAAACACTACGGCCTTCCCGATAACGTCTACCGGCAATCGTTATTACAGGTAACTGCTATTTTCTCTTTTATAGATTGCACTATATTGAATATTTGGTCGCCGTTATCGGAAGACATCGGGTCGATCCGATTTCAATATTGGACTGTGTCGAAGTCGAACAGGAACTGCGCAGGCGCGGAAAGGTGCTGCCCGATCGTGCGCCCGGTGTCACCGAATTCCAGTATAGGAATTTGTGCGCTAAGGTATTTCTTTTTTTGTCCGGCGACGAAGAAAAGTGGAATTTTTTCGGTGATCTTGATTTTCAGATTATCGATATCGAATTGTTGTTTTTGCATAAATATTGATGTGGCTTTTGGCGACCACGTGACTGCTTTGCTACGCAGTCACATTTACGAAACAGTCGAGTCCATATTTAATTGCGTTCAAATCGTAGTTTTATCAAAAGTAATCTGTTTTTAACCGACTTCAAAAAAGGAGGAGGTTCTATGTTCAACTGTATATTTTTTTTTATGTATGTTCACCGATTTCTCTGTCAATTATGGACCGATTTTCAAAATTCTTTTTTTATTCGAAAGAGTGCACTTCCGACGTGGTCCCATCGGAACCAAGTCAGGATCTGATGGTGGAATCCAGAGAAATCGAGGGAAACTCTCAAATTTCAAAGGCACGCATACTTGGCCTACCCATTGCAACACTTTATCTAGCACTAAAAAGAGAAAAATAAAATATTTTTAACAAGAAAATTGAACCGACTTCAAAATATGCACTAAAAAATAAAAAATAATAGTTATTGTTATTTTTGGAGTCAGTGTCAGCCAAAATGAAATCTATTCCGAGAACTAGAGACATGTAAGATTTAAATTGCTACTTTCGAATTCCGATGTGTCACCGACTCCAAAAATAACAATAATTATTATTTTTTACTTTTTAGTGCATATTTTGAAGTCGGTTCCAATTTTTTGTTAAAAATATTTTATATTTACAATGAAAATCCGGATTAACTGAACCCGTTTTCTCTGAGTTGGTACTTTACCTAGATTGTTAATACTAGAAAATTGATCTTAAAATAAAATTCCTACTTATTAAAACAATTAATGAATCATTTACTGTGATTTTCGTTTGTCAATTGAGATTATTATTTTGTTTTTGTTTATTTTGTACACTGTTTGGAACTTTCTGTTCCGTTGTGTTTATTGTTTTAAATAAATAAATAAATTATGCTTTTTCTTAATGTATTCATCAGATTTCTCAATCTTTTAACATTCAATTTTCCGGAGCAGTTAAGAAAAGTTACTCAACCCGTTAATCTATTGTTTTATGGCGTTTTCGGCGTCTAGAACCGCCCCGGGGCAGGTCAGACCGAATGGATTACAATTGGTTATAAACAAATGTCATTAACCAATAGTAACCCATTCGGCCTGGCCTGCCCCGGGGCGATTCTCGATGTCGAAAACGCCATTAGTTTAAAAATATTACAACGCCATTAGTTTAAAAATATTACAGCGTAATTTTTATTTTTACAGATAGTCGTTGAAGAAATACCGCTCGAGTGAACTATTGTCGTAGATTTTAGATACCCAAGAAAACAATTAAATAATTAATTTTTTTGCACGACCCCTTAAAAAATACTTTTCATGTCTGCATGGCGACAGGAAAATGATCCATTTCAAAGTAAAACAAAAGAAATGCGTGTTTTGTATTGTAAAAGTCTACAATAATATTGTGAGCTTGTTGTTAATAATCTTGATAAAATTATTAAATATCAGCTATTTTATGAGGGGTACGTTGCAACAATTAATGTATATCTAGTGCGCGATAATATAATGGCTCTTATGATTGTCAAAACTCGTTGTCTCTCGTTTTTAACATAGTGTCACATTCGCCATAATATGTATCATCACGCACTAGAAACATAACCCGTATTGTTTTATCTTAAATTATTATCGTCAAATAACAATCGATTCCGTCGTTTTATACATGGATGTACAGTGCAATCTCTTTAAACCGTCCTGCAAAGATCCGTTCAGATTACTGTATTTTTATATTTATTTATTTTAAACGTAAGTTTCAACAATTTTAAAGTCTCAGGTTTTCGTTTTGTCATTTTCAAGCACGCGTCTCATTTTGTGCGTCTAAACAAGTGTGTTCCAATTAAAGGAGTTGCACTGTACATACACGACGTGTAAGAGAGTATACACTTGCGAGCCGAACCTACCGTGAACCGTTCGTGAACCGGTAGCTAACATAATTGAGACGGTTTTTTTGACGAACACACAGCGAACCTACGTCGTCGCTGAGTCGAATATTTATTTAGCCGCGTATGATATTTTTATTTAAATTTTCTAATTACCTACATGAGTTATTTTTGAAGTGAAAACTTCTTTAGCGGCGTTGTACACTTTTTTTTGTAATCGGTAAAAAATGTTAAACTCGCGTCAGGAAAAGTAAGAACTGGGTGAGCGAGAAAACTCTCTAAGTGATAGTAATTGTTTATACAACGTTAGACATCTAGCGTTGAAATATCGTACATAAAAATGCAATCTATGATACAAACCATTTTGATCGAAAATTCGTAAGACGTTAATATTCAAGTTTTCACTTCTGCCGGCACTCCCGGAGTGCAACCCGTCTTTTTTATTATGGAATGGTCAGAAGAAGAAACTATTCTTCTAATTGAAATTTACAAAAGTAAAGTTTTGTTATGGGACCCGAAACATAGTGATTATTTTAAAAAGCATTTAAAAGAAGATGCGTGGAGGGAGATTGCAATCTTGGGATGACATCTCGGAAGATACTGACGATAGTTCGGTATCGGTTCGCTTTTCCCAATGGTTCGCGAGCGGTTCGGCTCGCAAGTGTATACGCGCCTTTAAGTTTATCATTGGAATGTAAATGACAATAATTTTTTTGCGAATGAAAAGTTTCTCGCTATTTTGACCCGGTTTCATTGAATAACAGTTTAGAAAGCGCTTATTTAAACTTCATACTTGCTCGTTATCTGTCGAGCAATTGTTTATCCGTCTTCTTTTAATAATCGAAGGCAAAATGAAAAATTCTTTAATCCGCCGGCTCTGTGTAGAGATGGGCAGGTCCGAGATTTTTGCAACATTGTTTTTCAGTGACGACATATCGGAGACACGATTGCTATGTCAGTCCGACATTTCGCGCAGTAAATAACAGTTCATCGGTTCCACGCTTTACGCAGTGTGTAAAATTGGACCACCACAGTGCGCGGCGTGTATTTAAAGAACATTTTCTGATTTTGGTTCGAATGTTGCCCTATGAGTGTGAATAAAAAAATGTTTGTCATAAATAAATTTATTACTACTATATTGAAATACAGAACTCAAACTCCGTCATCATTTCGATGCATCAGACAACACATTGAACCCATTCCCGCGTATGGGCAACATTTGACCCAAATTATATTGTAAAACGAGTACAGTAGAACGCCGATTATCCGAACGCCGATAAACCGAATCGGCAATTATCCGAATCGGTCCTAAGCGAAATATAAGAAATTAAAACCAAGTAATTTTTAAATAAAAACAAGTTTTGTGGGGACGCAAGAATACAAATATGCGAGTGATAATTGCCGTGTAGACGCTACAATGGTATCAGCATACGTCGAAGTTGGAACTCGCTGGAGTCCAGATATATTTCAACTGTTTGGTTGAAAGCTAGAGGCAAGACACTACATGTTTGGCGTCCGATTATCCGAATCGACCCCGGTCCCAATTAATTCGGATAATCGGCGTTCTACTGTAATGTTTTCTATATATTTAAAAAATGTAAATATCCCTTAAGTTTTTATTATTATGCATGTTTGTTTAGAAAAAGATTTGAAATATATGCCAAAAGAGTTTATGACATATGGTAAACTTTTTCCTATTTTCAAATCTTTTTCACGTATTTATATTAGGTATCGTGTCCATCGTGATAATAATATTAAGAAGAAACGTAGGTATGTGGACAAAAATATTAGATTTTTTTAATATACGACGTTTCGTCTATTGATTTAGACTTTTTCAAGTACATACAGACAATTAACATAGTACATTAAATAAATCTAATATTTTTTCCACATACCTGCGGTTTTTCTTGTTCTTTTTCAAGTAAATACAAAATAAAATAACTTAATAAATAATTATTTAGAAATTGTATTTAAAAATATATTTAATAAAGAAATCAATCAAACAATTTTGTATTTTATTTCTAAACATATCCACACTAAAATACTTATAATTAAAACTGCCAACTGGACGCGGCTGTGGCTGTGTCGATACAATAAAGTTATATAAGGATGTTATATAATAATGTTATATAATGATGTTATATAATAATGTTACATAATATAAGGATGTTACATAATGATGTTATATAATAATGTTACATAATGATGTTATATATAACAATGTAAGACAGTAACAATGTTATATAATGTAAGACAGTAACAATGTTATATAATGTAAGACAGTAACAATGTTATATAATGTAAGACAGTAACAATGTTATATAATGTAAGACAGTAACAATGTTATATAATGTAAGACAGTAACAATGTTATATAATGTAAGACAGTAACAATGTTATATAACAATCTTACTGTCTTACTGTCTTACTGTCTTACTGTCTTACTGTCTTACTGTCTTACTGTCTTACTGTCTTACTGTCTTACTGTCTTACTGTCTTACTGTCTTACTGTCTTACTGTCTTACTGTCTTACTGTCTTACTGTCTTACTGTCTTACTGTCTTACTGTCTTACTGTCTTACTGTCTTACTGTCTTACTGTCTTACTGTCTTACTGTCTTACTGTCTTACTGTCTTACTGTCTTACTGTCTTACTGTCTTACTGTCTTACTGTCTTACTGTCTTACTGTCTTACTGTCTTACTGTCTTACTGTCTTACTGTCTTACTGTCTTACTGTCTTACTGTCTTACTGTCTTACTGTCTTACTGTCTTACTGTCTTACTGTCTTACTGTCTTACTGTCTTACTGTCTTACTGTCTTACTGTCTTACTGTCTTACTGTCTTACTGTCTTACTGTCTTACTGTCTTACTGTCTTACTGTCTTACTGTCTTACTGTCTTACTGTCTTACTGTCTTACTGTCTTACTGTCTTACTGTCTTACTGTCTTACTGTCTTACTGTCTTACTGTCTTACTGTCTTACTGTCTTACTGTCTTACTGTCTTACTGTCTTACTGTCTTACTGTCTTACTGTCTTACTGTCTTACTGTCTTACTGTCTTACTGTCTTACTGTCTTACTGTCTTACTGTCTTACTGTCTTACTGTCTTACTGTCTTACTGTCTTACTGTCTTACTGTCTTACTGTCTTACTGTCTTACTGTCTTACTGTCTTACTGTCTTACTGTCTTACTGTCTTACTGTCTTACTGTCTTACTGTCTTACTGTCTTACTGTCTTACTGTCTTACTGTCTTACTGTCTTACTGTCTTACTGTCTTACTGTCTTACTGTCTTACTGTCTTACTGTCTTACTGTCTTACTGTCTTACTGTCTTACTGTCTTACTGTCTTACTGTCTTACTGTCTTACTGTCTTACTGTCTTACTGTCTTACTGTCTTACTGTCTTACTGTCTTACTGTCTTACTGTCTTACTGTCTTACTGTCTTACTGTCTTACTGTCTTACTGTCTTACTGTCTTACTGTCTTACTGTCTTACTGTCTTACTGTCTTACTGTCTTACTGTCTTACTGTCTTACTGTCTTACTGTCTTACTGTCTTACTGTCTTACTGTCTTACTGTCTTACTGTCTTACTGTCTTACTGTCTTACTGTCTTACTGTCTTACTGTCTTACTGTCTTACTGTCTTACTGTCTTACTGTCTTACTGTCTTACTGTCTTACTGTCTTACTGTCTTACTGTCTTACTGTCTTACTGTCTTACTGTCTTACTGTCTTACTGTCTTACTGTCTTACTGTCTTACTGTCTTACTGTCTTACTGTCTTACTGTCTTACTGTCTTACTGTCTTACTGTCTTACTGTCTTACTGTCTTACTGTCTTACTGTCTTACTGTCTTACTGTCTTACTGTCTTACTGTCTTACTGTCTTACTGTCTTACTGTCTTACTGTCTTACTGTCTTACTGTCTTACTGTCTTACTGTCTTACTGTCTTACTGTCTTACTGTCTTACTGTCTTACTGTCTTACTGTCTTACTGTCTTACTGTCTTACTGTCTTACTGTCTTACTGTCTTACTGTCTTACTGTCTTACTGTCTTACTGTCTTACTGTCTTACTGTCTTACTGTCTTACTGTCTTACTGTCTTACTGTCTTACTGTCTTACTGTCTTACTGTCTTACTGTCTTACTGTCTTACTGTCTTACTGTCTTACTGTCTTACTGTCTTACTGTCTTACTGTCTTACTGTCTTACTGTCTTACTGTCTTACTGTCTTACTGTCTTACTGTCTTACTGTCTTACTGTCTTACTGTCTTACTGTCTTACTGTCTTACTGTCTTACTGTCTTACTGTCTTACTGTCTTACTGTCTTACTGTCTTACTGTCTTACTGTCTTACTGTCTTACTGTCTTACTGTCTTACTGTCTTACTGTCTTACTGTCTTACTGTCTTACTGTCTTACTGTCTTACTGTCTTACTGTCTTACTGTCTTACTGTCTTACTGTCTTACTGTCTTACTGTCTTACTGTCTTACTGTCTTACTGTCTTACTGTCTTACTGTCTTACTGTCTTACTGTCTTACTGTCTTACTGTCTTACTGTCTTACTGTCTTACTGTCTTACTGTCTTACTGTCTTACTGTCTTACTGTCTTACTGTCTTACTGTCTTACTGTCTTACTGTCTTACTGTCTTACTGTCTTACTGTCTTACTGTCTTACTGTCTTACTGTCTTACTGTCTTACTGTCTTACTGTCTTACTGTCTTACTGTCTTACTGTCTTACTGTCTTACTGTCTTACTGTCTTACTGTCTTACTGTCTTACTGTCTTACTGTCTTACTGTCTTACTGTCTTACTGTCTTACTGTCTTACTGTCTTACTGTCTTACTGTCTTACTGTCTTACTGTCTTACTGTCTTACTGTCTTACTGTCTTACTGTCTTACTGTCTTACTGTCTTACTGTCTTACTGTCTTACTGTCTTACTGTCTTACTGTCTTACTGTCTTACTGTCTTACTGTCTTACTGTCTTACTGTCTTACTGTCTTACTGTCTTACTGTCTTACTGTCTTACTGTCTTACTGTCTTACTGTCTTACTGTCTTACTGTCTTACTGTCTTACTGTCTTACTGTCTTACTGTCTTACTGTCTTACTGTCTTACTGTCTTACTGTCTTACTGTCTTACTGTCTTACTGTCTTACTGTCTTACTGTCTTACTGTCTTACTGTCTTACTGTCTTACTGTCTTACTGTCTTACTGTCTTACTGTCTTACTGTCTTACTGTCTTACTGTCTTACTGTCTTACTGTCTTACTGTCTTACTGTCTTACTGTCTTACTGTCTTACTGTCTTACTGTCTTACTGTCTTACTGTCTTACTGTCTTACTGTCTTACTGTCTTACTGTCTTACTGTCTTACTGTCTTACTGTCTTACTGTCTTACTGTCTTACTGTCTTACTGTCTTACTGTCTTACTGTCTTACTGTCTTACTGTCTTACTGTCTTACTGTCTTACTGTCTTACTGTCTTACTGTCTTACTGTCTTACTGTCTTACTGTCTTACTGTCTTACTGTCTTACTGTCTTACTGTCTTACTGTCTTACTGTCTTACTGTCTTACTGTCTTACTGTCTTACTGTCTTACTGTCTTACTGTCTTACTGTCTTACTGTCTTACTGTCTTACTGTCTTACTGTCTTACTGTCTTACTGTCTTACTGTCTTACTGTCTTACTGTCTTACTGTCTTACTGTCTTACTGTCTTACTGTCTTACTGTCTTACTGTCTTACTGTCTTACTGTCTTACTGTCTTACTGTCTTACTGTCTTACTGTCTTACTGTCTTACTGTCTTACTGTCTTACTGTCTTACTGTCTTACTGTCTTACTGTCTTACTGTCTTACTGTCTTACTGTCTTACTGTCTTACTGTCTTACTGTCTTACTGTCTTACTGTCTTACTGTCTTACTGTCTTACTGTCTTACTGTCTTACTGTCTTACTGTCTTACTGTCTTACTGTCTTACTGTCTTACTGTCTTACTGTCTTACTGTCTTACTGTCTTACTGTCTTACTGTCTTACTGTCTTACTGTCTTACTGTCTTACTGTCTTACTGTCTTACTGTCTTACTGTCTTACTGTCTTACTGTCTTACTGTCTTACTGTCTTACTGTCTTACTGTCTTACTGTCTTACTGTCTTACTGTCTTACTGTCTTACTGTCTTACTGTCTTACTGTCTTACTGTCTTACTGTCTTACTGTCTTACTGTCTTACTGTCTTACTGTCTTACTGTCTTACTGTCTTACTGTCTTACTGTCTTACTGTCTTACTGTCTTACTGTCTTACTGTCTTACTGTCTTACTGTCTTACTGTCTTACTGTCTTACTGTCTTACTGTCTTACTGTCTTACTGTCTTACTGTCTTACTGTCTTACTGTCTTACTGTCTTACTGTCTTACTGTCTTACTGTCTTACTGTCTTACTGTCTTACTGTCTTACTGTCTTACTGTCTTACTGTCTTACTGTCTTACTGTCTTACTGTCTTACTGTCTTACTGTCTTACTGTCTTACTGTCTTACTGTCTTACTGTCTTACTGTCTTACTGTCTTACTGTCTTACTGTCTTACTGTCTTACTGTCTTACTGTCTTACTGTCTTACTGTCTTACTGTCTTACTGTCTTACTGTCTTACTGTCTTACTGTCTTACTGTCTTACTGTCTTACTGTCTTACTGTCTTACTGTCTTACTGTCTTACTGTCTTACTGTCTTACTGTCTTACTGTCTTACTGTCTTACTGTCTTACTGTCTTACTGTCTTACTGTCTTACTGTCTTACTGTCTTACTGTCTTACTGTCTTACTGTCTTACTGTCTTACTGTCTTACTGTCTTACTGTCTTACTGTCTTACTGTCTTACTGTCTTACTGTCTTACTGTCTTACTGTCTTACTGTCTTACTGTCTTACTGTCTTACTGTCTTACTGTCTTACTGTCTTACTGTCTTACTGTCTTACTGTCTTACTGTCTTACTGTCTTACTGTCTTACTGTCTTACTGTCTTACTGTCTTACTGTCTTACTGTCTTACTGTCTTACTGTCTTACTGTCTTACTGTCTTACTGTCTTACTGTCTTACTGTCTTACTGTCTTACTGTCTTACTGTCTTACTGTCTTACTGTCTTACTGTCTTACTGTCTTACTGTCTTACTGTCTTACTGTCTTACTGTCTTACTGTCTTACTGTCTTACTGTCTTACTGTCTTACTGTCTTACTGTCTTACTGTCTTACTGTCTTACTGTCTTACTGTCTTACTGTCTTACTGTCTTACTGTCTTACTGTCTTACTGTCTTACTGTCTTACTGTCTTACTGTCTTACTGTCTTACTGTCTTACTGTCTTACTGTCTTACTGTCTTACTGTCTTACTGTCTTACTGTCTTACTGTCTTACTGTCTTACTGTCTTACTGTCTTACTGTCTTACTGTCTTACTGTCTTACTGTCTACCGCTTTTTGCTGCTGGTCTCTGTCGTTGGCTGCTGGTCTCGTCGTTGGCTGCGTCGTTCAGGTTAGGTTAGGTGAAGTGGGGGTTGAATTATTGCGGCGCCGCTATGTTTGTGTGTGTGGGTGTGTGTTTGTTAATGTGTGTGTTTTGGATTAAAGGATGTTGGATAGGTAACTTCGATGTCGCAGCGCGTGGTGCCCTTACGAGCTGGTCTCCATGAAGTCGAGATGACCGTTGTTTCACTGTAATCAGAAATCGAATTGAGAAATTAGATAGATGCAGTAGAATATTATTAGAGGTATATAGGAAAGGAGATATTATAATCTAGGTAACCAAATAGTGCACCAATCCAACACCCCCTTACAAACCAACATATAACACACAATTACATACCACACAAGACTTAGACGGACAGGGAGACATGCACAACACATTCACATACAGAGGCATCACATACACATATACATACAGAACATATACAGACAGTTTTGAGACAGACTTGTAACACAGACAGTAGGCATACGGACCTTTAAGACAGACAGCAGACATACGGACCTTTAAGACAGACAGTAGACATACGGACCTTTAAGACAGACAGTAGACATATGGACAGTTTTAAGACGGAGACAAATTTATAGGACATTTTTAAATGGACATTCATACAGACAGACATTAGACAGACACGTACGACAACAATCAACATGAGAAAATCTCATGAGCAGAAGTGGGATTCGAACCCACGACTCTTTGATCGAGCGGCCAATACTATACCCCTAGGCCACGAGGGGACATGTCAGTTTATTCAAAATTCATTTACTTTAGATATCTAAACTTGCCAATGATAAACGTTGCATAAGCTATTTTATTTCTCAAAATATAAAGCTGATGTCACCCTGTTTATACAACGATAACGAATATTTTTACATGCAAAACCCGATATCCCAAAGACCAAAATTATAATTTCTGACTAAATACAAAAAACATGTCAGCCTTACTCGCATAAGTTTACGGGGAAGTGAAACTTTTTTGGAGTTATAAATTCATTCATTTCAATAATTAATCTTTGATGAATAAAATCATATCGTAACGGTGTAACACTGACCCTATGTTTGGAAAGTTATGAAACATTCGAACGCGTTAGGTAATGTTAGAATTCTCAGTAAAATTTTAGCATTCAACTGTGAAACAATAAATTATTTTTGTGTAATTTTAATAAAAATATTTTAGTGCTTTTCGGGATCATCATAAATTTGTGAGTACAGACATAATATTTTAATTCTAATATAGGTATATGAAAAATATTCAAATATTCTCTTTTACAGATCAGACTGTAGATATTATATACGCATGTACATATCTAGTATCCGCATTTAATGTTTGGTTAATGGAAGTAACTCCACGGATCGATTGAATCATGAAGTCTTTAATCAGGAGATTTGCTTGCTGTGTTTCGAGACGGACCGTTTTCTGGCGCACGCGAGATGGCGCTGTTATTACTACCTGTGAAAACTTCGGTTCTTTCCACCTGTTTTCGCCATAGTTACCAAAGTTGTTTAACTTCACAGACACTACACACATGTAAGTTATGAACGTGTGTGCGTTACCCAGTTGCTAACGCCATATCGGTTCATGCGACAGATATCGGTCCAGCGCTACGCTCGAGTTGGTTAGAGCCTTTTCACATTATCCGATCCAATATCCGTGTCGGACGACGATAGCCGATATCCGATAGCTGACACCATGCGCTGTTTTCAGATATTTCCGACAAAATCGTTCCGATACGGCCCTTTGCTTGATAGCTTCGTGCGGGCAGGTCATCATGGCAGACTACAATAGAAAACTTTATTTGCTGTCTCCGTCATCATTTAAATATAATTCTAATATACCTAATAGAGACAGCAAATAAAGTTTTCTATTATAGTCTGCCATGATGACCTGGCCGCACAAAGCTATCGAGCAAGGGCCGTATCGGAAACGATTTTGTCGGAAATATCTGAAAACAGCGCATGGTGTCAGCTATCGGATATCGGCTATCGTCGTCCGACACCGATATTGGATCGGATAATGTGAAAAGACTCTGCGTACACCGAGACAACGTATAGCACACATACAAACATTATCGTCCGACGGCTCACGGGCGTCCGATGGTGTTGGCTCCGATATCCGATATTAGCCCGGACAATATGAAAGACAGGTACGTATTTCATACATTTTACTTACCCTTACAATCCTTTTTCCTTACAAATATTTATACAATAAAGTACAATAAATTAATATTGTTTGCATGTATAATATAAAAAAAATATTTCAATTAATTGTTTTAATGCAGGCAACAGCAATTTGACGCACGAATACGATCGAAGAAAGTCTTATCTGTAACAAAAAGGAATACGGTTATTTTTACCGTTTCGAAGAGAGACCCGTTCGAAATGATTGTCTGGAAAGTCAAGAATACGCATCGGATACATTTCAAATTCGCTGTTCTGATAGAAAACGACACGCTGAATTCAATGAGCGCATCCGGAGGTCTGTATCTAATACCGTTTCAGAGATATAGGCGTTTAAATGTTTCATCTACATTTAAATTCACTATAAATACCCACAGGACCTAAATCAATTCATCAATCAATCAAATTTATTAACCATAAGCTAGATACAGCAGGTGTTGTCACAGTAATAAAATTTTATAAAAGGCAACATGGCAATTTCAAGTTGATTTTTGCCTGTAGAAGTTTATTATTATTTCGTGTGTTATAATTATGCTTTGAACTTAAAGAATCATATTTGTCAATGTGTTTTTTTTATATAGCAGAGCAAATGAAAAATGTATATGGCGGAAATTGTAAGAATTTTGTTTTGTTGCAGCTGTCGCCTGTCACGTTGCCTTCTTTTGCAATAGGAGAACCCTGTGAAGACCTGAAAGACTACTACTCCAGAAAATAATGCGTCAACACAGGCGTCGAGGATATCGACGGCGAGGACACAGGTGTCCATCGATCCGGCTACAGCCATCGACGCCGCCGATAATTATATGTCAATGGAACGACACTAATTTATCATTTTATATTTTTAAATTGTAAATTAATACCTATGGTTTCTTTTTACTTTTGATGAAGAAGTGGAATTTGTAATTTTCATTAATTAAATTAAAGTTCTTTTGTACCCGGATGAGTCCGGGACGCTAGTCATTAATTACCTCCATTCAAATACAACTTCTAGGTACAAATTTATTTCAATACTACAAAAGATAACAGATTGAACAACGTTATAACTTGAAAACTACAACAGCTACAGAATTCTAGATACGCTCATTCAATTCAGCATGATTTTTTTGCATTTCCATGTCCTCTGCGTCGACATTGGCGTCGAGGACATCGACGGTGAGGACACAGGTGTCCATCGGCCCAGCCACAGCCTCGTTCATCGACCCGGTCACAGCCATCGACGCCGCCGATAATTTTATGTCAATTAGAGCTGTAAAAATAACGAGAAATTGTGTACCCGTATGTATTCGTTACTTAAAGAACCAGTACCCGTTACTTTCGTATCGTTACCTTACTCGTTACTTTTCATACGACATACAATCGTGTATAACAGCATCAAGAAGTGTATGTTCTCTGGCATCAAGCATGTACCATCCCATCGTGATACGGTATGACTTCGTTCGTATAAAGTATAACCGCATCAAACGAGTCGAACTGACTCCATGTCAGTTCGGTACGACAGATGCGATTAACGAAATGAATATTTTGTAAGTAACGATTCGGTACTTCGAGTCAGACGATGTACCCGTTACTCAGTAACGAATACATACGGTTTGTTACAGCTCTAATGTCAATGTAACGACACTAATTTATCATTTCATATTTTAAATTGTAAATTAATACCTATGGTTTCCTTTTACTTTCGATGCAGAAGTGTTTTGGAATTTGTAATTTTCATTAATTAAATTAAAGTTCTTTTGTACCCGGGTGAAACCGGGACGGACCGCTGTCCGCTAGTCATTAATTAGCTTCATTCAAATACAACTTCTAAAAATTTATTTCATTACTACAAAAGATAACAGACTGGATACATATACATAACCTCTCTTTTGTTAGGGCAAGGATTAAAGATATTGATCTGTTTTTTAAACGTTTTAAATAGGTACTTACTGGCATAAAAATACGCATAGACACTGAGGCAGGTGCCAGTATAAAAGAAATCGTCGGTTATATAATGTAAACAAAAAGTAATTTAATACGGCATTTTATGGGGAATTTGTTTTGTAGTATGTTTTGGTGGCCAATCCCTCCCAACGTCACGGCACATAAAGTCGCGATTTGTCTATTTTTATTCAGAGCACGGAGCTGTCTGTTAGCGCAAACAAGTGTTTGATTATTAATTTATTTATAAATAATAGCTTCAACAATTATTATCGCAGCTGCATATAATCAGTGACAATGGTGATCACGGTGTACGTAAGCGGTATCAGCGGAAATAAAGAGGTAAATACTTCGCCACATTTTTCGCATTGACAATTTTGACGTATCACCTAGTGATATAAAAGATCATAATAACGACACTCCCACTTTGAAATAGTCATAGTTGATTCACCATGTGGAAAAATCTGATTTATCTCATTGTTCTGGATTTGTTTAATTTTAACTTTTTGATAAATTATTTTATCTGACGCTTCCATTCGTGTCATTGACATCGGGGTTCATTAACCACGATTTGTAATTAAAATAATTCCAATTTAAAAACGTACGTGCCATGAATAAATTAATTAGCTCGCTTTCGATTTCATTCGCATTGCTCAATTTGTTTTAATTAAAGATTAATTGTGTAATAACCTTCGACGATTGTTTTTATTGATCGGACTCGTGTGTGTTTTAGGTAAAAAAAAGACAGCAAAAATTAGTTCTGATCTTAGATTCGCGCGGAATCGAATACGAATCGATAGACATAGCGGAGCCCGGAAGGCAAACGGAACGCGACAGGATAAAAGAATTTGCCACAAAGCCGGCGCTGCCACCGCAGATATTCAACGGCGATAAATATTGCGGCGGATATGACCAGTTCGATTTGGCGAACGAAAATGACGAGATAGAAGCATTTTTAGGACTGCCTGCAGCGACGAACGGAGCGAGCGAAAGTGTAGTATCTTCTGCCGAAGTCACTTTAGGCAACGGAGTATCCGAAAACCATGTAGACGAAGCCGTAGAGACGATAAAGACCGAAGAGGCCGAAAAACAAGTTGAAAGTGAAAAAGTCGAAGAAAAAGAAACCAACGGAGACGAAGAAGAGGAGGAGGAAGAAGAAGAAGAAGACGAATAACTCGTATCACATATAAATGACAAAATAGAATTTTGTAAGTCGATTACATTCGCGCTCATTTGGTTGTCCAATTAATTTGAAACAGTATTTTTTTCGTTTTTACACAAGAAGATGTAACGTTGGGTTTTCATTTTTTTTTTTTTTTGAAATTTTTTTGAGAACGTTATTGATTTTGAGGTAAGTTCTAGTCAAATTATTCTTTTTGCCATTTAAATTGTTCAGTACGCCCGAACAAAAGAAAGAACACGTTTTATGAGCGCCAATGTAATTGAAAATATTTTTTACGATCGGGTTTCCGAAATAAAATTTTTATACATCGGATATAATTCATCTTTAAGAGTATTTTATAATAAGTTCCAGAACTGTAATATTACGCTTTAAATGCATAAAATAACCGTAAGACATCCGACGACTCAATGGAAGTTGCTGTAGTTTCGGTGTGCGTTTTGTTAAAAATCAAATTAGAAGCTTGAATTTTAATGCAGATTAAACAAAGCTTGAGTGTTTTGTTTAAAAAAAAAACGCAAAAACGATAATTTCACGTTTATATTGCCTTATTGTTATGCACCTAAATATTTATAATTTTTCGGTTTAAAGAAAAAACTTGTTTAAAAAAGAGTAGTATTCCCGAAATTAATTTTATCGATGCGTAATAAAATTTATTTAATTTTGTTTTTCGATATGAAAAATATAAATATAGAAACAGATCATTTTGCTGTTTATTCTGTTATTCGTTTTCTTGTTAAGTATATTCACAAAAAGTTTTTATTGCAAACACGATTATCGATTAAGTTTTATCACTTCTTTTAATGATTGTTAATTTGATTAGTTTATGGCCAAAAGCATATAATATAGGATAAATAGAGAAGATTGGTTTAAAAAAATAATACAAATATTTTTCATATTAATTAATAGTTTAATTTTATTTAAAAAATATGGATATATTATTAATTTTCTTTGTATGTATTGTTTATAAGCAAAAAAATACATTGAATTTCAATTTGTAAATATTTAAAAATAAAATCTTTTTAAACAAGCGTATTATTATTGACTAACAGTAAATAAAATTATCGACCAATTTTTCAGACAACATATTAACAAAAAAAAACTGTTTAGGCAAATTCTGTTATACGAAATCTATGTAAAATGTTCTCCTCTTTCGTTTAAGACTGGTTTCAAACCGATCTGATTTAAATTGAGCGAGAAATTAGCAAACACAGGGTCAGGCGGAACGTTACGTTAGGAACGTTACACTTTTTCGTGCATGCAGCCGGTGTTTTATCAATTTATAAGATTGGTGATTCATCAATTTATAAGACGTTATCACGTCAAAAAAGACAAAAGCACTCAGGGAGTGCCGGCAGAAGTGAAAACTTGAATATTACCTCTACTCTCCATCCGTCTTACGAATTTTCGATCAGGTCACGTGTCCTGACGCGAGTTTAACATTTTTTACCCATTACAAAAAAAGTGTACAACGCCGCTAAAGAAGTTTTCACTTCAAAAATATATAATTAATACATTAACGTTTCAATCCGGATTTTATTTATTGAAGAATTCTACTCAGACGTTAATCAAAGATTTGATTATTGACTTACGTTGACGTATTATGACTTCGCTATCGTCTGTCAAGTCATTTCAAATCGGTTCATCCGTCGTCTTTCAATGGCAAGCTATTGTTACCTCGACGTGCATACTTTGTAAATTTAATTATAAAAAGCTCAACGCAGAATAAAAAAAAAAGTTTTTTAAGTGCCTTTATTACAATATATTTCTATCAATTTAAAATATGTATAATTTTGACAATATGTAATTGAATCTGCACATAACTTAAATACTAAATATACAAAACTCACTTTTTTCAGAAAATATTACAAATCATAAATACTGTTCAACCTTTGCAGTTTTCAGCAAATAAAGATCTATACAAAAACCAAATCAGATTTATTTCTTACACGAAACTTACGAAAACTGCATTTTATTCACAAATACATAATATTGTCTATGAATAATCTTTAAAATTAACTAGAACTAACAGATTTTCATTGTTCGAGCAGACGCGTATTTAATCGGTTCCGAAATACTTCTGACCGAAATGATTGGGCGCTACGGGATGCAGTTCCGAAGTGAGAACTTTCATGCAAGGAAACGTGCTCAGAACTGTCTTTGCCGCGGCCGGCGTACAGAACAAGTTGGACAGTATTATGCAGTCTTCTTTTACTCCGTGTTCTTTTAGAACGGCGACGGCCTAAAAAAAAAAAAAAAAATTGGTTGTCTGTAGAGTCGGTTTACGGACGATAGTTTTACGTGATAACGTCATAAAGAAACATAGATGAACTCTCTGACGTCACGCGAGAAGAGAGAGAAATGCGTACAAGCGGACGCTTGGGCCGATCGTGCCTCTCTACCGCTCTTGCTTGCACGCTCAGGCGGAACGTGACACTTTTTCGTGCGTGCAGCCGGTGTTTCATCAATTTATAAGACGTTATCACGTCAACAAAACACTCTGTAAATAAAAAGTATACGTCGGCTTTCTTTTTCGACATCGCAGTAATTCTCACCTTCGACACGGTGTTTCCGGTCGACATAATCGGATACATCAGCAGAACTTGTCTCCGCGCAATATCGTCGGGGAACCTCGCGTAGACGACTCGAGCCTCGTGGGTATCGGCATCACTCTCGACCAAGATCTTGCCGATTCGTATCGATCTGCAGCAGTCTCGCAAACCCTGTTCCATCGCTTCCCCTGAAAAAACTGATGTACTTATTTATCCGTCGTCGAAACAAACCGCTTAAAAAGCCGAACCTACCGGACCTTACTATCGAGACGCCGCAGTTGCCGGAACCATATTTCAGACCTTCGTAACAGCCTCCCGTCGGAGTGATGACTTCGCATTTGCTGAACGGAAGTTGATTCAAACTTTCTTCGATGACTAGTCGGATTAAGCGATCGGCGTAAAACTTAAAATCACTTCGAGTTGTGTTTCTAAAACAAAAACGGCCGCTATCAAAGACGGATCATCTCCGCACCGAATCGACCAAATATTTATTGATCACTTACTTGTCCCGCAAAATCGTTTGTAATTCCTTGACTTGATCGTTCGGCGGCAGTATTTTCAAATTACCATCGTATTCGTTGTATATTGCATCGTTTGATGGATCGGGACTGCCCATTTCAACTGAGTAATAAGAAACGAAATAGTCACGTCTTATTTTCTAGATGTGAATTCTTTCTAGGTTATGCGAGGTGCCAGGAGCTGTTAAAATGTAAACATTAAGGACGTCACTGACGCAGATATTTGTAAATTGTTATTGAATATTTAAAATGAATAAACTTGTTCAAATTGCAATACTGAATTCACGAACAATAAATAGACCGCTGTAATAGGAGTATAAAATAAATATTACCAGTTTTTTTATATCCTTCAAGGTTTCGAATGTATAATGTCAAATGTCAGTCGAATGGTTTGCATTTTGCAACTTTTTTGGGCCTTTGAAAATTTAAATTATGCAAAAGCAAAAGAGGAGAGTCGATAACGTTCTCTACGTAAGTAGAATTTAGAAACAAATGTTTGTGAACCCCGGCAATTCCCCACCTGATGTCGATACCTATTTCCAAAAACTAATGTCTAATTCTCACAGCTCGCCAACGAACGAGGAAGCTGTGGGTATTGACATTAAATTGTGTTAATAGTTTTTGGAAATTGGTCTTTCACCGAAACCCTAAAAACCTATGTGCGAAAGTCGAGGTCCGCCTGTGGAAATGATTGGTAAGGATCGCTGCGTACAAAATTCCTCAAAGTTTCACTGGGCACCTATTCATCAGGCTGCTTACAGTAACAGGTCAGTGAATTCCACGCAAAATGCATAAAAGCTATTTCGACTGTCGGATTTTCTTATACTTATTACAGATTAGATATTCTAAGATTTTTACTCGAACAAAAAAATACAAACGTTAACGCAAGAGCTACCGACGGCAGAACCGCTTTACATTTGGCCTGTGCCTATAAAGACGTCTCGGTCGAAATAATACGAGTACTCGTCGAGGCAGGCTGCGACGTACGCATTCGAGACGGCGTATACCGAGACACCGCCCTACATGTAGCGAGTCGATTCGAAGACATCGACAAAGTGAGACTGCTAATCGAAGCCGGTTCCGATATAAGAGCCGCCAACATAAAGAACAGAACGCCGCTGCTCTATGCTTCTAAATACGGACACTCGGCGAGCGTCGAAGCGCTCGTAGCAGCCGGCGCTGACGTGAATGCAATCGACAGTAAAGGTTTCACATCTCTCATGTTAGCGGTGTCTCGGAATAACTGTGAAAGTACCGACGATCCGAAGAGGAACATAAACAAAATAATCGGAACGCTCTTGCGGCACGGAGCAGACGCGAACATCGTCACAAAAGACGGCCAGTTCGCCTTACGGCTAAACATCGCGGGTTGTGGCGACTACGAAACGTTTAAATTGCTCTTCGAGAACACGGACGAAGCGGTCGTCCGGTCGAACAAAAAAATATTGTTTCAAGAGATATACAATAACAGTTGTAGTATTTCGAAACATTACGATTTCTTTCTGACGATCGAACACTTAATTCAATCAAATCATATACCTGAATTCGACTTGATGGTTTCTCAAGTTTTACTTGTTTTTCATAAGATTTGTAATCGACGCGAAGCCGAGTTGTGGGGAAGATACGAGCGTTTGTTTAGTTCGATTTTTAAAAATCGTACGCTCGACGATGAGATAAATTCAAAATTGTTCTTCGGCATATGTGCGATATTTCGATCGAACAATCCGCGCGCCGGTTTTAAGATCATGAATTTGCTGATCGATTACGGTTTAAACGTCGACTTTAGATTAGAAGAAAATTGCTTAGCGAACGTCGCAGTCGCCACGTTTACCGAGGCTCCGGAGTTTTTTGCAGCCGCTCTGCCGTACTGTATTTCTTTCGAACCGTGGGATATTATAGCCGTAATGAAAAGCGATGAAAAGGACTTTTCCTTCATGAAAGAGTACGAAATATACACCGATAAAACTAAATGCATCGACTTAAAAAGTTCGTGTAGAATAGCAGTCAGAAAAATTATTAGGAACCGTTGCAAATGTAATAAGACAAGACAGTTTTTAAATATCGTCGAATCGCTTCCGATTCCCGAAATGTTAAAGAACTATTTGCGTTACAAGTAGGATTCGGATGTTTGACACATAAAATAAAATGTGGATTGCTAAAAATAAAACTTGATTTTTAACTAGACCAGCACTTCTCTTGTTATTTTATTTTCCCAGTTTCTTCCATTTTGGCCGAAGAAAGAAAAAGGAAAGTTGAATTTCGGCAAAAAAAAATTGGTTGTCTGTAAAGTCGGTTTGCGGACGATAGTTTTATGTGATAACGTCATAAAGAAAGATTGATGAACTCTCTGACGTCACACGAGAAGAGAGAAATGCATACAAGCCGACGCTTGGGCCGATCGTGCCTCTCTATCGCTTATACCGCGCTCTCGCTTGCACGCTCAGGCTCAGGCGGAACGTGACACTTTTTCGTGCGTGCAGCCGGTGTTTCATCAATTTATAAGACGTTATCACGTCAAAAAAATCCTTTGGGCTCTAATTATAAACCGAATTCAGTAAAGCTAAGTAAAAAATATATTTATTCATTTCAATAATAAGTATTAAATTACCTATAAAAACTTACATAATATTCTCAGACCAATAACGAATGCATTTTGTAAAGGCAACGGTTAAGATTTTTTTTTATAATTTAATTAAATATTGCAGTTTAACAAACATTTACTATTTCCCACAACCCTTGCCGCAGCAGCTCTTCTTTGGAGCCCTGTATCCGCTAGACGATCCAGCGCCCATTAACGGATTGTATTCCGGTTTGAACGTGCTAGACTTCTTAGACGAACCACTCGGACCTGCATCGTCTTTTGTTTTTGATCCTAACTTCTGGCCGACGCTACTGCCCGAACTTTTCTCTAGAAAGTCTTGTCGTTTTCTTTCTAATCTCTAAAAAAAAATAGTCTAATTACGTAATGTCTTGCAGACAACCGGAACTTATTTTAACAGGGTGCCCAGACAGGTAGCAGAACAAAAGAATGATTCCGTACAGATGAACGGGTCTAAAATAAAATAAAATTTAACACTCACAAGTTGTTCGGCTTTTTGATGTTCTTCTGCTTTCAGCTTATATTCTTCCTGCATTCTTTCTCGCGCTTCTTCTACGGCTCTTAATCTTCCGAGAGCCAAATCGGGATCTACAACGGTTCACACATACAAATCAAAACATTGTATCGAAAACTCAGCACTCGTCACGTGTAATACGAACTTTTATGATACTTGGCGGCATAATCATCTTCGGACTTCTTATGTAAATACTCTTCAACCTGGGGCTGTATCGATGTTCTATAAATGTACAGCAACAAAATAGATAACCCTAAAATATACCATCCGTAGTCTGCGAAGACATCGGTAACTAAAAACAGAATTGATTCGCAATTTCATATGAAAATTATTATTGAAATATAGTTAAAAGTTATAAAAAGTGACACGAGAAAGCATTGACTAAAAATTACTTAAAATTGAATGACACAATTTTTAAACGTACGCAGTAAATTAACTAGGTTATCCGTTACCTAATATTTTGATTTATTAACAATAGGCAATGACTAACGAAAAAATTAACATATTGTCTTACCGTCAGCCAAAAAACCTTGGGCTGCATCCTCTAGATTCATTTTTAAATATTCCTGTTTTTTTCTTAAACACAAATAATTTTAAAACAAGGTTTCACTGTCCAAACACTTCGCACAGATCTTTGATTTTCAATATTTTACTGACTTTGTTCTCAAAAACATTATTTTGACGTATCGAAAAACCTGCCTTGTCAATTTGACATTTGTTAATATTTGCCAACTTTAAAATTACGTATAACAACCAACGACATTATAATTTCTACGATCAAAGAATTTTGATGTATAATTATAGATGGGTTATAAAATTAGTTTTTTGTTAAGCGGCCCATAGACGCTCAATATTATTGTGCAATATTTTGGGTTGTGCAAAAAATTGTACTGTGTGGAGGCGATATTGAAGGTTGTGCAATATATTGCTCAATTGCGAGTACAGACGATATAGCCACATTGTGCAAACAGTCCCCACCAGAACTTCAGTCATCATTTTGTCACGATTACTATAATCTTTGGACTTCACAAAGCCAGAAGACCACGCTACACCTCGATAAATTCGACAATAAATTGTCTTTCGGCTTTCTTGTCAGCCATGATGAGGCGTAGTTGAGACGACTTGTTGAAACAACCGCTACTTGAGATCAACTGACGGGATATTGCGCAATCTTGACAACAGACGGCACAATCTTTCCCCGTTTGTGCAATATATTTTCAAGATTTTGAAAATCACACAATATATTGCGCAACCTTTCAATCTCAATAATATTGAGCGTCTATGGGCCGCTTTAAAATTTAACAATTCATTTTAAAAGAACATTTATTGTAAAAATACACTACAAAAACAAGAATATTCCTTTGTTCACGAATTTCTTATTAAATAAAAAGTTTCACTTAAAATTACCACACAATAACTTCATGCAAATATTTGAATCAGTTTCCTTTATATTAACAACACATTCACGGGCACTTGCGATCAATTTGTGCTTTGCCCGCTTCAGCGTATTCCTGGCTCGAGAGCCACATCTGTTGAAATGTCCCGATGGAGGCTAGAATCGATCCCCCGACCCACGCTCCGAACCTGCGTTCCGCGGTGCCGTTCGACGAAATCAGTTTCAAACGCATCGAACCCGGCGTGCGAAGCGATAAATCTCGACTCAGCCTTTCGCCGAAACCCTGAAAACAAACGTCGACGTTCAAAAACCTTCGCGTTAAAAAACGAACGCGGACAACGGACGACGTACTTGTATGAGAGAGTTGCCTCCGGTTAATACGACGCTGCTATAGAGCGCCGGTCTGACATCTACGTCACACATTCCGGCGCTGGTAGCTGCTAAGTGACCGGCACCGAGCATCGTATGATCGAACAAACATTCGGGAACCTTAAACCGCTCAAAACCAAAATCTTGATGGTAACCGGTCGGGAATTCGTAATGAACGGCAGGAATTGTCGCCGCCACTCTTTCGTCGTACGGAGATTCTGATATCTACAATAAACGCCACGAGATTAAAAAAATACAAATCAACAAGTCCGTATAGATAAAAAAACATTTTACGACCACGATTTTACATCGACCTCGTCTCGTCGGAATTAAAACAAATTTATTACGTAACAGTTTGCGTTGATCTCACCTGTAAAACAGTTTGCTGAAAGTCCAATACAGTTTTTTTACCCATATACGTGGACCACGTTTGTGTCGGCGTGAACGATAAGTTTTTCTTGGTGTATTTTGGCGTTTCTTTTTCTCTAACGATTTCTTTATTTGCAACCAAAGGTGTCGGAGTCAAATCGACATTGATGCCTTCCAGCAGTTGTCTGCATTGTAAGGCTACGTAATCGCCTCCTAGCGGAGACTTTACTACGGCGTGTCCCAAGACGTATCCATCCTACGATTATGAATTCATGAAATCAAATCAAAAACACGGAGTACGGAACAAACAATATTTACTTGTACTGGTACGGCCGACGTGTGGGTAGCTCCGCTATCGACAATCAGTGCGGTCGATCTGCCGTTCGCAAACGCGGCCAGCACTGCGTTTTTTACTAAAAAGAAAGCCGGAACTCTGTACTTTTCGAACATAAGTTCCGTAAGCCTTTCCCGTTTCAGTCTGGCGTTCCACGGAGATTCGGAAAACAGTACCGGATGATACTGTGACTCTGATTGAATGACCTACGATGTTAAACGATCGTCAAATACAATTATCGATACGAACGTACCTACATTACGATAGTACCTTCTCATAAGTGTAGTCCAAAACTTTTTCGAACAGGTCCCAATTCTCAATCATTCCTTCTTTCATATAACTATGCAATTCCATGTTTTGTCGAGGGGTGTGCAGAAATGTTGTATCGACGTAATGCTTCCATGCTACAAACAAACGAGCCGATCAAGTTATGATTCCAAAATTTTTTTCAAAATCTCTTCCTAAGAAATAGTTAATACCTTGAGGTTGAACGGTAACATTATTATCTGGCTTTTTTTCATCGGCATCTAGGTTGGGCGCATCATTTGGGGCGACGCCGACAACAGCCGGTATTTCTGCTTTCGGCGTATCTTCTTGAGCGTATCCAACGCGTAAAGAATGATGCCCCGGATCAAACACTAACGCACCGATTTCATCACCGCCATATAGCATGCCCGACATATTTACGTCAATTTAAATAAAATTGGAATTGTTTTAGTAAAATGACAAGCTAGGTTATGAATATATTTTGAAAGGACTCATCGAATCAATGTTACCACCTATACAAAAAAAAATACAGGCAACTCTTCGAAATAGTCAATAGTCCAGCGCTTCTCAAACTGCTTTTCTCGTTTCATCAACAGTCAACCAGCTCAAGTACTGGACGGAATCAATTTCAATTCAAACACCAGTCAGCTTTAATGTTTTCCTCTTTAATTAAACGCAGGTTATACACTATGGTGTATATAAAAAAAATTAATTCGTAAAAAAATTGTTGAACTGTTTATTAAAAATCGATTCATATTTCCAATTACTCAAAAACACAATTCTACAAAAACCAATCTCCACTCAAAACGAAAAAAAAATACAATACATAGAAAATGTGTACTTTATTAATTATATGTACAAAAGAAATGAAAAGATTTGCGTATGAATAAATATATACTAAGTGTTCCAGAACAATTAAATTGAGAAAAACAAGAAGCTCGTTCAAGCTTCTTTTTATATTGAATTTTTGTTTTGTATAATTATGGACACAGACATAAATACATCTCAAGAACTAAAAACCAATTTTTGCCTGAAGAATAAAATATATTAATTAAATTAATGATCCTAGCCGATACATTCAATCGTTACAATACAGAATGTGAACCACCGAACTTGATCGTAAAAAAAACAAGAAAAAAAAAACATTCTTCAGACAAAGCAATTCACAATGCGTGTTACTGTATTAAGATATTTTTAAAACTTAAAAAATGGTGAAATTCGTCGACAAAAAATGTAACAAAAAAAATTAAAATGTAATATTTAATAAGATGGAAAACTATTTTATACAGTTCATTTCTTTTTGTTCTTTGCTACTGGTCCTTTTCCCTTGGCGTTATTTGAGAGTGTTTTAGCTTTCTTTTTGGGACCCTCCTCATCTTCGTCTTCCTCCTCCTGTAACAAAACAACAATTGAAGGTGAAACAAAAGAATACAAGCCATAGAACAATAAAAACAAATATTATACACTACGCATTCAAAAGTTCTCATAAAAATTATTTGCATATTAATTTTGAATAATTCAAAACATTTATTTGTAAACCCAGTCACGAAAATACACAACCAGAAAATAATACGATCACATAATTCATTTCCAACACGTTTACTACCGATATTTCAAAATCGTTAAATGCAGTAGTTTAAAAAGAAATTTAAAATTAATAATTTTTTAAGGGAATAACGAGAGGGTACTTATCAACAAAGCATTTATAAAGACAAGGAGTCGAAAAAATAAATTCAAAAATTTTAGGTGCGTGTTCAGCTGCAGCAAACGTGTTCAGTTCACTGAGATAAATGTAAATAAACCAGACAGAAAAAAAAAACGTTCAACAGAATAATATATAAATACAAAATCAATCGCACCTCATTGTCCTCTCCTTTGGAGTTGTGTTTACGCTTTTTGATGGCCACTCCTTGACCCTGAAATGCGTGTTACGTTTAGAAAGAGGACATATTTTTTTTTTATTTTTAACGGTTCGAATTAACCCGATCCCGTGTGTCGTTGAGTACTTACCAGGGGTTCGTCACCTTCCTCCTCGTTGAGCATTTCCTCCTCTTCCATTTCGTCGATCTCGTCAAATTCTTCAATCGGGCTTCCGATTAAATGATGACCGATTATGTGGACCGGGCCGGTTCCTTGTGCAAGGCTAAACGTAACTGGCGGGTCCGGGAACGTGAGTTCCAACAAGCATTGGCTTTGGCCGCCCGCTTTGAGTGTCGCGACTGGAATTTTCACTGTGTCTTTCCATGTCATCGCCTCGACCTGAACAACATTTAATTCGCCCTCTTTTGCCTCTGGTCCTAAGAGTGCCTGTCTGATAACGAGTTTGTGACCGCCCTGGTACTCTTCTGAAGCTTTTGTTTCAGGATCCCATGATTCTGTTGATTTGTCTCCCGAAAGGGTCAATGCTGAAATATTTTATATATTAAAGCATGGTGTCGAGCACGCTTACTCATAGATCAAATATTTTACTGGTGTTTGAACGAAGTATGAGAAAAACAAAAAGGAGATTAAAAATTGCGCGTATTAAGTTCAACGAACCTTTAACATTGAAAACCAAACAATAAATTCTGTTTAAATGTTTGGGTAGTTCATGTTTCGATTTTGTAGAACGTAAATACTTGCATATTTTATAAATAATATAAAAGCATTTAAAATTGCGTGTAAAACAAATATTGGCAATATGTAAATTTCAAACGTGCGGATGCTGTGTTAAGACAATCGAGTACCCACTGAAACGGAACTTTTAATTTGATAATGTAATGGTAAGCTAGGTCAATAAGAGAAAAACAGAAAGAATATATAAATAGAAACATCGGAAAGCGTAATACCGACCAAGGTAAAGGCAAATCAATAAATATAAACAAACCGCACGTCAAATATAAAACCCAAACAAATATTTTTACAAGACAATACAATGGCGCGTAAAAATACCGGGAAAGCCGAAGGGACGCCTTTATGTTCACATCAATATTTCTGTAATTACGTTGTAATACACGAAACTAAAACTCGCGAAACGTTAAGCAATGATTTAAGAACAATACTTACCATAAAAATATTCATCAGCCATTATTATATTCTAGATGATTTCAGATAAACAACACGTGACTTTAGAGACGCCGGCACGGAATGTACAAAACTACAAATGGACACCGCTAAAGAACTTGATGAACTAATGGCCGTCGGCTGTGAAGCTTTCCCCCACTACTAGTCCGTAGTTTCATAAATTCAAACCGATGGTAGCGCACCTTTTTATCTCTAACCATGGACTTAGTTTTTTATTCGTACTTTTAAAATTTATTTTCATTTAAAAATAATTATGATTGTTTACCAGCTACGACCGCGTTTTAATATGTTAACGAAATTTCATTTTTACATAATAATGATTTTTTACGAAACGTATAATAATTAAACAAGGTCCAATCGTGGACCAATCAAATAAGACCAAATAGTGCCAAGAAAATGACATTTATTTAAACGATATTGCAATGTAAAAGTTCTTTGATAAAAACCAGAAAATATTATGTTGAATATCACGCATTTGAACTGTCGTATAGAAAAACAGCTAAAATGGCAAAATTATTATCTGTAATTGTATTATTTTTCATTTATATTAATCATGTTGTAAGTGCGGATGAAGATAACGAGAAGGAAAAATTCGTACCCACACATGAGTGGCAAGTAGTCCAGCCAGGTAAGTTTTTAAAACACCAATAAATCCTTGTTTTTCATGTATTTTCGGTAGAATTTACTCATATTGTGTAATTTTTTTGTAATTCATTACAGGACAAGCAATTCCTGCTGGCCTTCATATACGTCACAATTTTGAAAAAGAGATCACGGAAGCAAAGCTTCTAGACGATTCTGAAAATGCCGACACTAAAACAGCAATATCTGCAATACCGAATGAAGAAATTTCCGAAGATACTGACAAATCGGATTATTTATCTCGCGAAAGGTTGAAAGAAGCTATTGAAAAAATGAACGAAGACGAAGAAGTTTATGAAGCAAGTCCCGAAGATATTGAAAGAGTGAAATCGAAATTTAGAAGTTACGACGAACTAAAGAAAGAATTCAGCGCTTTGAATTTAACGATCAAAACTGACGCTGAAATACTGTCGGGACTCATGAATCATTTCGTGAATTTGAGTTCTCAAAAAAATTTCGATAATACAGAAGAGCTGAAAACTATTCTGATTGACTTTGAATATTTAGTTCATCAAATTGACAACGCCATGGAGTTTATTAGAATGCAAGGATTCGAGAAAATCATTTTCCCCAGCGTCAATTTCACGGACGATTCTTTGAAAATCGAAGCACTGAAAATATTGAGTGCCACTGTGCAACATAACCCCAAAGCGCAAATTTATGCCTACGAAGCGGGCAGTATACCGTTTTTAATCAATTACATTAGAGACGGGACGTGGAAAGTTAGGATCTCTGCATTATCGGCAACGAACAACTTACTCAGACGTTTCCCGATGGCACAGTGGAAGTTCATCGAATCCGAAGGTTTGAAAGCATTTCCCGATTTATTGGCCGTCCACGATTTTCAGTTGTATTCAAAACTCGTGACGCTTTTCACCGATATTCTTATCGATCATGCCGATTATTTGAAGTCGCAAAGTAAACAAGAAAATAAACAGCATCCTTCGGAAATGATAAAATCGTTTCTTCAAAACGAATTCAACGACGGAGGTTGGTGCTTAGTCGTAGCTAATGCTTTTATAAACAACGTCGAGGTCAGAGAACACGATTTCATGTTGAAGATATTGAATTTGATGAACATGACTAAATCGACGTGTAACAAAGTTTACAATCACGAATCGATGAAGCGTGCCGCCGACAGTGTAGTGTTGTATTATCAAAGACTATCGGAAAAAGAACTGCACGAAAATAAAATCAACGGCGTCACAGCCGATACTGACGATGTCGACCTTTATTTTACGAATATGAAAGACTCGATCGTTAATATTACCCATTCAATTTATGAATCGACGACTGATTACAAAGTGAAGGACGAACTGTAGTGTCTCATGCCGGCACTTCACATGGCTATTTGTATTTGGCATATTTGGCAAACAATTACCAAGTGTGGAGGGTCTATTTGACAAAGTGTTGGCCTTATTTGCCTATTTGACAAATAAGGCCAATACCAAATACGTGTTACCGTGCGCTTGTCGGTTTTTCGACGCACATCAAAGGAGTCAAATAGGCAAATAAACCGCCCACAATTGTGTGGACGGTTTATTTGCCGTATTTGCCTATTTGACTCTGAATATGGCCATTGGGCCATATTCAGAAGCGCACGCGCCGTGAGCCTGTACGAACGAGCAGTATTTTTGTGTCTGTGCTTTGAGCGAGAACTGGAACAATTAATATTGAAAATTAATTGGGACAATGAAACAGTGCTAAAATTCCTGGCATTTTGAACCTGCGTTCTGCTGCCAAATGTTTGTGTGTTTGCTATTTGACTGCCATGTGTGGATGGTCGTATTTGCCTCTATTTGCATGTTTGTCTTGAACGTCATATATTTTGCCAAATACAACAAACACCCAATAGCGAACACAAAATAACCATGTGAAGTGCCATCTTTAAACAGAAAAAAAATCGCTGATACTAGTCGTTTATAATTATCAAATTTTTATAAGTATATAATTTTGTTGTACAAATTGGAATAATTAAAAAGTTTTCATAGTAAGTTTTTTTTTTTTATTTAAATACAATTAAAAAATACTTAAAACGCGTATAAAATAAACCATAAATATAAACCTATTTGTAATTTCGACATAATTATTTAAAAACATTTTTAACATTTCGCTAAGAAATGTAACTTTCACATAAAAATCATTTTTGTAATATCCCGTACATCACGTATTTGTGAAAGTGTCTTTCAAATGCACCTGTTCCGAGTCTGTTTGAAAAAAATTTACCGTTTCCATTATTTCCGGAGCCGATTGCGTCCGAATAGAATCCGAACTGTGCGACATGCACGAACTGAACGGCCTGTTATCGATCGTATCGGGCGGCGTCTCCGTTATTGTGTCGAGTTTGCGCGAAGAGCCATCGAGTTGCGTCGATGACGACTGAGCGCTCGATCTTGATTTCGTATCTCCCGCAAAATACTTCGCGCATCTGAGCCGCACGTTATCGGAATTCACTTCGAGCCTCGCCGGATCGGTGCTCTGGTCGGTCGTTTTCGACATATTATTCGAATCTCCCGAACCGAGCGTTATGCTTCGCTGCTTTTGGTTCGGTTTCGATTTACATTTTTTAATGTACTGAAGCTGCGTTCGAGAATCTTGTTTTATTCTTTCACTTTCTATTTTTTCTATATTGATAATCATTTGTTGAATTTCTAATTTTAAACATAAGTTTTCATGAATCAGCTGACTGTTTCTTTTCACTACCTGAAAAAGATATTTACGTGTTAATATTAAAACGGCACGCGGAAAATTCAATTTGAATATCTATTCCGAACCTCTAAATAATTCTTGTTACTTGCCGACAGCGGGTAATGAAACTGTTCATTCACAATTAAGTTGATTTCTTCTCTCGACTCGTCTAATTTTGTAGTTAAATCCGTCAAAATCTACAAAAAAAAAACACGAATTATTTTTAATCGCTTCAAAGTTAGCAAATCACATTCGTACTTACTTTAGATTGTTCCGACTGATATCTTTCGAAACGTTTCTTTAAATAATCCTTCGTATTTTTCATTCTTAGAAATCTTATACAAAGATTATAATTGGTTTCCATATAATGCTCCAACATCTGTTTGAATTTAATATTTTCATTCTTCAAATTCTCTATAACAGTTACCGAGCTGTTGTTAGCGTCTTTGCAAACCGTTGAATTTTTCCGTCTGTTTCTTTTACTTTCGTTCATTTCTTTACAGTAGCGTTGCTTTTCTTTCATATAAAAACTGCGTTCGTCGTTTAATTGTTGCGATAAATTCAGATTCGCTCTTCTTTGACGGTTTAATTCAGTTGTGAGACGTTCTTTATCTCTTGCTAAAGCTCCGATAGCTTTTTCTTTCGCATCGCATACGTCCTGCAAATGTTTGACCGATTCTTGTAAGTCAGTTATTTGCTTTTTCAATTCTGACGTTTCATCATCGACTGGGTCGGTTTGACACTGTTGAGATATTACCCCATTCGTAAACGGTTCTCCGGACGAAGATCTATTAAAAACTCGACTGCTAATTATTATTGAAATAGCAAAAACAAAAATACAATTATATTTAACTACACACTCACCGTACTAATTTTGAGGGACTTGACAATTTGGTGGCAGATATCACTTTCTTCATTAGTAAAATAGAAATGTAAAACAAAAATTAAAAAAATATGTATACTTTTGATTCTATAGAATCATAGAATAGGTACATAAATCGCCATTAAAAAAAGATAATGACTCAAATAAATGTTGAAAAATAATTTTGAAATAAAATATCAACAAATATATTTACAAAAAAAAAATATATATAATGGAAACTTTCAAGTGTTTAAAAAAACAGCGGGCTAATAGAGACCCAGCTTTCAGAAAACTAGGTATAGATCTTAGTGCATCGCTACCAACAACTTTTGACATGTTTATCATTTTGTGCTAAAAAGTACCTCGACATAACCTCGAAAATAAATGTCAAAATACCGAAACTTCAAAACACGCAATTTATAAAAATGCAATAAAAGAAGAAAAACAACTATGAACTTGTCAAAAGATTCCACGCCACCGGTTACTAACACAGAAAATACCGACATAAGTTTACTTGTGGTAATACTCGATACAAATCCGGGACAAAAAATTTTAAAAGAAAATCCACACACTTTAACTCAATGTTTGGACTCGGTCATAGCTTTTGGGAACTCGCATTTGATGCAAAAAGCTCAAAATCAACTCGCTGTAATTGCATGTCATGCGTGTGCCAGGTAACATTTACAGGAACTAGCATAAATTGCAAAAAAAGTTAATTTGATATAACTCGAGTATTGACACACCTAAAATTAATGTAGAAATATTTTTTTCGATAGTAAAAATGACTACTAATATTTGTATACGATTGCAGCGAGTTCGTATATCCGGGACCCGGAAAGCCGTTAGACATCAGACAAATCGACGGACAGTACGAAATGTTTATGCAAGTCGAAAAAACTATCAAACAAAACTTAACAAGGCTATTGACGACTGAAAAACCCGTAACGGGAGTTGAATCTCTATTGGCCGGCGCTTTGACGATGGCGTTATGTTACATTGCAAGATTACATCGTAACAAACCGCCCGGAGTAAAGGTGAGTTTTATAAACGAAACGACATAGCACTAAAATTCATCGAAACATTTTTTTGACGTGACAACGTCTTATAAATTGATGAAACACCGGCTGCACGCACGAAAAAGTGTCACGCTCCGCGCACGATCGGCCCAAGTTTGACAGCTACTAAAATTTAGGTTATGTATTATTAAATATGATATTCGAGCGGAATACGTTATCACGTAAAACTATCGTCCGTAAACCGACTTTACAGACAACCAATTTTTTTTAGATCAATTCGCGAGTATTAATCGTTACGGGTAGCGGAGATTCGGCATCGCAGTACATGAATTATATGAACGTGTTCTTCACGGCGCAAAAACAGAATGTCGTCATCGACGTGTGTTCGCTCGACCAACATTTGAGTTTGTTGCAACAAGGCTGCGACATAACCGGAGGCCTTTATTTAAAAATACCGCAACTCCAAGGGCTTCTTCAATATCTATTGGTAATAATTCGCTCTGCATTACACGATTTTTTTTCCTGTGAATCGATGCATACGATAATGTTTTTATGAATTATACGTTGAATTCCGTAACGTTTATTTTAGTGGGTGTTTTTGCCAGAGCCGCCGATTCGACAGAAACTGATCTTACCTCCGCCCGTCAAAGTTGATTATCGAGCCGCCTGTTTTTGTCACCGGGAACTGATCGACATCGGTTTTGTCTGCTCAGTTTGCTTATCGAGTATGTTTTAAATATTCACTGTCCGTTTTTTCGAATTAAATTTTATACTTATGTAATTTTGTTGTCGTTTTCAGTTTTTTGCAAGTTCAGTCCGATATGCACAACGTGCCAGTAAGTATAAAACGTTATTTTGTTAAATATAAAAACAAAGAAAATTAAACAATTGCTACTCGTTTTTTGTTTCAGCACCGTATTTAAAATGCCCGGACCTCTTCCAGTGAAGCCAAAGAAAAAGAAACTCAAATTGTGAACAAATTATATGTATTCCTTATTTAACAATTAATTATTAATAAATATTTCTATTTTTAATCGTGTAGATTATTGTCTTCGTTCATAAGATACATTTTAACTTCGTTCCTGTTGACCGTTGCGGTTATGAACTCCGTTCCGTTCATGTTCAGAAATTTCGCGCCGACCAAAGGCCCGTTCTCATTTAGGATCATAAAGACGTTAATAATCTAAAAAAAAAAACAACTGCACGTTGAACGACAGCAAAAAACAAAAAGCAAACAACTGTATCGATCTTACATTAAAATCTTCCAGCTTCCAAACTTTAACATAAGCGTCTTGAGAAATCGTTAGGACAATGTTATTCAAGGGCGCGTAATCGATCGAAGTTATTTGCAGCAAATGGGCAATGTCCCGGATGTAAAAATCTTGTTCCATCAAATCAAAAATACATATTTCGCCGCTTTGGTAGCCGCACAGAATAGTGTAGTTCGAAAACACTATCGCCGTGCAATTCGAGAACAATCTGAAGGACATCGAAGTCACAAAATAGTTTCATAGTTATTTAACCGACTTGATAAATAAAAAATCGAGCAACACAATTAGAATACTGCATCGTCAATTTAATTTTCTTACCCGTCGACGGATAAATTCCTCAACTTAAGCAGCCGATTACAAGTGACCGACCACAAGATGACCAGTCCATCATTACCGGCCGAGACAACATAATTCTCGTTACTGTCAAGACAAGTGACGATCGATTCGTGGGCCGGACAAGAATTGATCAGTTCGAACTGGAGATCAATGTTCGACTTGAACAGCCAAAGCTTTCCTTCCGAACAACCGACGCACACCGCGTTTCCGTTTACCGAGCATGCGCCCTGCAGGTAACCTGAATTTAAAAAATCTACGCTCAATCGGAGACCAAACATTTTCGAGTTCTCGCAGCGGAATCGAGTTTCCGGTCGAGTTATTTATCGTCTACCGGAGAACAATTCGTCGAAGTGTTTTTGAGTTACGAACTTTACAAACCTGCATTGTCGAGGAGATCCGTACATTTATACGTGTATTTGATGTCGCCGTCATCGGGTTGGTAAATTTGCAAACCAAAATCCGATAACACGATTAAGCAACATTCGCCTCTGACAATTAACCATTTCACCTATAAAACGTTTTTAAAAAAAATATTACAAACTAGCGTGACCTGTGCGAATTATTCGCACTAAATAAGTATAATAATTATCACTTTACAAAATTATTTTTTAAATATGATTGCAGGTATTCAATTCGTTTCTAATTTTGCACACTGCTTATAACGTTCTTCTTTTTGTTGTTTAAAAGAAATATTTTACTAAAATTGTCATATAGAGGCGCAAGTAGCAAAAGCCTTGTTCAGCGTTGCCCGTCAGATGGCAGTATGCAGTATTTACAATATGATGGTCAGACGACAGATCGAAGTGTTAACGTTACGCCGTCAGATGGCAGACGTTGTTCAGAGTTTAATTAATTTACAAAAACAATAGCAATAATAAATTTTTTAGTTGTCGATGTCAGTAGAGCAAGCAATTATCTGCAAAATGATATATAATTTATGTGGAGAAATTGTGTGGTTTTTTTCTAAAAAGGGAGGCAAACATCTTAAACCTTAGCGTATTAATATATATGATTTTTTCTTCCAAAGGGTGTATTAAACTTCACGTAGTTACGGAATAAAAAGTGACTGTTCTCTTTTCTTAACTGAATGTTGCCATAAGGATAATTTGAAATTTAATATGCAGCAGCACAACGAAGGTTTTCCGAACGCGTTAGCGAATAAATCGCGGGACGGAAGTATTTTAAACTAAAATAAATTGTCAGGTAAAACCTCTTTGATGAGTCCTTGGCCGCGACGTTTCCCGTTATTCAACGGAACGTATCTCGATCTGCGCTCCGAATCTTTTACCGGAATGATATTGATGAACGAATCGTGGATCACGGCCAACTTTTCTGCGTTGACATAATCGCCCACCTCGTTCAATGCCAAATTATTATTGATGTCCGAAGCGGGTGATACGAGCAAAATTTCACTCTTTTGTGTCGTGAACATTGTTTACACTATTTCAAACGGAAGAAACAAATCGCAATTAAAGGAATTGATCGTTAAATCAATTTGAACGGTTTTGACACTTTGTTAAGCTTTTGTTGACGAGTTATTTCTCCATAGAAATGCAACCAATTTCATCCGAACCAATGGAAAGATGGCGGAGTTATAAGGCTGTAACATACGGACAGACGAACGGAAATTATGAGTTCCGTTTCTTTGTAATTTGGCTACGGAACCTTAAAAAGTCGTTTGGACGAGGCCAGTTCCCAGAGCTGAATAAAGTGAATCGAAGAATCTCGTTAGAGATTCTTTTCTGTGCTAAATGCCGACGTATCTCTAACGTATTCTTATACATTGATTTTGCCTAGCTCCCATATAACGCCGTGCATATGAGACGAGTTTCCAAGTTTTATAGTTCTGTGACCACGTGACTTTCATAGGACCGATTTTTCGTATCACCCATATATACTTCTGTACCACAATAACAGCTTATACGTCGAGTATGCCCGTGGACTAACGGTTACGACGTTAGACTAGTAATAACACTAATAACAGGGTCTCGGGTTCGATTCCCGCCGGCATCATTGGAAAAATTTTTTTTTCTACTCCATTTTATTTCCACGTGATATTTATATATAATCATATTTTTTATTTTTATTTTTTTTTTAATTTTAAATTTTTTTTTATATTTTTAATTGTTTTTTTTATTTTTAATTTATATTCTCAATTTTTTTCTCATATACATATTTTTATTTCTTTTTTAATTTTTAATTTTTTTTTCTTGTTTTTTGAAAAATACACTTTCGTCAAATTTTTTATTAAAAAATAACAAAATATATGATTGAAGTTAGATTTAAATAATTTAATTTATTAAAAAACATATTCATCATAAAAAGTGCAACAAAAATTAAAAAGAGGAAAGTTTTCAAAGTGAAACTTCTTTTTTAATGCAAAATAAGTATTTTACAAATGATATGAAAAAAATTTTGTATTTTTAATGGTTGGCCTTGTTCATTGATTTTTTTCATGCCTTCAAAATTGGCCTTCATGGAATCTGTGGCCTCTTAATTCTAAAAATGCACATACCTATGTTTATTTTTTGGAGAAAAAATAAAAATAATGTCTCACACTTTGGAAAAAGACGTGAAATCTTAAAAAAAAACTTCGGAGAAGTAAAAACTTCGTTCTGTGCTAAATTCAAAAACTTGAGGCGACTGAATCTCAGAATTATAACTTAAAAAAAAATAATTTCGAGGCAGACAAGAAATTGAAATCAAGCTCGAAATTCTGTGCCTAAGACGTCGAAAAAAAAAAGAATTTTGAGGCAGACAAGGAATTGAAATCCAACTTCGAAATTCTGTGCTTATAAAAGCTACAAGAGCAACAGCAAAAAAAAGTGCACAGACGGCGTTTTTTTAGTGGTAACTAAAGGAGTTATGCGAACACCGTCTTTGCATTTTTTGCTGTTGCTCTTGTAGCTTTTATAAGCACAGAATTTCGAAGTTGGATTTCAATTCCTTGTCTGCCTCAAAATTCTTTTTTTTTTCGACGTCTTAGGCACAGAATTTCGAGCTTGATTTCAATTTCTTGTCTGCCTCGAAATTATTTTTTTTTAAGTTATAATTCTGAGATTCAGTCGCCTCAAGTTTTTGAATTTAGCACAGAACGAAGTTTTTACTTCTCCGAAGTTTTTTTTTAAGATTAATTTATACAAGGCAAATTATTGGAAAGCGTTCCGTTTTGTGCGAAAGGCGTCGGAAAAAATCACAAATAGGTACAATCTGTTTTTCGCTTGATCTCCGACACCATCGAGAAAACTTTATTTATCTCCGGACTCCGGAGGCAGGCCTACAATCAATTATTTACTAATTCGCAGTAACCGTGTTCGCTATAAAAAGAGCACAAAATTATCTTAAAAATAATTTATTTACAAATATCAAATAACTGATCAGTTTTGATTACAGTAAACATTAGTATTCAACACAAAAAAATCAAACATTCGATGTCGTTAAATGTTTTGTTGTTGTCTCTCTTCGTTTCAACAAAAAACACACTTTACTGTATCGAGTATCAACTCATAATATACATATATACCAGTGGTTCCCAAACCTGATCACTGCTTATCACACTAACATACGGTTTTCTCTGGTTGCACAGTCCCACAAAAATAGCGCAAAAAACCGCCTTTTTAACAGAACTGACAAGTTCGAGATGGTAATTCGCATACGCCATTTTTTTTGTTGGAATTTTTAGACAGATATATTATAGACGCTCGACAACTGAGGCCAATAGCGTCTTCTAGACACCATTTTTTACGATTTTCTCACCTTAAGCACGGCATTTTTAATATTTTTGGAAACTTGCCGGCTCCGTAAAAAATACGAGTTTTTGCTGTTGGCTTGTGTTAGATATAACGCGTCGCTATATCAGATATCTATGCTACCAGAAAATGACGTATTTTGTAACAGATAATAAAATTGTTAAAACGAAAATAAATTCACACCAGCCTACTTAAGATTGTACTAAATCGGTGTTTGTGTTAAAATTTTTGAGTTGTGCTTCCAAGTGGCAGCTTTCGTTATACCGTTAAACATAAAAGATTTAAATAAATCTTATAGTGTGTTTGTTCAACGTCGCAATAAAGGCTACGCCCCCTTTTCATCAAAATTGTCGTTTTCCCATCTGCTGCGCTGTGTGTGACGCGGAGGAACAATTTACACTACTGGCCAAATTTATTCGCTAAAGAAGAATCGCATAAAGCAACGGCGTATAACAAATGAATAACGTGAAGTTTTTGTGTGAGCTAAATTTACATGCAGAGAAATCTTGAAATTTATGCCAAGGTGTCCGATTTTTTTTCCCCCAAATATCGGAATATTTTGATATAGGTAATGTAATTACATGCTTTTTACAAGTTTTTACAAAATTTGGACTGTGTGTGAAACAATTTTACTAACGATCTAAAATTAAAACAAAAACCTACTACCAATTTTTAACACTACAAAATATTTTCTTTATCACAAATGCAAATGATATCAATTTATTTACATTTTTGTTATAAAAAAATTGCAACGTGTTGATTCAGTTGTTTAAAAAAAAATGAACAACAAAACAAAAATGTGTATTATTAGTTCATATCTGTTAAAAATATTATAACATCAATGTAAATAACGATGTCCGACTTACGTTCTTTCCAAATTTTGTGCGGTAAAAAAACCAAAATGATCAACAAATTGTCCCTTTCGTACAAAATCACTACAAAATACTGCACTTTCACAAAATCTAATTAAAATTAATTATGAATTAATAATTATAAAAGGGTATTCATTTAAAAAAAATATACGGCGCAATTAAAAAAATGTTACGATTATTCAACAGAAACATTTGAACTTAGAATAAATTACACGCTTCTACTACCAAAAAAATATATCGATTTTATATCGAATAATTTGCATTGTAATTTGTATTGTGAACTTATTTGGTAGTAAAAGTGTTTAAATTGTTATAAAGATAATAATAAAAATATAATATACAAAATATTAAAGAAAAATTCTCGATTTTTTAAAATAATATGGCAGGCGATTATGTTTCGCTTTTCCTATCAAATGGCAAGATTGTTGAGAAGTTGGAGTTCCGAATTTTGTTTCGCATAAAACAAACGACAAACGCATCTTCTTTTGTTTTGTGTACAACAAATGATAATGAATCTTAAATGGACGTTTATTAAAATTATGCATGCTTCGCAAAAAATTATCGTATCACACCACTTCTTCGAGTATTCATAAATGATGTGATAATTTTTTTGCGTAATTTTAAAACTCAAATTTCGAAAATAATGAACAGAAAAAGCTTAATTTGAACTAGAATACACAACAATTACTTAATTTCTCAACAATCTGAAAATAAACTGGAGTTATTTAAATGTTGCCAAATTATTGTAACAAAATTTAAAAATCAAATTATGAGATTATTTTGAAAAATATATAAATTAACGCCATTAATTATTGCCTCTAATATACTGAATGTTACAAAATTTTAAAATTCACTAGCGTTAGCAAATAAAATTAAATATTCGATTTTTGAAAAAAAAAAAACAATTTGTTTTTAAATACGTAGAACTTAATTATTAATATTCGAATGTCTTTTTAACGGTGCACAGCTATTTTTCAAAAATAATCTCACGCTTATCATTTCAAAAATATTTGATTCGTTCGCAACGCCAGTGCTTAAAAAAACGGACCTGACTGGTATTGGTCCGTTGCTATAACACTTAACACTCCAGGGTCGGCTCGAGGCACATGCAATACTCCAAAACCGACCCTGTTGGCATCACGAACAAATCATGTTCGTATACAGTAGGTACACACTAAATTGTCAATATCTTACATAAATTCAAAAAAAATTGTATTTGGTAAGTCGTTTACAAATAATATTACATTTGTTTTAAATATTACAAAGAGGAAAACAAAAACACTGCGGACATACTTTTTTTGTTTTCTATTCGGTAAGTGCTGTCAAGAAGGCCATGATTACAATACCCAAAATTAGCGCTAAGAACTGTTTGACCGATTCGATTGGGTTGTCTTCTTTCAATAAGTCCGGCAAAACGGTGACGAGGGCAATGTGCAAGAAACCTCCAGCCGTGAAAGGAAGGATCCACGATGTCCTTCCCTCTGATTCAAAAAAGACAACATCTTTAATATCCATACCCAGGGAACATAAAAACGTCATGGCGTCGGTTGGGGTATTATACTATCATCTAACATGCATTCATCTAATCTAATAGGAAATGAGGAAATAATCTTCTGCTGTAAGGATCATTGGGAATCTTGAGGGTACCTACCTAGTTCGCTGGAACCACCGCTACACGAGACGGCCAAAAGCGATCCAAAGAGTCCGGCGGACGCCGTCATGAGCTGCGCTCTGGCCGCGTCCCATCTCGAAAAACCCGACTGCAGAAGGATGGCGAAATCGCCGACCTCGTGAGGAATTTCGTGAATGAGAATGGCGAACGTCGTGAGAGCGCCCAGTCGCAGAGAAATTAGGAACGAGCCGCCGACGGCCAAGCCGTGCGTGAAATTGTCTATCGAGTTTGCCAATAAATTTAAGTATCCGGCGACCTGAAATGATTAACCAATTCCTTTGATCCATTCTACAAAATTCAAAGAGCGTTTCCGTTAATTGGGCTTTTGAATGAATTTTTTTTTTGTCATAAATGGAAAGATCGTATATAAGTTTTATAACAAAACTATTTCTCTTTTTTTATTTTCGTTATAATTCAAAAGTTATATCAAATTAAAAATAAATTTTTGTACCCAGTTCCGAGAACGCGCCGACATTTCCCGAACATAATGTGACGTCATAATGGTAATTTATATTATTATAATAATACATGTAGAAGCCATTGATAGTATACTGCGTATATACATTTTACCATTATGACGTCACAACTGTCAAAAACAATTTTAGTGCGTTTGCAGTCACGTGATTTTTATTAATATTTTATCAATTTTAAATTGCTTATAATTAATTTAAAAAAAAGTTTTTTGAAAGTTTTTCGCATCGATTATCAATATTATTTATAATAAAGTTTTAAAATACAGTAAAAAAATCGATAATTTTTTTTTCAAAAGCCTAATTATCTCCGAAACAAATGCGGAACTGCGAGTACGAATTTATCGCGGACTGGAGTCAAATTTAACGCAAACAACAATTTACATAATATATTCTAGGTTCTCTGATGAGACTCCATTTTATTCGAAAACATATTTCACAAGTGTCAATTACACAAACTAACCTTTTTCGGTTTTTGAATTTGAACGTGAACCGGACAAAATCCGTTGGTCGGTTCCGGTTTAGAACTTTTGTCGAATCCGTTCAGCCCGTTCAGTTTCTTGTTCAGACCGTTACTCGTGTAATTCAGCGCGCCTATGGCGGCGCCGTTCTTGAATCCGTTCAACGATTTCTGTTTGACGAAACCGTTCTTTTGGGCGTCTTTCAACATTTCGTTCATTGTCGATACCGAATGAACACGAATCAACTTTTTCGTATTGTTGTTGATGTTTTCGACCGGCGACGATATTTTTACTTCCGTCTCGTCGGTAATCGCCGAAATTACCTTTTCGACGCATATAAACACGAGCATTCCAATAAGAACCATTATGCCGTTGAACATTGACGGATGCCCGCTGACAGCTGGAAAAGAATCACTCGGATCAAGACGGAATTTTAACGGGTAGTATTTAAACGAATGACTGTAAATTGCAATTTTGGGTGACAAAAATAATCAATTTGGTTTACTGTATTACTAAGTGAGCGACTGACTACGCGTGACGAGAAATCAACAGAACAGCAACTTACAAACATCCATTTGAGTTACTTAAAATACAAAATGGGAAACTTCATAATATTTGAGCGACCTAATATTTGTTTGAGTGTCAACGTTACGTCCTGCATTTTTTTTCAAAATTTGGCAAATGATTTATTTATTCTGAGCGCCATTTTGTTAATAGTTAATTGTTTGAATAGAACTGCGTTTTCTAAAAAATATATATTTAATTGACTGTCAATTAAATATACAATTTTTAGAAAACGCAGTTCTATTCAAACAATTAACTATTTAATTCGCATACCCCGTTATCGTTCACCCCGGAATTGTTTTTTTAAATACTCCACATTTGCCCCTTCCCGTTTCACTGCGAGACAATTCGCATACCCCTTTATCGTTCACCCCGGAATTACAATTCGCATACCCGTTTATCGTTCACCCCGGAATTATTTTTTCTAAAAACTCCACTTTTGCCCCATCGCGTTTCACTGCGAGACAATTCGCATACCCCTTTATCAAAAAAAGCGGTGGTTTTCAATCTTCATGAAAATGTGAGTTTTAATTTGTAGTCTCAAAGTGAAAAAAAAATAAAAAGTAAAAACAAAATTACCGAAGGCATTCTAGTCGCTCACTTAGTAATTTAGTCACCCAACTATTATTTAATATCTCACGTTATTAAAACAGTATCTCATCATCAGTCACCAACATTTTTTTTTTTATTGAACCGTATTATAATTCCCCAATTTTAACTCATGCGCCCAGAGATCAGTTTCCTTTTTCTCTATCCTCTTTGTACTTGCTCCGCTTAAATTAGTTTAGAAATAGTACTTACAATTCTTTATATCAGTCTCCCACGCTTCCGGCAACAAATGCAGAAACACATCTCCCAACAAACCGCCAACCGCAAAACTCAACAGTATCTGTAAGGTCTTAGCGCTATCTGAAATCACAAATTGCCCAAATACGTTAGGGTCAGTCCACACTGAACTGTTTACGGATCGTCGCCTAGATAACTTCGATATAAATAGCTTCTTTTGGTTTTTGAAATATTTTGTAATGCAAGTATTTTTGGGGCGTTATAAAAGGTTCAAAAAAGGATGAATCGAAATCATCTTGGCTAACATACATCTATCGTGAAAGTCGATTAGTTTGGCGATCGACTTCGAGAGAAGTGATGGCGCCAAACGATTGGTGCCCACGGCGAAAAAAAAATGTCTCTCATTCAGATGACAAGGGACCTACAGTCTAATTGTGGCCACTGACTGAACGTGGACGCGTAACTGTAATAAATCACTTATGCAGCTAATTGCACAATATATATATTATTGTGTACAGCATCATAATTAACTACGCATACAGGGCGTTACAAAAATATCCCTGTTCGAAATACTCAACGGATGTAACCGTGCTTTGCGACATTTTAAAAATAAACATGGCGGCTAGTCAACAGCTGATTTATTTTAGGTTATTTCAACGTTTTACCAACAGTCGCGTGTTATTATTAGAACTCTGTATCAACTCAAGATTTTTTTAAATATTAAAATTCATTGAAAACGTAGTTCCCGGAACGGAACCTAGGAACTGGGGGCTTGCAATAAAAGGACATCGGACAACGCTATTCAGCTATTATCAAGCCTATTTCGATTGTGAAATAGATCATTCGATTTTACGGTCAATTAATAATTATTTGATGTAAAGGCAATTACTGTTCGTTTAGCGAAACCTTTTATCACACATGCAGTATAATAAATACCTATTTTACACCACACTTAACAAGTGAGCCAAATTAGATTTGAAAATAATTAGTCTTCCATTGTAATACAAGTGTACCGGTTTAATCCAATTGTCTGTATCGCGATTAAATCTGATTGATATAATTTAATTCGGGCTTACTTTAAAACCGAAAGTTGAAATTCTAAAATATTTCGATACGAACTATTTACGGCATTTTATCAACCTCAAAAAAAGTAGTTTAAACATACGTGCCGAATTAATAACCTCCTTTTTTGGAATCCGGTAAATATGGTGCCTTGCTGATTAATCTTAGTGCAAGTTATGGAGAAAAAACGGAATATTTACAGGGGTGCAGGAGTAAGTAAACAAAAAAAGTTAAATAAGGACTAGTCTTTTTGAACATGTCTCAAATATGGTTTCGGTTATCTCGATTCCTTTCGTCGGATTTTAAAATCGACCGGAAACAGCCGATTTCTTTCGCGACATATATATTAAATTGACCGGAAACGACCGATTCCTTTCGCGATTATAATTCAATAAATTGATTTCACTCGAGGAAGCAGACGAAGGCATCTTTCCTCAACAATAGTTGGATGTCTGGTCATTCGCACGCTGCGATATGATTACAATTATGACATCATCTGGTTCAGCTTTGGTTCAGAACGATATCTAAACTGCGGCAAGATTATTATTTATTAATAGCGTTCTGAATCGAGGCTAGCGCTAAACGTTTCCGTTGTTTGAACTTGTAAAAACTTCGGCAAATATTATATATTGTTACCGTATAACTACACCGTTTTAATAATTAATTTATTCAGTTAGCGAGGTAATACAAAGATGCATTATTTTGACGTAAGACTCTATGTTCATGGGTATACCAGTCACTTCGACTTACCGCTTTAATTTAAAAAAAAAATAAAGAAGTCATTTGAAAGCCAAAGGAGTCCTGTCCGTTCATCTATAATTTAATTTTTTTGAGTAAAACTTCTTTCGGCATGGTGAGGAAAAATACCTTCTTGACAATGTAAAGAGCGTGCCGCATACTATAAAAACCGACTATATAGAACATTAAGTTAAGTTGGCGGCGAGGTAGAACACTCGAATCGTAACCTAAAATTCGTGCGTTCTATCCCGATGGCCGGTGCCATTATTATTTTTTTTTACAATTATAGCGAATGATTTTTTTATATTGCCCTGAATGCGGCTTCTAGTTCTTGAGAAATATCGAGTTAATTTTTAGCGTGCTAAATTAAAAAAAAAATTAAAAATATCGATTGGTACTCGGTTCAAATATCTCCGATAACTGGCGATCTTATAAAAAATTTACGCATCGCATTTATAAAATACGAGTTCTAATTGGTTGATATTTTCAACAAGTGGGCGGGTTTCGCTAAAAACGCTATCAAAATCACGACTTTAATTTGTAAAAATTAATTACGACGAGCGGTGTTGTTTGTTCATCGCCAATTTAAATAAAATAGATAAAAACGCGGGAGCCAATAAACACTCAAGAATTATTAGGCACCGCGATTTGTTGAATTTATTTTTTGTGATCAATCTAATATTTCTGATAAGTCAATATTTGTTATCAAACATACGTGCTTAAAATTTACAAGCTAGTAAGTGACTAACATAATATTTATAATGTTAAAATGTATTTAAAAAGCTGGTATATATTGATAAGCCAGAAAAAGTATCTGTTATTTATTAATCAAACTCTATATTATATAGGTCGACAAAGATTTTCAAAACACTTCAGAAGCACTACAAAAATATTTAGGGTTATCTAGGCGTAGTGCCAATCCTAATCATTATATTATTATTTCTGAAATCGCTTGTTGAGCGTCTATACAATATCAGATCAGGACTTGCGGAATACTGAGGGCTTGTAATAGAAGAGCCATAAACAACAGAAGCTCTACAAATTTAGCTATCTTTTATTTTTTTATTACATATTCTGTAAAGTAGCATCTGAGTTTAAATTTTCCATTTTAAAAAAACATCTCCAGTAAAAAAAATAAACAAATAAGATAATAAGCATAAGTTCCTCAATTTTCCGATAACAATTGGGACTTGAGAGGTAGATGAAAAAAGGCGAAATTAAAAACAAATACTTTGTTTAATAATTAAAATACTAAACAAACAAAAGTAATCAATTTTTTCACTGTAAAACACTCGAAGTACGAGTGCTTATTAAATAACTAATTCGAGATAATGATCAGGATCAATGTGCCTTAGTTACAGACGACCAAAGGCGTACGGTGTGAAAAGGGTCTAAAGAAATAGATAAAAGAAATCTCACTTCTTCATAATGCAAAACCCGAGTTCAGTTCGGAAAAAAATAAACGCTCCACTCGATTATATTGTTATTAATATAGACAGATAGAATGTACATTAATAGACGCTCGACATCTGAGGGCATCGGCGTCTATTTGTGTGTTAGTGATCCAAAAATGACGCGATTTAATTCTACTTTTCTACCAACTGTGTAAACTTGTTTTCCGAATATACTGTGCACAAAATATTTCCAACTGCAGGCGTAGTGAGCACGTTGGCCTTGAGAACCACACAATTATCAAATCTAAATTGCAAATTGAATTCGGTAAACGATTGTTTTAAAAACGCTTCAATTATTAATGTAAATAACAAAAGACTATTGATATAAAAATCGTTAAGACTTTCAATTGTTTGACATTTTTGCAAATATTTTTTTCAATTTTACAAAAGCTAATTTTTTAGACTATTGTTTTTAAATTAACAAAAAAACGGTTCGCACGTCTATGATAATAATTTACAAAGCAATTAAAAACTGATTAGAAAATTATCTTTATAGTAGTATAATCAAGCGACTGCATTAAAACATGTACCTACATTAAGTATAAATTGTTATAAAAAAGCTGTCTCATTTCAAAAATTAATCTAATTGTATTTTTCAAGTAGAAATGTGATCGAAATATATTAATTTTCGCTGACGATTGTATTTTTTATTCGAGGACAGGTTTTGGCGTAAAACCAGCGGGGCACTGCGCGTAAAATTTTAAAGGTTATTAATTCAGGTCACACAATGTTGTCCTAAGCTCTTTTCAAAAAGGTTTATTAAGTGCCCGATGGCGCGTCCAGGTTTCAACATCTTTAATTTAAAATTAAAACAAACCATCTAAAGCAGGCCTGGGCAAATGGCGGCGCGCGGGCCGGATCCCGCCCGCTGTAGAATTTTCTCCGGCCCGCGGAGCATTTTATAAATGATTAGTAAAAGCAAAAATATTTCAAAAAAGCTATACTTAAAATTAGAAAAAGAAATTGTTTGGCCCGTGGTTAAATATTCATCCGCAATATGGCCCGACGATCAAAAGATTTGCCCACCTCTGATCTAAAGTAACTTTTTTGGGAATAAATAGCCGGTGTTACAAAAGACACAATATTATTTTTGACCAACAACAAATAACAGTTATTTGGGTCTAACTCTAATTCATATTTAAACAATAAATTAAAAATCGAATTCGATCGATCACTGGTAAGGTTATAGACGCTCGGCAACGTAGGTCATAAGCGTTTGGCCTCTTGATGTTATAGAAATTTGTGGACAATAGCGATTTTAAATTTAAGATGGCGAGCGTTAAAAATGCAATCAACAAATTGCTCAAGATGAAAGTGAAATCAGGTTGCGTCATTCGCACAAACCAAAATTAAGTACCGTGAAAATAATAAGATAATATTTGTCTTTGATTTGTAAATATAAACTGTTTATAGGAGTATCAAAATTTAAATAGCTTTTTTTTGGATTCGGTGTGTCTTTAATCGATACCAGTATATTATGTAAGATTAAATAACAATAAACGCAATAAGATCGATTTGACTCCAATAAAAAAATTAGATGCGTTTTTGAAGTGAAAACTTCTTTAGCGGCGCTGTACACTTTTTTTGTAATGGGTAAAAAATGTTAAACTCGCGTCAGGAAAAGTAAGAACTGGGTGAAATTCTCTAAGTGATCGTCAGGTTACGTGTCCTGATCGAACTTTTATTTATACAACGTTAGACATCTAGCGTTGAAATATCGTACATAAAAATGCAATCTATGATACAAACCATTTTATTTATACAACGTTAGACATCTAGCGTTGAAATATCGTACATAAAAATGCAATTTATGATACAAACCATTTTATTTACAAGTGTTGTCAATAAATAAACAATGCTTCTAAATGCAAATAATTAAGACGTTAATATTCAAGTTTTCACTTCAGCCGGCACTCCCGGAGTGCAACCCGTCTTTTTTTTAATGTGCTTTGACACTATGCATTATTGTTTTCATTGGAAATTCATTGACTTCAAGGGTTCACATAGTAAGGCCGACTTCCTTGAATAAATCGGACCGCGTTCGGAATGGCGTCGTTCATTCTATTGCAAACACAACCTACAAAAATATGTCATCCTTAAAGAAAGACGGACAAGTGTACCTTGATGGTTTCATACCGTTATAACAATTTAAAAAAAAAAATAGGTTTGTCACTTAATAATTCGACATAGAAAATAGGAAAGTTGTGGACAATTTCGAAATGACGAATACGCAAAGCAGACGCTTATTTCGAACGCGGCCCCGGTATGGCATTAATTCAAAAACTGACGTTTTCAATGTTTTCTCTTACTTTCAAATGCGTCTCGCATTATTCAAAACAAACATTCTGGCGTTTCAATTCAATGACAGCTACCTGTGTACCCCTGTACGAGCGTTCAATAAAAAAATATTGTTTCAGATACTCCTAATTGTTACTCTGCGAGTTTGTTTACCTCGCGAAGCTATTTTCGACGCAATATTTGTGCATAAAAAGCAGGCCAACTGCGACATTGAAATTATTTGACGATTGCGTCAGTTTGTATATAAATTGAAGTCGTATTGAACTGAAAAATTTCGACTTGCATAATTTATTTACATGCAAACGATTAAAATTAGGTCCTTAATTCGGGATTGGATGTAATTTTGTACGAAAATGGTATAATCTGGGCGTTTTTTAATTGATGAAGAAAAAATAAAACTTATTAATTTTTGAAACTGAACTTTGTTTGTTGTAAATATTTCAGTTGTTAATGTGATGACATTTTCGTAATTAATAACAAGTGAATGCACACATGCGAAACAAAAGCAAATCAAACAACATGGCAATATAAACAGTTGCAGAGCGACATGGCATATCTTTTGTTTTTATAATTTAATATGGAATTCAAAAAGCGATTAGTGAAGGTTGCGGTGATAATTCATTTATACTGCATTACAACAAATTAAATGCGCACTTATTATAAAAACATTACTTCTAGAACAAAAGTTCGAAGAAAATAAATAGGTTAGAAAAATCATTACACTTATTCAATCAAAACAAAACGCAGAGTGCAGTTATATAATATTACGATAGTTTACTAATTTTGCTTGAAATCAGAAACTAAGCGTAAGGTTTCTGATTTCAACTTTAAATCTGAAAGTCGTATTAGAAATTAAATTTGAGTCTGTTGTTAATAAAACAAAGATGAAACAAAATTAAAACAGCAAAATTTGATAACATAATACAGCAATTGTTTAATTAAATTTCAACTTCCGAGTGCGTTTGATAAAATTATACATTTAAAATACAAGGCGTGTTTTTAAGCGGCTTTCACTTTACCAATTTGAATAGGAAAAAAAAGCATTAATTAAGCTCTGTAAAGTTGCCGGAGCTCAATGGTGAATGTATAGATTCACCATAGAGTTGGCAAGGAGTCGGTACAGCTTTTTGGACTAACCTAGTAAATATAGAGTAAATTGAATCGCCGAGATAATGGTGTGCATTTTTTGGCCAAACTTATTTATAGACGACCAAACTGTCTGCTTTCATGATAATGCTTGAAACAAGGTCAAAAGTTAAGTAAAACAAGTAGTAGTCGAAAATTCGTGTGCATCGCAGGAGTCCTATCATTCGATGACCTTAAACAATCAGTATAAGCAATTCAATCACTGATTTAAAATTTTAAAGATGATGATTTATCATCGCATCATCTTTAGGGTTTCGCACGGAAAGGATCCAAACGAAGCCCTATTTACTAAATAAGCAGCAGCTACTGACTTTGCGCAATTATCAAGCAATTGCGAAATTGGTACTTTTTTATCTTTGTTTTTAGTTTCCGCTCAAATCTAGGGACTCATATATAGACGCATGATTCAGAACTCGGCTGCGCCAGAACAGTATTTTTTTTACAACTGCGTAATTTCTTCAAACATTGCAATTGCACAATGACGCTGTGAAATTAAAGCTTCCGACACACAAGTCACCAAAATGATTAAAAAAAAAAACATTTCGGATTTCACAGTTATCAATATGATTAACTCTGGAATGATTCGGGTGCGGCTTTGATTTTTATTTCGGACGAGTCAAAAATAATACCCATAATTATTAAATACGCACATAAATTTGGGTCAGTCTTTAATTCCTTTTAAGTTATGATAATTTTAATGATTTTTATATAAAAAAAAATCTGAAGATGGACTAATAATTGTCCGAAAGCGCTTAAATTAATTAATGTGAAAATAAACATTTTTGGAAAGGATTTCTTTGTCATTTTCATCAAAAATAATACCCGCTGCGAGAGAGAGAGAGAGAGAGAGAGAGATTATAGACGCTAAACAGCCGAGGTCATCAGCGTCAATATCCGTTGCATTTATCTGTTCTCTCTGCTAATTTTTAGACGCTAAATGATTCATAATCATATTAATTATTATACTCCTTTATATTGGCCTCAATAAACTTTTCCATATATTGTTTGTCATCTTATTTAATCATTATAAAATACATAATAATCAGTTTGACTGTGTTATTGCAAGTACAAAAAACACACTCATAATAAAAAATAAAAATCAGGAAAACTGTAATTCGCTAGAAAATGACAAAATACCAAATTTGGTTTTTGAATCTTCCAATTAAACGAAGGATTTCATCCAAAAAAAGGAGTCATTCTAAAATAAGTATGAACTATTTCTACCTGATGGGCAATAAGTCAATTTTTTTTTATAAAACACAAGTCTAAAGACAATTACCACAGCATCATTAATAGACGCTGTTGTTGAACGTCTATAATCTGCAATATCAACCACACAACATGGAATAAGTTTGAAAAGGTAGCATCTAATAACCAGGAAAATTTGCATCAGTTCGGAAGACTTACAAAATAGACCGTGACTGCAAACTGTAAAAGTGTGACATCACTGTTAATTATCTAAAACCTATTCCAGCAAATACTGATGCAACAGGCAGTTATCGCTAGGGAAATTACAATCTAAAAAAAATGCACTGCAGGCATCAGTCTGAGATAATCAGAGCATTTTATTTTATTGTCATGTAATATTACAATGTTGATATTGCGCATAATTATTAAATTAATTAATAATGTATGGAACGCCATGGCCGGCAACCTTTCTTGGAAACAGTAGCGCATCGGTGGGAAAAACAAATGTCACGTGTCCGCAGAGATAGGCTATTGTTTTGACAGAGACTCGGATGGTAAATTTATAAAAAAATGCAATATTGAATTGTTTAAGTAAGTTTGCAATGTCCAAATACATTGAGACTAATTTGGTAGCGAAAAATTAAGGGCAACGAAAGTTCATACAAAATCAGGAGCAAACATTCGGAACTAAGTTTTGAAATCAATAATCAGGTTACAATTTCCCGTTGCTAGAATTTTTAATTGTGGATATAACTTTTACCTAAATTCAATTGTTCAATATTTTGTAACAAAATAATTAACATTTATACTGTTAGTCATTTGTCAATTGGTTCAAAGTTCAAACAAATGAAGTAATGCGTGAAATGAATTTCAATAAGTATTTCATTATTAAAATATATTTCATTTTAATTCGTTCAAGCTACAAATTCATTGACGTTAAAGAGATTCATGAAAACCGCATAAAGTAGTTTACTATTGATAAATAAAAACAAAAACAAGAATAAGTCTTTTCCCGGTCTATTTTTAATTTAATAATTCTATGTCAATCGGTGATTTGTTCCATTCTTTAAAAATCAACGATCTTCATAACAATAACAAAATAACTTAAACATTAGCTGACTAAATAACTTCTCAATATGACAAGATCAATTTTCAGTCGATATCAAGTAACTTGAATAAACAACTTTCAGATCAACAAAATTAGAACCAATCAAAATATAAAATTGGAAACATAAATAAACAGTAAACAAAGGCATTAAAACAGTTTTTCGAAAGCATGCAAACAAAAATATGAATGCTGCATTACTGCAGTCATAATATATCTACAAAGTTTAATATGACGCATTCTGTTCCGAAAATACAGCCGACACATTCCAAGAACTAGTGACCTTTTTTGGGCAGAAATATTTGATAAAAGTCGATTTCTACTTTTCTTGATGAAGGTAGCGAAGATCTATCAGACCTGCCAGTGGGTTCTTTCGAATGATCGAATCAAAAGCTTGTACATCAAGTTATGAAAGACGACTATACACATGCGAAAGTAACCATTGGCGGTCTGGCAGGTCTTCGATATCTACATCAAGGAAGGTAATATTATATTCCACAAAGCTTCGGTTTTTATCAAATAGTTACTCAAAAAAATTTCATACGCTCTTAGACTATGAGTTCCATTTTGCAGTATAGAACTTATGCATTTTCAATCTGTAGAGACTCCGGACTAATCGACTCGTTTTTTCAACCTCACTATTCGTGGCAGTCATAGATCAATCCGTGTCAATCTGTTGGTTACAGATTTGGTGCATTGGTAAAATTTACATAATCCCATCATAAGTAGGTTGATTTATACTGCGTAGAAGCACATTAAAAAAACAGATTATCATAAAAAGGTCTCCGGTTTCAGAAGATAAAAAAAATGCCATAGTTGTATTATGTCGGGTTTAAAGTCCAACAAGAATGTTTACTATCCGATCCTTTTTTTGTCGTTAAAGTAGGTTAAAAATTTCAATCAGGATCAACTTTAAGCCAGCTGTCTCTGCATCAACTGACAAGATCGAATATACAATTATAAATTTTAAAAGTTTTGAAATCGATTTAACTTTAATTTAAAAGTCTAATATCATTTGCAATACAGCTTCTACGATTAGATTAGTCCATAGAAGACGTAATTCCCATGGCATTTAATTAACAATTATTTCTAAGAACTATTGTCGATACATTTGGAATATAAACAGAAGCAAAGTAAACACCCTTATCGTCCAACACCAAGCAAATACCGGCAAATAAACACGACCTATATTATGTATTTATCCATAAGGCATCGTTTCTTTAATTAAAAAAAATGACCAGCAGAAAGAGCAACACCGCTACGCCGTAAGATTTCTAGTAGGACAATTTTACTTAGATAATATTTCAAAAACCACACCACTGTAGCTTTTGTTTTGCGAAGTATCAGGAAAAACAATTGCATGTGTATCTATTTTTAGGGGACAACATAACCTTTAAAACATATTCAAAACGTTAACGTACCACCTCCTTTGAGCGTATTCGAATCATCGACAGCATTCACTGGAATGACAAATAATGGCAAAACACCACTGAACCCAACAATCGTCGACGCAATTGTCGAAAATATCCAAGGATTATACTGGAAACCGTCAGCAAAATTTGTCATGAATTCTGGTAAATAATCCATCATAAAGTCCTTGTAAATCACAGCGAAATTGTCATCACCAGTTATTAAATTATTCGTAAATGAGCAATTGTTAACGTTTTCGAAACTTTGATTCACGAAATCGATCATTATTATTTCGTTTCAATTCTACGGATTATTCAGTGACAGTTAAGTTGAGAGGTTATAAGTTAGTTTTTTGTAAACAGCTTTTTAAAAACAAGGCGTTGCAAGTAAACTGACTAATCTACACTGAGATTGAGCCAGTTACTTCGATTATTTAATATCAAACTCGCGATTTAATTCCAATCAATTAAAAAACTATTTGCGACCCATTGTCGACGCATTACCAACACTTTACGCTTATTGTACAACTAATTTGTCAGCGCACACATACGCAAGGCCCCTCTTTTTGTAAAATGACAAGTGCTTTGCTGCGCACCTCTTCTGGCGCAAGTGGGTTCGCTGCCTGCCGTTCTCCGTTCTCGACGCACGCGGCGACATCGCAACATCGATAACGAAACTACGGTGGGGAAAATCGAGAAACAAACACGAATGTCTGTGGCCTTCTGAAATCGGCTGCGTCACTTTAAAAAGCTTTGCCCTGCGAATTAATACAAAAGTGCATTTCTCGCGACGGCTCACGCGTATTACAGAGCTATTTTTAGAACGACTCCAAGTTATGCTGCGAAGAAAATTCAACAGAACAGAATCCTTCCTGCAATTCCAAAGATTTGATTTATTTCCGTCACAACGATAACCCTAAAGCACTTAAACTCGAGCCATTTAATGCATCGCCGTTTGAAAATATCGATAAAAGTTGATTTGAGTTGTTCCAAAAAATACTTCATTCACATAAAGTGAACAGGTTATTATGATAATTTTAATAACGCAATGATAAATAATCTAGACGCTAATTATGTCAACTTTCGAGCATCTATAATCTACAATATCACGCTCTATTAAACCAATAAGAAAGATTTGCGATTGATTGTTCAAATTCAAGTTGAGAGATGAGTGTCTAGGTTTGACCTATAAACCCACATGGAACTCATCAACCGTGTAAAATGCGTAGATGAAAATAGTATGATTATTATTGCAAACAGTGAAAACGGTTTTTAATAGAGTGCATTCAATGAAAAATATGTACTGAGCTTCGTAGAAATTAAAACGGCCGGCGTACAGAATAATGCGAGTCAATTACAATCTTGAATATAGGATTTGGAACCAATCACACCGGAGGCCATTCAAAAATCATCTTTGATATATAAGAATAGCCTATGGCAATATCCTGTCTATCATTCGAATTTGAAAAAGATCTAAAAGACTTTCGTAGCTTTGCAGTTAGTCGAAGCACTGTAAAAATGCTTCGCGTTTGATGTATGGGTTGTAAAAAACTCCACGTGTATTTGTATAATCAAAACTCGTGAATGGAATTCGGTACTTAAAATTATATAAGTCACGGTCAAAGGTTTACTGGAGAAATCTTCCCTACGGTTGTCACTACATTCCGAAATTTGACTGGGAGAATGGACTGTACATCAGATCTTTAGAAGATAGACAGTGGCCGCTGTCTCTTCACGACCTTTTCTAATCAGGGTCGAACAGATTGTCGATTGTAGACGCTCAATAGCTAAGATCATCAGCGTCTAGTTGTGTATCAGACATTCAGACCACCCACAATAGAGCTCGGGTTCCTTGGGAGTGCTAATTCCCATAAAACATTGGAATGTTAAACTACATTACAATGATGAGTATTTGGAAAGAATTCCGTGGCATAAGGATCGAAAATGAAGCAATACTGAGATTTTTTTAAACTTGCTTTTAATACTAACGTTTCGATACGTTTTGTATCATCTTCGAGAGATACAAAACGTATCGAAACGTTAGTATTAAAAGCAAGTTTAAAAAATCTCAGTATTGCTTCATTTTCGATCCTTATGCCACGGAATTCTTTCCAAATACTCATCATTAACTTCAATGGATCACAGTTACTCTATTTATTGAATAGAGTCAATCTTCACTACATTACAATGTTTTCCCTGAGGATCTGCAAGTAGAGAAAATAGGAATTAACAGCCTATGAACTCATATTTTTATGATGAAACAATGTTTGGAACACAATGGCCAATTTTCCCTTGCTATCGAACTTGAAGAAAAACGATCCGTTCGTTTTTGAGTTCACTGGCCGCGCAGACGAAAATTTTAAAAACTCCCAAATATCTTCTATATCTCGTGAATAACTCAAAGATCGTTTTTTTAATACCGAAATTATCAGAGATAGACCTAGAGGTTGGCGGGATTGGCTAACGTCATAGCGCCCGAAACAAAGAGACATCGGGAAACAGTAAAATCTTTTGTCTTTTTGACGTGATAACGTCTTATAAATTGATGAATCACCAATCTTATAAATTGATGAAACACCGGCTGCATGCACGAAAAAGTGTAACGTTCCGCCTGACCCTGTGTGTGCTTTTCTCGAAAACGGCCCTAACGATTTGGATGAAATTTACTGAAAAGGGATTTTGGGGGGCAAAAAATCGTTTTAGCTAGGTCTCATCTCTCGAAAAAATCGTTTTCATACAAATTTTATCATTATAAAAATCAATTTTTTGACGTATGAAAATACTTAAATATTGTAAGTAGGTTTTGGAATTTTATATAAACAATGAAACAATTGTTTTCAAAATATTATGACAGTTAATCTTTGAGACTTAAAATAAATACGAAAGAAAGAAAGTTAAAAAAAAACAATTATTATTATAGGTAGTGAGTAATTTTAATAAATAAAATTAACCTAAATTTGAAGCGAAAGATGCAATATCATAGATTCGAATTATTATAATTATTATATAAATTTAGGTTATGTATTACGGAATACGTTATCACGTAAAACCATCGTCCGTAAACCGACTTTACAGACAACCAATTTTTTTTGTAGATATGGCATAGATGAAATCTAGATTTAAACATCCATAGCGATATAAAATCTGTATTTTGTCGACGCGCGATTTTAATCGCGTCTTAAACAATTTTCCAGATTTCCACAAATGACGTCAACATATAAAATCGTTCTTTCGCGTATGTTATTATAATGTCGATAGAAGTTCAGTTGAAATCGGTCGGTTGCCAAATTGAGTTGAAGCCAAATTATTGAAAAAAAAAATCGTTTTACAAATATTTCTCTTAAATTGTTTTTATAAATGTCACTTTTCTATCTGGCGTACTTTTGTGCTGACACGTGGCATTAAAGCGTCGCGCCGCCACACCTTATAGTGTTTTGTTTTTCCCCGGAAGTGTCTCCCAAAAAGATCTAAGATGAGGCGCCTGTCGACTTGGAATCAAATAAATCTCACATCGGAGATTCTACAACATACCATAGCCGCATCGCCGTTTTCGCATAAACAATCAACTCGCAGAAGAAAACTGAATACAGTTTGTATATTATAAATAATATAAAATTTTATAATTGTTTAGATTATATTTTATCGTAAAATTTCCAACACTATAATATTAAAGGTGAAAGATGAAATTTATTGGGAAGCTTTAACGATTATTATGGAACACTGTAACGTCAGAATATTAAAATTGTTCACGAAAATAAAATTTCTATAAGCGCGTGTGGTGACGCGAGTAACGGCTAGTAATTAATATATAAATATGCTATCACGCGTCATGTAAAAATCAACCAAAGCATGCTTGTTAGTCGATTTCATTTTGACAGATCTTCGGAACAAAAGAACAGCTGAGTTTTTTTTATAAATATTTCCGAAATTATAAAGTTTAGAAGAAAACATTTTCTATACGAAACTTTTTTGAAAAAATAAATAGAATAAGCCAACGTGAGAAAAATATATCATTATAATTGAAAAAACAAAATTACTTCCCAAAAACAACAGGGCTCTTCGTATTTACACGTCAAACATCTTAACAAAATTTGGTTGCAATCCGTTCGGCCGTTTAACCTCGAAGATTAACGGACAAAAAAGAAAATGGCGGACTGAGCTGGTCGCAACCAAATTTTGGTAGGATGTTCTACATGTAAATGGGAGCAGTCGCATCGTTTTTTTGGGGAAAAAAATCGGCGCATGCGCGCATAAGAGATACAGTAACTCCATGTCCACACGTGATAAATATTTCTGCTTTGGACAATATTAGTACCTAATTACAATAAATCAATTAGAGTGCCCTTTAAATAGCTGCATCAATTAAATCTAATGCATCTAGGATTGAGATACGCTGTACTTATTTTTACACTTTGATATTAAAATAGAATCGATTAGCGATTGTCGCTATCAATGATCAAGTCTTAATATTTTAGTTGGTTATTCGACGAAGGGTCGACACGACACGCAATTGTTTAATTTTCAAATTTAAATTTCTCGAATTAATTTCGTGAACATTGCAATTAAAATGAGTTGAAATTTGAAAAGGAAAATAGTGTTTAATAAAAATAAAAAAACCAACTGACGCGCGTTCGAAAATATTGTAAATTCAACAATTGAAACGGCGCAACAATGAATTGGAGCAATTTGAATGTCGAAAGTGCTCAGACGGCTCTCGAACGGGACGAGTTGCATGGCAGTTTTCGAAATAAACACAAAATTGTTAGTATAGACCCTAATTAATTGTTTTATACTAATTAATTTATAATTGTGACTACCATTAATAAGAATCGCAGGATTGTGGACAAAAAGTTCTTTATTTAGTGTACGACGTTTCGTCTATAAATTTAGACTTTTTCAAGTACAATTAATGTGAAAATTTTTCACATTTCACATTAATTGTACTTAAAAAAGTCTAAATTTATAGACGAAACGTCGTACACTAAATAAAGAACTTTTTGTCCACAATCCTGCGATTCTTATTAATAATTGTCTCGATGGACACGATTTCTAATATATATTGTGACTACCGTTCGATACGAGAAAAAATCCTATAGTGCTATTATCTATATAACGTTCGAATTTCCTGTCTCTCTTTACTGAATGAAATCTCAAAGTTATTATCAAAATCGGTCAGTAAAAGACGCTGAAAAATCTCAAACAAAAAAAATGTATTTTGCTTTAAAATATACAGATAGTGCGTGATAAAAAAATATAACACTGCATCTTTTATAAATAATTGAATAAACATGGCAAATAAGAAGTCATTTTTATGCACAATGAAAATTCCGGCGTTTTTTTTTTTGAGTGTTTACAAGAAATACTAGCTTTGAACAAAGCGCGGCGTCTTGCAAGTTGCCTGCCCAGCAGGCTATTTAAACCAATTTACTGCAGATCTATCCGAAATCTGTTTTCTTTAAAAACAAAATTTGTTTAAAATCGAATAACAGTTTAAAAAAAATTATCAACAATACGTATTTATTTATTTCGGTAGATAATCATAATAAGCAAAGTACTAATAAATAATTACGTGCAAATCTATTTTACAAAATGTAAACATAGTTGTTACCATAGAATAATGTAATATGCAGTAGAAGGTCAACCCGCCTTACTGATTAATAAAAGGCAATTAAAAAAAAGAATTGTTTTTATATCAAATTAACTTTTCTAATAATTCTGAAAAAACAATCGGCACTGGAAAAGTTCAGAAAGTCCGTAGTCAAGCAGTACTCGGTTAGTTCCGACAGATCAAAAATACACGAGTGTTCCACTGTAGTGTAGATAAATGGAAAGTTCAGTGTAACTTATCGAGATTCTATAGACTAAGTATACTTGCGTATACATATTTTTGTTTAAAAATCATCATATATATTAATACGCTAAGGTTAAAGATGTTTGCCTCCCTTTTTAGAAAAAACCTCACAATTTCTCCACATAAATTATATATCATTTTACATATAATTGCTTGCTCTACTGACATCGACAACTAAAAAATATTTTTGCTTTTGTTTTTGTAAATTAATTAAAATACAGTAACGCTGAACAATGTCTGCCATCTGACGGCTTTAATTTTGAAACAACGATAACACTTCGATCTGTCATCTGACCTTCATATTGTAATACAACAGACACAATACTGCATACTGCCATCTGACGGCTTTAATTTTGAAACAGCGAGCAACGCTGAACAACGTCACAGCAATGCTGCATGATGTCATCTGACGGCTTAGCTCAACGCTTTTGCTACTTGCGCCTCTATATGACAGTTTTAGTAAAATATTTCTTCGATCTGTCATCCGAGCTTCATATTGTAATACAACAAAAAGAAGAACGTTATAAGCAGTGTGCAAAATTAGAAACGAATTGAATACCTGCAATCATATTTAAAAAATAATTTTGTATAGTGATAATTATTATACTTATTTAGTGCGAATAATTCGCACAGGTTAGCATTTATTGAATTTAAGAGAAGAGTTTTGGATTAGACCTTACGGTATAGTATTCTGAAATTGATATCATTGTCGCTCTTCAATTTCAAAGTTCTGTCAATGACTATAGACACGGTGTCCGATCATCCCGCAAGGGAAGTTATTTTCGGTAATTTAGCTATTTTGTCGACGCGCGCTCCTATAGACCACGTTCTATTTTCTTATAATGTGAATCTGGCAAGCAGTTAGAGTCGCATCACCTGCCTCGACGGACGAGTCAAAAAATAAACCGTTCGACAATAATAGTCAATAGACGGCAAAAAACGAGCCGTAAAAACGCACAGAAAAAAGTTATATAATATGTGCTGAAGTGTCAGTGTGTTACAAATTAGAGAGATTTAATTTAATTAAGTACAAAAATGGAGTTGGGTGGTGATATTTGGGGTCAAATCGCCTTGGAGGCGAATCAAATGTATGTCACTGACGGTACGGGAGCCAGAAGTCCTTTTGCTCACACGGTAATATGCCTCACTGTCAAACTTCTTTATTCGAATCCCGGCGGGGGCAGATTGTGACTAGGACTTTTTCCTACTGCCTCTCGCCGAGAAACGGTAATTCCTGTACCGGCCATCTTGTTGAGGTTTTCCATGGTTTCCCTCAACAATTCCAGATAAATATCGAGATAGTTCCTTATTCAAGGCCATGGCTGATTTTACCTGTCAAACTCCTATGCTCAAAATTTGCCTACCTTATCATTAATTTCCTAAAAAATCATTCACCCATTGCTATTAATTAAGTTGAAGTTTAAAAATTGCAGAAAATAACGAACTGTGGTAGAAAAAAATGGCGTCTGTTATGACAAAGTCGAGAAACGGACGTTAAACGCATTATTATTTATTATATTATTATTATACTATTTTAAATAAGTTGATCAATGTCATTATTCTAATATCGATTGAATTTTAATTGTATATAGACGATCGAGAAGTTGCCAGACAAAGTCCTGCTCAACATCTTCAGTTATTTGACTCATCGTGAAATATGTCAAATGGCGCGCGTCTGCAAGAAATGGAGGATGATCGCTTACGACACCCGACTGTGGAAGTACGTTTCTCTGAGACCGG